>CM024675.1:13009762-15690055 GCA_014182725.1 Eucalyptus brandiana
AGACAAATACATGTTAACCTTTTTTACCCACCCCTTCGATTACGATGTTATGCCCATCTTAGATTTGTCCCCGTAATTTGGACAGCTGAATCTTGGGAAAATGTCTGTATAGTGATTATGAGGGAAGAATCTTCGCTTGAATTTTAATGAAGTACAGATACAAAAACCGACACAGTGTTATTGCAGAACTGGGTAGATTGGTCGGGTCTTTCCATGCTGAATCTTTGCTTGAATATGTCTTCCTTGATAAATAACAAAATCTTCTTTTAACTTATTTTGAGTTTATATAATGTTGTTATAATGTTGTGACCTAACTTCAGGTGGACCACATTCAGTTAATAAATTACTAAGCCTAAATTTAACTCGAACTCTCTTAAGCACATCACAATTTCCAACTTAGGTTCAAGTCATTAGCATGCAAAAAAAAAAAAATGTTTAGAAATCGCCATTAATCAGTTTATAATGGGTCATTTAGATACCTAAGTAAATCACTTGGAGAAATACTTTACTTCTATGAACCAAAGACTAAATAAGTTTGTGACTTGATTATGCTAAATTATTTTAAAATCCTTTCAATACCTTTTCTTCTTTATTTTCATAAATATTTTGCATGCAAATTAGATTTATTTTAACCTATTTCTAACATACAAGGTGGTCATGACTATTATTAAACATTCAATAAAGCAAGACAACAAATAAATTGTGAACACGGAGAGAAAATACTTACCTTGATGCAATACAAGCATCAAGGTTACTTAGAAAGCCACATTTATTAATCTAAATATGACTTCCAAAAAACACGCAATTCCACTCAATATTTTTTTAGGATTTTTGCTTATTAGAATAGGAACTAAACTAAATGTCATGCAATTTAACTAAATTACCTAATTTCAATGACAAACAATGATTAGTATGTAACTACTCTACATAACATGCGCATGATATTTTTTATTTTTCTAAAGTTGACATTAAAAATAAGAAAAATTAATTATCTAGAACAAAGATAATATCTAATTCAATTTAGATATTAAACGGTGCCAATACCTAATTTAAATTTGAATCTTATCATGAATAATCTACCTAAGCATGCAATGTTATATAGCTAATTAATCTACGAGCAATCTTTTTGATATTTTCAAATGAGAAAACATATAAAACAAGACAATCACGCAAATCACAGAATATCATGAAATTGGAAGATATTATCCATAATTCAAGTTCAGAGACATCAAATCAACTTGATATCTTAAGAAATATCAATTATAAAGATTTCCATGTGATTAATTATTACATCTAAAGCTTTTTAGATAGAATAAAAAATCAATGTGAAGTTGCGAATTCGAAAACAAATCATGATGAATATTGCCTCAAATGTGTAAACATAGACAACCATCTTTCAAATTAGACAACAAAAATTTTAAATTAAGATGAAATAATTTTCGATTTTGAGGATCGCATCTTCAAATTCGAACCGACGGACGATGACAAGTGACGAGATGGCGGGGGATTGATGTGTGATTCGCGACAAGGAAGACCGTCGGCTTGGCTGTCCCCGGTGCAACTCGCAGCTCGTGGTTCTCGGGCTTGCAGCACGCTGGCGGTGGGAAATCGTCGCAGAAACGGCGAGGCAGATCACGGGCTAGGGTGTCTCGATTCAAGGTACGGATTGTTGTGGTCAATCCAATGGAGTGCCGCCAAATGCACACGCGGATTGAAGTGCGAGTCCCTCCTGGGGTTGTATTGACTGTTTGACTGAAATTCTCAAAGGAACAAATGATGAGCCACGTAACTGCTCACGATGAGGACTGGCTGGGACTGGAGGAGCAGCGCGGCGACAAAGGCGTATCAGGTGCGGCTCGGCTGGTCGCGCGGCGAGGGTGTCAGCGGCAGCAGCGTCACCGGAGAAGGGAGTTATTGTGGTGCGAAGCGAAAAACAGAACAAGCTTGGCGTCGCCGCTACTGGGCTTCTCGGATTAGGGGCAGCTACCTGCTCGTAATCGTCAGATGCCAGCAACTGAAGTTGATACGCTTTTTTTTGGGAAACTGGCCTAGTAATCCACCGTCGCCGTCGGGGCTCTCCGCTTAGGGTTTCGAACTCTTGACTTTCTTCGCTAGAGGAGAGATCTCAAATAACTGCACTGCCCATGATGGGTGACAATTTGCTCATTTCACATGCACGGATATCTCAAAATATTGGAAAGATCTCAAACAACTGTGTTGCCCACGGGTGGGTGACAATTTGCTCATTTCATATGCACGAATTGGATCGACAAAAATAATATCCTAATTGATCACAATATAATTTTTGGCTATGGGCTTGGGTCAAATTTTATCGTTGGGCGCTCAATCCAGTTAGTCCAATTCATAATGACTTACTAGAGTCCATTTGTTTATCCAATAAATACAAAAAATATGTGAATCTATTAACTATTAATGCGAATGCTCATAATATCTATGTGATATACAATCTTAACTAATGTTTTTTGTTTAGTGGCTAAAATTCAATCCCTAATTTTTGTTTGCAATAAACAACTAATTGGATTGTCAAAATTTATACATCAACATATAATTATTTCCTAATTAAATAGTGTTTATTTACACCTAATAATTACTTTTTGTTAACATCATTTTTATTAAACCACGTTGGTCATGTCTATTGTCTGATCCCCAAGGACGAGACCATCAACTTCATGGTGGCGGAGATGGGTTGGGATTTGGAGGTCAGGGAGGAGACGATGGCGTTCAAGCCCGAGAGGTTCTTGAAATGCGAAGCCGCGAATTTTGACATTACGGGGAGCAAGGAGATAAAGATGAAGCCGTTTGGGTTGGGGAGGATGATCTTATCTCAGATACGGGCATGCAATGCTGCACTTGGAGTACTTCATGGCGAACTTGGTGTGGCTGTTCTAGTGGCGGACGGTGGCGGGTGAAAAGATCGACTTGTCAGAAAAGCAAGAGTTCACCATAGTGATGAAAACCCCTTTGAGGGCTCAGATTTGTCCCCGGAATTTGGGCATGAATCTAAGGAAAATGTAGAATGTTGCCCCCCCCCTCTTTCTCTCTCTCACGTATGTACAGTGGAATGCTACGCAACTGGCATGTGCTTAGTAGGAGTGAGCATGGTCCGGATTGGTTTGGGCCACCCTTTAACCCTAGGACCAACCCGTATAGTGTCGGTCCTTAATTTTTAGGACTGAGGACCAACCCTATTAAACCTAGGACCAAGGACCGGACCGACCCAATGGGTTCGGTCCAGTTCCAGGGTCAACCCGGGACCGATTGATAATTTTTTTTGTCAAATTCAAATTACACATCCATCGATAATGCGGCATTGTGCAACTAAACTATAAATACCAATACATATTTAGCAAATTTAAGATGACACAATAATAGAAATTTCGTACCTGTTAACCGCTCATCGAGATATGGGACAAGATGGAAAGTTCTTGTAACATCTATCTTTAATATTCATAATACCATATGCAAAAGCGTTTTCCTGCATTTGATCTTGTAGAGTCCACTCAACCAAAAATGAGCTTTACACCACTTGACTAGCAAATCACCATAGCAACTGCAGTACTACTCTACTCTTCAAAAACTTCTACCATTTGACATAAATTGAAAAGCAAAGTGCAGCTGAAATTCATTAGTAAAATACAATTATACCATAAAAAGTTCAAAATACTTAATATAAATCATGAATATATAACTTCACATCTTGTTAATTCACTTGAACTTCTAAACACCTGAAAATAAAACAAACGACACTTAATTAATACTCAACAAAAGTTTTAAATTGAAATTACTATTAGTGCTAGTGATAGAACATCTCAATATAATATAATATAACAGATATTTTACTTAGGTTTGAATATATAAAAAAAATTATAAATAATATAATATAATATAATATAATATACAGGGTTGGTCCAGGGTTGGACCGACCAAAAACTCTTAGGACCGAAGACCAACCCGCACAGTGTTGGTCCTAGAATTTCAGAACCAAGGACTGACCCAGTTCCCTTGGGAACCGGACTAGGACCAGCAGGGTTGGGCCGGTCCAGGGTTGGTCCATGGTCGACCCTAGACCGCTGCTCACCCCTAGTGCCTAGTGTGTCGCTGGTGAGCCTCCACCAGTGAATTCCACTGTTAAATAGTTTGATATTTTATAAAAAAAAATTAACAAAAATCCTTTATAAAGTATAATTTTGCTAAACGACATTTACATCAAAATTACTTTCTAAATTTTTAAAATGCATCTTAACAAACACTCCTTGTATTTCGAAAAACCCATTTAGCTTAAAGGCCTTTGTATTTTTTCAAAAACATTCCTCCAAAGTTGAATCAAATGCATTCTAAGACCGCGCATGTGAAAGCTCTCCTAACGACCACTGCAATTATGGCTGTCAAACACCAATCACCATTTCACGTAAACCTAAAAAATTATATCTCTTCATAATCATCAATACTTATCCCTAATTATAAATAATAATATCATTTACCTTTTTTCCTTGATAAAGAATAATATCACTTAATTTATTTTAAGTTTGTACAGTAGTTTCTAATTAAAAGGAGTGTTTGGTTACACCTAATAATGATTTTTTTTTAACATCATTTTCATGTCTAACTATTGTTATAATTTTTATTTAATTTTTATTGCTACTTGAAAATTTTCACTTGTAAATTTGAATTAGCTACCATCCTCAACATGAATTACAATTTGGAAAAAAAAAATTATTAACCATTTAACCGAGTATAATAATATTCAAATAATAAAAAAAGTGCAATGAACAGACAATGTTCATTATGTCTATATGTAAAGGGCAAGACAAATGGTAGGATTAAATTCAGGAAAAAGTAGTATAATAGTGAGAGACGCGGAATCATTTTTTTTTAATGAAAATAGAAAGTTCCCCTTCTCTAAGCCAATCCACATTCACTTGTCTAATTTCTCCTCTTGATGTGACTGGAAACTTATTTAAAAAGTTTGTATTTAGATTGAACATCGTGTTGATAACCGCCATTCCACGTGGAGCAATTAAATATCGTTTATTACCGCAATTACGTAGTTCTTGTAAAAATATGCAGTTCTAAAAAATTTACGTCCTTATTATTTAAATAATTCAATTTGAAGCATGTATTCGATATTCTTTCACGAACTTAGCATGAAGACTTATTGTCAAAATGTTAATTTTATAGAATTAGACAATTTGTTGATGCATAAATTTTGACTATCTATTTAAGGTTTAATTACATAGAAAAAATGGATTAATTTTTAACCCCTAAATAAAAATAATTTTCATCAAATCGCATAGCATATAGATGTTAGGAGAATTGAATTAAGAAAAAGAAAAAAAATAACTAATCAATTTTAAAAAAAGGTGAAAACCACAAAAAACTACAAACTTTACCCATTGTAATACATTTATCCTATTTTTTTAATATGAAAAACCCTAAACTTATACTTATGTAATACATTTACTCCATACTTGTATAATATGACACATTTACTCTAAACTTATTTTTTATGACACCAAAAACCCAAAAAAAAAAAAAAAAAATTAGTGATAGCAGAAAACCTCAAATTTGTATCTATATGACAAATTTACCCCAAACTATCTAAAGATGAGAAAAATATGAGAGAGAGAGACTGAGAGCAAGAAGGAGTTCTCTGGTCACTCGGCCATGCTTGAGTCCCATTCGATGATACTTGGCTGTTATCCTTGTCTTCTCGACCTCGCTTTCCTGATGCCCATGTCTCCGCTAAGTGTCTTTTCGGTTTGAGTCCGAACTTCCCTTGCCCAAGGATCTCGGCTCGGGGACATCACGAGGCGGTTGGCCATAGCTCAACCTGTCTCGAGCTCACCATATAACCACCATCTCCGATTTGGGTAGGTGTCTCCGCGATTAAACATTCGTTCCTACGGACCTCTTTTGCCCCGTTCGGTTCTTGTTGAAATTGAAGTCTAGATGTAGCTCTGTACGTTAACGTGTTTTGGACCGGGATGAGTAGTTTCTCGCATTGATCTCGTGTTTGGTTTAATGTTTTTGTCCGAGTCAGCCCCTGAATCTCATAAATAGTGTCATTTGTTCCAAGCCGGTCTCACATAACTTGCTACGCAAAATGCTTATGAAAACTCTGTGAAAGTTAGTTTCATTTCCTTTTGTCATCCCAGAGCGTTAAAAGTCATTCCCACGATCAAATGCTTTTCTGCACCACCATTTACTTTGCTTTGTGCTTCATGCTTTGCTGGCATTGACAAAAGTCCGGTGCTAGTGTCACAGGCCGATTGTTTGGAATCGAGATCGTGCAGCGACTTATGCCCTCTTAGATCGTTTGGGATCATTGGAGCACCCAAAGTCTTTCTTGGATCGATCACTCGGTTGCTCACCCGAATTGTAGAGATAAAAAATTTCTATAGAGAAAAACTCTGAACGAGAGAATGGAGCTCTAGTTATGAAATGGTTGGATGGATACAATGAGGGGAAGAGCGTCATTCTTATACTTCATACCCTCAAATTATAACCACTGATCGAGATTTCATCCGGTGGATGAGATTGTGCTTTCTATCCTACCATTTATTGGCATTTATCCTATCACTTATCGGCATTTATGCCACGAGAGTTCTAGATTTTTTTATGTAATTATCGTCTTGCCCGTCTCTGGGAACAGTCCAGAATCTCTAGGGGAAACCCTCAGCAATCTTGGGAGTCTTCTTCAATCATGTATAGTCCCTTGATTACTGGAACCTCGTGACTATGACACTGGCATTCGGTGAATGGTGATGGTGATAGTGTTCCTCTGGACTAAAATACAATTAATATTAGAAAACTAAACGAAACAAAACATCATCTTATTTTGGACAAATGTTTGTTTCGTACCGCGGTTGGGATCTCCCCAAATACGGACGAGACCACATCATCTTCCATTTGAAGAACTCTCTCTCTCTCTCTCTCTCTACCATTTGTTTGACCTCCTCATCTTCTGGATCTTCCATGCCGTGTTGCTTTGGTTCTGATGGCGGAAGTTTGGTGACGGTTGGTGATGGAAATATGTTACACTTGGTTTAAAATGAGATAATTCCGACGTTATTGTTGAATTTGCTTTACTCCGAAGTTGATATGGGATGTTGGTGCTTCTGGGTGGCAGTGGTTACTCGGAGAAGACGACCATCTGGAGGCGCCGAGGAGAGAAAGGAAGTTGGCGTAGGCTCTTGTTTGTCAGTTGTTAGTGAATTTGGGCTTGATTTAAGGTGTGCATGATAATATTTCTAGAACAGAAATTAATTTCTAACCAGAAATTGACAAATCAATTTCTAACTAGATTTTGATTTCTCAATTTCTATTGCATGGACAAGTCTCCTGTTAAAGAGACAAAACAAAGATTAAACACACAGAATAAAGAAGCTGATAGGAGCAGAGAAGTAGAGCAAACTCAAAGCAGAGAAGCAGAGCAAACTCGAAACAGAGAAGCAGCGAAAACTAAAGTAAAACTGAAAGGCGAGCTGGCAAGCTATAAAAGAAGTTGAAGGAAACAAAAGCTGACCTGGAGATCCGTAGAGGAGCTAAGTTGGCGATCCTTGTGAACCAGGAACAGAAGATTGATCAAGCTACTGAAGGAGCTGCACGTGTGTCAAGATTAATCATTCTGTTACTAAAGCTGTTAATTCTGTTTGTTGAGCTTTAGTATAAAAGGGATTAAAGGAAACTGTTGTAGAAGTATGATTCATTCTTCCGAAATCTGAAATCACTCTGTTCTCTAAATTCCCTCTTTCTTGGTTGTTTTCAAGTTCTCTCTATATTTTCTGTTCATCTTCATATAGTAAAACTTTGTAAGGATGAACAAGAAGAAAGGCTGAAAGAAATGTTCAAGTTGATGTATAGCAAATGATTGTTTAGCAACTACAGAGTACAGAGTTCTCTCATATACATGTTATCTTCTAGATTCTGTTTCTTCTCATGGTATATATGAAGGACAATTACAATTATACAACAGTGAAGCTAGGAAGGAAAATCAAGGGGCTGTATCAAGTGGAATCTAGAGCAACAGAAGCTTTCTTCACTCAGACTCAACATGAAGTAGGAGAAGATGTCTGGCATCAAAGACTTGCTCATACCAGTTTAAAAACAGTAAAGATTCTGCGAGATCAACATCTGATTCAATATAATTCAAATGCTCCAAGTGTGTGTAGTAGCTGTCAAATTGCAAAAAGCTCAGCTTTGCCCTTCCCTCTCTCAGACTATATCTCTAATGTTCCCCTAGCTAGATACACTGTGATGTATGGGGACCATCACCAATTTCATCTGTTCAGAAATTTCATTACTATGTCATCTTTGTGGATGATTTTTCTCGATACAGCTGGATATATCCAATGAGACAGAAGTTAGAAGTGTATGATGTGTTTGTTATGTTTCAAAGACTAGTAGAAAATCAGCTTGATCACAAGATCAAAGTGTTTCAAAGTGATGGAGGAGGAGAGTTCACTAACATCAAATTTCAGAATTATCTACAACAGTGTGGGATTAAGCATAACATTTCTTGTCCTTATACACCAGAACAAAAATGGTGTCTCCGAGAGAAAGCATCGACATGTGGTTGAATTGGGCATAGCAATGTTATATCATGCAAGAGTACCATTAAGATACTGGGTAGATGCCTTCATGACAGCAGTCTATGTAATCAATTTACTTCCCACAACAAAACTGCACATGAACTCGCCTCATAATAAGTTGTACAAACAGAAGCCAAATTATGCTCATCTAAGAGTTTTTGGGTCAGCTTGTTATCCTTGTCTCAGATCCTATACAAAGCATAAACTTGATCCAAGAACACTCATGTGTGTATTTCTTGGATACAGTGAGAAACATAAAGGCTACAGGTGTCTTTTGCCTACTAATGGACGTATCTATATTAGTAGACATGTAGTCTTTGATGAAAAAGTGTTTCCCTTTACTCGAAAAACTACTGCTGAGTATCAACAGGGATCTGAACTATACAAGCAATGGATAAGAGGATTGGCATCTACTATATCCAACACTACAGAACAGGTTCAATCACAAGCCAATAAATCGATTGAATCTTTACAAGATACTGGATCAAGTCAAATCACTCCAGAAATACAAAACAGTGGGATCAACATAATAAATCCAGAAGTTATGCCACAAATGAACATAGTACCTGATGTTGAGCTACATATCACTCCTGATCATGCATCCAGTAATGTTGAAGCACCTCGGATATCTCCAAATATTGAAGAACGAGTGCCTATCAGTCAAGAATCTGACTCAACATCACCTGCTGATACAGAACAAACACAGATTAGTTCTGTATCAGAAATTACACAAGGTACACTATCTACTCATCTTATGCAGACTAGACTGAGATCTGGAATTATTAAAGCAAATCCCAAATATGCATGTCTGGTTGAATATCAGGTTCCTGCTGAACCAAAATCGGTAAAGTCTGCATTAGCACACACAGGATGGTGTCAAGCAATGCAAGAAGAAATGGATGCTTTGTATCAAAACAAAACTTGGGAGTTAATCCCTAGAACTGATCAAATGAATGTCATTGGCTGCAAATGGGTGTTTAAAACTAAGCTTGCACCAGATGGGAGTTTAGATAGACTGAAAGCTAGACTTGTAGCCAAAGGTTTTCATCAAGAAGAAGGTCTTGACTTCACAGAAACCTATAGTCCTGTAGTGAAACATGCTACAATTCGAATAATTCTCTCAGTAGCAATGATAAAACAGTGGCCAATTCATCAGCTAGATGTTAAAAATGCTTTCTTACATGGTAACTTGAGTGAAACAGTTTATATGGAACAGCCACCAGGTTTTAAAGAATCACAGAGACCTCATCATGTTTGTCTCCTCAAGAAGTCACTCTATGGACTTCGACAAGCTCCTCAAGTGTGGTTTGATAAGTTCAACAGTTTCTTACTGGAATATGGATTCTTTTGTAGCTCAACTGATCCCTCATTGTTCATCCTACATACTGGTAAAGAAACAATTCTCTTACTACTGTATGTTGATGATATCATTTTAACTGGGAGCTCATCTCAAGTTCTCTCTAGTCTCATTACTGCTTTAAGTCTTCAGTTTCATATGAAAGATCTTGGTTCCCTACACTATTTCCTTGGCATTGAAGTTAAGCGTACTCCTGAACATTTATTCCTTTGCCAAGCTAAATATGCTATAGACCTTCTCACCCGAGCCCATATGCTCGAGTCTAAACCAATTTCAACTCCTCTTTCATTAAGACCAACTATTTTGATCAATGACTCTATGGCTTTGTCCAATCCTGCTGAGTATAGAAGCCTAGTTGGTGGTCTCCAATACCTCACATTAACTCGACCAGACATTGCCTATGCCACAAATCTACTCTGCCAGAAAATGCATAAACCTACGATTGCAGATCTCCATAAATTGAAAAGGGTACTGAGATATGTTAAAGGTACAATCAGACTTGGCTTATTCATTCATTCACGAGCACTATGCATCTCTATGGATTCTCGGATGCGATCGGGGTGTACCGAAACCGGAAGGTCAACAACTGGATTTTGCACATATCTTGGCTCCAATCTTATCTCCTGGGCAATAAAGAAACAGCCAACAGTTAGTAGATCTTCTATAGAGGCTGAGTATCGTGCCCTTGCATCAACCATTGCTGATCTCACTTGGATCAGCTTTGTCTTACGAGACATAGGTTGCTCTCTTACTCCTCCTATTCATTTATACTGTGACAATAAATCAGCTATCTCACTCACTATTAATCCTGTCTTACATGCTCGAACAAAACATATTGAAGTAGACTTTCACTTTGTTCGAGAAAAGGTATCTTCTAGGTCATTACATGTAAGCTATATTCCGAGTAATTGCCAACTTGCGGATATCTTTACCAAACCTTTGTCAAGAATAGCACATTCTCATATGCGAGTCAAATTGGAAATCTATGCTCTCCCCATTCCCAATTTGAGGGGGGATGTTAAAGAGACAAAACAAAGATTAAACACACAGAATAAAGAAGCTGATAGGAGCAGAGAAGGAGAGCAAACTCGAAGCAAAGAAGCAGAGCAAACTCGAAACAGAGAGAAGCGCGAAAACTGAAGTAAAACGAAAGGCGGCGGCAAGCTATAAAAGAAGTTGAAGGAAACAAAAGTTGACCTGGAGATCCGTAGAGGAGTTGAGTTGGCGATCCTTGTGAACCAGAATAGAAGATTGATCAAGCTACGAAGGAGCTGCACGTGTGTCAAGATTAATCATTCATTACTAAAGCTGTTAATTCTGTTTTGTTGAGCTTTAGTATAAAAGGGATTAAAGGAAACTGTTGTAGAAGTACGATTCATTCTTCCGAAATCTGAAATCACTATGTTCTCTAAATTCCCTCTTTCTCGGTTGTTTTCAAGTTCTCTCTGTATTTTCTGTTCATCTTCATATAGTAAAACTTTGTAAGGATGAACAAGAAGAAAGGCTGAAAGAAATGTTCAAGTTGATGTATAGCAAATGATTGTTCAGCAACTACAGAGTACAAAGTTCTCTCATATACAGGTTATCTTCTAGATTCTGTTTCTCCTCATCTCCAAGTAAAGAAATGCATTTGATAACGATTCAAAATTTCTATTTTTGAAATAAAAATTCATTTGATAAGAGAATAAAATTTCTATTTCTAGGAGCGGTGACAGCCGGTGTTTGGTGGCCGTAATCCGATGTCTAACGTTTGACATTCGGCATCTGGCGCGGGGTGGCTAGAGTCTGAAGGCTGGCGACCGGTGGCTAGCGGCTAGAGTCCGGAGTCCAATGTCTAGTGGCCGGCATTTGGCATCCGATGTTCGGCAGCCGACAGCTGACAGCCGATGTCCGGCGTCCGGTGATCGACTATCCAGCGTTTGGCATCCGGAGTCCTATGTCCAACATCCGACGTACAGAGTCCGACGGCCAATAGCAAGCGGCCAACATCTGACGGTCAGTGGTGAGCTACAGGCAATCGGCGACGAACGTCTGTTAGTCAACAATGGGCCTCTGGCGTCTAGTGATTCGTAATGAGCGGCCAACAATCAATGGGCATTTGGCGGTTGGCGACTAGCGGCCGGAGTCCGGTGGGTGGCAGCCAAGGCTGATGGCCGGCGGTGGGCGTCCAACGTCCCAAGGGTGGCAGGTGCGCAATGGCCAATGACGAGGGTGAATAATGAAGAAAGTTTTGATTTCCCATTTCTATTCCATAAATAGAAAAACGAAAAATTTTAACTTCTTATTTATACAACAAATCTATTTCTGAAATAGAAACTTGTTCCAGAAATGGAAAAATAAAATTGTATTACCAAATGGATTTCTGTTCTAAACCTGTTCCGGGGAATAGGAAAACAAAGAAATAGAGAAACAAAAATGTTGTCCTGTGCGCCTTTAGATTACGTACTTTTTAAGTTGGGCCAGGAATAGCTTTGAAAGACAAGAGGTTTTTAATATGGACTGGGTCTATTTTGGTGAAATGGGCTAGAGATGCAGGAGGCCCGAATTGTGTCCACGAGCCTGGTTTAGTAAGACCAGTCGCAGCCCATATCTGGACTGAGCTCTATGGCCCAGCTCGAGTCTCTAATTTCGGAGTAGAAAAGATTTTTCTTTAAAAAAATTTAAATAAAACAAGAAAATGCTTGGAAATAGGTCTTAATAATTTTTTAAGTTTTAGCATTAGATTTAGTTTAGTTTCACTTGATTAGTAGTACACATATAGCTTAATCCTAGTGGAGTATCCTTTTGAAAGAAATCAAACATGACTTAGTTTTAGATCATGGGGGATCATGTCTTAGGGCTTATAACATGGCCATGTATATTCTTTGTCTAATTTGTATTAGGTTTTCTTTTCCGCGTTTACTTTAACTCATTTCAATACTTTGGTATTTACTTACTGTACCGTCTTTTAAAAAATTGGTTGTTTATCCCCTTTCTTAGAATAGACTAGGATTAGTTTAGACTTTGATGAAAATGAACTCTACGGAAACATTTGCATGATCATTTAGCAACTTTGATATATTTAGGACTATAATTGACAATCAAGACTGTGTGACCACTTAAGTAATGACCCTCCGAGTTAGAGGTATCGAAAGGGTGATAATGAATATTAACGTAGTCAAATTCCCGACCCTCGAATCTTTGATTGCATAGGAATCATAGTGATACTCCCGTGTCTCAATTGGTTTCTAGCTAACCCTAATAGGCTAGTGGGGACTCTTAGAAATATTTAGGTTGTTACGAACTCAAAAAATGGATTCAATGTTGTGTGAATTATGATTTTTGGAGAATCACGTCTAATCAAGAGTCATTGGCCCAAATTAGGCAATACCTCTAAACTTATATTTTTTTTCTCCTCTGGACGGAAAAAGTAGGTCATGACACAATTTTATTAATATTCGGAATGACATGTGTATTTAGGCGCTTGAATAGCGGGAGCTTTGCGCATCGGGCTGTAGTAATGGAAAATATTGACATGACTTACAAATTACTTAAGGACTAATATTGATATACTAAGAAGATTTGGCAAGGAGGACAGGAAAGATGGCGACTGTGATCGGATTGTGTTGTACGAGGACATGCTCCTAGAATTGGAGTGGCCGGAGGAGAAGAGGAAGCCGAAGGAGGAGGACGTCGTGAGCCTTTGCTCGGAGTTCCTTGAAGCCGGTACCGACACGGCATCCACGGTGCTGCGGTGCTGCAGCGGATCATAGCCAACCTGGTCTGGCACACAGAAATCCAAGAGAGGCTCTACAAAGAAGCCAAATCGGTCGTGCGACAGGGGCCGGAGCAAGTGAAGGAGGAGTTCATTACTGTAATTGTCGTTTTCCATGTTGCATATGCAAATCATAGAAGTGAACGTCCTTATGACTTTATTAATTTATTTGGAAAGCATGTTTCGGAGATTTATTCCCGAACGTTGCAACCAAGGCTCATGGAGAAAAATGTTGATTTTATTGCATTAGGTCATTTCTTTTCTTTCTAATTACTTAGGTTGAGTCATCGCCACCATAGTCCATAAAGATTTCTATGCAAATTCTACATGATGTACCTTAATGACAAATACGGGTTAAAGAGAATATAAAGATGGATAATCACAAGTTTTCGTCGTCGGAACATAACAAAGCACATAACCTCATTTCGATGGGATTATCATGAATTTCTCTAGACCTTGCTTGTCCAAATGCTAATATGGGGTTGGTTAAACTAAGGAAAACTAAGATGAATTACAATGCGAAGTAAGACAAGAATAAAATATAGAAGAAAATTAGGTTGGTATAGAGGAGTTTTCACGGCTCGCTAGCGCCATGCAGCTAAATTGTTAGGAAAAACACAGATAGGTCTCGCATTCCAACCCAAAAGGAAAACAAATCAAAATGTTAAGTTTAAATCATAAAAAAGGAAAATTACCCACTTCCAACATTCTAGTGTTATAAAGGCACGTGAAATCTACATCCTTCAACTGTCAAATGACACGTGTCTAGATGACATAGATTGGGCAGATTTTGCAATGAAGAATGTGCAAGATTCGATCCCCTGCAGCTTCTTTAATTCTGATAAATTTGGGTGACTTTTCTAAGAACTCACATCTATGAATAAACAATGCCTTGGTGAGTCCAATTTCTCCATACCTTGAGTTTCCATTAGTCTAGGACGATTAAACACGCTCAACCTGTGAAGCTCCTTCAATATTGACATGAATAGCCTTTTAAGAAAAAAAAAAGTACTAGAAATGTCATAACTTTCATATTACACTCACTTTAGTAATAAATTTTTTTGACGAATCACTTAAATGGCACAACGGGAGAATAACAATCACTTAAGTGCTTTTGACAAATTCTGACAAAAAGTCCTACGTGACTTTGTTAAATAAAATTTTAATGCCTATGTGTATATATAAAAGAAATAATCTCAATCCTTCAAATAATTGGAGAGCTTCACGTGGACCATGGGATCTCTTCTCTTCTACTTCTTGAAATGTTTGGATCCTTGTCCCAATCCTGAAAACCCCCAAATCGAATGAACTCTAAATTGGAAATTCTAATTAGAAATGCATTAATTCGAACTTAGATTTTCATGGTCAGCTCTCCTTTGCCTTCATCATCTTCTTCGTATTACTCATTGAGAGATTGATTTTCTTCTTCATTGTTTTTTATAGAGTGAATCTAAAGCAGAGCTTCTTTAGAGTGACGAATTAGTCGAAATGGATAGGGAGGTGGGAGAGAGGGAGGATCGGAGATAAGAGAGAGCTTTGCAAGTAGTTGAAGCCGAATGACGAGTTGTCCAGGAATTTGAGGATGAGGTAAATATGGATTAATATAACGATCATAATCATGTGCTTTGCAAAGACTGGAGACAAAATAGGGCTTTGCAAGTAGTCAAAGCCGAAGGACTGAGTTTTGCAAGCGTGGGTTTGGTGCAATGCAAATACCGAAAGTCAGAGTTCTTTAATCGCATCAACTCAATTATGTGGGCCTAGGATTGTAAAAAAAAAAAAATTAGATAACAACATTGCTTGCAAATTAATCATTAGTATACTTGAAGACATCAGAGTTATGTTTATGACTAGGCTACAAAAATAGAGAGATGAATGTTCAAAGTGGCCTAGATAATGTGGGCCTAAGATTGTAAAAAAAATTAGATGACACCATTGCTGCTAGTAAGTTTTATCATCCAATTTGGAATGGAAACGATGGATACGAGAATATAAAAAATAGTGACAAGTATGTTGTCCACTTGAAAAGAAAAAGTGTTCCTATTGAGCATGTCAATTTATTGGAATACCTTGTTCACATGCCATTTGTGCCATCTAACTAACTCATTCCAAAGAATTATGTAGAAAATTGTCACAAAAAAAAAGTATCTTGTTTCATATCGATTCATGATATAGACTATGAGAAGTAGCAAATTCTAGGACAAAATGAATCATCAACCCTCAAAATCTCTACCATTGAATGAGCAACTTAGCAGGCTTAAAAAGAAAATGAGAATGTAGGAAATTGAGAGTTCTAGTAATAGAATGATCTTACACTACAAAGGGAAGGGCATAATAGGGCCGAATTAGATAATTAAAAAGCACCAGCAGCAACAACAAAAGACAACACAAATCAATGATATAAGGACATGTGAGGGCAATACAAAAAGCAATGATGTAGAAGCGACTGCAGGGCCAACTTAGTCCAATAGTGTATAACAGAGTAGTAAACATCAACAATGTATTTACTAATATATGTCATTTGATTGACATGGTAACTAATCAAGGTCACATGGTTATACCCTAGGAGAAGTTCAGAATTGCTAATATCTTAAGGAGGATCAAATCAAGAATCGGTTACACCTAGAAGAAGCCAAGGGCAAGCACCGATAAATTAACCAGTAGTAACTCAAGCACAATCCATAAAAAAGTAACCAATGGCAACTTCAAAATATAGGGTAGAAAAGGTAGCTCGAAAATGGGCATAAAAAGAGCTTAAACAAAGCTCTATCTCAATCAAATGATCTTGAAGTATCACTATACATCAATCTCAACCTATTGTCATAGTGCCAAGAACAATCACAGGATAATATTTAGGGTTAAATACCATGAAAAATGTCAAAATACATTTATAATAAATCACCAAAAACCTCAAATTAGTACATGTGTGACAAATGTACCTTGCGTTAGTTTTTGTTAAATTGGATTATTATCACAAAAAACCGCAAGCTGAAATATATGTGACAAACAGAAGTTAAAACCCAAAATTTGATACAAGGGTCTATTGTCACGTGTACGGATATTAACGGAGAATAATTTGTTACAAGTGTATAGTTTGAGGTTTTTGGTGATCAAAAAGTTAGTTTTGATAAATTTATCACAAGTGAACTAGTTTAAGATTTTTCATGGTATTAAATCAATTTATAATCTCATTTGTAGTTCTTCAATTTATTTAAATTATACAAATGAATTCTCAGATTTTTAACATCTAAATGTATGACCAAAGATTTTATGTTGTTAAAATGACCTTCCCATTACCCCCCGCCCCAAAAAAAAAAAAGTCGCCACCTAATATCAACCTTGGCAAAATTTATGATCTTATTGACTTTACTTTTACTTCTCCTATTAATCCACAATATGAATTAACATTTAAAAATTATGGAATTGACCTAATTTATTACCTTTTATGAGATACACCTCTACTTTATATTTTTCTACATTTATAAATTTATAAATATATATTAAAATTATGCATCTAAATAAAATTATTAGAGATGGATTTTCAGAGAAAAAATTAGAAACATAAAATTCATATAAAGAAAATAATGAGATTGTAAAGAGGAAAGGGGGAATAGTGACGGAGATAGGTTACATACATTTAACTAGTATATGAGTTTGGCTTTGGGCCCAGTGGAAAAGAGTTAAAACCAAGATGAAGAATAGAACCATCCGAATTTTTCTTGTTCAAAAAGCAAAATCAATCCTAAGACAAAGTCTAGTCTAAGTGTTTGGGAGTTGAACTTGCTTCAATCAAGCTTCTACTTGGATCCATACCTAGCCCGGATGTTATGCAGTTCCTTGAGGGCTTTGGCTATGCCCATCCGATCTCGCGGCGACTCCATTGAACATGCAACTCCAATTCTTAGCATGGAGGCAATGCATCCTCTCATCCTCTCAATGTCATTCTCACTTTCTTTGTTAAAGATGGCCATGTCCGTGATCTCCATCACTCGGTCTGGCAAAGCCACCTTAACAAAGTTGTGGAGATTTAAATGGTATTTGAAAGCCTCTTCCGTGGGTCTTCTCCCAGTTAACATTTCCAATAAAACAATACCGTAGCTGTACACATCGCCTTGTGTCGATACCATGTCCCCCATGCCATACTCTAAAATAGTGTAAATCAAGCAATATACAATGAAAATAAATATTTCATCTAAACGCCAACACAAATAAAACTTATATAATTAATGAGAAAATTTTCTTACCAAGAGGGACATAGCATACAGAACCCCTCAATGCCACTGAGCTACTGGGGTTGTCAATGTCCATGGCCTTTGTTATCGTGATGGAGCTAATCGTTGCTAGCCCGAAATCCCCAACTCGTCCCATCATCTCGTTGTCTAGAAAGAGGTTACTCGGCTTTAGATTTCCGTGTATAATTTTTGGGTTGCAATCCTCATGAAGATATTTGATTGCGGAAGCTATGTCAATGGCAATGTCTAACCTCTGCATTAGTCCCAAATGTCCTCGCTTTCCATGTTCATGTTCATGCTCAACGTCCTCTTTGTTTCCTTGGTGTATCCAGTTCTCTAAGCTCCATTAGCCATGTATTCGTACAATAAAGCTTTGAAATCGTTGCCGTGATAGTCCATACTTGAGCAAAGATTCAATATCTTCACAAGATGTCAGTGTCTTATGGTCCCTAGGGTTTGACATTCCAAGATAAAGCTCTTCGAAGCACCTCTGTGGCTCAAGTTGAGCACTTTAACCGCCACCGAGCCGCCTTCTTGTGTGGTTGCTTTATAGATGGTACCATATCTCCCTTTACCGATCACATTAATCTCAGAGAATCCATCCGAGGCTCTAAAGAGCTGCTCATAAGAGATCATCGAAAATTTGTGTTCAAATGGCAATTCAATTGAAGAGGTATTCTTTTTCGACATCTTTCTTTGGTACCAAAAGGTAAATAGGCAAAGACATAGAATGAAATATGACAAGATGGCTGCTACTGTGGTGATAACTGTAACTTTTTTGGTCCATAATGGTTTAGAGGTATTCAATTTGCAAGAAGGAAGGTTTAGTTCTACAATACCTCCATAGAGATTCCTATTTTCAAAGACAAACACTACACTAGCATTGAGAAAAACTCCTCCCTTTGGAACTTCTCTCCTTCAAGCTTGTTTGAAGATAGATTCAAATACTTTAGATTTGTAAGTTGAGCGAGAAAGCTTGGGATTTCACCAGAGAAGTTGTTATGGGAAAGATCCAACTCTTGTAAGCCCCATAATGTGCCTAAAGCCGAAGGAATTTGGCCATGAAAGGAATTGATTGCTAAGCTGAGCTTCTCTAATAGCAAGCACTTGCTGATGGAGCTAGGAATTGGTCCCATCAACTTATTGTAAGAAAGATCTAGTATGACAAGATTGGCTAAGGACCCAACTTGAGACGGAAGAGATATGCTCAACTGGTTATGTGCCAAGTCGAAGATAGACGAAATGGTAGAAAGACTAAGAACCTCCCTCGGGATTGGACCACTCAGATTATTATTGGAAAGCTTGAGCTCAATAAGTTGCTTGCAGTTACCAAGACGTTGCGGTATTTCCCCGTAGAAGTTGTTGACGAATAAGTAAAGGTGATTCAAGAACGTCAAATTGCCGATTGATGACGGGATCCCTCCCGTTAGCATGTTAGAGCTTAAGTACAAATTTTGCAAGTTATGGAGTGCTCCGATACAAGAAGGAACATGACCACTAAGCCGATTGTTTGATAAGTCAAGATGGAAAAGGTTGAAGAGACTGCCAATACCTGAAGGAATGGTTCCGTACATTGTGTTGGACGACATAGCAATTATTCTAATGCTGTTGGAAAGATTGCCAATGGAATCTGGCAATAGACCCTCAAGAAAATTGTAGTTTACCCCAATCATTTCCAGCCTTGAACAATTAGTCAATGAAGTAACGAAATTGAAGTCATCTCGCAACTGGTTAGACATAAGAAACATTACTTCAAGAGCTTTTAGCCTTCCAAGATTTGTGGGCATCGGTCCGTGAAAACTGTTGTTTTCAAAGTAGATTTGTTGAAGGCTAGAGGCATTCGATAAGGACAGAGGTATAATGCCAATAAACAAATTATCACTAAAATCAAGATGACGGAGATAAGGAAGAGTATCACCGATATAAGGGGGAATGCTTCATCTCAATTGATTGTCACCAACACTAAAATGGATAATGCCGGACATGTTGAAGATTGCTGGAAGGATTTCACTGGTGAGTTGGTTAAACGCCAATTGAACAAAACTCACACCACGAAGCTTGGATAATATCTTGGGAATCTCTCCTTGCAATCCATTATATACGACGGAAAGAATGTGAAGTTGGGAGAGATTTCCAATAGAATCAGGAATAGATCCTGTAAAATTGTTTTAGCCAAACCCAAAGCATGAAGCTTTGACAAAGAGCCGAGCTCATTTGGAATTTTTCCCACAAGTTGGTTATCGATTAGATTCAATTTCTCAAGGTTTGAACACTGAGAAAGACCGGTTGGCATTTGTCCACCGAAAGAGTTGTTACTAAGATCAAGATGGCGAAGGCGAAACAAGTGGCCAATGCTTTGTGGAATTTTGCCGCGAAAGCTATTGTTTTGTAGAACGAGGCTTCTCAAGAAAGAGAGGTTTCCAACATGAGGCGATAGAAGACTGCCCAAGCCTTTTGACATTAGGTTGAGGGACACGACCCTTTTGGGATGCCGTCCACTGCATACAACACCTTGCCACTTACAGTAATGAGAAGAATCATTCCATGAGCTCAGGATTCTGAGCGGATCCTCATCCACACTATCTTTGAAGTAGATTAAAGCGTGCCAATCCGTCCGGTTGGCTTGCATTGCTGAACTCGTCCATATTGTGAGCTGGGCATAGCAAAATAGGAACACAATCGCTGTATGCTTTTCCATTATGAGTGGGTTTTGTGTCATAACAAGCTGCAATCGAACTCCCTTCCAAATTGAACTATATAAGAAATGAAGACCTTCAAAAGCATGTGCTTTTCCATTGATCAAGACACCTTCTAACACGGCAAAACCCCACCTGATTGGATAAATATGCAAGTTTAACCCAAATCAAGAGTTGGACTTTAAAAGTACTGCAGATTGGTCGAACCACAGAAAGGGGCATGCACATACTGTGGATTGGCCAAATCAA
The DNA here is from genome assembly GCA_014182725.1 of Eucalyptus brandiana. NCBI lineage: Eukaryota > Viridiplantae > Streptophyta > Magnoliopsida > Myrtales > Myrtaceae > Eucalyptus > Eucalyptus brandiana. The sequence continues at coordinate 13,030,663 of CM024675.1, forward strand.
AGAAAATGGCACACACACACATGTCACAACACATACTTATGTTCCTTCAGAGTTTTAGTTGCATAACGAAATGGAGGATTTGACAGCTGCGCAATGACACTTCGGAAAGCCGGGCCACAAAGAAAGGAAATCAAGAATGGACGAGGTTCTTGATTATTGGCCATTCCAAAGAGAGCTCCTACTTGGTCATGGGCAAAGCGTGCAATTCGTGCTATGAGTTTTACATCCAAAATGAGTTGTTTATTTGTTAATACCTTAGGTTTGGGTTTAGTTTAGACATGAAATACTCGAGCGTGTTGAGAGATTCTAACTTTAATTCTGCAATTATAGTAGATTTTTACTGCCAACACTCCTCATAGATGTAGGTACCGACACTTAGACTGAATTACGTAAACCTTTGGGGTACTTTATTATTTCTCATTTATATTTTCGGTGATTTCACATTGACTTAATTATAAAATCCCGATTAGCTTCCGCATTGGTTTATTTTACAAGAAGCTTTACTTCCCACTTGATATATTGTCACTTCGTGAGTCCTAAACCATCGGCTTTCAACATTATAGGCGTGAATTACTCTTTCAAAAATGGTCGATTGTGAACACAATCCAACAAAGCAGCCTATCGCACTCTTCTGGCATTGTTGGTTCATGTTCATGAGGTAGACTGAAGACGACCCAAAACAATTGCAACTCATAGATGTAAGCGATAGCTGTAACTGGTTCGTTGCATGATATCATTAGATCAACCTGCCATACTGAAGAAGGGGAAAACATTGATGCCATCTCATCAATGAGAAGTGACATTCAAACGAAAAATACAGATCATTTATAGATGTTGAGAGAAAAGATCAAGGCCACTTATACAAGAACTTCCACCAAAAAACATTTATATGAGATAAAAGCAGCCGATAGAGGAATGTTAGACACATGCTTCTGTTCCAATGCTTTACTGATTTTAGCTGCAAGTGCATCTTTGACATCATTGGATGTAGCAGCGAAAACGCAGGGTTTACAAAGCTCATCTGAGAATAAAATCCTTAATCATTCCCAATTCTGGAATTGTGAACATGCAAGAGGATCCAAGAGTCTTTGAAAGAAAGGAATCATACATAAAGTACAAATGGTGGGCTCATGGTTCTAGCACACTCTATTGTAGGTATCTTTCATGCGATCATTGCTTTCTTGATTAAAACCTTTTAGCTACCTATGCAGTCACATGTTTACCCACGTAATACATCCATTTGTACAGAAAAAGGATGTGAATAGAAGGAAGACAGCATTTGGTGCATGCATGTGTATTTAGACTATCACATGCAACTATTAGCACAATTTCATGCAACTAGTCCAAAGGCAACAAGCTATGGCATTGACGAGAGTCGAAGACAGTATTTGGTGCATGCATGTGTATTCAGACGATCACATGCAACTCTTAACACAATTTCATGCAACTAGTCCAAAGGCAACAAGCTATGGCATTTACGAAGATATAGTAAAAGTTCCCATGTTAATATGCATAATACATCCATTTGTTCTACTAAAAGACAAATAGCAATGGGTCACATTATAAATGGTCTCAGGCACTGGAGAGAGTGGACAAAGCGATAAATAAACAAAAATTTGCTCCAAGCATTGACAATCTAAGAGAAAAACACTGTGCTATTGTCACAAATGAATGGCCATGAACACAAAAATGTAAAAGGCCTTGAGCTCATTGCATTTAGCTTTCGTGATGATTCTTAGGCCCTCCTGTCTTGATGATATACTCGACACTTAACAATGCTTGTTCAACAAGTCTCTCGAGTGAATTGGCAAAAGAAAGAAAAATAGTTTAGAAGAAAGTTCCTGGACCAAGACTGTTCAAGAATAGACATGTGATTATCAGAATTCAAGTCAATTTACTGTAGATTATGAGCTACATAATTGTCATTTGTACACTTGCACTCCTTAAGTACAAGTACCACTGTGGGAGCATGCAAGCGGCTGCCCTATTGATACCACCTAAGTAACTAATGTGCTTGTCTTGCTGCAAAACTACATTTATATAAAAAATTGTCTTCAAATGTCCAATCAGAATGGAGACAACATCTGCCACAATAATATACCACAACCTAATTCAATCAGACAACATGGGCATATATTCATGTATAAGAAGTTCCAACAACTATGCCAGCAAAACCATATTTCATGACTAACATACAAAAACAAGTTACGAGAGAATTGCAGGAGACAGAAAAAGAAAAGCCATTCAACAGAGCTCATGAAGACAATAGACCTACCAGATAATAAGACCCCCAAAAAAAAAAAAAAAAAAATCAAGGGGCAAAAAATGGAGCAGAAAAGGGGTATTCTCAAAATTACGTACTTCATCCTGTACACACTCCTTATTCCACTTGAAGTGAACCATTTGTTCTTCACTTAATCATATTTCGAAGTCCTTCGAGATATAAATGTAAGAGGGCCAATTAATCTCATTATGGAAAAGATTTTGCAAGTATCGATTCCCTCCAGAGTGGCTTTATCTCTTGAGAGGCTGCTTTACTAATCATGAGATGATAAATTTTGGATGACAGTCTTCCTTTGGAGGGATATAAAGTTCGTAAGATATGCACGGCATGGGCAATTGGAACCCTTCTTCAACTTATTTGATTTACTTCATAGTTTTTGGGTTGTGCTTTGAGGTCAGTGAAAAACAACGTGGCCACATGGATAGAATTGGGTTGTTTCCGGTGAAACTTGCTAAAAGCTACAAGGGTCTAGCACAACCTAAACCACATGTGTACCAACCCGAACATATAGATCATAATTAAGATATAGAATCCACCGTATATAAAATGTCTAGCACTTCAAAATTCGTGAAGTAGAAGAAACAGTTAATCATGAAGAATCTAGAGTCTTTTATCTTCAAAACAGTAACCTATACGCCTTCAAAACACTCTTTTAATCCTTTTCCTTCGCACTTAAATAGCATTGCTTGATCTCGAGGTCTTAGTTATTTGACTTCGTATTGTGGACCTTTAAAAGCGTATGCATTTCCATTTGATCAAGACACCTTCTTACATGGCGAAACCTCACCCGATTAGATAGATATATAAGTTTAACCCACACCAAAAGTTGGACCTTAAAAGTACTATAAATTGGCCGAACCAAAGAAAGAGGCATACACATACTTTGCCTTACTTTATATTCAAAGCAACTGGAAAGCTATGCCATGAAGAAAGGAAATCAAGAACGGACAAGGTCCTTGATTTTCGGTCATTTCAAAGAGAGCTCCTATTTGGTCGTGGTCAAAGTGTGTAGCTTGTGCTTTGAGTTTAAAACATCCAAAATGAGTTGCTTATTTATTAATACCTTGGGTTTGGGTTTAATTTAAGCATGGGAAATACTCAAGTGTGTTGAGTGATTTGTAACTTCGATTTTTTGATTATAGTAGATTTTTGTTGTTGGCACTTTTCGAGAATATAGACACCGATACTCAGACTGAGTTACGTAAATCTTTGGGGTCCTTTATTGTTCCTCAATTATTTGTTTGGTGATTGTGTATTGATTTAATTGTAAGATCCTTATCACCTTACATGTCATTACTTTTAGAACAAAGATTTACTTCTCATCTGATATAATGTCACTTCATGGGTCCTAAACTATCGATTTTCGACATTATAGGTGTGGATTGGTCTTTGAGAAAGGGTCACTTGTGAACCCAAAGAAACTGCTTGGAAAAAGGAAGAGCTATCGATCTGGCGAATTAACATATGGCAAATTGGATCTTGCTTTAAGAAAAGTAGAGAAGAGACAAATCTCACTTTAAAAAAAGAAGAGGAGACGAAGAAAGAATGGGTGGATGCCTAGCACGGTTTTTTTTTTGGTCTCGTGTGAATTGCTCTTTGAGGAAGGGTCAGTTGTGAACCCAAAGGAAGACCATTGCTTAGTGGAAAACACGGGCCCAATGAAAAATGAAATCCTCTCAATTGTTTTGCACCATCAACCCATAAAAGCATATTTACATGATATGATTGTACAACCCTTTGAGGAGAACACAATGCACCTCCGCATAGACGCGAACCCCCCTCATTACTGTTCGTGCGACTCTCAGCACATACCACACATGGCTCGCACATAGACTCCAAAATCCATCCCCAGCCTTTTCTTCCATCGCACCTCTTCAATCCTCGATCATATGAGTTCGAGTTTGCAGCTACCAGAAAGGATGGATTGAAATCGAAAACTACAAAGCAAGTGCGGCAACAACTGATCACCAATCTGGCTTCGCTTCACAAGGTCGAAGAGGAGTCCAAACATGAAGATCATGACAAATCTGTATTCATTAATATGACTTTGTTAGTGGCCTGTTTACATCAATGTCTAATCTACCATCTCCTCATATATCCATCTCGCTCTTTATATATGTTAATGTCCATGGACTAAAATTATCAAAACACCGCGCATCAATTGAATGATAAGGAAATAAAACGAGTATTCAAAAAGAATCAACTCTTCATAAAGCTCTCACGTTCCTGCCACCTTTTTTGGCTAATGAACTCACATAACCGGCATGGCAAGGTGTCGAGGCATTGCCGCATGTGTGTTTCCATAATTACACAATACACCATGTCTTCTCCAGCATGGTATTCGGCATACGCCACCGGATTGTTCGTGAGGGACTTCACGAAAGTTGCCAATTCCTCCATGGAGCCAAACTTGTTCCCTTCAATGATAAATGCGGAGGGACAAAGTCCATGACGTTAGGGGCACCGAAATAGATGGGAACAGCCCCGGAATCTAGAGTATAAAATTGCTTCTCCATCACGTAACTTTCCGTCCAAGTGTTCTTGATTGCGAAAACATACTTATACTGAGACATGGCACGGTGCAAATGGTCCCACCATTTTGGAACGACGCTGGCATTGTTGGCACACTCGGATAGAAAGAAAGTGCTTTGTCGCAACCGCGACATTATTTAAGCACTTGCCAAATGAATGGTGAGGCAGCAAATTGAGGAGCTTTTTTGCAAGTCTGTTCCTTTGAGGAAGGCAACGAGAGGATGACCAATAAACCAGCCGTCTCCTGGGGTGCAAAAACAAGACCTAATACATTTAAGGGATCACAAGTTAATAGGGAGAGAATCAAGATGAGGCCCAAGAAGGATTGACAAGATGATCGCTCGCATTGTCCTTATAAGAAGACGCGTGGTAATTTCGACCATTGTGGAAAAGTGATTCAACAGAGGTTGACTAGACATCATCTTTAGCATGGTAACTCATGAAGATATCTTCTCGGCCTGATCTCCTACGTTTAGCCTCCAGATCCATGTGTAGACTTAGGGGATCTCCTTTGCGCCTATGATATTAGCATGTTCAGCGAGAGAAGACGCTCTCAATTAAAGTAGCAGCAGCAGCAGCATGTAAAACAAATTTCATGGAAGCAGATATTATAGAAATCCATTCACGTCTAAGCATTTAAACTAATTGTTGGCTGTGTCAGTGAAATAACTTCAGTACATTGATCATTACCAAAAAAAAAAAAAAAAAAATCAATCAAGACAAACAGCAACAAGAATGGGAAATGAAGAATCTATAAATGTAGAAGCATACACCATCCATTTAACCATGAATAAAAAGCAATCCGCCATAGAAATTGATGCAGTTAAACATGAGTATTTCACGAATAACTATTTCCTATTCCATGACAAATGTCTGTTGAAATATAATTTATTATTATAAATATGATCCCAATTTTGTATTTCCCAAATTAATTCCGATTTATTGCTCGATTTATTACCCACATTTATTACGTGATATTTGCCTGTTAATATGTTACCATAACGGTTTTGATGGAAGATGTTGGTAACGTAAGAAAATAATAAAATGTCAGGTCGTCTAGTTCAAACCCTATTACTACAGAAAAAACACTATCATGTTTGATGAGTATTGGCTAGTGGAACAAGACATACAGATCTAGTGTTTCCATATTTGTAGATCGATCGTGTTTCATGGATCCATCCAAGGTTTTAGGGTTTTCTACATTTGCTAATTTTCATCATTGGCTAGAGGTACGTCGATCTTTATGTTTCCACAAGTTGATCCCGAATTATGCACGTATTTGTTTGAGAATGATAGATCGGGATCATCAGGTTTTATTTAAAATTAGTCGTACGATTAGTATCAAAGCATGTTTATAATCTTTGCCTTGGTGACAATTTTGGAATTTTTATATGTTTTCACTGAATTATCTATGGGTAAAATCCAGATCGTTTGTGGCTTGGAATGGAATTTCAAATTCCTGCCAAATTCGAGCAACCTACTATGCGATAATGGATCTGTATGGTCACACCACCATTAGGAAGAAAAACCCTTAAATTATTCGACATATTATTGATCATCGGAGGTTAATCGAGCGGTGAAATTTTCCGTGGTTGGGGTTTTAGGGTAGATCATTTTAGGTTTAATTTGGGTTAATTTGTTGGTCATTTTTGCCGGATCTTGAAATTATACATTTGTCTTGACGTTCTCTTTGAAACGCATTGATCAATTCGATCAGACATGGGCGGTGGAAGACCTAGGCGGTGAAATGAAGGCAGTTCGCGGTGGAGGAACGGCGGAAGAAGAGAAGGCCGAAGAGAAGGCCTTGGGCATGGGCGTGGGCGCGTGCATTGCAGGTGCCTGAGAGCCATGAATCGGTGCACGTGCAACATTTCTCTGATTTTGCCCCTCTATAATTATAGAATTTTGATTTTGCCCTTGTCCGCATAAAATTTCGATTTTGCCCCTCCACATTAGGAAAATTATGGTTCTACCCTGGCCACATTAAATTCCAGTTTTGCTCCCCTAGGGCATTAAAATTTACGATTTTTCCCTTTTAGGCGTAAAATTCCCCTTACAAGTGAAATTCCAATTATGCCATTGAGTGTAAAAATCCAGTTTTACCCTTTACATGTGATTTTACTGTTTTACCATTACGTGCAATTTTATGAATGTTTTCTCATAAAATTAAATGTCTAGTGATCCGTAAATATTCAATTAATTGAAGATTAGTCACATCATCTTTGATTATATTAAACTATATACATTAAGAGCCTTTGGATCACATATAATGAAAGACAACAATTATGATTAGTCACATTAATATTATAAATTTTATCCCACATGAATTTTCAATATATTAATGTGATTAATTATGATAAAATATTATTTTATCTTTCTTAATTTACCCACAGGGATTAAGGAAAGGAATATAATTTGATAATTTCATCAGGAAGTAATTATAAATCTATTTAAATTAGAAACTTAGCCCACATGCAATTTTTGATGTTATATGATTCATATTTTTATAACATATTTTACATTGGTAAACTATTATTTAAGTTCATTTGCCTCAAATATATTGCTACATAAGTTTTTCTTGATTATAATACAATTTTACCACCTACAATTAGTTCTGGTATAATTGTTCTCGAGCTTAATAGAAATAACTATAAAAAATGGAAAGAATTAGTTCTTCTTCAATTGGGGTACATAGATCTTGATTATGCTCTACGGTCAGACGAACCGCCTAAATCTACTCAGGATAACACTTAAGCTTAGTATACTCTTTATGCACAATGGGAGCGATCTAATCGCCTTAGTGTGATGTACATAAAGACGAAACTTGCTGCTAATATTCGTGGTTTAGTCATTCTGCATAACAATGCCAAGGAATTTCTGGAGGCTATTGATGCACAATTTGAGTCTTTAAAGAAGGCACATGCCATGACCTTAATTATGAAGTTCTCATTATTGAAGCTTACCAGTGTAAGATATATGCAGGAACACATCATGAAGATGAGGGACATTGCAGCTCAACTGAAGAATTTTGAGATTGGGATATCGAAATCCTTTCTTGTATATTATATCATGAACACTCTCCCACAAGAATATGCCCCCTTCGAGATCTCTTACAACACACATAACACTACATGGTTAATCAATGAACTCATGACCACGTGTGTTCAAGAGGTAGAGAGGCTGTTAATGAAGAAAGGAGAATGTTCATATGGCAACACAAGATAAGTATAAAGGGCAAGGTAAGCAAAAATGAAAAGGTAAGATGCCTCTACCTCTCCAAGTTGGCATTAAGAATGAATCCAAGTGCATCTTCTATAAAAAGAAGGGGCACATGAAGGAGGATTGCGCAAATTCAAGGCTTGGCTAAAAAAGAAAGGTAACCAGTTCTCATAAGGGGTGTCGGGAACCAAACCGAACCAAACCAAAAATTTTAATTTCTCGATTCGGTTCGATTTTTAGTTCAGTTCTCATTAAAAATCAATACTTTTTTATTGGTTCGGTTTTTATCGGTTGACTGAACCGAACCGAACCATAAACCGATAAAATCAAACCATTAAAAATTCGATTCTGAGTTGAGAGCGAGAAGCTCCTGTCCAAAGATTAGGGAACAGAGGGAAAACGAACTTCTCCCTCTCCCTGTCCTCGTTGGAATCGTGCAGCTCCTGGACGGCCCTCGGGTACAGAGAAGCGTAGAGAAAGGAGGTGAAAAGGAGGATACCCTGAAACCCCAAGACCTCTCTCAGGCTGCTGAGGAGGAGGCGCCAGAGAGAGAATCGAAGCTTGAGGTTCTGCGGGGGTAGCCAAACGGGGAGATCCCACTGATGGGTCGGGGCGGTGCAGATTGGGTTATCGTATAAATCTGAAATTGTTGTGAGTAGTATTTTGTCTAACAATCTCTTTCGAATTAATTTACAAGATAATGCCATTTATAATGCGATGTATGTTCATGATAATGCTAATATGTAGCGATGTGTTGTGAATGAGGATTCTTATATGTTGCGGTATCGGAGATTGTGACATATCTCTATGGATAGAGTTAAACAATTAGTAAATAATTGAGTACTTAATACTCTAGATTTTATTGATTATGACACTTGTGTGGATTGCAAGAAGGGAAAATAGATCAACAAGTCAAAGAAATATGCTAAGAGGAGTACGAAAATATTAGAAATCATACATATAGATATTTGTAGTTCGGATATGAACTCAAATGGTTAGAGATACTTCATCTCTATAGACGATTATTCATGATTCATATATCTCTACTTGCTTTGTAATAAGGATGAAGCGCTAGATGTCTTTAAGGTATTTAAAACCAAAGTAGAAAAATAGTGCGGTAAGCAAATTAAGATTATGAGATCAGATAGAAGTGGAGAATACTATGATAAATACATTAAAGATGAACAAGCATATTGTCCATTTGTGAAGTTTCTTGAAAAGCATGAAATTATTGTCCAAGACATTGTGCCTGGTTCTCCAAACCAAAATGGTGTAGTTAAAAAAAGAAATCAAATATTATTGGACATGGTGCGGAGTATGCTTAGCAACTCCAAACTTCCTTAGTTTTTGTGGACTGAGACTCTTAAAATGACAGTGTATATATTAAACTGAGTTCCAACCAAGGTCATTCCAAAGGCGCCTTTTGAGTTATTCAAATGTTGGAAACCGAGTTTGCAACATGTACTTGTTTGGGGATGCTCATCTAAAATAAGAGTCTATAATCCACAAGAAAAAGAAATTAGATCCAAGGACTATAAGTGGACATTTCGTTGGATATGCTGAAAGGTCCAAAGGATACAAGTTTTATTGTCCATCTCACATCATTAGATTTATGGAATCAAGAAATGTTAAATTTCTTGAGAATGACTTGATTAGTGGGAGCGATCATTTCAAGGACCTTGTTCCTAAAGAAGACCATTCAAATACTCAACCTTCCATCTCAAGTACCGGATTGGTTGTTGTTTACAATGCCCATTTAGTTCAACCAGTCATTGAACAACAAATCAGTGAAGATCCACAACCTGCTGATATTGATCTAGTAGACCCAACTGTTCAGCAATTACTAGATACTATTGAGCTTCCAGTTGAACAATAAACTCCTCAAGCGAATGTTGATGCGACATTAAGAATGTCTACTAAAATGAAGAAATCAGCAACTCCTAATGACTACATTGTGTATTTACAAGAATCTAACTAAAATGTTGGAGCTAAAAATGATCCTGAGACATTTTCACAAGCCATGAGTTGTAATAAATCCAATTGTGGTATAATTTCATGAAAGAAGAGATAAGTTCCATGGCGTCTAACAAGGTATGGGATTTAGTTGAGTTGCCTAATGGTATGAAAGCCATTGGTTGTAAATGGGTCTTCAAAACTAAGAATGACTCATTAGGCAATATTAAGAGATACAAAGTCAAACTCGTTGCGAAGGGATTCACTTAAAAGAAAAGAATTAATTACACGGAGACATTTTCTCCTATATCTAAGAAAGATTCTCTTCATATTATTTTGATATTGTTTGCTCATTTTGATATGGAGTTACATCAAATGGATGTGAAAACGGCATTCCTCAATGGTAAACTAGAAAGAGTGGTTTACATGAACAATCAGAAGAATTCTTCTCTAGTGTTGGTGAGCATTTATCAACTTTATGGTGGCAGAGATGGTTTGGGACCCGAAAGTTTGGGAGAACCTGATGGTGTTCAAGCCTGAGAGGTTCTTGAACTTCGACGGCGGAGAAGAATTCGGTGGGTTCAACATCACAAGAAATAGGGAGAAAAAGATTATGCCATTTGGAGTAGGGATGAGGATCTGTCCTGGGTAGGGGCTTGCGATGCTACACTTGGAGTCCTTCATGGCGAACTTGGTGTGGCTATTCAAATGGTAGATGGCGGCTGGCAAGGAGGTGGACCTGTCGGAGAAGCAAGAGTTCACCACGGTGATGAAGAACCCTTTAAGGGCTTAGATTTCTTCCAGGAATTAGGGCACCTGAATTTTGGAAAATCGATGTTGAGTGTTGCCTTCTCACTAAATGAACGGTTACTCTCTTGCTCATGTACGTAATTTCGAAAATTTTTGGGATTTCTTAATGTTTATGTAGCCACCAAGCTTGATTTGTTCCGCCATCGAAATAGACTACTTTCGAGCTTGTTAATGAATGACAATCACTACAACAAACTCCTTTTACAATGCGGTGATTATGAAAAATTTGTCACTCAGCCAGATAATCCGGTCTTTATTTCCCATTAATTTCTCCAATCATTGTAATAATTTATCGTAGTCCCACCGTTAGGAGGTTAGGTGTTTTATGACATCAGTATTACTCCATTTCTGGCCATGTCATCGAAGAAAACTGAGGGCTTGCTATAATTTTTTTTTTTTTTAGTCTGAAATGTAAGTATCATTTATATGACAACGTACGGGAGCTTAGGGGCATTCCTCAGCATTACAAAGATATCTAAGAACGTGAAAAAAAAAAATGGAGTGAGAGAGTCTCCATGTAGTAGCCAATATTACATTTGTTTGGAAATATGTAAAGTTTTTGTAATGTGAAGCTCACCTTCTAAAAAGTTTATGAATTTTAGCCATGATGATGGAAACATCATTGGACTTATTTTGGAAATGTCTACAGTCATGTTCCATCCAAATGCCATATATGGTTGCTAAGAAAGTTACCTTAAGAAGCCTTGCTGTCGAGTCCTTGCTTTTGGTAGCCTTGATCATCCATTGAAATCCATCATTCCATCCTTCTAAAGAGCGACGGATTCCGTATTGTGTGAGGATAATACTCCATATGCTTGTAGTCCACGTGTACTGAAAGAATAGATGATCTTGATTTTCCAAATCGACCAAATAGAAATTATAATGGATTCCCACCATAGGCATCCAACACGATATAATCTCCTCTATTGATAATCTATCTCTACAAACGAGCCATGCGATAAAATTATGTTTGCTGACCCCACCTATCCATACTAGTTGATATCATCCCATAGCCGGTCTTGTACTCCTAAGTTCATCGTATAACTCTTTGCAACAATAACTTTGCCTAGATATGACTGAAGATAAAGTCAGTCTCAATTTAAGAATACCACACCAACTCCATGCCATACTACCCTTGATTTCAAGCTACATAATCAAAATGCCTCTACATTTGGTACTATGAACCCACTTAGTCCATAAGGAAGATAATAGATAATTCATGAGTCTCCAGAGCATGCAGCCCAAAAAAACTTTGTTCCATAGATTTAGATTGAGCAACCCTGGTCCTCCCTCCCTTTATGGCAAGCAAACTATTTCCCAAGCGAATTTATATGATTAGTGGCCTTCCATATTTCCAGCTAATAAAAATTGTCTAATCTTCTTCTCCACTTTGTATATGGTTTGCTTTGAAAGTAGAAACATTTACATCCAATAAGTACATATGGAAATAAGTATTGATTTGGCCATCTATAGACAACTAGCATAGCTGATATGATGCATGCCCTAGCCTTCTATTTTCTTAAATATTTTATCAGCTGGACTCTTGCAATCTATGTGCTTGCATCGGCTAGTGATAAGAGGAACACCAAGGTATCTAGTAGGAAGGGTACCTCTAGGGAAAAGCGTGTGATTCAATATGATACCTTTTTCTATCTCGGCCAACCTAAAGAAAAAGATTTGGTATTTATATGGGTTAAAATATAGTCTAGTGAGACATGCAGAATCATCAAGTGCTTTAACAAGACAAATAATAGAATCGATATTCCCCTGAGCAAAAAGAAACCAATCATTGGCAAAGCATAAGTGAGCAATCTTTTTTGTCTTGCAACGCCAATGATACTTGAAAGAAAATACAACCACTTTTTCAATGGTAATTCTGTTAAGAATCTCCATAACCAAGATAAACAGATATGGAGAGAGTGGGTCGCCTTGCCATAGTCCATTGGCACCAGCAAAGTAGCCAATCTATTTTCCGTTGAGGTTTATCGAAAGCCTCAATGTAGTTATGTATTGAGCTATCATATCAATCCAGTGCTATGGTGAATTGATAGCTTTCAAAACCCCGAGTACTACCTCCCATTTTACCATGTCAAAAGCTTTCATAAGGTTAATTTTTATTGCCATATGTTTACCTTTGTCGCTCTTATGGTAGCTGTGAAGGAGTTTCTAGCAAAGTAGAATATTCTCCAATATTTGTCGACTTGAGATGAAAGCAGTTTGGTTGAGTTCAACAACCGAAGAAGGGAAATGGTTGATTCTTTCTGCAAGTAGCTTCGATATGATCTTATATTAAACATTGCAGCATGAGATGGGTCTGAAATTTGCCATGCGGAATGGATTCAGGACCTTCGGAACAAGGGATATCAAAGTAGAATTTATAGATTTCAGCATCCTTCTTAAGGAAAAGAAGTCCGTGATAGTATCTTCTATATCATGCCTAATGATGGGCCATACATTTTTGTAGAATAAACTATTATATCCATTTGGACTTGGAGCTTTGAAGTCATTTATGTCTCTAAGAACTCTAAGGATCTCAGCTCGTTGAAAGCCTTGTGGAGCCATGAGGTCACTTACATCTTCAAAGGAATAAGGAGGCATATTGCTTGTAAGGGATGTGATTGCGTTTGTAGCTACCAAGTATGCAATGGTAATAGGAGACAATTGTATCCCTAAAAGCTCCCTCATCTGTGATAATAGTTCCATCATCAAATGAGAGCTGAGTAATTATATTCTAGGCACTTCTACACATCATCTATAGATGTCAAGCAAGTTCGAAGTAAGAAGAATGGCTCTCAAAAGTGAGAATATGGAGACAATTTTATCTCTAAGAGTTCCCTCATCTTTGATAATAGTTCCACTATCAAGTGAGAGTTGAGTAATTTTGTCCACAGCTACTTCCTAGCCAGGTTCATCCTCTATAGATGTCAAGCAAGTTGGAAGTAAGAAGAAAGGCTCTCACAACAAAAGTGCAACTACTTCCAATTCTTTGACTTGCTCGGGAAATAGATTTGCTTTATTGGGAGAGGGCAATCTTCTTGATATCTCTGGCAGTCCCGTAACTTTACTTGAGGATGCGAGGAGTGAGGCTGAGCCTCCTAACCAATGAATCTCCTTTCTTGGAGTGTACAAGGCCTTAATAGCAGCTCCAAACAAAAGAAACTTGTAAATTTTGCTTTGTCCTAATATCCTCATATCCTTATTTTGATTGAACATAAAATAAAAGAGGCAAATGTTGACTTTGTCATCAAAATCAGTTTTTGAGGCCGGAAATGCATCCATAATTATCAGAATAGCAATCTCGGTAGAATATGAGCATTGTGGAAACCGTCCATTATCAACCTAACTATGATGGAAGTTTCCAATCAAGTCACACGCTATCTTGTTGAGAATTCGGGAGAAGACCCATTTCTCTTTTCTGTAGTTTATGGATGCAATATTGAAGCTGAGCAAAGATCTTTGTAGCCGAACATTAACACATTCTCTGCTTGTAATTCAAGAAACGCCCCTTGACTACTAATAAGTGATTTCAATGAAATGAGAGATACAAAGAAACGAATCGGATCTAATTTTCGATGGACCTCTAGAATGGATGAGCTAAACACTATGATTGAGGAGCTTGCGCTCACTGAACCTTATTCCACGGGCCCTTTCTTCACATGGACTAATAAAAAGTTTAATGATGATCTTGGAGCGAGTAAGATTGACGGGATCTTCATTAATGCAAATTGGCAACACAAGTACACTCATTATTCAGTAGAAATTTCGTTGCTGGGTGTTTAGATGGTTCCCCTTACATGGTATGTCTTAACACTATTGTTAGGAGAAAGAAGCCAACTTTCAAGTTCTTCAATTTTTGGGCCGAAAGCTGCGATTTTCTACCAATAGTCCATGCTTGTTGGCAATAGGATATTGGAGGATCGAAGATGTTTATTCTAGTGAAGAAGCTCAAAGCATTGAAACAACAACTTTGTCTCTTAAATAAATCTCAATTTGGTGACTTGCGTCTGAAGGCCAAGAAAGCTAGGGAGAACCTACAATGATTACGACGAGTTCTTGTGCTGGACCCTTACAATATGAGTACTCAAAAGGAAGAAAAGGCACAACTGGAGCTACTACTCGCCCCTATCAAACACGAAGAAGTTCTCCTAAAGCAAAAATCTAGAAATCTATGACTTAAGGAGGAGGACAATAACAGCAGGACGGCTTGCTATTATTGTTTAGGCGATAATATATTTGTTGCGGACTAGCTTTATAGACCATTTTATGGTCTGATTTTAAGGTGGCATTTCAAATTATATTAGTTGCCATGTATTAAAGATTTCATACATTATACTTCGGCTAGTGAACTGATAACAAGTTGAAGTGAACAATTTTTCTTTGGTACTTATTTGATTAGGTCAAGTATTGGACCAAATTTTGCTAAAGTTGTTGAGTAATGAGATAAGTAGCTCATAGGATGAATTTGAGTAATCCTTCATGCTAGAGTTCAAACATAAATTGTATCATTGGTGATGATTTTACGATCTGTATTAATAACCAAATCTAAATGTTGAACCATATGTGTTTAAACAGAGTTGATTAAGCCAAAATCACTTTGAAAAAAAAAAAAAAAAAAAGAGAGTCCAAAGCCACATCCAAAGCTTCATTGGTACTAAGGTCTTTTGGGAAAAGTGTCAAAGAAATCCTAAACATTTTGCATTTGTGTCAATTTAGTCCTAAACATTTTATTAATGTCAATTTAGTTCTAAATTTTTTCACTTTGTGCCAATTTAGTCCTTTTTGGCTAATTTCGGCCGGATTTTGCTGATTAGGCACCGGCACGATCAGCACTAAAGTGGATTTTTTTTTCTTTCTTCTCCTCCTTCCTCCAGCCACTTGCTAAATATTGGCGACCAACTAGAGGCAACAGTCAACAAGGTCAAGGTCAACCTCACCGGCCAGTCTAGCAAGCCTCACGGTCCACTGGCAAGGCTCGAGCCCTCACTAGAGGCCCCGAGGGTTGCCTCGAGGCTCGACCTCCCTAGATCCGACAAGGTCGAGCCTTGCCAGAGGCCGGCGAGGCTCGACCTCGACCTTGTTAGCTATTGCCTATGACCGGTCGTCAAGGTCCGACGACTGGCAAGAGGAAGGAGGAGGAGGAAGAAAAATAAAAAATTCAAAAAAAAAAAAAAATATTATTAAAAGTTGGTCATGTCAGTGCCAATTATATCATGTCAACCGACCGGTACCCTAGTCAGCAAAATCCAACCAAAATTAGCCGGAAAAGACTGAATCAACACAAAGTGAAAATGTTTAAAAATAAATTGACATCAATAATAGATTCATGATTAAATTGGCACAAATAAAAAAGATTTAGGACTTCTTTGACACTTTTCCCAAGTTTTTTTTTTTTGTTAAAGTCATGTTACCCAGTTGAATTGGCCACTTAAAAACACTGGGTTTCGAGATATGCATCCCGTTCCCCATTGATTCGCAATGGAAATTTGAAATGAATCACTCTTGATTGGCTTACTTCTCTACGAGTCACTCCAAGTGGCCTAGCCGTTGGGCGGTCAAAGTCTCGCAGAACAGATTCTCGTGGTCTTGGCGAATTCTATGAATGATCGTGGAACAAAAGCCGAGTGAAAATGGAGGCCTGCCTTGAGTTTTGAGCATGGGCTTGGGCCGACTACGTAGAAGCCCATCAGCACGTGGCGGGGCCCTGGCCCAAAGAGTTCCATGGAATTGCGAGAACATGGCGACCAGTGAGATTGATCGCTTACGTCCCACGGTGATTTCTTCTTTTCCTTCCCCTCCCTCGTCTCTCCAAATTTTCAGCTACTTTGCGACGGCAAAAATCTCTAATCGTTTCTGGTTCAATCGATTAGCTAATCAACACCTCCTCCACCACCTCCATCTTTGTCGCGCTACCAGATTTTCACAGATGGCTATCTCCAGTGTAGCCTAATAGAGTCCGAATCCCTATTTTCTGTAGAGAAATTTGGAGGAGGCGAAGCAACACTAGTAGTAACAGAAACTGCTGATGCAACACCTCCAGCAGCAATAGCAACAGGAGCGGATGAACTTTCGCGAGAGAGAAAACATGCCATTTCTTGGCTGATAAGCATGAGGTCGTTATTGTATTCCGTGAGAGAGAAAACAGGACGGTTTAGATCCCGACCTCTGCCTTTGGATCATACAAAGAAGAAGCGCATTGATATATAGATTCTGTAGACTCATTGAACATTTTATAGGGTAAAAATTTTCAGCTGGCTTGTACCTTATCTTTTAGAGATAAGGCAATATATATGTGTGTGTGTGTGTACTAGTTTCGTGTCGTTGCATATAAAAGTTGTATAAACATTTCTAAAACTGAAAAATGTGTTTTGTGTATGATTCTTTTTGTAACATGACATGATTCAATTGACGATCAAAAGAAGAAATGGGATTTTATCAAATCTTGTTCTAAGTTGAATATTTGCATGAGCTCTTTTCTAGTTGTATTTAATAGGGTAGGGGTTATGTGTTTATTATATACTGATGATGAAAACTTGTAGACGAATGATCTGAGTTCAAAATGTCTTTATCTCGTTTTTTCTTTTTTCTTTTTTCTTTTTCTTTTTTTAATGTTGATTCATAGTCATCGTGTTAGCATGCGCATGGAAATCTCCATGGGCAAGCTATTATATTAGCTTTGACAAATATTAAAAAAGCTACTCGAATAACCTAATGCTATAAAAATAACATTTTCACCATAAGAAGGACAAAATTTAAAAGGGAAAATTATCCAAAAAACTCTAAACCTATTGTATGGTGGCCAATTTTGTACTAAACCTTTTAATTGTGCCAATTTGATTTT
This sequence comes from Eucalyptus brandiana, assembly GCA_014182725.1. NCBI lineage: Eukaryota > Viridiplantae > Streptophyta > Magnoliopsida > Myrtales > Myrtaceae > Eucalyptus > Eucalyptus brandiana. Next base: position 13,048,299 of record CM024675.1, read on the forward strand.
ATATCATTTTGATAATTTATCAATTCAGTCATAAATTTTTCAATTGTACCAATTTAGTTCAAAATTTTTAGAACAGTTTGTTGTGATCCCACAAAATCTTACTGACAAAATTTCATAGAATCGAAGAGAACCACTGAGAAAGAACAAATATATTAGTATAATAGTCTTTGGGATATTGTGGGCTACAAATTCTTGAAGAAGTACGTCCCACAATAATTTATAATTATTTGTAATTTAATTTTTTATGGTCCATAATAAACTGTTATTCTCACAGTACATTAAAATACATAACGCAATCATTTCTCTAAACGCAATCATTTCTCTAAATTATTATCGCTTCACGGACTATTTAAAATTTAGAGTTCTGAAGTAACGTCTCAAATTGGATTAGTTGCTCTGATTTGAAGTTTTCGTCTGTTCTTTTCATATTGAGTATGTCGGGCGGGGAACTAGGATGACTGTCTTCTTCGCATCGATTCTCTCTTAAAAGAATACTAGGAACGGAGGTTCTTTCTTCAAGAGGAAGTCCACTGGCATGCCTCCCATCGAAAGGCGTGGCATCTTACCTCCGCTTCTCATGTTCTTTCCTCCATAACGGAAGCGGTGGAAGTCCATGAACATGTTCTTACGATATTATATTCCCCGTTCGGTATCGTGAAGTTAAAACTGCCGGAAAGGATTTTTTTTTTTTTTTTCTTTCTAAAGTTGTGCGGAATGTCATTACCCCAAATGGAAATCCACTGCTAACTCATGGACGTCATCCATCACGTTCTCTTTCTGCGAAGTTCTCATCTCATCTCCAATCTATATATGAAACCAACGAAATGATGAAATCCCCACCTCTTCTCTGCAAAAACCTTAGATTTGGCAAACGATGGATGTCTGGTTCCTCATCCTCGTCACCCTCTCAGTCGCCGCCCTCCTCAGAGCCACCCTCAACCTCCTTTCCTCCGCCCCCAACAAGAAGAGCCTCCCGCCGGGCCCCCTCACCTTCCCGGTCGTCGGCAACTTCCTATGGCTCCGCAAGTCCTTCTTGGAGCTCGAGCCCATCCTCCGCTCCCTCCACGCCCGCTACGGCCCGATGGTCACCCTCCACGTGGGCTCCCAACCCTCCGTCTTCGTCGCCTCCCCAGCCCTTGCCCACGAGGCCCTCGTCCACCGTGGCGCTGCCTTCGCCGGCCGCCCGCCACCCCTTGCCGTTGACCGCGTCCTCTCAACCAACCAACACGACATCACCTCCTCCTATGGCCCCACCTTGGCGCCTCCTCCGCCGGAATCTCACGGCTGAAATTCTCCATCCCTCCCGTGTGCGCTCCTACTCCCGCGCCCGTGCATGGGTTCTCAACATCCTCATGGCAGAGCTCAAGTCCCAACCCGGCGGCGTTGTCCGCATTGTCAATCACTTCCAGTACGCCATGTTCTGCTTGCTGGTCCTAATGTGCTTCGGGGACAGGCTCGAGGAGAAACAGATTAAGCAGATTGAGGATGTCCAGCGACGGTTGCTGTTGGGTCTGCGGCGGTTCGATGTGCTCAATCTCTCGCCGAGGGTGAGCAAGCTGGTGCTCCGGAAGCGGTGGAAGGAGTTGTACGAGCTCCGCGATTACCGAAATCACGTCCTTGTCCCGTTCATCAGAGCTCGATCCAAGGCTAAGATAGAGCAACCGAACAAAGCAAAGGAGGACGGGAATGACGGTGACCCGATCGTTTCATACGTGGACACGCTCCTAGACTTGGAGCTGCCGGAGGAGAAGAGGAAGCTGGAGGAGCATGAAATGGTGTGCCTCTGCTCGGAGTTCCTCGACGCCGGTACTGATACTACGTCCACGGCGCTGCAGTGGATCATGGCCAACCTGGTCAAGTACCCAGAAATCCAAGAGAGGCTCTACGATGAAATCAAATCAGTCGTGGGACAAGGAGCGGAGCAAGTGAAGGAGGAGGACCTGCCAAGGATGGGCTACCTCAAGGCTGTGGTACTCGAAGGGCTGCGTCGCCACCCACCAGGTCACTTCGTGCTGCCGCACGCGGTGACGGAGGACACGGAGCTGGGCGGATACGTGATCCCTAAGGACGGGACCATCAACTTCAATGTGGCGGAGATGGGTCGGGACCCGGAGGTCTGGGAGGACCCAATGGCCTTCAAGCCCGAGAGATTCTTGAATTACGGTGGTGGAGAAGCGGGCGGTTTCGATATCACGGGGAGCAGGGAGATAAAGATGATGCCGTTTGGGGGTAGGGAGGAGGATGTGTCCCGCGTACGGGCTTGCGACGCTACACCTGGAGTACTTCGTAGCGAACTCGGTGTGGCTATTCCAATGGCAGACGGTGGCCGACGAGGAGGTGGACCTGTCAGAGAAGGTGGAGTTCACCGTCGTGATGAAGAACCCTTCGAAGGCTCAAATTTGTCCTAGGAATTTGAGCACCTGAGTTTAGGAAAATCTTTGTGGAGCGTTGCCTTCTCAATAAATTCAAATATATGAATCACGTACTCTCTCTTGTATATGATGGCCTCTTTATTAGGAAATTATTGAATATTTTCTTCTTTACTAGGGACCTTAGGGGGCAAGAGGTACGAACTCACAGACGATGATGCCAGTAACTGATCAAGACGATTCCATGTTAACCTTTTCTAACCACCCCTGCAATTAGGGTGTTATGCCAAACATTAATTTCACCATTTCGCGGATACCGCACAAGTAATACGAAATTAGCTGACTTGTAGAAAAGAAACAGCAAAAATGACAGGCTAGCGTGCAGAAGGTACGGTCAACATTCCGGCGAAAATTAAGGATTAGGCTTGGAAATTCAGTACCTTAACATTGTCTCAGCCAAGAGCATTTATCTTTTAATTTCTTCTTTTCTTAATTGTAGTACAATGATCGCTCAGTACGTCATTCAGTTAATCTTGTATTCCTCAGTTCATCCTGAAAATTCTTCTAACATCGGTACTACTCCATTTCTGGCCACCTCATCAAAGCAAACTTACGATTTGGTACCATTTGTTTAGATAACAATACGTTTGCTTGTGTAGTTGCTTCATAGGCAATTTACGGTTCAATTTTACCATAATGTTTTGAATTTTATTAGTTACTTTGTTTTAAAGTTTTCATGTGTTACGCTTGGACTAAAGAGCTGATGTTGATATGAAGTAAATGGTTTTTGTTTTTGTACTTATTTGAGTAAGTCAAGCATCGGATCAAATTCTACTTAAAGTAATGAGATAAGCTAATCATAGGATGAACTTGAGTAATCTACAATTTTTTATTGCATTCAATGCATTCATAAAAACCTTGGTTTTCCTTGAGAGCACCTATTCCTTCGAGTTAGAGTTCCAATGTGGATTGCAATATTGGCGATGTTTTACATTTTGCATCGATAATCAATTCAGAATGTTGAGCTGTATGTAATTAAATAGAGTTGAATTGGCCAAAATCAGATTGAACAAAAAAGATGACCCAAAAGCCATATCAAAAGCTGAAATGTAACTCGCTTGAATTAGCCAATTCAAAACACTAGGTTTCACTGTTCAAAAAAAAAAAAACACTAGGTTTCAAGACGTGCACCCATTCCCAAATGGTTTGCATTTGAAATTTGGAATCAATCTCTCTTGATTGGCTTACTTCTCTACACGTCGTTGCAACATGGTCACTCTTTAAATTTGAAATTGGTCAAACCCTTGTTCTTGGCAAATTCTATGAATAATTGTGGAACAAAAGCCGAGTGAAAATACAGGCGCGCCTTGAGTTTCGGGCATGGGCTTGGGGTGACTACGTAGAAGCCCATCAGCATGCGGCAAGGCCCGGCCCAAAGAGCTTCCATGGAATTGTGAGAACACTGCGACCAGCGAGACTGGTCACTCGCATGAAACACTCTCGAGGCGGGTAAAACTCACACGTGAACTGCACACAGTGATGCCCACAACTTATGAAGACAATGCATGGGAAGCTTTTCTAACCACCCCTCCGATTACGATGTTATGCCAAACATTTATTTTGCCATTTCACGGATGCCGCACATATAAAAAGAAATTAGCTGACTTGTACAAAATAAATAGCAATAATTGGCAGGCTAGCGTGCAAAAGGTACGGTCAACATTCCGGCGAAAATTAAGGATTGGGCTGGGAAATACGATACCTTAACATTGTCTTCCCCCATAGTATTCATCTTTTATTGTGGTGATTATGAAATCATTTTTCACTCAGCTAGACAGTCATGTCTCCATGTCTTGTTAATCTCTTCTATCGTTTTCATAACATATCGCAATTCCACGGATCAAAGGTTGGGATATTTTATGACATTGGTACTAGCTGTCTCACCAATGCAAACTTACGATTTGGCATAATTACTTAGGTGACGATATATTTATTGTAGAATTGCTTCATGGATAATTTTGGATTCAGTTTTAACATAACTTTTCAAATTATATTAGTTGCTTTCTTTTAAAGTTTTCAAATGTTGTATTTGGGCTAGCGAGCTGATACCAATTTGAATTACATGATTTTTGATTTTGTACTTATTTGTGTATGTGAGCATCTGATCAAATTTTGCCTAAGCTGTTGAGTAATGAGATAAGTTGCTCATATGATGAATTTGAGTAATCCATACATTTTTCTCTTTGCATTCAATGTATTCATAAAAATCCCCATTTACCTTGAGAGCACCTAATCCTTCATGCTAGAGTTCCAGCGTAGATTGTAGTATTGGCGATATTTTTTTGGTCTGCATTGATAATCAAATCAAAACTTCAAACAGTATGTGATTAAACCAAGTTGAATTGACCAAAATCAGATTGAACAAGAAAAAAAAATCCCTAGAAGCTAGATCGGAAGTCATGTGAATCGGCCAATTCGAAACATTATGTTCATGGACATGCATCCCACTCTCGAATGGTTTGCAGTTGAAATTTGAAATCGGTTGCTCTCAATTGGTTTGCTTCTCTACACATCCCAGCAACATGGTCACATTTTAAATTTGAAATTGGCCCACTTGTGTTCTTAGTGAATTCTTTGAATGATTTTTGTTCAAAAAAAAAGAAAGAATTCTTTGAATGATTGGGGAACACAAGATGAGTGAAGCTGGAGGCCTGCCTTGTGTTCGAAGCACAGGCCTAGGCCTACTTCATGGAAGCCCATCAGCATGCGACAGTGGCCTAGCCGGAAGAGGTTCCATGTTATGGTGATCGTTCACGTCTCATGCTGTTTTCTTCTTCTTTCTTCCCCTCTTTATTGTCTCTCCATCCTTTCAGGTAGGGGAGATTGGTTCCCGTTTAGTCTGATTCTCACTTCGGAACCAAGGAACGATTCTCCCTTTTTGGCACCAAGAACCAAGGACCAAACCGAAGGAGGCTAGAACCAGACTGGTGGCCATCCAATGGAACTGATCACATTTTCTCGAAACACAATTTTCCATGTGCAAAAAAATTAAACTCCACTTGCGCGAGCAGTGATCACACTTCATATGTGTGTCACACTCAATCTTTGCCAAAAAGGCCGTGAACAACATGTCTAAAGCTTATGCCTGACTTGAGTTTTATAGACAATCTGCTCTATGAGTATTTGCTCAATGCAGGCCTCTTGAAGGCTTAGGGTGCTTTTGGTAACAATTCTGTTCCCGGGAACAATTTCTATGTATTTTAAACCGTTTGATAACTATAAAAAATTTCTTATTCTGGAATAGAATTGCATTTGGTACCATGCTCATTAATTTTGTTTCAAATCAATTTCTTTTAATTTTTAAATATTTGTTTTACTTTTTCCTTTTTTTTTTTTGTTTTCTTTGTTTTCTTTTTTCCTTTTTTTTTTCTTTTTTTCATTTTCTTATATTCTTCTTCTTCTTCTTCTAGTTGGTCGCCGGCCCTCATTGGCCAAGCCTTGCCGGTGGCCAAGCAGGCCTCGTCGGTGGCAGGGTTTGCCATCGATGGTTGGGCTTGCCTTCGGCGAGCTCGCCAAACCTCGCATTGGCCGGGTGAGCCTCCGGCGAGCTCATTGGACCGGTTGCCGGCGACCGGTGGCGGTGGCGGACGGTAGCATGGGATGGCGGTCGATGAAGAAAAAGAAAAGAGAAAAAGAAGAGAAAAGGGAAGAAGAGTTGGTTTTGATTCTTATTTGTTCCTGGAACAAGAATCAATTTTTTTTTTTATTCTTGATTCTATTCCAAATCTATTTCTGGGAACAAAAAAATAGAAATTTATTCCCGAAAATAAAAATTTTACCAAACGCGATTCTATTCCCAAACTGATCCTAGGAATAAAAAATCAAAATCAAGTACTGTTTGGATAGTTACCAAACAGTGCCTTAGAGGGCCTTGTCTCTTGCAAGGGAAGAGAGAGAGAGGGAGAGAGGGTTGTGGCTCTTGAAGCCATAATCCACATCTGGCAGAAGAAGAAAATAAAAAATAGGCTTCCTCTTTAAGTAACGAAGAACGAGAAAGGGTTTTGGTGGTTTCTTGGTTACATGTGAGAATGCTACCTTAATAGTCTTAAGAAAGGCCTTAAATTGAGGCACTTTTTCATTTCATAAAGATTTTAATTTTAATTAATCTTTTTATGTATTTAAGAAATAAAATTTAAAAATTAATAATTGGTTCAATCCAGTTGGTCAGTTATCGACCAACTAGACCAAAAATCACCGGTCCTAATTTGGTGGAATTAGGAACCAAACTAATGTCTTTGGGAATCGGACCAAATCACTCGGTTTGTTTGGTCCGAGTGATTCCAGATTCGGGCAATTCTTTTTGCTTACCCCTACTTTCAAGTACTCTGTCATTGCTAGAAATCTAGTCTAGTCCGAGTGATTTTCAATTGGAGCAATTTTCTTTTTTTTCACCTCTACTTTCAGGTACTCTGCTGCTGCTGAAGCCCTAATGGCCTCCAGCTCAATCAATTAGCCAATCAATCATCTCCTCCACCTCTGCCTTCCACGTGGCACTACTAGATTTCACATATGGCTCATTCTAGAGTTGTCGAATAGGGTTTGAGCCCTATTTTCTAGAGAGAGATATGGAGGAGGCTAAATCGTCGATGCATCACCAGCAACAGCAGCTGCCGATTGAACACCATCACCAACAACAGCAAGCTGTAACAACAGTCGATAAACTTTTGTGAAGACAAAACATGTAATATTTTGGTCGGTAAGTATGAGGTCATAATTGTATTTCAGCCATGCCTCCATATCCAATTCATTTTCCCAGTCATTTTGGTATATAATGATTCCGCAATTTGGAGGTTAATGAGTATTTTGTGATTTCAATTTGACTCCATTCCAAACTGTCATCGAAGAGAGCTTAAAATTTCTTATTAAATCACTTTACAGACTATTGAAGTTCAGTTCTGATGTAACATTTTAAATAGTATTAGATGCTTCGTTTTGTAGTTTTCGTCTATACTTTTCGTGTGGAGTTGGGTCGGGCTGGGGAACCGAGATGACCACCATCATCGCATCAATTCTCGTAAAAGAAGAGTGAGAAACCAACGCAAGTAAGAGGACGTGAAGCTCTAGCAGGCCCGCACGGAAAGGCACAGCGTCTGCACCCGCTTCTCACGTTCTCTCCCCCATGATGGAAGCTATCGAGGTTCGAGATCCTCCGCCCAATTTCATCAATGTCGTTTCGGTGCCTTCGTTCCCGCATACTTCAGTAGACAGGACCCCTTCGAGTTCCTAACCGAACCAATGTCTCCACACTTTCCGATCCTTTGCCGTCCAAGTCCGGCCGCGTCTTCTAGCATCGATTGAATATTCTCCAGGGTGTGATGTTGAAGCTTTTTTCTTATTTTACTCAGCGAGATTCCACGAACATGTTCCGAAGATTCTAAAGAAAGTTCACGTCCCTCTTACAGCATATCGAAGTTAATGAGCACAGAAAAGGATTTTTTTTTTTTTTTTAATAATTGCGAAGACGTCATTGATTACGTTTTCTTTCCGTTCAGTCAGCCTCGTCTCCGATCTTTATATCAAACCGACAACTTCTCACTACTTCTCCGCAAGAACTCAGAGTCAATCCGGCAAAAGATGGAAATCTGGTTCCTTATCCTCGTCACCCTCTCCGTCGCGGCCCTCCTCAGAGCCACCCTTAACCTCCTCTTCTCCGCCCCCAACAAGAAGAGCCTCCCGCCGGGCCCCCTCACCTTCCCGGTCGTCGGCAACTTCCTATGGCTCCGCAAGTCCCTCTCGGAGCTCGAGCCCGTCCTCCGCTCCCTCCATGCCCGCTACGGCCCAATGGTCACCCTCCACGTGGGCTCCCGACCCACCGTCTTCGTCGCCTCCCCAGCCCTTGCCCACGAGGCCCTCGTCCACCGCGGCGTCATCTTTGCCGACCGCCCGCCGCCCTCCGCCACCGTCCGCCTCACCTCCTCCAACCAGCGCAACATCAACGCCGCCTCCTACGGCCCCACCTGGCGCCTCCTCCGCCGGAACCTCACGGCGGAAATCCTCCATCCCTCCCGCCTCCGCTCCTACTCCCGCGCTCGGGCGGTCCCTCAACATACTTGGGGCGGGGCTCAAGTCCCAGCCTGGCGGCGTCGTCCGCGTCATCGACCACTTCCAGTACGCCCTGTTCTGCTTGTTGGTCTTCATGTGCTTCGGAGACGGGCTCGAGGAGAAGCAGATTAAGCAGATCCAGGAGGTTTTGCGACGGGCTCTGCTGAGTCAACGGCGCTTCAACGTGCTCAATTTCTGGCCGGGGCTGAGCAAGCTCGTTCTCCGGAAGCGGTGGAAGGAGTTCTATGAGCTCTACGAGTGTCGGAAACGCGTTCTCATCCCACTTATCGGAGCTCGACTCAAGGCCAAGCAAGAGCAACTGAGCAAAGCCAGGGAGGACGGGAATGAAAGCGATGGCGATTGGATCGTGCCGTACGTGGACACGCTCCTGGACCTAGAGCTGCCAGAGGAGAAGAGGAAGCTGGAGGAGGCCGAGATTGTGAACCTCTCCTGGGAGTTCCTCACCGCCGGCACCGACACAACGTCCACGGCGCTGCAGTGGATCATGGCCAACGTGGTCAAGTACCCAGAAATCCAAGAGAGGCTCTACGATGAAATCAAATCAGTCGTGGGAGAAGGGGCGGAACAAGTGGAGGAGGAGGACCTGCAGAGGATGGGCTACCTGAAGGCAGTAGTACTGGAGGGGCTGCGCCGCCACCCGCCGGGGCACTTCGTGCTGCCGCACGCGGTGAAAGAGGACGCGGAGCTGGGCGGCTACGCGATCCCCAAGGACGCGACCATCAACTTCATGGTGGCGGAGATGGGTCGGAACCCGGAAGTCTGGGAAGATCCGATGGAGTTCAAGCCCGAGAGGTTCATGAACTCCGCCAGCGGAGGAGCAGCCAGCGGGTTCGACATCACGGGGAGCAGGGAGATAAAGATGATGCCTTTTGGGGTGGGGAGGAGGATCTGCCCTGCGTCCGGGCTCGCGATGCTGCACCTGGAGTACTTCGTGGCGAACCTGGTGTGGCAGTTCAAGTGGCGGACGGTGGCCGGCGAGGAGGTGGACCTGTCGGAGAAGCAGGAGTTCACCATTGTGATGAAGAACCCTTTAAGGGCCCAGATTTCTTCCAGGAATTAGGGGCACCTGAATTTCAGAAAATTTATTTCGATTGTTGCCTTCTAAATATATTCCCATAAATGAACGCTTATCCACACTCTCTCTCTCTCTCTCTGATGTACCTGCTTCTTTACTTGGGAACCCTCGAGGTGTTTGCGAAAATTCCTCAAAGAACGCACGTGAAGTTTTTCGAACCCCCACCGCACTTCGATCACGGTGTTATTATGCCAAACACTACCCACCATTTCACTTGTACCGCGGTGACAATCTCTCTTTACGATCATTTTAAAAGTTCCGAAGTTTTTTTAAAAAATTTAAAATTTATTCACGTTAACGCTAGACACACCACCGTGCCACATAGGATAGCTGGGGCTGACCGGACCACCTTATCAGTATTTTCTTATTAAAATTAGCAAAGAGAACTATATTTATAATTCGTTAATAGGTTTATGACCAAATTAATACCATTGAAAGATTTATAACTAAATTGATAAATTGTCAAAAGGATATAAAACTAAATTAGTACAATTAAAATGTTTATAATAAAATTAGCGACAATATAATAGGTTTGGAGGCTTTTGGACAATTTTCCCTTTTAAATTTTGTCCTTCTTATGGTGAAAATGTTATTTTTATAGCATTAGGTTATTCAAGTATATTTTTTAATATTAGTTAGAGCTAAAATAATAGCTTGCCCGTGGATATTTCCATGCGCATGCTAACACGATGACTATGAATGAACCTTAAAAAATGAGGTCTATTTTTGAACTTAGATCCTTCGTCTACAAGTTTTCATCATCTGTATATAATAAACACATAACGCCTACCCTATTAAATACAACCAGAAAAGAGCTCATGCAAATATTCAACTCCGAGAAAAGATTTGATAAAATCCCAATTTTCTCGTGATCCTCAATTGAATCATGTCTTGTTATAAAAAGAATCATACCCAACATGCATTTTTCAATTTTAGAAGTGTTTATATGACTTTCTTATGTAACGATACAAAACTAGTACATAAGTATATCACCTAATCCATAAAAGATAAGGTAAAAGCCAGCTGAAATTCTTACTCTATGAAATGTTCAATGCATCTACGGAATCTATAATTCGATGCGCTTCTTCTTGGCATGATTCAAAGGCAGAGCAGGATCTAAACCATCCATGCATAGCTATGCGCAAATAATGTTACAGATATAAATAATGACCTCATGGTTATCAACCCATAAATTGCATGTTTTCTCTCTCGCGAAAGTTCATCCGCTCCTATTGCTATTGCTGATGGTGGTGTTGCATCAGCAGTTGCTGTTGCTGGTAGTGTCGCTGGCGGTGCATCGACGGTTTCTTCTCCTCCATATCTCTCTGCAGAAAATAGGGATTCGGACTTTATCAGACTACACTAGAGAGAGCCATTTGCAAGAATCTAAGAGTGCGACATGGATGGAGGTGGTGAAGGAGGTGATTGATTAGCTAATTAATTGAACCGGAAACGATTAGGGTTTTTCGTTATCGCAAAGCAGCTGAAAGTTTGGAGAGAGAGGAGAGAAAGGGTAAGAAGAAGAAGAAATCACTGTGGGACGCGACCAATCAATCTCACTGGTCGCAGTGTTCTCGCAATTCCATGGAAGCTCTTTGGGCGGGGCCTTGCCTCGTGCTGATGGGCTTCTATGTAGTCAGCCCAAGCCCATGTCCAAAATTCAAGTCGTGCCTGCATTTTCACTCGGCTTTTATTCCATAGTCATTCATAGAATTTGCCAAGAGCACGAGTGTGACCAATTTCAAATATCAAGAGTGACCATGTTGTAATCAGGGGTGTCAAAAACCCGACCCGACCTAACCCGACCCGAATATGACCCAAACATGAACTAAGTACAGAATAAGCTGAGCACACATTTCGGGTCTTAATATTGTTTGGGTAACGATTCCAAAACAACCAAACATGTTTCAGGTCAGATTATGATTGAAACAATGTTCGGCCTCCAAACACATTATTGATTCTAAACACGTTCTCTCACCCAAACACTCCTCACCCAAATACGTTCTCCTCCTCCCTCTCACAAGACCCTGCGACGATCTTGCCTACTACTAATGACTACACCTTCCAGTGCCTTGACCGCCCCCAAGCTTGCCCTCCAAAGCTACCAGCAAGAAAGGCGCCATAGAGGTCCCCCAACCGGCCAACGTCACCATCTTCGAGTTTGTGTTCATCGCCGCCACTGCCGACAAGGTCACCCTCACCAGGTACTGCCTTGTGTCGATGACCTCGAGCCTTGCCTCCGGGAGGTCTTACCCACGGTTGGCTCCGAGTGCCATAGTTCCACGTGGTCTTTTGAGAGGGAGGAGGAGCAAGGGAAGCGACCATGCTTTTCGATGTCCTGCTTTGTATAATAAGAGTGCGAATTGTGGAGATTCTCATTCGGTGTCTTGGATTGAGGGGAAAAAGATATGATTTTGCTTTTATATAGATTATGACTGTTGAGGATGATGATTCATATGAGCTTCTTGTTCTGTATTTGGATTGGGCAAGAAATTTGACTCCATGATGATACACTCTCAGGAAAACAAGCAATTTTCGTGAATTAAATATGAGTAATGCTGTGAATGGACATTGATATTGATGAAATAGCATTGATTCGATGTTTGCATTTGCTCAGTCCTCATATAACAACCTATTAGCGAGACTCTAAAATTGTTCAACTTGGAGACAAAATGTACATGAACTTGTCTAATATATAAAGTTTGCAGTTACCTGATGCAGAGTTTCTCTTGATTCTACACCACGAGATTGTAATGTTGTCGAAGTCTCGATCTTCACAATTCATCCGTAAACCATAAAAGAAAATGTAGAGAGCGAGGTGAGATCTAGGCAAAATCAGCATCCTCCGTCATGCCCGCGCGGTAATTCATTATGATTCATAATGAGAAGAAGCTCCAATCCAAATTGGGCATTGCCAATGCTAAGACACGCAAGAGAGGCTCCCACCATAAGCTGAGTTGCATTCAACTTGATAAACCATCGGTAGTGTCTAAACGATAATGAATGCTTTTAGAATCTTTTGGATGGATCTTGCACATATCCTCAATTTTAAAATATAATGCAAGAAGCCTACAACTTAACTCTCATTTTGAAGATTGGGTCCCCTTTGCTGGTTCACGCCTTATGCAGAACGTAAAATCAACAATTGCATTTTTGTTTTGTTAACTAGAATCTCACTCCAAAACTGATGAACGACTGTTACTTTCGTTTGCCAAATCAATTAATGTCGCAAACCATTTTATTTTGCAAGAGTTTCTGATCTTGGCTGCTTCGCTACGATTACACCTTGTTATTTGGCTGGTTTCTCCTTACACTTTCCCAAAACAACTCAATCTTCTCTCCATTAATATAATCTCCCATATGCAAACTGTGCAAACGGCGGCATGTTAACAAGACTGATTTCACACGACTAATGCCACTAGGTGTGTACCAACGAGAACTCCGTTAACTGATGCAGTTAAGAATAGATGCATAGAGAGTCATTAGATGCTAAGTAGCACCGATACGGACACGCGACACGACACGACACGTCAACACGTCATTTTTAAAAAATAAAGAATTTCGACATGCTGAGACACGTTATATATTAAATGAATATTTTTTAATTAATTTGATTCAAATTTATAAATAAATAAATAAATAAATAAAAAGCTAACTTTAACAAAAATTATTGATGAAACTAATAATTAACAAGATATTAGAATTAACTTATTTAAATAAATTTAAGATATTTTATAATTATCAAAATTTATTATTACTTAACATTCAAATTTTTTTATTTTTCAAAATTACTTTTTAATCTCATTTACTTTTTTTGACCAACTTCCCACCCCTCCCAAAAATAAATAAATTATTTCAATGGTTTTATTTTCTGACCCAAAAAGTCTCTCCACCCATTTATTTTACCCTCTCCGTCCCGCACTCCTTTCCCCCCATTGTCAGTTCCTTCCTTGAAAATTAAAATCGCATTCCTCCACCCACCCCCTTTACGCCAAGTCCCATCAAAATTCCCACTTTTAATTTGTTTTTTCTACTTTTCTTGTTAAAAGCCTAAAACTAAAAGAAAAAGCAAACTTAAAAACCTAGCAACTGACGCCTCCTCCTCCTCTCACAACCTCTTCTTCGTGATCTTTGCTCTCTCTTGCAATCGCTCGCCTCCGGCCCTCCCTCCTTCGCAACTACAGCCGCAGCCTCGCCTCCAGCCCTCCCTCCTTTGCAACTGCAGCTGCAGCCTCGCCTCTAGCCCTCCATGGCGGCATCGCAGTTGCGGCCCTCTAAGTCACTCTTCCTCCGGCCCTCCCTTCCAATCGCAGCCTTATCGTCGCTCACAACCTCGCCTCCACTCCATCGCCTTCTTCAAACGACCTTCACACTTGCAAACCTGCCCTGGAAACCCACGCCTCTCACAATTTTGGGCACGCTTGTCTGAACGTGTCCAAAAGAGTTGACCATGTGTCGGAAATCCGACACGCGTTGACCACTTATCGAAGTGTGTCCGACACTCAAACACGTGTTGGGGTGTCCGACAGGACACGAAAGCTTCTAGAACATGTCCGTGCTTCATAGATTAGATGTAATCCATAAAATAGTCTCACTCGTCAAGATTCCCAAGTAGGAGAGATAGCATCTCATTGGCTTCCAAAGATATTTTAAAGGTTCTCTTCTACTAGGTTAAGGCAAATAACAATCTCAGTATAATTATATCGAAAACTGCATAACAATCCCAGTATAATTGTTGAAGAGAGGGGCCATAGGATCAATTCCTTCACATACAAGATAGTAATTAATAATCTAAGGCAACACGAACCCAATGGCAAATTCATTGGGTGATAAAGAAGAGGTATGAAAAAAGTGTAAACCCGAAACCCGATCCGACCCAAATTATTGCTTTGAATATTATGCTTTTCGGGCCAAGTCAGAAGCCTCACAGGTTGGGTTAGGTTGGGTAATGGCAAAACCCGACCCGACCCATTAACAACCCTAGTTGTAATGATGTGTAGAGATTGATTTCAAATTTCAAATGCAAACCATTTGGGAATGGAGTGCATGTCTCGAAATTCGGTGTTTTGAATTGGCTGGTTCAACTGAGTTCGGTTCTAGCTTTAGATATAGCTTTTGAGCTATTTTTCTATTCAATCTAATTTTGGCAAATTCAACTCTATTTAATCGCATATAGCTCAATATTTCGATTTGATTATCGATGCAAACCATAAAAACATCCCCAATACAACAATTTGCATTGGAACTCTAACCCGAAGGATTAGGTGCTCTCAAGCTAAACCAAGATTATAATAATGCATTGAATGCAATAGAAATTTGTAGATTACTCAAATTCATCCTATGATTAGCTCATCTCATCACTTTAAGCAAAATTTGATCCGATGCTCGACTTACTCAAATAAATTCTAAAACAAAAACCATTTACTTCGTATTGACATCAGCTCATTAACCCAAGCATAACATATGAAATCTCTAAAACAAAGCAACTAATACAATTCGAAATGTTACGGTAAAATTGAACTGTAAATTGTCTGTGAATCAATTCTACGAACAAGCATAGTGTCATCTAAACAAATTGTACAAATCATAAGTTTGCTTTGATGAGATGGGCAGAAATGGAGTAGTACCAATGTCAGAAGAATTTTCAGGATGAACTGAGGAATACAAGATTAATTGAATGAGGGACCAAGCGATCATTGCACTACAATTAAGAAAAGAAGAAATTAAAAGATAAATGCTCTTGGGCGAGACAATGCTAGGGTACTCAATTTCCAAGCCTAATCCTTAATTTTTGCTGGAATGTTGGCCATACCTTTTGCACGCTAGCCTGTCATTTTTGCTGTTTCTTTTCTACAAGTTAGCTAATTTCATATTATTTGTGCGGTATCCGTGAAATGGTGAAATAAATGTTTGGCATAACATCGTAATGGCTAGGTGGGTAAAAAAGGTTTAACATGCATTTGTCTCGATCAGTGATGGGCATCATCCTATGTGAGTTTGTACCTCTTGCACCCTAAGGTCCCTAAGAAAGGAGAAAATATTCAATGATTTCCTAATAAATAGGCTATCATATCTGCTAGATCGGGCCATGGGGGAGCCTCGGAAGATGGAGGTGCATGTCGATGTTGGACAGGAACTGCGACATGGCGTGCCGGTTGCTGCTGCTTCTACAACCACTAGAGGAGCAGGAACTGCTACTGATGCTGATGCTAATGCTACTGTTGTTGCTGCTGTTGTTGTTGCTGGTCATGGTGTTGCGTAAGCAGTTATTGCTACCGCTGCTGCTACTGCTGGTGGTGTGCCGCTGACGATTTCGTCTCCTCCATCTCTCCCTCTAGAAAATAGGGGATTCGGGCTCTATGTGGCAGTGCTAGAGAAGAGCCATTTGTGAAATCAACAGCGCAACGCAAAAGGAGGTGGCTGGAGGAGGCGGGTCGATTGGCCGATCAATTAAGCCGGAAGTGATTTAGGGTTTTTCGTGGTGACAAGAGTAGCCAAAAGTCCAGAGAGATGAGAGAGGGGGGAAGAGGAGGAGGAGGAGGAAGAGATGTCGATATGGGATGCGGGCGAGCAACCGATCGATCTCACGGGCCGTTGTGCTCCCACGATTCCCCCAGAAACTATTTGGGCCGGGCCACCTTGGCGTGCTGATGGGCTTTGACGTGGCCCACGTGGATAAGACCAAGTTAGCCCTCTTACATAAATATTCACAGATTTTGAGAACTTTCTAATTGAACTAAAATTGATCATTATATCGAGTAATGATCCTCGTCCTATTATGGCTGTTAAGTTTATCAGTTTTAAATAATGAAATCAAGAAAAGGAGAAATTTAAAAATAAAGTAGTAGATCTAAGCCTAATTCGTTTTGAAAATTTCGCTAGAATTTGGATCGCATCTTTGCACACCAGCCGGCAAGCGCGATTTGAATGCTGTTTCTTCTGCGAGTTTAGCCGCTTTCATTTTTAACGCAAGATGCGAAAGGACCGATGCTAATATTTAGGGATGCATATCGATGATTGTGCATCCCTAAATATTATACTAAGATTGTTATGCAGTTTTCAATATAATTATAGTGGGATTGTTATTTGCCTTAATCTAGTAAAAGAGAACCTTTAAAATATCTTTGGAAGCCGATGAGATGCTATCTCTCCTGCTCGGGTATCTTGACGAACGAGACTGTTTTATGGATTACATCTAGTGACTCCCTATGCATCTGTTTTGAACTGCATCAGTTACCGGAGTTCTCGTTGGTACACACCTAGTGGCATTAGTTGTGTGAAATCAGTCTTGTTAACATGCCGCCGTTTGCACAGTTTGCATATGGGAGATTATATTAATGGAGAGAAGATTGAGTTGTTTTGTGAAAGTGTAAGGAGAAACCAGCTAAATAACAAGGTGTAAACGTAGCGAAGCAGCCAAGATCAGAAACTCTTGTAAAATAAAATGTTTTTCGACATTAACTAATTTGGCAAACGAAGGTAACAGTCGTTCCTCAGTTTTGGAGTGAGAATCTAGTTAACAAAACAAAAATGCAATTGTTGATTTTACGTTCTGCATAAGGCGTGAACCAGAAAAGGGACCCAATCTTCAAAATGAGAGTTAAGTTGTAGGCTTCTTGCATTATATTTTAAAATTGAGGATATGTGCAAGATCCATCTAAAAGATTCTAAAAGCATTCATTATCGTTTAGACACTACCGATGATTTATCAAGTTGAATGCGACTAAGCTTATGGCAGGAGCCTCTCTTGCGTGTCTTGGCATTGGCAATGGCAAGTTTGGATTGGAGCTTCTTCTCATTATGAAGTATAATGAATTACCCTGCGGGCATGATGGAGGATGCTGATTTTGCCTAGCTCTCACCTCGTTCTCTACATTTTCTCTTCTAGTTTATGGATGAATTGTGAAGATCGAGACTTCGACAACATTACAATCTCGTGGTGCAGAATCAAGAGAAACTCTGCATCATCAGGTACCTGCAAACTTTGTATGTTAGACAAGTTCATGTGCATTTTGTCTCCAAGTTGAACCATTTCAAAGTGTCGCTAGCAGGTTGTTATCTGAGGACTGAGCAAATGCAAACATCGAATCAATGCTATTTCATCAATATTAGTGTCCATTCACAGCATTACTCATATCTATTTCACCAAAGTTGCTCGTTTTCCTGAGAGTGTATCATCATGGAGTCAAATTTCTTGCCCAATCCAAATACAGAACAAGAAGCTCATATTATTGACACCTAAATTTTGACGACCCACTTATTTATTTATTGCATAAAAATTAGGGATTAATTTTTAACTCCTAAAAAAAATTAATTAATTGCATAGCATATAATTTTAGGTATATTTATTTTTAATTTGCATTTGCATTAGACTGATGATGGATGGGTTCGATTTGGTGGTTCTAAGCTTTAAATTGATAGGCCGAACTAAGCCCACGAAGGGAGCAAATTGGCTGAGCCCGTTTTTTTTTTTAATGATTGAAAATTATCCTGTGAAAAATAGAGATTTGAAATTTTTCCGGATATGTCAGGGATTTTTTTTTTTTTTTAATATCTTCGGATAGGGCAAGTGTGACAAAAAAATATTGCGAGCTCAACTTTGCAGGATTTGAAATTTCAACAAAAAAAAAAAAAAATTCTTTTGTAATCCTAAATCATCAAAAACAAATGTTGCGTTAGGAAAATAAATCTTCGTGGATATTGATTTGAAAAATTAAAACCTTAATCACTGGCCCATAAAAATGTGGTTCGCTAGGGTTTTCGGAGGCCACCAAAAATTGAGATACGGCCACAAAAAAGAAAAGAACTCACGTTCTCCACGGTGGGGATCGGCAATCATAATCTCAGAGCTCACTTGAGAGACACACGTGAGAAAGAGAGAGGAGGGTTCTCTCGGCCAAGCCATCGTACGGCTCTTCACCTTGCCGTCGCTGCTGCTCATGCTGCCCCTCTGCCGTGGAGTCTGGCTACGTCGAGCACCTGCTGCCTCTGCTCCAATGAGGACCTAGTTGCTTGCCCAACCGAGCTCAACGCCGCTGTTTCCCATCGTTCGCTGCACCAACGATGACGAGCCTTGCTGCGATCCCTTGTGACGGTGAAATAATAAGAAGTTCCGGTCTTGCCGATTCCTCTTTGCCTTTGACGAACTATTTCAGCCCCTGTTCTCTCGCTGCTGCGTCAAAGCCACCACGATGAGTCATTCCCGTCCCAGCTGCTCTGAGACCCCTTGTCGATTTGCTGTCCAGCCAAGGTACGATCTTCGACGACGATCACTCGCCAAGGAGCCTCCCGCGCCAACGAAGACGACCGAGAAGACCTCGTTGGATTACTTGAAAAGAAAGTCCACGACAATCAGATTTCGTGGCTCCCATTAGGGTCCACTTGGCGATACTTGGGCGATACTTGGAGATCAAAAAGGAATGAGGGAGAGAAAATATATATTGCTGAACCATAGCAAAATTCTCACCCATTAATTTCTGTGCACATCTGCTTTTGCACTTCAAAACTTGCAATCTCCACAGTCTGTAGCAAATTCGGACAATTTTGCAACGCTGGTCCATCTCTTTCTGAAGTGTACACGTTGCTCAGCCGCGCCTGACGATTTTCTTGTAGATTTTCTAGGTTCTCCTTGAACGTGCACCACAAGCAGCTGAGCTGAACTGAGGCAACTCCCTGGTGTCGCCGTACGAGCTGAGCCGCTTCTTGCCGGGACGCCTGCAACCTTCCTGAGGTGATTCACCTCGAGACGATGTGTCTTCCTTGCCTCGGCCTCAAGGAGGTGGTTGCAATCTGACGCCGCACACTAGCCGTTGCTTGCTGTTTGTTGTGCCACCTCGAGGAGCTGGTTGCGATCCCGATTTGATTGCAATTTGGTTCCACTTGGTTCAAATTAGGAAAATTGATCTATCAAATTAGGCGGTCCCAACAACTTCTAGTGAGCCGACGTAAAACTCCCAACAATCACCTGCGTGTTCGCCCGAGGCAACAATTACTGATGCAAGAGGACAAAACTGAAGAGCAATCGGGGGGGAAATTTGTTTTACTGCTGAAAGGAGCTCAATTGCTGGAATTTGGGAGCGCATTATTTCTTTGGTCCAAGCTCCAAGAGGAAAAGGCCAAAAGTTGCCTTGAGCCGCCATCAGTTCAAGCCGTTTTCAGGTCTCATAGAGCCCGTTCGGGATCCCATCGCGACAACAACCGCGGAGATTCTTTGCCGTGGGTCCTCTCGGCGAGCTCTCCCGTCCTCACAGCTAATCGAGCGTCACCAAAATCCGTTTCCGATATCCAAGTCCGAGCTATGAGTCTCATTGAGCATTGCCGTATTGCGTCGCGAGTAGCCATTTGAAGTCCAAATATGGAAGCCAATATTCGGAATAGGTAAAAGTTTTGTTTATTTTGATTTCCGAAAATTCCGTTTCTTTGATATATTCGTTGATGCACATGATTGAAATTCCTGATATGCTGAGATATCCGTAAACTCGAGTAACCTTTTAAGTTGGAAAATTTTCCCAATTTTACAACGTGCACATGATTGATAATCCGATTCCACGTTCAAAATACGACTCATAATCACACAGAAAAATCGTTAATCCAATCTTATGCTCGAGATTCAATTCGCGATTTTGTTTAAAATTGGTCAATCCGGTCTCATATGCGATATACGATTCGTCAATTTTTGGATATCAATCTTATTTTGCCTAATTTTGTTGTTGTGTTATTTGAATTTATTTTGTTTCCGTAGAAGAAAACCCAAAAAAAAAATGTTTTGAGTTAGATTAGGTTTATTTCTTGTTTTAGGGTTATTTTGCATATCTAGAATAGGAGATTTATTATTTCGAATTTTTGAAAAAATAAAAATCCAAAAAAAAAAAAGCATTCATTTTAGATGTTAGTTTTTTTTAAAATTGAAATTGCATGTTTAATTATGAGTCAATTTTAATTTCAAATTTCATAAAAAGAAAAAGAAAAATTAGAATTAGGGCATTCTTTGCACATCATTGCATGTTAGGATAAGATTGCATATTTTTTTTTAATTAATTATAGGTTTAGATAATTTCTCCTAGATAGGTTGCATTTTAGGATTACTTGGTTAAGATAATGTTCTAGTTTAAATTAGGATTTGGCTTAACCTAATACAAATTGGATGATATCTTAACCTGATAATTTTCACATTTTTCTAATTTCGAATTTCATGGAAAATACCAAAAAAATATCTTAGAATAAATTAGTTTCATTCTTTAGGATAGACTGCATGCTTATATTTCACTTATGTCATATAGTTTATGTCATATTGCAATGTCATATCATTTGATGTTAGATTAGTAGCATGCATTGCAAAAGGCATTATTTTTTTTTTTTTTTTTTGGTATTGGAGGAACCGGCTTGCAACCGACAGCCGCGCCGTAAACCCCCAAGTGACACTTAAGCAGGAGGACCCACCACCCCTGAGTCACACTTAATACACCTAGCGCCTCCCCGGGTTTTGAACCCTTCACCTCTTCGTTGAGGATCGCGAGTCTTATCAGTGGAGCCACCGCGGCCGGTGGTTGCAAAAAGCATTATTCTCATCAAACAAGTGAAAAAAAAAAAAAATTGCGTCTTAATTAGAAATCATATCTAGGATTGTCGATGTGAATTCTGATCTAACATTGCAGATGCTTTCGTTGCCATGAGATAAATCTGCAATTCATTCATTTTTTTTTCTTGGATGTTAAATTGGTGGTTTGCGCACATGCATGAACACCTCACATGTTAGGGAGGTAAATTAAAATCAATTCAAACTACTTGCAAAACATTTTTTCAAAATAAAAGAGAAGGTACCGAAAGGGCGTTAGAGAAATCTAGCATAACCAAATTCCTAAACTCACAATATCTAGTTCATAGGAATGAAGTAAATCTCCAATTTCTAATCGACCCACCAAAAAATAGATTAGTAGCGACTCCAAATTGAAAAATCATTCGCATGTTAAGAACTTGAACCTAAGTCGCGAATTGTTATGAGCTTGGGAGAGCCCGAGCTAAGTTTAGGCTAAGTAATCCATTAACTAAACCTGGTGGTTCACCCGAAATTTTGATCGCAACACATATGAATCATCATCCTCGGCAGTCATAATCTATATAAAAGCAAAATCATATCTTTTTCCCCTCAATCCAAGACACTGAACAAGAATCTCCACAATTCGCACTCTTATTATACAAAGCAAGACACCGAAAAGCATGGTCGCTTCCCTTCCTCCTCCTCCCTCTCAAAAGACCACATGGAACCACGGCACTCGAAGCCGACCGTGGGTAAGACCTCTCGGAGGCAAGGCTCAAGGTCATCGAGACAAGGTAGTACCCGGTGAGGGTGACCTTGTCGGCGGTGGCGGCGATGATGAACCCAAACTCGAAGATGGTGATGTTGGCCGGTTGGGGGACCTCTACGGCGCCTTTCTTGCCGGCAGCTTTGGAGGGCAAGCTTGGGGCGGTCGAGGCACTGGAAGGTGTAGTCATTAGTAGTAGGCAAGATCGTCGCAGGGTCTTGTGAAAGGGAGGAGGAGAACGTATTTGGGTAAGGAGTGTTTGGGTGGGAGAATGTATTTAGAGTCAATAATGTTTTTGGAGGCCGAACATTATTTTAACTTTTACTTGACTTGAAACATATTTGTTTGTTTGTTTGTTTTGTAATCGTTACTCGAACAATATTAAGACCCGAAATGTGTACTCAACTTATTCCATACTTAGTTCATGTTCAGGTCATATTCGGGTCGGGTCGGGTCGGGTCGGGTCGGGTCGGGTTTTTGACACCCCTGATTACAACATGGTCACTCTTGAAATTTGAAATTGGTCACACTCGTGCTCTTGGCAAATTCTATGAATGATTATGGAATAAAAGCCGAGTGAAAATGCAGGCACGACTTGAATTTTGGACATGGGCTTGGGCTGACTACATAGAAGCCCATCAACACGAGGCAAGGCCCCGCCCAAAGAGCTTCCATGGAATTGTGAGAACACTGCGACCAGTGAGATTGATTGGTCGCGTCCCAAAGTGATTTCTTCTTCTTCTTCTTCTTACCCTTTCTCTCCTCTCTCTCCAAACTTTCAGCTGCTTTGCGATAATGAAAAACCCTAATCGTTTCCGGTTCAATTAATTAGCTAATCAATCACCTCCTTCACCACCTCCATCCATGTCGCACTCTTAGATTCTTGCAAATGACTCTCTCTAGTGTAGTCTAATAAAGTCCGAATCCCTATTTTCTGCAGAGAGATATGGAGGAGAAGAAACCGTCGATGCACCGCCAGCGACACTACCAGCAACAGCAACTGCTGATGCAACAACACCATCAGCAATAGCAACAGGAGCGGATGAACTTTCACGAGAGAGAAAACATGCAATTTATGGGTTGATAACCATGAGGTCATTATTTATATCTGTAACATTATTTGTGCATAGCTATGCATGGACGGTTTAGATCCTGCTCTGCCTTTGAATCATGCCAAGAAGAAGCGCATCGAATTATAGATTCCGTAGATGCATTGAACATTTCATAGAGTAAGAATTTCAGCTGGCTTTTACCTTATCTTTTAGGGATTAGGTGAGATACTTATGTACTAGTTTTGTATCGTTCCATATGAACGTCATATAAACACTTCTAAAATCGGAAAATGCGTGTTGGGTATGATTTTTTTATAACAAGACATGATTCAATTGAGGATCACGAGAAAATTGAGAATTTATCAAATCTTTGCTCGGAGTTGAATATTTGCATGAGCTCTTTTTTGGTTGTATTTAATAGGGCAGAGGTTATGTGTTTATTATATACCGATGATGAAAACTTGTAGACAAAGGATCTAAGTTCAAAAATGGCAATTATTTGTCATTACTTCGTTTTTTTAAGGCTCATTCATAGTCATCGTGTGAGCATGCGCATGGAAATCTCCACGGGCAAGCTATTATTTTAGCTCTAACTAATGTTAAAAAAGATACTTGAATAACCTAATGCTATAAAAATAACATTTTCACCATAAGAAGGACAAAATTTAAAAGGGAAAATTGTCCAAAAACTTCCTAACCTATTGTATTGTTGCTAATTTTATCCTAAACCTTTTAATTGTGCAAATTTAGTCTTATATCATTTTGATAATTTGTCAATTTAATTATAAATCTTTCAATGGTACTAATTTGGTCATAAACCTATTAACGAAGTATAAATATAGTTCTTTTGGTTAATTTTAATAAGAAATTACTGATAAGGTGGTCTAGTCAACCCCAACTGTCTTATGTGGCACGGTGATGTGTCTAGCGTTAATATGGACAAATTTTTAATTTTGATCAATTCTCATAAAAGAATAGTGAGAAATTAACGCAAGCAAGAGGACGTCAAGCTCTAGCAGGCCCGCACGGAAAGGCACAGCGTCTGCACCCGCTTCTCACGTTCTCTCCTCCATAATGGAAAAAGCTATCGAGGTTCGAGATCCTCCGCCCAATTTCATCAACGTCGTTTCGGTGCCTTCGTTCCCCCATACTTCAGTAAACAGGAACCAATGTCTTCACACTTTCCGATCCTTTGCCGTCCAAGTTTGGCCGCGTCTTCTAGCATCAATTGAATATTCTCGAGAGTGTGATGTTGAAGCTTTTTTCTTATTTTATTCAGCGAGATTCATGAACATGTTCCGACGATCCTCAAGAAAGCTCACGTCCCTCTTACAGCGTATTGAAGTTAATAAGCATAGAAAATGATTTTTTTTTTTTTTTTTTTTTTAATAATTGCGAAGATATCATTTCATCAGGTAAACTCCACTGCTGATTCATGGACGTCATTGATTACGTTCTCTTTGCGTTAAGTCATCAGCCTCGCCAGCCTCGTCTCCGATCTTTATATGAAACCGACTAACTTCCCACTTCTCCGCAAGAACTCAGAGTCAATCCGGCAAAAGATGGAAATCTGGTTCCTTATCCTCGTCACCCTCTCCGTCGCCGCCCTCCTCAGAGCCACCCTCAACCTCCTCTTCTCCGCCCCCAACAAGAAGAGCCTCCCGCCGGGCCCCCTCACCTTCCCGGTCGTCGGCAACTTCCTATGGCTCCGCAAGTCCCTCTGGGAGCTCGAGCCCGTCCTCCGCTCCCTCCATGCCCGCTACGGCCCGATGGTCACCCTCCGCGTGGGCTCCCGACCCACCGTCTTCGTCGCCTCCCCAGCCCTTGCCCACGAGGCCCTCGTCCACCGCGGCGTCATCTTTGCCGACCGCCCGCCGCCCTCCGCCACCATCCGCCTCACCTCCTCCAACCAGCACAACATCACCGCCGCCTCCTACGGCCCCACCTGGCGCCTCCTCCGCCGAAACCTCGCGGCGGAAACCCTCCATCCCTCCCGCCTCCGCTCCTACTCCCGCGCTCGGGCGCGGGTCCTCAAGATGCTTGGGGCGGAGCTCAAGTCCCAGCCTGGTGGCGTCATCCGCTTCATCGACCACTTCCAGTACGCCATGTTCTGCGTGTTGGTCTTCATGTGCTTCGGAGACGGGCTCGAGGAGAAGCAGGTAAGGCAGATCCAGGAGGTTTCGCGACGGGTACTGCTGAGTCGACGGCGCTACAACGTGCTCAATTTCTGGCCGCGGCTGAGCAAGCTCGTTCTCCGGAAGCGGTGGAAGGAGTTCTATGAGCTCTACGAGTGTCGGAAACGCATTCTTATCCCACTCATCGGAGCTCGACTCAAGGCCAAGCAAGAGCAACTGAGCAAAGCCAAGGAGGACGGGAAGGAAAGCGATGGCGATTGGATCGTGCCGTACGTGGACACGCTCCTAGACCTAGAGCTGCCAGAGGAGAAGAGGAAGCTGGAGGAAGCCGAGATTGTGAGCCTCTCCTGGGAGTTCCTCAACGCCGGCACCGACACAACGACCACGGCGCTGCAGTGGATCATGGCCAACCTGGTCAAGTACCCAGAAATCCAAGAGAGGCTCTACGATGAAATCAAATCAGTTGTGGGAGAGGGGGCGGAACAAGTGAAGGAGGAGGACCTACAGAGGATGGGCTACCTGAAAGCAGTGGTACTGGAGGGGCTGCGCCGGCACCCGCCGGCGCATTTCCTGCTGCCGCATGCGGTGAAGGAGGACGCGGAGTTGGGCGGCTACGCGATCACCAAGGACGTGACCATCAACTTCATGGTGGCGGAGATGGGTTGGGACCCGGAAGTCTGGGAGGACCCAATGGAGTTCAAGCCGGAGAGGTTTATGAACTCTGGCAGCAGCGGCAACGGAGCAGCAGCCAGCGGGTTCGACATCACAGGGAGCAGGGAGATAAAGATGATGCCGTTTGGGGTGGGGAGGAGGATCTGTCCAGGGTACGGGCTGGCGATGCTGCACCTGGAGTACTTCGTGGCGAACCTGGTGTGGCTGTTCAAGTGGCGGACGGTGGCCGGCGAGGAGGTGGACCTCTCGGAGACGCAGGAGCTCACCATGGTGATGAAGAATCCTTTAAGGGCCCAGATTTCTTCCAGGAATTAGGGGCACCTGAATTTCGGAAAATTTATGTCGATTGTTGCCTTCTAAATATATTCCCATAAATGAACGCTTTCCACACTCTCTCTCTCTCTCTCTCTCTCTCTCCCTCTCTCTCTCTCTCTCTCTCTCTCTGATGTACCTGCTTCTTTACTTGGGAACCCTCGAGGTGTTTGCGAAAATCCCTCAAAGAACGCACGTGAAGCTTTTCGAACCCCCACCGCACTTCGATCACGGTGTTATTATGCCAGACTCGCAGAAGAAACAGCATTCGAATCGCACTTGCCGGCTAGTGTGCAAAGATGCGACCCAAATTCTGGCGAAATTTTTTAAAAAAAATTAGGCTTAGATCTAGTACTTTATCTTTAAATTTCTCCTTTTCTTGATTTTATTATTTAAAACTGATAAGGTTAACAGCCATAATAGAATGAGGATCATCGCTCGATATAACGATCAATTTTAGTTCAATTAAAAAGTTCTTAAAATCTGTGAATATTTATGTAAGCGGGCCAACTTGGCCTTGTCCACATGGGCCACTTCAAAGCCCATCAGCATGCCGCGGCAACTGCTTACGCAACACCATGACCAGCAACAACAACAGGGGCAACTATAGTAGCATCAGCATCAGCATCAGTAGCAATTCTTGTTCCTCTAGTGGCTGCAGAAGCAGAAGCAACCAGTGGCCGCCATGTCGCAGTTCCTATCCAACATCGACATGCACCTCCATCTTCCGAGGTTCCCGCATAGCCCGATCCAGCAGATATGATAGCCTATTTATTAGGAAATCATTGAATATTTTCTCCTTTCCTAGGGACCTTAGGGTGCAAGAGGTACAAACTCACATACGATGATGCCCATCACTGATCGAGACAAATGCATGTTAACCTTTTTTACCCACCCCTGCCATTACGATGTTATGCCAAACATTTATTTCACCGTTTCACAGATACCGCACAAATAATATGAAATTACCTGACTTGTGGAAAAGAAACAGCAATAATGACAGGCTAGCGTGCAAAAGGTATGGCCAACATTCCAGCAAAAATGAAGGATTAGGATTGGAAATTCAGTACTTGGAAATTCAGTAACTTAGCATTGTCTCGGTCAAGAGCATTTATCTTTTAATTTCTTCTTTTCTTAATTGTAATACAATGATCGCTTGGTCCCTCATTCAATTAATCTTGTATTCCTCAGTTCATCCTGAAAATTCTTCTAACATTGGTACTACTCCATTTCTGGCCATCTCATCAAAGCAAACTTATGATTTGGTACAATTTGTTTAGATGACACTATGCTTGTTTGTAGAATTGCTTCACAGACAATTTACAGTTCAATTTTACCGCAACATTTCGAATTGTAGTAGTTGCTTTGTTTTAGAGATTTCATATGTTACGTTTGGGCTAACGAGCTGATGTCAATACAAAGTAAATGGTTTTTGTTTGAGAATTTATTTGAGTAAGTCGAGCATCAGATCAAATTTCGCTTAAAGTGATGAAATGAGCTAATCATAGGACGAATTTGAGTAATCTACAAATTTCTATTGCATTCAATGCATTCATTATAATCTTGGTTTAGCTTGAGAGCACCTAATCCTTCGGGTTAGAGTTCCAACGTGAATTGTAGTATTGGCGATGTTTTTATGGTTTGCATCGATAATCAAATCGAAATATTGAGCTATATGCGATTAAATAGAGTTGAATTGGCCAAAATTAGATTGAATAGAAAATGGCCCAAAAGCCATATCTAAAGCTAGAACGGAACTCGGTTGAACCGGCCAATTCAAAACACCGGATTTCGAGGCATGCACTCCATTCCCAAATGATTTGCATTTGAAATTTGAAATCAATCTCTACGCATCATTACAACTAGGGCTGTCAATGGGTTGGGTCGGGTCAGGTTTTGCTATTACCCAACCTGACCCGAACCACAAGGCTTCTGACCTGACCCGAAAATCATAATATTCGAAGCAATAATTAGGGTCGGGTCGGGTTTCAAGTTTACACTTTTTTCACACCCCTTCTTTATCACCCAATGAATTTTCCATTGGGTTTGCATTGCCTTAGATTATCGATTACTATCTTGTATGTGAAGGAATTGATCCTATAGCCTCTCTCTTTGACAATTATACTGGGATTGTTATGCAGTTTTCTATATAATTATACTGGGATTGTTATTTGCCTTAATCTAGTAAAAGAGAACCTTTAAAATATCTTTGGAACCGATGAGATGCTATCTCTCCTGCTTGGGAATCTTGACGAGCGAGACTGTTTTATGGATTACATCTAATGACTCCCTATGCATCTATTCTGAATTGCATTAGTTAAGGAGAACGCATCTATTCTGAACTGCATTAGTTAACGGAGTTCTCGTTGGTACACACCCAGTGGCATTAGTCGTGTGAAATCAGTCTTGTTAACATGCCGCCAGTTGCACAGTTTGCATATGGGATATTATATTAATGGAGAGAAGATTGAGCTGTTTTGTGAAAGTGTTAGGAGAAACCAGCTGAATAACAAATTGTAAACGTAGCGAAGCAGCCAAGATCAAAAACTCTTGCAGCGAAAAATGGTTTGCGACATTAACTGATTTGGCAAACGAAGGTAACAGTCGTTCCTCAATTTTGGAGTGAGATTCTAGTTAACAAAACAGAAATGCAATTGTTGATTTTACGTTCTGCATAAGAAGTGAACCAGCAAAGGGGACCCAATCCTCAAAATGAAAGTTAAGTTGTAGGCTTCTTGCATTATATTTTAAAATTGAGGATATGTGCAAGATCCATCTAAAAGATTCTAAAAGCATTCATTATCGTTCAGACACTACCGATAATTTATCAAGTTGAATGCAACTGAGCTTATGGCAGGAGCCTCTCTTGCGTGTCTTAGCATTGGCAATGCCGAATTTGGATTGGGGCTTCTTCTCATCATGAATCATAATGAATTACCATGCGGGATGATGGAGGATGCTGATTTTGCCTAGCTCTCACCTCGTTTTACGGATGAATTGTGAAGATCGAGACTTCAACAACATTACAATCTCGTGGTGCATAATCAAGAGAAACTCTGCATCAGGTAACTGCAAGCTTTATATATTAGACAAGTTCATGTGCATTTTGTCTCCGAGTTGAACAATTTCAGAGCGTCGCTAGCGAGTTGTTATATGAGGAATAAGCAAGTGCAAACATCGAATCAATGCTATTTCATCAATATCAATGTCCATTCATAGCATTACTCATATCTATTTCACGAAAGTTGCTGGTTTTCCTGAGAGTGTATCATCATGGAATCAAATTTCTTACCCAATCCAGATATAGAACAAGAAGCTCATATGAATCATCATCCTCAGCAGTCATAATCTATATAAAAGCAAAATCATGTCTTTTTCCCCTCAATCCAAGACACCGAACGAGAATCTCCACAATTCGCACTCTTATTACACAAAGCAAGACACCGAAAAGCAGGGTCGCTTCCCTTCCTCCTCCTCCCTTTCAAAAGACCACATGGAACTGCGGCACTCGGAGCCGACCGTGGGTAAGACCTCCCGGAGGCAAGGCTCGAGGTCGTCATAGACAAGGCAGTACCTGGTGAGGGTGACCTTGTCCGCGGTGGCAGCAATGAACCCAAACTCGAAGATGGTGACGTTGGCCATCTGGGGGACCTCTACGACGCCTTTCATGCCGGCAGCTTCGGAGGGCAAGCTTGGGGTGGTTGAGGCGCTGGAAGGTGCAGTCATCGGTAGTAGGCAAGATCGTTGCAGGGTCTTCTGAGAGGGAGGAGGAGAACGTATTTGGGTGAGGAGTGTTTGGGTGAGAACATGTTTAGTGTCAATAATGTGTTTGGAGGCTGAACATTATTTCAACCCTAACCTGACTTGAAACATGCTTGTTTGCTTGTTTTGTAATCGTTACCTAAACAATATTAAGACCCGAAATATGTAATCACCTTATTCCGTACTCAGTTCATGTTCAGGTTGGGTCGAGTCGGGTTTTTGACACCCCTGATTACAACATGGTCACTCTTGAAATTTGAAATTGGTCACGCTCGTGCTCTTGGCAAATTCCAGGAATGATCGTGGAATAAAAGCCGAGTGAAAATGTAGGCACGACTTAAATTTTGGACATGGGCTTGGGCTGACTACATAGAAGCCCATCAGCACGAGGCAAGGCCCCGCCCAAAGAGATTCCATGGAATTGTGAGAACACTGCGAGCAGTGAGATTGATTGGTCGCACCCCACACTGACTTCTTCTTCTTCTTCTTACCCTTTCACTCCTTTCTCTCCAAACTTTCAGCTGCTTTGCGATAGCGAAAAACCCTAATCGTTTCCGGTTCAATTGATTAGCTAATCAATCACCTCCTTCACCACCTCCATCCATGTCGCACTTTTAGATTTTTGCAAATGGCTCTCTCTAGTGTAGTCTAATAATGCCCGAATCCCTATTTTGCGTAGAGAGATATGGAGGAGGAGGAGAAACCGCCGGTGCACTGGCAGCGACACTACCAACAACAGCAACTGCTGATGCAACACCACCATCAGCAATAGCAGTAGGAGCGGATGAACTTTCGCGAGAGCAAAAACATGCAATTTATGGGTTGATAACCATGAGGTCATTATTTATTTCTGCAACATTATCTGTGCATAGCTATGCATGGACGGTGTTGTTAATCGATGTCGCAGCGGAAGTGGATCGTAATTTTGCAATTATGTCGGGAGCTATAGAAATCGATCGAAATAAAACGAGGAACAAGAAAAATAAAGACACTAAAAATTTACGTGGTTCGGTCTAAATGTCGGAACCTACGTCCACGGGAAGAGCGAGCAAATCAATTTACTATAAATCGGAGAATTACAAGATTACAATCACATATGCATTTAAGTGTTTCCCAATCCTACTTTATATCCAATACCCACAGTGTTTAATAACTCAACTCACTGGACTCGACTCCGCACAAATCTCTCTGAGCTCAAGCCTCTCGCTCACTCTCGAGCCCTTTCCTCTCGCTCACTGCCAAGCTCTTTTTCTTTCGCAGCTTGCCTCGTCCTCCGAAGCTCTCGCTCCTTTTATCAGTGCCTGGAAGAAAACAAATCAAAATTGTACTACAGAGTTGTCAGAACGGCGCCGATCTTCAAAGCATGCGCCTCCATGCAATTAATGAGAGTGTGCGTGTATGACCATCATGCACTGACACACGTAGAATAGCTTCTGCCTTCTCTCTTTCTTTATTCTGCCATCCCTCTTTCTTTATCAATAAAAAACAAGAGAAACCCCACAAAAGAGAAACCGTGAAAGAGGGAATTCGGCGCCTACAAGTGCTGACCAACCAATTCTTCTACGAGCATGCCATGTGCATGCATTTAATGACGTAGAAGAATTGGACGATCAACCCTTCGGCCTCATTTCATGCTGACAAAGAAGACTCCCATGGATTGTCCCTCTTCATTTCCAATGCGAAGCGCAGATCATGGGCGGGATCCCTTCGGCTCCTATCCTGCGCTATTTTTCATCAAATGCTCCGCGCATGTTGTTTCTTATTTCAGCATATAAATATTTTGTACGGATCGAATATCATATATAGACTCAAACTCGAGACATAATTTAACAGACGGTTTAGATCCTACTCGCCTCTAAATCATGCAAAGAAGAAGCGCATTGTATTAAAGATTCCGTAGACGCATTAAACATTTCACAGGGTAAGAATTTCAGCTGGCTTTTACCTTATCTTTTAGGAATTAGGTGATATACTTATGTACTAGTTTCATATCGTTACATATGAAAGTTGTATAAACACTTCTAAAACTGGAAAATGTGTGTTGGGTATGATTCTTTTTATAACAAGACATGATTCAATTGAGGATCACAAGAAAAATAGGATTTATCAAACTTTTGTTCAAAGTTGAATATTTGCATGAGCTCTTTTCTAGTTGTATTTAATAGGGCAGAGGTTATGTGTTTATTATATACCGATAATGAAAACTTGTAGACGAAGGATCTGAGTTCGAAAATGGCGATTATTTGTCTTTACCTCATCTTTTTTAAGGTTCAATCACAGTCATCGTGTTAGCATGCGCATGGAAATCTCCACTGGCAAGCTATTATTTAGCTCTAACTAATGCTAAATAAGATACTTGAATAACCTAATGCTATAAAAATAACATTTTCACCATAAGAAAGACAAAATTTAAAAGGGAAAATTGTCCAAAAACCTCCAAACCTATTGTACTGTAGCTAATTTTGTCCTAAATATTTTAATTGTGCCAATTTAGTCTTATACCTTTTTGAATATTTGTTGATTTAGTTCTAAACCTTTCAATTGTACTAATTTAGTCCTAAGCCTATTAATGAATTATAAATATAGTCATTTTTGCTAATTTTAATCGAAAATTACTAACAATGTGGGTCAAGTTAGCACCAGCTGTCCCATGTGGCCCGATGGTGTGTCTAGCGTTAACGTGGACAAATTTTTAGTTTTTTAAAAAACTTCCGACTTTTTTATTTTTTTTTTCAAAATTGACATGATGGACTATATTGACAAATTATCAAAAATGTTAAGACTAAATTAGCCACATTAAAAAAAAAAAAGGTTTATGACTGAATTGGTACCAATAAAATAGGTTTAGGACTTTTATGATAATTTTCTCAATTCCAAGCTTCCCATGTCTATGAAAAATGCAAAGACCATGATAACTATGTCATCGAAGAGAACTTAATGAATTATTATGGAATAGCTTCACAGACTATTTAAAATTAGATAGAAATATAAATGTAGAAAGAAAACAAAATATAGAAGACTTAGGAATTATGTAATCTAATTTATAAATTATGTATTACAATTAGTGATGACTCCTATATATATGACTTAGAAAGAATCTCTAGAAATAAAGATTGATAACAAAATTCGTAACTATAGTGGAGATAATATTTGAATCAATCAAAGATTACAAATCATGCGGATATTCTAATTGGCTTTGATCCTGATGCGAGTTAGAGATAACGTTATCAATCTTGGACTACTTGTCACGTGGATATTTCGATTGTGCTATCGTGGATATTTCGATTGTGCTATGATTCTAGTGCGAGGTGGAGATAATATTGGATTTTAGTGCGAGCTGAAAAGATTAGAAGTGGACTGGGTCAACGTCCCTATGCAAGTTGATGAGCTGGAACAAACCGTTAGCTTGGATCATAAGAGATGAAATCGAGTAGATGACAAGCCTTTGGTAAGAATGTCTGTAGGCTGATCAACGAAGGAGATAAATAGAACATAGAGTTGTCCTCATGTGACTCACGGATGAAGTGATAATCAATCTTCACATCTTTTGTACGAGCATTAAAAGCTAGATTCGCTGTAAGATAAATGGCAGAAAGGTTGTCGCAGCATAGCGTGGGTGGATAAGGTCTTAGAGAATGGAGATCAGAAGAAGATACTCGATCGACATAACTTCAGCAGTCGTGTTGGCAAGGTACTTGTATTTAGCCTCAGTACTGGAGTGTGCCACAGTTCACTATTTGCAAGAACACTAAGAGATAAGATTTTGGCCAAGAAAAAAATTATATCCCTCAACAGAGTGAAGGTCATCATGATCACCAGCCCAGCAGCATTAGAAAATGCACGAAGGGCCATTGAAAAAGCGTGAGTGAAGGTAAGTCCACAATGAGGAGTATTCGCTAAATACCGAATGATGCATTTCATAGCCTGCCAATGCGCGATGGTAGGAGCATGAAGGAACTCTGACAGGCAGTATTCACTAAGTATGCAATGTCAGGTTGAGTTAGAGTTAAATATTGGAGGGCACCCACAACGGTATAGTAGTGGTGAGGATTAAGTGAGGGCTCCCCCTGATGAATTGATAACGGTTCGTCGGTGGTGCATGGGGGTGGAACATATTGGCACGATCTAGAATCTCATGAGTGAACTTGGCTTGATGTAGATGAAGTCTGTCTGATGTAGACTATACCTCAATACCCATAAAATAGTGAATAGGTTCGAGATCCTTGATGCCAAATTCACCATATAGAGCATGTAAAAGAGCTAGCAGTGGAGCATTGGGAGAACCGGTGAGGATTATGTCATCCACATAAAATAATAAGATGCTGTCAAAGGTAGAATGGTGAATGAATAAGGACAAGTCAACATTTGAAATAAGAAAACCACTGCTGGTGAGACAAGAGCTAAGCTGCTGATACCAAACATGAGGAGCTTGCTTTAAACCATAAGGAGAGCACGGAAATCGTAGACATGATGAATCCGTTGGGGGTCAACAAAGCCCTAAGGTTGAACCATATACACCTCTTTAGATAAACATCCATGGAGAAAAGCATTAGAGACATCAAGTTGCCGGATAGACCATCCTCGGGAGTAAACAAGTGCAAGAACAGTGCGAGTGATGACTGGTTTTATTGGCGATATTGGCGAGATTTGCTTTCCTATTCAAGGAAAGGACATATTGTGGGCAAATCTCTGCATTGATAGTTTTCCTATTTTTTGAGTTTCCTATTTTTGAAATTTCCCTTTTTTTTGTTGCGGTGAATCCTATGTACAAATTGCAGAAGGATGTTATGACAAAAAAATAAGAGAGTCGAGAGTTTTGTCCGAGGACGTAGACACATTGCTGAATCTCGTAATCCTTGTGTTCTTTTCTGATTGCCTTACTAAAATTCAACAGGTTTAGCCATTGGACTAAATGTCTCGCTATAGTCAATGCTAGCTTGCTGATGAAATCCCTTAGCAACAAGCCGCTTTGTAGCATTCTAGTGTACCATCAAAGAAGTTTGAACTTGAACACCCATTTACACCCAATAGGGTGAGCATGAGAAGTTAGAGGAACCAGTTCCCACGTGCTATTCTACATAAGTGCAATGCACCTAGTGGTCATGGCAACCTCCCATTTCGGATTTTTTGATGCTTGAGAAAAGCAAGTAGGTCAGTGTGAGGATGAGCAATGGCCGTAAGAGCAAAAGTGCAATTTTGGTTAAGGATAATGCAAGTTGCGCCATCACGAAGACGAATAACCATATGGTGAATGGATACCTATGAAGATGTTGTCGATGACGGTGGAGATGGTGAGTTAGGGACTGGAGCTAGAGATGGTGAGGATAATGTCTAGGACAATGGCACTATCAAAGTTGAGTTCAATGATTGTGAGGGCTCGACAGAAGCGGCTGGTGGTGGCAACAATGGTAATTGGATTGGCAACGCAGCAAGTGGTGATGATGGAGATGCAGATGTCTCTTGAAATGGGAAAATGGTCTCATCAAAGATAACATCAACAGTAATGTAGGTACGTTGGGTCTGGGGACAATAGTAGCGGTAGCCTCGAGTGAAATCAAGAAAGATGCAAGCTCGAGAGCGAGGAGCTAACTTGTGTGGGGCATATGGTCATAGGTATGGAAATGCTACGCAACCAAACACTCGTAAATGAGATATATCAGGAGAGGCATGATAAAAAAACCTACCAAGGAGACAAATTGTCTAGAACAAGAGTTGGGAGCCAGTTGATCAAGTGAACTACGGTCTCAAAGGCAAATTCCCAAAGATGAGAAGGAACAATAGGTTAGGTCGTGAGAGCAAGGTCAGTTTCCTCTATATGTCAATACTTGCGCTCAGTAATCCCATTCTGAAAAGGAGAGTACGAATAAGAGATGTAGTGATGAATACTATGATTGAGAAGGTGAGAGCACATGGTAGAGGATAAGA
This sequence comes from Eucalyptus brandiana, assembly GCA_014182725.1. Classification (NCBI taxonomy): domain Eukaryota; kingdom Viridiplantae; phylum Streptophyta; class Magnoliopsida; order Myrtales; family Myrtaceae; genus Eucalyptus; species Eucalyptus brandiana. Next base: position 13,084,026 of record CM024675.1, read on the forward strand.
ACTTGGGTACTCCATCACACTGAATCATCTAAAGCCTGCACTAAATTTGGGTATCCACAATGGCATGAAAGGCTTTAGAAACGTTGGAAAATTGATCTCAAGATGCAAAGGGATAAAGCCAAGTGAATCGAGTAAAGTCATCAATAAAACAAGCATAATATTTATAGCCAAAAAGAGAACGCATAGGGGACGAACCCGAACATTAAAATGAACTAGCTGAAGAGAGGAAATGGCCCTGGAATGGGTAGAGGGGTGGGGATGGCAATGGCTTCTACTAAGAGCACATGTCGTACATATGGAAGAGGGAAAACATGAAAGGCTAGTGTTCGTTGAATTTAAAAAACGAATTACGATATCCAAGGAGGCATGTCCGAAACAGTAATGCCAAGTACTGAGTGAACTGGTACGGGAAGACACTAAAGCATATGAAGAGTTGCAAAGTTAGAAGGTGAGACAAAGTAGAGGCGGGAATCAAGGTTGCCTCAAAGAAGGATCTAACCCATACATAAGCACACCGCAAGAAAATATGTAGGGTAAAGTAAGAAAATAAAGTTATTATGGAAAGAAAATTGAGAAATGGATAATAAATTTTTGGTGATATTAGGAACAACTAAAACATTCTTAAGAATAAAAATAGGAGACGTGTAAGACAGAAAAGTACACGTGTGATATTGGTAAAACCAATGGTACTATTAGTGACATGATGGGTAGAATTGGAGTCAGGGACCTAAGGGGAAGCAGCTCTAAGAGGAACTGAATTAGAAGTGATGGTAAGGAATTGGAATATACCTGTGGAGGTAAATAAATGGCACGATGCCAATGTGGGTAAGTAGGAGTAGAATAATGGGTTTGTAGAGCATGTGCAGTATAATGAGCTTGTGGAGGACGTGTGGGCAAAAATAGATAATTATATCGTTCACGGAAGATTCTAGCATAATGACCCCAACAACAGCAAATTTGACCAAAAGGAGCTCCCCAGCAACGACCATATTGCATGGCAACTGGTAAGTGACCAGTGATAGTGAGCTGGGTAAAAGATCAGCAGATGGCAAGTTGTAGCCTATAGGTAGGTGCTGATTGTTGCTACTATAAGCCCGAAATTGTTGATTTGGCCTGAAAGTTGCAAAGGTTGGTGATGTACCATGAACAGTAAATGCAATTGGAGGCGGTTGACAAGCGTCCAAAGCCAAAAGCTCTAAATAGCCTTCATGAGATAGTAACAAACTATGTAGCTCATTTCTAGAGGGAGTCAAGGACTGGTTATGAGCCAAAATAGCTGGGAACACAGTGGCCAAAGTGGAAAATTCCGAACCCAAACCCCAAAAGAGGTGGGTCTGGTATTCTCCAGCAAAAACAGTTTCCCCAATAGCTATCAATTGATCAGCATTCTTAGTAGCCTCCTGTGTATATTAAGTCTCACTCCCATTGCCTTTTCTCATAAGTTGGGATTGCATCCGGAGAGAAGACGAGTGAGCACTAGACTAAGAAGTGTATGCATCGGCCAAATAGGACCAAACTGATACGGAAGTATTTTGGCCAGTTAGTTTTGTTACCATGGGATTTGTCACTGTATTTAGGATCTAGCCAAGGGCTACTTGATCTCGAATGCACCAGGCTTTGTAGTGGGGTTGGAAGTGATTATGTTTTAGCCAATATTTTGTGGCTGATTGAGAAAAATGGATAGGTGGTGCTGGTTCGGTGCCCTCTACAAACATGTCAGCTCAAAGGCTTGAAGATATAGTAAGATTCATGTGTGCCAAATCACATAATTTGTTCGGTCTAGGCATTCTCCAAAGTATGGAGAAGATAGGAGACCAGAGATAGCAGCAGCAGGAGTTGTGGGTGTGGTGGTAATTGTAGTGGAAGGTTGGGGTTGCTGAGCCGTTATTTATTCGGGAGAGGAGGAATTTGAGTCACTCATATTTGGATTGATGGGCTTTTTCGCCTTTTTCCACTTTCACACCATGATAGAAATAGAGATGGAGAAAGAAAATAGAGAATATAGAAGAAGTAGGAAGTGTATATTTTGATTTCTGAATTACGTATTACAATCAGTGATGACTCTTGTACACATATTTAGAAAGAATCTCTAGAAATAAATATCAACAACAAAATTGGTACCCATTGGTGTAGATAATATTTGAATCAATCATGAATTGCAAATCATATGGATAATTTGACTGCGCTTTGATTTTGATGCGAGTTAGAGGTAACATTATCAATTTCAGAATGCTTATCATGTGGATATTCTGATTATGTTGTGATTCTGGTGCGAGCTGGAGATAACGTTGAATTCCGATGCAAGTTAGAACTGCTAGCAGTGGATTGGGTAACAAAATTCAATTCTGAAGTAACATCTCAAATTGTATTAGCTGCTTTGGTCTGAAGTTTTCTTCTATTCTTTTCATTTTGAGAAGGTCGGGAAGGAAACCGACATGACTGTCTTCTTCGCATCAATTCTCTCTTGAAAGAATAATAACAAACGGAGGATCTCTCCTCAACAAGAAGTTAGGCTCCGGCATGCCCTCCGGTCGAAAGGCGTGGCGTCTTACCTCCGCTTTTCATGATCCCTCCTCCATAATGAAAGCCGTGGAGGTGCATGAACATGTTATTACCATCCTAAAGAAAAAAGGTTACTATGTTGCTCGTTCAGTATTGTGAAGTTAAAACAGCCGGAAAGGATTTCTTCATTTTAGTTGTGAACGATGTCATTTCCCCATATGGAAAAGTTAAAACCACTACTCCATTACGTTCTCTTTGGGCTATGTCCTCGTCTCATCTCCAATCTCTATATGAAGCCAACAAATCCCGGACCTCTTCTCTGCAAATCCTTAATTTGGTCTCCCTCATAAACTTAGAATCGATCTGGCGAAAAGATGAATGTCTGGCTCCCCATCCTCGTCACCTTCTCCGTCGTCACCCTCCTCAGAGCCACCGTCAACCTCCTCTCCTCCGCCCCCAACAAGAAGAGCCTCCTGCGGGCCCTCCCACCTTCCCAGTGCTCAGCAACTTCCTATGGCTCCGCAAGTCCTTCGCAAAGCTCGAGGCCGTCCTTCACTTCCTCCACGCCAACCATGGCCCCATGGTCACCCTCCACATGGGCCCCCGCCCCGCCGTCTTCATCACCTCCCCAGTCCTCGCCCACAAGGCCCTCATCCACCGTGGCGCCATCTTCACCGACCACCCACCATCCCTCGCCGCTGACTGCATCCCCTTTGCCAACCAGCACAACATCAACTCCTCCTCCTACAGCCCCAGCTGGTACCTCTTCCACCGAAACCTCACGGCCAAGATCCTCCATCCCTCCCATGTGCATTCCTACTCCTATGCCTGTGCATGGGTTCTCGACATCCTTGCGGTGAAGCTCAAGTCCCAGCTAGGCGACGTCGTCTGGTCATCGACCACTTCCAGCACGCCCTGTTCTGCTTGCTGGTCCTCATGTGGTTCGGAGACAGGCTCGAGCAAAAGTAGATTAAGCAGATCAAGGATGTTCAACGACCATTGCTACTGGGTCTGCGGCGGTTTAAAGTGCTCAATTTCTTGCCGAGGGTGAGCAAGCTAGTGCTCCTGAAGCGAGGGAAGGAGTTGTCCGAGCTCTGTGAATATCGAAATCAGGTCCTCGTTCCGCTCATTAGAGGTCGATCCAAGGCCAAGCGAGAGCAACTGAACAAAGCCAAGGAAGAAAGGAATGACGGCGACTGGATCCTGTCGTACGTGGACACTCTCATGGACCTGGAGCTGGTGGAGGAGAAGAGGAAGCTGGAGGAGGACGAAATGGTGAGCCTCTGCTTGGAATTCCTCGACGCCGGTACTGACACGACGTCCATAGCAATGCAGTGGATCATGGCCTGAAGAACTTTATGAACAGAAACGAAGATGGAGGCAATAGAGAGAGAGAGAGAGAGAGAATGTATATCTTCTGTTATTTCAACTGACTTCCTTGATTACAGTATATGAGAGTTTCTTCTTATATCTATTCTCTTTCTCTTAATGAATCTGGTAAAGGAAAAGATTAGCTACTTAACGAACATAATAGAATAACCGAATACCGGTCATGACAGCTAAGATACAAAGAGAAGGAAAAACAGAGTAAATGAACAGAGTAGCGATTTTGGCCAACTTCGCAGCGTTTCTTCTTCAGCATTTCTTCATGCTATTTCTTGATTTGTAGATCATCCTTCTTCCTTCCTTTCTTTATTTTTCATCGTAGATCTTCTTTGTTCTGCACATTTCTTAGCATCATCTATACTTCTGGCTAGCTTTTGTTTTTGTTGTTGAGTAAGCTGCTGTCTTATTTTCCTAACATCCCCCCGCAAATTGGGCGAGGGTGAATAACCAATGCCCAATTTGAGCAGAAGAGAGGAGTGAGTTGGTTTAGATAGTGGCTTGGTAAAGATATCAGCAACTTGGTTCTGGCTAGGAACATATTTAACACACAAAGATCCAGATGCAACTTTTTCTCGGACAAAGTGGAAATCAATCTCAATATGTTTTGTACGAGCATGAAGTATAGGATTCGCTGTGAGAGATATTGCAGATTGATTGTCACAGAATAGTATGGTTGGTGAGTGAAGAGAAACTCTAATGTCTCTGAGAACAAAAGAAATCCAGGTAAGATCAGCTGTTGCTGAGGCAAGAGCTCTATATTCAGCTTCAGTGGAGGACCGGGAAACAGTTGATTGTTTCTTAGCAGTCCATGAGATGAGATTAGAACCGAGGTAAGTACAGAAGCCTGTGGTGGAACGTCTCGTTTGAAGACAGCCAGCCCAATCTGCATCAGAGAAGCCATATAATTGGAGAGAGCTGTGAGAGTGAAGTGACATACCGAGGTGAATTGTGCCTTTTACATATCGAAGAACTCGTTTTAGTTGAAGAAGATCTCCAATAGTGGGGTGTTGTAGTTTCTGACATAGGAGATTTGTTGCAAAGGCAAGATCGGAATCCAGTAATAGTGAGATATTGTAGGCCTCCTACGAGACTTCGATAGTTCATGGGATTTGGAAGAAGAACAGCATCTCTTTCAAGTATAACTGGTTTAAGAGAGAGAGGTGTAGCAATAGGTTTACAAATCAATCATGTGTGCACGAGACAGTAAGTCAAGAGCATACTTGGTTTGACATAAGAACAGTTCGGTAGGTGTTCGTGTGGCTTCAATTCCAAGAAAATAATGAAGCTGACCCAGATCTTTCATATGGAATTGAACACTGAGTGAATGAATAAGAGTCTGTAGCAATGATTCTGAGCTACCCGTGAGGATTATATCGTCTACATATAGAAGTAACAACATTGTCTCTTGTTCTTGATGAAGTATGAACAGAGATGGGTCAGTTGAACTGCAGAAAAAACCAATCTCAAGTAAGAAATTGCTGAATTTATCATACCAGGCACGTGGTGCTTGTCGCAGTCCATAAAGTGACTTTTGAAGCAGACATACATATTGTGAATACTGTGGATGAACAAAACCAGGAGGTTGTTCCATGTACACGTTTCATTCAAGGTGCCATGTAAGAAGGCGTTCTTGACATCAAGTTGGTGTATAGACCAATGTTGTACCATTGCTACGGAGAGAGAACAAGTCTAACCGTTGCATGTTTTATCACGGGACTAAAGGTTTTACGTGAAGTCGATTCCTTCTTCTTGATGAAATCCCTTGGCTACTAGACGAGCCTTTAATCGATCAAGATCACCAGTAGAAGTAAGTTTAGTCTTGAAAACCCATTTGCAACCAATAACATTCATGTTATTCATATGAGGAACCAATGACCAGGTTTGATTCTGGTGTAATGCACTCATTTCTTCTTGCATTGCCTTATACCATCCTGGATCTGCTAGAGCAGTTTTTAATGATTTTGGTTCTGAAGGAACTTGATATTGAGCAAGACATGCATATCGAGGATTAGCTTTAACTATACCAGATTTAGACCTGGTTTGCATGTGATGAGTAGGTTGTGTACCTTGTACGGGATGGATAGACTGTGTTTGTTCAATAGCTGGTTCCATTTTCGTCATCCTTTGTGGTGGTTCCAGATATATTCTCTTGTGGAGACATACTTTGAATAGGAGATGGAGCTTGATCATCTGATGAGACAGTCGTAGGTTCTATTTGTTCTGCACAAACTTGCTCAGTTGGAACACACTTTGTTTGATGAGATGTTAAAGTATTGATAGGCTCTATACTTGGAGCTTGTAAGAATTTCTCTTCTTCTGTCCATAGTTTATACAGTTGTGTATATGTTGAGGACTGTGTTGTCAGCCTTTTAGAGAAAGGGAAGAACTTCTCATCAAAAATTACATGTCGACTGATGTACACATGACCGTAGTAGGTACCAAACATCGGTATCCTTTATGATGAGTGCTGTAACCAAGAAATACACAGGTAAGTGATCGTGGATCCAGCTTGTGTTGTGCATAGGGTCGAAGGCAGGGATAGCAAGCACACCCGAATACTCTGAGATGATCATATCTTGGCTTAGACTTATATAGCTTGAGAAAGGGAGATAGCATCCTTAACTGTGGAGTAGGAAGTATATTGACAGTATAGTTTGCTGTCATAAACGCATCAACCCAAAATTTTAATGGGACTTTTGCATGATATAACATAGCCAGACCAAGCTCAACTATATGTCGATGCTTTCTCTCAGGTATTCCATTCTGTTCAGGTGTATATGGACAAGAGATAAGTTGTTGAATGCCACAACTCGTAGGTGAGCTTTAAACTTGTGACGACAAACTCTCCCCCACCATCGCATTGAAACCTCTTGATTTTGCAATTGTGCTGGTTTTCTACTAACTTCTGAAACCTAAGAAAGATATCATAGAAGTCTGATTTTAGTTTCAATGGATACATCCAGCTGAATCGAGAAAAGTTGTCAACAAAGATCACATAATACTTGAAATTCTGATAAGAGTTGACTGGAGAAGGTCCCCAGATGTCACAATGGACTTGTTCTAGAGGTTTATTCGCTACAGATCTTGACACAGGAAAGGGTAGAGCTGTGTTCTTAGCAAGCCGACAACTTCTACATATAGATTGTGATTCTGTATTACACTTGATCAACTTTTGATTCTTCAAATGCTTCAGGACATTTTGATTCGTATGAGCTAGCCTTTGATGCCACATGTTTTCTCCTGTGATCTTCTGTCTCTGAGTGAAGAACACCTCTGCAGCGCAAGGATCAATTCTGTATAGTCCTTTCTCCTTCTTCCCTATCATCCTGGTTATGTTGGTGGTGCTGTCCTTTATGTATACCCCAATTTTGTCAAAGACAAAAGAACAGGGATAATCATCGGTTAGTCTAGAGATTGAAAGAAGATTTTTCTTAATTGCTGGAACAATTAACACGTCTTTTAGAGGCAAGATAGAAGCAGCAGTATTTAACATTGTATTCCCAATGTATTTCACAGGTAAACATGAACCGTTGCCAATCATTACTGTATCAGTACCAGCATTCTTAGAGAAGTTTTGGAGAATACCAGCATTTGCCGAAATGTGAGCAGTTGCTCCAGTATCAGGATACCATTCATTTCCATTAGTATCCTCAATGTGGAGTGCTGATAGAGCTGTAGGTATTTCTTCAGCTTGGTAAGAATTATCAAATCTATACCAGCAGTGCAATGCATCGTGACCTGGTTTTCTGCAGATCTGGCACTCCAGTCGAGTGTTTGTTGTTGCTTTTTCCATCTGCATATCTTTGTGAAAAGTTAAGTTTGATGTAGGATACATCTTGGCTTCTGTATACCTCTGAGCTGCACTATTATATGGTCTGAACCCCTGACCAGGACTCAAGGTAGAGGGAGTATTGGCCTGGTTAAGATGTTGACTCCCCTGTTCATAGCTCGAGTTATTAGATCTGTAATTCATATCTCTTCCAATCCTTCCAAAGTTGCTGTATCTGCTATTAAATGGTCTTCCTCTTCCAAAACTTCTTCCTCCACGACTATAACCCCTTGAATTTCCAAGATTGTTGCTTTGCTGTAAAAAATTTCTATTAAACTCATCTTTGTGTATAGCTTCGTCTTCCTTTGACCATAATAGGCTAGGTTTGACTGAACCGACTTGAGGAATAGTTCGCAGCCTTGATTCAAACCTTTCTAGATGAGAGATCACTTCATCATATTCCGGTTGAGGCTTTAAACAATAAATTGTTGTTTTAAAGCTCTCATACTCGGATCCCAAGCCTTCCAAAATGCCAAACAGTTTTGTTATGTCATCTACTGGTTTACCTATGGCATTTAATTGATCACATATTGTCTTGTACTCTCTGAGATATGTTGATAGAATTCTATCACGTTTCTGACAAGCCTGCAATTTTCCTCTGAGTTCAAACTCCTTTGCCACAGATTTTTGGGTGAACCGGTTAAGTAGAGTCTCCCAAAGTTCATAGGCTGTGTTTAAGCCAATTATTAGGCTAAGTATGTCTTCGGAAACAGCACCACTGATCCAAGAGGAGATGAGTTGATCCGTTTTAATCCAGTCAATATAGTCAGGATTAGGGATATCGAGTGTTTGATCTCCTTCTTCTACTGCGCAGTGTTTTAGCAGGCGGTGGAGTTTCTCCACTCACAAATCCAAACAGATCTTGACTTCTTAAAAATCTATGAAACTGAGCTTGCCATAGAAGGAAGTTGTTCTCAGTTAATCTGATCGTAACAAAGTTCGAGATGTTGACATGAATAGGAAAAGGATATCTCGAGCTTTTTGCTGCCATTCTACTTTCCAGATCTTTGAATACCACTTGTTTCGAATACAATCCTTACTGGTTTTTGCAGTATGATGCAGTAAATCGATTTCTAATGACAGAGATTTGAAGGAAGATGAAGAATATCGACTCACGGATCAACAAGGCTTCGATTCCCGACTCCAATCTGCTGTAGAATCAGCCATTTTTATGCAGATTTGAGATGATTTCTTCAGGATAACTAGCTCTGATACCATGAAGAACTTTATGAACAAAAACGAAGATGGAGGCAATAGAGAGAGAGAGAGAGAGAGAATGTATATCTTCTGTTATTTCAACTGACTTCCTTGATTACAGTATATGAGAGTTTCTTCTTATATCTATTCTCTTTCTCTTAATGAATCTGGTAAAGGAAAAAGATTAGCTACTTAACGAACATAATAGAATAACCGAATACCGGTCATGACAGCTAAGATACAAAGAGAAGGAAAAACAGAGTAAATGAACAGAGTAGCGATTTTGGCCAACTTCGCAGCGTTTCTTCTTCAGCATTTCTTCATGCTATTTCTTGATTTGTAGATCATCCTTCTTCCTTCCTTTCTTTATTTTTCATCGTAGATCTTCTTTGTTCTGCACATTTCTCAGCATCATCTATACTTCTGGCTAGCTTTTGTTTTTGTTGTTGAGTAAGCTGCTGTCTTATTTTCCTAACAGGCCAACCTAGTCAAGTACCCAGAAATTCAAGAGAGGCTCGACGATGAAATCAAATCAGTTGTCGGACAAGAGGCGAAGCAAGTGAAAGAGGAGGATCTGCAGGGACTCTACTACCTTAAGGTAGTGGTGCTTGGGGGGGCCATGCCGCCACCCACCGGCTCACTTGTTACTGCATGCAGTGGCGAAAGACGTGGAGCTATGGGTACGTGATCCCCGAGGACGGGACCATCAACTTCATGGGGGCGGAGATGGGTAGGGACCCGGAGGTCTGGTAGGACCCGATGGTGTTCAAGCCCGAGAGGTTCTTGAATTACAGTGAAACGGGCGCGTACGATATCACGGGGAGCAGGGAGATAAAGATGATGCCGTTTGGGGTGGGGAGGAGGATGTGTCCCGCATAAGGGCTTGCGCCTAGAGTACTTCATGGCGAGCTTGGTGTGGCTATTCCAATGGAGGACGGTGGCCGACGAGGAGGTGGACCTGTCGGAGAAGCTGGAGCTCACCGCCTTGTTGAAGACCCCTTGAGGGCTCAGATTTGTCCCTGGAATTTGGGCACCTTAATTTTGTAAAATCTTTGCGGAGTGTTGCCATCTCAACGTTTTCCAGAAAAGTTACATTTTATAAAGAGAAATATATTCAGTGAAATTTATTTTCGATGAAAATAATTAATTTTGTTTTGTTTGAAAAATGATTTCCCCTAATAAAAATCATGAATTCATTTTCCTAATTACAAGTAATGGGTGTTTTCGTTGACCAGTGATTTTTTTTTTTTTATTAGCTATTTCCAACTGGCCAAATCCCATCTAAATTCGAAAAATTAGTTCGTGAAAAACTCTTTTTTTTTTTTTTAACTCTTTGACCGATACAAACACTCACGAGGCGGGTAAAACTCACACGTGAACTGCACACGGTGATGCCCATCACTTATGAAGACAAAGCGTGGGAAGCTTTTCTAACCACCCCTGCGATTACGATGTTATGCCAAACATTGATTTTGCCATTTCACGGATGCCGCACAAATAAAAAGAAATTAGGTGACTTGTACAAAATAAATAGCAATAATTGGCAGGCTAGCATGCAAAAGGTAAGGTCAACATTCCGGCGAAAGTTAAGATTGGGCTTGGAAATACGATACCCAAACACTGTCTTCCCCCCATCGTATTCATCTTTTATTGTGGTGATTATGAAAACTTTTTTCACTCAGCCAGACAGTCACGTCTCCATGTCTTGTTAATCTCTCCTATCGTTTTAATAACATGTCGCAATTCCACAGATCAAAGGTTGGGATATTTTATGATATCGGTACTAGCTATCACCAATGCAAACTTACGATTTGGTATAATTGCTTAGGTGATGATATATTTATTGTAGAATTGCTTCGTGGATAATTTCGGATTCAGTTTTAACATAACTTTTCAAATTATATTAGTCGTTTTCTTTTAAAGTTTTCGAATGTTATATTTGGGCTAGCGGGCTAATACCAATTTAAATTAAATGATTTCTGAATTTGTACTTATTTGTGTATGTGAGCATCTGATCAAATTTCGCCTAAGCTGTTAAGTAATGAGATAAGTTGCTCATAAGATGAATTTGGGTAATCCACGCATTTTTTTTCTTGCATTCAATGTATTCATAAAAATCCCCATTTACCTCGAGAGCACCTAATCCTTCATGCTAGAGTTCCAACGTAGATTGTAGTATTGCCGATATTTTTATGGTCTGCAATGATAATCAAATCAAAACATCGAACTGTATGTGATTAAACCAAATCGACAAAAATCAGATTGAACAAGAAAAAAAATCCCTAGAAGCTATACCAGAAGCTAGATCAAAAGTCGTTTGAATCGGCCAATTTGAAACATTCTGTTTGTGGACATGCATTCCGCTCTCGAATGGCTTGTAGTTGAAATTTGAAATCAGTCGCTCTTGATTGGTTTGCTTCTCTACACATCCCAGCAACATGGTCACATTTTAAATTTGAAATTGGCCACACTTGTGTTCTTAGTGAATTCTTTGAATGATTGGGGAACACAAGATGAGTGAAGATGGAGGCGCGCCTTGTGTTCAAAGCATGGGCCTGGGCCTACTTCATGGAAGCCCATCAGCATGCGACAGTGGCCTAGCTGGAAGAGCTTCCATGGCATGGTGATCGTTCACGTCTCATGCTTTCTTCTTTCTTCCCCTCTTTTTTTGTCTCTCCAACCTTTCAGGTAGGGGTGATCGGTTCCCAAGCAGTCCGATTCCCACCTTGGAACCAAGGAACGATTCTCCCTTTTTGGCACCAAGAACCAAGAACCGAACCAAAGGAGGTTGGAACTAGACCGATAGCCATCCAATAAAACCAATCACATGATCTCGAAACACAATTTTCCATGTGCAACAAAATTAAACTCCACTTGCGCGAGCATTGATCACACTTCATATGTGTGTCAAGCTCAATCTTTATCAAAAAGGCTAGGAACAACATGTCTAAAGCTTATGCCTGGCTTGAGTTTTATAGACAATTTGCTCTATGAGTATTTGCTCAACATGGGCCTCTTGAAGGCTTAGAGGGCCTTGTCTCTTGCAAGGGGAAGAGAGAGAGAAGGTTGTGGCTCTAGGAGCCATAATCCCACGTTGGGCATAAGAAGAAATTACAAAATAGGCTTCATTTTTAAGTAATGAAGAACGAGGAAGGGTTTTGATGGTTTCTTAGCCACATGTGAGAATGCTGCCTTAATAATCTTAAGAAATGCCTTAAATTGAGGTACTTTTTCATTCCATGAAGATTTTAATTTAAATTAGATATTTTTATGTATTTAAGAAATAAAATCAAAATTTTAAAAATTAATAATTGGTTCAATCCAACTAGTCAGTTATCAACCAACTAGACTAAAAATCACCTGTCCTAGTTTAGTGGAATTGGGAACCAAACTAATGTCTTTGGGAATCGGACCAAACCACTCGATTCTGTTTGGTCCGAGTGATTTCAAATTCGGGCAATTCTTTTTGCTCACTCCTATTTTTAGGTACTCTACCGCTATTGGAAACTCGGTCTAGTCCGGATAATTCCCAATCTGAGCATTTTTTTTTTGTTACCCCTACTTTCACATACTTTGCCGCTGCTAAAAACCTTAATGGCCTCCAGCTCAATCAATTAGCCAATCAATCATCTCCTCCACCTCTGCCTTCCACGTGGCACTACTAGATTTCACAAATGGCTCATTCTAGAGTTGCCGAAAAGGGTTTGAGCCCTTTTTTCTAGAGAGAGATATGGAGGAGGCTAAATCGTCGACGCATCACCAGCAACAACCGCTGCCGATTGAACACCATCACCAACAATAGCAAGCTGTAACAACAGCCGATAAACTTCTGTGAAGACAAAACATGTAATATTTTGGTCCGTAAGTATGAGGTCGTGATTGTATTTCAGCCATGTCTCCATATCCAATTCATTTTCCCAGTCATTTTGGTATATAATGATTCCACGGTTTGGAGGTTAGTAGGATTTCATGATTTCAATTCGGCTCCATTCCAAACTGTCATATCGAAGAGAACTTAAATGCCTTCGTTCCCGCATACTTCACTAAACAGGACCCCTTCGAGTTCCTAACCGAACCAATGTCTTCACACTTTCCGATCCTTTGCCGTCCAAGTTTGGCCGCGTCTTCTAGCATCAATTGAATATTCTCGACGGTGTGATGTTGAAGCTTTTTTCTTATTTTACTCAGCGAGATTCATGAACACGTTCCAAAGATCCTAAAGAGAGTTCACGTCCCTCTTACAGCATATTGAAGTTTTTTTTTTTTGGGTAAAGTACAGCATATCGAAGTTAATAAGCACAGAAAAGGATTTTATTTTTTTAAATATTGTGAAGACATAAGTCCAACTCGTGACCTTAAACTGAGTGGTTTCTCTCGGAGTCAATCCTCAAACTTACATTACTAGAGGAATAATTTAAGGACCTACTCAAATCTATTTTTTTTTTTAAAAAAATCTTATGGGATTAATTCCTAGCTACTATATTTTTCTTGTCACAGGAGCTACCAATACCCCGATCCTGTTTAAAGTCTTCCGAGCTACGGGAGCTACCCGGTCAGACCCTTGGATCAGCTGGTCTTGGGGCTTCGTTTCCCCAGACCCCGTCATTTTCAAGGGAGCAGTTTAACGTCCTGCTCAGGACCCAGTAAGCGGGGAGTACCCCAGCCGTTTTTTAAAATATTGTGAAGACATCATTTCATCAGATAAAGTCTACTGCTAATTCATGGACGTCACTGATTACGTTTTCTTTCCGTTCAGTCGTCTACCTCGTCTCCGGTCTTTTATATGAAACCGACTAACTTCCCACTTCTCCGCAAGAACTCAGAGTCAATCCGGCAAAAGATGGAAATCTGGTTCCTTATCCTCGTCACCCTCTCCGTCGCCGCCCTCCTCAGAGCCACCCTCAACCTCATCTTCTCCGCCCCCAACAAGAAGAGCCTCCCGCCGGGCCCCCTCACCTTCCCGGTCGTCGGCAACTTCCTATGGCTCCGCAAGTCCCTCTCAGAGCTCGAGCCCGTCCTCCGCTCCCTCCGCGCCCGCTACGGCCCGATGGTCACCCTCCACGTGGGCTCCCGACCCATCGTCTTCGTCGCCTCCCCAGCCCTTGCCCACGAGGCCCTCGTCCACCGCGGCGTCATCTTTGCCGACCGCCCGCCGCCCACCGCCACCATCCGCCTCATCTCCTCCAACCAGCACAACATCAACACCTCCTCCTACGGCCCCACCTGGCGCCTCCTCCGCCGGAACCTCACGGCGGAAATCCTCCATCCCTCCCGCCTCCGCTCCTACTCCCGCGCTCGGGCGCGGGTCCTCGACATGCTTGGGGCGGAGCTCAAGTCCCAGCCTGGCGGCGTCGTCCGCGTCATCGACCACTTCCAGTACGCCATGTTCTGCTTGTTGGTCTTCATGTGCTTCGGAGACGAGCTCGAGGAGAAGCAGATTAAGCAGATCCAGGAGGTTTCGCGACGGGCGCTGCTGAGTCAACGGCGCTTCAACGTCCTCAATTTCTGGCCGCCGCTGAGCAAGCTCGTTCTCCGGAAGCGGTGGAAGGAGTTCTATGAGCTCTACGAGTGTCGGAAACGCATTCTCATCCCACTCATCGGAGCTCGACTCAAGGCCAAGCAAGAGCAACTGAGCAAAGTCAAGGAGGACGGGAATGAAAGCGATGGCGATCGGATCGTGCCGTACGTGGACACGCTCCTAGACCTAGAGCTGCCAGAGGAGAAGAGGAAGCTGGAGGAGGCCGAGATCGTGAGCCTCTCCTGGGAGTTCCTCAACGCCGGCACCGACACAACGTCCACGGCGCTGCAGTGGATCATGGCCAACGTGGTCAAGTACCCAGAAATCCAAGAGAGGCTCTACGATGAAATCAAATCAGTTGTGGGAGAAGGGGCGGAACAAGTGAAGGAGGAGGACCTGCAGAGAATGGCCTACCTGAAAGCAGTGGTACTGGAGGGGCTGCGCCGGCACCCGCCGGGGCACTTCGTGCTGCCGCACGCGGTGAAGGAGGACGTGGAGTTGGGCGGCTACGCGATCACCAAGGACGCGACCATCAACTTCATGGTGGCGGAGATGGGTTGGGACCCGGAAGTCTGGGAAGACCCGATGGAGTTCAAGCCCGAGAGGTTCATGAACTCCGCCGGCGCAGGAGCAGCCAGCGGGTTCGACATCACGGGGAGCAGGGAGATAAAGATGATGCCGTTTGGGGTGGGGAGGAGGATCTGCCCTGCGTCCGGGCTCGCGATGCTGCACCTGGAGTACTTCGTGGCGAACCTGGTGTGGCAGTTCAAGTGGCGGACGGTGGCCGGCGAGGAGGTGGACCTGTCGGAGAAGCAGGAGTTCACCATTGTGATGAAGAACCCTTTAAGGGCCCAGATTTCTTCCAGGAATTAGGGGCACCTGAATTTATATGTCGATTGTTGCCTTCTAAATATATTCCCATAAATGAACGCTTATCCACACTCTCTCTCTCTCTCTGATGTACCTGCTTCTTTTCTTGGCAACCCTCGAGGTGTTTGCGAAAATTCCTCGAAGAACGCACGTGAAGCTTTTCGAACCCCCACCGCACTTCGATCACGGTGTTATTATGCCAAACTCTACCCACCATTTCACGTTCTTTCACGTGTACCGCAATGACAATCTCTCTTTACAATCATCGATATGCATCCCTAAATATTAGCATCGGTCCTTTCGCATCTTGCATTAAAAATGAAAGTGGCTGAACTCGCAGAAGAAACAGCATTCGAATCGTGCTCGCCGGCTGGTGTGCAAAGATGCAATCCAAATTCTGGCGAAATTTTCAAAACGAATTAGGCTTAGATCTAGTACTTCATCTATAAATTTATCCTTTTCTTGATTTCATTATTTAAAACCGATAAACTTAAACAGCCATAATAGGACGAGGATCATCGCTCGATATAACAATCAATTTTAGTTCAATTCGAAAGTTCTCAAAATCCGTGAATATTTATGTAAGCGGTCCAACTTGGCCTTATCCACATGGGCCACGTCAAAGCCCATCAGCACGCTGCGGTGGCCCGGCCCAAATAGTTTCCAGGGGAATCACGGGAACACAACTACCCGTGAGATCGATCAATCACTCACTCGTGTCCTATATCTCGACTTCTTTCTCCTCCTCCTCCTCCTCCTCCTCCTTCTCTTCCCCCCTCTCATCTCTCCGGACTTTTGGCTACTATTGTCACCGCGAAAAACCCTAAATCGCTTCCGGTTCAATCAATCGGCCAATGGACCCGCCTCCTCCAGCCACCTCCTTTTGCATTGCGCTATTGATTTCACAATGGGCTCTTCTCTAGCACAGCCACTTAAAGCCCGAATCCCCTATTTTCTAGAGGGAGAGATAGAGGAGGCGAAATCGTTGGTGGCACACCACTAGCAATAGGAGCGTCAGCAGCAGCAACTGCTTACGCAACACCATGACCAGCAACAACAACAGCGGCAACAACAGTAGCATCAGCATCAGCATCAGTAGCAGTTCCTGCTCCTCTAGTGGCTGCAGAAGCAGCAGCAACCGACGGCCGCCATGTGGCGGTTCCCATCCAACATCGACATGCACTTCCATCTTCCGAGGCTCCCGCATGGCCCGATCCAGCAGATATGATGGCCTATTTATTGGGAAATCATTGAATATTTTCTCCTTTCCTAGGGACCTTAGGGTGCAAGAGGTACAAACTCACATACGACGATGCCCATCACTAATCAAGACAAATTCATGTTAAACTTTTTTACCCACCCCTGCCATTGCGATGTTATGCCAAACATTTATTTCACCATTTCACGGATACCGCACAAATAATATGGAAATTAGCTGACTTGTAGAAAAGAAACAGCAATAATGACAGGCTAGCGTGCAAAAGGTATGGCCAACATTCCGGCAAAAATTAAGGATTAGGCTTGGAAATTCAGTACCTTAGCATTGTCTCGGCCAAGAGCATTTATCTTTTAATTTCTTCTTTTCTTAATTGTAGTACAATGATCGCTTGGTCCCTCATTCAATTAACATGCTCGTGGCAGAGCTCAAGTCCCAGCCAGGTGGCGCGGTCCGCGTGGTCGACCACTTCCGGTACGCCATGTTCTGCTTGCTGGTCCTCATGTGCTTCGGAGATGGGCTCAAGGAGAAGCAGGTTAAGCAAATCGAGGGGGTTCAGCGACAGTTGTTGCTGGGTCAACGGCGCTTCAACGTGCTCAATTTCTGGCCGCGGCTGAGCAAGCTCGTCCTCCGGAAGCAGTGGAAGGAATTCTATGAGCTCTATGAGTGTCGGAAACAGGTCCTCATGCCGCTCATCAGAGCTCGACTCAAGGCCAAGCGAGAGCAACTGAGCAAAGTCAAGGAGGACGGGAACGACGGCGATGGCGATTGGATTGTGTCGTATGTGGACACGCTCCTGGACTTGGAGCTGCCCGAGGAGAAGAGGAAGCTAGAGGAGGACGAGATCGTGAGCCTCTGCTGGGAGTTCCTCATCGCCGGCACCGACTCGACGTCCACGGCGCTACAATGGATCATGGCCAACTTGGTCAAGTACCCAAAAGTCTTGGAGAGCCTCTACGATGAAATCAAATCAGTCGTGGGACAAGGGGCAGAACAAGTGAAGGAGGAGGACCTGCAGAGGATGGGCAACCTGAAGGCGGTGGTACTGGAGGGGCTGCGCTGCCACCCACCGGGGCACTTCTTGCTGCCGCACGCGATGACAGAAGACGCAGAGCTGGGCGGGTATGTGATCCCCAAGGGCGGGACCATCAACTTCATGGTGGCGGAGATAGGTTTGGACCCGGAAGTCTGGGAGGATCCGAATTTCCAATGGCGGACGGTGGCCGGCGAGGAGGTGGACCTGTCGGAGAAGCAGGATTTCACCGTGGTGATGAATAACCCTTTGAGGGCTCAGATTTGTCCACGGAATTTGGGCACCTGAATTTCGGAAAAACTTTGGTGGAGTGTTGCCTTCTCAAAAAAAAAAAAGTATATGATAAAGCGAAATCTTTTCAGCGAATTTTTTTTTTAAATAATCAATTTTTGTTTGGTTGGTTGAATACTAATGATGAGTTTCCCTAATCAGAAGTATGAATTAATTTTCCTAATTACGGGTGTTTTCGTTGACCAATGAAGTTTTTTCGTGGATTAGCTATTTTCAACTAACTAAACAACGTCGATTAGCCTTTTTCTTCTCCTGTTAAACGTATGAGCAATGCTAGAATAACGGTGTCGTTATTACTTGAAGATGATGGTGCAATTTCAACCTTTACTTTTACTTCAAGAGGAACGGCTACTGGATTTGTTTAAATATGAAAAAAAAAAAATGAAAATTGTTCAATAGGTTGCACCGGAAAGGAGAATTAGAATTTTTTCCTTTTTTCTTTCATCCTCACCTCGCATGTTCTCGTGATCTCCAGCCCAATTTTCTCCGCGGGATCTTTTATTGTCAGGTATAAATCTTTCTTTCCCATTTTATAAAATTTAGCGCTTAATTGCTATAAATAACATGAGAGTTACAAAGCAATGGAAACATTAGAAATATAGCAAACAAAATCAAATCCCATTCTACAACGTTAAATCTAAGTTTCCCTTTAGTGAACTTCTTTAGAATATTTTTTTTTTTTTTTGGGTAAAAACTTCTTTAGAATATGTTTATATATTTCAATTTGAGAAAATGCTTGCTTGGGATAACAATTACAATGGTAGTAACTAGTTTGACCATAATCACTTTCACTTCAATGTCAGCATGCCAAGAAGGGGTAATTGTACAAAAAAAATTGGAAGAGGGAAATCTAGGTGATTGACCATAGTGAGCTACCCCATCATAGTGATTATTCCGAACAAGCACATTCTAAGATTGAAAAATGCAAACATATTCTAAAGAAACATACTAAAGAGAAATTTAGAGTTAACGTGGTAAAATGTGATTTGAATTAGTTTATTATATTTATAATGTTGTCCTAACTTTGCAATATTCTCAAAAGAACATGTGAGGTTAGGATGGAAAAAAAGAAAATTCTAATTTTCCTCCCATTGAGCAACCTTCCCTTTTTTCTTACTTACACAAATCCAGTATCCGGTTCTTCTTGAAGTGAAAGTAGCAGTTGAAATTGCACCGTCATCTTCAAGCAATGGCGGCACCCGGGCACCGTTGCTTTAGCATTATTCTAAACGTATGGCTGATTTCGTGTTTTATATTTTACTTTGATTTATATTGGACAAGTGAGATTTTCCAAAACCTTCAAGGATTTTTATTCTACCTTAGCTTGTACCAAATATGTAGTAGAATTTTCTACAAACAGGAGGATATTTGATGGATTCTTAATCTGACTTTATCCTGTCTTACCCGAATTTGAATTTGGACGACCAGCTTTTCTAATTACCCCGCTATTATAGTGGTATGCCAAGCATTGATTTCGCCCTTTCACGGTACCGCATATAAAATGAAATTAGCTGACCTGTACAAAAGAAATAGCAATAATGGCAGGCTAGCGTGCCGCCAACATTCCACTGAAAATTAAGGATTGGGCTTTGGAAAAACAATACCTTCACGTTGTCTTCCCCCATTATATTAATCTTTTATTGTGGTGATTATAAAGACTTTTTTTTCACTCGGCCAGACAATCATGTTTCCTGTCTCGTTACTCTCCAATTATTTTGATAACATATTGTAATTCCACTGATCAGAGGTTGAGATATCTTATGACGTCGGTGTTGCTCCATTTCTGGCCATCTCGTCAAAGCAAACTTGCAATCTGGTGTAATTTCTTAGGTGACTATATTTGTTGTAGAATTTCTTCATGGATAATTTCAGATTCAGTTTTAACGTAACGTTTCAAATGACATTAGTTGCCTTGTTTGAAAGTTTTTGAATTTTATACTTGGGCTAGTGAGCTGATACTGATTTGAATTAAATGATTTTTTATTTTGTACTTATTTGTGTAGGTTGAGCATCCAGTCAAATTTCGCTTAAGCTGTTGAGTAATGAGATAAGTTGCTCATAAGATGAATTTGAGTAATCTACACATTTTTTGCTGCATTCAAATGCATTCATAATAATCCATGTTTACCTTGAGAACACATATAATCCTTCATGCTAGGGTTTCAGTGTGGACTGTAGTATTGGCGATGTTTTTATGGTCTGCATCGATAATCAAATCAGAACGTTGAACTGTATGTAAACTAAGTTGAATCGACCAAAATCAGATTGAACAAAAAAGAACAGCGCCAAAACCGTACCAAAAGCTGGATTGGAAGCCGTTTGAACCGGCCAATTCGAAACATTCGGTTTCAAGAGATGCATCCCATTCTCGAATGGTTCACAATTGAAATTCTAAATCAGTCGCTCTTGATAGTTTTGCTTCTCTCACACGTCCCAGCAGCAGGGTCCCATTTGAAATCGGCCATACTTGTGTCCTTAGCGAATTCTTAGAATGATTGGGGAACACAAGACGAGTGAAGACGGAGGCCCGCCTTGTGTTCAACGCATGGGCCTTGGCCTACTTCATGGAAGCCCATCAGCATGCGACAGTGGCCTAGGCGAAAGAGCTTCCATGGCATGGCAGTCGCTCACCTCCCCTGCTGTTTTCTTCTTCTTTCTTCCCCTCTTTCTCGTCTCTCCAACCTTGCAGGTAGGGGTGATCCATTCCCAAGCAATCCAATTCCCACCTCGGAACCAAGGAGCAATTTTCCATTTTCAGAACCGAGGACTAAAGACTGAATCGAAAGAGACTGGAACCGAAACCGATCGCATTTTTTGAAACAAAATTTTCCTCTGTGTGTGTGTAAGGTTGTGGCTCTTGGAGCCATAATCCCACTTCATGTGAAAGAAGAAACTAACAAGTACGCTTCATCTTTAAATAGCAAGAAACGATGAAGGGTTTTGGTCGTTCCTTGCCCACGTGAGGTTGCTGCCTCAATAATACTGGGAAAAAAAAGGCTTTAAATTGAGGTACTTTCTCATTCCATGAAGATTTTAGTTTGAATTAATTATTTTTACATATTTACCAAACCGTCGGTCTGATCTAATCTGGGTGGTTCCTGGCTCAGGCAAATCTTTTTACTCATCCCTACTTTCAAGTACTTTGCTATTGCTAAAAACCCTAATGGCCTCCAGCTCAATCAATTAGCGAATCAATCATCTCCTCCACCATTCCCTTCCATGTGGCACTACTAGATTTCACAAATGGCTCATTCTAGAGTAGCCAAATAGGGTCCGAAACCCCATTTTTCTAGAGAGAGATATGGAGGAGGCTAAGTCGTTGATGCACCACCACCAACAACAATTGCCGCTTCAACCAAAGTAGCACTGACACCAACATACGACACATGACGTAATACAACACGACACGCCGATACGTTATTCCTAAAAAAAATAAGGAGTTCTAACATCTTGGGACACATTATATATTAAATGTATATTTTTACATATACATGATAGATTATCATTTTTATTATTATTTCAATTATATTAATTTGATTCAAATTCAAAAATAAATAAATAATGAAGAAGCTTATAATGAATAAACATTAATCTACCAATTATTAATATTATTCATTGTTTCAATTTAACAAATTTAATTACATTCCAATAATCCATAAAACTAAGTAAATAAACAAACCATATTCTAGACTTGTGTGTTAGAACTTGTTGGAAGAAAAGAGAAAACAAACTTGGGAAGTGAATTATGTGTTATGAGAAGTGAGAGTTTCTTTTTTCTCTTATTATTATTTTTTATTATTTTTTTACATATTTACAGTTTAATCCATTATTTATTGAAAATTTTTAAAATTGATCCCATATATGTCGAAATTATGTATTTGATTTCTAGACTCGAGTGTCAAAAAGTATCGGAAGAGTTTACCACGATTAAATATCGAAGAGTGTCTAAAAGTATCAAACACGTATCGGAGTGTCCAACACGATCCGACACAACATAAAACTTTCTAGAAAGTGTCGGTGCTTTCTAAGCTTCAACAACATCAATAACAATAGCAAGCTATACCAATAGTCGATAAACTTTTGCGGAGACAAAACGTGTAACTTCTTGGTCGATAAGTATGAGGTCGTTATTTAATTTCAGCCATGTCTCCATATACGATTCATTTTCCTAGTCATTTTGGTATCTAATGATTCCATCGTTTGGAGGTTAGTGGGTATCTCGTGATTTCAATTCCGCTCTATTCCAAGTTTTCATTGTTGAGAACTTATAATTTCTTATTAAATCGCTGTACGGACTATTTTAAAGTCCAGGTATGATGCAAACATTTCAAATAGTATTGACTGTTTCGTTCTGTAGTTTTCGTCTATACTTTTGGTATGGAGTTGGGTCGGGCTGAGGAACCGAGAAAACGGCATTTATCGCATAAATTCTCGCACAAGAATAGTTAAGCTAAGTCGTCAACCTCGTCTCCGGTCTTATATCTCCGCAAATCCTTAACATGGTCTTACGTCAAAAACTCAAGAGTCAATCCGGCAAGAGATGGAAGTCTGGCTCCTCATCCTCGTCACCCTCTCCGTCGCCGCCCTCCTCAGAGCCACCTTCAACCTCCTCTCCTCCGCCCCCAACAAGAAGAGCCTCCCGCCGGGCCCCCTCACCTTCCCGATCGTCGGCAACTTCCTATGGCTCCGCAAGTCCCTCTCAGAGCTCGAGCCTGTCCTCCGCTCCCTCCACGCACGCTATGGCCCGATGGTCACCCTCCATGTGGGCTCTCGACCCACCGTCTTCGTCGCCTCCCCAGCCCTCGCCCACGAGGCCCTCATCCACCGCGGCGCCATGTTCGCCGACCGCCCACCGCCCTCCACCACCATCCGCCTCCTCTCCTCCAACCAGCACAACATCAACACCTCCTCCTACGGCCCCACCTGGCGCCTCCTCCGCCGGAACCTCACAGTGGAGATCCTCCATCCCTCCCGCCTCCGCTCCTATTCCCACGCCCGTGCGCGGGTCCTCAAAAAGCTCGGGGCAGAGCTCAAGTCCCAGCCTGGCGGCGTCGTCCGCGTCATCAACCACTTCCGGTACGCCATGTTCTGCTTGTTGGTCCTCATGTGCTTCGGAGACGGGCTCGAGGAGAAGCAGATTAAGCAGATCGAGGAGGTTCAGCGACGGATGCTGCTGGGTCAACGGCGCTTCTACGTGCTTAATTTTTTGCCATGGCTGAGCATGCTGGTCCTCCGGAAGCGGTGGAAGGAGTTCTCTGACCTCTGCGAGTGCCGGAAATGCATTCTCATCCCACTCATCGGAGCTAGACTCAAGGCCAAGCAAGAGCAACTAAGCAAAGCCAGAGAGGATGGGAATGACGGCGACAGTGATTGGATCGTGCCATACGTGGACACGCTCCTGGACCTAGAGCTGCCAGAAGAGAAGAGGAAGCTGGAGGAGGCCGAGATCGTGGGCCTCTCTTGGGAGTTTCTCAACGCCGGCACTGACAACACGTCCACGGCGCTGCAGTGGATCATGGCCAACCTGGTCAAGCACCCAGAAATTCAAGAGAGGCTCTACGATGAAATCAAATCAGTTGTGGGAGAAGGGGCGGAACAAGTGAAGGAGGAGGACCTACAGAGGATGGGCTACCTGAAAGCAGTGGTATTGGAGGGGCTGCGCCGGCACCCCCCGGGGCATTTCGTGCTGCCACACGCAGTGAAGGAGGACGCGGAGTTGGGCGGCTACGCGATCCCCAGGGACGCGACCATCAACTTCATGGTGGCGGAGATGGGTTGGGACCCGGAAGTCTGGGAGGACCCGATGGAGTTCAAGCCCGAGAGGTTCATGATGTCTGGCGGCGGCGCCGACGGAGGAGAAGCCAGCGGGTTCGACATCAAGGGGAGCAGGGAGATAAAGATGATGCCGTTTGGGGTGGGGAGGAGGATCTGTCCCGGGTACGGTCTTGCAATGCTGCACCTGGAGTACTTCGTGGCGAACCTTGTCTGGCAGTTCAAGTGGGGAACGGTGTCCGGCGAGGAGGTGGACCTCTCGGAGAAGCAGGAGTTCACCATAGTGATGAAGAACTCTTTAAGGGCCCAGATTTCTTCCAGGAGTTAGGGGCACCTGAATTTCGCAAAATTTATGTCGATTGTTGCCTTCTAAGTAAATTCCCATGTCGATTGTTGCGTTCTAAATAAATTCCCATAAATGAACGCTTACCCACACATACTCTCTCCGATGTACCTGCTCGTTTACTTGGGAACACTCAAGATGTTTGCGAAAATTCCTCAAAGAACACACGTGAAGCTTTTCAAACCAACACTACACTTCCATTACGATGTTATAATGCCTAACACTACCCACCATATAAGTAACACCAACACTGACATGCAGTACATAACATGACACGGAACGACACTGACACATTATATATAAAAAAATATAGAGTTCTGACACATTGGAATACGTTGTATATTAAATATATATTTTTATATATACATGATAAATTATCATTCTCTTGATTATTTTAATAAAATTAATTTGATTCAAATTCATAAATAAATAATAATAAAAGAACTTATAATGAATTTATACTAAAAATATTAATCCATCATTTGTTAATATCATTCATTATTTAAATTTGATATATTCAATTCCATTCAAATAATCTATAAAACTTGAAGGAAAAAAAATAAAAAAACAAACAATCAATACTCTAGACTCACATGTTAGAGCATGTCTAAAGAGAAGAGAAAAAACCTAAGAGGTGAATTGTATATCACAAAAAGCGAGAGTCGGAAGAGAAGAAAAGACTAGTATTTTTCTTTTCCTATTTATTATTTTTATTATTTTACATATTCGCATATTGACCCATCATTTATTGGAAATTTTTAAAATTGACCATATGCATATTGGAATTAAGTGTCGAAATTTTGAGTTTGCTTGTCCAAATTCCGAACTCAAGTGTCAAAAACTATTAGGAAAGTTAACTGGGTATCGGATTTTTTTACACGTGTTCAAAAAGCATCGAAAGTGTCGAACACCTATTAAAGTGTCAGAATGTCTAACACGACACGAAAGCTCCCGAAAAGTATTGGTGCTTCATAACCTACCATTTCACAAGTACCACAATGACAATCCCTCTCTACTACCGTCAATATGCATCCCTAAATATTAGCATTGATCCTTTCACATCTTGCATTCAAAATGAAATTGGCTAACCTTGCAGAAGAAATAGTGTTAATAAAATTCTAAATGCAAGGGAACATGTCGAATAAGTAATATAATGATAAAAAAAAAGTATCATCCCAAAGAGATTGATGATTAATAAACTAATTAAATACAAAAAAATAGATTAATTCTAAAATTTATCTAACAAATCAAAATAGAATTGAGAGTAAATTAAAACTAAAAATCTTACAAGCAAAATTTGGAAACTAACTGCAGTAACTCAAATGTTAAAGCATCCGATTTCACCATAACCACTAGATATGAATTTTAGATTGTTGTGCGTGCGAGAATAATATTAAACATGTGACAGCGAAATTTCCTAATTTGTTTATTATCATATCTCTAGGTTTAGCAAACCTACTCAATTTATTAATCCACTATATCTCTATACGAATTTAAATAAATATAAGTGCATTAAAATCTATGAATATTCCCTACTTACAATTAGCCTTTTGAATTATTTTATCACCAAAAGCTACATAAATAACACGATATATCTATATCCACATTTAATTCATGCTTATACATTATAATAAGCAATTGCATATTATCACTTCCAGTCTCAAACATACATATCGGATCATTCACTTAAAAAGCATTAAGCACAATATATATAACTCGAATGAATGAAATTACTTGGACGCATAAAAATAATGAAATTCACATCATCATGGCTAGACCACATCATAACCCTAACAAAAGAAAATTAGAATGTAGTAGAAGAAGAAATATAAATATATATCAGACTCAGCATCTTGAATCAAAGAACAAGAATTCTATTATCACTTTTGTCTTCTCTTCAAAACACTTGAAAAGCTATTAGAACAATGAAAAAACGATCTAAAAATAAAAGCCTTGTTGTCCCCCGGCTCTCAATATTCTCCTATTTATAGGATACATTCAAGACCCTTATCTTCAAGAAATTGTTTATTTTTGGTATAAAATTAGGAAGTAAATTAAAGGATCTTTGATTTAATATATATCTTCCATTGCTTGTAGATAAAATTAGGAAACAAAATCAAGGAATTGATATCCATCTTCCAATACTTTTTAATTTGAATTCTTGATTTTTGTCATTTTTTCCTTATCTTCTCCATATCTTATTATTATGTATAAACAAGAAAAAAATCAAATAATTAGAAGAAAATCCAAATATTTTCTCATAGATATTGCATTATTTGTTACCTAAAATAGGTAAAATAACTCTATTTTTATAAAGTCATCAAACCCCCAAACTTACCATTTTGCTAGTCCTCAAGTAAAAGCAAGATATAAGATATAATGCATGCTCAAGCCAACAACCTCCTCCATGACATCTTTTCATAATTTCTCAAATTCACAATTCAAAGAAAAATACAAATTTTATCCAAACATTAAAATTAATTTATAAATTAAGACCAATTCTAACTATGTCATCCAAGTGTGTGTGTGTGCACGAGAGTCCTCATCTTTTCAAATCATATACAATCCGAATAAATTCACATTGCTATGAAACCTCTCAAATATTCTCTATAATTACGATCAAATCTCAAAAGTTTTCTTTTCATTCCTTTCTCCACTAATGTAAGCTATTCATTTAACCAAAAATCAAGAAAACTTTTTTGGGTTTCTAATGTAAGGCTGGATTAAAAGTGAGGTAACGGTAATTTTAAGCTCAAATCACCCATCAACGCATTGATTTCTAGAATCTAATTAGAGCCAATGTCATTGTCCATATCCCCAATTTCATTCCTTCAAGATTATTTTTCTACGACCACATATCATCATTCCTTTTTTTCTTCTTTTTTTCATTGCTTTTTTTTCCTATCATTGTTTTATGGTGGAGTTCCTTCCGAAGTCCCTCATGATATAACATGAAAATTCATAACCCATTGCGTATCCAAAAGGCTCACTCAATTGAAAGTTGGATAGAGAACCATAAAAACAATTTATTTTTACGCTACACCCCAAACAACCATCGCAATCGATTTTTTTTCTTGTTTCATGTTCCATCCTTCCTCCTTAATTGTTATTAGGCTCAGATAAATTTTTATTCAAAAAAATCAACATGTTCACGGGGCATGGGACAATTATATAATTAGATAAAAGCTAGGTTAAGCATATATGGGTGTCAATAAAAAAAAAAAATTGGATAATAATTAACGCTCAACAGGGTGACTAGAGATGAATAAACAGGGTTGGCTTGAAAGGCTCAATCGATCCAAAAATTACCTAAATCATTTTCTCAGTTAAATGTAACTAAAGATTTCGCCTCAAAAGAAAATCAAACGAATTCTTAGATTTGGGTGCGATCTAAGAAAATCATATACTTCATACGATTATTCTCTAGATTTACACATAATGCAAAAATTAAGGACTTTTAGTGCTTAAAAAGTGGATCGACATAATCAAAATTAAAATTAACTCACCAATCAATTGCAAATTCATACAAAATTTAAATTTTCCTAAGAATCGCAAAAATTCACA
Source organism: Eucalyptus brandiana (assembly GCA_014182725.1). Lineage (NCBI taxonomy): Eukaryota > Viridiplantae > Streptophyta > Magnoliopsida > Myrtales > Myrtaceae > Eucalyptus > Eucalyptus brandiana. The sequence goes on from CM024675.1 coordinate 13,111,547, forward strand.
ACAAGGAATGCAATCATGAAAAAAAAAAAAATCAGATTTAGTAAGAATTTTGTCTCCTCCCCAAACTTGAATGAAACATTGTCCTCAATGCAAAAAAGAAAAATAGGAAAAAGAAAACTCCGTAGTTGCAGGATGTGTCCATGAATGGCCTTGATGACTAAACTCTTGGAACGTGGTCCTTCAAGAAAGAAAAATTAACTTGGATAAACAGAGAAAAATTAATTTATTCCTTTTGTTTTTTTTTTTGCGAAAAGTAAACTTAAAAATAAATGAAAAAGACATAAATAAAATGCTTGAGTTGCCTCTCAAAAAGCGCATGCTTTATAGTTTTCAACCAAACTATCTCAAAATGTCGCTACTTTAGAGAATGAATTCAATAGTGGTGTTTTACTTTTTGTAACCACCTTCAAAGTAGGGCTTCAAACATTGACCATTCACCTTGAATGTGCCCTCTCTATCATGGCGCAACTTCAACTACTCTGTATGGGAATACCTATGTAACTGTGAAAGGGTCAAACCATCGAGATCGTAACTTTCTTGAAAAAGTTTAAGAATAGAGTTATAAAGTAAAACTTATTGATCAATTTTGAACTCTTTTCTGAATAGGTGCTTATCATGCCATCTTTTTGTACGCTTCTTGTACAACTTAGAATTTTCATAGGCCTTATTGCGAAATTCTTTCAATTCATTAAGTTGCAATAATCTTTCTTCACTTGTAGACTACATGTCAAAATTCAAAAACTTTAATGCCAATAGTCCACTAAATTGCACTAATTGTTGAAATATCTGAATGAGTGATGACTTGATTTCAAAGTCATTTGCTTGAATTGCAAGTCTCTTGATGCTTGATGTGATGCCTTGAACTGTCAGCGCAACAAAATCTCTCAAGAGCTTAAGTGGATTTTCATTCTCACCACCTACCATTTTATTAGCATAATTTCCCCGTTCTCTTAGTCGCCTTTTAAATAAACGTTTGATTTTTGGATCAAATTCAGCAAGTTTCGCTTGTTGGCTACATGTCATAAATCAATGTACACCTTGAAAGAGAAAACGCAAGCTAGATTAAACTTAGAATTATCTAGTATCAATATTAATTAATATTAAACGAACAATTCCTAGCAACAGCACCAAAACTTGTTCGAAAAATTCTAAACACAAGTGAATGTGTCGAACAAGTAATACAATGATGAGAAAAAGTATTATCCCACAGAGATTGATGATTAATAAACTAATTAAATGCTAAGAATAGATTAATTCTAAAATTTTTCTAATAGATCAAAATAGAATTAAGAATAAATTAAAATTAAAAATATTAAAAGCAAAATTTGGAGACTAATTGCAGTAAATCAATTAGATAAATATGTTAGAGCATCTGATTTCACCATAACCACCAGACATGAATTTCATATTGTTGCAAATACCAAAATGATATCAAACATGTGATAACGTAATTTCTTAATCTATATACTATCTTATCTCTAGGTATAGCAAACCTACTCAATTTATTAATCCACTCTAAATTTATGTGAATTTAAATAAACATAAGTGTATTAAAATTTATGAATATTCTTGACTTGTAATGAGTCTTTTGAATTACCTTATCACCAAAAGGCATAAAAATAACGCAGTATATCTCTATCCACGTTTAATTGATGGTTATATATTATACTGAGCAATTGTATATTATCTCAAAAATGCACATCAAACCATTCAAGTCATGGCTAGTCACTTAAAAGCGTTAAACACAATAATGTATAATTCACATGAATGAAACTACTTGTACACATAAAAATCATGAAATTCACATCATCATGGTTAGTTTACACCGTAGCACTAACAAAAGAAAATTAGTACATAGTAGAAGAAGAAATAAAAATATAAATCAAACCCAGTATCTTGAATTAAAGAACAAGAATTCTATCATTTCTTTTATCTTCTCTTCAAAACACTTGATAAACTCTCAGAATAGAATAGTGAAAAGCAATCTAAAATAAAAACTTCATTGTACCCTGGGTTTTCAATATCCTCCTATTTACGAGATACATCTAAGACTCTTATCTACAGGCAATTGCTTATTTTTCTTATAAAATTATCGAGTAAATAAGAGAATTTTTTATTTGATATCTATCTTTCAATGCCGATAGATAAAATTAGGGAACACAATTAAAGATTCTCTAATTTGATATCCATTTTCCAATGCTTTCTAATTTGAATTTCTCATTTTTGTCATTCTTTTTCTTATCTTCTCCATATCTCATTATTCTACATAAACAAGGAAAACTCAAATAATCACAAGGAAATCCAAACACTTTCTTATAGATATTGCGTTATGTGTTGCCTAAAATAGGTAAAATAACTATATTTTTATAGAGTTATCAAATAGCACTCCAATTGCACTTGCCAGCTGGTGCACAAAGATGTGATCCAAATGCTGGCAAAATTTTCAAAAGAATTAGGCTTAGATCTAGTACTTTATCTTTAACTTTCTCCCTTTCTTTGATTTCATTGTTTAAAACCAACAAACTTAGCGATAATAGCACAAGGATCATTGCTCAATTTAACAACCGATTTTTGTACTCCTAAGTACATTTGGTTCAGCTTTGCATATGGCATTTGGATGTAATGTAAATGCCGAAAACCAAAACCCTTTGAAGGAATGCAAATTATGTTTAATAAAACTCTTTATAGATAAACTTTAGATTCAATGAATATTTGGCAAAAAACATTTTGCAATGGACTTTAGCTATTTTTTATTTTAAAAAAATATAAAACTAAACCCTTCATCAGAGGTGGCAAATGGCCACAGCTGATGGACGCCGGCAAGGGTCGCGTGACCCAAGCAAGGGTTGCTTGAGGTCGCACAACCCCAAGCAACACTTGCACAACCCTTGCAACCCAAGCAACCACTATCTGGGTGTCGCAAGGCTCGTGCGACCTTAGGCAAGGTCATTGGAGGTTGTGAGACCCAAGCGACAGTTGCCTAAGGTCGTGTGACCTTTGGCGGAGGTTGCCTAGGTCAAGCGACCATCACTGGCCCTTCGCCATCTCACGAAGAAGATGAAGAGTTACATAAAGGGGCAAAACCAGAAAACTAACAAATTGGTGAGGGTAGTTTTAAAAGAAAAAAAAATCTACTTTCAGCATTTCGCCAAATATTTAAACCTTAATATTAATCCCTATTAGTATTCAGCTTTTCCAAAGCTAACATTTGGCCAAAAGTCCCATGAAAAACTTCATAAATTGCCCAGCATTTCTTTAAAGGGCTTTCAAGACTGAAAATCCATTGAGAAAATTGAACTAAATGCACCCGAAGAATTTGTGTTTCAACCCAAACCGTAGAAGCCCATAAGCACACTATCGTGGCCTAAACCAAAGAATTTCCAAGGGAATTACAAGAGCACAGCGGCCCGTGAGATCGATTGCTCGCTCGCATTCCACGGCAATTTCTTCTTCTTCCACTTCTCCTCTCTCTCTCATCTCTACGGAGTTTTAGCTACTCTGCCACAGCCAAAAACCCTAAATTGCTTCCAGTTCAATCAATTAGCCGATCGACCCACCTCCTTCGATGTCCTTCAATGTTGCACTGCTCAATTTCACGAATGGCTCTTCTCTAGTGTTGTTGCATAGAGCCCGAATCCCCCATTTTCTATAGAGAGAGATGGATGAGGCAAAATTGTCGATGGTGCACCACTGGCAACAGCAGCAACCGCTAATTTAACACCACCACCACCAGCAACAGCAGCAACATCAGCATCAGCAACAATTCCTACTGCTCCATTTCAGCCATGTATCCACATCCAATTCATTTTCCTAGTCATTTTGGTTTATAATGATTCCACAGTCCTATTTCATGATTTCAATTCAATTTCATTTCAATTGCTGTTATTGAAGAGAACTTATAATTTCTTATTAAACCGCCGTACAGACTATAAGAAGTTTAGTTCTGATGTAACGTTTCCAATTGTACTAGATGCTTCGTATTTGGAATTTTCTTCTGTGCTTTACGCATGGAGTGGGGTCAGCTTGGGGAACCGAGATGACCGCCATCATCACATCAATTCTCGTAAAAGAATAGTCAGAAACCAACGCAAGCAAAAAGTCAAGCTCTAGCGGGCCCCCACCGTAGGGCATCCCGTCTGCCCCCGCTTCTTACGTTCTCTCCTCCATAATGGAAGCTATGGAGGTTCGAGATCCTCCGCCCAATTTCATCAACGTCGTATCGGTGCCTTCTTTCCTGCTTACTTCAGTAAATAGGACTCGTTCCCAGATGCAGGCGGCGGCGGCTTGACCCTCTTTGGGTTCCTAACCGAACCGATGTCTTCACACTTTCCAATCTTTCGTCGTTCAAGTCCGGGCCACTTCTTCTAGCATCAGTTGAATATTCTCAAGCGTGTGATGTTGAATTTTTTTTTTCCTTGTTTTATTCAGCCAGGTCCACGAACGTGCTCTGACGATCGTAAGGAAAGCTATATCAATTCAACAGCTACTTTGTGGACGTCAGCCATTACGATCTTATGTCTCTGCAAATCCTTAACTTGGTCTTCCTCAAGTAGTCAGAGTCAATCCGGCAAACGATGGAAGTCTGGTTCCTCATCCTCGTCACCCTCTCCGTCGCCGCCCTCCTCAGAGCCACCCTCAACCTCGTCTCCTCCGCCCCCACCAAGAAGAGCCTCCCGCCGGGCCCCCTTACCTTCCCGGTCGTCGGCAACTTCCTATGGCTCCGCAAGTCCCTCTCAGAGCTCGAGCCCGTCCTCCGCTCCCTCCACGCCCGCTACGGCCCGATGGTCACCCTCCACATGGGCTCCCGACCCGCCGTCTTCGTCGCCTCCCCGACCCTCGCCCACGAGGCCCTTGTCCACCGCGGCGCCGTCTTCGCCGACCGCCCGCTGCCCTCCACCACCGTGCGCCTTCTCTCTAACAACCATCAAAACATCATCACCTCCTCCTACGGCCCTGCCTGGCGCCTCTTCCGCCGGAACCTCACGGCGGAGATCCTCCATCCCTCCCGCCTCCGCTCCTACTCCCGCGCCCGCACGCGGGTCCTCAACATGCTCGGGGCAGAGCTCAAGTCACAGCCTGGCGGCGTAGTCCGCGTCAATGACCACTTCCAGTACGCCATGTTCTGCTTGCTGGTCCTCATGTGCTTCGGAGACTGGCTCGAGGAGGAGCAGATTAAGCAGATCAAGGAGGTTTCGCGACGGGGGCTGCTGAGTCAACGGCGCTTCAACGTCCTCAATTTCTGGCCGTGGCTGAGCAAGCTCGTCCTCCGCAAGCGATGGAAGGAGCTTTATGAGCTCCGCGAGTGTCGTAAACGCGTCCTTATCCCGCTCATCAGAGCTCGACACAAGGCCAAGCAAGAGCAGCTGAGCAAAGGAAAGGAGAACAGGAACGACGGCAACGGCGACTGGATCGTGCCGTACGTGGACACGCTCCTGGACCTGGAGCTGCCGGAGGAGAAGAGGAAGCCGGAGGAGGACCGATCGTGAATCTCGTGCTGGAGTTCCTCGCGCCGGCATCGACACAACGTCCACGGCGCTGCGCAGTGGATCATGGCCAATCTCGGTCAAGTACCCGAAAATCCAAGAGAGGCTCTACGATGAAATCAAATCGCGTCGGCAAGGGGCGGAACAAGTGAAGGAGGAGGACCCGGAGAGAATGGCCTACCTAAAGGCGGTGGTACGGAGGGGCTTCGCCGCCACCCGCCGGCACACTTCGTGGCTTTGCCGCACGCGGTAAAGGAGGACGCCGAGCCGGGTGGGTACACGATCCCCAAGGACGCAATAATCAACTTCATGGTGGCGGAGATGGGTTGGAACGCAGAAATGCTGGGAGGACCCCATGGCCTTCAAGCCCGAGAGGTTCTTGAACTCCGGCGGCGGAGGAGAAGCCAGCGGGTTCGACATCACGGGAGCAGGGAGATAAAGATGATGCCGTTTGGGGTGGGGAGGAGGATCGCCTCGCGTCCGGGCTCGCGATGCTGCACTGGAGTACTTCGTGGCGAACCTGGTGTGGCAGTTCAAGTGGCGGACGGTGGCCGGCGAGGAGGTGGACCTGTCGGAGAAGCAGGAGATCACCACGGTGATGAAGAACCCTTTAAGGGCCCAGATTTCTTCCAGGAATTAGGGGCAACTGAATTTCGGAAAATTTATGTCGATTGTTGCCTTCTAAATATATTCCCATAAATAAACGCTTAACCACACTCTGTCTCTCATGCACCTGGTTTTTTACTTGGGAACCCTCGAAGTGTTTGCGAAAATTCCTCAAAGAACGCACGTGAAGCTTTTCGAACCGCCGCCGCACTTCGATCACGATGTTATTATGCCAAACACTACCCAGCACTTCACGTTTACCGCAGTGACAATCTCTCTTTACGATCATCGATATGCATCCCTAAATATTAGCATTGGTCCTTTCGCACTTGTATTAAAAACGAAATTGGCCAGACTCGCAGAAGAAACAGCATTCGAATTGCACTCGCCTGCTGGTGCACAAAGATGCAATCCAAATTCCGGCGAAATTTTCGGAAGAATTAGGCTTAGATCCAGTACTTTAATCTTTCGGTTTCTCCTTTTCTTTGATTTCTTTATTCAAAATTGACAAACTTGATGGCTATAATAGGAGAAAAATCATCGTTCGATATAACAATTGGTTTTAGTTCAATCAAAAAGTTCTCGAATCCATGAATAATTACATAAGCAGGCTAGCTTGCCCCTTTCCACATGGGCCACATCAAGGCTCATCAGTGTGCCTCAGTAGCCCGGTCCAAAGAGCTTCCAGGGGAATTGCGGGAGCACAGCGGCCCGTGAGATCGATCGATCGATTGCTCGCTCGCTCGCTCGTGTTCCAGGGCGACTTCTTCTTCTTCCTCCTCTTCCCCTATCTCTCTCTTCTCTCTGGAGTTTCAGCTACTCCGCCACAGGGGAAAAACCCTAAATCGCTCCTGGTTCGATCGATCGGCCGATCGACCTGCCTCCTCTGGCCACCTCTTCTCGCGTCGCGCTGCTCAATTTTGCGAATGGCTTTTCTCTAGCGTTGCTACATAGAGGCTAAATTGTTAAATTGCTAAAGAGTGGAGAGATGAGGCTGAAACTTCATCTTTCGTACAGAACCAACGAAAGACAAATACTTAACATAAAATCACCACCAAAAAGGAAATCCATAATTACCTATGTTCTGCATAAAGCACTTACTCCACTAACACCTAAAAACTAGGACAACTAACACACATGACTCCACTAACTCTAATAACTGAAAAACCAAATCAACAAAACGTGCATAAGGAAATAACTATTATTTCAACAATCCCTCCCTTAAACTGATGTTTACTAACATATAGTTCAAAGCCTTGACTGTTTTCTATGTGCAAACACCTAGTAACTTTTTGAGCTTCACAAATGACTTCATCTTGAGGGCCTTGGTGAATATATCAGCAACTTGACCTTCACTCCTACAGTAGATTAGATCAATTGTTCCATCATTACTAAAATCTCTTAAGAAAAAAAAACTTCACATCAATGTGCTTGCTTCTTCCATGTAGCACAGGATTCTTGGAGAGTTTGATTGCCGAGTTGTTGTCACAAAAAATTTTAGTAGCTCCTAGTTATTTGAATTGCAACTCCTCAAGAATTCTCCTTAGCCAAATAGCTTGACAAGCACTAGCCGTTGCAGCAACAAATTCAGCTTCTGTACTTGACAATATGACAATTGGTTGCTTCTTGGATAATCACGAAATAGCACATGTCCCAAACATAAAAGTATAATCCGAAGCGCTCCTCTTATCATTTTGATCTCCTGCATAGTCACTATCAGTAAATCCCAACAAATTGGACTTTTCACCATTCTCATAAAATAGCCCAAAGTCTCTAATTTCTTACAAGTAACGAAGGATTCTCTTCACAACTAACAAATGCAATTTTGTAGGATTCTCCATATATCTACTGACTAAACTCACAAAATACATTGTGTTTAGTCTTGTTGCAGTTAAATACATCAAACTACCAACAATTTGTTTATAAAGTGTGCTGTCAACCTTCCTACCTTCATAATCTTTGTATAACTTTAAGCCAAACTCAATTGGAGTGTTTACAAGATTACAATTCTCCATCTGAAACCTGTCCAAAATTTTTCCCACATATTTCTTTTGAGAAATACAGATCCCATCATCCGATTGTACCACTTCTATACCAAGGAAGTAATGCATCATATCAAGATCAGACATTTCAAACTCATCCATCATAGATTATCAAACATGTCATCATAACTTCCAGTAAATATAAGATCGTCAACATACAAGCAGACAATAAGCATTTTCCCTTTATCTCCAATCTTGATAAAAAAAAAATACTCATAAGGACATTTTGAGGAACCAACTTTACGAAAATAAGTTTCAATACGACTCTACCAAGCCCGAGGGGTTTGTTTTAGCCCATGAAAGGCTTTCTTCAATCTATAAACTTTATGCTCATTTCTAATATTGACATAACCAGGGAGTTGCTCAACAAATACTTGTTCCTCCAAGTACTCATGCAAGAATGCCGATTTGACATCTAGCTGGAAAATGGGCCAAGAATTCTATGCCGCAAATGCAACCACCAATCTGATCGCATCATGTCTTGCAATTGGAGAAAAAACTTCTATATAGTCGATCCCATGTTGCTGCTTGTATCATTTGGTTACCAAACGTGCTTTGTATTTGTCAATTTCACCATTTTCTTTCAGTTTTATTTTAAAGACCTACTTTACATCAATGGTTTTTTGTCCATCTAGAATATCGGATAGCTCCCAAGTATCATTTCTTTCGATGGCATTAATTTCATTATCCATCGCTTTTCGTCATTTTTCTTCTTTGACAGCACTCTCAAAAGTTGTAGGGTCATAGTCTGAAAATAAAGCAAAGTGAGTAATTTAATCTTCAATTCCAGTTACCTCATAATCTTCCATCCAAGCAGGCATTCTTCTAACGCAGCAAAGAGATTGGGCTTCTTCTTCATTGACTTTAGCGACTGTTGGCGAAATTCTAGCAACTGTAGAAGTCGTATTTGATGAATTGTTGGGCATACAAGGTGCTGAAATTTGCTCCTATTCAACATCATTATCATAAAGGACTTGGGTAGGCTGCTGCCTATTCCAATCTCAAGTGTTCTCTTTATCAAAAACAATATCATTGCTAGTCACAATCTTCTTTGTTAGTGAATTGAATAATTTATATGCTTTGGGCGCTTCACTTACACCAAGAAAGACACATTTTTCAGCCTTGTCATCAAGTTTCTTCCTTTTCCTCATCTGGAACATGGGCATATGCAATGCATCCAAAGATTCTGAAGTAATTTACAGCCGGTCTTCTCCCACTCCAAGCCTTTTTAGGTGTCATATTCTGAACAACAAAAGTTGGACTTCTGGTCAAAACATGAATACTCTAATTTATTGCTTTTGGCCAGAAAGTCTTTGAAACTCTTCCTCTTGCCAATAAGCCTCTCACCATATTAGAATGGTTCTATTTTTTCTCTCAGATACACCATTCTATTGTGGTGTATATGCAGCAGTAAGCTCTCTTCAAATGCCATACTCTGCACAAAAAACTTCAAATTATTTTGAGCAATATTCACCACCATGATCTATTCAAAGAGTCTTAATGGTCTTTCCTACTTCATTTTCAACACGAGCTTTGGAGCTTTTAAATGTGGAGAAAGCTTTTGGTTTTTCCTGTAAAAAATAAACCTAAGTTTTTCTGAAAAAATCATCAATGAAGGTAATTAAGTATCTTTTACCTCCATTAGAAGATGGGTTTATAGGACCGCAAATGTCCGAATGCACTAGCTGCAAAACATCATTTGCTCTCCATGACTTCTTTTTTGAAAATTAAGAACGATGTTGTTTGCTAACAACACATTCTTCGCAAACTTGGGAAGGAATAGTAATTTGAGGAAGACCCGTCACCATGTTTTTCTATTAGAGGGTCTTCAATTCACCAAAACTCAAGTGACCATAGCGAAAATGCCACAGCCATGGGGATCTTTCTTTTCAACCATCGAACAAGATTGAATATTTTCAATCTTTAATGGAAACAATCTATTTGAACTCATAAGAACAACTACAATAGCACCTCTAACAGAATCATAAATTTTACAAGCACCTCTCTGAATGGTGATTACATAACCCTTTTCTTGTAATTGGCTAGCACTCAATAGATTACTTTTCAAGTCAGGAACACACAACACATTAGAGATCATTTCCACAAAATCATTCTTGATTCTTATCTTAATATCACATTTTCCCATCACTTTCATAGTGGAATGATCCCCAAAACTGACAGTGGAATGAAAATCTTCATTTAGATGAGAAAAAAAAAAAGACTTACTTCCACTCATGTGGTTACTACAACCTGTATCCACATACCAAATATCTGACTCGGGCTTCTTTTCATCTTGAACAGCTATCAACAACGTTTCAACTTCTTTTTCTTAAACAAAATTTGAACTCTTTGTCTTTTCTTTATTATTAGGCAGCCTAGTATAACATTTAGATGTATAATGACCAAATTTATGATATCTAAAACACTCTACTTTTGATTTGTTAGGATCATATCCTCTGCCTTTGCCTTGAAATTGGTCATTGTTGGTTTTGAAATTCCTGCTAACATCTCTATTTCCTCGATCTCCCCTTCCTCTACCTCTACCTCTACCCCTTCCTCTGAAATTGTTAGAATGAGTATTGGTAGAAGCCTTTAACGCTTGCTCCTCTACTGTTGAACTTATGTTCATCTTCTGTTCATGGACCAATAAGGAGCTTTGCACTTCATCAAGAGAGAGCGCATTTATGTCTTTCGACTCTTCAATTAAGCAAACAACATAATTAAACTTTGGTGTCAAAGAACGCAATATCTTCTCCACAATGGTCATGTCATCCATCTTCTCGCCATGGAATCACATCTTGTTACTGATCTCCATTGTTCTGGCATAATAACTAGTGATGGATTCTCCATCTTTCATCGCTAGTATCTCAAAATCTTTTCTCAAGGCTTGAAGCTTGCATACTTCACCCTAACAGGGCCATGATATTTCTTCTTCATAGAATCCCAAATATCCTTGGAATTTCTTTGCAAAGAATAGTCTCCAAGATGGGACGATCAATAACCTGAAAAAAAATAATTTTTTGCCTTCAGATCTTTCAACTTTCTAGCTTCCAATTCTGTTTTCTGGGGATTAGTCAAAGCCATGCCTACTGGTGGTTCTTGAATTCCAGATTTGACAACCAACCAATACTCATTTGATTGTAAAAAATTCTCCATCAGCATGCTCCAATGGTCATAGTGACCATCAAAGCGTGGAATTGCAGGCTGAACAAAATTGTTGGTAGCCATTGGAAATATTGTTGCTGTAATTATCTCACGAAAGTATCTCACACCTCTAAATCTTCTTTATCTTTAAAAAAAAAAAAAAAAACTCTCTCACGCTTCTCTCGCCCTACGATACCGCTATTAAATTGCTAAAAAGAGGAAAGATGATGCCGAAACTTCATCTTTCGTAAAGAACCAACGAAAGACAAATACATAACGTAAAATCACCACTAAAAAAGAAATCCATAACTACCCATGTTCTGCATAAAGCACTTACTCCACTAACACCTAAAAACTAGGACAACTAACACACATGACTCCATTAATTCTAATAACTAAAAAACCAAATCAGAAAAACGTGCATAAGGAAATAACTATTATTTCAACACGAATCCCCTTATTTTCTAGAGGGAGAGATGGAGGAGGCGAAATCGTTGGCGGCGCACCACTAGCAACAATAGCAACAGCAGCAACTGCTGATGCAACACCACCAGCAACAGCAGCATCAGCAGCACATCTTGCTCCTCCAGCAACTGCAGAAGTAGTAGCAACAGGCGGCCACCATGTCGCGGTTCCCGTCCAACATCAATGTGCACCTACATCCTTCAGGGCTCTCCCACCACCCGATCTAGCAGAACCCTAGCGTCTCCACCCCCAATTTGTAGTAGCAACAACAACAACAGCAACAATCGCAGCAGCAAAAGCAATTTTAGCAATAGCACCAAAAAGTGATTTGACTAGGGAATCAGGTGGAATTACAAATGGCGTACTAGGATGCCTGCTGTGTTTGTCACCCGGACTTCAAGCGCCCCTTCTCTTCTCTTGAGGACGCATGCGAGAGGTTCTCTCTCTCTCTCTCTCTCTCTCTCTCTCTCTCTCTCTCTCTCTCTCTCTCTCTCTCTCTAGCCGAGATGTTCTGTTGTTCTTGTCTTTTGAAGTAGTTCTTTTGGTTGGGAAAGTTGATGAGAAGGAATGGTACTTTTTACTACGATGCGGTAAAGATAGCACCTTGCACAAGAGATCAGTTAGCTAAGATAATGACCTACACACAACTTTGTTTCGACTGTAAATTGCACTATTTGATTGGAAATTCAATTGATTCCAATCCAAGCAGGTGCACTTTTTGCACATTAGTAACATTTGATGTTGAATTGTCAATCTATAGTTTAATTAATCTGGACAACAACTGTCTTTAGTGAATTATCAGGGAAAAATTTTCCATTTTGAGCGGTGCATGTTGGCACGAAAAGAGGTGGATTTAGTATTGGCTGCTTAGCAAGAGCCAGCGTTTTGATTTAGATACAAATCCCAGTGTTGCTTCTGGTCCATTCCGCTGTCTTTTGTTCTGCCATAGTTCCCAAGTTTCTTGTGTCAGGAACTTAGATTGTTAAGATAATGGAGGAGTGTCATGCAGCTATCTTTGGACGGTAGTATATATATGGATGGCGTCAAGAGCAGTGCAGCAAAGTTTGGTGTTCAGGCAGCTAGGTATAAGGATGGACTTGCGTATTCTTCCTGAAGAGGATACCGCCTTAGCTAGTGATGCCCAAAGATAGTGTCCATTGAGTAAAACTGTCCTACTGTTTACCATAAATTTCAATACTGATGTCTGATTACAAGTAGCTACTTTAGTTTTCAGGCTTGGTCATTAAACCTTTCTGTGCGGTGCAGATTGCTGCCTTACCATGTGATAGCAGATTATGAGGCCGAGGAAGACAATAGAAACCTCGATTCTGACACTACAAGTCAGATGCCTTCTCGTTCACAGCAATGGGATCATAACATTGCTGCCAAAGTAGCAAAGTTTACTTTGACATTTCAAAGTTGTTTGATTGAATTGTAGGTCTCTTGATGCTTGATGTGGTGCCATGAACCATTAGCGTAGCATAATCTCTCAAGAACCTACGCGAACTTTCATTCTCACCACCTGCTATCTTATTGGCATAATTTCCCCGTTCTCTTAGTCACCTTTTAAATGTACGTTCGATTTCTAGATCAAATTCAGCAAGTTTCGCTTGTTGGCTACATGTCACAAATTGATGTACACCTTGAAAAGAAAAAATAAAACAAAAGCTAGATTAAACTTACAATTCTTCAGTATCAGTATTAATTGATATTAAACGAGCAATTCCTTGAACGACGCCAAAAACTTGTTCGAAAAATTCTAAATACAAGTGAATGTGTCAAACAAGTAATACAATGATGAGAAAAAGTATTCATCCCATAGAGATAGACAATTAATAAACTAATTAAATGCTAAAAATAGATTAATTCTAAAAAATTTCTAATAGATCAAAATAGAATTGAGAATAAATTAAAATTAAAATTCTTAAAAGTAAAACTTGGAGACTAATTGCAGTAAATCAATCAGATAAATATGTTAGAACATCCGATTTCACTATAACCACTAGACATGAATTTTAGATTGTTGCGAATACCAAAACGATATCAAACATGTGATAACGTCATTTCCTAATCTATGTATTATCATATCTCTAAGTATAGCAAACCTACTCAATTTATTAATTCACTCTAAATCTATGTGAATTTAAATAAACATAGTGCATTAAAATTTATGAATATTCTCAACTTATAATGAGTCTTTTGAATTGCCTTATCACAAAAAGCCATACAAATAACGCAGTATATCCCTATCCACATTTAATTCATGGTTATATATCTATATATATATATATATATATTATAATGAGCAATTGCATATTATCATTTTTCAGTCTCAAACATGCATATCAAATCATTCAAGTTGTCGTTAGTCAATTAAAAGCATTAAACACAATAATATGTAATTCAGATGAATGAAACTACTTGCACGCATAAAAATCATGAAATTCACATCATCATGGTTAGGCTATATCATAATACTAACAAAAGAAAATTAGGACATAGTAGAAGAAGAAATAAAAATACAAAACTATCTTGAATTAAAGAACAAGAATTCTGTCATTACTTTTATCTTCTCTTCAAAACACTTGATAAAACTCTCAGAATGGTGAAAAGCAATCTGAAAATAAAAACCTCGTTGTCCCCTAGGTTTTCAATATTCACCTATTTATGGAATACATCCAGGACCCTTATCTCCAGGCAATTGCTTATTTTTCATATAAAATTAGCGAGTAAATCAGATAAATTTTTTTTTTTGATATCTATATTACAATGCTTGCAAATAAAATTCGGAAACAAAATTAAGGATTCCCTAATTTGATATCCACTTCCTATGCTTTCTAATTTGAATTTTTGATTTTTGTCTTTTCTTTTTCTTATCTTTTCCATATCTCATTATTCTACATAAACAATAAAAACTCAAATAATCATAAGGAAATCCAAATATTTTCTTATTGCATTATTTGTTGCCTAAAATAAGTAAAATAACTCTATTTTTATAGAGTTATCAAATAGCAATTGAATTGCACTTGCCAACTGGTGCACAAAGATGCAATTCAAATGCTAGCAAAATTTTCATAAGAATTAGGCTTAGATCTAGTACTATATCTTTAACTTTCTCCATTTCTTTGATTTCATCATTTAAAACCAACAAACTTAACAATAATAGCACGAGGATCATCACTCAATATAACAACCGATTTTTGTACTCCTAAGTACATTTGGTTCAGCTTTGCATATGGAGTTTAGGTGTAATGTAAATGTTGAAAACCAAAACCCTTTAAAGGAATGCAAATTATGTTTGGTAAAAACTCTTAATAGAGAAACTTTAGATTTGGCCAAAAGCCTCATGAAAAACTTCCCAAACTGCTCAGAATTTCCTGAAGAGGCTTTCGAGATTGAAAATCCATTAAGAAAACTGAACTAAGCGCACCTGAAGAATATGCGTTTCAACCCAAACCGTAGAAGCCCATCAGCACACTATAATGGCCTGAACTAGAGAATTTCCAAGGGAATTACAGGAGCATGGCGGCCCGTGAGATCAATCGCTCGCTCGCATCCCACAGTGATTTCTTCTTCTTCCACTTCCCCTCTCTCTCTCTCTCTCTCTCTCTCTCTCTCATCTCTATGGAGTTTCAGCTACTCCGCCACAACGAAAAACTTTAAATCGCTTTCGATTCAATCAATTGAAGAGAACTTACAATTTCTTATTAAATCGCCATACAGACTATTAGAAGTTCAGTTCTGATGTAATGTTTCAAATAGTACTTGATGCTTCGTTTTTGGAATTTTCTTCTGTGCTTTACGCATGGAATTGGGTCAAGAAAATATTGGCTACAGCTCTAACTCCAGTGTGGCTTCCTCCAAGTCCATTCACCGGGCGACACATGTCGCCCGGCAGCCACGCTGGAGTCCGAGCTTCGGCCCTTTTATTTTCGTAAATATTGGAGCCAGCTCTTGAAAGTTTCTCTCTCCTCCTGCACGTTTTGTCCTGTTTTACTGTTCTGCAAGGAACCGAACAGACCTAGCCTGCACATTCTCTCTCATTGCATTTATTACGAAGGAAAGAGAAGCAAAGCTTTACATTGCTCTCCAGAAAAGAGAATTACCATTTCCCATTTCTTTCACCCGACGGAGGTTTCGAAATTTTGAATCTCAAAATATCTCTATGCTCGTCGCGCTGCTCGCTTCTCTCTCCGGCCTCTCCCTCCTTCGATCTTCCCCCCGCCTAGCGCTGCCCCTCTGTGGATCACGCTCACAGTCGTGCTGTTCAAGAACTCGAACCCCCGAAGTTGGTGTTTCGGAGGACGGCCTCCCCAACCAGCGACGCGGTCGAGGGAGCTGAGAAGGAGGCCGCCGTGGAGTAGTCAAGGGACTTGATGTTGACGCGGCGAAGCCTGAGCTCGGGGCTCTTGACGCAGACGATGAGGGCAAACCCGAGGAAGGCGGCGCAGAGGATGATGATCGGGGTGAGGGTGTAAACGAAGCACTTGCAGCTGCTGCACCTCTGGTTGCGGTGAGGCGGCAGCTTGGCGCAGTGGGCAAGCTAGTGAATGCGAGAGAGCACGAGTCACTCATTGAGGGGGTTGATGTGTTCCTGTGCCGTCATTCGAGGTTTTTGCCGGTCGAACGTGCGGGACCATGTGAAAGCTGGGTCTGAGTGGGTTTGTGCTGTGCTGCTCTGTCGCTATTGCTCTTTGAACCTCTGCCGGTGATGAGCTGCGCAAGGCATTCAAGGCAGCGTAGGAAGGTGCTAAAGCCCAAGGCAAGATCAACAGCAGCAAAAGGTGAAGGAAGAAGAGCAGATGGGTAGTTATGGTGGACAACTGCATCAGCCAAGAGCATGTTTTCAGGATCATCTCACCACATAGCAAACAGATTGAAGCTTGAGGACGAGATTCATTTGGTTTTGGGAAATAGAGAGGAATAAGACTTTCTACTGGATCTGGATCTGGTCATCCACACTAACTCCTAAAATCTTGCAAACATAAATAGCGATTGATTGTATTATGTAATCTCCCTCTCTCTCTCTGAGCTCATAATCTCCTGCACGTGTGTGAATAGGGGTGCATGTCTATGTGCTTGTATGAATATGTTGGGGTGTGCAATGAGGAAAGATCAGCTGACTTGTTTTGGGTTTCATGCGCAACTTTAGTAGGAAATGATATGAGAATCTTTGATCTCCCAACAACACCTAACTTCGGCGACCACTATAACCAAAGCAATCGAATAACATAGAGAATCTTTGATCTCCCAGCAACACCTAACTTCGGTGACTACTATAACCAAAGCAATCGAATAACAAAGGGAGAGAAAGGGGGAGCTTGAAGGAACACCTCGCCGTCACCAGTTGTCCGCCCGAGAGCCGCCGTCCGCCGCAACCCTTTTCCCATTCAACCCGGTGGGTTTCCCGAAGCATGCTCGCTTCGTTTTCATGGCAACTTCGGTTCTTCTAGTCCTTCATCGGTGTTGTAACGCGTTATGGCGCCCTCTGTTAGGGACCTAGACCTATGTTTGAGCCTTGATCTAGTCTAAAATCTATCGTTTCAGCGGTGCATATTAGATGTTCGACAAAATGCTTGAGTGAATGGCCGAATCCCACATAGTTGAATCGATCGTTAGAAGCCTAGTTTAATGCGTTTGTTCTTATATTGTGAATCTACGTCTGATACCATTCTTCTCTCTTTGTTTCCCTGCGATTTTTATGGCATATGCATCAAATGTTGGGTTCACCGGAAAAGCAAAACCTCGTCGGAATGCAAACCCCTCGCCAGCGAGTCCTGCGGTTTAAGGCCATCCTAGTTAGCACTTGTTCTGATTTTATTGCATTCTTGATTGTTTATTTGTTGGAAATCTGGGTCAAAAATTTTAGCTTCGGTATGGTTATTTGCTTTGATTATAGTGAAAGATCAAAGATTCTCAGATCATTGCCCATTTATCTGCATCAATCTGGACAGCTCCTTTGGTTATAAAGATTGACCCTTGAGCGAAATTGACCGGAAATGATTTCTGGAGACAAATGATCCAATCTGCTCTCCCAGATATAGATTGAAAAAGAACGAGAAGTAGCAAGAAAAAGACTTGGAGAGGAAGATAGACCAGATATAGTTAAAAGCTCTCTATTCATGATTCCCTGAATCGTATGAACATGATGACAATCATCCCGCAAACCCAAAAAGAAAAGCGAAAGCACCACCATCAAGAACAGCCTCTCTTAGTGAGTGACCCGTGCTCTCTTGCATTCTCTTGAACTCCGACTTTCGCGATGCCTAAAGAAGATCCGACTAGCCCAATCATGCCCTCCGGACCCCGCCTCCGGAGCGACGACGTGGAGCTTGCCCACTTCGCCAAACCGTCGCCTCGCCGCAACTAGAGGCGCAGCAGCTGCAAGTGCTTCGTCTACACCCTCGCCCCAATCGTCATCCTCCGCGCCGCCTTCCTCGGGTTCGCCCTCACCGTCTGCATCAAGAGCCCCGAGCTCAGGCTTTGCCGCGTTGACATCAAGTCCCTCGACTACTCCACCGCGGCCTCCTTCTCAGCTCCCTCGACCGCATTGCCGGTTGGGGAGGCCGTCCTCCAAAACACCAACTTCGGGGGTTCGAGTTCTCGAACGACACGGCTGTGAGCGTGATCCACGGAGGGGCGGCGCTGGGTGGGGGGAAGATCGAAGGAGGGAGAGGCCAGAGAGAGAAGCGAGCAGCGCGACAAGTGTAGAGAGATTTTGAGATTCAAAATTTCGAAACTTCCGTCAGGTGAAAGAAATGGGAAATGGTAATTCTCTTTTCTGGAGTTTGCTTCTCTTTCCTTCGTAATAAATGCAATGAGAGAGAATGTGCAGGCTAGGTCTATTCAGTTCCTTGCAAAATAATAAAACAGGACAATACATGCAGGAGGAGAGAGAAACTTTCGAGAGCTGGCTCCAATATTTACGAAAATAAAAGGGCCGAAGCTCGGACTCCAGCGTGGCTACCGGGTGACACGTGTCACCCAGTGAATGGACTCGGAGGAAGCCATGCTGGAGTCAGAGCTCCAGCCAATATTTTCTCTGTTGGGTCAGCTTGGGGAACCAAGATGACTGCCACCGTCACATCAATTCTCGTAAAAGAATAGTCAGAAACCAACGCAAGTAAAAAGTCAATCTCTATGGAGGTTCGAGATCCTCCGCCCAATTTCATCGTCGTATCGGTGCCTTCTTTCCCGCTTACTTCATTAAACAGGACTCGTTCCCAGATGCAGGCGGCGGGGCGGCCCTCAGATCGCCAGCGGCTTGGCCCACTTCAGGTTCCTAACCGAACCAATGTCTTCACACTTTCCGATCTTTCGTCGTTCAAGTCCGGGCCGCTTCTTCTGCCATCAAATGAATGTTCTCGAGCCGCTTCTTCTAGAATCAATTGAATATTCTCGAGCGTGTGATGTTGAATTTATTTATTTTTCCTTATTTTATTCAGCCAGGTCCACGAACGTGCTCCGACGATCGTAAGGAAAGCTATATCAATTCAACAGCTACTTTGTGGACGTCAGCCATTACATTTTCTTTCCGCAACGTCGTCAACCTCGTATCCGATCTTATATCTCTGCAAATCCTTAACTTGGTCTTCCTCAAGTAATCAGAGTCAATCCGGCAAAAGATGGAAGTCTGGTTCCTCATCCTCGTCACCCTCTGCATCGCCGCCCTCCTCAAAGCCACCCTCAACCTCCTCTCCTCCACCCCCAACAAGAAGAGCCTCCCACCGGGCCCCTGATGGTTTTATTAGCAATGGACTTAAGACCCGTCCGCCCAAGTTGGGGCCAAAAAGCCCGGCCCACGGGAATAGGGCCCGTGGATGGGGGAAGGTATAAAAGGGAGGAGAGAGAGAGAGATGACAACTGTTGGAAACAAACGTACGTACGTCTTCTCCCGCGCGCTCTCTCTTTCTCCAAAAAGAAAAGGAAAAAAAAGAAGGCTCCGGCAATTTTTCTTCCCTTCATTGCTTCATCGGATCGAATGTAACCGAGTTTCTCTTCCTCTATCGGTGTCGGTGTCTAATCTGTGGCTAACAAGGTACGCTCGAATCCGTGGTGTGCTTTAGGATCGGTGATACGTGTTGTTTTTCCCGGGCTTCGCTTCCGCATTGTTTTAAGAGTTCGATTTAGTGTCGAATCCGCTTTTTGGGGATCCGTTATTCCCAACATTGGTATAAGAGCCCTAGTTCACGTTTTTCTCGACTTGTTTGATGTTTTTGATTGATTTTTCGCAAAAGTAATTGGGCCGTATGGATCGGGGCGAGAAATCCCGACACCCGAGCGCTGTTCGGCCATTTTTCCGAGTTTTCGTAAGTCGAAATCGAATTCTGATGACATAGCGAGAAAGGGGTCATCGAAATGAGTCCGGCGACATGTCGTGCGCCGCCGGGCGACGCCGCACGCGCCCACATGCGCGGCCAGAAGGCGCTGCGCGTGGGCGCGACGCGCCCGGAAGCGCTGGCTCACCCAGCGTGTGCGGCACATGCGCCGGTCAGTGAACCGGCACGTGCGCGCCGCCAGCGACGAACCGGCACGCGTCGGTCGGCGAACCGACGCGTGCTGACGTCACACGATAACGTCACTGATAACGTCATCGCCGACGACGGTTGGTCGGGCATTCACCGGCCGGCGACACAATCGGCGACCCGACCCGACTCGACCCGCAGGCACCAGGCACCTGCGCGGCACGTGCCGGATGACGTCTGCGTGACGTCAGCCTGCGCACGCGCACGGCACGTGCGGTCGATCTGTCCGACCCGGCCCGACCGGCCCGTCCGGTCCGACCGGTCCGCCGACCCGCGCACCCGCTGACCGTTGACCGTTGACCAACTGTTGACCGTTGACTGACCGTTGACCCGAAAAAAAAAAAAAAAGAAAGGAATTTGTTTCTTTTTCAGTCATGCCTATATGGGTTATAAGTAATCAATTTTTAATTCTGCATTTGTTGCATGAATCATGGAAAATTATGTATTTTCCCTTATATTTATTATGGATTATAAGTGATCCATTTTTAGTTCTGCATTTGTTGTAAGAACTATGATGCGCAATGCAAGGATACCTGCAATCCCGAGAACGGACAAGGGAAATGCAAGACTTAAAAGGCTGATAACAGAGTTAGCTAATTATCGGTGGCATGACGGTGATTTAGTATCACATGTGGTCAGGGTCAATCAGATGATATAGGAAATCATCTGGAATGGTTATCTTATGCCGGACTTTGAGAATGTGCCGACTTTGATAAACACAATTCCACTTGAATGGCAAGCAGCGTTTGATCGGCTATGGGAGGTCAACATGGTCCCGGGTTATAGAAGGGTAGTAGAAGCTTTTGTAAGAGAGTACTATAGGATTGAGTTAACCAAAACTTCAACCCTTAGATTGAGCGCCACATGGCGCCGAGTGAATGCGCCTTGGAGGCGACATGAAAGCTCTCCAAAAGTTTTTCCATGGTTGGCAAATGTGCCTTCAAATTTCTCAGATATTTTGACTGATAGATTAGAAGGGACATTCCCTAATTATTTCTTAGATTAGTTTGAGATGTTTTTTAAGTGTGAATATCTCTTTCCATATTTATATTTTTCTCTGTATATATTGCTTAGTGTAATGTATAGTTGTATTAGATGAAAGCATTGTTATTCTATTGGATGTTAGATATTGTTTGCTTTCTTATTATTGTTGACTTCTTTGTGGGTAGTTAATAGAAATTTTTGTAACTTCATAGAATTTATTTTGCATAAGACAATTATATTAATAATAATTTTGAGTTAGGATTTTGGAGGATGATTGGAAACGTAGTGACCTTTTGATTCTGAAGCCTTACTTGAAATTATTCATTAATATAAAGGGTCTATGTAAATAGGGATGCATAAATGATAGGCATTAATAATTCGTGCATATATGTCTGATGTGTTCAGATCAATGGCTTCAGCAACTAAGAACGTAATTGCTGATATGAACGGCAACAATTATGAAATATTGAATATGAAGATTCAATATGTGCTGGAAAAACAAGAAGCACTAGAAGCTCTTAACCATATTATGGAAGATCTTGAGGATGCCGTGCGCCACCTTGAGCTAGTAGAGGCCGCCTAACGGCATTTGAGTCGAAAATAGACATTGGCAATGCTGGTTCTAGCTCAGAAAGGGCTTTGAGCTCTAAGTGCAAGCGTATTGATTGTTCAATATGTGGAATTGCAAAGGATCAAGTCCTTGTTGCAAGAAATTAAGAGTTAACCAACACAAGAGAGGAAAACGTCCTCAAGTGAAGAAAATGTTAAGGGTGAGGTGTTACAATTGTGACAAGAAGGGTCACTATGCTCGCAATTGTTGTGAGCCGAAAAAGGTAAACACCTCTTGTACATTTGAGAACTTTGCTTATGTGTCAAGTTCTGTATTTTTGACTGAGTCTAATCTTTTGTGGACTGTAGATTCAAGAGCGACAGACCATGTAGCGAAGGATAGAGGATCCTTCGTGGAATTCCGACGAGTACCAACTGGAACTAAGTGGGTCTATGTGGGAAACAACTCCAGGGCTGAAGTGAAAGGAATTGGCATATGCCAACTGAATATGCGTGGTGGACGTACTTTCTTCCTACATGATGTATTATATGCTCCGGAGATTCGTTGGAATTTAGTGTCTGTTTTAGTGTTGGTTAAACTAAGTTTTCATATGAACTTCCATAATAGAGGTGTGGATTTGTATTTGGATACAAATTACTATGGTTGTGGTTATTTTCTGGATGGTTTTATTATACTAAATGTTGATTGTGGTGATGTCAATATTTGTTATTCCCTTGTTTCACGTCTTCTACTTCATATGATAATTATGTGTATGTGTGGCATGCTAGATTTGGTCATATTGACCAACAATGTATGAAAAGACTGGCCAAAGAGGGCTCGTTGGATGACATTGAAAAAGTTGATTTGCCCATATGTGAGCATTGCCTAGTAGGGAAAATGATAAGGAAACCATTTGGAAAAGGTAAAAGAGCTGAATTTCCTTTACATTTAATCCATTCTGATGTCTGTGGTCTAATGAATGTGAAAGGTGCATGGGGCTATTTATTTCATCACATTTATTGATGATTCTACTCGATTCGGATATGTCTATTTGATTTCTCATAAGTCTGAAGCAATAAGTTGTTTCAAAAGGTTTATGAACCTGGTAGAAAATCAATTAGACAAGAAAATAAAAACATTGAGATCCGATCGAGGTCGAGAATATTTATCTGATGAGTTCAGAAAATTATGTGATGAAAAAGGAATAGAAAGGCAGTTGTCTATTTCGTATACTCCTCAACAAAATGGTGTTGCGGAGAGAAGAAACAGAACCCTACTGGAAATGGTTAGGTCCATGATGCCGCATGCTAACTTACCTATCACTTTTTGAAGTGATGCATTATTAATTGCTGCATATATACTTAACCGGGTGCCTTCCAAAGCAGTTACTTCCACTCCATATGAGTTATGGACAGGTAGAAAACCGGACTTAAGTTTTCTTAAGCCATGGGGTTGGGCTGCCTATACTCATGAGTCTTCTCACAAGTTTGGGAAATTGCGTCCCAAAGGAAATAAGAGTATTTTCATGAGATACTGCGAACACTCGAAAAGGTATGTGTTCATTGGTGAGCAGGAAAGTGGGAGTATAACTGAATTTGAATCACGGGATGTCACATTCTTAGTGGATGAATTTCCTAAGAAGAGCGAAATAGGGGAAGATTACTTCCTATCTGAAATATTGGATTAAGATAATGATATTAGTGGAATTCGTCCAAGTGGGAGTAATATGAGAAGTGATGAATTAATTTCAACTCATTCTCAATTGCAACCATATGATGAGATGTCGTCATCATTATCTAATCCAAGTGGGAGCATAATGGGGAATGATGTGCTAAGTGTACAATCTCCCATACGGTGAACAAGTTGCCAAAGTATTCCTCGTCGACTTTTTAACATTGAATGGGAAACTTTTTATAATTGCTCCGCAAGATAAGGATGAGCCAAGAAATATTAATGAGGCTCTAAATTGCCCTAATAAGGAAAAATGGATTTATGCAATGGAAGAGGAAATGGAGTCAATGAAGTTAAACTAAGTCTGGGAACTGGTTGATCTTCCAGAAGGACACAAAGCTATTGGGAACAAGTGGGTTCTCAAAATAAAGCGAAAGTTGATGGCTCGATAGAAAGGCATAAGGCTCGCCTTGTAGCGAAGGGGTATAATCAACAAGAAGGAATTAATTATGAAAATACATTTTCTCCTGTAGTGAGATTTACCTCGATTCGCATTATTCTGGCAATATTGACTAATATGGATCTTGAGTTACATCAAATGGATGTAAAGACTGTTTTCCTCAATAGAGAATTAGAGGAAGAAATATATGGAACAACCTGTTGTTTTCATAATGAAAGGCCAAGAAGAAAATGTATGTCAACTTTTGGGATCGATATACGGCCTTAAGTAGTCATCGAGACAATGGTATATACGTTTTCATAATGTCATAATGGCATATTATTTTACAATGATAGATGAGGATCATTGTGTATATATCAAAAGATCCAATGATCAATTTGTGATCATATCATTATATGTTGATGATATACTAATTGCTGGAAACAATATGGAGTTTGTTAATACTATCAAGAGTTGGTTGTCTTCCAACTTTGAGATGAAGGATATGGGTGAGGTTGCATACATTCTTGGAGTTAAGATTTCAAGATTGTAAACTCATAGACACTCCTATTGCAAAAGGTGAAGGATTGAACCATAAACTGTGTCCAAGGACTCCACAAGAGAATGAACAAATGAAACATGTTCCTTATGCTAGTGCTGTTGGAAGCTTGATGTACGCTATGATGTGTACAAGATCTTATATATGTTTTGCAGTTGGAATGGTGAGTAGATACCAATCCAATCCAGGTCAAGCACATTGGAAGGCCGTTAAGAGAATACTGAGGTATCTAAAGGGGACTGCTGATTATACGATGAGTTATAAAGGAAAGGATCTGCGACTCTAAAGCTATTCTGATGTTGATTATGGAGGAGATTTAGATGAAAGAAAATCTACCTCTGACTTTGTTTTTCTTACCGAATAATGGCACCATATGTTGGAGCAGTAAGAAACAAAAGTGTATAGCCTTGTCCACGATAGAAATTGAGTTCGTGGCAATATCGGCGAGAGATAAGAAGGTGTTTGGCTTAGGAGATTTTTGGATCATTTAGGTGTTATTGGAAGTGCTACAGATTCATTGTTGGTTAACTGTGATAGCCAAGTAGCAAAAGCGTACACCAAAGATCCAAAATATTATGACAAGACCAAACATATAGATACCAAGTATAATTTTGTCAAGGATATGATTGCACGTAAAGATGTGAACTTAGAGTACATACTACGCACAGAATGGTAGCAGATCCTATGACAAAGCCAATACCTAGAGATGTGTTTTGTGGCCATATGAAATCTCTAGGATTGCGTAGAGGCTGATGTACTAAATATTGTAATTTCCCTAAGTGTTCACAATTTGATGAATTTGTGTTTTCATCATTAATGCCTATGAATCTTTGTTTGATCTTTATGCATCTTAATGCTCAGTGCATTATTTTAAGTTGAGAAGTATGTCGGACAGATATAAGATTAGCCCACTCACACGGGTAATCGCCTCATTTCTTGTGTGATAAATAGAGATGAGACTGTTTTTAAGCTTATTATCTAGGTGATAATCGAGAGCTCAAGCTTAAAATACCTATGTCGCATTAACTGAGTGTTAAGATGAGGACATAATACTAAAGATGTCCGAAAGTAAAATAACCCACATATTTTACTTTATTTGTCTATGACGCCAGATGTGAGTTCTGATGAATTTTGTGATTAAGTAGATACGTGAACTCAAGTTAGACATTAGGTATGTCTGAACTATCATATGTACGGTATTGAAAGGTGTAGACATACGCTCCATGGGAAAGGAGTTAATACCGTAATACGTATTTCATACTACGTATGCATGAGACAACCAATAAGAGTGGCAAAAAATTTGATCTCAACTTTTATGACATGTGAGACTCTTGAGGAAAAGAGTTCCTCAATTTTTTAGTCCCCTCATGACTCTTACTTATTCTCAAGATTTCTATTTAATGTTTGCTATCTTAGGGTGTTGCCAATGGTCGTGAGTTGATTCGATCTAATGGGGCATTTCTAGAAAAGCAAGCTGAACTGAAATTGAGAGTTTGAAGGAAAGAGGAAGATCGAATTTGAAGAATCACATTGTAGTTTTGTATTCACTGGTCGACCAATTATGACTGTCTTTGTGATAATTATAATTGTGAATACAATATATATATCATTGTTTTTAAAAGAGATCAAGAGAGATATAAATGTGATCGATCGATCTAGGGTACTGCATACCGAATCTACTCGAGTGAGACGCCCATTATGAGCTGCTATATATTCCTAACAGATGTATAGCAACGAGCTCTCAAAGTATGCTGGTCACACAGATTATTCACCGGTATGAATGTTGAAGAGGGGTAAAGAGAATACTGTTCGGCCAACCATGTGCGAGTGAGAGATGATGGTTTTATTAGCAATGGACTTAAGGTCCGTCCGCCCAAGTTGGGGCCAAAAAGCCCGGCCCACAGGAATAGGGCCCGTGGATGGGGGAAGGTATAAAAGGGAGGAGAGAGAGAGAGATGACAACTGTTGGAAACAAACGTACGTACGTCTTCTCCCGCGCGCTCTCTCTTTCTCCAAAAAGAAAAGGAAAAATAGTAAGGCTCCGGCAATTTTTCTTCCCTTCATTGCTTCATCGGATCGAACAGGACCAAGTTTCTCTTCCTCTATCGGTGTCGGTGTCTAATCTGTGACTAACAAGGTACGCTCGAATCCGTGGTGTGCTTTAGGATCGGTGATACGTGTTGTTTTTCCCGGGCTTCGCTTCCGCATTGTTTTAAGGGTTCGATTTAGTGTCGAATCCGCTTTTTGGGAATCCGTTATTCCCAACAGCCCCCTTACCTTCCCAATCATCGGCAACTTCCTATGGCTCCGCAAGTCCCTCTCAGAGCTCGAGCCCGTCCTCCGCTCCCTCCACGCCCGCTATGGCCCGATGGTCACCCTCCACATAGGCTCCCAACCCGCCGTCTTCATCGCCTCCCCAACCCTCGCTCACGAGGCCCTCGTCCACCACGGCGCCGTCTTCGCCGACCGCCCGTCGCCCTCCACCACTGTGCACCTTCTCTCCTCCAACCAGCAAGCCTCCTCCGCCGGAACCTCACGGCGGAGATCCTCCATCCCTCCCGCCTCCGCTCCTACTCCCGCGCCCGCACGCGGGTCCTAAATATGCTCGGGGCGGAGCTCAAGTCACAACCTGGCAGCATAGTCCGCGTCATCGACCACTTCCAGTACGCCATGTTCTGCTTGCTGGTCCTCATGTGCTTCGGAGACTGGCTTGAGGAGGAGCAGATTAAGCAGATCAAGGAGGTTTCGAAACGGGTGCTGCTGAATCAACGGCACTTCAACATCCTCAATTTCTGGCCTTCTAAGCTAGCATCAGTCTCAGACAAGAAAGAAGATCAAAAAGCTTTCCTTAGCTAAGACTGATTGATTCACCGCAGCTTCTCTGACTAGTCTAACTAGCAGATTGTGGCTGAGCAAGCTCGTCCTCCGGAAGCGATGGAAGGAGCTTTATGAGCTCCGCGAGTGTCGTAAACACGTCCTTATCCCGCTCATCAGAGCTCGACTCAAGGCCAAGCAAGAGCAGCTGAGCAAAGCCAAGGAGAACAGGAACGACGGCAACGGCGATTGGATTGTGCCATACGTGGACACGCTCCTGGACCTAGAGCTGCCGGAGAAGAGGAAGCTGGAGGAGGACCAGATCGTGAGTCTGTGCTGGGAGTTCCTCAGCGCCGGCACCGACACAACGTCCACGGCGCTGCAGTGGATCATGGCCAATCTGGTCAAGTACCCAGAAATCCAAGAGAGGCTCTACAATGAAATCAAATCAGTCATCGGACAAGGGGCGGAACAAGTGAAGGAGGAGGACCTGGAGAGAATGGCCCACCTAAAGGCGGTGGTACTGGA
Source organism: Eucalyptus brandiana (assembly GCA_014182725.1). NCBI lineage: Eukaryota > Viridiplantae > Streptophyta > Magnoliopsida > Myrtales > Myrtaceae > Eucalyptus > Eucalyptus brandiana. The sequence goes on from CM024675.1 coordinate 13,139,357, forward strand.
GGGGCTTCGCCGCCACCCGCCGGGGCACTTCGTGCTGCCGCATGTGGTAAAGGAGGACGCCGAGCTGGGTGGGTACACGATCCCCAAGGACGCAATAATCAACTTCATGGTGGCGGAGATGGGTTGGAACGCAGAAATCTAGGAGGACCCCATGGCCTTCAAGCCCGAGAGGTTCTTGAACTCCGGCGGCGGAGGAGAAGCCAGCGGGTTCGACATCACGGGGAGCAGGGAGATAAAGATGATGCCGTTTGGGGTGGGGAGGAGGATCTGCCCTGCGTCCGGACTCGCAATGCTGCACCTGGAGTACTTCGTGGCGAACCTAGTGTGGCAGTTCAAGTGGCGGACGGTGGCCGGTGAGGAGGTGGACCTGTCGGAGAAGCAGGAGTTCACCATTGTGATGAAGAACCCTTTAAGGGCCTAGATTTCTTCCAGGAATTAGGGGCACCTGAATTTCAGAAAATTTATTTCGATTGTTGCCTTCTAAATATATTCCCATACATGAACGTCCACGGCGCTGCAGTGGCTCAGCCCAAATAGTTTGTGGAGGAATCGCTCGAGCACAACGGCCCATGAGATCGATCGATTGCTCGCTTGCGTCCCATATCGACTTCTTCTTCTTCTTCCTCCTCCTCCTCTTCCCCCCTTTCTCATCTCTCCGGACTTTTGGCTACTCTTGTCACCACGAAAAATCCTAAATCACTTCTGGTTCAATCAATCGACGAATCGACCCGCCTCCTCCAGCCACCTCCTTTCATGTTGTGCCGTCGATTTCACGAATGGCTCTTCTCTAGCACTGCCACGTAGAGCCCAAATCCCCTATTTTCTAGAGGGAGAGATGGAGGAGGGGAAATCGTCAGCGGCACACCATCAGCAACAGTAGCAGTAGCAACTGCTTATGCAACACCATGATCATAAACAACAGCGGCAACAACAGTAGCATCAGCATCAGCATCCGCATCAGCATCAGTAGCAGTTCCTGCTCCTCTAGCAACTGTAGAAGCAGAAACAACAGGCGGCAGCCATGTCGCGGTTTTCATCCAACATCGACGTGCACCTCCATCTTCTGAGGCTCCCCCATGGCCCAATCCAGCAGATATGATGGCCTATTTATTAGGAAATCATTGAATATATTCTCCTTTCCTAGGGACCTTAGGGTGCAAGAGGTACAAACTCACATACGATGATGCCCATCACTGATCAAGACAAATGCATGTTAACCTTTTTACCCACCCCTACCATTACGATGTTATGCCAAACATTTATTTCACCATTTCACGGATACCGCACAAATAATATGAAATTAGCTGACTTGTAGAAAAAGAAACAGCAATAATGACAGGCTAGCGTGCAAAAGGTATGGCCAACATTCCGGCAAAAATTAAGGATTAGGCTTGGAAATTCAATACCTTAGCATTGTCTCAGCCAAGAGCATTTATCTTTTAATTTCTTCTTTTCTAAATTGTAGTACAATGATCGCTTGGTCCCTCATTCAATTAATCTTGTATTCCTCAGTTCATCCTGACAATTCTTCTGACATTGGTACTACTCCACTTCTGGTCATCTCATCAAAGCAAACTAATGATTTGGTACAATTTGCTTAGATGACACTATGCTTGTTTGTAGAATTGCGTCACGAACAATTTACAGTTCAATTTTACTACAACATTTCCAATTGTATTAATTGCTTTATTTTAGAGATTTCATATGTTACGCTTGGCTAACGAGCTGATATCGATATGAAGTAAATGGTTTTTGTTTTAGAACTTATTTGAGTAAGTCGAGCATTGGATCAAATTTCGCTTAAAGTGATGAGATGAGCTAATCACAGGATGAATTTGAGTAGCTACAAATTTCTATTGCATTCAATGCATTCATTAAAATCTTGGTTTACGTTGAGAGCACCTGATCCTTTGGGTTAGAGTTCCAACACGAATTATAGTATTGGTGATGTTTTTATGATTTGCATCAATAATCAAATCGAAATATTGAGTTATATTCGATTAAATAGAGTTGAATTGCCCAAAATTAGATTGAACAGAAAAATGGCCCAAAAGCCATATCAAAAGCTAGAATGGAACTCAGTTGAACCAGCCAATTCAAAACACCGGATTTCGAGACATGCACTCCATTCCCAAATGATTTGCATTTGAAATTTGAAATCAATCTCTGCACGTCATTACAACTAGGGCTGTCAATGGGTCAAGTCGAGTTTTGCTGTTACCCGACCCAACCTGAACGTAAGGCTTCTGACCCAACCCGAAAAGCATAATTCCAAAGCAATAATTCGGATCGGGTCGGGTATCGGGTTTATGCTTTTTTTCACACCTCTTCTTTATCACCCAATGAATATCCCATTGGATTCGTGTTGCCTTAGATTATCGATTACTATCTTGTATGTGAAGGAATTGATTCTGTAGCCTCTCTCTTCAACAATTATACTGGGATTGTTATGTAGTTGTCCATATAATTATACTGCGATTGTTATTTGCCTTAATCTAGTAAAAGAGAACCTTTAAAATATATTTGGAAGCCGATGAGATGCTATCTCTCCTGCTTGGGAATCTTGACGAGCGAGACTATTTTATGGATTACATTTAATGAATCCATATGCATCTATTCTGAACTGCATCAGTTAACGGAGTTCTCGTTGGTACACACCTAGTGGCATTAGTCGTGTGAAATCAGTCTTGTTAACATGCCACCAGTTGCACAGTTTGCATATGGGATATTATATTAATGGAGAGAAGATTGAGCTGTTTTGTGAAAGTGTAAGGAGAAACCAGCTGAATAACAAGGTGTAAACGTAGCGAAGCAGCCAAGATCAGAAACTCTTGCAGAGAAAAATGGTTTGCGACATTAACTGATTTGGCAAACGAAGGTAACAGTCGTTCCTCAGTTTTGGAGTGAGATTCTAGTTAACAAAACAGAAATGCAATTGTTGACTTTACGTTTTACATAAGAAGCGAACCAGCAAAGGGGACCCAATCCTCAAAATGAAAGTCAAGTTGTAGGCTTCTTGCATTAAATGTTAAAATTGAGGATATGTGCAAGATCCATCTAAAAGATTCTAAAAGCATTCATTATCGTTCAGATACTACTATGATTTATCAAGTTGAATGCGACTGAGCTTATGGCGGGAGCCTCTCTTGTGTGTCTTAGCATTAGCAATGCCGAGTTTGGATTGGAGCTTCTTCTCATCATGAATCATAATGAATTACCATGCGGGCATGACAGAGGATGCTGATTTTGCCTAGCTCTCACCTCGTTCTCTACATTTTCTCTTCAGGTTTACGAACGAATTGTGAAGATTGAGACTTCGACAACATTACAATCTCGTGGTGCAGAATCAAGAGAAACTCTGCATCAGGTAACTGCAAACTTTATTTATTAGACAAGTTCATGTGCATTTTGTCTCCAAGTTGAACAATTTCAGAGTGTTGCTAGTAGGTTGTTATCTAAGGAATGAGCAAGTGCAAACATTGAATCAATGCTATTTCATCAATATCAATGTCCCTTCACAGCATTACTCATATTTATTTCACGAAGGTTGCTCATTTTCCTGAGAGTGTATCATCATGCAGTCAAATTTCTTACCCAATCCAGATACAGAACAAGAAGGTCATATGAATCATCATCCTCAGCAGTCATAATCTATATAAAAGTAAAATCATATCTTTTTTCCCTCAATCCAAGACACCGAACGAGAATCTCCACAATTCGCACTCTTATTATACAAAGCAGGACACCGAAAAGCAGGGTCGCTTCCCTTCCTCCTCCTCCCTCTCAAAAGACCACGTGGAACTGTGGCACTCGAAGCCAATTGTGGGTATGACCTCCCGGAGGCAAGGCTCGAGGTCATCAGAGACAAGGCAGTACCTGGTGAGGGTGACCTTGTCAGCAATGGTGGCGATGAACCCAAACTCGAAGATGGTGGCGTTGGCTGGCTGGGGGACCTCTACAGCGCCTTTCATGCCGGCAGCTTTGGAGGGCAAGCTTGGGGTGGTTGAGGCGCTGGAAGGTGCAGTCATCGGTAGTAGGCAAGATCATTATAGGGTCTTCTGAGAGGGAGGAGAAGAACGTATTTGGGTGAGGAGTGTTTGGGTGAGAGAACGTGTTTACAATCAATAATGTGTTTGGAGGCCGAACATTGTTTCAACCCTAACTTGACCCGAAACATGTTTGTTTGTTTATTTTGTAATTATTACCCAAACAATATTAAGACCCGAAATATGTAATCATCTTATTCCGTACTCAGTTCATGTTCGGGTCGGGTCAGGTTGGGTTTGGTTTTTGACACCCCTAATTACAACATGGTCACTCTTGAAATTTGAAATTGGTCACACTCGTGCTCTTGGCAAATTCTAGGAATGATCATGGAATAAAAGCCGAGTGAAAATGCAGGCACGACTTAAATTTTGGACATGGGCTTGGGCTGACTATATAGAAGCCCATCAGCACGAGGCAAGGCCCCACCCAAAGAGCTTCCATGGAATTGTGAGAACACTGCGACCAGTGAGATTGATTGGTCGCACCCCACAGTGACTTCTTCTTCTTCTTCTTCTTCTTACCCTTTCTCTCCTCTCTCTACAAACTTTCAGCTGCTTTGCGATAGCAAAAAACCCTAATCATTTCCGGTTCAATTGATTAGCTAATCATTCACCTCCTTCACCACCTCCATCCATGTCACACTTTTAGATTTTTGCAAATGGCTCTCTCTAGTGTAGTCTAATAATGTCCGAATCCCTATTTTCTGTAGAGAGATATGGAGGAGGAGAAACCGCCGGTGCACCGCCAGCGACACTACCAACAACAGCAACTGCTGATGCAACACCACCATCAGCAATAGCAGCAGGAGCGGATGAACTTTCACGAGAGCGAAAACATGCAATTTATGGGTTGATAACCATGAGATCATTATTTATTTCTGCAACATTATTTGTGCATAGCTATGCATGGACGGTTTAGATCCTGCTCTGCCTCTGAATCATGCAAAGAAGAAGCGCATCAAATTATAGATTCCGTAGACGCATTGAACATTTCATAGGGTAAGAATTTCAGCTGGCTTTTACCTTATCTTTTAGGAATTAGGTGATATACTTATGTACTATTTTCGTATCATTACATATGAAAGTCATATAAACACTTCCAAAACTGGAAAATGCGTGTTGGGTATGATTCTTTTTATAACAAGACATGATTCAATTGAGGATCACAAGAAAATTGGGACTTTATCAAATTTTTGTTCAAAGTTGAATATTTTCATGAGCTCTTTTCTGATTGTATTTAATAGGGCAGAGGTTATGTGTTTATTATATACCAATGTTGAAAACTTGTAGACGAAGGATCTGAGTTCAAAAATGGCAATTATTTGTCTTTACCTCATTTTTTTTTAAGGTTCATTCATAGTCATCGTGTTAGCATGTGCATGGAAATCTCAACGGGCAAGCTATTATTTTAGCTCTAACTAATGCTAAAAAAGATACTTGAATAACCTAATGCTATAAAAATAACATTTTCACCATAAGAAGGACAAAATTTAAAAGGGAAAATTGTCCAAAAACCTCCAAACCTATTGTACTATAGCTAATTTTGTCCTAAATCTTTTAATTGTGTCAATTTATTCTTATACCCTTTTGAAAATTTGTCAATTTAGTTCTAAACCTTTTAATTGTACTAATTTAGTCCTAAACCTATTAATGAATTATAAATATAGTCATTTTGGCTAATTTTGATCGGAAATTGCCAACAATGTGGTTCAGTCAGCCACAGCTATCCTATGTGGCACAATGTATGTCTAGCGTTAACGTGGACAAATTTTTAATTTTTTTAAAAAACTTCCGAATTTTTTTTTTTCAAAATTGACATGATGGACGATATTGACAAATTATCAAAACTTTTAGGACTAAATTAGCCACATTAAAAAATGTTTATGACTAAATTGGTACAAATACAATAGGTTTATGACTTTTTTGATAATTTTCTCAATTCCAAGCCCCCCATGTCTACGAAAAATGCAAAGACCATGATAACTATGTCATCGAAGAGAACTTAATGAATTATTATGGAATAGCTTCACAGACTATTTAAAATTAGATAGAAATATAGATGTAGAAAGAAAACAAAATAAAGAAGACGTAGGAATTATGTAATTTAATTTTTAAATTACGTATTACCATTAGTGATGACTCTTATATATATGACTTAGAAAGAATCTCTAGAAATTAATATTGATAACAAAATTAATAACTATAGTGGAGATAATATTCTAATTGGCTTTGATCCTGATGCAAGTTAGAGATAACGTTATCAATCTTGGACTGCTTGTCATGTAGATATTTTGATTGTGCTATGATTCTAGTGCGAGGTGGAGATAATATTGGATTTTAGTGCGAGCTGAAAAGATTAGAAGTGGACTGGGTCAACATCCCTATGCAAGTTGATGAGCTGGGACAAATCGTTAGCTTGGATCATAAGAGATGAAATCAAATAGATGACAAGCGTTTGGTAAGAATGTCTGTAGGCTGATCAACGAAGGAGATAAATAGAACATAGAGTTGTCCTCGAGTGATTCACGAATGAAGTGATAATCAATCTTCACATTTTTTGTACAAGCATTAAAAATTGGATTTGCTATAAGATAAATGGCAGAAAGGTTGTCGCACCAAGGTGGATAAGGTCTTAGAGCATGGAGATCAGAAGAAGATACTCATAAAAGAACAGTCAAAAACCAAAGCAAGTAAGAAGTCAAGATCATAAGGGCATCTCGTCTGCCCCGCTTCTTAGGGCCTATTTGTTAACTTGCCCAATAGCGAAAATTTATATTCTTTTGTTCCCAGGAGTAGATTTAAAACATAAACGTGTAAAATTTTTGCTCTCATGAACAAATTTGTATTTTTTTGTTCCCTAAAATAAATTTGAAACAGAATCGAGAAGTAAACAAAAATTGATTTTTTGTTCCCAGGAACAATTCTAGAATCAAGCAACTATTTTCTCTCTTTTCTTTTCTTTTTTCTTGTTCTTCTTCCTTCTTTCTTCTTTTTCATCTACTGCCACCGCCACCGTTGCCGTCCGCCACCCACCACCACCGGTCGCCAGAAACTAGTCCGGCGAGCTCGCTAGAGGCTCACCAGGTTAGAGCGAGGTCCAGCGAGCTTACCAGTAGCTAGGCGAGCCTTGCTCGAGCCTCCCTCAGCCACCAGTGAGGCTCACCTGACCAGGCGAGGCTCGGCCGAGCCATGGCTAGGTGAGGCTCGACCTCGCCCAAATCTGGTGAGGCCGAGTTTGCCCAACTGCACGAAGCTTGACGTCGCGGTGGCTCGGCAAGGTCAAGCCTCGCTGGCAACTGGGTGAGGCCGCTCACCCAACCATGGCTCGGCCAAGCCTCACCCACTGCCGGCAAGGCCGGGCCGACAAGGGCTGGTAGCACTCCGATGAGGTCGCCGGCCCTCATCTGGCCAATCGCCGATCATCCCAAATCGGCGACTTAAAGAAAAAGAATAAAAGAAAAAAGTAATAAAATAATTAAAAAATTAAAAGAAAATAATTTGGAATGGAAATTTTAAACATAGTATCAAACACAATTCTATTACGAGAATTGAAATTTTAAACAGTTACAAAACAGCTTAAAATGCTTAAAAATTGTTTTCGGGAACGAGAATAAAAAATAATCATTTATAATCGAAATTGTTCCCGGGAACAGAAGCGTTACCAAACAAGCCATTACGTTCTCTCCTCCGTATTAGAAGCTATGGAGGGTCAAGATCCTCCACCCAATTTCATCAACGTTGTATCGGCACCTTCTTTCCCGCTTACTTCAGTAAACAGGACATGTTCCTAGATGCAAGCGATGGCAACCCTCAGATCGGCGGCGGCTTGGGCCCCTTCACCCTCTGCGACAGATGGAAGTCTAGTTCCTCATCCTCATCACCCTCTGCGTCGCCGCCCTCCTCAGAGCCACCCTCAACCTCCTCTCCTCCGCTGCCAACAAGAAGAGCCTCCCGCGCGGGCCCCCTTAACTTCCCGGTCGTCGGCAACTTCCTATGGCTCCGCAAGTCATCCTCGGAGGTCGAGCCCATCCTCCGCTCCCTCCACGCCCGTTATGGCCCGATGGTCACCCTCCACATGGGCTCCCGACCCGCCGTCTTCGTCGCCTCCCCGGCCCTCGCCCATGAGGCCCTCGTCCAACGCAGCGCCGTCTTCGCCAACCGCCCGCCTCCCTCTGCCACCATGCGCCTCCTCTCCTCCAACCAGCATAATATCAACACCTCCTCCTACGGCCCCACCTAGCGCCTCCTCTGCCCGAACCTCACGGCAGAGATCCTCCATCCCTCCCGCCTCCGCTCCTACTCCCGCGCCCGCACGCAGGTCCTCAACATGCTTGGGGCGGAGCTCAAGTCACAACCTGGCGGCGTCGTCCACGTCATCGACCACTTCCAGTACGCCATATTCTACTTGCTGGTCCTCATGTGCTTCGAAGACTAGCTTGAGGAGGAGCAGATTAAGTAGATCAAGGAGGTTTCGCAACGGGCGCTGCTGAGTTAATGGCGCTTCAACGCCCTCAATTTCTGGCCGTGGCTAAGCAAGCTTGTCCTCCGAAAGCGATGGAAGGAGTTCTATGAGCTCCGTGAGTGTCAGAAACGCGTTCTCGTCCCGCTCATCAGAGCTCGACTCAAGGCCAAGCAAGAGCAGCTGAGCAAAGCCAAGGAGAATGGGAACGACGGCAATGGCGATTGGATCTTGCCGTACATGGACATGCTCCTAGACCTGGAGCTGCCGGAGGAGAAAAGGAAGCTGGAGGAGGACCAGATCGTGAGTCTGTGTTGGGAGTTCCTCAACGCCGGCATCAACACAACGTCCACGGCGCTACAGTGGATCATGGCCAACCTGGTCAAGTACCCAGAAATCCAAGAGAGGCTCTACGATGAAATAAAATTAGTTGTGGGAGAAAGAGCGGAACAAGTGAAGGAGGAGGACCTACAGAGGATGGGCTACCTGAAAGCGGTGGTACTGGAGGGGCTGCGCCGGCACCCACCGGGGCATTTCGTGCTGCCGCATGCGATGAAGGAGGACGCGGAGTTGGGCGGCTACGCGATCACCAAGGACGCAACCATCAAGTTCATGGTGGCGGAGATGGGTTGGGACTGTGAAGATGAAGAAATAGAACTGAAGAACTAGAGAATGTGAAGATGAAGAGATATGTCGAAGAACTGAAGATCAATCAAGAAGCTTTGAATTCTTCTATTTCAATGAGATTGTAATACAAAGTCTGTATATCTCAGATCATCAATGAACAAAGAAGATTTACACTTCTAAATTTCTCACTCTCTCTCTCTCTCTCTCTCTCTCTCTCTCTCTCTCTCTCTCTCTCTCTCTCTCTCTCTCTCTCTCTGTTTCTACTGTCAAAAATACAGAGCATTCTTTTATAGAAAATACTATATCTGTTTTCCTCAACGGAACACAAGATGATCCTGCTAAGACTTCTTTATATCTTTTCCTATCGAAGAAGATGAAGATACAACGAAAACCGATTTTATCAAGACTTTGTTTCTCAATTTGTTTCAATCCTCAACTGAATAACTGCTCACATGTCTTCATGAGTTGGAAATCCGTGTCAGTCTTCGTCACAAACTCTTCACCATTGATGACGATCCATATCAACCTTCATCGTGATCGTTTATTTGAGTTGTCGTGTCTTCTCCAGTCTATGTTACTCACTTTGTTGCTTTGCAGCTCTTCTTTCTCTCTAATATCAGCCTATGTTCTTTCTCTTTTAATATCAGTCTTCACCCTCTTTTCTCTGTTATCAATATCAGCTGCATAGATAGTTGGTATAGTTGGTGTTTTTGATTTATACTCCTTAATATCCCCCCTCAAATTGGGAATGGGTGGAACACCAATGCCCAATTTGATTCGTAGCTGAAAATGTGTAAGGCGAGGCAGAGATTTTGTGAAAATATCAGCAAGTTGATAGTTGCTTGGAACATATCCCACATGGAGTGACCCTGAAGAGACCTTTTCCCGAACAAAGTGGAAGTCCACTTCAATATGTTTAGTGCGAGTATGTAATACAAGGTTGGCAGTAAGAGCAATGGCTAATTTATTGTCACAAAAGAGATGAGTTGGACAAGGTAGAGAGCATCCTATGTCACGAAAGACAAAGTTGATCCAAGTAAGTTCAGCAGAAGTGGAAGCAAGAGCACAGTACTCAGCTTCTATAGAGGATCGACTGACTATGGATTGCTTTTTTGCTGCCCAAGAGATGAGATTGGAGCCAAGATATGTACAGAAACCAGTTGTTGATCTTCTGGTTTCAACACATCCAGCCCAGTCTGCATCTGAAAAACCATACAGATGTAGAGAGCTTCGAGAGTGAAAGAAAATTCCAAGACTTATGGTGCCTTTAACATATCGCAGAACCCTCTTGAGTTTATGAAGATCTACAATAGTAGGTTTCTATATTTTTTAACACAGTAAATTCGTAGCATAGGCAATGTCAGGACGTGTTAATGCCAGGTATTGAAGACCACCAACTAAGCTTCGATACTCAATAGGATTGGATAGAGGAATAGAATCATTTGTCAAAATGATTGGTCTTAGTGACAGAGGGGTTGAAATTGGTTTACATTCAAGCATATGAGCTCGAGTAAGAAGATCATAGTATATTTAGTTTGGCAGAGAAACAGATGATCAGAAGTATGTTTAACTTCAATGCCAAGAAAGTAGTGCAGTGAGCCAAGGTCTTTCATATGAAACTGGAGACTTAGAGACTGGATGAGATTAGAAAGCAACTGAGAGGAACTTCCAGTTAAGACAATGTCATCAACATATAGTAGCAGAAGAATTGTGTCTGTACCAGTGTGAAATATGAATAAGGATGGGTCAGTTGAGCTACAAAAGAACCCATATTCAAGTAGAAAATTGCTGAACTTGTCAAACCAAGCTCGGGGAGCTTGTCAAAGTCCATAGAGAGACTTCTTGAGGAGACATACATGATGAGGTTTCTTGGGATCTTGAAATCCAGGAGGCTGCTCCATGTAAACTGTCTCATTTAGGGTACCATGTAAAAATGCATTTTTAACATCGAGTTGATGAATTGGCCAGTGTTTCATCATTGCTACAGAGAGAACTATTCGAATTGTAGCATGCTTGACAACAGGACTAAAAGTTTATGTAAAATCAATGCCTTCTTCCTGATGAAAACCTTTAGCAACTAGTCGAGCTTTCAGCCTATCAAGACTACCATCAGATGCAAGTTTTGTTTTAAATACCCACTTGCATCCAATCACATTCATTTGATCAGTTCTAGGAGTTAACTCCCAAGTTTTATTCTGATACAGTGCATCCATTTCTTCTGTCACGGCTTTATACCAACCTTTATGTGCTAAAGCTGATTTAATTGATCTTGGTTCAGTGGGTACTTCATATACAGCAAGACATGCATATCTGGGATTAGGTTTTATAATGCCAGACTTTGATCGATTATGCATAGAATGACTCGAAGTTGTCCCTTGTGAGACATAAGGAGGAATGGCATGTTCAGATCCAACACTTATATCATTGGATGTTCTTTGTTTCAAAAGAGAAGGCATCTCTTGGTTCTCAGATCGATGAAGAGATTTCATATTGTGTTGTTGTTATAGAGGTACCATGTTCTTGTGTTACATTTGGCAGAAATGATGAATGATCCGTATATGGTATTGTAACTTGTTGTAACTTGCTGTGAAGGTTGAGAATCATTTGCGGTGATATCTCCTTTAGTCTGCAAATGTTCTGCATATGTCTATACAAAGACAAGAGTTGTTTCCTTGCTTACTGATTCCATAAGTTGAGTTTCTTCAGCCCATAATCGATAAAGTGTTGTGAGTGGTGCATACTCTGCTAGACATGTCTTAGTAAAAGGGAAAGAGTTTTCATCAAATAGGACATGTCGACTAATATACACACGACCTGTTGTAGGCACAAGACATCTGTAACTGTTGGAGAAATCTTTCAAGAATCTTTTGAAGCTGACAAAATGTTTCTATCAGTCTAGTTTGGATATTTGCAGACCGACAGTTTAAAGTCTGAAGACTTTATGATCACCAGACTCAAGACTCAAGACTCAAGACTCAAGACTCAAAACTATTCTCACCGATGCCTTTCTAATCCAAAGTGACGAAGGAAATCCAGAGCAAGTATATGGTTGAGGATTCGATCCTATCCTCCGGAGAAGATCCCTTGGTTGGATAAATATTTCGGATTCTTTTGTTCTTATCTAGATCGATTGAAGATCCGATGGTCGACGAAATATTCTTGGAATGTTCTATTCTTGGAAACCAAGATCCTGATTGTATGGGCGAACAGGATTGATAGGCTATCGTCAGGTTCCTTAAATAGCTCGAATGATCTTCTTAATTGATTCCGTCCAACGGGTAGATTGAAGGAATTCCTTTGGTAAGTGCCAACGGCTATGATGGCATAAAGGAGTATAAAAGGAAGACGTTCTAGTTGTTTTGAAGAGTGTGATCGATAGAGAAATTCCAGAGTCTGAAGCACCTTGATTATTAGTCGATACAGTTTGAGCGAAATTGTATTCACAGAGAGTGTTTATACTTAGCGATACCTTGAGCGAGTGTGGTAGATCATCTACACCTAAAAGTCAAGGAAGATCAACGCTGTAACATCTTTTTGTTCATAGTGGAATCCAGCCAATAGGCTGTCAGTGCAGAAGAATGGACGTAGGCTTGAATCAAGCCGAACCACTATAAACCGCGTGTTCAATTCTCTCTTTCCTTTACTCAGTCTTACGATTGATTATTAATTGCTGCAAATCCTTCAACCTGTCTAAGTATTGTGCAATTATCAAGAAAAATCTTTTATACCTATTCACCCCCTCTAGGTACTTGTACTAGCTATATCAATTGGTATCGAGCCTCGTGTTCTTACTTTATTTGAAGTGTTTTACTTCGAGTAAAAGATCCATGGCTAGTATGCTAGCACCAGTGTCAGTGGAAGGGCAAAGCAATACCAGACCACCCTACTTTGATGGAAAGGATTACAACATCCGGAAGAACAAGATGAAAGCTTTCCTACGGTCAAAGGATCCTCGGAATGGGACATTGTGGAAAGAGGAATCACTCCTACCGCTGCATCAATGTCCGAAAGAGGGAAAGAAACCGTTGAGACCAAATGAATGTCTCAAGAAGAGATAAACAAGAGACAAGCACTCGATGCAAAAGCAATTTACTCTTTATATTGTGCTTTGTCACCAACTCGAATATAACAAATATCTTCTTGTGTTACAAAGAAAAGAAGTCTGGAACAGATTACATATCACCTATGAAGGGATAGACCGAGTGAAGGAGACCCGAGAATTAACATTCTCCTTGGTCAATATGAAGCTTTCAAAATGAAACCAGAGAATCTATAACTAACATGTTTAGCCGTTTTTTACGATATTGTCAATGGTCTTGAGAATCAAGGACAGAAAATTTCTGATCCCATGAAGGTGAACAAGCTACTGCGTGGACTCTCCAAGGATTGGAATCATATAAAGACTTCAATAAGAGAGACGCAAAGAATTATGCCATTATCTGTAGACGAGCTGATTGGAACTCTTCGCCTCTTACGAAGTGGAACGAATTAATGAAGACGAAGATCCAAGAGGTAAGAAATCCATTGCATTAAAATCTAATGATGATTCCGATGATACGATTCAAGAAGATCCGGATGATGAGGAGCTTGCTCTTATGATAAGAAGATTCAGAAAGCTGAATAGAAAAGGAAGAAGGTTCAACTCAAAGAAACAAAGTTTTCGAAACAAAGAAACCAAGTTTGTTGATAATGAGGAACCAAACAAAGATGTAGTCCGCTTCGAATGTAAGACAAAGGGACACATTAGACCCAACTGTCCTCTTCTTCAAGAAGAAGAGAGGAAAAGCTGAAAAGTCTCGAAAAGCTCTCAAAGCCGAAACCCGGAGCGATACGAGTGTGAAGAAAGTGATGAGGAATATGCCAACCCGTGTCCGATGGCACAATCGGACTCGACTGGATCGATTCGAGATTCGGACGGAATTTGAGGTAAGTGATTTTAAAATTCCTGTCAAAGTCTCTAAATACATTGATGAACTATGTTTTAGTCTTAAGACTTCTCTCAAAAAAATTTCCGAACTTAAAAGGAAAATTCAGCTCTAAAACAAAAGGAAATCATTTTAGAAGAAAGAGTGAAAAGTTTAGACTTGAATGTTTCTACTCTTAAAGAGAATGAAGATAATCTTTCAAAAGAAAATGCTTTCTTAAAAACTAACTTATCAAATATTTCAAAGAAATTTTCAATAGGGTCTGAAAAACTTGAGAAAGTTCTTTCGGTTCAAAGACCTTACTTCAATAAGTCTGGTTTAGGTATGACAAAGAAACAATCCCCTTGATTGATTTTCCGAAAGTAAAAGAAAGAATTAAGAAAAGACCGTCAAGAGAGGCTTACAAAAATCATTTCAAGAAAGTTTTTGTAAAGTCTATAGGTCGAAATGCTCTAAAGTGTTCAAAGTGTAACAGTCAGGATCACTTTGAAAAAGAGTGTCCTATGGTTTGGAAGCCTGTTAAAAAGGTATGGCCTAATAATGCTTATCCTACTAACACCAAAGGACCCAAGAAAATTTGGGTACCAAAGAAAGCTTGAGACTCTCTTTTGAATGCGGTCTCTGTCAAAAGAAGGTAAAGTGGTATCTTGACACGGATGCTCAAGACACATGACAGAGACTCAAATTGCTTCATAAAGTTTATTCAAGTAAATGGTGGAAAAGTTTCATTTGGTGGAAACAAAGAAAAGGAAGCATTGTGGGATTTGGAACTGTGAAAATTGGAAATCTCACAATAAGCAATGTCTCTCTAGTGGAATGACTTAACTACAATCTTCTCAAAGATTAGCCAATTGTGTGATACTTGGTTTCAAGATCTCCTTTCAAGAAGGCATATGTTCGAATTTAGTAAAGACTCGACTCGCCTCTTTCATGGGTCGAAGACATGGAAATATCTACCTCCTTGATGTAAAACCAAATGAAACACAATGCCTAATCTCAATTCAAGATGAAGCGGTCTTATGGCACAGAAAGCTTGGCCATGTCAACATGAAGCAATTAGCCAAAATCTCATCAAAGAAGCTTGTTCAAGGTCTACCTAAATTGCCATACCAAAAGTCTGATTCTTGCACACCATGTATTCGGGAAAGCAAGTAAGAAATTCATTTAAGCCAATAAATCATGTCTCTACTAATCATGTACTACGATTGCTGCATATGGATCTCTTCGGACCAACAAGAACCCAGAGCATTGGAGGCAAGAAATATTGTCTAGTAATTGTGGACGATTACTCTCGCTTTACCTAGGTATATTTTCTTGCAAGTAAGTCAGAAACCTTTTCGTACTTTGAGAAGTTTGCTAAAAAGATTCAAAATGAAAAAGGATGTGCTATCTCAAGTATAAGAACAGATCATGGAAATGAATTTAAAAATCAAGATTTTACAAAGTTTTGTGATAAATCTGGTTTTAATCATGTGTTTTCCTCTCCATATACTCCAGAGCAAAATGGAGTGGTGGAAAGAAAGAATAGATCTCTTCAAGAAATGGCTAGAACTCTTTTAATTGAAAGTAAAATTTCTTCACGATTTTGGGCTGAAGTCAAGTTTCAACAAAGATGCTATATCGTCAATAGAGTCTTCCTAAGACCTATTCTAGAGAAAACCCCTATGAATTGTTCAAAGGTAAGAAGCCTATTGTTTCATACTTTCATGTGTTCGGTTGCAAATGCTTTATTTTGAAAAATGCAAATGATCGAGTTGGTAAGTTTGAAGAAAGATCGATGAAGGCATCTTCCTTGGATATTCTACATCAAGCAAAACCTACGAGTCTATAACAAGAAAAGCCGGTCGGTGGAGGAATCAATGAATGTCAAATTCCAAGACTCAACGCAAGATGAATCCGGTCGGACTCGGTATGAGGAGTCCGAACTCCGCTCCGCATCTTTCAAGGCTTACAACTCAAGAAGCATCTCAGACTTTGGAAGTCCAACATCAAGATGCTCATGAAGATTCAAATAAAGAAAGAGATCATCAACCAAGCAAATTAACCAGTAACTGGAAGCATAAGTCCAGTCATCCCAAAGATCTCATTATCGGCGAAATCAATGAAGGAATCCGCACTGATCAAAAAGGCGTGAAGAATCTAGTGCTTTGTGGCTCTCATTTCTGAAATTGAACCAAAAAGCATAAAAGAAGCTTTATCTGATGAAAGTTGGATTGAAGCTATGCAAGAAGAACTCAAACAGTTCAACATCAATGATGTCTGGGAATTGACATCTAAACCAAAAGGTAAAACTGTTATTGGAGCCAAATGGGTATTCAGGAACAAGATGAATGAGGAAGGAAAAGTCGTACGAAACAAAGCAAGACTCGTGGCCAAAGGATATACGCAAGAAGAAGGAATAGACTATGACGAGACTTACGCACCGCAGCAAGGTTAGAAGCTATTCGACTATTACTTGCGTTTGCTTGTTATAAAAATTTCAGGTTATTCCAAATGGACGTCAAAAGTGTGTTCCTAAATGGATTTATCCAAGAGGAAGTTTATGTGGAACAACCACTGGGTTTAAAAACCCAAGGAAGCCGATTCGCCTCTTGACCGAAAAGGCCTTGTATGGTTTAAAGCAAGCACCTCGAGCTTGGTACGACGTACTAAGTAAGTTCCTAATACGTAATGGTTTTGTCAAAGGTAAAGTAGATACTACTTTATTTATCAAAAAGGAAAATAAAAGCTTTCTACTTGTTCAAATATATGTGGACGATATTATTTTTGGATCTCCTAATGAAAGTCTATGCAAGAAATTTTCTAAGTCTATGCAAGAAATTTTCTAAGTCTATGCAGGATGAGTTTGAAATGAGTATGATGGGAGAGTTAACATTCTTTCTTGGATTCCAAGTGAAACAAATGAAGGAAGGAACTTTCATTCATCAAGAAAAGTATGCAAATGATCTTGTCAAAAGGTTTGGATTGGAAAAATGCAAAAAGACCGACATACCAATGTCATGTTCTATGAAGATAGACAAGGATGAAGAAGGGAAGAAAGTAGATCAAAAACGTACAGAGCATGATCGGTTCACTTCTTTATCTTACCGCTTCTAGACCTGATATTTTGTTGAGTGTTTGCATCTGTGCTAGGTTTCAATCAGATCCTAGAGAATCTCATCTCAGTGCCGTAAAACGTATTATTAAATACGTTGCCTCATCTTCAAGCATCGGTCTTTGGTATCCAAAGAGGGGAGACTTTAATCTTCTAGGATACTCGACGCAGATCCGGCGGTTGCGAGTCGATAGAAAGAGCACTTCGGAACTTGTCAACCGCTTAAAATAGGACAAAGGTGTCTTGGTTTTCAAGGCAGCAAAGCACTGTGGCTCTCTCAACGACAGAAGCAGAGTATGTAGCTCTTGGAAGCTGCTATTCGCAAATTCTATGGATAAAACAACAGCTACAAGACTTTGGCATTGAAGACTCATGCACGTAAATCGATGTGACAACACCAAATAAGTGATCAATCTCACCAAAAATCCAATCCTTCATTCAAGAGCAAAGCATATTGAGATTCGACATCACTTCATTAGAGATCATATTCAAAATGGAGAAATCTCGATTCAATTTGTTGATTCAAAGAGTCAACTAGCGGATATTTTCACAAAACCTTTGGAGAAAAATCAATTTGATGTTATCCGTTCAAGACTCAACATTTTGAAGCTTGAAGAAGTTAAAGTCTAGAGACTCACCAATACTCAGACTCTAATCTCTCAGACTCTAAATCCTCAAACTCAGACATTCATGGCTATAGACTGTAAGTTGCTATTTTATCCGGACTTGAAAAGGTACGATTTTTCGTTCAGTTATAATCTGTGTGAAAATAGAAAACTTGTCTTTTCAAAAGGATTAATTCTGGCAGTTATTGATTTTAAAAAGAAGTGTTCGTACACTTTCCTTGTGCCGATTGAACTTCCCTTTTCAAAACTGAGTTATATAAATACAGTTTTTTTTACCCAATCTTCAAAACCCTAAAAGGCACTCTCCTCCCGATCCTGTTTCTACTTCTTGTTCATCTTCGAGAAAGTGGTCATTTTTCTTGGGAAAGCAAGTGAATGAATCTTTCAAACGACAAAGAAGGATGTCTTCTTCAAGGAAATCATCAAGAATAGCAAGCAGGGGACCACAAAGAATGGAGAAGGGACCGACACACTTCGATCTCACCGAGGAGGAAGACTTATCAAGTCAGCGACAAAGTCCGATTCGCTCTCATCCACGTCATTCAACGCCTTCTACCCCACAAGATGCAAGTCAACATCTGGAGGAAGAGATAATCGAGAACGCTGACCCTGTAAGAGTCCAAAAACCCTCCTTTATCTATAAGCTTTATCGCGCGTTGAAAAGCACCGGTACACCATTGAACTATATAGACGATTTCCTTAAGGACAAGAACTATGGGAATTAGTATCTTTTTCTGCGGAAAATGGAGGAATTGGGAATTGCTCCGAAAGGAAAAGCAGAGGACGCACTTGCGAACATTCCAAGTGATCCTCGTGTACCAGTCAAAATCGATTGAAGGGAACGATGATGACGAATGTTCCTTGAATTCCAACCTAGAATGGGTGTGGCAGCAAAGGTGAAAGGAAATCGGATGGATTTGTTCAAATCAAAGGATCGGGAGAATGTGTATTTCGATCGTTGAAAAGAGGGGTGATAAACCCTAGAAGTGTCGATTTTGACTTCCTGGACGCCATCAACATAAACTTAAGAGAGAAGTTGAATTTGCTTCAACTTGAGAAATTTTGCTCTGACACCACGGACGGTTATGCACAACTGACCGCATATTTCTATTCGAATCTCAGCTTTTTGGATGTGAATAGAATTTCATTCAGTGTGTGAAACCAAGTCTACGTGGTAGATGTAGACATGTTGGCGGACATAGTTGGAGTTGAACGAGGACGTTATCATCCAATCAAAGTCTCACATGCTCGTACTACTCTGGAACTGGTCAAAGATAGGGATACAAAGAAGAGAATTACCTACTCAAGGATGAATGCCATCAACATCGTGCTTCATAAGATTGTGATCAACTGTCTCAGACCGAAGTCTACCTCAAAGACTGCTGTGTCTAATTCTAAAGCAAAATTGATGTACGCGATCAACTCAGGACGGAAGTTCTCTCTCCCTCATACCATTCTCTTCCACATGTACAGAGCAATGTCGAAAGACAAGGGACAATTGCCTTATCCAAGTCTGGTGACCAAGATCTTCAGACAAATGAATATTGAACCGCCTCATACACTTTGTGTTCGACCGTGCGATAAGATGGTGGTAGGTTTGAAGATGTTAACAAAGATGCGTCTCGCAAGAACTTTCCAAGGCAATGGAGAAATTCGAGTGAAGTCTCCAGCTTCGTCTCGTTTCAAAGAGAAAAGGAAAGGAGGCCATTGGAGCCCCATCGAAAAGAAGAAAAGAACTCTCATCTTGGAGGATGAAGATGAAGAGGATGAAGATGAAGAGGATGAAGATCCCACTATCTGTGCTTTGACAAGAACCAGACGTTCTGTGCCTCAACCGACAGAACTTCAGAAGAAACAGAGAGAAGAAGAGGAGCAAGCCAAGAACAGAGAAGAAGAAGAGCAGAGAGAGAAGGAGAAAGAAGCTGAAGAAGAAAGAGAAGGAGAGAAAGAAAAGTCTGCAGCTGAATCTGGAGAAAAGGGAAATCAAGATACAGAAGAGCATGATCATCACTCTTCCCCTTTTGATGTCCTAGAGACAGGGGGAGTTGGCGAGCAAGAAAGGTTCTCACCACATGCTGTCGATAGTGAAGGTCCAAGACAATCTCCAGCAAACCCAGAAGAAGTTCAGGTTTCTCAATTGCCTGAAGAAGGACACAATACGTCGACTCCAAATCTGCAAGACTATACAGAAGCTCCATCGTCTGCATTCACTCCATCTGAGAAAGCTCATGCAAGTACACAGACGGACAACTCAGCAGATTTTCGTCGTATTCTTGATATCCTTCTGGAAATGCGGGGATAAATATATGCTCGACTCGTGAGATTCAAACCATAAAGAATCTTGGACAAGCATCTTCGGTTACCCTGGAGGACAAAATGAAAGACCTCGCTCTACAACTTCAAGCCAATGCCAAAGGAGAGGAGGTAGCTCAACTCGGGAAGACTTGAAGAGGCTAGAAGGCATAGTCCAATCTATGGGAGATTCCAGATCGTACGCATTCCCAAGCAGACCTGATTCCTTTCTCATCTTTTTAATGATGACAAAAAGGGGGAGAACCAATTTGAACCAACATCTTTTAAACTTCGACTTTTTAAATTTGTGGTTATGCTTTTTGAGTTTGACTTGAGTGAACTTGGGTGTGAATTTAAATTTGACTGAATTAGCTGTGGATTTAGATGCTTGACTGGTTGCATTTATATCAAGTGTTGTTTTATGGTATTACTCATGAAAGACTAACCAATTTTCTTGGATGCAGAGTTTGGTTGTTTTATTAATCTTTATGAGTTAGCCATATTGCTTGAGAAATGTTTTTGCAGGTCAAAGCTATTCAAATCTACAAGAAAGTTTTGTCACCATCAAAAAGGGGGAGATTGTTGGAGAAATCTTTCCAGAATCTTTTGAGGCTGACAAAACATTTCTATCGATCCTAGTCCGGATATTTGCGGACCGACGCTTTAAAGTCTCGAAGACTTTATGATCACCGACTCAAGACTCAAGACTCAAGACTCAAGACTATTCTCACCGACGCCTTTCTAATCCAAAGGACGAAGGAAATCCAGAGCCGAAGTATATGGTTGAGGATTCGATCCTATCCTCTGGAGAAGATCCCTTGGTTGGATAAATATTTCGGATTCTTTTGTTCTTATCTAGATCGATTGAAGATCCGATGGTCGACGAAATATTCTTGGAATGTTCTATTCTTGGAAACCAAGATCCTGATTGTATGGGCGAACAGGATTGATAGGCTATCGTCGGAGTTCCTTAAATAGCTCGAATGATCTTCTTAATTGATTCCGTCCAACGGGTAGATTGGAGGAATTCCTTTGGTAAGTGCCAACGGCTATGATGGCATAAAGGAGTATAAAATGAAGACGTTCTAGTTGTTTTGAAGAGTGTGATCGATAGAGAAATTCCAAAGTTTGAAGCACCTTGATTATTAGTCGATACAGTTTGAGCAAAATTGTATTCACAGAGAGTGTTTATACTTAGCGATACCTTGAGCGAGTGTGGTAGATCATCTACACCTAAAAGTCAAGGAAGATCAACGCTGTAACATCTCTTTGTTCATAGTGGAATCCAGCTAATAGGCTGTCAGTGCAGAAGAGTGGACGTAGGCTTGAATCAAGCCGAACCACTATAAACCGCGTGTTCAATTCTCTCTTTCCTTTACTCAGTCTTACGATTGATTATTAATTGCTGCAAATCCTTCAACTATCTAAGTATTGTGCAATTATCAAGAAAAATCTTTTATACCTATTCACCCCCCCTCTAGGTACTTGTACTAGCTATATCAGTAACCTTTATGACGTTCACTATATCCAATGAACACACATGTGAGTGATCTTAGATCAAACTTGTGCTGAGCATAGGGTCGTAAACATGGATAACATGCACATCCAAACACCCTGAGATGATCATAACTAGGTTCTTGTTGGTATAATCTTCTGTGAGGTGACTGCATCTGCAATTTTGGTGTTGGAAGTATATTGATAACATAGTTAGCTGTTATGAATGCATCTACCCAATATTTCAATGGAACTCTGCCATGATAAAGTATGGCAAGACCTAGTTCAACAATGTGACGATGCTTCCTCTTAGAAATGCCATTCTATTCAGGTGTGTAAGGACAAGAGATGTGCCGTTTGATACCACAGTTCTGCAAATGAGTCTAAAACCTGTGACTAATGAATTCTCCTCCACCATCACACTAAAATATCTTGATTTTCGACTCAAATTGATTCTCTACTTGCTTTTGAAATAGAACAAAGATGTTATAGAAGTCTGACTTCAACTTCAGTGGATAGATCCAACTAAACCGAGAGAAATTGTTTACAAAAAGAACATAGTATTTGAAATTTTAAAAAGAAGTAACAGGTGAAGGGCCCCAGATATCACAATGGACTTTCTGTAAGGGCATAGTAGCTATAGATTTTGATAATGGAAATGGTAAAGCTGTGGTCTTAGCAATTTGACAACTGCTACACATGTTCTGCATTCTAGTATTACACTAAATCAGTTGTTGATTCTGCAAGTACTTCAAGATATTCAAACTGGTGTGTGCCAATCGTTGATGCCATGTATCCTCTCCTACTGCTCTGTTTCTTTGAGTTAGAAATGCTTTTGTTGTTTGTAAATTTACTCAATACAACCCTTTAATTTTCCTCCCGAGCAGCAGAGTTGTGTTGGTGCAATTGTCCTTTACATAGACACCAAATTTATCAAAAACAAATGAGCATGGATAGTCATATTTTAATTTGGATACTGACAGAAGATTCTTCTTTATATCAGGGACAATTAGCACATCATTTAAAGGCAATGAATTTGTTTCAATATTTAGTCATGTATTACTAGTATAGGTGATAGGAAAACATGATCCATCCCCAATTATAATAGTGTCATAGCCAGTATATCTAGAGGGATTATGAAGTATACCAAGATTGGCTGTAATATGTGCAGTTGCACCAGTGTCTGGATACCACTCACTTCCTTTGGAGTCTTTGAGATATATTGCTGCTAGAGCTGTTGGAATTTCCTCAGCTTGATAGGAATTATCAAAATGATACCAGCAATGTAAAGCATCATGTCCTGGTCTCTTGCAAATTTGACACTCTAATCTCATGCTGTCAGCTGATTTCTCATCCTGCAAATCCTTAGAAAAGGTTAGATTTGAAGTGGGATAGGATCTTGTTTATTGATATCTCTGTGAGGAACCAGCATAAGGGCGGAATCCTGGATTAGAAATAGAACCAGAGGGATTGTGGAATTGCTTAACTTTCTGACCCTCTTGTATGTAATTGATGTTATTTGGTCTGTAACTTGAATCTCTTCTAGGATATCTAAAGCCTCGACCTCTGTTATTAAGAAATCTTCCTCTTCCATAGCTACGGCCTCCTCAACTATTCACCCTTAAAGTTCCAAAACCAGAATTGTGCTGCATAGGTTCTTTGTCAAGTTCTTCCCTTTGTTGAACTTTTGTTCTTCTTTGACTATAATACGCCATATTGGGATTGTATGAACTCAATGAGTACCTTTGTAACCTTACTTCAAACCTTTCTAGCTGAGATATCACCTCATCATAGTCTGGTTGAGGTTTTAAACAATAGATGGTGGATTTAAAATTTTCATACTCAGATCCTAAACCCTCCAAAACTCCAAACAACTTTGTTATTTCATCTATAGGCTTCCCTATAGCATTGAGTTGATCACAGATCGATTTATATTCTCTAAGATACACAGCCAGAGATCGATCTCGTTTCTAACATGCTTGTAGCTTTCCTCTCAACTCAAATTCCCTAGCCACAGAATTTTGTGTAAATCTATTGAGCAAGGTTTGCCATACCTCATAATATGTTTCTAAGCCAATGATTAGGCTTAGAATGTTTTCAGATACAGCTCCGCTTATCTAGGATGATATCAGCTGATCAGTCTTTGTCCAATCAGTGTAATATGGGTTTACAACTTTTGTTTCACACCCTTCTATTTCAATTTGCAACATTCAAGGAGGTGATGGAATTTCACCAATGAAGCCAAAGAGTTCTTGGCTTCTCAAAAATCTATGGATCTGTGCTTGCCATAACAGAAAGTTATCTTCGGCAAGTTTGATTGTGACAAAATTCAAGATATCCACATGTATTGGGAAAGGTTACTTCTGTGTTCTAGCTGCCATTACTCTATTTTCTCAGCTTTGAAGAAGATGATAACAGCACTGATATTATGATAGTAACCTCAATTACCGTGACTTGTGATCTGCTGCAACTTCAGTTTCTTCACTTTGATTCAATGAATGATTGCTGAATAAGCCTTTGTAACAGGTATGATCTTCTACTCTGATACCATGTGAAGATGAAGAAACAAAACTGAAGAACTAGAGAATGTGAAGATGAAGAGATATGTCGAAGAACTGAAGATCAATCAAGAAGCTTTGAATTCTTCTATTTCAATGAGATTGTAATACAAAGTCTGTATATCTCGGATCATCAATGAACAAAGAAGATTTACACTTCTAAATTTCTCTCTCTCTCTCTCTCTCTCTCTCTCTCTCTCTCTCTCTCTCTCTCTCTCTCTCTCTCTCTCTCTCTCTCTCTGTTTCTACTGTCAAAAATACAGAGCATTCGTTTATAGAAAATACTCTATCTGTTTTCCTCAACGGAACACAAGATGATCCTGCTAAGACTTCTTTATATCTTTTCCTATCGAAGAAGATGAAGATACAACTGAAAAACTAATTTTATCAAGACTGTTTCTCAATCTGTTTCAATCCTCAACTGAATAACTGCTCACATGTCTTTATGAGTTGGCAATCCGTGTCAGTCTTCGTCACAAACTCTTCACATTGATGACAATCCATATCAACCTTCATCACGATCGTTTATTTGAGTTGTCGTGTCTTCTCCAGTCCGTGTTACTCACTTTGTTGCTTTGCAGCTCTTCTTTCTCTCTAATATCAGCCTCTGTTCTTTCTCTTTTAATATCAATCTTCACCCTCTTTTCTCTGTTATCAATATCAACAGCATAGATAGTTGGTACAGTTGGTGTTTTTGATTTATACTCCTTAACAGGGACCCGAAAGTCTAGGAAGACCCGATGGAGTTCAAGCCCGAGAGGTTCTTGAACTCCACTGGCGGAGGAGCAGCCACCGGGTTCAACATCACGGGGAACAGGGAGATAAAGATGATGCCGTTTGGGGTGGGGAGGAGGATCTGCCCTGCGTCCGAGCTTGCGATGCTACACCTGGAGTACTTCGTGGTGAACCTGGTGTGGCTGTTCAAGTGGCGGACGGTGGCCGGCGAGGAGGTGGACCTATCGGAGAAGCAGGAGTTCACCGTAGCGATGAAGAAACCTTTAAGGGCCCAGATTTCATCCAGGAATTAGGGACCCTTGAATTTTGGAAAATTTGTGTCGATTGTTGCCTTCACGCACTCTCTCTGATGTACACGCTTCTTTGCTTGGGAACCCTCGAGGTGTTTGTGTGAAAATTCCTCAAAGAACGCACGTGAAGCTTTTCAAACCACCGCCGCACTTCGGTCACGATGTTATTATGCCAAACACTACCCACCATTTCACGTGTACTGCAGTGACAATTTCTCTCTACAATCATCGATATGCATCCCTAAATATTAGCATCGGTCCTTTGGCATCTTGCGTTAAAAACCAAATTGGCTAAACTACTAGAAGAAACAGCATTCAAATAGCACTCGCCCGGCAGGCGCGTAAAAATGCGACCCAAATTCCAACGAAATTTTCAGAAGAATTAGGCTTAGGGTGCATTTGTTTCACGAAAAACTCAATGATAAAGGAAAATGCTTTCCAGGAAAGCATTTTCCAAGAATACGATTTATTTTCCTTTGTTTAGCAGTGTATAATTAAAAATATTTTCTGTCATTTGAATCCCATTAAAAAATAATTTCACACCTCATCACAGAAAAAAATAAATTTTTAATTTAAAAAACTTCAAATTTTTAATATTGTTGTTATTTATTTACTTTTATTTTCTATTTTTTTCTTTTCTTTCTTTTTATTTCCTTTTTTCTCTTTCACTCCTCAACTTCCTCATGCCATCCCTTCGCTTCGTCTGGCGCTTTGTTCCCGGCTAGCTTACAAGCGGTAAGCTCCAGCTATCGCTAGAAATGGCAAGCTCGCTAGCTAGCCGCTAGAGGCTGTGAGCTCACCCAATCTAGCGAGGCTTGAGTCTCATCGCTGGAGGCCACGAGCTCACCCGATTTAGCAAGGCTTGAGGCTCATCAACCTCGGGTAAGCGCAAGCCTTGTTGTTGAAAGCCATGAGATCGCTCGATCTAGTGAGACCAAAGCTCACCGGTTGTCCTTGTGGCCGATGACATGAAGAAGAAGCGAAAAGAAAAAGAAAAAGAAGCAAATTCGAATTTTTATTTTTATTTTTAAATGTTTTCCAATTTTTAATTTTTGTAAAAAATAAAAATTCAAATTCAATTTTTTTTAAAATATATTTCTATAAGAATAATTGTTTGTAAACCAGGCATCAAATCTAAGCTTTGGTAGATTCGGAAAACGTTTTCCGGTCTTTTCAAAAGGAAAATCATTTTCCTAAATTTAAGCTTTCCTAGGAAAACATTTTCCATTGACTCGTTTTCCTAAGCGACCCAAACGCTGGAAAATGAGGAAAAAATTTTCCCCGAAAATGTATTCAACAAAACAAACGCACCCTTAGATCTAGTACTTTATCTTTCAGTTTCTCCTTTTCTTTGATTTCATAATTTAAAACCGACATACATGACAGCTGTTGATCTAGTACTTTATCTTTCAATTTCTCCTTTTTAAAACCGACACACTCGATAGCCATAGATCTGGTACTTTATCTTTCAGTGTCTCCTTTTCTTTGATTTCATTATGCAAAATCGACAAACTTGACGGCTATAATAGGATAAGAATCATCGCTCGATATAACAATTGATTTTAGTTCAATTGAAAAGTTCTCGAATCTGTGAATACTTATCCAAGCGAAGCCAGCTTGCCCCTTTCCACATGGACCACATCAAGGCCCACTAGCACGCCTCAATGGCCCGGCCTAAAGAGCTTACGGGGGAATCATGGCAGCACGGCAGCCCGTGAGATCAATCGATCGATAGGTCACTCGCGTTCCACGATGACTTCGGGAGAGCATGGTAACACTTCTTGGCCGAGGGTTTCTTTTCAAAAATAGTTCTTTTCTATTTCTACTCCAGGGAACAATTTTTGAGTAAAATAAGGTGTTTGGTAACGACACAAAATTTCTATTCCTGAAATTGAAAAAGAATATAAATGCATTTGATATGATTTTTTATTTTTTGTATTTTTTTTTATTCTTGCTCACGAACGGCCAACTGCCACCCATCACCATTGCCCGCCGCCCGTCGCCACCGGCTGCCGCCATAGGAACGTTGGCCGACGGCAACGGGCAGCGGGCAACGGTGACGAGCAACGATTGGCAGGTGGCGGCAATGACGATGGCTAGCGGTCCTGCAGCAGCGGCTGGCAATCGATGGCAGCAACGGCGGTCAGGGGTGGCCAGTAGGCTATGAGCAGCAGCAACGACGATCAAATAGCAATGGTCGTCGCCGATGGAGCAGCGGTCGATGACGGCCGACAGGAGGTGGCCAGTGGTTGGCAGGCAGCCACCCAAGGCCGTAACAAGCAAGAAAAACAAAAGAGAAAAAGAAAAGAAAAAATTAGCTTATTTCTAGAAATTATTCCCGAGAATAAGAAGCTATTTTTTTTTTTTTTTTTTCTTCTTTTTTTTGTTCCCGGGAATAAAAGTTTTACCAAACAGATTTCTGTTCTTTTCTTCTTCTTTTTTTGGAGAACAAAAGAATAGAAATTGGGAGAAATAAAAACGTTACCATGCAAACCCTTCTTCTTCCTCCTCCTCTTCCCCTATCTCTTTCCTCTCCGGAGTTTCAGCTACTTCGCCACAAGGGAAAAACCCTAAATCACTCCCGGTTCGTTCGATCGGCCGATCGAACCCCACCTCCGGCGTCGCGCTGCTCGATTTTGCAAATGGCTTTTCTCTAGCGTTGCTGTGTAGAGGCGGAATCCCCAATTTTCTAGAGGGAGAGATGGAGGAGGTGAAATCGTCGGCAGCGCACCACCAGCAACTGCTGATGCAACATCACCACCACCAGCGGAAGCAGCAGCACATCTTGCTCCTCCAACAGTTGCAGAAGTAGCAGCAACAGTAGGTGGCCGCCATGTTGCGATTCTCGTCCAACATCAACATGCACCTACGTCCTCCGGGGCTCTCCCTCCACCTGATCCAGTAGAACCCTAGCATCTCCGCCCCCAATTTGCAGCAGCAACAGCAATTGCAGCAGCAGCAAGAGAAAGTGATTCAACCGGGGAATCAGGTCAGATGGTGTACCAGGAAACCTAGCGTGTTTGTCACCCGGACTTCAAGCGCCCCTTCTCTTCTTTCGAGGACGCTTGCAAAAGGTTGTCCTCTCTCTCTCTCTCTCTAGCCGAGATGTTTTTGTTGTTCTTGTCTTTTGAAGTAGTTCTTTTGGTTGGGAAAGTTGATGAGAAGAAATGGTACTTTTTACTACGATGCGGTAAAGATAGCACCTTGCACAAGAGATCAATTAGCTTAGATAATGACCTACACACGACTTTGTTTCGACTGTAAATTGCACTGTTTGATTGGAAATTCAGTTGATTCCAACCCAAGCGGGTGCTCTTTTTGCACATTAGTAACATTTGATGTTGAATTGTCAATCTATAGTTTAATTAATCTGGACAACAACTGTCTTTAGTGAATTATCAGGGAAAAATTTGCCGTTTTGAGTGGTGCATGTCGGCACAAAAAGAGGTGGATTTAGTATTGGCTGCTTAGCAAGAGCCAGCGTTTTGATTTACATACGAATCCCAGTATTGCTTCTGGTTTGTTCTACTATCTTTTGTTCTGCCATAGTTCCCAAGTTTCTCGTGTCAGGAACTTAGATTGTTAAGATAATGGAGGAGTGTCGTGCAGCTATCTTTGGAGGGTAGTATATATATGGATGGTGTCAAGAGCAGTGCAGCAGAGTTTGGCGTTCAGGCAGCTAGGTATAAGGATGGACTTGCGTATTCTTCTTGAAGAGGATACCGCCTTAGCTAGTGATGCCCAAAGATAGTGTCCCTTGAGTAAAGCTGTCCAACTATTTACCATAAATTTAAGTACTGATATCTGATTACAAGTAGCTGCTTTAGTTTTCAGGCTTGGTCATTAAACCTTTCTGTGTGGTGCAGATTGTTGCCTTACCATGTGATAGTAGATTATGAGGCCGAGGAAGCCGATAGAATCCTCGATTCTAACACTACAGGTCAGATGGCTTCTCGTTCACAGCAATGGGATCATAACATTGCTGCCAAAGTAGCAAAGTTTACTTTGACATTTCAAGGTTGTTTGCTTGAATTGTAGGTCTCTTAATGCTTGATGTGGTGCCATGAACTATGAGCGCAGCATAATCTCTCAAGAGCCTAAGAAAGATTTTCATTCTCACCACCTGTCATCTTATTAGCATAATTTCCATGATCTCTTAGTCACCTTTTAAATGTACGTTCGATTTCTAGATCAAATTCAGTAAGTTTCTCTTGTTGGCTACATGTCATAAATCGATGTACACAAAAAATAAAACAAAAGCTATATTAAACTTAGAATTATCCGGTATCAATGTTAATTGATGTTAAACGAACAATTCCTTGCAACGGCGCCAAAAACTTGTTCGAAAAATTCTAAATGCAAGTGAATGTGTCAAACAAGTAATACAATGATGAGAAAAAGTATTCATCCCACAGAGATTGACGATTAATAAACTAATTAAATGCTAAAAATAGATTAATTCTAAAAATTTTCTAACAAATCAAAATAGAATTGAGAATAAATTAAAATTAAAATTCTAAAAGTAAAATTTGGAGGCTAATTGCAGTAAATCAATCAAATAAATATGCTAGAGCATCTGATTTCACCATAACCACTAGACATGAATTTTAGATTGTTGCGCGTACCAAAACGTTATCAAACATGTGATGGCGTAATTACCTAATCTATGTATTATCATATCTCTAGGTATAGCAAACCTACTCAATTTAGTAATCCACTCTAAATCTATGTGAATTTAAATAAACATAGTGCATTAAAATTTATGAATATTCCCAGCTTATAATGGGTCTTTTGAATTGCCTTATTACCAAAAACCATACAAATAACGCGGTATATCCCTATCCACATTTAATTCATGGTTATATATTATAATGAGCAATTGCATATTATCATTTTTCAGTCTCAAACATGCACATCAAATCATTCAAGTTGTGGTTAGTCACTTCAAAGCATTAAACACAATAATATGTATTTCACATGAACGAAACTGCTTGCACGCAAAAAAATCATTAAATTCACATCATCATGGTTAGGCTATATCGTACCATTAACAAAAGAAAATTAGGACATAGTAGAAGAAGAAATAAAAATACAAATCAAACGCAGTATCTTGAATTAAAGAACAAAAATCATGTCATTACTTTTATCTTCTCTTCAAAACACTTGATAAAACTCTCAAAACAGTGAAAAGCAATATAAAAATAAAAACCTCGTTGTCCCCTAGGTTTTCAATATTCTCCTATTTATGGAATACATCCAGGACCTTTATCTCTAGGCAATTGCTTATTTTTCGTATAAAATTAGCGAGTAAATCAAAGTGCTTGCAGATAAAATTAGGAAACAAAATTAAGGATTCTCTAATTTGATATCCACTTCCAATGCTTTCTAATTTGAATTTATGATTTTTGTCATTTTTTTCTTATCTTTTCCAAATCTCATTATTCTACATAATCAATGAAAACTCAAATAATCATAAGGAAATCTAAATATTTTCTTATTGCATTATTTGTTGCCTAAAATAAGTAAAATAACACTATATTTATAGAGTTAACAAATAGCACTCAAATTGCACTTGCCAGTTGGTGCACACAGATGCAATTCAAATGCTAGCAAAATTTTCATAAGAATTACGCTTAGATCTAATACTTTATCTTTAACTTTCTCCATTTCTTTGATTTCATTGTTTAAAACCAACAAACTTAACAGTAATAGCATGAGGATCATCACTCAATATAACAACCGATTTTTGTACTCCTAAGTACATTTGGTTCAGCTTTGCATATGGAGTTTGGCTGTAATGTAAATGTTGAAAACCAAAACCTTTTGAAGGAATGCAAATTATGTTTGGTAAAAACTCTTAATAGATAAACTTTAGATTTGGCCAAAAGCCTCGTGAAAAACTTCCCAAACTACTCAGCATTTCCTGAATGGGCTTTCAAGACTGAAAATCCATTAAGAAAACTGAACTAAGCGCACCCGAAGAATTTGCGTTTCAACCCAAACTGGAGAAGCCCATTAGCACACTATAGTGGCCTAAAGTAGAGAATTTCCAAGGTAATTTCTGGAGCATGGCGGCCCATGAGATCGATCGCTCGCTTGCATCCCACGGCGATTTCTTCTTCTTCCACTTCCCCTCTCTCTCTCTCTCATCTCTATGGAGTTTCAGCTACTCCGCCACAGCGGAAAGCCCTAAATCGCTTCCGATTCAATCAATTAGCCAATCGACCCACCTCCTTCAGCATCCTTCAGTGTCGCATTGCTCAATTTCACGAATGGCTCTTCTCTAACGTTGCTGCGTCAAGCCTGAATCCCCCATTTTCTATAAAGAGAGATGGAGGAGGCAAAATCGTCGGTGGAGCACCACCAGCAACAACAGTAGTAATAACAATAGCAGCATCAACATCAGCAACAATTCCTACTCCTATATTCCAGCCATGTTGTTACATCCAATTCATTTTCCTAGTCATTTTGGTTTATAATGATTCCACGGTTCTATTTCGTGATTTCAATTCGACTTCGTTTTAAGTTGTTATTGAAGAGAACTTATAATTTCTTATTAAATCGCCATACAGACTATTAGAAGTTCAGTTCTGATATAACGTTTCAAATAGTACTAGATGCTTCGTTTTGGAATTTTCTTCTATGCTTTACGCATGGAATTGGGTCGGGCTGGGGAACCGAGATTACCGCCATCATCACATCAATTCTCATAAAAGAATAGTCAGAAACCAACGCAAGTAAGAAGTCAAGCTCTAGCGGGCCCGCACCGAAGGGCATCCCGTCTGCCCCCGCTTCTTACGGTCTCTCCTCCATAGTGGAAGTTATGGAGGTTCGGAGAAAATATTGAGTGGTCCGGGACCGTCACGTCAGCGTGGTCCTGGACCACTCACGCGGCGCCACATGTGAGGGAGGAGACAGAGAAGAGAAAGAGGAGAGAGAGCATAAGAGAGTTAGGACAGGGGCAGGTCCTTTGGTTCCCTCCCTTTACACGTGGCGCCGTATGAGTGGTCCGGGATCACGCTGATGTGGCGGTCCCGGACTGCCCAATATTTTCTCGATCTTCTCTGGAGGTTCCAGATCCTCCGCCCAATTTCATCAACGTCGTATAGGTGCCTTCTTTCCCGCTTACTTCAGTAAACAGGACTCGTTCCCAGATGCAGGCGGCGGCGGCTTGGCCCTCTTCGGGTTCCTAACCAAACCGATGTCTTCACACTTTCCGATCTTTCGTCGTTCAAGTCCGGGCCACTTCTGCTAGCATCAATTGAATATTCTCGAGGGTGTGATGTTGAAGTTTTTTTTCCTTATTTTATTCAGCCAGGTCCACGAACGTGTTTTGACGATCGTAAAGAAAGCTACTTTTTGGACGTCAGCCATTCCGTTTTCTTTCTGCTACGTCGTCAACCTCGTCTCCGATCTTATATCTCTGCAAATCCTTAACTTGGTCTTCCTCAAGTACTCAGAGTCAATCCCGCAAAAGATGGAAGTCTGGTTCCTCATCCTCGTCACCCTCTCCGTCGCTGCCCTCCTCAGAGCCACCCTCAACCTCCTCTCCTCCGCCCCCAACAAGAAGATCCTCCCGCCGGGCCCCCTTACCTTCCCGGTCGTCGGCAACTTCCTATGGCTCCGCAAGTCCCTCTCAGAGCTCGAGCCCGTCCTCCGCTCCCTCCACGCCCGCTACGGCCCGATGGTCACCCTCCACATGGGCTCCCAACCCGCCGTCTTTGTCGCCTCCCTGACCCTCGCCCACGAGGCCCTCGTCCAACGGGGCGCCGTCTTCGCCGACCGCCCACCGCCCTCCACCACCGTGCGCCTTCTCTCCAACAACCATCAAAACATTATCACCTCCTCCTACGGCCCCGCCTGGCGCCTCTTCCGCCGGAACCTCACGGCGGAGATCCTCCATCCCTCCCGCCTCCGCTCCTACTCCCGCGCCCGCACGCGGGTCCTCAACATGCTCGGGGCGGAGCTCAAGTCACAGCCTGGCGGAGTAGTCCGCGTCATCGACCACTTCCAGTACGCCATGTTCTGCTTGCTGGTCCTCATGTGCTTCGGAGACTGGCTCGAGGAGGAGCAGATTAAGCAGATCAAGGAGGTTTCACGACGGGGGCTGATGAGTCGACGGCGCTTCAACGTCCTCAATTTCTGGCCGTGGCTTAGCAAGCTCGTCCTCCGGAAGCGATGGGAGGAGGTTTATGAGCTCCGCGAGTGTCGTAAACGCGTCCTTATCCCGCTCATCAGAGCTCGACTCAAGGCCAAGCAAGAGCAGCTGAGCAAAGCCAAGGAGGACGGGAACGACGGCAACGGCGATTGGATCGTGCCGTACGTGGACACGCTCCTGGACCTGGAGCTACCGGAGGAGAAGAGGAAGCTGGAGGAGGACCAGATCGTGAATTTGTGCTGGGAGTTCCTCGGCGCCGGCACCGACACAACGTCCACGGCGCTGCAGTGGATCATGGCCAATCTGGTCAAGTACCCAGAAATCCAAGAGAGGCTCTACGATGAAATCAAATCAGTCGTCGGACAAGGGGCGGAACAAGTGAAGGAGGAGGACCTGGAGAGAATGGCCTACCTAAAGGCGGTGGTACTGGAGGGGCTGCGCCGCCACCCGCCGGCGCACTTCGTGGTGCCGCACGCGGTAAAGGAGGACGCCGAGCTGGGTGGGTACACGATCCCCAAGGACGCAATAATCAACTTCATGGTGGCGGAGATGGGTTGGAACGCAGAAATCTGGGAGGACCCCATGGCCTTCAAGCCCGAGAGGTTCTTGAACTCCGCCGGCGGAGGCGAAGCCCGCGGCTTCGACATCACGGGGAGCAGGGAGATAAAGATGATGCCGTTTGGGGTGGGGAGGAGGATCTGCCCTGCATCCGGGTTCGCGATGCTGCACCTGGAGTACTTCGTGGCAAACCTGGTGTGGCTGTTCAAGTGGCGGACGGTGGCCGGCGAGGAGGTGGACCTGTCGGAGAAGCAGGAGATCACCACGGTGATGAAGAACCCTTTAAGGGCCCAGATTTCTTCCAGGAATTAGGGCACCTGAATTTCGGAAAATTTATGTCGATCGTTGCCTTCTAAATATATTCCCATAAATAAACGCTTATCCACACACTCTCTCTCTTATGTACCTGCTTCTTTACTTGGGAACCCTCGAGGTGTTTGCGAAAATTCCTTCAAGAACGCACGTGGAGCTTTTCGAACCGCGGCCGCACTTCGATCACGATGTTATTATGCCAAACACTACCCAGCACTTCACGTGTACCGCAGTGACAATCTCTCTCGACGATCATCGATATGCATCCCTAAATATTAGCATTGGTCCTTTCGCACTTGTATTAAAAACGAAATTGGCTAAACTCGCAGGAGAAACAGCATTCGAATTGCACTCGCGGGCTGGTGCGCAAAGCCGACTGGTGCGCAAAGATGCAATCCAAATTCCGGCGAAATTTTCAGAAGAATTAGGCTTAGATTCAGTACTTTATCTTTCAGTTTCTCCTTTTCTTTGATTACATTATTCAAAACCGACAAACTTGCAGCTATAATAGGACAAGAACCATCGCTCGATATAACAATTGATTTTTGCTCAATCAGAAAGTTCTCGAATCCGTGAATAATTACATAAGCAGGCCAGCTTGCCCCTTTCCACATGGGCTACATCAAGGCCCATGTGGAACCAGCAATGGGGACCCAATCCTCAAAATGAAAGTTAAGTTGGAAGCTTCTTGCATTAAATGTTAAAATTGAGGATATGTGCAGGATCCATCTAAAAGATTTTGAAAGCATTCATTATCGTTCAGACACTACCGATGATTTATCAAGTTGAATGCGATTGAGCTTATGGCGGGAGCCTCTCTTGCGTGTCTTAGCATTAGCAATGCCGAGTTTGGATTGGAGCTTCTTCTCATCATGAATCATAATGAATTACCATGCGGGCATGACGGAGGATGCTGATTTTGCCTAGCTCTCACCTCGTTCTCTACATTTTCTCTTCTGGTTTACAGATGAATTGTGAAGATTGAGACTTCAACAACATTACAATCTCGTGGTGCAAAATCAAGAGAAATTCTGCATCAGGTAACTGCAAACTTTATATATTAGACAAGTTCATGTGCATTTTGTCTCCAAGTTGAACAATTTCAGAGTGTCGCTAGCAAGTTGTTATATGAGGAATGAGCAAGTGCAAACATCGAATCAATGCTATTTCATCAATATCAATGTCCATTCACAGCATTACTCATATTTATTTCACGAAAGTTGCTCGTTTTTCTGAGAGTGTATCATCATGGAGTCAAATTTCTTACCCAATCCAAATACAGAACCAAAAGCTCATATGAATCATCATCCTCAGCAGTCATAATCTATATAAAAGCAAAATCATATCTTTTTCCCCTCAATCCAAGACACCGAACGAGAATCTCCCCAATTCGCACTATTATTATACAAAGCAGCACACCAAAAAGCAGGGTCACTTCCCTTCCTCCTCCTCCTCCCTCTCAAAAGACCATGTGGAACTGTGGCACTCAGAGCCAACCTTGGGTAAGACCTCCCGGAGGTAAGGCTCGAGGTCGTCAGAGACAAGGCAGTACCTAGTGAGGGTAACCTTGTCAGCAGTGGCGGCGATGAACCCAAACCAAACTCGAATATGGTGACGTTGGCTGGCTAGGGGACCTTTACGATGCCTTTCATGCCGGCAGCTTTGGAGGGCAAGCTTGGGGTGGTTGAGGCGCTGGAAAGTGCAATCATTAGTAGTAGGCAAGATCGTTCCAGGGTCTTCTGAGAGGGAGGAGGAGAATGTATTTGGGTGAGGAGTGTTTGGGTGAGAGAACGTGTTTAGAGTCAATAATGTGTTTGGAGGCTGAACATTGTTTCAATCCTAACCTGACCCGAAACATGTTTGTTTGCTTGTTTTATAATTGTTACCTGAACAATATTAAGACCCGAAATATGTAATCATCTTATTACGTACTCAATTCATGTTCCGGTTGGGTCGGGTCTTTGACACCCCTGATTACAACATGGTCACTCTTGAAATTTGAAATTGGTCACAACTCGTGCTCTTGGCAAATTTTAGGAATGATCGTGGAATAAAAGCCGAGTGAAAATGCAGGCACGACTTAACTTTTGGACATGGGCTTGGGCTGGCTACATAGAAGCCTACCAGCACGAGGCAAGGCCCCACTCAAAGAGCTTCCATGGAATTGTGAGACCAGTGAAATTGATTGGTCGCGGCCCACAGTGACTTCTTCTTCTTCTTCTTCTTCTTCTTACCCTTTCTCTCCTCTCTCTAAACTTTCAGCTGCTTTGCAATAGCGAAAAACCCTAATCATTTCCGGTTCAATTGATTAGCTAATCAATCACCTCCTTCACCACCTCCATCCATGTCGCACTTTTAGATTTTTGCAAATGGCTCTCTCTAGTGTAGTCTAATAAAGTCTGAATCCCTATATTCTGTAGAGAGATATGGAGGAGGAGAAACCGCCGGCACACCGCCAGCGACACTACCAACAACAGCAACTGCTGATGCAACACCACCATCAGCAATAGCAGCAGGAGCAGATGAACTTTCGCAAGAGAGAAAACATGCAATTTATGGGTTGATAACCATGAGGTCATTATTTATTTCTGCAACATTATTTGTGCATAGCTATGCATGGACGAGTTAGATCCTGCTCTGCCTCTGAATCATGCAAAGAAGAAGCGCATCAAATTATAGATTCCGTAGACGCATTGAACATTTCACAGGGTAAGAATTTCAGCTGGCTTTTACCTTATTTTTTAGGAATTAGGTGATATACTTATGTACTAGTTTCATATCATTACATATGAAAGTCGTATAAACACTTCCAAAACTGGAAAATGCGTGTTGGGTATGATTCTTTTTATAACAAGACATGATTCAATTGAGGATCACAAGAAAATTGGGATTTTATCAAATTTTTGTTCAAAGTTGAATATTTACATGAGCTCTTTTCTAGTTGTATTTAATAGGGTAGAGGTTATGTGTTTATTATAGGGAAAAAGCCACGAAAACCCCTAAACTTTGCCCAAAGTGACACATTTACCCAAAACTTTTTTTGTGACGTGAAAAATCCCAAACTTTTCAAACCGTGACACATCTACCCCATTAAGGGCATTTTTGTCTTTTTATTCTGGTTTTTCCTTTTTCTTTTTTTTTTTTTTTTTCTTCTTCTTCCCTCCGCCAGACCATGGCGGAGCCGGGCGGAGGGAAGCCGGCGTCCGGCAAGGGCTTGCCAGATCGGGCAAGGATCGTCCTTGCTAGACTGGCGAGGGCATCCCTCGCTCGACGCCAGCGAGGGCACCCCTCACCAA
The DNA here is from genome assembly GCA_014182725.1 of Eucalyptus brandiana. Lineage (NCBI taxonomy): Eukaryota > Viridiplantae > Streptophyta > Magnoliopsida > Myrtales > Myrtaceae > Eucalyptus > Eucalyptus brandiana. Next base: position 13,176,827 of record CM024675.1, read on the forward strand.
ATCGAGCGAGGATCGTCCTCACCAGGCGGCGAGGGCATCCCTCGCCCAACGCCGCGAGGGCACCCCTCGCCGGATCGGGCAAGGATCGTCCTCGCCAAACGCAGGCGAGGGCCGCCCTCGCCGGCGTCGGGCGAGGATCGTCCTCGCCAAACGCAGCGAGGGCGAGAGTCAACGAGGGCACCCCTCGCCGGATCGGGCGAGGGTCGTCCTCGCCGGACGCAGCAAGGGCCGCCCGACGCCGGCGAGGGCGAGGACGGCCCAATGCCGGCGAGGGTGACCCTCGCCCAACACCGGCGAGGTAGCCCTCGCCGAACACCGGCTTCCCTCCGCCGGCGAAGGGAAGAGAGAAGAAAAAAAAGAAAAAAAAATTTAAAAATGAAAAGACCAAAATGCCCTATAATTTTGGGGTAAATGTGTCACATAACAAAAGTTCAGGGTTTTTTGTGTCACAAAAAAAAAGTTTGGGGTAAATGAGTCACGATTGGCAAAATTCGGGGTTTTTCACGTTACAAAAAAAAAAAGTTTTGGGTAAATGTATCACTTTGGGCAAAGTTCAGGGTTTTTCGTGGCTTTTTCCCTTTATTATATGCCGATGTTGAAAACTTGTAGATGAATTATATGAGTTCGAAAATGGCGATTATTTGTCTTTACCTCATTTTTTTTTAAGGTTCATTCATAGTCATCGTGTTAGCATGCGCATGGAAATCTCCACGGGCAAGCTATTATTTTAGCTCTAACTAATGCTAAAAAAGATACTTGAATAACCTAATGCTATAAAAATAACATTTTCACCATAAGAAGGACAAAATTTAAAAGGGAAAATTGTCCAAAAACCTCTAAACCGATTGTACTATAGTTAATTTTGTCCTAAATCTTTTAATTGTGCCAATTTAGTCTTATACCCTTTTGAAAATTTGTCAATTTAGTTCTAAACCTTTCAATTGTACTAATTTAGTCCTAAACATATTAATGAATTATAAATATAGTCATTTTGGCTAATTTTAATCGGAAATTGCTAACATGTGGTCCAATCAACCCTAGCTATCCTATGTGGCACGGTGGTGTGTCTAACATTAACGTGGACAAATTTTTAATTTTTTTAAAAAACTTCCGAATTTTTAATTTTTTTTCAAAACTGATATGATGAACTATATTGACAAATTATACCACCCACCATGGTGGCTCAGCTGGGTAGATGCTAGACTTCTATCGAAAAGGTCTAGTGTTCGAAGCTCCTGCAATGCAAGTTGCAGGAAGGCTAGCTTTAACTCTTGGCGACTTACCCGGTGGCACGTGTGTGATAGCTAGCACGTGTCGCTCCCAATGGTTTACCTCCAACTGCCGGCCTTGCGGGGTTCCCTAAGTCACAAAAAAAAAAAAAAAAAAAAAACTATATTGACAAATTATCAAAACTTTTAAGACTAAATTAGCCACATTAAAAAAGGTTTATGACTAAATTGGTACAAATACAATAAATTTATGACTTTTTTGATAATTTTGTTAATTCCAAGCCCCCTATGTCTACAAAAAATGCAAAGACCATGATAACTATGTCATCAAAGAGAACTTAATGAAGTATTATGGAATAGCTTCACAAACTATTTAAAATTAGATAGAAATATAGATGTAGAAAGAAAACAAAATATAGAAGACGTAGGAATTATGTAATTTAATTTCTAAATTACATATTACAATTAGTGATGACTCATATATATATGACTTAGAAAGAATCTCTAGAAATAAATATTGATAACAAAATTTGTAACTATAGTGGAGATAATATTTGAATCAATCAAGGATTACAAATCATGCGGATACTCTAATTGGCTTTGATCCTGATGCGAGTTAGAGATAATGTTATCAATCTTGGACCGCTTGTCATGTGGATATTTTGATTGTGCTATGATTCTAGTGCAAGGTGAAAATAATATTGGATTTTAGTGCAAGCTGAAAAGATTAGAAGTGGACTGGGCCAACATCCCTATGCAAGTTGATGAGCTGGAACAAATCGTTAGCTTGGATCATAAGAGATGAAATCAAGTAGATGACAAGCATTTGGTAAGAATGTCTGTAGGCTGATCAACGAAGGAGATAAATAGAACATAGAGTTGTCCTCAAGTGATTCACGAATGAAGTGATAATCAATCTTCACATTTTTTGTACAAGCATTAAAAACTGGATTTGCTGTAAGATAAATGGCAGAAAGGTTGCCGCACCAGAGCATGGGTGGATAAGGTCTTAGAGCATGGAGATTAGAAGAAGATACTCATAAAAGAACAGTCAGAAACCAACGTAAGTAAGAAGTCAAGATCAGAAGGGCATCTCGTCTGCCCCGCTTCTTAGGGCTTATTTGTTAACTTGCCCAATAGCAAAAATTTCTACTCTTTTGTTCCCGGAAATAAATTTAGAACAGAAATGTGTTTGGTAAAATTTTTACTCTCATGAACAAATTTGTATTTTTTTGTTCCCAGAAATAGATTTGAAACAAAATCGAGAAGTAAACAAAAATTGATTGTTTGTTCCAGGAACAATTCTAGAATCAAGCAACTATTTTCTCTCTTTTCTTTTCTTTTTTTCTTGTTCTTCTTCCTTCTTTCTTCTTTTTCATCTACTGTCACCGCCACCGTTGCCGTCCGCCACCCACCACCACCTGTCGCCAGCAACTGGTCCGGCGAGCTCGCTAGAGGCTCACTAGGTCAGGGCGAGGTCCGACGAGCTTACTAGCAGCCAGGTGGGCCTTGCCCGAGCCTCCCTCAGCCACCGATGAGGCTCACCTGACCAGGCGAGGCTTGGTCGAGCCATGGCTAGGTGAGGCTCAACCTCGCCCAAATCTGATGAGGCCAAGTTTGCCCAACCGCAAACAAAGCTCGACGTCGTGGTGGCTCGGCAAGGTCAAGCCTTGCCAGCGACTAGGCAAGGCCGCTCACCTAACCATGGCTCGGCCAAGCTTCACCCAACTGTCGGCAAGGCTGGACCGACAAGGGCCGGTAGCACTACGATGAGGTCGTCGGCCCTTGTCTAGCCGGGCCGATCATCCCAAGTCGGCAACTTGAAGAAGAATAATAAAAGAAAAAAAGGAAAAAAAAAAGAAGAAGAAATAAAGTAATAAAATTATTTAAAAATTAAAAGAAAATTATTTGAAATGGAAATTTTAAACATAGTGCAAACGCAATTTATTCGAGAATTGAAATTTTAAACGATTCTGAAAATAGTTTAAAATCTTTAAATTATTTTCAGGAACAAAATAAAAAAAATCATTTCTGATCAAAAATTGTTCATGCGTTATGTTACGTTCTCTCCTCCGTATTAGAAGCTATGGAGGGTCAAGATCCTCTGCCCAATTTCATCAACGTGGTATTGTCACCTTCTTTCCCGCTTACTCTAATAAATAGGACACGTTCCTAGATGCAAGCGATGGCGACCCTCAGATCGGCAGCGGCTCGGGCCCCTTCAATTTCCTAACCGAACAATGTCTTCGCACTTTCCGATCTTTCATCATCCAAATCCGGGCCGCGTCTTCTAGCATCAATTAAATATTCTCGAGGGTGTGATGCTGAAGTTTCTTTTCCTTATTTTATTCAGCGAGGTCCGCGAACGTGCTCTGACGATCCTAAAGAAAGCTCACGTCCCTCGTTCAGCGTATTGGAGTTAAATAAGCACCGAAAAGGATTTTTTTTTTTTTAGATATATAATTGCGAAGATATCAATTCCACGGATGAAGTCCACTTGCTACTTCGTGGACGCGTCAGCCATGACGTTTTCTTTCTGCTGAGTCGCCAGCCAGATCTCCGATCTTATGTCCCCGCAAATCCTTAACTTGGTCTTCCTCATAAACTCAAGAGTCAATCCGGTGACAGATGGAAGTCTGGTTCCTCATCCTCGTCACCCTCTGCGTCGCCGCCCTCCTCAGAGCCACCCTCAACCTCCTCTCCTCCGCTCCCAACAAGAAGAGCCTCCCGCCGGGCCCCCTTACCTTCCCGGTCGTCGGCAACTTCCTATGGCTCCGCAAGTCCTCCTCGGAGGTCGAGCCCATCCTCCGCTCCCTCCACGCCCGTTACGGCCCGATGGTCACCCTCCACGTGGGCTCCCGACCCGCCGTCTCCGTCGCCTCCCCGGCCCTCGCCCACGAGGCCCTCGTCCAACGCGGCGCCGTCTTCGCCGACCGCCCGCCGCCCTCTGCCACCATGCGCCTCCTCTCCTCCAACCAGCACAATATCAACACCTCCTCCTACGGCCCCACCTGGCGCCTCTTCCGCCGCAACCTCACGGCGGAGATCCTCCATCCCTCCCGCCTCCGCTCCTTCTCCCGCGCCCGCACGCGGGTCCTCAACATGCTTGGGGCGGAGCTCAAGTCACAGCCTGGCGGCGTCGTCCGCGTCATCGACCACTTCCAGTACGCCATGTTCTGCTTGCTGGTCCTCATGTGCTTCGGAGACTGGCTTGAGGAGGAGCAGATTAAGCAGATCAAGGAGGTTTCGCGACGGGCGATGCTGAGTCAATGGCGCTTCAACGTGCTCAATTTCTGGCCGTGGCTGAGCAAGCTCGTCCTCCGGAAGCGATGGAAGGAGTTCTATGAGCTCTGCGAGTGTCGGAAACGCGTCCTCGTCCCGCTCATCAGAGCTCGTCTCGAGGCCAAGCAAGAGCAGCTGAGCAAAGCCAAGGAGGACGGGAACGACGGCAATGGCGATTGGATCTTGCCGTACGTGGACACGCTCCTGGACCTGGAGCTGCCGGAGGAGAAGAGGAAGCTGGAGGAGGACCACATCGTGAGTCTGTGCTGGGAGTTCCTCAACGCCGGCACCGACACAACGTCCACGGCGCTGCAGTGGATCATGGCCAACCTGGTCAAGTACCCAGAAATCCAAGAGAGGCTCTACGATGAAATCAAATCAGTTGTGGGAGAAGGAGCGGAACAAGTGAAGGAGGAGGACCTACAGAGGATGGGCTACCTGAAAGCAGTGGTACTGGAGGGGCTGCGCCGGCACCCGCCGGGGCATTTCGTGCTGCCGCATGCGGTGAAGGAGGACGTGGAGTTGGGCGGCTACGCGATCACCAAGGACGCGACCATCAACTTCATGGTGGCGGAGATGGGTTGGGACCCGAAAGTCTGGGAAGACCCGATGGAGTTCAAGCCCGAGAGGTTCATGAACTCCGCCGGCGGAGGAGCAGCCAGCGGGTTCGACATCACGGGGAACAGGGAGATAAAGATGATGCCGTTTGGGGTGGGGAGGAGGATCTGCCCTGCGTCCGGGCTCGCGATGCTGCACCTGGAGTACTTCGTGGCGAACCTGGTGTGGCGGTTCAAGTGGCGGACGGTGGCCGGCGACGAGGTGGACCTATCGGAGAAGCAGGAGTTCACCGTAGGGATGAAGATCCCTTTAAGGGCCCAGATTTCATCCAGGAATTAGGGACCCTTGAATTTCGGAAAATTTTTGTCGATTGTTGCCTTCACGCACTCTTTCTGATGTACACGCTTCTTTGCTTGGGAACCCTCGAGGTGTTTGTGAAAATTCCTCAGAGAACGCACATGAAGCTTTTCGAACCACCGCGGCACTTCGGTCGCGATGTTATTATGCCAAACGCTACCCACCATTTCACGTGTACTGCAGTGACAATTTCTCTCTACGATCATCGATATGCATCCCTAAATATTAGCATCGGTCCTTTCGCATCTTGCCTTAAAAACCAAATTGGCTAAAACTAGCAGAAGAAACAGCATTCGAATCGCACTCGCCCGGCAGGCGCGTAAACATGCCACCCAAATTCCGGCGAAATTTTCTGAAGGCTTAGATCTAGTACTTTATCTTTCAGCTTCTCCTTTTCTTTGATTTCATTATTTAAAACCGATATACTTGACAGCTGTTGATCTAGTACTTTATCTTTCAGTTTCTCCTTTTCTTTGATTTCATTATGCAAAACCGACAAACTCGACAGTTATAATAGGACAAGAATCATCGCTCGATATAACAATTGATTTTAGTTCAATCGAAAAGTTCTTGAATCCACGAATACTTACGCAAGCGGGCCAGCTTGCCCCTTTCCACATGGGCCACATCAAGGCCCATCAGCGCACCTCGGTGGCCCGGCCCAAAGAGCTTCCGGGCGAATCGCAGCAGCATGGCAGCCCATTAGATTGAGCGATCGCTCGCTCGCATTCCACAGCGACTTCTTCTTCCTCCTCCTCTTCCTCTATCTCTCTCTTCTCTCCGGAGTTTCAGCTACTCCACAACAGGGGAAAAACCCTAAATCGCTCCTAGTTCGATCGATTGGCCGATCGACACGCCTCCTCCGGCCACCTCCTCTGGCATCGCATTTTGCGAATGGCTTTTCTCTAGCATTGCTGCGTAGAACCCGAATCCCCTATTTTCTAGAGAGAGAGATGGAGGAGGTGAAATCGTTGGCGGCGCACCACCAGCAACAACAACAGCAGCTAGTGGTGTCAGGAACCGAACCGAAAATCGAATCAAATCAAACCGAACCAAAAAATTTGATTTTTTCAATTCGGTTCGTATTCAGTTTGATTCTCATTAAAAATCAATATTTTTTTTATTGGTTTGGTTTTTATCAGTTAACCGAACCGAACCAATAAACCGATAAACCGATAAACCGATAAAATCAAACCATTAACCAAACCCGTTTCTCTCCCATCTCCTCTGAGTCCTCTCGTCTTGGTCGATGGTCGGCTTATAGGTGCAACGACGACGGCGACTACGACGGCAACGGCAATGATGATGGCGACTGCAACAGCGACGGCAACCAATTGTGGGAGAAGAGCGGTACGTGGAGGTGGCTGTTTCGGAAGACCTGCGACTCCAAGCCCTTCTTCCTGGCCTTCGCCACTGTCCGCGGCGTTGTCCCCGGCATCATCGGCTACTGTGTCGTGCAGGCCACCAGCTCCCGCACCGAGCAGCTCGAGGCTCGCCTCCGCCAGACCGCTCGCCCTGACTCCCTCGTGCGTTCCTTCTCTCCCCCTTCCATCGCGATTCCGCCTCTTTTCTTTTGGGTTTCTTCCTTTAACAAATGGAGTGTTGCCATTGATCTCAAGTGGAACTGCAATTACTCGAAAGGCTTCAGTGCAGAGAATTATCCGGCATACTGGATAGGTGGACAGTCTTTAAAAAATAATATTAAACTTGCTTACCAGTCTTTAAAAAATAAAAATAAAAATAATGGCTTTCCATAGATAAATCACTTGGACAGTCGGTGGCACATTTACCAAATCCGTGATAGGATGTCTGAGATCATTAATATCTGTTGTTCCTATCCCTCGAGGAGGAGCCGTCATGGAGAATCCCTAAGAGTTTCGATCCTCTCTATGGTCTCTTTAACAATGGCTTTCCATCATTGATCCTACCTCTAAGTGCATCCCTCGCTCGATTATTCATCTAGAAACCTAATAGAGTGAGGAATTCCTGATCTCCTTTGCCGGCGGGTTTGTACGTTTCATCTCATTGTGCTCCTTCCCGTGTTACAATTCATATTTGATTCTCCGAGGCTTGTTATGTTTTGGCAGTCGCAATTCTCTTGACTTGAAATTTTCTCTGGTATCCAATCGCGAGATCATGAATAAATTTGACTTTGCACTCTTTACTGGCCATGTTTAGATTATTTTGAGTTGAACAGAAAAAAAAAAAAAAACGAAAAGAAAAAAGAAAAAAAAACCAAAAACCAAAAGTTAAAAACCAAAAACCAACCAAAAGCTAAAAACCAAAAATTGAAAAACCAAACTAAACCGAACCGAACCGAACCGAACCAAAATTTCGATTCGGTTTGTGTCTCATTCAGTTTGGTTCAGAAGTTTTTTCTAACGGTTCAGTTCAATTCGATTTTTTTGAAAAACCGAACCGTTGACACCCTAGCGGCGGAAGAAGGCAAGAATCGCGATGCAACACCACCACTAGCAACAACAGCAACAGCAGCATCAGCAACAGTAGCAGCAATACATCCTGCTCCTCCAGCAACTGCAAAAGCAACAACAAGCGGCCGCTATGTCGCGGTTCCCGTCCAACATCGACGTGCACCTTCGTCCTCCGGGGCTCTCCCACCACCCGATCCAGCAAAACCCTAGCGTCTCCGCCCCCAATTTGCAACAGCAACAGCAGCAGGAGTAGCAACAACGACAGCAACAACAGCAGCAGTAGCAACAACGACAGCAACAACAATTGCAGTAGCAAAAACAAGTGATTCGACCGAGGAATCAAGTGGAATTGCAGATAGCATACTAGGACACCTAGCATGTTTGTCACCCTGACTTCAAGCGCCCCTTCTCTTCTCTCGAGGATGCCTGCAAGAGGTTGTCTTCTCTCTCACTCTCTCTCTCTAGCCGATATGTTATGTTGTTCTTGTCTTTTGAAGTAGTTCTTGTGGTTGGGAAAGTTGATGAGAAGAAATGGTACTCTTTACTATGATGTGGTAAAGATAGCACTTGCACAAGAGATCAATTAGTTGAGATAATGACCTACACATGAATTTGTGTCAACTATAAACTACATTGTTTGATTGGAAATTCAGTTGATTCCAATCCAAGCAAGTGCTTTTTTTGCACATTAGTGACATTTGATGTTGAATTGTCAATCAATAGATTAATTAATCTGGACAAGAACTGTCTGTAGTGAATTATCAAGCAAAAAATTGCTATTTTGAGCTATTCATGTCGGCACTAAAAGAGGTGGATTTAGTATTGGCTGCTTAGCAAGAGCCAACGTTTTGATTTAGATACGAATCCTAGTATTGCTTCTGGTCTGTTCTACTGTCTTTTGTTCTTCCCAAGTTAGGAACTTAGATTGTTAGGATAATGGAGGAGTGTTATGCAGCTATCTTTGGTGGGTAGTATATATATATAGATGGTGTAAAGAGCAGTGCAGTAGAGTTTGGTATTTAGGCAGCTAGGTATAAGAATTTACTTGGAAGAATATACATATGGTGTCAAGAGCAGTGCAGTAGAGTTTGGTATTTAGGCAGCTAGGTATAAGGATGGACTTACATATTTTTCCTGAAGAGAATACCGCCTTAATATGATAGCAAATGCAATTCTATTCCGAGAATTGAAATTTTAAACAATTACAAAACGGTTTAAAATGCTTAAAAATTGTTTCAGGGAACAGAATAAAAAATAATTATTTCTGATTAGAAATTATTTCTGGGAATAGAAACGTTACCAAACCTGCCATTATATTCTCTCCTCCATATTGGAAGCTATGGAGGGTCGAGATTCTCCGCCCAATTTCATCAATGTCGTACTGGCACATTCTTTCCCGCTTACTTCGGTAAACAGGACACGTTCCTAGATGCAAGTGATGGCGACCCTCAGATCGGCGGCGGCTCGGGCCCCTTCAAGTTCCTAACCGAACCGATGCCTTCGCACTTTCCGATCTTTCATCATCCAAGTCCGGGCCGCGTCTTCTAGCATCAATTAAATATTCTCGAGGGTGTGATGCTGAAGTTTTTTTTCCTTATTTTATTCAGCCAGGTCCACGAACGTGTTCTGACGATCGTAAAGAAAGCTACTTTTTGGACGTCAGCCATTCCGTTTTCTTTCCGCTACGTCGTCAACCTCGTCTCCGATCCGATCTTATATCTCTGCAAATCCTTAACTTGGTCTTCCTCAAGTACTCAGAGTCAATCCCGCAAAAGATGGAAGTCTGGTTCCTCATCCTCGTCACCCTCTCCGTCGCCGCCCTCCTCGAGCCACCCTCAACCTCCTCTCCTCCGCCCCCCCAACAAGAAGAGCCTCCCGCCGGCCCCCTACCTTCCCGGTCCGTCGGCAACTTCCTATGGCTCCGCAAGTCCTCCTCGGAGGTCGAGCCCATCCTCCGCTCCCTCCACGCCCGTCACGGCCCGATGGTCACCCTCCACATAGGCTCCGGACCCGCCGTCTTCGTCGCCTCCCCGACCCTCGCCCACGAGGCCCTCGTCCAACGGGGCGCCGTCTTCGCCGACCGCCCGCCACCCTCTGCCACCATGCGTCTCCTCTCCTCCAACCAGCACAATATCAACACCTCCTCCTACGGCCCCACCTGGCGCCTCCTCCGCCGGAACCTCACGGCGGAGATCCTCCATCCCTCCCGCCTCCGCTCCTACTCCCGCGCCCGCACGCGGGTCCTCAACATGCTTGGGGCGGAGTTCAAGTCACAGCCTGGCGGCGTCGTCCGCGTCATCGACCACTTCCGGTACGCCATGTTCTCGCTTGCTGGTCCTCATGTGCTTCGGAGATCGGGCTTGAGGAGGAGCGGATTAGCGGATCAAGGAGGTTTCGCGACGGGCGATGCTTTGAGTCAATGGCGCTTCAACGTGCTCAATTTCTGGGCCGTGGCCGAGCAAGCTCGTCCTCCGGAAGCGATGGAAGGAGTTCTATGAGCTCTGCGAGTGTCGGAAACGCGTCCTCGTCCCCGCTCATCGAGCTCGACTCGAGGCCAAGCAAGAGCAAACAGCAAAGCCAAGGAGGACGGGAACGACGGCAATGGCGATTGGATCTTGCCGTACGTGGACACGCTCCCGGACTGGAGCCGCCGGAGGAGAAGAGGAAGCCGGAGGAGGACCACATCGTGAGTCTCGTGGCTTTGGGAGTTCCTCAACGCCGGCACCGACACAACGTCCACGGCGCTGCAGTGGATCATGGCCAACCCGGTCAAGTACCCGAAAATCCAAGAGAGGCTCTACGATGAAATCAAATCGGTTGTGGGAGAAGGGGCGGAACAAGTGAAGGAGGAGGACCTACAGAGGATGAGCTACCCGAAAGCGGTGGTACTTGGAGGGGCCGCGCGGCACCCGCCGGGCATTTCGTGCCGCCGCATGCGGTGAAGGAGGACGTGGAGTTGGGCGGCTACGCGATCACCAAGGACGCGACCATCAACTTCATGGTGGCGGAGATGGGTTGGGACCCGAAAGTCTGGGAAGACCCGATGGAGTTCAAACCCGAGAGGTTCTTGAACTCCGCCGGCGGGAGCCGGCGGGTTCGACATCACGGGAACAGGGGGGAGATAAAGATGATGCCGTTTGGGGTGGGGAGGAGGATCTCGCCTCGCGTCCGGCTCGCGATGCTTTTGCACTGGAGTACTTCGTGGCGAACCTGGTGTGGCAGTTCAAGTGGCGGACGGTGGCCGGTGAGGAGGTGGACCTGTCGGAGAAGCAGGAGTTCATCGTAGCGATGAAGAACCCTTTAAGGGCCCAGATTTCATCCAGGAATTAGGGACCCTTGAATTTCGGAAAATTTATGTCGATTGTTGCCTTCACGCACTCTCTCTGATGTACACGCTTCTTTGCTTGGGAACCCTCGAGGTGTCTCTGAAAATTCCTCAAAGAACGCACGTGTAGCTTTTTCGAACCACCGCCGCACTTCGGTCACGATGTTATTATGCCAAACACTACCCACCATTTCACGTGCACTGCAGTGACAATTTGTCTCTACGATCATCGATATGCATCCCTAAATATTAGCATCGGTCCTTTCGCATCTTACGTTAAAAACCAAATTGTCTTTTTTTTTTGTTGGTCAGTCCTACTCTATTCCTACTCTACACTCACTTGCAGACTTGTGCCATGCCTCTTGCAGGGCGTGGGAGTCGCAACCCACGCTCAAACTTACGCGTCCCTACCCCCCATCCTCCTCGAGAAGGTGGGGATTTGAACCTCACCTCCCCTTCCACGCCGGAAGGGTGGCCACACCTGCGAACCCCAGTGGTTAAACCAAATTGTCTAAACTAGCAGAAGAAACAGCATTCGAATCGTACTCGCTCGGCAGGCGCGTAAACATGCCACCCAAATTCCGCCGAAATTTTCAGAAGAATTAGGCCAGATCTAGTACTTCATCTTTCAGTTTCTCCTTTTCTTTGATTTCATTATTTAAAACCGACAGACTTGACGGCCGTAGAACTGGTACTTTATCTTTCAGTTTCTTCTTTTCTTTGATTTCATTATTTAAAACCGACAAACTTTGCAGTTATAATAGGACAAGAATCATCGCTGGATATAACAATTGGTTTTAGTTCAATCAGAAAGTTCTCGAATCCGTGAATAATTACGTAAGCGGGCCAGCTTGCCCCTTTCCACATGGGCCACATCAAGGCCCATCAGTGCGCCTCGGTGGCCCGGCCCAAAGAGCTTCCGGGGGAATCGCGGGAGCACGGCGGCCCGTGAGATCGATCGCTCGCTCGCTCGCGTTCCACGGCGACTTCTTCTTCTTCCTCCTCTTCCCCTATCTCTCTCCTCTCCGGAGTTTCAGCTACTCCGCCACAGGGGAAAAACCCTAAATCGCTCCCGGTTCGATCGATCAACCGATCGGCCCGCCTCCTCCGGCCACCTCCTCCGGCGTCGCGCTGCTCGATTTCGCGAATGGCTTTTCTCTAGCGTTGCTGCGTAGAGGCCGAATCCCCTATTTTCTAGGGGGAGAGATGGAGGAGGCGAAATCGTCGGCGGCGCACCACCAGCAACAGCAGCAGCAGCAACTGCTGATGCAACACCACCACCAGCAACAGCAACAGCAGCAGCATCAACAGCAGCAGCATCAACAGCAGCAGCATCAGCATCAGCAGCAGCAGCAGCACATCCTGCTCCTCCAGCAGCTGCAGAAGCAGCAGCAGCAGGCGGCCGCCATGTCGCGGTTCCCGTCCAACATCGACGTGCACCTCCGTCCTCCGGGGCTCTCCCACCGCCCGATCCAGCAGAACCCTAGCGTCTCCGCCCCCAATTTGCAGCAGCAACAGCAGCAGCAACAGCAGCAACAGCAGCAACAGCAGCAACAACAGCAGCAGCAGCAACAGCAATTGCAGCAGCAGCAGCAGCAGCAGAAAGTGATTCGACCGGGGAATCAGGTGGAATTGCAGATGGCGTACCAGGACGCCTGGCGTGTTTGTCACCCGGAGTTCAAGCGCCCCTTCTCTTCTCTCGAGGACGCCTGCGAGAGGTTGTCTTCTCTCTCTCTCTCTCTCTCTCTCTATAGCCGAGATGTTCTGTTGTTCTCGTCTTTTGAAGTAGTTCTTTTGGTTGGGAAAGTTGATGAGAAGAAATGGTACTTTTTACTATGATGCGGTAAAGATAGCACTTGCACAAGAGATCAGTTAGCCGAGATAATGACCTACACACGAATTTGTGTTGACAGTAAACTTCATTGTTTGATTGGAAATTCAGTTGATTCCAATCCAAGCAGGTGCTTTTTTTGCACATTAGTAACATTTGATGTTGAATTGTCAATCTATGGATTAATTAATCTGGACAAGAACTGTCTGTAGTGAATTATCAGGCAAAAATTTGCTGTTTTGAGTGGCTCATGTCAGCACGAAAAGAGGTGGATAGCCAGCATTTTGATTTAGATACAAATCCCGGTATTGCTTCTGGTCTGTTCTGCTGTCTTTTGTTCTGCCATAGTTCCCAAGTTTCTCATGTCAGGAACTTAGATTGTTAAGATAATGGAGGAGTGTTATGCAGCTATCTTTGGAGGGTAGAATATATATGGATGGCGTCAAGAGCAGTGCAGTAGAGTTTGGTGTTCAGGCGGCTAGGTATAAGGATGGACTTTTATATTCTTCCTGGGGAGGATACCGCCTTAGCTAGTGATGCCCAAAGATAGTGTCCCTTGAGTAAAACTGTCCAACTGTTTACCATAAATTTCAGTACTGATGTCTGATTACAAACAGCTGCTTTAGTTTTCAGGCTTGGTCATTAAACCTTTCTGTGTGGTGCAGATTGCTGCCTTACCATGTGATAGCAGATTATGAGGCCGAGGAAGACGATAGAATCCTTGATTCTGACACTACAGGTCAGATGCCTTCTCGTTCTCAGCAATGGGATCATAACATTGCTGCCAAAGTAGCAGAGTTTACTTCGACATTTGAGAAACAGGCCCTTGCTTTCAACATAATAACTCGGAAGCGAGCTCAGGGGGATTTTCGCTCCGAGGAGAGGTTGATGATTGAGCAGTTGCTGTTTCAAGAGGAAAAACGAGCAATGCTGGAACTGAGGGCCGAAATCGAGTCGAGAGAGAAAGCTGGGAGGGAGGCTCATGAGGCTCAGTTGCGCATGGCGGCGATGGCACAGGCAGAGCAAGCCAGAGTTGGGTCACAGGCTCAAGTGGAAATGATGGCTCGAGGTCCTATAAGGGCAAATGCTCGTGGATCTCAAGACAACGATATTCCTATGAATCACGACTTGGAGGAGCAGGAAAAGGGTGTTAACCCAGACGACATGATGAATGGGTGGGCAAATAATGGACAGAAAGATGACAAGGAACCATCTGAAGATTTCTTAAACGATGAAGAGACCGAAAATGGTGAAACGGGCGTGCAGAGCGATTGGCGTGAAGTTGGTGAATTCGATTTAAATGCTAGATAAACGTTGACAAGAAGATCATGTCGTAGCATTCTTTTGATGATGTGATGTATGGTCCCTGGAAGAATGCCTTGGTTGAATAGGCAAGAATACGGACGACGTGACCAATTCTAACATATCTTTCTGGTTTCGTTTTGCCTCTCTTAGGCTCATGTTTCATCTGTCAGATGGTCGTGGGTCGTTTTCTTCCTCTTCTTCTTCGGTTCTGTTTCTTTTTCTTAATTTTGAGAAGGGGGAGTGGCTACAAATGACTTAATGCTTCTAACATTCGTTGACAACTGGTGGAAGTAAGGTGAGGTAAGGAAACATGTTAGATTTGCTAATTTTGAATGGCTGGACCCTGGATACGTCGATCATCACTTGTTTACTTAATCGTGCCACGTGGAGGAATTATCCAAATGCACTTCATCCCTGTAAACTCAAGCCCGTGACTAGTCTAATCCCTTTTCCAGTTTTGATGGTTCGTCGAGATCAACGAAAAGGCAAAGTAAAAAGCTCACGTGATCATCTGGTGAATGATGAATGATTTTCGCACTTTAACATTCCAGCAAATGAGTACTCGCCCATTCTAAACCCTTTCCGGATGCAAAAAGTTCGCATACTCAATTAATCCATCTTTCGAGTCCCCACTATGTAACATTGTCCTCATAATATCATACCATTACAAACTATGCTTAATTTTCGTAGCGGGGCTAGGGATTTTTTCCGGTCAATCAACTGGTCATTGATGTATCTTCTTTTTTCCCTGTGGGATTGATCTGGCGTGAAAGCTGTAATTGAGATAACCGTTCACTTCAGAAAGTTCTCTCCTCGAGAGAAGTCTAGCTCTAGCATGCCCATTCAGTACCTTCATTCCCACTTCATATCCCCATTACACCGTTGCACTTCGGTAAACAGGACTCATTCCCAGATGGAAGGGATGGCAATCCTCAGATTAGCGACTCACGCCCCTTTAAATTCCAAACAAAATTCCTGCTGAAGCTCATAAACAAATGCCAATGCCTTCAAACGACCAATCTTTCTTCTTCCAAGTCCGGCACTACTACATCTTCTTGCATCACGCCGGCGTACTTCTCTCCTATCTGTGCCCCAGCCTGTGCAAACAGTTCCACAACTGCAGGCAACATCCCGTAATACCTCTTCAGACTATTTACCAGTGCCTCACCGCCATGCCCATCTCTAACATGCCACACATAAACTGGAGGAACTATATCCCCAACAGTTGCCTTTTGCCAACCATGCTGCCCATCCCTCATCTGGTGCCTGCGAGCATAGCAGTTCCTTACTCTGTGACCCTTGGGCCCGACTTGCACCTCTGAACAATATCCGCAAGTTTGGACAGAATACTTCTCCATGAGTCTTGCAGCTCCTGAACACATATTTTCCCATGCTTCCAAGCCTCGCAAAGCAACACCTACCAGATTAAATAGTTCAATCATCAATAGTGCTTAAACTAGGATGGGTGCCTGAAACAGTTGACAGATGATTTGAAAAGAACGAGAAAGATAAAGAAACAAGAAAACAGATGAGAAAGTATTTAAGGCATGTCTCTCCAAATTCATTGCCTATTTTCTTCAGGGCCTGTTTACAACGTAGAGATTATTAATGAGATCAGAATAATCAAAATATTTTAAGTTTGAGCTTATCAGTTGCTTTCTCTAAGGAATGCGAAAGCGCATGATTTTTCAATTCCAAAAATAACTGGAAATCCTAAAACTAGAAAAAGAAAACATTGGCAGTATGATATTCTTCCTCCTGAAATAAGAATCACTATTAAAGTTACTTAATTTGGATATGTAAATAGCAATATTCCAGTTTCTAATTGAACAAGCACTTGAAATCTAATATTTTTCATAAAGTTTCCTTTAATCTGGACTATGCCACTATGTTCCATTTCTACTTGAATGAGAATATAAACATTCACTTGTCTGATAATTCAAGAAACCTATAGTTCTTGAAATCTGACAAACTCCACCTCAGGTACATTATGTTACGTAATCGGTAAAATATGAGCAGACAAAACAGACCTTGAATATCGTCAGGTTCGAAGTCTGGTAAGTTTGCTCTGCTTGGCTGTTTTCTGCCCCAAAACCCATATGTGCTGATGCCTTGCCCACGTAAATCATCTTTAGGAAACCTACGCTCATAATCGATTATTCTACCTGCAACATTGTAAATGGGAAACTTTCTCCTCCTCGTGGGGTATTCTGCAATGTCAACACCAGCTTGAACACATAATTCCACAATTGCTGGGATCCGATCAACTTGAAGCCTCTCATTGTGTGAAACGGCCCTCCCAACCCAATCATATAAATGGAAAGATTCAATGACAGGCAAGACATGCTCCATGCCTCCACGTTTCCAACTATGCTCTTTGTTCGACAGAGCCCCAGCAGTGCAAGTTCTAATCTGGTGTGGTGGATGACCAATATGAACTTCTCCGCACAAGCTGAACATGAATGAAGACAATAATTTGATTGATAGAACTGAAAAATAAGTGCTGCTAATTTAAATAATGAATTCTAGTTAATATCACATCAATTACTTTTTCTACTGAATGAACCATGTAACTCATCCTTACTTAACACGAGTGAATTTTCACTTAATCAAGTCAGTTTTAATTGGGGTTATCAACTGACTATATCTCATTAAGTGCTGAATTTTAAATGATGCAACATAATTGACATCATCACGGCAATCACTATGAGAGCACATGATTTTATACCCAGTGCTGAACCTAGGATATGATAATAAGAAGGGGACTCAAACAGATCTGAAGAAACGTGGAAGGGGATGAAAGATTGAATGTGAAGTTGAGTTCCATTAGTAATATCTGCAGATACCGTATTGACCAATAAGATTCCTGATGAAAAAGATTGAGCACAAGGCCAGTTGTCTTTAGAAACTGATGTATTATACCTAATAGCTAAAGCTTGAACTGTTGCCAGCACAGACTTGTGAATTGCAAAGTAAACTAGGCTGAGCTTAAGGCACAATTTATGGCTACATAACTGCCATTAATCAGCTAAAAGTTCACAAGGTTAAGCACTAGAAGAATTGTACAAATTTTTCCTCTTTACCAGCATGTAAAAATAGGTATGCTTTGGGCAACTCTCGACACGCAAGCAAACAATTCCATCCTGGAATTATATACTTCATGTGCAACCGGAACCAGTTTTTTGACCAACAATCCGTTATCAGGAGCCTTCAAAGGAATCTCCTGTACTGTCTGCCTCTGCTTCTTCACCAACTGAGCTTCACGCTTCAGTTCATTCACACTAGTCACCATCGGCTTCCGATCATGCTTTGTGAGCTTTCTTGGTAGGCCTACGCATATCGACGTACTTGAGTATGCACAACATAGAAGCTGCTTATTTTCCCCGCCAATCAAGTTAGCAGCAGTCTCTCCAGTAATTCGTCGGAGACCAAAAGAGTTCTGGATTCGTCGGAGCCACATTTTTTGGCAAAAACGAACTAAACTCCTGATTTATCTGCATTAGACAAAGGATGTAGAGAAGATGATATAGGTTCAGAAAGACATCAAAGTACAGTCTCTTATTTACATAATCTCTCATGCTTTGACCGAGCTTCGATGTAGTCATTGAAATTAGGTTCAAAGATATGACAGGAGAGGCCTTAGATAGTCATCTTCTATGGTTGCGAGAGATTCACAATCAAATAACAAGAATTAGAAAACTCTCCACACTAAAAAGTAAGGAAAATTGAAAACATGGAATCATAGAAAAAGGCAAGAGAGAACTTCAAGCCCATGCAAGTAAAACATATCTGGTGAGAATTAGAAGAGAAGCGTTAAAACCCAAAATCTAAACAGAGAGAGAAAGAGAATTCTACCAAATTAATCATCCTTAGACAACTCGGAGATTCAAATAGCAATCTCGACATGTTAGAGCCTCTGCAGCTCGCGTTTATCGTCTTAAAGCGTGAAAAGCAACGCGGTCTCCCAGTATATCCGGACGATTCGGAATCTAAACTAGAAACCAATATGGACTCTTTCGTAGTCCGAACGCGAAACGCATACCTTTTCTTGCTAGCTAAATTCACTTAGGCATTTGTGCAAACAGTTGGCGAGCATCGCTCGGGGTCCCTCAGAATTGCCAGGAGCAGCTCACTTGCATGACTTCACCTTCTAGAGTCGCTCCCTCCGCGCACCACCACCGGTGGGTTTTAGCCGATCGACGGGATTCGGACTCGAAGAGCGCTTGACCTGGACTTGGAAGCATGAAACCGATCAGCCTTTGAAGGTGAAAGCCATAAATATGCTTAGCATTCCAGAGGAAGCTCCTCTCTACTCGTGTTAACTCGAAAACAACGCTTGCTTTGCTCGCTCGTGCTATATATATTTGATGGTAGAGCGTGAGTACACGAGAAAGCACAAGAAAATATAATGCTCTTTTACTGAATAAGGAATAAAAGATTGAGGTAAAAGCATTGTTTCCTTCTTATTCATTATTTTTTTCTACTTAGCACGTCAACGTACAAAAATAATTATTTTCTTTAAAAACATTTATCCAAGATATTTGGGAGAAGAATGTAAATTTCTAATTTTCCATCTGATGGAGTACGTAATGAGGAATCAAATTTTATTCATAAAGTACAACAAAATGGTGTAATTTCAATTGACGCAATCAAATCAGACTCTTCTTTTCATTATACAATTTAGTCTTTCATTATACGACTTATTTTTCCATATGTGACGACTTTAAAGCCAATGACCAAGCTTTCTATGGATGACTCTTTTGAAAATAATTTAGAAGCTTGTTGCACAAAGTTCAAAAGGGTTTAAATTTACTTTTTGGACGAAGTGTACCACTTCCTCATCTTTCATTTCCACTCCCACAAGCCAGAAATCGTCACTACCATCTATTTACTTTCTCGGTCACTTGAAATCGTCACTAGCATCTATTTACTTTCTCAGTCATTTTAAATCACATGCCAAAGTACTGCTCTAATACAATAACCTTGAAGCTGGTATTTGAATTCATATCCTCTTCTGCGTAATTCCTTCTTTTGAAAACATAACTGCCAAGGCAGATCACACCAAGTGCGTATGTGTGTGCTCACTTACGCATAAATGGACCTTAGTCGGTTCGAGCCATCGAACCGACATGTCATGTGCATAATTAAGTACACAAATTCTCCAAACTATACTTCCATAGTGGCATTTCACCATACAAATTTATTACAAATTTAATGGTATTTCAACAGACGAAATCCAAACCGAAATACCAATGGACATGCGGAATCCAGAACTAGATATCAATGTGCACAATATGACAGCACGCGAACACCCCATCTACAGATACTGCAGAAGAAGAAAACTGGAACTCAGTGTTTAGCCTTGGGCTTCTTCACGATCATCACGGTGCAATGAGCATGGTGAGCACAGTAGTCGCTCACGCTACCTAAGACAGCCCTGCCACAGTGCACCAGACATTCATCAGTATTCAACAGCGCAAAGTCATGCTACAGAGCATCGTATAGTGAACATCTGAAACATTACGCCCCTATAGTAGAAAGTCCAGGCTCACAAAAGAGGAATAGATGGAATTCTCGCTAACCATCGGCCCTAACAATGTTGGTAGCCACCCATGAATTACTGTCTTACAAAAGATGTTCTCTGATATCACTTTCCTGCTTCTACCTTAAAAGTCCAAAGGTTTGCGCTTTTGCCCGGTAAAATGAAACAGCAAATTGTTGGGTCTGGGTTGCATGTCGAACATTCGCTCAGCTCACTCGTTCCTCCTCAAGCTAAATGCGATGTTTAGTAAGCTATCCGATCTAGTACATCATCAATAAAGTGATCCAAGAGTATCAAGACCAGTGACAATGAAATAACCCATTTGCCAATCTGAATACTTCATCTAGGAACTGAACATTGCTTTGAGTTGAAATTTTATTCCTCGACCGGACATCCGCATCAATCCCGGGAGACAGAAGGCAAGTATAGAACAGAGGTTACCCTGGTCACGAGCTTCGGTGATTAAGTAGATGTACCTTTTTATTGCGCCATAGCCATGGCTTCCAACTACCAGGATCGAGGCATGATGTTTTTCAACAGCATCGCAAAGAACATTCCTCGGATCCCCTTCCACCACTTCAAAGGTCACATCATGAACCTGGAAAGGTAATCGAAACAAAAAAGTTAAAATTAAAACATGATGAAATCTAATGCAAATATTTGCACAGGTTGACGACAAGCGCAGTCTTTTGACAGCACAAATCACATCCTACATTTCGCCCAAAACAGCTACATCATTAAGCATGTCAGCTGTTCATCTGACCATGTTGGACTGCAATGACATCAAAATTACAGTCATCTGCATGGCCTCTAAGCCAGAAACAATCAATCAATAATTGACGGAGACGTGTCATACTGATCGAAGAGGCCGGAAATCACCCTAGTCATGGAATCAGCTAATGATCCGCGCGCCGGCGCTACGCTCTTACCGATTTACTCGCGCAAAGATCCTTGGCTTTCTCCACAACCCTCGCGGCTCTTTTTTTCAGATCGGCGTCCACGATCGGAAACACTTCAGCAGCTCCTGCACGATTTACACACAGCGAATCCTCACTAGTCAGATAAAGTACAAACAGGACCAAACGAAACCCTCACGTTCCACGAGCGTAGCAATCAAGCGAACACTCAGCCGGAAAAAAGCAGCGAATCGCAGAAGGGAATATTTGCGCCGGAATGATCGGAGGCCGCACCGGGTCCGACGAGGCTGACGGTGGAGGAGGCGGAGGGCTTGGCGTGGACGACGACGAGCTTGAACGGGGGATGGGGCATGGAGGGGACGAGGAAGTGGTCGACCGTCCACCAGAGCGCGTGGACGCCGTAGTCGCTCTCGTCGACTCCGACCACCATCACCTGCTTCTCCGACGCCGGCGCCGCCATGGGGGGGAGAGAGAGCGCTTGCTTCGCCTTCGATCGGAGCGGGGTCTCCGGGTCACCGTTCGGCACGAATGAGGATGGAAATGGAATGCGCGCGATCTTCTCCGGTCTTCAGGAGAGCGAAAGGTTGGAAAGTCAATTAGAGAGAGAGAGAGAGGAAGAAACCAGATAGACCGAGAAGAGCGAGGATGATGACGTGGCGTGTGGCGTTTTGCGGTGGGAGAGTTCGCGTTTTTGGAATTTGTCGCCCTCTCGATTCTTTCCTGAATTTAATCAATCTGAATAATAGCACGCAATTTACAGCAAGACTCGTCGTTTGTAGAGCTTAGGGTTCACTTTTAATTGTACTTTTGAATTCCCAAATTTACTCTTTTCCATGCCACACTTTTTAAGATTCCGATTTTTGATTCTACTGTTTTTTCACTAGCGTTGGGACATAAAATGAGCGTGCCTCGCATGGCATTTTCCTTGACACAAGCATCATCCATTATGAATCCAAGGAACTACCATCTTGTCATCATTTAAACTAAACTTGAGGAGCAAATCTTATATCCATTTCAACTATTTTTAGGTGAAAATCTAACAATATATTGACACTTCACCTTTTACTTCAATATATAAAAAACATCGAGTAAAATTACAATTTAGCAATCAATCTAATTATGTTGGAAGATTTTTAGAAGATCAGCTGCAATTTCGATATAATTTTTTTTTAAGAATTTTTTGGGAAAAAACAAATGAAAAGAAAAAAATGGTTACAATTTAGCAATCAATCTAATAGGTTTTTCGAACACCAGCCGCAGTTTCATTGTAATTCGGTTTTTAAGATTTTTCTAGGAAGATGAAAAAAAAAAAAGAAAAGCGGTGGTTTGGTAAGACTCAACCTATTGGGTCATGATGGGCCCGAGTGGCATCGGCCCGTTATCCTCCCACCGTCGGGAGAGGGATGTTATCGCTGCTCTGTGAAGCCAGCCTCACGCGGACCCCTCCACTCTAGGACCCGCAAGGGTCAAGCCTTCGCTCGGACAGCACGGATCAACTCTCGGCTTGGAACGGGCGGACTAGAATTTTGCCACAACGAGCCCGGCCCGCAAGACTTGAATCCATGTTCCACCACAATGTTGCCCCCACTTGGGACACAAGCCCGCGCATATGAGCTCGGCGAGCCACTTCGTCGTTCGTGTAAGTTAATAAACCGTTGAATTCAGTGTCGTCCCCACGACGTGGGACTTCGTTCAGCTTTGTTGCGACGGGGTTTTCTATGTTTTCCCCTTCATCAAAACATTCATGTCCATGCCCTGTGCGCGCGCGAGATTCTCGCCCTCAATGGGTCTCGAATTTTCCTCCGGTAGGATCGCTTTCTCTCGGCAAGAAGTGGCCGATCCGTGCTGTGAGACCTGATTCCGAATTGCAACGCATGTGTTTATCTATGGAGAAACACTTGCCGTCCTCCATTAATGGGCCGCCTCTCAAGTTCCTCTTTTTTATGTCCTTGTTAGTGTCCACAGATTTGTCGTTGAATGGTAAATCTGGGTACGAAGTTTCTTTGAGAGGCAATATGCCCGCAGGAAGTCTAACCATCTCTCTCTTCTCTGCCATCAGAAGAGTAATAAACAAGACGATGGAACTGAACACATTGACCTGTGCAGCTTCCAATGCACATATGCTCTCAACACTCACATATTCCGTTGTGCCTCTTAAGCTCCTGAGCATTCAGGATGGAACTGAGATTTTGGAATTTCCACGCCATCTCAATTCTTTCCTAATAAATCAATCTGAATAATAGTATGCAATTCCCATCATTTGCACAGCTTTTGAATTCCCAATTTCTTTCTTATTGATGCCATACTTATTAAGATTCTTATTTTGATTTGACTTCTTTTAACAATTCCAATCATTTGTACGGCCTGAGGATCACTTTTAATCACACTTTTGAATTCTCAATTTCTTTCTCATTGATACCACACTTTTTAAGATTTCGATTTTGATTCAACTTCCTTTAGACTAATATTGGACATGAAGTGCCCGTGTCTTGCACGGCTTTTTCCTCAACACAAGCACATCTATTATGAATCCAAGGAACCACCATCTTGTCATCATTTAAACTAAAATCTGAGAAGCAAATCTTGTATTTATTTCCACTTTTTTTAGTCGAAAATCTAATCATATATTGAAACTTCACATTTTTCTTCAATATATAAAAGTATCGAGTAAATTCACAATTTAGGAATCCCTCCAATCAGGTCGAGAGGTTTTTCCAACATCAACCGCAGTTTCTATGTAATTTGTTCAATCAATTTTCAATGGCCCAGAGGATTGGCATCACGTCCAGAATGACGTTTTTGAAGACCAGTAGTTTTCGGGAGGGAAAAACAGATTAAAAAAAACAAAAATAAAAAGTGATGGTTCGGTAGGTTCAGCCCCTTGGGCCATAATGGGCCCATGTGGCACCGGCCCGTTATCCTCCCACTGTCAGGAGCGGGAGGTTTTTGCTGCTCTGTGAAGCCAGCATCACGCGGACCCCTCCACTCTAGGACCTGTGAGGCCCAAGCCTTCGCCCGGACCACACGGATCAACTCCAGGCTTGGAACGGGCGGGCCAGAATATTGCCGCAGAGAGCCCGATCTGCAGGATCTGAGCCCATGTTCCACCACAATATTGCCACCACTTGGATTACAAGCCCGCGCCACCGAGCTCGGCGAACGCCAAAGCCGTTCGTTTAAGTAATAAGATGCTGAATTCCATGTGCGTGTGGACGATGTGGGACTTCGATCAGCTTTGTTCGGATGCCCCCGCGCGCGCGAGATTCTCGTCTTCGATGGGTCTCGAATCTTTCTTCCTATAGGATCGCTTTCTCTCAGCAGGAAGTGGCCGATCTGTGCTGGAAGAGCCAATCCCGAATTGGACCGCATGTTTTTTTCACATGGAGAAACACCCGTCGTTCTTTGTCGATGGTCCCGCCTCTCAAAGTTCATTTCTCAGTCTGTGTTGGTGACTGTAGATTTGTCGTTGAATGGTAAATCTGGGTATCGAAGTTTCTTTGGGAGGGAAGACCCCAGGAAGTCTAAGCCAATTTCTCTCTTCTCTGCCATCAGAAGGATAATAAACAAAGACGATGGAAGGAAACATATTCTTTCGTGTCTTTTAAGTTCTTGAGAGTATCAGACGTACAATCTACATGAGACCTCATCATCAGTATTTCTTACCAAACAAGTCCCACGGTAGAATTGGGTTTGAAAAGTAAAGATTTGAATTCAAGAGAATCTCACCTACAGCCAAAAAAAAATGAGACTCAACTCCTAATCGGGGGCGTATCTCTCTCCTTCAATCATCTAAATCAAAGCAGCATGCACTTGACTTGATCCCTCAAGATGCCAATCGAACATAAAGTCTTAAATCAATTCGAGGAAATCTTCAAGCTGGCCCTTTTTGCGCCTCGATAATGCATAGCGGCTCTCCTCCCACTACCGGATGATGATGGCTTCACATCCCAATTGACATTGCCAAAAAATGATCGTTTTCTCCGTTCATCGGTCATTTGAGCAATTCACAATCGCTTGTTATTATTGAATTAAAACCTATCGTAAACAAATCGCAAAATACTTAAATCATCACAATCCATCTCGATGCATACACAACTCTTAGCTAAATACGCAATTTAGCGCATGACTTGAAGTTTCCTTTCTTTGATTATCACATTTTATATTCGCTCAATTACGTATGCGCGAAAATCTCCAAAGTCTTCTTTTTTTCCATGGACCCAGTAAGACAAATTACAACCCTTCAACTTTCAAACACCAAAATACATTACGAAAAACCAAAATAGGGAGGAAAAACTAGTTTTCTATATTTTCCACTGCCAAGAGAGCTTCACCTTCGATCGTGTTCGCCACTAAAAAGCGCAGGAGCATGTGGAATGCGAGATCTTCTTTTGTAGTCGCACAAATGATAAACATAAAATGAAAGACTAAGCATGAGAGACGATAGAGAATATTATAAGATAAAATTACTACCATGGAACAAATTACTTTTTTTTTTTGGTCGGAATGGAACAAATTACTTAGAAAAACGGTCGTGCTTGGATTTTTTCTATTATAAAGACAAAAATAGAAATTCTAATTTCTTGCAATTCATTCAAGTAAAAAAAAATTCCTCTTAAATATTAAGTCATGAACTCTTGAAAGAATGCAATAGAGAAGGAAAGTTGCTCTTTGAGATGACATTAAGGGCGTGCATGGAAACGTTCCAAAAACGTTTATGGAACATTTCATACTTTTTTTTGTTCCCTAACAAAAAAGAACAAAAAACGCGTTTGGTTGCGTTTACATTCTTTTTTTTTTTTTGTTCCCTGGAACAAAATTGGAGCAAAAAAAAAAAAAACAAAAAAGTTGTTTCGAAGAAAAGAAACACTTCTTCAAAGCCAAAAAGAAACGCTTCTCCTCTTCTCTCTCTTCTCTTTTCTTCTTCTTTTCTTCTTCTTTTTTTCTTCGTTTTTCTTTGGCCGGTCGCCGGCCTCGGCCATGACCGGCGACCGGCCGTCGAGGGCCGGCGACGACGCCATCGAGGGTCGGCGACCTCGCCGGAGCGTCCACCGGCCCCGGCGAGGCCGAGCCTCGCCCGCGCGCGGCGAGGGCGAGCTCGCCCGCCAAGGCGAGGCGAGGCCTCGCTCGAGGGGAGATCTTCGGCTAGGGTTCCGGCAAGGGGCTCCGGAGGACGGTGCGGTGCGGCGGCGCGGCACTAGAGGCTTCGGGATCGGGACGGCGTCGAGCTGCGGGCTTCGGGGCGGCGTCGAGCCAGTGGGCTTCGGGCGCGGGTGCTCGGCTCCAACGGCGGGCGGCGAGGCTCGGCCTCACCCGGCCGGCGACGCCGAGCCTCACCTTGTCCGGCGAGGCCGAGCCTCGCCATGGGCGGGCGAGCTCGAGCTTGCCTAGATCCGGCGAGGCCGAGCCTCGCCGGGCCGGCAACGCTCGACCTCGCCGGATCCGGCGAGCCCGAGCTCGCCCGGCCAAGGCGAGGCCGAGCCACGCCCAACCACGGCTCGGCCTCGCCAGGGGCCGGCGAGCCTTGCCGTGGCAGGGCGAGGCCGCCGCCGAAAGAAGAAAAAAAAATAAGAAAGAAAGGAAAAAATGGAAAATAAAATTAAAATATTAAAAAATTAAAAGAAACAAAAAAAGAATAAAATTTACCAAACATGTTTCTACTCATTTTTTATTTCCGGAACAAACGTTACCAAACACGTTCTTTTGTTCAAAAACCGTTCCCCAGAACAGAAACACTTTTTTTTTATTTCTGTTCCCGGGAACAGAAAAGAAACAGAAATGTTTCCATGCGGGGCCTAAGCTGCCACTCTTCTGTAAGAATTATTAGTTTGAAAATCAAATTAATGCACTATGAGAAAAAGAAACTAAATAGAACTCAAAAGAAAAAAGAGAGGAAAGAAGCCACCAAATATTCAAAACCGTTCAGTGAATGAGCATCAAAGCTATATGGATGATGGAAGGCAAACAATGTTGATATAATACCCACATGGCTTAAGTAAAATAAAAGTGACGCTGTTAAAAATTGATACAAGTTAGGGGTAGATAAAAGTTTAGAATAAACATGTCATAATTGACATAATTTGATTTTTGATATCATAAAAATATTCAGGGTAAATATGCCACAATGAATATGGTCTAAGTTTTTTTTTTTTTTTTTGGTGGCTTTTGATGTGACAGTCTTTCGTTTGCTTTGATTAGGTGGCCCGATTTCAATTAATCTCTTTCTTTACCTTGCTTATCATATATAAAATTAGATGGTTTTATTTTTTGCAGTGCGAGAATTGATGGAGAAGTACATCTTCTTTTTGTAATAACAATAATATAAACTTAACACAATTACTTGTGTGCCGGAAAATGAAAAGAGAAAAGATTTTAGAAAGCGTGATTAAGCGGCCCCGGTTATAGACCAGTTCGTATATCAGGGAAGAATTTCTCTGTTGTTTTCAGCATTTTAAATTGCCTAGAGAAATTGGCCACACCTTGTCCAGCTGACGTTCCTGGCAGAAAAGAAAGGATATTAATTTAAAAAAATGGAGAAAAGCAAAGGAAAAGATAATAAAATTAAAAAAAGTGGTGGTTCAGTAGGCTCAGCCCATTGGGTCATGATGGGCCCAAGCGGCACCAGCCCGTTATCCTTCCACTGTCGAGAGCGGGAGGTTTTCGCTGCTCTGTGAAGCCAGCTTCTCGCGGGCCCCTCCACTCTGGGACCCGCGTGGCCCAAGCTTTCGCCCGGACCGGACGGGTCAACTCTCGGCTTGGAATGGGCTTCCGATCATGCTTTGCGAGCTTTCTTGGTAGGCCTACGCATGTCAACGTACTTGAGTATGCACAACATAGAAGCTGCTTATTGTCCCCGCCAATCAAGTTAGCAGCAGTCTCTCCAGTAATTTGTCGGCGACCAAAAGAGTTTTGGATTCGTCGGAGCCACATTTTTTGGCAAAAACGAACTAAACTCCTGAGGTATCTGCATTAGACAAAGGATGTAGAGAAGATGATATAGGTTCAGAAAGACATCAAAGTACAGTCTCTTATTTACATAATCTCTCATGCTTTGACCGAGCTTCGATGTAGTCATTGAAATCAGGTTCAAAGATATGACAGGAGAGGCCTTAGATAATCGTCTTCTATGGTTGCGAGAGATTCACAATCAAATAACAAGAATTAGAATTAGAAAACTCTCCAGACTAAAAAGTAAGGAAAATTGAAAACATGGAATCATAGAAAAAGGCAAGAGAGAACTTCAAGCCCGTGCAAGTGAAACTTGTCCTAGAAGCTCGGTTGGATTTTCAGGGTGAGAAAACATATCTGGTGAGAATTAGAAGAGAAGCGTTAAAACCCAAAATCTAAACAGAGAGAGAAAGAGAATACTACCAAATTAATCATCCTTAGACAGCTCGGAGAATCAAATAGCAATCTCGACAATGTTAGAGCCTCTGCAGCTCGCGTTTATCGTCTTAAAGCGTGAAAAGCAACACGGTCTCCCAGTATCACCTGAATCCGGACAATTCGGAATCTAAACTCGAAACCAATATGGACTCTTTCGTAGTCCGACCGCGAAACGCATACCTTTTCTTGCTTGCTAAATTCACTTAGGCATTTGCGCAAACAGTTGGCGAGCATCGCTTGGGGTCCCTCAGAATTGCCAGGAGCTGCTCACTTGCATGACTTCACCGTCTAGAATCGCTCCCTCCGCGCACCACCACCGGTGGGTTTTAGCCGATCGACGGGATTCGGACTCGAAGAGAGCTTGGCCTGGACTTGGAAGCATGAAACCGATCAGCCTTTGAAGGTGAAAGCCATAAATATGCTTGGCATTCCAGAGGGAGCTCCTCTCTACTCGTGTTAACTCGAAAACAACGCCTGCTTTGCTCGCTCGTGCTATATATATTTGATGGTAGAGCGTGAGTACACGAGAAAGCACAAGAAAATATAATGCTCTTTTACTGAATAAGGAATAAAAGATTGAGGTAAAGCATTGTTTCCTTCTTATTCATTATTTTTTTCTACTAAGCACGTCAACGTACAAAAATAATTATTTTCTTTAAAAACATTTATCCAAGATATTTGGGAGAAGAATGTAAATTATTAATATTCCATCTGATGGAGTACGTAATGAGGAATCAAATTTTATTCATACAGTACAACAAAATGGTGTAATTTCAATTGACGCAATCAAATCAGACTCTTCTTTTCATTATACAATTTAGTCTTTCATTATACGACTTATTTTTCCAAATGTGACGACTTCGAAGCCAATGACCAAGCTTTCTATGGATGACTCTTTTGAAAATAATTTAGAAGCTTGTTGCACAAAGTTAAAAAGGGTTTAAATTTACTTTTTGGATGAAGTGTACCTCGTCATCTTTCATTTCCACTTCCACAAGCCGGAAATCATCACTACCATCTATTTACTTTCTTGGTCACTTGAAATCGTCACTAGCATCTATTTACTTTCTCGGTCATTTTAAATCACATGCCAAAGTACTGCTCTAATATAATACCCTTGAAGTTGGTATTTGAATTCATATCCTCTTCTGCGTAATTCCTTCTTTTGAAAACATAACTGTCAAGGCAGATCACACCATGTGCGTATGTGCATGCTGACTTACACATAAATAGACCTTAGTCGGTTTGAGCCATCGAACCGACATATCGTGTGCATAATTAAGTACACAAATTCTCCAAACTGTACTTCCATAGTGGCATTTCACCATACAAATTTATTACAAATTTAATGGCATTTCAACACACGAAATTCAAACCGAAATACCAATGGACATGCGGAATACAGAACTAGATATCAATGTGCAGAATATGACAGCACGCAAAGTCGCGAACAACCCATCTACAGATTCTGCAGAAGTAAAAAAACTGGAATTCAGTGTTTAGCCTCGGGCTTCTTCACGATCATCACGGTGCAACGAGCATGGTGAGCGCAATAGTCGCTCACGCTACCTAAGACAGCCCTGCAAGAGTGTACCAGACATTCATCAGTATTCAAGCAACGCAGAGTCAAATGCTACAAAGCGTCGTATAGCAAACAGCTGAAACTGCTATGCCCCTAGAGTAGAAAATCCAGGCTCACAAAAGAGGAATAGATGGAATTCTCACTTACTGTTGGCCCTAACAATGTTAGTAGCCGCCCATGAATTACTGTCTTACAAAACATGTTCTCTGATGTCACTTTCCTGCTTCTACCTTAAAAAGTTTGTGCTTTTGCCCGGTAAAATGAAAAGGCAAATTGTTAGGTCTGGGTTGCATGTCGAACATTCGCTCAACTCACTCGTTCCTCCTCGAGCTAAATGCGATGTTTAGTAAGCCATCTGATCTAGTATATCGTCAATAAAGTGATCCAAGAGTATCAAGACCGGTGACAATGAAATAACCCATTGAGTGTCGTTTGCCAATCCGAATACTTCATCTAGGAACTGAACATTGCTTCGAGTTGAAATTTTATTTCCCCATAGTCAAGTTAGCCTCAACCGAACATCCGCATCAATCCCGGGAGACAGAAGGCAAGTATAGAACAGAGGTTACCCTAGTCACGAGCTTCGGTGATTAAGTAGATGTACCTTTTTATGGCGCCATAGCCATGGCTTCCAACTACCAGGATCGAGGCATGATGTTTTTCAACAGCATCGCAAAGAACATTCCTCGAATCCCCTTCCACCACTTCAAAGGTCACATCATGAACCTGGAAAGGTAATCGCAACAAAAAAAAAATTAAAACATGATGAAATCTAATGCAAATATTTCCAAAGTTTGACGACAAGCGCAGTCTTTTGACAGCGTAAATCACATCCTACATTTCGCCCAAAACAGCTACATCATTAAGCATGTCAGCTGTTCATCTAGCTATGTTGGACTGCAATGACATCAAAATTACAGTCATCCGCATGGCCTCTAAGCTAGAAACAATCAATCAATAATTGACCGAGACGTGTCATACTGATCGAAGACGCTGATCATCCTAGTCATCGAATCAGCTAATGATTTGCCCGCCGGCGCTACGTCCTTACCGATTTACTCGCGCAAAGATCCTTGGCTTTCTCCACAACCCTCGCGGCTCTTTTTTTCAGATCGGCGTCCACGATCGGAAACACTTCAGCAGCTCCTGCACGATTTACACACAGCGAATCCTCACTAGTCAGCTAAAGTACAAACAGGACCAAACGAAACCCTCACGTTCCACGAGCGTAGCAATCAAGCGAACACTCAGCCGGAAAAAAGCAGCGAATCGCAGAAGGGAATATTTGCGCCGGAATGATCGGAGGCCGCACCGGGTCCAACGAGGCCGACGGTGGAGGAGACGGCGGGCTTGGCGTGGACGACGACGAGCTTGAACGGGGAGTGGGGCATGGAGGGGACGAGGAAGTGGTGGACCGTCCACCAGAGCGCGTGGACGCCGTAGTCGCTCTCGTCGATTCCGACCACCATCACCTGCTTCTCCGACGCCGGCGCCGCCATGGGGAAGGGAGAGAGAGCGCTTGCTTCGCCTTCGATCGGAGCGGGCTCTCCCGGTCACCGTTCGGCACGAATGCGGATGGAAATGGAATGCGCGCGATCTTCTCCGGTCTTCAGGAGAGCGGAAGGTTGGAAAGTTAAGTAGAGAGAGAGAGAGAGAGAGAGAGAGAGAGGAAAGAAACCAGAGACGAGCGAGGATGATGACGTGGCGTGTGGCGTTTTGCGGTGGGAGAGTTTGCTCCGCCAAGTGGAAGAGCGACTTTTTGACTGTTCGACGGGGACGTTATTTTGTCCGCTTCTTCAGTTTATTAATTATTTATTTACTCTCTTTTTTTTTTCCGTTATGGGGTCTCACGTTTTTGGAATTTGCACGCCCTCTCGATTATTTCCTGAATTTAATCAATCTGAATAATAGCACGCAATTTACGGCAAGACCCGTCGTTTGTAGGGCCTAGGGTTCACTTTTAATTGTACATTTGAATTCCCAAGTTTACTCTTTCCATGCCGCACCTTTTAAGATTCTGATTTTGATTCGACTTGTTTTACACTAGCGTTAGACATGAAACGAACGTGCCTGTCTTTTTCCTCAACACAAGCACCATCTATTATGAATCCTAGGAACTACCATCCTGTCATCATTTAAACTAGACTTGAAATGTAAATCTTATATCAATTTCAAATATTTTGAGGTGAAAATCTAACGATATATTGATACTTTAACTTTTACTTCAATATATAAAAGTATCGAGTAAAGTTACAATTTAGCAATCAATCTAATTATGTTGGAAGATTTGTCGAAGATCAACTGCAATTTCAATGTAATTTGTTTTTTAAGAGTTTTATGAGAAAAATAGATGAAAAAAAAAGTGGTTACAATTTAGCAATCAATTTGATTATGTTGAAAGGTTTTTTGAACACCAGAGCCACAGATTCAATGTAATTTGATTTTTAAGATTTTTCTAGGGAAAAAATAGATGAAAAAAATAAAAAAAGTGGTGGTTCGGTAGGCTCAGCCCATTGGGTCATGATGGGCCCGAGTGGCACCGGCCCGTTATCGTCCCAGTGTTGGGAGAGGGAGGTCTTCGCTGGCTTTGTGAAGCCAACCTCACGCGGACTCCTCCACTCTAGGACCCGCAAGGCCCAAGCCTTCGCTCGGACCGCACGGATCAACTCTCGGCTTGGAACGGGCGGGCCAGAATATTGCCACAACGAGCTTGGCCCGCAAGACCTGAACCCATGTTCCACCACATTGTTGCCCCCACTTGGGTCACAAGCCCGCGCAACTGAGCTCGGCGAACCACTTCGTCGTTCGTGAAGTTAATTAACTGTTGAATTCGCTATCGTGCCCACGATGTGAGACTTGGGCTTTCTATGTTTTCCCCTTTCAACAAAACATTCATGTCCGTGCCCATGCGCGCGCGCAAGATTCTCTTCCTCAATGGGTCTTGAATTTTCCTCCGGTAGGATCGCTTTCTCTCGGCAAGAAGTGGTCGATCTGTGCTGTGAGAGCTGATTCCGAATTGCAACGCATGTGTTTTTCTATGGAGAAACACTCGCCTTCCTCCATCAATGGTCCGCCTCTCAAGTTCGTCTTTTTTTTCTGTCCTTGTTCGTGTCCGCAGATTTGTCGTTGAATGGTAAGTCTGGGTATTAAGTTTCCTTGAGAGGGAATACCCGCAGGAAGTCTATAACCATCTCTTTCTTCTCTGCCATCAGAAGAGTAATAAACAAGACGATGGAACTAAACACATTGACCTGTGCAGCTTCCAACACACGTATGCTCTGAGCACTCACATATTATGTCTTGTCTTTTAAGCTCTTAAGCATTCAAGATGGAACTGAGTTTTGGAATTTGCACGCCATCTCAATTTTTCCCTAATAAATCAATCTGAATAATAGTACGCAATTCCCATCATTTGTACGGCCTGAAGATCACTTTTGAATTCCCAATTCCTTTCTCATTGATGCGACACTTTTTAAGATTCTAAGTTTGATTCGACTTCTTTTAGCAATTCCCATCATTTGTACGGCCTGATGATCACTTTTAATTACACTTTTGAATTTCTAATTTCTTTGTCATTGATGCCAGACTTTTTAAAATTCCGATTTTGATTCAACTTCCTTAAGACTAATATTGGATATAAAGTGTTTGTGTCTTGCATGGCTTTTTCCTCGACACAAGCACATCTATTATGCATTCAAGGAACCACCATTTTGTCATCATTTAAACTAAAACCTATGAAGCAAATCTTGTATCTATTTCCGCTTTTTTTAGTCGAAAATCTAATCATTTATTGAAACTTCACATTTTTCTTCGATATATAAAAGTATTGAGTAAAGTTACAATTTAGGAATCCCTCCAATCACGTCAAGTGGTTTTTCCAACACCAATTGCAGTTTCAATGTAATTTGTTCAGTCAAATTTTCAATGGCTCAGAGGATTTGGCATCACATCCAGACTGACATATTTGAAGACCAGTATTTTCCAGAAGGGAAACCAGATAAAAAAACAAAAATAAAAAGTGGTGGTTCGGTAGGTTCAGCCCCTTGGGTCATGATGGGCCCGAGTGGCACCGGCCCGTTATCCTCCCACTGTCAGGAGCGAGAAGTTTTCGCTGCTCTGTGAAGCCAGCCTCACGCGGTGTGGCACCCCTCGACGGCCCCCGATCCGATTAAGGGTCGCAACAGTTTGCTTACCATTCACTTTTCCTAATAACATGTCACTCTGATACCATTACAATTATAGCGGGTCCATACAACCCGGGGGTTTACATCTTTTAGATTGGTCCCTTGCGCAATTTATATACGGAAGCACATCCAACAACTCCATTCCCTATATTCAGAAAACGATGCACACCAACTAAACATTTATAGGTAAAAGCCGTACACTTTTATTCACTTAAACCATATGGACATCATTTATTAGTACATCAAAATGCCGCAGTCTTCTATACTCGGCTATACTTCAAAAGATGACCGACTTCTCCTCCCACAATCATATGCTTAAGGTTCATCAACCAGTGTCGGCGTCCAAAAGTTCCCTCCTTTGCTATCCTCCTCCTCATGGTCATATGCAACCGCTCAATCCATCTACTAATCTGAAATGTTGGTCCCCGAAGGGGTGAGTACAGCCACTCAGCAGGTAAATGACCAATAAACCAGTCAATGCATCATGCCACACAATCATCACAATCATAGCATCACATGTCATTAAGGCATCCATGTACAACTTACCTTGGTATCATGCACATGTCATCATACCTCATGTACATATATCATCATATAGTCATCACCATCATGACATACACTTACCATCATCATGTCACATGTACCATCATCATTACCATGCATCCATGCACTCATCAGCATATCATATGTACCATCATCATTACCATGCATCCATGCACTCATCATCATATCATATGTACCATCATGCATATATCATCATGCATAATTCAATTTCAATTTCTCAATTTCATCCTTTCATTTTGGACCGCCACATTTCTCTTTCCCGGGACCAATGTTTGCATCCCACATTCATCACTTGCGCCCAATCCTAGCGTCGCGAGAACCCTCCGGCACAATACCTGCCGGGCATCCAGCATCCCCACGCTCCGGGCATCTCGTACCCCAACTGGCATTACGATGACCCTCCGGCACAATACCTGCCGAGCAACCGGCTATACCCTTCTAGCTAGGCATCTCGCACCCCAACTAGCATCGCGAGGCATCCCTCGGCACAATACCTGCCGAGCTTCCAGAATTATGTATCGACATACCACCAGGCATCCCCCCCTGGAATTACGTACTGTATACCACTGAGCATCTCGAAACTCCCGAGAACCCTCCGGGACTCGCCATGAAATTGGTTTCCCCTACCCTCCGAAATTACGTACCAACATACCACCAGGCCTCCCCTGGAATTACATACCGTATACCACCGGGCATCCCAACACTCCCGGGGCATCGTCGACTCACACCTTCGACGGCCTTCTCACTTATGTCAATTCACATCTTCAGTTATAGTTCAATTTTAACATGGCATGTGATGTGACGGCAATCAAGATCATTTTCATCCTTTGATTCATACATGCATCTCCAATCATCATCATACATGCAGCAAGACACAATCATTCATAACAATACAATTCATGGAGTCCATACAATTTAGAATAGTCCATTTATCATGCCTTTTCAAGTTTACTAAATTCCAGCTTGTACCATTTTAGAAAATATTTAAATTAAATATCCATATGATTCTCAAAAATCATGAAATCAGGACATGAGATAGACAAGACAATAAGATAACAATTTCATGAAGAACACATGCCCTAAAGAGTTTCACACAAGAAGATATAATCCACACAAATACAGCATGCAATTTCGGATAGAAACAGATTGCGCAGTTTCTGAAATAATTCGATTAAAATACCCGAATGACCATCGAAAATTATGAAATTTTACCATGTTATAGTTAAGACACTAAAGTATATTTTTCATGAAGACATCTAGGCCAGATTCGTTCTAGATAACTTTCTATAGTCGTCCGAAGCTTCTAATTCTAGCACCGAAACGTCCAGTGTAGTTACCTCCGAAATATCGAGTTTTCACCCCCTTATTCTTCTTCGTTTCCTCTCAAATTTGGATATGTTTTACTTCAAGATGTCCCCTACAACTTTTATTAAGAGATATAAGTCAAATTTCCAAATAATAGGCACCATATGGGTCCAAGAAGTCTCAGGTGTCCAGTACCGTGTTTCCAGATTTACCATCTTCAAGAGTAAGTCGATTCACTAGGCTACACTTGCTCATTTTACTTCAAATTTGAGTATGTTAGTCTTTAGGATGTTCTCTACAATTTTCATGAAGAATTCGAAGAGATATTCTTAGTAAAAATCGACATGCAACCCACAAAACTACCAAAAGGTCAGCAAAACAGTTCCAGATCTAGTGTCTTCGTAGGATGAGGTTTTTACCCTTTAAATCTCAACCATTTTATCCCAAATTTTAGTATATTGTAGTTTACGATGTTGGCTACAAATTTCATGAAGGAATCAAAGTCAAAATCCAACTCGAAACATGCATGCAAGCCTCCACAAGATTCTGGGTCAGGCGGTTTACACGAAATCAGCAAGCATTTTCAAGAACAAGTCACATTCTAGCTTCGGTTTTGCCTACCCTAACATCCGAAATCTACCACCAACAAATCACACATGCAAGACACACATGCAAGAGTGGAAATCGATCCCAACTTGCCTTAATTCAAAGGAAAACACAGCAAGAACGACGGCGGGGCATGGCGGCAACGAACCTCCTCCTTCCTTTCTCTCTTCCTCTCTTCCTCTCTTTCTCTCCTCTCTCTCGGCACCTAGACCGACCACTCCCTCTCTCTCTTTCTTTTTGGTTGTATATATATATATTTGCATGCATTCTTATTTTGCATGGGGGGACACTTGTCTCTAAGAAGGAGACAAGTGTCACGGACCGAAAGATGGTCGACCCGAGAGGTTCCCCGAGGACGACCTCGACTCGTCCGTGGAAGACCTCCTGCTCCAACTCGGTATCCCATCAAGGCTTTTCCCCGAAGTTTCCAAGGGCGGACGACACCGTCATTTTGCCTGATTCCATAAGTTTCCTTCATTAATGTCGGTAGATGGTAGTTAAGTACTTATGTCGGTAGTTGAGGCGGTGCGATCTCGCCCGTCGGATGAAAAGTAGATCAATAGTTGCAATCCGAGGCCCTCAACTATAAGAAGGGGTGTCCTCCTTCAGTTGTAATCATCCAATCCACCATTTCAGCAATACAAAGATCCTTTCCTTTAAGAGCTCCTCTCTCTAACTTTCTCTCTCAACGATCCGGGTAAGCGAGCGGGTAAGCGTTCGATCGAGCAAGGCTTGGCTTGGGTGATCCAAAGTTGCCTGAGTCGCTGCACGATCACGATCCCAATCGATCGGCCCGTGACAAGTGGTATCAAAGCAAAAGAGAGATCCGTTCAAGAGACCAAGGAGCGCCAACTGTTCAAAGGAATGTCGAGCCAAGAAGCTGTCATGGTTGGAGAGGCCGCACAAGTCCAGGAGAACCGCGGCCGTGGAAAGAAAAGAGACGCCTCGATGGATGCCGTAGCTGCATTCGATGAGAAGATCGGGAAGGTCCGGAGCGCCGTGCTCGAACTCATGGAAGGTCTTGATGATGTGCGAGACCGGATCATGGAGGTTGAGGGTTCACTCTGTGAGGACTTCACGTCATGCCTCAACGAAGCTACCGCGCCATTACACGACAAGGATGAAGCCCTTGAAGCATCGATCGATGTGTTGAAAGAGCGCGTCCAAGTGGTCGAGGAAGAAGCTCCGCGTAGGGACGAGGTCGAAGCCATGAAGGCCGAGATCCAGGAGCTCAAGACCGAGCTCACCCTGTGCAAACTAAGCATCACCAACGGTGCTGTGCCGAACCAAGCGGTGCCCAAAATTGAGGTGCCAAAGCCGAAAGAGTTCAAAGGCGAACGATCCGCCAAGGAGGTGGACAACTTCGTCTGGAGCATGGAGCAATACTTCGGCGCCGTCAACATGCACGACGAGACGACCAAGGTACGAACCGCTTCCATGTTCCTGTCTGATACGGCAATGCTTTGGTGGCGCAACAGGTGTGATGAGGTTAGACGCGGCGCCGATCCCGTATGCACATGGGACGACTTCGTGAGAGAGTTCCGGGACTACTTTTTCCCCGAGTTCACTCAGCAAGAGGCCCGTAGCAAGCTCCATCGCCTCGAGCAAAGAGGCACGATCCGAGAGTACGTGAAAGAGTTCATGGAACTCAAACTTCAGATTCACAACCTAAGCAAAGAGGAGGCTCTTGGAGCGTTCATGGATGGATTGAAGCCATGGGCACTTCTCAAGCTCAAGAGACGGGACGTGAGTAGTCTTGCGCGAGCGCTAAGCGTGGCCGAGTCACTCGTCGACCTTACCAAGACCGAACCAAGGGGTCGACAAAGGGATTGGAGGTCGGATCGACCTTGCGAGGATGAAGCTAGAAGAAACACTCCCTGGGTCGCGCATGAGCAAAGCGGCCGAGCCAAAGCATGGGGAGAAGGGTCTTCCAAGCTAGCCTTCCAAAGGGGTCAACCACCAACGGACTACGCGAGCAGGTTCGATCAACCCCCGCCTTCTCCTTGTTTCATTTGCCAAGGTCCACACTGGACCCAAAAGTGCTCGAAGAAGGGCCGAATCAACGC
This sequence comes from Eucalyptus brandiana, assembly GCA_014182725.1. Classification (NCBI taxonomy): domain Eukaryota; kingdom Viridiplantae; phylum Streptophyta; class Magnoliopsida; order Myrtales; family Myrtaceae; genus Eucalyptus; species Eucalyptus brandiana. The sequence goes on from CM024675.1 coordinate 13,215,295, forward strand.
CCTCCTTGCCATTGAGGAAGAAAAGGAGGAGTCCAAAGAAGACAAGAGACAAATTCGACTTGGAGCCATGAAGATGTTCAACTCCATCCAAGCTCGGTCCCCAACCAAAGAAAAAGGAGCTGTGTCGAACTCAGAAATGTTCTTCGTGCAAGTCGACGTGTGCAGCCGAACGCTATACGCCTTGGTTGACACGGGTGCGTCGAACATGTTCATGTCGAAGGAATTGGCAAAGGCCTTGAACCTTCGCATGGAGCCGACCAGGAATACCTTCAAGCCGGTCAATTCGGAGGGCATCCATGGCGTAGGATCGACTTCGGATGTGGACGTCACAATTGGTGATTGGAGGGGCAAGATGGATTTTGAGGTAATCCCGCTTGACGATTACGATCTCATTCTTGACATGCAATTCTTCAATAGCGTGAGATCCATGATCGACATGAGGACCAAATGCCTCGTGATCCTCAATCCGGAGTACCCAACGACGGTCCCAATGATCAAAGGGATGGTCGACACCAAGACCATCGCGTCGATCCGACGCCTCGACAAGAGCTTGAAGGCCGTCATGCGCATCAACAAGCTGTCCGAGGTGAAGCCAAAGGTCAAGTTGGATCCTACCCCAACAAATGCCATGCCAATCCAAGCACTCTTCCCCGAAATTGAGTGCGTGACGCACACTTCGTCCAAGCCGAAGACCGAGCCGCGTGCAAAGTCCGAGTTCATCAATGAAGGTTGCGGTCCATCGTATGCAAGCGTCCGCACCAAACAAAACAAGAACAAAAGAACCCGTGCCAAAGCCCGTGCTCGTACCAAGAAAGTCAACCGCCGAGCTGTGAGCGACGAGGGCTCGCTCGAATGAGTGGGGGAGAATGTCACGGACCGAAAGATGGTCGACCCAAGAGGTTCCCCGAGGACGACCTCGACTCGTCCGTGGAAGACCTCCTGCTCCAACTTGGTTTCCCATCAAGGCTTTTCCCCAAAGTTTCCAAGGGCGGACGACACCGTCATTTTGCCTGATTCCAGAAGTTTCCCTTCATTAATGTTGGTAGATGGTAGTTAAGTACTTATGTCGGTAGTTGAGGCGGTGCGATCTCGCCCGTCGGATGAAAAGTAGATCAATGATTGCAATCCGAGGCCCTCAACTATAAGAAGGGGTGTCATCCTTCAGTTGTAATCATCCAATCCACCATTTCAGCAATACAAAGTTCCTTTCCTTTCAGAGCTCCTCTCTCTAACTTTCTCTCTCAACGATCCGGGTAAGCGAGCTGGTAAGCGTTCGATCGAGCAAGGCTTGGCTTGGGTGATCCAAAGTTGCCCGAGTCGCCGCGCGGTCACGATCCCAATCGATCGGCCCGTGACACAAGTGTCTCCTTTGTTGAAGACACTTGGAGGCCATGCGGCTCCTCCTCTCCCCCCCCCCCCTCCACGCGTCGACATGGGCCGGGCTTATGGCCCACTTTAGGCCCATCTCACTTGGGCCTAAAGTCCAAACTTAAATGGCCCAAGTTTATTTTTTTATAATACATCTTAATCCTCATTTAAATAAATATCTAATTGCATAATAAAATGGCCAAAAGACTTTGTGACATTAATCCATCAAATCTATAAAGTGCATAGTCAAGAACAAAATCTTTTTTATCAAATCGTCCTATGTCCAATTTAAATAACCCATAGAAAAATATCGATAATAAGCCCATAATTCCTTCACCACTTTAGGGCATTTGATTTTTTTGATTTTTATTTCTAGAAATAAATTAACATTCTCATAATCAATTAACATTTTCATAAGGGTTCAGTCCAAGAGATAAAATATCGTGGCCGATGATGTAATTGTCCCTATGGCCATTCAAAGTCAAATATCGTTTCCCTCAAAATCAATATTTCGGGTTGAAATTCCCGGATGCCACACGCGGACCCCTCCACTCTAGGACATGTGAGGCCGAAGCCTACGCCAGGACCACACGGATCAACTCTCGGCTTGGAACGGGCGGGCCAGAACATTGCCGCAAAGAGCCCGACCTGCAGGATCTGAGCCCATGTTCCACCACAACATTGCCCGCGCTTGGATTACAAGCCCGCGCTACCGAGCTCTGCTGAATTCCATGTGGGCGTGGACGATGTGGGATTTCGATTAGCTTTGTTCGGATGGGATTTCCATGCATTTCCCTCCATAAAAACACTCACCTGTCCAATGCCCCCACGCGCGCGAGATTCTGGTCTTCGATGGGTCTCGAATCTTTCTTCCTAAAGGATCGCTTTCACTCAGCAGGAAGTGGCCGATCGTTGCTGCAAAAGCCAATCCCGAATTGTACCGCATGTTTTTTTCACATGGAGAAACACCCGTCGTTCTCCGTCAATGGTCCGCCTCTCAAAGTTCATTTCTCAGTCTATGTTGGTGCCACTGTAGATTTGTCGTTCAGAAAGACATCAAAGTACAGTCTCTTATTTACATAATCTCTCATGCTTTGACCGAGCTTCGATGTAGTCATTGAAATTAGGTTCAAAGATATGACAGGAGAGGCCTTAGATAGTTATCTTCTATGGTTGCGAGAGATTCACAATCAAATAACAAGAATCAGAAAACTCTCCACACTAAAAAGTAAGGAAAATTGAAAACATGGAATCATAGAAAAAGGCAAGAGAGAACTTCAAGCTCATGCAAGTAAAACTTGTCCTAGAAGCTCGGTTGGATTTTCAGGGGGAGAAAACATATCTGGTGAGAATTAGAAGAGAAGCGTTAAAACCCAAAATCTAAACAGAGAGAGAAAGAGAATTCTACCAAATTAATCATCCTTAGACAGCTCGGAGAATCAAATAGCAATCTCGACATGTTAGAGCCTCTTCAGCTCGCGTTTATCGTCTTAAAGCGTGAAAAGCAACACGGTCTCCCAGTATCACCTGAATCCGGACAATTCGGAATCTAAACTCGAAACCAATATGGACTCTTTCGTAGTCCGACCGCGAAACGCATACCTTTTCTTGCTTGCTAAATTCACTTAGGCATTTGCGCAAACAGTTGGCGAGCATCGCTTGGGGTCCCTCAGAATTGCCAGGAGCTGCTCACTTGCATGACTTCACCGTCTAGAATCGCTCCCTCCGCGCACCACCACCGGTGGGTTTTAGCCGATCGACGGGATTCGGACTCGAAGAGCGCTTGGCCTGGACTTGGAAGCATGAAACCGATCAGCCTTTGAAGGTGAAAGCCATAAATATGCTTGGCATTCCAGAGGAAGCTCCTCTCTACTCGTGTTAACTCGAAAACAACGCTTGCTTTGCTCGCTCGTGCTATATATATTTGATGGTAGAGCGTGAGTACACGAGAAAGCACAAGAAAATATAATGCTCTTTTACTGAATAAGGAATAAAAGATTGAGGTAAAGCATTGTTTCCTTCTTATTCATTATTTTTTTCTACTAAGCACGTCAACGTACAAAAATAATTATTTTCTTTAAAAACATTTATCCAAGATATTTGGGAGAAGAATGTAAATTATTAATATTCCATCTGATGGAGTACGTCATGAGAAATCAAATTTTATTAATAAAGTACAACAAAATATTGTAATTTCAATTGACGCAATCAAATCGAACTCTTTTTTTCATTATACAATTTAGTCTTTCATTATACGACTTGTTTTTCCATATGTGACGATTTCGAAGCCAATGATCAAGCTTTCTTTGGATGGATAACACTTTTGAAAATAATTTAGAAACCGGTTGCACAAAGTCAAAAAGGGTTTAAATTTGCTTTTTGGATGAAGTGTACCACTTCCACAAGCCGGAAATCGTCACTACCATCTATTTACTTTCTCGTTCATTTTAAATCACATGCCAAAGTACTACTCTAATACAATACCCTTGAAGCTGGTATTTGAATTCATATCCTCTTCTACGTAATTCCTTCTTTTGAAAACATAACTGCCAAGGCAAATCACACCACGTGCGTATGTGTGTGCTGACTTACGCATAAATGGACCTTAGTCGGTTCGAGCCATCGAACCGACATGTCGTGTGCATAATTAAGTACACAAATTCTCCAAACCGTACTTCCATAGTGGCATTTCACCACACAAATTTATTACAAATTTAATGGCATTTCAACACACGAAATTCAAACAGAAATACCAATGGACATGCAGAATACAGAACTAGATATCAATGTGCAGAATATGACAGCACGCGAAGTCGTGAACAACCCATCTACAGATTCTGCAGAAGTAAAAAAACTGGAATTCAGTGTTTAGCCTCGGGCTTCTTCACGATCATCACGGTGCAATGAGCATGGTGGGCGCAATAGTCGCTCACGCTACCTAAGACAGCCCTGCAAGAGTGCACCAGACATTCATCAGTATTCAAGCAGCGCAGAGTCAAATGCTACAGAGCGTCGTATAGCAAACAGCTGAAACTGCTATGCCCCTAGAGTAGAAAATCCAGGCTCACAAAAGAGGAATAGATGGAATTCTCGCTTACCGTTGGCCCTAACAATGTTAGTAGCCGCCCATGAATTACTGTCTTACAAAACATGTTCTCTGATGTCACTTTCCTGCTTCTACCTTAAAAAGTTTGTGCTTTTGCCCGGTAAAATGAAACGGCAAATTGTTAGGTCTGGGTTGCATGTCGAACATTCGCTCAACTCACTCGTTCCTCCTCAAGCTAAATGCGATGTTTAGTAAGCTATCTGATCTAGTATATCGTCAATAAAGTGATCCAAGAGTATCAAGACCGGTGACAATGAAATAACCCATTGAGTGTCGTTTGCCAATCCGAATACTTCATCTAGGAACTGAACATTGCTTCGAGTTGAAATTTTATTTCCCCATAGTCAAGTTAGCCTCGACCGGACCTCCGCATCAATCCCAGGAGACAGGAGGCAAGTATAGAACAGAGGTTACCCTAGTCACGAGCTTCGGTGATTAAGTAGATGTACCTTTTTATGGCGCCATAGCCATGGCTTCCAACTACCAGGATCGAGGCATGATGTTTTTCAACAGCATCGCAAAGAACATTCCTCGGATCCCCTTCCACCACTTCAAAGGTCATATCATGAACCTGGAAAGGTAATCGAAACAAAAACAAAAGAAAAAAAAATTAAAACATGATGAAATCTAATGCAAATATTTCCACAGGTTCACGACAAGCGCAGTCTTTTGACAGCATAAATCACATCCTACATTTAGCCCAAAACAGCTACATCATTAAGCATGTCAGCTGTTCATCTGGCCATGTCGGACTGACAAGACATCAAAATTACAGTCATCTGCGTGGCCTCTAAGCTAGAAACAATCATTCAATAATTGACCGAGACGTGTCATACTGATCGAAGAGGCTGGAAATCACCCTAGTCATGGAATCAGCTAATGATCCGCGCGCCGGCGCTACGTCCTTACCGATTTACTCGCGCAAAGATCCTTGGCTTTCTCCACAACCCTCGCGGCTCTTTTTTTCAGATCGGCGTCCACGATCGGAAACACTTCAGTAGCTCCTGAACGATTTAAACACAGCGAATCCTCACTAGTCAGCTAAACTACAAACAGGACTAATCGAAACCCTCACGTTCCACGAGCGTAGCAATCAAGCGAACACTCAGCCGGAAAAAAGCAGCGAATCGCAGAAGGGAATATTTGCGCCGGAATGATCGGAGGCCGCACCGGGTCCGACGAGGCCGACGGTGGAGGAGGCGGAGGGCTTGGCGTGGACGACGACGAGCTCGAAATGGGGGTGGGGCATGGAGGGGGCGAGGAAGTGGTCGACCGTCCACTCGAGCGCGTGGACGCCGTAGTCGCTCTCGTCGACTCCGACCACCATCACCTGCTTCTCCGACGCCGGCGCCGCCATGGGGGAGGGATAGAGAGCGCTTGCTTCGTCTTCGATCGGAGCGGGGTCTCCCGGTCACCGTTCGGCACGAATGAGGATGGAAATGGAATGCGCGCGATCTTCTCCGGTCTTAAGGAGAGCGAAAGGTTGGACAGTTAAGTAGAGAGAGAGAGAGAGAGAGAGTGGAAGAAACCAGATAGAACGAGAAGAGCGAGGATGATGACGTGGCGTGTGGCGTTTTGCGGGGGGAGAGTTTTGCTCCGCCAAGTGGAAGAGCGACTTTTTGACTGTTCGACGGGGACGTTATTTTGTCCGCTTCTTCAGTTTATTAATTATTTATTTATTCTTTTTTTTTTTCCGTTATGGGGTCTCGCGTTTTTGGAATTTGCACGCCCTCTCGATTATTTCCTGAATTTAATCAATCTGAGGGGTTCGCCCCAGTGGCCACCCTTCCAACACATGGAAGGGGGAGGTGAGGTTCAAATCCCCACCTTCCGGGGGATGAGGTGATGACGCGTAAGTTTCGGGAGTGGGTTTATTTCCGGCCCACTCCTGCAAAGCGAGACGAAAGTACGAGAGTGAGTGTAGAGTAGGAATAGAGTAGGACTAACAAAAAAAATAATAATAATAATAATAGCACGCAATTTACAGCAAGACCCGTCGTTTGTAGGGCCTAGGGTTCACTTTTAATTGTACTTTTGAATTCCCAAGTTTACTCTTTCCATGCTGCACCTTTTAAGATTCCGATTTTGATTCGACTTGTTTTACGCTAGTGTTAGACATGAAACAAACGTGCCTGTCACGGCTTTTTCCTCAACACAAGCACCATCTATTATGAATCCAAGAACTACCATCCTGTCATCATTTAAACTAGACTTGAAAAGTAAATCTTATATCAATTTCAAATATTTTGAGGTGAAAATCTAACGATATATTGATACTTCAGCTTTTACTTCAATATATAAAAATATCGAGTAAAGTTACAATTTAGCAATCAATCTAATTATGTTGGAATATTTGTCGAAGATCAGCTGCAATTTCAATGTAATTTGTTTTTTAAGAATTTTCTGAGATCAATCCGATTATGTTGAAAGGTTTTTTGAACACCAGCCGCAGTTTCTATGTAATTTGGTTTTTAAGATTTTTCTAGGGAAAAAAATAGATGAAAAAAATAAAAAGTGGTGGTTCGGTAGGCTCAGCCCATTGGGTCATGATGGGCCCAAGTGGCACCGGCCCGTTATCCTCCCACTATCGGGAGAGGGAGGTCTTCGCTGCTCTGTGAAGCCTACCTCACGCGGACTCCTCCACTCTGGGGCCCGCAAGGCCCAAGCCTTCGCTCGGACCGCACGGATCAACTTTCGGCTTGGAACGGGCGGGCCAGAATATTGCCACAAAGAGCCCGACCCACAAAGACCTAAACCCATGTTCCACCACATTGTTGCCCCCACTTGGGTCACAAGCCCGCGCAACTGAGCTCGGCGAACCACTTCGTCGTTCGTGAAGTTAATTAACTGTTGAATTTGCTATCGTGCCCACGATGTCGGACTTAGGGTTTCTATGTTTTCCCCTTCATCAAAACATTCATGTTCGTGCCCATGCGCACGCATGAGATTCTCGTCCTCAATGGGTCTCGAATTTTCCTCCGGTAGGATCGCTTTCTCTCGGCAAGAAGTGGTTGATCCGTGCTATGAGAGCTGATTCCGAATTGCAACGCATGTGTTTATCTATGGAGAAACACTCGCCGTCCTCCATCAATGGTCCGCCTCTCAAGTTTGTCTTTTTTTCTGTCCTTGTTCGTGTCCGCAGATTTGTCGTTGAATGGTAAGTCTGGGTATTAAGTTTCCTTGAGAGGGAATGCCCGCAGGAAGTCTAACCTGTTGGAAATTTCCTATAATATGGGCTTACATTAATTAATTGATTTTCTATTTTAAATAATCGGGTTAATGGATATTCCAATATTTGTTGAACCCTAAAGTGATCGATTAAATTGGGTATTGGCATCTATTGATAACGGGCCTAGTTGAGCAAAGAAAGTGTAGCAATTGTGTTTGATGAAGCCCGTAATGGGAAGGGCGCCAGGTTGACACGCTATTGATTAGGGTTTTCTAGGTCCCCTCTCTAGCCTATAAAAGGGTAGGTTATACCTATCGATTCTTGAATCCCATTGAAAGCTGCTATATCGAAATAGGTCATAGAGAGGAAGATGCAGTATTCCGATAGATCCCCGATTATCGAGTGATCTAGTTTTCTTACGGCGATGGCTCAAACAGATACGCTTTAATTCCGCCGTATTTATTAATCTCGGTGTTTTACAATCATGTATGGATCCGTTTGTTCTTAATTGATTAATTATTTATGAGAATAATATTCAACATGTGGTATCAGAGCCGATCGTATATGATTGTAGAATCCAAAATTTTTTTTTATGGACAAATTCGAAATCCTCCTCTTTGAGCCGAGTATGAGCATTATTTTTTCGTGTAGATTTTTGTGTGATTAATCCCGTAACCATAGGGCTTTTGTTCTACATGTCGAGATCTTTCCAACCATATATATTTTACATAATTTCGTTGAGAATTGAGAGAGAATTTTAGATTTGAAATTCTAGGGTTTATGCATGAAAAAGTTTTAGAATTTTCGAATTACTTGCAATTGATTGATGTTCGATGCAAATCGTTGTATGGGTATTGTTATATATTTGTTTTAGTATCCTTTTGTTGTATTAAATTGAATTTTTTAGGGCTTAAATTCAAGAAAACTGAATTTTCGGCCATGGGAGGCTTGGTTCCGAAGCTTTGAAGCTTACTTGTGATAGATTAACTTGGTTTTTTGTCGTTTGATTGATTATAGTTAATCATATTAATGTTAGAAGCAAAACCCATGAGGAAATTTCATCAAAAATCAAGTTAATTTGAGTGTTTAGAGCTTCGGGTCGAAACCGGGTCGTATGACTTGTTTTTCTGCAAATTCGTGACCCGGCTGGAGGTTGAAGAAGACCTCCAGCCGGGCTTAGGCCTGAATATGGGCTTCTGCCCATATTTTTTTTTAAATTTCGTAGCCCATTTCATGGGCTAATTTTAAATTAAAAGGCAGATGAGCCCACGCGAGAAGAAAGCCAGGCTGGGTTTTCTATTGGGCGTAAGCCCATTTTGTCTTTTAATTTTCCTTGCTGGTTCATGGGCGTGAGCCCAAAACCAGAATAAAAACAATTAAAAGAACAGCTTGGGCCGCGCGCACGTCAGGCCCGCGGTCTGATTGGGCTGCTCGCGGGTCCTGGGCCCGCGGGAGTCCATAATATTTAAATAATATAACAATAATAATAATAAAATAATAAAATAATAATAATAATTAAAAAAAAATTGTTGTTTTGAAAAATGCAATATGATCATTGGAAACACATGTTGTGTAGTGTTTCATATTGTTTGATAAATTTTGGGCATAAGTTTTGGAGTTCCCTATTGATAAAAGATTAATATATACAATTACTCGCCCAAAGGGAGTTATTGTGTATATTAATTTGGAAAATAGCATGAAGTTTAATTCCCATATTTAAAAGATGGGGATGTATAATTGAAAAATATTTATCTGCCCAAAGGGGATAAATGTTTTGAAAATTATATGTAATTCCCTCTATGTTGATATTATGGAGATGTATAATTTAAAGAATTTGTCTGCCCAAAGGGGATGGATCCTTGACAGTTATATGTAATTCTCCTTATTGTTACTTTATAAATTTCATGCTCGGAAAAATAATTGTGCATTATACACTCTGCCCAAAGGGGAGTTTATGATGTACTTATTATTTTGTGGAATTGCTTATTGCCCATAATTGATCTTATTGCATTATGTGTGTTAAACAGTTATATTTGCTGTAAATAACAACAATGCCACGGTTAAAATGTTAACTGGATCAAACTTCAAGAGATGGAAGCAAGATATAGAGTTTTCTTTGGGCATCGTTGATATGGACTTGGCTCTACGTGAGGATGAACTGCCGCCAGCCCAATGATCAAAGTACTGCAGATCAAAAGGCCCATTATGCTAGATGGGAAAAATCTAATCGATTGAGCCTCATTGCTATGAAGAGGTCCATTGCTGAGCATTTGATTAGTGGTTTGCCGGAAGATACGAATGCCAGACAGTTCCTTGAAGCAGTGGGAGAAAGATATAGAGTCTCGAGATAAGGTCAAGTTTGGAACTTGCCGAGTGAGTTAACGAACATGAGGTATGATGCTTTATGGGTGTTAGAGAATTTATACTCGAAGATGGTGCACATTCAGTCAAACTTAAGGCCCATGAAATTATTCTTTCTGAAAATTATATTGTGCATCAAGCCTTAAATGTTTTGCCAGCTGAATTTAGCCGATTAAGACGCTTATAATGCTCAGAATGAGACATGGAGTGTTAATGCCTTGATTACTAAGTGTGTGACTGAGGAAGGGAAATTAAAGAAGGAAAAGTATGAGTCTGCCCACTTAACTACCAATGCCAAGTTGGCAAATGGAAGCCTAAGGGGTCAAATGCTCATGGCCCAAAGAAATGGCAAGACTTTAGGAAAAATGAGAACTATTGGAGGAATGGAGATAAGGATTTTAAATGTTTTCACTTTGCAAGAAGCGGGGTCACAAGAGAGCCAATTGCTACAAATTTCGAGCTTGGCTAAAAACAAGAAAAGAAAGTCACCAAGGTGAGTTGTTGGTTTGTTTTGAATCAAATTTGGTTGATGTCCCTTTGGATTCTTGGTGGCTTGATTCTAGTGCTACTGTTCATGTGACTACTACCTTACAGGGTCTCACAAATCTAAGGATTCCAAGCCTGAGGGAGTCAAAGCTTAAAGTTGGAAACAATACTGGAGTTGATGTGGAGCGCATAGGGACAGTTGTCTTGAATTTAGATTCTGGTTTTCAGCTTGTCTTGAACAATGTCTTTTATGTTCCTAATTTTAGGAGAAACTTAGTATCTCTTTCTTCGCTTGACAAAGCTGGATATTGTCTTCATTTTGCGAATAAAAGAGTGGATTTGCGTTATAATTCCAGAATTATTGGGAATTGTGTTTTGTCTGATGGATTATATCGATTATCCTTATCTCCCGATAGACCATATTGCTCTTTCAATGTCGAGAATGTTGTTGCTAAGAGATCTTTAATCAAAGATAGATCTTCAATGCTATGGCATAAGCGATTGGGGCATATCTCCAAAGAACGGGTAAAGCGACTTGTCATGGCTGATATTCTCCCTCCTCTTGACTCAGATGATATTGAAACTTGTATTGATTGTGTGAGGGGAAAATTAACTAAAACAAAGAAGAAAGGTGCTACTCGCAGTCAAAGTCTATTGGAGATAATTCATACTGATATTAGTGGGCCATACTCAACCACCTTGTGTGGAAATAAATACTTCATCACGTTCATTGATGATTTCTCCCATTATTGTTATCTTTATCTAATTAAGGAGAAGACCGATGCTCTTGACATGTTTAAAGTGTTTCGTCTCAAGTTGAGAAACAATTGGGAAAAATTATCAAGATTGTCGGATCGATCGCGGTGGTGAGTATTATGGGCGATATACTGAGGCTGGACAACAAAAGGGACCATTTGCAAAATATTTGCAGGACTGTGGTATTGTTGCTCAATATACAATGCCTGGGAGTCCTGAGCAAAATGGTGTAGCTGAACGGCGAAATCGTACACTCATGGAGATGAAACGAAATATGATGGGCAGTTCTAATTTGCCTGAATACTTATGGGGTGATGCGATTAAAACGGCAACTTATATATTGAATCGTATACATAGTAAATCGGTGCTGAAAACACCTTTTGAATTGTGGACTGGGAGGAAACCTAGCTTGAATCATTTTCGAGTTTGGGGTTGTCCTGCAGAGGTGAAAATTTATGATCCTTCTCAGAAGAAGACGGAATCCAGGGACTACTAGATGTTATTTTATAGGATATCCTAATCATTCTAAAGGGTATAGGTTCTATTGTCCTTCTCGCGGCACTAGAATCGTTGAATCTCAAACTGCCAAATTCCTGGAATTAGATGTTGCTGAAAAGAGTTCCTCTCAATCTTTTGAAAGGGAAGAATCAAACAAAATGGTCTATATTCCATTGCCCATCTTGCATGATGATTCTATGCGAGATCCCAACAGTGTGGAAATTCAGCAAGAAGTAAATACTGGAAATATGGCGATAGATCATCCCATTACAAATGAAATTCCCAGATGAATGATGCGGCTCCGAAATGCCTCGTGCGAAGATCACAAAGAACAAAGAAGACCAACACTTTTAAATGATTATCATGTCTATCTTGGAGAAGCTGATTTTGACGTTGGAAGAGTAGTTGATCCGACGACGTTCAAAGAAGCTCTTAATAGTGATCAGGCAGATAAATGGTTAGGAGCGATGAATGACGAGATGATGTCCATGTCAACTAATCAAGTGTGGAAACTAGTTGATTTACCTGATGGGCATAAACCAATCGGGTGCAAATGGGTATTCAAAACTAAGAAAGACAATAAAGGCAACATAGAGAGATTCAAGGCAAGGTTAGTCGCAAAAGGGTACACACAAAGAGAAGGTATTGATTATAATGAAATTTTTTCTCCAATATCTACTAAAGACTCTTTTCGGATAATCATGGCTTTGGTGGCTCATTTTGATTTAGAGCTTCACCAAATGGATGTCAAGACAACTTTTCTAAATGGAAATCTGGATGAAGAAGTATATATGCAACAACCTGAAGGGTTTAAAGAAGCTGAAAAGGAACATATGGTGTGCAAACTTCAAAGGTCCATATATGGTCTCAAACAAGCATCACGTCAGTGGTACTTAAAATTTCACAAAGTTGTGAGATCATTTGGCTTTGAAGAAAATAAGTTTGATCAATGCATCTACATGAAAGTAAGTGGGAGTAAATATATTTTCTTAGTACTTTATGTAGATGACATTTTACTTGCCAGCAATGATGTTGATCTTTTAAATGACACCAAAAATTTTCTATCTACAAAGTTTGATATGAAAGATCTTGGGGAAGCCTCTTTTGTTCTAGGCATTGAAATTCATCGTGAAGGTTCTGGGGTTATCTCAGAAAAGTTATATAGATCGTGTTTTGAAAAGATTCAATATGCAGACCTATAAGTCAGGTGAAGCTCCTGTTGTGAAAGGAGATAAATTGAGCATAGATCAATGCCCCAAGAATGATGTTGAAAAGGAAGTTATGAAAAATGTTCCATATGCTAGTGCGGTTGGCGCTTTATGTATGCACAAGTATGTACCGGACTGATATTGCTTTTGCTGTAAATACTCTTGGAAGATATCTGTCGAATCCAGGTCAAGAACATTGGGTTGCAGCTAAGAAGGTAATGAGATATCTACAACGAACAAAGGATTTCATGCTCGTTTATAGCAGAGTTGAGGACCTAAAAGCGATTGGATATTCATATGCTGATTTTGCTAGTTGTTCAGATGATAGAAAATCAACTTCTGGATATATTTTTATGATGGCTGGAGGTGCTATTTCTTGGAAGAGCACAAAGCAAACCTTGATTACAAACTCTACAATGTATGCTGAGTTTGTAGCGTGCTATGGCGTGTCAGTTCAAGCAGTTTGGCTAAGAAATTTGATCTCAGAATTGCGTGTTGTAGACTTTATTACTAGACCTATGGTGATCTACTGTGACAACACTGCAGCTGTGTTTTATTCCAAGTATGACAAGATTAGTAATGCGTCCAAACACATGGAAATCAAATATTATACTGTTAAGGACTTGATCAAAAATGGAGACGTTGTAATTGAAAATATTAGAACTGAGTCAATGTTGGCTGATCCTCTAACAAAAGGCTTACGACCCATTTTGTTTAAAGAACATGTAAAAAATATGGGTGTTTTAGAATCTTTTGATTTCTTTTGTTAGTGGGAGTTATATAGTTTGTATTTCTGGATATTATAGTTATATGCAGACTAATAATGCTTTTATGATGTCTATTAAAGCATTTATTTTCATGATTGCTGTTATTGACTCTATTGTTATTTTTTCTCCTGTTGACTGAGAAATGGAAGTATAAAACAGTATCTTTAAACAAATTTTAGTTTAAAGATGACTGGATGTCACTGATTATGAGATCTTATGTTGTATTGTGACATAATTGTGCAATTTCATGTTGTTTAGAAATCGGATCGAGGCAATTTCATGTTGTTTAGAAATTGCGCTAATGCAGTTTCATGTCGTTGAGAAATTGCATTGAGGACCGATAAGAAATAGTGTATATCTTGATCACATGTTGGCACTATTTCTTACTACACTACTAGGCCCATGATCCATGAAAATATAATACTTATTATATGTGATTATGGAAGGTCTTGTATTGTGGTATTTTCTTAACACATTGATCTCCATAGTCCTATATTGAGGTTATATAGGATTGGATTGGTATTGAGATGTCATTATTGGAATATTATTGTTTTTAAAAATTGTCGCCACATAAAACAAAATTTTAGTTATTAACCCGATAGTGTCGTTTTCAATATAAAATCTTTTTCAAAATAAAATAAGTTAATTAATGTAGCCCAAGTGGGAGAATGTTGGAAATTTCCTATAATATGGGCTTACATTAATTAATTGATTTTCTATTTTAAATAATCGGGTTAATGGATATTCCAATATTTGTTGAACCCTAAAGTGATCTGATTAAATTGGGTATTGGCATCTATTGATAACGGGCCTAGTTGAGCAGCAAAGTGTAGGCAATTGTGTTTGACTGAAGCCCGTAATGGGAAGGGCCCAGTTGACACGCTATTAATTAGGGTTTGCTAGGTCCCCTCTCTAGCCTATAAAAGGGTAGGTTATACCTATCAGTTGCTTGAATCCCATTGAAAGCTGCTATATCGAAATAGGTCATAGAGAGGAAGATCTGGTATTCCGATAGATCCCTGATTATCAGAGTGATATAGTTTTCTTCTGAAGCGATGGCTCAAATAGGTACGCTTTAATTCCGCTGTATTTATTAATCTCGGTGTTTTACAATCATGTATGGATCTGTTTGTTCTTCGCTGCCATCATAAGAGTAATAAACAAGACGATGGAACTGAACACATTGACCTGTGCAGCTTCCAACACCCATATGCTCTGAGCACTCACATATTCTGTCTTGTCTTTTAAGCTCCTGAGCATTCAGGATGGAACTGAGTTTTTGGAATTTGCACGCCATCTCAATTGTTTTCCTAATAAATCAATCTGAATAATAGTACGCAATTTACAGCAATTCCCATCATTTGTATGGCCTAAGGATCACTTTTAATTGTTTTAAATTCCCAATTTCTTTCTCATTGATGCCACACTTATTTGATTTTGATTCAACTTCTTTTAGCAATTCCCATCATTTGTACGGCCTGAGAATCACTTTTAATTGCACTTTTGAATTCCCAATTTTTTTGTCATTGATGCCACACTTTTTAAGATTCCGATTTTGATTCAGCTTCTTTAGACTAATATTGGACATGAAGTGTGCGTGTCTTGCACGGCTTTTTCATCTGTGTCTTGCACGGCTTTTTCTTCCACACAAGCACATCTATTATGTATTCAAGAACCACAATCTTGTCATATCATTTAAACTAAAACCTGAGAAGCAAATATTGTAACTTCACCTTTTTCTTCAGTATATAAAAGTATCGAGTAAAGTTACAATTTAGGAATCCCTCCAATCACGTCGAGAGGTTTTTCCAACACCAACCACAATTTCAATGTAATTTGTTCAGTCAAATTTTCAATGGCCCAGAGGATTTTTTTTTTTTATCAAAAAAAGGATTACTATGAAATTACTTAGCCACGGTTTGAGACAATACATCAGAAGCATCGGTGCATAATAAGTCTAGTAAAGCGGGCGGGGGATGAAACAACCATTTAGAGGGAAGATTACTAAACCGACAGGCCTTTGCGAGCCAATCGGCGGGTCGGTTTGCTGTTCTATTGCAGTGGGCTAGGGAAATGTCACCGAATTCCTGTAGTTTCGCTTGGGCCCGGTCCAGGAGCGGTTGAAGCTGCCAGTTCACTTCTGTCGAAGCTATAACCCCTTGCACAAGTGGAAGACAATCTGACTGTACTTGCAGGGAGAGTTCTGCACGATTAGAAAGTAGATCTAGGGTTTCAGGCAGAGCCAAAGCTTCTGCCTGTGCTACCGAAGCCGCATCCACCAATTTCGCGAAGCCATCCACAAGACATCCTCGGTAGTCCCTGCAGATACACGCTACAGCGGCTCTGTTTCGCGGTTTTCCTCCGACCTCTGCTTCCGTGGCGTTGAGCTCGACGAAGGAAGCATCTATATTAACTTTCAGCATATGAGGGGGCGGACGTTGCCAACGATCTGGTATGGCTTTGATCTTCCTTTCATCTACCTGTTGTTGGCTCACGGATCTGAAATTATCGTAGAGAGCTTGTGCCTGAGTTAGAACGTGCTGCGGGTGCAGGGGACGACTCTCGAAGAGGAACTGATTTCGACCCTTCCAAATACTCCAGAGGACAGCCGTGACCTAATTAAACTTCTTGGTATGGGTAGGGTTGGTTTTGAGATTGTCTAACCAATCGTCGAGGCGTGTTAACCCATATTTGGATATTTTGATCTGCAGGGGTGCGGAACTCCAAATCTGAGTTGTCCATGGACAGAGCAGAAGAATGTGTTCGGTGGTTTCAGCCTCTTTGCTGCAGACAAGGCATATAGGATCCGGTACGATCTTTCTTCTATATAAGTTTTCCCATGTAGGAAGAGCATTTTGACATGCTTGCCAGAGAAAGAATCTAATTTTTGGAAGGGTTTTAGCTTGCCAAATGTGTTTCCAGATATCTGGATTGATATGATGCGATGAGGTTGCTGTTGGGTATATGCTTGTTGGGTTATCTCTGACTGTGTAGTAGCCACTTTTCACTGAATAGATACCAGAGTTATTGTGCATCCAAACTAGCTTGTCTTTTGAATCTGGCCTTCCGATAGGTGTAGCAAGAATTTCCTTCACGATTCTGTCATCAAACATCGACTCCACCCTCTGAACATTCCATTTGCTAGTCCCTTGTTCAATTAGTGTTGCCACATGTTCTGGTTCATTTCTTGTTGCCGAGCCTCCAATCGAACCACTTGTTATCCATTTATCTGCTCTTATCGATAGTTTTTTTTTTCCATTCCCAACTGAGTACATAGTGTGTGGACTGATAGAATCCCTATCCCGAGTTATACTTTGCCAACCCCATGAAGATCGGGATCCTTTTCCAGCTTTCCAGAAGTCTCCATGTGGATAGTATAGGCCTTTCATCACTCTACTCAATAAGGACTGAGAATTTTGTGAGATGTGCCACGCTTGTTTCCCCAACATAGCTATGTTAAATGCTATTAGGTCTTTAAAGCCTAGGCCCCCCTCCTTCTTTCTGAGTTTCAATGCTTCCCAATTCTTCCAGTGTATTCCAGCATTTCTACTATTCGTTTTCAACCAAAAGTTAGCAATCCTCCTCTCAATAGCTTTGCATATAGAAATAGGGATCTTGAATATGGACATGGCGTATTGAGGGATAGCCTGTACAACTAATTTTATTAAAATTTCCTTCCCTGCTTTTGATAACAAATGTTCCTTCCGGCTTTATAACTTTCTGTTTACCCTCGCAAGGATCCATGCGAACATATCTTTCATTGAGCAGCCCCAATCTGTCGGGATCCCTAAATATTTCCCTGTTTTTTCAATTTCTGGAACCCTCAGTTCATTGGCCATGTTTCTCCTGAAAGTAATAGGGCAGCATTTACTGAAATATATACCAGATTTGTTGAGATTAATAGCCTGGCCAAAAGCATAACAATATTCATGTAGGATAGCCGCCAAGTTTTGGCACTCTAGGATTGTTCCATGGAGGAAGAAAATTGAGTTATCCGCAAATAGCAAATGCGATAGAGTGGGGCAGCTGTTGTTCAGCTTGATTCCTCTAATAGTACCATCTTCAACTACTTTTCCCATCATGTAGGATAAAACATTGGCTACTAATATAAATAGATATGGGGAGAGAGGATCACCTTGTCGAATTCCACGTGTTGGCTTGAAAAAAGGTAGAGACTCCCTATTAAAATTCACACTGAAAGTTACTATTGAGACACATTGCATCACCTATTGTACCCACTGTTCACAGAATCCCATTTTAGTTAGGCATGCACTAAGGAAATCCCATTCAATCCTGTCATACGCATTATGCATATCTAGCTTTAAGACTGCTTGAAACTTCTTTTTTCTCTCCCGAGTGCGTAATCTGTGAAGAACTTCCTGTACCAGCAATATATTATCTTGTATTAGCCTTCCCCCCACAAAAGCACTCTGCTCTTCTGCAATTAGAGTTGGTAGCAGGATTTTAATCTATTGGTCAGCACTTTGGAGATAATTTTGTAAATGAAATTACAAAGGCTAATGAGGCGAAACTATTCCAGCTTTTCTGGATTTGGAACTTTGGGAATAAGAGTAATGAGCGTTCTGTTCATAGCTGGATTGAGATAGCCCATATTGAAAAATCCCTGTATCTCTGTATAGATATCTTGACAAATGTCTGGCCAATGTGTCTTGAAAAAGAGGCCATGCATATCATCCGGTCCTGGGGCTTTGTGGGCTCCTAATTGTTGCATGGCTTGCATGATCTCTTCCATAGAAACAGATTCCACTAGTCGTTGGTTCATTCCCGCATCCACCAAAGCTGGAATTTGTTGTAGAAGGGGCTGAAAGTCTCGAGGCCCTGCTGATTCATAAGGTCTTTTGAAATATGTGCTTGTCATCTCTTTCAATTGCTGTTCATCACGCAGCCACACATCTTCTGGATTTTTCAGCAAAGAAATCTGATTTCTGGTTCTTCTTTGAATGGTTGTAGCGTGAAAGAATTTGATGTTTTTATCTCCCCATGCTAACCAATTAATTATGGATCACATTTCCCAGTACATTTCTTCTTGTCGCTACAACTGTTCAATTTCTGTTGTCAGTGCCTTGGCTACCTTGCTTTCTTGAGATACCCCTGTGCTGTTTATTAATTGTTGCAATTCACTATTCAGCCAAATAATCCTACTCTTTGCATTGGTAAATTTTCCCTAACTCCATTTTAACAACTTTTTTGCCACAATACGCAGTTTCTCAACCACATTGAGCTGATAGGAATCAGGAGCAGCCCAGGTGTCCCTGACAAGGCTCATACATTCCTCCTCCTCCTCCGCCCAAAAGGCTTCATATTTAAAATTCTTCCTCTTCCTTTGTTTCGGTGGGCAAGTAGACAGAATAATTGGAGTGTGATCAAAGCTAATGGCTGGTATGGCTATACACTCTGCTATGGGATATTTAATACGCCAATCTGAGTTACATAATACTCTATCAAGACGCTCCTTGATCAGATTTTCTCCTTGTCTCTTGTTTGTCCAGGTGTATGCACACCTCTTACATTCCATATCCAGCAAAGAACAGTGGTTGAGGAAGTCCCTAAAGGCTGCAAGCCGGTAATTTTCAGCTCTTTTCTTGCCCACTTTTTCCCATTGATATAGGATTTCATTAAAGTCACCCATACACAACCATGACAAGTGATAATATTGACTCTCTCTATTAATATGCTCCCATAACAGAATTCGCTCCTTAAATTCATTCGGAGCATGTATAAATGAAATGTGCATGCGCTGGTTGCTGGTTGGTAGATGGCATTGGGTGAAGATAACATGTTCTGTGAAAGAGTCTATAGTTAGGATTACCTCATCATCCCAAAATATTGCTAAACCCCCTGCTGTACCTTCTGGATTCACTATGAAACAATGCTAAAAGCGAAGTCTCTGCCTCAATCTTAATACCTTATGCTCCTGATTTTTAGTTTCCATAATAAAGATAATATTGGGCCTTTCTTGAGTCGTTAAGACCCTTAACGCTTGAACTGTCAAGGGAGTGCCCAGCCCTTGACAATTCTAGCTTAATATCTTCATGGATGAGTTGGTGGCTTATTAGGACTAGCCACCAGAGCCCATTGAGCAGACTTGCTTGCCACACGAATAGGGGTTTCAACCAGCTGAGTAGTGTCGACCATTACTATTTTTGATGATTGAGCACCATATGAACAGAATCTTTTTCCTTTTTTTGAAGAAGACAGTTTAGTGCTTCTTGTTTTCTCCCTGGTTGGACCTTTTTCCCCAGCTATATTCTCTGCCATTTGTGCTTCAGCTTCTTTTAACTGTTCCTGATATATCACCATGACAGATTCATCATCAAGGCAACTGCTACCTCGCTTTTGGGGGCCCTTCTCTTCGAGGAGTACTAATGCTTGTGAAGAGAAGGTATGATGACATTCCTTTGAGTTGAAGTTTTCGGCATTGCTCAGTTCACCAAGTTGTTGGGTTTGCTGCATTACATTCTGATGTTGTTCTGGTTTAGGGACTTACTGAATGGGAGTTTCAGGCACACTTTCCTCCTCCTCAGGCTGTAGTTCTTGTTTGCCATAGAAAATTTTACCATATGGACTAAGCTCTCGCGCCTCTGCGCGAAGCCAATGTCCAAACTGACCTGGTAAGTTCTTTGCTAAGCCTGTCTCCTCGTATGGTATTTCTTGACAATAAGTTGCATAGTGCCTGATCTTACCACATGAATAACAATAATGCGGGAGTCTTTCGTACTTAAACTCTACCCACAGTCTTTTGCTGTCAAGATTCACAAGTACACCAGTTTTGAGAGGGTTTTCCAAATTCAACTTTACTCTAGCCCTGCCAACCTTGTAGTTACTGTTCCTTTTCGCTACTAATTTTACCTCTACAACATCTCCAATTTTAGATGTTATTTCCCTGATTACTGCATCTGTTACTCTCCCGATGGGTAGGCCAAATAAGTTTACCCAGAAGTCACAGTGGTTAAATTCGTAGCAAATGTCAGGGGTGTCGGGATCACATTGCTTTAAGACTAGTAAATTATTCCCAAAGGACCACGGCCCTGAATCGAACACTCGCTCTTTTTCATCCTCTGACTGGAAAGAAAACGAGAAATATCCAAGCTCAATAACAGCACAAGTAAAAGTTTCATTTCGCCAGGCTTTTTGCATTGTGCCGATAAATGCATTAAAGTTTATGCTAGGCTTATTAAAAAAAACTTCCCAAATAGAGTTTTTCGGCATGATTGCAGGTTTTCCTCAGGAATGTCACCTGTAATCTCTGCAGCATCTTCCTTTGACCAAAGATTGCCCAAACTCTTGCAGAGGGCAGCCACTCTCCTTTCTTCTTCATACTGATTGGCCATCTTCTTGTATGCAAGAACAGGATCGAAATAGAGTTTTAGAGCTGGCTTGATAGATTGCGAAACCACCGAATACGGGATGATAAATCCTGTGCGATTGAAGGGAGCTTTAGGTCTGCAGGTGAAGACAAATAGAAATCGGCACCAGCTGGTTGATGATGGTGGTCTTGGAAATTTCTCGCTGAAGATCGAGACGGAACACTTGGAATAAAAGCTGAGATGTCATTTAGGACACCGCGTGTAAGCTAATAGTGGGAGGGTTTTGATGGGAGCGAAGGAGGAATGGGGTTAGGATTTTCTACCCATCCTTTTAAATCGAATCTGTGGTACTGGGAATGAAGAGGGTGGAATGCAGTAGTGATGATTGACATGTTTGAAGACCAGTACCAGATAAAAAAACAAAAATAAAAAGTGGTGGTTCAGTAGGTTCAGCCCCTTGGGTCATGATAGGCCCGAGTGGCACCAGCCCGTTATCCTCCCACTGTCAGGAGCGGGAAGTTTTCGCTGCTCTGTGAAGCCAGCCTCACGCGGACCCCTCCACTCTAGGACCCGTGAGGCCCAAGCCTACGCCTGACCACACGGATCAACTCCCGGCTTGGAACGGGCGGGCCAGAACATTGCCGCAGGGAGCCCGACCTACAGGATCTGAGCCCATGTTCCAACACAATAATGCCCCCGCTTGGATTACAAGCCCGCGCGACCGAGATCGGCAAACACTTTCGCTGTTCGTTTAACTAATAAACTGCTGAATTCCATGTGGGTGCGGACGATGTGGGACTTCGATCACCTTTGTTCGGATGGGATTTCCATGCGTTTCCCTCCATAAAAACACTCACATGTCTATGCCCCCACGCGCGCGAGATTCTCGTCTTCGATGGGTCTCGAATCTCTCTTCCTATAGGATCGCTTTCTCTCAGCAGGAAGTGGCCGATCATTGCTGCAAGAGCCAATCCCAAATTGGACCACATGTTTTTTCACATGGAGAAACACCCTCCGCTCTTCGTCGATGGTCCCACCTCTCAAAGTTCATTTCTCAGTCTATGTTGGTGCCTGTAGATTTGTCGTTGAATGGTAAATCTGGGTATCAAAGTTTCTTTGGGAGGGAAGACCCCAGAAAGTCTTAGCCAGTTTCTCTCTTCTCTGCCATCAGAAGGATAATAAATAAAGACGATAGAAGGAATTAGGCTCTGGCATATTCTTTTGTGTCTTTTAAGTTCTTGAGAGTATCACACGTACAATCTACATGAGACCTCATCATCAGTATTTCTTACCAAACAAGTCCCACGGTAGAATTGGGTTTGAAAAGTAGAGATTTGATTTCAAGAGAATCTCACCTAGAGCCAAAAAAATGTGACTCAACTCTTAATCGGGGGCGTATCTCTCTCCTTCAATCATCTAAGTCAAAGCAGCATGCACTTGACTTGATCCCTCGAGATGCCAATCGAACATAAAGTCTTAAATCAATTCGAGGAAATCTCCAAGCTGGCCCCTTTTGTGCCTCGATAATGCATAGCAGCTCTCCTCCCACTACCAAATGAAGATGGCTTCATATCCCAATTGATATCGTCAAAAAGTGATCGTTTTCTCCATTCATCAGTCATTTGAGCAATTAACAACCGCTCGTTATTGACTTAAAACCCACCGTAAACAAATCGCAAAATACTTAAATCATTGTAATTCATCTCGATGCATACACAACTCTTAGCTAAACATGCGATTTAGCGCATGACTCGAAGTTTCATTTCTTTGATTATCACATTTTGTATTCTCGACGTGTGAAAATCTCCAAAATCTTCTTTCTTTCCATGGACCCAGTGAGACAAATTACAACCCTTCAACTTTCAAACACCAAAATACATTAAGGTAAACCAAAATAGGGAGCAAAAACTAGTTTTCTATATTTTCTACCGCCAGGAGAGCTTCACCTTCGATCGGCGATCTTTTTCTTTTTTTTTTCGATCGGCGATCTTCGATCATGTTCACCACTAAAAAGCGCAGGAGCATGCGGAATGCGAGATCTTCTTTTGTAGTCACGCAAATGATAAATATAAAATGAAAGACTAAGCATGAGAGACGATGGAGAATATTATAAGATAAAATTACTATCATGGAACAAATTACTTAGAAAAACGGTCGTGCTTGGATTTTTTTCTATTATAAAGACAAAAATAGAAATTCTAATTTCTTGTAATTCATTCGAGTAAAAATTTTCCTCTTAAATATTAAGTCATGAACTCTAGAAAGAGTGCAGTAGAGAAGGAAAGTTGCTCGATGGGATGGCATTAAGCAGCCACTCTTATGTAAGAATTATTAGTTTGGATTTCAAATTAATGCACTCTGAGAAAAACAAACTAAATAGAACTCAAAAGAAAAAAGAGAGGAAAGAAGCCACTAAAAATTCAAGACTGTTCAGTCAATGAGCATCAAAGCTATATGGATGATGGAAGGCAAGTGGTGTTTGATATATATAATGCTCACATGAATTAAGTAAAATAAAAATGACGCCGTTAAAAATTGATATAAGTTTAGGATTTCTTATTTCACAAGACAAAAGCTTAGAATAAATATGTCATAATTTATATAATTTGATTTTTGTTGTCATGAAAAATATTCAGAGTAAATATGCCACCAAGAATATGGTCTGAGTTTTTTTGTGGCTTTTGCCCAAAAGAATATATGATGTGACAGTCTTTCATTTGCTTGATTAGGTGGCTCAATTTCAATTAATCTCTTTCTTTATCTTTGCTTATTATATATAAAATTGGATGGTTTTTTTTTTACAGTGCGAGAATTGATGGAGAAATACATCTTTCTTGTAATAACAATAGTATAAACTTAACACAATTACTTGTGTGCTGGAAAATGAAAAGAAAAATGATTTTAGAAAGCGTGATTAAGCGTGCCTCGGTTAGAGACGAGTTCGTATATCAGGGAAGAATTCCTCTGTTGTTTTCAGCATTTTAAATTGCCCAGAGAAATTGGCCACACCTCGTCCAGTTGACGTTTCTGGCAGAAAAGAAAGGATATTAATTATTAAAAAAATGGAGAAAAGGAAAGGAAAAGATAAAAATAAAAATAAAAAAGTGGTGGTTCAGTAGGCTCAGCCCATTGGGTCATGATGGGCCCGAGCGGCACCGGCCCGTTATCCTTCCACTGTCGAGAGCGGGAGGTCTTCGCTGCTCTGTGAAGCCAGCCTCACGCGGACCCCTCCACTCTAGGACACGTGTGGCCCAAGCCTTCGCCCGGACCACACGGATCAACTCTCGGCTTGGAATGGGCGCGCCAGAACATAGCCACAACAGGCCCGGCCCGCAGGAGCTAAGCCAATTTTCCACCACAATGTTGCCCCCACTCAGGTCACAAGCCCGCGCAACCGGGCTCGGCGAACTTACTCGTACCCCGTGAAGCTTATAACCTGTTAAATCCCTTGAGCTTTCGGCGATGTGGGACATTGCTCAGCTTTGTTTCGCGTAGGATTTCTAAGCTTTCCCTCTTCATCATCAAAAACTTCATGTCCGTGCTTTGTGCGTGCGCACGATTCTTTGACTCCATGGGTCTCGAATTTTCCTTCTGCAGAGGATCGCCCTCTTCTCCCATCTGAGAAGTGGCTGACCTGTGCTGCAAGAGCCACTCCCGAATAGGGGATCGAATGCTATTTTCCTACGAAGAAACGCCCGTCGTTCTCTGCCTCTCCAAGTTCGTTTTCTCATCTATGTTCATGTCCATAGATTTGTCATCTCTTTCTTCTCTGCCATCAGAGGCATATTACTAAGCAGACGATTATCCTGAGCACATTCACCTGTGCAGCTTCCAACACACATTTTCCAAGCACTCAAAGCCTTCTTTTGTGTCTTTTAGGTTCTCGACATTATCACGAAAAATGCAAGCAGTGCTACGATCATGAAATTATTGGATCCATGGACCACCCATAATCGAACATCAGATATATCTCATCATCAACATTTCTTACTAACGCGTCCATGATACCTTGTAATCAACCTCATGGATAAATAAAAAGTGACAAGTGATCATGGGATGACGACATATCCCCCCTCACACGTGTGTATGCTTGGAAAAAGGGAAAGCTCTCTCAATATCTTTTCGGTCTCGTCACTTGCGTTTAGTTTTGTGGTAGTTACAAGTTTGGACACTAAAAAAGTGAATTTATGTCCAATAAATGTCAAATTTCATATTTATGAGAGAAAAAAAAGCGGGCTTTGAAATTGGAATTGAAATAACAAGTCACAGCTCCTTTTGACAATGAAAATAGTAACCAATCAATATACAAGAATTGCCCAAGGCAATGCCCGCATTCATCTCTAAATTAGACCACTTGCTTGGTGCTGAGCTTAGGTTTGCCTCTAAAAGTCTCGTCGGTATTTATTTAGCCTGGCCAAAAAGAGGAGGGGGTCCCGTCCCCAGCCGAAACCAAGTCATAAATCGAAGTAATCAGCTTTTGATTGAATTCGGTTCAGTTCGCAATATCGATTTTTTTACTATTTATGGACTCTCCCCGGAGAGTAATGCCTGACCAGATTAGTCAAAGCAGTGTGCCCTACTCGATCACAATCCAGAATGCCAATTTGCCTAAAAGGAAGAAAAAAAGAATTTTCCAAGTCATTTCGAGGAAATCTTCAAATTGGCTTTTGTCTTCCCTCGACAACGCATGGTGGCTCTACCACTATCGGGCGGCTTTTGTATCCCGATCGACATGTCAAAAAGGGCCACTGCCATCATCTTCTCTATTTCACGCACTCATTCGAGCAATTTCCCGACCGCTCATTATCAATAAATTATCCAATTACTTTGTCGCTTAAATCCATCTCACTTTACATACATAAGCCTCACCTAAGCACGCGATTCAATCCTTAATTTCAGAGTTTTCCTCCTCAATTTTTTTCGCATTTTATATTCTCCCTATCAAGCGCGTGCGAAAAATTCAAGAGTCTTACTTTGTCCATAGACCCGGCAAAAACAAATCATACCCTTGAATTTTTCAATCGATGAATGCATGAAAAATGCCATAAAAAGAGCACAAACTGCTTTTCTTTTTTTCTTTTTTTTATTATATCTTCCACCTTTGATGCTAATCAACAACCCCACTGAACGAAAATTTAAGCTTGTGTTTTATCTTAATCATGTGTTTTAATTAAATATGGTCGAGACTTTGTCCTAATGGGTGGGTCATGAAAAATCATACCTTATCGACCCACCAAGGCAAAAAGGACATGATCACTATGATTGCAAAACAGTCAAAAGATTATCGAAAAAGGAGTGGTGGAGAAATCGGTGGAACAAATCATCATGAGCCGTCATGAGCCGTCAAGTGAATCCTTGGTCCAACCTCTACAATGAAGACTATTCTTTTTCGTCTTTTCTCTTGGAAAAATGTATAATCTTCTTATGACCCGTTGTACTTGCTTGAAATTTCGACCGACGGGTGCCCCCCTCGAAATTGATCCGACATCCAATATGCTTCGAATTAAATGAGTCAGAACTTTTAATTAAGGATTAAGCCTCAAATCGATATATTTATGATAAATTTATTTTAAATTAATTTTTTATTCACAAAAAATCCCAAACTAATGCTTCTATAACAAATCTATTTGAAATTAATTTTTTTACTCCCCAAAAACTCCAAATTAAGATATTTATGACAAATATACTCTAGTTTGATAAATTGGTATAATATCATGTAAAATTACAAAATCGATATCTCAAAATAGTATATTCAACTCAAGTAATTTAATAGTAAAATTTGATAAAGATTAAAGGAAGATAAATATGTCACATATATATCTATTTAAAATAAATTAATTATAAATGTATCGATTTGATATTTTTTATGATAACAATCCTATAATGAATCAACACATAGCACTTCATTTGGTTTTTTGAAAGCGCGTTAAATTATTTTTGAGAATTTACACATATCAATTCCCGAATGCTTGAATAAAAGTAATAATATCTAAATGATCATTTTTTATTCGGTCACATCAAATATAGTTGTCGAGCATCAGATGACCCCCCCTTTTTCTTTTCTCTTTTTGGGGGTCCAACAACCCGCGCTTTTCCATGTGAGAAACCGGAGAAAAAGGTCGCAGGTGGTTTTTACGTGAACGACAGCCCAACGCGCCCCCGCGAATTTACCACGACGCCCCTCGCGCGCCGCCGCCGTTTTCTGCTAGAGCCGTCGCGGTCCGATCGTGATTCCGAGCAAGTCCGGGGGTCACTCTCGAGACTTTCCCGCGCTTTACACTTGGACCTCAAGGCTCGTCGGCTCGTGGTTATCGCCTAGTCCGGCGGGACCCGCCTACAGCTAACCCGGATCGGGATCTGATCCGACGTGGCGGGCCCTCCGCCAAGCAGCTTTCCACGTGGCGGGCTTTTGTCCCTACAGCCCAAGCCCCCCGGTGCCGTCTGCTTTTCCCACGAACCGAAACAGATTCTATCGGACTCCCATGTTTTCCCACTAGAATATGTCAAACTGACGTGATTAAAGGGTTGTCTTGTCGATCTGTCCTCCACATCCTCTTTTTTTCTCCTTTTATTTTTCATCATAATACATCCGTAAATAATTTTTTTTTCGATTTATATGCAAATTAATAGACGAGAGAGGAAGAAAAGGGGATGGAAATTAATTATTTCCGGATTTGTTGAATGTTTAGTGTGTTTTCTAATCCTGAATTTGTCGCTCACTAATGAGCAGGTTCTCAGATCCAATTTGTTTCAGCCAAATATGGCAAGAACAAGAAGTTAAAAGAAGGTGCATTTTAGCTGCACCACCTGCGAAATTCATTAAAAACTTCCCAGGAATTGACCTTTCCGGAATGTTGTCATTTTCGAGCTACTTGTTCAATTATATAATCGAATAAAGAGATTGATTAAGTAAGTTAATTATTTTTCATTATTTCAATAAATTAAATTTCCCGCAGTAAATATAAGGATAGCGAACGTAGATATCAAGAAGTGCAGGTCAGCATCGACACCAACAAAAGCTGGCCCCTTGCCTCCTTCGTATATATCAACCACGTCTCGTCTCGTCTCGTCTCTTCCGCAGAAACCCTCACACGCAGCAGAACTCCGCCTCGTCATACGAAAATCTCGCGTCGTTTGCAGAAAACGAGGATCGATTTGACTACCCAAAACGCAGATAGATAGATAGAGAGATAGAGAGAGAGAGAGAGAGGATGAAGTTCTGCAAGAAATACCAGGAGTACATGCAAGGGCAAGAAGGGAAGAAGCTTCCTGGCCTTGGGTTCAAGAAGCTCAAGAAGATCTTGAAGAGATGTAGGCGAAGAGACTCGCTTCATTCCCAGAAGGCCCTTCAAGCCGTCGACAATCCCCGCACTTGCCCTGCTCACTGTTCGGGTTCGTTTCTCTCTAATCCAACCTTCCTTTCATTCGTTTTGTTTTCGTGTTTTCTGCGGTACGTCTGCAATGCTAATCGGTGAATCTGCTCTCTGGGTAATTTTGTGTTCTGATGGAGGTGGTGGCTTGAATTCTTTATGGTTTCTTTAATTTGGAGACGGCTTGCATGTCCATCATGATGGTGACAACCGTGCACGATGATATCATTTTCAAGTGAAGGAGCCAGTTGACACCGTGAATAGTTTATGCTTTTCATTGCTTCTTTGAACTGTTTTGCTGGTTTTTCATGGGCTTTAGCCTCGATATAAGCGGAACGCTGTGGGAAGCGCTCTTAGTTGACTTGATGAATTACAAGAAAATTTCACTCGTGTTAATGCTGATCGAGAGAGAGAGAGTGAGAGAGAGACGACTGTTGATTTCCAGGAATTTCACGAGAAAAAAGGCTGCACTCTTGCTTGTGTACTGATGACGGTTCTGCGGGTAACCGGGGTACTCGGAAGATCTGCCCCGCTTGCTGATAAGACGATCGTAAATTTACGATTTTTTTCACAGACTATATATATGTGTCATATTTTAATCTTAATAATTAAAGCAAGAGTGAAATGACCGAAGGGTTATTAGATTAGATTGTTGTTGAAGCGGAGGTCCCTGCACTGTTAAAGTTCAAGTTCAGGTGGTGATTGATAGGATCGAAATGGCAAAAGGACCGGGGGGAAAAAAGCAAAAGAAAATTATGGAGCGTTCTTAAAGAGTTGAGGTACCAGGAGATTTCATAAATTACGATCACCGTCGGCTTTAAATTAGCATCTGTTTGTCAACATCCATCCGTTGTTGATTCTGTTAAGCCCGTCAGAAGTGAAAATACTTGAAAAAAGAAGGAAAAGAGAAAAATCTCCTGATAGGATCGGTGCGTAAAACAGCCTTCTTAGTTCCACCTCTATTCATCGGCCAGAAACGGTTCCATTTGAATCCAGAGATACCCTGGTTTGTGTTTATCCTCTGCATTTACCATCATCCATCATCCATGAGTTTGCCTTATTTTCCTTTCTTACAGTCTAGAAATTGTTATTGCAGTGTGTGACGGAAGTTTCTTCCCCTCTCTTCTCGAGGAGATGTCTGCTGTTTTAGGCTGTTTTAACAAGCAGGCGCAGAAGTTGCTTGAGCTTCACCTGGCTTCAGGATTTCAAAAGTATTTGATGTGGTTCAAAGGCAAGCTTCGAGGAAACCATGTTGCTTTAATTCACGAAGGAAAAGATCTGGTTACTTATGCATTGATAAATGCAATAGCCATTAGGAAGATATTGAAGAAGTATGACAAGGTATTGGTCGTTCTACAGTTTTCACACTAGAGCTAAGAGATTGTGGCTATACCAGCCTCCACCAAACTTCAAGTTTTGTTGACTTTGAATAACTTCGCATAAAGAAAAAATGCTTTTTGGTGATATTTATTATGAAGTTCTAAGGTCTAATTGCTCTTGAGGTCATGTGTAAAACATGCATGTTCTTGTATGTTTCCCTAATAAAAGATTTCAAGCATCTTACCAGGAATCTCTTTTCCTATTTTTTCTCCTCCCTGGCTAAGCTTTTCCTATGACATTGTTATAGATTCATCTCTCTACTCAAGGACAAGCTTTCAAGTCACAAGTGCAAAGGATGCACATGGAGATCCTCCAATCTCCATGGTTGTGCGAGCTTATTGCCTTCCACATTAATGTACGGGAAACAAAGGCAAACTCTGGGAAGGGCCATGCCCTTTTTGAGGGTTGCTCTCTAGTTGTCAATGATGGCAAACCATCGCTCTCTTGTGAACTCTTCGACTCTATCAAGCTAGATATCGACTTGACCTGCTCTATATGCTTGGTGAGTTCCCAAAATTGCAAGTGCTTTCGTGTTAATAATGCTTCGTATGAGAAAGTAATCGAATCTTGAGTTTCTGTATCAGATATTAGCTTCATGCATAAATAGACTTTACACAGTGAATCTATGTCATTGTATGAACTTAAAGGGCTAGTACTGTTGGGCAGCCATGCTTTTTAAATATTTAAACAATGTCTTTCAACATATTGAGGAAGAAAAATAAAAAAGATTTCATCATTTTTCAAGAATTGATCCGAACAATTAGAGAATATATCAATTAGTGTACATGTAGCAGATGGATAATCTACTTTCTTGGAAAACAGGACACGGTGCTTGGTGAGTTCCCAAAATTGCAAGTGCTTTTGTGTTAATAATGCTTCGTATGAGAAAGTAATCGAATCTTGAGTTTCTGTATCAGATATTAGCTTCATGCATAAATAGACTTTACACAGTGAATCTATGTCATTGTATGAACTTAAAGGGCTAGTACTGTTGGGCAGCCATGCTTTTTAAATATTTAAACAATGTCTTTCAACATTTTGAGGAAGAAAAATAAAAAAAGATTTCATCATGTTTCAAGAATTGATCCGAACAATTAGAGAATATATCAATTAGTGTACATGTAGCAGATGGATAATCTACTTTCTTGGAAAACAGGACACGGTGTTTGATCCAGTTTCTCTCGCTTGTGGCCACATATACTGCTATATGTGTGCTTGCTCAGCTGCATCTGTGACGATTGTTGATGGACTAAAAGCAGCAGAACCGAAGGAAAAATGTCCTTTATGTCGAGAGGTATTGATCTGATATCTCCTTGTTCCATAATCTTCAGTTTGTTCAGTAATTGGATTTAGCTTGCTAGAAAATAGAGTTTGTACTTCTAGATACTCGCGTAAGATAATGGTTCGTTCTTGTCCAACATTTACGGCATCAGACATCTGAAAAAGAATGCCAAATGCAAATTGACTAATTGAAAGCTTCTAATGATCCTAAGAGCATATCATAGCATGCTAGTTCATTGGCATCAATCCTCGTGATTAAAAGTTCAGCTTTTTCATCATACAAAAATGTTTTTAATTTCTTGCTTCTGCTATACGAAAAGGATTGTGTGCTCATTTCTTATTTGATGCTTGTAAATTCACTGCGGGCTGTGCGAAACTGCAACAATGAGTGCACTCTATCCATATAGATTCTAGCAATGCATTCTATAATGTCGATGACAGAATCAATTTCTTGAATTTTGGGAGTACATAACCAGACTAGTAGCTCATCACTTCTTTGCTCAATTTCAGGCCAGAGTTTTTGAAGGTGCCGTACATTTGGATGAACTCAATATATTGCTCAGTAGAAGGTATACACCTCCGTGCAAACTTGCCCATTTTAGAATAGTCAATTTCTCGTTAACTTTCTGGTTTCTCACTGACATGAAATTCAAACAGTTGTCCGGAGTATTGGGCGGAGAGGCTTCAAACAGAGAGAGTTGAAAGGGTTCGGCAGGCTAAGGAGCACTGGGAATCCCAGTGCCGAGCGTTCATGGGCGTGGAATAAGGCGTTTCCCCTTTAACGAGATTGATTTCTCTCTTGCGTGTCAGCTATTATGCAGTCCTGTTTATAGTCAAAAAGGATCCGGCTGGCGAAGAAGCACTGGGAATCCCAGTGCCGAGCGTTTATGGGCGCGGAATAAGGCGGTTTCCCCTTTAACGAGATTGATTTCTGTCTTGCATGTCAGCTATTATACAGTCCTGTTTACAGTCCTGTGATGTAATAAAAAGCTGCATTGCTGAAAACTTTCTCGCCTTGAACGCCCCTCATTGTGAAGTCTTTTTGCGTTCTTGGGCCTGTTGCTCTATTCCTTTTTGAACATATAAACATGTACGTTTTCAATCATGTGAGTGTCTTCCATTATTGGTCATGGAACTCTAGCCATGCACAGCGGGCGAAGTCCAGGACCTTGCGAGTTTAATGGAGAAATTGCTTCTCAACTTTACTCTGAAATTCTGGTCGATGAAATTACGATGAGCATGTTAATGTTACTGCAGTATATTGTAATGTGGTAAACTCCTTGATAGTCATTAAATAGAATATTTGCCAACCTTAAAGAATAGAATCGAAGACAAGATATGGTTTTTCAGTAAGCTCAACAATGCTAATTGGGCTGGACATGAAAGTATTCATACGTACTCTCGGAGCACAACTTGGTTTTGTTATACGATAGTTTTTTGTTTGCGTTCAAAACTAGAATAGGAATGTATGGTTCTATTAGAAAAAATATGAATCGTTCTGCCTAGAATAACAAAGCTATCCTACCACCATACAGAATCATCTTCATTGTTCAAATCCCTTCATCTTAATTTTTTTTTTTTTTTTGAATATTACTTTTAGGAGAGGTGAAAATTAAATATGAGCAATGTACAAAGTATACCTGGAGAAAGAGACCTTTACGCTCAAAATCAACTCATTTTAGAACATATAGAAAAACGCATACAGCAATTTCATTGTGAGTGAAAATGACGAATATGAATAGCGAAAGGGGGCAATTAGTAAAAAGATCAAAACCACTTCGCAACCCTCATTACCTCTTCACTCCACTTTACTTAATTAATTACATTATGCTAACTGTTAAATATTTTTTCCAAGACAAGAGTAATACCGGATTATGTGAAACGTAGTAGATTGATAAAAAAAGAATAGAATTCATTGACTTGTATATCTTGGTTTGACAACTAAAGGGCGATAGATTAAGCAAGTGTCATTGCCCCTACTTCTCTTTGAAGCCATTCCCCCGGAATTGGGAAGAGAGGGAAGTACATGGATTGGCCACGAATCTAAACATGGTTCAAAGCATGATGCACTCATATAAGAGTGTTAATGGATTACAAGATATTTCACCGTCTTAAATAGCAAAACCCAACCTCTAACGAGAAAGTAAAGGATTCTTATCTTTATACATGTGATATCTTTTGCACAGCTTCTCCAAAGTCGCAACTGAATGCTGCATCGCATTCAACTTCATATCCCTGAACATGGCCTGAGAAAAACAAGAGCATTATGAGCAACACGAGTTGCACAAACAGCAGTAGATTCAAGTGGCTGAATACTTGATCCAAGAAATACCTCATAGTTATCTGCGTATTTCTCGATCAGCCGCCCAACGTGAACACGCTGCATGGCAGTCAATGGCTGCGGAGGTGCAGATTTGCCATCTCTTCTTTTCTTTCCAAGAGCTGATTTCAAATCTGTTGGACATAGAAATTCAGCAAAAATTCTAAACTGGCAGAACTGAACAAGAAGTTCAGTTTTTTGAAACGCCAAAACTTTAATGTGGCACATGTTCATTTTCAGTCCTATATACAATATCCAATTGCTTGGCAGCGCAAGTGTCTGTATAGATCTACAACCATAATTACAAACACAGTAACATACTGAAATGATGAATGACAAAGATCTCCCCATCTTTTTCATCAAACAAAACCAATATTTTCCAACAGATTTGATCATACTTAAACAATCTACATTATGGCAGAAAAACCACATTAGCAAAATCTCAAGGAGAATCTTTCAAAAACCCAATTCATTATTAGTAGTGTAAGTTTTCTAAATTAATTTAAGGAAAACATCAACATATGTTGTTCTTTGCCTATCACTATGTATGAACAGTAATTGCACACCTCTACTTATGATTTTGATCCTCTCACTCACTCACTCACGCACTTCACAGACCGGGAGTTTGCTCCAAAAAGGTTCAGCACAAATGAACTCCGAATCTAACCATACTTCTCCTTGTGCAGAGTCAGTGATTATAAATTGGAATTTCACATAGCTGGCTTAGTCAAGTTACAGCATCATCTACTCAACTCATATTCACCCTTCACGGGTAATCAGCAATGCTCTCAAAACCAGAAAAGTTATACGAAAGGTGTCTCACAGGATGGCTGCAGTAAACAAACAAGAGTGTCTCTCTAACAGGCAAATCCTCTTAAGAAGAATTATCCGGAACCTGTGCAGTTTATAATTAGATGGATTGACAGTAACAGCACGAAATTCTCCGGAACTACAATTCTAGAATTTCAAATCTCTATGAGTCGAAATACCATTTCCCATTAGCGTCAAAGCTTGTGCTACTATTTCCAACTCCCGACCTTTCTACAGTTAGTCAAGCTTGCTTCTTTCTAATCAATCAGCCAGAATCAATACCCACACCATCATGTACAAAATCAACATGCTCCAACAACGGTGACCACATTTCCAGCCCAAAACGCAATTACGGAACGAAGCGAACGCCGATGTAAACACGGAATCGCTCACCGTCTTCTTCAAGATCGCTGCCCGAGTCGATGAAGTCGCCCTCGGCGGCTTCGGCGGCTCCGGCGGCCTCGTCGGAGGAGGGCCGGGGAGGGGGCGGGACCTGGAGGGCGCCGCTCTCGACGGTGTGAGCGTTGCGGGAGCGGACGCCGAGCAGGTTAGGGTTGGAGACGACGCCGAAGGACTTGTAGTTCCGGAGGACACTCCCCATGTCGTCCCACTCGACGCCGCCGCCGCCGCCGGCGGAGACGGAGTCGCGGATGAAGGAGCGCAGCTTCGGGGGGAGGTTGAAGGCGGCCTTGACGACCCGGGGGTTCTTCTTCGGGAGGCCGACCTGGACCTTCGGCCGCGATTTCTTGTACTTCCTCCTCGACCTCCCCATCTCTCTCTCTCTCTCTCTCTCTCTCTCTGAATCCAACTGCAGAATTAGGGTTGCGCTTCGAGAGGGTTTAACCGGGGTTTAGATGGGAAGACGATGGCTGAGAGACGACGTCGTTTTGTCTTCGGTAAGCCAATTAATAAAATCTCAAATAAACAATTTACTGAGTTTTTATATTTTGAAAAAGAAAGATAATTCCAACCATTTTTTTTTTCATTTATAAAAACTGAAGGGGGTCATCTTCCGCCACGTGTGAATAATTGGCTTTTAGTTACTTGCCTAAATGGTGTCTCCATTGGCAAGATGATGTGGAATTGTCTATGTTGACTTACGAGACAAATTATGCATGAAAATAATTTGTAAATTATTAATGGAGAACGATGAGGGGGCAAAAAAGGGTACCCTCATATTTTCCCTTAATCATGTTATTTCATATATCAAGATTTACGATTATTATCTATTACAATGATTATATATCTCATCAAATCTCATATCTCAATTATCATGACCATCTTTAATCTCCAAAACTTTCTAACCTCGTAACATGTTTTTGTAGCCATAAGATAAGTTCCCCAAGAGTACCATAAATTTGTGTAACTTTTTCAATCATTAGTCCCATTATTAATCTCTTCAATTCGCAATTTAAATTCCCATGAGACGATGAGCCATCTGATTCAAAAATTAGATGCAAAAATTAGATGCAGAGTTCCGATTTCTCGATGATAGTCATCCAATTTTTTTAAGAGAAATAAAATATGAGATCAAAATTGCATGGTTAGAGGAAAAAAGAGAATAGTCACTAAATACGGCAAGAAATAACAAAGGGTTACTTACATATTAAAAATTCGAAGGCCATTATTCAAAAGCTTATAAAAAAAAAAAAAGGAAAAACCCCATTTATAAGAGTGTCGGGAACCGAACTGAAAATCGAACCGAAAAATTCAATTTTTTCAATTCGGTTCTCATTAAAAATCGAAATTTTTTTTATTGATTTGGTTTTTATCAACTAGCCGAACTGAACCAAACTAACGAACTAGTAAAATAGAATCATTAACCATAGTAAAATAGAATCATTAACCAAACCGGCAAACTCTATTTCTAATTCTCTCTCATCTCCTCTCGTCTTGGTCAGCTTGAAGGTGCAACGGTGACGGTGACAGGAACGGCAACGGCAACAATGACGGCAACCGATTGAGGGACGTGCCCGAGCATGTCCTGCACACTTGCGCAGGCAAGTCTCTAATCTTGGGGGTGGGATTTGGGTCGGTAGGTATCGACCCATTTCCGATTTCGCGGCGATCCTGTACAACTCGAGCCCGTCGTTCGCCTCCAGTACGTTTGCTCTAATCTCCCTCCGACAGCAGCTGGTCGTGTGCTTCTTCTTTTTTTCTTTTGGGGCAGTGGGTCTGCGTGCGTTTTGGCTATTTCGCCCCAAGCATTCTTGTTATCTTTCATACCTTGGTCATTTCGATAGCTGGGGGCCCTGTGAACTGTGGAGAATGGAAAGTTTCGAGCTTGTTTTGGACAATGAAGTCTAAAATGGCCATGGGTGGCAGACTTGGCCTCCGCCGGGGCATGACACCCACCAGAACGCTTAACTCGACAAGACGAATCCGAATATATAATCGAAATCAAGTTTCAACAGATAAAATTTCAAAACAGAGCAAACTCCCTATGTTCGAGTTTTAGATTATGCCGGTTCTAATACCAAATGTTGACCGTCGAAACGGCTTCCCAAAATCAACATAACTAAAAACTCGAATGTCTTGAACGAGAAGACAAAGATTTGCGTACTTAATTTGGAATCCAATGATTCTTGGAGCAGAACAATAGCAATCCGAGCCTTTGACGTTAAAGATCTTCTCCTCTATTGCCCTACCGGGGCTCAATGAGACTACCCCTCACGAACGTTCTTTATGTGAGGTAATGGGTGTGCGAAAACGGCGAAAAAGTGAGGGTTAGAGGAGGGACTTTAGCCTATTTATAAAGTTTTGAATGGAGCTCTCTCATCACCGACCGAGTCCAACTCGGCCCACATAAGCCAGGCCCATATTCAACTCATGGGCGCGCGATGACAACCATTCTGTTCCGAAATAATTTCTAATGTAAATAAATTTTTCTATTTCTATTTCTGTAAGAGTTTCTAAACAAAAATAACTATTTGATAACGACACATAATTTCTACTCTAAAAATAAAATTCGTTTGATAACGACACAAAATTTCTTCCTTTCGGACCGTGGCGGCGATGACCGACGACCTTTAATATAAAAAAATAAAAATGATTTAGTAACAAAAAAATAAAGAATAAAATAAAATAAAATAAAATAAAATAAAATAAGTCATAAAAAATAAAATAATATATCATTTTATTTTAAAATAAAAAAATCCTTAAAAATAAATTTATTTTATTTATTCTATTTTATTTTATTTTACGATAAATTTATTTTAAAATGAATAAAAATAAAAATAAAAATAAATTTATTTGGCAAAAGACTCAAGGCAAATAAAAATAAATTTATTAAATTTATTTTTATTTATCATAAATAAATTATTTTTAATAAATTTAATAATTTTTTAATAAACTAAAAATAAAATGATAAATAAAAATAATTCATATTTTTTAATAAATTTATTTTTATTTTTAAATGAATAAAATGAATATTTTTATTTTTATTTTTTTTATTTTTAATAAAATGAGAAGAGGCGAAGGAGGACGAGGAGGAGGAGGAGGTAGAGACGTAGAGGAGATGAGAGAGGACTCACCGAAATTAGGGTTTAGTGGGAGAAATTATTTATGGTTTCTCTTCTGAAATCGTAAGAAAAATTTATATTTCGATTTCTCTTCCAAATCAATTTTGGAATAAAAATCTATTCCGTAAATAAAAAACCGAGTAGTTTTTATCAAATGTTTCTATTCCGAAAACAGGTTTGGAATAGAAAAATTATTTATGGAACAGAAATTTTGGTTATCATGCACCCCTAAGAAACTTTATATCCTACCTTATTAGATTAACTCGTAAATTGCAATCTCAATTTATATAGTCTATACCAAAAAAACTCTTACGCCACGCACTTCACAATCGAAAAAAGATAACATCGGTATATTCGCTCCGCAAATAACAGTATGGGAATATTCTGCAAACTTCAGAAGGCAAAAGCTTGCTTTGACACCAGCATTGTCATTATCAAGCCATACATCACCACGTTTACCAAACGCTCGTCCATTATTTTCCTCCGGAAGAGAGAGAGAGAGACAGAGAGAGAGAGAGAGAGTAGGCCATTTTAGTTGGTGGAAGTCGTTAGTCTCTACCGGTGCGAACGTGGGGCGTAGACTGTAGACAGGCCGAGAGCGAACCTCATTGGACTCTCGGTACGTTTAGTTGCACCATGGAAACCACTCCTTCCTTAGATCAACTATAGGGCTTTCTTATTTTAATTTGTGCCACCACATCATCATCTCACATTGCTTGTACTAATCTTCAAGATCTAATTTCTTTAAGGTGTATAATTTCCATGACGTAGCATAGATAGAAATTTCGGCTTGACAAGACTGCCTAACTATCTAAGGATCTGAGCGTCGGCTGTCTTCATCGGAACTAGTTTTTTTCCCTACGCAAAACCTAAGCGAGACACTCGCCCACGTTTCCCAAAAATGGAGGAAGCAAGGACATTGCTCAGTTACGTCTCGAAACCCTAATATCTTTATAAGTAGGAAAGACCATTTTTCGGTAAATATAGTTAAACATTCCTCTAAGGCAGCATGTTTTCGGGTAGTGGTTCGCTAGTCAACATTGATCACGGCAGAGAAATGCAACCCACCACCAACTTGTACTTATAAAACCTACTTTTCCGTCCTAGTCCCGTGCAGCTCCCTGCGCATCATCTCCTTCATTCAATTACCAAGAAAGTAGTCCATCATTTGACCAGAACATGAAAGCCTCGGGCTTCTGTGTCGTCTTTCTTCTTCCTTTCTTCCTAAAACTCGGCTCAGTCACTGCTGGCCATGCTTACTGCGGGCCTATCCCCGCTACTGACGCGGAGCTGATCCACGTCGCGATGAACTTGGAGTTCTTGGAGGCCGAGTTCTTCCTCTACGGCGCGCTTGGCAAAGGGCTCGACAGCGTCGTGCCTTACCTGGCTCTGGGCGGCCCACCCCCCATTGGCGGCAAGAAGGCCAACCTCGACCCTCTCGTGCAGCAGATCATTGAGGAGTTTGGTTACGAGGAAGTCGGCCATCTCAGGTCATTTAGTCATCTAAACTAGGATGCATATGCATGAATCATTAAATTTTCTCTCATTAAGTTTGGTCGGAATGTGCAAAACGGACCACTCAAACTAGGAATCACTTGGATTGGACCGCACTGACCAATTCGGTCTAGTTCTCGAGAGTATCAATCCGATTCCCTGTTCCTAAAAATGGAACCAATGTTCAGGCGGTCTAGTTCCTAGTTTCAAGGGTGACTAGACCAAACCAACTACATAATTAGTAAAATGTGAGCTAAACATTATCTTGTCCAATGGTACTACAAGCTATGGCATAATGACTCTTCACTCATTGTCACTTCCTTCAATATCTTAAGATCTCTCTCTCTCTCTCTCTCTCTCTCATTGTTTATAGCGACCTTTTTAAGTGAAAAAAAAAAGTGGCCAGTTTCATTAGATAGGATCACCGGTCAAGTCTGATTCCCAATCCTAAGACCAACAGTCCAGTTCCTAATTTTGGGAACTAGGCCCTAATTCGGTTTCAAGGTGGAAGTTTTAAGCTACTGATTGTAATCTTTTCATTGGGTATTTCAGGGCAATTTATACAACAATAGGTGGAATTCAAAGGCCGCTAATAGACATCAGTGCTAAGAAGTTTGCCATGATAGTGGATTCAGCTCTTGGGCAAAGATTGTGGCCTCCGTTTGACCCATACCTGTCGTCGGTTAACTATCTCTTGGCTTCGTATCTCATCCCTTATGTGGGATTAACTGGTTATGTTGGTACCATCCCCAACCTTTCCAACTACACCACCAAAGCCGTAAGTGCATGATTTCTTTCCATTTGATCTCGGTAGGATCTTAATTTTAACCTTTTTTATAGTTTTTGTTCTTCAAAATTCAATATGATTTAGCGTTTTTTCTCCAAATATTTTCAAAAGAGTAACTTGATTGAGATGCTTTCACTTATATGTATAATATCACGTCAACATGCGACGTGTCAAATCTTGTCATAATTTATTATTCTCATTTTGATGTCGCTGTATCCGATCAATCCCTTCGAGAGAGGTTGTTTGAGTTGCCCTGTGGTTGCAGCTCGTGGCCGGGCTCCTGGGAGTGGAATCCGGTCAAGATGCGGTGATTCGGGCGCTACTCTACGAGCGGGGCCATGAGAAGGTCGTGCCGTACGACATCACGGTGGTGGAGTTCACCAACTTGTTCTCCATCCTGAGGAACAAGCTCGGCATGTGTGGGATCAAGGACGAGGGCATCATCGTAACCCCGGTGCTCGGCGCCGAGCAGCGAATCGAGACCAACGTGCTGTCTGCGAACAAGGCGTCCCTGTCGTATCCGAGGACGCCGCAGGAGGTCCTAAGGGTCGTGTACGGGACCGGGGACGAGCACGTCCCGGGCGGGTACTTCCCTCACGGCGCGAATGGAGAGGTCGCCAGGAGATTCTTGGAGAAGAAAGCTTAGGGAAAGTCATGTATTATGTATGGTTGTGTAGTGGTTTGAATTAGTTGAATAATTGGGCTTTGTTTGCTAATTAATAGCTTATACCCAGTCTGATGAGACTTTCGCATTCATATGAATATAATCTAGCTTCATATATTTCCTTATACTCACCCGAAAGTAACCCTGTCAAAATAGATCACAAGTTCATTTCTTAACCCATATTTGAGGAATTAAGTTGTTATATAGGTCAATTATATTCAAAAAATGAGTCATAAACGAATTTAGAATGGTAAAATATTGGGAGAAGTGCCAAAAAAGTCATAAACCTTTTGGTTTTGTGCCGATTTAGTCCTAAACTTTTTTTTGGTGCCGATTTAGTCCTAAACCTTTTTACGTTGTGCCAATTCAGTCCTTTCAGGCCAATTTTGACCGGATTTTGCTTGATCGACGCCGGGCCGGCGGGTGGCTTTCGATCGGCAGCGTGTACAACTTTTAATAATATTTTTAATATTTTTTTAATATTTTTCTCTTTTAATTTTTATTCTTTTCTTTTTTTTTTTTTTGCTCATCTTCTTCCTCCGGGCCGGTCGGGAGCTCGGCGACCGGCCGGGCGGCGACGGCGGCCGGCGAGGTCGAGGTCGACCTCGCCGGCCACCTCACCGGGGCCGCTAGGGCGGCCTCGCGCCGGCGGGCGAGGCCGCCCTCGAGGCTGGGCGGCGAGGGCGAGCCCCGCCGCTCCTCCTCGCGTCGGATCCGGCGAGGTCGAGCGAGGCTCGACCTCGCCGGATCCGGCGAGGGCGAGCCTCGCCCGCCCGGTGCGAGGCCGCCCTCGAGACCCGGGCGGCGAGGGTCAAGCCTCGCCCACGCCCGGTGAGGGCGACCCCGCCAGCTCCTCCTCGCGCCGGATCTCGGCGAGGTCGACCTCGCCGGCCTTGGGCGAGGCTCGACCCTCGCCGGATCCGGCGAGGGCGAGCCTCGCCCGCCCGCACGAGGCCGCCCTCGAGGCCCGGGCGGCGAGGCTCGCCCTCGCCGGATCCGGCGAGGGCGAGCCCCGCCGCTCCTCTCTCGCGCCGGATCTCGGCCAGATCCGGCGAGGGCGAGCCTCGCCCGCCGGCGCGAGGCCGCCCTCGCGGCCACGGCGAGGTGGCCGGCGAGGTCTCGACCTCGCCGACCATCGCCTCGGCCGGCCGCCGAGCTCCGGCGACCGGGCCGGAGGAAGAAGATGAGTAGAAAAAAAAAAAAAGAAAAAGAATAAAAATAAAAAGAGAAAAATAAAAAAAATATTAAAAATATTATTAAAAGTTGTACACGCGCCGCCGATCGCCCACGCGCAACCAACCGGTGTCCAAAAAAAATCCGGCCAAAATTGGCCGGAAAGGACTCGAATTGGCACAACGTAAAAAGGTTTAGGACTAAATCGGCACCAAAAAAAGGTTTAGGACTAAATCGGCACAAAGCCAAAAGGTTTAGGACTTTTTTGGCACTTTTCCCGTAAAATATTACATAATGTGGGTGTTAAATAGGTTCACAACTTACTTAAGGCACAAGACGCGTCACCGACCCATTTATTTTATTGCACATGCGGAAGCAAATTAAAAACCCCTGACAACACACAGCATGGGATAGGAAAGCAAGGCAATCACAACAAACCAAACACCTTTATAAACAAATTGAGTTTATATACAAAAGTCTACCAAAAGACCTATATACAGAAGTCTAGATCAAAAAGGGGCTATGGAGACTCTAAACACCAGGCTCTCCAATCCTCAGCTCCGGATCCTCCACGGCACCATTAGGGGTGTCGATATCCAAAGGGTGCCCTATCTCCCATTCCCCTATCCCAACGGAAGGCCCGTCAAAACCACCTATGGGACCCTTCCGACCCCCATCGGACTTATGAAGGTATCACAACTTGAAACGATGAGGTGCCTCATGGGGTAGAATTATAGGCATGCTCTTTTTTTAGGGCCCATTCGAATGATGTAATTACAGTTGCTGCTTTTGTTATATAAATAAATGAGATGTTATAAAAAAATTTATATAGCCCGAGATGAAAGGCTTTTTAAAAATAATATGCCCCAGAAAGTAGAGACGTACTATTTATTGAATGCATCTCGGGATTTTTCCCGACCCGATTCGGGCTTCAATTAGGCATTACGGGCCTAAATTGGATTTATTGTATTTATTTAGGAGTTGAAATTGAATGAAATTGAAGGGCAAAGGTTCAAAATTCGTAGCGCATGACAACCATTCTATTTCTGTTCCAGAACTATTTTTCTATTCCAGATTTATTTTTAGAATAGAAATCCGTTTGATAAAATTATTTCATTTTTCTATTTCGAGATAAATTTTTATTCTAAAAATTGGTTTAGAATAAAAATCGAAGTAAAAAATTTTTACTTTTCTATTTTTGGAAATGGAAAAATGAGAAATAAAAACTCCTTTCATTATTTGTCATTGCTATTAGTCAATTGCTCATCCGTTGTCACTAGCCACTGTTCGCCATCCATTGTTGCCACTCCCCGCCGCCGATCGCCGATCCTTGGCCGCCGCTACAAGTGGCGATCGCCATCCGCCGGTTGCCATTAGAAAAGGAAAAACTTTGTATCGTTATCAAATGAATTTCTATTCCGAAAATAAAAGTTGTGTCGTTATCAAACTTTTTTTACTTAGAAACACATCTAGAAATAGAAATAAAATAAAAAATCTATTTCTTTTCTAGAAATTCAATTTTTGGCTAAAACGGTTATCATTCATGCCCTTAGACACAATCCATCTCTATGACCCTCTCTTTGATCTCTCTCACCCTCGCTCACTTGGGCTCTCAATTTAATTTGGGTATAAGTTTTCCTAAATTATGTTAGATGCATAAACATTTTAGTAATATGGGTCGAATCGGATTAAGTATGAATCACTAAAATTGTATTGCAGAGAAATGAGTAAAAACAGTTAAATAGAACAATTTAGGCTAGATCATTTTCAATCCAACCTACCTAATGACTGGCTATCGGAAGCGGGCTAGAGCCGTGGTCCACTGTATCATTGGAGTCCACCTTTGATACCGAGAGAAGGATCTTGAAAGATAAATATTCTTTTTGCTGGAGATTTTGAAAGAAAAATAGGAGCAGTTTGAGTGCGTGAAATCTTAAAGCGGACGTCCATGGCAAAAACGCGACATTACAATAAGGTATTTTCTAGTCGAACGTGCGCAACGTTGCGGAGGGCCAACGACCATATATTATCATCCGAATCATGGCATTTAGGCTCTCACAACCTTAATCTCTTCGCAAGATTGTCTCGAGAGCCACAACGGTC
Organism: Eucalyptus brandiana; assembly: GCA_014182725.1. NCBI lineage: Eukaryota > Viridiplantae > Streptophyta > Magnoliopsida > Myrtales > Myrtaceae > Eucalyptus > Eucalyptus brandiana. Next base: position 13,259,245 of record CM024675.1, read on the forward strand.
GCGTATCTTCTTCTTACCCGAAATTGTCTTTGTCCTCGAACTTTTTCCTATCTCGGACCCAAGCTTTTCGTTGCCAGAATATCAGTCCCGACTCCGTCATCTTCATCATCGTCGTCGTCGTCGTATCTCTCTCTATAAACTCAGTTCTCGCTGCATCGCTCTCCCACCAAAAAACCAACCCCCTCTCTCTGATCTTTTGCTCAGCAACAAGGAGTTGAAAGCAACCCAGGTCGTTTACGATCTTCCATCGTCTAACAATGCCCACGGTGATGCCTAGGTCGCTCAGACCCCAGGCTCGCTCGCCCCCGTCGCGCACCAAGAACCCCCCACGACCGCCGCCAGGAAGACCGGCGTCTGCCACCACTGGCTCGCCGGGTATCGCTCCAGAGACCCCTGCCGCTTCATGCGCTACGGCGGCAACGGGGCCGGCGGCGGAAGCCGACCCGAGGTTCATGACCACCATCGACGCCGGTCTCTCACCTACCACAGCGTCGTGCAGGATCAAGATCGTCGTCGTCAGACCCGGGAGCAACGGCCGTAGAAAGAAGACAAGCTATGCTATCAATGGGCTTCCGGGAATGACTCTGCTTGCGGCGAGAACTGCCCGGTTCTTGCACTCGTGGTCCCGCGGCGGCGAGCTCCGCATGCTCGCCAAGCTCCGCATGCTCGCCAAGCTCCGCGGCCACCAGGACGCCGTCACCGGCGTTGGCCTCCCCTCCGGCAGCGGCGTGCTCTTCTCCAGCTCTCGGGACGGCACGGTCTGCTCGTGGGACTGCGGCACCGGCGCGTGCGTCCGCGTGTTCCAAGTCGGTCGTGAGGTCGGGTCGGTCGTCACGGAAGGTTCAGGGGTATTCGTGTGGAGGTGGTCGGAGAAGAAGAAAGAGAAAGAGTCGTTGTCCTCGTAATGCTTCTGTAACTGGGCTGATTCTGCCTCTTTGTACGGTCTCTCCATGCAGAGTGTTTTTCTTTACTTTCCTTTTTCGGCTGTGTAAGAAAGTTGAGAGTTCTTGGGTTCATTCAATCAGTCAATATGCAATATTTTACTTCATGTAGTTGATGATTTGTCTTGATCGAGTGGCTATGACTTGAATTTTTGTCTTCAAAATAGTAATTTTTCGCCATTATTTTCTTCTTTTAATTGCACTTCAATGTCGAATCAGCCATCAGCAAATAGAGCAGGGATGTCGTTTGCATTGCAATATGATTGATTTGACAAAAACAAGATAATATAAGTTTAAATAGTATTAGTTCAATTGTCGGAGGACTGGGGTAAGGACTGGAGACTGTACATGTCCTCTAGACAGGTCTCTTATTTTATCTGATCAGTGCACGGGCGGTCGTGATTGAGTTCAACGAATCGTTGCATTTCATGTCGTTTACTAGTCGATCAACCTGCGCCTTCTGCCAAAGTTATCTTGAACCCTTGACAACCCAAGAGTAATCACCATCCCTTATCACGCCACGTGCTCATGCTCTACCGATGTCCTGCCCAGCAGAGCCATTGGTGTTCGCCTTAAGAACACCTCGCGCCAGCGGTCGCTTCTGGTTGATGTTGTCAGGTCCCATACCTTCATGAGGCCTCCATTGGACTTGAATGACTGTACATGAGTCGATGTGCACTTGAAGCCGGGACGACCGGACAAGATTGGGATCCGAAACAAAAGAGAAACCAAGTGACATGCAAGAAGAATGTCGAGATGATGACAGAAGAAAAGAGGAGGGGTTGATGGAGAAGTGAACGACGGACGATGGGATCACAATGCTTTTTGCTGGACGTCAGCACGATTCGAGTTTTTGGAGATGATCGAGTCATCCAATCCATCAGAATGTATGATATCACTAGGAAGGAAGGGGGACTCGAACATGCCGCATCTCACTTCTTTCAAGAGAAAGGTCGGCCACTAGGGCAGAGCTCTGGCATCGCTTCTGTGCTCCATCTTCTCTGCTCGAGAGAGCAGTTCCGTTGCATACTCTTGTTGCTACTTACGCATATCAGCATAATTTTACCCTTTATAGAGGAGTTCGAATGTACTTACTGCAAGCTCCGGCAACATATCATAAAGGAGTCGACTGCTCAGCGCAAAATCAGTACCTGCTAAGTTGACATTTATCATACAACAAATACAGAGTCCATATAAATAAACTGCCTCATCTTATTTGAATTCACAAGGGAGCATGTGAATTTTACAATATACATTGAACTAAATCAAAATTCAGACGAGAAGATGAGAAGTTCAATCTTGCTATGCTATAGACCAAATAAAACCCGCCATGATTTCACCATGTGCGTGAATCTGAATGCTAGATAGATTTCTTGTGCACCTCATCCTGAGAGGCGGATCCAGGCTTTTTAATGGATATTGTCCAAAGAAGATCTGAATCAGAACGAACGGTAACTGTCTCCTCTTCGGCAATGTTGGATGTGCTTATTAAGCCACCAAACTTCATCTCAGTGTCAGCTGCGATAGACAGTCTTGATTCATTAGATTTTCAGAATGAGAGAACAAATGATGGTACTAATTTAGACGAAAGAGAACTAGCTGAATCCTGGCAACCGATTATATCATGCTGCCAAAGAATAATACTGTTTATATCGATGGGCACTAAGCGTTCACCAATTTTGTCTACACCACACGAACCATGACAAGGACACAATGACACACAAGCTCAAAAGTTGAAATAAAACCTACCGAGATCCCACTGGAGACCTGTTGTTGTAGTACTTTTGGAAGGCATCCCGATAGGAATGAGTCCACAATGTGGACCCTCAACAGATGGTAAAATATGAATCTCATGACGGTGAGTCCTTGGAAGCAATTGTATTAGGCAATCATCCGAAATAAGGATAATTCGCATGTCTGAGAAACGATATAGCACATTAATGTTTCCAATCTCATGGTCAAATCGTCCACCAAGTGCTCCAGCAACAAGAATACAAAGCTTCCAATATGTCAAAAACATAAATTATCAGTAAGTATGAAATCTCTAATTTGCAGAAAAGTAGGTGTTTGAGAAAAAGCCAACATTAAATAATAATAACAAAAAGAACAGCTAATAGCAATTCACTAACATTAGATTTATTTAGCTCGGGTGTAGAATCACGGATGTATGACACACACTTGTGAAGATCCGTAGTGTCTTGATCATGAGATTCATCTAAAATTTTTGTTCCCTGTTCAAGAGCACAAAAGTCAATATCTCGAGCATGATACCTCGTTAGCAATGACACAAGTAGAGGTTTAATAACACCAGCTTATCAAACGAAGCACCACACGTTTGAGGATTGTGGTTAACACATAGATACTGGGACTTGTAAGTAACATGAAAATTCTTACTAAAGTTATCTTCAGCAGGTCGGAACAGAAAAATGGGAAAAATTAGTAAGCAGAAGAAGATCCCTTGGTTCTATAGTTTTGGAAGAAGGGCAGGGAAAATTATTTAAAGTTTTAACGCAGCACAATTGAGTCTTTAACCTTTCAAAATTGGTGAAATCAAATCATAATATTTTTCCAAAATGCAGTCAAGTCAATTCAATGAAAAATTTAAGAAATTGGCTAACACGACACTCATAAGTTGCCTACCGGGAGACCTAAAGCTGCAGTTTTACATATATGCATGAGGAGTTGATTGCACCATTCAGTAAATATTTAAGACTTGATTGCATCAATTGAAAAGGTTTAGGACCTATTGTGATTCATACATAAGATTTACGACTTCTAGCATTTTTCCCCGTTGTAGGGGAAATCACAAACAATCAATATGTACTTCAGCAGAAAAGGTTCCTTACCAGCGTTCTGTAAAAATCCTTTACTTCTGGCCGAATCGAATCCATATCTCCTCTTATGGCTTCAGGTTTGTACCTGGAAGAATTATAAGAGTTAGTCCAAGTTTATCTGCTTTACAAGACAAAGCTATTCTTAACTGGAAATGACTGCCATAGACTGATCTGTGGTACTTACATAACCTGGGAGATAAAATAGCATAGATACTTCAATCATGGATAGGTTTGAATTCTAATACTAGTCAACTACTATGGGCATCACATCCAGCATTAAAAACTCAAAAGCTCTAATACTGATTGCTGCATGGCATTTCAGCTAAGTCAGAGAGTAATAATTTCTAAGAGGAAGAATGCCAGCCTATTTTGTCTAATTATACAGATAAATGGAACTGAACAATTTTCGCTTGGAAAGCCTCTAGCAAGTATGAGAAATCAACAGATCTCTAAGCAGGACCACTACTTATTTACCTAGTCTAATGAAGTATATGGTTGGCTTGAAGAACTTGAGGTTATGGTTGGTAATTACGCTCTCGAGATTTAGGCAATTGCAGATGATATAACTAGTAAATATGTCCTCCTCTCAGGGAAACTTGCACATGCCTTTTATAGTCCAGAGTAAACACGACAAACAAATCACTCCTATCATGAGCAAAAGGATCTATGGGAGACAATCGAGAGAAACATAGAATAGCACCAATTAAGCATCATGAAAGGTCCACCTAGCAGAGAAGCATTAATTAGAAACCCAAGTTCTATTTTTTAATAAGACAAATCCAAAAAGTTCCACTTACTTTACTAAGCCTTGACAATGGAGTAATTAGTTGATGGACATGCAATGACTTATACTGTGTTTCACTTTCACGACAGAAATTCATTGGCCTGAAGTAATAGGCATCTTGCAACATATTCAATCAAGCTTCTCTTGTTTAACAGATAACCTGGGCCCTATCTCATTTAAACCAGATTGTTGATGTTTCTTTCGGGTCAATGACACCTCAAATACCTGAATTCTTGTTCGTTTTTCAATCAAGTACCTAGTTCTTTTTTTCAATCAATTAGCTCAGCGTGAGGCCTTTGTTGAATAAATCACCACATCATGTGATTTTGGTCACATGACTCGTTTGCTTAACAAATTTAAAACTCAATTGCTGATGTGGATTGCTTACTACGCAAAAATTATACCATATCCATTTAGGTATTGGGTGATGAGGTGAGAAAGAAAATGCTAACTTGGATGATTTAGGCCATCCAATATGTCTCTATTCACATGGCATCATTTCAAGAAATCACATCGGACACTAATGCTAATTAGTGGCTATTTACCGATGTTAGTGTCCAATTTGGCATTATCCATCCGCGATTTTAACAAAGGTCTCACATTGAACCACAATTGAAAAGTTAAGGTACTGGATTTAGCAAAGAGTTTGGGCTATTTACTGGCCAACCAGTCAAGAGTCCACAATATGCCAATAGCAGATCAGTATCCATTCAGGTCCTGATCGTCGTCTCAAGGTCCTAATAGCATATCAGTGACACCTGATTTGCTATTCGTGATCGTGACTACATCAGCATGGATGTTCAACTTGGAGCAAAAACAAGAAGTGATTGCTGCATAATATCCATACTATATGATAAGAAATTGCTATCAAAATATTCAACCTAAGCGATATGTAATTTCTTGCAGAATATACTACCTAAGTTACCCTTTACATAGTTTTTTGAGCAAAACAGCAGTGAGTATACCTACTAATTTCAAGTATCATATCACAGCTAAACCCAGTGGATTTCCTTGCTTATGTAGATTTTGGTTGGGTCTATTTGCAATTCTATCACTTGCATGGTTTTATTTTTATCTGTCTATTAATGTGGCAATCCATATATGGAAGGAAAGAAAGAAGACAACAAGAACCCTAAATTGCGGGTCAAATTTCACCCTAGACAATGGTGAAAAATGTTCAACAATACTATTGAGCACTGCAACAAGTGAAATATTGTCACTTAGGAATATGGTTAATACTGTCCATTTTACATACTCAAACTCAGAGGCTGTGTTGACCAAAATGAAAACCACCAAAAAGCAACATTGCAAAGTATCCATTATGGAGGATATACTTAAGAAGTGTCGAACACAATCCCACATTACCTAATATACGTGGTTATAGTGTGCCTTATATACATTTAGTCTTCCTCTACCTAATGGTTTAATCTTTTTAGGTTGAAGTTTCTAACAAAAAATAAGAGAAGGAAAGCACTCTCATAAGCAGTGCTTTTGGCGATCAACTATTCAGAGACTTGATATTATCTACTTGGCACTTTAAAACAAATTACTTGCCACTCCTCCAATCTAAACTTTTATCCGTTTCTCCTCAAAATTGATCATTAAAGAAGACTCCTCAACCAATAACTGACCACTACAGCCCATTTCTATATAATTTAATATCAGATTAAAGAGAAGGAAAAAAAAATGTTCCAAAAGCCCATTTCATGCAGGTTATACATAAGAACAGGTTCGATATCAAATTTAAGCTAAGTGGGAGGCTCATCTGGAGCAAAATGGGTTTGAACAATGTGTTTACACAAGACATGAGGAACTTGACAACAAAATCAGGTCCACTATGCATTTATACATGCTGCAAGAAGGAAGGGAAGTTAAAATATAGATGAGAGAAGGAAAAAAAAAATTGTTCATACCACCCAAGAAAGCCTATTTGAGACTAACCATTTCCCAAACATAGTAGCGGTAGCGAAAGCAGCCAATGACAGGTCTAACAAACATCTTCACTCAGAGAAGTTGCTCTGGATCCTTAAGGGAACGCTAGAGCTTTCATACTGGAACACGCAATCCTTACAATTGATGCAAATCATTTGAGAATGAACAGACACTGGAGGAGAATCGCAGTCACATAAAGCGCATAATTTACAGAACACTCCTGCTGCAAACTTCTCTACTCCTCTGTATCCATGCAGTTGTCAGTTTGTTCTAGCAGCATTAAACAATGACCAGAGTCATGAAACAGGTGCAACCCTTCCGCTCTTTTTGAAAAACAGTGACCCACATTTATCCTCTCTGCTATCTTATCTCGACTACCATGGCTTCCCACAGCAATTACCCTACTAAAATCTCTGCCCATTTAGAGGCTTTCGAAATTAATAACAGGCTCTCGAGTTTGAGCGAACAGTTAGAGAGATAACACAATAACAACCGCAATCGTTCCAGTTATGCAGTTACGCAAACGCATGACCACCTACTTCACTTCAAAAGCTAATATCAAATAACGCAAATACGAGTATACCAAAATGAAGTCCACGGGAAACGCGTCAGCTTCTTCCCTGCGGAAGCCTCTTACAAACGCAGCCAAAAAAAAAACAAAAACAAAAGGCCTGCGCGCTCTAATCAGACATGACGCATACCGAAGCCGAACCAGCGGGAGAAATCCTATTAATAAAAAATAAAAAAGTAAAAAGAACGCAAAGGAAGCCAGAGCTACCGACCTGTTTCTGATAGCGGAAGCGTCCTCGTCCGGGAGCAAGTCGGGCATTTCGTCGTACACGCGGTTCGCGCCCCCGTCCGCGCACATACGTACCTGCGCTGCTCCGAACAGAACGCGCCAACGCACGCAGAAAAGAACCGGCGCCGAGCAGAATCCGAGTCAAACGAACCGACATCCGGACGAACGGTGAAAAAAAAAAGAAAAGAAAAAAAAGGAACAACCGGAACGAGTTCACCGGGGACGACGACGAAGAAGCTTACCGTGCTGCCAGAGCAGGGGAGCGAACCGCGGGAGCCCCTGGTTGAGCACGACGAGCGCGTAAGCCGGAGGGGGCGCCGCCGTGCCGCCGACGCCTTCGCTGTCGGCGGCGGTGGAGGTGGCCGGGAGGAGGAAGGAGGAGCAGTGGCGCATGACGTCCATTGCGACGGAGCGCGCGCCGCTCCGGTGGAGGAATCGGATCGGAGATCGCGGGGAGAGAGAGAGAGAGAGGATTTAGGATTTTCTATGGAAGGTAAGGAGGTACGGTTAGAACTTAGAGGTGGTCTTGCGAGGCTGAAATGTAAGGTACGACTTTTCTTTGGTTAAGGGAGATTTTGATTTGATTTGATACAATATTGGAGAGTTCATTGCGCCCCCCCCAACTTGCATATTCAATTAGGCTCCGCTGTGGAAATTGGCGGCACGCGGATGGCCCCACCATGCCCCCCATTCTTATGTATATTTCTTGAAAACATTCTCTCTTTTTTAATGTATTTTTAGTAATCACTCATAATTCACGTAACAATTATAACGATAAAGACAACAACAATAATAATTATTTTGGTGATTTATTTCTTATATATGCGTCGAGAAAGAACATGCGCACTCCATATCTTTCGAATTTTCATGAGGCCCCGCATGCCCCCCCGCTCAACACGCCATGCTCACAACTTACACAGTGTGTCCACAGCACCCTGTGCTGGACAGTATCCTCTGGTAGTGACGGGCTGTGCCATTTGTATTTCTTAATATGTGCTTGAAGTTACGATCATATTAAAGTAATTAAATATAAAATCACGCCTCCATCTAATAATTTAAGATTTTTGAATAGTTGATAATGATTCCAAACGGAACGGAGGTGAGATGGGCCACCTTCCTGCAAACTGAAATCTATCTTGGGAATTCTGTTTGGCGTGCAATTCCTCTCACGAAGTACGGAACCATTCATTGCGAAAACGCCGTACCACAACATGGTTCGTCGGTAGACGCGTTCGACCCACTAATGCTCATTCCGCACGAGTGCTGCGGCCATACCATTCATTCATCGCAAAGAGACAAGAACCACCAACCGATCCACTCACGAGATACGCTCGATTATTGCATCTAACCCGTTTGTCAGACTAGATCAAGAAAACCGACAGGCGCGTCGATGGATGATCAGAAGCACGATCAGAAACAGCATCCGACCGCTGTCGAAATTATTGCTGTCGCAGAAGCTGCCCCTCTCTCTCTCTCTCTCTCTCTGCCAGTCATGTGGAGCCCTCTCGTCTCGACAGCCAATCAGCACCCGCGCCCGCGATCTCGGTGGGTCCCCCTCCCGGATCAATAGAGAATCTGGCTTTTAGAAGAGTAAGAATCGTAGTTTTCCTAGACATTCTTTAAGCTAAAAACTTAAGCTAAAAACTAAAACTTTCCCAACACAGGAGAGGATTCCGGGTGGTCGAATCTGATGCGGACGACCACAGAGTGTTCACGCACAACCTGATTTGAACACCATCTGTTGTTCCGGCGGGGTCGCATCCGAGTTACCTCGAGACTCCTTGAGGAGACCGGAACCTAACATGTAATGTTGGTCTATCTTCAGCTTCCTCAACCTTAAACCATGAGGTTTGGCTATGATAGTTTATCAGTGGAATATGCATCAGTTTGGCTAGACATAGACGGAGTGATGAACACGCACCGGTTTTGCGGTTCAGTAATCTTCGATGAAGCCGTTCGGTATGCAGCACCCAACATATCCATGAAATCTCAAAACTACAGTCGCCAGATCATCACTCAATGACGTAAAACAGACCCGTCTTCGACTCGACGCCTCGAACAGTCGAGTACTTCCGATCCAATCAGGCAAGCACATTGGGGAAACTAATGACTAGTGCAAGGCAACATGATGGGAGATCGAGACTACAACTAATCATCCACCACTTCATCTGCAGTTCGCTGCAGAAGAAAGAAACTTGACCCATCATTTGAATAAAAAAAAAGGCGCTTCTTTTTCAAAGGACTAGAATGTATTGATTCTGGGGACAAAAAAACACCCATCCAGACAGTTATTGAAGACATGGAAACTCTACACGGATTCTTTTGATGAAAGATTCGAAAGACTGGGGACGAAAACACAACAGCACAGAGCATAATGGCATATTATATGTTGCATCGATAGTTAGTAATTATGAAAGAGGCTTTAATGGTTGATTTATTGATGGATCAATGAGTCTGTACAAGGAGGGGCCTAGGGTAATAAAAAGCTTCCATCAACTATCCACTCAAAGATCGATACCTTTACGATTTCTCAATTAGAAAAATAAATTTGCAAAGAGAAGACCTATAATATCATATTAACACTTGGGCGGGGCTTGGAAGCGTTGATGGCATACCCGTCCACATCGATCTCTAACAAACGCCGCGTAATCTTTGTCGACAGCAAAATATAAGCTAAACAAATTGCTGTACATATATACCTCCACTACATAAAGTAGCTGAGAGATGTCCTTTTTCTCGTTCCGCCTTCACCGTACAAATCATTCCACTGGACTAACTCGTTCATGTTCGTAGAGTCCGATGATACACTGGCGCACACCTGCATGGTGGTCATTCATCGAGTTCATAAGTCTGGCCGACCACAAAAAACTAATGCAGGAATCCTTGGTCAAAAGACACCGTCATGTTTCATAGCAAGCATTCTAGATGAAGATTTTGCAAAGATAGTTATTAATTGTTCCACGTGAGTGCAGAGATTCTCATGGAAAAAGCAAAAACAGTGGCACGTAGAAGAACTGCCAAGTAGCGACATCACAAGCTCTATATCAGCCAACATAATTTGTAGCCACTGAAAATGCATGAGCAAATAGGGTCACAATGGATTAGCTTCACGGGGAGGGATGAAATAAGACCAAATAATACCTCCCTCCCTCCCTCCCTCCCTCCCTCTCTCCCTCTCACATTACAAGTCATTGACCACATTCCAGACAAGACACTTCACTTGACCGGAAAACTCCACATTCTTTTTTACCAAGAATGAAATGGCAATGGCTCCAAGCCAATTGTAAGAGTCATTGGCTCTACTGTCAAACGGTGATATGGCCACCGATATTGTCTAAAATCCTGGTTAGCCCAGACAGATAGGGAAAACATTCAAAGCATGCATGTTTGGTAATAATTACACCACTTCTACTACCGCACCTTTGAACAAAGAAAACATGAAAATCAATTTGCCATCCAAATTTACATCGCTCCTGATTCTCATTATGAGATCTGTCTATAATTGAGCCAGTCTGTGTGAGTTAATTAAGAACAAAGAAGCAAAGCACAAAACAGCTGTCAAATAGAAGTAGTAGCAAACTATATCCCAGATCGTCTACGTAAAAACCATATCAAACCCAATATCACTATTGTTTCCTTATATCTTTGTTTTCTATCCTACTTTCCAAACAAAACAAGTCAAGAAATATTATCATTTTCATCAACTGAATCTGACTTTCGGTTTGAAATTTAAAATGAAAAATGTGCCCACCATTCGTCACTGATCACTGTCAATTCAGACACTCTTTATTCAGCTTCCGGAATGAGAGTTCCTATACCTCTTACGCCGTATCATATTGCAATCACAATGGCATAACCAGATATAAACCTTTACCTTATAGCATTATTCAACTTGCTAGGAAATTATAAGGAATTATACTTTCAAATAATTCGAGGCAGACATGTAGATATATTGTTGAATTTGCTTGAGAAATTAGTGCATGTAAGAACCCCCTAGTCCAAGGCAGGAATGAAATGCAAGTGGGTTGGGGCTTTTGGTTTGTGCTGTTTGGGGAAAAGGGTAGTTTTTGAATGACTTAACGTATAGAGCCTTATCGTATAGAGCATGAGAATATTAAATGCCATACCTGCTCATGTGCATATTTGAAGTCGTCCATCTTTAGGGGACGGATGTCCATACCACTGTACAATGAAGGTAAAGGTCTGCTTTCAGCCACAGCTAAGGTTCTCTCCTGCAAATGTGTAAAAGAGTTTGGTTGTCAGCTTCTATAAACTTCACCAAACCAATGAAGCCAGAGGTCAATGAGTACTTAACAAATAAGCACAAGATTCCCTTATTGTCACTAAAGTTCCATTATGAGTTGGTTTTTACATGTACTAACTCATCCGGTCAATCAACCCTAACTTAACTCTTACTACATAAATATTTCATAAAAAAATGAATTTCATTGCTCTTCCATGTGGCCTACCCAGTATCATGTTCACCAATTTTGACATTGTGACAAATCAATCGCTCATGCATCTGGGGTCATGCATTTTTTTCCTCTGCAAATGCATATGGGACTGGCTGACTTGCGAGTTACACAGAAGCAGAGAAAGTAAGTTCCTTGTGGCTTAGGCAAACTTTAAGCCTCGACTAATATACTGGTCGATCTAAATAACCTTTCTGATGTTCTGGGAACAGTGAAGTTGCCTTGTATATCTGGAAGACCTCAAAATATTGCAAGTTTTGGGTGGGGAAAGGGAAGACTCTTGTTTCATGCAGCAATATTAGCTTGTGTCTAATCTATTTGGCAGAAAGAACAATATGTAGTTCTCTGAAAAAAGCCTCAAAAACTTCCAAAGAGTGTTGATTAACATGGAATGAGGAACTCAGAAAGCTACTACTCGTAATCGTAAAGTGATATATTCTTACGCAGATTCATTATCTTCCTCAACTCGCATTTAATAACTACAGTTTGTTCTTCCTACACAAAACATAAATTTCCATTTTGTTTTTCCTACAAATAATACAAAATGTCGACTGAAGCAAACTTCATATAGATTTTCTAATAGCAATGTCATGACTTATCTAATTATTAAATTGCCTACTGCCATGTCATATCTAGGTCGATCTCTTGATGAATCTCGTTGAGACCAGCACCTGAACTCATCAGAGGTATGATCTGCAAATCTAATACATTTTTCATGCTGGGCTTCCATTGACAATGTGAAAGAACCTTATTGCTGTTCTAAGACTTATAGCTAATTTACTCTTCTTTAAATACAAAAAGATAAGCAACCAGGTTGACGGACACAAATGTTGCATGGTTATTACACAGAGAGAATACTCTTCTAGAAATGCCCAGAAACATTTCTCAGGCGGTGAAAATCTACCCTAAAAGCTGATGACTCAAAAATACAAGAGGCAAAAGTGAGCATAGCGATTTTCAAATGGAAAAATATAAAAAATAAAAACTAAAAAATCACATCCAGTGATGCAGGAGTAGATGTTACATAGGTGCTGCATGATGAATCAAGTTCTGGCATTCATAAATTAACAGGACTATGTACTTGGAACCACCCTAAAGCATCATCCAAGGTTGGCTCTCGAAGTATATCTTGAACATTTTTATTATTTCTAATGTAAAGATAATTATTACCGACGAGAAATAAAAGAGAACGTGTGCTCTTTTTTGGCTTATATGTCGGTCGTCACCTTCTGAGTATTTAGTGCAGTCAATCGACAGAAATGTTGACAAATTCAACATAATTATTTCATACATATATGGAATCAACTGACTCAGAAGGAATGTAAATCAACAATAAGGGACCATTATGTATGCTAACCTTCTTTTCCTTATCCAAAATTTCTCTGATGGGACAATGCGCAGCGCTCACACAAAGATTCTGCAACCAGGGAATGAAATAGATGCCTAAGTTTCTCCATTCACTCAGTTCTAAAATTCAAAGCCCACACAACAGCTGCATGGCTGAACTAGGAAATTTAACCTTTAGATCACTTCCAGAATACCCTTCTGTCATTTTTGCAACTGCTTCCAAGTCAATGTCAGAGCCCAATTCTTCTTTGGCTAATATGACCTTAAGAATTCTTTCTCTGTTCAAAGCATCTGGCAAGTTAACCATCAACCTGCAAATAACATTTGCATTTCAACTCATTTAATACAGTCACTAAAAAATAATACTTGAGAAATATTCGCTATCATTCTTACCTCCTAGGAAACCTCCTGATAACAGCCTCATCAAGATCGAACGGCCTATTAGTAGCACCAAGTACCAAGACCCTCTCTTTATCCTTCGTACGTAGACCATCCCAGTTAACCATAAATTCATTTTTCATTTTCCGCATAGCCTCATGCTCTCCTGGATTTTCCCTTCTTCCTAGCATGCTATCAACCTGAAAAAACATAGTGGGAAAACTGATTTGAGCAACAATATACTCATTCACAGCATGGACTTTTTAAGTAGAAGCACAATGAACCAACAAGTATTAGATTATAACAAATTCAGAGACACGACCAACCTCATCAACAAAAATAACACTGGGGGCAATTTTACTGGCCAGAGAGAAAACTGCCTTCACATACTTCTCTCCTTCACCAAACCACTGCAAATACATAAGTATGATTAAGAATCAGTTTCAAAGCAATGCAACCATTATATTCCCCAAAGTTCATAGCTTCAAGAGAAATAACCTTCGAAGTGATGCTTGACATTGATATATTGATGAAGTTTGCGCCTGCCTCAGTCGCCACAGCTTTTGCAAGCATGGTTTTTCCTGTACCAGGAGGCCCAAATAGCAGTATTCCCTTGCATGGCTGAAAATTAGGCAACCACATTCAGATACATAAATATTAATATACATGCTTGACGAAGTGGTGTCAAGAACAGAACAGACTTATGTCAAAAAGATATTAAAAAAAGAGATAAAACAGGGAGGAACCACACCTTGGTTAGCTGCCCTTTACTAAACAATTCGGGCCTTTGAAGAGGAAGCATCACCAACTCCTTCAAAGTATCCTTCACATTTTCTAGGGCCCCAATATCATCAAAAGAAACACCAATGTCGGTGGGTGGAATAACATCCGTAAGAAGCTTCTTTTCAAACTCGTTCTCAGTGACAACATCCTGGCATTCTTCAAGTTAAAATCAGAGCATCCAATAGAAAAAAAAAATGTGGCAATCACATATACAACAAATAGACTCCATCAGCAACAAGAAGAAGGTACTCATGAACCAACCAGATCAAGAGTCAGTCTCCTACCTTCAGAGATTTCTTTGAGCCCTTGTTTTCATTATGTATACCCTGAAAGATATTGATCCCATACCTAATGCTGTAGTACACATAACACAAAAAAAAGGAGGAAGTTATAAGAGTATTCTCAGTGAATTCTTCTTTGTTCTACTTTAGTTTCAGACGAATTGATTTAAAAAGTGCAAACCTTTCACTAGAAATCACAAGTTTAGCATCTTTGACAGGTGCTTCAGAAGAACACATAAAATGGTGACTTAGGGCCCATCCAACTATTTTCTCCACACCTAGCTCACAAAGGACAATTGTATCATATAACAAAAAAGAGCGATACAACAGAAAGTACAGCACAATTAAGCTCAATATACTAACTTTCACTTGCAAGTGTTTGATCATTAATGCACAGAGTTTCAATGTCAGGGCAGTCCATCCCACTTCGATTCAGTACCTGTAGATCATCAAAATAAATCATGTACCGGTAAGAAGGAATTTCAAATTCTAGGTAAATCATATAATCTTGGCACCTGACACCAGAGAGATGGAGAGAAATAGAAAGGGGAGTTGCAATCAGAAACAGGCAAGCAAGTTGCATGACAAATTAAAAAATGAATCAAATAGGAAGGTTACAATAATAAGATTAGAATGAGGAGTAACTCTTTATAACAAACAGAAACCCATCATATCCTAAGAAATGAAAGTGGAGGATGATTTAAGCTTAAGGTTGTCTCCAAGATAAAAGAGAATCACAAATGGAACACCCAAAAACTGTCCCTTCAGACACTCCCATTAATATGCCAAGACGATACTTACCAAACGAATGCTAGCAATGTTGGATTGTCCTCTCATCGTTTCAACATCTCGTTCCAACTGTTGCTTCCAGTCCAAGAGTAAAACTTCGTCCTGCAAAGGCCCATAGATAACATTACCGATAAGAAGCTTAGGGAGGATATAACCGCAATAAGGTCTATAGAGATCTATACCTGAGGTAACTGGATTGACACCTTATTTGGGAAAAGTCGAGCAAGTTGCTTCATCGCTTTGGGGCTTTCCTTGCCCCTCTCATGCAGCCTGCCAAAACTATCCTGAAATAGAACTAAAACTCAGTACCCTACTCTAAGTTTGGATATAATATGGACACCAATCCAGCACTTAAGTTAACAAGCACAACAGAAATGAACTGTAAATACGGCCAAGCTTCTTAGTCTTTTTTTGCCATTTTCCGTATTCTTTGTTACGTTTAGTCTTATATGAATGGCCGTTCCTTCAGAAGAAGGATAACTGTCAATTCAAGGTTAGCCTCCTCTCAGTGATAACATCACAAGATAATGAACTTCTACTTCCTCATCCTCCTTCCCCTCTTTCCTTCAAACCTACACCTCATAAAATTCTATTTCCTTGTTCTTTTCCTGTTGCTAAAATAAGAATCTTTTAATAGTGGATGACAGAGGAAGGTCGATTTCCATCTTTTGCTGATTTTTAACATATAGGTCTTCATCATTTAAGGAAATATTATAGGTCTTCATCATTTAAGGAAATATTGGACATTCTGTGCAAAGAAGACAATTATCAGCCAGGACTTAGAAAGCAATAACAGCATTGTGGTCCACAATGTTTGGGTACTCTTAAAAGTAGAGGCTATTACAATCAACTATGTATCATTTCTGCTAATCACCAACCCCCACTCCCATCAATAGTATCTCATATTAGACAGAGTAGTCTCAAAGATTTAGTTATCGTCACTTAAATTTGACATTTAGTGACTTTGCTATGTGGCGTGCATGAAATTTATGCAATCTAAACAATCCGCATAAAATTTTAGAATAGAACAAAGCCTAAAATCAAAAGGTCAAAGCCATGTATTATGATGTCAAATTCTAAATATAAGATCTTAAAAGAAGAAATTTAAGATTCATTAAATAATAAATATAGTAAAAACAAACTAAATTAAAACAATAAAAGAATATTGACCATCCTAATAGTTTGGAAACTTTTAACACAACTATAGAGTTTGCAACAACCACACTAACCAATCGTAAAGATGCTAGAAAACAACTCTCAAAAAATAAATACATGATTCAAATTTTGAAGAGAATAAATTATATTCATATAGTTTGAAAACCTCTCCTAATTTTCTATTTGAAATATTGTAAATATAGTGTAGTAAAATAAAGTTCAAAAACTAATAATACTATTTAGCAATTGAGAGAAAGAGCCATCCTCATGAATCCTTGGAACACCAAGAAATAACAAAACCACATTGATCTATTTGCATATATGAATCATAGAGGTAAAAACTTTGTTTGCTTACAATTTTTGGAACATTTATGCAAACTTAAGCTGTAAGGCTCACTTTGATCAAACAGCATTTATTTAATTTAGCCTATAACAATCTCATGCATCAGTTTCCATGCTAGTTTAGGTAAATTCAAACCAGTAATCTTCTGCAGCTACCAAAGATACATTTTAGATTGTCGGCTGCAAGTGTTCTTAGAACAATATTATGTAGACAATGACAATTTTTGAAGTCAGCCAACCCCAAGATCTGGACTCAGGAGAATATTCATGAGTACGCGGCACATGTTGGCAAAACAGGCGAAGTTCTCTCCACATACTTCTTTTGCTGTTGGATAAGCAATTTCCTTATGGGCACAACTGGTATTCTTACCGGATACACCTTAAAACTTTCAGATTCAGCACTTGCTCATGCTGGCATATACAGAGATGATACACAGAGGCCTAAATCTTGCACAAAGTTGTTGATGGCAAAAAGACTCCAGTTTAGATAATGGGCATGTCCGAGTTCCACTTCCCACTGAATGTGGATGTTACTGCAGTACATGCTACTAAGGGTAACAGGATAGTGGATCATTCACCTTTGAGTCGTTCCAAAGTTTTATTCCCACCCCAATTCGTATACTAAGCAGGATATCCCAACGACAATAATTTAAAAGATGGGACTCAAACAAACATCTCTTTTCAATTCTAGAACAGCATTAACAATTGTAAAACAATAGTGGTTCATTCACTTTTAAGTCATTCTAAAGTTTTGGTCTCTACCCAATTGGTATAGCAAGCACTAAGCAGGATTTGCAAGGAAGATAACTTGAATGATGGATATTTATTAAATCTATGATGGAACTCCAGAGTCATAGCTAAAGGTGCATAGGATACAACCTAGTTAGGTTTATACACTGGACAAATGGTGAGGACCACTCTCAGAATTGAGTATGTCATGCTAACTACATTTATGTTAATTGTAAAAATGTTGTCCAACACCCTTAAAATAACATAAGCCTATATAAACCAACATAAACAGAAAAAATAAAAGCAGAGCAAATCCTCATAACATTCAGAATATGACAACAAAGCAACAAACTTTGAATGACTTGTGTACCGGGAACGCCAGGTCTAACAAAGCAGTGGGATTGCCTGCAAACTTTGTGAACAGAAGCCCACCGGAATGGGACTGAAAATGAAAATACCATATTATTAATAATGTGGCCAGCGAAGCCAGACAGATATCTGAGAGCGAAAACAGGAGATGGAAAAGGTCGGATGCTTACCTTTTCCTTGCGGCTGTCCAATTGAATATGAGAGCCGATAACGACTATGTTCCCTGGCAGATTTTCAAGCTTGGCTCTAAACACTTGACCTGCATCTGGGCTAGTCACGACGGCCTTCTCCACGTCTTTCACGAATATCACCAAAGGACAACTTTTACTTGCACTCAAGGCGACCTTCAAAGTTCAAGCACATCAAAATAGAAGCAACAACATTGTGACAGCACAAAGAAAGGCAAGCTCCTAGAGCAACCTCCAGGCTTACCTCAAAAATTTCATCAATGGCCAGGCTGTCAGTTTCTTCCCCTCCAGAACTCTCTAACCTAAGTGAATTGGCTGTTGAGAATTCACATTGCAGAAATGAGTGCTAGGACCATCCACAAAAGCCAAAATCCACAAAACCAAGAAAAATTACCAGAGCAGAAGAAACCGTGGTCCTTTTCACAATGCCCACCGAGGTTATTGCCTTCAAGAATTGGCTTATCAAATCTCACTCCAACTTTTGCTGCATCATTTTCATTTTCTTCAAATGCAAGAACTACTTTACCTCGATATCCATCAGATGGACCCCTGGCCAGCCAAAAATAACATAGAAATTCAAGAAAAGTTGATAATAAATTTCCTAAAATTAAATGACACCACAATAAAGTAATGAAGAATTCCCCTCAGAACCCTTCTCAACCAAGATCTATTATTTTTCAAAGAATACAATAGGTTGGATCATTCAGAAACAGCACCATGTCTCCATCTGAATAAAATGACTCAAGTCTTGATTATTCAATAATTAAGTTGAGCCTTGAGCTAATGAAATACATACATATTCCCACCATAAGTAGCCATATGCAGCTGGCACAAAGCACCAGCATCTCAATGGCCTAGACAATTAAAGTTATCATTCCTCAACATAAACTGAAAAAGAAAGGAACAGCATATCCATAGAAACTTCTGAGCATATATCTCCTCGACTACACATCTTCCTATTGCCAAAGGATTGTTAATCAATGCTCATGATTAAATGAATCCCATCTACTTTTACCAGTTCATGTCATAATAAATAACTTAACATAAATAATCTTCACATTTATAGACTAAAGCATTGTATTCCAGAAGCTGTCACCACTGGATAAAAGGTAAAGAGACAGCAATATCCAATCATGGTACCAACAGAACTTATAGAGTCTAAAAATCCCCCCCCCCCCCACAGCCTTCCTTTCTTTCCTAAATCAGGTGAGATAAAAATATCTTGGAGAAGGTACCTCGACGGCTGCAAAGACGAGAGCCCAGCAGAACCCACATGTCTCACTCTATCCCCTGCATATAATTAGTTAAAAGTCATTTTCCATCTACTAATACATGATGAAAACTCACATAAGCATTATTAATATGAACTATATGCAAAGGATGAAGACTGGACAAGAAAATAAATAACAAGCATCTGCACAGCAAGCAACACCCCCCGAAACCAAAACATGCCTTTCTTGAACTTATAGGTTTTCGATGTTGCAGTGGACACTTCCTGCTTTGTCTGAGCACGTGAACCAACAATAGATCCACCAGTAATATCAGCCTCGACACTTGAGGTTGGTTTTCTATGATGTACTGCAGAAGACTGTCCAGCCCGCTTGGCATGAACGGATGTTTTTTCAGACTTCACACATTCTTTCAGTGAATCAACATCTTTAGGCATTAAATCCTGGAAAATTGGCATTTCTCTGTCAGAAGACTATGTAAGTGCGTCATTAAAATATGACTGGGAAAGGATGGAAGACGAACCAACCTTCTACAACCAACAAAAAGAGAATCAATTCTTAATAAGCAAATGACCAAGACAAATCGGGAGAAGCTTACACCAGGCAAGAGCAGAGAATCGACAATCAGTAGTCTAGCACCAAAATGCTTAGCAAGCGCTTTTGTCAGTGTTTCTTGATATATTTCTGAGCCTACAACCAGCCAATTGATGAACAGTTTTAGACCAGGACCATTAAACTTGATGTTATGAATTACGCAAGAGGGCAAGACTTACCAGCAGGACCCGACAACAATATACGGGGGCATAAAGTTGGAAGGTCCTTAGAATATTTCACAAATTCACTGCGCTTCAACCGTAAATAAGTAGAAGCAATCAAAACATTCTTCGTTGTGTCACTGCAAGCCCAAACACAAGCACTGAATCTCAAAGGTCTTCGAAAGTAATTGAGGGAATATAAAATATAGCAAAGTCTTTCAAATATCAGGGGAAGGGAATGCTCCACAAAATTTGTAAAGGTCCAATTACTGACTATCGTAACATGATCAGAAAAGTAAGAACGACAAATACATTTATGATATACTAGTCAAATGTTACAAGTACCACCAACATAAGAAATGCTTGAAATTAAACAAGTCATACCTCAAGTAATATGGGAAATTCTCAAAAGAGACTTCAATATTATCAGAATCGCTTATGGCTTGTTCTAGACTTTCTCTAAATGCCTTCCGCCAATCTGTTCTTGAATCAGATGAAATATCGTTATTTTTTAGAAGTGAAGCATCGCTATTTCTGAGTAATTTTCTTTTTATTTCAGGTTGATCTTCCACAATTTTGGACAAAATGTCAAAGTTGGGGGAGCTTCCAATCATTTGCCACAATGGCCTTAATTCACAGGCTGCCCCAGGTACCTTTTCATCCCCAGGACCCCTACTATCAAAGCCAACACCATCTAAATTTGCATTTTCATCATTGCATTCAGCAGATGGAGAAACACTTTTTTCCATTGTGGAAACATCTCTTGCATCGTCGTTATTAGAACTATCCCTTATTTCAACTTCTCCGTTTTGATTATCTGATGTATCACATACAGACGGGACAATGGGAATTCCCGTATTGCATTGCACGTCTGGACTACTTTTGCCAGGAGGTGGAAGGAGGGACAAGTCTTCTTGTAAATCAGTCAGGGATAACATTGATGCTCCTGAAACAGCTGAGGGGCCCTCAGATCTTGACTCAATATGTAATTCCTTCATCGAAGCACCTTGAGCTTCCAAAATACATTCTGAAGGAATGCCTACATCGGCTACATTATCATCAAATGGCTGAAATACCTAAGAATGCATTAAGGAACACATCTGGCAGAGAAAAACCCAAAAAAGAATAATAGTAGAGCAAAAATGTTGTAGCATTTAAAGATATCTTTCGTCCACTAACATTTCTTTCCCTTATCGGTATTAAGGATGGAGAACTTGGCAGAGAAAGATGAACTATCAAGTAGCCCAAGCCAAAAAAGTTAAGGATACATAAGAATGGTTGCCTGACTCCGTAAAAACCACCTCATCACCACCACATAATAGAACAGTCGAATTCCGTGGATAAATCTTTCCATTTACTTGGACAGTACCTTTACCCCCAGTAATTTCAAGGAGAGTCGCCGATGAACCTCCACGCTGCACCAATAGCAGATAGGATGATATAAATGGTAAAAGATGATATGCCTGCCTTCGTTTCTACAATCTAAACCGAGAAACTTATAAATGCAAGCAAGTTCACCAAAGCATACCACAATGTGTTTGAGTTTACACAACACCATGCTAATAGATGGATCTGCAAGGCACAAATTGCACTGGCTGCCATGACCGACGATGAAAAGGCTATCCCGCATCAGCAAGTTGGGATTCTGCATAGAAGAGACATTGAATAAGGACAACAAGCACATGAGCAACAACTTGTGGAACAGCTCAAAATAGCACATAGTAAGCAGTTCGTCTTGTGCAAATCAAAAAGATATGATGGGTTTCCTTTTAGAGGAAGAAAAATTTGTACTTGTAGAGCATTGTAGAGTTGAATCTATCTTTTAATAGATAATGAATATGTATAAGCCAAGAGTGAGGGAAGAGAGAGAGAGAGACTTGAGATAGGACATCATGGAACACGTGTACATCAGTTCAACCAATCAACTTCAGAAGTTTATAGATAGTTATTCTAAATGTCAAACCAATTAACTTCTCTTTTCAGAAAAGGGACCGCAAGGAAATCCACATTTATTCAATCCTAAATATGCTTGATCTGAGTGCAAATTTTCTTCATGGGTGATCTCATAAGGGATGATAATGACTCTACCAATCCTTTTGCTAATTGTTCAGTGCATCCTTCAGCTTTTTTTCTTTTTCAATTGGATACCTAAACTATGGTCTTTATGGTTCCACTGGTCCTACCAATTAAGATATGGACAAAAATGCCGACATGAAAATGTCAACATTGAGCGGACAAACCAGCTGACATAAATTAAACAAACACAATAATGGAAAACAAGAGATGCTCAAACCCTAGAGAGAGGGTGTGGATCTAGGCCACCATAGCCTTAGGCAAAGGCCTCTACTGCTGCCTCCTCGTCTTATCCACAGAGAGAGAGAGAGAGAGACTAAGGGATTCGACAAGGCCACCAATCCCCAGAGAAATGAAGCAGGGGTTGCCACCCTCACCACTCACCAACGAGGATCACAAACCTCGCATGGGAGCACTGGTGAGGGTCCCCCAATCCTCTCTTGCTGCAAAGGCCCTCCTTTTAACTCACAAGGGTCACCAGTGGCCGATGGGAGCCCAGCCTCTGGCGTGTGATTGGTTTTGTATTTTTTAATTCCATGTTCACAGTTTATGCTTGTTTTTGTATATTTAATTTGACGTTCATTAATTGGCCCAAAAAGTGTTGACATGGCAGACATCGATTGAAAGAACCAAAAAGCCATAGTTCAAAGGAATTGAACAAAAGAAAGTTTCAGGGATAGTATTGAACAATCGATAAAAGTCCAAGCAATGATAGTGTCATCATCCTATCTCATAACTATCAAAATCAATGACTTCACCTTTTCTGAAACTTCCTACGACACCTTAAGAGCAATATTCTGTGACTGATCCAATGACAAGGCTTCCCTATCCCTTTTATATCAATATAACAAGTGTCAACTTCAAGCAATTTCTTTCTTTGGAATCTCAATTAAAAAAAAGTTCATTCTTAAGGTTTCCATATATCTTTTTGGAAGGACTGACCCCATTATATTACTAAAAGTTAGTTTCTTGAAAATGTTTAAGGCATACAAGACAATAATTCTGATGGGAATTTTAAATGTGAAACTCTAAAATCTTATTCCTCATATGAGGTGTAAAGTTCAACATCAGTTGTCTCTTAAAGGTGGCAATGGACTAGTCAGATAGGTAGCCAGGGGCCATAAATTTTAGTTGATTTTGTTAAGCAAACTGTAAGGCTCACCTAAACATTTTGAAAGTACCAATTAAGTTTTTCGGACTAGATCTCTTCTGCATCTTATTCTTCTCCGAAGATATGCCACCTGTCCATAACAGTTTTCATAGGAATTGTAATATGTATAAATCCTAATGCTTAAGATCCCATGATCTGATTGTTCAATAGAGCTGGGAAGGAATAAAATTTGCAATCCTTCAGTAATTGCTGCCCATCAGTTGGCACTCTTCTAAGTTAATCAGCAACAGCAACACACCCTCCTAGGCGTTTTTACATTGTAAAAATTCCTATCATCATAATCAAATGCCAGCAATAAATGCAACAATCTGTCATCTCCTCATAAGAAGCCATCTTCCAACAAGCTTGACATGATGACATGATAAAGTGCGTTATTCCACTTTGGTCTAATCGAAAATGCAATGAAACTGACAGTCACACTCAACCATAAATATGTAAATTGAAATCGCCAGCCTTGCCCATTTCTTGCAGGCCAGAATAAATTCCAAGCCATCGTAGTGTTGATTCAATGCATGCCCAGTTACAAAACTAAGTGTGGCACACAAGTTGCCGGTTCATAATATACACACACAACCAGCCCAAAGATAAAAGGATCAAAATATAACATCCTGGCCAAGTGTATTCCCACCACAAGACAGGAACACTTCGGTCGTTGATTGCTATGAAATCAAGACCGGATCAACCACCAAAAGTGATGCACAAAAGAATGCTCAGATCAACACAATCATGAATAAATTATCACATTCAATCACCCTATAAACACAAGATATCACGCCACTACAAAATTAACAACCCAAACGAACAGTGATCAGTGATCAATCATGACATTCCCATATTCCAAACAGCTCGAGTGACCTCTCAGATCCAACTCTCATTCTCATCATTCTCATCAGAGTTCTGGGACCACCATATACCAAGGAAGCCCAAGTAGAATACAAGTTCTCGCACTCCCCATGAACCAAGCAAACTCTATAATACCGTTGACATTAAGAAGAAGAGAAAAACACACCTGATTGCACTGCGAAAGAAGCTGTCCCCACGCAGACTTAGGTTTCTTTGTCGGCTTTGAAGACTTCTTCTTCTGCCAGTTCTGCTTCTCGCCATCTATCGCAATTTCGCCTAACAAAACAAGAAACCCACCAAAGAACACAACCAACAACAAATGAAAACCCCTAGCCACGAATCACCCAAACCCACCAACCAAATCAACCGACTAGGGCCACATGCAAGAGGAACGAAAGGTCAGACCTGACGGCTGCGGCGATTTCTCCGCCTCGCATGCGTCGGCGGTGGCCTTCTCCGCATCCGAGCTCCGCCGATCGGAGGATCTGAGCCCGAAATCTCGAGATTCCGACCCGGATTTCGCCCCCAAATCGGCCTTCTCGGGCAAATTACCCTCCCCGCCCTGCGACAGGAAAAACCCAAATCACCCCCACGAAATCAAAACGAAACCCACCGAATCTGACCCCCCGATAAGGCCCCCGGCGCGGCTCGCATCACGAATTCCTCGGGTCCCCGGCGGCCCACGAGAAAGCGAGAAGGCGGGCGGAGGAAAGCACAGACCTTGGACCGCTTGCTGCCGGAGGAGGACGAATTCTGCGGCGACGAGAGGGGCCGCTTGTTGGCGGAGGCGCTGCGCCTGGTCTCCACCATGGTCAAGGTCGTCCCTTCCTTCCCTCTTGGGGTCGTTCTTGAAGGAGCTCCGCGGTTCGCTTCTCCTCACTTCTCTCTCTCTCTCTCTCTCTCTCTCTCTCGAATCAATCAAGGGTTTCCTCTGTTTTTGCTGGTGCTTGGGGCAGCCGATATTATAAGAGAGAGAGAGAGAGTAAAAGAGAGGAGAGAGAAACGGGGTCTGATTGCGGAAGATCGGTTATCGAGGTTTTCTTTCTGGTAATCTTCTTGGTTCAATTTTTTATGTTTTAAAGGTGGAATTTTTATGGTACTGGCGGACTGGAGATTTCGTTAGCCACTTGCGAAATTAAACGGCAATGTCTAATTAAACACCATTTGTCTTTTTCCCCCCTAAATCTCCGAGGCATAAATTACCTACCCTTAAAACTGTGATACGCTTAAATTACCTACCCTTCAAATTTGATGGCGAAAATGCCAATTGATTGGAGTATAGTTGGGATGTGATGATGCTCTTCAGATTCATTCCATAAAATAATTGCCAACCTTATCATATTGGCCGTATTAGGTAACCCGATCTGAGAGTGCTACACCTTTTTAACTAGGTTGGATATGAATACATCCTTAGGTATTCGTGAAGCATAGCTCGTTGCATTGCTTACTTGACATACTCATATCAATCGAGATTTATAATTTCATGATTGATGTGGACCGACCGCTCTTTAAAGAGATAATATCCAACGCAATGATGTTGGACATTGTTTTTATTTGAGTAACATAAGGCTACATGGAAAGTAAGTATCAAAGACAAAGCATGCCGTATTGGAAAGATTAAAGTCAACACTAGCCCAAAAAAAGAACATCTCGACAAAAAATTCCTTAGCACATAGCGTATTGAAACTCATTTTGGTTTTATACACCATTTGTTCTGTGGAAAATAAATGAATTGGAAAATATTTTCCTAAAAATAAATTTTGCGGCAAATGAACAGCACAACTCCATTTCTTGGAATCACCCACTAGATCACTGCATTGGGGGTGAGCAATTTAATGTTCCATCTAAATTTAGAACCCGAAACTTACCTATAATAACAAATTTCTTAATTTTTGAAATTCAATACCTATCCTATATATCTTATACCAAAAAAAAAAAAACCTATCCTATATATCTAAAAACCCAGATCCTACCCTATCACAAGTTATAAGGTTAATTCCAGAGTCAATGTATGTTTTACTTGTACTCTTAATTGAACGATTACAATAAATCATCGCCTTTAATAACCACAATTTGCAATAATCCGTTGATCACAACTCATAGTTAAATATACGGAAATTATGAAATGTAGATATCACCAAAAATGGAAACTTAGATTAGTAATTGCATATTATATGCTCATCATTTGACAATATAGAATGTCACATACATAGAACAAGAAAAATATAAAAACTTGTTATAGGTTTCAAATTCGAAATAGTCCATCATAACAGGTTCCCAAGCTTTTTAGACTTGAAACTTACCTTATATATTTGAGAACCTGAAACCAGATCAATTCCTATATGTTCGATTCTCGAGTTAGATTCATAATTCTATCATTGAATCATGCTCACTTCTAGGTGTCAACTTCTTGCATCACCGAACGGTAGCAATCAAGACACCAACAAAATATCTTATGATTGCGAAGAATGGTCCAGGCGAAGGACATGGCGGAAATCGAAGACGCGCTGGGAAGCTAGAGGTGGGAAGCGATGGTGTGGAAGCGGGAGAGATTAGGTGGCGGTGGTTTGGGCCGTCATTAACTAGCAAAGAACTGACGAAGGAGCAATGGTGTCCCGACCTGTGAGTTGACGCCGCCGGACCTTCGACATGGTTGGTGTGCTGTGTTCATGGAGGCGGCGTTTCAAGTTCTCTTTCTTCCTTTCGTTCTTTTTTTTTAATAACCTTTTTGGCAGTTCTAGTTCCTTATTCAGATTTTTATTTGGACAAAAATACCCTCTTCCAAGCGCTCGAAAATCCAAGTGTTCACGGGACAGTGAAAATTTGACTGGATAGTGAATTATTTGAAACTAATTCCATCACTTTAGATATTTATTAAAAACAAAATTTCACTTTACATCCCCTCCTGAGAAAAGAAACCTACTCCAAGTCCCCTCTTCCGAGAAAAGAAACCCACTCCAAGTCCTTATTTGGAGTTTTCCCTTAATATAAACTAGGTAAACCGTGTGCTTAGCAAATTTTAAGTCACCAGAGAGACAAACTTCAAGAGACCAAATCATGTTTGTCTTTATTAAAAAATTAGTTCACTTTTAGTACACAGAAATAAAATTATATAATAATCTTTGTACGTAAGAAGTAAAGAGTGAGATTAGGAAAAAAAAAAAAAAAAAAAGCAACCAAAACCATTAAAGAATGCTCAAAAGCGATCTCGTCACTGCACTTTACTTAGTATAATATATTTTACTTTATTTATATTTTTCTTAGGTATAGGTGAAAAGTAGTGGAGTGCGGTATAAAATTCAAAATCCGCTTGAAATCCCTCAAAGAAGCCACATCACCCCCAATATTATTTCTCAACCATTCCATTTAATATATAAAATCGGATTAGCCTAGGTACCCCTTAATTGAAAACCACAGCATGCCACTTAGTAAGCAATCACGCTAGAGAATATTATAAATTTTAAAAAGATCTTGATAATGAATGGTTCGGAGCACTTGTTAAATATACCAAACGCGAAATTAGTCAATTTTCAAAACATTAATTGCGACATCAAAATGAAAATCAACCTTTAAAAGTTACACCATCTTTCTAATTTGGTCACCTAATAATTATACCTTCTTTCTCATTACTAAGTAACGAACTCTTTATAATTTGATGTCAAAGGCACTTTTAAGAAATTGTTTCGGAAAAATTTAAGAAAAATGCCCTAGGACACACCTATTTGCGTTATTGCATGTAATAATGTATGTAGCAGTTCGCCACGAGCACTTTGCATAGAAAATGAGAGGGTCTGTAGATGTATATGAACTGTCATTTTACAATCCATCTAGATTAATCATTGCTCGTCAAGTACTATTAATCCCAGAGAAAATAAGAGGATTCATGATACTTGGCACAAGAGGTTTATTGAATGAACATGAGCTAGGTCAAGTCTCGGGTTAGGCAAAACTTATATTCCAAACCATGCTCATAAGAAAAGGAATTAAGAGTGTGTTTACTTCAATGAAAATGTTTTCAGGAAAAGCGTTTTTTGAACTTTCAACCATTTGGCTATCTGAAAGTGATTTGGTCAATGGAAAACACTTTATGGCCAACACATGCATCATGTGTAATTTTAGGGAAGTGGATTCCTTAGTGTGAGAAGCTAGAAGCTAGAAACACTTTCCTTTTTTATTGAGTTCTCTCTCAAACTTTCACTTTCCTTCTCCAAACTCTCTTGCTTTTTTGAGGTGCGCATCGCTCTTCCTTCACTCTTTTGCTCGCTCGTCATCAACTCTTCTTTACCGACGCTCATCTTCTTTGTCATTAAAGGTCCATCTCTTCTTTAACGACACTTAACACAACTCCAAGTTCTTTCTCCCCTTTCCGATTTGAAAATGATCTCTGAAAATTTTATCAATACTTCACATCTTGGACCAAAGGTTTCGTTTATTTTGTGGATAATAATTGATCTAAAATATATTTTCATAAAAATGATCGTTTGTATCGCTTACAAAATGAATGAACAAAAAATATTTCCATTATAAACAAATTTAGATATAAATTGTAATTGGTAATGAAAATATTTTCGTCGACCGATTATTTTTCATGGAAAATTAATGATTTGGAAAAAAAAGATTTCTTAAAAATGATCATTTATGTCACTTATAAAAATGAATCGCGAATATATTTAAACATAAATTATCGTCAATGAAAATATTTTTTATTGACTAATTATTTTAAATAATACAAGCGATTATTTTTTAAAAAATATTTATTTTTTTTTTCAAACAAATGGAGTGTAAATATTTATTGAGAATAAATGAGCCTAAATCGGGCCGACCTCTGGGTCCCGCTGACTTTATTACTAAAAACCCGTTTATCAAGGCATGCCTAAATTTACCCTTGGACTCATTTGATGCGGCAAGCTTGTGATAGGGAGGAGACCCCATGGTGTGGTCTACTTGGCCTCGTTATGTTATATTTTGTGAATTGGGATATGCCATCCCAGACAATTTTTTAATTACCATCCAAGCCCCATCGATGAGAGCAAGAATACATCAATTTGGAAAGAAATAAGGAGAGACAAGGAAGCCGAGAAACAAAGAGGACCGACACGCAATATAAAAAAACAGGGATCTCCTATGGGTCATTGGTTGTTGATTACAAAATGCAACCTCCCATGGACAGTGGAACCAATCTTAGAGGCTGTTGGCCCAACTCAAATGAATCTCTGTATCTTACGTGCATAGAAAAGCAAACAAACCTTCCAATTGGACAACAAAAGCTTACCGGGACAACCGTCTTGTTGGCAATTGGATTTTTTATATTCCCCTCATCCACTTTGGGTCTTATTATATAATGATTCCAAACTTAGTTGTGATTTTGCAAATCAGTAGTAATGATTACTATCTTTCGACCAAAAAGAAAATAACCACTCACCAAATCATGTGGATTGTCTCATCGACCACCCTTTTTATATGAGAAGTGAGAGGTTCAATTCTCCACCTTCTCCGAGAACTAGGGGTGGGGAAATTTAATTTCAAGTATGTGATTCAACTTCACACTCTATAAAGAAGTGGGGCAATATTTAGAAAAATGGGTTGATAGTTTGAGTACAACGGACAAAAAAAAAAAGTACAACCTCCCAATAGAAGAGGAGCCAATGCTCTCACACTGGCTTCCACAGCTTGTTCTTTTGATATATAGTGACGGCTTGTTCTATAGATGCATTCATTATTCTAACGTACACCCACTAATTTGTACAACGTGGTTCTTTTTTGCTCTTACACCTCGCAATACCTTATTGTTGTTTTACATCCAAATCCCGAAATCCGGACTAAGAACCAAGCGAAATCTCACTTGCTTAGTCCCAAGGAAAGAGAGATAAGGAAACTGAAAAACAAAGAGGATAGATGGGTGCATGCTTCGAGGAAGACTTGGCACGCTGAATTAACTTCGTTCTCAAAGCGCTTAGTAAGAATTCGAAGTTGCGATTCTCTTGCTGGAGCATTTTCCATGGTTGAGTTGAAATTCATATTGTTTCGAGTCCTGCATCATTGGTTTAATTCCAGTGATTTTTGAGCTACGGAATCAAATTTAATAGGAAACCCTCGGGGGTCATAGATCTTTGGAATTTCATAGAAATTTAGGACTATGATTTGACTTGGGTGAAATTCTGAAGTGCACTATTGTACGAAACAATTTCCACCCTTCGCCCATCTTTCAGGTTAGAAGCGAGTAAGCATTATTAGGGTGTTGAGCTAACTTTTCAATAACTCTGAGGCTGTTTAAAATGGACTTAATAGAGCTTAAATGAGACATTTGCTGTCATGGCACATTTTTTTTTTCTCAGTCCTACGCTAAGCCTACTCTAACATTCACTCTCAGACTTTTGCCATGCCTCCTTGTAGAGCGTGGGAGTCGAAATCCACTTTTGAAATGGAATCATCCCCACCTCAATCCCCCCCGATAATGTGGGGATTTGAACCCCTCATCTCCCCCTTACAAGTTGGAAGGGTGGCCACTAGGGCGAACCCCTAGTGGTTTTCGTTATGGCACATTGGGCAACAAGCATTCATCACTTTCTTAGTGAGTCAGTATTCCTTAGTTAATAAATGTAGTTTAATTGAGTCATAGTTAATACAGTCTTTTTTAGGAATAGTTATATAATGTTGCACTTGAGCTTGATATTTGTTTATTAGTAAATTGATAGAATTTCAAGTTTTCATGGTTGAGGTATTGTTTTGTCTCAGGTTATTAGTTGAGTAGTGTTTATCTCTTTACCAAATAGAGGATATGTTATATATTTATATATATAGAAAATTTTCAAATGAGGATTTAAAGTGCCACAATTTACTTAAAAGATATTAAAGTTA
The DNA here is from genome assembly GCA_014182725.1 of Eucalyptus brandiana. Taxonomy (NCBI): domain Eukaryota; kingdom Viridiplantae; phylum Streptophyta; class Magnoliopsida; order Myrtales; family Myrtaceae; genus Eucalyptus; species Eucalyptus brandiana. The sequence goes on from CM024675.1 coordinate 13,290,297, forward strand.
CTTTGCTTCAAATAAAGATGTCTAGTGTCAAGTCAATTTTACATGAAGGCTTGAGCTTGTCCACCGGTGAGTATGTGATATTTCCAGCAATTGCAATAAAGGCATTTTTGTTGAAAAAAATTGAATAAAAAAAGCCAAATGTCTAAACTTAAAAATCCCATAATTTGTGTTCTCTTCTCGCACATTCTCTTCTCCGAAAGTGAACCAAATAAAATGAATCAAAAATTGCAAATAACAGATAAAGAAAATCACTTATAAAATTAAATACAAGAAGAACGATCCAAAAACATACGTTCTCAATATAGCAACTATTGCTAACGTCGATATTAACTTAATTTCCAAATAAATTCGATTTTGTGCATAAATAAATTTCATTTAATTTAATGTGTCGAAAATATGGACGAGGACAAGGCTCGCAGGCTTAAATTTGGGGTCAAATTACTCCTCCCTAAGTTTTTCAGGGTATGGTAAATTGCCCATATTATATCAATCTTTTCAATTCACCCCCAGCTTGTTGAAATCTATTGCAATATGCCCCCTAATATAGGCTTCGGTCATTTATTTTCTTGGAGCTCTGGTCATGTTACTTGTTATGGAGGGAGGTGGGAAGACTCGAATAAAATATTTCAAGACTATATTTTAAGGTGTCTCTGGTGTTGACTTCGGTCAATTTCTTGACAGGGCTCTGGATGCATGCTCTCACATGCGAAATGTCCTCTTATGTTTCTTCATATTTATTTATGTTTTGAGTTACATGATTGATTTGTTATCTATAATCTGTCATGTGCTGTCATGTGAACAAAGTTTCGGGCGAAATTTAGTTGACTTTTCAATGTTGGGAGCATATTACAATCGACTTTACTTTTAAATATTTCAAATCAATTTCATGTATGCACGCGCGTCAAGGACGCATGTTTTTTGGTGATTCCAAGTGTAATCTGGGTTATTTAAGTAGATAAAAAGAATAGACAATCAAGAAAAAGAAAGCACCTTATGAACTTTGGTTCAACTCAAGAAATAGGTACCATCTTAAATTCGTGAACCTGACACTTCTCAACACATAACTATTCTGATCGATCATCCCTATTGATCGACCGACCCATGGAATCATAACCTTAATACCCTAGTCCATACAATTGACGATATCTCTTATTCAAATATCAAAATTCAATTGGTCCATGATAAGTGACACGTGATTGTGACTGTAATTTCAATAGCAAGTACTCGGAAAAAAAAAAAAAGTCTGCTCAATTGTATTTAAAACTAGAAAAAGAAAAATAAATTAAGTAACTGATTTTTTTAATAATTAAATTAAAATAGATGGGACCAAGATATTATCACGAATTGCAAACTCTAAAGAAATAGAATTTTATTAGAGTTGTTCTTCTTTTTCTATTTTTTTTTTTTTTTTTGGTCCGAGAATTTTATCCAAGTCCAGTCAAAGCAAAAAAATGCAAAAAAAATCTTGGCCCTCCAAATGAGATGAGGAGTTAGGAGTGGACCAGAGCAAGTACGCAGAAGCCAACAAAACTGACAACAGCCCAATCCCCAACGTTATCTCCCGAACGAATCAAACGTTGGACACACCAAAATGTCCTCTCGAATGCTGACAAAATCTAGAGAAAACCCTAGCAGCGACGAGGGATCGAGTTTCGACGGCTAGATCTTTGGAGAAGTTTAAGTTGTCTTAATCAACTAGATTTTCCAAAGATATTCTTACGTGAAATATTTTTGATGAACAATTTTTTTATGTTTTATTTTTGGTTGATCCAATCGCATTTCCATGATCTAGACGTATAAAGAAAAATAATTAATATAATAAACATATCACAAACCTTTAATTAATTAAAAGCTGTTTCGAATTAATAACGAAACCTTCAAAACTTGAGATGCGTGTTACTAAACAAAATGTTGACTCCTCATCCTAAAGAAACCCTCCTAATTTTCAAGCACCTTTACACTTCTATTTTATTCTTCAAACCGAAAATTGGTTTGAAAATTATATAGAAAATCTCAACATAACTAGGAAGAAACACGTCAATAGATCTACTATGACGCTCCATTTTTCTTCTTTTTGTTGCTCCCATTAGTTGATTGATTACTTGTATGATTACTAGTTCATTTGATGTGGTTGTGTCAACAATTTTAGTTTCGATTGGCGAAAAAGCATGGTAAGGGTGGGAAAGTAAAAAAAAAAACTTTTAAGAGGTGAAGAAATATAAAGATTTCCGTATGGGGTTACTGGTCATAAAAATAAAAATAAAAAGATTTGAACAAATTTGCTTAAAGGAAAATGAAATTTGAAAAGTGCAAGTGATCGTAAGAATCGCCTTTTAATTATCTTGACAATCGTATATGGAACTCTCTAATGTCTTTTATTTATGATAAGATGCTTTCGCTTGTTGAATAGAATACCTGACTAACCTACATCGACCCTTGGCACATTGAATGATTGCTTGAGTACATGGATTTGCACTCTTGGGGGGCAGTCCTTGTGCAAGCACAACGATTCAAACTCAAAATATTAAACTAGCATAAAGGACACGTTCGTCATCGATGCAACTCTAGAGTTCAAGGCGAAATTATTCCTAATGTCTTAGCTAATTTGCATAAGACTAAGAGCAAATGACGAAGTGGACTGCTAAGTTATAATTTAGCAAGGAAACAAACAAAGAATTAGTTAGGCTTCATTTATTATGTATAAAATGAGTAATTTAAAAAATATTTGTTTGCATCGCATAAAAAAAATGAATAAATCAAAAGTATTTTCATCGTTCAAAAAATATTTAGATAATTATTTATTGATAAATAAAAATATTTTTCGTTAATTAATGTTTAAAGCAAATTTTCGGAAAAAAATTTAAACTCAAGAAATCGTTTGAAAAAATTTAATTTTTTCTACTGATGAATGAATTTTTTTCATTAACTAAAATTCTCAAGTGACGTGGGAGATTATTTAAAAAAAATATTTAAAAAAATGAAAAAAGTGGCTGCAAAAAATCTGCCAAGATGGAGCAATTTACCAAATAAAAAAAAAAAGTAAAAAGAAAAAAAAAGAAAAAAAAAAAGAAAAACAAAAAAACAAAGTAAAAAGAAAAGAGAGAGAGAGAGAGGAAAAATTGAAGAGGAGAGAGCCTTCACGCCTCCGAAAGCCCCCAAAGCGCGCACCGCCTCCTCCTCCTCTCCGTCTCCCTCCCTATCCACTGTCCAGCTGACCCCAAACGGGGACATCTCAAGCGCAACGACGAGTCCCAGCTAGGGGACTGAACTCCTTCCCTCCGATAGACTCCCCACCTTATCTTCTTCCCCATCCCCTCCCCCTCCCCCTCACCACAAAACCTCCCCAATAAAGACAATCCAATCCCCAAACTCCTCCTCCCCCACCATAAACCCTAAATCCCTCTCTCTCTCCTTCTCTCCTTCTCTCTCTCTCTCTCTCTCTCTCTCTACTCTATCCTCCTCCATTCCCCTCCTTCCCGCCCGGTCGATTATCCATGGAGTCCAAGCCGGTCGCTCCCGAGACGAACGCGCTCTCCTCAGGTTCCTCCTCCTCCTCCTCCTCTTCTTCTTCGTCTCGCGATTACGATTACGTTCCTCCCGTCGTCGCCAATCCCGTCAAGGTCGGCGTCGGCGGCGGCGGCGGCGGCGGAGAGTCCGAGGAGGACGGGGGGTTCGTGAGCGGCGGGGAGGAGGAGCGGCCGGCTTTCGCGGCGCCGGGGAGCTTCAGGCCGGTCGCTAAGGTGTCCAACGATGATGACGATGATGGCGATGATGACGATGGTGAGGTGGTTGATGGGGAGGATGATGGTGAGGTGCGTGGTGGCGGTTTTGGGGAGCCGAAAGTTAAGGTTTTGGCCGGTGCGGCTGAAGGCGGTGAGGAATTGGGGTCGTTGGAGGGTGGTGTTCGGGGTCTGAGCGGTGTTTCGGGGAGTGGTAGTTCGGAGAAGGGGTTGGAAAGTGGAAATTTTGGTTTTGGGGAGAGAAGGGCGTCCCGGCGCAAGAGTTTAAAAGAATTGCTGGAGACAAGCGGTGGTGATGATGATTATCCGGAAGGTGTGAAGGAGGTTCCGATGGGTGTGAGAGAAGATAAGGTAATTGAGAGTGGAGATGTGGTAGAGCAGAGTGTTCAGGCTGGGGCTGTGGAAGTGGCTAAATTGCAAAGTGAGGGAGCTGTTGTGGAGCAGGCTTTGGATAGCTCCGGCGGTGGTAAGTCCGAGGAGTTGAGCAAAGCAGTTGAATTCGTATATAGTTCAGTGGCTAGCGCTGACAGAGTGGACTCGAAGAACCTCGAGCAGAAAGATGTCAAGCAAATTGAAGATGATGGCGTGAAGTTTAATGACGGTGGAGACACGGTTGTGGATGCTGTAAAAGTTGATTTGACGGCCTTGGGAGCTGCTGTCGTTGGGGAAGTGATGGATGGGAGGGATTCTGAAATCCAAGCAGTGGAACTCTCTAGCGAACCTGTGCCACTGGAAAACGGTTTTGATCAAATAAGCCCACAAGCTGAAAATCCTGCTGAAATCATGGCAGTTAGATTGGATGAGAGCAGCGATGGACTAAGGAACAGCATTGACGAAGCCTCCGAACGGGTTCCTGAAATGAAGAAAGATGATGTTCCTGGTGTTGGTGGAGATAACATGCCAGAGCCTGGCGTAGCAATTGTTGACCAAGCGACTGAATATCCTGATCAGGAGGTAAAAAAAGAAATGCAAATGGAGCCAGAAGCAGAATCTGGACCCAAACACGATGAGCCTGCAATGAAAGCTGCCGATCATGGAGTGGAAAGTGCATATAGTCATGTTTCTGGTGAGAGAAATGAAGTCCAGTCTCTGTCATTGGACTCTGTGACTGGACATGCAGAGCCTAAACTAGATGGCAAGGCAAAACCCCCGGAGAATAATGGAACTATTGCTGAAGTTGAGGGGCTTGGAGTGGAAACAGGGGTTCCAATGCAATCTCTGTCATATGACCAAGATGTGTTGGTGGAACCTGGAGATGATGATAAACTTCAGGTGGATGAAGAAACCGACATGGAAGGCTCAGATACCGATGGAGAAAAAGGAAGTATGCTTTTTGAAAACTCCCAAGCGGCCAAACAGTTCTTGGAGGAACTGGAAAGAGGTGCTGGTTCTCAATCTGGTGCTGAAAGTTCTCATGATCATTCACAGAGAATCGATGGTCAGATTGTCACGGACTCTGATGAAGAAGTTGACACTGATGAGGACGGCGATGGTAAGGAGTTGTTTGATTCAGCTGCTTTGGCTGCTCTGCTAAAAGCTGCAACAGGTGCTGATACAGATGCCGGAAACATCACTATAACCTCCCAAGATGGCTCGAGGCTATTCTCTGTTGAGCGTCCTGCTGGGTTGGGGTCCTCTCTTAGGTCGGTGAAACCTGCCTCCCGACCGAACCGTTCTAGTCTTTTTACTTCTAATCTGACTCCTGCGGAGTCTGACAACAATTTGACTGAAGAAGAAAAGAAGAAACTTGAGAAGATTCAGCAGTTGAGGGTCAAATTCCTAAGGCTTGTTCAACGGGTAGGTTATTCTCCAGAAGATTCACTGGCAGCTCAAGTTCTGTACAGGTTGGCGCTTGTTGCTGGGAGGCAAGCTGGTCAATTATTTAGCCTTGACTCAGCAAAAAAGACAGCATCTGAGCTTGAACTGGAAAAGAAAGATGATTTGAACTACTCTTTGAACATATTGGTTCTTGGAAAAGCTGGAGTGGGCAAAAGTGCAACCATAAACTCTCTTCTTGGTGAGGATAAGGCAATGATCCATGCATTTGAACCCGCCACAACAGCAGTGAAAGAGATAACTGGAACAGTTCAGGGAGTTAAGATCAGGGTCTTTGACACTCCTGGTTTAAAATCATCTGTTATGGAACAAAATGAGAACCGTAGAATCTTCTCTTCTATAAAGAAGTTCACGAAGAAATGCCCGCCAGATATCGTACTTTATGTTGATCGACTTGACACCCAAACGAGAGACCTCAATGATTTACCATTGCTAAAATCAATCACCAGTGCCCTTGGCCCATCAATCTGGCGAAGTGCTATCGTCACTCTTACCCATGGTGCTTCTGCTCCACCAGATGGACCATCTGGTTCTCCACTTAGTTATGACGTGTTTGTTGCTCAGCGTTCCCATGTTGTTCAGCAATCCATAGGACAGGCTGTAGGTGATTTACGCCTTATGAATCCAAGTCTGATGAACCCAGTTTCTCTTGTGGAGAATCACACATCTTGTCGGAAGAATCGAGATGGTGAGAAGGTGCTCCCAAATGGCCAAACCTGGAGACCTCAATTGCTATTGTTGTGCTTCTCCATGAAGATATTAGCAGAAGCAAGTTCTCTCTCAAAACCTCAAGACCCATTCGATCAACGCAAGCTGTTTGGTTTCCGTGTCCGCTCACCTCCACTTCCATACTTGTTATCCTGGTTGTTGCAGTCTCGCACACACCCCAGGCTCTCCTCTGATCAGGGTCTGGAGAATGGTGATTCTGATGTTGATATGGCTTATTCGTCTGATTCGGAGGAAGAAGATGAAGAGGATGAGTATGACCAGCTTCCTCCATTTAAGCCACTCAGGAAATCTCAAATTGCTAAGCTTAGCAAGGAACAGAGGAAAGCATATTTTGAGGAGTATGATTACAGGGTGAAACTTCTGCAAAAGAAACAGTGGAGAGAGGAGCTGAAAAGAATGAGAGAGATTAAGAAGAAAGGAAAGGTTTCTCCTGATGAGTATGATTATATGGGAGAGGATGGTGATCCAGAGGATGGAATTCCAGCTGCCGTGCCTGTTCCTTTGCATGATATGGTTCTTCCACAATCCTTTGACAGTGACAATCCTGCTTACAGGTACGATCTTCTCGATGGCATGTTGGCATGGATAGAAAAGATCACAGGAGGAAAAGAAATGATACTTTTGGCTGCTGAAGTATTGGGTGCATAAGTAATAGTTTACATTTTCATATTTATGGTTAATGTCTTTTGAGCCTAAAATACAAAGCTTTTCCTTCAAAGGGATGTCTTGCAATGTTAAAGCTTGAAAATTTTGGCCCTAAAATAATCTCTCTTTGCAGGTACCGCTTTCTGGAGCCAACTTCACAGTTCATAGCAAGGCCTGTTCTGGACACACATGGTTGGGATCATGATTGTGGTTATGATGGGGTAAACCTCGAGCATAGTCTAGCTATCGCCAGTCAATTCCCTGGAGCAGTTGCACTGCAGATCACCAAAGACAAGAAAGAATTCAACATCCACTTGGATTCTTCAGTTGCTGCCAAGCATGGTGACAATGGGTCAACCATGGCAGGTTTCGACATCCAAAATATTGGCAAACAACTTGCCTACATTGTTCGCGGGGACACTAAATTCAAGAACTTCAAAAAGAACAAGACTGCTGCTGGCTTTTCTGTTACGTTTTTAGGTGAGAACATAGCCACTGGTTTTAAAGTTGAGGACCAAATTGCCCTTGGAAAGCGTGTGATGCTGGTGGGTAGCGCTGGAACCGTTAGATCTAACAGTGATGCGGCATATGGAGCCAATCTTGAAGTGCGGCTTAGGGAGGCGGACTTCCCTGTGGGCCAGGATCAGACTTCTATGAGCTTGTCCCTTGTGAAGTGGAGAGGGGATCTTGCATTAGGTGCTAATATGCAGTCTCAGTTTTCTGTTGGACGAAGTTCTAAGATTGCGGTACGTGCTGGATTAAACAACAAGCTAAGTGGACAAATCTCGGTTCGTACCAGCAGCTCTGAGCAGCTTCAGATTGCGCTTGTGGGTATCCTTCCCATCGTGACAGCCATCTATAAGAGCCTCCGCCCCGGGGTTAGTGAGACTTACTCAATTTACTAGCCCACTGTCGAAATGCCATGCCGGGCCTTAATTTTGCAGCTCATTCGTTGGCTCTTATGTCCTTTTCTTACTTGGAACTCTCCCTATTTTGTTCGTTTTATATTTACTTGATAGATTGTATCAAGTACGAGATGGATTATTGAGGAAAATCAAATAATATTGTCTTCCCTTAAAAGATTTTCCAATTAGATGCAGTGAATTTCATATCATTGTGAAAACGTCTGGATGATTGAACAGTGGGGATTGTTCATCTTGTGCATGTCAAGGAACTGGTTTCCTGCATAGTGGCTGGTCTCGAATTGTTGTCCTGTTGTTCATATATGCCCAATAGTGTGTATGCCACAGTAGATTTTGATAGGGTCGAACTTGCCATACGAACACTGGCGCAATGTCTGTACGAAGAACGCATGAATGATGCCTAACGCGATATTATTGTGGTTGGTGGTTGCCCATGGTTTTTTAACAATTTGCGAACCTAGATGGATTAATGGCGTTCGGATGGCTCCTGCTCCAGACTTACTGTATATTGGCTCTGAGGAATAAGTTCATCGTCTTAACTGTGACTGCCAAAGCTATTCTGGACCAAACGGCAATTGTTTTGGGAAGGGATATTGCTGCCGGTCGGCACAGTTCCTTAACCGGGGGGACTGATTAGCCCAGTTGGTTAAGGAACTGTGCCGAAAGGCATGGCTAACCAGCCGTGGGATTTTCACCCACTCCATATCACGCCGGGCAAGGGACAGGGATTGGTTACCCCATGCCAGCCCAGTCGTAGCCTGTGTTTCTGGGATTGTTTACCCACCTTCACTGCCTATGGACCCCCAAATTCCTAGTCTATCTTTATCCAACCGACTGAGAGGATGGGGAGGCAAGTACGGGGTCACCCACCCCAAGGCGGTTCTCCCTCTCTCGCCTTTACCTCCATTGAGCAGTTTAAGGACCTGCTTAGGTCCAATTGCTTGAAATCAATATTGTCCAGCTACTTATTTTCATTGCCTTTCACTTGTTCTGGTGACGATTCGTCCCAATTGGTCACATGGTGGTCGCACTCGTTCTGGTGACGATTCTTCCCAATTGGTCATATGGTGGTCGCTGCGATGAAGCCGAGCATCACCAACTCTGGGCCGCATAACATCTCTGTGCTACCAGCGCGCGCGCATGTCCGCACATCGAGAGGATTTCGAAGATGCTCCGTTTGAATTTTTCTAGAAACTTGGCATTGCTAATGTGCTGCTTATTTGGCAAAGTATAAGGCGCATCGTGCCGCACAAGAAAAAAGGTGTGGCTCGTGAGAATATCGCGAAGGTACATACCCGCCTTTCGTCGAAGAAAAAGAAAAGTGGACGGATGATTTGGAAGATCAAATAAGGATACAAGGCCTACCATAGAAATAAAAAAGAAATTGAAGTTTGCGTAGTACGTGAAGCTTTCCAAATTTCCAACTCCCCATAAGTTTATGTTCTTCATTTAATTTCATAAAAAAAAGGGAAAGAATAAAACATTAAATGTAATTACATTCTTTCTATTGAAAAGGCGTGTGCAATCACATAAACAATAAAAATCCGCAGAAGAGCTAACATCTATGACCACTCGAAGAGTTAACAACTATAAGCAAACAATACTCGAGGAAAGTGAGGGGAGATGGTGAAAAAATAAAAGGGCAAAAACGCTTTGTCCCTAGCGAATTTTTTATTTTATTTTTTATCTTTGAGTTAATTATTATTTGAAATTTTGATATCATCCAAAAAGGAAAAAGAACTCTTGTAACGACTTGAGATTGCATTTGCTATTATTGGTTAATTTTTTTTTATCGATTACTAAACTTTATTGAGTATTGATAAACTAAACTTTATTAACCACTCGTGGGTGGCCATGATGATTTTTTTTTTTTTTTTTTTTTATGACTTAGGAACCCTGTATAGCTGATAGCCGGCCAAGCAAATCTGGGTAACGCTAGCAGAGGACTCACCATGTCAAGCAAACCTGGCTAATGCTAGCAGATGACTCATCATTCCATCATTACACTTAAGACACCAAGTGCCTTTATTGGATTTCAAACCTCTCACTTTTGGACAATAATCAATGGAACTCTTATCCAGGGAAGCCATCACAGCCGGTGGTTGATGGTTTGCGCTTTACTACCTCATCGCGAAAGAACAGGTTCGAATCTCTAGACACTAACATAACTTAAGTGGGTTGGGTTACTGGGCTAGCTCTCCTGAGGTATTGACACTTGATCCGAGGTGCACCGTACACTCTACGGGCCGTGGGCTGCTCGGCGTAAGCTTGATGGGCCCGGTTGATCCTCGATTACCAGAAAAAAAAAAATTATTTGATTTTGCCTTTGACCAAGATCCGACTTAGATTAATGCGTTAATGTAGCTGAGATTAAAATTCAGCGCGACTTGAACGATATTCAGAGGAGCTTCTGAAATTTAACCAAGTGGAACTTCTTCCCATGATGCTTTGTTAACAAACAAACAGACAACCCAATCGGGTTAGGAAAGTCCAACCCGTTTCTTCCGTGCGCTCCGGTGACGGCAAAGTGGCGATACCGTATCTTCAGAGGGAGACGACGGAAATGGACGGCGGCGACGCCGCGGCGATTCTCAGGCAAGCGTTCGGGGATTCCTCCGACGAAGAAGGCGATCAGCTCGACGGGCTCGAAGCTCCCGACGGAGACGAGCGGGAGCCGCCGCGGCGACCGGCGCCGAGGCAGAGCCCTACCTGGGCGCCGATCGAGGAGATCGACGGGCTGTGGCTGTGCGGCGACTTCCTCTCCCCGGAACAGCAGCGCTCTCTGCTCTCTGCGGTCGAGGAAGGTGCGTCTCCTTCTTGTAATCGCGAGGTTCGTTTTTGTTAGATCGCGGAGGGGAAGTGGAAGGATCGAGACCGGCGATTTCACTGATTCGCGTCTTCTGTGCTGTGCTGTTCTTCTTGTAGAGGGATGGTTCATTGAAGCTTCGCATAACCAGGTACCACGTCGCCCCGCCTATCGATAAGCACTTGCTGTTGTGTGCACCTCAAGAGCGTTGAAATTCTGCACTGCAAATTCTCAGCACAAGCCGTTTGACTGGCAATGTGACTGCTGTTGGCTTGGCTTCGGTTTTCGCTTAATTTGAATCGGTGCTGTAGGCAGACGTCTGTTGCAGTATTTCTTCTGAAATCGAGGTTTAGATAATTACGCTTTATCCGCGCGTCGCATGCAAGCGAAAGCATTCCATTTAATTTTAACCTCTGTAACTTGATGAGTAACGAGAGGAGGTCGAATGCATGTTAAACTGGTAACGAACCATTCGATCTTGTTGTTATCTAAGCTGCTGATTTCGTTATTTTAGGTCGATGCGACTATGTTAGTCTGTACATTTGTGATCGGCGCAAATGCCATGAGTGGGCTTCATGCGTGAACTTATATGCAGATCTAGATTTCTGAGTTTATTGGGGACATCATAGGAGTTTGCTTGAGATATTTAGTTTTCGCAGCTTGCTAGGAGATGGATAACTTTTACCATCTTTTAGATATGGATGCATTGATTCTCGAGAGATTGACGGGCCTTTCGTAGCTGGGAACAATTTCTTATCATCCGCCTTCTGTTCCGTTGTGCGCATTTTCTTGTCGCCTCCATAATTATATGAGCGAAAGTGAATTGAATAGCTCGAGTTTCTGAAAACTACGTGCAGGTGATTGCATTCCATTTGCACGATGGCAGAGCAAAATCGTTTCAGGCCGTGAATAGCCATGCACTTCTTGCCATCACTGATTGGAACTGAACTGGTATCGTCCTGCATTTTGTCTCTGCAGGCCATGAGGTTTGGGAGTCTTCCAGCGTGGGCAACTGAGCTTTCTAATTCTATTCGAGAGGCGGTGTTATTAGGGGACTTCGTCCCAGAGTTCGAGTTGTCGAATGCAGATGCACGGGAGGATACTTCTCTCTTTCCTATCTTGCCATTGGAATTATTGGGGAGAGAGCCTCTATTTGATCAACTCATTGTGAACTTATACCATCCGGGCGAGGTAAGATATTGTTTACCACTTCATACCATTCATCTTGTTGAGGCATTAAAAAGATTTAATCTTTAAAGAATACTCAAGCAGCAATGCTTTCGCTTTGTCTGAGTGCATCAATATTTGAACTGTTTGAGAATAAAGTTTCTGATCACTGTCGATTGCCTCCTCAACCATGCATTTTCTTGGTCGCTCTTCTAAATTGCTTGATAACTCGTGTTGGAAGGGATTGTATGCCTTGGCTTTTGTGTCCTGTACTTGTTTAACTTTCAAATGCTTTTTTCTATGCCTAAGCCATTTTCTGCAATGGTTCCATTACTTGTTGAGTTGCACTTGTTGGCACGCCACCTCAAACAGACATTTGCACTTGCAGGGTATTTGTGCACATGTTGATCTAATGCGCTTTGGCGATGGAATTGCTATCGTATCCCTTGAGTCTCCATGCATCATGCACTTCACCCGGGTTGGAGATACGTGCAACACCAGCAGCAAAGTAGAAAACGAGCAGCCAATGTCTAAAGTACCAGTCTATCTGCCTCCAGGTTCCTTGGTTCTTATGTCGGGAGAAGCTCGCTACCTTTGGAAACACGAGATCAATCGCAAACCGGGATTTCAGGTATGGCAAGGGCAGGAGCTAGATCAGAAGAGAAGAATCTCTATCACACTGAGAAAGCTTTCCATTGCTGAGTAGCGTATTAGCTCAACTCAGGAAAGAAGTTTCGTCTTCTTGGAGGGTTTTTTTGTTAATGTACTCGATCAGAGAACTATGAGGGACGATAGATACCCAGATTGATCAAGACGAACAATACACTGCAATGGTCAAATTAGTTCAGAGCATCTTGTCATTTTCGGAAACTTGTTTGCCTCCTGGCTTTTCCAAGCGAGTTTACGTTTTCGAAGTGGTGAATCAGATGAGATGGCACAGCAGTCAGCAGTCTCTCTGTTGGAATTTGACAATTTAGGCAGCTATTTCCACTTTACCAAAACGCTATGCAATGCTGGGGCGCTCTCTAACATTTTGCTTCTTAGTTACGTACTCTCGCACTCTTCACTTTTTGGTTGGCTTCAAATGCCCAAATACTTAGCAGATCGGACATCTCCGGGCGTTTTGCTTCTTAGTTACTTACTCTCGCACTCTTCACTTTTTGGTTGGCTTCAAATGCCCAAATACTTAGCAGATCGGACATCTCCGGGCGTTTGAGATGACATATTTTCGCAAGACGTGACGGACCGGGGTACTGCTTGTAGAATTTTAGAATTTTGTTGGTTCCGAAAAGACGTGTCTAATCCATCCGCCAGATCATCAGTTTTCTTCCCGCTTTGGAAATATTCAGTGGGATCAGTTCACGTTTTATTTGATCAAAGTACCTATGGATACAACACAATCATCAGACCGCGACCAGAGAAATTGGAAACGGGTATCGTTCGAAGTGGGCCAAAATGGCCTAAGGATGATACGACAAACCTAAGTAACGACGCCATCATAACCACATCGTCTCCCTCAGAAGGGGACGAGAAACTGAAACCTCGAAACATTATGTACATCAAGCACTCTCCGACAAGACGGACTCAGGTTCCGTACGAGAGCGCACGAAACAAAGGACGCTAGAACACCACCACGTGATACGACGACGCTCCATCGCTTTCTTCACATGGACACGAGCTTCAGGTTCACCACGGACAAGAGCCCCGCCCACGCGAAGCAGATCTTCACCAGATCCCCGGCGATCGGGTTCACCTCCCCGAACGTCCTGTAGCACCCCACCATCGCCGCCACCATCCCGGCCGCCATCGCCAGCCCCACCCGGCCCGCCCCGAGCCCGAACACCACCGGGCCCCACGCCAGGGCCAGCCCGAGCTGGGCCAGGTACAGCGGCAGCGCCGCGGGCCTGCGGTGGAACCCGCCCTCGGCCCAGACGAGCCACGCCGAGAGGCCCATCAGGAGGCTGGAGACGGCGCACAGCGTGTGGAGGATCCAGAGGGGCGGGACGAAGGGCCTCTCCGCCTCGTCGGCGGCGGCGTGGGCGTGGGCGTGGGCGGCGGCGGGGGCGCGGAGGGAGCCGAAGAAGTAGATGTCGAGGAGGGTGAGGGAGAGCGGGAGGGAGACGGCGAGGGCCAGGGAGCGGAGGCCGCGCTTCGCCATGGTGCGCCGGTCGGCGCGCCTCGGCCGGGCCTTGGTGGTGGTAATCGTCGGGGCGGCGGCGGCGGGGGCATCGGCGGCGTCGGCCGGGGAGGGGTCGTGCGGTGTGGTCCGTTGTTTGAGGTCCTGGGAAGCCATGGAAGACGGGTAAAAGGTAAAGAGGCCAAGAGAGGAAACAAGGTCGAATATGGCAGAGAAAGAGAGATGGAAGAACTGGAGATGGCTTTGGAATTCGTAAGGGGCGCCGGTTTTATCTGTCGAACGGACGGGGGGGCAATGGCGATCTCTGGAATGTAGGATGGAGGTTGGGCGGCGAGGCTGACGAAGGAAGGAGGGACGGAGGGAGGACGCGTGGGTGGTGGGTGGTGGTGCAGAGTGGACGATGCGACGTGACACTTGGCGCGGAGGGGGAGGGAAAGGCGGTGAGGCGACGCGACGTTCTGTATAGTTTTGGGCCCTCTAGAGATTGACATTCGGATAAATTCGATATTATAAAAAGGATGGATAAGGTGCTTGCGTGAACCGCTTGAGAAAATGAGTCGAAGTATATTATTCTTTGATCGGGTTTCCATCGCCAAAAGGGCGTCTTGAATGGGCGGATCCAAGTGTCCAAGGACCTCAGGCCTATGGACTCAAGACCTCAGTGCTGAATACCTAAATCCCGTCTCACCCAAATAATTGACATAGGAATAGTATATACATAATACATATGTATATATGATTAATAGCTTTTTATATTTTACAACCGGGCAGAAATAAATGATTTAATTTTGTGCTTTGTTGTTATAAATAATACATAGTAATTTTCATAGTTAATGCCGAAATCCCTTATCAATGTGGCACATTAGGTCGTGTTTGGCAACTTATTAAGTAATATTTGATTCTATTTGCTATTGCCATTATCCACCGTCACTGGTTATTGGCGACTAGTTGGGTGAGGTTCGGTGAGCTAACCAGAGGCTTGTCGAACTATTGATGAGGTGGGTCTCGCCACAACTTCCGGTGAGCCTCACCTAGATTGGCGAGGGTAAGGCTCACTAGTGGCTAGGTAGGTCTCCCTCAGATTTGGTGAGGCCGGGCAACGCCGACCTCATAGTGGCTCGACGAGGCCAAGCCCTATTATCGGCTGAGCGAGCTCGACCTAGTCAGATCTAAGCGAGGCTCTTCACCTAACCAAGGCTCAATCGAGCCTCACCTAATTGCTAGCGATGCTCGATCAATGAGGTGTGGCCTCGCTAGGAACTGGAGACACTTCGGTGAGATCGTCGGCTCTCGTTTGGCCGGTCACCGGTTATCCCAAGGTCGATGACTAGTCAAAACTTGTAGAAGAAGAGAAAGAAAAAAAATGAAGAAAAAAGAATAAAATTATTAAAAATTAAGAAGAAAATTGTTTAAATTAGAATTTTTGAACATTCCCTATAGGGACGGTTACTAAAAGTTTTAAAATGTTTAAAATTTGTTTTCGAGAACAGAATAAAAAAAAATTTTCTGATAAAAAATTAATTTTGGGATAAGAATGGTTATTAAAGGCATTCTTAGAACGGTGTTGCCGTGCTTAAATCCAAAGCAGCCGAAGGCCCGACCTGAAGCCGAAGCACGCTCTGACCCGATTCCCCCCTTCTAAGAGTGAAAAACATCAACGGCTGTGGATCATACGGAGCCCCATTTCAGATCCAACGGTCCGCAGCAGCGGAGGAGCACCGGTTCTTACCGTGCACCCACTTTTGTCATCACTGACCGATCAACAAAGAACAGTAGCGAACGAGGAAACTGAGAGAGAGAGAGAGAGAGAGAGAATGCCGCGAGCAGGTAGGGAAGCCATGGCCGTCCCTCCCGCGTCCGCCGAGCTCGAATCGCGCCAATCCAAGCGAGATTCTTCGCGTCCCGTGAAGTTCTTGGGAAATCGCAAAGCCGCCTTCGCTCTGGCTTTGCTCCTCTCGGATGCCGTCCTGGTTTCTCTCATCATCGCCTACGTCCCCTGTAATACCCTCTCTCTCTCTCTCTCTCTCTCTCTCTGTAATTGGTCTTTGTTTCTGAATGTCGCTGTTCGGTTGGCTTGCTTGCAGACACCAAGATCGATTGGGACGCTTACATGTCTCAGGTGCGTGCTCGTTCCAAATCAAGCTCTGAGCTTTCTTTCTTTCTTTCTTTTTTTTTTTTTTTTTTTTGAAATTTCGTGCTTTTGCGCGCTGTCGCTGCTTTTGATTTCGCAGTTCCGGTCGATTTCGTGTGTTGTTGTAGGTGAGCGGATTTCTTGGAGGAGAGAGGGATTACAGCAACTTGAAAGGCGACACGGGTCCTCTGGTCTATCCGGCCGGCTTCCTCTATGTTTACTCTGCCATTCAGTTCGTCACCGGCAGCGAGGTCTATCCGGCTCAGGTATATTTTGTGCATATTGGTGTTATTGCTGTAATTGCTATTTGTTCTTGTGTTTTGTGGGGGGTCTATTGCTTCCTACGTTATTGATGGAATCCTTGATTCTTCGACGCCGCTGCAGATTTTGTTTGGCATTTTGTACATCATTAATCTGGGGATCGTGTTCTTCATATATGTGAAGACAGATGTGGTAAGTGGTCTAATCTTTGCACGTATAAAGTTGTCGATGCGACTTGGCTTTGTTCCTTTATCTCCTTCACTGCTCATCCTTGCTTCAAATGCCAATTATGGTGCTGGCACTTTGCATGGTGCATCATTAAGTTGATCTCTACCGAGTTACTCGATATTTAACAGCTTTGTACAGTCATATTCTAGTTGTATTTTCCTTATATAGAGTAAAGACAGTTTTTTTCTCCCCGCTTGCTCTATTCGATGTACTTCATTGCCTTGTTCAATCTGATATGTATAGTACTTATACTATTCAGATACTGTGGGGACGAATGTAGGGACTGTGTATTGGATCCTTTAATTATGAATTTCAAAAGCCAGCGATTGAATCTGCTCACAATGCGATAAATTTTTTTTAGTAGTCCATTTCCCTCCCTTCTGAGTTAGCTTAAGCAATGTCATTGATCTCCACTGTTTGAAAACTATTGCAGCTCCCATGGTGGGCTCTGAGCTTGCTTTGTCTGTCAAAGAGGGCGCACTCTATCTTTGTTCTCCGTCTCTTTAATGACTGTTTTGCTACAATGCTCCTCCATGCTTCTATGGCTGTCTTACTTAGCCAAAAGTGGCATGTTGGGTTGATTATCTTCAGGTAGTGTTTTTACTTAGAACTACTTTTCCTTGTGCTTCCTCTTACTTTTGTTTTCCTTCAAATAAAGATTATTCCTTTCATCTCTGCAGTGTTGCTGTTTCTATAAAAATGAATGTCCTCCTTTATGCCCCGTCATTGCTTCTTCTAATGCTGAAGGTACATGGTTTTCATTCTCTGTAAGTCTTGAATTTATGTCTAGAGTACTTATTGTAATTCTGAGCATGGTTTATAATCCCTCACATGCATCTTCTGTAGGCCATGGATATCTTTGGGGTGGTGTCAGCTTTAGCTTGTGCAGCGCTTGTGCAGGTAGTTGACCTTATGGTCCTTGATGTTCCTTCTTCCCTACATCCATCTTGATATCCTTCTTGAGATTCATTCAAATGAAAATTGAGTCTGCATGGCACACAATTGCCTTTTCTTGGAAATGTGACATATCAATCTTTTGATTTTTGGCATGCATAGGTGAGTGGAGCTCCATCTGTGACTAATGTCGCTGGGTGTCTGATCTGATCATCATGCTTACTGGTTCACTAATCCACAATTCTCCAGATATTGTTGGGGCTTCCTTTTCTCTTATCCTATCCGGTTGCATACATATCTCAGGCCTTCAATCTTGGTCGCATATTCATCCACTTTTGGTATTACTTCTCTGCGATCTTTAAATGTCAAAGTAGATGAGACTATAGTCACTGGGTGGAAAATCTTGTTCATTTTCTCTCTCATAAGTTGTATTTCAGGTTCATGCTTAGCAGCTTAATGAACAGATCATTTTGCAAGTGAAAACATCTGGTATAATAGTGCATGAACCCTGCTATTGAGCTGCCAAAGAAGTTGTTTAGTGTTGTCATATAACACACTCTGTTTGACTATGAAAAATATATGGCACCCATTGATGACTTTTTATACTGGATTTAGTAGATGTATTCTGGATTTGTTATTCTATGGCCTGTTTTCCGCTTTGAGATATGTTGCACATTGTAAGTCAACTTGGTGCATGCTAGGATGAAAGAATCTTTTGAAACCAAATTTCAATGCCCATTCGAAACGTAATGACAATGAGATTACACTATGTTAGTTGAAAATCAATTTTGGCACCATCCTTTTTTACAAGTTGCTTGGATTTAACTCGTACATAGAGGATTGCTGAATATTAGTTGAAAATCAACCTTATTTACCTTCAGGTCTGTTAACTTCAAGTTTGTTCCTGAGCCAGTTTTTGTATCGAAAGGATTTGCAGTCTCCTTGCTGGTTGTTCACCTGGTGTTGCTCTTCACATTTGCGCACTATAGATGGTGCAAGTAAGTATTAATATCACTCAAGTTGCTTTGTTAGGCTATGAATTTGAGTGCAAATGGTAGTTGTTGGTTTGCTAAAGATAGCTTTCCAAGTCTCGATCATTTCAGTCTCTTTATGCAAATTCTGTTTGCGTATGTGCATAAGTAACTTTTTGGTGCACTAGTTTTGTAAGTAACTTTTTGGTGCACTAGTTTTGGATGAGCAGTACTTGTTGCATTCTCATTTTAAATCTGTCAATTGATAGAGATAGTGTCTTTAATTGCTAGTGGGTTAGTTGACTTATGTCGTTTCTTGCTTATTTTGTCTGCATGATTTATGCGTTCCTTCTTTTCTGTGGATTGACATGGTTTTCATGAAATTGTGTTTAATCGACAGGCATGAAGGGGGGCTTTTTAACTTCTTGCATTCAAAGTTTCTCTCCTTGAAGCTGAAGTTCTCTCTCTTAAGTTCCTTCTCACAACAAAATTTTCGTAGTACCGGCTCATTGTCCAAAGTTCTCAGCCAAGAGCGTGAGCAAACTATGATTTTTTTTACCTCGATTAGTGTTATTTATTGCTTAATACTAATATTTCTCAATTGCGTGATTCAGATATTGTGACGACTATGTTTGCTGGGAATTTTATTGGCATTGTATGTGCACGTTCATTGCATTATCAGTTCTACTCATGGTAAGTCTATTTGCAGAAGTTTGATAGCTACTCAACTTGTATCTCCAAATATTATCTATCTGACATACTTTTACCACTGTTGCTTGTGAGTCGTGAATATTCGGGTTTGGTGTACCATGTATTGCATCGTATTTAGGGTTGAGAATGCACCGAGTTGAGCTGGCTTCTGCCAAAAAATTCGCCTAGCCTGAACAGCTTGGGCCTGATACTGTTTGGTCCAAGGGCCTGGCCCGAACTGAAATGTGTAATTTGGCCTGGACAGAATAGGACTGGGTCATTTTGGCAGGTCCAGGCCAACTGGCCTGATGGCTAATGTCATTTTTTCTTTTTAACATGTAAGTAGCTGTTAACAAAAACAGCACATCTGCAACTGGGAAAATAAAGAACTTAAAAAGACAAGCACTTGCAGTACATAAGTCATCAAATTGGATGAGATTGTAAGCTTCATGAAGTAGCTTGCTCAAGCATGAGCCTCTAGGCAGAGTAGGAAGAATATATCCACTGGATTTTGAAAAAGGAATAATGGGGGAAAAAACCCTCGAGGAAGTTATACCAACCTGTGATTTGAGAGTGGCCATGAATGAAGAGTGGTGGCCATCCTAATCCTAGTGCCTCAGCTCGTGGGAGTGTGACAAGAGAAAGGACAGATGAGTCATGCAAGAAGTACAGCAAGTCATGTAGGGCTGCTGGACATGAGGTGGCAGCTTGACAGTGGAGAACCAGGGAGAATGAGATAAACGGGAGAGAGAGTGTTTCATGCATTAGGGATTTGAAATATATATTTTGTACCTTAAGCCCAAAAGAACAGTTCGAAATTTTTTTTATTTTAGGTCCTGTGGCCCAGCCTGGACCTATCTGAGCCTGGAAATATCTGGTCGGACCAGGTTTTTAGGCCACCGGGTTATTTTGCTTTGCCCTATTGATACAACCTGGTCGGACCACGTTATGTTAAATTGGTATTATGTTAAATAGTTGGAGGAATGTAATAGACCATTGATTCTTAATCCAATGTGATCTTTTCATTTTCTTTTATTCTTTTTGTAGGGCCAGCTGCCTGATAGATGCTCAACTGTTAGTTGGTTTATGTGTATCTACATTATACGTTAATTGCTACTGTGTTTGTGAGTGATATTATGCATTTCTTTGTTGCTTAAGGGCTTTCATTATTTCACAAACACATTAACACCCATTCAAGCATGCAAACCCATACATGCAGGCACTCATGCATAGTATGGGCTCCTATAATGTTGAGGCATCTTGTTCTACCTTTCCTTTGCTCCTAATGCATTTGCATCATGTTCTTTGAGTTCTTCATTGTCTATCTTAATTTCTCCATGAATACTGTTGCTACTATTCCCATTCCTGGAGCAAGTTCACTCCAACTATTCTGCAATACACTATGCACATCTTCTGTTCCATTTGAATGTCTATGGCTGTTGCATTAGTTTCTAATCTGGATCTATTGGTCAGGTACTTTTACAGCTTACCTTATTTACTTTGGAGAACGCCTTTTCCAACACTTTTACGGTAACCTCTTAGTATTTTAATGTTTATGACAGTAATTTCTATACATACAACCGTTTTGAAGGACTAAGGGGTCTCTGTTGCAGGATAATATTGTTCGTAGGAGTGGAGTTATGCTGGAATGTCTATCCATCAAACATCTTTTCGTCTGTTCTGCTTCTCTGTCTCCACTTAATTATATTGTGGGGCCTTTGGCGTGGCCCCCCGGAATATCCTTATGTTAAGGCCGAATCATCCAGTGGAAAGAAAGAAGAATGAAAAACTCCAATGCCCATTTTACTCACAACTTCAAGTTTCTTTTTGGACCTTCATCTGTACTAACAGCATGGATAGAAGATAGAAGAAACAACAACAGTTTTGACATTATTTTGCAGATATTTTTCTTCAAATGAGTGTACCTTGCATTGCTGTCATTAAGACTTGAAAGATAGGCGGTTTAATTTAGGGTGTCTTTATTCAGAAATCACTTGATGATGCCTCATCCTGCTTGCAGTATTATATATAGACACGGGTATTTTGGGATTATCAGCCTTATTACATGCTATGTTATTCTAAAGCAACACTTCGAACTATTGATCCCTTGAATCACCCAGCGAAACCCATTGGGATATAGAGTGCACTGATTACGCTATTTTTTTTTCCCTGAGTCGCAATTTAGTGTCTTAACCGAATAGGCAGGCAAGCCTACCGGATTTCTCGTATTCAGATGTCTTTTTTTTGGTAATGTAAGTAATGGATTAACTTTTAACCAAACATGGCTATACAGCAGGGTCTCGTCACTGAAACTTACATTCATAATCGCATAGTGGAAGAGTGCCGAGAAAAAAGAAAAACGAAAAGGGAAGTTAAGCATGGACAATCCTCAACAAAATTACAAAGAGGGAATAGACAGGGCCAAAGAGAAGATAGTGGGGTCGAGTCCCCAACTTCTTTGGATCCTCCTGTTTTTCGGTGTGTCGAGAATGTGATTGAAGGTAAGTGCCTTATCCTTCACAGCTTTGATGAGATGTTTTTTCATTGTGGGTATGAACAAGGCTTGGCCCTGAAAGAGTATGTCATTGCGCGTCTTCCAAATGGTGTGGCAGAGAGCATCGAAAGAGTACCTTGCAATACTTTGATAAAAGTCACCGCCCGGAATACACTTGATGGCCCACTAAAGATTTGTCCATGCACCCCTTGTTATGCCAAGGAAGGTTGCATCTAAGCAGCCCAAAACATGGCAAGACCAGCCATAATGTGGCAATAAAAAAATAGATGATCAAACGAATCCGGTCTAGGGTTACAAAAAACACAAGAAGTATCAGCAATTCTACCACAGGATAGTAGAAGGACCTGGGTAGGTAGTCGATGCTTGGTTATGTTCGATCGAATCCGGTCTCATATTTAGATGTTTAGTCGTTCACAACAGCAGAAGCTTCCAGCTTCGATGGTTGGAAGGATGAGCCGTAAGCTTGAAATTGATGCTAATTTTCTAATCGTTCGACATGGAGCTGTTCGAAGTGGATCAGGAGAAAGACAAAGTTTCCGCATCCTTTGATTGCGGAAAAATCAGCAAAATATTGGCTCTATATTCAATCTTATCATCCTGGGACTTCATCACGTTTCGGTTTATCCTCGTGGCTAGGGGCCTTAGGACAAGTAAAAAGTGTGAACAGTTGACAAATTCCGAACGCAGTTTTGCATGGCAAAAGATGACGATATGAATATGCACACGATTTTTATCACCTGTTGGATGCAAGTATAAACGATCACCTGGAACTTCCAACCGAACGCATGTCGTCCGAGATACGTTAGCCGCTCACGCCTGCTGTTTCAAATAACTTTTTGAGAAGCTTTTGCTTCCCTTTCACCAGAATGAACTCGATGGAACATGACTAGAAAGAGTTCGTATTATGCAGGAGGCAGAAAGGGGAGAGAAGAAGATGGATGAGGAGGTAAGAGGAACAAATCAGAGCTTTAGCTTCTTTACATGATTACACAATGTCATGCACACGTCCACACCACAAGCACAGGGGAAACAGCAGGAAACATATAGGTACATACACAGCCACTTCACCATTTTTCTCAGCTACGACACTTGGTGATAACGCTGCAGGGGCGGTTGTACGGGTTCGCCTCGGCGCCAGGCCTGCAGTTGTAGTAGGACGCCCCCCTCAGGGAGCACGGCACGGTGCCCGGCTGCAGCGCATCGTAGCTGATCTGCCGCGGCATGGTCGCCAGGATCCGCCTGCTGATCTCCGAGTCCATCCCGAACTCGTCCTCCGCCAGGCACTCGGCGATCGGGCCTTGGCACCCCGGGGCCCTCATCGGGGCCGGCAGCATCCAGCTCAGCTCACGGTCCCCGCCTGCATTGGCCGTGATCGAGGGGACGAGGAGGATCGCAATGGATAGGAAGAAGGAGAGGATCGAAGCGGACGGGGCATTGGCCATTTCTCAAGGGCTGATGGTTTTAGAGCCTTCTGCTGTGGTTGACGTTCATGGCGTCGCGCTTCTTTATAGGCGCGAAGGTGCGCAAACGAAGCGGGATGAACGTTTCGGTTTGAAGGGGCTTTTCATAATTATAGCGAGTGTTAGTCAAATAATTTGGAAGATCTATATGGGATTTATCCAAAAAAGTCAACACAACGGCAAAAATAAATAGAATTGATTTGTCAAAGAAATCAAATAAAAAAAGTTTATTATCCACCTTGGAATCGATCTAATGAGAAGTGCGTATCCATAATTTCGGCTCGGGGAATGATCGTCGTGGATTCGAATTCTGCATAGAGAATTTAGATTTTTGTTGAGATTATGGTGATGAGTTACCGTACTAGTTCCCATTCAAATAGTCAATTAATTACGATAGTAAACTCATATTATTCAAAAAAAGGATTATTTATCATACCATAGGAAAGATATTATTTATTACTCACAAAAAATTAGAGAGAAATAATTCAAAGAAGAAAAAAAAGCAGGATTAAAAGGAATTAATTCTATTAACTATTCAAATAAACCCAAGGGATTTGTCCGTGTGTGCTTGGTAATTACTAGATTCAAATAAACCCAAAGGATTCTTGCGTGTTCAAAGAGCCCTAGAGACCTTGTTTACATAAAAAAATTTATGCGTAAAAAGAAGATACCGTCTCAAATTTACTATATGTTCAAATATTATTGTTTATTAGCGAAGGGCGGGATTCCAAAAAAAACCAAAATTTGAATCAAACGAATGACGTCATGAAATCGTGGCGTTTGTTTGAATGTGTTCACAATGTTCAAAAGGCACTTCAATGGCTGCGTTGAGTCGGCTGCCGTCATAGCTTCAAGAAATGGACACTTCATCTACAAAAGATTTCAATCCTCTTATGTATTCAAGAAAGATACGACAAATCCATTAACGCCAAGGGGGGTAGGTAGGTAAGCGAGTTCGCCCTCTTCGCTAGAGACCTCAGCTCGAATCATCATATCATCGCATTTTCTTTTTGAGGCCACTCGTCCTCGACGGGGTACAAGGAAGAAGATAGATGTCCCATTTCCAAATGAACGAGATGGTCTAGGAATGCACACTTATCTCTTTAATGCAATTGTTTTTTTTTTTTTCTTTTTCATGTGCTGATGCAGTGGAAAGTTGCTGTAATTTGAACCGCCGCGATCGCTGATTGTGCTTGGTTTTGTCCAAAACGTTCAAAATTTATAGGAAAATAAAAAGGCCATTTGGAAGATTTTAACATTTGAGGGATCCTTCAAGTAGACTGGCCGGGCATTTAAGCTTTTGACCCTATTAGCCGAAACTCTTCTACACGATGTGTATTAACATAACACATGATATCAAGCGTCTAATAAAGTATTCCCCTTCTCATAGTACTTTATTAGAAAATTACGATAGAAGTAAGAACATCGAATTGAGCTGGCTTACTGATTGAAGAATGTACGTCGGTATGGATTACACACGTGATAAATGGCTCGATTATACACTCCATATATAAGCAATATTGATTTCATTTTTGGGCTACTCATTTTGATTTCGTGATATCATATCCACGAAATTAAAAAAAAAAGGTTTTCACATCCATAGAGGGTGGCAACTCCTATTGGCATTGGAGGAAGGGTGGTAGAAAATGGGGAAATTATAAAAACAGTCGCCGACCTATTGTAATTTTTCCAATTTAGTCCTAAACCTTTTTCTTTTACCAATTTAATCCTAAATCTTTTGTAGTTGTGTCAATTTAGTTCATCTGGCTAATTTTGACCGGTTAGTACTGATGTGGACGCCAATCGGCGTCGACTGTCTGGCAGACGCTAATGTGTCAATTTTTTTCTTTCTCTTTTTTGTTTTTTCTTTCCTTCTTCCCTTGCTCGGCAAGGTTGACCTTGCTAGCCACTATGGAGGCTCGACCTCACCCACCATGGGGAGGCTCACCTGGCGAGGCCTTACCAAGGGTGGCTAAGGCTCGAGGGAGGCTTGCCTCTAGCCAGTCACCTTAGAGGAAGAAGGAAAGAAAAAAACAAAAAAAAAGAGAGAAGGAAAAAAAAATTGAAAAATTGACATGTTTGTCCAGCTAAAATTATCCAAATACACTATATGAGTACAAATGTAAAATGTTTATGATTGAATTGGAAAAATTATAATAAGTTTAAAATTATTTTGGTAATTTTCCTGTGGAAAATGTAATTGGACAAACTGTCATATATTTTGACATAAACTTAGCCAACACGGTCGTTTTCATTTGGATTAACATTCTTACGTGGGCAAAAGAAAATTATTTTATCCGTAACTTTTTTAACTGACGTAAGTATTTGCTTCGTTCAATGGATCCTTTTGTTTTTTATGGGGTCAAACATTCAATGGATCTTACATCAGTTTCATTATCTTTTTTTTTTTTTTTTTTTGTGTATATTTTTCAAAGGCTTTAGATTGCGGTAAAGAAAGTTTTTAACTCCATGATTGAACATGTTAATTCTTCGTTACCTACCCAGATTATGATAAACAAGATAAAATCAACTGAAAAAATTTGAAAAGGATTGATTTCGATTGTTCACATGACCATCTGGAAGCTGCGTATTTCCCTAGCATGCTGGCTTTGTGAAGCATTTATTTGAGGATGAATGCTTATTATTTCGGAACTCCTAATTAATTATGCTCTCCCTAAGGAAAATTAGCGGCATAGGAAGGCTTCAACAGAGTGGTACTTAGAAAATTTTTAATGGGGAAAATTACTCAATCGATCCTAAATTTATAGTACGGATGCAAATTCAATCAATTTTTTTTTTCAATTTTACCAATTTAGTTTTAATACCTTTACACAAATTTCCAATGTAGTTATTGCGGCCAATTTTTATTGAAAACCGCAAACGTAACGGTCTAATTATTGTCAGTGATTATGTGTAACATGGCGATTTTCTGATGAAAATTTACAGGAAATATTGCATTGAAATTTTGTGTAAATGTTTGAATTAAGTTGGGTAAAAAAAAAAAGAATAGAATTAATGTCTGTATAAATGGATTTATAATTTATCGGATGAATTTCTCCAATAATAATGATGACCCATGTGGAAATGTAATTGGGCGATGGGGGCGGTCAAAGCTGCCGGGGCCTGCCGCTCTCTCGAATGAAAACAACAACTCCCTTTGGATTGGATTGTGAAAAGATTGTCCTCCCAAACTCTATCCACGTCAGAATCGAAGTGTCACCGTCCTGGCCTTTGGCCTCTTGAGGAGCTTGACTATTGGGCCCTGTGAAAACGAGAGGGGATCCCCAATTCAGTCCATTGAATTCGTGACTTCTTTTGGTGAATTAAGAGAAATTAATCCTTAAGTTTTCCCGCTAAGCAGGATTGCGCACTTGAACGCAGGCTGTGGCTGAAGATTTGGGAACGCCCTACTTATGAAAATTGCACAGTGACTGTGATTTCAGATCGGGCATTTTTTCTGGTTAGTCCCAGAACCAGGTGCGAGGGAATAGTGGAATGCGCGACGGTTTTCGTTGGGGTGCCACGGCCTGATACTCTAAACGCACCGAATTGATCCACCCAGGGGGTAGAGTTTCCTCTTTTAAGTGGCGGGAAGTCGGGTCCAGACCCTCAGTTAACAATAGTATGGATCCTTATCCCATAAGAAGGAAAACAGAAGCAGGATTCAAGGGATGTGGAGCAAGACGCGCCCCTTGTTGGGCATGCTGTCTTATTGGGTTTCGGTGCATAGAAAATATTATAAAAATATTTCAATATTGATACCTAAATTTTAGCCAAGTATTTATGATAAAAATTGTATAGAAAATTAGGAATCAATTTGGCCCTAACAAAAAGGATTTTTGCATCACGTTGGCACTAATATTATTTGCATCAATTAAGTTTTAATTTTATTTTTAATTTTATTATTGCATTTTGGGTAAATATAAAAAAAAAAAAAAAAAAATATTATCATTAAAAAAAGGAAAAAAAAAGGGCTATTTTCTCTCCTTTACATGGATTGACATAAAGTGGACTC
Source organism: Eucalyptus brandiana (assembly GCA_014182725.1). NCBI lineage: Eukaryota > Viridiplantae > Streptophyta > Magnoliopsida > Myrtales > Myrtaceae > Eucalyptus > Eucalyptus brandiana. Next base: position 13,317,445 of record CM024675.1, read on the forward strand.
TCTCTCTCTCTTCAATCTTGTCCACATACATGAAGGAAGAGCAAGTGCTCTGCACATGGAAAAAAAAATGAAAAAAAAAAGAAAAAAAAAAAAGAGAAGAAGGGAAGAGAGTAGAGAAGTCAAAGAAAGAGCCTAGCCCTCTCCGGTCTATTGATGTGCAAGGGGGTTGAGAAAAGGACAAAATAATAATTAAAAAAAAAAAAGACAAAAGAAGGAGAGAGAGATAGAGACAAAGGCAATCATCTTCTCCGGCTCCTTCTCCTTTTGCTCCTTCCTTTTTCCTTCCTCCTCCCTGCAACCCACGCACGCCAGATGCCCTATTGAAGGAGACTAGGATAGCTAACGATAGGAGTCATCAATGCCGCTGAGCTAAGGTGCAGAGTAGGGCTAAGCCTGCTGTAGAATGGATGGCCGAGGGCACGCCAGTTTGGCCGCGCCAAGGCCGATCAGCCGCGCCAAGGCCGATCGGCGTACCAAGAACCAATGGTCCAAGCACCTCCATCGACTGGCCTCCTCACCTATAAATAGGACGTTTACATGCCCCTTGAAAAGACAGACAGAAGTAGCGAACTCAAAGGACTTCCCCCGAGAGACATTGGGGGAGGCTGGAGAGTGAGCAAGCTAGAGAAGAGAGAGATCGGAGGAGCGACCTCAGAGGACTTCCCTTGAGAGAGGTTTGGAGAGGTTTGAGAGCAAGCGAGTTTGAGAGAGGAGGTCGAGGAGAGAAAGAGAGGCAGATTGGGGGGGAGATCATGGGGAGAAATCGGGGGAGAAGTTAGAGAGAGAGAGAGCTTGTGGGCAAAGGGGGTTCGGTTTCAGATTTGAGAGAGAGAGAGAGAGAGAGAGAGAGAGAGAGACGATATCCAAATTAATTCCCGCCTCCAAAGCAGAGCTCTTCAGATAGTGGAGTTAGTTGGACCAATTTGCCCAAAAGCGCATAAAAGCCAAAATCAGTCATCTTCTATCGTTATTCCAAATCCCTGTTCATCTCGAAATCCTATAGGCAATAGAACACTTTTGGTGTCCTAAGACATCTACTTTTATGTTCAGTAGGTTTGAGCTAACCCTAACTTTGGACGAATACAGTATCACTATCGAAATGCTTCTCGAGAGTAAGCTTGTCAGGTCACCAACAGGTATTGACCTATTGTGTGGGTTAGTGTGACTTTTAAAAACTAAAATTCATGTTATGAGGTAAATTCTTGAAGCCAACCCTGCCCACTACTCTTTTTGACTGGTTGTTTTGAAAATCAATCGATGATAAAAAAATGTGAGATTTTCCTCCTAGTCTTTTCGGGTTCATCATTTTCCCCCATTAAAAAGATGTCCTAAGTCTCTCGATGGCATGGATGATTGATCTGGTCTTAAGGGGTTTAGCCGAAAGATTCCTGTCCCTTAATCGTTTTAAAGAAAATATGGAAAAAATCATGTGGGCCTCCTCGGAAATTTTATAGGTCTGGTTTTTTTCTCACTTAAGCAAATTTGGATAGCTCATGCAATTGTCTAAAATAAATGATTTCGTAAATCCACTATAGAGATTTGTGGTTTTAAGACCATACATCCCCAATCAAAGTTGCTTTAACTGGATAAATTCCGTAATGGACCCCACTTTTGAGGCATTTCTGTGGTGTGTTGGTTGGTTCCACGAAAAGAGAGCTCACTTTGCTTACAAATGTTGCAATCCTATCTTATTGTTCGGCCTCACTGACACCACTCCCTATTGCCCATATAGGGTGGTACATCAGTACGGAGCCCTTCAAGAGATCCTGTTGCCTCTCAAGATGAAGATATCTACAATCCTTTTCATCCATAAAAGTTGTGATTACACATTCAAGATTTACATAATTGAGGATACATAGAGCAAGTGTCATCGTAAAAGGATCGTGTTGCCTGAAAAGCTTGAGGGATAGGAAAAAGCCCATCACGCCTCTAAATCATACATCCAAGACTGTGACTGTTCGCCCCTGATCTAGCTAGCAAAATTAGTCAGCGGGAGCAAATTGAGCATTTGCGAAAGCGCTTGGGAATAAATTGAGTACATGTCTCGGAGCTAGTCCAAGAAAGCAAACAGCTTCGTAAAGGCTTCCCGTCGCATATAAAATCACAGTCATGTGCTCCCTAATGTCAATGTTTTGAAAGTTTCGTCTTGTTCCTAGTCCCATTGTTAGGGACTTTTGTTTAATGTTGAGTATTTCGTTCTGTCATTATTCCAAGTTTGGATGCTAGAAATGTCTTGTATAAAATCCTCTTTTGATAGATAAAATCAGCAGAACCATTGCCATGGGTCAATCTTCATTTACTCTCATGCTCATTTGTTTTTTCTTTGCGATGCCAGGTGATTATGAATCGCCGACCACCGGTCACTTGTGCATGGCCTCAAGCAATAAAGGCCATGTTGACACCTAGATTTTGACGGTCCGTTTAGTCATTAATTGCATAGTATATAGATTTAGATTGCATTTATTTTGTTATTTGCATATTTTGGACCGGTGGTGAATATGTTCAAATTAGTTGGACTAAGCCCACGAAGCGAGCCGGTTGGCCCAAGCCCATGTTTTTTTGATTGGAAATTATCTCGTAGAAAATTGAGATTTGATGCGATATTACGGTAGTTTTCAACGTTTGAAAAATCATATTGCAATCTTATCTTTAGTCTTTTGGTGGTAAAATCGTTGGGAATATTAAGGAGGATAAAGAATAATCTAAAATATTTTGTTGCAGATAGAAATCTCGAAAGATTTTAAAGTTGATTAATGGATCTTTATCTTGAGTGAATTATCTGGAAAATCTTCAAAAAATTTCGGATTATCTTTAATCGCGAGTCGATATATAAAATCTTCAATGGTCAAGTGAGTCGAAATACTTAGAAGATTTTAATAGATGATTTTAGATTTTGAAATCTCTTTTTGGTCGAGCACATCTCGTCTTTTCGAAGGGTAATCTTCAGCGATTGGGTTGTTGTGCAAATTTTCGTAGGTCTATAAATAGGGGTGGCCTTCTCTTCGTCAAAAAAAAGGGGGCCAAAAGGAAACCATCCGTAGAGCTGTGAGAAAAAGAATACACAAAAGAAGAGAAAAAAGTTCTTTCGTGCGGTGGCCCTCCATTCGTGCCTTTGAAAAGTCAACACAAAAGGTGAGGTTTTGAAAGTGTGTGCAGAGAGAAAAAGTGAAAAAGGAGAGAGAGGCCGTCCGTGAAGGTCTTGGGAAAAGTAAAGAAGCACAAAGAGAGAGGAAAGGACGTGCGGCGGAGAGGAGAGAGAGGGGGAAAAGAAAAAAAAGAAAAAGGAAAGAGGGCTCCTGTTCATCATCTTCTCCGAGTCTCCCCTTGCCGTCCCACCTGCTGGCCTTCGCTGTGCCGGTTGCCGCCGCTGCTGCCTTGACGCCGAGACGCTGCCGCTGCTCCCGTTCCACGAGACCCGACGCCGGCGACCCACGACGCCTTGCCACCGTCTCCAGACGCAGCTGCTGAAGCCGCGACGGCCACCGATCCGACCTCCACTTGAAGTTCGATCCCACCGATTGCTGTCCAAAAAATCCGAGCCACGACCCGGAGTCCTCTGTTCGTCGCACACGTTTCAGATCTCGCGATTCCGACGGCCTCCTGCCACTCAAGCCCTTGCACCGGTCACTGCAGTCCTTGCGACGACCCACGACGCCGGTAGCAGCCCACCGCCGAGTTGGTCTCCGCCCCTGCATGCCGTTCCGAGCTTGTTCCCCATCCAAGCGACGCCATTGTAGCACCGGTGACCAGCCGGACCGACGACCATTCCTCTTGGAGACTCACGGTCACGCGTGGGAAAGAAAAGAAGAAAAACAAGGAAAAGAAAAGCAACGGAAAAGCAAAATTAATTAGGTGGTTTTTACTTTTCATTTATTTTACTTTATTTTGTTTATATTCTTTAGTTTATTTGCTTAATGGGATCTCAATGTTCACTTTATGAATCTCGTAGGCATTATCCGAAAGGGTTATCCCTAAACTTATTGTAATTATTAATTTGACCCGTAAGATGTCGGGTTATTTTTTTAATTACTTTAATTTTTGGGGTTTGTTGATAGTTTTTAAATACTGAATCAATGTAATTATTAATTTGATCCGTAAGAATTCGGATCAGATTTTTAGTTATTTTGACCTCTTTGTTGTGATAATTAGGGTTAGGATAATCGTTAATTTGACCTTGTGAGACAACAAAGTTATTTTTTCAATTATTTTGATCCTTTATTTGATTGCGTATCTTGATAGTTTAGATTTGATTTTTAGTTGGTAATCTCATTATTTTAAAAAAACCACTAAAAATCTAAAAATATTTGAATTAAGATTCATTTGTTTTAGAATATTTTTTGTTATCTCGGCATATCTAGGATAATGATTTCAGTTCGAAAAATATAAAAAACCAAAAAAAGCTAAAAAATGCATTCATTTAGGATTTTTAGTTTCTGTTTAATTTAAATTGCATTTTTCATTACATGGCAATTTTAAATTTCGAATCTTTAATAAAAACAAAAAACATCATGCATATATCATGTATAATTAGGGCATGCTCTGCACATCATTGCATATTAAATAAATTGCATTTTAGATTTAGATAATGTCTTAGTTTAAATTAGGATTCGATATGACTTAATCCCCAATTTAAATTAGATAGAATCTTAATCTACTTAGATCATTTCAAATTTCATAAAATTTGTCTTAGGATAAATTAGTTGTAATTTATAGAATAGATTGCATTTTAAAATAAAAAATGTCATTTGCATGAAAATTTAGGTTCATGAAATGCACGTCATTTTATTGATTATTGTTAGGTTCATTTTTAATTGAAAATTGCCGTCATTAGATTAGGCCATTTAATAAATGTCGCGTGACATATAGCTCGCATATTAAATTGCAATGTTGCATATCATTTTAGTTGAAATAATTTTGTACGTCATTGCATTGCATTGCACATCATTAGAATTAAGTTATTTTGGTTAATTTAAATTGCATATAACAATTGCATGCTCATTAAGAGATCATAAAAATTTTTATTCATATGATTTAGGACATGTTGCCATGCCATATCATTTCATAGATTAAAAGCATCACATTGCATGTCATTAACATTATGTCATTTAAATTGCATTTAATTATTGCATTTCTTCATGTCGCATAGTTTAAGTCATGCTGCCATGTCATATTAAATTATTAACATGCATCGCATGATGTTCATTAAGAAAAGCGAAAACAAAAATTAAATTGCGTGTCAATTAAAATCATATCTAAGATGGTTGATGTGAATTCTGATTTAGTAATGCAAATGCTTTCGTTACTTTCGAAATATGTTTTGCATTATTTAACCGCTTTCTTGAGTGTTAAATTGGTGGTATGCGCACATGTATGATCACCTCACATGTTAGAAAGTTAAATTAAAATCAATTCAATTGCCAAACATTTTTCTTAAAAATGAAATAGAAAGGTACCGAAAGGGCACTAGGATAGTATAGTGTAACCAAGTCCCCGAACTCATAAATCTCTGGTTCGTAGGAGTAAAGTAAATCTCCCGTTACTTTACTTGGGTTTCTAATCGACCCACCAAAAATAGATTAGTGGCGACTCTTGATTGAAAATCATTTGCATGTTAAGAATTCAAACCCAAGTCGCGAATTGGTATGGGCTTGGGAGAGCCCGAGCTAAGCTTAAAGACTTAGTAATCCATTAGCCTAGTTTTAGGTGGTGAACCCGAAAAATTGGGTCGCGCGACAGCTTGGCGACTCCACTGGGGACTTGTGTTAAAAACACTTAGTGGACTTAGGCCAATTTTTCTTTTAAAAATGTTTTGTTTGGCAGCAAGGATCTCAGGTATGTCCCTAACATCCCTAAGGTGTTAAATGTTCTTGCAGATAGGAGTTATAAGGGGAGTAGTCTTTGCTAACCCCTGTCTTGTCTTGCGAGTTGGAGTAGGGATAAATGTTTGAATTTAAACTATAGAAGTGTTGCTTGCATTTAAATTGTTGTGCATGCTTTATTGCTTTAACACCACACTATTTGCACACACAACCCGCGGTCGGACTGGCTGCGATAGGATTTCTAGGATGGTGTTGAGAATGATACTTCCTCCAAAGCGAGACTGCTATGTAGAGGTTGACATTCTCTTCCCCGAAATTTCTTTCATGGTGTCAAATGTGTTTTGTCCATATCCGCGAGACTGCGTGACTATTGGACATTCCATTCGACTGAGCCGGAGTTAGGGGAACCTGACACGTTAATGCGAGACTGCAACGGTCAGATCATCCTCTTAGCTCCACTTTGTTAAGCCTGTCTAAAGTAGAGATCGAGCCTCACGTCTCATGTGTATGTCTATGTGATTGTCATTCATTTCCGTGAAAGTAAGTTATTTAAATTCTTCGTAATTTATTTACTTTATTATAATTTCGTCGGCCCATGACAATTAGGCTTCATCGACGGTCTTATTTCATATGCAATGGGGAAAACCGATATACAATTCATTTCCACTCCAAAAAAAGAGCTCGAAAGGTGGTTGGAACAATTGGATCAAGATGGTCAGAGATATGTGAAAGCCAGAATCGCCCGACTTCTTCCACTCGTTAGAGATCAACATCCACTCGGTGTGATTCGGGCACTCCCTCATTTCGGTGCCCACAAACTTCCACCTTCATATTTGGTAAGTTTGAATTGACTCCAACACTTGAAGAATATAGTCTCGCCATTGGAATGACCTTGGAAAAGGAGCTTGTTAGACCGCCTATCGGTATAGATCCTATTTCTGAATTATCACAATTTTTAGAAATTGAAGCCGAAGAAGTGAGGAAGGTTGTTAAAGCCAATTGCTATGCATGCCCATTTTCATTTTTGGAAGGCTGTTTTTTAAATCGACCCATGATTTCCAAAGCTAGGATTTTCATTTTAGCATTTTTTGGATTAATCGTTTTTCCTTATCGAAAAAATGCTATTAATCCTTCAATTTCATGGGTGGTTAATCGTGTTTGCAACGGGTTAAATTATGTTAATATGGTTTTAGCCGAAACATTTTTATCATTAACCCGTTTCAAACAAAATGAGGAAAAAATCATGCGGGCCCTCCCCGAACTTTTGCAAATATGGTTTTTCTCCCACATAAGAGGATTTGGGCACCTTATGAAGCAATTTAGGATTGATGATTTTAGGCACCCCATACAAAAGTTTGCGATCTTAGAACGTTTTTCCCCAAATAAACAGTATGCTCGTTGGATTAATTTTTTGAAAAACCCTAATCCTAAGGCATTCCTATGGCATTCTAAATGGTTTCGAGTGGAGGAAGCTCGTTTCTCACACAAGTATGATGAGCCAATTCCATTGTTGGGCTTCTCTCGGTGCGACTTCTTACTACCCGTATAGGGTGGCCCGTCGCACAAAGCTCTTCAAGAAATTCCTCCGCCACTCAAGACAGAGTTGTTCCAAGTTCGTTTTATTCAAGCAAACTATGATTACTTTAAGGAGATCCAGATGATTATTGCTGCATGGAACGAATGCCATCCAGAGAAGATTTTGGTACCCAAGAGACTAAAAGGCGAGGAGGAGATTCACCATGCGTCAACATTCTACATCCAACAACATCGGATTCCCGCCACCCCGCGTCCAAAGTGGTCCATGATGTGACTGAAAAACCAACCCAACGAGCACAAATTGAGCATCTTAAGCGGAAAGTGGAAATGATTGAAGCGGAAAATAAGAGGCTTCGCAAGGCGTTGAAATCCCGAAAGCATATAAAATGAGACGTCTTGAATTTTGATTCCTAGTTCAATGTTTAGGACTTTGATTTCTAGTTCAATGTTTTCAATTTTTAGATTCAATGTTTAGGGATTTCGCGTTTCAATTCTTAGTTCATTGTTAGGAAACTTGGTTAAAATTTCAAATAAAATCAAAGGCGATTAGACTATTGTCATGGGCCATTTTTCCTATCTCGTCATTGGTTCTTACATTATTTTTATTTGATTAGGTTATAACGGATCCGCCACGCTCGCCAATCATCACGCGATTAAGAACTAGAATGGCCGAACAAACCGAAATGCGTGATCGTGTCTCCGCTGTAGAGACTCAACTCCAACAAGTACTCGCCTCTTTACAAACCTGGTGACGGATCAACTCCAATTCCTCCAAGCAAATCCACCACCGCGCCCACTCTTCCCGAGATAGTTGTCCCGGCCGGCGAAAAGGGCCCAAGCGGGTGTGGATGATATGCCCGGGCTAGAGGATGATCCATTCCCGATCAATGTGGAAAAGGCTAAGCCTGTCGATCCCTAAGACGGAGCAGATGAACGCTTGGCGAAGGTAGAAGAAAAGCTGAAACAATTGCGGAGTCACGAGTTCACTCCCGTTCGACTTGTCCGTATACGAGAAAGTCAAGGTGCCAACGAAATTCAAAATGCCGGAGTTTGAGAAATATGACGGTACCTCTTGCCCAAAGGCTCATTTGCGATGTACCACGTACGCATGGCTCGATGTCAAGAATGAGCCTCTCATGATCCAATCATTTCATGCAAGTTTGACTCGGGCCCGCTCCGAACCGGTATGTGATGAAAAATGTGAACCTCCTCGGCACTGAATGAAGTAGCCGATGCGTTCCTCAAACGGTACAAATTCAATATGGACATTGCACCTTCTCGAGAAGACTTGGAGCGTATGGAAAAGAAAAGGAGTGAGTCCTTTAAAGAATATGCTGTGAGATGGAGAAACTTGGCGGCTCAAATTACTCCTGAGCCTACCAACAAGGAGCCGATGAAATTGTTTGTGAAGACCCTCCCATCCGAGTTTCGCAATCGGATGGCCAAGACATATGTCGAAAGCTTCAATCGCCTTATTCCCGTAGGAGAACAAATCGAGATGGGGATAAGGGAAGGATGGTTTACTCGAGCCATCTAGTAAAAGATTCACTGCCAAGAAGGAGAAGGAAGCGGCTGTAGATGTGAATGTGGCTTTTAACCAAGAAAATGTCAAACGTGCCCCGGCTATCCAAATGAATCCAAGACAACCACAAGCTGCTGGCCGTCAATCATTTGCCCAGCGAATAATAGAAGGCAATTTTCTCCTCTCCCTGGGTCTCCATCCCAAGTGCTGACGATCCTCCGAAAGAAGGGTTTGCTTACTAATGAACCAAAGCGTCCCAATCGCGAAAGCATTCGTGGTTATGATCCGACAAAGAAGTGTGACTACCACAACGGTGAATTGGGGCATTCAACTGACGAATGTTTCACCCTCAAGCACAAGATCCAAAATCTTTTGGACACGAAGGCCTTCTCATTTCAAACTCGCTCACCAAATGTCCAAAAAATCCGCTACCGAGCATGAGGGTACGGTAAATGCTATCTTAGAACCCGGTTAGACGGATCAAGAACTCGAAGGTGCATGTGGCGATGCCTACAATGGATTGGTGAGAGCTGGATATTATTCAGTCAAGAAGATGTTTCCCTATCACCGATGAAGGAAAGAATTGCCGAAATGGTGGATGACGGCATTATTGTGTATGCCGACCATAATTGTGTGGTTTCCACTATTTCCCATATCATCATCGATTGGGAGGAGGAGCAGGCTGCTCTCGATGATGGTAAGGAAGAAGTAGATCCGTCACTCGCAGATATGCCCCCACTAGAAGATGCAATTGATGAGGAGATTGTGATCGAGATACCTCAACCATATGAGTATGTCAACAATAAGGCAGTACCTTGGTCTTATGACCTAGATGTTGACCTTGTTACAAGGTCTGGTCGAACCTATGCTCAAAATAATGCTCAACCTGCAAAGCCCGTCACTGACGAAGAAGCTAAGGAATTTCTGGCTGTGATTAAAGCAAGTGAGTATAATATCGTCGATCAATTGCGAAAGATGCCTGCTCGATCTCTTTGCTTGAGCTCCTCCAAACCTCCTCTCGTGCATCAAAAGTCGCCGATGAAGATTCTTAGTGAAATTCGTGTACCCGAAATTGATTGAGGCGAGATAAACCGGAGGATTTTGTGGGATCGGTCCTTCTCAAGGACATGATCGCTTTTCGATGAGGAATTCCCTCTTGAGGGTAGGGGGCATAATAAAGCACTCTACATATCCGTCAAGCACAAGGTTTCTCATGTGTCCCGAGTGCTCATCGATAATGGGTCCGCCCTAAACATATGTCCATTGGCCACTCTTCACCGCCTCAAGGTAGACCCGTCCAAAATACATGCTGCGAAGACTTCTGTGAGAGCTTTTGATGGAACGAAGAAGGAGGTGATCGGGGAAATTAACCTTGATGTGCAAATAGGGCCGGTCATCTTCAACATTCCTTTCCAAGTACTTGGATATCCCTACCGGTTTCAATTTTTTGTTAGGTCGTCCTTGGATACATACTGCCGGTGCAGCTTCCTTCGAGTCTACATCAAGCTGTAAAATTTGTGATCGAAAGGAAGCCGGTCACCGTGTATGGTGAAGAAGACCACCGGATTTATCACGAAACAGCTATCCCCTATGTAGAGCCGGATTCTCAGCTCGAATCAAGTTACCACTCGTTTGAGTTAGTGTCTACCATACATGCTTCCCGAGGTTCATCATCGCCCACTCCCGAGGTTTCGATGCTGCCCTCATGGTAGGAAGAGTAATGGTTGGAAATGGTTTCGTCCCTGGCAATGGGCTTGGAAGAAATGGCCAGGGCATTCGCAACCCCATTGAAGCCCCTCAGAGGTCCCAATCTGCTGGGTTAGGGTACCATGGAAGAGGCGGGGGAAGTTCTAGAAGGCAAAGACAGGGAAGGCATAACTCGCCACCTGAGCAAGGGCGAGGAGGCAAAATTTACCACCTCCAAACATTCACGAGACGTTCCCCGGTCCTCCAATTATGATGCAAGATGAAGTCAAGTGATGGATACTCTCGGACAGCCAAGTGGCAAGTTCAACTATATGGTGAAGTATTCGGCTCCTCCCGCTTTTACTTTGATGCCCGCAACATAGTTCCAAGTGGATGGGATGGCATGGATGATCCAACGCCTTCAAAGACGGAAAATTCTGACGACACCCTAGAAGGAATTTCAAGCTTGTTCGATGACCTCTTCATTGGACACATTGATGGAGAGCCTCTGGAAGAAGCGGGCCCCGGCCCACAAGAGTAACCTTTTATCACTTTTGTACAGTCCCCGCGTGGGAATTTTTATTGCTTTCTAGGATTTGTTTTCAATTTCTTCTTTTTCACTTTCTTCTTAGGACTTGAATTGCATTTTCCATTCAATAAATTGTAATTAAGTGATGAACGTCAATGAAATTGGAAGTTTTGTTTTGAGGGCATGATGAGGTACACCAAACCAGCCCTGATGATATCCAAATGATAAAACAAAATCAAAATCTAAGGAGAATTCTGAGGCCTGGGCTTTATCATGCTTTCTCATGTCAAAATGTTTCAAAAATGCTTTTGCAAAAAAGTTTCAAAAAAATTTTATATGAGGTACAACTGGTAAAGCTACAGCTGCTTCTATTTACCCCGTTTGTCTTTTTTTGACCATTCTATTTCATGTTTCGGGGATGATCATATAGCATGCAAGGGTGTGGAAATGGTCCAATCTAATGTAGTAAGCGCCGATAATGATGATCTTGAAGATTCGATCGAGGATCCTATTGACGTGCAACGTAGTTGGGAACAACATGAAAAACCAAGGCTCTTACGACCGAGCAAACTATCACTATTAATCTAGGTGATATTGAAGAAGCCAAGGAGGTGAAAATTGGAGCAAATCTCCCCAAAGATGAGGCCAAGCACCTGACTCAACTATTGAAGGAATATCAAGACATATTTGCATGGACCTACGCTGATATGCCTGGGTTAAACCCGTCAATTGTGGAACACTGTTTGCCTATTAATCCGGACGTGCCACCTAAGAAGCAGAGGTTGCGGAGGACTAAACCCGAGCTCTCAAAGAAAATAGAAGAAGAAGTGATGAAGCTTTTGAAAGTTGGATTCATTGAGGTCTCGCAATATCCTGAATGGGTAGCAAACATCGTCCCAAAGTGATGAAGAAGGATGGCCGGGTTCGGGTTTGTGTCGATTATCGGGATTTGAACAAGGCTAGCCCAAAAGATGACTTCCCACTACCTCACATAGATATCCTTGTTGATAGTACTGCCGGATTTGAACTATTCTCATTTATGGATGGTTTTTCTGGGTACAATCAGATAAGGATGAAGGAGGAAGACAAAGAGAAAACTGCATTCATCACTCCGTGGGGAACCTTTCATTATAAGGTCATGCCCTTTGGACTCAAGAATGCAGGGGCAACCTACCAAATGAGCTATGGTAGCACTATTTCATGACATGATGCATCAAGAGATCGAGGTTTATGTTGATGACATGATCGCCAAGACTCGACCTGGAGAAAGCCACGTTAAGACCTTGAAGAAGTTGTTTGAGCGGCTCCGTGAGTTCAAGCTTCGTCTAAACCCTACTAAATGCGTGTTTGGAGCAGCATCTGGTAAATTACTTGGATTTATCGTGAACAAGAAAGGGATTGAGATCGACCCGGCTAAAGTTAAGGCTATATGTGAGCTACAACCTCCATCAACAGTGAAAGAAGTCCGAAGTCTTTTGGGCAGATTAAATTATATTGCTCGGTTCATTTCCCAGCTTTCCGAAACTGCCAAGCCATTCTTCAAGCTTCAAAAAAGAATGCACGAGTCAATCGGGGATGATGAATGTCGAAAATCATTCGACAAGTTGAAACAATACTTGATGAATCCGCCGCTTCTTGTCCCGCCATCACCGGGGCATCCTTTGATTCTCTATCTCACTATTCATAGTGAGTCTTTGGGTGCGATGTTGGCACGGGAAGGCCCCCCGACAAAAAGAACGAGCCATTTATTACTTGAGTAAAAATTCACCGTGTCGAGTTGAAATATTCGATATAGAAAAGACTTGTGCTTTGCACTAGTGTGGGTGTTACATAGATTGAGACAAAGATACACGCATTACTGACATTTCTTGTAATCGAGAACGATCCTATCAAGTACCTACTTGATCGGCCAACTTTGGTGGGTAAGTTGGCTAAGTGGCAAATTTTGATTTCGGAATTTGATGTGCAATATATGCCACGTAAGTCGGTTAAGGGTCGAGTGATCGCCGATTTATTAGCTGAGAATCCAGAAGTCTCAAATAATGATGATCGTTCCTTGGATGACCGTATCTTGAGTATAAATGAAGATTCATGGACTATGTTCTTTGATGGAGCTGTGAACTTGTCTGGTTCTGGCACTGGAGCAGTTTTGATATCCCCAGACGGGCAACATCACCCAATAGCTGCGAAACTGATATTCCCATGCACTAACAATACAAATGAGTATGAAGCTTGCATCCTCGGGCTTCAAGCTGCAATCGAGATGGGTGTAACCAAACTAAAAGTGTTCGGGGACTCCGCGTTGATCATATTGCGGAACCGTAGGAGAATGGAAGACTAAGGATGCTAAATTGCTCCCGTATCACAAGTACCTAGAAGATTTGATCAAGGAATTCGATGAAGTTGCATTCGAATACTTATCGAGGTCTCACAATCAATTCGCGAGATGCACTCGCCACTTTATCATCTATGTTGCAAGTCACCAACGGATTAGAAGTTGAGCCATTGAAGATAGAAGTTCTGCCAAGACCGGCTTATTGTATCTTTGGTGACGAAGAGTCCGACGGAAAACCATGGTATTACGATATCATGAACTACATCCAAAAACAAGGATTCCCGAGGGAAGTACTCCGTGATAGGAAGTACATCATGAAGATGGCCTCAAAATTCTTCGTTAGTGGTGAGAATTTGTACAAAAGATCTTATGATTCAATCTTGTTGCGGTGTGTGGATGCAGCTGAAGCCACTCAAATCATGCAAGAAGTTCACGAAGGAGTATGTGGCCCTCATATGAATGGACACATGATGGCTAAGAAGATCATGAGATTAGGCTATTATTGGCTCACGCTAGAAGGCGACCGTATTCAAAGCATGTTCGAAGTTGTCATCGTTGCCGGTCCATGGTGATAAGATAAATATTCCACCAACAAGTCTTTGCACCAGTTTTCCGAGCCATGGCCCTTCTCAATGTGGGGCATTGACGTGATTGGCCCAATAAATCCAAAAGCTTCCAATGGTCATAGATTCATTTTAGTGGCCATAGACTATTTTTCAAAATGGATTGAAGCTATGTCATTTGCAAGTGTCACCGCCGCAACGTTGCGAAGTTCATCAAACGTGACATAATTGCTCGCTATGGTGTCCCCGAAATGATTATCACCGATAACGGGACAAATTTGAACAATAGGCTTGTTGATGAGTTGTTCAAAGAAATTCAAGATCAAGCATTTGAATTCGTCCCCTTATCGCCCTCAAATGAATGGGGTCCGTTGAAGCGGCCAATAAGAATATTAAGAAGATCTTGGCTAAGACAGCTGAGAATTATCGAGATTGGCATGACAGATTACCCTTCGCATTGTTGGCGTATCGGACATCGATTCGTACTTCTACTGGGGCAACTCCTTTTGCGTTGGTATATGGCATGGAGGCAGTTTTACCTGTGGAAGTGGAGATCCCTTCTCTAAGAGTATTATCCCAAGTGGAATTATCTGAGGCAGAATGGTCGCAACAAAGACTTGAACAATTAAACTTGATTGATGAGAAAAGACTGAAGGCTCTCTGCCATGGCCAAACATATCAACAGAGAGTAGCCAGATCTTTCAATCAAAAGGTGCGGCCGAGACATTTCGAGGTAAATGATCTTGTTCTAAGGAAACAGCTTGCCAATTTTTCCAGATCCTGGAGGGAAATTCGCTCCAAACTACAAAAGGGCCCATATGTGGTAAAGAAAGTACTTCATGGCGGTGCTTTGATCTTGGCTGAAATGGATGGTCGTGTGTTTTCCACTCCCGTTAATTCGATGCTTTGTCAAGAAGTATTACCCATGAATAGAATTTGTCATATCATGTTTTGAATTGCAAATATTTTATGATGAATAAATTGCCTCATTGAAGTGCAAATTCAAACTTGTTGCAAATATTGCATGTTTTTCTTGATGAATTATGTGAGTTAAATTGAATGTGCCAAATGGGATACTTTGGAATGATGAAAGGCAAACCCCGTTCCATACACTATTCCATACACCGACCCCCCAAAGAAGTTATGAGGAAAAATTCCATGCCTATGAGGAAAAGGGTGATCTTGCAAAGGGTACGACAACTGAAGTGATGAGAGGCAGTTTCTTCTGCTACCCAAAACACTACGAGTATATCCATTGTTCAGCCCTTTGAGCCCACACACATGAAGAGCTTTTTAAATTATCCCTGTCAAGAATCGTCTCATACTGGGACAAGATTTGAAATGAATGATAGGAGTTTTCTTACTCACACTTGCATCAATCTTCGAGTATTGCTTTTACCGTGTGACTTGTATGATAATTTAAAGTGCCTTAGGACGACGAAGAGCGCTTCTTTCTCTATCCCATACACTTTACCCATTGTATAACCCCTTGAGCCTATGAACTCATTTCACACTAAACCCAGTTGGTGATCATCCTCCACACCGGGGGCAAGGCAAAAGGAACCATTTCAAGTAACATGGCTTAGAATGTCAGTAAAGGATGGTTGTGCAAACTTCAAAGAAAATAAGTGCAAAAATGGGGCATGAAAAAGCAAAGGTGCCTGGTAAAAGCAAGGCCAATGCCAAAAGGAAAAATCAAACACTTGATGAAGTGATTCGTATCTCCAACAAGGTGATACCCAAAAAAAAAAAAAAAAAAAAAAAAAAAAAAAAAACTCAAATGTTGAGACGTTGCAATCAAGTGGAGTTGTGATGCGAAGAAAATCTTCAACAATGGGGAGGAAAATTGTTAGAAATGTCAAAATGATCACCAACTTTGACCCCTTAAACACTTTTTGAGACGAATGATCCTTCATCTCTCAACTCATAAACCCAACCTACGTTACATCCCTTACAAAGTCTCTTCAGATTAGGGCATTTGAATTAACGTAGAAGTTCATAGGTTTGAAAGCATCGCTTGAAGAAGTGCGAGTAAAATAATTTCTGCTTCACTTCTCATGTTTCTTGGCTTGTAAACCCCGAGATAATTGCGGAATATCACTTATTTTTCAAAAGCCTCGACTCAAAGAGTCTCCTTTGTTAAACCGTTGACCAAGCCTATATTACGGTCCCTGTTAAAGACCTCTCAGATTGGTAAGGTCGTACCACTTGCAAGATTGCTCGAACCCTTGTTTGACATGATGATGGAAAGATAAAGTGATTGTCAAAAATCCTGCATCAAGGGTCGGGATAAAACAACCCATTTTAATGAGGATGAGTGAAAAGTCCTTTCTCGCACCAAGAGGTCCCTCATTTGACACATCCATGACACTCATGTGTTCGATTGGAACATTCCTTGTGGAATCTTTCCCAATGGAAATTAGGTGATGCAGGCTTGATATAAATCACAACGCATGAACCTCCCTTAAATTAATGCATGTTTGTAATCACAAATGCATCTTGCTCCTCTTATGACCATATTTTGCAGAGGACATTTCCCTCAGAAACAGAGATGACACCAGGTAAGTATATCTCTATCCATACCTTAAATACTTGTCATTGTGCAGGTATTCCCTTTTGAAAACACCGACACTCGACTGAGTTGTCCCCTAAAGATTTTCCTCCAGATTCAATCTGATTAAGGCGACCGAAGAATGGTTCGGGTCCTGGTTAGTTGACCTCTGTTGCAAGGCTGGGCGACCGAAGAATGGTTCGGGTCCTAGCTAAGCAAAACCTCGTTTAGGCGACCGTAGAATGGTACGGGTCCTAGACAAAACCTATTTCCCTATTCAGGCGACCGTAGAATGGTACGAGTCCTGGAAGGTAAATCCCGTTTAGGCGACCGTAGAATGGTACGGGTCCTAGACAAAACCTATTTCCCTATTCGGCGACCGTAGAATGGTACGGGTCCTGGAAGGTAAATCCCCGTTTAGGCGACCGTAGAATGGTACGGGTCCTAGACACAACCAAACACTGTCATACTGGGCGACCGTAGAATGGTACGAGTCCTGGAAAGGCAGCCTCTTTACGAAACCATGTTACTATTTTAGGCGGCCGTAGAACGATACGGGTCCTAGATATGTAACACCGCTTACCTTGAATCACTCTACCCTCCTTAAAGGTAAGATATTCCGGGTAAGTTTTTTTGACATCTCGATGTCGGATCTGGATGTCTCCATTTGCTACCTGTTACACTTTTCAAGGAACCTGAGTGAAAGTTGGGTACTTGTAGAGTAAATAGGAACTTATCATGTACCTCAAGATGCTCTACCGCACTGACTGGTAAGTAATTGCAGGTACGTTCTTTCCTTTCACATCATGCATTTTGCATTAGCATTTCCATGCACCATATAAATTGCATTTTAAAATGGAATTCATTTGCAAAAAAAAAAAAAAAAAAAAAAAAAGCAATCATTTAATACATGTGCATAGTCAAAATTTAGGTCTCAATTTGTCTTTGAAGACAACCTCTTCGAGCTCACCTTCAAAGAGGGGCAGCTGTTGACACCTAGATTTTGACGGTCCGTTTAGTCATTAATTGCATAGTATATAGATTTAGATTGCATTTATTTTGTTATTTGCATATTTTGGACCGGTGGTGAATATGTTCAAATTAGTTGGACTAAGCCCACGAGCTTTGGTTGGCCCAAGCCCATGTTTTTTTGATTGGAAATTATCTCGTAGAAAATTGAGATTTGATGCGATATTACGGTAGTTTTCAACGTTTGAAAAATCATATTGCAATCTTATCTTTAGTCTTTTGGGTAAAATCGTTGGGAATATTAAGGAGGATAAAGAATAATCTAAAATATTTTGTTGCAGATAGAAATCTCGAAAGATTTTAAAGTTGATTAATGGATCTTTATCTTGAGTGAATTATCTGGAAAATCTTCAAAAAAATTTCGGATTATCTTTAATCGCTGAGTCGATATAAAATCTTCAATGGTCAAGTGAGTCGAACTTAGAAGATTTTAATAGATGATTTTAGATTTTGAAATCTCTTTTTGGTCGAGCACATCTCGTCTTTTCGAAGGGTAATCTTCAGCGATTGGGTTGTTGTGCAAATTTTCGTAGGTCTATAAATAGGGGTGGCCTTCTCTTCGTCAAAAAAAAAAAGGGGGCCAAAAGGAAACCATCCGTAGAGCTGTGAGAAAAAGAATACACAAAAGAAGAGAAAAAGTTCTTTCGTGCGGTGGCCCTCCATTCGTGCCTTTGAAAAGTCAACACAAAAGGTGAGGTTTTGAAAGTGTGTGCAGAGAGAAAAAGTGAAAAAGGAGAGAGAGGCCGTCCGTGAAGGTCTTGGGAAAAGTAAAGAAGCACAAAGAGAGAGGAAAGGACGTGCGGCAGAGAGGAGAGAGAGGGGGAAAAGAAAAAAAGAAAAAGGAAAGAGGGCTCCTGTTCATCATCTTCTCCGAGTCTCCCTTGCCGTCCCACCTGCTGGCCTTCGCTGTGCCGGTTGCCGCCGCTGCTGCCTTGACGCCGAGACGCCGCCGCGCTCCCCCGTTCCACGAGACCCGACGCCGGCGACCCACGACGCCTTGCCACCGTCTCCAGACGCAGCTGCTGCCGAAGCCGCGACGGCCACCGATCCGACCTCCACTTGAAGTTCGATCCCACCGATTGCTGTCCAAAAATCCGAGCCACGACCCGGAGTCCTCTGTTCGTCGCACACGTTTCAGATCTCGCGATTCCGACGGCCTCCCGCCACTCAAGCCCTTGCACCGGTCACTGCAGCCCTTGCGACGACCCACGACGCCGGTAGCAGCCCACCGCCGAGTTGGTCTCCGCCCCGCATGCCGTTCCGAGCTTGTTCCCCATCCAAGCGACGCCATTGTAGCACCGGTGACCAGCCGGACCGACGACCATTCCTCTTGAGACTCACAGTCACGCGTGGGAAAGAAAAGAAGAAAAACAAGGAAAAGAAAAGCAACGGAAAAAGCAAAATTAATTAGGTGGTTTTTACTTTTCATTTATTTTACTTTATTTTGTTTATATTCTTTAGTTTATTTGCTTAATGGGATCTCAATGTTCACTTTATGAATCTCGTAGGCATTATCCGAAAGGGTTATCCCTAAACTTATTGTAATTATTAATTTGACCCGTAAGATGTCGGGTTATTTTTTTAATTACTTTAATTTTTGGGGTTTGTTGATAGTTTTTAAATACTGAATCAATGTAATTATTAATTTGATCCGTAAGAATTCGGATCAGATTTTTAGTTATTTTGACCTCTTTGTTGTGATAATTAGGGTTAGGATAATCGTTAATTTGACTCGTGAGACAACAGTTATTTTTTCAATTATTTTGATCCTTTATTTGATTCCGTATCTTGATAGTTTAGATTTGATTTTTAGTTGGTAATCTCATTATTTTAAAAAAACCACTAAAAAATCTAAAAAATATTTGAATTAAGATTCAGTTTGTTTTAGAATATTTTTTGTTATCTGGCATATCTAGGATAATGATTTCAGTTCGAAAAATATAAAAAACCAAAAAAAGCTAAAAATGCATTCATTTAGGATTTTTAGTTTCTGTTTAATTTAAATTGCATTTTTCATTACATGGCAATTTTAAATTTCGAATCTTTAATAAAAACAAAAAACATCATGCATATATCATGTATAATTAGGGCATGCTCTGCACATCATTGCATATTAAATAAATTGCATTTTTAGATTTAGATAATGTCTTAGTTTAAATTAGGATTCGATATGACTTAATCCCCAATTTAAATTAGATAGAATCTTAATCTACTTAGATCATTTCAAATTTCATAAAATTTGTCTTAGGATAAATTAGTTGTAATTTATAGAATAGATTGCATTTTTAAAATAAAAAATGTCATTTGCATGAAAATTTAGGTTCATGAAATGCACGTCATTTTATTGATTATTGTTAGGTTCATTTTTAATTGAAAATTGCCGTCATTAGATTAGGCCATTTAATAAATGTCGCGTGACATATAGCTCGCATATTAAATTGCAATGTTGCATATCATTTTAGTTGAAATAATTTTGTACGTCATTGCATTGCATTGCACATCATTAGAATTAAGTTATTTTGGTTAATTTAAATTGCATATAACAATTGCATGCTCATTAAGAGATCATAAAAATTTTTATTCATATGATTTAGGACATGTTGCCATGCCATATCATTTCATAGATTAAAAGCATCACATTGCATGTCATTAACATTATGTCATTTAAATTGCATTTAATTATTGCATTTCTTCATGTCGCATAGTTTAAGTCATGCTGCCATGTCATATTAAATTATTAACATGCATCGCATGATGTTCATTAAGAAAAGCGAAAACAAAAATTAAATTGCGTGTCAATTAGAAATCATATCTAAGATGGTTGATGTGAATTCGATTTAGTAATGCAAATGCTTTCGTTACTTCAAATATGTTTTGCATTATTTAACTGCTTTCTTGAGTGTTAAATTGGTGGTATGCGCACATGTATGATCACCTCACATGTTAGAAAGTTAAATTAAAATCAATTCAATTGCCAAACATTTTTCTTAAAAATGAAATAGAAAGGTACCGAAAGGGCACTAGGATAGTATAGTGTAACCAAGTCCCCGAACTCATAAATCTCTGGTTCGTAGGAGTAAAGTAAATCTCCCGTTACTTTACTTGGGTTTCTAATCGACCCACCAAAAATAGATTAGTGGCGACTCTTGATTGAAAATCATTTGCATGTTAAGAATTCAAACCCAAGTCGCGAATTGGTATGGGCTTGGGAGAGCCCGAGCTAAGCTTAAAGACTTAGTAATCCATTAGCCTAGTTTTAGGTGGTGAACCCGAAAAATTGGGTCGCGACAGGCCAGTTAGAGTGATATACAAAATTGCCTCGCTAATATTGAAGATGGCGTAGGACTGATGTCCATTGTCCTTTGACAACTCTTGAGGCAAATAGAGTTCACTTAGGCCAAGCCCAACCCCATAATTGCTTTATCACGAGAAAACACACTAGAGACACTTGAGAACTTGCCAAAGGATGAGCAACATGGTAGACACTTTGCAAGGATTATGAAGAAGCTGAGTTAGCTATAGGATCAAGATCCCATTGATTTGTCTAACTATGTCAATGTTAAAATTCCAGAAAAAGCTCAAAGTGCCTAAATGCGAGAGGTACGCCAATGCCTCTTACCCAGAAGCATATTTGTAGGCTTACCTGGTTCGAAGAATGATTCAATCATACCAATCAAATCTAACTGGCCCCGCCTTACGGTGGTACATTGTAAGGAGGATTACTCTCCTTAAGACTTGAGAGGAATTGATTGATGCTTTCCGCCAAGAATATAATGTTGACATCGATATCGACATCAATATCACCCCACCTCATGAAGAGCCAACAGGTGTGGAGACGAAAGATAATAAGTTCTTAAGGGGATATGCCGCGTCAAGGAGGAGCTTGATCAACCAGTTTGACTCGGAGCCAATAGAAGAAGGATCGACAAAGAAAATATCGATGTAGCTTTGCTTGATGAAGGGACTACTGAGCAGTATCCTATTACCGAGAAGCTTCCTACTAAAAAAGACAAGGAGCCCGTGGATGAGATCAATACTATAAAACCTATTTAGATCTGGAGCATAGTAGCTCAACTTCCTAGACTTACCGCAAGAGCCAAGGTCCAAAGAGTGTTGACCCCCATCAACCGAGAAAGCGAAACTTCACCATCTCCCAGTCCCCTTGACAAGCTCAATCTGGCAAAACAAAGGGCTTTACTCAAAAGGTCAGGATTATGTGTCAAGAAAAGAAAGCCTAGGCAATCCAAGCCAACGCTTGCCACCGAACAAAGGCAAAGTCTGATAGCCAATGGGCCGCCACGCTAAGGCTTCGAACGTTGCCCATGGTACAATCCCGAGAGCTATCAGTGTTGTATAGATGAGGTTAGTCATTCATCGAATAATTGCCTCTAATCCACGCATACGGTCCAAAGCTTGTTAGAAGGGGGAACATTTGCTCTTTAGGGTTATCTCCCAATGGGCTACTAAATTTGTCATTCGACCACGAGGATGACATAAACAACTCATCCTCGATTGGAAATTTCAACCTGGAAGAAAACAATAAAATGATCTCGGAATTCCCTAAAATAGCAGAATTCATCACCATAATTAATGGAATGTCGATGCAATAAGAGGACCGGTTGCCTAACCAAAATACAATGAGACCATCTTGCCTCCACAGGATTATGATTCCGGAAAAAATGGGAGTACCTAATCTCTATAAATATAATTGCACAACTTGCCCCATTTTCCACTTGCAATGTTTCTAGGCTGAAATGAGTTAGTATTGCAACCAAACGCCATTCATAACTTAGACCTTCCAAGAGAGTCTCATGGGGCCCGCATTACAGTGGTTCTTCATGGCAAGGATCTACTTTATAAGATATTGGAATGAGCTATCTTCCATGTTTCTTCATATGCGGAAATGTAAAGGCTTGCGTGATGCAAGCTAACCCTTAATTGCCCGATGAAGAAATGATGAAGCTATTTATAAAAGCCTTACTCCATAAGCATCACTCTTGGTTACATGGATTGCGCTTCCGTAACTTCAACGAAGTGATCCTCTCATGCGAATACTTTAAGTCTCCTGGGGCGAAGAACTCAAATGCGCTTGATTTCGGGGTCAACACTATCAACTATCAAAATGCTCCTTGTCATAGGAGTCTTCATGAGTTTTGGTTATTTTTATAACCTCATGTTTTTATCCTGTTTAATATGTTACTGTTGCACTTTCCATTCCAATAATATAATTTGTTTTCACTCAATGAATGTATAATTTCAATATTTCGAGAACATGAGGTGGTATTTCAAACTGGTTCGATGATGCTATCCAATCATGAAAAGAAAATATCATCCAAAGAGAATTCTGATGGCTGGCCTTCCTCGTGCTTCCATAAAAAAGAAAAAAACCTTTTTTGAAAAAAAAAACATTTCATTACCAAAAACTTTTTTCAAAGTAGATGTCAGATTTAGTCTTGTTTGTTTGACTTACTTCGTATCTTAGAACATCATTTTGTTGACTTAGCTTGATAGGGGGCATTTGAAAATGGCACGTCATGTGGACTGATTGGTTTCTAAAACACTTTTTCAAGAAAGTATGGGCAAATAGAAAAAATCACCCTGTTTCAAAAAAATGGTATGTCTTATTCCTTGAACATAATTTTGGGAATGACGCTCGCTCTCTTTTATTTATAGGAGACGAAAAGATAGGACATAATAGGCACATGCACGCAGTTGAACTCGACACACGCATGTCATGATAGCTTAGGGTAGGGCAACTTGGGAATCCTCTTCCATGCTACTCTTAGCCTCCCCAATTTTGCGAGCCATCCCTAGAGCTCTGCACGCTCCACCTTACACCTGCACAACTCTGCCTCAAGTCTGAGCAGTGTCTCCTTTGCACAATGTACTCCAAGAGACTAGACATTATAGTGTCATTGATGGGACGTTCAGCTTTGACAAGCCAAGGAACACAAAGAAGGAATTCCTTCTCTTCCTTTGAATTGGCTACTGTCAATAAGGAGAAAATCCAGATAGTCGAGGTAATCTCTAGCCCCTTGTTCTAGATGATGATTTTAGAATTTCGAAACTTCATTTTTTGTTCCAGACATATGCTCTTCTAAGAAGTGATTGTTATTAGAAAATTGAAGGTTTTGACTATCCATATCAGATTCCATGGAAGTTTGAGATATATGACTTTGCCCAATGTTGCTGATGTTCATGTTCCTGTGATTAAAGGCAAGAGAAAAAAATTCCATAAAAGGAAGGCCTTGAAGATGTGCATACATGGCCACAAATGAGAATGACCAATTAAAAGGGATGCTGAATATGACAAGACAAAATAACCGTCACCAACATTCAAAATATTCTGAGAAGTCATTGAATACAAACTCTAGAAAAAGGTAATTTGGTATCGTTTCCAATATCCCCCTTCTAAATTCGCTTTTGACATAGTTTCTCTATTGACAGGAAGTATCGGGATTCAAGGAACAAATTCAATGGGTTAATTTGAGCAAACTAATATTAGCCAAGCAAGCGTATGAGAGTAACTCATATCAAATTCACCTAACTCGGTGTGAAAAAAATGTGCCGTCCCAAAGTCGGTTGATTAAATGAAAAGAGAAGCGCTCCATGGATACTACCAGTGCCTTGGCTTGGTGGTATGGGGGATGAAGCGGTTCGGAAACAAATGGGGTTTGATCCCCGGAAGCGGCAACTAGGTTGTCATATGTAAAAAAACCTAATAATTTTTTTTTTTTTACGTCTCTTGCTTTTGCAAAATTGGGAAAGTGTTTGACCTAATGAGATCAAAAGTGCAGGACTTCATACCCTCTTCAAGCCTTAGGATTATGAGCCTTTTTAATTGACCAATGGAGGGTAATGTTGTATCGCTCCTAATTGTTCAACTCCTAAGAATTTATAAGCTAATGTATTCCCCCTATCCATTGAAGGATCACCTCACTACTGAAGGTATGGATGACAAATCAAGGAGAGGCATGTCAAACTCTGATAAACTCTCCCAAACAAAATGGCTTTTCAAACATCGCCAAAGAGGATCCTAGGAAGCTTTTGGGCCTTATTTCACATTTGATTTTGGCCCTTCTTAATAATTTATTTTCTCTTGTGCAGAAGCAAAAGTAGACGCATCCGTCGAATCAAATATGAAGACCCTAAAAGTCTAATGGTAGTGTTTTGTTTGAACTTGTCTAGGCTAGTCCTTAAAACAACAAATATGAAAAACTAGGAGCATGGAAAAACAATGTGCCTGGTAAAAGTAAGGTCAATGCCCATAGACGAGAAAATTAAATTAAAAACTAAGAGCATGAAAAAGCAGTGTGCCTAATAAGAAGTAAGGCTGACACCCTTAGACAAAAAGTGAATTTTAGCCATTTGTACTCCCAAGAAAAGCTGCTGTCGTGATTCAATTAATGGAGCCTCCATGAAGATAATATCTGGCGGTAAGAAGAAAGACTGGTGAAAATGCCAAGACAATCACCAATTCCCACCATTTTACACGTGAACCGAGCTTACGTTGCATCCTTTTGTAAAAGTCTTTTTAGATTAGGTCACTTTAATTAACGTAAGACTTCATATGTTTATAAGCATCGCTCCAAGAAGTATGGACAAAATTATTTCTATCTCTTTTTGCAGGGTTCTTGACTTGTAAACCTGGAGATAATCGTGTTGCATTTCTTTCATAAGCCTTGACCTTGATGGTCTCTTTTGATAAGCCGTTGACCAAGCCTATATTACGGTCTCAACAAAGACCTCTTAGATTGGTAAAGTCGTATCGTTTGCGAGAATATTTAAACCCTTGCCGGCATGATGACAGTGAGAAGATGTGCTTCTTGTAAATCCTACATTAATGGTCGGTATAAAACAACCTATTCAGTGAGAGTGAATGAAAAGTCTTTTCAGACTGAAAGCTCCTCATTTGGCATGTTCAAGACGTCCACATTTAGAATGAAGATTGTCTTTTTAAATTTTTCCCAGTGGAATTTCGATGATGCAAAACTGACAAAATTATCATGCATGAGCCCCATTTGAACTCATGGATTTACAGCATGTTTGCATATTACATGAGACATACTTTCGGAAATTAGAGATATCATCAAGTAAGCATATCTCTACCTTTATTTTCAAAAAAACCTTGTGTCTAACCAAGTGTTTCATTGTCCTTGAGTATCGGCTACTGTTCGGGTGCTCTCTTTTATCGACACTTGACTTGTTCAGGTTGCCCTTAGAATATGGATATCGGCGATTGCCGAAGTGTCCCATTGTTTTCAAGTATCTGTTAGTGTTTGTGTACTCCCTTATAATGACACTCGACCTGCCCGAGTTGTCCTCAAATTGTATTATTGAATACTTATAACTATTCAAGTATTTCACTGCTTTGTATGCCTGCGGCCACTCATGTCTGCTCTTTTATCATCATGACACTCGGCTTGCTTGAGTTGTTCCCAAATTGCAATTTGGGATACTTATAACTGTTAAGTATTCCATTGTTTTGTATGTCTATGGCTACCCAGGTATGCTTTCTTATCACCATAACACTTGGCTTGCCCGAGTTGTTCCTAAAATATATAATTGAATATTTGTAGTAGTGCAAGTATTCCACTGCTTTCCATGCCTGTGAATATCTAGGTATTCTCTTAAGTTAGTACTTACGATTATCCAGGTACTCTTTTGATGCTTGTGAATGTCTAGATATCCTCTAGGAACTCTTTTGATGCTTGCGAATATCTGGGTATATGCCTTGAGAAAGGTCAGACATTCAACAAACAGATGTCCCAAGAAAAGTCGGGTAATCAACAAATTGGTGCCTTGAGAAAGGTCAAAGTATTCAACAAATAGATGTCCCGAGAAAGGTCGGGTAATCAACAAATTCGTGCCTTGAGAAATGTTAGGCACTCAACAAACAGATATCCCGAGAAAGGTCGGCGCATCTCCAAGAAAGGTCGAGTAATCAACAAATTGGTGTCCCTGACAAAGGCCAAGCATTCAACAAACATATGTCTTGAGAAAGGTTGGCACATCCCTGAAAAAAGTTGGGTACTCAATTGGTTGCTACAATAAATAACCGAAGAAAAGTTCGAGTCTTGGGAAAGCAATCCCTCATCAAGGCAATCAAAGAAAGATTTGGGTCCTAGATAAACAACCTGTTGCTCTAATAGGCTACCGAAGAAAGGTTCGGGTCTTTGAAAAGCAATCCATTGTCAAGACGATCGAAGAAAGATCCAGGTCCTAAACAAACAACTTGTTACTCTAACAAACAACTGAAGAATGGTTTAGGTTCTAGAAAAACAATTTTACATCAAGGCAACCGAAGAAAGGTTCGGGTCTTAGACAATTTGTTGCTCTAATAGGCGACTGAAGAATGGTTCGAGTCTTGGGAAAGCAATCTCTCGTCAAGGTGACTGAAGAAAGGTTCGAGTCTTAGATAAATAACTTGTTGTTCTAACAGGCCATCGAAGAATGGTTTGGGTCATGGAAAAATAATTTCCCATTAAGGCAACTGAAAAAAAATTCAGATTATAGACAAACAATTTGTTGCTTTAACAAACAACCGAAGAAAGGTTCAGGTCTTGAAAAAACAACTTCCTCACGTCATCAAGTAAGATGATACTTGATACTTGCCAAACTTGGGGTTCGTGCCCCATATCACTCCTTCTCGATAAGTAACTACATATATTTTATTATCCGTCTTAGTATGTATTATGCTATATTGCCCTTTTTGCATAGGACACATGATCTTAACATAAGGTATAATCTACTGCATATGCATAAACAAATTTAGGTATCGGTTCGTCTTTGAATGCAATCTTTGCAAGCTCACATTCAAAGATGGGCAATTGTTGACACCTGCATAAACAAATTTAGGTATCGGTTTGTCTTTGAATGCAATCTTTGCAAGCTCACATTCAAAGATGGGCAATTGTTGACACCTAAATTTTGGTTAAGTATTGATGATAAAAATTGTATAGAAAATTAGGGATCAATTTGACCCTAATAAAAAAGATTTTTGCATCACATAGGCATTGATATTATTTGCATCAACTAAGTTTTATTTTAATTTTTCATTTTATTATTGCATTTCACATTAATATAAAAATTTATTATTATTAAAAAAGAAAAGAAAAAAGTTGTTTTTTCTCTCTTTAACATGGACCGACACAGAGTGGACTTTCTCTCTTTAATCTTATCCACATACTCGAAGGAAGAGCAAGTGCTCTGCACATTAAAAAAAAAAAAAAAAAAAAAAGAAAGAGAAGAAGGGAATTTAGTAGAAAAGTCAAAGAAAGGGGCCTAGCCCTCTCTAGTTTGTTGGCGTGCAAGTAGGTTGAGAAATGACAAAATAATAATAAAAAAAAAAGACGAGAGAGAGAGAGAGAGAGAGAGAGAGAGAGAGAGAGAGAGAGAGAGAGAGAGAGAGAGAGAGAGAGAGAGAGAGAGAGAGAGAGAGAGAGGGAGTCATCTTCGCCCTATCGAAGGAAACTAGGATAGCGAGCGACAGGAGTCATCAATGTTGCTGAGCTAAGGAGCAAAGCAGGGCTAAGCCTGCTGTAGAATGTTGCAAAGCAGGGTTGAGCCTGCCAAGGCCGGTTGGCGTTAGGGGTGAGCATGGTCCGGGTTAGGCTGGTCCACCCCCTAATTTTAGGACCAACTCGCACAGTATTGATCTTCAATTTTTGGGATCGAGGACCGATCTTATTAAGCTTGAGATCGAGGACCGGACCCACCCAATGGGTTCGATTCGATTCCAATGTCAACTTAAGACTGATCGATAATTTTTTTGTTTCATTTTTTGTACTTTCTGAAAAGGCGACCGAGGACCGGACTAACTCAATGGGTTCGGCGATAAGCGAAGTTAGCAAAGAGAGGTGAGCGTCGAGTGGGCCGAGTGTCGATTGGTGAGTGGCGCAACTGACTAGAAGTAAGGGAGGCGAGTGTCGTATGGCAAGCTGAGAAGTTGTTTTTTTTTTTTATTTTGGTAAGTTGAAGACTAAGAGGACAACTAAGACGTAATAGAACGAGTACCAGAGAAGAATATCATGAGGAGTTATTTACGCCGTGAGGACTTCTCATGGAGACATTTTCCTCATTTGTAAATATGATTGTTGATGCCGTAAAAGACATTAAAAGTCTAAGTTATTAAAGAACATTGTAAAATTACTTGGACTTCTCACCTCACTAAGGAGCCATTTAATGCTATTGAAGTCAAACACTATATAAAAAAAAAAATTATAACTAATATATTAGATATATTAGATATATAATATATTTTAGATATTATATATATTATATAAAATTAGGGTTGGTCCGGGTTGGATCGACCCTAAATTCCCAAGACCAAGGACCAGCCCGTACAGTGCTGATCTAGGGATCTCAGGACCAAGGACCGACCCAATCCCCCTGGGAATTGGACTAGGACTAGTAGGGTTGGGTCGATCCAGGGTTGGTCCAGGGTTGATCCTAGATTGATGTTCATCCCTCATTGGCGTGCCAAGGACCGGCGGTCCAAGCACCTCCATCGACTAGCCTCCTTGCCTATAAATAAGACATCTGCAAGCCCCTTGAAAAGACATAGAAGCAGTGAACTCAAAGGACTTCTTCCGATAGACATTAGGGGAGGCTCGAGAGTGAGCAAGCCGTGCGGAGAGAGATTGGAGGAGTGACCTCGGAGGACTTCCCCTAAGAGACGTTTGGGGAGGTCTAAGAGTGAGCGAGTCTGAGAGAGGAGGTCGAGGAGAGAAAGAGAGGTAGATTGGGGGGAGATTAGAGGGAGAAATCGGGGGAGAAGGTAGAAAGGGAAAGAGCTTGTGGGTGAAGGGGGTTTGGTTCCAGATTTGAGAGAGACAGAGAGAGAGAGAGAGAGCTGAGGGATTGATCCCCGCCATTTGCTGCCACCTCGTCAACTAGGTACGAGCCCTGCTAGGCTGAGCTTGCCGGCTTGATGCTAGCTGCTATCGTTCCCACCAACGTGGATATGCTGTCCGGAGCTCTACGCAAGCCGTTGTTGTCCCCCCGCCGATATCGAACTTGCTGTCGTCTCTACCGTTGCTTGCTACTTCACCATCGTGTCTACAGGTCTCGCGGTGATCAACATTGCTCGTTGCGACTAGCCCGTAGCGAACTCGACCTCCCCCACCCGCCACCATTTGTTGCGTCTCAGCTCAGTCAAATAGCTCACTGCTGTCGCCTTACTGCGTCACCGCTATCGTCGATGCCGAGCTACCACTCAATGACGTCCTAGCCACCCCCATTAGTGCCACGGAAAGGCAAAGAAGGAGAGAGGTGCAAGTTGGGTAAAACTCGAGTCGAACCCGGGTTATAATCAAGTAGGGTTTCTGGCTGGTAAGAGAGAAGTAGGTTGGGCTTGTGCTTTATTTATTTATTTATTTTTGGGTCTTGGTATAATTTGTGAGCTGGGCCACGTCTTTCATTTCCTTGGTGGCTGGGGGTGTGGCTAAGTTGGGCCCATTTGCGAAAAACAGCCCAACCAGAGGCCTGGGCCACGCACCTGGGTCGAACGTGGAGTTCCGACCCAGATCCATTTTTATAAAATGATATGGTATATATTAGTATAGTATTAAAAATATTTTAATAATAAAGAATAAAAATAAAAAAATAGTTTTTATTTTCCAAAAAATCAGAAAAAACCCAAAAATATTTTA
The DNA here is from genome assembly GCA_014182725.1 of Eucalyptus brandiana. Lineage (NCBI taxonomy): Eukaryota > Viridiplantae > Streptophyta > Magnoliopsida > Myrtales > Myrtaceae > Eucalyptus > Eucalyptus brandiana. Next base: position 13,347,668 of record CM024675.1, read on the forward strand.
TATTCTTCAAAAAATCAGAAATGCCAAAAAGATAGTTTTATTTTCCACAAATGCATGGTGAATACTTGAAAATCCAAAAAACTTTATGATTTAAATAAGATTAGGTATCAGAAGGGTATTAGTGATTAATTAGTGTAATAAAGCCCCTCATCTTAATTTCTTTGGTTGCGCAGAAATGAATTATTTCTCCAAATATTTTGCTTGGATATCTAATCGACCCATCTCAAATTGATTAGTGACAACTACTATTTGGAATTGACTTGTAGGTTAAAAACTCGAATAATAAGTCATGAATTGATTAGGGGTGTGCAAAATACCCGGAACCGCCCGACCGCCCGGAACCGGACCGGAACCGCCCGGAACCGGCGGTTCTTGAGGGAACCGGTCCGGTTCCCGCCCAATTTTTCGGAACCGGTGGGTACCGGTCCTGGTTCCCGCCCATGGGCGGATCCGCCCACCCAGACCGGATCGGAACCTTTTTAATATTAAAAAAAAAATTACTAAAAGAAACCCTAGATTATATCTCATTTCCTCACTCCCTTCGTTTTCGGTTCTCTCTCTCTTTGTCTTTTCCTCAGTTCCTCCTAATCCTATCGCCATTTCAATTCCTCCTTGAGTGTCGACGCCACCACCGCTGCTCCTCCACCACTGTTGTTCGCCCCCTCGCGTCGGCCGCCACCCGCCACAGCCGCGGAAAATTGTTCCGCGACCGTTCTATGTTGAAAACCCAACCATAGATCTCCTCCCCTCCTTCTCAACTCATAGACCTAACCGTTCTATGTTGAAAACCAAAATTGTTTCGCGTTAAGATCGGTTGTGGATCCACCCAGACCTGACCGAACCGCGGTCCTGGTTCTCGGGTGGATCCATGCAACAAACGGGTGGATCCCAGTTCCAATTTTTCGGAACCGGTCCTTAGCGGGTGGTTCTCGGTTCTAGGTCGGGAACCGCCCGCCCGGACCATGCACACCCCTAGAATTGATGGGCTTGAGAGAGCCGAAGCTAAGCCCTATGCTAAGCAAACCATTAGCCTCCACATGCATCCACACGTAAATGCACTGAAAAAGTAGGTCACGTCAGGTGCATCTTAGCTAATACAGTTGTTGCTCAATAAAACGCACCTATTGATCTCCTAATCCATCTCCCTCTTGCTTTTCAGCATGCACTTTACGAGAGTGCCCTAGCATCATAAAGCAGGTACCCGGCTAGGTTCATGGTGGCTGCCGCTTGCTTCGGTGGTGCTCAAGACGGCGAGCATCATCATAAGTGTGATGATGGCCATGTCAATAGGGAGGAGGAAGGACAAGGATTTGGCCAAGGACAATGTGTCTCTCCTCCAAATCTAACTTCACCCACCACCATATGGAATGCATTCAAATCGAGGTTACAAGTACAATTATCCGAAGGTTACAAGTACAATAATCTGAATCTGCACGTCGGGAGCCTGACATAAATGAAGAAATAACTCTGTATTCCTGAAATACGCACACTCCTCAGTTTACCTTAAGCACAAAAGGTCATAGGCTAGATTAATGGACTGCTACAGTTTACCTTAAGCACAATTCGTCAGCTTCCTGAAGAAGTCGTGAAGGGGGCAGGAATTGCAGCTTAGGATGGTAATAAGATGAACTGAAAGAGCCATACAACCATGGAATGGAAGAGCACAGACAGTGTCTAAACCAACATCAAACACCTCAAGACCCATACGCATTGCTAGGAAGACTAGGCTCAGGCCGAACAGATGGAATGTTTTTCATTTCACTTCCTTGGAAATTTCAAAGAACTAAATCACATGACTCATGTTAGAGCCGTTTCGGGAAGTGCAGCAGGTTCGCATGATACCGGACATCAACTTTTTTTAGTAATTATCCTATGACTGTGCTTGCCACTGGATTTGGGCACTATGAAGCTATTGAGCTCACATTAAGAAAGTAAGCACAAATGGCGATAGTCCGCATTCAAGAGAAGCAACTGCATCTCTACCTCTCTAGCTTGCTTAACAATGCATCCATCGGTGGCAGCTCCTTCACAATTTGCTGCCAGTCTGGCATACCCTGCGAAAACACGCGAGACTCTCAGGGACAACAAAAAGGGCATTTAAACAAATTTTGCATTTCCATCTACATTTGGAGTAAATCTAACAGTAGTTTCCACATGCCAAATCCAGGTTCTCTTCGAAGTACTAAATATCTATAAAAGATTTAGTCCTAAATCCAGGTTATCATTATATAGTTGTAAAACATCCGCCAAAATGTACCTGTCAAGATTGATTGGGAAGCATACCAAAAATTTAGATCGATCCGTCACAGCAATTTTTAACACAGGATGGATTAGTCATAATTACCTTGCCTGATCTTCGTACACGACCATCAAGTCGTAATATTATATACACATCCTCACCAGGAGTAACTCCTTCAGATTTCTGCTGATCCTTAATCCACCTAATAATGTCCAGGCAAAAGCTCATAAGCATTTTTTATCGGATAAAAGGAGAGAGAATGAGTAAAAGCACCTAGCAAGGTGCTACTTCGAACCTCAAACGTCCTTTAATGAGTACCAACACACACCATCTGGGTGGTGGGGGCCAGCACAAACTCATTAGCCATAAAGTACCAAAATCTGGTAAGGACAGAGATATTGCCACCAAAAGTTTTGAACAAGAGTCTCTTTCATTGATTCGTTGCACCACTTCAAATCCAGTTTAAAAAGGAAGCAAGTGCATGAACACACCTTTCCCATTCAGCGGGTGATACGACCTCTGCCTTGAAACGGATTTCTGCTTTTAATTTTGATTGTGTGGTTATAGATTGAGCCCGCCTCTCGAAATCTTCCTGCCATTGTTTTCACCAAGTGCATTATCAAAGTCAAAAAACAGAAGCATACGGAAACTCTGACATTTCTTTTTTCCTAAATGAAACTGTCATAAAAATTCCATGCCATCAGTCACAAATGTGGATTAATTGACGGCAGTGCAACTTGGGAGGAAAAGCTCTCATCCAAGATCAAAAGAAATTTGCAACTCACTTCGACTTGACCAATCATCATCCTGACTATTCTTAGAATGGCGTGACATGTATAGTGAATCACCGCCCAAAAAGATGAAATGACCCAACTAGTATATGCGTTTGGTCTCACCAACTTACCCCAATAGATGGAAGAGCGGCAGCTGCTTTGGGAGAAGCACCAAACCCTTTTTTCTCTGATGGTGCAGCCTTTCCTTCACTCCAGATTACAGGAACTAAAAGAACACCTCTTCTAAGGAGCTCAGTACGAAATCTCTCTGCTTTCTGCATGGCTAATGCAATGGTCTCCTTTTTCCCAGCCAAAAGAACCTACAAGAATGCGTCTTATGAAACTAAAAACTAAAGAAACCAGCCAATAAGCAGCAGAGATGAATAAACATCTCTTCATCGTGACTTTGGAATCTGGAACTTGACTTGAAATTTATGATTTGCATCTTGTACACATGCAAGAATAGAAGTAAAAATGCACATAACCTCCTTTTATACTCGGATCCTATATTGCAAAGAACTCTGAAAGAAGTAGATTCCATAGGAATCTATTTTTAAGACTTTTGTTATATTCAAATTCTGCAGTACCCTTTACAGACCTTTCAATCTTTTATTGTTGATGCTAATGTTAATTGACAAAAGTTCCCAAAGAAAGTAAAAGAGAATGAAATTTTCCTTGTCCATTAGCTCCAGAAAATTTCATGAGCAGCACAAGTCATGTCAATGAACTGTGAGATAAACAAATATTCTCCAGGAGAAGAATGCTGTGATCTCGCTCATGGAAGAATATCAAAACTCTACTCTAGATGCACTAAGAACAGTTGAGGATACTCTGAATTTAGAAAACATTTACAATGTGAAACCAAAGTCGACTCCAGGGCAATATAAACAGAGACAGAGATGGATAACTTAAAAGAAGAGGGAACTCTGATACTAACAGGCCTAACTGTATCCCGAAGCTGTACGAGTTCAACCACTCGATTAGTGGATAAGCGCAGTGGCAACCTTGATAAGGTTTCATTGCGTGATATTTGAACAAGTTGCTCTTCCTCCTTTTTATTGTCCCAGGAAAACAATGCCACAAGAACAATGATGCCTGCAGATTGCTGGTTCAAAAATTTAGTCACTTAAAGCAATTTCCATGCCTAGCATTCCAAAATATTTATAGTAAGGCATGAACATCAGACTAACATGCAAAAGGCTAGTAGTCTTTAGTAGAATTCTGCATAATTAGGGAATGCCAGATGTTACCTCCAATATTAATTGCAGCATTTCCCACTGTGTCCCAGAGATCAGGAGCACCATCTCCACCATTTATTGCACGAATAAGCCTGGGTATTGTAAAGAACAAGGAAATGCCAGCAGCTGCAGAGAATGCCACGTAAAAGAATCTCCTAACCCCGCGAAAAGGTGCTTGAACTTCGCCGATAAGTTTCAGATCTCGGCGGAAACTGTAGCCTATATCTTCACCACCCAGTCTAGCCTGTAAATCTAATGAAGAGAGTTGAGCAATAGAGATCACAGTTTTCAACCATCTGAGAATGAGTATTAAATTCAAATTAGCTAGAGACCTCTTCCTGCAGTTCCTTGAATTCAGGCAAGGCTCTGAATGATGCCAAGTCAGGATCATTCAAAATTGTACCAAATTTGAGGTTATACTCCTTCAAAGCTGTACGTAAGCAATCAGCAGCTTTCTTTCCCTCCCCTCTTTCACAAACAAAATATGCAGTGATAAAAGCTTAGCAATGGTCAATCACATAAGCCAATACAAAGCCAGACAAGAAAAACACAAAAAATGTAAATGCATCTTTTCAATGGGTTAAGACAAGTGCAGAGATAATTCAATGGACAAGCATCCTAATTATGGCTATGTTCAATGATCTGCCATTCTAAACTAGTTAGAGACCTAGCAGAGGTGGATCAATCATCAAACAAATGGAGTTAAAGTTAAACAGCAACAGCTCTTAATTGTCCCATCCCAAAGTTCATCAGTTGTTTGGGCATCCTGTCTCAGCCAATAAAATTACGTTACAGCTAAGAGACAGTTACTGCACAAAGCTGCTGCCAAAGTCCAAAGAAGTGACAGTAAAAAGTTTCAGATTGCAGAAAGCCATCCATAAACTTTAACCAACATAAGAAAAGAGACCTTTCAGCTGATCTGGAAATGTGTAAATGTAAAAGCTTTTGCTGTTACGAAGTTTACCTCCATCTTATTGGAAGCTCTTACAAATATTGAATTAGATGACACCAAAGATTAGAGAGGAATATTTAGGGCCAGAAAATTGTATTAAAAGATCTCTCCTAAATTCAACCTTGACAATGACTACCGATTCTTTTAGATGGAAACTACGCTAGTCTTCTAGATGATAAATGCTGCAAAATTTAATGAAAGCCAAAGCAATTGCAATTTAAGGCAGAAAACATAGCTCAAGCTCTCGCCTCCCACCTGTAGGCATGACAGCAAGCCTTGTTGTAGAGGGCAGCTTGGGCCTCCATAGGATTTGGGTTTAAAGTAAGGGCTGTATCAAACAGGGACAGTGCCTCTTTAACCTGAAAGTCATGGCGATATTGGCATGAGATAAAGTTGAATGTTGCTTATTCCCCACCTCAATAGCACGCACACTAGGAAATTGAACATATATGACCAAGTAATCAAAGCATAAAATGAGATATTATCCTCTATCAAGCATGACCAAGGTTGGTTAGAGAAGAGTTCATCCAACAAATACGTGTTGGCGGCCCATTGTTGCTTTTCAAATTCGACTAAACCATAGAAGCCTATCATCCACATAGATTGCCCTATCAGAACAAGAATTAATTAGGCTATTCTCATCCTTCATTGAATCAACATTTTATGGGATCAAGATTCCCCTTCAGAACAACCACATACGTCAATAATATAATGAAGTCAAGACCTACATTACAAAAAAAGCCAAAAAGTCGCAGTCACAATGCACATTGTTCTTCTTATTTATGGGAGAGTGAGGAACCGTGCCCTCGTCCTGCTGCAACAAAGACTCATCACCCATGCTACTTTTAGCATAACACTTGCATTGAAGTGATGCATACTGTTGTTCAATGTACCATTTCTCTCTTTTCCCTTGACTAATCTTCCCTAATCCAATAAATCCTGGGAAATTCTGGAGCATTAAACCCAGGCAAACATCAGTATGTCCATGTCACGGCCTGAAACTCCAAATTCAATTCACCTAGGAACTCATTTCATAGCATCCCAATCAAGACCCTTTACCCCATCACTCTCAACACCCTCCTCGTCTCATACAGTCATCACCCAGAAAGACCAATCGTGAAATCCAAAACTACCGAATATCACACCAATAACAACTGTTGCACTTCACATTCCTATTCAGCAACAAAGAACAAGCAAAAGCTACAAACTTGACGGACCACAGCCCCTTCCCGACAAAACCCATCTCGAAAGCCACGAAACGGAGCAATTCTTCATACCCGCCCTTTAGAGAAGAGCTGGAGACCGGTGTTGACGCAGGACTCGGCCGTCGCCGGAGCTTCTTCTTCCTGGGCCTGTGAGGTAGAAGAAGAGCAGCGGATTCCGGAGAAGCGGACCCGCCTCGTCGTCGGTCGGGGAGCGCCCTCCCCGCCACGGGAGAGCCATGACCGCGCTCGAGCGCTCGAGCTCGAGCTCGAGAGGCGGAGGAGGAGGTGGTGGTTGAGTGGCAAAGCAGCCACAGCCATGGCAGAGCCACACAGAATTTCTTGTCCGAATTAATGAGAAAAAAGGAAATTTGAAATGCACGCGAAAGCCTTTTATCCGAATAAAGCTGATGGATAATAAAAGTACAAATCAAATTTTCATGGTATAAATAAAGAAGTGTATTTCATGGTACAAATCAAATTTTCATGGTGAGAAACATGGCCGAAAAATGAAATTTAATATTTTATCATAACGCTTATAATTATTTCTAAAAAATCCTAAAATTTATTGTGAAAGTGCCATTGAATTTTAAATTTTTTTGCAAAGTGCAATTAAATTTTAAAATTTGTTACAAAAATATAATTGAATCATAAAATTTCAAAGAGTGAAATTAATGGAAAAATTTGATCGAACCAATTTGACAATTTGTAAGACTTAATTGCTATTTTTGAAATTTTAAGATTCAATTATACATTCATAACAAGTTTTAGGAATTGTAATGTCTCTACTAAAATATAAAAAGACAAATGATGTTTTTTTTTTTTTTTCATTCTGATTTTTTTGATTTTACGTCTCATTTTCTGTAATTGCTCTACTCCCTTGGCTGCAATGGCTAGTTTTTCTTTATTCCTTTTTAATTAGATTTAACAGCATAAGATTCTGCTCAAAAAATTCAAAAAAATTCCACAAAATCTAATGATTGAACTCATAAATTCCAATTTTTGAATAAAAAATTAATATAAAAAATCTCTTCGAATTCAAGCGCACAAATTGCGAGTGCACTGATTGATTAAAAATAAATTACAATCAAAACGACATAGCATTGATTCAATAGCTTCGGCATTCTCACCCTTGTCATGATTCGGATGATCATAGCCCTCCGCAACGTCGCGCACGTTCGACTAGAAATACCTTATTGTAATGTCGCGTTTTTGCCATGGACGTCCGCTTTAAGATTTCACGCACTCAAACTGCTCCTATTTTTCTTTCAAAATCTCCAGCAAAAAGAATATTTATCTTTCAAGATCCTTCTCTCGGTATCAAAGGTGGACTCCAATGATACAGTGGACCACGGCTATAGCCCACTTCCGATAGCCAGTCATTAGGTAGGTCAGATTGAAAATGATCTAGCCTAAATTGATCTATTTAACTATTTTTACCCATTTCTCTGCAATACAAATTTAGTGATTTATACTTAATCCGACCCATATTACTAAAACGTTTATGCATCTAACATAATTTAGGAAAACTTATACCCGAATTAAATTGAGAGCCCTAAGTGAGCGAGGGTGAGAGAGATCAAAGAGAGGGTCATAGAGATGGATTGTGTCTAAGGGCATAAATGATAACAAATTTAGTCGGACATTGAATTTCTAGAAAAGAAATAGATTTTTTTTTAATTTCTATTCTTAGATGTGTTTAAGTAAAAAAAACACGTTTGACAACAACACAACTTTTATTTCCAAAATAGAAATTCGTTTGATAATGGCACAAAATTTTTCATTTTCTAGTGGTGACTAGCGAACGGTGATCGCCACCTGTAGCGGCGACCGGTGGTGGGGAGTGGCGACAATGGACGGCAAACGGTGGCTAGTGATGACGGATGAGCAATCGACTAATAGCAAGGACAAATAATGAAATGAGTTTTTTTTTTTTGGTAAAGTATAATGAAATGAGTTTTTATTTCTCATTTCGTTAAAAAAAAAAAGTAAAAATTTTTTACTTCGATTTCTATTCCAAACTAATTTTTAGAATAAAAATCTATCTCAAAAATAGAAAAATGAAATAATTTTATTAGACGGATTTCTATTCTAAAAATAAATCGGAATAGAAAAATATTTTTAGAAAAAAAACAGAATGGTTGTCATGCGCGCTCCTAAGTAAGTTGTGAACCTATTCAACACCCGCATTATGTAATGTTTTACCATTCTAAATTCGTTTATGACTTATTTTTTGAATATAATTGACCTATATAACAACTTAATTCCTCAAATATGGGTTAAGAAATGGACTTGTAATCTATTTTGATAGGGTTACTTCCGGATGAGTATAAGGAAATATGTGAAGCTGGATTATATTCATATGAATGCGAAAGTCTCATCAGACTGGGTATAAGCTATTAATTAGCAAACAAAGCCCCATTATTTAACTAATTCAAACCACTCCACAACCATACATAATACATGACTTTCCCTAAGCTTTCTTCTCCAAGAATCTCCTGGCGACCTCTCCATTCGCGCCGTAAGGGAAGTACCCGCCGGGGACATGCTCGTTCCCCGTCCCGTACACGACCCTTAGGACCTCCTGCGGCGTCCTCGGATACGACAGGGACAACTTGTTCGAAGACAGCACGTTGGTCTCGATTCGCTGCTCGGCGCCGAGCACCGGGGGTACGATGATGCCCTCGTCCTTGATCCCACACATGCCGAGCTTGTTCCTCAGGATGGAGAACAAGTTGGTGAACTCCACCACCGTGATGTCGTACGGCACGACCTTCTCATGGGCCCGCTCGTAGAGTAGCGCCCGAATCACCGCATCTTGACCGGATTCCACTCCCAGCAGCCCGGCCACGAGCTGCAACCACAGGGCAACTCAAACAACCTCTCTCGAAGGGATTGATCGGATACAGCAACATCAAAATGAGAATAATAAATTATGACAAGATTTTACATGTCACATGTTGATGTAATATTATAAATATAAGTGAGAGCGTGTCACGATCAAGTTACTCTTTTGAAAATATTTGGAGTAATGAATGAAAAAGCGCCAAATCATATTGAATTTTGAAGAACCAAAACTATAAAAAAGTTAAAATTAAGATCCTACTGAGATCAAATGGAAAGAAATCATGCACTTACGGCTTTGGTGGTGTAGTTGGAAAGATTGGGGATGGTACCAACATAACCAGTTAATCCCACATAAGGGATGAGGTACGAAGCCAAGAGATAGTTGACCGACGACAGGTATGGGTCAAACGGAGGCCACAATCTTTGCCCAAGAGCTGAATCCACTATCATGGCAAACTTCTGAGCACTTATGTCTATGAGCGGCCTTTGAATTCCACCTACTGTTGTATAAATTGCCCTGAAATACCCAATGAAAAGATTATAATCAGTAGCTTAACTCTCCCACCTTGAAACCGAATCAGGGCCTAGTTCCTAAAATTAGGGACCGGACCATTGGTCCTAGGATTGGGAATCAGACTTGACTAGTGATCCTTTCTAATGAAATTGGTCACTTTTTTTTTTTGTTATTTTCACTTTAAAAAGTGGCTATAAACAACGAGAGAAAGTGACAAATCTTAAGATATTGAAGGAAGTGAAGATGAATAAAGAGTCATTATGCCACAGCTTGTAGTACCACTGGACAAGATAATGTTTAGCTCACATTTTACTAATTATGTAGTTGGTTTGGTCTAGTCACCCTTGAAACTAGGAACTAGACCGCCTGAACATTGGTTCCATTTTTAGGAACAGGGAATCGGATTGATACTCTCGAGAACTAGACCGAATTGGCCAGTTCGGTCCAATCCAAGTGATTCCTAGTTTGAGTGGTCCGTTTTGCACATTCCGACCAAACTTAATGAGAGAAAATTTAATGATTCATGCATATGCATCCTAGTTTAGATGACTAAATGACCTGAGATGGCCGACTTCCTCGTAACCAAACTCCTCAATGATCTGCTGCACGAGAGGGTCGAGGTTGGCCTTCTTGCCGCCAATGGGGGGTGGGCCGCCCAGAGCCAGGTAAGGCGCGACGCTGTCGAGCCCTTTGCCAAGCGCGCCGTAGAGGAAGAACTCGGCCTCCAAGAACTCCAAGTTCATCGCGACGTGGATCAGCTCCGCGTCAGTAGCGGGGATAGGCCCGCAGTAAGCATGGCCAGCAGTGACTGAGCCGAGTTTTAGGAAGAAAGGAAGAAGAAAGACGACACAGAAGCACGGGGCTTTCATGTTCTGGTCAAAATGATGGACTAGTTTCTTGGTAATTGAATGAAGGAGATGATGCGCAGGGAGGTGCACGGGACTAGGTCGGAAAATAGGTTTTATAAGTACAAGTTGGTGGTGGGTTGCATTTCTCTGCCGTGATCAATGTTGACTAGCGAACCACCCGAAAACATGCTGCCTCAGAGGAATGTCTAACTTGTGAAGAAGTACAAAATATTTACCAAAAAATGGTCTTTCCTCCTTATAAAGATATTAGGGTAGTACAAAATATTTACCGAAAAATGGTCTTTCCTCATAAAGATTAGGATTTTGAGACGTAACCAAGCAATGTCCTTGCTTCCTCCATTTTTGGGAAACGTGGACGAGTGTCTCGCTGAAGTTTTGCGTGGGAAAACAAACTAGTTCCAATGAAGACAACCGACGCTCAAATCCTTAGATAGTTATGCAGTCTCGTCAAGCCGAAATTTCTATGCTACGTCACATAAATTATACACCTTGAAGAAATTAGATCTCAAAGATTAGTACAAGCAATGCGAGATGATGATGTGGGGGCACAAAGTAAAATAAGAAAACCTTATAGTCGATCTAAGGAAGGTGTGGTTTCCATGGTGCGACTAAACGTACCGAGAGTCCAATGAGGTTCGCTCTCGGCCTGTCTACGCCCCACGTTCGCACCAGTAGAGACCAACGACTTCCACCAACTAAAATGGGCCACTCTCTCTCTCTCTCTCTCTCTCTCTCTCTCTCTCTCTTTCGGAGGAAAATATGGACAAGCGTTTGGTAAACGTGGTGATGTATGGCTTGATAATGACAATGCTGGTGTCAGAAGCAAGCTTTGCCTTCTGAAGTTTGAAGAATGATCCCATACTGTTGTTTGCGAATGCGAATGACCCATGTTATCTTTTTGTGATTGGGAAGTGCGTGGGTGTATATGAGAGAGAGAGAGAGAGAGAGAGAGAGAGAGAGAGAGATTTGGAGAAATGTGTGGCATAGGAAATGAGATTAGTTAAATTTCATTATCTTCTCTGAGAGTGCAAGCAATAAGAGCAAGCAAATCTCAGCTGATTGCACCCTACTAATCAATCAGGAGATGTCCCTTAGTTAAGGTAATCCTAAGAACAAACTTCCCCACTTGAGCAAGCTAATCCTGGGTATGGCTTTGTCCTCTTGCATTCAAACCACTCATCTCGGGTCAAAATCCATCAGTCTGGAAAAATATTCAAAAGGGTTGGTTTTCTCATTAACTAAGATTTGTTATGAGGAAAACCTTCACGCATCTTGAAATACTTGCAAAAAAGTCTACCTATGCTTCAGCACCACGTCAAACTTTCTATAGTCAAATCAAGTGAATCGAGAGGATCGCAGAGAATGTTGAATTCTGAAAATAAAACATGAATTGTTCTGAATCAGATAGAACCGCCGACATAGATTTCAAGTTTCGATAAGACCGTGCGGGTTAATCGTTCAGCTTTTTTCTTCTAGAAATAGACAGAGTATAGTCATGTCATGCCCGTGATATTTCTTTTCCAAGGTCTTATCATATGGATTTGGCATCATCTTTCTATTTGATTAGAAGTATTCTTGATGGTTTTCTCACCCGCTGAATTAAAGGCCGATGATATTCAACGATGACGCCCCCATTCCTTCGCTGCCTCCCTCTGTGCGTGTCCCTCTCACCCCCATCGTTCAGCCCTTTCATCTAAAAACTCCACTTTCTTTCCCTCCTCGTCCTCCTCGGACAATACTACATGCGTGTGCATGCGGCCCTGATCATTTACTAGACATTACAAACCTCCGAAATATTATTTCCTAACTTTTTGAATAAGGCCATTATTGTTCTTGCCATCGTGGTAACTCCATGCAATTCTTGGGCTTTTCCTTTTAGGAGTGCTTACTTTTTATTCGAATCTCGAGGGTTATTTGATTTGAATGAGACGAGACAATGACCATTTTTATAGGGTAATGGGTTGGTTTCCAACCTTTATTTTAGGGGTGACTAACCTAGAATTTACTCATTATATTAAGTTTCCTAATTTTTGAAATCTAGAACCTACCTTATAACAGGTTCATTGATTTACTCAACTTCCATCTTTACTCTCAATTTAACGATTGTAATGAATCATCACTTTTAATAATCATCATTTACTATAAACTACTGATTCCAATCATATTTTGGCACACAAAGATTTTAAAATATTAATAAAATAAAAATTTTAATCATGAATATAGCTAGCAATGGAAACTCAAAATAATGGTATGAAATTACATACTCATCATTGAACACTATGAAATTTCGTAGAATTGCAAGAAGACATAGAATAAGAAAAATATAAGGAGGTTTCGAGTTACATACTCGTCGAAACAGATTTTCTAATTTGAATATGGGGCACAGTTTTATTTACAATATTTATTAAAATGAGTAAGGCATGACTGACCAGCGCATCTAGTGTAGTGGTATCATAGTACCCTCCCACGGTACTGACCGGTGTTCGATTCCCCGGATGCGCATTTTTTTCTTGTTTCCCCTTTTTGGCTTTTATCCAATGGAAAATTGTTTTCCTATGTTTTGAAGTTTCGAAACATTCGATTTTTTGCTGAGCAATTTTCATGGCGGGCATTTCGTCGGACGCTCCAATCGATCTCTTCCTTTTCCCTTCACCTTCGGAAGAAGACACGTCTCCGAATCTTCGACCGACAGTCCGCACTGCCCTTTTCGCTCCGAGATTCGCTCGACTGGATCGCCAGCGTCGCCGCGTTCGTGACCCCATTCACCGCCCATCTCCAGACCGCCATGATCGGCCACATCCTCCACGTCCTGACCGCTCGCTGCGCCGGCCCGAGCCACGCCCGCCAAGTCCAAGCCCGGCTCGTCGTCCTGGGCCTCAGCTCGAACACCACCCTCGCGTCCCGCTTCATCGACGTCTGCCACTCCCTCGGCCTCCCGCACCTGGCCCTGCCCTTCTTCGCCCGCCTCCCGAGACCCCACGTCTTCATCTGCAACACCCTCATCCGAGCCTTCTCTCTCTCCCGCACCCCTCGCGTTCCCTTCTCCGTTTACACCCACATGCGCAGGAACTCCGTTCGGCCCAATAACTTCACCTTCCCTTTCCTCCTCAAGTCCCTGGCGGACTCTGGGGAGTTCGGACAGGGCCTCTGCGTGCATGCCCACGTCGCCAAATTTGGCCACCTTGAGGATATCTTCGTCCGGAACTCGCTGCTCAATCTTTACGCGTCCGGAGGTGGCGACTTGGCGCTTTGCCGCCGCATGTTCGACGAAATGCCCCACAGAGACGTCGTGTCGTGGACCATCCTCATCACTGGGTACAGGAAGGTTCGGAGGTTCGGTGATGTCTTGATGGCGTTCGAGCGGATGTTGTTGTCCGGGTTAGACCCGAATCGGGTCACGATGGTGAATGTGTTGGCTGCGTGTTCGAGTGTTCGCGAGGTCGGGATGGGCATGTGGGTGCATGATTTTGCGAGGAGACGATGTTGGGAATTGGATTTGACTTTGGGGACTGCTTTGGTCAATATGTACATGAGATGTGGGAGAGTTGATGAGGGATTGAAAGCTTTCCATAGCGTAAAGGAGAAGAGTGTTTCGACTTGGAATTTAGTGATTAAAGGGCTAGCTCTTGCGAAAAATGGTGATGAGGCTGTGAGTTGGTTTAGTAAAATGCAGCAAGAAGGGGTTAAGGTGGATGAAGAAACTTTGGTTGCGGTGCTTTCTGCTTGTAGTCGATCAAGATTGATAGATAAGGGTAGAGAAATTTTCAGTGCGCTGATTGATGGTGAGTTTGGAATATCTGCAGGCATCAAGCATTATGAATGTGTGATTGACCTTCTAGTGCGTGGAGGGTGTCAAGAAGATGCTTTTGAATTAATCAGGCAAATGCCTTTTGAGCCAACCAAAACCATGTGCAGAGCAATTTTAGCAGGCTCTACAGCTCATGGAAAGTTAAGTGAACTCGCAGCAAGGAAGCTCATCGAACTGGAGCCAGAAAATGGTGCTTACTATGTCTTGCTTTCTGATTTGTACACTGAAATGGGAAGATGGAGTGACGTTGAGAAAGTGAGGGGTTTGATGGAAGAGAGGGGTCTTCAAAAGGACTTGGGTCGAAGATTTCTAGAACATCGGCTTCAGGATAGTTTCCCTGAATCCCACACTTCTCCTGACTGTGCTAGTGAAAGAGAGGATGGCATGATCTCTTCATGAATAGTCTCTGTTGGATAACTGCGTAAAGGCATACCGGTCAATATGATTTTCGAGGCTCAGTACATTTACTATGAGTAATAGGCAAGACCCCTTTTCATGATCTGCATGAGATGAAGTTGATGAGCTGTTCAACAACCAGATCCCATAGAGCTGGACGTCCTGAGGGAAGCGGCCAAACAAAAGCAATGGTCTGCATTCTATAATGCAGTGCTCATGACATTTCATGAACTCAACTTGTTGCTTAGCCCTTCACTAAACACCCAAACATCAGGACTACAAGATGAACGGAAGCCCTTGATTCGGATACAGAAGCTGATTTCTTCCCGATGATTCTTGATCTTGGAAAAGCTTGAAGTCCAGATAAGTTGATGAATGCCAGGGTTTGTCTTACTGTAATTGTGACATTATACAATCATATCTGTCCAGAAGTTTGTTGTCACTCGGCTTTTATTAGGATTGCTGAGCATTACAGCTTGTATTCATTCTTGACTTTTGGGCACATTATATGTTGGTACCACCAAGAAGATATGGCATCATCTCATCATGATGAAGTGAATGGAAACCTGGTAGGATATAGCAAATGGGTTTTGGATAGTTGAAATTAGAGGTGTGCATGGTCCGGGTGGACGGATCCCGGCCTAAAACCAGGAATCGCACGCTAAGAAACCAGTTTCAAAAAATTGGAACTGGGAACCACCCGAAACCGGACTGCCGGTCCGGTCCAGTTCCCGGGTGGATCCATGAAACTGGTCTCACCAATAATAATATCGTTTTCTAAATCCTGCTGTGAGTACTCTTCATATCGAGTAATATTTTTCTTTAAACCGAACTAGCTTAATTAAGGGTACCATTTTTCTTTATTTTATTGGAAAACACTACCAAAGAAGAGAAATAGGTTTTTTTTTTCCTGTTTTTGAATCATTTCAATTGAAATCTAAAATATTCTATAAATTCAAAGTTTTGAATGATTGTCATATGTAGATCATCTTTTCTTTTATCCCCTATCAGTGCTTAATCTCTTACAACCTTTACTTTATTGAATTTTTTCTGTAGAAACAATTCCACTGATACTCCACATATTCTTAAACACGGTGTCTTATGTGAGTCTTGGAAGTATCCTTTGAAGGAGCCATTTGTTGAGTTGCTAAAAGGTAGTTTATACACTTTACTAAATTCTTATAAAAACATGGAAACCGTGAAAGGGGATGGAGCCCTAAAATTTAGGTTTGCTAATTAGTAATTTCGAAATTTATTTTAATATTAAAAATTATTGTATTATTATAATATAATTGGTCCAGTCCAGGTGGGTGGATCCGCCCATGAAACCGGGAACCGAACCGGTACCCATCGGTTCTCATAAATTGGAACTGGGAACCGGACCGGTTCCTTCAAGAACCATCAGTTCCGGACAGTTCCGGTTCGGTTCCGGGCGGTTTAGGCGGGTCCTGGTTCTTTTGCACACCCCTAGTTGAAACGGGAAGGACAACTCATCGCTGCATGTCTTATTGTCCATTTGGTAATTAGAGCCTGTTCATTTCACTGGCTAAGGAACCCCAAAGCCACATGATTGGTGTTTAGGTAAACGAGTGTCGTTATTAATTAAACAGAGTCTGGCATTGAATAACTTATATGTTGCAAAACAATTGGTTTAGTATGTCTAGTTGGTTCATTACTCAAAACACTAGTTTTTAAGTGCAATGAAATATAATTAGGTACGTTAATCAACTCAAGTCTTTGAGGATGTAGTGGATTTAGACTCTCTTTTAATGATTTTTCAAATATATGACGAGATATTGTGCCCATCATGTAGTGCTATCAAAGTGGGCTGTTCAAAAAGGATTGGAGGCCCAAACAAGGAGCCTAGTCAAAAAATTTTGGAAAAAAAAAAGTTCGAAAGTTTGGAACGTACCTATTCCATGAAAATCATATCAAAGTCATGAGAAACCTAAGATTAGCTGAAGCATTGGTATTAGCAAGTATGATCACAATTGTCTCTAGAGATGTCATAGTGGGTTTTGAGGTTGAAAGTAGGCGCCACTTGAACCATAATATAGGATTCCAAGTAAGGCTCCTTTTTTTTTTTTAAACGGAAAATAACTTTTTAAAAACAAATTTAAGATTTTTTGACATTTAGTTTATAGAAAATAAACTAGTCATGGAAAACATTTTCTGTAAATGAAAAAAAACACCTTCAAAAGTGAGAGAAATGAAAAAAACACCTTCAAAAGTTTTTCTTTCCCTCCTTTTTTTTTCACCCGAACCAAGCATGTTCTCCTCCAATATGCTCCTTTTAATTTTTTTTTGTTTTTTCTAAAAATCAAATTTTTAACCCTAAACATTTGGATTATTTTCTAATGTAATCCTTTTGGCTAGTTTTGACCAAAAATCATTGAAATAAATGATTTTCGCAATATTTTAAAAAAATATTTCTAAATCTTTTCTTTTTTTCTACTTCTCTCAATCAGCCACTAGGGTCTCGGCCAACGAGGGCATCTCGATCCTTGCCTATGGTTGGCAGCCGAGGCCCCAATAGAGGAAAATAGGAAAAATAGAAAAAATAAAAAAGGAAAGAAAAAGTAGAAAAATCCAAAATGTCTAAAAAAAATTGCATGGCTGTGTCACGACGTAGGACGATTGACGTCTATGTTAGCAATTTCATTATAAAATTATTTGAAAGAACTATATTATCGTCAAAAAATTTATAACTAAATTAACGAAATTAAAAAGGTTTATAATTGAATTAGTCATTATATAATAAGTTTATGAACTTTTTGGATAATTATTCCGTGTAATTTTGGGTTAGGGGTACCATATCCATGACGCGAATGGGTCAATACTCTTACCAGGCATATCTTGCTGCTCAATCCTTCTGCACCACAACTAAAGGATTTGGTATGAGGAGGATCCTCCCGATATTTGGCGAACCTCATTACATTTTTTTTTTCCATAACAATGATATGTATACCACCTAATTTGCATACATAGACGAGACACAATCCGATTCCGTTCTATTTCTTGTTCGCTGGTGTCCTTTTGATAATGATGTTACTGAATCACGTGATGTGATGCAAATCTTCAGACCGATAGTCTTCTATTCAGCTCGACTGAAGGTCAACACTTACCACTCCCTGCCGACAGACCTGCACAACCCATCATCGAATAATAGAAACCTCATTCTGTCGAAGTTGGCTATGCCCAAAAAACATTGGTTTGAGCTTTGCTTATGTCGACTTTTATGATGTAGGTTGTTTTTGGTTAGGGTTCATTGATTAAGTTTTTTTTTCTTTGTTTCTCTCCTGCTTTCTCTCGAAAAAGCATGTTGTCTCTTTATTTTATAAAGTCTTTGTTTCTTACTCTGTCATATTCTTATATCTCTAGCATCTATAAGTTGCGTGGCAGAAATTGCTAACTAATTCTAGCCTCACTTAAATGATAATCTTTGTTAATCTACCTTTCATTTTGACAAAAAGGAAAACAAGAAAACAATCCACGATGCTAAGAAGACCACGTCATGCAAACACCAACACCTCACATCTCTTCATAACACTATTTTTACTATATTTTGCAATAACCATATTTTGATACTATATGTAAATTCAACTTTCAAATTTGGTGTCCACTTTTCAAATAGCTACAATACCCTTACTATCAATATTAAAAAAATAAAGAGCAAATTATATGTTATTTTAATCAATATCTTTGCTAAATCTCTTACTTTCACTGAACACATAACTTAAATTCATGTCTCTATTTATCTACTTAATCCAACCCACATCCATCTCTTAGCTAGCATATGTGTAGTGCATGCGCAAGATCAAATATATTCAAATAACAATTTTATTTGGCTTTTAACTAGTAATAAAATAAGTCAAGCAAAGATTGAAATTTCAAGAACCGCTCCTACTCTCTGCTCTATATAGAGGCCCTAATAAAAAAATCATAAACACATGAAGTTCCTTGTGCTCATATTTGAGTTCTCTCTTCTTCTCTCGCACTACACTGAACTAAGCTTCGGAGTGCCTATTTGGAGGGTTCTCCCGGGACCCCTCCTCACCCATTTCTCTATTGTAGGTCATGAGGGAAGCGGACCTAAAAAAAAATCATAAACACATGAAGTTTCTTGTGCTCACAAAGAGACTTTTCAAGAGCCGAGATCGCCATCCGATTACAATCTTCTTTTACACACCAACCATTTACCATTCTCATTCCATAGATGAGACAGAGTCCTGTTCTATTCCATTTCTTAGTCAATAATTGTCCATTTTGTATTGATGTTTCTGAACCACGCGATGCATATTGCACAAGCTCCTGTCCGACACTCTCCTATTCAGCTTGACCGACCGACAAATCAACACAGACGTCCCAACACCCCCATACCCACCCTTCACCCGCCACGTACGCCAGCTGGACAACCACGAGTGCAATTATAGAAATCTCTCTTATCGAAGTTAGCTGTGGCAAAATAAATAAATGAATAAAATATTAAAATGATGATGACAATTGTCGAAAGTCTTCGTGTAAGTACGCAGAGGATTGTCATCTGTGAGCGTGATCACAATTGATTTGACCTTTTAGATTTTGAATTGATCGTAACATGTGAAGCAACTTCTTAGTAAATAAATAACTTCAGAAATATCTTATTTTTTGTAGGCTGCTCACGTAAATATCATAAGTTTTTTTTTTTAATCACTTGTATCTATAACTTATGGACAATGTCTACTTTAGTGTCATATAACTTTTCAATCAATCATTTGAGTACCATGACTTTTTAAAAACTTCATCACAAGTGCTATAATACGTCAGACTTTCGGCACTTAGGTGAACATTTATAAAAAAATATGGTATTCAAGTAATCAATTGGATGTTATGGCACTTGTAAATGTTTTTAGAAATTATGCAGCTCAATTGGTTGAAAAAAAAAAGTAATGATGCTTGTGTGAGCACCATACGAAAGTTGTTGAACATGTGGTATTCTCATTCCACAAATTTTCTTAATTGTAGCCAGAAGAGATGCTTTTATTTGAATACTGGGAGCTTTGAGCTTAGTTTTTGTCAACTTTTGCGCCATAGAATCAATTTCGAGTTGGGGGTAGATTTCTTTTGGACTTTCTCCTGTTCTCTCTTGACATGGCTTGTTGTCTCTTCCAGTGGATTTGTCATGCTCTTACATCTTGCATCTACAAGTGTCGCAACCTTCCTGAAGGTGAATTACTCAAAGAAGATTATTGGATTACTAAGTCCGAAGACTTGGCACAGACCCTCCCAAATCCTTCGCGATACTAAGAAATTAACTCATTTAAACATGCAATTATACTCAATTTAGAGCCGCCACTAATCAATTAGGGTTGGTTAGAAACCCAAGTAAAGTATGGGAGAATACTTTACTTTTGCGAACCAGAGATTCAATAGGTCAATGGATATTGTTACGCTAGAAAAATCTAACACAATTTCAATACCTTGTTATTTTAATTTCAAAAATATTTTGCAGGCAGTCTTGATTAATTTTAACCTAAGCTACTAACATGCAAATTGTGGTTATGCGGGTGCACAATCAATGAAATAACATTCAATAAACCGAAGTGATAGATTGTAAGAAATTATAAACTACAACCTTATTAAGGTCTATTCTCTAAAAAAAAAAAAAAAAAAATTTACAAAAATGCTAATAAAAATGCATGTCCCAAACATTATTTCTAAATGACATTGCACCTAATTTTTCTTTTTTTTTTTTAATATTAATTATATGCAATCTTAATTTAAATTTGATATGCATGAATTTTACTTTAATGACATGTGAGATGCAATTCATATGACATAATTTAAACCATCATCATATACGTACAATCTAATTTACCTAATCCTAAATATGTATGCGCTACATGATATGGGATGTATGACGTGGTAATTCTATATGCATGTTCTTTTTATGATTTTTTAATGATTTTTTTATTACACATATGCAACCTACACTAACAATGATGATATGAAATGGGATTAATTATGAACTAACCTATTAACTAACCAAATAAATGACTTTTGTGTTTTCTTTTTCTTTAAAATGACTTAATAATTCTTATTAAGAAAAACAACATAATGATGCAATACTAATCTTTGGCTTTTTTTATTAAAAAAACTATACGACAGGAATATTAAAACATTAACCTATGACCCACTAACTAAAGCGCAACATGTAATGTGCACATTATGAAAACTATATAACCTAAATAACATTTATTTTTGTTTTGGTTTTATTAAAGGAAAATTATCCTAATTCTATATGAATCTTAAAAATTAAAATGCGTTGATTCAAACAAGAAATGTGTATGGACCTAAATACCTAAATCCTAAATATGACATATGATGCATGATATGTGATGAGCAAATAATGATAATACACCAAAATATGTTGTCCTATTGAAAATTCATCAATGTAAATTATTGACATATTATCTCAATGATGCAAAGCAATTCATGGATTTGTCATGAAAAGTTGAAATAATCAAAAATCTAACCCGACGTCTCGCAGCTCAATATTTTTGATTATTATGACTTAATATGACAAATTTCCTAATCGGATAATGATAAAAATAAATCAAAACAATTCAAGTTAAAATTAAATAAAAAAGCTATGAAACCGAATATCTAAAAATTTACCTAGTTTAACTCACGGTTAACTTGAGGAATGGCGAGGAGGCAGTGGTGGCCGAGCTGCGATGGTGGTTCGGTGATGGGTCGCCATTCGGAACAGGGGCTGTCCGTCGGAGCTCCGGCGAGGTTCGGGCAGTAAACAGACCTGCAGCAAAACAGGGGAGGCAGCAGGTGGCTCTGTTCAGGCGTGCAGCAGCGAGCAGAGGAGCAGCAACGTCGGCTGCAGGGGCGTCGGGCTACTGAGACTGGTCTAGGCTGCTGCGGAGGGAACAACGGCGTCGGGTTCTGGGCGATCGCGGAGCAGAGTCATGGCGGTCGCGACTTCGGGACTCCTGGAGCTGCAGATCGCAGGCGAAGACGGGGGCTCGGTTTGCTGGCGGAGCGGCGGTGCGAGTTCGGCAGCAGGGGGCTCGAGCGGAGTTGATGGTGCAGTGACCGGCGGGGGCAGAGCGGCGAAGGCACCGACGGGATGTGGTGGCGAGTGGGTTGCAGAGTCACGGGGGTGCTCGCGGCTGTGGAGGCACGACGGAGGCCCGGGTACGAGCGCCGGCGGCAGGGCTGGTGCGGGTACTCGCAGATGGAGGCCGGCAGCGGGCGGCGCAGGGGCACGGCGGCGTGGGCTGCAGCGGAGCGGTGTGGGTGTTCGCGGAGAAGAAACCAACGAAGAAGATGAACAGTGCTCAACTTTTCTTTTCTTTTTTTTTGTTTTTCTCTCTCCCTCACGTCACTTCTCTCTCATCGGTCTCTTCTCTCTCCCACTGCTGCAGACCGGTCAATTCCCCTCTCTACTTTTCTTCTTTTTCTTTTTGTTCCTTCGACGAAGAGAATCCCCCTTCACTTTCACGTCTCGCACTCTCTATTTACAGAGAGAAAACTCAACAAACAAGCGAAGATTTTCCAATATTCACTCAACTTCTCAACAAAAAGTGGCTCCAAAATCACATGATTGTTGAATTTTTTGAATTCAAATTTTTTTTAAAATTTCCCTTTATATTAAAAAATTATATTCTAAAAGATGAGTTTAAATTATGTATCAACAACAAGGTATGCGATAGAAATTACTAACATAAGAACTGCCAAATGACAACATCAAACTAGGAAGGAAGTGGCCATTGTACTTTATTTATAATGGATTTTGTTAGATTAGTTTTTACTATGTGGATGTTAATTCGGTTTTAAATTTTTTAATTTGACAATTGAGTTTCAAACATTTATACGAAATTTCAATGTAATTATTCATGTTAATTTTTTAGAAAATCATTGAAGAGACAAGATACTATGTAAAGTGGTCAAAAATGATTGGATCGCCATGTCAACCTTGTATAAGCTATGCTTGTACTGGTATATTGTTTGGTATACTTATACGCTACTTCAACGAAATGAAAGTGGGGAAGTGGCTATGAAACTGTAGGCCGCCCCATGGAAATGATGAAAGGATGGGGCTCCATCGATAGAAACAATACTAGCACGCGCAACAATTGTTACACTTTTATCTATCCAATCTTTATTGCATGCAATAGACAACGACAAAAGACCGACCTCATCATCAACTTTGATGATTGAAGGAGACGAGTCCCACATAAAACATTGATCGAAGAAGGACAGAATCAACAACGAAGTACAAGTACGAACTCGCATAATAGAGGGGGTAAAAACTGTCTCGTGTCGTTGCCCCCCGACACCAGATAATTCAAACTAGACCCTTCGCTTCATTGCTGGTTCCTCATGGCAAGTACCTTGGCCCAAGCCGGCCGAGCTGAGATGTCGGCCAGCCATGCGCTCAGCTTGGGGCGAGCGTCGAACAGCTTCTTCACCGGGGTCCCCTTCAGGGTGGTCATGGTGGGAAGTGGGTGGAGGTCAGCCAGGGTGAAGCAGTCGCAACCCAAGTACTTGGACTGGCTCAGCCGGGCCTCGTAGACATCGAGGACCTTGGCGAGCTTGGCCTCACTCTCCTCGACTACAGCAGCATCCGAGGCGATGCCGGATCTCGGCTTGTATATGAGCTCCCGCCGCAGCTTCAACGCCAAGGGTTCAAACTGGTGGGCCTCAACCTCCATCCACACGCCCACCGTCGCCATGGATTTGCCCTCGCAGACGAGCGGAGTGCCCTTGTCCGCGTATACATGAGCAATGTGCTTAGTAACTGCCCTTGATTCTGCCACCACACAGAGCATAATCAAAATATTAATGGATTTTGCAGTTATTTCTTGTTCAGTTGACTGATTGAACACTCAAAGATTGACCAAACACCCAATCTTTCATCATGGTCACACAAGATAATTCATTATTAATAGAATGACTCACCGAATAGCTTCAAATCTCCGTCCTCAAAGGCCGGGACTTGACCGAAAGGCTGCACAGAGAGAACGAGAAACGTTAGATCCGAGAGATGAAGGAGGGTTTCTTGAAAGGAACGCCTTCAGACCCCAGGACCAGAAAATAGTAAGGAATACTGTCGCACCAGTGGTGGGCAGGGACGGAGACTTACGTTGAGGGCGAGGAAATGCTCCTTCTTGTGCTCGCGGGCCGGCATGTCAATGGGGACGAACTCGAACTCGAGGTCCTTCTCGTAGAGGGCGGCGAAGATCCGCATTGTCGCGGTGGAAAAGACGGTTCCATAAATTTTCATCACCATGATTGCTTTGCCCTACTTTCTTTTTTGTTTCTCTCAAGAACTAAACGCAGAACAATCATGACGAATGATGATGGGTTTTGGGCTCTTTTTATAGAGCATAGCTAACCTAACAGTCCACTCCATGCAATCGCATTTTGAGAGAGCATTGGTCTTATTTTAAAAAACAAGTCTACTAATGTCGTTCAAGGTAGAGAAGTCACCTTTCCATTTGGAAGACTCACGACGCCGTAAGCTCACCATTTCCCTATTTTATAAGGGCTCGGTGATTTTGTTCTGGAATGAACTAATCAATTTGTGATGTATACTTGATAAGTGCACTAGAAATTTTAAAACTTATTATGAAAGTTTAATTACATCCTGAAACTTTTAAAAAGTACAATTAAGTTTTACAACTTATCGAACTAGTGCAATCAAGAATTTATGTTAGGTTCGTTCGATTTGATTAACGGAAAAAGTCGGCGTAACTTTTTTTATTACCTCCATCACGTGAGCACCACATCAGTAAATTTTAATTATTCAAAAGAGAAAAACATTAAGAATAAAGAAAGAAGAAAACGAAAACCAAAAATCCAAAACACACGTTCACCCTGCCTCCATTGCTTGGATGTGATAACCCCCTACGGCTTGGCCGCCGTGACGGCTCGGAGGAGGGGCAGCAATAACAATGCATTATAAGTCTGTTATGGGTTGATTGTCTTGATTGAACCCTTTCAAGATTTGTTAATTGGAGAAGGGAGATAATTCTTCCACCTAATGGTATAGCGGTTAGTCATATGACATTTTTTTTTTCTAAAATACTTTTACCCAACATGCCAAATTAATTATGAGAAAATCGCTCGTTGCGAAAAAGTTTTCCCCTCCCACCAATTGCCACCTCTTTTTATAGCGAAGCCACCCTTCTTACACCATTGCCATTAGGGCTGTCCAAAAGCTCGAATCGGTTCTCTTTCGGTTCAGGTAAAGACTTTAAAATTCGGGTATTTTAATTGTTTCGGTTCGGTTCGAACCCTACCTGTCTTGTTTTCTTTGCCCCCAGCGAAAAGAAGCCCCCTATCCACCGTCTCCCTCGGACGCTACCTTGCGACCTTACAGTCAGTAGCTTCACTCTGGCATTGGCTACTCAAGTGATATACCAAACCGAATGGGAAAAAAAAAAGTCTAATGATTCATGAATATGCATCCTAGTTTTAGATGACTGATGACTTCCTCGTAACCGAACTCCGTGATGATGAGGGTCGAGATTGGCCCTCTCGCCGGAAGTCAGGGGTAGGCCGCCCAGAGCCGAGTACAGCGCGATGCTGTTGAGCCCTCTGCCGACGGCATCGTAGAGGAAGAAACTCAGCCTCCAAGAACTCCCAGGTTCATCGCGACGTGGATCGTCTCCGCGTCAATAGCGGCATAGCGGCGATCGGCCCGCAGTACGCGGCTACTGGCGACCGAGCTGGGTGGTTAGGTAGAAAGCAAGAATAAGATGAAACAAAATAAAAGGACCTTCACGGAGACATCACCGGCTCGCGCATCTAGTGTAGTGGTATCATAGTACCCTCCCACGGTACTGACCGGGGTTCGATTCCCCGGATGCGCATCTTCTTCTAGTTTTCCATTTTTTTTTCCCTGAAACTTGTTCCCTAGTTTTGCAGCTTCGACTTTTGCCGAGCGATTTTCAGGGCGGGTAATTCGTTGGCAGCTCCGCTCAATATCTTCCCTTTCCTTTGCCCCAGAATAGACGTTTCAGAATCTTGACAATCGACACTATCTTTCCGTTGCTAGATTCGCTTGAACGAACGGCCAGTGTCAAGTTCATGACATCATTTTCCCATCTTCAGACCACGATCAGCCACATCCTCCATGTCCTTACCACTCGCTGCACTGGCCCAAATCCAAGCCCAACTTGTTGTCTTAGACCTTAGTTGGAACATCTCCGTTGTCTCGCGCTTCATCAATGTTAGAATAATATAAAATTGATTGTTGAAAATTTGAGCACATTGGTTATTGGGTTTTAAATTTGGTGGGATGTATGATGGGTGTCTTAAGAATATTGAAGGCAAAAGGAAATGGGCATGATTTGTGGTGGCCTATATTTGGGTAGTCTCTCCACCATTAAATACTTTAATAAGGAAAAGATGAGCTCTTGTTTAGTGTTTTTCCGAAGAGCGTGAAGTTTCATCTTTGTCAAAAGGGACAGAATTCATGGCCGTGGGCTCATCTAATCTTTGTGTTTTTTTGTCGTAGACAGTTTGTCATTAGGATGTCAAGTGTGTGGGGTGTTTGTCTCCATCATTAAATGTAGTGTAGTTATTGTGCTATAATATAAGAATGGCTCTTTGCCGCCGGATGCGAAATGCCCCACAAAGACATCGTGTCATGGACTGTCCTCATCACTAGGTCTTGCGCCAATCAGGTAGTGCTATCAAAGTTGGCTGTTGATAAAGAATTGGGGGCCCAAAAAGGGGGCCGACTCAACAAATTTTGAATGTACCTATTCTATGAAAACCATACAAAAGTCATGAATAAACCCGAGATTAGTTGAAGCTTTGGAATTGGCAAGTAAGTACGATCAAAATGGTCTCTAGAGATGTCGAAATAGTGGGTTTTGAGGTTTTAAAACAGGCACCATTCAAAACAAATAATTGAATTTTAAGTAAAATCGCATGAGTCATTTGATAAACCTCGACAGTACATGTTTCGAAAATGATTCATTTTCTTAAGAAGAATTTCTACAACGAAAGAAAATTGTGGAGAAAAAACTTGGCTAAGCTCAATCCAGGCCGGATTAAATCTATACGGTACAGTCATGGCCAAATTTTTTATTTTTCATTGAGCATAAGCTTGCAAATCGAGCCTAGAAAAACAGGCGCAAACTATCGAGGTAGGCCGACAAGTTCCTCAAAGGGCCTGGTCCGTGTTCATTTCTTGATGGGTGTCCAATTTGATACCGCGTTTAGTGAGTATCTCGAGGAAATGACTTCGTATATAACCATGTTTATTGGGCAAGGACTGACATATATAAGAAATATTTTGCAGAAAAGAGAAATTTGAAATTTGTGTATTCGATATATTCTTAATGAAGAGTATGTGAGCCTATTTATAAATTTTATTAGATGACCAAGTAGTCATATCAAGTCCAATACAATATGAGATTTTAAGAATCTCCAATCACAAGAAATATGGAGAATATAATCAATATATTTAGAATATATCATAAATATCTCTTATGGTTTAATCCAGTGGAAGAGATCATTGCCATTTTTTTTTTAAATTTTCCTCAATTATATATTTATTTTCTTTTTCCTTTTTCCAATATTGCCCATGACCATCACCTAGGCCCTTGCAAGATCTTGGCGAGAGTCGCCTTGCCCAGCCATCAAGGATGGTGATGACCACAATGAAAGAATAAAAATAAAACTCATAAAATTTTTAAAAAACTATCCACATTATCACTGATCGTGTCACATAAGATCGCCAGCATTACAATCAGCATCAACGTCGGTAATTTCTGATCAAAATTGACCGAAAGGATTATATTGATAAATCATGAAAATGTTGACTAAATTAGCCAAATTGAAGAATTTAGGATTGAATTGACATTTGTAAAATAGATTGAAGTCTTTTTAGGTATTCTTCCAGTTATGCGATAGAAATTGCTAACTATTTCATTCTTCACTTAAATGATAATATTTTTTATTTTACTTTCTAGTTCAAAAAAAAAAAAAAAAAAAAAGAAAGTAAAAAAACAATTCACAATGCTAAGAAGACCATATCGTCCAAAAAGCAACACCACAATTTTCTTTGTAATATTATGTATTTGCTATTTTTTGCAATACCTATATTTCAGTGCCATCGATACGTTTTTTTTGCAAAAAATAAGTAATTTGAAAACAATTTTTGAAAAATGATCTCTAATATCTTTTAGAAATATAAATGAATGGATTTTTTTTTATCATCCACAAAATAGTAAAGCATAAATTATCATCAATAATGAAAATATTTGTTGTTGAATTTTTTCAACAATATAAGCAATCGTTTTTGAAAAAATGTTTTCTCAATCACTCATTTTCCGAGAAATGAAAAGCATCCTATATGAAAAGCCAACTTTTAAATTTGGTATCCACTCTTCAAATGACTAAAACATCCTTAGAGTAGGGTTTAATATCATGAAAAGCTCAAGCTGGTATATCTCTAATAAGTTTACCTCAAACTATTTTTTGGATTACCAAAAACCTAAAATTGGTACACTTATAATAAATTTACTCCAAACTAATTGTTGGATTGCCAAAAGCTCTAAATCGATACACCTCTGATAAATTTACTCCAAACTAATATAGATTTCCACATGGACTTATTTGTCAATTGAGTTATCACGTGGTGTCTTTTAACTCAATGATTTTACATTAAAATTTAAAATTTAATAGAAGCTAACGGAGGGTAAATATGTTATGAATGTATCAATTTGGGGTCTTTGGAGATACAAAAATTAGCTCAATGAAAATTTGTCACATGTATACCAATTTGATATTTAGAGATCCAAAAATTAGTTTTGGATAAATTTATCACATGTATACCAATTTTGTATTTTTCGTGATATTAAACCAAAGGGTATAGAGAAAATTGGATGTCATTTTAATCAAAATATGACATCTTATTCAAATCTCTTACTTTCATATAGGTCTTAATCCAAATTCATGTCTCTATTAATATATTAAAACCAACCCGCGTCCATCTCTTATCTAGCATATGCATGCGAAAGATCTCGTATATGCAAATTATAGTTTTAATTGGATAAAACTAACAATAATAAAAGTTAAGCAAATATTTAATTTCAAGGACCGCTCCTACTCTCAGCTACATATATAGTAGCCCTGATAAAATCATAAACCCGTGGAGTCATGCGCGCTCACATTCAAATTCTCATCTTCTCTCACGCTATGCTGACTTAAGCGCCGAACTGTCTATTTAGGGGCTCTTCCAAGACCCCTCATCACCCATTTTTTTCTTGGGGGTCACGCGCAAAGAGGACTTAGATCTTCCAAAGAGACTTTTCGAGGCCAAGATCATCATCCGAATACAATTTACATGAATTTTTGGTGTAATTCACGGAGGAATCCAACGAAGAATATTTACTGTCAAGCACTTGAACGGCACTTCAAGGACTCCTCACGTCAACAACAGGTTGAAGACCCTGCTGTTTTCCGTCGACTTCGGGCGCTTGAAGACCGCACTTGCACTTGCAGGAGGCATATATTATATGAAAGCTAAGTTTGATCGAATTTGGTGCAATTCAAAAGTCGACGATCGACTTTCTAAATTCAGCCCTCTCTCCAACGTGCAGTAGGTTTTCGCATATTTCCTTTTCCTTTTATTTTTCTTGGAATTGTTATCCAACTTGAACTCTTGCACCATAAAAGGAAATCTAATATATACAGCATATATTTAAGCATTCAAAAATAATAATTTATTTTTAGTAAGTTTCATTCACGAGCTCAAACTCGAGATATATTGTAATATATATTACACAACCAGCCATCTACTATTCCCATTCCATAGATGAGACAGAATCCGATTCGGCTCCCTTAATCGCGAATTGTCAATGTTATATTGATGTTACTTAGCCGTGATGCACAGCTCCCGTCCAACACTCTCTTATTCAGCTTGACCGACGACCACTCACCCACCACTTACATGAACGCCCCACCGGTTAGATACCCACAAATACAATAATAAAAGCTTTTATTATTTTGCCATAGCTACCCTTGATAAATGAGGCTTTTATTATTGCATTTGTGGGTACAATAATAAAAGCCTGATGGTACAATAACAAAAGCCTCATTTAACAATGACGATCTACCTAAAACAATGGTTATTTTGCGAATCTGATCTCAATTAGTCTGATGGTACCATATGACGTAGCTTTTTGTTGAATGAATTTTTTAATAGCTATACCTTTTATTTGAATATTGGTTGGAGCTTTGAGATTAGCTTTTGTTGACTTTTGAGCTATAGAATCATTTTTTGGTTGGGTATCATTGATTAGGCTTTCGCTTTGATTCTCTCTTGTTTTATCTTGATATGGCATGTCGTCTCTTCCTATTATGGATTTTATTTCTTGTAGATTTTACTTGTGAAAATTGGAGCTTTTGTTTCCTCCTCTCTGCTATGTTCTTATGCGTTGCCATTCAATTTAATTTACGGGGTAGACTTGTCCAATCGGTTGTAAACCTATTGCAAAAATATCAATTCAAGCTTAAATTTTTCAATTTTGTCAATTGACTCTTAAACATTTATATAGAATTCTAATGTAATCTTTCCAGTAAATTTTCATAAAAAATTTCTGACTTGATGATATGTCATATGACAATTAGCGATGATTGGAATGTCACTTTAATTTTGTATAAAGCTATACTTATGCATGGTTCTTGTCCTGTGAACTTCTTTGGTACTTTAACAAGATGAAAGTGGGTAAGGCTTTTGTGATTGGTGGGGAAGTGGTTATGAAAATGTAGGGCCGTCCCATGGAGACGATGAAAGGACAGGCCTTCATCAGTAGAAACAATACCAGCGCGGGCGAAAGTCATTACACTTTTATCTGTCCAATCGTTATTGCTCATATAATAGACAATCACAGAACACCAACCGCATCATCTCCAACTTTGATGATTGAAGACGGCAATCCCAAATAAGTTCGTCTGACTCCCACTTCAAATCAAACATTGACCAAAAGGACGGAATCAACAACAAAGTACAAGTACAAAATCACATAAATGGGGGTAAAAAGGGTCTCTTGTTATTGCCCCCAGGACCAGATAATTCAGACTCGACCCTTTGCTTCAGTGCTGGTTCTTCCTGGCAAGAACCTTGGCCCACGCAGGCCGGGCCATGATGTCAGCCGCCCACGCGCTGACCTTGGGGCGGGTGTCGAACAGCTTCTTTACTTGTGTTCCCATAAGGTTGGTCAGGGCAGGGAGGTGGTGGAGGTCGGCGAGGGTGAAGCAGTCGCAGCCCAAGTACTTGGACTGACTCAGCCGGGCCTCGTAGATGTCGAGGACCTTGGCTAGCTTGGCCTCGTTCTCCTCGACTTCTGCAGCATCCGTGACCTTGCCTAACTTCGGCTTGTACGCGAGCTCCCACTGCAGCTTTATCGCCACGGGTTCAAACTGGTGGGCCTCGATCTCCATCCACACGCTTACGGTCGCCATGGGTTTGCCCTCGCAGACGAGCGGTGTGCCCTCGTCCTTGTATACATGAGCAATGTATTGAGTAATTGCCCTTGATTCTGCCACCGCAAAGAGCATAATCAAGATACATATTATACTTCGCCTAGTTGCTTCTTTCTTAGTAGACTGATTGAACACATATACTTTGACTAAACATTTGATCTTTCCTCATGGGCACACAATCTATCAGCAACAAATCAGCACCCTTTGACTAAATACCTTCATCTTTCATCATGGTCACACAAGATAATCTATCAGTAACGGAAAGACTTACCGAATAGCTTCAAATCTCCGTCCTCAAAGGCTGGAATCTGACCGAAAGGCTGCACAGAGAGATCGAGAATCGTTAGATCTAAGAGACGAAGGAAGGTTTCTTGGATGAACGCGTGGAGACCCTAAGACCAGCTATCGGTGAGAAATGCTGTCGGACAGGTGGCTGACAGGGACGGAGACTTACGTTGAGGGCGAGGAAAGGCTCCTTCTTGTGCTCGCCGGCTCCCACCTCGACGAAGACGAACTCGAACTCGAGGTCCTTCTCACAGAGGGCGGCAAAGATTCGCAACACCGGCGGGGACAAGACGCTTCCATGGACCTTCATCACCATGAATGCTTGCTTTACTTTTTTCTTCTCTCTCAAGAACTAAACGCGGAACAATGGCGGCGACTGATGGTGGATTCCGGGCTCCTTTTTATAAGGTTTTTCCGTGGTCCTTCATCAACAATGGCGGCGACTGATGGTGGGTTCTGGGCTCTTTCTTATAAGGTTTTTTTGTGGTCCTTCGTCACCATGATCACTACTCGTAGTCATTTTCATACTCATCACGTACTTCTTTATTTGGTGTCTGCACAAGTCAGCGGCAAGGGGACGACACAAGGTCGATACCGGTACAAACAAACTAAGAGGTGACCTATCCACATCGAAAATATGTTAGTGCAAATGTGGACAAGATTTAACACTAACCAGCGATCATTATTTTTTATTTATTGGAAAAATTTGAATTTATTTTTATAAAAATTAACCATAGCATCCCATTGAAACAGTGTAATTGTTCACGATAGAGTTACGATTATTTATTATTTATTATTTATTTAATTTCAAATTTCATTATTTCTTCCGATGATTATCTTAGAGTACGTACCTATTATTGCTTTTGCTATAAATTACTGAACGTGTATGTTCGATCATAATCTTCTTCTTCCATTTTCATTTTTATTCAAATGAAAATACGGCCATTATTTTTAAATTGTTTCCTTTGAGAGATATTAGAAAAATATTAGAGTTGCTATCTAGTATTTTCATTTGAGATTTTACTCTATCTTGGAGGATATTTGTCAATAACTGAGTAAATAAATCTTTAAAGAAAATAATATTACACCTCAAAGTTTAACTTGATTATTCTATTGGTTCAAATCCATATTTTAAACGGGCACATCATGCAGCGACGAGGAGCTCGTTCAAAATGAACCTCGTCGGAAGGAAAATTCGTTGGAGGGATTGAGGAAACATGGATTATGTACTAAAATTCGAGGAAACGGATGAAATGAAAGCATGGATCGAAAATAAGAAAATTTTATATTTTTCGTAAGGAAAAAAAGGAATGGAAATTCTATTTTTCTTCCGTGGTTTTCTGTTTAAATTTTCTTCGAAAACCATTTACTATATTTCACATTCAAATTGTAGCCTCACAAGATCAATCATTATAACCTCCGACCGAAAAAGAATCATTATAACGTTGACATTTGCACATTTTTCACATCTCCTTGATTGGCCATGGGTTGTGATGCACGAGCAATAAATTTCACTTAAGACAATCAACTCACAATTCCACCTCAAGCCTCAACAATCAACTAAGGGTGCATTAACCAGGGGTTCGCCCCAGTGGCCACCCTTCCAACTTGGAAGAGGGAGGTGGAGGGTTCAAGTCCCCACTTTTTCCGGGGGGATTGGGGTTGGGACGATTTCATTTCAGGAGTGGGTTTCAACTCCTACACCCTGCAAGGAGGCAGAGCAAAAGTTTGAGAGTGAGTGTTAGAGTATGATTAGAGTAGGACCGACAAAAAAAAAGAGAAGAAGACAAAACTAAGGGTGCATTTGGGAGTGGCCTTTAGAAGGCACTTTGAACACCTAAAGCCCCTTGGGCCAAATATGGAGTGTTTGGGAAAAAAATTTAGAATCCCCATTAGGCCAAAGTTGGTCTTTTGAAGGCTGAAAGCTCAAGGCAGGTCTAAGGGTGCCTTGGGCTTTCAACTTTCTTGGCGTACAAGTAGCCTTAGGGTTACTAAAAAATTTTCTTCCAAAATTATCTCCACTCACTTTTTGTTTTTCGGGTTTTGCCCTCATCATTTAACTATTCATCTTCTTCTTCATTGAGCGGTCAGCATGTTGCGCAAGGCTATGAGTGGCCAACGACAGCTAGATAGAGGCTGGTGTGGTCGCGACGACCCAAGCAACAGTCATTGGGGGGTTGCGTGACCGCCACACCATCTGGGTCCCAACGACCGCCGTAGGGGGCTACGAATTTGGGGTCGAGCAACCCAAGTGCAGGTCACGGCGAGGTTGCCTGACTAAGTGGCAACCCTCACTAGTAGTCTGCGAGGGTTGCCCGACCTTAGGCGACCCTCATGGCTTGTCTCCTAAATATTGAAAGGACCTTAACAAAGAGTGAACAAGCCGAAATAAAGTGAACTTTTTTATAGTCTTGATCATTTATGTACTTAGGAAGATCAAATGGGAAGATGTATATAAGTCAAATACCAGCGAGAAGCTTGAATAGACTCACATATTGCTGATACGAACAACTCCACTTGAGATGAATGTGCATGTCACACGATTGCACATTCTAATTTGAACAAATATTCCTTTAACTATCAATCTAAGTCTCAAAGAATATGGACGATATGTCACTTGCCTAGAACTCTAGAAGAGACAAAGGAAGGGGGATCCAATCATTTGTCAATCACTTTGGTGAAAAGGATTATTTTCTTAACATAAGCAATTATGTTCATGGATCATTTGCCAATCGTGTGTGTGTGTGTGTGCCTAGAACTCTAGAAGAGACAAAGGAAGGGGGATCCAATCATTTGTCAATCACTTTGGTGAAAAGGATTATTTTCTTAACATAAGCAATTATGTTCATGGATCATTTGCCAATCGTGTGTGTGTGTATTATGTTCATGGATCATTTGCCAATCGTGTGTGTGTGTATTATGTTCATGGATCATTTGCCAATCGTGTGTGTGTGTGTGTGTGTGTCAATCACTTTGGTGAAAAGGATTATTTTCTTAACATAAGCAATTATGTTCATGGATCATTTGCCAATGTGTGTGTGTGAGGATTATTTTCTTAACATAAGCAATTATGTTCATGGATCATTTGCCAATGTGTGTGTGTGTGTGTGTGTGTGTGTGTCTGTGTCTCTCGGCGATTGTATTGTTTATCTTCTGTGTGTGTGTGTGTGTGTGTGTGTGTGTGTGTGTGTGTGTGTGTGTGTGTGTCTGTGTCTGTGTCTCTCGGCGATTGTATTGTTTATCTTCTGTGTGTGTGTGTGTGCGGCGATTATATTGTTTATCTTCTGTGTGTGTGTGTGTGTCTCGGCGATTGTATTGTTTATCTTCAACAGCTAAATTAAACCTCTTGATAGGAGGGCTATGCATGATGGTGTTAAAAACATGTTCTTGTTCCATAGGGAACAGATATACAACACCTTTGCATCTTTAAGCTAGTCCATGGTCCATGAAAATCAACCTATAATGGGAAATACAAGTAAGAAAAGCATTTTCTTTAGTGAAACACAAGTTGAGCATTCTAAAATAAAAGTCTGTTTTTGCCTTACTCATGACTGAGAGACGAAAGAGTGAGAAAGAGAGTCTGTTATACCTTAAAATGTGCTCCTTAATGAATGAATTTGGAATGTATTTTCGGAGATTTTACCCTGTGGTTTACCTCCTTTGAGAGAAGTTGAGCACCAAACCGATTTACCTTTAATGCTTCTCTGCATAACAAAATGGCCTTTTTGATGCAATCCAAAGGACACCAAGAAGATTGCTAAATTATATATAAGGGAAAGTATGATCCCTTATTTGATTCCAAGCCTACTCATGCCAAGGAATGACGTTTCTTTCAGAATGAACGGGGATCGTTGAACCATCAACAGTATAATTATATAACTATTTAGTATAGGTGCCATACCTAATCTAAATAACATGCTTAATGAATTGTATTGCTTAATTTTTTTTATTTATTATTATTTAAGATTGATTTGGGGAGTGGCTATTATCAAATTAGGATGAAGGAAAGGGACTAGTGGAAAATGGCCTTAAAAAACAAAGGGGTGTCTATGAGCAGCTAGTTATGACATTAATGTTTTTAATGTAGAAAATTATCCACATAAACAACTAATTAATCAAGAACAATTAGATCCATATATGACTGTGAAACACCAAAATCGATATGCACGGCGGAATTAAAACGTATCTATTTGAGCTATACTTCACTTGAAGAAAAATATATTAGTCTGTTTAATTAGAGATCTATTGGAATACAAAATCTTCATCTCAATGACCTATTTTAGTATAGTAGCTTTTAATGTGATTAAGCGATTGATAAGCATAACCTACCGTTTTATAGGCTGGTGAGGAGACCTAGTAAACCCTAATTAATAGTGTGTCAACTGAGCTCCTCCTATTACGAGCTTTAGTTAAATACAATTAACTACACTTTGCTATTCAACTAGGCCTGTTATTAATAGATGCCAAAACTCAATTCAATAAGATCACTTAAGGGTTTAACAAATATTGTATCCATTAACCTGATTATTTAAAATAGAAAATTAATTAATTAATGTAAACCCATATTATAGAAAATTTCCAACATTCTTCCACTTGGTTTACATTAATTAACTTACTTTTATTTGGAAAAATATTTAATATTGAAAACGACACTCTCATGTTAATAATTGAAAATTTGTTTTGTGTGGCCATAACTTAAAAAAAAAAAAAAATTCCAATAACGGCATCTTAAAACCAATCAAATCCCATATAACCTCAGTTTATGATTATAGGGATCAATATGTTAAAAAGATACTGCAACACACGACATTCCATAATCACATACAATAAGTATTATATTTTTATGGATCATGGGCCTAGTAGTGTAGTAAAAAAAGTGTCAACATGTGATCAGAATTTATACTATTTTTTATCGGTTCTCAATGTAATTTCTCAATGACACGAAACTACATTAGTGCAATTTCTAAACAACATGATATTGCACGATTATGTCACAATTCAACATGATATCTTATAATTAGTGACATCCAATCGTCTTTAAACTAAAAATTTGTTTAAAGATACTGTTTTATACTTCTATTTCTCAGTCGATAGGAGAAAAAATAATAGTAGAATCCATAATAATGATTATTGAAAATAAATGCTTTAATAGACATCATGAAAGTATTATCAGTTTGCATATAATTATAATATCTAAAAATACAAATTATATAGCTCCCACTAACAAAAGAGATAAAAAAAAAAATCTAAAACACTCATATTTTTTACACATTCTTTAAACAAAATGGGTCGTAAACCTTTTGTTAGAGGATCGGCCAACATGGACTCAATTATTATATTCTCGATCACAATGTCTCCCTTTTTGATCAAGTCTTTAACAGTATAATATTTGATCTCCATGTGTTTGGATGCACTGTTGATCTTGTCATTTTTAGAATAAAACACAGCTGCAGTGTTGTGACAATAGATCACCATAGGTCTAGCAATAGAGTTCACAACTCGCAATTCCGAGATCAAATTTTTGAGTCATACAGCTTGAATTGATGTATCGTAATATGCTACAAACTTAGTATACATTGTAGAGTTTGTAACCAATGTTTGCTTTGTACTCTTCCAAGAAATAGCACCTCCAACCATCATAAAAATATATCAAGAAATTGATTTTCTATCATTGGAATAATTAGCAAAATTAGCATTTGAATATCCAATTACCTTTAGGTCCTCTATTCTACTATACACGAGCGTGGAGTCTTTTGTTCATTGTAAATATCTCATCACATTTTTAGTTGCAACCTAATGTTCATGACCTAGATTCGATAGATATCTCCCAAAAGTATTCACAACAAAAGCAATATCAGGTCTGATACATACTTGTGCATACATACGACTACCAACTGTAGTAGCATATGGAACATTCTTCATTACTTCTTTTTCAACATCATTCTTGGGGTATTGTTATATGCTAAATTTATCTCATTTCACAATGGGAACTTCACCAAACTTGTAGGTTTGCGTATTGAATCTTTTCAAAACACGATCTATATAACTTTTCTGAGATAACCCCAGAACTTTCTTAGATTTTTCACAATGAATCTCAATGCCTAGAACAAAAGAGGCTTCCCCAAGGTCTTTCATCTCAAACTTTGTAGATAGAAAACTTTTTATGTCATTCAATAGGTCAACCTCTACTAGCAAGCAAAATGTTATTTCCATAAAGCATTAAGAAAATATATTTACTCCAACTTACTTTCATGTAGATGCATTGATCAAACTTATTTTCTTTAAAGTCAAATGATCTCACAACCTTGTGAAAATTCAAGTACCACTAACGTGATACTTGTTTGAGATCATAGATTAACCTCTAAAGTTTGCACACCATATGCTCATTTCGGACTTCTTTAAACATTTTATGTTGCTGCATATATACTTCTTCATCCAGATCTCAATTTAGAAATGCTGTCTTAACATCCATTTGGTAAAACTCTAAGTCAAAATGAGCCACCAATGCCATGATTATTGGAAAGGAGTCTTTAGTAGACACTTGAGAAAATATTTCGGTATAATCAATGCATTCTCTTTGTGTGTACCCCTTGCAACTAACCTTGCCTTGAATCTCTTTATGTTGCCTTTATTGTCTTTCTTGGTTTTGAATACCCATTTGCAACCGATCGATTTATGACCATCAAGTAAATTAACAAGTTCTCATACTTGATTATTTGACATGTAAATCATCTTGTCCTTCATCGCTCCTAACCATTTATCTGCCTAATCACTATTAAGAGATTCTTTAAAGGTCCCCAGATCAATTATATGTCTAATGTCAAAATCAGCTTCTCCAAGATAGGCATAATAATCATTTAGAGGCATTCATCTTCTTTGTCGTTGTGATCTTCACACAAGCATTTGCTGGAGCTGCATCATTCATTTTAGGAATTTGATTTATAATAGGAGGATCTATGGCCATATCTCCAGTATTTGCTTCTTGCTTAATTTCCACTCTATAAGGCTCTCGCATAGAATCATCATTCTAGATGGGTAATTGAATAGAGATTGTTTTGTTTGATTATTACCTTTCGAAATATTGAGAAGAATTCTTTTAAGCAATATCTAATTTCAGGAATTTGGCAATATGAGATTCAACGATCCTAGTGCCACGAGTAGGATAATAGAACCTATATCCTTTGGAATGGTCGAGGTATTCAATAAAGTAACATCTAGTAGTCCTGGGTTCGGTCTTCTTCTAAGAATGATCATAAATTTTCACCTCAGTAAGACACCCCCAAACTTGAAAGTGATTCAAACTTGGTTTCCTCATTGTCCACAATTCAAAATGTGTTTTTGGCGCTGATTTACTAGATACATGGTCCAATATATAAGTTGTTGTTTTAATTGCATCACCCATAGGTATTCAGGCAAATTAAAACTGCTCATTATATTTCGTTTCATCTTCATGAGTGTGTGATTGCGCCGTTCAGCTACACCATTTTGCTCAGTACTCCAAAGTATTGTATATTGAGTGACAATACCATAGTCCTGCAAATATTTAACAAACGGTCCCATTTGTTGTCTAGTCTTGGTATATCACCCATAATATTCACCACCACGATCAGATCGGACAATCTTGATAATTTTTCCCAATTGTTTCTCAATTTTAGTGTGAAATGCTTTGAATATGTCAAGAGCATAAGTATTCTCCTTAATTAGATAAACATAACAATAATGACAGAATCATTAATGAATGTGATGAAGTACTTATTTCCACACAATGTGTTGAGTATGGCCCACTAATATCCGTATAAATTATCTCCAATAGATTTTGACTACGAGTAGTGTCTTTCTTCTTGATTTTAGTCAATTTTCCCCTCACACAATCAATACAAGTCTCAATATCATCTAAGTCAAGAGAAGGAAGAATATCAGTCTTGATGAGTCACTTTACCCTTTCTTTAGAGATATGCTCTAATCGCTTATGCCATAGCAATGAAGATCTTTCTTTGATTAAGAATCTCTTAGAAACTTTA
This sequence comes from Eucalyptus brandiana, assembly GCA_014182725.1. Taxonomy (NCBI): domain Eukaryota; kingdom Viridiplantae; phylum Streptophyta; class Magnoliopsida; order Myrtales; family Myrtaceae; genus Eucalyptus; species Eucalyptus brandiana. The sequence continues at coordinate 13,387,312 of CM024675.1, forward strand.
TTCTCGACATTGAAAGAACAATATAGTCTATCGGGAGATAAGGATAATTGGTATAATCCATTAGACATAACACAATTCTCAATAATTTTGGAATCATAACTCAAATCCACTATTTTATTTGCAAAATAAAGATAATATCCAACTTTGTCAAGCAAAGAAAGAGATATCAAGTTTCTCATAAAACCATGAACATAAAAAACATTATTCAAAATAAGCTGAAAACCAAAGTCTAAATTCAAAACAATTGTACCTATGCGCTCCACATCAACTCCAACATCGTTTCCAACTTTAAACTTTGATTTTCTCAAACTTTGATTCCTTATATTTGTAAGACCCTGTAAAATAGTAATTACATGAACAGTAACACCATAATCAAGTGACCAAGAATCCAAAGGAACATCAACCAGATTTGATTAAAAAAACCAATAACTTACCTTGGTGACTTTCTTGTTTTGCTTTTAGCCAAGCTTTGAACTTGTAGCAATTGGCTTTATTGTGACCCTGTTTCTTGCAGTGAAAACACTTGAAATTATTATCTCCATTTCTCCCATAATTCCCATTTTTCTTGAAGTCTTGGCTTTTCTTTGGATCATGAGCTTTTGACCTTTTAGGCTTCCATTTTCCTTTCAATGAACTCAACTTGGCATTGGCAATTAAGTAGGTGGACTCATACTTCTCCTCCTTTAACTTATTCTCCTCAGTCACACATTTGGTAATCAAGGCATTAGTGCTCCATGTATCATTCTAGGCACTATAAGTAGTCTTAATCTAGCTAAATTCAGTTGGCATAACATTTAAGGCGTGATGCACAACATAATCTTCAGAAAAGACAATGTCATGGGCCTTAAGTTTAGATTGAATATGGACCATCTTCAATATAAATTCTCTAACACCCATAGCAACATCATATCTCATGTTTGTTAACTCACTCAGCAACTTCCCAACTTCAGCCTTATCTAAGACTCTATATCTTTCTCCCATTGCTTTGAGGAATTATCTCACATTCTTATCTTCCAGCAAATCACTAATGGGATGGTTAGCAATAGACCTCTTCATAGCAATGAGGCTTAGTCGATTGGATTTTTCTCATCTAGTATAATGGGCCTTTTGATTTGCATTATTTTGATAATTGGGCTTGGAAGGTTCATCCTCACACAAAGCCAAGTCCATATCCACAATTATAAGAGCAAACTTTATGTCTTACTTTCATCTCTTGAAGTTTGATCTAGTTAACATTTCAACCGTGTCATTATTGTTGTTTATAGTAAAAGTAATTGTTTATCACACATAATGCAATCGGATTAATTATGGGTAATAAGCAATTTAACGAAAATAATTAGTACATTATAAACTCCCATTTTGGGCAGAGTGTACAATGTATCGTTATTTTCCATAGCATGAAATTTATAAAGCAACAACAATGAAAATTACATATAATTGTCAATGATCTATCTCCTTTGGACAGACAAATCCTTTAAATTATACATCTCCATAATATCAATATATAGAAATGATAATAAGAATTACATATAATCATCAAAAACTTATTTGCTTTGTGCAAACAAGACCTTTAAATTATACATCTCCATTATCACAACATAGAGGAGAATTACACATAACTCTAAAAATTTATCCCATTTAGGAAGGTAGAACTTTTGAGTCATATATCCCCATCGATCATGTCTATTATATCAATATAGAAGGGAATTATATATAATTTTCAAAAATTTATCCCTTTGGGTAGATAAATATTTTTCAATTATATATCCCTATCTTTTTAATTGGGAATTAATCTTCATGCAATTTTTCAAATTAATATACACAATAATACTTTTGGGTGAGTAATTGTATATACTAATTTTTATCAATAGGGAACTCCAAAAGAAATTTATATATGATGTTCCATTTAATCAATGCCCAAAATTTATCCAACAATATGAAGCACTTTACGACATATGTTTTCCAAGATCACATCGTATTTATCAAACAACAATTTTTGCCACAATTTTTAATTTTTAATTTTTTTATTCCATATTTGTCATGTAATTAAATATGGATAACAATAAATAATTCCAAATAGATATTTAAATATGCCTAAATTATAATTAATCATACCAAATTTTTGTTAAATTAAAATTAGGCATATTAAAAGAAAATGAGAAAACAAACCCATTGGACCCGTGCGGCCCAAGCCTTTGCTTGAATCGCACGGATCAAGTCTCCTCTCTAAGGCTTGTAAAGACTAAGGCCACATGAAGCCCAAGCCTTCCCCCGGCCCACGTGGTCCCCTCCTCTTTAGTGCTACACGACGCCCAAGCTTTCACACGGGTCCCATGGCCCAACTCTCGGCTTGGAACGAGTGGGCCAGAGAATAGCCGCGTCAGGCTTAGCTCGTAGAATTGAATCCATGTTCCAAGAACAACAAAAAAAAAAAATTGGGCTTACACCCTTAAATTGGCCCCGGCCCAGCTAGAGGTCTTCTTCAACCTCCAGCAAGGTCTTGAAATTTTGCAAATCCGGTCACACGACCCAATTTCTACCCGAACCTAAAAAAAAAAACTTATTAAGGTTGTTTTTTGATGAAATTTTTCCATGGGTCTCACTTTAACATCAATATAATTTGACTAGAGTGAATTAAATGAAGAAAGAAAATCATCCATATTCAAGCGTCAAAATTTCTGATGTAATACCCATGGCCGAAATTCAGTTTTTTCAAGTTTAAGCCCAAAAAAACCTCACCTTAATGCAACCAAAAGATTCTAAAACATATATATAACAATACTCATGCGAAAATTTATAACAAATATCATTTAATTGCAAGTAAGGACTTTTTCAAGGTATAAACCCTAAAATTTCAAATTCAAAATTCTCGCTTAATTCTCAATGAAACTATACAAGTTATGTATGGTTGGAAAATCTCGACATGTAGAACAAAACCCTACGGTTTCAGAATCAATTGATCAAAAAATCCACATGAAAAAATAACGACAATATTCGATTAAAAATTTTTTCGAATTTGTTCATTAAAAAAATAATTTTGGGTTCTACAATCATATATGGCCTGCTCTAATACCACATGTAGAAAATTATCCACATAAATAACTAATTAATCAAGAACAATCAAATCTATATATGACTGTGAAACACCAAAATCAATATGCACAGCGGAATTAAAACATACATGTTTGAACCATTGCTTCACTTGAAGAAAAATATATCAATATGTTTATAATCAAAGATCTATTGGAATGCCAGATCTTCCTCTATATAACTTATTTTAGTATAACAGCTTTTAATAGGATTAAGCGACTAATAGACATAACTTACCATTTTATAGGCCATAGAGGGGATCTTACAAACCATAATCAATAGTGTGTCAACTGAGCCCCTCCCATTACGAGCTTCAGTTAAACACAATTGCCTATACTTTGCTACTCAACTGGGCCATTATTAACATATGTCAAAATCCAATATAATAAGATCACTTAAGGGTTTAACAAATATTGGAATATACATTAACCAGATTATTTAAAATATAAAATTAATTAATTAATGTAAGCCCATATTATAGAAAATTTCCAACGTCTAACGCTCCGATCACCTTCATGAAACTTATGAATAAAGTCCTTCACCCATTTACTAGTTGCTTTGTGGTTGGCTACTTGATAATATCCTCGTTTATAGCAATAACGAGGAAGAATAAATGTCTCCATTAAGACAAATCTTTGAAGTTTTGAGGAAACAAGTTAGATGCCAAGCCGAAAGAGTGCTAGTTCATATTTTTAACATTAAATTCCTTAGTTGTGTGGTTTTTAAAGATGGAATTTTTGTAGACAAATTAAAGACAGAGGCAATGGAGACGTGACTTGTCACGCCCTGATCCCCGGGCATGCACCCATCCCTCACCTTGGTCAATTAAAAGCAACGTCCCAGGACGCATCGTCGACCCTTTCATTTTAATACGCACGCGGAAACAGATAAAAATCCCCAAACAATAAAACAATGTGATAGAAAGTAAGGCTATATTTTTCACAATTGAAAAACCACAACCACATTTTTATACAAAGCAAACCTCATAGTATATTTTACAATACTATTAACAAGTCAGATCTATCATCATCAGATCACAACTCAGAGTTTGCAAAATAGGGTGGGGTCTGAATCCTCATCCGAATTATACTCCAGATCATCCTCATGATCCTCCTCAGACTCATCCTCCGATTCCTCATCAGGGTTCTCCTCTTTGGGTTCTTCCTTCTCAGGTTCCTCCTGAAATGTTGTCCCACAATTGGGATGAGATTACGTCTTAGCAAGTTCTTCCTGCAAGTCAATATATATATCAAATATATACGATCACATCACATCACATCACATCAATCGGATCAAATTATCGATTAATCGACTTAGTCGATTACATGTCATCTCGAACCTTTCTTGGTCAGCTCATCTCAATTACTTAAATTCACTGCTGAATTACGGCTCAACGAGCATGGCCTACACGATAACCTCAAATACTTAACTCTAACGCTGAATTACGGCTCAACGAGCACGGCCTACTAAAATTTGGCGGTAATAGTGAATTATGGCTCAGCGGGCATGGCTTACTAATTCTTCGGTAGTTAATGCTGAATTACGGCTTAGCGGACACAACCGATTCCAAATTCGATGGTAATATTGAATTACGGCTCTACGAGCACAACCTAGATTAGGTGATAACTTACAGTCCAATGGACACAACCATACTTTAATGGTAATGCTGAATTACGGTTCAGCGAGCACAATTGATGTTTCCATGCCCTATTCCACACTGTCACACACCCATCATACATCATTTCATCTTTCAATAGTCTTCTCAATGTGACTAATAACCCTCACACGATTAATTACTCTCGGCCAAGGATTGTGTGCTCCTCAATCAAAATAATAATTGGTCTATTTCCCTCACATTAACGATATCCGATAAAAATTTATAGTGTGTGGGTGCACGGTCAGCCTTAGCCAAAATACCATATTTTTTTTTTCCATAAATCCCACAATTTTCTGTAGTTTATCAAAACATTTTTGGTATTATCAACCGATGCTTGGTTATTTTTCAATTAATAACCAATAATTATTTAATTTAGGAATAAATCCTAAAATCACCAATAAATCAATTTCTCACAAATTAAGGCTCGAATAAATAAAAGGATTGCACCACGGAAATCAGCATAAAATTCCGGCCATTGACTATCCCTACCTAATTTTCGGAAAATATATAAATTATTAAATAATTCCGAAAATTATTAAATGAATGCAATAAATCTAATTTAAGCCCGTAATGCCTAATTGGAAGCCGAAAAGAGTCTGGAAAATTACCGAAACTCGTTCAATAAATAATAAGACTTGTCTACTTGCTAAGTACACTAATCATTTGCCTAACGTGCATAGATAAATCCCTAATTTAATTATTCTAATCTAATCTATCCACCTAATTGCAATTAATTAAATCTAATCAGACCCTAAGCATCATTAGCATACTAATAAGGGATTAGTGAGCAAAACTCACTTGTTAAAGGCGAAGAGCGACGACGGCGCGACGGTGGCCGAACTTGGGCTCGCGACGACACCAATGAGCTTGCACCGGGCCTAAAAGGCTCACAGGCCCACAGAAATTTCTGGGCTTAGACTTTGGCTTCAAATAGACTTGCTGCAGGTTGGGCCAAACTCCTGCAGGGCTTCAAGAGGCTGCTTGACTTGGGCTTCAAATGACTGAAGCTTGTTGCGACTAGGCTTGAATAAGAAGCCCGAAGATGGGCTGTTACTTCTTGCGAGTTGGGCTATTGGTGTGGGTTGAAGAAAAAGGCTTCATGGGCTGCTGAACTGCTGAAGATGGGCCTCGCTGGTTGCCCGTGAAGATGCGTGGGCCGCAGGTATTCGTTGCTGGATCCGTGGGTGTGAGAGCAGCAGTCTCGCTGGCGACGTGGACTGAAGACGCACGCGTGGAGATGAAGACACGAACGATGGGAGCAGGCGGCGTTGATTCGGTTTGCTGCAGCTAGAATGGATCCACGAGCTGAGTTGGGCCGTGAGATTTGCTGGAGAACATGTGGATTGAAGCAAGTGGCCGAAGGGCAGTTGAAGGGGATGATGAGCTGCAGACGTCCACGAAGTTTGCTGGGGTTGAAATGTTCGGTTTGAGGCACGACATGGCCGCGGATGAAGGGAACGGAGTCCACTTTGGGGCTTCTCGCTGAGCTGAAGTTAACCGAAGGAGAGAATATGTGGACGTCGCGGGCGTGAGTTGCTGGAGGAAAATTTGATGGAATGATGGCTGCTCGGTGGGGTTTTGGGTTGTAGAGAATAAACGAAAAATGAAAGTGCAGGGAGATGAAATGAAAAACGGGGGCAGCGAAGGAGTGAGGGAGAAGGAGAAGTGTGCGTGAGAAGTTTGAGAGGGGGGCCCAAAATCATCAAGCCTATCCCTTTAATTCAATGCTTGGTCTCCTTTAAACTTGCATAAATATCTCAATGTTCCCCTATAATACTTTCTTGCTTAATTACACCAAATAATCCCATTTTGGTGTCAAAATTCCATCTCCAATTATAGATCCGAATTTGACACAATTTGGCTTCAATTTCATCCTCAATTTCTCCAATTTGAAGTCCTATTTTGAAGAAGAAACATTCTCCATAAATTCTATAAATTTCCATCAGCCCATAGCCTGGCTTTGAAGTCCAAATTTCCATTGATTTAGCCCATATGAATTTCTGCTAATTTTCCACGACGTCCGAAACGATTTTCCGTAAAAATCCAAGAATCTCTGAAAATTCTTCGGAGGATGAGTTGACGTTCCTAAAATAGCTCGTGACATCACAGAACTTTCAATTTTTGAAATCGGGTTCAAATTCACAATTAATTTCACTCCGATGCGATTTTAGTGCAACCTAGGCTACCAGGTCACTTTTAGGAATTTTTGGTGCAATTGACCCGTGATCGATTTATCTCGAGTCACATTGTACATCTCTGACACATTGGCGACTTTCGGTTGTCGTGAAAATTTCGAGGTTTCAATTACGGGCACCGGGTACCAAAACGATAGAAAAATCGGTCTAGTGTCGATCGACGAGTATTTTATAATTAGGTGAAATCACCCACACTCTGATCACATATCTCAGTCAATTTGACATATCTCCGGTCTCTAATCAATTTCGACAGTGCCGTAATGATCTCGGCAGATCAACATGGTTGAGTAGTCAATTCCTGGTTGATTCTCAAGTTTATTGCATTTAAGTTCCTTAATTGCTTCCTCAGATAGACCAGTTATCTCGTGGGTGATCAGCTTAGAGAATAGCACTATTGGCGCATCGACGAAAGGCCTGATTTATTTAATCGAAAACGAAATCTGAAAATTCAGGCGGTCACATGACTGGTTCCAAAATCCATTTCTAATTTGATGAGTTTTCATGATCTAGACTCTTTCTACCAATGATTTATTTGATAAATTCCTCCCCTTGTCAACATATTCTATTGTCTGGGAGGAAATATGCTTACTTGTTTTGTGAAGCACTTTAGCACAATCACGGCTCTTATTGCTGAACGCATGAAAAAGGGATCTCTCGAATGATTCGAGGCCACCTACAATGCCTTTAAAGTCATCAAACAAAAGTTTGTAAATCTCCTATCTTTGCTCTTCCAGATTTTCATGAAGTTTTTGAAATAGAATGAGGAAAGTGGAGTTGGCATTGGATTGTCCCAATCCAAGTCCCAGACCTCTGGCATATTTCAATGAAAAGTTGACAGGTTAAGATGCTCTTATGAAAGGATTCTATGCCATTATGAGAGCTTTTGATTGTTGAAATCATTACTTGAGGCATAGACAACCAGATGTTTGCTTTGATCATGAGTTTCTCAAGTACATTAATGGCTAGCACAAACTCAATTCGAGACATGTCAAATAGGTAGACTTTCTTTAGTTCTTTTCTTTTGTCTCAAAATATAGACTTGACAACACTAATGATGTAGCACACGCTCTATCAAGCAAATATTCAATATTACTACTCGACTTTCGGTTGTTAGCTTCAATTTGATGAAAGAACTCTATTCGGAGGATCTAGAGTTTTCAACCAGAAGTGTTTATACAATCCAAGAAAGGTTCTTCTTTATAAATAATAAGCTTTGTATGTCAAAGAGTTCCTTAAGAGAATTTCTGATCTGAGAAATACATGGAGGAGGATTGGATGGCCACTTCGATATTAACAACTGTTGAAGTCCTGCAAGAACCTTTTTTATTGGTCCAAGAAGAATGGGTTTATGCATACTATCATTCCGATGTGTTCAACTTGTCAAGCAAGGAATCACATCCATAAAAAAGATTTATACTTCACTTTTGTTTCCATCGCGACCCTGGGAGGATGTATGAATGTCATTGTGGCTCTTCAAAAACACGTGAGGGGAAATGATGAAAATATGGTTGTGGATGTTCAATTTTCTAAAAGGCTTATTATATTTCGTGTCACAAGATGAATGATGCTTCCCTCTTCATTGTAGTATATATTGCAAGGAGATCATTTGCCTTAATAGAGCTCTCAAAACTAATGTATCAAATTGTGATTCCAAATTCTTGAGTTACTTTTGGAAGACCCTACGGAGGATTCTTGGTACCAAACGGATGGCTAACGAAGTCAAATTAGCACATTCTTACCACTCTCTTTCATAGTATGGTGAGTAAGACTTTCAAGAACCACAATATGAAACTTGCACATGTTGAATTAACTTATAATGGCTTTCTAAAATACACCATAGGTCTTCATTTGAAGTTATGTATGGGATTAATTATCTCACCCTCTCGACTTGATCCCATTATCCAACTCGCAAGTATAAGTATTAATTGGATAAGTGGGTATGGGAGTACTTTTTTAAAAAATTTGACCTCTCTCTCTTAGCTCTCGAACTCTAGAAACTGCACCAGTGAAAGAATGTTGAGGAGAAATATGGAAAATTTGTATAAAGCTATACTCATGCACGCATATTGCCTGGTGAACTTCAATGATACTTTAACCAATGAAAGTGGGTAAAACTTTTGTGATTGGCAGGGAAAGTGGCTATGAAACTGCAGGCCATTTCATGGAGATAATGTAAGGACAGGGCTTCATCAGCAGACACAATAGTAGCACCTGCAACAATTATTCACTTCAACAAAAATAAACAGACGAGACATAAGCCAATGACTCATAAAACATAACTCTGCATATGTCCAATATATATTGTTCATAGTAGACAACCACAAAGCACCAGCCTTATCATCATCTCCAACTTTGATGATTCAAGACGACTCTTCAGAGAAAATCCCATATAAGTTCATCCAACTCCCACATAAAACATTGACCAAAGAAGGACAAAACCAACAACATAATACAGTCGTAAACTCACATAATAAGGGGAGAAAAGGTCTAGTGTTCCCCCCCAACACCAGATAATTTAAACTAGAACATTTGCTTCACTTCTGGCTCCTCATGGCAAGAACCTTGGCCCAAGCAGGCCGGGCCATGATGTCGGCCACCCACGCGCTCACCTTGGGGCGGGCGTCGAACAGCTTCTTCAATGGCGTCCCCATCAGGTTGGTCAGGGTCGGGAGGTGGTGGAGGTCAGCGAGCGTGAAGCAGTCGCAGCCCAAGTACTTGGACTGGCTCAGCCGGGCCTCGTAGACATCGAGGACCTTGGCGAGCTTGGGCTCGTTCTCCTCAACTACAGCAGCGTCCGTGGCCATGCCGAACATCGGCTTGTACACGAGCTCCCACTGCAGCTTCGACGCCAAGGTGTCAAACTGGTGGGCCTCGACCTCCATCCACACACCAACCGTCGCATTGGGTTTGCCCTCACAGACGAGCGGAGTGCCCTTGTCCGCGTACGCATGAGCAATGTATCCAGTAATTGCCCTTGATTCTGCCGCCACAAAGTGCATAATTTAAATACGAGTATATTTCGCAGGGTTGTTTACTCGTTCAGTCGACTGATTGAACACGCAAAAATTAACTACACACTTGATCTTTAATCACGGTCACACTATCTATCAGCCATCAAATCAGCACCTTCGAGTAAATACTTTCATCCTTCATCATGCTCACAGAAGACAACCGATTATTAATAGAACGACTCACCGAACAGCTTCAAATCTCCGTCCTCAAAGGCTGGGACTTGACCGAAAGGCTGCAAGGAGAGATCGAGAAACGTTAGATCCGACCCCAAGACCAGAAATCAGCGAGGATTACCGTCCAACAAATGGCGCGCAGGGACGGAGACTTACGTTGAGGGCGAGGAAGGGCTCCTTCTTGTGCTCGCCAGCTCGCAGGTCGACCGGGACGAACTCGAACTCAAGGTCCTTCTCGTAGAGGGTAGCGAAGACCCGCATCGTTGCGGTGGAGGCGACGCCTCCATGGACCTTCATCACCATGATTGCTTGCTCTACTTTACTCTTTTTCCCCTCAAGAACTAAACGCCGAACAAAATGTGGCGAATGACGATGGGTTCTGGGCTCTTTTTATAAGGCCTTATCGATCTTGTCCTGGAACAATCTTTATCAAATTATTGTGTATATTTTATATGAAATGAAGATGAGTAAAGGTGCAGAGGGAGAGTGAGTGCCAAAGCAAAATGACTCTCTCCTCCTCCTGCGGCTGCGCGGGTCGGAGAGAGGGTGACGCATGCGATGGCTGCCTAGTCATTTTCACGTTCTCGTACGACTTTAATGGTTGTCTGAACAGTTTTCGGAATCTAAAGCCATTGGGAGGAGGGAACCACACCTATGTGCATACATCACACCGCAATACGGAAGCATCTGCGAAACGGGCATCCAAGTCGGAAGCAAGACCTTTCGATGGGCAAGAAAGTAATCCTCTCTTTTGAAAGACTCGAGGAGACACGGTTCATGTTTCAAAAATGAGAGAAAATAGAAGGGACAGAGTGGAAATTTAAATGTACTTTTTCTTGCGATTTTCTGTTGAAGTTTTCTCATCACTCTCTTCATCCAGGATTTCAAACATAAGGGAAGGGCTAAAAATTGAAGTCGATCTATAATTACAAGTAGCATGAGAAAGACAGTATGTTGAAATTTGCGTTATTTTCTTTGCCAGTGCTCAATAAGTTTAGGGAAAAACTTTTTGACAAAACTCAAGATAGGACAATTTCATTTGACCCCACCATTTTAGTCATTGCTTGCAACTGTATAATAAAAGTGAGTAGAATTGGCTAGAATTTGCCCATAACATTATCAAATGGTTATTGACTAAAGTTGAAATGATACAATGGTAATTTCAAGCTACAAATATGTCCTAACCCAAGAGTTTCTTCTTCGATTCATTATCACATGGTTACTTTCGTGCTGGCTACTTTAGAAAAAGGTGATTAATTTAAATCAAATTTTGTTATAGCTCATAGCCTATCATTTTAAGAATGTTTGGTTCCTTTTGATTAAATTTTTCTTAGTCTAATATTTTTGTTAAAGGACAATGACAAACCAAAGTTTTTGTTCTTCTTTTTGCAATTACATGGTAAAGACAAAGTTTAAGATGGATACCGCAAGAGTTGCCCTTTTTATTTTGACATGGTCAACATGTGTGGAGCCCAAAGAAAAAGAGAAAGGAAAAGGAGAGGGAGAGAGGAAGAGAGAGAAAAGAAAAGAAGAAAAGAAGAAAAAAGAGGAAGAAAGGAAAAGAGAAAGAAGAGGGTTTTGCGCCGCGAACACCTCGCCAAATTGATTCAATCATATATTGCAATGTTCGGTCAATATTCACATCCTTCATTTATCTAATCAGAGTAATTTTTTGGGTTAGGGTACAAATTTGGGGCTTTGTGAATTTTGAACTAGGAGGTTTGATTAAGAGTTGTTGACTTACAAAGGTAAGTAAAAAAAATAGTTTAGAGTGCTATGGAGCCATAAGATTTTACGAAATTTGATTTGGACTTACAATTTGCTTGATAGAAAATTTTGAAGTTGGCTCGAGTGATGAACAGTGCATGATTGATGGCTTTCGGGTCGATTTTTGACGGTTTTGGGCTCAATTTTGAGTCAACCAGGCTATGAGTGTTCTAGTGTTTCAAAATATCCTCATTTTTATTGTAAGCTCACTTGAGATGGGATTCAATCGGGAGAGTTATGATGTGATTGAGTTTTGGACTCAAGATTTGTGTTGCAGATAATTTTGAAAATCTGTGCTGGATGAGAGTTCCATTAGTGCATAAGCGTCATTTCATAAGCGTCTCAGCTTAGGGCGCGCATATTTTTATTTCATTCGTTCTTTTCTGTTCCCTAACATAAATAAAAAAAGTGTTTATGTTCCGGGGAATAGTTTTTGAACAAAAGAACGCGTTTGGTAACGTTTGTTCCGGGAATAAAAAATGAATAGAAATACGTATGGTAAATTTTATTCTTTTTTTGTTTCTTTTAATTTTTTAATATTTTTATTTTATTTTCCATTTTTTCCTTTCTTTTTTTTTTTTTTTTTTCTTCTTTCGGCGGTCGTCGGCCTCCGGCGATCGACCGACGGGGCGCGGCCCTCGCCCGGCCACGACGAGATCTCGCCCGCCGCTACTCCTCGCGATGCCACCGCTCGCTGCCACTCCGCTTGCAGATCCATGCCCCTTGCAGCAACCTCCTCCGCAGACACTACTGTCGCGTCGACAGTCGCGCCGCCCCGAAGCCCGCAGCTCGACGACGTCCCGATCTCACCACGCCATTCATGACGCCGTCCGCCAGTCTTTGCCCGCGTCGCCCCGTGTCGATCCCGAAGCCTCTAGTGTCGCGCCGCCGTCGCACCGTCCTCCGGAGCCCCTCGCCGGAACCCTAGCTGGAGATCTCCCCTCGAGTGAGGCCGAGCCTCGCCTAGGCTGGGTGAGCTCGACCTCGCTGACGCGGGCGAGGCTCGGCCTCGCTGCTCGAGAAGGGGACGAACGAATGAACGAAGGAGAAGGGAGAGCACGAACGAACGGGCGAAAGTGTTCCGGTTTTGTTTTTTGTTCTTTTGATTTTTGTTCCTTTTAGGCGTTGAAGAAGTGTTTCAAGTCCGGGAAGTAAAAAGGGTGCGAATGGTAACGTTTACATTCTTTTTTTTTTGTTCCAGGGAACAAAAAAAAAAAGTGTTTCATTCCGAGGAACAATTTTTGAGCAAAAGAACGCGTTTGGTAACGTTTGGTCCGGGAATAAAAATGAACGAAAACACGTTTGGTAAATTTTATTCTTTTTTGTTTCTTTTAATTTTTTAAACATTTTTATTTTATTTTTCATTTTTTCCTTTCTTTTTTATATTTTATTTTTTCGGCCGGTCCCCGCCTCCGTGACTCGGCCGACGGGGCCGCGGCCTCGCCGTGGTTGGGCGAGGCTCGGCCTCGCCTTGGGCCGGGCGAGCTCGGCCTCGCCGGATCCGGGCGAGCTCGAGCTCGCCCGACCATGGCGAGGCTCGGCCTCACCGGATCTGGGCGAGCCCGAGCTCGCCTAGCCAAGGCGAGGCTCGGCGTCGCCGGCGCGGGCGAGGCCGAGCCTCGGCCGGCAACGCTCGGCCTCGCCGGATCTGGGCAAGCCCGAGCTCACCTAGCTATGGCGAGGCTCGGCCTCGCCGGATCTGGGCGAGGCCGAGCCTCGACGGCCGGTCGCCGGCCATGGCCGAGGTCGGCGACCGGTGAAAGAAAAAAGAAGAAAAAAAAAAGAAGAGAAGAAGAAGAGAGAGAAGAAACGTTTCTTCATTTTTGTTTCTGGAACAAGAAACAACAAATTGTTGTTTCTTTTTTTTGTTCTTATTTTGTTCCGGAAACAAAAAAATAAAAAAAGAACAGAAACGCAACCAAACGCGTTTACGTTCTTTTTTTTTGTTCCCTAACAAAATCCGTACAAAAGTGTTCCGAAACGTTTTTAAGAAACGTTTCCATGCACGCCCAAAATTTTTTTGTTTCTTTTTTTTTTTCCTATTCATTCGGAACAAAAAAACAAAAAAAAAAAAAACGCAACCAAACGCGTTTTTGTTCTTTTTTGTTCCCAGGAACGAAAAAAGTACAAAAGTGTTCTAGAAACATTTTTTTGGAACGTTTCCATGCAGGGCCTTAGTATAATTGTTTCGTACTTGTTGTGGTATTTCACTCGATTTTGATGTCGATTCTTGTTTAATTGTTGGGATTATGAGATTGTCAACGCATATAACTATGTTGTTTGATCGTAGACATTTCGAAATGAGTGTTGTTCACGTTCGAAAGTGAAATAACATTTTTATTGCATGAAAATATGTAGTGGGCATTTACTACTCTTCGATTTTTTGAGAACGATTTGAGAAACATACTATGATAGTATTGGACACAAGGACACATGGAGTACCAAAATTTGGCATGAATGAACATTTAAGTGCAAAAAATTAGAAAAGAGACACTTAAGTGTCGAAATCGGAGCAAAATAAATCAGTTAAGTGCCAACGGTGAGAAAATTCTGCCAAAACATTGATGTAGCAAATTTCCAGCGAGCCTAGTGCAAAACAATGTCGTTTTGCACGCTGATGTGGTTAGAAAGTATCAAAACAATGTCGTTTTGGTGCTGATGTGGTAAATAATTAATAAAAAAATTAATTAAATTAAATTTAAAACCAAATTAAAAAAAAAAAAAAAAAGTAAGGGAGGAGGAAGATGAATAGGCAGCGGCGGCAATCCTCCCTTCCCTTTTATTTATTTATTTATTTACATTTTAAATTTAATTAAAATAATTTTCATATGAAAATTCGAATTGTACCAAAACGACGTTGTTTTTATGTTTATTTGTTGAGTTAGCCTTCCGGCAAGCCATGTAAGCGAGAAAAATTAATAAAAAATTATCACGTGAGATTTCCGACGGAGTTCATTGGATGTAGCACTCAAGTGTTCCATTTTTTTTAAAAAAAAGTGACACTTAAATATCAATTTCCTAACTTTTAAAGACTTAAATGTCTTTTTGTGTCAAGTTTTGGTACTTGAATTGTTCTTTTGCTGAAAGTATTGTGAAAGGAACTGATTTATAAGATGATTTCTAAAATGATTTGGAAAATGTTAATCACAAACATTTTGAAATGTTATTGATTAATGAAATGGATTTTGAAATAGTGTGAGAAATGTCTTGTAAAGGAAAGGTCAATCTGAATAGGTGTCCATGATTGATGTTGGGACAACCTTAAACT
The DNA here is from genome assembly GCA_014182725.1 of Eucalyptus brandiana. NCBI lineage: Eukaryota > Viridiplantae > Streptophyta > Magnoliopsida > Myrtales > Myrtaceae > Eucalyptus > Eucalyptus brandiana. The sequence goes on from CM024675.1 coordinate 13,402,474, forward strand.
GAGATCTATCTAAGACCCAAACGCATTTTCAAGAGTAATTGAGAAGCGAAAATATTCAACGGATCCAAAGTTCCAAATTAGCAGCTGATGTAGCATGCGTTTATTTATTCACGTCAATTATAAGTTGCCACATGGATCTGACTTGAAATCAAATAAAAAAACTGGAAATTTTGATTTTACTCTGTGTTTCGCCTCCATTAACCTCTCTCTTCTGCCTCCATCTGTGGCCGGCCTTGAAACACGAGCGACGAAGGGGCGGGTTTAGATGACGCCAACGGAGCATTGCCCACAAGCACCCATATTTCCAAATCTGAAGGTGGACATTGCTTTAGATCTTGTCGACGGTTTAGATGACATGTACGATGGAGCCTTGGCTGTGAGCGCCTGAATTTCCATATGTGGACTTGGGCGCTACTACAAATTCGGCCGAACGACACTGATGAGGATAAGGGTCGGCATCAATTGCAAACCTAACTTGTCCACTGGCGGCCCAGACGCGGTGACATGATTAACAAGCAACGCGAGTGCAGTCTAGTGCCCAACTGGTGATGTCACTAGTCCATGACTGGTGACGGAAGTGCAGAGCAATGCGCCATGGCTCTCTCCGCCTCTCGGCGCATTGTGGATGAGAGAGGAAGAGAGAGATCTGGGCATTTCGAGCATGAGTAGGAGGAAGATATCAAGGTAATTTTATTTATTTATTTATTTATTTATTTGTTTCATTTCATGCCAATATATATGTGTCAATATATAATTGTATTTGAGAATATAATAAGTGCCATATCATATATTAACGTGTCGCTTGAAAACCACTTAATATTTTGTGGAGAGAGAATTTGTCCACGAGTAGTCCGAATAATTGCCCCTCTTCGTAATACGGCAACCAAATTTATGCTTTTAGCCTTTTTCTGCAAAATCCATCATAACCCTCTAAATATATTGTTGGAAATTTCCTATAATATGGGCTTACATTAATTAATTGATTTTCTATTTTAAATAATCGGGTTAATGGATATTCCAATATTTGTTGAACCCTACAGGTGATCGATTGAATTGGGTATTGGCGTCTATTGTTAACGGGCCTGAGTTGAGCGAAGAAAGTGTAGGCGGTGTGTTTGATCGCCCGGCTAATGTAATGGGAAGGGCCCGGTTGACACGCTATTGATTAGGGTTTCTTTAGGTCCCTCTCTAGCCTATAAAAGGGTAGGTTATACCTATCATTGCTTTAATCCCATTGAAAAGCTCGCTATATCGAAATAGGTCATAGAGAGGAAGATGCGGTATTCCGATAGATCCCCGATTATCGAGTGATCTATTTTTCTGCAAGTGAAGCAATGGCTCAAATAGGTACGCTTTAATTCCGCCGTATTTATTGATATCGGTGTTTTACAATCATGTATGGATCCGTTTGTTCTTAATTGATTAGTGTATATGTGAATAAATTTTCTACATGTGGTATCAGAGCTTGTCATATATGATTGTAGAACCCAAATTTTATCTTTTTATGGACAAATTCGAAATTTTCCTCTTTGAGCCAAATATGGGCATTATCTTTTGTGTGGATTTTTTGCTTGATTGATCTAAAACATAGGGTTTTTATTCTACATGTCGAGATCTTTCCAACCATATATAATTTGTATAATTCCGTTGAGAATTGAGTGAGAATTTTAAATTTGAAATTCTAGGATTTATATATAGAAAAGGTCCTAGAATTTTAAGTTACATTCTAGCGTTACCTTCGTTTTTCTCTTCAATTCGACGGTAGCAACGATTGGTTTGGAGATTGTTTGTTTCCCTTTTGGATGAGCAATTAGGGTTTCGGCTAATTTTGCCAACTTGATCTCTGGGGTTTCGATGCGATTCATGTTGGTAGATTAGTCTACACGCATTGGGTGTAGTTCTTTCCGTGGTTGTTGCTTGATTGTCCGTCTTGTTTTGATGCATACATGGAAGAGGGGGTCCGTAGGATGAATTGTGGACTTGTGAGGAAAAAAAAAGAATCCTATTTTTTTTTTTCTTTTCTTTTCTTCCTTCGCTGTAATTCGTGTGGTTTGAGGTCGTTCTTGGTCGAGACCATGCAAATTCGAAATGCTTGATCCTCGTTGTGTCATGACCTTGTGATCTTGATGTTACCGATTGTATGTACGCTTCGGTTTTTGAGGATTTCCTTCTTAAGGTTTGATCTTCGGGATTTTTGAATGTGGAGTGCTTTGGGAATTGATAACATGGTATCGAAACGGTTTGATCTTTGGAAACTCTTTAGCATCTTTGAGAGATGAGCTTGTTTTTTTGTCATGTCGCTGGATTTGCGACATACTATATTTGGTTTTGACCTCTCTTTTTTTTTTTTTGCTTGTCCGCTAGCCCATAATCCCACAGGACAAGCTGTGAATTGTTAGTTGGAGGCTATGAAATTTTTAGGTTTTCGGATAGATGCTATCCTTCTAATAATAATTTCAGGATTTTCAAAGTTTTGTCTCCCTTTTTTAACTTGATGGGTACAATTGAGCAGAGAAGTGATTTACACTAAAGAATAAAAAAAAAAAAAAAAAAAAAAAAGGAGATGCGGTTTGATTAATAGGGTTGGTGAATTTCGTAACACTTTTAGAGAATTTTTATGAAGTAGAAGAGCAAAAGGACCATAGAAAATTTGAATGTTGGCTTTGTTTGAGGTTACAATCTTTTTCAGATTTGGACCGGTGACTGACGGAAGACTATAGCATCAAAATACGAATTAATCAATATTATTGAAAATTCCGGTGAACCAAATGAACCTTTCATGTCTTCTTATGTGGTTTTACCACAAATCATCGGAGTGGACTAGCTTAACATGATTGAGGTTTAGAAGTTCTTTTTATAGAGATTTTGCTTGATTTCTTGTGGATTTCATGGTAACATGCATGAAGGATACTTCTAAATTCAGATGATATAATTGTGTCAAATAGGTGGAGATTGAGTTATTGCATGACTATGAAATTTCTCAAATTTAAAAGATGTCAAATTTAAATATGCCAACCAAGGGTTGACAATGAGGAAGTGTGAGATAAAGATTATCCTCATGATTTTTTGATGTAATGATTAATGATAGCTACGAAATTTTTGGCTCCCTTTTCGTATCCATTCTTGTTTTGCCATGAGTCCGAAATATTAAAATAATAATTTAAAAAAATGTGGCAAAAATTGTTGCTTGATAAATGCAATATGATCTTGGGAAGCACATATCGTAAAGTGCTTCATATTGTTAGATGAATTTTGGGCATATATTTTTTGGAGTTTTCTATTGATAAAAATTAGTATATACAATTACTTGCCTAAAGGGGGTTATTGTGTATATTAATTTGAAAATTACATGAAGATAAATTCCAAAATTAAAAGATGGGGATGTATGACTCAAAAAGATTTATCTGCCCAAAGGGGATAAATTTTTGAAAGTTATATGTAATTCCCCTCTATATTGATATATTAGAGATGAATGATGGGGATGTGTGACTCAAAAGGTTTATCTGCCTAAAGGGGATAAAATTTTTTTGAGAGTTATGTGTAATTCCCATCTATGTTGAGATAATGGAGATGTATAATTTAAAGGATTTATCTGCCCAAAGGGGATTGATCCTTGAAGATTATATGTAATTCTCTTTTGTCATCTCTATATATTGATATCATGGAGATGTATAATTTAAATGATTTGTCTGCCCAAAGGGGATGGATCATTAACAATTATATGTAATTCTCCTTGTTGTTGCTTTATAAACTTCATGCTGTGAAAAATAATGGTGCATTATACACTCTGCCCAAAGAGGAGTTTATAATGTACTAATTATTTTTGTTAAAATACTTATTGCCCATAATTGATCTTATTGCATTATGTGTGACAAATAGTTATTTTTGCTATAAATAACAACAATGCCGCGGTTGAAATGTTAATTGGATCAAACATTGTACTATTAAGGACTTGGTCAATTTGTAATTAAGAATATTAGAACTAAGTCCATATTGGCTGATCCTCTAACAAAAGGCTTACAACCCATTTTATTTAAAGAACTTGTAAAGAATATGGGTGTTTTAGATTCTTTTGATTTCTTTTGTTAGTGGGAGTTATACAAATTGTATTTCTGGATATTATAGTTATATACAAATTGATAATGCTTTTATGATGTTTATTGAAGCATTTATTTTAATAACTATTGTTATTGATTATATTGTTATCCTTTCTCCTGTTGACTGAGAAATGGAAGTATAAAACAGTATCTTTAAACAAATTTTGTTTAAAGATGACCGGATGTCACCGATTATGAGATCTCATGTTGGATTGTGACATAATTGTGCAATTTCATGTTGTTTAGAAATCGCACCGAGGCAATTTCATGTTGTTTAGAAATTGCGCCGATGCGGTTTCATGTCGTTGAGAAATTGCATTGAGGACCGATAAGAAATAGTGTATATCTTGATCACATGTTGGCACTATTTCTTACTACACTACTAGGCCCATGATCCATGAAAATATAATACTTATTATATGTGATTATAGAAGGTCTTGTGTTGTGGTATTTTCTTAACACATTGATCTCCATAGTCCTATATTGAGGTTATATAGGATTGGATTGGTATTGAGATGCCATTATTGGAATATTATTTTTTTAAAAGTTGTGGCCACATAAAACAAAATTTTAGTTATTAACCCGATAGTGTCGTTTTCAATATAAAATCTTTTTCAAAATAAAATAAGTTAATTAATGTAGCCCAAGTGGGAGAATGTTGGAAATTTCCTATAATATGGGCTTACATTAATTAATTGATTTTCTATTTTAAATAATCGGGTTAATGGATATTCCAATATTTGTTGACCCTACAGGTGATCCGATTGAATTGGGTATTGGCATCTATTGTTAACGGGCCTAGTTGAGCGGCAAAGTGTAGGCAATTGTGTTTGACAAGCCCGTAATGGGAAGGGCCCAGTTGACACGCTATTGATTAGGGTTTCTTTGCTGCCCCTCTCTAGCCTATAAAAGGGTAGGTTATACCTATCATTGCTTTAATCCCATTGAAAAGCTGCTATATCGAAATAGGTCATAGAGAGGAAGATCTGGTATTCCGATAGATCCCTGATTATCAGAGTGATCTATTTTTCTGCAAGTGAAGCAATGGCTCAAATAGGTACGCTTTAATTCCGCTGTATTTATTGATATCGGTGTTTTACAATCATGTATGGATCCGTTTGTTCTTAATTGATTAGTGTATATGTGAATAAATTTTCTACATATATTTCTTGTTCAATTGAGAACGAAATGGCCATTGGACTACCTTTACAAGATGAGATTAGGAGATATGAAGATGAATACTGAGAAATGCATGAGGAGTATTTATTACATAAGTTTTGAATCATGTAAATTATCAGTCATTTTGCCGGCTGAAATACAAAATGGAACTTCAGACCAAATGCACGCACATGCTGGACCAAATGAGCTGACCAACTAATTTCTAAATGAAAATGACTAATGTCGTATTAAAGCGAAAAGGAGAAATTAATTATTTTCAAAACTAAACTGTCTAATGTGTTAGATATTACGATGCAAAATTGGAGAAGTGGGTATTGGTGTGCTTTTGATTAAATTTTGATTTATTTATTTCTTGTCAGAAAAAACATACTTTCATTACTATCCGGAAGTGGGATTACACGAGTTTCCGAAATCAGAAGACAGTCTCTTACTTCTTGAACACTAGAGAAAATGCTACAGTGTGAGAAGGTTGCGGTGAAATGTGAAAAGAACGTATAAATCTGTACTTGTACATGAATATTGTCTAGTGAACTTCTATGGTACGGAACAGGAACAATTTTTGAATAAAAAACGCGTTTGATAAACTTGTTCTAATAAAAAAATGAACGAAAAACACGTTTAGTAAATTTGCATTATTTTTTTTTTTCTTTTAATTTTTTAATATTTTTATTTTATTTTTCTTTATTTTTCTTTTTTTCTTCTTTTGGCCAGTCGCCGGCCTCGGCCATGACTAGCGACCGGCCGACGAGGGCCAAAGAAAAAAGAAAAAGAAAAGAAAGAAAAAAAGAGAGAAAAAAAGAGAGGAGAGAAAAATTTATTCTTAAAAATTGTTAAACAAAGAAACGCGTTTTTCTTGTTTTTTGCTTTTTTCCAAAATGTGTTGCGAGAAACAAAAAAATAGTTTTGGAACAAAAACGCAAACAAACGTGTTTATGTTCTTTTTTTTGTTTTCTAGAACAAAAAAAAAAAAAATTTTGTTCATAAACAAAAATAAAGAACGTTAACAAACAGGGCCTTAACAACTGAAAATGGGTACAGATCTAGTGATTGGTGGGGAAAGTGGTTATGAAACTGTAGGCCATTCCCATGGAGATGATGCAAGGACAGGGCTTCATCAGCAGAAACAAAACCAGCACTTCCCGCAATTATTACTACTGAAGCTATAAAGGTGAGACATTAGAAACTCAACTCTCTCTTTATCAGTCAAGTCTTCATTACCCAGGATAGACATTCACAAGACACCATCCTCATCATCATCCCCAACACCAGATAATTTGAACTAGACCCTGTGCTTCACTGCTGGTTCCTCATGGCAAGAACCTTGGCCCAAGCAGGCCGGGCCATGATGTCAGCCACCCATGCGCGCACCTTGGGGCGGGCATCGAACAGCTTCTTCAATGGTGTCCCCATCAGGTTGGTCAGGGCTGGGAGGTGGTGGAGGTCGGCCAGGGTGAAGCAGTCACAGCCCAAGTACTTGGACTGGCTCAGCTGGGCCTCGTAGACGTCAAGGACCTTGGCGAGCTTGGCCTCGTTCTCCTCGACTACAGCAGCGTCCGTGGCCATGCCAAGCCTCGGATTGTACACGAGCTCCCACTGCAGCTTCACCGCCAGGGGGTCAAACTGGAGGGCCTCGACCTCCATCCACACGCCAACCGTCGCCACGGGTTTGCCCTCACAGACGAGCGGAGTGCCCTTGTCCGCGTATACATGAGCAATGTACTGAGTAATTGCCCTGGATTCTGCCACCACAAAGTGCATAATCGAAATTTGAGTATATTTCGTATAATTGTTTCTCGTTCATTGGACTGATCGAACGCTCAAAACTTAACTACACACTTTATCTTTCATCATGGTCACACAATCTACCAGCGATCGAATCAGTACCTTCGACTATATACTTTCTTCTTTCATCACCATTAATCAATAAGTCTTACTCGCATTTGGAAGTCGAGCTCAACCTGACTCAACGCCATTAGTCAATAAGTCTTACTTGCAACTTGAACTAAAGTCGAACTCAAGCACGGAGAGGAGACTAACAAATCTTCACAACATACAAGCTTATTGTTCTAAAAGCGAGATAACCTTACTAAGACAACCAAATTGATAAATATGACACTACTAATTTTATATTGTTATGAATTGACACGTTTTCACTCACTTTTAATAATCAATATGTTATAATCACATTAAATGCATTCAGAGTAATTACATAAAGGAAAATGACACAAAGAAATTGCCAATCGCATTCACCAATGCTATGCTTTAATTATTTTACCTCACGAGTGAGCTAAAAAAGTGGTTTCTCATCGTTTCTTTTAATTTTAGAATAAACCCAAAATGAATGGTTTTGTCCTTGGGACTCTGAAATCCGGATATTGGTTTGACCTAATCTCCTACTAATTTTAAAATAACATATACATACCGAGTATATCCCTTTCGGTAATAGATGAGTAAAGGCGCATTTGGTAACGTTTCTGTTCAAAAATTGTTCTGGGAATAGAAATAAAAAAAAACTATTTCTGCTCCGAAGAACAATTTTTGAACAGAAGAAGGCATTTGGTAAACTTGTTCCGGGAATAAAAAATGAACAGAAACACGTTTGGTAAATTTGTGTTCTTTTTTGTTTCTTTTAATTTTTTAATAGTTTTATTTTTCTTTTTTTCTTTTTTCCTTCTTTTGGCCGGTCGCCGGCCCTCGGCCATGGCCGGCGACCGGCCGACGAGGGCGGGCGGCCTCGCCCGGCCACGGTGAGGCTTGCCGGCCCCGGTGAGGCCGAGCCTCGCCGTGGTTGGGTGAGGCTTGGCCTTGCCTTGGCTGGGCGATGCTCCGGTGAGGTCATCAGCCCTGGACGGCTGGTCGCCGGCCATGGCCGAGGCCGGCGACCGGCCAAAGAAAAAAGAAAAAGAAAAAAAGAAAAAAAGAGTAGAAAAAGAGGGAAGAGAGAAAATTTGTTCTTAAAAATTGTTCCAAAAACAAGAAACAAGAAAACTTATTTCTTGTTTTACTTTCCAAATCTGTTTCTAGGAACAAAAAAAAATAGATTTGGAATAAAAACGCAAACAAACACGTTTATTCTTTTTTTGTTCTCTGGAACAAAAAAAAAAAGAAATTTTGTTAATAAACAGAAATAAAGAACGTTAACAAACAGCCTAACTTTCGAAAGGTTTGCTTTGCTTTTTCTAAAGTTAAAATCTTCAAAAAAGAAAAAACTTTTTCCCGTTTAAAAAGCCGGTACATGGGCGCACGATTTTGGTATGGTACAGACAGACGAAGCTCACAAGTCATGATAATGCCGGATGCTAGGGTCAAATGTTTTTTTTTTCCTTTACCCTTTTATTTCACCTTAAATTGAGACCATTACTTAAGTGCAATTGTTCCTCAAGAGGGTCGGTCCCGACCTAGAAGCCGAACCAGCCGAATCATAATCGGGTGCTCCTTTTTCTTAAAGAAATTGAAAAGTTCATTGTTATGTTCATGATTGTACATTCAAAACATAATAGTTGCTCTCCGTTCGATGCTTATGAGAGCATTGTTTTATATTGGAGTCTATGATTCAAACCTTGGTGGATGTGAAACACAAATTTGTGTTTTCAAAAGGGAAAGGAGCAATTCAAGGCCGCTCAGCCCTTCTTGTGAAATCGGAAATCAAATATATTTAATGTTGGTTATGGGTCCCGTGAATCGAAAATTTGACCGGCTCCTCAAAACCTGCTAAAAATATATCGTTTAGAATGGTATAAACAATTCTTGGGTCTAATGGGGCCCGATTGCACCCCTTACCATGACACCCACCAAAGTTGATTGAAGGATGGAGTACCTCCCCATGGTTAATACCAAGGACCTTCGAATGAGCAGTTTTTGCTCTTTGTAGGGGCAAAATTGAGTCAAGCTACTCATTGAAAGCTTGAGTTCGGTCACTAAATACTTGAGATCGATTAGTTTGATTTTGAATAGAGTTCAAGTTACATAAATATTTTGTTGAGTCAAGTTTAGCTCGACAAGCCGTGAGTCTAATTGCCATTATATGATATATGTACATAGCAAGAAAGTTTTTCTTAAACATGTAATTCCCAAATCAATGAAATATATCTCACCAACCTCATGAACTAGGTAAAGTTAATGAGCTAAAGTCTAAGTGGGCAGCCGAAAGAAAAAAACAATTTGAGTAGGATTGAGCATAGTACTTGACCGTGAATAATTTAATAATAATAGCAATATCAATTTACTTAATCGTGAATTATTTCATAATAATAGCAAATCAAGTTGTAACAACTCATTAATAGAATGACTCACCGAACAGCTTCAAATCTTCGTCCTCGAAGGCCGGGACTTGACCGAAAGGCTGCACAGAGAGATCGAGAAACATTGGATCGGAGAGACGAAGGGAGGGTTTCTTGAAAGAGCACGTTGAAGCCCCAAGACCATCCAAAAAGTAGTGCGCAGGGACGGAGACTTACGTTGAGGGCGAGGAAGTGCTCCTTCTTGTGCTCGCCGGCCCGCAGGTCGATGAGGACGAACAGAAACTCGAGGTCTTTCTCGTAGAGGGCAGCGAAGACCCGCATCGTCGCGGTGGAGATGACGGCTCCATGGACCTTCATCACCATGATTGCTTGCTCTACTTTCTCTTTTTCCCTCGAGAACTAAACGCAGAACAAGTTGTGGCGGACGATGGTGGGTTTTGGGCTCTTTTTGTACGGCCTTAGCGATCTTGTCCTGGAATGATCTTTTATTAAATGGTGTATACTGTAAGAGTTTTCCTAATGTAGACTACATTAATTGATATTGTAATTTACTGTTTTTACGGCTACTGTAAAACATGACTGGTCTAAGATGAGGTAGAAAGTTTCTTAATTAGTCTAATATGGGGCTGGCTAGTGTGGGCCGAGTTGAGCCTGGCCCATAATGAGGGGGCCTGGCTGGAAACTCTATAAATAGTGCTCAAGTCTTTCCTCTAACCTTGATTCTCACATGTATCCTCACTTAATGGGCGTTTACCTAACGCTACACGTGAGGGGGCCCGCCTCATTGAACCAGTGATACGGAGGGCAATAGAGGAGAAAAACTTGCGCGTGGAATATTGTGTTTCCGCTTCCGCTTCAAGAACAATGGATCCCAAAACATATGCGTTAATCTTTTTACTAAATTATGCATGTTCTTGTTCTAGTTATGGAGATTTTGGGGTTACGCAATTTGCGTCAAACATGTGGTATCAGAGCATCCATAACCCTAGAACACCAACGCAAAGGATTTTGCCATAATTTGAGATTTTCGAGATTTTTCGTTCAATAAAAATTAAATTAAATTATATATTCGGACTGGGCTCGACGAGACAAAGAGAACCGTAGGCGGCGCATTGCCGGTGGAGGCCGCACGCGCCCCCACGCGCGGCCACGTGCCTCCTAGGCGTCGAACACGCGCCCCGCGTGATCTCCACACGCCGCGCACTTAGGCGGCGCATGCTGGCGTATGGAGTATCCGTTCGGCGCGTGGTTGGTGGCATTGGATTCGTATTGCCATGTTTTATCTTGTGGTGTATTTATTTTACATGTTTGATGATTTTATGGATGTGAAAATACATACAAAGCCCTAAATACGTGAATTTTTAATGTATTTTTGCATATTTTTCTTGTATTTTCTGTGTTTTTGGAAATACATGTGTTGGGTTACTGGTATGTTATCACATAAATATTATAAAAGTGTGATTCATTAATAAAAATGAAACTTTATTGTTCATTAATGAATAAGGCAGTATAATTAGCATGGCATGTGATTTGAGTGATATGATGCCCCTATCACTAAAGTTAAAATCACATGTATATGATGTATGTGAGATGTAAAGATTATATCCCTGGTATGAGAGAGTTTCAAGAATTCAATCGAGTTATGATAGCCAAAGTGGCACACTTGATTGGGTTTGAGAAATTTTGATCTCGTATATTGATTGAGATGTCTCCTAGTCTAATGCATAGTCATACTCCCAAATGAGGTGATTATGTATTAGTTTATGGAGGGATACATGATGATATGGTGGAGGAGTGACCGATCCTAATGGTTTATATGCTCAAAGGTGATGAATTCACGAAAATTAGAATATATTCTCATAACCCCTATCATGTGGGAGTGTACAATTGCATGTCATGTATTCTGCCCGAAAGTGATTATGTGATTTTGCATGTAACTTTCTGGATGTGTACTTGTACATCAAGTTACACAATGCTCACATGATGCTAATTATATATACTGCTTGTCTTTCAGTCATATTTTCTGTAAACGGTAACCCCGTCACTATTGAGGTTCTTGTTGGTTCAAACTTTAAGAAATGGAGAGAAGATTTTCTGTTTGCTATGGAGATGACATATGTTCATATAACTCTTACTGTCGATCAGCCGGCAGATCTTACTGTTGAGAGTACAAAAGCTCAGAAAGCTCATTTTACTGCCTGGGAAAAGAGCAATAGAATTTACTTACTGTCAATGAAGCGTTCCATTCAGAAATACTTGAAAAATGGTTTGCCTGCAGACTGCACTGCTAAGTAGATGATGGAAGCCTTGATGGCTAGAAATCATGTCTCACCTAATGCTGAGATAGGAACACACATACAAACACTATTTACTATGAAATATGATGGTTCTGGTGGAGTTAGAGATTATGTTATGAGAATGGTAGATTTGTAGACAAAGCTTGAGACTCTCAATGTTGTTATTCCCACTACTTGCATTGTGCATCAAGGTCTAAATAATCTTCCTTCTGATTTTGGGATTATCAAAATCAATTATAGTTCCCAAGATGAAACCTGGTCAGTTAATGACCTAATTGCAAGGCTGGTGGCAGAGGAAGAAAAATTGAAGAAAGATAAAAGGCACGTTGCCCTTTATGTTTCTAACTCTGATAGTGATAAAGGAAAGAATGTGAAAACTTATACTCATAAGGGTAATTTTGAAGTTGCTAGATCTTTCAACGATAAAGGAAATTCTAAAGATGCTGGACCTTCTAACAATTTAAGTCCCAAAAAAAATTCACAAAGAAGAATGGTGTTTATTGCTACTTTTGTAGGGAGAGAGGACATGTAAAGAAACGTTGTAGCAAGTTTAAGGCTTGGTTGTCTAAGAGAATTAAGAGTGAGCATAAATGTAATGATTCTTTGGCATGTGTTTATGAATCCAATCTATATGAAGTTCCAACCAATTCCTGGTGGCTAGATAGTGGTGTAACTAATCATGTTGCATTTACCATACGGGGGTTCATAAACCGAAGGATGCCAAATTAGGATGAATCAAAGTTCACGGTTGGAAACAGTGTTAGAGTTGACGTTGAGTTTGTGGGATATGTTATTTTGATTTTAGATTCTGGTTTTTGAATGGTGTTAAGAAACACCTTTTACACACCTTCTTTTAGGCGGAATTTAGTTTATGTGTCTTGTTTGGACATGTGTGGATACTCTTTTGAAATAAAGAGTAATACTATTTCCATGTTTTATGATTCAAATAAGATTGTGTGTTGCAATTTATTCGATGGATTATATCGATTGAGTTTATTTCCCAACGATATGTACGTTACTTATTCAACTAAAAAAGTTGTTTCCAAAAGGCCTCTACCTAAGGAACTGTCTTATGTATTGTGGCATAAACGTCTTGGTCACATCTCTAAAGAAATAGTAGAAAGGCTTATAAAGACTGATATCTTGCCTACTCTTAAAGGTGATCAAGAGACTTGCGTAGACTGTTGCAAAGGTAAGATGACTAAGATAAAAAAGAAATATGTTGTATGAAGTTCAGACTTGTTGAGGGTTATTCACACTGATATTAGTGACCATACACGACTACTTTGTGCAGAAATTTTTATTTCATCACATTTATTGACGACTATTCTCGATATGGATACTTATACTTGATTAAAGAAAAGTCCGAGTCTCTTGATAAATTCAAGATTTTTCGGATTGAAGTGAAGAAACAGTTGGGAAAAGTTATAAAGATTGTCAAATCTAATCGTGGTGGTGAGTATTTTGGTAAGCAAGGTGATGCTGGACAACTTAAAGGGCGATTTACCAAATACTTAGAGGATTCTGGGATAATAGGTCAGTTTACTATACCTAGAAGTCCTAAACAAAATGGTGTAGCGGAAAGGCGCAATCATACTCTTATGGACATGATGAGAAGTATGATTAGTAGAACCAATTTACCTAATTTTCTGTGGGGTGAAGCTTTGAAAACAACTTTTTATATTCTAAATCATGTTCCTACTAAAGCAGTTCCATTGACCCCTTTTGAGTTATGGACTGGACGTAAACCTAGCTTAAATCATCTTAAAGTTTGGGGATGTCCAGTAGCAGTGAAGTTATATAATCTAACATTGAGTAAGCTGGATTCCAAAACTACTCGGTGTTACTTCATGTCTTACTCAGATCATTCAAATGGGTATCGGTTTTATAACCCTAATGGAAGAATTGTGGAATCTCAGACTGCAAAATTTCTGAAATTTGATGTAGCTGAAAAGGATAGCTGCTTACAAGTTATCGAAGATGATAGTATGGTGGAGATTACTGGATCCATGTCTCATCTTGTGCAAACAATTATGGAGCCTCTTACGCCACAAATTGAGCTTGTTGTGGCATAGAATCCTATTGTTGAGACAGTTTTTGATGAAATTCCTCAAGCCCCTCAAATTCAAAATGAGGTTAAAGTAGCTCCACTCAGAAGATCAATTAGGGAAAGACGTTCAGCTATACCACCAGACTATGTTGTCTACCTAGGAGAACATGATTATGATATTGGTTGTGTTATTGATCCGATAACTTATACGGTTGCAATCTCATGTCTTCAATCAGATTTGTGGCTAAATGCGATAAAAGATGAGATTCAATCTATGAAACACAATAGTGTTTGGGAGCTTGTTGAATTGCCTGAAGGTTGTAAACCTATTGGTTACAAATGAGTATTCAAGACTAAAAGGGATTCCAAAGGAAAGATTGAAAAGTTTAAAGCCGGACTGGTAGCTAAGGGTTTCACTCAAAGAGAATTAATAGATTATGAAGCAACATTTTCTCCAGTTTCTTCTAAAGATTCATTTATAGTGATCTTGGCATTAGTAGCTTATTTCGATATGGAGTTACACCAGATGGATGTTAAGACTGCTTTTCTAAATAGAGACCTTGATGATGAGGTTTATATGGTGCAGCCTGAATGTTTTGTAGCAGATAACTCAGGTAAGCTTGTTTGTAGATTGAAAAAGTCTATTTATGGCCTTAAGCAAGCTTCTAGACAGTGTTATTTCAAGTTTCGTAGTGTTGTCACTTCATTCGGATTTATTGAGAACAAAGTAGATCAGTGTATATACACCAAGGTCAGTGAGAGGAAATATATTTTTTTCATACTTTATGTAGATGATATCTTGCTTGCTAGTAGTGACATTGGTTTACTGCATGAGACAAAGCAGATGTTATCGAAAAATTTTGATATGAAAGACCTTGGTGAGGCGTCTTTTGTTATTGGCATTGAGATCCGTAGGGATTGTTCACGCCATTCATTGGGTTTGTCTCAGAGGGCATATATTAATCGCATTTTAGAAAGATTCAGTATGCAAGATTGCAAATCAGGTATTGCTCACGTTGTTAAGGGTGATAAATTGAGTTTTTCACAATGCCCTAATTCAGATTTTGAAAAAACTCAAATGAAAAATGTACCTTATGCTAGTGTACTTGGAAGTATCATATATGCTCAAGTTTGCATTAAGCCAGATATTGCTTTTGCAATAGGGCTTTTAGGCAAATATCAGTCTAATCTAGGACGCGATCACTAGGTTGCTACCAAGAAGGTTTTAATGTACTTAAAGAGAACAAAAGATTATATGCTGATTTATAGACATGTTCTAGACTTGCAACTAGCAGGGTATCCAAATGCAAATTTTGCTGGTTGTCAAGATGATAAGAAGTCAACAACAGGATACATATTTATGTTGGCAAGAGGTGCAATATCATGGAAGTGCGAAAAACAGAAATCTATATCTTTTTCTACCATGCAAGCGGAATTTGTAACATGTTTTTCAGCTGTTACTCAAGCTATTTGGCTCCGGAACCTCATTAGGGAATTATCTATTTTTGATTTTGTGGATAGACCCATACAGTTATATTGTGACAATAACTCTGCAGTATTGTTTATTAATAACAACATAAGTTTCAAGGGGTCTAAACACATGGAGGTCAAATTTTTGACTATAAAAGAATCGGTGCAGAATGGTGACGTCGCAGTAGATTATATTCCTACAGATAATATTGTTGCAAATCCACTAACTAAAGGCCTATACTCATGTGTATTTGATCGACATGTCATTAGTATGGGTCTAGGAGCATCTTGGGATGCTATTATTTAGTGGGAGCTGTGTTTTATTTTTCTTTGAATAAAATTTACATCCGTTTTGTTACAATTCAGTAACACTTTGATATATATATTTGTCAACTTTTGCATTCAATAAATATTTTTGAATGGATTATTATTATGTTGAATATATATATATATATTGTTGAAAGTTTCAAGGTATTGCTTAAACCTTGAGTGAAGGCTAGGGGCATCTAGGCATCCGGTTATTAGTCTTGTGCATATGTCTTGTGATAAATAAAGAAATGTTAACCGTAAAGACAAGACATATATGAATTCATTGGAACCATAAAGCATTCTCTAGTGGCACAATTTTATTTTTTTTGTCGCCTAAGGTAAGAGAATTGTGACTGACAAATGGGATGTCTTTATGAGAGATGTTATCCATTTGCCACACTACCATATTGAATCAATATTAATAAAGTTGAAAGCACTCGTAACCATGGAAGGCTCTGTGTGTATATATGCAGTTACATCCATGATTCGGTGTTTAAGACTTTATGGGATATGATTGACTATTAAGAATTATCTCTGGACCAATGTGCGCACATAAGGTACGATTTCAATTAATATAGTCAAAGTGGGAGAATGTAAGAGTTTTCATAATGTGGACTACATTAATTGATATTGTAATTTACTGTTTTTACGGCTATTGTAAAACAAGGCTGGTCTAAGATAGGATAGAAGGTTTCTTAATTAGTCTAATATGGGGTTGGTTAGTGTGGGTCAAGTTGAGCCTAGCCCGTAATTAGAGAGTCTGGCTGAAAACTCTATAAATAGTGCTCAAGTCTCTCCTCTAACCCTGATTCTCACCTATATCCTCACATAATGAGCGTTTACCTAACGCTACACGTGAGAGGGCCGCCTCATTGAGCCAGTGATACAGAGGGTAATAGAGGAGAAGGACTTGCGCGTGTAACATTGTGTTTCCGCTTCCGCTTCAAAAACAATGGATTCCAAAACAGGTGCGTTAATCTTTCTACTCAATTATGCATATTTTTGTTCTAGTTATAGAGATCTTGGGGTTACGCAATTTGCGTCCAATATATACTTTATATGAAATGGAGATGACTGCAGAGAGAGAGAGAGAGAGAGAGAGAGAGAGGGTGCCAAAGCAAAACGACTCCTCTCCTCGTGCGGCTGCATTTTCTCCGGGGTAGGAGGAGAGGGTGACGCATTCGATTGACTGCGTAGTCATTTCCATGTTCTCGTACGACTTTAATGGCTGTCTGAACAGTTTTCGGTAACTAAAGTCATAGGGAGGAGGGAACCGCACCTAACGCAATACGTAGCATCCGCGAAACAGGCATCTAGACGGAAGGAAGACCTTTCGACGAGCAAGAGAGTAATCCTCTCTTTCGAAAGACTCGAGGAACGATTCATGTTTCAAAAATGAGAGAAAATAGAAGATAAAAGAGTAGGAATTCAAATCTACTCTTTCTTGCCATTTTTCTGTCGAAGGTTTCTTTATCCAGGATTCCAAACGTAAGGAAAGGGCTAAATATTGAATTTGATCTATAATATACCGATTACAAGTAGCACCGGAAAAATAGTATATTGAAAACAACATTAATTTCTTTGTGGGTGCTCAATAAATTTACGGAAATATTTTTTGACAAAACTCAAGATAGGACAGTTTTCATTTGACCCCATCATTTTAGTCATTACTTGGAGCTATATAAAGAAAGTGAGCAGAATTGACTAGAATTTGCCCATAACATTATAAAAGGTTATTGACTAAAGTGGCTATAAATATGTCATAACCCAAGAGTTTCTTCTTGGAACCATTATCCATAATGTTACTTTTGTGCTTACACCGTTAGAAAAAGGTGAGTAATTTAAATTGAATTTTGTTATTGCTCGTAACCTGCCATTTTAAGAATATTTGGCTACTTCTGATTTAATTTTTCTTAGTCTAAAATATTTATAAAGTAAAGGACAATGACAAATCAAAGTTTCTGTTCTTCTTTTTGTAATTACACGAATTCCGTAGTAGTTACTTTTTATTTTTTTTTAATTGGTCAACATGTGTGGAGCTCAAAAAAAAAGAAAAAAGAATATATAAAATGAGAAAAGGAGAAAAAGCGAGGAAGAGAGAAAAGAAAAGAGAAGAAGATGAAGAAAGGGAAAGAGAAAGAGGAGGGTTTTGTGCCGCAAACAACTTGCCAAGCCGATTCAACTACGTATTGCAAGATTCAGTTAATACTTCACCCTTCATTCATCTAATGGGAGTAATATTTGGGGTTGGCACACAAATTGGGGATTTTGTGGATTTTTAATTATGAGGTTCAATTAAGGAGTCGTTGAGCTACGAGTATATATAAAAATGATAGTTTATAGTGTTATGGAGTCTGTAAGATTTTACGAAATTTGATTTGAATTTATGGTTTGCCGGAAGTAAAATTTAAATTTGGCTACAAGTGATGAACAGTGCGTAACTAATGACTTTCAGGTCGAATTTCGATGGTTTTTGGACTCGATTTTGGGTTAGCCAAGTTATGGGTCTTTGAGTGTTTCAAAATATCTTCTTCTTAATTATAAGCTCACTTGAAATGAGGTTCAATAGAGAGAGTAATAACATAACCATCTTTGCACTCAAGCTCTGTGTTGCGGATAATTTAAATATCTGCTACTCGGTTTGACATCGATTCTCGTTTAATTGTTAGAATAATGAGATTATCAGCACTTATAACTACGTTTATTGATCATAGGCATTTCAAGGTGAGTGGTGCTATTTTTTCGTCGAGTTTGTGACTTCGTGTTCAAAAGTGATATATTATGGGTCATGAAATAACATTTTTATTGCAAAAAAACAGCATAAGTGCCAAAACTTGGTATTGGGGACGCTTAAGTACTAAAAGTGACACTAGTTATGAAAGATATACTGAAGTGTCACTTTTCTAAAAAATTGAGATACCTAATGCCAAGTTCAGCGACCTTGGCCAAAAATCCTACATGACAATTTTTAAATAATATAACTCACAGACATAATTCACCGAAAAACTAAGTCAACAAAGAAAAGCCAAAACAACATCGTTTTGCCTTGGATTTGAATTTTAATATAAATATTAATTAAATTAAATTATTTTAAAAAAAATGGAGGAGGTGAAGATTGCAGAAGGCGAAGGCTTGCATAGCCCTAACCTTCTGCAATCTTTTTCTTTTTTTAAAAAAAAAAAAAAAATTAGTTTTAAGTTTAATTTAATTAATATTTATATTAAAATTCAAATCCGAGGCAAAAACGACATCATTTTTCGCTTTTCTTTCGACGTCGCGTGCAAACGACATTGTTTTGCATTTATCTTGCCGAAAAACGTCAAGTTAGCATTTTTGTTGGATTTTATCACCGTTGGTACTTAACGATTCATTTTGCTCTAATTTTGGCGCTTAATTGTATCTTTCTAAACTTTTGGCACTCAAGTGTCCCTCTATACCTTAGCACTCTAAGTATTCGGCTCCCAATTTTTATTACATAAAAATATGTATCGCGTATTTACTACTCTTCGATTATTTCAGAGAGAAACGTGTTATGAAAGATGTCGTAAAATGATTTATGAGATGATTTATACATAAAAGTTGCGAACTAATTTATGAGATGATTTGTAAAATGATTTGGAAAATTTTTAATGAAAGAGGTTTCAAAATGTTACTGATTTATAAAATAAATACCGAAATAGTGTGAGAAATGCCTTGTGAAAGAGAGGTCAATCCGAGGTTTCAACATTGGGACGACCTCGAAGAGAACAATCTGCGACCCAAACGTATTTTTGAGAGACTGAGAGGAGAAAATATTCGGCAGGTTCAAAGTGCCACATCAGCAGCTCATGTGGCATGCATTTATTTACTCACATTCAATTATAACTTAACACATGGATCTGACTTGGAATCAAATAAAAAACTGAAAATTTTGATTTTGCTCTGTGTTTGGCCTCCATTCACCTTTCTGATCAACCTCCATCTATGGCCATCCTTGAGCCACGAGTGACAAGGGAGCGGGTTTAGATGACGCCGACAGAGCGTTGGCCATGAGCACCCATATTTCCAAATCTAAAGGTGGACATTGCTTTAGGGATCTTGTCGACGGTTTAGATGACATGGATGATGGAGCCTTGGCTGTGAGCGCCCGAATTTCCATGTCTGGACTTGGGCAATACTACAAATTTGGCCGAACGACACTGATGACGGCCATGGACAAGGGTCCGCATCACTCGCGAGCCTAGCTCGTCCATTGACGGCCTAGACGCAGTGACACGATTACGAAGCAACGCGAGTGCAAACTAGTGCCCAGCTAGTGATACCACTAGTCCATGACCGGCGACGGAAGTGCAGAGCAATGTCCATGGCTCTCTCCGTCTCCCGGCGCCGCAATCTCGTCTTCGCGGTCAATCCTCCAGGTTGGCTCTCTCCACGCCGGCCTAGACACGGCGTCAGTTATTGTGGATGAGAGAGGAAGAAGAGATCTGGGCATTTTGTGAATGAGGAGGAGGAAGATATCAAGGCAATTTTTTCATTTTTTATTTGTTTCATTTCATGTCAATATATACGTGTCAATCTATAATTGCATTTGACTATATTGATGTGGCACTCTGAAATCCCTGTATATTTTCTAGAGAGAATTTGTCCATTAGTAGTCCGAATAATTGCCTATTTTCGTAATACAATTGGCATCTGCATGATTCAACCAAATTTATGCGCATCTTTTAGGGCACCACTTGGGATGCTTTTTGCCTTTTCTGCAAAAAGTCTATCGTAACCCTCTAAATATATGTCACATTCAATTCAGAATGAAGTGACCATTGGACTAACTTTACAGGATGAGATAAGAAGATGTGAATACGAAAACTGAAAAATACATGAGGAGTATTTATTATATAAGTTTTGATTCATGTAGATTATCAGTCATCTTGCCGGTTGAATTACAGATGGAACTTGACATTAAATGCGCACGCGTGCTGGACCCAAATGAGTTGACCCAAAACAACTATTTTCATATCAAAGCGAAAAGGATGAATTAATTATTTGGAAATTGAACTGTTTAACTTGTACGTGTTAGACAATACGATGCAAAATTGGATAAGTGAGTACCTTCGGTCTAATTTTTGATTGAATTTTTGACTTTTTTTCTCTTAACTCTGGAACTCTAGAAACTGCAACAGTGAAAGAATGTTTGAGACTGGATAAAGATCTTTGTGATTGGCAGGGAAAGTGGCTATGAAACTGGAGGCCATCCTGTGGAGATGATGCAAGACTAGGGCTTCATCAGTAGAAACAAAACCAGCACTTCCAGCAATTACTACTAATGAAGCTATCAAGATTAGACGTTAGAAATATAACTCTCTCTTTATTAGTAAAGTCTTTATTGCTCAGGCTAGACGATCACGAGACACCAGTCTCATCATCATCTCCAACTTTCGTGAGTGAAGACAACTACGAAAAGTTCATTTAACTCCCACATAATAACATTGACCAAAGAAGGACAGAATCAACACCTAAATACTAATACCAACTCCCCAAAAAAATGGGGGTGAAAAAGGTCTCATGCTTCTGTCCCCAACGCCAGATGGTTTGAAGTAGACCCTGTGCTTCACTGCTTGTTCTTCATGGCAAGAACCTTGGCCCAAGCCGGCCGGGCCATGATGTCGGCCACCCAAGCGCTCACCTTAGGGCGGGCTTCGAACAGCTCCTTCAACGGTGTCCCCATCAGGTTGGTCAGGGTCGGCATGTGGTGGAGGTCGGCGAGGGTGAAGCAGTCGCAGCCCAGGTACTTGGACTGGCCCAGCCGCGCCTCGTAGACGTCGAGGACCTTGACGAGCTTGGCCTCGTTCTCCTTGACCGCCGCAGCGTCCACGGCCATGCCGAACAGCGGCTTGAACACGAGCTCCCACTGCAGCTTCGACGCCACGGGTTCAAACTGGTGGGCCTCGACCTCCATCCACACGGCCACCGTCGCCATGGGTTTGCCCTCGCAGACGAGCGGAGCGCCCTTGGTAGCGTATTCATGAGCAATGTACTGAGTAATCGCCCTTGATTCTGCAACCATAGACAGCATAATCAAGATATAAATTTCATTTCTCCTAGTCGTTTCTTTTTCAGTCGACTGATGCAACGCTAAAAGTTTGACTTAATACTTTCATCTTTCATCATGGTCACGCGATTATCTATCAGTGATAGAACGACTTACCGAAAAGCTTCAAGTCTCCGTCCTCAAAGGCCGGGACTTGACCGAAAGGCTGCACAGAGAGGTTCGAGAAACGTTAGATCCGAGAGAGACGAAACGGGGTTTCTTCAAAGAACACGTCGAGACCCCCCAAGACCAGAATCAGCGAGGAATACAGTTCGAGGCGATGGGCAGGGACGGGGACTTACGTTGAGGGCGAGGAAATTCTCCTGCTTGTGCTCGCCCGCTTTCATGTCGACGGTGACGAACTCGAACTCGAGGTCCTTCTCGTAGAGGGCAGCGAACACCCGCATCGCCGCGGTGGACATGAGGCTTCCATAAACTTTCATCACCATGGTCGCTGTGCTCTACTTTCTTTTTCGTTTCTCTCCAAGAACCGAACGCAAAACAATCGTGGCGAATGAAAGTGGGTTCCGGGCTCTTTTTATAAGGGCTCGACGAACTGGTTTAACTTCTCCTTATTTTCTCCAAGCGGAAATTCGGTCTTCCTTTTTCCGTCAACGAGATAATTTCGTCGCAGTTTCATGGTAAAGAGACGGAGATGAGAGAAGATGAGAAAGTGGGGCCAAGGACAAATGACCCGTGTGGCTGAGCGGGTTGGATAGAGAGAGAGAGAGAGAGAGGACCCAAGCGATGACTCCTCAGTAGCCATGTTCGTGTCCATCTTCGTACTCCTTTGTCTGTTGTCTGAAGGCTTCTCGGAAAATGTAGTCAGTGGGAAGGAGACGACACGTCACACAGGGACAAGTCGCTCGTGTGAAACGTGCCTCCACTTTGGAGGAGAATCTTTTGAAGGGGGACAATGCGATCCTCTCTTTTGAAAGACTTTTGAGGGAACGTGAATTGTGTTTCGGAAATGAGAGAGAACAGAGTGAAGTTTCGTGCAGGTCGAAAATAAAGAGAACTTGCATAAGGCCTAAAAAGTGATAATTATTTATTATTTTCTTCTTCTTCTCTTCTGCAATTTTCTTCCCTCTCCCATTGACCATGATTGCAAACATAAGGAAAGAGCTCAAAACTTTTCATTTTTTTTATTGAAATTATGAATATGGTCTAAAGAGTCCCAAGCAAGGCGAATCTAAACAGAGGAGGGCAGAAAGGACTTGAGGAGGAAAAGAAAGCCAGTTTTATGAAAGAGAGCCATTCCGCGATATCTTCACAACGTAATGGGCTACTGCATTAGAAGCCCACAGACAATGGGCAATGCGAATGGATGGGTGGGCCTTGAGTAGCTTTAATCAGTTCATGATAAGAAGTTGCTCCTCCTAGTTAAAATTATCCATAAACCCGTTTATTAGAGCTTCCACAAGATTAACATGGTTGAGCTCAACTGCATAGTTTACAAAACTGTCTTCACTTGAAGCTACAAGCCAGATTACTTCAAGGACGGCTAGGGTTTCCGCTTGAGAAGTAGAGGAAATCTTTACCAATTTGGCAAAACCTGTAATAATAGCACCGATATGATCTCTGCCGATACCAGCCATGGCGCCACCCACCGATCCATTGACAAAGGAGCCATTGACGTTGAATTTTAGGATTTTCTCCTCCGACGAAACCCAACTCTGCGACTTATAAAGGCGGGATCTTTTCTTGTATTTGATGTATGAAAGTTCCATTTTAAGTAATCCCATTGCAAGAAATATGCCGATTCCACTGTTTGTTGGGTGCTTGGAAATTTTCCCCGAAATACATAGTCATTGTGGGATTTTCAAATACCTCAAAAGAGTTATAATCACAATGGGTAATTTTGAATTCGATTTACAATGCACTTATTACAAGTAAAACGAGAATGACCGTGAATTGAAAATTGTATGATATTTTTTTTTATTGTTTTCAACAAGTTTATAAGAGCACTTTTAAACAAAGTGCAAATTGGATAGGAGAATTTTCATTTGGCCCCACCATTTTAGTCATTTGCTTGCAGCTATGCAAAGAAAGTGACCAGATTTGGCCCATAAATTATAAAATAGTCATGAGACTTAAGTTGAAAGGACAGATAGTAACTTCAACCTCAATTATTTTCCAGCCTGAGAGTTTCTTTGTAGATCCACTGCTCCACGTCGCGAGATCAGCCTTTTGGATGAGGAATAAAGCGGTGTGCAAAAGTCAAGAATTCATTGCGCAATTATCACGCGTCTACCCTACCGGAGCGGCCATGGCTGGGAGCTGCAAGAAGCTTGTTGTGGGCCTTGTGGCCATGATGGTGAGCTCGACGAAGCTCGAGTGGCCAGCTCAAAGGAGGGTAGCGGGGTGGTGGAGCCCTTTATAAGTTTATATACATATAAATCATCATTTTTCCTTTTATCCTCTTTTTCTTTCTTTTAATTTTTTATCATAAAATTTTTATTTTTTTCCAAATGTGGTGCTTGGTAGAGTCTAAGTAGAATTGACACCGACACACCACACGCGACACAACGTAACACGATACGTTATACATTTTCATGATTATTTCAATCAAATTAATTTGATTCGATTGACAAATAAATAAATAATAATAAAAGAGTTTAGAACAATTTACACTGAAAATAGTGAATCACAGAAAGTGAGAGTTTGAAAAAAGAACAGCAGACTAGGTTTTTCCCCTTTATCATTTTTATTATTTTTAAATTTTTTGCATATTTACATTTTAATCTCTTATTTATTAAAAAAATTTAAAATTGATCCGTGCATGGCCAAATCATGTGTCCAAATTCTAGACATGAGCATATCGGGAAAGTTGATCACATGTTGGATTTTCCAATAGAATACCGAATACGTGTTGGAGTGTCTAACATGACTCAAAGGCTCCTGAAAATATCGATGCATCCCAGAGTAGAGTTAGGCTTTTTAATTGGTTAAATCAAACAAATTAATAAAAAAAGGTTCATTATACAAATTTAAAGATATTAGGGGTCAATTACACGACAAATTTTAAAATTTCCTATGTACATATCCCTTAGTGTAAAGGCAATACTCATCCGTGAATAAAGTGCAGCGAACTGGGCGAAGCTTTAGGGAAACCTTAGGCCATCCCATGGAGATAATGAGAGGAGGGGTTTTCATCAGTAGAGATAATACTAGCACTTGCAGAAATCATTATCCTCTAATGAAACTACAAACTCGAGACATATAAAACAATGACTCATGAAACATAACCCTGGATCTGTCCAATCTTTTTATTGCTCATAATAGAAAATCACAGAACTGGAAGTGCAGTTATGTGAAACACCAGCCTGATCATCTCCAACTTTGATGATTGAAGACGACCCTCCAGAGAAAATCCCACATAAATCCTTGACCAAAGAAGGACAGGATCAACAACAAAATACGATTACCAATTCATATAGAAAGGGGTAGAAAAGGTCTAATGTTATTGTCCCCCAACACCAGATGATTTAAGCTAGAGCATTGCTTCACTGCTGGTTCCTCATGGCAAGAACCTTGGCCAAAGCCGGCCGGGCCATGATGTCGGCCACCCAAGCGCTCACCTTGGGGCGGGCGTCGAACAGCTTCTTCACAGGTGTCCCCATCAGGCTGGTCAGGGCCGGGAGGTGGTGGAGGTCGGCCAGGGTGAAGCAGTCGCAGCCTAGGTACTTGGACTGGCTCAGGCGGGCCTCGTAGATGTCGAGGACCTTGGCGAGCTTGGCCTCGTTCTCCTCGACTACTGCAGCATCCGTGGCCATGCCAATTTTCGACTTGTACACGAACTCCTGATGCAGCTTCGACGCTGCCGGGTCAAACTGGTGGGCCTCGACTTCCATCCACACGCTCACGGTCGCCATGGGATTGCCCTCGCAAACGAGGGGAGTGCCCTTGTCCTCGTATACGTGAGCAATGTATTGAGTAATTGCCCTCGATTCTGCGACCACAAAGAGCATAATCAAGACATAAACTATACTTCGCGGAGTTGTTTCTTGTTCTGTTGACTGAGTGAACAGTCAAAGATTGACTAGACACTTGATCTTTCATCATGATTGAACGATCTATCGGCAATCGAATCAGTACCCTTTGACTAAATACTTTCATCTTTCTTGATGGTCATTGGTCACACAATATAATACATCAGTAATAGAAAGACTTACCGAATAGCTTCAAATCTCCGTCCTCAAAGGCCGGGATCTGACCGAAAGGCTGCACAGAGAGATCGAGAAACGTTAGATCCAAGAGACGAAGGAGGTTTTCTTGAAAGACCACGTTGAGACCCCAAGACCAGAAAATAGTTTGGAATACTGTGGCACGGGCGGTGGGCGGGGACGGACACTTACGTTGAGGGCGAGGAAATGCTCCTTCTTGTGCTCGCCGGCTCGCAAGTCGACGAAGACGAACTCGAACTCGAGGTCCTTCTCGTGGAGGGCAATGAGGACCCGCATCGTCGAGGGGGAGAAGACGCTTCCGTGGACCTTCATCACCATGATTGCTCGCTCTGCTTTCTTTTCTTTATCTCTCTCTCAGAACCTGAACGCAGAACAGCTGTGGCGAACGATGGTGGATTTCGGGCTCTTTTTATAAGGGCTTCAGGATTTTGTTCTGGATTGATGTAATTGACTTGAACATTTCGATTCTGGTATGCCCTTCAACGAGATAATCTTGCCTTGTATCTTTTATTGTTTATAGTTAGCAGGTGGAGATGACAATAATGGCTCCTTGTCGGGATGTGGGGAGAGAGAGAGAGAGAGAGAGACGCAGGCGATAAGTCCTCCGTAGCCATAATCCTGTCCGTCGGCGAGCTTCTTATCTCCCGTTCTTGGAAAGGAGATACTATTGCTGTACTATTCTTATTTCCTTTTTCTGCTAAATTCCACACCATCTGTCATGGCACACTACTTTTTTCGTGGTCTGAAAGCTTCTCAGAAAGTGAAACCCATCGGTGGCAGTTGGGATTGGACCGCCTAAACCTGAAACTGCGCGGACTCTACCGGCCGATTTGGTCCAATTTATGAGAATATCAGTGTGGTTCCGATTTCAATGGAGAATTGAATTGGACCGACTAATTTTTTTTATATTTTTATTTATTCAAAAAAATTAGTAAAATATGAATTAAACACTAAAGCAATGAGAAAAAAATAAATGATCAGTTCCATTAGACTGGATCAGAATTGGACCGAATCAGTGATGTGGTATGATTTTTGATTCTAGAACCAATCGATCCAATCCTTAGTTCTAATTTTTGGGAACATGACCGTCTCCTGGTCCGATTTCCACTTTCGCCTTGGAACTGGATCGGATTGGGAATTGATCACCCTTACTCAAAAGGAGACAACAAATCCCTATGCAATAGGTAGCATAGCGATAAGTCACTCGTGCGAAACGAGCCTCTACTCAAAAGGATACTTTTTTGAAAAGCAAAAATGCAATTCTCTCTTTAGAAAGACTTTGAGAAAAAAATTAATTATGTTTTAGAAATGAGAGAAAATTGAATGATTTTTCGAGTGGGTCAAAAATAAAGAAAACATCTAATTTTACTTAAGGCATAAAAAGAGTGGAAATTGTTTTTTTTTTTTGTAATTTTCTTCTCTCTTCCTTTGACCATGATTGCAAACATAAGGAAAGGGCTAAAAGTTTTTTTTTTTTGTTTTTGGTCAGTCCTACTCTATTCCTACTCTACACTCACTCGCAGACTTGTGCCCTGCCTCTTGCAGGGCGTGGGAGTCGCAACCCACTCTCGAAACTTACGCGTCCCTACCTCCATCCCCCCCTGAGAAAGTGGGGATTTGAACCCCTCACCTCCCCCTTCCATGTTGGAAAGGTGGCCACTGGGGCGAACCCCCAGTGGTTAAAGGGCTAAAAGTTGAATTTGATTTCTTTTTTATCGAAGAAAATTTTATTGAAATTACGAACATGGTCTAAAGAGCTATGAGCAAGGCCAATCTAAACAAAGGAGGGCCCAAAGGCTTTAAGGAGGAAAAGAAAGCCGGTTTTGTGGAAGTGAGCCAATCCATCATGTCTTCGTAGCTCAGTCGGTTACTGCATTAGAAGCCTGCGAACAATGGGCTATGCGAATGGATGGATGGGCCTTGAGTAGCTGTAAAAAATTCACGATAAGAAGTCGCTCCTCCCGGTTGAAATTATCTGTAAACCCACTCATCAAAGCTTCCACGAGATCGGCATGGTTGAGCTCAATTGCATAGTTTACGGAACCATCTTCACTCAAAACTACAAGTCGGATTGCTTCAAGGACGGCTAGGGCTTCCGCCTAAGAAGGTGATGAGATCTTCACCAATTTGGGGAAAGCCGTGATAATAATACAAGCATGATCTCTGTAGATACCAGCTATTGCGCCATCCACCAATCCATTGACAAGGGAGCCATCAACATTGGATTTTAGGAGTGAGCCTAGGTATACAACTTATAAAGGTGGGATCTTTTCTTGTATTTGATGTATGAAAGATCCATTTTAAGTAATTTGGTCGCAAGAAATATGTTGATTGCATGGCATGTCGTGAGTTCGGAAATTTGCCCTGAAATACATTATAAAAAGAAGAGAGTAATGAACTTCTATGAAATGGTTTCATGGGATTCAGGCAATTGTCTTGATCGTGGGATATCATTGAGAAATAGGAATCCGTATTATTAAAAGACTTCCTGCAATTATTTCTAGTATGGAATGAATCAATCATCCACTTTCGTATCTTATTGAACAAAAATGGTGATATTGTTCCTTGATTGATCAATAATTTCGATTTTTGGGAAGTATCATGATCATCCAAAAATAATGGCTTCCATTTTTACTAATGAACGATTTGAAGACCTATTGATTCTAACAACTAATTGCAGAGTTGATCATTCGGACCTTTCAATTCATAGACATGGATCTCAAACCTATGCAGGGGTTTACAAAGAAAATACTGAAAGGGAAATTTTAAAGGAGTAAAAGAGAATTTTTTCTGTTAAATCTTTGTTTTCTAATTTCATCTAACTTTCAGGATGTCCGGATCTCCAAAATATTAAATCGTATGGAAATAAAGCTTTTGGATCCCATTTATCCATGTAAATTTCCATTTGCCGGGGTTTACAGTGAAAATACCGAACGGGAATTTTTAAAGGAGCAAAATAAAATTTTCTCTGTCAAATCTTCGTTTTCTGATTTCAGCTGACTTTCAAGGTGTCTGGATCTCCAAATCCTATGGAAATAAAACTTTTAGAACCCATTTATCCATGCAGTTTCCATCTACCAGGGTTTACAGTGAAAATACCGAAAGGGAAATTTTAGAGGAGCAAAAGGGAATTTTCTCTGTCAAATCTTCTTTTTCTAATTTCAGCTGACTTTCAGGATGTCCAGATCTCCAAAATTTTAAATCACAGAAATAATGCTTTTGGAACCCATTTATCCATGTAGATTTTCATCTGCTGGGATTTACAGTGAAAATACCGAAAGTGAATTTTTAAAGGAACAAAAGGGAATTTTCTCTGTTAAATCTTTATTTTCTTATTTTAGCTGTCTTTCAGGGTATTGGGATCTCCAAAAATATTAAATCATATGGAAATAAAGCTTTTCGAACCCATTTATCCATATAGTTCCCATCTGTTGGGGTTTACAATGAAAATACCGAAAGGGAAATTTTAGAGGAGCAAAAGGGAATTTTCTTTGTCAAATCTTCGTTTTCTGATTTCAGTTCACTTTTAGGATGTCTAGATCTCCAAAATTTTAAATCATACAGAAATAAAGTTTTTGGAACCCATTTATCCATGCAGATTTTCATCTGCTGGGGTTTACAGTGAAAATACCGAAAGTGAATTTTTAAGAAACATAAGGGAATTTTCTCTATCAAATCTTCGTTTTTTTATTTCAGTTGACTTTCAGGGATCGGAATCTCCAAAATATTAAATTGCACGGAAATAAAGCTTTCGAATCCCATTTATCCATCCAGATTTCCATCTGCCGGGGTTTCTAGTAAAAATACCGAAAGGGAATTTTTAAAGGAGCAAAAGGAAATTTTCTTTGTCAAATCTTTGTTTTCTTATTTCAGCTGACTTTCAGGGTATCAGGATCTCCAAAATATTAAATCGTACGGAAATAAAGCTTTTGGAACCCATTTATCCATGCAAATTCCATCTCATGTCTCTTTTGGTATTTTCACTGATGAATCATAAACGTGGATTCTTCCCTATTTGTGAGTTGGAACACTCTTCTTTCTTCCCTCATATGAAGTGGCATTTTTATTTTATAGTCGGCGTGCATGAAGAAACTGAGGTTAACTTTCCCATGTGACACCAAGTCCATTTCGGGATCTCATATTTAGTGCCTAATGCACGATTATCAGATCATCCTTATAGCAATAGAGAAGTTAGTCAGTTCGTGACAACGCTTGACCATGTTTCTAAACTTGGTTCGCTAGTTGAATCCTGGCTAGTGACTAGGGATTGGAGATTCGAAGCAAAATCCAGCTGTTGATTCCATGTGCCCCTACTCAAGATTGGAAGAAGCTAAAAAGAGCTGAGTAAATTTCGTGGCCTCAATGAGAGAAAGGTTCGTGGCCTCAATGAGAGAAAGGAGACTACGAATTGCATGATGGGATTCTTTTAGAAGGCAAAACTTAACGTGGAATCAGATGTTTATATGCACATGTGAACAAATTCATGGGGGAAGAGCAGTGCAATGAGCCTTAAATGTTTTGCACAATTATAGACTGGCTCCTTGAGATTTTTATTTAGTCAAACTGAGTGGAAGGCATTATGAATTCCAATCAATCAAGTCCTAAGTTCAATTTTCTCTCAATGGAAAATGCCACTTCAGTGTGTAAGTTAATTGATCTTAGTCTTTGCGGAAACTAGTTTCAGTGAATACACTAACATTTCCCAATTTAGATAAATCTCTTTCGTGGAATGTACACTTCTTCCCTCTTTGTGAGTTGGAACACTCTTCTTTCTTCCCTTATATGAAGTGGCATTTTCATTTTATAGTCAGTGTGCATGAAGAAACTGAGGTTAACTTTCCCATGTAACACCAAGTCCATTTCGGGATCTCATATTTACTACCTGATGCACGATTTGCAGATTATCCTTATAGCAAAAGAGAAGTTAGGCAGTTCGTGGCAACACCTGACCATGTTTCTAAACTTGGTTCACTAATCGAATCCTTGCTGGTGACTGGGGATTGGAGATTCGAAGCAAAATCCAACTGTTGATTCCATGTGCTCCTGCTTGAGATAGGAAGAAGCTAAAAAGAGCTGAGTAAATTCCGTGGCCTCAATGAGAGAAAGGGGACCACGAATTGCATGATGGGAATCTTTAAGAAGGCAAAACTTAAAGTGGAATCAAATATTCATATGCATATGTGAACAAATTCATGTGGGAAGAGCAGTGTAGTGAGCCCTAAAAGTTTTGCACGATTATAGACTGAGTCCTTGAGATTTTTATTTAGTCGAACTGAGTGAAAGACATTATCAATTACAATCAATCAAGTCCTAAGTACAATATTCTCTCAATGGAAAATGCCATTTCAATGCGTATATTAATTAATCTTAATCTTTGCGGAAACTCTTTTCGGTGAATACACTAGCATTTCCCAATTTAGATAAATCTCTTTGGTGGAATGTACACTTCTTTCCAATTTGTGAGTTGGAACACTCTTCTTTCTTTCCTCATATGAAGTGGCATTTTCATTTTATAGTCAGCATGCATGCGTGCATGAAGAAACTGTTGGGAATAACGGATCCCCGAAACACCGAATTCGACACTAAATCGAACCCCTAAATCAATGCGAAAGCGAAGCCCAAGAAAACGACACGTATCACCGATCGTAAAGCACACCACGGATTCGAGCGTACCTTGTTAGCCACAGATTAGACACCGACGCCAATGGAGGGAGAGAATCCGGTCCTGTTCGATCCGGGGAGGCAAAATTCCTTCGAGCGCTTCACTGTTTGCTTTGAAGGAAAAACAACGTGAGAGAGAGAGAGCGTTTAGGAGAAAGTGTACGTTTATTTCCAACGGTAGCAAAATCTCTCTCTCTCCTCCCTTTTATATCCCTTCCTTTCCACGGGCCCTATTCCCGTGGGCCGGGCTCTCTGGGCCCAGCTTGGGCGGACAGGGCCTTAAGCCCAATACCAATAAAAGCCTTCATCTCCCACTCGCACATGGTGGGCTGAACAGAATCTCTTTACCTCTCTTCAACATTCATACCGGTGAATAATCCGTGCGACCAAAGATACTTTGAGAGCTCGTTGCTATACATCTCGTTAGGAATATATAGCAGCTCATAATTGGGCGTCACACTCGAGTAGATTTAGTATGCAAGACTAGATCGATCGATCACATTTATATCTCTCTTGATCTCTTTTAAACATGATATATATATTGTATTCACAATTATAATTATCACAAAGACAGTCATAATTGGTCGACCAGTGAATACAAAACCACAATGTGATTCTCCAAAATCGATCTTCCTCTTTCCTTCAAACTCTCAATTTCAGTCTAGCTTACTTTTCTAGAAATGCCCCATTAGATCGAATCATCTCATGACCATTGGCAACACCCTAAGATAGCAAACACTAAATAGAAACCTTGAGAATAAGTAAGAGTCCCGAGGGGACAAAAAAATTTGAGGAACTCTTTTCCTCAAGAGTCTCACACGTCATAAAAGTTGAGATCAAACTTTTTGCCACTCTTATTGGTCGTCACATGCATACGTAGTATGAAATACATATTACGGTATTAACTCCTTTCCCATGGAGCGTATGTCTACACCTTTCAATACCGTACGGATGATAGTTCGGACATACCCAATGTCTAACTTGAGTTCACGTATCTACTCATTCACAAAATTCATCGAACTCACATCCGGCATCTTAGACGGATAAAGTAAAATATGTGGGGTATTTTACTTTCGGACATCTTTAGTATTATGTCCTCATCTTAACACTCGCTTAAGGCGACATATGTATTTTAAGCTTGAGCTCTCGATTATCACCTAGATAATAAGCTTAAAAACATTCTCATCTCTATTTATCACACAGTAAATAGAAGCGATTACCCGTGTGAGTGGGCTAATCTTATATCTGTCCGACATACTTCTCAAATAATGCACTGAGCATTAAGATGCATAAAGATCACACATAGATTCATAGGCATTAATCAATGAAAAACAAAATCTCATAAATGTGAACAACTCAGGGAAATTACAATTCAGTACATTAGACTCTACACAATCCTAGAGATTTTACATGACCACAAAACACATCTCTAGGTATCGGCTTTGTCATATGATCTGCTACCATTCTATGCGTAGATATGTACTGTAAGTTCACATCCTTTCGTGCAACCATATCTTTTACAAAGTTATACTTGGTATCTATATGTTTGGTCTTGCCATGATACTTTGGATCTTTGGTGTACGCTATAGCCGCTTGGCTATCACAATTAACCAATAATTGATTTGCAGCTTTCTCAATAACACCTAAATGATCCAAGAATCTCTTAAGCCAAACTCCTTCTTGTACCGCCGCCGATAATGCCACGAACTCGCTTCCATCGTGGATAAGGCTATACACGTTTGCTTCTTACTTGCTCCATGATATGGCGCCATTGTTCGATAAGAAAGCAAATCCAGAGGTAGATTTTCTTTCATCTAAATCTCCTCCCCAATCAGCATCTGAATAGCCTTCAAGTCGCAGATCCTTTCCTTGGTAATTCAACTTGAAATCAGCAGTTCCTTTCAGATACCTCGGTATTCTCTTCACGGCTTTCCAATGTGCTGGACCTGGGTTGGATTGGTATCTACTCACCATTCCAACTGCAAAACATATGTCGGGTCTTGTACACATCATAGCGTACATCAAGCTCCCAACAAAGCACTAGCATAAGGAACATGTTTCATTTGTTCCTTCTCTTGTGGAGTCCCTGGACATAGTCTATGGCTCAATCCTTCACCTTTTGCAATAGGAGTGTCTATGGGTTTACAGTCTTGCATACGAAATCGTTCAAGAACCTTATTTATATAGGTTTCTTGCGAAAGAGACAACGATCTCTTCGAACGATCTCTTGAAATCTTAACTCCAAGAATGTATGCAGGCCTCACCCATATCCTTCATCTCAAAGTTAGAAGACAACCATCTCTTGACGGTACTAACCAACTCCATATTGCTTCCGACAATTAGTATATCATCAACATATAATGATATGATCACAAATTGATCATTGGATCTTTTGATATATACACAATGATCATCATCTATCATTGTAAAATCATATGCCATTATGGCATTATGAAAACGTATATACCATTGTCTTGATGACTGCTTAAGACCATATATCGACCTCAAAAGTCGACATACCTTTTCTTCTTGGCCTTTCACTATGAAACCAACAAAGTTGTTCCATATATATTTCTTCCTCTAATTCTCCATTGAGGAAAGCGTCTTTACATCCATTTGATGTAACTCAAGATCCAGGACTAGCCACTATTGCCGAA
This sequence comes from Eucalyptus brandiana, assembly GCA_014182725.1. NCBI lineage: Eukaryota > Viridiplantae > Streptophyta > Magnoliopsida > Myrtales > Myrtaceae > Eucalyptus > Eucalyptus brandiana. Next base: position 13,436,689 of record CM024675.1, read on the forward strand.
TAATGCGAATCGAGGTAAATCTCACTACAGAGAAAACGTATCTTCATAATCAATTCCTTCCTGTTGATTATACCCCTTCGCCACAAGGCGAGCCTTATGCCTTTCTATCGAGCCATCGCCCTTTCGCTTTATTTTGAGAACCCATTTGTTCCCAATAGCTCAAGCGTCCTTTTGGAAGATCAACCGCTTCCTGGACTTGGTTTGATTCCATTGACTCCATTTCCTCTTCCATTGCATTAATCCATTTTTCCTTACTAGGGCACTTCGAGCCTCATTGATATTTCTTGGTTCATCCTCATCTTGTGGAGCAACCATAAAAGTTTCCCCTTCAATGTCAAAACGTCGACGGGGATACTTTGGCGACTTGTTCGCCGTATGGGAGATTGTACACTTTGCACATCATTCCCTATTATGCTCCCACTTGGATGAACTCCACTAATATCTTTATCTTGATCCAAGGTCTCAAATAGGGAGTTTTCTTCCCCTATTTCGCCCTTCTTAGGAAACTCATCCTCTAAGAATGTTACATCTCGAGATTCATATTCGCTTATACTCCCACTTTCCCGCTCACCAATGAACACATACCCTTTCGAGTGTTCCGAGTATCTTATGAAAATACTCTTCTTTCCTTTGGGACCTAATTTCCCAAACTTGTGAGAGGACTCATGTGTATAGGCAAAGACACGCCCCCATGGCTTAAGAAAACTTAAGTCCGGTTTTCTACCCGTCCATAACTCATATGGAGTGGAAGTAACGATTTGGAAGGCACCCTGGTTAAGTATATAGGCAGCGAGTTAATAACGCATCACTCCAAAAGGTGATAGGTAAATTAGCATGCGCCATCATGGACCTAACCATTTCCGGTAGGGTTCTGTTTCTTCTCTCCGCAACACCATTTTGTTGAGGAGTATACGGAATAGACAACTGTCTTTCTATTCCTTTTTCATCACATAATTTTCTGAACTCATCAGATAAATATTCTCGACCTCGATCGGATCTCAATGCTTTTCTTTTCTTGTCTAATTGATTCTCTACCAGGTTCATGAACCTTTTAAAACAACTTATTGCTTCGATTTATGAGAAATCAAATAGACATATCCGAATCGAGTATAATCATCAATAAAGGTGATGAAATAAACAGCCCCATGCCTTCCTCTCACATTCATTGGACCACGTACATCGGAATGGATTAAATGCAGAGGAAATTCAGCTCTTTTTCCTTTTCCAAATGGTTTCCTTGTTGCTTTCCCTTCTAGGCAATGCTTACATACAGCAAATCGACTTTTTCAATATTGCCCAACAAGCTCTCTTTGGCTAGTCTATTCATACGCTGTTGGCCAATGTGACCAAGTCTAGCATGCCACACATTCACATCATTATCATATTTATTAAGAGACGTGAGAAGGGAATAACAAATATTAGCATTAACATAATCAACATCTAATACAATAAAACCATCTAGAAAATAGCCACAACCATAGTAATTTGTATTCAAGAACAAATTCACACATCTACTACAGAAGTTCATATTAAAACCTAATCTAACCAACACTAATACGACACTAAATTCCGACGAATCTCCGGAGCATACAAAGACATCATGAAGGAACAAAGTGCGTCCACCGCGCATATTCGTTGGCATGTGCCAATTCCTTTCACTTCAGCTCCGGAGTTGTTTCCCACATAGATCCACTTAGTTCCGGAGGTACTCGTCGGAATTCCACGAAGGATTCTCTATCCTTCGCTACATGGTCCGTCGCCCCTAAATCCACAAACCCACAAAGGATTAGACTCGCTTAAGAATACGAACTTGACACATAAGCAAAGTTCTGAAAAGTACAAGGGGTGCATACCTTCTTTGGCTCACGACAGTCGCGAGCATAGTGACCCTTCTTGTCACGCTTGTAGCGTTTCACCCTTGCTAGCTTTTTCATGTGAGGACGTTTTCCTCTATCATGTTGGTTAAATTTGGGTTTCTTCCCTGAAGGACCAGCTTCTTCCTTGCCTTTACCCTTATCAAACCAGTTAGGGTGCTTGCGCTTGGAGCACGAAGCTCCATTTGAGCTAGAACTAGCATGATATAGATCGATCCGGCTTAGCCGCCAACAAAGGTCCTCTTCCACTCAAGATGACGCATTGCATCCCGAAATGTTTTGATATTTTCATTATGAGTCGGGTGCACCTTCATATGCTCCCAACTCGAGGCAAGGAACGAATCACCGCTTGCACTCGCTGCTCATCTGTGAGGACATGGCCAGCATCCCTCAGCTCAGTTATCATATTTGACATCTTTCTAAGATGTTGCTTCATGGTCTGACCATGAGGCTTCTTATAAGAGTCAAATTTGATAGTTAGCTGCCTCAGTCTAGTCACCGAAGTATGACCAAACCTAGCTTCCAGTGCCTCCCACATTTCCTTGGCGTTGTCAAAACGCCGAAACTCTCGCATGACGTCATTTTCCATGCTGCTCAGCAACGTGATGCGAGCTAGAGAGTTCATTCTTTTCCACGCAAGAAAAGCTTCTTTGTCCTTTTTGTGCTTTCATTCGGTGGGTCCCTCTTCGGGTTCTACCATGGTCATGACAAGAGCCTCAAGAGATTCTTGCTCTTCCAAAGACATACTGGATTTTCATTTGCCAAATTTCATAGTTGTCTCCAAAGGTGAGCTTTTCACCTTTGTTCACTCAAAGAACTATGCTCTTTGTGGTCAAGCCATTGATTCGAACACATCGTACAAATATGCACGAATTATTAATGCCTATCATTTATGCATCCCTATTTACATAGACCCATCATATTAATGAATAATTTCAAGTAAGGCTTCGTAATCAAAATGTCACTACGTTTCCAATCATCCTCCAAAAATCCTAACTTAAAATTATCATTAATATGATTGTCATATGCAAAATCGCCTATGAAGTTACAAAAACTTCTATAACTACCCTCGCCTAATTACCCACAAAGAAACCAAAGAATAACGAAAAGCAACAAATAATTGAATTCCAATAAAACAATAATGCTTTCAATCAATACAAATAGGTAGTAATCATTACATAATATGTCCACAAATCACACTTAACATATATCACCAATACAACTAACACCAAGTCAAGACACGAACTGGAAAGATCCTATTTTGTTCAATTTCTTGATCTTTTCCCTTGAAACAATACAAGAATATTCATTTGCAAAATTCATTACAATTTTCTTATAGGAAGCGAGCTCCGTTGACATCCCATATGCGATTCAACACATCTTGCCATTCGGTGGAAGAGTGTTTATGAAAAATCGCACCATCTCTCGATCGTGACATAGGACGACCATTCCATATGACCTGTTGAATTTTCACGTTGACATCAAGGACGTGATCAATTAAGTCACCGCTCTCCCATTGATGATCGGGCCGCCAAATATCGCCTGACCTGCCCTTTCCTTCGTTCACCCAGAATCGCGCGAATAGGTGTGCGCACCCTCGGGGAGGCATTGTTCCTGCAACACATGCAGAACAAATAAGGGATTACATATAATCCTCATAGACTTAATTGAAAAAGAAACACATTCTTTTTCTCTCTTTTTTTTTTTTTGGGTCAACGGTCAACGGTCAAAGTCAACGGTCAACGGTCAACGGTCGTCGGTCGCCGGACCTGTCGGACCGCTCGCGCGGACCGACGTACGTGCCGCGCGTGCTTGGGCTGACGTCACGCAGACGTCAGCGGCACGTGCCGCGCGCGTGCTTGGGCTGACGTCACGCAGACGTCAGCGGCACGTGCCGCGCGCGTGCCATCGTCAGCGGGTCAGGTCGGGTCGGTTCGCGGGTCGGGTTGGTTCGCGGGTCAACCGACGTCATCGCTGACGTCATCGATGACGTCACCCCAGCGGTTACTGACCGTTGGGTGACATCATGCCGACGTCCGGCATGTGTCGGTCCATGACCGGCGCGTGCCGATCGCCGGCCGCCGGCGGCACGCACGCTCCGGTCGCCGACCGGCGCGTGTGCCGCACGCGCCCGGCGATCGAGCGCTTCCGGCGCGTGCGGCGCGTCGCCGGCGCGCTCGAGGCATGTCCGGACTCGTCTCGACGTCGCCTTTCTCCCAGTCCATTCGAATTTGTTTTTGACATTCGAAAACTCATGAAAATGGCCGAAGAAGTCTCGGGTGTCGGGATTGCTCGCCCGATCCGTACGGCCGAAGTTCCTTTTGCGAAAAATCAACCAAAACACATCAAATTGATCGGGAAAATGTGAACTAGGGCTCGATACCAATGTTGGGAATAACGGATCCTCAAACACCGGATTCGACACTAAATCGAACCCCTAAATCAATGCGGAAGCGAAGCCCAAGAAAACGACACGTATCACCGATCGTAAAGCACACCACGGATTCGAGCGTACCTTGTTAGCCACAGATTAGACACCGACGCCAATGGAGGGAGAGAATTCGGTCCTGTTCGATCCGGGGAGGCAAAATTCCTTCGAGCGCTTCACTGTTTGCTTTGAAGGAAAAACAACGTGAGAGAGAGAGAGCGTTTAGGAGAAAGTGTACGTTTATTTCCAACGGTAGCAAAATCTCTCTCTCTCCTCCCTTTTATATCCATTCCTTTCCACGGGCCCTATTCCCGTGGGCCGGGCTCTCTGGGCCCAGCTTGGGCGGACAGGGCCTTAAGCCCAATACCAATAAAAGCCTTCAGAAACCAAGGTTAACTTTCCCATGTGACACCAAATCCACTTCAGGATCTCATATTTACTGCATGATGCACAATTTGCATATTATCCTTCTAGCAAAAGTGAAGTTAGGCAAACCCACCCCACGGTGGACGAGATAGTTCGCGCCTTGCCCCTTAACCGGCAGGGAAGAGGTTTGAAACTTCTCGCCCCCATTGTGCAACTCACCTGTGGTCTGTGGGAGGTGGGTCTCTGCGGGTCGCCCTAGGTTTACGTCACCGGCTGCCAACTGTACAGTGATTCTCGGGTCACCAGAAAAAAAAAAAAAAAAAAAAAAAAAAAACAAAGAGAGAGAGAAGTTAGGCAATTTGTGGCAACGCTTGACCATGTTTCTAAACTTGGTTCGCTAGTTAAATCCTGGCTGATGACTAGGGATTGGAGATTCGAAGCAAAATCCAACTGTTGATTCCATGTGACCTTGCTCAAGATAGGAAAAAGAGAACTAAGAAATTTCGTGGTCTCAATGAGAGAAAGGGGACCACGAATTGCATGATGGGATTCTTTAAGAAGGCAAAACTTAATGTGGAATCAGATATTTATATGCATATGTGAACAAATTCATGGGGGTAGAGCAGTGCAGTGAGCCCTAAATGTTTTGCACGATTATAGACCGAGTCCTTGAGATTTTTATTTAGTCGAACTGAGTGGAAAACATTATCAATTCCAATCAATCAAGTCCTAAGTTCAATTTTCTCTCAACGGAAAATGCCACTTCAATGTGTAAGTTAATTGATCTTAGTCTTTGTGGAAACTCTTTTCGGTGAATACACTAGCATTTCCCAATTTAGATAAATCTCTTTGATGGAATGTACACTTCTTTCCAATTTGTGAGTTGGAACACTCTTCTTTCTTCCCTCATATGAAGTGGCATTTTCATTTTATAGTCAGCGTGCATGCTAAAACCAAGGTTAACTTTCCCATGTGACACCAAGTCCATTTCGGGATCTCATATTTATTGCCTGATGCACGATTTGCAGATTATCCTTATAGCAAAAGAGAAGTTAGGTTGACCCACCCTGTGGTGAACGAGATGGTTCGCACCTCATCTCTCTTTTATATATATTAACTATTTCTTTATTTTCTTATCGTTTGGAAAGGACAAAAGAAACATCTTGTTCTTTCTTCAACAATTTTTTATCTCTAGTGGGCCTCTTAGTAGGATTCGAACCCAGATAAAGTTTTGACCATCTGTCAAAGAAAAAAGAAAGAATGGATCTTATAGGATTCCCAAGAAATTCTTCGATTTTTTTCATAGGCAAATGATTCTTCATCTCTTTCTCACGTTTTGTGAACAGTTGGGAATATCTAGAAAGGCATGTAGAGAATCGGTCTGATTCTAACTCTGTTTGTTTCGTTTGAAGAAATGAAGGATCCCAAAGAATCGATCTTTCTTTTAGTTGTTGAATCTCTCTTTGATTGATCAATGTCTAATATTCCAAATCCTTATTACTAATGGAATCGAAATGATCTCTGGATTGATTAAAGGATCCTTTCAATTGGCTAGAATATGTTATTTGAATGAAACTAGATCTTGTACAATCATATTAAATATTTGACGAAACATTTTTGTATCTTGCTAAAAAACTGATCCTCGTTTACCAACCACACACTGTCTAACCAAATGTTCCTCAAAAAATCTGATTCGGGCATATTCTTCCCCTAGCTAACGAAGAGATCTTGGCGGAATTGCTATGAAACTGAGCAAAATTTTCCAAAAAAATAGCCCACTTCTTTCTCGAGAAGAGATGGGAAATAGGCTTAATATCATTTGATTGGATCGTTGACTCAGCTCCTTGTTGTTTGAAGAAACCCTCTTCAATTGGTATTTTTTCATGAAAAGCAAACATGAGAAAACAAATACAATTTTTAACTAAGATTTTGAATAGCTATCACGAATTCAAATTAATTATGTTTCGTCTCTTACTTGGAGAAAGACAATCCACAAATTCCCAATCATGGTACTTGCAGATCGGATCATCAATATAATATATAAAAAGAAACTCCAAATATTTGATATCTTTTCATTTGAATGAGATCTCAATTCCAACAATGGTTTCATTAGATATCTTACAACTAGAATCCTCTTTTTTCCGTTCCAGTTGCTCCAACATTGCAAACCCAAGTTAAATCCAGGCATGATACACTTTTTTCGTTATTGGGAGAACTCAAGTACTCTCTTTCAAATCTAGGAAAAAGCTCTCAGAGATCTTTTTTTCCTTTTGGAAGATAAAGGAGCGAAACGATCAACCTCTTGATATTGGAGGATCCAAAAGATTCTTCCAATGTATCATTTCTAGGTCCACTGGAATTCATAGGTATAGGAAAAAGCCCTGTTAAATATATATTTTTTCTTTCAGCCATATTTCAATTATCAATACAATATATAAGGACTACTACTACAAATAGTACTACACCCTTGATCGTGATATATCGATTACTTGTTGAATCCTGTGAATTGCGTGAAAGTAGGATACTCCAAATTTGGGGGTCTAGGAGTTTTATAAAATGTGCTTGGTGGAAAAAAAATGTGGATGAAAGATCCCACGAAATTGAATTGGGTCCATGAATATAAGAAATAGTGAGAATTATGGATCTCTCTCAATTCGAAAATCTAGGATTTGAATTGATGTCATTTCATTGATTTCTCCTAAATTGCATTAATTTCTCCTAAAGATTTCATTTCAATTGGAATTTGGTTATTCACTGTGTACGAGGATCCCTGCTAAGCATCCATGGTTAAATGGTTAAAGCGCCCAACTCATAATTGGCGAATTCGTAGGTTAAATTCCTACTGGATGCACGCCAATGGGACACTACAATAAATCTATTGGAATAGACTCTTTATGAATGGAATTTGATCATCCATACATAACGAATTGATGTGGTATATTAATATAAAGTCACCTTTAATGTCGAATCAGGATCAAGTAGGACAAAAATAAAGCATTGGGTCGAACTCTTCTGAAAGGGTAGAAGAATATGACCTATTCTCGGTAGAAGAATGGGACCTATTTGGGGACATAAAGCATTACAAACGTATGATCATTACACTTCAACCGGGTTATTCTATTAAACATCTTAAAAAGAAAAGAACTTAAATCAAAATGGTTAATATTAATAGCATAGAGATATATTTATACAAAGCTTCTACCCCAAGCACAGGCAATGGAGCCGTAGACAATTAAGTGAAATTTAATACACGAAATAATTTGATCTATGAACAACATCATTGTAATAAAGGTCATAATGCCAAAGGAATCATTACCGCATGGCATAGAGCAGGATTTTCAAATAGTCCAATGAGTTGTAGTCACCGTGGGTAATTTTAAATTTGATTTACAATGCACTACTTATAAGTAAAATGAGAAAAACGGTGCATTGAAAACTGCATAATTTTCTTTATATTTTTTTAACAAGTTCATAAAAGCACTTTTAAACAAAGTCCAATTTGGATAGGAGAATTTTCATTTGGCCCCACCATTTTGATCATTTGCTTGCAGCCATGCAAAGAAAGTGACCAGATTTGGCCCATAAATTATAAACAAGTTAATAAAGACTTAAGTGGAAAGGACAAATAGTAACTTCAACCTCAAATATTTCCCAGCCTGAGAGCTTCTTAGTAGATCCACTGTTCCATGTCGTGAGATCAGCCTTTTGGATGAGGAATGAGTAGTGTGCAAAAATCCATTGTGCAATTGGCGCGCACCTACCCTACCAGAGCAGCCATGGCCAGGATCCGAAAGAAACTTGTTGTGGCCATGATGGTGAGCTCGACGGAGCTCGAGTGGCCAGCTCAAAGCAGGGACAGTGGGAGGGTGGAGTCTGGTTTCTTATCATTTTTATTTTATCCTCTTTTTCTTTCTCTGAACTTTTTATTATAAAACTTTTAATTCTTTTCCAGACGTGGCGTTAGGTAGAGTCAGCTTTTAGTTGGTCAAATCAAATGAATTAATAAAAATGTTCATTATACAAATTAGAATAGGATTCAGTCGTACTATTCAAAAGTTTTAGGTCAATTACATTTGCTTGATGAATTTTAGAATTTCTGATGTAGGTATCCCTTTGTGTAAAGGTAATACTCATCCATGAATATAGTCCAGTGAACTTCTATGGTACTTTAACAGATGAAAGCGGGTGAAGCTTTCGTGACTAGTAGGGAAACTGTAGGCCATACTATGGAGATGATGGGAGGAGAGCTTTGTAATCAGTAGAGATAATACCAGCACTTGCAGCAATCATTAAACTAATGAAACTAGAAAGATGAGACATACAAGCCAATGACTCATGAAACATAACTCTGCATCTGTCCAATCTTTTTATTGCTCAAAATAGAAAATCACAGAACCAGAAGTCCAGTTCTAAGAAACACCAGCCTGGTCATCATCTCCAACTTTGATGATTGAAGACGACCCATCAGAGAAAATCCCACATAAAACATTGACCCAAGAAGGACAGAATCAACAACGAAATACAGCTAACAACTCATATAAAAAGGGGTAGAAAAGGTCTAATGTTACGGCCCCCCCAGCACCAGATAATTTAAACTAGACCCCTTTGCATCACTGCTGGTTCCTCATGGCAAGAACCTTGGCCAAAGCCGGCCGGGCCATTATGTCAGCCACCCAAGCGCTCACCTTGGGGCAGGCGTCGAACAGCTTCTTCACAGGTGAAGCCATCAGGTTGGTCAGGGCCGGGAGGTGGTGGAGGTCGGCCAGGGTGAAGCAGTCGCAGCCCAAGTACTTGGACTGGCTCAGCCGGGCCTCGTAGATGTCGAGGACCTTGGCGAGCTTGGCCTCGTTCTCCTCGACTACGGCGGCGTCCGTGGCCATGCCAAACATCGGCTTGAACACGAGCTCCCACTGCAGCTTCGACGCCACGGGGTCAAACTGGTGGGCCTCGACCTCCATCCACACGCCCACGGTCGCCATGGGTTTGCCCTCGCACACGAGGGGAGTGCCCTTGTCCTCGTATACATGAGCAATGTATTGAGTAATTGCCCTTGATTCTGCCACCACAAAGAACACAATCAAGATGTAAACTATACTTCGCGTAGTTGTTTCTTGTTCAGTTGACGAATTGAACACTCAAAGATTGACTAAACACTTGATCTTTCATCATGGTCGCACGATCTATCAACAATCAAATCAGCACCCTTTGACTAAATACTTTCATCTTTCATGATGGTCACACAATATAATACACCACTAACAGAAAGACTTACCGAATAGCTTCAAATCTCCATCCTCAAAGGCCGGGACTTGACCGAAAGGCTGCACAGAGAGATCCAGAAACGTTAGATCTGAGAGAGACGAAAGAGGGTTTCTTGAAAGAGCAAATTCAGACCCCCCAAGACCGAAAATCTGCGAGTATTACGGTCGAACTGGTGGTGGGCAGGAACGGAGACTTACGTTGAGGGCGAGGAAGTGCTCCTTCTTGTGCTCGCCGGCCCGCATGTCGACGGGGACGAACTCGAACTCCAGGCCCTTCTCGTTGAGGGCAATAAGGACCCGCATAGCCGCGGTGGATAAGACGCTTCCGTGGACCTTCATCACCATGGTCACTGGCTCTGCTCTTTTTCTGTATCTCTCTCTCTCTCTCTCAGGCTAAATGCAAAACAGATGTGGCGAAAGAGGGTGGGTTTTGGGCTCTTTTTGTAAGGGTTTCAGCATCTTGTTCTGGAATGATCTAATTGACTTTTAAAATTCGATTTTTCTTTCCCATTCAACAAGATAATTTTGCTTTTTTATCTTCGTTGTTTATACTTAGGAGATGGAGATGCAAAAATGGCTCCTTGTCGGATGAAGAGAGAGAGAGACGCACGCAACGATTCCTGCGAAGCCATTTTGATATTCATCTCGCACTTTCTTCTCTTCATTCGATGTCTGAACAGGTCAAAAGAAAGGCGCAGACACCACCTACGTGCGCACGTCATGCGGCGAGTAGCTCATGCCAAAAGCGCCTACTTACCGACGAAAAGGAAAAAAAGCGCTTATCTTGGGAAGGAAGATACATTTAGGGTATATTTGGTAACTATCCAAATAGTACCCGATTCTGATTTTTTTGTTCTCAGAAATAATTTTGGAATAGAATCTCGTTTGATAAAATTTTTGTTCCGGGAACAAATTTCTATATTTTTTGTTCTCGAAAGTAGATTTGAAACAAAATCAAAAATAAAAAAAATTCATTTTTATTCTAGGAACAAATCTAAAAATCAAAACCAACTCTTCTTCTTCTTTTTTCTTCTTCTTCTTCATTGACCGCCATCCCGCAAATACTATCCGTTGTCATCCACCATCGTTCGCCGCCGGTTGCCGGCAACCGGTCTGATGAGCTCGCCAGGCCAGGGTGAGGTCCAGCAAGCTCGCCAAGGTTTAGGCTTGGCCTCACCAGATCTAGCGAGGCTCAGCCAACGAGGGCCAACAAAACTTCAGTGAGGTCGCTGGCCACAAGAAGAAGAAGAAGAATAGGAGAAAAATGAAAAAAAAAAAAAAAAAGGAAAAAAGAAAAGGAAAAAAAGGAAAAAAGTAAAAAAAATTATTTAAAAATTAAAAAAATTGATTTGGAACATAATCAATGAGCATGGTACCAAATGCAATTTTATTCCAAAATCAAAAATTTTAGACAATTATCAAATGACTTAAAATGTTTAGAAATTATTTCTAAAAATGTAGAATAAAAAAATCATTTCGATTAGAATTTGTTCTCGAGAACAAAATCGTTACCAAACACGCTCCTAAATGGCAATGATGTAATTCCACTCTTCCGAAAAGACTTTAAGAAAACGTGAATCATGTTTCAAAAAATGGATTATTGCAAATGTATCATGCAGTCCCTAAAATTTAACTTTGTACAACGTGATCCATGAGTTTTTATTATATAATATCATTTCTAAATTTTTAATTTATTTTATATAATCTTTAAATTATTGATAAATATTCAATATAATCTTTAAATTATATGAATTTGTTTAAAAGTTTATTATCTAAATTCTAGATTCGAGCATATCGAGAAAGTTTGACCATATGTCGGATTTTTTAATAGAATATCAGACACGTGTTGGAGTTTCTAACATGACTCAAAAACTCCCGAGAATGTCGACATTTCCCATAGTAGAGTTAGCTTTTTTGATTGGTCAAATCAAACAAATTAATAAAAAGTTTATTATACAAATTTTAAAATATTAGGGGTCAATTACACGACAAATTTTAAAATTTCCGATGCATATATCCCTTAGTGTAAAGGCAGTACTCATCTATGAATAAAGTGCAGTGAACTAGGCGAAGCTTTAGGGAAACCTTAGGCCATCCCATGGAGATGATGAGAGGAGAAGTTTTCATCAGTAGAGATAATACCAGCACTTGCAGAAATCATTACATTCTAATGAAACTACAAAGATGAAGCATATAAAACAATGACTCATGAAACATAATTCTGCATATGTCCAATCTTTTTATTGCTCATAATAGAAAATCACAGAACTTGCAGTTCGGCGAAACACCAGCCTGGTCATCATCTCCGACTTTGATGATTGAAGACGACCCTTCAGAGAAAATCCCACATAAAACATTGACCAAAGGACGATAGAATCGACAGCAAAATACGATTACCAACTCATATAGAAAGGGGTAGAAAAGGTCTAATGTTATGGTCCCCCGCACCAGATAATTTAAACTAGTGCCTGTGCTTCACTGCTGGTTCCTCATGGCAAGATCCTTGGCCAAAGCCGGCCGGGCCATGATGTCGGCCGCCCAAGCGCTAACCTTGGGGCGGGCGTCGAAGGGCGTCGAACACAGGGGTCCCCATCAGGTTGGTCAGGACTGGGAGGTGGTGGAGGTCGGCCAGGGTGAAGCACTCGCAGCCCAAGTACTTGGACTGGCTCAGCCGGGCCTCGTAGATGTCGAGGACCTTGGCGAGCTTGGCCTCGTTCTCCTCGACTACTGTGGCGTCCGTGGCCATGCCGACCATCGGCTTCAACACGAGCTCCCGCTGCAGCTTCGACGCCACCGGGTCAAAGGGGTAGAAAAGGTCTAATGTTATCGTCCCCCAGCACCAGATGATTTAAGCTAGACCCATTGCTTCACTGCTGATTCCTCATGGCAAGAACCTTGGCCAAAGCCGGCGGGGCCATGACGTCGGCCACCCAAGCACTCACCTTGGGGCGGGCGTCCAATAGCTTCTTCACAAGTGTCCCCATCAGGCTGGTCAAGGCCGAGAGGTGGTGGAGGTCGGCCAGGGTGAAGCAGTTGCAGCTTAGGTGCTTGGACTGGCTCAGCCGAGCCTCGTAGATGTCAGGGACCTTGGCGAGCTTGGCCTCGTTATCCTATGATGGGTTTTTTTATTTGATGGGCTAAGTCAAACGGGTTTTTCATTTGACAGATCAAGTTAAGTCTGTTTGCTCATGTTGGGCCAAACTCAGTCTATAAGAGGAAAATATAGTTTTTTTAAGTGAAAATAATTACAATATATAAAATAAAAAGTAAGTGTTAAGAGAGAAAACATGTTTTTCCATTTTTTTCCCTTGAAACAGTTCAATCTCTCTTAAAGAATGAGAATTTTAAGGTTTCAAACGATTCCTCTAAGATTGCAACAATACTTAATTTGTGGCAAGCAATGTATGTCCATCTCCATGATATGCATTCAATTGGTATTACATGTTTTCTGGACACGTTTCCGCATTCGTTTTCGATATTTGATCGTTCGAGTATCGATTTGATTTTCAGGAACCTGTTTCCCACATCCTTGACTACTGCAGCATCCGTGGCCATGCCAATTTTCGACTTGTACACGAGCTCCCAATGCAGCTTCGACGCTGCCGGGTCAAACTGGTGTGCCTCGACTTCCATCCACACACGCTCACGGTCGCCATGGGTTTGCCCTCGCAAACGAGGGGAGTGCCCTTGTCCTCGTATACGTGAGCAATGTATTGAGTAATTGCCCTCGATTCTGCCACCACAAAGAGCATAATCAAGACATGAACTATATTTCGCGTAGTTGTTTCTTGTTCTGTTGACTGAGTGAACAGTCAAAGATTGACTAAACACTTGATCTTTCATCATGATTCATCTTTCATGATGGTCACACAATATAATACATCAGTAATACAAAGACTTACCGAATGGCTTCAAATATGCCTGAAGATCCACAGGATTGATCTGATTTGGTCTAATTGATCTAATTTGATTTAATTAATCCATTTTTGATAGGATTGATTTAGGATTGATTTATAGAATATTTGTAGAATATTTTATTTCCTTTCTCTATGTACATCGTGTATTATAATTACAAATGATTGTACATTGATGAGAACTGAAGTAATAGAAAAAATCTCTCTACACATTTTCATCCTCTTGCTACGCTTCTTGCTCTCTTCGGCCATTCTTTCATGGTATCAGAGCTTCAAGCTCCTAAACCTGCTTCCGCGCTGATTACCTTTGAACTCTCTAACCTACAAAAGAGATTTGCGAAGGAATCAATTTTTCGCTAAAGGAAGAAGAAGCGAATTCATATCGATTACCATGGCTCATTTAGAGAATCCCTCCTCGGCTGCTGATGCTTCGCCTATAGCAAACGTCACGCCACAAATCTCAGAAGCACAAGATATTATTGGGCCAACTTCCGCACCTCAACAGCAGATCCAAGCTCAAGGGATGCAGTGGCAATATTTTCCGGCTCAGTCTAGCATGGGGTTGCCCATTACAGGCCATCCTTACCATTGGGTACCTTATCCATGGTACGTTGGGCCAAGCCCAAATACATCATTGCCGGGGATTGTAGGCGTCCAGCCCGACGGGAGCCCACCAGCCATGAGTGGGGCAAGCCCAACCGTCGGAACAGGGCAAACTGGCGAGTCGAGCGAAACGGGTCAGGGATCAAATCCCTACCCGGATTTCCATAATGCGGGTCACAGAATCGGTTCTGTCGGGTCAAGGATGGGGACGAATCCCTACCCGAATTTTTTCCCTTTTCCAATCACGGCCGTCATCGGCCGACCAGAGCCTGGGGATCCTCTGTATGTATCAACCGCCGACGGTCCAGAGCTGCGTTTAATAACTTTGCAACTAACCGGGACGGAAAATTACTCCAAATGGTCGCAAGACTTCCGGCGAGCCCTGGTGACGAAGGACAAGGACGGTTTCCTTGATGGGACTGTGCCCGTTCCTTCGGATGAGCGACTGGCCCGACATTGGAGAAAATGCAATCACCTCATCTGAACGTGGATCGGCAACTGCATTTCTCCAGATGTCGCAGCCGGTCTCCCGTCGACAGAAGACACCAAAAAAATGTGGGACAACATCAACAAAATGTATGGGAAATTAGATTGGGCTAAGATTTTTTCCCTCATGCAGGAACTCAGCGATCTCAAACAAGGAAACATGAGTGTCACGGCGTGTTACAATAAACTCTCATCGCTCTGGAACGAGCTCGAGGCTGCGGAAGAGAAACTCGAGGGACCGGCAGAAACCCTCGAACAGTATAGATCTATAATGGAGAGAGAGAAAACCACTTGGTTTCTCTTGATTTTGAACGAGAGTTACCTGACGTTCCGCTCGCACATCCTGGCGATGGATCCGGTTCCTCCTCTCGGTAGGATTTTTCAGCTAGCTGTCCAGGAGGAAAACCAGCGACTCACGACTCCAGAACAAACGCGAGGAAGCAACAGCATCGCTCTCGCCATTCGCGGGGAGCGGCGAGATTCGGGGTTCAAAACCCTAACGCGAGACAAAGAGGCACTAGGGTTACAGGGGAGCGGCGAAAGAGGCTTTAAAAAGGGGGGAGCGAACGGCTCAGATCCTCCACGGCGATCTGTGAGTGTCCAAGAGCTCGATCTGTCGGTTGAATCCGACGGCAGATATTATTCCGCAAAAAAGGCATCGGACGGTCAAATTATTTCGGCATTTTTAAGGAATTTTGGCCAAAATTCCAAAGGGAGAGGTAAATTGTATTGTGAGTACTGCAAACGTCCACATCACACTATTGATAATTGTTGGAAATTGCATGGAAAGTCAGGAGAAAAAGAAAAAAAGAAGGAATATTCTGCAGCTTACCAAGTTACTGGTCTCAGTAATGATCATCCAATTACCCATGGTCAATATGCACAGTTGATGTAGGCTTTACAAAAGGCAGAAATAACAAGCAAAGGAGGAAGTTTTTCAGGTATATCTTATTGCCTGATAAATTCTATTTCAAGAAAGGCATGGATAGTGGACTTAGGAGCAAGTGACCACATTGTTTGTGATAAAAGTTTATTCTCTGCTATGCATAAGAAATTAGATATACCTATTTCTGTGCTACTGCCAAATGGAGATATCACCAATGTCACTTTCACAGGCACTGTTCAGCTGAATCCCCAAATTACCCTCCAAAATGTCCTCTATGTGCCTCAATTTCAATTCAATCTTATCTCTGTCTCCAAAGTCTGCAAAGAAAATTCCTGTTGAGTACTCTTTAATTCGATGCTGTTTTTTCCAGGGCCCTTTCGACTCGGCAAGCCGATGGGCTTGGGTAATCTCTCAGAAGGATTATTTTTTTGGGATAAATTTCCACATCATCTAGATCTTTCATTTGTTGCCTCAAATAAAATGTCATTGTGTAATGCTGCTACCGATGATAAAACCTTTCTTTTGCATTCAAGAATGGGTCATAGTGCTTTTTTTCCTTGCTCTAAATGTCATATATGTCCCATGGCAAAGCAATCTCGCACACCTTTTCCTGTCAATAAAAGCCATTCCAATGATATTTTTTCACTAATCCATGTGGACGTTTGGGGACCATATCACACAGCACATTGTGATGGTTCACGTTATTTCCTCACTATTGTGGATGATTACTCCCGTGCTACCTGGATATTTCTTATGAAGTCCAACGCTCAAGTTCCTTCAAATATGAAATCCTTTATCATTATGACCAAAAATCAGTTTGGAAAGTCCATACGGCGGATCCGCACTGACAATGGAAAATAATTTTTTAACCATGAATGCAGCTCACTTTTCTTATCTCATGGGATTCTCCATGAAAGCTCATGTGTATACACTCCACAGCAAAATGGAGTGGTAGAACGGAAACATCGTCATCTGCTGGAGGTCACAAGAGCACTTAAGTTTCAAGGATCCATCCCAGATGTTTATTGGGGAGATTGTATTCTTACTGCAGCTTATCTCATCAACCGGATGCCATCTCGTATACTATCTGGTAAATCACCTTTCGAATTACTTTATGGTAAAAAACCAGCAGTTGATCATTTAAAGAGTATTCGGTTGTTTATGCTATACTGCAACTTTGGGAACTCGGGACAAGATGACCCCACGTGCCAAACAATGCATATTTATGGGTTATCCCAACCTGCAGAAAGGGTATCGTGTCCTTGATGAATCAACAGGGAATTTTTTTATAAGCAGAGATGTCATTTTTCATGAAAATATCTTCCCATTCCAAACAAAGGAAGAGGATTTGATTGTCTCCAACAAATCTCAAAATTCCCCACAACAGGAAGACGTATGTCCTGAATATCTTCTCACGGGATATCAAGAACAAGTTATTCCCTCACCTTCAACATCTGCCTCATATAATCAGCAGCAGATTGAGGAAGAGATGGAAAGTATGCCTGCAACTCAAGTCCATGTGGAAAATATCCCTGATGTTTCGGCTGATACAACTATTGAAGGAACATCTCCTTCTCCACCAGTGGATCCACCACGTCGTTCAGGACGAGCCACAAGACCACCAACTTGGACAAAGAATTATATCTGTGCATCTCTCAAATCACCAGGTATCAATTATCCAATATCATCATATGTTTCTTTTGATAAGCTTTCATCCAAACATAGATGTTGTATTAGTCGTATATCAGATGAAAGGGAACCTTCTAGTTATAATGAGGCATCCCGAGATCCATGATGGCAACAGGCCATGGCAGCAGAATTACAGGCACTGACTGACAATCATACATGGGAATTGGTCAGGCTTCCTCCAAATAGAAAGTCTATTGGATGCAAATGGGTCTATAAAATCAAATATAAAGCTGATGGATCCATTGAGCGTTACAAGGCTCGATTGGTGGCCAAGGGATATACCCAGCGAGAAGGTTTCGATTATCACGAAACTTTTTCGCCGATTGCTAAGGATGTCACAAAGATTTATCTTTCTTATCAGTTGCAGCCATCCATGATTGGTCGCTCCATCAGATGGATGTCCACAACGCCTTTCTCCATGGCGACTTGGATGAGGAAATCTACATGGATATTCCTCAGGGTTTACGGAGACAGGGGGAGAATAAAGTGTGTCGTCTCCGCAAATCCCTTTATGGACTAAAGCAGGCCTCCCGACAATGGTATGCAAAATTTACTAAAGCTCTCACAACTGCAGACTTCAAACAATCCAGATATGATTATGCCTTGTTCACATGGACTAGAGGTAAGTCATCTATTTATCTAATGATATATGTAGATGACATTCTCATTATGGGAAATGATGAAGCTGCAATAGAAAATCTTAAGAAATATTTGCATACTACATTCCATATAAAAGACTTAGGAGCACCAAAGTACTTTCTTGGAATTGAGATTGCCAAATCTCACCAGGGAATTTCTCTTAGTCAAAGGAAGTTCGTATTAGAGATTACATCAGAAACAGGTTTATCAGGATGCAAACCAGCAGTTATTCCAATTGAGCAAAATACCAAATTGACTGCAGCAGATCATGTTACATCTCAAGATGATCCTATTCTTGAAAATCCGTCAAGTTATCAGAAGCTCATTGGAAAAATCATATATTTGACTATGACCAGACCTGATATATCATATGCAATGCAAAATCTCAGCCAATTTATGCACAAACCAAAAGAATCTCACATGAATGCTGCTCTGAAAGTTGTAAAATATTTGAAGAGTTGTCCAGGAATGGGAAGACTTTTATCCAGAAAATGCAACATGGAAATGATAGCATATTGTGATGCAGATTATGCAACTTGTCCCATGAGTCGAAGATCTGTTTCTGGATTTTGCATTAAATTGGGGGAATCACTTCTTTCTTGGAAAACTAAGAAGCAGGCAACGGTTTCTTTGTCCTCAGCGGAATATAGGGCCATGGCAAAAACCACATGTGAGATTGTATGGATACGAGGTCTGCTTGGAGATCTCGGAGTACAAGTAAAAGGGCCAACAAAATTATTTTGTGATAATGAGTTAGCACTGAAACTTGCAGCCAACCCCGTAATGCACGAAAGAACCAAGCATATAGAGGTGGATTGTCACTTCACTCGGGAGAAAATCCAAGAAGGGGTAATTGAAACAAGAGGGATTGGAACCATTGAACAACCACGGACATTTTCACCAAACCTTTGTGTTCGAGACAACATGCATATCTATTAAGCAAGCTAGGCGTCTTGGACATCTACAAGCCACCAGCTTGAGGGGGAGTGTTGGAAGATATGCCTGAAGATCCGCAGTATTGATTTGATTTGGTCTAATTGATCTAATTTGATTTAATTAATCCATTTTTGATAGGATTGATTTAGGATTGATTTATAGAATATTTGTAGAATATTTTATTTCATTTCTCTATGTACATCGTGTATTATAATTACAAATGATTGTACATTGATGAGAACTGAAGTAATAGAAAAAATCTCTCTACACATTTTCATCCTCTTGCTACGCTTCTTGCTCTCTTCGGCCATTCTTTCATGCCGGCTCGCAAGTCGACGAAGACGAACTTGAACTCGAGGTCCTTCTCGTGGAGGGCAATGAGGACCCGCATCGTCGGGGCGGAGAAGACACTCTCATTGGACCTTCATCACCATGATTGCTCGCTCTGCTTTCTTTTCTTTATCTCTCTCTCAGAACCTGAACGCAGAACAGCTGTGGCGATCGATGGTGGGTTTCGGGCTCTTTTTATGAGGGCTTTAGGATCTTGTTCTGGAATGATGTAATTGACTTGAACATTTCGATTCTGGTATGCCCTTCAACGAGATAATCTTGCCTTGTATCTTTTATCGTTTATAGTTAGCAGGTGGAGATGACAATAATGGCACCTTGTCGGGATGTGGGGAGATATAGAGAAAGAGAGAGAGAGAGACGCAGGCGATGACTCCTCCGTAGCCATGTTCCTGTCTGTTGGCGAGATTCTTATCTCCCATTCTTGGAAAGGAGATACTATTGCTGTGCTATTCTTATTTCCTATTTCTGCTAAATTCAACACTATCTATCATGGCACTACCTTTTTTGTGGTTTGAAATAGGGGTGTGCAAAAGAATCGGGACCTGCCCAGACCGCCCGGAACCGGACCGGAACCGCCCTGAACTGATGGTTCCTAAGAGAACCGGTCCGGTTCCCGCTTCCAATTTATGGGAACCGGTGGGTACCGGTCCGGTTCTTGGTTCTATGGGCGGATCCATCCGCTCGCTCACTTGGACCGGACCGGTTATATTATAATAATATATTTAAAATCTCCCCAAGCTTCATCTCCCCCGGCTTTGAAATCGAACTCCGATTTCATCAAGAAGATCTTCCACCGGTGGCTCTTGCTTCCTGACAGCAACCGAATGGTAACTTGTGGTCGCCTCCCACCTCCGCCCTGAGGAAGAACTGAACCAAAATCTCCGCCTTTTAATTTGCCTGTTGATATGCATTGCGAATATGCCTACGTTTCTTATTACTGTGTTAATTTACGTGTGCATTTTTTTTTTTTTTTACAAATCTATTTCAAAAGTGGTGGTTCGGTAGGCTCAGCCCATTGGATCATGATGGGTCCAAGTGACACCGGCCCGTTATCCTTCCACTGTCGAGAATGGGAGGTTCTCGCTGCTCTGTGAAGCCAGCCTCACGCGGACCCCTCCACTCAGGACCAGTGTGGCCCAAGCCTTTGCCCGAACTGCACGGATCAACTCTCAGCTTGGAATGGGCGGGCCAGAATATAGCCACAACGAGCCCGGCCCGCATGTGCTAAGCCAATGTTCCACCACAATGTTGCCCCCACTCGGGTTACAAGCCCGCGCAACCGGGCTCGGCACATTGGCCCGGGTATCAAATATTAAATGATAAGAACATATATTACACTTGGTCTTAGCCAAAAGGTCGAGAAATGTCGCGGTGGTGATTGTGCATTACTTCGTTGAGATACATGCCGCGGTTGTAGTTTCTTGTTAGGGATTCTGGTTGGTTAATGGCCATGTTCCAGCTCAGAAATCACCTATATTTGATCGCATTGACAAGAGAAGAATTTTTATTTTATTTTATTTTTTTATTTCAAGCTTCACCTTTTTATGCTGAGGTTGGATCGGTTCTATGGATCCACCCGGGAATCGGACCGGACCGCCGGTCCGGTTCCCAAGTGGATGTCCGATCCGGTTCCAGGACGGCTAGGGCTTCCGCCTAAGAAGGTGATGAGATCTTCACCAATTTGGGGAAAGCTGTAATAATACTACAAGCATTATCTCTGTAGATACCAGCTATGGCGCCATCCACCAATCCATTGACAAAGGAGCCATCAACATTGGATTTTAGGATTTTCTCCTCCAATGGAACCTAGGTCTGCAACTTATAAAGGTGGGATCTTTTCTTGTATTTGATGTATGAAAGATCCATTTTAAGTAATTTGGTCGCAAGAAATATGTTGATAGCATGGCATGTCGTGCATTCGGAAATTTGCCCCAAAATACATTATAAAAAGAAGACATTAATGAACTTCTATGAAATGGTTTTATGGGATTTAAGCAATTGTCTTGATTGTGGGATATCATTGAGAAATAGGAATCCGTATTATTAAAAGATTTCCTGCAATTATTTCTAGTATGGAATGAATCAATCATCCACTTTGGTATCTTATTGAACAAAAATTGTGATATTGTTCCTTGATTGATCAATAATTTTGATTTTTGGGAAGTATCGCGATCATCCAAAAATAATGGCTTCCATTTTTACTAATGAACGATTTGAAGACCTATTGATTCTAACAACTAATTGCAAAGTTGATCATTCGGACCTTTCAATTCATAGACATGGATCTAGAACCTATGCAGGGGTTTACAGTGAAAATACCGAAAGGGAAATTTTAAAGGAGCAAAAGAGAATTTTCTCTATCAAATCTTTGTTTTCTGATTTCAGCTGACTTTTAGGATGTCCGAATCTCCAAAATATTAAATCGTACGGAATAAAAGCTTTTAGATCCCATTTATCCATGCAAATTTCCATCTGCCGGGGTTTACAGTAAAAATACCGAATGACAATTTTTAAAGGAGCAAAAAGGAATTTCTCTGTCAAATCTTCGTTTTCTGATTTCAGCTAACTTTCAAGGTGTTCGGATCTCCAAATCCTATGGAAATAAAGCTTTTAGAACCCATTTATCCATGTAGTTTCCATATGCCGGGATTTACAAAGTGAAAATATCGAAATTGAAATTTTAGAGGAGCAAAATGGAATTTTCTCTGTCAAATCTTCATTTTCTGATTTCAGATGACTATCAGGATGTCTAGATCTCCAAAATTTTAAATTGAACGAAAATAAAGCTTTTGGAACCCATTTATCCATGTAGATTTCCATCTGCTGGGGTTTACAGTGAAAACCCCGAAATTGAATTTTTAAAGAAACAAAAGGGAATTTTCTCTATCAAATCTTCATTTTCTAATTTCAGCTGTCTTTCAAGATATCGGGATCTCCAAAATATTAAATTGTATGGAAATAAAGCTTTTGGATCCCATTTATCAAACCATTTCCATCTCGGGGGTTTCCAATAGAAATACCGAAAGGGAATTTTTAAAGGAGTAAAAGAGAATTTTTTTCTATCAAATCTTCGTTTCCTGATTTCAGCTGACTTTCAGGATATCGGGATCTCCAAAATATTAAATTGTACAGAAATAAAGCTTTTGGAACCTATTTATCCATGCAGATTTTCATCTACCAAGGTTTACAGTGAAAATATCGAAAGGGAATTTTTAAATGAACAAAAGGGAATTTTCTCTGTCAAATCTTCGTTTTTTGATTTCAGCTGACTTTCAGGATATCAAGATCTCCAAAATATTAAATATACGGAAATAAAGCTTTCGGATCCCATTTATCCATCCAGATTTCCATCTGACGGGGTTTCCGAAAAATACCGAAAGGGAATTTTTAAAGGAGTAAAAGGGAATTTTCTTTGTCAAATCTTCGTTTTCGATTTCAACCGACTTTCGGGTATCGGGATCTCCAAAATATTAAATCGTACAGAAATAAAGCTTTTAGAACCCATTTATCCATGCAAATTCCATCTCATGTCTTTTTCGGTATTTTCACTAATGAATCATAAATGTGGATTCTTCCCTAACACTCTTCTTCCTTCCCTTATATGAAGTGGCATTTTCATTTTATGGTCAATGTGCATGAAGAAACCGAGGTTAACTTTCCCATGTGACACCAAGTCCATTTCGGGATCTCATATTTTCTGCTTGATGCACGATTATCAGATTATCCTTATAGCAAAAGAGAAGTTACACCAAGTCCATTTCGGGACAGCATCATTGTAATAAAGGTCGTAATGCCAGAGGAATCATTATCACATGGCATAAAGCGGGATTTTCAAATAGTCCAATGAGTTGTAGTAGCCATGGGTAATTTTAAATTTGATTTACAATGCACTACTTATAAGTAAAATGAGAAAAACGGTGCATTGAAAACTGCATAATTTCCTTTATATTTTTTTAACAAGTTCATAAAAGCACTTTTAAACAAAGTCCAATTTGGATAGGAGAATTTTCATTTGGCCCCACCATTTTGATCATTTGCTTGCAGCCATGCAAAGAAAGTGACCAGATTTGGCCCATAAATTATAAACAAGTTAATAAAGACTTCAGTGGAAAGGACAAATAGTAACTTCAACCTCAAATATTTCCCAGCCTGATAGTTTCTTAGTAGATCCACTGTTCCATGTCGTGAGATCAGCCTTTTGGATGAGGAATGAGTAGTGTGCAAAAATCAAGAATCCATTGTGCAATTGGCACGCGCCTACCCTACCAGAGCAGCCATGGCCAGGATCCGAAAGAAACTTGCTGTGGCCATGATGGTGAGCTCGACGGAGCTCGAGTGGCCAGCTCAAAGCAGGGACAGTGGGAGGGTGGAGTCTGATTTCTTATCATTTTTATTTTATCCTCTTTTTCTTTCTCTAAACTTTTTATTATAAAATTTTTAATTCTTTTCCGGACGTGGCGCTAGGTAGAGTCACCTTTTTAGTTGGTCAAATCAAATGAATTAATAAAAATGTTCCTTATACAAATTTGAATAGGATTCAGTCGTACTATTTAAAAGTTTTAGGTCAATTACATTTGCTTGATGAATTTTAGAATTTCTGATGTATGTATCCCTTTGTGTAAAGGTGATACTCATCCATGAATATATTCCAGTGAACTTCTATGGTACTTTAACAGATGAAAGCGGGTGAAGCTTTGGTGACTAGTAGGGAAACCGTAGGCCATCCTTTGGAGATGATGAGAGGAGGTTTTCATCTGTAGAGTTAATACCACTACCGGCACTTGCAGCAATCATTATACTCTAATGAAAGATGAGACATACAAGCCAATGACTCATGAAACAGAACTCTGCATCTGTCCAATCTTTTTATTGCTCATAATAGAAAATCACAGAACCAGAAGTCCAGTTCTGCGAAACACCAGCCTGGTCATCATCTCCAACTTTGATGATTGAAGACGACCCATCAGAGAAAATCCCACATAAAACATTGACCCAAGAAGGACAGAATCAACAACGAAATACAGCTAACAACTCATAAAAAGGGGTAGAAAAGGTCTAATGTTACGGCCCCCCCAGCACCAGATAATTTAAACTAGACCCCTTTGCATCACTGCTGGTTCCTCATGGCAAGAACCTTGGCCAAAGCCGGCCGGGCCATGATGTCGGCCACCCAAGCGCTCACCTTGGGGCGGGCGTCGAACAGCTTCTTCACAGGAGTACCCATCAGGTTGGTCAGGGCCGGGAGGTGGTGGAGGTCGGCCAGGGTGAAGCAGTCGCAGCCCAAGTACTTGGACTGGCTCAGCCGGGCCTCGTAGATGTCGAGGACCTTGGCGAGCTTGGCCTCGTTCTCCTCGACTACGGCGGCGTCCGTGGCCATGCCAAACATCGGCTTGAACACGAGCTCCCACTGCAGCTTCGACGCCACGGGGTCAAACTGGTGGGCCTCGACCTCCATCCACACGCCCACGGTCGCCATGGGTTTGCCCTCGCACACGAGGGGAGTGCCCTTGTCCTCGTATACGTGAGCAATGTATTGAGTAATTGCCCTTGATTCTGCCACCACAAAGAACACAATCAAGATGTAAACTATACTTCGCGTAGTTGTTTCCTGTTCAGTTGACGAATTGAACACTCAAAGATTGACTAAAACACTTGATCTTTCATCATGGTCGTACGATCTATCAACAATCGAATCAGCACCCTTTGACTAAATACTTTCATCTTTCATGATGGTCACACAATATAATACACCACTAACAGAAAGACTTACCGAATAGCTTCAAATCTCCATCCTCAAAGGCCGGGACTTGACCGAAAGGCTGCACAGAGAGATCCAGAAACGTTAGATCTGAGAGAGACGAAAGAGGGTTTCTTGAAAGAGCACATTCAGACCCCCCAAGACCGAAAATCTGCGAGGATAATGGCCGAACGGGTGGTGGCAGGAACGGATACTTACGTTGAGGGCAAGGAAATGCTCCTTCTTGTGCTCGCCGGCTCGCATGTCGACGGGGACGAACTCGAACTCGAGGCCTTTCTCGTTGAGGGCAATAAGGACCCGCATAGCCGCGGTGGAGAAGACGCTTCCGTGGACCTTCATCACCATGGTCGCTGGCTCTGCTTTCTTTTCTTTATCTCTCTCTCTCTCGAAGGCTAAATGCAGAACAGATGTGGCGAAAGAGGGTGGGTTTTGGAGAAAATATTGGGTTACCTCTAATGTAGCCAGCACAACAAAAAAGAAGAGACCTAAAATGATGACACGTGTCCGAAGTGGGCCCATACGTCAGACTTCTTGCATGCTCTCTCCTCTCTCCTCTCTCTCGCCCAAATGCCGAGACTCCCCTCTCTCTCTCTCTCTTTCTCTCCCAAATGCCGACTCCCCTGCACTCTCTCTCTCTCTCTCCTCTCTCTCCCAAATGCCGAGACTCCCTTGCACTCTCTCTCTCTCTCTAAGCCGTGCGGTGGCTCGTCTGACGAGTCGCCATGCCCGATCGACGAACTTCGCGACGACGGAGGCAACCTCGAGACGAGGCCGCACGGTGGTTCGCCGAACAAACCACCGCGCCCTTGTCCGACCAACAAGGCACTATGCCGATTCGGTGATGGCTCGCTGCCCCTATCGGATGTGCTGTCTCTCTCTCCTCCAAGTCACAACCAAACCCTCGTCCGACAAACCACCTCCTCGAAAGGTTGTCTCCACCGGCGCGAAGTTCGTTGGTTGGACGAGGTCATTGATCGGTGGGATAGAGAGGGGGCAGTGAGGAGAGAGAGAGAGAGAGAGAGACAGACAGAGACAGACAGACAGACAGACAGAGAGAGCATGTCGTTGTCATTTCTGGTCGAGTCAGGTCCTCGCCTCTTCCCTTTCTCGATCTGCTTTTGCGGGATTTCGCCTCGACGGAGGCGTTGGATCCACTCTCACTTCGTCCCGATTGAGGCGCGGAATCGAAGGGATTCCTGGTGCCTCCCCCATTCGGGCCGCTCCGGTGTCACGATCTTAGATCTCCCGGCCCCCGTGCCCTTCCCCCCTCCTTCCGGTTTGCGCTTGCGAGGGTCGCTGGGGAAGCCACACGGTCTTAGATCTCCCAGCCCCCGCGCCCCTTCCCCCTCCTCCTGGTTCGCGCTCGCAAGGGTCGCTAGGGAAGCAACACGGTCTTAGATCTCCCAGCGCCCGCGCCCGCGCCCCTCCCCCCTCCTCCCGGTTCGCGCTTGCGAGGGTCGCTGGGAAGCAACACTACGGAAGAGATAGCGTGCGAGAGAGAGAGTGGAGAGACTGCAGGGGAGTTGGCATTTGGGAGAGAGAGAGAGAGTGTGTGCAGGGGAGTCTCGGCATTTGGGAGAGAGAGAGAGAGAGAGAGAGAGAGAGAGAGAGAGAGAGTGCAGGGGAGTCGGCATTTGGGAGAGAAAGGAGAGAGAGAGAGAGAGGGGAGTCTCGGCATTTGGGCGAGAGAGAGGAGAGAGGAGAGAGCATGCAAGAAGTCTGACGTATGAGCCCACTTCGGACACGTGTCATCATTTTAGGTCTCTTCTTTTTTGTTGGACACGTGTCATCATTTTAGGTCTTTTCTTTTTTGTTGTACTGGCTACATTAGAGGTACCCAATATTTTCTCGTGAGTTTTGGGCTCTTTTTGTAAGGGTTTCAGCATCTTGTTCTGCAATGATGTAATTGACTTGAACATTTCGATTCTGGTACGTACGCCCTTCAACGAGATAATCTTGCCTTGTATATTATATTGTTTATACTTAGCAGGTGGAGATGACAATTATGGCTCCTTGTCGGGATGTGGGGATATAGAGAGAGAGAGAGAGAGAGAGAGAGAGAGACGTAGGCGATGACTCCTCCATAGCCACGTTCCTATCTGTTGGCGAGATTCTTATCTCCCATCCTTGGAAAGGAGATGTTATTGCTGTACTATTCTGTTTCGTATTTCTGCAAAATTCAACACCATCTATCTCTCACGACACTACTTTTTTGGTGATCCGAAAGCTTCTCAGAAAATGAAGTCCGTCCGTGGCAGTAGGGGTGGGACCGCCTAAAACTGAAACTGCAGCTGATTTAGTACGATTTCTCATAATATCGATCTGATTTTCAATTTTTAAGGAGAATTGAATCGGATCGACTAAATATATTTTTTTATTTATTTGTTTATTCAAAAATTAGTAAAATATTAACTAAATACTAAAGCAACGAGAAAAAAATAGTGGAAAAAAATAAATGATCGATTTCATTAGATTAGAATTTGCTTTATAAAAAGAAGATATCAATGAACTTCTATGAAATGGTTTCACGGGATTCAGCCAATTGTCTTGATCGTGGGATATCATTGAGAAATAGGAATCCGTGTTATCAAAAGATTTCCTGCGATTATTTCTAGTATGGAATGAGTCAATCATCCACTTTGGTATCTTATTGAAAAAAAATGGTGATATTGTTCCTCCATTGATCAATAATTTCGATTTTTGGGAAGTATCATGATCATCCAATAATAATGGTTTCCATTTTTTCAAATGAACGATTTGAAGACCTATTGATTCTAACAACTGATTGCAGAGTTGATCATTCGGACCTTTCAATTCATAGACGTGGATCTCGGACCTATGAATGGGGGTATTCCCGAAACTCACAAAGAAAAAAGGAAGTGAGTTAGACAAAAAAAGAAGAAACTTGGACAAAAAGAGAAGTAACTTGGACAAAACGAAACGAAGTGACTTAGACAAATCTTTTTTGTCGATAACCTCAGACCAATCAATCGAATATTGATTAATACGTAATCGATCGAAGACTACTTGAAAACGGCTCTTCTGCTTAGAAACGAAATGTTCCAAATGTTCCTGGAAATTCTTGCTCCCATTGGACCATTTGTATCTATATGCATTAGGATCCCGATTCACGGATCTCTCGGTTCGAGAAATAAAAATAAGAGGATTGAACCATTTCTTCTGACTCTTTTTCAAATTCGATAAATGTTGGTTGATCGTATATTTCATTATCGTTCTATGATTCAAAGTATCATTTCCTATTTGATCCCTTTGAATTCCATATTCGAAGTTGCGATCGGATCTATTCATTAAAAAGAATCGATTCCATACATTTCTTATGTACCCATAGGTGCTATATTGGATTTGAATCAGATTTCGGATCCATCTATATTGATTGACTGCCTCCATTATGTTGTTGCTAGCAAATACCACTATTTTTGGTTTTGGATCTTCCAAATCATTCCCGCAGGAGATCCGGACCCATTTTTTTCTGATCCTTCGATAAAAAGATTCATTCTCTTCATAAAAAAGAGGAGGTAGAACCAATAAAGATTTCTTTTTCGATTCATCCCTGGAGTTGAATACCTCATTCAAGAATTGTTTTTGATCCAATACGTAAGAATCCATAGAAAAGGCAAATCCCTTATGATACACCAGATCCGGCTCGCTTATTGATAGAGTGAATAGATCTGCCATTTCTTGAAATCTCTCTTCTGATTCAAAATCGTGGTGTAACGTGTATCCCCCCCTGTTCCGGTCATGGAACAGATGAAATAAATCAAAAAATGTATTTTTGTTCAAGAATGAAATCTTATGGGAACTGTGCATATCCAGTTCATCCTTCGGAACCATATCACATCCCGGATCTGATGAAATAGGATGAATTGAGACGGTATTTTGTAAATACGTAATTATCTTGAATATATTAACTATTTCTTTATTTTCCGATCGCCTGGAAGGGACAAAAGAAACATCTTGTTCTTTCTTCAACAATTTCTGATCTCTAGTGGACCTCTCAGTAGGATTCGAACCCAGATGAAGTTCTGACCATCTGTCAGAGAAAAAATAAAGAATGGATCTTGTAGGATTCCCAAGAAATTCTTCGATTTCTTCCGGAAGCAGATGATTCTTCATCTCCTTCTCACGTTCCGTGAATAGCCGGGAATATCCAGAAAGGCATTTAGAGAATCGGTCTGATTCTAGCTCTGTTCGTTCCGTTTGAAGAAAGGAAGGATCCCAAAGAATCGATCTTTCTTTTAGTTGTTGAATCTCTCTTTGATTGATCAATGTGTGATATTCCGAATCCTCATTACTAATGGAATCGAAATGATCTCTGGATTGATCAGAAGATCCTTTCAATTGGCTAGAATCCGTTACTTGAACGAAACTAGATCTTGTAGAATCATATTGAATATTTGACGATACATTCCGTACCTTGCTAAAAAACCGATCCTTGTTTACCAACCACACATTGTCTAACCAAATCCAATTCTCTCTCGATATGTTCCTCAAAAAATCCGATTCGGGCGGATTCTTCCCCCAACTAACGAAGAGATCTTGGCGGAATTGCCACATATGAAATTGAGCACAATTTTGCAAAGAAATAGCCCACTTCTTTCTCGAGAAGAGATGGGAAATAGGCTCAATATCATTTGATTGAATAGTTGACCCAGCTCCTTGTTGTTTGAAGAAACCCTCCACTTCAATTGGTATTTTTTCACGAAAAGCAAACATGAGATAACAAATCCAGTCTTTAACTAAGATTTCGAATAGCTGTCGCGAATTCAAGTTAATTATGTTTCGTCTCTTACTCGGAGAAAGACGATCCAAAAATTCCCAATCATGGTCCTTGCAGATCGGATCATCCATATAATATACAAAAAGAAACTCCAGATATTTGATATCTTTCTCTTTGAATGAGATCTCAATTCCAGCGACGGTTTCATTAGATATCTTACAACTAGAATCCCTCTTTTTTCCGATCCAGTTCCTCCACCACCGCGAACCCCAGTTAGATTCAGGCATGATACACTTTTTCGTTATTGGGAGAACCCAAGTACTCTCTTTCGGATCCAGGAAACAGCTCTCAGAGATCTTTTTTCCTTTTGGAAGATAGAGGAGCGAAACAATCAACCTATTGATATTGGAAGACCCAAAAGATTCTTCCAATGTATCATTTCTGGGTCCAATGGAATTCATAGGTATAGGAAGAAGCCCTGTCAAATAGAGATTTTTTCTTTCGACCATATTTCGATTGTTAATATATATATATAGGGACCGCTACTACAAATAGTACTACACCCTTGATCGTGAAATATCGATTGCTTGTTGAACCCTGTGAATTGCGTGAAAGTAGGATACTCCAAATTCGGGGGTCCAAGAGTTTTATAAAACGTTCTTGGTGGAAAAAAATGTGAATGAAAGATCCCACGGAATTGAATTGGGTCCATGAATCTAAGAAATAGTGAGAATTCTTGATCTCTCTCAATATCTCTCTCAATTCGAAAATCCAGGATTTGAATTGATGTCCTTTCATTGATTTCTCCTAAATTGCATTGATTTCTCCTAAAGATTTCATTTCAATTGGAATTTGGTTATTCACCATGTACGAGGATCCCCGCTAAGCATCCATGGCTGAATGGTTAAAGCGCCCAACTCATAATTGGCGAATTCGTAGGTTCAATTCCTACTGGATGCACGCCAATGGGACCCTACAATAAGTCTATTGGAATTGGCTCTGTATCAATGGAATCTGATCATCCATACATAACGAATTGATGTGGTATATTCATATCATAACATATGAACAAACAGTAAGAACTCCAATTCTTATTGAGACTCGAACTCATAGGGAAGAAAATCGATTTATGGATGGAATCAAATATGCAGTATTTACAGACAAAAGTATTCGGTTATTGGGGAAAAATCAATATACTTTTAATGTCGAATCAGGATCAACTAGGACAGAAATAAATTTCGAACAATAGGATTAAGATAATTGAAAAAATAATCCATTGTCTCACGGATTAA
Organism: Eucalyptus brandiana; assembly: GCA_014182725.1. Classification (NCBI taxonomy): domain Eukaryota; kingdom Viridiplantae; phylum Streptophyta; class Magnoliopsida; order Myrtales; family Myrtaceae; genus Eucalyptus; species Eucalyptus brandiana. The sequence continues at coordinate 13,467,910 of CM024675.1, forward strand.
ATTATCAATTATCTTAACCCTAAATATCACAATACATAAGCAAAATCAAAATTATTAAAAAAGTGATCCGAAATCTTATGGATCAAATCAATAATTATAATGATGAGACAAAAGCTAAAAATTATTTTGCAGAAAAAATCAAGACAAGACAATTAAAAAAATGATCTCAACTCTTATGGACCGGATGAATGATTATAATGATTCTTTTTGCTATTAAAATGTTACGTGGTAATGCCTAAAATCTCGATCAAATCACAACTAGATAACAATAGTTTAAAATAGGCAGTGAAATTTGAGGGTAATGATTGTTTCCGAATTCAAGCCGGCAAGTGGACCGCGACGACGGCTGATATCAAGGCGGACTAAGAGGACGCAGCGGTGATGGCAGGTTTGGATTCCACTGAGCGATGGTGGCGAGGTAGGTGGCCGAGTTTGTAAAGCAACGAGAACAACCGCGGACTTAGCGATTCGCACAGCACGGAAGGTGGCCTACGGTTGCTAGTCAATTGGATCAGTAGCCAAACAAACCTCAAGCGACCTGCAAAACAAGAAACTTAACATCGTAGGGATGGACGTCGGCTTGGTCACGACTCGGGCGGCAAATCCGTGAGAACGTCGGAAGCGTCGTCGGGACTAGCGAATGTCGAAGCAGCCAACGACGTCGAGGCGGTTGAACTTGGGACAATGGTGTCGTCGTCTGGCGGAGGAGCGGCGACGGGCGGAGTTGCAGCATCGACGGGCGGTTCGCGACGTCGGGCTGGTCGGCGGAGCAGCAGCGGCAGCCGAAGACGATGGGCGTCGGTTTGGGCAAGCTGGCGACGGCGCAACGGCGAAGCAGATATGGGCAACGTCGTCGGGCTAGTCGGAGAAGATGAAGACGAAGACTTCCCCTTCCCTTTCTTTTTTCTTTTTCTTTTTTGTTCTTCCTTTTTCCTTTGCTTTGGGCTGCCCACTTTTCTGTTCTCTCGCGTCCTTCCTTTCGTTTCCCTCTGCACCTTGTCAGAGAAAGGACAAAGTCCTTTGTTTTTTTTTTTTTTGGTCGCTGGACAAAGTCCTTTGTTGACCTGTTGAAAAATACGAGAGAGAACTCCCTTTTTTTTTTTAAATCTAACGTCCGCCCCCTCTTTCGTCCGTTTGCGAGCGGCTTCTATGGGCGAGGGATTCAGGCTTTCTATAATATTTTATATCCTTTTTCACATCGGATTCACATTCCCTTTCTCGACATGCATGAAGGTATATTGTCGAAATATGTACCCCACATGCAATATTTCTTTTTATTTTCCACATCTCTTCTAGCCTTATTTGATTTCCTTTGTATGCACTTCATATCTTTCCACATTAAACTATGCAAAAAAAAATAAAAATGAATATTCTCCATCGATTTTTATCACATATTGCCAAAAATTCAAGATCATAATATGATTTTCTCAAATTCTAAATCTTGCAAAAACGAGCTCGTAATATCTCCTTCTCATACTTGCCCTTTCCGAAGATATATCAATAGCATGAACATCGAAAAATCCTCTACCATATCACCGAAAATATCAAATCGGCAATTCTTAATCATCAAAAAATAATTGGCTTGGGCCAATTCCATTCCACCGCACGCTTAGTCCAACTTGCTAAATTTAGGTTCAGAACCATCAAATCAAATCCATCCGTTACCGACCCAATGCAAATGCAATAAAAAAAATGCTCTTAAAACTACATGTTATGTAACTTAATTATAATTTTTTTGTTTATGGGTTAAAAATTAATCTATAATTTTTAAAATGATAAACAACTAATCATGGTTGTCAAAATTTAGGTGTCAACACACCTATTAGAAAAAAAGGAACTTAAATAAAAATACTTAATATTAATAGCATGTCGATATATTTATACAAAACTTCTACCCGGTTGTAATGCCAGAGGAATCATTACCGCGAGGCATAGAGCGGGATTTTCAAATACTCCAATGAGTTGTGGTCACCGTGGGTAATTTTGAATTTGATTACAATGCACTACTTATAAGTAAAACGAGAAAAATGGTGCACTGAAAACTGCATAATTTTCTTCTTCTTTTTTTTTAACAATTTCATAAGAGCACTTTTAAAGAAAGTCCAATTTGGATAGGAGAATTTTCATTTGGCCCCACCATTTTAGTCATTTGCTTGCAGCCATGCAAAGAAGTGACCAGATTTGGGCCATAAATTATAAACAAGTTAATAAAGACTTAAGTGGAAAGGACAGAGTAACTTCAACCTCAGATATTTCCCAGCCCGAGAGTTTCTTAGTAGATCCACTGTTCCACGTCGTGAGATCAGCCTTTGGGACGAGGAACGAGTAGTGTGCAGAAATCAATAATTCATTGTGCAATTGGCACGCGTCTACCCTATAAGAGCAGCCATGGCCAGGATCCGAAAGAAACTTGTGGCCATGACGGTGTGCTTGACGGAACTCGAGTGGCCAGCTCAAAGTAGGGACAGTGGGTGGGTGGAGTCCGGTTTCTTCTCATTTTTATTTATCCTTTTTTTTTTCTCTAAACTTTTTATTTAAAATTCTTAATTCTTTTCCAGATGTGACGCTTGGAAGAGTCCAACTTTTTTAGTTGTCAAATCAAATGACTTAATAAAGAAGTTCATCATATAAATTTATTTAGATTCAATTGTACTATTTAAAAGTAAGTTTCAGGTGAATTGCATTTGTTTGATGGATTTTAGAATTTCTGAGGTAGGTATCCCTTTGTGTAAAGGTAATGCTCATCTATGAATATAGTCCAGTGAAAGTCTATGGGTACTTTAACAGATGAAAGCGGGTGAAGCTTTCATGACTGGTAGGGAAACTGGAGGCCATCCCATCCTATGGAGGTGATGAGAGGAGAGGTTTTTATCGGTAGAGATAATACCAGCACCCGCAGAAATCATTACACTCTAATGAAACTAAAAAGTCAAAAAATTTAAGCCAATCACTCATGAAACATGACTCTGCATCTGTCCAATCTTTTTATTGCTCATAATAGAAAGTCACAGAACTAGAAGAAGGACTTCGTCCACCGACCAAAAAACAAAAACAAAGGACTTTGTCCTTTCTCTGACAAGGTGCAGAGGGAAACGAAAGGAAGGACGCGAGAGAACAGAAAAGTGGGCAGCCCAAAGCAAAGGAAAAAGGAAGAACAAAAAAGAAAAAGAAAAAGAAAGGGAAGGGGAAGTCTTCGTCTTCATCTTCTCCGACTAGCCCGACGACGTTGCCCATATCTGCTTCGCCGTTGCGCCGTCGCCAGCTTGCCCAAACCGACGCCCATCGTCTTCGGCTGCCGCTGCTGCTCCGCCGACCAGCCCGACGTCGCGAACCGCCCGTCGATGCTGCAACTCCGCCCGTCGCCGCTCCTCCGCCAGACGACGACACCATTGTCCCAAGTTCAACCGCCTCGACGTCGCTGGCTGCTTCGACGTTCGCTAGTCCCGACGACGCTTCCGACGTTCTCACGGATTTGCCGCCCGAGTCGTGACCAAGCCGACGTCCATCCCTACGATGTTAAGTTTCTTGTTTTGCAGGTCGCTTGAGGTTTGTTTGGCTACTGATCCAATTGACTAGCAACCGTAGGCCACCTTCCGTGCTGTGCGAATCGCTAAGTCCGCGGTTGTTCTCGTTGCTTTACAAACTCGGCCACCTACCTCGCCACCATCGCTCAGTGGAATCTAAACCTGCCATCACCGCTGCGTCCTCTTAGTCCGCCTTGATATCGACCGTCGTCGCGATCCACTTACCGGCTTGAATTCAGAACCTAAATTAGGTAACAATCATTACCCTCAAATTTCACTGCCTATTTTAAACGATTGTTATCTAATTGTGATTTCATCGAGATTTTAGGCATTACCATGTAACATTTTAATGGCCAAAAGAATCATTATAATCATTCATCTGGTCTGTAAGAGTTCAGATCATTTTTTTTAATTGTCTTGATTTTTTCTGCAAAATAATTTTTAACTTTTGCCTCATCATTATAATTATTAATTTGATTCGTAAGATTTTGAATTATTTTTTAATAATTTTGATTTTGCATATGTGTTGTGATGTTTAGGGATAAGATAATTGATAATTTAATCCGTGAGACAATAAATTATTTTTTCAATTATCTTAATCCTATTGTTTGAAATCTTGATGAAGGTCTTGTGGTGGATTGAGTGCATTGCTTATGCGTGATAATTGCCATGTTTGGAAAACACCAAAAGAGAAAGACAAGATTGCGTGATGGACATGATAGTTTTCTAAATTAGGATTGCATTTATTTCTCGATAACATTGCCTAGTTTGAATAAAATTGCATGTTTAGATAATTCCTGAATAGATTATAATAGATTCTAAATAACATTTTCTTTTATAGATAGGGTCTTAGATAACGCTTGCATATTTAGATAATCTCGCATTTTTAAAATAGTTTTCTAAGATATGATAGGGTTTAAGTCAAATTAATCCCTAAAATAGATTAGAAAATTATTTATTTTAGATAATTTAATTATTTTTTAAATTATGAATTTTAATAAAAAAATTACAAAAATATTATGTGCACGTCAAATAGTTTGCATGTTAGGTTCATTTAATTAGAAATTGCTTGTCAATAGAGTTAGGTCATGTAGTTAAAGTGCATATTATATAGGTAAATTTTAATTTCAAGAAAAGATAAAATCCCAAAAAAGAGTTTGACCCAATGGTTGATCCTGATTCGACATTAAAAATATATTAATTTTTCTCCAATAACTAAATACTTTCGTCTGTAAATACTACATATTTGATTTTATCCATAAATCGAATGTCTTCCTTATGAGTTCAAGTCTTAAGAAGAACTGGAGTTCGTATTGTTAGTTCATATGTTATGATATGAATATACCATATCAATTCGTTATATATGGTGATCGAATTCCATTGATACAAAGCCAATTCCAATAGACTTATCGTAGTGTCCCATGTCGTGCATGAAGTAGGAATTGAACCTGCAAATTCGCCAATTATGAGTTAGGCGCTTAACCATTTAGTCATGGATGCTTAGCGAGGATCCTCGTACATGGTGAAAAACCAAATTCCAATTGAAATGAAATCTTTAGGAGAAATCAATGCAATTTAAGGAGAAATCAATGGAAGGATATCAATTCAAATCTTGGATTTTCAAATTGAGAGAGATATCGAGAGAGATCAAGAATTCTCACTATTTCATAGATTTATGTACCCAATTCAATTTCGTGGGATCTTTCGTTCACTTTTTTTTTTTTTCCACCAAGAACATTTTATAAAACTCTTGAGCCCCCTGAATTTGGAGTATCCTACTTTCATGCAATTCACAGGGTTCAATAGGCAATCGATATTTCACAATCAAAGATGTGGTATTATTTGTAGTAGCGGTCCTCATATATCATATTAACAATCGAAATATAGTCAAAAGAAAAAATCTCTGTTTGACAGAGCTTCTTCATATACCTATGAATTCCATTGGATTTAGAAATGATACATTGGAAGAATCTTTTGAGTCCTCCAATATCAATAGGTTTATTGTTTCGCTCTTCTATTTTCCAAAAGGAAAAAAGATCTTTGAAAGCTGTTTCTTGGATCCAAAACAGAGTATTTGAGTTCTCCAAATAATGAAAAAGTGTATCATGCCTGAATCTAACTGGAGTTTGCGGTGGTGGAGGAACTGGATCAGAAAAAAGAGGGATTCTAGTTGTAAGATATATAATGAAACCGTTGTTGGAATTGAGATCTCATTCAAAGATAAAGATATCAAATATCTGAAGCTTATTTTGTATATTATATGGATGATTCGATCTGCAAGGACCATAATTCGGAATTTTTTATTGTCTATCTCCAAGAAAGATACGAAATATAATTAACTTGAATTTGCGACAGCCATTCGAAATCTTAGTTAAATGTGTTATCTCATGTTTGCTTTTCGTGAAAAAATAACAATTGAATTGGAGGATTTCTTCAAACACCAAGGAGCTAGGTTAACTATTCAATCAAACGATATTGAGCCTATTTCCCCTCTCTTCTTGAGAAAGAAGTGGGCTATTTCTTTGCAAAATTGTGCCAAATTTTATACGTGGCAATTCCATCAAGATCTTTTCGTTTGTTGGGGAAAGAATCCACCCGAATCAGATTTTTTGAGGGACATATCAAGAGACAATTGGATTTATTTAGACGATGTGTGATTGGTAAACAAGAATTGATTTTCTTAGCAAGGTATGGAATTTATCGTCAAATATTCAATATGATTCTACAAGATCTAGTTTTGTTCAAGTACGGATTCTAGCCAATTGAAAGGATTTTCTAATCAATCCAGAGACCATTTTGATTCCATTAGTAATAAGGATTCGAAATCTCACACATTAATCAATTAAAGAGAGATTCAACAACTAAAAGCAAAATCGATTCTTTAGGATCCTTCCTTTCTTCAAACGGAACGAACAGAGCTAGAATCAGATCAATTCTTTAAATGCCTTTTTTGGATATTCTCGGCTATTCACAGAATATGAGAAGAAAATGAAGAATCATTTGCTTTCGAAAGAAATCAAAGAATTTCTTGGGAATCTTACAAAATCCATTCTTTCTTTTTTCTCTAACAGATTGTTAGAACTTCATCTGGATTCAAATCCTATTGAGAGGTCCACTAATTTCTGTTCCATTGGGGGTGCATGACAACCCAAAATTTCTGTTTTAGAAATAGTTTTTCCGTTCTGACCCGTTTTTGGAAGAGAAATCCATTTGATGAATAGTTTTTATTTATTTCCTGAATAGATTTCATTCCGTAAATAGGTTTGGAAATCGGAAGCCTAAAATTTTATACTTCGATTTCCTAAGAGAAATCGAAATAATTTCTCTCACTAAACCCTAATTTCGGTAAGTCCTCCCTCATCTCCTCTACGTCTCTGCCTCCTCCTCCTCCTCCTCCTCCGCCTCTCCTCATTTTATTAAAAATAAAAATAAATTTATTAAAATAAATAAATTATTTTTATTTATCATTTTATTTTTAGTTTATTAAAATTAAATTTATTAAAATTATTAAAAATAATTTATTTATGATAAATAAATATAAATTTATTAAAAATAAATTTAATAAATTTATTTTTATTTGCCTTGAGTGTTTTGCCAAATAAATTTTTATTATTCTTTATTTTTATTCATTTTAAAATAAATTTATTAATAAAATAAAATAAAATAGAATAGAATAAAATAAATTTATTTTTAAGGATATTTTTATTTTAAAATAAAATTATATTTTTATTTTATTTTTTATGATTTATTTTATTTTATTTTATTCATTTTTTTTTTGCTACTAAATCATTTTTATTTTTATTTTTTATATTAAAGGTCGTCGCCGTTCGCCGCCGTCCGAAAGGAAGAAATTTTGTGTCGTTATCAAACGAATTTCTATTTTTAGAGTAGAAATTTTGTGTCGTTATCAAACAGCTTATTTTCGCTTAAACTCTTTCTGAAATAGAAATGAAAAATCTATTTCCTCCTTAAACTATTTCGGAAGTTGTCATGCGCGCCCTAATGGGGTGCATGATAATCAAAATTTCTGTTCCAGAAATAATCTTTCTATTCCGCACTGCTTCCTAATAAAACATATTTGATAAACCTACTCAGTTTTTCTATTTTTGAAATAGATTTCTATTCCGTAAATTGATTTGGAAGAGAAATCGAAATAATTTCTCCTACTAAACCCTAATTTTGGTGAGTCCTCCCTCATCTCCTCTACGTCTCTACCTCCTCCTCCTCCTCCTCCTCCGCCTCTCCTCATTTTATTAAAAATAAAAATAAAAATATTCATTTTATTCATTTAAAAATAAAAATAAATTTATTAAAAATAAATAAATTATTTTACTTATCATTTTATTTTTAGTTTATTAAAATTAAATTTATTAAATTTATTAAAAATAATTTATTTATGATAAATAAAAATAAATTAAATTTATTAAAAATAATTTATTTATGATAAATAAAAATAAATTATTTTTACTAAAAATAAATTTAATAAATTTATTTTTATTTGCCTTGAGTGTTTTGCCAAGTAAATTTTTTTTATTCATTTTAAAATAAATTTATTCGTAAAATAAAATAAAATAGAATAAATAAAATAAATTTATTTTAAACGATATTTTAATTTTAAAATAAAATGATATTTTTATTATATTCTTTATTTTTTTTTGTTACTCAATCATTTTTATTTTTTATATTAAAGGTCGTCGGTCATCGCCGCCGCCGTCCGAAAGGAAGAAATTTCGTGTCGTTATCAAACAAATTTCTATTTTTAGAGTAGAAATTTTGTATTGTTATCAAACGGTTATTTTTCTTAGAAAATCTTTTAGAAATAAAAATAGAAAAATCTATTTCTGCATTCTTAAACTATTTCGGAATGAAATGGTTGTCTTGCGCCCTAAAAGATCAAAAATTGTTGAAGAAAGAAGAAGATATTTCTTTTGTCTCTTCCAAGAGATCGGAAAATAAAGAAATAGTTAATATATTCAAGATAATTACGTATTTAAAATAATACCATCTCAATTCATCCTATTTCATCAAATTTGGGATGTGATATGGTTTCGAAGGATGAACTGGATATGCAGAGTTCCCATAAGATTTCATTCTTCAACAAAAATACATTTTTTTTTTTATTTCATTTGTTCCATGATCGGAACAAGGGGATTCACATTCCGCCATGATTTTAAATCAAAAGAGAGATTTCAAGAAATGACAAAACCATTCACTCTATCAATAAAGGGATTTGCCTTTTTTATTGATTCTTATGTATTGGATCAAAAACTATTCTTGAATGAGGTATTCAACTCCAGGGATGAATCGAAAAGAAATCTCTGTTGGTTCTACCTCTTATTTTTTATGAAGAGAATGAATCTTTTTATCAAAAGATAAAAAAAAAAAAAAAAAAAAAAAAAAAAAAAAAAAGGTTTGGATCTCTTGCGAGAATGATTTGGAATATCCAAAATAAAAATTAGTGGTATTTGCTAGGAACAACATAATGGAGGCGGTCAATCAATATAGATGGATCTGAAATATGATTCAAATCCAATATAGCACTTATGGGTACATAAGAAATGTATGGAATCGATTCTTTTTATTGAATGGATCCGATTGTAACTTCGAATATAGAATTCAAAGGGATCAAATAGAAAATGATACTTTAAATCATAGAACAATAATGAAATATACGATCAACCAACATTTATCAAATTTGAAAAAGAGTAAGAAGAAATGATTTGATCTTCTTATTTTTATTTCTTGAACTGAGAGATCCGTGAATCGGGATCCTAATGGATATAGATACAAATAGTCCAATGGGAACAAGAATTTCCAAGAACATTTGGAATATTTTGGTTCTAAGTAGAAGAGCCATTTTCACGTAGTCTTCAATTGTTTACGTATTAATCAATATTTGATTGATTGGTATGAGGTTATTGACAAAAACATATTTGTCTAAGTCACTTCGTTTTGTTTTGTCCAAGTTTCTTATTCTTTTTTTTTATTTTTTTCTCTAACTCACTTCCTTTTTTCTTTGTGAGTTTCGAGAATACCCCCATTCATAAGTCCAGGATCTATGTCTATGAATTGAAAAGTTCAAATGATCAACTTTGCAGTCATAGGTCTTCAAATTGTTCATTTGAAAAAATGGAAACCATTATTATTGGATGATCATGATACTTCCCAAAAATCAAAATTATCGATCAATGGAGGAACAATATCACTATTTTTGTTCAATAAGATACCAAAGTGGATGATTAACTCATTCAATACTAGAAATTATCGCAAAAAATCTTTTGATAACACAGATTCTCATTTCTCATTGATATTCCATGATCAAGATAATTGGCTGAATCCCGTGAAACCATTTCATAGAAGTTCTTTGATATCTTATTTTTATAATGTATTTCGGGGCAAATTTCCGAAAGCACGACATACCATGCAATCAACATATTTCTTGCGACCAAATTACTTAAAATGGATCTTTCATACATCATATACAAGAAAAGATCCCACCTTTATAAGTTGCAGACCTACGTTCCATTGGAGGAGAAAATCCTAAAATCCAATGTTGATGGCTCCTTTGTCAATGGATTGGTGGATGGCGTCATAGCTGGTATCTACAGAGATCGTGCTTGTATTATTATTACGGCTTTCCCCAAATTAGTGAAGATCTCATCACCTTCTTAGGCGGAAGCCCTAGCCGTCCTTGAAGCAATCCAGCTTGTAGTTTTGAGTGAAGATAATTCCGCAAACTATGCAGTTGAGCTCAACCATGCTGATCTCGTGGAAGCTTTGATAAGCGGGTTTACGGATAATTTCAACCGGGAGGAGCAACTTCTTATCATGAATTTTTTAAAGCTACTCAAGGTCCATCCATCCATTTGCATAGCCCATTTTTCGCGGGCTTCTAATGCAGTAACCGACTGTGCTACGAAGACATGACTGATTGGCTCACTTTCACAAAACCGGCTTTCTTTTCCTCCTCAAACCCTTTGGGCCCTCTTTTGTTTAGATTCGTCTTGCTCGGAGCTCTTTTGACCATGTTCGTAATTTCAATAAAATTTTCTTCGATAAAAAAAAAATCAAATTCAACTTTTAGTCCTTTCCTTATGTTTGCAATCATGGTCAATGGAAGAGAGAAGAAAATTACAAAAAAATGGGAAAAAAAAAACAATTTCCACTCTTATTGTGCCTTAAGTAAAATTAGAAGTTTTCTTTATTTTCGATCCACCCAAAAATTCATTCCATTTTCTCTCATTTCTAAAACATAATTAATGTTTCTCAAAGCCTTTCTAAAGAGAGGATTGCCTTTTTGCTTTTCAAAAAATTCTCCTTCTAAGTAGAGGCACGTTTCGCACAAGTGACTTATCACTGTGCTATCTACTGCACAAGGATTTGTTGTCTCCTTCCTAGTAAGAGTGATCGGTTTCCGATTCGATCCAATTCTAAGGTGAAATCGGAAATCGGACCAAGAGACGGTCATGTTCCCAAAAATTAGAATTGAGGATTGAATCGATTGGTCCTTGAATAAGAAACCGGACCACATCATCGATTCGATCCAATTCTGGTCTGATCTAATGGAATTGATTGTTTTTTTTTCCATTATTTTTTTTCTCATTGCTTTAGTATTTAGTTCATATTTTACTAATTTTTTAAATAAATAATAAAATAAAAAGAATATTTAGTCGGTCCAATTCGGGCGCGCATGGAAACACTTATGTTCTTTTTTTGTTCCTGGGAAAAAAAAAAAAAAATGTTTTTGTTCCGGAAACAAACAAAAGAACACGTTTGGTAAGTGTAAAAAAAAACTGTTCTTGGAATAGAAACACGTTTGGTAAACGACAAAAAAATTCTCTGTTTTAAATTTTTTTTTCTAAGCTTAATCTAGATTTGAATCAAATCATGTAAATCTCTCATATCTTTTGATTGTTCTTCGTTTATTTCCTTGGTTATTTCGTGCTAATTTAATTACAAGATCCGGATAGCTTCCACATCATGTTGTAACAATCAAATATGCTTGCACAAGAATGAAACTTGAAAAAGAGAAGGTGACGACCATACAATTAAAGAAAGATGTATATATTTCTTTAGACCAAATTATATGTTGGTTTCTGGTGATGGAATCTGCTGAACTTATCGTGAATACGACAATTTGGATATGTTTATATTGCTGAGCTTATAAAATTCAGGATACCAACTCAAATAGTAACGACTTACAAGTAAATCATATCATTATATGGCAAAGGGAAACGGAAATGATCATGATTCAAGTGATTAGACAAAGTACAAATGAGCTAAAGCTAATCTGTTATACAATAGGACAAGATTACTCTGTTAATTCTTCAGGGATCATCATACATCGTTGCACTGTCACCGCTGAGCTTGATAGCTCATTGAGTTAAATTGGTGCTTCCATGGATGCAACTTCGGACAATTCGCTATGTACAATCATCGACATTTGACGCACCAATCATTTAGTTCCTCAATCACTCTGAAAATAGTGGGTCTATTATCGGGCAATTCACTGGTGCAACGTAATGCGATCTTCCCAAGAATAGCCGCCTCAGGTTCAGTGAAATTTCCTTTCAGATTGCTATCGATAAAGTTCTCGAAACTGCAACACTCTGCTGCTGACCGCATTGAGCTGGAAAGTAGTCGCTTACCCGAGAGGATCTGGAAGATGATTACTCCATATGCGAAAACATCACTTTTCTCGGTAAAACGACCTGTTGTAATGTACTCTGGTGCCATATAACCCATGGCGGCACTAGTCTTGAGAGCTGAGCATATGAAATCATCGGCGAGAAGCTTTGGAAGCCCGGAATCCATTATGAGTGGGTTGAGCTGCTGGTCAATGAGAATCTTCTCAACGGAAATGTTTTGGTGAACAACTGCAGGCTTGCTGCCTTCACCGTTATGCAAGTATCCAGTGCCTGCTCGAATAAAAATTAATGAATAATAATTAGAGTAGACAGAACTAATCTAAATGGGAACTCTTGTTTTAGCGTCCAAGTTAATTTTTGAGGAAGAGTACACTCACAAGCACAAAACAATGATGTTCAAGCAATATAATGCCAGTAAAACTGGTTCTATGAAAATGAAACTGGCGGAACCTATCTGTATTCAGCATCAAGCTCAAAGGAAGTTCAAACTGTAAAGCACAGGCATTTGGAAAATGAGCACAAGAAACGAATTCAAGAAGAGAGTTCTTTGCCCAGAAATGGCGAAACATTTCATCCCACTGATGTTTCAAGAACTTTTCCTGCTGTAGAATTATAAACCAAGTGCAAATTATAGGCTTCAGAAGAACTTAAGCTACCCATGAAGCTAGAAGGCCAGAAGTAAATGTTCAAAACTTAAAGTGCACTTGATGAACTGCGTGAATGCACTTGATAATTGGTACTTCTCAAATTTAAAGACTTAGAAGCATTAAGCTAGAGAAAAAAGTTCCAACAACTAATTCAAAAAGTAAGGGAAAACCAGAAATATCTCTTTTAAGATCTGAAAGAAAGTAAGACTTACCCTCAGCAATTCCTTTGATGATGGAAACCCTTGTGGACCAATCAAGAACCTGGATGCTTCCATCTTCTAAATCAAGATATTGCGATAAGGTACCCTTGGGAGCGAAATCATACACAAGAAAGCATTCACCCCTGCCCTTGGAGCAACAAACAAAACTCACCTTGAAGGCTAGCCATGCTTCCAATTTCAGAAGGTATACTCCCAGTTAAATTATTCACGTCGAGGTAGAGATCTGTCAGCTTGGTCAGACTAGAGATTTCTCTTGGAATCTCTCCGGTCAAGTAATTGTAGTGCAGGTACAAGCCCGATAAGCACTTCAGCTGAGCCACTGCGGGAGGGACCTTCCCCGACAGGCCCTTCCCTTGCAGCGAGATGTTCGCCACTTTCTGATGCTCGTTGCACGCCACCCCGTCAAACGAGCCGCCGCAGGGGTCGCCATTGCTGGTCCACGAAGTGAGGACCTTGTTCTCCGGGTCCAAGGAGGCCTTGATCTCCATGAGCGCCTCCAGCTCCGCATTCTCGCGCACGAGCGCTCTTGAACCAAGCACGAGCAGGACGAAGCCAACCAGGAGCAAACGTGCGAGCCCCATTACACTTCCCGTCCCTCCAAAACACTGCAAAAGGATCCGGTGTTCACTCAAAAGTGTCGCTCTGCCGCTCTCCCAGCTGGCTCGAGCAGAGCGGCAGAGCTGGGAGAGCCGCTCTGCCGCTCTCCCAGCTCGCTCGAGCAGCTCAGCTGCTCTGCCCAGCTCGCAGCTCGCTCGAGCTGGGAGAGCCTCTGCCGTTCTCCCAGCTCGCTCAAGCAGCTCAAGCGACCGACGCTTGCTTGGGCGTCATTCTGGTCGCTCGAGCGGCAAAGCAGCCTCTCTGCCAGCTCGAGCGAGCCGCCGTCGCCCAAATCTGCCGCAGATTTGGGCGAGCGACGCGCACTTGAGCCTCCACCGAGCTGTTGCCGAAGCCCTCGTCGACTGGAGAAGGAGGAGCACCAGAAACGTACCTGGATTCGGAAGCTTCAGCCGGTGCGTCGGCGGAGTGAGAAGTCGCCGGAGAGTTGGCCGAGTGGGAGGCGCCAGAGAGAAGGGAGACATGCCGGAAAGTTGCCGGAGACAGCTGGTGCGTCGTCGTCGTTCTTTGCCGGAGAGTTGGCCGAGTGAGGAGTTGCCGGAGAAGGAGGACGAACAAAGGAGAAGGGGACGAACGAAGGAGAGCACGAACGAACGAAGTGTTCCCGTTTCGTTTTTTTGTTCTTTTCATTTTTGTTCCTTTCGAGCGTCCAAGAAGTGTTTCTCAAGGCTAAAAACAACAATTTGTTGTTTCTTTTTTTTTGTTCTTATCTTGTTCCGAGAACAAAAAAACAAAAAAAGAACAGAAACGCAACCAAACGCGTTTCTGTTCTTTTTTTGTTCCCGGGAACAAAATCCGTACAGAAGTATTCCGAAAACGTTTTTTAGAAACGTTTCCATGCATGTCCTTCAATTCTCCCTTGAAATCATAACCGTACTGATATTCTCATAAATTGGATCAAATCGGCCGGTAGAGTCCGTGCAGTTTCAGGTTTAGGCTGTCCAATCCCAACTGCCACCGATGGATTTCATTTTCTGAGAATCTTTCAGACCACAGAAAAAGTAGTTCCAGATGGTGTTGAATTTAGCAATGGTGTTGAATTTAGCAGAAATAGGAAATAAGAATAGTACAGCAATAGTATCTCCTTTCCAAAAATGGGAGATAAGAATCTCGCCGACAGACAGGAACATGGCTACGGAGGACTCATCGCCTGCGTCTCTCTCTCTCTCTCTCTCTCTCTCTCTCTCTCTCCCCACATCCCGACAAGGAGCCATTATTGTCATCTCCACCTGCTAACTATAAACAGTAAAAGATGCAAGGCAAGATTATCTCGTTGAAGGGCATACCAGAATCGAAATGTTCAAGTCAATTACATCATTCTAAAACAAGATCCTGAAGCCCTTATAAAAAGAGCCCGAAACCCACCATCGATCGCCACAGCTGTTCTGCTTCAGGTTCTGAGAGAGAGATAAAGAAAAGTAAGCAGAGCGAGCAATCATGGTGATGAAGGTCCACGGAAGCGTCTTTTCCGCCCCGACGATGCGGGTCTCATTGCCCTCCACGAGAAGGACCTCCAGTTCAAGTTCGTCTTCGTCGACTTGCGAGGCGGCGAGCACAAGAAGGAGCATTTCCTCGCCCTCAACGTAAGTGTCCGTCCCCGCCCACCGCTCGTGCCACAGTATTCCTAACTATTTTCTGGTCTTAGGATCTCGACGTGGTCTTTCAAGAAATCCTCCTTCGTCTCTTGGATCTAACGTTTCTCGATCTCTCTGTGCAGCCTTTCGGTCAAGTCCCGGCCTTTGAGGACGGACATTTGAAGCTATTGGGTAAGTCTTTCTATTACTGATGTGTTATATCGTGTGACCATCATGAAAGATGAAAGTATTTAGTCAAAGGGTGCTGATTCGATTGCCGATAGATCGTGCAATCATGATGAAAGATCAAGGGTTTAGTCAATCTTTGACTGTTCACTCAGTCAACAGAACAAGAAACAACTGCGCGAAATATAGTTTATGTCTTGATTATGCTCTTTGTGGTGGCAGAATCGAGGGCAATTACTCAATACATTGCTCACGTATACGAGGACAAGGGCACTCCCCTCGTTTGCGAGGGCAAACCCACGGCGACCGTGAGCGTGTGGATGGAAGTCGAGGCCCACCAGTTTGACCCGGCAGGGTCGAAAGCTGCATCGGGAACTCGTGTACAAGTCGAAAATTGGCATGGCCACGAAAGCTGCAGTAGTCAAGGATGCGGGAAATAGATTTCTGAAAATCGAACCGATACTCGAACGATCAAATATCAAAAAACGAACGCGGAAACATGTCCAAAAAACATTGTTGCAATTTCAGAATTCTCGTTCTTCAAGAGAGAGTGAACTGTTTCAAGGAGAAGAAAATTGAGAAACATGTTTTCTCTCTGAACATTTAATTTTTATTTTATATATTACTTTTTTCACTTAGAAAATAACTGTCTTTTCTTTTTATGGGCTGAGTTTGGCTCAACATGAGCGAACAAACTTAACTTGATCCATCAAATGAAAAACCTGTTTGACTTAGCCCATCAAATAGAAAATCCACCATAGGATAACGAGGCCAAGCTTGCCAAGGTCCTCGACATCTACGAGGCCCAGTCCAAGTATCTAAGCTGCGACTGCTTCACCCTGGCTGACCTCCGCCACCTCTCGGCCTTGACCAGCCTGGTGGGGACACTTGTGAAGAAGCTATTGGACGCCCGCCCCAAGGTGGATGATTGGGTGGCTGACATCATGACCCCGCCGGCTTTGGCCATGGTTCTTGCCATGAGGAACCAGCAGTGAAGCAAAGGGTCTAGCTTAAATCATCTGGTGCTGGGGGGCGATAACATTAGACCTTTTCTACCCCTTTCTATATGAGTTGGTAATCGTATTTTTTTGTCGATTCTATCCTCCTTTGGTCAATGTTTTATGTGGGATTTTCTCTGAAGGGTCGTCTTCAATCATCAAAGTTGGAGATGATGACCAGGCTGGTGTTTCACATAACTGCAAGTTCTATGATTTTATAGTACGAGCAATAAAAAGATTGGACAGATGTAGGGTTATGTTTCATGAGTCATTGTTTTATATGCCTCATCTTTGTAGTTTCATTAGAATGTAATGATTTCTGCAAGCGCTGGTAGTATCTCTACTGATGAAAACCCCTCCTCTCATCATCTCCATGGGATGGCCTAAGGTTTCCCTAAAGCTTCGCCTAGTTCACTGCACTTTATTCATGGATGTGTACTACCTTTACACTAAGGGATATGTACATCAGAAATTTTAAAACTTGTCGTGTAATTGACCCCTAATATTTTTAAATTTATATAATGAACTTTTTTTATTAATTTGTTTGATTTGACCAATCAAAAAAGGTAACTCTATTTTGGGAAACATCGACATTCATGTGAGCTTTTGAGTTATGTTAGATACTCCAACACATGTTTAATATTCTATTAAAAAATCCAACATGTGGTCAACTTTCTTAATATGCTCAAATCTAAAATTTGGATAATAAATTTTTAAACATTTTCATATAATTTAAATATTATATTGAATATTTATCAATAGTTTAAAGATTATATAAAATAAATTAAAAATTTAGAAATGATATTATATAATAAAGTTCACGGATCATGCTGTACGAAATTAAATTTCAGGGACTGCATGATACATTTGCAGTAATCCATTTTTTGAAACATGATTCACCTTTCCTCAAAGTCTTTCCGGAAGAGTGGAATTACATCCTCGCACTTTAGATGAATCTTCCTTCCCAAGATCGGCGCTTTTTCTTTTGTCGGTCGATAGGCGCTTTTGTTTTGGCGTGAGCTACTTTATCGCCGCATGACGTGCGCATGTAGGTGGTGTCTGCGGCTTTCCTTTGACCTCTTCAGACATCGAAAGAAAAAAAGAAAGGGCGAGATGATTAAATATGAAAATGGCTTGGCAGGAATCGTTGCGTGCGTCTCTCTCTCTCCATCCCGACAAGTAGCCATTTTTGCATCATCTCCATCTCCTAAGTATAAACAACAAAGATAAAAAAGCAAAATTATCTCGTTGAATGGAAAAGAAAAATCGAAATTTAAAAGTCGATTAGATCATTCGAGAACAGGATCCTGAAACCCTTACAAAAAGAGACCGAAACCCACCCTTTTTCCCCACGTCTGTTCTGCATTTAGCCTGAGAGAGAGAGAGAGAGAGAGAGAGAGAGAGATAGAGAAAAGAAAGCAGAGCCAGCAACCATGGTGATGAAGGTCCACGGAAGCGTCTTATCCACCGCGGCCATGCGGGTCCTCATTGTCCTCAACGAGAAGGGCCTCGAGTTCGAGTTCGTCCCCGTCGACATGCGAGCCGGCGAGCACAAGAAGGAGCATTTCCTGGCCCTCAACGTAAGTCTCCGTACCTGCCCACCACCTTCGACCATTATCCTCGCAGATTTTCGGTCTTGGGGGGTCTGAATGTGCTCTTTCAAGAAACCCTCTTTCGTCTCTCTCAGATCTAACGTTTCTGGATCTCTCTGTGCAGCCTTTCGGTCAAGTCCCGGCCTTTGAGGACGGAGATTTGAAGCTATTCGGTAAGTCATTCTGTTAGTGGTGTATTATATTGTGTGACCATCATGAAAGATGAAAGTATTTAGTCAAAGGGTGCTGATTCGATTGTTGATAGATCGTGCGACCATGATGAAAGATCAAGTGTTTAGTCAATCTTTGAGTGTTCAATTCGTCAACTGAACAAGAAACAACTACGCGAAGCATAGTTTACGTCTTGACTGTGTTTTTTGTGGTGGCAGATTCAAGGACAATTACTCAATACATTGCTCATGTATACAAGGACAAGGGCACTCCCCTCGTGTACGAGGGCAAACCCATAGCGACCGTGGGCGTGTGGATGGGGGTCGAGGCCCGCCGGTTTGACCCCGTGGCGTCGAAGCTGCAGCGGGAGCTCGTGAACAAGCCGAGGTCGGGGAAGGCCACGGACGCCGCAGTAGTCGAGGAGAACGAGGCCGAGCTCGCCGAGCTCCTCGACATCTACGAGGGCCGGCTGAGCCAGTCCAAGTACTTGGGCTGCGACTGCTTCACCCTGGCCGACCTCCACCACCTCCCAGTCCTGACCGACCTGATGGGGACCCCTGTGAAGAAGCTGTTCGACGCCCGCCCCAAGGTGAGCGCTTGGGTGGCCGACATCATGGCCCGGCCGGCTTTGGCCAAGGCTTTTGCCATGAGGAACCAGCAGTGAAGCCCAGGCTCTAGTTTAAACTATCTGGTGCTGGGGGACCATAACATAAGACCTTTTCTACCCCTTTCTATATGAGTTGGTAATCGTATTTTGTTGTTGATTCTGTCCTTTGGTCGATGTTTTATGTGGGATTTTCTCTGAAGGGTAGTCTTCAATCATCCAAAGTTGGAGATAATGACCAGTCTGGTGTTTCACAGAACTGTACTTCTAGGAATGGTTCAGAGCACGGATTGCGTGGCACTGTTACGTACCTAATATTTTCTGCAAAGTCCTTTGTTGACCTGTTGAAAAATACGAGAGAGAACTCCCTTTTTTTTTTAAATCTAACGTCCGCCCCCTCTTTCGTCCGTTTGCGAGCGGCTATGGGCGAGGGATTAAGGCTTTCTAGAATATTTTATATCCCTTTTCACATCGGATTCACATTCCCTTTCTCGACATGCATGAAGGTATATTGTCGAAATATGTACCCCACATGCAATATTTCTTTTTATTTTCCACATCTTTTCTAGCCTTATTTGATTTTCTTTGTATGCACTTCATATCTTTCCACATTAAACCATGCAAAAAAAATATATATATTCTCCATCGATTTTTATCACATATTGCCAAAAGTTCAAGATCATAATAAGATTTTCTCAAATTCTAAATCTTGCAAAAACGAGCTCGTAATATCTCCTTCTCATACTTGCCCTTTCCGAAGATATATCAATAGATTACATGAACATACGAAAAATCCTCTACCATATCTTTGAAAATATCAAATCGCCAATTCTTAATCATCAAAAAATAATGGGCTTGGGCCAATTCCATTTCACCGCAGGCTTAGTCCAACTTGCTAAATTTAGGTTCAGAACCATCAAATCAAATCCATTCGTTACCGACCCAATGCAAATGCAATAAAAAAAAATGCTTTTAAAACTACATGTTATGTAATTTAATTATAATTTTTTTGTTTATGGGTTAAAAATTAATCTATAATTTTAAAATGATAAACAACTAATCATGGTTGTCAAAATTTAGGTGTCAACACACCTACTAGAAAGAAAGGAACTTAAATAAAAATACTTAATATTAATAGCATGTCGATATATTTATACAAAACTTTTACCCGGAGCACACGTAATGAAGTCATAGACAATCAAGTGAAATCTAATATGCAGAAATAATTTGATTTATGGACAACATCATTGTATTAAAAGGTCGTAATGCCAGAGGAATCATTACCGTGAGGCATAGAGCGGGATTTTCAAATACTCCAATGAGTTGTGGTCACCGTGGGTAATTTTGAATTTGATTACAATGCACTACTTATAAGTAAAACGAGAAAAATGGTGCACTGAAAACTGCATAATTTTCTTCTTTTTTTTTTTTTAACATTTTCATGAGAGCACTTTTAAAGAAAGTCCAATTTGGATAGGAGAATTTTCATTTGGCCCCACCATTTTAGTCATTTGCTTGCAGCCATGCAAAGAAGTGACCAGATTTGGGCCATAAATTATAAACAAGTTAATAAAGACTTAAGTGGAAAGGACAGAGTAACTTCAACCTCAGATATTTCCCAGCCCGAGAGTTTCTTAGTAGATCCACTGTTCCATGTCGTGAGATCAGCCTTTGGGACGAGGAACGAGTAGTGTGCAGAAATCAATAATTCATTGTGCAATTGGCACGCGTCTACCCTATAAGAGCAGCCATGGCCAGGATCCGGAAGAAACTTGTGGCCATGACGGTGTGCTTGACGGAACTCGAGCGGCCAGCTCAAAGTAGGGACAGTGGGTGGGTGGAGTCCGGTTTCTTCTCATTTTTATTTATCCTTTTTTTTTTCTCTAAACTTTTTATTTAAAATTTTTAATTATTTTCCAGATGTGACGCTTGGCAGAGTCCAACTTTTTTAGTTGTCAAATCAAATGACTTAATAAAGAAGTTCATCATATAAATTTATTTAGATTCAATTGTACTATTTAAAAGTAAGTTTTAGGTGAATTGCATTTGCTTGATGGATTTTAGAATTTCTCAGGTAGGTACCCCTTTGTGTAAAGGTAATGCTCATCTATGAATATAGTCCAGTGAAAGTCTATGGGTACTTTAACAGATGAAAGCGGGTGAAGCTTTAATGACTGGTAGGGAAACTGGAGGCCACCCCATCCTATCGAGGTGATGAGAGGAGAGGTTTTTATCAGTAGAGATAATACCAGCACCCGCAGAAATCATTACACTCTAATGAAACTAAAAAGTTAAAACATTTAAGCCAATGACTCATGAAACGTGACTCTACATCTGTCCAATCTTTTTATTGCTCATAATAGAAAATAACAGAACTAGAAGTACAGTTCTGTGAAACACCAGACTGGTGATTATCTCCAACTTTGATGATTGAAGACGACCCTTCAGAGAAAATCCCACATAAAACATCGACCAAAGGACAGAATCAACAACAAAATACGATTACCAACTCATATAGAAAGGGGTAGAAAAGGTCTAACGTTATGGTCCCCCAGCACCAGATAATTTAAACTAGAGCCTGGGCTTCACTGCTGGTTCCTCATGGCAAGAACCTTGGCCAAAGCCGGCCGGGCCATGATGTCGGCCACCCAAGCGCTCACCTTGGGGCGGGCGTCGAACAGCTTCTTCAAAGGGGTCCCCATCAGGTTGGTCAGGACTGGGAGGTGGTGGAGGTCGGCCAGGGTGAAGCAGTCGCAGCCCAAGTACTTGGACTGGCTCAGCCGGGCCTCGTAGATGTCGAGGACCTTGGCGAGCTTGGCCTCGTTCTCCTCGACTACTGCGGCGTCCGTGACCATGCCGAACATCGGCTTCAACAGGAGCTCCCACTGCAGCTTCGACGCCACCGGGTCAAACTGGTGGGCCTCGACCTCCATCCACACGCCCACGGTCGCCATGGGTTTGCCCTCGCAAACGAGGGGAGTGCCCTTGTCCTTGTGTCCATAAGCAATATATTGAGTAATTGCCCTTGATTCTGCCACCACAAAGGACACAGTCAAGATGCAAACTATGCTTCGCGTAGTTGTTTCTTGTTCAGTTGACGAATTGAACACTCAAAGATTGACTAAACACTTGGTCTTTCATCATGGTCGCATGATCTATCAGCAATCGAATCAGCACCCTTTGACTAAATACTTTCATCTTTCATGATGGTCACACAGTATAATACACCACTAACAGAAAGCCTTACCGAATAGCTTCAAATCTCCGTCCTCAAAGGCCGGGACTTGACCGAAGGGCTGCACAGAGAGATCCAGAAACGTTAGATCTGAGAGAGACGAAAGAGGGTTTCTTGAAAGAGCACATTCAGACCCCCCAAGACCGAAAATCTGCGAGGATAATGGTCGAAGGTGGTGGGCAGGTACGGAGACTTACGTTGAGGGCCAGGAAATGCTCCTTCTTGTGCTCGCCGGCTCGCATGTCGACGGGGACGAACTCGAACTCGAGGCCCTTCTCGTTGAGGACAATGAGGACCCGCATGGCCGCGGTGGATAAGACGCTTCCGTGGACCTTCATCACCATGGTTGCTGGCTCTGCTTTCTTTTCTCTATCTCTCTCTCTCTCGAAGGCTAAATGCAGAACAGATGTGGGGAAAAAGGGTGGGTTTCGGTCTCTTTTTGTAAGGGTTTCAGGATCTTGTTCTCGAATGATCTAATCGACTTTTAAATTTCGATTTTTCTTTCCCATTCGACGAGATAATTTTGCTTTTTTATCTTTGTTGTTTATACTTAGGAGATGGAGATGCTTTCATATTTAATCATCTCGCCCTTTCTTCTCTTCTTTCGATGTCTGAAGAGGTCAAAGGAAAGCCGCAGACACCACCTACGTGCGCACGTCATGCGGCGATGAAGTAGCTCACGCCAAAAAGCGCCCATCTTGGGAAGGAAGATTCATCTAAAGGGCGAGGATGTAATCCCACTCTTCCGAAAAGACTTTGAGGAAACGTGAATTAGGTTTCAAAAAATGGATTATTGCATATGTATAATGTGGTCCTAAAATTTAATTTTATACAATGTGATTCGTGAACTTTTATTTAATATATAATATTATCTCTAGATTTTTAATTTATTTAATATAATTTTTGAACTATTGATAATTAATGTAATATTTAAATTATAAGAAAATATTTAAAAGTTAAACAACGGATTGGAGTTTAGGAATTATATTAGACAAATTAAAAATTCAGAAATGATGTATTGAACAAGTTAAAAATTTAGGGACGATAATGTAAATTCAATAAAAGTCAAGGGACTTTTTATGTCATTTTTCCTTTAAAAAAAGAGAGAAAAATAGACTGAATGTAAGTGACAATCTAAAATAAAGGAAAAAAATTTAGACTTTTTGTAAGGGAAAAAGTGAGCAAAAATTTGATTTTATCTTTCGCAATTTTCTATTGAAAATTTCCTTCTCGTCCAATTATAATGATTACAAGTAGCACAAGAAAGGCAATGCATGATTTTTTTTTTCTAATAAGTCACTTAAGACACGTTCGGTAACTATTCTATTCTTGGGAACAATTTTTGTTCAAAAATAATTTTTTATTCTATTCTTGAGAATAATTTCTGAGTTTTTAAAGGTGTTTGATAGGATTTTTATTTTTTTGTTTCTTTTAATTTTTTTAATACTTTTGTTATATTTTTCCCTTTTTTTTTTTTCCTATTGTCTTCTTCTCCTCCTTCTTTATGGCTGGGCGAGGTCTGGTGAGTGGGCTAAAGTCTCACCTGGCCATCGTGAGCCTTAGCCTCACCAAATCGGGCAAGGCTAGCCTTGCGCCGCTTGGGCGAGGTTGAGCTTCATTGGTGGCCTGGCGAGATCTATAAGGTCGAGGCTCGCGGTCGCCAAGTGAGCTTCCGACGAGCTTGCAAGACCTTACCTTGGCCTAGCAAGGCTTTGACAAGCTCGCCAGACCTTGCTTAGCCAGTCGTCAGTGATCGCCAATGGGAGAAGAAGAAGAGAGAAGGAGAAAAGGAAAAAAAAAAAAAAGACAAAAAAGAAAAAGATATATTTAATTCTACATTTGTTCTGGGAAATAATAAATTACTTTTTTCTATTTTTTTTATTTTGTTTTAAATTTATTTTGGGGAACAAAAAAAATTTACCAAATGAATTTCTATCCTTTTTTTTTTCCGAGGAACAAAAAAATAAAATCAATTGTTCTTAGAAGTATTACCAAATAATGTCTTAGCAAATTCATCGGGACACTTATTAACAAAATTCAAATTGGATGGGAGAATTTTAATTGGTCCTGCCATTTTAGCCTTTCAAACACAATTATTTCCTCTTCCAGGAGTTTCTTCTTAAATTTATTTTTTAATATAGTGAGTTTCGTGCTTGCGATGTTAAAGAGAAAATAATAATTCGAGCGATTGAACTTTGTTATAGCTTAAAGCTCGTCAGTCATGCTTGTCCGATCTAGTTAGATGACTTTTCCTTGTCTCCTTCCAAGTCCAACAATTTTGCGAAGTAAAGCTCAACAACCAATAAAAAAGCAATGTTGATTCTTTCTGTAATTCCTTGGTGAATATAACATCTAAGATGGATACTAATAGCCTTGCTTGTGAATACTCTATTTGATTTATTAACTTCATATTAATTTGTAGAAAATTCTGCACTGCTCCACAAAGGTTGGTCGAAGACTGCTCCTAGAAATTACAGCCCTAAATTAGGGAAAAAATCCATCTTCTGTTATATTCCTGCTCTAGTAGATATTTCCAATCTTACGTTTTTTAGGAAGTGAATAATCAATAGTCTTTATGGCCCTTTTTAAAATTGTTACTTCAATAACTCGGGCCTATCAAACTCCACGTGTAGATGTTAGGCTTTGGAAAATGGTCTTGATTTAAAAAAAAAAGATTGATCCTTTGGTCCATCTAAGCATGAGAAATTAAGGGGAATGGCAGACTTAGATACTCCGCTCAGCCATATGTCATCTATCTAAAATGAATATTTTCAATGCTTTTTTACATACATAACTGATAGCACGTTTGGTTGCACTAATGACATTATATCTAATGTCTATTACAGATCGATTGCTTTTATCGAGCCTTTTAGGAAATATGAATTAGATCAGAGGAGATGGCCATTTCATCTATTGGTATAGCCATTCATCACGAATCTCTCTTCCTAACTTTTTTTTTTACTTAACCCCGTGCCAAATTAATATGAAAAAGTCACTTGTCAGGGAAAAATCTCGCCTCCCCCAGTCCCACCCCTCTACCTACCGGAACACCAAAAAAAAAAAAAAAAAAACAATCGATGATTAACGTTGACCTCAAATACCAGGTCGGTACTGGCGATTGACATCGCACAACCTCAAATACAGACTGACCCGACCTAGATTGCCATGTTCGCTCCTGGGCATGAACGAAGAGAAAGAGAGATATTGTCCAAGATTGATCCTAATAATCGCACCCTTTTCGTAATGCAAATGGCACCGACATGCTTACAACCAAATTCAGGGGGATCTTTTGGGACGTGTCTGGCCCATTTTCGTAGAACCGATCGCTATCCCATCACTATATTTCACGTTCATTTCTGACCAGAAAAGATCGAGCATTCCAATTCGATATTTGCACATCCTTGCACGTCCTCTCGATTGCCCCCGCCCATTATAAAGCAGATCGAATTCTTTTTTTTTCCCTCCCTTTTCCTTTTCTTTGTCCCTTCAAACAAGGAAAAGAGTTCTTGAAAGTTGCCCGAGATTCTGCACATGAAATCAGGATTTGAAAAAGAAAGACCAGCCTAGCTTGTTTGCATTGTTTTCTGGAAGATGAAGTGAAGTTGAACTTTTCAACACCTAACATTACATGAAAAAAGGAACTTTAGGATACCAGATTTTATATTATTATCTTTTCCCATTTAAAAAGCCCGGTTGGTGGTCTTGTCGGCCTCTCTCGTAAAGGTGGATGTACTTTCGGATTTTTTCTGAAAAAAATAAAAATATGATAAAGTAGAATGAAATGAAAACAAAAAGGTTGGGATTGTGAGTGGGGCGGTAATGCAACAGGAGAAGATTCGCTTATACTCGAAGATATTCTTGCCATAGATAATGTACGTATAGTAGATGTTTTAAAAATTGTCATTTTGCATAAGGAAAAGGAACATTCGTGGAAATGGCCGGCGACAGTGACGGTACGACGTTTTCCTTCTTGCCAACGATGGCTTAAGTGAGAATAGTCAATGGTGTTAGAGATAATATTCCCTAAAGCAATTTTGAATAATGACAAAACTTATCCTAAGTAAAGACCTTGATTTTGATTTTGATTAGGGGTGGCAAATGGGTGTATCGGATTGGGTATGGGTCGGGTCGAAAATGGGTCGACCAATATTTGACCAATTTAATTCGTTTTGATCCATATTCTTATAATGTAAATCTAGTGACCCGTACCCAACCCATATTACTAAAACCTATTAATATTCTAGAAAAGCCCACTTCTACTATATGCTAATTGGATTAAAATTTCAAATTAAATTAAAAATAATAAATAAAATAAAAAAGTTAAAAAAAACCTATAAATTGAAATATTTATAAAAAAAATTAGACTATGCACATGCTTTTCTTATTTGAAGTGAACATACCATTGAATAACTAAAAACTATGACATGAAAAAAATTTAACAAAACCTAAAAAAACTCATTTTTATGATTTTTTTGTTAAAAAAAGTATTGTTAAAACATTTTTATGCAATCAATTTTTTTAACAATTTTTATGCAATACAAATTCAATGGAAATTTTTTATAATTCTTTTTAAAATATTTATAAAAAATCGAATTTTTAATTTTTTAAATATAATTTTTAATTATTTTTAATTTTTAAAAATTTAATTTTTATAATTTATAATTTTTTAAATATAACTTTTAAGTTTTAATATTTTTTTCTTTTCTTTTTATTCTTCTTCTTCGGCTACCGGCCACGACAAAGGCCGGTGATTGGCCACATGCGAGATCGAGCTCGCTAGCGTCCAGCGAGGCTTGATCTCGCCGATCCGGTGAGGTCGAGGCCCTGCCCGATGCTGGCGAGCTCGAGTCTCGCCAGATTCGGCGAGCTCCAGCCTCACCAGTCGTCGGCGACCTGATACCATTGAGAGTACCTAAGCTTAGAACCAAGGAGGACGAAGTCAGTTTTGCTGCAGGTATGCCTTCCCACGGTGGGTAAAACTCTTGTTCAAGCTCTTCGGGGATAGCCTTTTAGCAAAAAAACCACTATGCCCTTTAGTTTAGAGCCTAGAAACACTCGGATAGAACCGGGATTGTAGCATTTCTAATTATCCGAGCTGCATTTCTCAAAAGATCCTACCAGGCTAGAGAAGAAGAAGGAGTTTAGAAAGCCATGAGAAAGTTGCACAAAACACTCACTTTACTCCAGGGACTCTGCCCAATACATTACATCCTCCTCGCCTTTTATAGGCAATAAGAGGTTACAAACCGACAAACAATGACCAAACACACGAGTCCGGGAACAAAGGCTTCCGAAAATCTCTGTAGGGAATTATTCCCAGAATATGAATAGTGATAGTGAACAGTAACTTCCCTAGCCTATTACTACAATAAAAGTGAACAGTAACTTGCTATAGTAACCTTGTATGGACAGAGGTCTTATTCAGCGGTCTCGTCCGTCACGAGCATTGTAGTCATAATCTGAGTCATCTGAGCTGTGAACTGTTGCCAGACAATGTTCATCATACTTCCGTTCAAGTGCTTCAAGGTCTTCTGGTGTGAGAATCTCATTCAACTAGTGTATTGTGGATACGGATGCTTCATGAGCCCAGTTGGATGCTTCTTTCTGAGCCCAGTCTGTGTTGTCATCATCTGTAGTGTCAGCAAGAATGCTTGGCCGGGGCCAATTGGATGGTTGTGTATAAAAGGATGTGTCCATGTTCTGTGATAAGGACAAAGGTTCTTGGCTGTAGGAGTCTTGAGAAAGAGGACCTCCCCATCTAGCATAAGGGTCTTGAGAGGTCTGTGCATGTTACTTGGATGATGCAGCTTGTCTGAATTCTTCATGCGCTTCCTTGGCTTTTGATGCTAGGTCATAATGATCCCATGCAGTTGGTACATTATAATTCCATGCATCTGGAGGAATGGATTTGTTTTCTTGACATAGGATTCTCTGAAGTTCTCGATATCGGTGCTCACAGCAACCAACAGGTCCTGGATAAGATTTGTGAACTCGAGCCTCTATACTATGTGCAATAGGTATATAGGATGAGGTTCCTGTATTGAGAGGAGCTTTGATGATGGTACCACTGTTAATGAGAAAATCCCACGGTCTTTGGAAAAACAGGATGGTATGGACTTCAGGGTTTGACTGTGTAGTTCTTAATTCTTTCTCCAAGAGCCATTTCCAGTGAGTTGGAGGATAAAACCGATTAAGAAAATCTAAAAGATTTTTGTCACTTTTATTTTCAATCTTACCTCTGCCGAGTCCAAATATCCTGGTAAGGTTGGCAATGAATCTTCTGGTTGGAATTTCAATAGCTATTAAGTACTTATTGATTAAGTACCATAATAACCATCGAAGTTGATCAGGAAAATCATCTTCTTTCCAAATCAAAGGATGTATAAACGGATAATCTGCATTTAATCCAAAAGGATAAAGAATCGAACATCCATTGAGTCTGAACAAGTTTGCATGGCATTGCCACATGAGTTTATTCAGATTTTTAGTAAGATTGTCATTCTGGATTTGTTTTATAATCTCCAAGGGGTATCTCCAACTTGGCCAGTCTTTAACTTTCTCAATTTTATACTTTTCATTGGGATGAGTAGTACGAAAGACATGTCTCATGATATACATGTTGATTTCTATTGGAGCTTTTGGTCTTGACAAAAAGTCAGCAAGCACATTTTTCTTTCCAGTAATGTGTTTGGTTTCAAAGAATATTTTGAAAACCATTCAGCCCATCGAAGCAGCTGGGAATTTGGAATATGCTTCTGTTTGAATTTGGTCATCTGGGGAAAAGATGCCATATCCAACTCGACTAGGAAATGATGGCCAATGAGATGAAACTCAAACTTTTTTATGCCATTTTTCACCGCCAACATTTTTTTGAAAGTGGAATGATAATGCATCTCAGCTTGAGAAAATTTTTCACTTTTGTAAGCACATAAATGCTTCTTACCATCAATTTCTTCGAATAGGATGGCGGCCCAGTATTTATCACTGGTATCAGTCTGGAGAATTCTTTTCCCAGTTGACGGGATTTGTAACAAAGGAAGAGACTGCATAATTTCTTTAAGTTCAGCAACTGCAGTAATCTGAGATTTTCTCCGAGATGGGGGATTCTTTTTCAGTATGATATGCAATGGGATTAGCAGCTTTACAAGATCTGGAACAAAATATCTGAGATAATTAATTATTCCAAGAAATTGTTGAACTTGTTTTGTTGTGAAGTTTTCTTCAGGAAATTTCAGCAATTCCTGAGCAATATGTGGCCTTGGATAGTATGTTCTTTTGTTAAGGTGCATACCAAGAAATTCAATTTTTATCTAGGCAATATTCATCTTTCTTTGGGAAAGCATAATCCCATGCTTTTTCATTATTTCAGCAAACTGCTCGAGAAGTTGGTAGTGGGACTGCTCATCAGGACTATAGAGCAAAATAACATCAATGTATATTGCTGCATTTGAGAGTATCAGTTGGAAGATCCGACACATCACCTTTTGGAAAAGGGATGGCGCCACCTTTAAACCAAAAGGAAGGACTTTCCATTGAAAGTGTTGATTTGGGATACAGAACCCTGTCTTGGGTTTGTCTTTAGGGTGAATGCCTAATTGCCAAAATCCAGCTTTAAGATCAAATTTGGAATAAATTTGGGCTTTGGATAATCCAAGAAAAAGGGAATTTTTGGAAGGTAAGGGGAATTTATCATCTTGAAGGAAAAGATTAAGGGGTTGGTAATTGATTACCAATCTTATCTTTCCTCGATTTTGCTCAGCACGTTTGTTGACATAAAAGGCTTCGTAAGCCCATTGAGAATGTGAGACCTCAATAAGGTCTTGTTGCAGTAACTCTGAGCATTCCCTTTGAGCCAGAATCAGATGTTCTGGATTCATTCCCATATGACTCACCTTAGTTGGATTGGATTGATATCCTTGTTCATTTTGAAAGGAAGGCAAATAAAGAATTCTGGATTTTTCCATAAAGGATGGGAACATTTCTAAGCGAACTTAGAATGAGATTCCGAATAGGATTCTAACAACTTTTGCAAAATTGGATCAAATAGACTCATTTGGATGGAAAAAAGTCTCTGAATATTAACAAATTCATAAAATTGATCTTTAAACTTAAGACCTTTTCTAGAAAAAATGCGAAGTTGAGAAATCTGAGTCATAATGTTCCAACCAATGATCAAATCTTTGTTAGGAAGACTTGAACCAAAGATTTTGGTAGAACACCGAAAAAAACTGGATGGTGATTAGAGTGGTTTTGACATTTGTAGAGAATGTGTCTCCTAAAACAGAATTGAAATATCGGACACAGGAAGTCCAATATTCTTCTGGAATAACTTTAGTGTCTAAGATTGAAGAAGCAGCTCCAGTGTTTATAAGAGCAATGGCAGTGATTAGTTTGACAAACTTTGAAGTGAATATTTTCACAGGAAAATGGGGACAATGAGTTTGGCTTGAATATATGTCAGTGCTTTCCTCTAAAAGAGTCAAAGATATGTGAAAGATATCTTCAGGATCTGAATCTGAATCAGTTTCACTGGGAGTTTGATAACAAGGAATGACATAAAGAGTTTGTTCACATGATTCTTCATCTGCAGAAAATGAAGATTCAATATCATCATTTTGAAGAGAAATACCGGTTTCATTCTCTATATGATGTATCAAATGATTCTGACCTTTTTTCGCCTGGGGACAATTTTTGGCAAAATGTCCTCTTTGGTTGCAGATGAAGCATCATTTTGATTTCTTGTGACTTGAGTGATCTTTCTTTTTTTGCAAGTATCACCATTTTTTCTTCCTTTTAAAGTGTTTAGAGCCATGTCTGGATTTATTTATCCAGATCTTCTTGAAATGCTTCTTCTTTTTGGAAGATTTTCCACAAGAACCATCACAATCTTTTTTGGAGCATTTGATTTTCAAGTTATGGTGAGAACAAGCCCTATCAAGTTCTCTGTTGTTGTTGACATAGGATTGGATCATTTGGCGTTTGATGCACAATTCTTCAAGGTGCAGATGAATTTCTTGTTGAATTTCTCCCAATGGAACATCTTGGATTCTTCTCTGTCTGGAAAGAAAAGTCCTTTCTACTGTTTGAGATAATTCTTTGGGGATAGAAGTCAAGAAAACATATTTCAAGTTTGCATCTGCTCCGATTTGATAGAAGAGTTTAAATATTTCTCGATAATGCTTATCAATATGTTTTTTCTAAAGAGAACAGCATCTTCTTTTAAAAAATTCTCTTCTTTTGAGTTCTATAAGATCAACAAGTTTTCTCACAAAGAAGTGATATAGAAGGGTAATGGCATGGCCAAAGTTCGGAGAGAGCAAAAAATGTATTTGATCTTATTCTACTAAAGATTGCCACCAAAGTTTGAGGCTACCTGTGAACCTTGTGACAAAGTTGAAAAAGATGTCATACTTGTCCCGGTTAGAAATGGCTTGGGTATTCAGCCAAATATGGAATTCCTCAAGTCTTTCTGGCCATTTATGATAAGGTAGGTCATCAATGGTGAAAAATTGCTTTGATGAAGTAGACATACTTTAAGAGTGGCCACTTGGCTGAACAACTTCTGGTTCAGAATGATTTGATTCCATATCATGGTTTGGGGGGATTAGCCATGAATATTGATGAAGTTACTGGTGCTATAGGAAAGGAATCAATGGTAAGGATTGAAAAGGATGATGAATACGAAAGAGATACCGAGTCTAATTCAGTGTCAAAGATATTTGGAAAAGCCGATTCTGTTGGGAACAAAATTTGATCTGTTGGAATAACAAGATCAATTGGGGGTGAAGGCTATGGAATAGCAGGATTAAGATCAGGCTGTGGCTCCTGATTCCCCAAATCTCTTAAAAAGGATTCCAATGGGTTTGACAACATCATTTGATCAGGCTCCCTTATGACAAGAGAGGATTTCTCAGGCATCTTTTCTTTTGCTTTTTCTTTCCTTATGCGATCAAGTTCTTTGAAGCGATTCCTCATCTCAGCCACATTTGTCCTGTCTTGTTTGACGGGTGTGTTTGTAATGGCAACAAAGACAGACTTTTGAGGTGGTGGAGGAGGGAGAGGATCTACTCGCAGAGTAGTTGGAAACGGATTAAGCCTTCCTTCTTCAAGGATCTGGATTTTTCTTTTAAGCTTTTCTATTTCTGCTCTAGGACTTTCAAGATGATGATAGCCTAGATGTTGTCCGGATTCTAAAGCATGAAGCCTCTTCTGGAAATCTGAAAGCATCTTTTTGGTGGTTTCATCATATCTTCGCAAATCTTGCTGCACATGCCCAATCTTAGAATCAATTGCTTTAAAGGCATTGTCGTGTACTAGGAGGGTCTCCGATTGCCAATTTAGGATAGCTTTGGCAACAGGGGTTCTTTCTTGTCTTCCATGCTCATCCACATCAGTTGGGGTAGGTATCTTAGGCACACGCTTATATCTGCCTTGTGGATCAATAAACTCTTCTGAAGCAGGAAAAGAGAGTTTAGAACTTTCCCGAACAAGAGGAGGAAAGTCTGTTTCTTGGAACATGGCAATGGAAGAACTAAGTGGTGTTTCTGATGGAACTTCGAGTGGGTATAAATGTTTCTTGGCCCATTTTACAATTAGTTTATAAAACGGGGAGATGACTGGTTTCTTCTGATGAGGAGATGGAGGAGGTGATTGTGGTGAATCTGGTGGTATTGGGAAGTAGTGAACTCTGGTGGTGGTGTTGGTGCATATGATACCATGAACTAATATTTATCACATTCACCAAGAGTATCAACAGAGAGGTCTCCATTTAGGTGCCTTTGATACACAGGGTTTTTTGGCTTCTTTCTCCGAGGTGGAGGTTTTTGAAACTGATCTATCTCATCAGGAGAATGTGTACAATAGGAACATTGACAGAAAGGGTCCCAAAAACAATGACCATACTGGTCTTTGTAGTAATGGACAAGATGTCCATTACTGTTAAAGTGTCGAACAAGCTTTTTTGGATTTGATTCAGAAATAGACTCAGGAACACATGGTTCAATCTTAAAGAAAGTCTGGAAGATAAAATGACTTTCTTCCTTTTTCTTGCTGAATTTGATGAAAACAGTTCCATCTCTTTTTCTGACGAACTCAAAATCTGATGACTGGAAAAGCTTATTGTTTTGGTGAAGCTTTTCATAGTTGGTAATCCAAGTCTCTGGAAAGAGCATGACCAGCTTTTCTTTTGGGATCTGTCTAGGGACATGAATGCATGATGCTTGATCATTTTGCATGGAAATGAACAAAGAGTCTTCATTTCCATTGTGGAAATCTAAATCAAGTGCATGGTTCTGTACTCTATAGACCATTTGGTAATGCAAAGTTGCTACTATAGAATTAGCAGTCTAAGGTGCTCTAGTAAGTTTGATCTGGACTTTTAGAAAAGAGAGTAACCGGGGGTCTAAAAGAGCAATATTGAAATTTGGATACAGTGTCACGAAGACTATTCCAACATTTAAAGTGGTTTGAATAGTACCTATGCAAGCATGCTGGTATTCTAAGAACTTGGTATCTAACAACGCAATTCTTGCCACAACTGGCAAACCTTTTCGGCCATGAAAAGTAAGAGCAAGACGAGTAGCTCCATAATGAACATGGGAATATCCCTACTGAATCCATTGTTGAGGAAATTTTGGAGGGATCTGAAGAGTAATAAAGTACTCCTTTTCAGTAGTAGGAATGTGGTGCTGGTCAAACTTGGAGGACTGGACATATTCTTTTACTTCCTTTGGGGTATGGCGAATGAGCTGGCGAATAGAGCGAATGGGTGAAAATGATGAAGTGGGTTTAGCGAAAGCTGAATAGGGGTTCATCAAAGGAAACTGGGTTTTAGAAATCTTAGTTTTGTGACTAAGAGAAACCTCATAGAGATAGTCTATCTTAGAAGCATTTGAAAGACAGAAATCTGAAGGTGTTGAGGATGATGGGGTTGTAGTGAGAGAAACAGGTGCTTCAGGGACTTCTGGTTCTTTAAACATGGTGTACAGAGATCTTCTCAGCACTGGATTCACCTACTAAGCGCATGAAACAAATATCATTAGAAATGGAACTGTGGCTTTGATGATATTTTGCTCTACAGTCCTGATGAGCTGTCCTACTGCCAACTTCTCGAGCAATTTACTGAAATAGTGAAAAAGCATGGGATTATGCTTTCCCAAAAAAAGATGAATATTGCCCAGACAGAAATTGAATTTCTTGGTATGCACCTTAACAAATGAATATACTATCCAAGGCCACATATTACTCAGGAATTGCTGAATGCAGAAAAAAAATCCCCTACCTTGGGGAAAATCTTAGACTACTGCAGTTGCTGAACTTAAAGAAATTATGCAGTCTCTTCCTCCATTACAAATCACGTTAATTGGGAAAAGAACTCTCCAGATTGATGCCGGTGATGAATACTGGGCCGCCATCCTATTCGAAGAAATTGATGCTAAGAGGCATTTATGTGCTTATAAAAGTGGAAAATTTTCTCAAGCTGAGATGCATTATCATTCCACTTTCAAAGAAATTTTGGTGGTGAAAAATGGCATAAAAAAGTTTGAGTTTCATCTCATTGGCCATCACTTTCTAGTAGAGTTGGATATGGCATCTTTTTCCCAGATGTCCAAATTCAAACAGAAGCAGATTCCAAATTCCCAGCTGCTTTGATGGGTTGAATGGTTTTCAAAATATTATTTTGAAACCAAACATATTGCTGAAAAGAAAAATGTGCTTGCTAACTTTTTGTCAAGACCAAAAGCTCTAGCAGAAATCAACATGTATATCATGAGACATGTCTTTCGTACTACTCATCCCAATGAGAAGTATAAAATTGAGAAAGTTAAAGACTGGCCAAGTTGGAGATACCCTCCGGAGATCATAGAACAAATCCAGAATGACAGTCTTATTGAAAATCTGGATAAACTCATGTGGCAATGCTATGCAGACTTGTTCAGACTCAATTGATGTTCGATTCTTTATCCTTTTAGATTAAATGCAGATTATGCGTTTATACATCCTTTGATTTGGAAAGAAGATGATTTTCCTAATCAACTTTGATGGTTATTATGGTACTTAACCAATAAGTACTTAATAGCTATTGAAATTTCAACTAGAAGATTCATTGCCAACCTTACCAGGATATTTGGACTCAGCAGAGGTAATATTGAAAATGAAAGTGACAAAGATCTTTTAGATTTTCTTAATTGGTTTTATCCTTCAACTCACTGGAAATGGCTCTTGGAGAAAGAATTAAGAACTATACAACCAAACCTTGAAGTCCATACCATCTTATTTTTTCGAAGACCATGGGCTTTTCTCACTAACAATGGTAACATCATCAAAGCTCCTCTCAGTACAGGAACCTCATCCTATAGACCTGTTACACATAGTATAGAGGCTCGAGTTCACAAATATTATCCAAGACCTGTCGGTTGCTATGAGCACCAATATCGAGAATTTCAGAGAATTCCATGTCAAGAAAACAAATCCATTCCTCTAGATGCATCGAATTATAATGTACTCATTGCATGGGATCATTATGACCTAGCATCAGAAGCCAATGAAGCGCTCGAAGAATTCAGATAAGCTGCATCATCCGAGGAACATGCACAGACCTCTCAAGACCCCTATGCAAGATGGGGAGGTCCTCTTTCTCAAGACCTCTACAACCAAGAACCTTTGTCCTTATCACAGAACATGGACACATCCTTTTATGCACAACCATCCAATTAGCCCTAGCCAAGCATTCTTGCTGACACTGCAGATGATGACAACACAGACTGGGCACAGGAAGAAGCATCCCACTGGGCTAATGAAGCATCCGCATCCACAACACACCAGTTGAACCAGATTCTCACACTAGAAGACCTTGAAGCACTTGAACAGAAGTATGATGAACATTGTTTGGCAACGGTTCATAGCTCAGATGACTCAAATTATGACTACAATACTTGTGACGAACGAGATTGCTAAATAAGACCTATGTCCGTACAAGTTTACTGTAGCAAGTTAATGTTCACTTTTACTGTAGCAATAGACTAGGGAAGTTATTGTTCATTATCACTATTCATATTGTGTGAATAATTCCCTACCGAGATTTTCAGAAGCCTTTGTTTGTTCCCGGACCCGTGAGCTTGGTCCTTGTTTGTCGATTTGTAACCTCTTATTGCCTATAAAAGGTGAGGAGGATGTAATGTGTTGGGCAGAGTCCCTAGAGTAAAGTGAGTGTTTTATGCAACTCTCTCATGGCTTTCTAAACTCCTTCTTCTTTTCCAGCCTAGTAGGATCCTCTAAGAAATGCAGCTCGAATAGTTAGAAATGCTACAATCCTGCTTCTATTCGGGTGTTTCCAGGCTTTGAACTAAAGGGCATAATGGTTTTTCTAATAAAAGGTTGTCCTTGAAGGGCTTGAACAAGAGGTTCGCCCACTGTGGGAAAGCATACCTGCAGCAAAACTGACTTCGTCCTCCCTAGTTCTAAGATTAGGTATTCTCAATGGTATCATAAGAGAGCCTGATCAAATGATGTTGTCAAACCCGTTGGAATCATTTTTTAAGAGATTTGGAGAATCATGAGCCGCAGCCTGATCTTAATCCTACTATTCCACAGCCTTCACCCCGAATTGATCCTGTTATTCCAACAGATCAAATTATGTTCCCAACAGAACCTGCTTTTCCAAATATCTTTGACATTGAATAAGACTCGGTATCTCTTTCATCCTCATCATCCTTTTCAATCCCTACCATTGATTCCTTTCCTATAACACCAATAACTTCATCAATATTCATAGTTGATCCCTTAGACCATGATATGGAATCAAATCCTTCTGAACCAGAAGTTGTTTAGCCAAGTGGCCACTCTCAAAGTATGTCTACTTCATCAAAGCAATTTTTCACCATTAATGACCTACCTGACCATAAATGGCCAGAAAAACTTAAGGAATTCCATACTTGGCTGAATACCCAAGCCATTTCTAACCAGGACAAGTATGACGTCCTTTTCAACTTTGTCACAAGGTTCACAGGTAGCCTCAAACTTTGGTAGCAATCTTTAGTAGAACAAGATTAAATACATTTTTTGCTCTCTCCAGACTTTGGCCATGCCATTACCCTTCTATATCACTTCTTTGTGAGAAAACCTGTTGATCTTATAGAACTCAAAAGAAGAGAATTTTTTGAAAGAAGATGTTGTTCTCTTCAGAAAAAACATCTTGATAAGCATTATCGAGAAATGCTTAAACTCTTCTATCAAATCGGAGCAGATGCAAACTTGAAACACGTTTTCTTGACTTCTATCCCCAAAGAATTATCTCAAACAGTAGAAAGGACTTTTCTGTCCAGACAGAGAAGAATCCAAAACGTTCCATTGGGAGAAATTCAACAAGAAATTCATCTGCACCTTGAAGAATTGTGCATCAAACGCCAAATGATCCAGTCCTATGTCAACGACAACAGAGAACTTGATTAGGCCTGTTCTCGCCAGAACTTGAAAATCAAATGCTCCAAAAAAGATTGTGATGATTCTTGCGAAAAATCTTCCAAAAAGAAGAAGCACTTCAAGAAGATCTAGATAAATAAATCCAGACATGGCTTTAAGCATTTCAGAAGGAAGAAAAAATGGCGATACTTGCGAAAAAAGAAAGATCACTCAAGCCACAAGAAATCAAAACGATGCTTTATTTGCAACCAAAAAAGACATTTTGCTAAAAATTGTCCCCAGGCGAAAAAAGGTCAGAATTAGAATGCTAGCCTATTGGCCCCAGCTAAGCATTCTTGCTAACACTGCAAATGATGACAACACAGACTGGGCTCAGGAAGAAGCATCCCACTGGGCTAATGAAGCATCCGCATCCACAACACACCAGTTGAACCAGATTCTCACACGAGAAGACCTTGAAGCACTTGAACAAAAGTATGATGAACATTGTCTGGCAACGATTCATAGCTCAGATGACTCAGATTATGACTACAATGCTCGTGATGGACGAGACCGTTGAACAAGACCTCTGTCTGTATAAGTTTACTGTAGCAAGTTACTGTTCACTTTTACTGTAGCAATAGGTAATGGAAGTTACTGTTCACTATAACTATTCATATTGTGTGAATAATTCCCTACTGAGATTTTCAAAAGCCTTTGTTTATTCCCGGACTCGTGAGCTTGGTCCTTATTTGTCGATTTGTAACCTCTTATTGCCTATAAAAGGTGAGGAGGATGTAATGTGTTGGGCAGAGTCCCTGGAGTAAAGTGAGTGTTTTGTGCAACTCTCTCATAGCTTTCTAAACTCTTCCTTCTCCAGCCTGATAGAATCTTCTGAGAAATGCAACTTGGATAGTTATAAATACTACCATCCTGGTTCTATCCGAGTGTTTCAAGGCTTTGAACTAAAGGGCATAGTGGTTTTTCTGCTAAAAGGTTGTCCCTGAAGGGCTTGAACAAGAGGTTCGCCCACTGTGGGAAGACATACCTGCAGCAAAACTGACTTCGTCCTCCTTGGTTCTAAGCTTAGGTACTCTCAATGGTATCAGGTCACCGACAACTGGTGAGGCTCAAGCTCACCTAAGATTGGGCATGTGCAGCAAGATTTGCGAAGATATGATGAAACCACCAAAAAGATGCTTTCAGATTTCCAGAAGAGGCTTCATGCTTTAGAATCCGGACAACATCTAGGCTATCATCATCTTGAAAGTCCTAGAGCAGAAATAGAAAAGCTCAAAAGACAAATCTAGATCCTTGAAGAAGGAAGGCTTAATCCGTTTTGAACTACTCTAAAAGTAGATCCTCTCCCTCCTCCACCGCCTCAGAAGTCTGTCTTTGTTGCCATTACAGACACACCTGTCAGATAAGACAGGACAGATGTGGCTGAGATGAGGAATCGCCCCAAAGAACTTGATCGTATAAGGAAAGAAAAAGCAAAAGAAAAGATGCCATATCCAACTCTACTAGGAAGTAATGGCCAATGAGATGAAACTCAAACTTTTTTATGCCATTTTTCACCGCCAAAATTTCTTTGAAAGTGGAATGAGAATGCTAGCTTATCGCCGGCCGGCCGTCACCCCCGCGCCTATCGGCTAAGGAAGGAAGAAAATGAAAGAAAAAAAGAAAAGAAATTGAAATATGAAAAATAATTATAATTTCGATTTTTTATAAAATAAAAACATTTTTATAAAGGTAAAAAAGGCCATAGGTTTAAACTTTAAAGTGGGTTTCCTAATAACCCATTTAGACCCATTTCTTTTTGTGTTTTACTTTATCAAACCCATTTTTGACCCACATTTAACTTTCACTTGACTCATTTCTAACCCATATTTAACCTTCACTTAACCCACATAAATGGGTTTATAACCCATTTTGTCAGCTCTAATTTTGATGATAAGTAATTTTCAGGTGGAAAGTCTTATGAAAAATAATCAAACAATATCAATCAGAATTAGAGTTGCCATTTCCTTCCTTATTTATTTTGTCAAACGATTAGGAATGAGGCAATATACTCATGCAACTGGTAATAATGATTGGTTGGATTTCTATGTTTTTTTATAAGTAGTTCTAAAAGGAAAGTATTCTAAACATCTCTTAGAGATTTGACTTTGCCAGAATGATATACCTGAGGCGAAACAGTCTTTCTAATATGAAATACTCAACTTATGGAAAACCAAACTATCATATGGGCGTAGAGTAGTTGGGAAACTCTATCTTCAACGACCTTGAAGCAATCAGATCTTTTAAGCAAAATTCAGGCCAACGGGTAGATTGACTTGATAATTTTCCTAAGGATTTGTGCAACAGTCAATTTGGATTGGGAGGAGTATAAAAGAATTTATTGAAGTTGAAAGGATCAATCGCAACTCAAGAGAATTGAAGCTTCTAATTTTAAAGTCTAAAGAGTGTTTGAGATTTAATACATTCCTCTCTGTGAGCGATATTGTGTAATCATCTAGAGGGTAAGAGTGTGTGAGGAGTTATTCACACGAGCTTGAGTATCCATTGCTCAAATCTTATAATCTCTAATTGGTTCTTCATTGTGGAGTTTAGCCAATAGGCTTGCAAAAGCCGAGCACTATAATCTTTTAAGTGTAATTCTCTATCCCTTACTCTATTTATTATTAATTGTGATAGAATTACACATCAGTAAAATCTGACCTCCACTAAGAGTTGTTTCACTATAATATTAGTTTAAATTCTTTTATTTCCGCAATATCACCTAAGTGATAATTTTAGCTATTGTAATTGGTATCAGAGTTTTGGTCACTCTTCATTGAAGTGTTTTATTACTATTGAGTCAACGATATTTGTGTGGCTAGTAATATTGTACCAGGACTTATGGAAGGACAGAGTGATTCAAGACCTATGTACTTTGACGAAAAAGATCACAACATCTGGAAGAACAAGATGAAAAGTATTCATCAGATCCAAGGATCCCTTCATAAGGTTTGGAAACCTGTTGCAGATAAGGAACTTGCTGACGATCATGAAGTCGATCCCTCTCAAACCATGGCATCCACTCAAGGGGAGTACTGTCAAGTAGATGTACTAGCACCCAGAGGAACCTTTGGCTGGGAACATACCTGTAGACACCACCGATGGTATTGATGATATTTCAAAGGCTCCATAAGTTCCTGAAGAAGTAGCTGATGATGTTGATGATCTCCCAAAAGCTCTAGAAATTTGTGAGGATGTAGCTATTGACCTTCCCAAGGCTCCAGAAAACACAGATGATGTTGATGCCTTTGCCATTAACATTCCTCAAATTCCTACTGGAACCGATGGCATGTCTTCTCCTAGTGAGCAAATCCAACATGTTGCTACATTCGACCGTTCTATTGATAAAGATATGCATGATAAAGGGTAAGGAATTGACAGTATTGAGGGGGAGCTTGAAACTGATAGATAGAGAAAAGAGGATATCCTCATGGTGATGAAACTTGGAGTTGAGGTAAATCCTAATAATGTACCTGTTATTGACAGTACTAAAGACAGGTTATCCTATAGACTTTACTCAACATCAAAGAGCACAATGTTGCTATCGAAAAAGATCTAAAGAATCTATAGCTATTCCTTAGACACCAAGCTGAAGAGTTGGATTCAAGAATGAAGAATACGGAGCGCACTATTAAGAACATGCAATACTATGTTTTGGTCTAACTACCTCTCGAAACCAAATTTTCTTCTCCTATTCCAGACCCTGACCCAAACCAACAATTTCCCTCTAAACAACTTTCTTTACTTGCGTTATTTCTTGAAAGTTTGGATTGTTTTTCAGTTTGGTGAGTAATGTTTTTCAGATTCACTTTATGTTTGGATATTTTGGACTAACTTTCCCACTATGGTTAGGCTATAATATTTTGGTTCATCTAGTATCTTTTTGGCTATTGACAAAAAGGGGGAGAAATATGACTGAGCGGAACTTTCGGATTTTATTGCACGAAAATTGTGTCTGCAGGATATTCTAATGCCCTGTTTGGTTTGGCTTTAAGGGAATGTCTTTGCGGAAATGCAAATACATTTGGGTCAAGGGAGTTTTCCGAAATGCAAATAGCGTTTGGTGAATTGTAATTTTAAAGTATATTGAAAAATAACTTTGGCTAAAATGCCGTTTGGTAAAAATTGCATCTGTAAAATACTTTTACTAAATTAAAAAAAAAATTGTAATTCTTTTTTGAAGTTCAGTCATCGACCAGCCAAATATAGGCACTGGACTGCCGGATCTGGCTGTCAGATGGCCTCGCTTGAGGTCCTGCGACCTCAAGCGGCAGCTTGGGTCGCACATTTCAGGACATTAGTAGTCTGGGTCGCATGACCCCTTGGCCGATGATCGTCGGCCTTCATTCGGCTTTTTCGTATGACAGTTTTCGGAGAAGATGAACAATAACTAATGCCAAGACTTGCATTTTGAAAATACAACTTCCCAAAGTATCTCGGGACTTGCTTTGGACTAAAGGCCCTTAAAGCCCTTTGGAAATGCAATTATATTTTCCCAAAATTGAGTAAAAACAAGAAACCAAACGCATTTGCATTTGGTCAAAGGACTTTAGAGTCCTAAAGCCCCTTGCAAATACCAATTTTGTACCGACTAAAAAGTGACATTCTTCTGGTGACAACAATCGACATTTAGTACGAACATTAGTTATACGGTCATACCTAGAGTTCCTAAAAATTAATGACATAATTTACAACCGGTTTTGTACCACATGTGAAAGGAGAGTTGTTGGTAACAATTGACATTTAATACGCATGGGTTAAAGTCCTCTCTTGGAGTTCCTAAAATAGACTAGCAAACTGATCTTGACACGATTATAGAAATCTATCTGTACCTTCGTAGGGAAGGAGGGTTCTTAGGAGGGACTGTCATGCTTCCAAGAACTCTCCCTCCACTCAGTTCTATTCTTCTCTTAACAATTCTCTCTTCCCACTTTTCCTTTTTTTATTCTTTCTCAACTTCTCTTTTGTCCATTTCATCCCTTTTCCATTTTGCGTATGGTAATATTTATGTTTTTGAAAATAATTTATATTCAATTTTTTTTATTTATTTTCCCTATGTGAGTTTCTAATTAAAAAATGCATTTGACACGACCTTAAAATTTATATTTTAAGAATATAAAAATAATAGAAAAGTGTTTAATACGACTCTCAATTTTTTTTTATAATGTGGAATTTGTTTTAGTTTTTAATTATTTCTGCGATTTTCTTTTTTTTTATTTTATTTTTTCCCTTCCTTCTTCTTCTTTCTCTAACTGGTCGTCGAGCCTCGGTGATGGCCGATGAGGCTTGAACTCATCAAACTCCATGAGGTTGGCCTCGCCATGGCCAAGCAAAGCTAATCCTACAGGGGCTAGGCGAGGCTCAACCTCGCCAGATTTAGACAACATCAAGCTTATTGGCCCTCATCTCTAGTTGGCTGCTAGCTATTGCCAACTTCCGATAACAAGCAAGAAAAAGAAGGAAGAAAAAATAAATAAAAAATGACATTGTTTTGGAAATTGTTTCCGAGAATAACAAAGTACGTTTTTTACTTCTTATTTCTATTCCAAATGTAATTCTATCATTGATCTGTTCCATGGATTTAAAAAAAAAATTGACATTATCAAACGAATTTCTATTTTTTATTTGTTTTTATACTATTTTTTCTATTTCGAGCTGGCCAGAGTCAACACTCTGCCTTCCGAATCCACAATGATTAAAAGCAAGCGTTTCATACACAACAAACAATTCTACCAATCAGCTATCAAAGACATGCATCAGTCATGAATTTAAAGGTCTTTCCTACTACTATCCCATAAGTCATCACTCCTTATCACTCCAATACTTAACCACTGCTCTGATACCACAAAATGGGGATGTCATGGCCCGATCCTCAAGCACGCGCACATCCCTTACCTTTGGTCAATTTTAAAATGCGATATCCTAGGACTATGTATCGCCGACCCTTTCATTTATATATGCACATGCAGAAGCAGTTATAAATCCCCAAACAATAAAATAATGGGATAAAAAAGCATGCCATATTTTTCATAGCGACAATTTATAACCACACCTTTTTACACACATCTCATAGTATTCTACAATACTATATATACGTAAATCTGATCTAACATCTATTCACATATAGACAATGTCTGACAAGACAGGACGGGATCTCAGTCCTCATCCGGGTCGTACTCGAGGTCCTCCTCCATGTACTCCTCTTTGGGTTCCTCAACAGGGATCTCCTCGTCAGATTCCTCCTCCTTAGGCTCCTCATCCAGGTC
This sequence comes from Eucalyptus brandiana, assembly GCA_014182725.1. NCBI lineage: Eukaryota > Viridiplantae > Streptophyta > Magnoliopsida > Myrtales > Myrtaceae > Eucalyptus > Eucalyptus brandiana. The sequence goes on from CM024675.1 coordinate 13,511,650, forward strand.
ATGAAATGGTTATTCAATAACCACTAAGACAACGTCTTAACAAGTTCTACTCTCTAAGACCTGATTAGTAAACTAATACACCTTAGGGCTGCCTATGCATAACATGAGTCAGAGGACTTACTTCGGCCTCAGATTCCACCTACATATTAGCATAGATCAAATAGGCACCCAAGCAATCACATCACTGATCGAAACATCGATCAAATCGACATAATCGATTACACGCCAACAAGACTACTCACGATCATTTCCATTCAATCAATCGATTCACAACACCAGATCAAAGAAATAATCAATCGATCTAATCGATTACATGTCAGTCGGACCATGTCTAGGTCATTCATTCCATCCCATATAATCTCCAATAGTACACTCAGTCACAGAGCCATATCAAGGCTCTCGGGCGTCAACTTCACCAAGGTGACGTATACACTAGACAATTGCATGCGTTCTTTAAGGTGTCATTTTCGCCAGTGATATCCCAAATTACCGAACCACACATGCCTATATTGATGTATTCAATAAACAACATGCGTTCTTTAAGGCGGCATTTTCGCTAGTGATGTCCTTAATCACTGAACCACACACGCCTATAACAATGTATTCAATAAACAATTGCGTGCGTTCTTTAAAGCACCGTTTTCGCTAGTGATGTCCTTAATTACCGAACCACACATGCTTATGACAATATGAGTACTAGACATCGATACGTGCGTTATTTAAGGCACCGTTTTCGCCAGTGATATCCCGAATCATCGAACCACGTAGGTCCATAATGATGTATGTACTAGACCAATACGTGCGTTCTTTAAGGTACCGTTTTCGCCAGTGACGTCCTTAGTCACCGAACCACGTAGGCCCATCACACTGTACCTGATCGGTTATAGCCCAGAGTATTTCCAATTCACTCTCATGATTCCATCCACTTTACAACTCATCAAAGCATTATAATTGCTAAATAAACATACTTGGCTATCTACCGGCAACAAAGGTAGCTCTGGTCTAGCGACGTCGGCTGCTGGTCTAACTCAGGTGTCCTCCCAGATCTGGGACCCCAAGTAGCAAATGGAAGGGAAGACAGAGGGTGTCGACGGCAGCTGAGATGGGTGGGGGAGAGGCGAAGACAAACGACGGAGCAGCGGAGCGGGTGATGCGCGAGCAAGGACGGCTTGCGGCGTGAGGCGGGGTGGAGCAGCGACGGCAAGCTGTTGTCTCTGCTTTCTGCTTTTGCTCGTTCGAACCAACCGAGAAGGAGATGAGGAGAGATTGTCGAGAGGATGAGAGAGAATGTACCGAGATAGAGAGAAAAGAAGAGATAAGAGAGAAAGGGGGTTTGAAAAGTCAAAAAGGTGAAAAGTAAAGAGGAAGCAAAGTTGAAGACAGCAAGGGGGTAGTCGGTGGGGGCATTTCGCACGAGAGGGAAATGAGAAAGGGAGAGAGACTTTCGGCTAAAAGAAAAGGGGAAAGAGAAAAGGTGTTTGGCCCAAAAAATGGAAAAAATAAAAGGGAGATGGGAAGAAGACTAAACAAAAGAATTTCCTAGAGTAGAAAATTCTCATCCCATTTTCTTTTTAATAAGCTCATAGATTCCCCAAAAGAATTTTAGATTAGAATACTCGATTCCCACTTGCATTTCTGCACCCAAATTCCCTCTTGAATTTCTCTCAAATGACTCTCATAAAATCAATTGATGTCTCACTTATCAAATTGATTACTTTCCTCATCCAAGAATCCCTCACGCTTCCCAATTTCACAATCCCTAGCTTCAACTAAACGAAAACGGCCATAAACTAACTTTTTCCCAAAAAATCTCGGTTGTCAGAAAATCTTCTGAGATTGAGTCGATATTCCTAAAATGACCTGTGACATGATAGAACTTCCAATTTTTGAAATCGAACTTAGATTGACGGTTAATTTCATTCGGATGCATTTCGAGCGTGACCTAGACTACCGGGTAATTTTCAAAATTTTTTAGGACAAATGACCCGTGGTCGATTTTCTTCGAGCCACGATGAACCCACTCGACACATTGGCGACTCTCAATTGTTATGAAAATCTCGAGGATTCAAATATGGACACAGGATACAAAAATGACAATAAAATCAAATTAGTGCCGATCGACGAGAGTTTTCCAATTTAGTGGAGTCACCCACGATCGGTCATTCATCTCAGTCAAACCGACCTATTTCTGATTTCAAGTCGATTTTATACTGTGCCGCAATGATCTCTAAAGATAAGCACGGTCGAGAAGTCGATTTCTGATCGAATTCTCAAGTCTATTTGCCTTAAAGTCTTTAATAGCCTACCCAGCTAGTCTAGTTATCTCGTAAGTGGCCAACTCAGAGAAAAATACTGTAGCCGTGTCGATGAAATGCCCAATTTAATCAATCGAAATCAAAGCCTAAAAATCATGATGTCACAATTGCAACTTGAGAGAAATTGAAGCTTTTAATTCTAAAGTCTAAAAAGTGTGTAGGATTTAATAGATTCATCTTTGTAAGCAACATTGCATAATCATTTAAAGGTTAAGAGTGTGTGAGGAGTTAATCACACGAGCTTAAGTATTCATTGCTTAGATCTTATAACTTTTGATTGGTTTTTTTGTAGTGGAATCTAGCTAATAAGTTATTAGTGTGGGAGAGTGGACATAAGCTTGTGTTGGAAGAAGAGTCGCCGAAAGAAAATAACTAACCTCCTCAATGTGCAATGAACAAATAACCTAGGACTGAATGTTAAATCATGAGTAAACGAGGAACTATACGACTCCGCGATGGTCTGAATGCAATCACGAGAAAAACATTCAAGTTCCACGATGTTAATATCGATTGTCTTTTCAAAGCAATATTGGAATACCTTTTGCTCTTTGATGGAGAAGAGAGAAGAAGAGAGAGAGAGAGAGAGAGAGAGCAAACAGTTTCTTTCAGAATGTTATTTCTGCCAACCATTATGACAATTATCTTAAGAAATTATTTATATAACTTCCTCTACACTCTTTCAAATGGCGTCTCTCCATCATGTCACATCAAGATGAACCGGAGCATTCTAATCACACCCTATCATCAACATACCATAGAAATATAACATTTCTCACTTGGACATGATGGGTTTGATAGCGCTCTATCAAGAATATAAGGCATTAAACATTCATCTATTTTTAAAATAATTCATATTGGCAAGAAAGTCATACGACGAGTGTGTACACCTACATTTAGAAGCTCAAATTATGCACCTATTAGGGACAACATAATGCCTACAACCTCAAAAGAAATAAATAATTGATGTCTGACAGTGCCCTAGATATATTTTGTTACATTGGTCCAAATATACATATTCCTTAAAACCCATATTTGACTATTCTCATAAAAAAAGATGTATTTACAATTATATCAAAAATCACAGAAGACTATATAATTGATTAACCAGTAAATACACGTAATTGATGTAAAATATCAATAGTCTTCCCTAACACTCATGTCTTTCTCCATACTAGAAATGATGTATCTATTCATAATTGTCGATAACAAACTAAAGTAGTAACATTGATATTTCACTTCGAGAATATAGTTAGAAATAACATGGGGCACAAAATGAGGTAAATAATAAATTATCTCAAGAACTCACACACGATAAGTAAACATGAATAATTTCATTCACATTCCCTTATTGATTGTACAATGTATATGTAGTATGAATTACATGTTATAGTGAATTTTTCTTTTTATAAAAGCGTGTGTCATTTATTGAACACATCCACTATATGAATTTTAGCCTAAATATAATTACATGCTCCTCACGTACTTAACATAAGTGCTATATCAACTTGCTTTCTACAACACCCAATTAAGTACTTACATCTAGTATCTTCAGTCATATACGATTATGGTACTACTATGTTCAGTTTTATCCTATAAAAATCATAAACCTCATCTTGACTCCAATCAAGGTAACGTATTATTTTACGTACTAAACTTGCTATTATAGTATTTACAGTACATAACGTCTCATCTCGACTTGTTAATTATGGTACTTAAGGTAATTGCTCATATGAGTGAGCCAATCATTACTCACCGACATACATTTTAACAATATATGTGTGTTTGTACTAGTCTTATAAGGAATTTGTACTTATTGATAAAATATCAAGTTATTAAAAAAAATAAGTACAATACATATGCTTACATATATGTATATATATATATATGAACCGATGATCTTCAACAATATTACATATTATATTGGGATAAGTGTTCCAAAAGTCCTAAAACTTGTTACGAAAATGCATTTCAGTTCTAAAACTTGCAAAAAGTGCATTTCAGTCCGACAACTTGTCAAAATGTTTCAAACGAGTCCTAAATCGACACCGTCGAATTTCTTAACGGAAAAAGCTGACGTGACCCTCGCGTGGCTTTTTTTAATCGTTTCTCTCTCCTTCGTTGCGAATAGTTTTAAAAAAAAAAAGCCACGCATGCAGAACGACGTTATCTCCTCCTTTTTTCTTCACCACGACGTCATCTCCTCCTTTCTCCTTCCCCACGACGCTGTCTTATTCTTTCTCCTTCGCCACGACACCGTCTCCTCCTTTCTCCTTCACCACGACGTTGTCTCCTCCTCCCCCCTCTGTCTCTACTTCTTCTTTCTCTATTCCGAGTGTCTCCTAAGCCCCAAATCGAATTCGTCCAAACTCTAAGCCCCAAATCGATCTCGTCCGAACCCTAAACCCCAAATCGAATTCGCCCGAACCCTAAGCCCCAAATCGATCTCGTCCGAACCCTAAACCCCAAATCGAATTTGTCCGAACCCTAAGCCCCAAATCGATCTCGTCTGAACCCTAAACCCCAAATTGAATTCGTTCAAACCCTAAGCCCCAAATCGATCTCATCCAAACCCTAAACCCCAAATCGATTTCGTCCGAACCCTAAGCCCCAAATCAAATTTGACAATTTGCAGTTATCTTGTGATTTGGGTCCTCATCGACCTCGAGTTCGACGCTCGTCGTGAGTTCGTGTTCTTTCCTTCCTTTGACGATTGCGCGTTCGTGCGAAGATCTCGCTTGCAGGAGTCTCGACATCTCAGCGGCGAAGCGATTGGCGTCGGGGACGACGACAGGGTCAACGACGGCGATGGCCACTCCTCCTCACGCAGGTATCGCTCTCTGCATTATAGCATTTTATTGTTTTCCATTCTCCAATACTAGTGACAAATTAGAATATTGGTGCAAAAGTAAGTTATGGTTGTCTATTCATCCAGTGCATATGAAAAAAGAGATGTTTTTTGGAGATTGAAAACATCTCCTAAATCTCTCAAGTAAACACATTGCATTATGCAGAAGTTATTAATATGAAGACGTTATGAAGGAATCATAATATAGTTAATATACTTCTATTAGGTTCCTATAATATGAAGCCCAGAAGAATGAGGGTGGCAACATTTGCATCAAGTAGTGTAACTCCTAATGAGGTCAACTCAGAGCCAACATGTTATTGTGGCCTTCAATCGCCAATTCTTATGGCAAAGACAAAGAAAAACGCAGGAAGAAGGTTCCATGGATGTGCTAAGTTTGATAGTCCAAGTTGCTGCAATTTCTTCATGTGGGTAGATCCAAAAATACCAAATCATGTGAGGGACATGATAGTTGACCTCCTTGAAAGAAATCAAACATTGTCTGAATCAAGCCAATCGAGGGGTGACGGAGTCGAGGTGAGCTCATTGCTAGCTGAAATGAAGACTCAAAAGGCAAAAAATAGACGTTTAAAGGAGGAGCTTGCACAAGTAAAGAAAGAAAAGATGCTATATCAATCAGCATTCATTCTATGCATGTGTTATATTGCTGTATTGGTTATATATAATGTGAAAGTTTGTGGAAAATTTCTAAGTCTTCCATAGTACCTTCTATCTAAGTTTGTAAATTTGAACACTAGTTGTGGATAATTGAGATGGGAATGAAATCTGATATGAGTTTGTAGTTTGCAAGACCGGTTGCTTGCCATGCGAGAAATTACTATCGCATTGCAAAATGTTGCTTGATTTGTGTGATTATCAATAGCACTACATGAGCTATTGCCACCAGAATAAATTTGGAACTTCAAAAAATGATGACAACTCCCTTATTATGCAATCGAGATTGTTAATTGGTGATTTTTTCATGATTTTAATAACGAGCTTGCCTCAAATGGAATGTGTAAAAAATCAAGTGAAATCAAAGCAGTCGGCTACAATACCTAAGTTACCTAATCAAATTTTCCATGAATCATCCAATGCGGGCCACAGAGACCACGTAGAGCAAAACCCCATCATATAAAATGAAAAATTAGCAATAAGAGGTGGTGGTATCGGTTACCATTAATGCCTCCAAGGAACTCGAGAAAAATGTATGGGAAAGAAGATGACAAAAGTATTGGAAGAATGAAAATTCTGCATGGCCAATTTCAGTAATTACCTATTAACAATCCCGAAGAGTAATCACTTTCGTACATTATCCAAACCAAAACCAAGCATCCCACATAACTTGTTGAAACACGATTCATTGACAAAGCAACATGCTTATATTTTCAGTGTAGAAAAGGTTTTGTTCAACAAAATATGCACTTTCAGTGCAGAAAAGGTTCTATGCACAAATGCTACACGTCTCATACAAAAAACTAGCTAATAATTGATATACATTCACCTAACAACACCAATTTCAGCAGACATATCAATCTAATATTATGGTCTCCGGTGGTCCAGTAGATTGAGCGTTCACTTGATTCAGAATTCTGGCGCTTTTCCTTATATATGGTCTCGCAGCGATAGGCTTTAGAGGAGTTGTTGTAGCCTGAGATGACTGAACCTGACGTTGTAATAGTGGCTTTGGCTTCATCGCAACATGCTTTCGAGGAGGTAATGTTGCGCAGGATGATTAAGATTGGGAACTTGCCTTGGGTTGTGATGGTGCCTTTCGCTTTAAACGAAGACGCTTCTGAGTTATTGTAGCCTTAAATGACTAAGCTTCGGAATTAGCTTGAGGTTGCGATAATGGCTTTGGCTTCAGCGCAATATGCTTTCGAGGAGGTAATGTTACACGAGATGATTGAGGTTGGGAACTTACCTGGGGTTGTGATGGTGCCTTTCGCTTTAAACCAAGATGCTTCTGAGCTATTGTAGCTTGAGATGACTGAGTTTGAGAACTGGCCTGAGGTTGTGATAGTGTCGTTGGCTTCATTGCAACGTGCTTTGGAGGAGCTACTGTTGCATGATATGACTGACGTTGTGAAGTGGCCTTGGGTTGTAATAGTGGCTTCGGCGTCACCGCAATTTGTTTTCGAGGAGCTGCTGATATATGATATGACTAAGGTTGTGCACTGACTTGGGAATGCACCTTTGCTGTTGACGTAGCTCTTGTGACTACCTCTTTCTCCGATAGGTTAACGATTCTTGCACCAATTGTATTAGGCTACATAAGAATGAGTATCTTTTTAGCTTAAGGAGATAAGTAATTGCTATTATAAAAATGTAAAAATATTACTCACCTTGCGAATATGAAAGTTTGTCATAGGATTTGCGTCAACACCCAACCCTATCATTTTCATCCTCTTAGCTTGTGATTCTCTCTGTATGATGCAATTTTCAATGGTAGGTCTTTTAAACTGAAATAATAGAAAATTCATTCAACATGAGAACGTAGTCACAATACATGTATACTTGGGGATTGAGGTATTACTCACCGGAATTTTTTCACGTCTATGCTTAGCCATTATATTGGCCAGTGCACTGCCTTCCCCTTGATTCGAACGAACTTCACCAAAAGCATTGGCCTCACCACTACATCCTCTAACATCAGTACTAGCATGAGCAGAAGCAGTGGCACTATATTCTCTTACATTTGTACGAGCACTACATTCTCTTACATCTGCACTAGTCTGAGCAGAAGTATTAACATGCCCACTATTGTCTCCTATTGAATTGGCATTTGCAGAAGCATTGGCATGGCTTTTGGATCCTCCTTCAGCTACGCTTGTCGTTACTTTAGCTTTAGCATGAATATATATTCAAAATTACTAAATTTGAATCTTGATATACAAAACTTACAATAATGGTTAGATGACAACTTGTCTTTTTCTGACCCTTGGACCAGTGGAATTAGCTTGAGATTGAGCATAAGTTTCAGCTGTACTTGCATTGGCATGAGCACTGGATGTACATACATTAACCTGAGCATTGAATGTACGTACATTGGCCTCAGCACTGGATGTACATACATTGGCCCCAGCATTGGCCTGAGAAGCACATATTAAGTATTGATTAACAACATGTTAAAGTGACATGCCCAAAGATTAAGATGATCGCTTAGTTGAGGAAATACCTTTTTTAAAGGACATCCCTTGCAGTTATGTCCAATTTGTTTGCAAGCAGAACAAGTCATTTGCTTACCCTCTTTAGTCATTCTATCACCTCTTACAAGCTCAATTGGTTGCTTTCTTCTACTCCTTTTTGGCCTACCAGACATGTTCTTCATTGGTGGGGGTTGAGGAGCTTCTTTATTGGTTTTATTCCAAAATTTCTGTCCTCTCACTGTAGGCATCATGAATTGATAAGCACTTAGATACTTTTCCTTGTTAAAGCATTCGGCTAGATAGTCGGTCGGATCATTTCTCTTATGGTGTATTGTACAAATGGCATGACAACATGGAATTCCACTAAGTTTCCAAGCTCTACAAGAACAAGTTTCTAAATTCAAATCAACAACATATTTGTCACCATCTTCTGTAATCTCATATCCTTCATTTCCATTCCATATCAAATGGCAATACCTACTAGCAGATGTATTCTCATGTAACTTACGCATAATTCTTGGACCGTAATTTCTAGTCTACCTAGCACATTCATCCCTCTAAGTATGCATTCTATTCATAACCATGATTCTAATATCCTCCAACATACTCACAATGGCCTTGCACCTAGCTTCCACACACCTGCCATTGAACTCTTCACTCAGATTATTATCAACGATATCACATTTAATGTCGGTGTCAAAGAAGGCTTTGCACCAATGTTTTGACTCAATACGGAATAAGTCATCATGACCTTCCCGAGTCAATTCCTTCAACCTCTGTCTATGCATCTCGAAATCTGACATAATATTGCTCTTGACACATCTCCAAAATTGCCTTAGCAACTGTTTTCCTTTGTATTTTTGAGCCCAGTTAGAATAAATGTGCCTTGCACACATCCTATGCTCTGCATTTGGCAACAATTCAGTTACAAATTGGACGAGACCCTGACAATTACCGAAAAGAAAAATATGAAAACAGAAAGAAAAACATTGTAATGTCATAATCAATTTACAAATGAAAACAGAAAAAAAAAGAAAAAAAAAGCATACCTTTTGTTGATCACTTATCAACGCCCATCCATCACCATTACATATATCGAGGTCTGATTTCAACAATTCGGTAAACCAAGTCCATGTATCCTTATTCTCGATTCTTACCACTGCCCATGCCACTGGATACATTTGATTGTTGCCATCCCTTCCGACGGCACATAACAATTCACTCTTGATCAAACCTCTCAAAAAACATCCATCTAATTCAATGATCTTCCTATATCCAACCAAAAAACCTTTCTTGCAAGCATCAAAGCAAATGTAAACCCTATCAAATATTGGTAGAGAATTTGGCAATGGCCTTTCAACTTTCAATTTAAAATTGCTTGAAGGGCTTGCAGTGTAAAGCTCTCCCAAGTAGTCGTGTATCTGTGCATATTCCTTCTTGTAATTGCCTTGCAGTTCCTTCAATACTTTCAGCTTTGTTCTCCTACACTGACTGAAAGTGACATTTACTCCAAGTTGTTCTCTAACTAATTTCTTTAACTCAAGTGCTTTGATTTTAGGTATTGCAGAACTGAGATTCATGAAGTGCTTAGCTAAATAAGTGCTAGATACTCTTATTCTCGAAAGTGATACTATATATATGCTGATTTACATACATTCTCAAATGAAATGACCCAGTTTTGCTATTAAGAGCACCATAGATCATCCAGTTACAATTTTTCTGGCCACACCTGGCTCTTACAACACTTTTTGTGTTCTTAGTGTATTTGATTGCTCTTTGCTCAGTCACAAAATACTTCAAAATTGCATTCTTGAACTCAGTTGCATCCTCAAATGTCATGCCAACAATAAATTTTGGATTTATACCACTTTGATCATATGATGGGAACCTACTTCTCCTCCTTGAAATAACATCAACCTCTTCACCACCCTCATCATTTAAAATTGATTGAAGACTATCTTCCTCATCTGAATCAGTATACTCTGTTTCATACCTAGAATCATCTAATGATTGAGCCTCATCCACAATCGGTGATTGGAAAGTACTAGTTGCCTCACTATAATTTAAAATTTGGAGCCTATGTCTTGCTGAAAATTCAATTAATTTTTTCCTTGCATCAACCAGTTCAAAGTCGTCATCATCACTCGACTGTTCCATATCCACCAAAATATGTGCATCATCATCCTCTTCCTCATCTAGATCCCTCTTGGTAACTTCAGCCCGATTCTCGTCATCATCAGTATTCCTAATCACATTAGACATACCTCCAGTTTTCATCTCAACACCCCCCATCTCAGCTCCTGCCTTTTCATTATCAACATGCTTAACATATAGAGTAATATTTTCAGAGCACAGATGATGATAAAATAGATCTATCACATCAGCGTTATCCCATAAATACCTAAGAGTTACTTCGTCTACAAGAGTCTTACTTCCAAGAACTCTGTAAAAGAGTTTCTCTACTCTACACACACCCAAAGCCTCAATAGCTTCAATTATACTAGACAGTAAAGGCTTACTTAAACTTATTTCAGCAATATCAGCCCTTCCACCTATGTATTCCAATGGTGGGCCAATTTTAAATTTACCTCCATAGCGAACAGTGACATAAACTTTGTTCTCGGCCATTGGACCTACAAGGGAACAGAAACAAAAACCAGAGCACTTTCAATCATCAAATTGTTGAAACAATGTTTAAGTTCTAAATTGAAGATATTTTTATAAAAGACTAACAATCAATACAGAAACAGCAAATTAGCATAATCCGTTTTACAACCACAATGCAACTACATGATCAATAGTGAGAGTAATGTTCTAATTTGCTACAATGTTATAATTTATTGCAAGAATTAGAAAATGCAAAACAACCATAACGCAGAGAGTAAAACGCCGCTATAATGTAGAGAGCAAAACACCTTTGCAAAAAAAAAAAAATGGTAATATTATTATGACATACCCAAATGTTGTAATGTAGAAAGTGATACCTGCATGAGGAGTCACCATCGCCGTCCCTAATGCCGATCGCTCTGCCGTTGAGACACCGCGATGCCCACAAGACATATCTTTGCACGAACTCGCAATCATCAAAGAAGAGAACATAAAGTTGATGTGTGTCAAACTCGAGCTTTCTAAGCTCCAAATAATGAAGAAATGAGAACGCTAACTGACATCGTTTTACATAATGCAGAGATTAAAGCACCTTTGCAAAACAAAACAAAAAAATCGTAGCATTACCATGAGATACCCAAATGTTATAATGCAAAGAGCGATACCTGCGTGAGGAGGAGTCGCCATCGTCTTCGCCGACCCTGTCGTCGTCCCCGACGCCAATCGCTTCACTGCTAAGATTTCCAGACTCCCGCAAAGAGGTCTTCACACGAACTCGCAATCGTCAAAGGAAGGAAAGAACACAAACTCACTACGAGCGTCGAACTTGAGGTCGATGAGGACCCAAATCGCAAGAGAACCGCAAATCATCAAATTTGGGGCTTAGGGTTCGAACGAATTCGATTTAGGACTTAGGGTACGGATGAATTCGATTTGGGGCTTAGGGTTCGGACAAGTTCGATTTGGGGCTTAGGATTCGGACGAGTTCAATTTGGGGCTTAGGGGATACTCGGAAAGCGAAAGAATACGTAGAGATGGAGAGGGGAGGGAGAACACGATGATGAAGAAGACGTACAGACGGAGGGGGAGATGATGTCGTGGTGAAGGAGAAAGGAGGAGACGGCATCGTGGTGAAGGAGAAAGGAGGAGACGGTGTCGTGGCGAAGGAGAAAGGAGGAGACGACGTCGTTCTGCATGCGTGGCTTTTTTTTTTTAAAACTATTCGCAACGGAGGAGAGAGAAACGATTAAAAAAAGCCACGCGGGGGCCACGTCAGCTTTTTCCTTTAAGAAATTAGACGGCGTCGATTTTAGGACTCGTTTGAAACATTTTGACAAGTTGTAGGACTGAAATGCATTTTTTGCAAGTTTTAGGACTGAAATGCATTTTCGTGACAAGTTCTAGGACTTCTGGAACACTTATCCCTATTATATTTTACGTAACCTAGAAACATCCTGTAAGTCAAGCAAATTTCGTATACAGATCAACAACTATCTATTTGTTGAAATGTATTATAGGATCATTTCTTTTTGCTCTATTATATCTCTGATGAAGTTGTTTTTTATGTTAATGTGCTTCATCTTGCTATAATACTTGGAATCTTTCACGTAGGCAATGACTGTTTGACATCACAATAAACCGTCACTAATCTTGGAACCTTAGTGACAATAACTAAATTTCCTAAGAAATGTTTTAGCTACGTTACTTATTGCATTGCGATAGAGCATGTAATAAATTTTGCCTCAATCATAAATAAGGCTATGCATATTTATTTTTTTACTATTCCAAGAAATTCGTCTTAATTGAGTAATAGCGCATATTTAGAAGTCAATTTATGCTCATTTAGGTCTCCTCCTTAATCATTCCCTTGATAAAAAAGTAGATAGTTCATGGTGCTTTTCAAGTATCTCAAGATTCTCTTTACTACTTTCTAATGTACTTAAGTAGGATTTGATTGATATTGGCTCACCAACCCCATGGCATGACATATGTCGAGACAAATACACATTATAATATATATCAAACTTCTGACCGCACTAGCATAAGGAACAATTTCCATTTTTTTCTTTTCTTTTGTAGTCTTAGTACACATTTAGTATTTAAGCATTTGCCTTGTGTGATAGGGTAAATAATGGGATTACAATACTACATATTGAAACGCTAAAGAATTTTCATTATATAAGACTCTTGTGACAAGGTAAGGAATTCCTTTGATCGATCTTTCGATCTTAACTCCTTATTCCTAATATATAAGCAGTTTCTCTCATGTCATTCATTTCAAAGTTAGAGGACAACCATTCTTTTATTATAATAACCAAACATTTGTTATTCCTAGCCAATATTATATCGTCCACATAAAGTGATGAAATCACAAATTTATTTTCAGATTATTTGACATATACACAATGATATTCTTCGATCATCGTGAACTTAAAAGAAGTTATTGCTTGATGAAAACAAAAATATCACTATCTAAATAATTGCTTGAGGACATATATTGAGCAATAAAATTTGCAAATTTTATATTTCTGACTTTTAGCTGTGAAACTTATTTGTTACTTCATATAGATTTCTTTATTTAGTTCTCCATTGAAAAATGCCTTATTTATATCTATTTAATGTAATTTTAGGTCAAAATATACGACAATGGTTAAGATAAGGCGTATAGAGATAAATCTTACAACTAATGAAAATGTTTCCTATAATCTATACCTTCTTATTGAGTATAGCCTTTCGCCATAAGATGAGCCTTATACTTTTCAATGGATCATTCGCCTTTCGTTTAATCTTGAAAACTCATTTATTTTCAATAGCGTTGCGATTGGGTGGCAGATCAACTAAATCCCTGACGTAATTTACCCTCATTAACCCTATTTCATCTTCTAAAACTTTTCCCTATTATTTCTTATTAGAGCATGAGAGAATTTTTTAGACAGCCTTAAGCTTAACATCGTCTTACGAAGCAATCATAAATGACTTCTCTTCAGTCTCAATATAACGACAGAGAATACTTTTACATAACTGAATCCCTTTTGAATTCAGTTCACTATGCGATACGATATTCCCATTTGGTCTTGTATGTTGAGGTAAATTTTTATTTTTTTCGATAACATTAGCGGGTATGTTATTGAAATCTTCCATTTCATATAACTAGAAATTCTTATTAATCTCACCTCCATTAGGAAAATTATTTTTTAAGAACATGACATCTCGTGACTCCATTTTAATCACACTTCCATCAACTTATTCACCTATGAATACGTACTCCTTGAAGTATTTAGAATATCTTATAAAGATATATTTCTTCCATTTATGGCCTAATTTACTATATTTATGGGAAAAAGTATAAATATAAGCTATACATTCCTAAGGTCGTAAATTACTGAAGTCTGGTTTCCTACCACAACTCATAATGGGTGAAATTGACTAACTAGAAGGCATATGGTTAAATATATAGGTAGCAGTCAATAGGTAAATTACTTGTGCCACTATAGACTTAACCATCTCCAATATGGTTCTATTTATTCTCTCAGCAACTCCATTTTGTGGCGCAGTATTAGGAATAATCAATTGTTTTACAATTTCATTTTCATCACAAATAGTCTTGAATTGTTCAAATAGATATTCATGTTTATGATCGGTTCTTAATGCTTTTATTGTTTTGTTCAACCGATTCTCTACCAACAATATATAGTTTAAAGTAATGTAAGGCTTCCGACTTATGGAAGATCGGAAAGACATAACCGAAATTCATGAAATCATCTATAAAAGTAAAGAAATATGAGACTTCATTCCTTATTCTCGTGTTCAATCAACCATAAATGTTAAAATATATGAGTTATAATAGAAGTTTAGCTTTGGTCCTTTACAATTGTTTTCAAGTTGTTTTTCCTACTGGATAATATTCATATATGGGTAAATCAACATTAGCAGGTGACCTTAAAAGACCTTTTGTAGCTAACATTAACATTCTTTATAATCCAATGTGACTTAGTTTAGCATGCCAAATACCCGTATCAATCTTAAGATTACTATAAGATGCAATTAAAGAAAAACAATCATCAACATTAATACTGTACACATAACAGTCAATATTTAATACCATAAAATCATTAAATACATGATTAGAATCATAATAAACTATTTCAAACAAAATGTCAACACAATCACCATGAAAAGTCAATACATAACATAAGTTAAGAATAATAACTGTCGCGATCAAAATTTCGGATCAACCACCTAGAGTTTGGCTAATGGATTACTAAGTCTAAACTTACCTCGAGCTCTCCCAAGCCCATACCAATTCGTGACTTAGGTTGAAGTTCTTAACATGCAAATGATTTTTCAGTTAGGAGTCGTCACTAATATATTTTTTGAGGGTCGATTAAAAGCCCAAGTAAAGTAACGGAAGATTTATTTTGTTCTAGATTATAAGTTCAGGGACTTGATTATGTTAGATTTCTTTAACGTCATTTCGATACCTTTCTTTTTTATTTTTATTTTTTTGAAAAATGTTTCGCAAACAACTTGAATTAATTTTAATTTACCTCCCTAGCATGTGAGATGGCCATATGGATGTGCAAACCATTAATTTAATACCTAAGAAAGCCATGAGTAAATTACGGGATTTGTCTCGTAGCGACGAAAGCATTTGTAATGTTAGCTCAAAATTCACATCAAATGCCCTAGATTTGATTTGCAATCACTAAATCTTTTTTTAGGATTTTCTCTTGTTTAATAAAAAATATCTAAGCTATATGCAATGCAATCTAACCAAATGATTTAATTCTAATGACGGGCAATTTCTAATTAAATGGACCTAGCAACAATCACTAAATGACATGCATTTTATGAACCTAGTTCTATATGACATGCGCATGATATTTTTGTATTTTTTTTTATAAAAATTTGTAATTACAAATTGCTAAAAAATAAAAATCTAACTAAAGCGAGATATTATCTATTCTAGATACCTTCTAAATATGCATTTTAAAAAAAATCTAACTAACCTATCATGCAATCAATTATAATCTACATAAAATGCAAATGCAATCGTTTTGTATTTTCGAGATAAACAAAACAATTAAGAGATAAACACTAAATCATCCATGATCATAAAAAATGTTATCCACCACTCAAATGTTATCTCGCTAATAAAATCAATAAATTGATCTTAAACCTTAAAGATCAATATATCAATTTTATTCCTCACAGTAAATAATTATTCCATCTAAAGCCTTATAGATGGAATAAAAATTCGTGCGGTTGCTAATTGGATGCTACATCAGGGATTTCAACCATGCATCGAGAACTAAATCAAACAAAGAGACAAAATATCAAAAACTAAAACAAGATAAAATAAATCTACCTAATAAAATAAAATAGATCTCTACCTAAATTTGAATTTTTTCAAAAATCCAATTGATAGAATGGACCAATGATGGGCGCGACACAACACGGCACGGTTCTGGCTGTAGCGGTATCTCGGCGTGGCTTGACAAAGCCACGACAATTCAATAGGCTATCATTTGGGACACCAAGAAATCTATGGTGTCAAGTTGAACAGGGAGCAGCAACATCGATGCAACAAGACCAGCAAGCTTCACCAATGTTGGGCTGGGCTGTGATGGGCACGATTCAGGCCTAAAGAACCGGCGAACGCTTTTGCAATAATGAACGGATGTTGGAGACGATGTTGCTCAGTCCTCCTTGAAATGCACCTGGACTGTTGGCAGAAGTTAGGTTGCAGTGGGATGACAGCAAAACTCCTAGTGGGGCAGTAACGGGAGCAGCACCTAGCGCCTCTCACGGACACAACATAAGCACCGAAAAAGAGCTGTGGGTGACTTGCGGGATGTTGAACTTAGCAAGAAAACTAGACTGCTCGCCTTGGCAAGGAAATCTAGAGCGTCGGGTAACTTCGAGACCATGCTTGGACTGACACCAAGAGACCGAAAAGGGTGCAGACTTGATGGATGATCGACAGTCAGTCGTTGAAGCAAGAAGCCAGCATGGGTCTGTAGCAGGTGAGACCCAGCAGAGGCTTGATGGTGGCAGGGGATTCGTTGAGCAGGAGTGACAAGGCTAGTGGCAACGGTAGAGGAGCAGCGGAACGTGGAAGGAGTGTCTCCTCTCAATTCTCTCGTGTGTTTCTCAATTTTTTGTCGTGTACTTAATTGTGTGTACCCCAAAATCTTACACGAACAACCTATTTATAGGCCACCAATTAGGGTTTCAATTTTTCCAAATCGATATCCACGAAAATTCTTTTTCCAAACGCAATATTCGTTTTGCCGAACGTAATATTTGCTTTTCACATATGCCCTATCCAAAAATTCATCATATCCCAGAAAAATTTCAAATTCCTATTTATCATGATATAATTTTTTATCATTAATTTTTGGGTCAATTTGCTTGCTTCGTGGGCTTAGTCCGGCTTGCCAAATTAAAACTCAAAATTACTAATTCGAACCCACCCATCACCGATCCAATAAAAATGCAAAAAATGCATATAAATCTATATGCTATGCAATTAATATATTTTTCAGGGATAAAATTAACTCTTAATTTTTAATGCGATAAATGACTAAATGGGTTGCCAAAATTTAGGTGTCAACAATAACTATAAAGACCAAATTTCTGTAGAATATCATAAACTTAGAGGATATTATGTAGGAATAGGTTTTGACTAAAACATAAAATTAATTTACATGTGCTGATACTCGTCACTTCAATTATTGAGTTGTTCCCAATATATAACTATCTTCTTCCAAATTGTATCCAACGATACTCTATAAATGCTTATCGGTCTCTAACTACGCGTTATGTTGCTCTCGAGTCTAGAGTTCATATTAGATGTGATTCAGTAAGCATTATAATGCTAGAAACAAAAGCATCATTTAAAGTAATTGATCAATCGAATACCTCTTTTAGCTCTATACATTCACGAGGGAAGTGACCTGACTTGCCATAATCGTAGTACTTCATTTTAATATTATCCTTCTTCCCATAATGCTTCTTGCATTAGAGGGTCTTAGCTCTCTTGTGTGCTTAATCAGACTCCTTCCATTTGTTGTTGAATTTATGGTTCTCCTCATGCTTGAAACTCGAAGCTTTGCACAAACTCAATTTAGCAACATAAGTATGGGTAGAGCATCTCGGAACACTAGATGCTCATCCTCTAATTTCAAAGGACATGCTATATCATTAAAAACGATGATATTGTCATTGTGCGTCATGTTGATTTTCATATGCTCTCAACTGTTAAAAAGAGATCTTATAACAACTTGAACTTACTGTTCATTAGTAAGAGTGTGACTTGTCGACTTCAACTCATAAATCATGTTTGACATTTCCCGAACATGCTACATCATCGTTAGATTTAGGCGCTTTTGGTATGTGTCAAATTTGATGATAAGTCTCCTTAATTTAGTGACAGACTTATCTTTCAAGACAACCTACATTATTGAAACTTTTTCATAACCTTTAAAGTTATATATGAGATCATTTTGGATACAATTCAGCAACGTGATTTTAGCAATACTATTTTTTTTTTTTTAACTTGATAAGTTTATTGATCTCTTCTATGCTAAACTAAGGTCCGATGCTCAGATTCGTCCATAATGTGGTTGAGAGTTCCCAAAACCTCTTGCTTCTTAAGGATATGCTGAACTTTTCGATACCAAATATCATAATTGTCATCCTTCAGCTTTTCACCCTTATTGAGGTTAGTCATAATGATCTCGGATGCCGAAACCATAATTAGTTGCTACTACACATTAACATAATAAACGCAAAATCAATATTAACACATTTTCTAAAGTAACACACATATTTTTAATTTGCAATAAAAACAAACTAAATTAATGATAATTTAACAAAAGGCACTGAAATGAAAGTTCACTATATTACCAATCAACTTTTGTGTACTATTGTTCTACTATCATTAACTAGTTTAATTTGTGCAAATTGTAAATTCTAGGTGAGAATTTTTTCGAATTCTACTAACTTACGAACTCCCATAAAAAAAAAAATTCATGATCCCATATAATTTCCACATTTTTCTATTAATATCATAAGGCATAACATGATATTAATCAACATACAAAACATTCATACAATAACTATAATCGAAAGCAAAATTCACAATATAATGAAAAAATCAAGGATCCCCAACCAATATTTGAGTTTGCATGGAACCAAGAAATTGCTAGCACGTTCAATCATATACATGCTATTATCTAACCAAGCTCTATGCAACATATATGTGGCCATTTACATGCAAGCTAGCTTATGTATTTCCAAAACCATAGAAAAATACAAGTTAAAGGGAATAAACAATGTACTTGTACCCCAAAAATACGCTTGCATAAGGTTTTGTATGCATTTTTATACATTAGAAAGCCTTAAACATGTAAAATAACTATACAACAATGTAGAACATATCCATACGAACCAAACACTACCTCCCATGCGCCGATCGAACCTCCCACATGTCCACACGCATCGCTTGGCATATGCACCAGCAAGCTAATAAGTAGGGGTGATCGGTTCCCGGTTCGGTCCGGTTTCACCTTGGAACCGGGAACCGGACCGGGAGCACCGATTCCCAAAATTGCGAACCGTGGACCGGACCGTTTGGCCTAGGACCGAGAACCGGATCGGACCATCGGTTCCGGTCCGGTCCGGTCCGGTCCAACAAAATCGGCTCTACTTTTTTGCACTAGAGATTGACCGCCATGGACGTCGTCTACGCCTTCAAGAGGTAGGGCAGGACTCTCTATGGCTTTAGCGGTTAATTGCGTTTGGGAGGTGTTTCGCTTCGATGCGCTTGTTGTTGAATTGGGTATCATTGTGGATGGTTATGGCGCTTTAGGGTTAGGGCTTTTGATTTGGTTTTGAATCGAAGTCACGTGTAATGTGAATACTTTAATGAGAAGTTAGTGTTCGCGGGGGTCAATTTCTGCGTCAAATTCGTTTGGCAATTATCCTTTTCATTTTAAATCGTTTGTACTCTGTTTGTCATCATTCGTGATTGCTTACCCATCTCTCGCTAAAATTGTTAATAGTGGCAAAATTGAATTGGCTTATCTTTTTTCACATTTCGTAAGTTCGTAGTTGCTTTGGAGTCTCTTGCTAGCTCGTGCTTCTCTTTGGTGTTATTGGCGAGGCAATCTCGTGTCCTTGTGTTTTACAAGTCATGTAGCTCGTATGTTAATAGGTGAAGTTGTGTTTCAATTGCAACTGAACTCGAATCTGTTAGCCTTAGCATTTTGGTGATTTATAAACATCAAACTAGTTGCAGGTTGAAGCGAGCTTTAAAAATGAGATTGGGGTTGATAAGCATATAGATCGATTGTTGCAATTTAATTGGCGTGTTTTTTGTTGGCCATGATCACTGCAGAACCGACATTCTTGTTTTCAGGACTTGAATATGAGGTTTTGGAAGTTGTCTTTTTGTTTCCTTTGCTCGGCTCTTCGCTTGTTGGGTGATCCGGAAATGCTTCGTTGGACCTGGCAAAGAGCTGTATTCGGCACTTGAATTGGCCAAGTAGCCGTCGAGCTAAATTCGCCCTTTCTTGATTCATCCGAAATGGATCTTTGCACACATATATAGTAAGATCAATTGGGTTTGGCATGTTTTGCGTTAATCCCACGTAGAGTAGAAGATGAAATTAACAGAGAGATTTTTTCTATAAATAAAAAAGTAACAAAAGGGTTTTAATGGTCTCTTGGCCATATAAGAGGTTGCTTCCTCAAATTACAATTTTGATTGCAATAAGTTATCATGTTTATATATTTTATTAATTCTATGTATATAAATTATAAATAAAAAAATTTGGTTCGGTCCGGTCGGTCCGGTTTGGTCCGGTTCCCACCTTGGAACCGGGAACCGGACCGCCGACCGTGGGAACCGCCCAAAACCAGCCGGTCCGGTCCGGTCCGGCTGGTTCCCGGTTCGGGCGGTTCCCGTTGCACACCCCTACTAATAAGGCTCCTAGCCGATCCAATTGATTAATCATGTCCTACCAGTTGACCAGTAAGCCGGGTTAGGTCACCGAACGGGTCGAGTTAGAGGTTGGCTTGAGTTGCTAGATGGTCATTGAATGGCGAACGGCTGGTGGTTGATGTCATCAATAACATTATTGGGACAGTTACCTACCATTGGCTGATGTCATCTTTGGTGTTAGCATGCGTCGGTTTGCTGACAGCCGTGGCTTTTGGCATTTTTCGTCAATGTTTGACCCGTCATTCTTTTTGTCTCAATGAGTTCTTTCACCTTGTATATTCAAAAGTTGATTTTGACAAAAACAATTCTGAAAAATGGCCAAAATCATATAGGGATTCGTGATCTTCGAACCTGTTCTTCATTTCTATTCATTTTTGACAATTCACATTGCAATTTTCGAGCAATGAACATCTGGATGATATGAAATTCATCCTCATGATCCTCATATCCAACAGCAAGTGAAAAAGCTTCAACAAAAAAAAACAAGACAAAGATTATAACACAAGCTTTGATACCAATATAAGAAGAAGAGTCGGCGAAAGAAAACGACTAACTTCCTCGATGCATAATGAACAAATTACCCAGGACTAAACATTAAATCACGAGCGAATGACAAACGATACAACTTCACAATCGTCCAAACGCAATCACGAGGAAAACATTCAAGCTCCACAGCGTTTATGCCTATTGTCTTCTCAAAGCAATAATGAAATGCTTTTTGTTCTTTGATAGAGAGAGGAGAAGAAGAAAAAACAACTTCTTTTAGAATGTTTTTTCTGCAAAACATTATGATGGTTATCTCTAAAATTTATTTATAACTTTCCTCATACTCTTTCAAATTTTGTCTTTCCATCATATCACATGAAGATGAGCCAGTGCGGTCTAATCACACCTCATCATGGATGTACCATGAAAATTTAATAGCTTACAAAAAGTCAAACCACTATAATCTTTTGTGTGCAATTCTTTATCCCTTACTATCTTTATTATTAATTGTGATAGAATTGCACGTCGGTAAGATCTGACCTCTATCACTTTTGTCACCAGAAGTTATTTCGCTACAATATTAGTTTGAATTCTTTCATTTCTATAATATCACGTATTCACCATCCTTTAGGTGAAATGGATGAAATATTGATGGAAAATGAAAGCACAAACACTTAGAACTCTCACTTAGCTATGCGACAAGAAGCACACTATTTTCCTTTTCTTTTTTTTTTAATCTCCCATTGATCCCTAATTAATTTTATTAACAATCTTATTGAAAAAAATTATGTTGATGCTTGGCCATGACCATTTACTGTTGTTCCTTAACAATCTCCGTCTTCGGGCGGGCAATTAATGTAATTGATTAACTAGACATGAGCTCGCGTACTGCTCAATAGCCTAGCCAACCTAGAAAGTCTATCGAAATCATTTAGTGGTGGAAAAGGTCAATAAGTCTGCATTTATAGGACCTTCGACAAATTAGAACCATTATGTATTTACTGAAAAAAAGTACAACCCAAGTGCCAAAACTATGCACGAAATGACACTTAAGTGCCAAAAATTAGGAAAGTGACACTTAAGTACCACTTTTCAAAAAAAGTGGCACACTAAAATGTCATTTCTGATGAATCCCACTGGAAATCCTACGTGGCAATATTTTTATTATTTTTTTCGTCTACGTGGCTCGCCGGAATGTTAACTCAATAGACAAAGCCAAAAATGACATTGTTTTTAAGCGAATTCAAATATTGATATAAAATTAATTTAATTAAATTATAAAAATAAATTATTATTATTTTAACAAAATAATATTTTTAAAAAATGTGGGGAGAGGAGGCAGCGGCGGGCCGAGCCCTTGCCGCCGTTGCCTCCCCACCGTTGTCGGGAAGGGCCAGTGATGGTGGGGGGAAGGTCAGCTGGGGTCGTCGGCCCCCAGCCGACTGGTAGCGAGGGTCGCGAGCCCTCGCCTAAATCTGGGGTGAGGGTCGTAGCCCTCGCCTAGATCCGACGAGGGCTCCTGGGCCCTTGCCGCCTCCTCGCTGTCGCTGGGAAGGGCTGGCGACGGAAGGGGGAGGGTCGATCGAGGTCGCCAGCTCACGACCGACCAGCTTTGGGCAAGGGCTGTGAGCCCTTGCCTAGATCTCGATGAGGGCTCGCAGGCCCTCGCCGCCTCTTTTTGCCGCGGGCCGGAAGGGCCGACGATGGAGGGGGAGGGTTGGCCGGGGCCGGCGACCCCACCGACCCTCCCCCTCCATCACCGAGTCCTTCCCGGCGGCGGCGAGGGCTCAACTATCTCCCTCCCCCCTTTTTTTTTTTAATTATTATTATTATTATTATTATTATTATTATTATTATTTATTAAATATTTAAATTTGTATTTTAAAATGTTTTAAATAAATTTAGTTTTAAATTTAATTTGATCAATTTTTATATTAAATTTTTACCACGTACGAGGCAAAACGACGTCGTGTTTGCATTTTTTAGCCACATCAACGTGTAAACAACGTCATTTTGCACTTAGCTCGTCGGAAAATCGCCATGTCAACATTTTGGCCGAATTGGCATTTAAGTGATTCATTTGCTCCGATTTTGGTACTTAAGTGTCACTTTATTAAGTTTCGGTATTTAAGTGTCCATTCGTGCCAAGTTTTGGTACTCTAGGTGTCTGTGGTTCGTATTTTGCCTTGATAAGTGGCACGACCCGGTGAGAAAGGGAAGCATGAGCAAAAGAATGTCAACGTCTAAAATATAAAGTCAACAATGGGAGTAGTAAGCATGTAGTAGTACTACAAAAATTGAAGTACTTTTCATGGAGAAAAGTCAGTAGCAAACCCAATACAAAGCTTGCTACTTTTTACCATGTCTCCAATAATTTCTGCAGCATGAAATCTCAATCCAAATCGGGTCAAACTCGGTTTTGGGTCATCTATGGTTCATGCTGCTGTTTTGGAATCATAGAATTCATCAAAAGATACCAGAAGCGCACAAGTGGTGCTAATAATTTTTTGTACTTACTCATTCTTATCCATAATATAAACATCCAAATCTTCAATTTGACTAATCTCTACAAAAGGACTAGAGTGTTGAGCCTACATGACTACACAATAAAATATCATTCGAACACGTTGGACTAACCCTCAATTTATATATGTGTTATTTCAAAGTTTGATCCATCTAAATTGATAGGTGGTGCATAAAGAGGTTATTATAAATTTGAAGACAAGTATTATGCTGCTGAGTTTGACTTGGGGTAGCGATGCACCATGTGCCTTGCTCTTCTCCCCTCGTTCTCACGATCGAGGCCAGTTTTAGACCGCCTATGTCTACTCTCCCGCATTGACAGCCCATTGACTAGATTTCACTATGAATCAAAAGAGATTTTACAGTCTTACATCCTTGATTCCATAGTGTAGAAACTCTACTACACTTTCTCAAGGTCTCACAAGTATTTGATCTCTCTTTTGAGTACAGCTTAATATCAACAAATTGTAACAGTAAAGAACTAGGAGTTTCAGACTTTAGAATTTTTCTTTCATGCACACACTCGAATAACTTGAGTGTCATCCTTATATACTCCTTTATGTCATTATAACATTTGGCACATTCTAAAGGAGTTTTTCCAATCTACCTGTTGGGCATAATCAATTAAGAAGATCTCAAATTATTTAAGGAATGTGATGATAGCCCACCAATTATGCTCGCCCATACAATCAAGATCTAGGTTTCCATAAGTAGAATCTTTCAAGTATACTTCGCCAATCAACATATCTAAATATTCAAATTGATTTCAATAAGAATAATTGATCACGAGATGCTATTTCCAGCAGTGAGAATTTTTCAACCGTACGAACCAAATCTTTAAAGATATACTTGTATCTGGATAAGTCTTCTTCATCGGATAAATATTTTCTTCGACAGTCTGGAAACTATTAGTGAGAGCAGACTTTGATTCTTGAGTTTGGAAGTTTTCAGACTTTGACGATAGAGTCTCAAGTTTTCAGACTAGACTGATGGAAATATTTTGTCAACTTCAAAACAGATAAGGAAGTTTTCTCCAACAAAGAGAAAATTTTAAGTAATGAAGAGAAACACTTATCAAGTACAAATATTATAATGAATCGATTTTACAATATATATAGAGAGAGTTATTCAAAAGATCTTAAACTTATTATACGGTAGTTAATTCAATCAGAAATTTTTCAATTTTGCCAAATTTAATCATAGACCTTTTAACAACTTGTTTAAACCTTTTAATTGTTCCAACATAGTCTTAAACATTTTGATGATTTACTAATTTAATTTAAAACCTTTACTCATTCTAGTCAATTTTAGTTGGCATTGACTAGAACAAGATTTAGATTAGGGCAAAAACCACAAAAAAAAAACCCAAACTATATTTACAATAATGCATTTAGTCTAAACCTTTTTTTATGACATAAAATTCCCAAATTCATACACATGCAACATATTTACCTTCCATTAAAGTTCTGTCAATAAGAATTGTTAAAATTTGCCTACGTGATCATCAGAAAACGAACAATGTAAACATAGCATTCATGATATTTAAGTGAAATAAATAAGACATTATTTTACCCGAAAAATCATGTAATGGAATCTTGACGGAGAATAAATGTATTGCAATAGGCATAGTTGGATTTTTTTGTGGTTTTTTTTTTTTTTTCCTTTAGATTAATATAAGTACAAATATCTACAAATAAATTAATAATC
The DNA here is from genome assembly GCA_014182725.1 of Eucalyptus brandiana. Taxonomy (NCBI): domain Eukaryota; kingdom Viridiplantae; phylum Streptophyta; class Magnoliopsida; order Myrtales; family Myrtaceae; genus Eucalyptus; species Eucalyptus brandiana. The sequence continues at coordinate 13,537,291 of CM024675.1, forward strand.
ATTTTTAGATATCTTTATGAAAAACTTGTTTTTATAATAGCAAGAATGTCAACATAATAGTAGTCTAAATGTCATGATGTTTATTTTTATATGATTTTTAAATTCTTTCTTTTTCATTTCCTTTTCATTATTGACTTCCCGAAAATTTTCTAAAAAATAATAAATAAATCAAAAAAATTATCCACATCAATACCGATTGTGCCTCATAAGACGATCGGTATTCATGTTAGCGATGATTGCATGTTTCGTAAGACAGCCAACATCTTTGTTAACGATATCTTGACAAATATTAGTTGTCCAGTGGCATATTTTTCAAGACCCAACTTGAAGTTGAAGTTCCATATTGCTCATTTGCATTGTACTCTTAACTCAAATTGGGCATGATTTTTCCCAGAATTGTAATATGGGTTAGATAGATATGTGTTAAATATAAGCTGAGTTGGATATGAATTATTAGATTTTGATTGTATGAAAAGATAAGTTAAAACTGGTTAGGTGTGTACATTTCGGTTAATCTATTTTCGACCCAATAGAACATAAGATTTTTACCACTAATGAGCGAAATTTACAGTTGTTTTCCATTCGAGGGGGAATCCATTCTCCTGCACCTAAAGTCATCGACATCGAGCGAGGTTGCGTTCGTGTACTCGCCCGACCTTCTTGCACTAGCTGACCCCCTCACGACGCTCGGGTAAAACGTCAAGATCGTCTCCAAAGCACGCAAGACGGACGGTTCTGATCAATCGGTTGACCACGGCACTACGGTAGTCCTCGTCGCGTCCGATCACTACCCCCCCCGCCCCGCCCGGATCAAACCCCGCGCAATTTGAATTCGCTTCGCACCTTTTCACGAACCCGACAAGAGTGGCGAACACAGCATCCGCGAATTTCGAGATTTCAGAGAAATAGAGAGAGAGAGAGAGAGAGAGAGAGAGAGAGAGAGATGAAGAGGAAGAGCGGGAAGCGGGCCGGCAGCCACGGCGGCGACGGGAGGAGGAGGAGCGCCGCCGCCGCCGCCGCCGGGACGAAGGGGGCGGCGATGGAGGAGAGCTGGGAGGCCCAGCTAGGGCAGGTGTCCCTCCTCTCCCTCCGCCCCACCCACCACTACCAACACCACCGATCCTCTTCCTCCTCCGCCGATCCCGATGCCCAGCCCGAGCCCTCTCTCCGCCTCCCGGACCTCCTCGAATCCGATCCCTCCCTCCTCCCCGCCCCGGCTCACGACGCCGAGGCCGGCGCCGGCGCCGATTGCATCCTCAGCCAGGACTTCTTCTGGTAATCGACTGTTCTCCTGCGCGTGCCCATGAGCTGATTTCTGGATTTTTTTCTCTTTGGCTTTGTTGGCTTCCGTTGGAGTTTTAGCTCGATTGGTTTATATGCGGAGCTGGCGGTCCAGTTTTCCCTTGCGTTCGCCCCCGTTTAGGGAGAAAACTGGACTACGATGGACGCAAACGCTACGAGTATTGTCGTATGGGCGGTTGCTTGAATGAGATGCGGTATGGATTTGAATGTAGCATCTTTTGTATTGCGCTGCAAATCAGCAGATACCGCTTTTAAGCTGTGCTCAAAGACCGAAGTCGGAGCTTGACGTCATCATCGGTGAATCAGAATTTGAAAAATGAAGACAAAATGTAGAATTTAGGCCTTGTTTTGTATGTTGACGTGTTTACTCTGCTTTGGGCAGAATGAATGGAGTTCATTAACTTCAAGGTTTTTTTGATAACTTTGTTTTTTTGTTGTCTTTGTCTTGGATGCAGTACTCCTGATTACATCACCCCGGACAATCAAAATCTAGTGAATGGATTGGATCATACCAAGGTAAGGTAGATGGGATGTTATTCTCTGTTGTCTTACTTTGATGTAATATTTTTGGCTTAAATTTGGCTGTCCTATTCATGCAGGATAACTTTTCTTGCCCTAAATCACCAGAGAAACTTAACTCGACTAAGACCAAAAGGTTTCGGCAGGGTATGTTTTAGCTGTGCCGTTGATGCTTTTGAAAATTCTCTTTTGCATGTTAGTGACTCCGATAGATTTTTTTTTTTTGATGGCTGTGATACTATTGTAATCTGTTAACATATTTGGGGGTTCTGGGCAGTCATGAGAATGCATTGGCCTCATTGTCAAATGTCCTTATGGGCAGGATTATGAATAAATGTAGGACGCAATGGAATGCCAGGTTCATACACTTGGGATAGGCTGTGAATCTGAAGCTTTTGTCTGGGTTGACCAAAGGGACGAAAACTATTCTCCTTGGTGGGGTCCTTTAACAGAATAGTTGGATTCTACTGAGCTGGTTTAATCATTCAACCGCGTCACTCCTTAGATGGACATTTTTTCTTTTTTTGAATCAATCGATAGGGAATATCGCTAGATAAATTTTCTCTATGAGTATCATGATCTTTAGTATGCATAAAAAAGCAGGTGAGTAGTTGATGTGAATTAGAATGTGTGAGATAAATGTAGATTTGATTTTCGCTTTCAGGGATAATTCTCTAGATGTGCGGAGTTTGTGGGTTATTTATCAATGATAGTATTGAGAGAATTTTTCTTTTTAAGTATGCTGTATTCTTTTCTACAAATTCGATCAAGCCTTTGAGATCCTTATAATCATCTATAATTTTTTATCAACCTCTTTAAAGGTCCATCATTTCAGTGATGATGCTTGATCAGGTTTTGTGCTTCTACCGTTGGAAAAGTCTTTTTATTATTTATTTATTTATGGATCATATGCTATTATAAGTAATTCATAATGATTATGATAACATTATGGGAGTTTCAAAATGCTGGATCCTCCATCCAGGTTCCCTTGCTCAGGCAAGTCAAAGAATGTTCAAGGAAAGAGATCATTTGAGGACTGAATTGAGATATTATACTGAAGTCTTTGGCACATTCATATTGACACATATCATGGCCACATGATAAATGCGATCACCACTTTGCTTCTCCTGTTCAAACTTTCTAAATTGTCAATGCCCATTTTTGAGTAGTTTTGATTCAATTTTTTCATCTGCGTGCACTTACAGATTGGACATAAACAAAGATATACAGTTTAGCTCTTATCAGCCATTTCTCTTATTGATGTTGAAATTTCCAATTGTTGTAATTGTTATTAGCAGTAGTTCAAAGTTTAGGTGCTTACTGTTGTGACTTTCCTCAGATCAAGTCATCCTGAATCCTCAAAGTCCCATTTTTTCTGGAAGTCAACAAATAGAGGATCTTGCAGAGGATACTTTGGAAATTGAAGAAGCTAAAATTGAGAAAAAAGTATCAAATGGCAAGCAGCAGACACACAGTTATGTCCCACAGTCTGCCATTGCTTTACGCTGCAGGGTCATGCCCCCTCCTTGCATTAGAAATCCATATCTCAGTGATGCCTTGGAGACTGACATAGATCCTTTTGGAAATCAAAGGTCCAAATGTGCTGGTATGTGTATATGCCTGTTAATTATTGTGTCACGTGGCATGTACAAATTATAATCAGTCTTCTAAAATTGTGTGTACTATATATACCGTGTCTTAAAAGAAAAAAATATTGATAATGGAAATTGTGAATGGTTTGTTTGCTGTTTCATTTAAGATGCTTACATAAGTTTATTTTTATGCGAAAATATGCAGGCTTATTCTCTTCTATTACAGGAGGAGATGGTCTCTCACGGTACCACACTGATTTCCATGAAATTGAGGTCTCTATTCCATATTAAAGCCTTTTGCAAATATAGTATACAGCTACTCTTTAATATACAGAAATTCAAGTTTCTTTTGGGTTGACTTGTTAATTTGCAAATTCTTCCTAGCAAATTGGAGCTGGTAACTTCAGTCGTGTTTTGAAAGTTTTAAAGAGAATAGATGGTTGCTTGTATGCTGTGAAGCAAAGCATCAGGCCATTGTATCAAGATTGGGAAAGGTACTTGTGTCATGCACCGCTTTCTGACATTCACCACTTATTTGAACAGAATATGATACCCACTGTTTTGCAGGAGAAAAGCTTTGATGGAAGTACAATCTTTGGCAGCTTTAGGTATCAATGCCGGTTTCATTACCTCAATTTCGTATTCTGCTGCACGATTTTCTCTAATTATCTTTGCATGTTTGTTGCAGGCTCTCACGAGAACATTGTTGGATATTACTCTTCTTGGTTCGAAGACGAGCATCTTTACATTCAGATGGAGCTCTGTGATTACAGCTTATCTAGTCAGAAGTCTACACGTTTAACTGAATGGGATGCATTGACAGCTCTATATCAGGTTAACCACAAATTATGTGATGATAGCAATGTTTTATGATATGAATGGCCTTTATTAAGTTATTCCATCAAGCAACCCATGAAGCAATGGTCAATGCGTTCAGAATTAGAAATTGATTCTGGCGTTCAACGAGCATAGTCTCCTCTCTTCAAGTAGTAGGTTCACTTTGTAAGCAATTAAGTTGTCACTTGAATCTTGAATATACAGTGGAAAGAAAAGCAGCTTTATTTTTATTTTTATTATTATTTTTACTTTAATTGTGCTTGTCAAAGAGTTGAACTCTAGGGCTTCCATCTTTGGGGGGAAGGTGATACATGTTGAAGATCAATAGAAATCTTGTGATCACGTAATGCTGGGTAAATGTGCATTTACTTTCATTTGCAGACTGGAATAATTGACAATGGGAAATATGTCTGGCATGTGTGAGTGTAAAAATGGAGAATAAGATAGAAAAACTTGCTTGGATAGGGCTCACTACATTGCTTGTCCATGAGGTTTTACCGGTGTTCGTTGCATGCGCTATTCCATTAAATATTTTAACTGTTCAAGTGGGATTCTTTACTTCGGGTTTCTGATTGTTTCAATAATGGTGATGTACCATCCGATCATCCATCATGTCTTTTTCATCATGCTTGCATAGGGAGGGGATTTTAGGTGCTCATATTGCTCAAAGAACTTAAAAGTGGGATTTATGAATGTGGCACGTCCTTTTCCAAACAATAGGTTCAGTTACAAAAAATGAAATTGAAAAAGTTCTTCCTTCTTGGAAAGAATACTCAAACTATCAACTTCCTAGTGTGGGATTTGTGTGACCAGTGGCTATGTGAGTGCTACTGATGAGCTTCACTGGATATAGTACTTGTGTCTTTCTATTGTACTGTGGTTCACAAAGCTTCAATTATTTGTAAGATGTCGTTTTGGGTTATCAGTAATTCAAGTATCTCTGTGATCAAGTCCTGGATAGTGCAGTGAGCATGCAATGGAAAATTTGGCTATAGCTCCTTTCCTCATGACATATATAACAGCCCATATTAATTTCCTTTGACAAGATATAGTGGCCTATTGTGGATTTATTTTTCGTAATCTTTGTCATGAAGGTTAATGTTTTTTTTCTCCATGATTTACACTTGCTAATGTCAAATTACCTGCAGCTTGCGAAAGCATTGCTTTTTATGCATGAAAGAGGAATTGCCCACCTTGATGTTAAGCCGGAAAATATTTATGTCAAGAACGGCGTATACAAGCTTGGTGATTTTGGTTGTGCGACTCTCCTCAATAGCAGCCTACCTGTTGAGGAAGGTGATGCGCGGTATATGCCTCAGGAGATCCTGAATGACAATTTTGATCATCTTGATAAGGTTGATATATTCTCCATGGGAGCTTCTATGTATGAGCTTATAAGAGGGTCACCTTTGCCGGAATCTGGGCCTCAGTTTCTGAATCTTAGAGAGGGAAAGCTGCCCCTTCTCCCTGGCCATTCACTGCATTTCCAGAATTTGCTTAAGGTTCTGTGTCTTCGTTTCTTTCAATGGGACTTGTGTCTTTTTGTTTTTTGCTTTTGGGGAAAACTGTCAATTTTGTGGCTTTCTGATGTTCTTTGACTTCTTTAGGTCATGATGGATCCAGATCCAACCACCCGGCCTTCTGCGAAAGAACTAGTGGCTAATCCAATTTTTGACAGGATTCGGAGGAATGGAAAGACTTAAGCCTAGACAGTAATCAGATTTCACCACGGACATAAATAATTAACTGCAGGTGCTGAATGTATCAGTTACCAATCGGGGGAAGTTGACTACGAAGGTAGTAGGAAAATCTAGTGCCAATTTTGCTCTTTATTCTCTGGCTAATGTGTGCACCAATTTTTGTGCTGTAATGGTGCTGGATCGGTATATGGGAAAAACCTTAGAAATGGTGTTGTAAGTCCGACCCCAAGTGAAGGTCTGGTGTGTAATGGAAAAGCCATGTTCATCTCAAGAGTCCGAATGCCATTTGCTATCTGCCGTGAAGAATCTGTGGGTGCTTGCTGTTCCTACTGTTGATATTATTCATTCCATTTGTACAGACATCCACTTTAAGCTCAGAACCAGTTTGATCTGTGGGTAAGTCACCTATTTCATTTTTCTTGCAGCATGCTATACTGTTCTTCAGTCATAATTCTAGTTCAACGACTCAGGCTTTGGAGTGCCTAGTATCTGCAAAACCAATCGAGTTTGTTTAGAGCTGTCCAACTCTGGCCTTAAAAAGAAAAAAGAAAAAAAAAAATTCTTCCTACTCTAGAAATGATGAGCTTGTCCTTGAGAAGTAACTTTCTAGTTTTTATTTCAAAAGATTATGTCGATCATTTCACAAGATAGTGAGATTAAAATTAGACAACAAGAATAACGCATATTCCTTTAGAAAGACAGGTTAAAAAGATGGTTGCTAATGGAGGCACTACTTTACACTTTCCCATGGAGCACGACTACTCTAATGAATCATGTGGTGGTTCACCTTAAATCAAAGAAGTCTAGGTCATCGCCTTTTATTTTTTTTCCTCTCTTTTTTAATGGTTGATAAAGCTTCATTAATTACTCATTAGGAAATTCACCATAGCAGTGTCCCATGTCTTTACATAACAAAGACAAAAGGCAATGGGGAATGGTAGACAGCTAGTTCATACGCAAAGACTCGTTCTGGTGGGCTTTCACTATTCAATCCGCAGCACGATTTACTTTTCTCGGACAAAGGATAACTAAGACACCCTCTAAGCAGTCTAGGAGATGTGTACAATCCCTGACTAAAGATTGGATGGCCCATGGAGCTTCGGCCCGGCCCGTGATAGAGCTTTACAGAAAAGTACAGTCTGACTCGATCTGGATTGGAATATTTCCGTCGTTCAGTACCCTCGGCGAGCTTGCCCAATTGGAGCGACGTGTTTCTCCATTTCCAGACAAGGAAACGTCCAGCTCCATTATAATTGCAAAAGAAATTCGAGTTGCATCATTGGAGTGTGTACGAAATGCCTTCTGACCAAGCAACTGAAATATGTGCTGCAAAAAAGAGACTGCCCTTTCGACGAATCTCCATTACAGTCGTTGGAAAGAGAGGACTTCTTGCCGTGGCATAATTTGATAAAAGAAAGTGAGGGGACGGGAAACGTTATGCCCGAAAACTAGGAGCAATTCTCCACAATCATTAGAAATGCGATACGTTTTATACAAAAGCACATCCGCCTAAAGAGTGTTGCTTTGAACCGTATTTGCATGATCGATATGGGATTTGTGAAAGGGTCGTCAAAAGAACACTTTTGACAACGCTTGCGAGCCTAGGACCGTCGATTAATTAGTAATTAAATTGAATTTGAACAATGGTAAATCAATCAAAACATGGGTTAGTGATTAATTCTAGTTGATAATGATGAAGACTTCCATAGATGTTGCCACGCATACACATGTCGCATGTGACCATGATTAACAATAACCCAAGATTCTCTCTCCTATGAAGTCGAAAATGCTAGACAGCATTTGACTTGATCTCTTGAATCGTGTATGGTTAATATTGGGATCAATTATGATTGCAGAATTTGTCTATCCTAAGCCAAAAAATAAAAAACCGGTGTTGTAAATGAGCAGTCTCTGGAGTGCCTGTAAAATATTCATATAAAAAATCACGTCTTCATCTTAAACCACACTTTTATCTCATTTAATTATTTTAATATTAAGTATACTTTATTTTGAATAATTCAATTTTTAAAGGAACTAGTTGTACATGACACGATGGTAATGAGTGCATTTAAAATCGTGTTGTTTTCTAATCAATTGCTTAACAAGTGTTCCTTAAAACACTTTCAGTTAAAATTTTGAAATTAGCTCTTATGTAAGTAAGGATACGATTAAGAAGAACGACAATTTTTGAGGAAAATTTCAGATTCATCCCCCGTCTTGCATCAACAGCTGCCATAGTTTGTCTCTACACTCGATCATACTGAATTTATTTTATTATTAATATAAAACCTTTTGAGCAAAGGTCTCTGTATATATATGGACAGCGCCCATCATCTTCCCCTCTAAAAACCTCGACCTCTCCAGAACTCATTGCTACCGGCTTTTCCCTACCCACCTCCTGCGTCTCTCCGGCCTGCCTCCGTGCCTGCGCATGCGTGCGTGTCTTCTTTATGACTTCGAGAGCGAGAGATGCCAGGAGATGCGGTCGAAGAATCCCGGGAAGAACGAAAGCCTACGAGCCGAGACAGCTTCTCCGGTGCTCATCAACGGAGAAGAACCTCTCGCACCAAGTTGCGCAGATACAGACTCTTCAGATACGTAGAGTCCGCTAAACACCCCCGGTCAGCATCCTCATGGCTCCGAGCAAGTAAGTACGGATTCAATTCCGAACACCGAGGCCCAATTAACATGCAAGAGGAACATTAAGAAAATATGTCATCAACCATTTCTTCGCAGCTTAAACTTTTGAGAAGATCGTTTGATTAAACAGTTTAGCACTAATGGAACACCATTTCTCATGTTTGAAGGCGGTGGAGTGGTGGGTGATACTGAATCCAGCGTTCCAGAACATCGGGATAGTGTACGGGGACCTCAGCATGGCGCCGCTCTACGTGTATCCCGGCATCTTTGCTGAGGGCATCAATCACAACAACGACGTTCTGGGCGGTCCTCCCGCCCCGCACCCCCCCTCCCTTCTTCTACGCCATCACCTCGATCCCTCTCGTTAAGTATGTGTTCATCGTCTTACGCGCCACGGACAACAGTGATGGTAAGAGAAGCCTAATTACACGATATCTTCATAGGTTTGATTAAAGCCAACTTTTATATGAGTACCAAGAAGAGAAGAATTTTAGTATGGATTTATGGAGTCCCGAGTGAAAAAGTATAGAATAGCGTCTGAGAAATTGACTGTTCTTCAATTAAAATGAGTTATTGATTGGCTGTTAGAAGATTTCGTAGATTACGTTGATGTTCGGAATTAGATCATATTTTACTCGATTTTTTCGTAGATTTGTTTAGCACACATAGCATTATTCTTAGGGAAGTGCACGACTCACCATATTTCTTTTTAATTTAACAATAAATAAGTTGAACTCATGCTCTAAACGTAAATAATAACCGTAATCCTTATCTTACTCTCTTGTCAAACTGATGGAATTTTATTGGTTGTCAAAGCGGTGACATGTTTGTAGAACAAAGTCTGCATTGCCCATGGCCTTTGTTGAGGCAAAAGACATTTTTGTGTTAGAAGAACAATCTCTCTCTAAAGCAAATGCATCTACCAGCTCCACCCACCTTTCAACAAAAAAAAGTTAAAAATCTTATCAAGTTTGTTTGCTGTCTCCATCTTATGTTTCGTTTGGTGCCTAGAATTCAAAGTTCATTTAGTTTTTATTGGTTCTTTGGTCGAGTGCGGCCATAACGTGGGTCTGAAGTTTTTGACCAATCTTAATTTATCTATTTATTTATTCAGATAAATACATGGCCAGAGGCTTCGAGAAGTGGAATTTTTTACCAGCGTAGCGAGTGATTTCGTGGAGACGAAGGAAACTGTTGGGAATAACGGATCCCCGAAAACCGGATTCGACACTAAATCGAACCCCTAAATCAATGCGGAAGACGAAGCCCGGGAAAACACGCATCACCGATCGTAAAAAGACACCACGGATTCGAGCGTACGCTTGTAACCACGATTAAACACCAACGCCGAAGAAGAGGAAGAAATTACGATCCGATGATGCCAATTCGCCCAAGGGAAGACGGGGCGCCGTAAGCGTTCTTGGAGGAGAGAGAGCGTTCGGGAGAAGACGTACGTTTGTTTTCCAACGGTTGTCTTCTCTCTCTCTCTCCTTCCTTTTATACCTTCCCCCATCCACAGGCCTTATTCCCGTGGGCCGGGCCCTTTTGGGCCCAACTTGAGCGGATGGGCCTTAAGCCCATCTCATAAATCCATCATCTCCCACTCGCACATGGTGGTGCAAAACCAACATGGGCGGACAGCCTTTTACTCATCCCCATCGTAGAAAAATCCAAAGATGACTCTCACTTAACATGGTGGCCCGAATGTAATCCTCTTTTCCTCTCTTCAACATTCATACCGGTGAATAATCCGCGCGATCAAAGATACTTTGAGAGCTCGTTCGCCATACATCTCTGTTAGGAATATATAGCAGCCTCATAATGGGCATCACATCCCGAGTAGATTTAGTATGATGCTAGCACTGCTAGATCGATCGATCACATTTATATCTCTCTTGATCTCTTTTAAACAATGATATATATTGTATTCACAATTATGATTATCACAAAGACAGTCATAATTGGTTAACCGGTGAATACAAAACTACAATGTGATTCTCCATAATCGATCTTCCTCTTTCCTTCAAACTCTCAATTTCACTCAGAACTTGCTTTTCTAGAAATGCCCCATTAGATCGAATCACTCATGACCATTGAACATCCTAAGATAAAGAAACATTAAATAGAAATCTTGAGAATAAGTAAGAGTCATGAGGGGACTAAGAAATTAAGGAACTCTCTTCCTCAAGAGTCTCACACGACATAAAAGTTGAGATCAAACTTTTGTCACTCTTATTGGTCGTCTCATGCATACGTAGTATGAAATACGTATTACGGTATTAACTCCTTTCCCATGGAGCGTATGTCTACACTTTCATTACCGTACGGATGATAGTTCGGACATACCCAATGTCTAACTTGAGTTCACGTATCTACTCATTCACAAAATTCATCGTAACTCACATCCTGGCATCTTAGACGGATAAGGTAAAATATGTGGGGTATTTTACTTTCGACATAGTAAGTATTATGTCCTCATCTTAACACTCGCTTAAGGCGACATACGTGTTTTAAGCTTGAGCTCTCGATTATCTCCCGATAATAAGCTTAAAAACAGTCTCATCTCTATTTATCACACAAGAAATAGAGGCGATTACCCGTGTGAGTGGGCTAATCTTACATCCGTCCGACATACTTCTCAACTTAAAGTAATGCACCGAGCATTAAGATGCATAAAGATCAAACAAAGATTCATAAGCATTAATGATGAAAACACGAATTCATCAAATGTGAACACTTAGGGAAATTACAATATTCAAGACATTAGCCTCTACGCAACCCTAGAGATTTCATATGGCCACAAAACACATCTCGGGTATCGGCTTCGTCATAGGATCTCGCTACCATTCTATGCGTAGTATGTACTCTAAGTTCACGTCCTTTCGTGCAACCATATCCTTTACAAAATTATACTTGGTATCTATATGTTTGGTCTTGCCATGATATTTTGGATCTTTGGTGTACGCTTTTTGCTTTGCTTGGTTATCACAGTTAACCAATAACAAATCTGCAGCACTTCCAATAACACCTAAATGATCCAAAAATCTCTAAAGCCAAATATCTTCTTATACTACCGCTGATAATGCCACGAACTCAACTTCCATCGTGGACAAGGCTATACACGTTTGTTTCTTACTGTTCCAACATATGGCGCCATTATTCGGTAAGAAAACAAAGCTAGAGGTAGATTTCCTTTCATTTAAATCTCCTCCCCAATCGAATCGGGATAGCCTTAGAGTCGCGGATCCTTTCCTTTATAACTCATCGTATAATCGGCGGTCCCTTTAGATACCTCAGTATTCTCTTAACGGCTTTCCATTGTGCTGGACCTGGATTGGATTGGTATCTACTCACCATTCCAATTACAAAACATATGCCAGGTCTTGTACACATCATAGTGTATATCAAGCTTCCAACAGCACTAGCATAAGGAACATGATCCCTTTATTCCTTCTCTTGTGGAGTCCTTGGACACAGACTATGGCTCAATCCTTCACCTTTTGCAATAGGAGTGTCTATGGGTTTACAATCTTGAAATCTTAACTCCAAGAATATATACAACATCACCCATGTCCTTCATCTCAAAATTGGAAGACAACCAACTTTTGACAAGTATTGACAAACTCCATATTACTTCCGCAATTAGTATATCATCAACATATAATGATATGATCACAAATTGATCAATGGATATTTTGATATATACACAATGATCATCATCTATCATTGTAAAGTTATATGCCATTATGGCATTATGAAAACGTATATATCATTATCTTGACGATCGCTTTAAGGCCATATATCGACCCCCAAAGTCGACATACCTTTTCTTCTTGGCCTTCCACTATGAAACCAGCAGGTTGTTCCATATATAGTTTTTCCTCTAGTTCTCCATTGAGGAAAGCAGTCTTTACATCCATTTGATGTAACTCAAGATCCATACTTGCCATTATTGCCAGAATAATGCGAATCGAGGTAAATTTCACTACAGGAGAAAATATATCTTCATAATCAATTTCTTCCTGTTGATTATACCCCTTCGCCACAAGGCGAGCCTTATGCCTTTCTATCGAGCCATCAGCCTTTCGCTTTATTTTGAGAACTCAGTTGTTCCCAATAGCTCTGCGTCCTTTTGGAAGATCAACCAGTTCCTAAACATGGTTTGACTTCATTGACTCCATTTCCTCTTTCATTGCATGAATCCATTTTTCCTTATTAGGGCAATTTAGAGCCTCATTAATATTTCTTGGCTCAACCTCATCTTGTGGAGCAACCATAAAGTTTCCTTTCAATGTCAAAATATTGACGGGGAATACTTTGGCGACTTGTTCACCGTATGGGAGATTGTACACTTAGCACATCATTCCCCATCATGCTCCCACTTGGATTAGGTAATGATGATATTGTCACATCAGTGGTTGCAATTGAGAATGAGTTGAATTCAATTCATCACATCTCATATTATTCCCACTTGGACGAACTCTACTGACATCATTATCTTGATCCAAGATTTCAAATAGGGAACAATCTTCCCTTATTTCGCCCTTCTTAGGAAATTCATCCACTAAGAATGTGACATCTCGTGATTCAAATTTAGTTATACTCCCACTTTCCCGCTCACCTATGAACACATACCCTTTCGAGTGTTCGTAGTATCTCATGAAAATACTCTTATTTCCTTTGGGACCCAATTTCCCAAACTTGTGAGAGGACTCATGAATATAGGCAAAGACAACCCCATGGCTTAAGAAAACTTAAGTCCGGTTTTCTAACTGTCCATAACTCATATGGAGTGGAAGCAACTGATTTGGAAGGCATCCGGTTAAGTATATAGGCAGCAGCTAACAACGCATCACTTCGAAAAGTGATAGGTAAGTTAGCATGCGCCATCATGGACCTAACTATTTCTAGTAGGGTTCTGTTTCTTCTTTCCACAACACCATTTTGTTGAGGAGTATATGGAATAGACAACTATCTTTATATTCCTTTTTCATCACATAATTTTCTCGAACACATCGATAAATATTCTCAATCTCGATCGGATCTCAATGCTTTTATTTTCTTGTCTAATTGATTTTCTCGCCAAAGTTCATAAACCTTCGAAACAACTTATGCTTCATTCATGAGAAATCAAATAGACATATCCGACTCGAGTATAATCATCTATAAAAAGTGATGAAATAAACAGCCCATTGCCTTCCTCTCACATTCATTGAACCACAAACGTCCAAATGGATTAAATGCAGAGGAAATTCAGCTCTTTTATCTTTTTCAAATGGTTTCCTTGTCATTTTCCCTACTAGGCAATGCTCACTTATGGACAAATCGACTTTTTCAATATTGCCCAACAAGCCCTCTTTGGCTAGTCTATTCATATGTTGTTGGCCCATATGACCAAGTCTAGCATGCCACCATATTCACATCATTATCATATAAGGCGAAGACGTGAAACAAGGGAATAACATATTGACATCACCATAGTCAACATCTAGTACAATAAAACCATCCAGAAAAATAATCACAACCATAGTAGTTTGTATCCAAATACAAATCTACACTTCTATTATGGAAGTTCACACTAAAACCAAGCTTAACGAACGCTAAGACAGACACTAAATTTCGACGAATCTCCAGAACATATAGAACATCAAAGGTGCGTCCACCACTCATGTTCAATTGGCCGGTGCCAATTCCTTTAACTTCACTCTGGAGTTATTTCCAATATAGATCCACTTAGTTCCGGTTGGTATCGTCGGAATTTCACGAAGGATCCTCTATCCTTTGCTACATGGTCTGTCGCTCATGAATCTACAGTCCACAAAGGATTGGATTCAGCCAATAATATTGAACTTGACACATAAGCAAAGTTCTCAAATGTACAAGAGGTGTTGACCTTTTTGGACTCACAACAGTTGCAAGCATAGTGACCTCTATTGTCACAATTGTAACACCTCACCCTTAACATTTTCTTCACTTGAGGACGTTTTCCTCTCTTGTGTTGGTTAACTCTTGATTTCTTGCAATAAGGACTTGATCCTTTACATTCCCACATATTGAACGAATCAATACATTTGCGCTTAGAGCACAAAGCCCTTTCTCGAGCTAGAACCAAAGCATTGCAAATATCCGTTTTTCGGCTCAAATGCCGTTAGGCGGTCCTCTACTAGCTCAAGGTGGCGCATGGCATCCTTAAGATCTTCCATAACATGGTCAAGAGCTTCTAGTGCTTCTTGCTTTTCCAGCACATATTGAATCTTCTTATTCAATATTTCACAATTGTTACCGTTCATATCGGCAATCACGTTCTTAGTTGCTGAACCATCGTTCAGAACACATCAGACATCCATGCACGAATAATTAATGCCTATCATTTATGCATCCCTATTTGCATAGACCCATCATATTAATAAATAATTTCAAGTAAGGTTTCAGAATCAAAAGGTCACTACGTTTCCAATCATCCTCCAAAAATCCTAACTCAAAACTATCATTAATATGATTGTCATATGCAAAATCAATTCTATGAAGCTACAAAAGCTTCTAAAACTACCCACAGCTAATTACCCACAAAGAACCAAAGAATAATCGAAAGCAAATAAAATCTAATATCTAATAAAATAACAATACTTTCACATAATACAACTATATATTACACTAAGCAATATATATACAGGGAAAAAAATATCAACATGGAAAGAGATATTGACATCAAAAAACATCTCAAATTAATCCAAGGGATAAATAGGGAATGTCCCTTCTAATCTATCATTCAAAACATCTCGAGAAAAACCGAAGGCACATTTGCCAACCAAGGAAAAACTTTTGGAGAGCTTTCATGTCGCCACCAAGGCGCATTCACTCGGCGCCATGTGGCGCTCAATCTAGGGTTGAAGTTTTGGCCAACTCAATCCTATAAGTCTTTCTCT
This sequence comes from Eucalyptus brandiana, assembly GCA_014182725.1. NCBI lineage: Eukaryota > Viridiplantae > Streptophyta > Magnoliopsida > Myrtales > Myrtaceae > Eucalyptus > Eucalyptus brandiana. The sequence goes on from CM024675.1 coordinate 13,552,807, forward strand.
TACAAAAGCTTCCACTAGCTTCCTATAATCCGGACCACGTTGACCTCCCATAGCCGATCCAACACTGCTTGCCATTCGGGTGGAAGAGTGTTTATCAAAGCCGGCACATTCTCAAAGTCCGATAAGATAACCATTCCAGATGATTTCCGTATCATCCGATTGACCTTGATCACATGTGATACTAAATCACCGTCATGCCACCGATAATTAGCTAAATCGACATCAGCCTTTTAAGTCTTGCATTTCCTCGTCCCTTCTCGGAACTTGCGGTATCCGCGCATAACTCATTATAGTTCTCGCAACAAACGAGAATAATCCATAATTTTCATAAGGAAAATACATAATTTTCCAAAATTCATGCAACAAATGCAAAATTAAAAAATGGATTACCCACATAGGCATGACTGAAAAAGAAACAAATTCCTTTTTTTTTTTTTTTTTTTTTTTTTTTTTTTTTTTTTTTTTTTTCGGGTCAACGGTCAAAGTCAACGGTCAACGGTCAAAGTCAACGGTCAACGGTCGGTCAACGGTCGACGGGTCGGTCAACGGTCAACGGGTCGGGTCAACGGGCGAGCGGGTCGGACCGGTCGCGGCGGTCGAACCGGTCGGACCGGTCGGCCCGGTCGAACCGCTCGCGCGGACCAGACCGCACGTGCCTCGCGCGTGCGGGGGCCGACGTCACGCAGAGCGTCGGCGGCACGTGCCACGCGCGTGAGCCGGGCCGACGTCACGCGGGCGTCGGCTCGCACGTGCGCGCGCGTGCCGCGGGTCGGGTCGGGTCGGTCGTCGGTCGGGTCGCCACCCACCGCCACCGACGTCATCGCTGACGTCATCCCGACGGTTATCGACCGTTGGGTGACGTCACGATGACGTCAGCACGCGTCGGTTCGCCGACCGGCGCGTGCCGTTTCGCCGGTCGCCGGCGCGCACGTGCCGGTTCGCTACCGGTGCGTGTGGCGCACGCGCCGGGGCGGCTGGCGCTTCCGGCGCGTCGCGCCCCACGTGCGGCGGCTTCCGGCCGCGCGTGTGGGCGCGTGCGGCGTCTCCTGACGGCCGGCGACATGTCCCCGGACTCGTCTCAACGTCGCCTTTCTTCCTATGCCTTCAGATTTTTATTCCGACTTACGGAAACTCAGAAAAAACGGCGTACAGTACTCGGGTGTCGGGATTTCATGCCCCGATCCGTACGGCCGAAAACCTTTTGCGAAAAATCAATCAAAAAACATCAAATTGATCGGGAAAACGTGAACTAGGGCTCTGATACTAATGTTGGGAATAACGGATCCCCGAAAACCGGATTCGACACTAAATCGAACCCCTAAATCAATGCGGAAGACGAAGCCGGAAAACACGCATCACCGATCGTAAAGCACACCACGGATTCGAGCGTACCTTGTTAGCCACGCATTAAACACCAACGCCCGAAGAAGAGGAAGAAATTCGATCCGATGATGCCAATTCGCCCGAAGGGAAGACGGGACGCCGTAAGCGTTCTTGGAGGGAGAGAGAGCGTTCGGGAGAAGACGTACGTTTGTTTTCCAACGGTTGTCTTCTCTCTCTCTCTCCTTCCTTTTATACCTTCCCCCATCCACGGGCCTTATTCCCGTGGGCCGGGCCCTTTTGGGCCCAACTTGAGCGAATGGGCCTTAAGCCCATCTCATAAATCCATCAGAAACGAAATTCATCTGCTCAAATGTTGTCGTAAGCCAGCATGCTCTAATTGACTTTAAAATTTGTTCAATCGAAGTCACGAACTGGAGAAAAAAAGAAGAAGCACAAATCGGAGAACTCACCCTACTATTAATGACTAACATGATATGTGATGAATGTTTACGATACTTATACGCGATGTATTACATATTATTTTATCTATTAGAAGGTTTCACTTTTCTGAGGCGTAACTTATTATAATTTACCCCAATCACTATAATCATACATATTAATCATATCTCGACAAATCATTTTTTTCCCTCAATTTCAGTTTGCTAGAACTTTTTCAGTTGCCTGTCGCGAATATTACGTATACGGGCCCTTGTCTAGGGTTTCACGGATAAGATAATTGAGTGCACTTAAAGAAACCGAATTTATGCCTGTCTCATTTGATTTAGCAAAAAAGTTAACGAAAATTTTCACGCAGCAACGTTTCTTTAAAATGCAAAACCAAGTTACATCCGGTGAGGACTTCAGCTAGTTCGGTTCCTATTTTGGGGCAATCCTTCCTTTTGGTGTCTATTCCGAGAGAGAGAGAGAGAGAGAGAGAGAGTATTTTTGGTATGTGCCCATGTTTTCTCTTTACCGTGCCACGACTTTGTTTACCCTAGATTGTAATTATGACTGTAAATCATCTGCGCCGTCATTCAAACGAGTACACGTACATCAACTTGCAACATGTGAACTATACCTTTTTTAGCGAGAACCCTTCAAAATATATGATGGCCATCACGGAAGGACAATAAGAAAGGATAGATCGATTGCACATATTATGGTATGATTGTCCATGCTCATTTCCATGTTGTCATTGACATTTTTGTCAATGTTAGACCTCGACTGCCTTGCCAAAAAAAAAAACACTCCTCGACCGCAGGTTTCGATCATCGCTAGAGTTGTTGCCAAACACTTTTTGGTTGCACAAGAAGGGAAAAAATGAGTCAAACCCTACACTGTCATATTCAGCAACTTCGTCACTCGGTTAATTTGAAATGGACATTTTATCTTCTTACAGGGGCATGAATTAATTTAATACGACCAGCACATATATGGCTCCAACATCCCCCTATAAAGGGACAACATTAACGTTGAATCTGGCCACGATATTAGGCATCTTTTTGACATCCCAAGTGAGTAAAACGTTATTATTGGATTCTTTCAATTTCATTTATTGAACTAAAAAATTGAATAGGTGAGGAAAGCAATAATGAGCTTACAAATTAAGATAATTTCACCCCTGAATTGACAGTAATCAGACTTAAATTATTGCCATGAAAAAACATGTGCATGTGAACGGTAGAGTCTGCTAACTTTTTCTTTCTTCTTAAGTGACGTCGGGCGCATGTTTGATTATCCAACAATCGCTCTCTCTAAGATGCTTTCCTCGTGTCAACATCATGCATACGTGGTCAAAGTATGGAGGACAAGTTTTATCTCCTAATGTTGGTATTCGATGGGGTCGCCCCTGACTTCAGGGTTTCTGAGAAAATAGGCAATACCTATGCTGAGTCATTGGTTTTTACACTTTTTTTTCACCCTTTTTATGTCCAAGCTACCTAACATCACTTAAAAAAATACGAAGAGTAGGCATCACTTAAAAAGATACGAAGTGTAGGACCTCTAACGATGGGGCATCTGAATATTTAAAATCAACAATGAACGTATGGCTTATGGGATTGGCCTTGAAAGAATATTTGTCATCATAATAAATGTAGGGTTCTCATGTATCTATGATTTTGCTATAATAAGCATATCATGATGAATAATTAATATGAGTGACCTTACATCTCTATGTGAGGAACTAAATAAATGAGTTATGACTCATGTAAATTATCGGTCATTTTGCCGTTTGAAATGCAAATGGAACTTCACACCAAATGCGCACACATGCTGGTCCAAATTGCGCTGACCGACTAATTTATAAATGAGTATGCGAAAAGACCAGACCTAGGTTGAATTTTCTAAAAATGAAAAATTTTAGGCTTTTTTATGTGTTAACCATTACGATGCAATATTGGCTAAGTGAGTATTGGTGTACTTTTGGTTGAATTTTGACTTTTCTGTCTAAACTCTTGCACTCTAGAAACTGCAATAGCGAAAGAATGTCGAGGTCAAGTATAAATAATTTGTATAAAGCCATACTTACGCATGAATACATATAGTGAACTTCTACGATACTTGAACAAATGACGGTGGATAAAGGGGTATAAAAATAACAGAGAAGTACAGAATCTTCGACCAAAAAATTAAGAAGTACAGAATCAGCGACAGAATACAATGACAAGCTCGTATAAAAAAGGGGTATAAAAAGTCTCATTTTTTATTCGCTCATAACCAGATCATCTCAACTAGGCCCTTTGCTTCAGTACTGGTTCCTCAAGGCAAGAACCTTGACCCATGCCGGCCGGGCCGTGATGTTGGCAGCCCACGCACTCACATTGGGGCGGGCCTCGAACAGTGTCTTCACCGGTGTCCCCATCAGGTTGGTCAGGGCCGGGAGGTGGTGGAGGTCGGCGAGTGTGAAGAAGTCGCAGCCCAAGTACTTGGACTGGCTCAGCCGGGCCTCGTAGATGTCGAGGAGCTCGGTGAGCTTGGTCCAATTCTCCCCGAATGCTGCAGTGTCCGGGGCCATGCCGATCATCTGCCTGTACACGAGCTCCCGCTGCAGCCTTGACGCCACGGGGTCAAATTGGTGGGCCTCGACCTCAGTCCACATGTTCACCGTCGCCATCATGTTTTCGATCCCTGCAGCATCCGCAGCCCTGTCGGGCATGAGCTCCCACTGCATGTTCGACTCCATGGTCTCCGGGTGGACCTTGAACTCCATCGACGCGCTCACCTTCACCGTGGGTTTGCTTTCCAAGATGAGCGGGGTGCCCATGTCCGCGTATTTACGAGCAATGTATTGAGTAATTGCCCTCGATTCTGTGACCACAAAGAGCATAATCAAGATATAAACTATAATTCGCGTAGTTGTTTTTGTTCAGTTGACTGGTTGGAACACTCGAAGACTGACTAAACACTTGGATCTTTGATCATGGTCTCATGATCTATCAGCAATCGAATCAGCACACGGGACTAAAATACTTTCATCTGTCGTCCTGCTCACACAAGATAACGTATTATTAATAGAATGACTCACCCAACAGCATCAAATCTCCGTCCTCAAAGGCCGGGACTTGACCGAAAGGCTGCACAGAGAGATCGAGAAACGTTAGATCAAAGAGACGAAGGAGGGTTTCTTGAGAGGAACACGTTCAGACCCCAAGACCGAAACTGTCGGACAGGTGGCGGGCAGGGAAGGAGACTTACGTTGAGGGCGAGGAAGGGCTCCTTCTTGTGCTCGCCGGCTCGCATGTCGACGGGGACTAACTGGAACTCGAGGCCCTTCTCGTGGAGGGCAGCCAAGGCCCGCATCATCGCGGTGGAGCGGACGCTTCCAAAGATCTTTCTCACCATGATTGCTCGCTCTGCTTTCTTTCTCTCTCTCTCTCTCTCTCTCAAAACCTTAATGTAGAACTGCTGTGCCCAACGATGGTGGGTTTAGAGCGCTTTTTATAGGAAAGAGGGACGAACGTCATTTCAGAATGTCCCCAAAAGCAACAGAGAAACTATTTTTATTTGTCAGTATGGATGGACAACTATACGGTCCGCCGGACCGTATAGCGGACCGTATAGTTGTCCATCCATACTGACAAATAAAAATAGTTTCTCTGTTCGGAAAGTGATTGCTTTTGGGACTGACAAATAGAAATAGTTTCGCTGTTCGGAAAGTGATTGCTTTTGGAGCAGGGACACACAAATCAAAACGACATTCATTTCTCTCCCAGCTTGCTTACGCACTTCCTATATGGTCTTCGCAGACCTGCTGTTGTCGGGGATAAAATTTTTTCCCGAATAGAGTTTAGATGTGACAGTTTATGACTTACCAAGCTCTAATATCCCTCACTTTAATTCTTTACATAGGAAAAGTAAAATGGAAAAATTCAATTCTTTTCGTTCTACCCAAACTTGAGGCATCTTTTAGTCATCATTTTGGGATGCATCTGGCCTTTTCCGCAAAATCCATCGCAGCCCTTTTGTCATATTTCCCATTTTATTGTAGCTAGACAAGATCATTCCAATTATGGCGAATCAATTAATTTTAGAAACTAAAATTTTCAGACTTCTATGTGTTAAACATTGCGATGCAAATATTGGACAATTGATTTTTGGCCTTATATATATATATCTTAACTCTCGAACTCTAGAAACTTAACAACGAAATAATGTTGAGGTAAAAAATGAAAAATTTATATAAAGTTATACTTAGACATGAATATCGTCTATTGAACTTCTATGGTACTTTAATAATAGAATTGGGTAAAGCTTTCGGGATCATGAAACTGTAGCCATCCAATAGGAGATGATCTGAATAAGAACATCCTCATGTTTGTATATATATGATCTTGATGATCCGGCAAAATGAGAGCATCGGTTCCAACCCTCTCAAATAAGAAAAAAAAATTGAACAATCACTTATTTATTCGAGTCTAACATGTGATGTTATTACCCTGCGGTTATATTTTCTGCAAATTCACGACCCAATGATCGCTTGTTCAAGAATTAGTGCTCTCTCCTATCTCATCAAAGTCAAACTCTAACTAATCATGTAGAAGGTTACGTACCCATGTTTCGTTAAGCATGGGGTACCAATCTACTTTAAAAAAAATTACCAAAAAAGACTAAAATCTATTGTATGAATGTTAATTGAATTTTCAATTTTTAATTGAGCTAATTCAATCCTAAATCTTTTGACAATTTGTCAATCTGATCATTCTAATCAATTTTAACTGGAACTTATTGACATAAATGTTGACCGTCTTACGTGATATGACCGACGCTGATTTGTCCTTGCGAGAGGAAACCCCAATTCCCCACCATCTAAGAAAGAGTAGAAAAATTTGCAATTGCCCACCAATCGAGAAGAATCCCTACGAATCCCGCTCGAGAGAAACCCCGGTAAGCGTTCCTTTACCTGCGAATCGAATCGATGAAGCTGGTGCGAGTTGGGGAGAGTGTGTAAGAGGAGTTCGGGTGTGTGCGTGGGCGGTGAGAGAGAGAGAGAGAGAGAGAGAGAGAGAGAGAGTGGGAAGCGCTCCTCTTCTTCTTTTATTACTATTTTTATTTTCTCGCATCGGGCTCCTTTTTCTCTTCTTTTCGCTGGCGCTTTCTTTTTTTCTCTCTCGGTAAGCCTTTTATCCGCCATTTTTAACTTTCGTTCTTTTTATACGTCAAGGTTTTCACACTCGTCTCGGAGACTTGGTCCTTGGGAAATTTCTCTTTGCGTGGGAAGACTTGATGTGTCGCCGACATCGGTCGCGTGAGTAGGTGAGCTTGTACCCGTGGATCGGCCTAAGACGGACTTTCTTTTTAGATGCTTGGACACTTTCATCTCTCGCCATGGTCGCACTAGGGCGACTTGCCGAGTAGCTTCAAAGCTCCGTCCTCCAAGGCCAGGACTTGACCGAAAGGCTGCACAAAGAGATCGAGAAACGTTGGATGTGAGGGGGACGAAGGAGGGTTTCTTGAGAGGAACACGTTGAGACCCCAAGACCAGAAAAAAACTTAGGAATACTGTCGCACAGGTGGTGCGCTGGGGCGGAGACTTACGTTCTCCTGCTTGTGCTCGCATATCTATGGGGACGAACTCGAACTCAAACTCGAGGTCCTTGTCGTAGAGGGCAGCGACGGACCGCATCGTCTCTGCAGTGAAGGCCACTCCAATGACCTTCATCACCGTAATAGCTTGCTCTACTTTCTTTTTTTCTCCTCAAGAACTAATGTCGAAATCTGGATCTCAACCCGGAAGAGAGGACGATGGTCATGGGTGCATGCGGTAGCGAGGGAGATGGAGAGGTGCTAGCTGAAAATGGAAATGATAGAATGGGGGTATTTGAAACGGCGAATGGGGTTTTATATGACTTAGCCAAAGAGGATTAACATATATACAGTGAGGATGATTACACGAATATTAGAATATCAATTATGATTTATATTTATTTAGATTATATTTAAATTTACCTGTCTTAGTCATACAATGACAATACCAATTGTAATTACTTTGACATAATAACATGTTATATAACTAAAGACTAAAATATTATATATAGTAAGTAGACAATTGATGTGGTACTCATTATGTTTTTATTGTATTAAATACTATTCTTAGTATAGTAGTTAGCATAACGTTAAGTGCTTGTTATTATGTACGAGTATCTAAGTTTCCATAATCAAATATTATATGTTTCATGATGTGCTGATTACTATAATTTCCAATTATACTATTATTCATGTAATAAACTCGTTTAATTTAATATAATCACATACTATATGATTATGTGTAAATCATGATGATATAGTAATTACTAAATAATAGATGAAAAATTTAGATTAATTAAATTGTAACATCTTGATACTATTTACGGGGTATTATTAGACTATGGGTTGACTACTAAAATGATAATCGCTATGATACAATATATATTAACTGCCATGAAATTATTACCATCATGATTTTATGATGTTAAGGGTATTATGGGAATCAATCATTTGATTTCTTCTTATTATAAATGTCATTCTTACATTACCTAAGCCAAACAATGCGATAGTTATTATAACTTTATCATGTTGCAACTTAATAGCTATTATGTCATAGCTTTATTCCATTAGGAAAACTAAACGGCCGTAAATGACGACGATGTATTTGACCATCAACAGTTCTCTCGCCGGCATCGAGAATATTGCTCTTTGCAAGAGCATGCGGTTGACTATAAAGGTTCAGATCTCATCATTTCACCTTTATTAGTAACACCAACTTCCTTAAATTCGCATACAAATGCAAAAGAAGAAGAAGATTACGAATACAAGTAGTCATCCTACGAAAGAGAAAAATGCAGATAATAGGAATTTAGATGCGATTCGAAAATTTTAAAGAAATAGAGAAATCTAAATTCGCCAGCATTGACATGTCGAACGTGATATCTCGATTGATAAGCTGCTCCTCTATTATCCAACATCGTCACTCGACACCATACCACCAGTGGCTCCCTTCATGAATGTGGCTCCCATTTTGAAAACCACCGTCGTTGCCATTCGGTTGCTGAGGCATGATGACTTCACTTGCACTGGCTGTTGATAGCCCGAAGCCTGCTGAGGATATCCTGGAGTAGGTTGAGGATATCCAATCTGTGGATAGCTAGGAATGGCTGAATATACGCGCCCGGCGCTTGCGGATAACTATCTGCTGGCTGAGGATACCTTGCTTGAATAATCGCATCTCCAGGCCCGCCCTGAGGACTGAGCCCGTGTCCTCCTACGGAGCTAGACTGAGGATATGATCCCAACGGTGGAGTGAGGTCCTCGGACCGTCCTTGAGGAACCAGCCCATATCCACCTCCAAGGCTAGCCCAAGGGCATCCTACCGATGGACAATCCATCGGGGTTTGGGTTGTTGCCGTGGCGTACGGCACGCTCGGTGGTGCTTGCAAAGGAAATCCTTCGAATATTTTGTCCCTGAACTTTGAATATGAAACTCTGTTTATTTAGTAAAAAAAGAATAATTTAAAAAATATTTTCCAAAAAATGATGATCTATATTACTTAAAATTATTAATCAATGGAAAATATTTTCATTATCGACAACAATTATTATTTATATATTTTTGTGGACAATGAAATTTTATTTTCATTTATTCATCTTTGTAAGCGATATTAGTGATAATTTTTATTGAAAACATTTTTCAAATCATTTAATTTTTGCGAAACAAATGGAGTCTGAATTTCAATTCGCCTTTTTTTTTTTTCTTTTACCAAAGGATTTATATACCTAATATTCGACTTTCTTAGGATCCTTGTTCTCGCCAGCCTTTTCGAGTAATTTCTTGATGGGTACCTGAATACCAGCATGCGGCACAGTTCATTAAATTACATATAAAAATCTTTTACCTCATCCCCTTTACTTTGGCATTGACCATTGTAAAGTTTTCTTGATTTATTTCATCAACGACCGGAATTAAGATTTCGATATCACGTCGATAGAATTACACTCTTTCGTATTCTAAAGTGAAGGAAAATTTTGTCCCCGATGATGAGGCTATTTTTCTCCTTCGTCACATATCTATGAATAATCTTACATCACCCGAGTTTCTTCAATGTTGAGATCACCGCCACTAAGCCGTTAGCATCTGAGCTTTAGAATCGAAGGGGGGCCATCCTTCTTTTGGAGGGAAGCGACGTCGATGCCGTCCTTGGCAGCCGGAGTCCGCTGCTCGGTGTGGGGGTCGGCGGAGATGTTGGCCTTCAAATACCCAAGCATTAGCAGAACATCTTTCACCTTCTTGAGACCTGTTGCCGAGACAATGGTGAGGCCAACTGGCCTGTACTCCACCTTTGTTGGTGGAGAACTAGAGCGATTCTGCTTGGTACAGGCAGGTTCATATTTATTAGTGATTTTAGGATTCTTCGAAAAATGGATTGTGATATTATGTTGTCTTTCATAATTAGGGTTAATATCACAAAAAATCTCAAATTGATAAATATCTATAACAAATTTATCCCAAATTCTAAACTGTTAGATTTATGACAAATTTTATCCAAAATGGACACAAAAAATCCCAAATTGGTATATTTATGACAAATTTACTCAAAACAACTATAAAAAAAACTCTAAACTTATACATTTATAATGAATATACCATCCGTTAAATTGTATTAATACCACAAAAAACAACAAAACTAATACAACTGTGATAAACAGAAAGTAAAATCCCAAATTGGTACACTAATCAGCTGTCACGTGTTATTAAACTTAATAATTTGACAATAAAATTTAATGAAAATTAACAGAGGATAAATTTGTCATAGGCGTACCGGTCTGTGGTAAATTTATAAAAAATATATCAGTTTGGGATTTTTGATGGTAAAAAAATTAATTTGAGATAGATTTGTTATATGTATATTTTGGAGTTTTTCGTGGTATTAATCCCATAAAATATCGTAACATATAAAAAGTCAGGAATTTAAAGATTAACGGATGAAATTCAACGGTAACTGAAATACTTAAAAACATCAAGCTGCGGCTGTACCTGAACATTCGGGTAAAGGTAAAGAGTCAAGATAGAGGTTGTTATCAAAGTCTGCAAGACGGACGGTTTTGATCAATCAATTGACCAGGCCATACGATAGTCCTCATTGCCTCTAGTCACTCTTTCGCACCTCTTTGCGAACCCAACAAGACTCGCACAGTGACCTTCTCTCTTCCCATCCGAAGCAGAACCAGAAGCAGGAGCGGGCTACTCCTGAAGGAAAGCGATCATTCTGGGGACCGAGTTGAGATATTATACCGAAGTCTTGGGCCCATTCATGTTGAGACATATCATAGCCACATGATATATCTGTTCACGGCTTTGCTACGCTTGTCCAAACTTTCTAAGTTGTCAATGCCCAATTTGAGTAGCTTTGATTCAATTTTTTCATCTCCATGCACCTTCCGCACAGCAGATACACAAAGATACACAGTTTTAGCTCTTATCAGCCATTTCTCTTCTTGATGTGGAAATTTCTGATTGTCATAATTGTTACATGTTAGTAGTTCAAAGTTTGAGGCGTTTACTGCCGTGACTTTCCTCAGATCAAGTTACCCTGAATTCTCACAGTCCCTTTTTTTTGGTAGTCAACAAATAGAGGATCTTGCAGATGATAGTTTGGAAACTGAAGAAGCTACAATTGAGAAAACAGTATCAAATCCCAAGCAGCCGATACACAGTTTGTCCCCCAGTCTGCCATTGCTTTACGCTGTAGGGTCATGCACCCTCCTTGCATTAGAAACCCATATCTCAGTGATGCTTTATAGGCTGACATAGATCCTTTTGGAAATCAAAGGTCCAAATGTGCTGGTATGTCTACATTGCCTGTTAAGTTTTTGATTATGTGGCATGTATAAATCATAACCAAAACTTCTAAAATTGTGTATACTATATTCCATGTCTTTAAAAATATAGACGAAATGATAATGAGATATTGCTAATGACTTGTTCGCTATTTCAATTAAGATGTTTAGGTACGTTAGTTGGTACGCAGCAATATTCAGGCTCATTCTCTTCTATTAGCAGAGGAGATGGTCTCGCACGGTACCACACCGATTTCCATGAAATTGGTCTATTCAAAATTAAAGCCTTTTGCAATTATAGTATATAGCTGCTCTTCACAATCCGCAAATTCAAGTTTTCTTTGGATTGACTTGTTAATTTGCAAATTCTTCCCAGAAAATTGGACCTGGTAACTTCAGCCGTGTTTTAAAAGTTTTAAGGAGAATAGATGGTTGCTTGCATGCTGTGAAGCAAAGCATCAGGCCATTGTATCAAGACAAGGAAATTTGTTTGTCTCGTCCACTTATAAGAACAGCATATGATACCCACTGTTTTGCAGGAGAAAAGCTTTGATGGAAGTACAATCTTTGGCAGCTTTAGATGTCAAGTCCGGTTTCATTAACCCAGTTTTGTATGTCTACTGCCTGATTTTCTCTAATAATCTCGGCATGTTTGTTTCAGGCTCTCACGAGAACATTGTTGGATCTTACTCATCTTGGTTTGACAATGAGCATCTTTGCAGTCAGATGGAGCTCTGTGATTACAGCTTATCTAGTCAGAAGTCTGTACGTTTAACCGAACGGGATGCATTGACAGCTCCATATCAGGTTAACCACAAGTTTATGTAATGATAGCAAGGTTTTATGATATGAATGGCCTTTATTAAGTTATTCCATCAAGCAACCCATGAAGCAATGGTCAGTGGCATTCAGAATTAGGGAATGGTTCTGGCGTTAAATGAGCGTAGTCTCCTCTCCTCAAGTATCAGGGTCACTTCATAAGCAGATGAAGTTGTTTGTTGAATTTTGAATATGCAGCGGAAAGAAAAGCAGTTTTTTGTTCGAATTTTCATTTGTGCTTGTTGAAGAGTGGAACCTTAAAGCTTCAATCTTCAGGGGGAAGGTGATACATGTTGAAGAGTGTTGCGACCTACCCCTCACGAGTGAGGGAAATAGGTTTAGAGGTACTTTCTCATAAAGTGTGGGCTCTCTTAAGTCCATGCCTTGCGTGATATTGATTTTTCTAATCTAAGTGCTCAATTGGTGTTGTCACTAGCCATTATAAGGGGTCGGCTAGAAATCCTTATAAAGACATGAGAGTGTCATTTTGATGCATTCGCAACAAGAGATTTTTGAATCAGGGGCTTGATTATTTTAGCTAATTAACTAGAGCCTTTTCGGCACTTAAACTATTTGCTAACCAAAGTGCCAGGGCAGTTCATTGAAAATTTTAAGGTTTATCCTAACTATCTGAAGAAAATAACAATCGAGTCATTAAAATTGCTCATTCAAGTATAAACCGAATTGAAAAGTGTAAGCAGTAACCTAGCATCATCTCTAAAAAGAAAAAAAAAAGACATTCTATGGTAAAGCCCTAAAGGCTTATTCAATTAGGTTTCCATATTTAAGGATTTTTAACTTTTTAAGGGAAAACTACTCAAAATGTTAAATTTTAACCCTTTTCCAAATATTTCTGATTTATTCTGAATTTTTATGAATTTCAGAAAAAATTTTAAAAATAATTCTTGAAATTTTTATTGTTTTTTAGTATTTTTAATATTTTCTTCGAATTTTTAATTCTATATTTTAAATAAAGGATTTATTCGGAAAATAAGGACTGGACCCGGCCCGCACATAGGCTGAACTTGGACTCTCGGGCTTGGGTCACGGACATGATTGGGCTTGTTTAAAGCTAACCCATTTCGAAAAGAAAACCCATCCAGCCCAATTTATTGAAATTAATCACAAAAGCCCATCTCGCTAAGCTCAGCCCAAGCATGTCTAAAGATAAAAGCAGCCCGAATTTACCACCCCCGGCTCATTAAAAACCTATTTAAGCCCAAAGCCCAAAGCCCATTAAGCCTAATTAAAACTAAACAAGCCCAACGTAGTCATTTCTCACTCTCTTTTCAATTTCTCTTTTTTCTCTTCTTGTTCTTTTTATTTTCCTTTTGCCTGCATCGTCTTCTTCCCGAAGCCAGCCCTCCTGCCAATGCCTCCATCGCCGAACGCCCAACCTATTCTCACACGCCGAGCACCATAAACAAAGCAGCGGCTGAGATCGTCGCTTGCCGCCGCCGCCGCCACCACCTCGTGAACATCATCGCCGGCCACTCCGAGCCGCGCCCCACTTTACAGCCACCACATCCAGGAAACCAACGGGAGACAAATAAAACGCGGCGAATGTATGCCCAGACTTGGCCCGATGATGCAAAAGACGACTAGCAAACAACCAGAGGTTTATAACATGCAAAGCCTACTTATACGCGTTCAAGAACATATGGGAATCGGTAATGCACGCGCCTAGGCTGGCTTAGACATATCGTCGAACAGGTAGTGGGCATGGACCGGGGGAACGATATCAACCGTTTTTGGACTCGGACTCAGCGCCAGACTTTAAAAAAATCATCAAGGGACATTCGAAATCAACCACATTAGCCCACAGAAGCCCAGCATGCTTGGGACTAAGGGAAGGAACAAAACTCATTGTCCTATCCTACCAAACTAGGGCGGAGCAGCAAGGGTTCACGTGGACAGGCGTTTAAAATGAGGAGATCCCTACTCGGCTTCGGCAGCGGTGACGGGAGGGGGAACTCGAAATGGATCGAGCAATGGCCAGCCGGCCGCGTCACGGTGTTCCCGAAGCGAGATCCTCGGGAAAGCGATTGCAACTCGACTCAGATCAAAAAGATACGCACAAGACCTACCGTGGGAGAAGCACGCGTCGGCGAGGGTCGGCGGCCAAGCGCGGTGGATACCGGAGGAGGCCCTTCACTCGCAGCCTCACTCTCTATCTCCACTCTCTCCCCCTTTCTCTCTTCTCCCGAACCCTCTCAATCTCCAATCTCTCTCCCTTCAAGAACCGCCCCTCGAAACGAGCAGCCACCTCTCCCTTTTAAAGGCAACCGGCAAGCGCGCATGGCTTCTGCCACTGTCAGATTGGCCGGCCGGCCTGATCCCGACCGGCGGCTCACGGCTGCTTTTGCTTTCTGCTCCTGCACGTCTTTCGCCACAGAGGAGAGTGCTTCGCGTGAGGAGGAAGGAGGAAGAAGATAGGCGCGCAGGCCGAGCCGGGAAAAGAACAGAGGAAATGGGCCAGGCCCAAACGAGGAAGAAGAAGGGAAGAGAAAGAAGGCCGGGCTGGCCTGGCCCCGGCCCAGTCTCGCTTCTTCTTCTTCTTCTTCTTCTTCTTCTTTTAATAAATATTATTTTTTTAAAAATATAATAATTAATTTTTTTAATACTAGTAATGCAAATTCTCCTAGTGTCTATATGCAATGTGATTTAATGAAAATTATTTTTGTTAGGGGTTAAAAATTATCCTTAATTTTTTATGTAATTAATGAATAATTAAGCGGGTCACCAAAATTCAGGCGTTAACAAAGATCAATAAAAATCTTCCAAACATGTAATGCTGGATAATTGTGTGTTTACCTTAATTTGCAAACTGGCAGAAGGATAGCGGGAAATATGTCTTGCATGTGTAAGTGTGAAAATGAAGAAAAAGAGGGATAGACTTGCTTGAATGGGGCACTTTGCATCGTTTGTCCATGAGGTTTTACTAGTGTTCTTTGAATTCAATGTTCCACCAAATATTTTGATTATATAAATGGGATTCTTCAATTTGGATTTATAATTGTTTCCATCAGGATCATATCCCATCCGGTCATCCATCTTATCTTACTCATAATGCTTGCATAGAGGGGATTTTAGGTGCTCGTATTGCGCAAAGAACTTAAAAGTGGGATTTATGCATGTGGCACCTCCTTTTCCAAACAATTGGTTTAGTTGCAGAAAATGCTAATAAAAAAAGGTCCATCCTTCTTGAAAAAGTACAGAGACTACCAACTTCCTAGCTATAATTTGTGTGACCAGTGGCTTTGTGAATGCTATTGATGAGCTTCCATTGACTTTTTGTCATAGTGTGATTCACAATGCTTCAATTATTTCTAAGATGTTGTTTTGGGGTTATCAGTAAATAAACTATCTCTGTCATCGAGTCCTAGATAATGCAGTGAGACTGCAATAGAAACTCTGGCTATAGCTCCTTTCCTCTGTATGTATGTATGTATGTATGTATGTATGACCGTCTTCGATTCCCTTGACAAGATGTAGTGGCCTATTGTTATGGATTTTATTTTTGTAATCTTGTCATGAAGGTTTATATTTTGTCTCCATTATTTACACTTGCTAAACCTGCAGCTTGGGAAAGCTTTGCTTTTTATGCGCGACAGAGGAATTGCCCACCTTGATGTTAAGCTAGATCATATATATGTCAAGAATGGTGCATACAAGCTTGGTGATTTTGGTTGTGCGAGTCTCCGTAATAACAGCCTACCAATTAAGGAGGGTGACGTGCGGTATATGTTTCCGGAGATCCAGAATGACAATCACGGTCATCTTGACAAGGTTGGCATATATTTCTAGAGAGCTTCTATAGATGAGCTTATCAGAGGATCACCTTCCTTTGCTGGAACCAGGGCCTCAGTATCTGAATCTTAGAGAGAGAAATCTGCCTCTTCTCCCTGGCCATTTACTGCATTTCCATAATTTGCTGAAGGTACTGTGTCTTCATTTTTTTTCAATGGAAGTTGTGTCGTTTTGTTTTTCACTTTTGGATATCCCAATACCCGGCCTTCTGCAAGAGAATCAGTGGCGAATCCATCCACTTTTTGACAGGATTCGGAGGAATGGAAAGACCTAAGCCAGGACAGTAATGGGATTTCAACCACGAACATAGATAATCAATTGCCGGTGCTGAATGTATCAGTGAGCATTCGGGTGAAGTTGATCTTGAAGGTATTAGGAAAATCCTAGGCCGATTTTGCCTTTCATTTTTGGCTAATATGTGCACCAGTTTTTGTGCTGTAATGGTGCTGGATCGGTAAGTGGAAGCAACGAAAAAAAGGTGTTGTAAGCCCAACATTAGGCGAAGATTTGCAGTGTAATGGAAAAAGCCCCGTTCATGTCAGAGTCCAAATATCAATTATCATCCGTTATGACGAATCAGTCGGTGCTTGTTGTTTCTGCTTATTTATATAGTTCATCTCAATTGTACAGGCATGTATGTTAAGCTTAGAACCAGTTATTTGATCCGTGGGAACTCACCTATTCCCTTTTTCTTTTGGCAACATGCTGAAGTGTTCAGTCATAATTCTAGTTCAACGACTCTGGCTTTGGAATTACTTGTATCCACAGAACCAATCAGGCTGCTTAGAGCTTTGCCCACTTTTGGCATTTAAAAATCCCCTTATTCTAGAAATAATGAGCTCGTCCTCGAGAAATCATTTTCTAGTTTCCATTTCACAAGACGACATCAATTACTTTCACAGGATAGTGAGATTAAAATTAGACAGGGAAAGAAAAAGCACATATTCCTTTGAGAAAAAGAGAGGTCAAAGGTGGCTGCTAGGTAGGCACTAGTTTACACTTTCCCATGGAGGCACACGACTTCCCCGTGGCATTAATCATGCGATGGTTAATCTTAAATTAAATGTCCAAGGTCATCGCCTCTTTACCTACTGCCTAATTGGAGCGATGTGTTTGTCCAATTACAGACAAGGAACTTCCGCCTCCATTGCAATTGCAAAAGAAATTGGAGTTTACATCGTTGGAATGGGTAGGAAATGCCTTCTAACAAATCAACTATAGTATGTGCTGTAAAGCTCCCTGTGACAAACTCAAATCGATGAATCTACCAGAAGTCTAAGGAAGTTTTAATTGCTGAAGTCAACGCTTAAATAGCCTCCTTACATTCTTTTGATATCGTCACATATTAGCAGCCGACGTCTATTGCACATTTTCTTTAGACTCGAGATGGAAATATACTTAAATTCTCATAAAAAAACATACTAGGCATGGTAGTTTCAGAGCAAAACAAAGTAAAAGGACCAAACCTAGACACCTTAAGCATGATGATCGACGCTGTCATTTTTGGTATAGAGACTTGTATGTGTAGTTGTCAAATTCAATGGAAAAAATTCATTATAATGAAAGTAGTTGGAAAGACCGAACTTCTCGTTGGGGCATAATTTGATAGAAAGAAAATAAGGGGACAAGAAGCATGCTCCCTGAAAACTAGAAGGACCAATGTGCAAACTCTTAAAAGGACTTTAGAAGTGCGATACCGCTATTATGACTGGCATTGGCAATGGTGCTTGTAGATACTTACAGCAACTAATTTAATCATATTCCTAGCTATGTGCCAAAAAAAAGGACGTTCGCCCAAAGAGTCTTGCTTTGAACCATGTTCCCATTGATCATTGCGTGGATCTGCTTTTGACAATGGTCCTCCTAAGAACGCTTTTGACAATGCTTACGAGTCTAGGACCGTCGACTAATTGGTAGTTTAATTTAACGTTCCCATAGATACATCTAATTTATTAATTGAATCACATGTTGGGGATTAATTTAAGTCAGCAACTGACGCAGTTTTCTAAAGATGTCATCATGCATACACGTGTCGCTCGTGACCATGTTTAGGAAAGCACGAGATTCTCCCTCCTCCGGACTTGAAAATGGTGACCACCTAGAAAGGGTGCGCAGTCCAAAAATAAAATTCATTAAGCTCTCTTGAGCTGTGGATGTTAAATACATGGAGAGATCTATCTATCATGACCATCAGTATTCAACTTCACGTGATAACTAAACAGGGTGCATTACAATAAGGAACTTTGAGGTATTATTTATGCCAAAGAGTCGAGAATCCCAAGGAAAAGATAACCGATTTAAAATGCAAAAATACAATAACAAAACAAATTCCAAATCTAGATCAAAAATATTATAGTAACAAGAGATAATCTCCAAATATTTCCAATAATAGTTAAAAATATTTCTCAATATCATTCTCAATCGATTGGAGAAGATTCGTCCTCAAGGCCAACTTCATCGAGCTCTTGGTCTTCATTATATGATGATAAAGGGGGCGACACTGGAAGTGGTGGAAGCATCGTATTCTCCAAAACGTTCAATTCTATAGTCATTGATGTAGAAGCGCTTTGAAATTTGAAAAAGACCATCTGTCGAGGACAAAACTTAGCGTCACCATCATGCCGAAATCTTTGTTTTCTTTAATACATCCAAATAAGATAACGGGCTCGTTTGCTTGATATCATTACTTGTTCAGCTTGCTCTGAAATTCTCTTCCTCACTTCTTCGGTAACTGCTAGATTTTCATAGCCCTTTCTCTGGCATCTAGTGAATAAGGGTATCAGATCAAAAATAGTTGAATGATACTTTCCATACACAACTTCAAATGGTCAATCTAGTGTAGTTGGCTCAAGAAATTAGTAGCGGCACACTAAGTTCGAGCCAAAGTGTTTTCCAATAAACCTACTCGTGACAAGCTAATCTAATCTCTAAGGGAGGCAAATCTGGCTTTGTTGAGGAAGACAGACCCATGTTTGGTCTCGTTGGGTTTGGCAGAGCCAGGAGACTAACCCTAGGCGGCATCTAACGGCAGTGTGGTGGTGTCGGTTCGAAGGGAAGAGGGAGGCATCACAAATCTTAAGGTTCTTTTCGAAAGAATCATGCCTTCCGTCTATTCAACCAAAAATGTGATATAAAAAAACTTTTTTAGATGGATGCCATTGTTGTGTGTTAGTAATTGGTCGAATGGACGCTCGATGGGGTCATTTCGAGTCTCTTTAGAAGGCCTCTGAAGATAGTCAATGGTCAGAAAAGTAAAACCAACTGCTCCGAGTCGCTATTAGATTGGAAAACTGGTTCATCCCAATAGTTTATAAAAGAAATTAATTCATCAAAGGCGTTGTCCAGGCTCATCCCTCATCTTGCGTGAGCACCTGCGTCAGCCATCTTGCGTCAGCACCTGCCAAGTTTCTCTACTCCTCACGCTCGTACTGACTTCTCTTTTGTAATTACCCTAGCTTTGTGAAAAGAGAATTTGTCTATATGTGGACATATGAGTTTTGAATGTCTGAATGCGACACCCATCATCTTCACCTACTAAAAGCCTTGCCCTCTGCAGAACACATTGCCATCGCCTTCTCTCCACCCATTTCTTTGTATCCGCAGCCTGCCTTCGCCCGTGCGTGCCATCTTGACGACTTTGACAGAGAGTGAGAAATGTCAGAAGACACGGTCGAAGAATCCCGGAAAGACGAAAGCCAGCTAGCCAAGACAGCGTCTCCGTCACCATCTCCACTACTCATCAACGGAAAGAAGCTTCTGGAGTCCTTTATTTTGTATTATCTTTGTCGTGGATGCAGTACTCCTGATTATGTCACCATGGATCATCAAAATCTACTGAATAGCTTGGATTGTAACAAGGTAAGGTA
Source organism: Eucalyptus brandiana (assembly GCA_014182725.1). Classification (NCBI taxonomy): domain Eukaryota; kingdom Viridiplantae; phylum Streptophyta; class Magnoliopsida; order Myrtales; family Myrtaceae; genus Eucalyptus; species Eucalyptus brandiana. The sequence continues at coordinate 13,572,936 of CM024675.1, forward strand.
GATGTGAATTTGTTTTCCTTTGTCTGACTTCGATGTAATATTTTTGGCATATTCATGCAGGATAAGTTTTCTTGCCCTAAGTCACAAGAGAAACTTGATACGACTAAGAGCAAGAGCTTTCGGCAAGGTATATATTAGCTGTGCCATAGAGGCTTCTACCATAGGTTTTTCTATCTCATATGTTAGTGTTTCAGAATCAAACACTTTAGATATCTGAAATATTGTAATCTGCGACATAGTTTTGATTCTGGGCGATCATGAGAATGAATTGGCCTCATTGTCAATGGCCTTCATGGGCAGAACATATACGGAAGGTCGGGTTCATACACTTAGGATAGAATGTGAATCTACAGCTTTTGTATAGGTCTAACAGAATAGTTGGACTCTACCCTGCTGATTTAATCACGCGACCGTGTTGCACATTAGATGGACAATTTTTTTCTTTTTTGAATTAATAAATAGGGAATATGGCAGCTAGATAATTCTTCCCTATAAATATCATGTTGTCAGTATGCAGATTGAAGCGGTTGATGAGAATCAGAATGTACGAAACCAATGTTGACTTGATTTTCGCTTCGTGGGATACTTCTCTAGATTTGTGAAGTTTGTGGGTCATTTAATCAATAATAGTAGTGAGAGAATTTTTCATGGTAAGCTGTATTCTTTTTCGAGAATTTGATCTGGCCTTTGAGATCTGTATTCTCATATGTGATTGTTCATCGACCTTTTGAGGTCAATCATTTCAATGATGGTGCTGAAGCAGGTTTTGTGCTTCTACCGTTGGAGTTGTATGTTTTCAATTTTGATGAATCTTTGGTCTTATTCGTAATGCATCACGGTTATGACATTAACATTATTGGAGTTGCAAAGAGCTGGATCGTTCATCCAGGTCCTCCTGCTTGAGCAAGTCCAAGAATATTGAAGGAAAGCGATTATTCTAGGGACTGAATTGAGATATTATACTGAAGTCTTTGGCACATTCGTATGGAATATCATAGCCACAAGATAACTGATCTTGGCTTTGCTTTGTGTGTTCAAACTTTCTGATTTTTCAATGCCCACTTTTGAGTAGATTTGATCCAATTTTTTCATCTCCATGTGCCTGTGAACAACACATAAAGAAAGATATACAGTTTAGGTCTTATCAGCCATTTCTCTTCTTGATGCTGAAATTTGTGATGGCCATAATTAATATCTGCTAATAGTTCCAATTTGAGGTATTTACTGTTGTTAATTTCCCCAGATCTATTTACCTTGAATCCTCAAAGTCCCATTTTTTCTGGAAGTCAGCAAATAGAGGATCTTGCGCAGGACGGTTTGGAAGGTCAAGAAGCTAAAGTTGAGAAGCCAGCACCAAATGGCACGCAGCGGACACATAGGGTCAAGCTCCCTCCTTGTATAAGAAATCCATATCTCAGTGACGCGTCAGATCCTTTTGGAAATCAAAGGTTCAAATGTGCCGGTATGTCTATATTTCCTGTTGATCATTAAATAATGTGAGCATGTACAAATTATTGTCAAATCTTCTAAAACTGTGCATGCTATCTATGCCGCGTCTTATAAATATAATAAGACAAACTGATAATGAGAAATTGCTAATGATTTGTTTGCTGTTTCAGTTGTAGACATTTATGTGCATTTCTCATTTAACAAGTGCGACAATATGCAGGCTTATCCTCTTCTGTTGCTGGAGGAGCAGGACCCACACGTTTCCACACCGATTTCGTAGAAATTGAGGTCTCTATTAAAAATTGAAGCCTTTCACACACACAGTCTATAGCTACTCTCTGCAGAAACTTATATTTCTTTTGGGCTGACTTGCCAATTTGCTAATTCTTCCCAGCAAATTGGAGCTGGTCACTTCGGCCGTGTTTATAAAGTTTTAAACAGAATAGATGGTTGCTTGTATGCTGTGAAGCAAGTCATCAGGCCAATGTGTCAAGACTTGGAAAGGTATCTGTCTCGTGCACTGCTTTCAGACATTCAACACTAACTTGAACAGCATATGATATCCACTCTTTTGCAGGAGAAAAGCTTTGATGGAAGTACAATCTTTGGCAGCTTTAGGTATCAATGCTGGTTACATTATCCTCCATTTTGTGTGTCTGCTGCATGATTTTCTCTAATTAGCATGTTTCTTACAGGCTCTCACGAGAATGTTGTTGGATATTACTCTTCTTGGTTCGAAAATGAGCATCTTTACATTCAGATGGAGCTCTGTGATTCCAACTTGTCTAGTCAGAAGTCTTCACGTTTTACTGAATGTGATGCATTGACATTTCTACATCAGGTTAGCCACAAGTTTCTTTGATATTAGCAATGTTTTATGATACAAATGGCCTTTTTTTAAGTTACCTATACCACCAATCTATGAAGCAATGGTCAATAGCTTTTAAAATTAAGGATTGATTCTGGCGCTAAATGAGCATAATCTTCTCTCCTAAAGTATTAGGGTGACTTCATAAGCAGATAACATTGTTACTTGAATCTCGAATATGTAGTGGACATAAAAAGCAGTTTCTAGGATTTTCATTTATGTTTGTTATAGAGTCAAACCTTAAAGCTTCAATCTTTAGGGGGCAGGTGATACATGTTGAAGATCAATAGAAATCTTGTGGACACGCATTGCTGGACAAATGTGTTTTTACCTTCATCCACAAACTGGAAGAACAATAGTTGGAAATATGTCTAGCATGTGTGAGTGTTAAACTGGAGATAAGATGAAAAAACTTGCTTGAATGGGGGCAATACTACATCGTTTGTCCAAGAGTTTTTATCGGTGTTCTTTGCATGCACTGTCACTCCTTATATAAGTATATTAAGCATTTAAATGGGAAATCTGGCTATAGCTCCTTCCCTCCTTATATATGTCAAAAGACCACCTTCAACTTCAATTCCTTTGATAAGATTTAGTGGCCTATTGTCATGGATTTTTCTTTTATAATCTTGTCATGAAGGATAATGTTTAGTCCCCATGATTTACCATTGCTTATGTCCAACCTGCAGCTTGCGAAAGTATTGCTTTTTATGCATGACAAAGGAATTGCCCACCTTGATGTTAAGCCAGATAATATTTACTTCAAGAATGGTGCATACAAGCTCGGTGATTTTGGTTGCGCGACCCTCCTTAACAACAGCCTACCAATTCAGGAAGGCGATACACGGTACATGCCTCACGAGATCCTTAATGAGAACTTCGATCATCTTGATCTTGACAAGGTTGATATTTTTGCCTTGGGAGCTTCTGTGTATGAGCTTGTAACAGGGTCGACTTTGACAAAATCGGGGCCTCAGTTTCTGAGTCTTAGAGAGGGAAGTCTGCCTCTTCCCCCCGGTCATTCACTGCCTTTCCAGAATTTGCTAAAGGTGCTGTGTCTTCATTTCTTTCAATGGGACTTGAGCCATTTTGTTGTTTGCTTCTGGAGAAAATCCTTAATGTGGTGGCTCTATGATGTTCTTGACTTCCGTAGGTCATGATGGATGCAGATCCAACTGCTCGGCCATCTGCGAAAGAACTGTTGGCAAATCCAATTTTTGATATGATTCAGACGAATCGAAAGACCTGAGTCAAGACAGTAATCCAATTCCAACTATGAACACGAATAACTAACAGCAGGTGCTGAATGTATTAGTGACCATTTGCGTGAAGTTTACTTCAAAGGTATCAGGCCGATTTTGCTTCTTATTCTTTGGCTGTATGTACACCAATTTTGTGCTGTAAGGGTGTTGGATCGGTAAATGGAAACCGCAGGAAAAAGGTGTTGTAAGCCCAACGCTAAGGGAAAATATGCCGTGTAATGGAGAAACCATGTTCATCTTCGAGTCCGTATATCATCTGCTCTCTGCGGCGCTTGCTGTTTCTACTCTTTAAATAGTTCATTTCAATTGTACACACATCACGTTAAGCTTAGAACCGGTCGTTTGATCTGTGGGAAGTCATCTATATCACTTTCTTGCAGCATGCTGAGGTGTTTAGTCGTCTCGTAATTCTAGTTCAATGGCTGTGGCTTTGGAGTGCTTGTGTTGTTTTCTTTTTTTTAAAAGAACAGAGAACACGTAGACAGCAAAAACAGAAAAAGGAGTTTACAGCAGAAGCAGAGAACAAGTTTACAGCAGAAGCAGAGCGTTGTGTTTAGAAAACTGGAAAAAAATGTTCAAAATACATACTAGAACGTAACCACAAACCCACTGCCAACTAACAGCTTGCTTGATCCACAAAATCAGCAACAAATCAGAGTATCTAAGATACGTGCAGCTAACTGCTCCTAGGAGATAAGATTGACTAACCAACTCCTAAAAAACAGGACACCAACAAACTGACTAAACAAAACAAAAAAGAAAAAAACAGCACGTGCAGTCTTGATACATCAACACTCTCCTCCTGGATCAAGTATTGCACACTCCTAGCTTTGCCTTGAGAAGTTCAAATCGACCAACATGAAATGATTTCGTGAATATATCTGCAATCTGGTTTTCTAAATTGCAGTACACCAGTTTCACCTCTTCAGTCTTTTGCACTTCTCTCAAGAAGTAAAACTTGACCTTAAAATGCTTTGTTCTTCCATGAAATACTGGATTTTGTGAAATGGCCAAAGTAGCTTGATTATCCACAAACACTTCTATATCTTCTTCTTGCTGCATATGCAGATCATCCATTAGCTTCTTCAACCATAATGCTTGATTCACAGCTGCAGTAGCTGCAATGAACTCAGCTTCGCAGCTTGATTGAGCCACTATTTCTTGCTTCTTTGAACACCAAGAAAAACATGCCGACCCAAATGTAAAGCAATAACCTGAAGTGCTCCTCATATCATCCATTGATCCCGCCCTGGTCACTATCGAATACCCCGCAACTTAAACTCCTGAACTCTACAAAACTTAATCCCATATGAAATAGTACCTCTCAAGTACCTTAATACCCTCTTTGCAGCTACCATATGCAACTCACTTGCACAATTGAGAAATCTAGATAAGACACTTACATGAAACATGATGTCTAGCCTAGTTGTAGTGAGATACATAAGACAGCCAATCAAACTTCTATAAACTCTTTCATCTGCAGGTGCTGATCCATCCTCCTTTTGAAGCTTTTCCTTATGACCCATTGGAGTACTCACACTCTTGCACTCCTCCATGTTGAATCTCCTTAGGATCTCCTTCAAATACTTCTTTTGACAGATAAAAACTTCATTCTGAGTTTGCCTAACTTCCATTCCTAGAAAATATGACATCTCACCAAGATCAGTCATTTCGAACATCTTCATTATCTCTTGCTTAAATGCGTAATCTGAGCAAGATACTCCCCGTCACCAACATATCATCCACATAAAGAGACACCACCACTAAGTCGATACTAACTTCTTGACATATAGAGTGGATTCACTGAGGCTTTTCTTGAAACCTAGACCCAACAAGTGCTCATCCATCTTACTGTACCATGCTCTAGGAGCTTGCCTCAAGCCATAAAGAACCTTTCTCAACAAATAAACTTTCTCCTCCTGGCCTGGTGTGACAAAACCTTCTGGCTACTCAACATAAATCTCCTCCTACAACACTCCATTCAAAAATGCAGATTTCACATCTAACTGATATACCTTCCATCCTTGTTGAGCTGCCAAAGCAAGAATCATTCTAATTGTATCAAGTCTTGTCACAGGAGCAAAGGTTTCTGAGAAGTCAACTCCCCAAATCTGTGCATATCCCTTCACTACCAACCTGGCCTTATGCTTATTCACTGAGCCATCAGGATTAAATTTGGTCTTGAAAACCCATTTTACTCCAATCACCTTCCCATCTTGAGGCCTCTCCACTAGCTCCCATGTCTGGTTCTTTTCTATCATAGCCAACTCTTCCTTCATTGCATTCATCCACCTCTGATCACTTTTAGCTTCCTCATAACCTGCAGGTTCCAAAACAGCCACACTACACCTTTGATATATATCAGTCAAAGATCTGGTACCTCTAATTGGAACATCATCCACCAGTTCGTCAGGTTCCAATGAGACCTCTTTGTGCTTGCCTTGTGGCTCATTTGTCCAATCCCATTTCTCATCTTCTAGGAACTGAACATCCCTGCTAGTGATCACCTTCCCTATCTGTGGTTGATAGATCCTGTAAGCTTTTGATACTAAACTGTAGCCAACAAAGATCCCAAGTTCAGCTTTCTCTCCCAACTTGTCTCTCTTGACTTGTGGAATATGAGAAAAACACAAACAGCCAAACACCTTCAAATTTCTTAGAATTGGCTTGACATCAAACCAGGCTTCAAAGGGTGTCTTCATCTCCAATACCCTCGTAGGTAATCTATTCAGTAGAAAAACTGTTGTGCTTGCTGCTTCTGCCCAAAACTCTTTTGGTAGATTCTTCTCATAAAGCAAACACCTAGTCATATCCATAATGGTTCTATTCTTCCTCTCACTAACTCCATTTTGCTGTGGAGAGTAAGGAGCGATGGCGATGCTCAATTCTAGCCTCTTCACGAAAGATTTAAACTTCTGTGAAGTGTATTTTGTTCCATTATCAGATCTAATGACCTGAATCTTGCAGCCACTTTGGTTCTCAACCCATTTCTTAAACCTCTGAAATACCTCAGCAACTTTTGACTTTTGCTTCATAAAGTAAATCCAGCACATTCTAGTATAATCATCAATGAAAATAATGAAATACCTACTGCCATTTAGTGAAGGAGTCACTTGTGGACCACATAGATCCGTATGAATCAACTGCAGCTTCTTTGTCGCTCTCCAAGTGGATTTCTTGAAGGAAAGTCTTGTCTGCTTGCCTAGCAAACAAGCTTTGCACCTTGTGATATGCTCCTTCAGGTTTGGTAACCCGGTTGCCATTTCATTCCTCTACATGAACAGCACGATTTATGATGAAAGTGTCCCAACCTCTTGTGCCATAATTCTAAATCATTAGCCCGACACTTGAATGCCATCTGCTCATTCTCAAGAGGATTCAAAGAAAAACTTTTATGTTGCATTTTTATCTTGAACAACTCCTGACCATTGGAGTCAAAGATCAAACACTTCTCCTCTTCAAATATCACCTTAAATCCCTTTTCTACCAACTGCCCCACACTCAGCAAATTCTGATCAATTTTAGGCACATACATCACATCAGAAATCAGCTTAGTTCCAGCACAACTCTCCATTGCTACCGTCCCTTTACCTTTCACTTCTAAGTACTCCCCATTCCCAATCCTCACTCTTGATTTCAACGACTTGTCAAGGTTTATAAACAGCGTTTCATCACTTGTCATATAGTTTGTGCAACCACTATCAACAAGCTAACTGTCACATGGAGTACTAGAGAAGAAACAAGAGGCAACAAACAGTTGATTTACCTCTTGCTGAATTGCAGCATGTGCCTCACCCTGCTGCTGATCTCTCTTCTCTTTGCAGAACTTCTCAATGTATCCAAGCTTATGACACTTTCTGCACCTTACATCTGGTCTCTTCCAACACCTAAAATGTGGATGATTCTTTTTTTCACAGTGCTGACATGAGGGATATCTTCTCCAATTGTTCTTGGAGTTGCTCGCACTATTCTCTCCTGCAGCAGCTTCTGAACCACTACTGCCATTTCCTTTCTTTCCTTTCCACTTGTTAACTTTTCCTCCTACATTCTGCTGTTCTTTGGCCGGCAAAGCTCCTTCTATACTTCCTTCCACCCTCATTAACCTCCTCTGCTCTTATGCTTGCAAAGCACTTAGCAATTTTGCCAACTTGATCTGAGACAAATCCTTGGTATTCTCCAAAGAGGCAATGGTTGCCTCAAACCTTTCGGGCAATGAGACAAGAATCTTCTGCACTAGCCTATTATTAGAGAGGTCAGTGCCTAGAACTCTTGCTTGATTTGCAATGCTTATCAACTTACTAGAATACTCCTTAATTGTCTCAGACTCCTTCATCTGCAGTCTCTCGAATTTTGTGATAAGATTTAGCCCCTTCATGCTTCTGATCCTCTCATCTCCTTGATATTCATTTTTGAGGAAGTCCTAGATAGCTTTGGCTGATTCACAAGCCATAATTCTGCTGAAAATGGCAGGTGAGACAGCAGCATATAAACAAGACTTTGCCTTTGCTTTCCTTGTTGTCCTCTCCTTGTGAAACTTGATTTGATTAATGGTTGGATTATCATGAAGGGGAGCAACTTCATAATCTTGTTCCACAGCTTCCCAAAAATCACAACCCTCTAGATAGGCTCGCATTCTCACTGCCCAGGCTTGATAATTTTCTCCATCAAACACTAGTGGAGCCATTACTGAAAAACCACTCGATCCTGCCTCCATCTTGCTTTTAACTTCTATGGATGCAAACACACCTCTCAATCAATCTCACAAGTCACTCACAGCCCCTTAAGATCAAGAGAGCTCTGATACCAGTGTTGTTTTCTTTTTTTGAAAAGAACAGAGAACATGTATACAGCAAAAACAGAAAAAGGAGTTTACAGCAGAAGCAGAGAACAAGTTTACAGCAAAAGCAGAGCGTCGTGTTCAGAAAACTGGAAAAAAATGTTCAAAATACATACTAGAACGTATCCACAAACCCACGTTGCCAACTAACAGCTTGCTTGATCCACAAAATCAGCAACAAATCAGAATATCTAAGATACGTGCAGCTAACTGCTCCTAGGAGATAAGATTGACTAACCAACTCCTAAAAAACAGGACACCAACAAACTGACTAAACAAAACAAAAAAGAGAAAAACAGCACGTGCAGTCTTGATACATCAACAGCTTGTTTGGGCTTTGATATTCTGGCATTGGAAGGTCCTCCAATTCTGAAAAAGGATGAGCTTGTCTTTGCACAAGTCTTTGCATTTGGATGAGTAGTGTGCTCACTCACTAGTTATTTCCTGAGAAATTATTTTATACTTTTCATATCACTAGACTATGTCAATTACTTCACAGGATAGTGATTAAAATTAGACACTACATAAGGATTAATACAAAAAAAAAAAATCATAAATTGGTAGATACAGGGTACATTTACCCCAAATAAATTTTCATGTCATAAAAAATCTTGAAACGATACGCTCATGACAAATCTATCCTCCATCAACTTTTGTCCAATATTTTTGTTATATCGGTGACGTAAGAACACAAGTAGGCAAACAACTAGAATGATTAGCATGTGACATGGACCCGACATGAAAATTTAACATAAATGGGTCTCCTAAATCAACTGAGTTAGGAAATCTACTAAAATCTACTAATTATGCCCATTTTGCCTAAGATTTTGGTGTTTCTGGAGAGGGAGAAGAAACAAATTTAAACAAATTTAACTTTGCCTTAATTCTCAATTTTAGTTCTTCAAGTCTGATTTTTCAAAACGATTCATTTAGGAGACTCATTTATTTTGAATCTTCACATCAGATTCACATTCGAGTCACACATCAATGATATGATTTTTTTTGCCCACGTATGTTTTTACATTAGCAATTTAACAAGGATACTGAATGGAGGTTAACAAAGGGTAGATTTGTCGTGGATGAACTAATTTGAGAAATTTATTTGCAACACAAGAACTAGGAATGACTGCGGTGCTCAAGGGACAAGAAATGGCACGACGAGCGACGGGGGAAGACATTGGTGCTCGAGCTGTAACAACTTGGTTGGATGGCAGACTTGTCTTCATTTTCGCTTCCCCTGAGGCCCTTTGCCACCTCCGCGTCGCCGCTTCTCAACACCGAGCTCTAGCCGAAGCTCATAGTCAGGAACACAAACGATTCCTTCCCATCACCATTACTGCGGTGAAGCAGGTTGAGGAACCTCCGCCGCTTAGAGAGCGACCACCGTCGAGCTGCTCTTCTTGCAACCGAAGATGTTTCGTCGTCGCGGATTGTAGGATGCAGCCGGTGATGAAATCGGGTAGCATATGGGTCTCGTACTACCCCATAAAGACCCGAATAGAATCGGGCTAAGACATTTTTCAGTGGGCCTCATCTTCCCATGTAGGCGCTAGTTTTCGGTGGCATTAGTCATGCGGTAATCAATCGTCATCAAAGTAGTCTAAGGTTATACCCCTCCTACCTAATGCCTAATTAAAGTAACACGTTTGTCAATTTCAGACAAAGAAACCCTCCAGCTCCATTCGAATTGCACAGAGATTGCAGTCACATCAGTGAAGTAGGCACGATATGCCTACAAAAAACGTGCTGCTGCCAGGAAGACTCTTCTTTCCTAGAAACTCATATTGATGAATCTCCCATAATTGTGGGACAATTTTTTCAATGCCTGCCTCTGACCAAATTGATTTAGGTTAAAAAAGAGAAACGGATGGAGATTATGACACCACTTATAGGCATATGCTACAATTCAGATGAACCCTAACCATCTAATCAATGCCTATCTCCAGACTTCGAGCATTCAACACCCTCCTATTCAATATGGATTTCGCTCATGGGTTTAAACTTGAAATATCTCCTAGCAGTATCTACTTTGGCATGATATGTTGGGTCAAGTCATTGCAAATTTCTCACAGCTCCTCAGGGAAGCTCAATCATCATCGAGATCTTCCAAGTCAAAGTTGCACTTGAACTTCATCATTACCGTAGACCTCATCAAACCAATAATGCTACCCGCAACTTGAACGGTTCCACAAGGATTTGCAAATACGTCCCCCTCCATACAGATAAAACAAAACCTCCGTTTTGGACGCAGCCCTTATCAAACTTAGCAGGTATAGCAAAGATAGCATTACAGGTTCTACCTTGCTACAGGTATTATTAGTGGCATTAGTCCTGTGATAATTAATCGTAATCGAAGGAGTCTAAGGTCATCTTCCGCCCTATTTGACATTCTATGTGGGCTCAGACGGAAGTTGTGGGAAAGACTTAACTTTTCGTTGGGGCATAATTTGACAATAAAAGAAAGTAAGGGGACAAGAAACGTGCTCCCCAATCGCTAGAAGGACCAAAGTGCAATTGTCCAAAAAATTTAAGAAATGCTATGCCGCTATCATTGCCGGCGTTGATGCTTGTAGATGCTTGTAGATGCTTGCCACAAACCAACTAAAACAAAATATTAATTAGGCTGTCAGAGTCCTGGTTTACCAAGACATATTCCAAATATAATTTGAAATTTGAATCTACGGTCTCCCATTTATAAGTTTTTTAATCTCCAACAAAAGTTTATGAAAAAAAAAAAAATCTCCAACTAAAGTTCACATGCTGCTATAGATAAAAATTTAAGCTGACAGAGTTAAGCATAAATTTATTGTTCTTTGAAAAAGAAATTGAGAAATATTCATTCTTGTAGGTCATAAACTTGGCCAAGTAGGTGCTCTGTGATTTAAAGAAAGAGACTGTAAATGAATAAATTAAGAGTCAAGGGCTATATTTGAAAAACTACCCTTTATGGGGTATCCATTAATTAATTAATTCATGCAGCAGGGTAATCAATCCAGACACTCTGTTGGTCCATTTTAAGGGAGAAAAAAAATTCATGATGAATTAGAAAAATGGAAAAATTTGAAAAAAGCAGACATCATGACTTGTACAAATTGTGGGACCACTTTAAGAACTGACGGTATCAATAAGAATCATTGAGTTGTATGCTATAAAAAATATTTATTAGTCCATTTCTTCGGAGCTCAAACTTTCGGGGCAAACGATTTGTGTAGAATAAAATCTACCGGGAGGTCCTTTTTATCATTTTGTCCATCCGGATACTATCTTATATTATACGTGTATTGTTTGTTTGTTTCAAATTGGTTGAACTTTTAGGAAAAATCGTTTCATTTAGCAAGAACTCTAACTTATAGTGTATTATCTTAAAATTAGTTTTGCATGATAAAATTCAGTGAACAACGGAATATGATAAAGATATTAGAACAGTCTAAGCAATGACTTTGAAATTAGTAATCGTGATCAATCTAGGGATTCGATCATCGCCGAAAGACACAACAAACTATCTGATTAACAATCATTACTGTGTTATTGAGAAGAAGAGGTTTAGTTAATTAATCAATCAATCTGTTTGGTTTGGCCCTTAGAGTGTTTGATTTGAAGCATATTCGCCGGATCAGCCTGGAAGCCACTCAATGGTCCTCCAAAAGTCGATAATTTGGTAATTAAGGTTTTATTTTTTTCGGTGGAAACATCCTATATCAATCAAAAGCAGCACGGGTTGGTCATTAACTTTAGTCAACAATGATGACAGACTTCCAAAGATTCTCGCCACGCGTTCCCACGTTTCCTGTGACCATGACTATCATCAATAATGGCACGAGATTCTCACCCCCTTTGGAGCCGCGAATTGCTGTAGAAACCTGGAAAAGGGGTGCCTATTTCGGAGTTGATCTGGACAGCTCTCTTGACTTTGGGGATGATTAGCATGAGAAGCGATGTCTCCATTGTGATCGACCGAAGAACACTATCATTTTACATCAATTGGGATTGTTTGTTCGAACCCGACTTTCTCATCATATAATCAAAACGGGCGTTGTCAATTAGTATTCTCAAAGTATTTATTAAACATATTTTATTTGGTATAATATTTCGATTTATGAAGCACTAATTGTCTGTGACATGAAGATGATAAATGCACCAAAAACTTTAAAGTTTATTAATTGATTGATTGATAAGTGCTCTTAAAACACACATTAGTAAAATCCTATGCAAGTAAGGACTAAGGATGAACAAAATAAGTATGTGAGTGACAACAACGAGTTACTCGTTTTCTATTACAGAAACTTCTTTCATCGAAACAAATTCTCTAGATTCATCCCCTGTATTGCATCAGCACCTGCCTCCAGACTTCTCCGTTCCCCGCAACTTGAACCACTCCACAAGGATTCGCAAATACATCTCCCTCCATCACAGATACATCCATATCTATCGAAAGATTAGATGCACCCCTTATCAAACTCAGCAGGTATAGCAAAAGATAGCATCATAGGCTCCAACTTGCCATAAGCACCATCTGTGGCAATAGTCATGCGATAATTAATTGTAATCGAACAAGTATCTAGTCCTCCTCCTGCCTAATGCATAATTGAAGTAACATGTTGCTCTCCTTTTCCAGACAAAGAACCCTCCACCTCCGTCAGAGTCGCAATGAATCTCCTCTATAATTCCAGGAACATTTAATAAATGCCAACCTCCGACCCAACTGATTTTGGTTTAAAAAAGAAAAGAAAAGAAAAGAATGAATGCAGGATATGACACAAATTTTAGGCATGGTTTTTAATTGCTGAACCTTAGCTATTTAGCGAGGCCAACCTACATTGGACAAATTTGAAAAGTAAACGCTTGTAAACCCTTCTCATAAATTTTGGGTATAGAAAAGCAAGGGACGTTAGACTTTCGAAAAGTAATACATTTTTTAGAGCCCAACTTTGGTCTTTATATTTGGTTTTGTAACAATCCTAATTCTTATAGTGGTGTGTTATGGCAATTTAAGTCTTTTCTTATCGTCAAATTTCATTGTAAAATCTAAAGAAAAGTGCATAATCAACATGTGTAAATTGTAATCCGTTCCAGATGGAGAGTGTGTCAAGTTTGCATCAACCATTGAAATGCGGTGCCTCTGCGTAAGAATTTCGGAAAATGACATCATCGATCCACGTACTTTTCGAGAAACTTTAGGCTCCTTTTATCTCTTGAAAAATAAATAATTAGAAAAATATTTCTATAAATGATCATTTAATTTGTTTAAAATAATTAATCGATAAAAAATATTTTCACTGTAGACAATACTCTGTGTTTAGATAATTTTCGTACATGATAAATATATTTTTCTTTCATTCAATTTTGTAAGCACAAGCGATCATTTCTTGAAAAAATGCTTTTCAAATTGTTTATTTTTCGCAAAACAAATGGAGCCTTAATATCCGTATGTTGTTGTCAATTACAATAGAAGTACTTTCATCATGTTTTTGTTCTACATCTGAAAGAGATGGTGAATCAATACTAGCTAGGTAATTCCTACCGTGAGTCCTTGGAAATCAAATTGAGGGTCTCATTGAGATTAATTCCACTATGAACATATAACCCATTCAAAGTCCCAAATAGACATATATAATATTTATTTTTAAAATGAAAAGGTCGAAATCATTTTCATGACTTTTGAGTCTTCAATCCAAATTCTATTTGGATTCGGATGGAAGTTGTGGGAAAGACTTGACTTTTCGCTGGGCCATAAATTGACAATAAAAGAAAGTAGGGGAACTAGAAACGTGCTCCCAAAACCTAGAAGGACCAGAGTGCAATTTTTCAAAAGATTGAAGAAATGCTACGCCGCCATTATTGTTGGCATGGATGCTTGTAGATGCTTGACATAAACCAACCGAGACAAAGTATTAATTTGGTTGTCAGTGTCCTCGTTTACCAAAACATATTCCAAATGTAATTTAATGCTTAAATCTACGGTCTCCCATTTATTAGAATTTTCATCTCTGACTAAAGTTTGCATGCTGCTATAAATAAAAATTTAAGCTGATACACTTAGGCATAAATTTATTTTTCTTTGAAAAAAATTAAGAAATATGCATACTTGGACGTCATAAACTAGGCTAATTTGGTGCTTTGTTATTTAAAGAAAGAGTCCACGAATAAGTTAAGAGTCAAAGGCCTAGCATTTTCTATACTTGAAAAACTACCCATTATAGGGTATCCATTAATTAATTAATTCATGCAGCAGCATAATCAATCCCGACACTTTGTTGGTCCATTTTAAGGAAAAAAAAATAATTCATGGTTAAGCATAAAATTTTGAAGAAGGCAGACATCATGACTTGTAGAAACCAAGAGACCACTTTAAAAAATGAAGGTATCAATAAGAATCGCTGAGTCATATGCTATTAAATTTACTTATCGATCCATTTCTTTGAAGCTCGAACTTTCGGGGCAAATGATTTGCGTAGAACAAAATTCACCACAAGTACCTTTTTGTTGTTTTATCTGTCCAGGTAAGTATTAAGTATACTGTTAATCTATTTCAAATAGTTTAAACTATTAGAATAAACTATTTTGTCTAGCAGGAACTCTAATTTATATTGTCTTATCTATCGAGTGAACAACAAAAGATGATAAGAACAGTAGCACTGTCCGATCAATGGCTTCGAAAGTAGCAACCATGATTGATCATCGCCGAAAGACGCGACGAACCATCTGATTATACAGTAATTACTAAGCTACTGGGAGAAGGAGGGTTTAATTAATTAATCTGCTTGGCTTGCCCCCTAAGAGCGTTGATTTGAAGCATATTCGCATGGATCCGCGCGGGATGTGCTCAATGGTCCCCAAAAGTTGACAAATCCGGTGATTAAGGTTCTATTTTTTTGGGTAGAAACATCGTTATATTAATCGCAAAGCATATGGGTCAGGTCGGTCATCAACTTTAGTCAACAAGGACGCAGACTTCCAAAGATATATCCCATGCCGCCCGTGTCCATGACTATCAATAGTAGCACGAGATTCTCACTAACTTTGGCGTAGCAAATGGCTAGAGACACCTAGAAAGTGGTGGGGCGTGGTCCAAAGTTGAATTTGTACAGCTTCCTTGACTTTGGGGATGATTAGCATTAGGAGCGATATTTCCATTGTGATCAACCAAGAACATGGTTATTTTACGTCATGGAATCGATTATGAGTCCAAATTTTAATTTGGTTCGAACCCAACTTTATCGCCGTACTATTAAAATGGGTGTTTTTAATCAGTGCTTTTGAAGCACTTGCGAAGTATACTTTATTCGGAATACTTCGATTTTCAAGGTACTAATTATGCAAAACATGTGTATAGTTTATTTAATTGATCGCTCCACGAGTATTCTTAAAATGCTTGTTAATGAAAGTCTCATTTAAAGATGGACAAGAGAAGTACGCAAGTAATTGGTCAAAAAAAAAAAAGTACGCAAGTAATAACAAATGAGTTACTCGTTTTCCATCGCAGAAATTTATGAGAAACTTCGTTCGTCAGAGCAGATTCTCGAGATTCATCCCCCCCATCTTGCATCTTCGTTCGTCAGAGCAGATTCTCGAGATTCATCCCCCCATCTTGCATCAGCACCCGCCTCCAGGCGTCTCCGTTCCCACTCGTGTTTGTTGACTTTTCTTTTGTAATTACTCTAAACACTTGAAAGAAAAAGTTATTTTCTATGTGGGGCCACGCTAGTTTTTCGTTTATAATTACGACGCTCATCATCTTCATTCCTACGAAGTATCTCGTCCTCGGTAGAGTTAAGGCTGCGCATGATAAAATTTCGTTTTCGATTTCTTTTGTTTCTCTGCTCCCCTAATGGTTTGGAATGTAAATTGCCGCAAACGCATTTGATTTCTCTATTTCAAACAGCATTTCTATTCCGTAAATAGATTTGAAGAAAAAAATCGGAAGCTAAAATTTTTAAACTTCTCGCTTACGAAATAAAATTGAGAAATCAATTTCTCGGCCGAAATCAATTTCTATTTCGTAAATTTTGTCACGCGCACCCTTAATCGCCACCACCTTTTCCTAGCCCGTTCCTTCTCCTCTCCGGCCTGCCGCTGTGCCTAGCAGGGGTCTGTGTGTCTCTACGACTCCAAGAGAGAGAGAGAGAGATGTTGGGAGATGTGGTCGAAGAGTCCCGGGAAGGCGAAAGCCAACAACCTGAGGCAGCTTCTCCGTCGTCATCTCCGGGGCTCATCAACGGAAGGAAGCTCTCAAGCCACAAGTTGCGCAGATACGACTCATTAGACGTGGAATCCGCTAAATGCCCCAGTCATCATCCTCATGGCTCCAAGCAAGTAAGTGCGGATTAGGTTCTGATTGTCGACCATCTTTCCGCAGTTTGAAGTAATTATTGGCAAAATTATAACAAGAATGGTGTTTTGAAGGCGGTGGAGTGGCGGGTGATACTGACCCTGGCGTTCCAGAGCATCGGGATCGTGTACGGCGACATTGGCACCTCGCCGCTCTACGTGTTCCCGAGCACCTTCACGGAGGGCATCAAGCACAACGACGACGTCCTGGGCGTCCTCTCCCTGATCGTCTACACCATCACCTTGATCCCTCTCTTCAAGTACGTCTTCATCGTCCTGCGCGCAAACGACAACGGCGACGGTAAGCGAAACCCACTCATACGTATCTCGCGCGTGCTGTCATTAAATTCCGTAATATTTTACGTTGACGTGTGGAGTTATATCGGACTGTCACGTGTTCCAATGTTTAAGGTCAAACCTATGCGCTAAAAGTAAATAGAAATCACTACACTTATCATACCATCTTTGTCAAAGTTTTTCATGGGCGTGCGATCATCTGATTCCTGGTCCGTCGCATTACAAAGTGACGACACGTTTGTAGAACACAGCCTGCGCTGGCCGTGGCCTTTATCGAGGCAAAGAGACATCCGTGTTAGAAGAAGAAGATCTCTCCAAATCAAATACATCTAGCCACCGACTTTATACAAATGAAATATAAAGTTTCTTTTCTTTTTTGTCTCCATGCGGTATCTAGAATTCAACGTCCACTAAATTAGATATATTCCAGCCGAAATAGAACAAAGTTTTTTGTTGGTTCTTTGGGTGACTGTAGCCAGAAACTTGGGTCTGAACTTTCTGACCAGTCTCTATTTATTTATTCTTTTTAGAAGGAAAAAGACACGGTTTTTTTGTTGGTTCTTTGGGTGACTGTAGCCAGAAACGTGGGTCTGAACTTTCTGACCAGTCTCTATTTATTTATTCTTTTTAGAAGGAAAAAGACACGGTATAGACTGGTATAGACAAGAGGCTTCTGCTAGGTACAGCTCTTGACTAAGAGCAGCGTGCCATTTTTGCGTTCGATGAGGAAAGTGAAACCAAGTCTGATTTCGATTCTCTTGCCCCAACTGCTGAGAATTTATTCAAAGTCAAGAACTAGTGACGATGGTCAAGCGTAATCTTTTAAGTATAACCCGATGACCAAGACGATACGTTACGAATTTTTAATCATTTTTATCTATCTCGAAGTTACATTTTTACGGTGAATGACATGATATAAATAATTTATTGATTGGTGATTCTCATTTAATGGTTGAGATATGCTTGTCTGAGGGGACCTCAAATATTGCCCCCGACCACTGTAGTTGATATTTATACTAGATATAACTGTGAATTTTCATATGGCTCGATAAAGTAAAGATGGGCTACTTGTCTAGGGTTTCAGGGGACAAAATAATACCTGTCACATATGGTTGAGCAAACATATTATAAAATTTTTTGCTTCATGCAGATATTTTTCCTTTTTTTTTTTTTTGGTTGAAATGTAAAGAGCCAAATCTCATCCGGTGAGGACTTCAGCTAGTTTAGGTTCTATCTAGGGTTAAGATTGACATATTGAACTCAAGAGTCTTCGAGTACTTGGCGTCACTCATTATTAAACAAAACGGCTATTTTTAGCGCGCACCCATATCTCCTCTTTACTAGCTTTACTTTATAAAATTATAAAAGTGGAAATTATTTTTTGACTTTTTGATGTTTGGATGACAAAAAATTAATGGATTTACCATGAGTAATATTTTTTTTTTATCTATAAAATTTTTAATGAAGTAAATGTACCATAAATTAGAAGTCAGTTAGGACGTCGGAATGCGAAAACTATGGATTATCTGCATCGTCTGTTGGAAGTCAACATTTCACCCGTCATTTTAGAGCAAATCTATTGGGAATGGCCTTCTAAGTGATGGGCATTGAAAAGTAAAGAAAATGAATGGCCGTCGACTCGTCGGTATCGAAGAGAATCATTCATTAGGACAGAGGACTTTTGTCTGGACTTGCGATTTATGAAGTTTTGTTGGTCAAAAAGGGTGACATGCGAAGAGATGGATGTATGCATAAAAAGGCACCGATGTCAAAAAGTTCAGCTTCGGCGAGCTTTCATGTTCAACCGGGGGAGTTCGTGGCTAGCCTCTCCTTTGCTATAGCGGAGCATACACCAATTGATTATGATTAGTTGGATCTACCGGTTCTAATTATCTGAATAGACAAGGATAACCACGATGTGTCGGTATTAGAAATATATATTTTGATTTAGCCGATCAAGTTAAAAATTTGATATCTTCTACCTGATGAACACGAATGGCTTTTTCTTTCTTCTCTTTTGCAGGAGGGACGTTTGCATTGTATTCGTTGTTATGCCGATATGCAAGGGTGGGATTGATCCCGAGTCAGCAACCAGAAGATCAAGATGTGTCTAATTTCCAGTTGGAGCTGCCGAACAATCGCTTGCTCAGGGCATCGAGGCTTAAGTCCAAGCTCGAAAAGAGCCGGTTCGCCAAATTCTTCTTGCTCTTTGCCACCATGCTTGGCACTTCCATGGTCGTTGGTGATGGCGTCCTTACTCCATGCATCTCTGGTAAGCACCATATTATTTAAATGAGATTTTATAGTCTATTCTTAGCGTGCCGAATATGAGCCATCCTTTTGGGTTACTTAGGAGTTATCAACTGCTCTTACTAAATCATGTTAATTAAGACGGAACTAGAGGCGGCAGGGACAGTAAGTACAACGATCATGCAATTTTTATTCAAACCTCGTGGTGGAAATTGGGTTCAATATCGGCTCCTGCCATTTTCTTGACTTATATACAGGGGCTGCATGTCACGATCGAACACTAGACAAATTTGGGTGGTCCAGCTCATTTTCTTGGCTTCTTTAGTCAAATAAGGAAATTTAGCGAACTGGCAACTATGGAAGGGCAGGGACGAATAGCATGTACCGATCGAACATAACGTGGCGCGATTGTGTCCACTCATTTCCATGTTGTCATTGACAATCTGTGAATGTTACTTTATCTGGCTTCCATAACATACGACTGAATACATAGTTACAATTGTTAATGTCAATTTGCAATGTTTGACTTGCAATCCCATGGGTGTGTTGTAGTATTGTCCGCTGTTGGAGGGATCAAGCAAGCTACTTCTGCAGTGACAAAAGGTATTATATTTTATTATCACATCAGCCACGTTAATCTCTCTACTTGCTCTATTATTGGATGGCATACTTGATGCTCTGAATACTATGCACCGTGAGATAAACAAATTCGATCCGATGTAGAGAAACGATGCATCCAACTGTCTTGAGTAGAGATCTCAAACCTTTTCTATTTTTTGTCACGGAAAAAGGACCTTGCGATCGAGCTCAATAGCTAGGTAACGGGGAAATAAGTGAGAAATAGATAAAAATAACTCATTGGGATTGGCGTGGAGAGGTACTTACGCCACAGGAAGAACAGCCACTATACCACTGGCTTAAATCTAGAAAGCCCTCATAACCAAGTCCCCTCGTACACCCAATTGCTGCTGACCAGTTTTTCACTCTAATTCTCGAGTGTTTTCCTCCCAAAAAAATTTAAGAGAAGAAACTCTGAAAACACTTTCAAGAGGCTCTAACGTATAACACCCTGAAAACAGGTAAAAATTGAACTAAAAACATGAATTTCGGGATCCCACGACGTTAGCTGGCTCAGTGCGCCTGGGCAACTCTCGGTGCCTGGCCCCGGGCTAGGCCACAGGCCATACCCGGCCTGTGGCCCCGGCAGCCTGAGCCCTTGTGCCCGGCTGCCTTGTCCTCTCTCCAGGGCCGTTCCTAGAAGCCCCAGCCTTCAGCCCTGTATGGTTGGACGTCGGAAGCCTTGCCAAAAACCCCTCGACCCTATTCTCGACTGCGGCTTTCGATCCTCACTCGAGTCCCTTGCCAAACAATTTTTTAGGTGCACAAAAAGTAGAAAATGAATCAAACCCCACACTTTGTCCATGTTCTTTTATGTTTTACTCAGAAATTTCGTGACTTGGTTCATTTGATGTTGACATTTCATCTCTTTTGAGGGGCTTTAGTTAATATACTCCGAATTAGTACGAATAAGGCTTTAGCATGGCCCAGTCAAGGGCCGACAGAAATGATGAATCCTGGCCGCCATACTGGGCATCTTTTTGGCATCCCAAGGAAGTCGAACGTCGTTATTCGATTCTTTCAATTCCTTCGATTATAACTAGAGAGACAGAGTAGGTTTCTACGGACAAACTTATAAATCACGATAATTTCACCCCCCAAGTGGAGAGTTATCTTCTCCTACAGAAGTTATTACCGTAGAAAAACATGTCCATGTGGACGGTGATTTTAGGTTTAGATGGTCCAACCGTGACCTGTGGACCCAGGTTTGTATGTGAAAAAGCAAGTGGATTCTTCTTTCTTCCTAAAACCGGAACAGGAAGCGTCCGTAAATTCTACATTCTTTCCTAAAACTGGAACATCTTTGTTCTCTACAGACATGATAGTATGGATTTCGGTGGCGATACTGGTGGGCCTCTTCACAGCGCAAAGGTTTGGCACTGATAAAGTTGGATACACTTTTGCTCCGATCATATGCTTTTGGTTCGCATTCATTGGCGCGATTGGTTTCTACAATTTTGTCAAGTATGACCCGGGAGTCGTCAAAGCCATCAATCCAATTTACATCGTTGATTACTTTCGGAGGAACAAGAAGGAGGGATGGATATCTCTCGGTGGCATTGTCCTTGCCATAACAGGTACACTCGGATTACTTTGCTCCCTAATTTACTGTCCTTGATGTACAACCTCGGTATAATCGATTAGTTCGTCATATGATACAGGTACGGAGGCGTTATTCGCCGATGTTGGGCACTTCACGGTCCGCTCGATACAGATAAGCATGTGCACCGTGACATATCCCTCGCTCATATTGGCGTATGCTGGGCAGGCCTCGTTTCTTCGTAAGCATAACGACCTTGTCAGTGACGCATTCTTCAAATCCATACCTGGTGAATATCTTCTAAGCTTCATATACACGCCAATTCTTCGAGATTAATTACAAACGAAAACGTTCTTTTAAGGTTGTATCTTTTCATCTAAATATTGAAGATGACGATAACTTCCTACGATGCAGGGCCCTTATATTGGCCGATGTTTGTGATCGCAGTACTGGCTGCGATCATTGCCAGCCAAGCTATGATCTCAGGGACGTTTTCGATCATCCAACAATCGCTCTCTCTAGGGTGCTTTCCCCGCGTGAAAATTGTGCATACGTCGTCGAAATATGAAGGCCAAGTTTACATACCAGAGATTAATTATCTACTGATGTTGGCATGCGTGGCCGTCGCTCTTGGCTTCAGGACTACTGAGAAAATAGGCAATGCCTACGGTAAGTCATTGGTTCTTACGCTTCTGCCGAACCTCTCATGTCCTAGCTACCTAACATCAGTTCAAACCATACAAAGTTTAGTACCTCTAAAGACGGTGCATCTGAAAATTTAAAATCTATGGTATTTATCTGTTTCACTTTTCTGAGATGGGCATTGCAAGAACAATTGTTATCACAATAAATGTCGTGTTTTCATCTATCTATAATTTCACCATATTAAGCATATCATGATGCATATAACTCATATGAATGATCTTATTTATCTTTGTGAGGGTCTAAATATAAATGCGTATACGTTTCATGCAGGCATAGCGGTGGTCTTTGTGATGACCCTCACATCTGGATTTCTGGTGCTCATCATGATCATGATATGGAAATGGAACATCTTCTTCGTCATCACTTACATTCTAGTTGTGGGATCCGTGGAGCTTCTCTACTTGAGCTCAGTCCTCTCCAAATTCTACCGAGGAGGATACCTTCCCCTGGCCTTTGCCGCCGTCCTTGTGACCATAATGTACGTGTGGAATGACGTGTACCGGCGCAAGTACTACTATGAGCTCGACCACAAGATGTCGCCAGAGAAGCTCAAGGAGATTGCCACCGACTCTGGCCTTTCTCGAATGCCGGGGCTCGCTCTCTTCTACTCAGAGCTCGTCCAAGGGATCCCTCCAATCTTCAAGCACTATGTGGAGAACGTGCCTGCCGTCCACTCGGTCCTCGTCTTTGTCTCGATAAAGTCACTCCCGATAAGCAAAGTCCCAGCAGAAGAGCGGTTCCTGTTCCGCCGAGTCGAGCCAAGTGAGCTCAATGTGTTCCGGTGCGTTGTGAGGTACGGGTACACCGACTCGCGGAACGAGCACGATGAGCCGTTCGAGAGGCTCCTATATCAAAGGCTCAGGGAGTTTGTAATGGAAGAGCATTGGACCATGACCCATCAAGTGAGGTTACCCGAGGTCAAGGATGACGACGGGCAATTGGTTGATGGGTTAGAGAATGCAGAGAATTGTGAGAATGGGGTCAAAAATGAAATCGATGATGAAGCTAATGACAAATGTAATCATAAGGCACAAGAGGCATCGGAGACAGAGATTGCTGTGTTGGATAGGGCTTGGCGTGCGGGTGTGGTTCACTTGATTGGTGAGAATGAGGTGGTGGCAGGGAAAGGGGCTAGTTTGGGGAAGAGGGTCTTGATCGACTATGCTTACAACTTCTTAAAGAGGAACTTAAGGCAAAGTGACAGGATCTTTGACATTCCCCACAAGCGAATGTTGAAGGTGGGGATGACTTATGAACTTTAGGGAAAAAGTTAGGTATATTATGTCGTGAATAAAGAGATATCGCGAATCACGGTCGAGGTGTTAATTGTTGTTATTATGGTCGAGAATCTCGGGATGTACAGTTGGTCTTTAGAGGGCACAATGTGAAAAGGGGGCAAAAAGGATGAATCCCTTATCTAGTGGTATTATTCATACAATGCAATCTTCAGAAATTTACATTCCTCTTGTCATGTATACGTACTTCTAATTGAATTATTGAAAGTGGGTAAAGCTTTTGTGATCATGAAACTGTAGCCATCGAATGGAGATGATCCGAATAAGAACATCTTCATGTTTGTATCTTTATGATCTTGACGATCTGACGACTGATTTGTCCATCGGTTATTACCTCGTCTTCGTGCAAAATCATAGCATCGGTTCCAATCCTCTCAAATAAGATAAGAATTTGAACAATTACTTATCCATGAATAAGATAACTAATAAAATGCAAGAGTTAGACAGTTCATACAATTTAAGCACTTTAAGTTTCAAGTCTAATGTGTCTTGTTATTACCTTCAGGTTATCCTTTTCGTCAAACATTATTGCTTGTTAAAAAATTAAAGCGCTCTCATATCCCATCAAAGCAGACCTCGAAGCAACCGTGTAGAAGATTACACAGCCATGTTTCATTAAACATGGTTGTAACTATTTATCTTTAGGGAGAATTACCAAAAAAGTCCTAAACCTATTGCAATTGTGCCAATTCAGTCATAAATTTTTTTTGGGGTCAATTTAGTCATAAACATTTTACAATTGTGCATGTTTAGTCTATTCGGCCAAAATTGACTGGCCGGCGTTGACGTGGATGCCAGCCATCCGACGAAAGCTAACATGTCAATTTTTAATTTTTTAATTTTTTTGAATTTGTTAATATTTTTTAATTCTTTTTTTTTTTTCTACCTTCTCCTTCCTCTGGTCGTAGGCGAGGGCCTGTGAGGCTCATCTTGGCCACTGGCGAAGGCAAGCTTCACCTAGCAACGGCGAGGCTGCCATCGCCAGATCTAGTGAGGAGCCTCGCTAGCCACCAGTGAGGTTGACCCTCGCCTTGGCTGGGTGAGGCCCTACTAGACCCGGCGAGGCTTGGCCTCGCCCGGCCAAGGTGACGGTCGACCTTCGCCATGGCTGGGTGGGGCCAAGCCTCGCCAAATCCAAGGCGAGGGTTGACCTCGCCATGATTGGGCGAGGCCTCGCCTCACTAGATCTGGTGACAACAGCCTCGCCAGATCTGGCAATGGCGTCCTCACCGTCGTTGGGCGAGG
The DNA here is from genome assembly GCA_014182725.1 of Eucalyptus brandiana. NCBI lineage: Eukaryota > Viridiplantae > Streptophyta > Magnoliopsida > Myrtales > Myrtaceae > Eucalyptus > Eucalyptus brandiana. Next base: position 13,597,630 of record CM024675.1, read on the forward strand.
CTTGCCTTTGCGAGTGGCCGACGGGGATCAGCCTCGCCATTGGCCGGCGAGGTTAACCTCACCAGCCCTTGCCACCGGTGGGCGTCGGCCGGTCGAGGAAGGGGAATGTGGAAAAATTAAAAATAAAAATATAAAAAGAATTAAAAAAATTTTTTAATTTTTTTTAAAAAATAAGAAAATATTAAAAAATTTCCATGTTAGCTTTCATCGGACTACCGGTTGGCTAATTTTGGTCGGATGGACTAAAATGGCACAATTGTAAAAAGATTTAACTAAATTGGTAAAAAAAAAATTAGGACCAATTGGCACAATTGCAATAGGTTTATGACTTTTTTGGTAATTCTCCCAAATTGCAAATAAAATTTCTTGACAGTTCAGAATTCCGAGCACTTGTGGCTCATGGAAAGTCCAAAGTGTTATCTTTCTTAGGGGTGAGCGGTTCCGGTTCCGGTTCGGTTCCGCCCGGAACCCGGAACCTACCCTCGGGTACGGGTTCCTCATTTTTGGAACCCTGGAACCTACCCGCCAGAGAACCAAGAACCCGGAACCTACCCCGTCACAGTTCCGGGTCGGTTCCGGTTCCAACAGGTTCTTTTTTTTTTTTTTTTTTTTCATTTTTAGTTTAAAAAAACAAAAATGAACACAAAGAATAATAAACAATCATATACCTATTAATCCTCACTCTTTTTTGAGCTTATCATTCAAATCATGATTAACACGGAAAAATAGCTTGAACTCATCATAATGGTCCAACACCTTGACAATCCTTCAAGGAGCAATACTCTAAAACTGTAGATGTCTAATTTTTGTGTGGGTTTCCGAGTTTTCATGACTTCGGGAGCCCGATAACCTGCACTTCTAGTTCAAGGAGGCACTATAGGAGTGCGGATCAGAGGAGTCGAGCCAAACTCTGAAATGCAACCTTCAAGGTATGCTGTCATGGATAAACCTCCCGCCTCTGGCCCAATGGATGTGAGCAATGCCTTTAGCCACTCCTAGAGAAATCTTCACCCGCGATGCCCAGTCCAATGGTTGTCTCCCACCTTCTGCAAATCATTATCGAATGTAACCGTCAACAAAGGTGCAGCAAATAGGAGACAACCTACACTTCTTTCGACAAACCTTCCCCATGTATCTCACCTCACAGTTTTCTCTATTTTACGGACAAAAGTGCTAGTCTTCCCTCCATTGCACAAATCAGCCTCATTAAAAACCAGAACAACAACTGCCCCAACAATAGCCACTGAACAGCAAGATGAAGATCCCAAACAGCCATCTTGGTCTTATTTTGGCATACGGAAGAACCTACGTGACACAACCCACAAATTCCCTTCCCTCACTATGTATGTACTTGGATCACACAAGCATGACACTCATATCTCAGAAATCGATCAAATAAAATAGCTAAAATGTTAGATTAGATCTAATAGTTAAGAGCAAAAACAACAAGAGATTAGACCTGCGATTGAAGCTGGAGGAGGCGAGTTTCTTCGGTGTCGAGGGTGTCGGGCGGCGTCGAGGGGCCGAGAGGTGTCGAGCGAGCGTCATGGGCGTCGAGAGGGCCGAGCGGGCGTCGAGGACGTCGAGGGGACCGAGCGGGCGTTGAGGGCGTCGAGTAGCGTCGAGGGGCCAAGAGGTGTCGAGCGAGCGTCAAGGGCGTCGAGCGAGCATCAAGGGCGTCGAGGGGGCCGAGCGGTCGTCGAGGGCGTCGAGGGGGCCGAGCGAGCGTTGAGGGCGTCGAGGGACCAAGAGGTGTCGAGCGAGCGTCAAGGGCGTCGAGCGAGCATCAAGGGCATCGAGGGGGCCGAGCGGTCGTCGAGGGCTGAGCGGTCGTCGAGGGCGTCGAGGGGGCCGAGCGTGCGTCGAGGGGCCGAGAGGCGGCGAGGGGCTGCGCGACAGCTTGTCGGGCTCAACGGCAAGACGGCTCGTCGGACGAGTGGTGGGTGGTGGTGGTTCGGTGGCCAAGAGGTGGTGGTGAGTAGGGCGTGGGGCGGCGGTGTGGTGGTGGGTGAAGCAAAGAACAAGAGGAAGGAAGAAGAAGAAGAAGAAGAAGAAGAGGAGAAGAAGAAGAAGGGGGGTTTCGGCCGAGAGAGGGGGAAAGAGGAGAGAGAGAGAGAAGAAAAGAAAAAGTTGGGGGGACAGGAGGTGACGTGAGGAGGAAAAAGGGGAGAAAAGAAAGAGAGAGAGAGAAAAATAAAAGGGAAGGGGGAAGAATCGGCGTAAAGGGGGGGAAATCCGTTGGGGAAGTGAGGGGCTAGGTTTTTTTTTTTTTTTTAATAATTCTGACCGGTTCCGGTTCCGGCGGTTCCGGTTCCGATTTCTATGGGAACCGGAACCGGAACCGGAACGCCGGTTCCCGAAAAAAGGAACCGGAACCGGAACCGGTCCCCCTTGGAACCGGGAACCGAACCGGACCCTCCTCCGGTTCCGGTTCCGGTTCCGGGTAACCCGGGAACCGTGCTCAGCCCTAATCTTTCTTATAAGAAAACAAAAAAAACCAAGAGCAAGTAGTCTAGAAAATGAAGAGGAGACTCAAATTTCAGGACTGCTTCATAGTTAATCCAGTTGGCATTGCCTGGGGAATGACAATTCTAGGGCAAGACCAAGTGTAGCAAATGCATTGGCCCAACCAATTATTGGCACCGATCATAGCCCTCTTCTATTGTCCCTTGCTCAGGAGATTGTAAAACGGAAGAAGAAACTTAGATTGGAGACTTTTTGGGCTGAGGATGAGGAATGTGGACAGCTTGTAAGAAGCACTTGATATTCGAGTGAACTGGAAAATAGGGAATTGATGACCAAACTCCTTTTAGTTAAAAAAGAATTATCTAGTTGTAGTACAAATAGATTTTCAAATGCTCGGAAGGATATCAATAATATGAAAAGAGAGCTGCAATTTATTATAAACTCTCATTCCATTTCAAATGATAATGAGAAATCAAAATGCCTGAAAATGGAGATTGAGAAGAGATCGAGGTAGAAGGAAATGTACTATAATAAGGCAGTCAACCTGTAACGTCATTGCTGTTACTACAACCAAACATGTGGTAAGTTCAATAAGAGGAAAAATACCAAAAAATTCTTAAACCTATTGCATTATAACTAATTCAGTCATAAACTTTTCAAATAGACGAATTTAGTTCTAAACATTTTAATATTGTACCAATTCAATCCATCCAACCATTTTGGGGTCCGACGTTGACATGGACGTCGACCAGGTGACTCGATGTTGACGTGACAATTTTTTAAAATTATTTTATATTATTTTTTTTGAATTTTTAATTAATTTTTTTTCTTTTTCCTTTTCATTTCTCCCTTCTTCCTCCTTGGACTGTTCCGACGGTGGCCAGCGAGGGCCACAATGCCCTCGCCTACTGCCGGTGAGGGTCGCGGCCCTCGCTTACTGCCAGCGATGGTTGCGGCCCTCGCTGTCACGCCCCAACCCTCCGAGCACATGCCCATCCCTACTTGATCGATATAATTGCGATGTCCTAGGATGCATCACTAACCCATTCTATTTTTAATATGCATGCGGAAGTATATAAATAATCGCCAGACAATAAAATAATGTGATAGGAAAGTAGGGCCATAAATTTTTCAAACCAAAACCAACCTTTTATAAACACACGGGTTTATTTACAACATTAGGTTGCTTACAAAATTATCGGCTTAATAAAAAAGGGATTGTCCTATGACTAGCGAGTCAGACAAGTTTCCTGATTCTATTTTCTTCACTTCCACAAACTTTGGGGCTTCTGGTCCTCCACCAACATCATCTAAGGACGTAAAAATAATTATACAATAACCAGTAAGATAACGTCTCAGTGAGTTCACCCCCTAAGACCCGATTATGAAGAAAATATGGCTTAAGGGCTGTCTAAGCACAACCATGGATCAGAGGGCTTACCTTGGCCTTAGTTCCTTCCCGCAAGTTAGTTCAAATAACATATACGAACAATCATATCATCCAATCAATCAGATCAACTTAACAATCAATCGACTCAGTCGATTACAAGTCATCAAGACCACTCCCTAGTCATCTCACTTATTCAATCTCAAATCTTACTCATGACTCAACGAGCATAGTTTACCAAATTCTTAGTTATGAATTACGGTCCAAAGGACACAACCTATCTTTAGGTGGTAATCACGGCCTAGTGGGCGCAACCTTTAATAGGTGGCAGATCACAGTCATATTAGGCACAACCTCTATCAGGTGGTGAATCACAGTCCAATAGGCACGACCTCTATCGGGTGGAAAATCATGGCTTGATGGGCACGACCGATTCCAAATTCGGTGGTGAATTTCGGCCCAACTGGCACAGCTATATTTCGCCAGCTTTCTATATTCAACTCACAACCTCTCACGGTCATTTTCCCATGAAATACCAACAGTTCTCAATTTTGGGATATTTCCCCATTTTCACTAATCATATTCAAATTTCACAATCTGGTACTCGAATAAATAAACAAAGAGCACCACTGCAATCAGCACAAAACTCCGATCGTCGACTATCCTATCCTAATTTCCAGAAAATAAATAAATAAATAAATAATTTACAAAAAATAATAAATAAATGCCAATAAATCCAATTTAGGACCATAATGCCTAATTGGAAGCCGAAACGAATCCGGAAAAATTCCAAAGTTCATTAATTAAACAATAGAACATGTCTACTCTCTAATGGCACTAACTAACCACCTAACTTGCATTGGCAAATAATTAAATTAACTAATCTAACATAATCTATCCACTTAAACATGTTTAATGTAATCTAATCAACCCCTAAATACAATTAACCTACTAAACGTGGATTAGTGAGTGAAACTCACTTGAGTAAATGTGAAGACCGAATCACCGCGACGACGGCGTGACGGCTGCCAAACTTGGGCTCGCGACGACACCAGCGGGCTTGGGCCGGACCTAAAACTGGCCCAATAAATCTCGGCCCAAACGGAGATTTATTCTTGAGTTGGGCTCACTTGGGTTGAGATGGGCTTGCTGAAGTTCACTTCGGTTGCTGGAGTTGATGGGCTTCGCTGGATTGGGCTCCAACGTTGAAGAAGCTGAGCCGATCAGCTGCTGTGGAGATGTTGGGCTCGTGGAGTTGCTGGACCGAAGAGAAAAGTGGGCTGGACTTGCGGCCTCGAGGGAACGCCGCTAGAACGCTTGAATTCCTGGAGTCGAGCAGCGGTGTGTCAGGGCTAAATTGAGGGAAGATCGTGGGCTACTGCAGGCAGGGTGTTGGTGTGAGCGGCAGCAGGAATTAGTGGAGCTACAGCATCGACGTGGAGAGGGAGCAGACGGAGGCAGCTACTGGCATGTGGGCGTGAGCTACTGAAACGTTGAAGGGAGAAGTCAACTTCGGTGGAAGAAAGGGCTGGTTTGTTGACCGAGAGAGGGCAAACCATGGACGTGTGGCAGCAGAAGGGCGTGAGGAACAGTGGAGATGCGGCTGCCGGTGGGGTTGGATACAGAGAAGGGGCTGGCACCGAGGGAAAGAAATGATGAAACTGCTTCGTAGGAAGAAGAAAAAGGGAAATGAAAAGCCAATTAGGGACCGACGAAGATGGAGTCGACGAAGGCGTGCACGGCAGAAGGATAGCGACGGAATGAGCAGCTGGCAAAGCGTATTTGAGAAGCTAAGAAAGAAGAAAGTCAAAGACTATCTCTTCCATTAATGGCATGTCCCCTCCCTTTTATTCTTTCTTGATATAATCCACAATTAAATTCATTTGATAACAAATGTTGCACCCCCATCATAGATCCGAATTTGACAATTTGAGCTTTAATTTCCTCGTTCAATTCCCCAAATTGGCGTCCCAATTTTCTAAGGAAAAAGCCCATAATAAATCTGCAAGTCCCCAACACCCAAAGGCTCAGCTTGGAAGTCAAAATTTTCCTTTAATTTGGCCCATCCGAATTTCTGTTAATTTTCGCAACGTCCGAAACGATTTTTTGTAAAAATCTCGGAATCTCCAAAAAAATTTCGGAGGATGAGTCGACGTTCCTCAAATAGATCGTGACATGTCAAAACTTTCAATTTCTGAAATCGGATTCAAATTTGCGGTTAATTTCAATCCGGCGTGCTTTTAGCGTAACCTAATCTACCGGGTAACTTTTAGAAATTTTTGATGCAATTAACCCGTGATCGATTTATCTCGAGTGATAATGTACATATTTGACTCATTGGTGACCCTCAGTTATTGTGAAAATCTCAAGTTTCAATTACGGGCACTGGGTACCGGGTACCAAAACGATAGAAAAATTGGTTTAGTGCCGATCGACGAGTATTTTGCAACCAGGTGGAATCATCCATACATTGATCACATATCTCAGTCAAGTTGACCTATTTCCGGTCTATGATCGATTTCTGACAGTGCCGTAATGACCCTTGCAGACTAACACGGTCAATTAGTCGATTCCTAGTCCAATTCTCAAATCCATTGTATTCAGATTCTTAATTGCTTCCCCAGATAGTCCAGTTATCTCATGAGTAATTAGCTAAGAGAATAGCATTATCGGCGCGTCGATAAAATGCCCTATTTATTTAATTGAAAACGAAATCTAAAAATTCAGGCGGTCACAGTCGCCTGGCCTCTTCTAGGGCCGTTGGCGAGGCCGAGTAAGGACCGTGATCCTCACCGACGGGTAGCGAGGGCTTAGCAGCCCTCACCTCCACCCTAGCGATGGTCGCCATGGCCTCGCTAGTCGTGGGCAAGGCCGCCTTTGCCCACGGCAAGGCCAAGGTGAGGTTGGCCTCGCTCAGACTCGGGCGAAGCCACCTTGTCGGCAGCCTTAGGAGAGGTCAGGCGAGGGCCGTGACCCTCACCGGCGGCAAGCGAGGGCTTCGCGGCCCTCACCCAATGGTCAACAAGCCTCACTGAAGGCTCGCTGGCCATCGCCAGAACAGTCCAAGGAGGAAGAAAGGAGAAAAGAAAAGGAAAAAGAAAAGAAAAAAGAAAAAAATTAATAAAAAATTCGAAAAAAAGAATTAAAAAATCATAAAAATTGCCACATCAGCGTCCGGTCATCAGCCGACATCCATGTCAGCGTCGTCTGGTCAAAATTGGTTAGATTGACTGAATTGGTACTAATATTAAAAAGTTTATGACTGAATTGATTCAATTGAAAAATTTATAATTGAATTGGTACCAATGCAATAGGTTTATAACTTTTTTGGTACTTTTCCCTTTGTAATTTAGTAGCTTGTTAGGGTTAGTTACTAAAGCCCATCCGTTTGCTTCTGCCACCTCAAGAACTAGCACCTTGAGTAATTTTGACTCATCTAACATGAGCCGATTGCCTTCCTAAGATGCATAAGTACTACATTGTTCAAAATCCATATTTACATTGAAGGTAACAACGTACATGCCTGCCATTGCAGCAAAATTCACCAACTCCATTTTCCATGCTCTACTCATCGTAGGTTGAAGGGCTTGAATGTTAATAGTAGGGCTACTAAGACGTTTGCCGTATAAGGAATTGTTAAGTTTATTTTGACCGTATGAGGAAGTGTTAAGTCATATGCTACAAAGACATTGTTCACCCATTTCAAATACCTTAAATTTTTTGAGATAAGATAATTTGTCTGAGAAGATTTATAATCTATAATATTTTTATTTGAATAATAGCCTTAATAGCAGGATGGTGAAAGCTGATAACGTACATGCAAATTTGATTGCTAAAGGAATAGAAGAATCAAAATCCATAACTTGTAAATCTTATAGTACGAAATTAAGGATGTAGTCTATTTTCTAATGAAGTATCTTGATCAGACACTAGCTTTAATTGAGCTCAACCAATCGCTCTACTAGCTTAAACCTTGGATGCAAAAAGTCACCTAATTATTTGAATTGTGGTTAACGGCTTCAAAATAAGCGATTGTGATTGTCACGGGGATTCAATCATTGTTGAAAGATACGGAATCAAGTTGATTAGAGCAATTTCTTGATTAAGGGAAAAGGGATTTAGTTAATTAGGACGCGTTTGGTAACCATTTTTTCCTGATAATAATTTCTAATCAGAAATGATTCTTTTTTATTCTACTCCCAAGAACAATTTCTAAGCATTTTAGGCTGCGCATGATAAAATTTTCGTTTATTGATGTTTCTCTGTTCCCCCTAATAGGTTTGTAATAGAAATCCGTTTGGTAATGCAATTTGATTTCTCTATTTCAAACAGATTTCTATTCCGTAAATAGATTTGAAGAAGAAATCGAACTTATAATTTTTAGCTTCTCGCTTTTGAAATAGAAATTGAGAAATCAATTTCTCAGTCGAAATCAATTTCTCATTTCGAAATTTTGTTATGCGCAACCGTAAGGTATTTGATAATTGTTCAAAAATTTTATTCTTGAAATAGAATTGCGTTTGATATCGTCCTCAAAATTTATACTCAAAACCATTTTCTTTAAAAATCTGCCACCTTGTCATCATAAAAAATCTGCCAAAAATGACTATTCTCCTTAGCCTTTGCTTTTAACCAATGCCGTGGTCCATTATCCTCCCCAAAAACAGCTATTACTAGACAAACAGAGACCAAGGATTAGAGCCAGAACTCGACAACAACATGCTGCTATCAACCGAAGAAATCCATCTAGTCATGGATAAAAGAAGAAAATCCCCAGAAGAAGTCCCGCAGGGAATAGACAACATTCAACACTTCAATGGGCTCATCAAACAACCCAGAAGAAATCTCGCAGGGAACAGACAACATTCAACATTCACCACTTCAATGGGCCGAATCTTCGGAACCAGCGCTGCTTGATGCCATCGAAGGAGACAACCCTATCCCTTCCACATTAGCGAAGAACCGAGGAGAGGGTGGGGTAGTGCGGATAGAGATCAACAGAAAGGGTTAGGGTTTTGGGATTCGGACGTACACAGGAAGCTAGGGTTTGGGGGACAGCTACCAAAAGGAGGTAGGGGGAAGCTCTCAAGACCGAGAGAGATTTTGGTTTAGAATTTAGCTATTGGCATGTGGCCGCAAGGGACGTTAGACTTTCGAAAAGTAATACATTTTTTAGAGTCCAACTTTGGTCTTTATATTTGGTTTTGTAACAATCCTAATTCTTATAGTGGTGTGTTATGGCAATTTAAGTCTTTTCTTATCGTCAAATTTCATTGTAAAATCTAAAGAAAAGTGCATAATCAACATGTGTAAATTGTAATCCGTTCCAGATGGAGAGAGTGTGTCAAGTTTGCATCAACCATTTGAAATGCGGTGCCTCTGTGTAAGAATTTCAGAAAATGACATCATCGATCCACGTACTTTTCGCGAAACTTCAGGCTCCTTTTATTTCTTGAAAAATAAATAATTAGAATTTTTTTTATATAAATAATCATTTAATTTGTTTAAAATAATTAATCGATAAAAAATATTTCCATTGTAGACAATACTCTGTGTTTAGATAATTTTTGTACATGATGAATATATTTTTCGTTCATTCAATTTTGTAAGCACAAGCAATCATTTATTGGAAAATGCTTTTCAAATTGTTTATTTTTCGCAAAACAATTGAAGCCTTAATACCCGTATGTTGTTGTCAATTACAATAGAAGTACTTTCATCACGTTTTTGTTCTACATCTGAAAGAGATGGTGAATCAATACTAGCTAGGTAATTCCTACCGTGAGTCCTTGGAAATCAAATTGAGGGTCTCATTGAGATTAATTCCACTATGAACATATAACCCGTTCAAAGTCCCAAATAGACATATATAATATTTATTTTTAAAATGAAAAGGTCGAAATCATTTTCATGACTTTTGAGTCTTCAATCCAAATTTTATATGGACTCGGATGGAAGTTGTGGGAAAGACTTGACTTTTCGCTGGGCCATAAATTGACAATAATAGAAAGTAGGGGAACTAGAAACGTGCTCCCAAAACCTAGAAGGACCAGAGTGCAATTTTTCAAAAGATCGAAGAAATGCTATGCCGCCATTATTGTTGTCATGGATGCTTGTAGATGCTTGCCATAAACCAACCGAGACAAAAGTATTAATTAGGTTGTCAGTGTCGTCGTTTACCAAAACATATTCCAAATGTAATTTAATGCTTAAATCTACGTTCCCCCATTTATTAGAATTTTCATCTCTAACTAAAGTTTGCATGCTGCTATAAATAAAAATTTAAGCTGATACACTTAGGCATAAATTTATTTTTCTTTGAAAAAAATTAAGAAATATGCATACTTGGACGTCATAAACTAGGCTAATTTGGTGCTTTGTTATTTAAAGAAAGAGTCTACGAATAAACTAAGCTACTGGGAGAAGGAGGGTTTGATTAATTAATCAATTAATTCATTCATGCAGCAGCATAATCAATCCCGACACTTTGTTGGCCCATTTTAAGGAAGAAAAAAATTCATGGTCAAGCATAAAATTTTGAAGAAGTCAGACATCATGACTTGTAGAAACCATGAGACCACTTTAAAAAATGAAGGTATCAATAAGAATCGTTGAGTCATATGCTATGAAATTTACTTATCGGTCCATTTTTTTTAAGCTCGAACTTTCGGGGCAAACGATTTGCGTAGAACAAAATTCACCACAAGTACCTTTTTGTTGTTTTATCTGTCCAGGTAAGTATTAAGTATACTGTTTATCTATTTCAAATAGTTTAAACTATTAGAATAAACTATTTTGTCTAGCAGGAACTCTAATTTATATTGTCTTATCTATCGAGTGAACAACAAAAGATGATAAGAACAGTAGCACTGTCCGATCAATGGCTTCGAAAGTAGCAACCATGATTGATCATCGCCGAAAGACGCGACGAACCATCTGATTATACAGTAATTACTAAGCTACTGGGAGAAGGAGGGTTTAATTAATTAATCTGCTTGGCTTGCCCCCTAAGAGCGTTGATTTGAAGCATATTCGCATGGATCCGCGTGGGATGTGCTCAATGGTCCCCAGAAGTTGACAAATTCGGTGATTAAGGTTCTATTTTTTGGGTAGAAACATCGTTATATTAATCGAATAGCATATGCGTCGGGTCGGTCATCGACTTTAGCCAACAAGGACGCAGACTTCCAAAGATATATCGCATGTCGCCCGTGTCCATGACTATCAATAGTAGCACGAGATTCTCACTAACTTTGGAGTAGCAAATGGCTAGAGACACCTAGGAAGTGGTGGGGCGTGGTCCAAAGTTGAATTTGTACAGCTTCCTTGACTTTGGGGATGATTAGCATTAGGAGCGATATTTCCATTGCGATCAACCGAAGAACATGGTTATTTTACGTCATGGAATCGATTGTGAGTCCAAATTTTAATTTGGTTAGAACCCAACTTTATCGCTGTAATATCAAAATGGGTGTCGTTAATTAGCACTTGCGAAGTATACTTTATTCGGAATACTTCGATTTTCAAGGTACTAATTATGCAAAACACGTGCATAGTTTATTTAATTGATCGCTCCACGAGTATTCCTAAAATACTTGTTAATGAAAGTCCTATTTAAAGATGAACAAGAGAAGTACGCAAGTAATAACTGTTGACACCTAAAACTTTATTTAGGTTATTATTTAGGCTTTAATTTCTTTTAATCTTTGTTTTTCCTTTTTCGGATAATAAACAAAATAAATAAAAGAAAATAATAAAAGCAAGAAAAGCAGTCGGCCCCCTTTTCTTTCCTTTTTTCCTTTCGCACGACCTAGCCCCTCTCTCTTCTCCTCTTCTTCCTTCTTCCCCCTTCTTCCCCCTACGCCTCTGCAACTCACGCAACCTATGGCCGAGGAGGGTAGGCCGACGTCGGCCGGAGATGACAGATCTCAGGCGCCATTAATGGCCGCCTTCAATGCCGAGCACGCTTTGTTGGAGGAGCGAGGATGGGACGCCGGTTCGGCCGTGGGCGTTCGTTCGGCGTGCGAAGACCGGCGGCCGAATCCCCGTCGACCGGCCGACCCCTCGCCTATAAATAGCGAGGCACCATCTCCGTCGAAGAACACGGTGAACTCGGAGATCTTCCCTTGAGAGACTTCAGGGGAGAATCAAAGAGCGAGCACGCGAGAGATCGGGTCGCGAAGCTCGAACGACCTCCCTCCGAGAGACTTCGAGGGAGGCCGACGGCAAGCGAGCCCGAGGGAGAGAGATCCGAGCGGGTGGAGGCTGAGCAAGAGAAGAACCGGAATGAGGAGGCAGATCTGAAGAGGCAGATCTGAGAATAAGGGATCCTGATCCAGAGGAGGAGGGTCACGCCGTCGCTGTTCGACGGTCGACAACGCAGCTCCAAACGCCATCACCTAGCCTCGACGCCGTCGCCTCAAAAGCTCCCTACCGCCGCGCCGAGCCGTGCCCCAACGCCGCCGCTGCACCAGATCTCGCCGAGCCTCGACGCCAGCTGCATCAGATCTCGCCCCGGGGCCGTGCTGTCCTGACCACCTCTCAACGACCAACCACGACTCCTGTCCACCGCTGCTTCCTGCCTCGCCGCCGCCGCTGCGTCGCACCATTGCTGCAGACAGGTAGCAGAAACCACCGTCGGTCGCGTCGTCGCCGTCGCTTCCCCCTGCTTGAAACCCTAATCGTCTCCGTCACACGCCCTTTTTTTGAAACCCTAGTCTCGGCCTCGATCCCGATTGGCCGAGAGGCTCCGTGTTGCTGCCGCACCACGTCCCGTCAAGTAGTCGGCCGCTGCTGTCTTCCATGTAGCCGCCGTCGTCGCCGATCCGCCGCCCGTCGCGCCACCACTGCCGAGTTGCCGTCGTCCCCGCCATCTCCTCTCTCGCGCCGCAAAGAAGCTGCTGAAATTGGGGTTGCGACTCGGGTCGCGACCGGTCGGGCGAAAACCCCGCCGGGTAGGGTTTCTCGGGAACCGGGTCGGATCCGGGTGGAGTTTGGGACCAAGTTGGACCCGGATTGGTGTCACCCGGTTGGGCCTGCGCGCGTGGGCCGGGCTTGTTTTAAAAAAAAAAGCAAAAGCAAAAAAATCGAGTCGGGCCGTTGCGCTGCCCGGCCCGTCGCCGTGCGGGTCGCCGGCCCGGCCGGACCCAACCCGCGGATCCGACCCGGGTCGCTTTTATATTATTTTAATATAAAATAATATTTTAAATAAAAATAAATAAATAAATAAATATTTTATTTCAAAAAATCAAAAAAATCAAAAAATGTTTTATTTTCAAAAATATTTAAAAAAATATTTTATTTTCCGAAAAATCAAAAAATCAAAAAATTTCATATTTTCCAAAAAATGCCAAAAATCCAAAAAAGCCAAAAATTCATAAAAAGGTCAAAAAAATTTCAGAAAAAGCCAAAAAGACTTGTATTTTTCCAAAAAAAATACCAAAAATCCCTTTTGTGTCCAAAAATGAGAAAATGCCCAAAGAAAAATATTTTTCTTTCACAAAAATGCGTGGAAAATTCCTCGAACATCCAAAAAAACCTCGGGGTTTAAATAATATTAGGTACCGAAAGGGCATTAGTGATTAACTAGTGTAATCAAGTCCCCGATCCTAATTTCTCTGGTTGCGCAGGAGTGAGTATTTCTCCCGATGCTTCACTTGGGTTTCTAATCAACCCACCCCAAATCGATTAGTGGCGACTCCATTTTAAAAATTGATTTACAGATTAAAAACTTGAACCATTAAGTCGCGAATTGGTGGACTTGGGAGAGTCCGGGCTTAATAAATTCAGCCGAGCCATTAGCCTCCTTAGGCGCCCGTACCCGACTGCGGGCGCCGAAAAAAAGAGGTCGCGACAATAACAAATTAGTTACTCGTTGTCACGCCCCGAACCCCGAGACACGTGAACAACCCACCATGGTCATGTATATGCGACATTCCCAGGTAGTGTCGCCGACCCCATTAAATTCTTATGCGCATGCGGAACGTGCTAAGAAACTCCTATAAAAAACATACGGGATAGGACAGCAGGAAAGATCAATTCAAAACCAAACCAACATACTTTCATATATCATCATTCCAGGGTTTACATACACCAACAGGATCCAGAGACTATATGCACCAAAAATGAGTTAGAGATTATGTGCATCAAAAAGGGTCAGACTACGCAACATGGATTGGCCCACCAAAAAAAGGAACAGTCTTATAACTACTAATCGGACTCGTTCGTCGATCCCACATCTTCCACATCTGACTACACTGGGTCTGGAGACGATGGGTTGTCCACCTTACCATCAGGAAGGTCAGCTACACCTTCACCCAAAATAGCATCCACCACAGCTAGTGGAATATCAAAACTATCAAGTGGACCAATCCTAAAGCCATTGGCCCCAAAACGGAACAAAGCCCTAAACTTATGTGGTACCTAACATCCTCGGTCTCCTGAATCCATATGGTGGTCCTGATCAGCTCGTAGACCTAATGGCTCCCAGGATTAGGGAAGTTGTGCACCTGCTCAATGATCTGCACTGGGATGCTATTCTTCTCCGGAGGTCTCGCCATCTACGGTCCTGTAATATTTTCCTCAAACCGGGATGAGACATTGGCTTAGCAAGTTCACCCCTCCTAAACCCCTATTAGAAAGAAAATACGCCCCAAAGTCGTCTAGCCACACAGCACAGAAGACTTACCTCGCCTTCTTGTCTTCCTGCAGATTAGTAAAATTCATATCACTTAATCACATGTAATAATAGGAACTTAAACCATTGGAACACAATCAATTTCACTCAATTCGCAATCACAGCAAGCGTTTCAATCATTATTCACTGCCACACAAGGGCATAGCCTACTCGTAGTTCGACTATCTACTGACAATAATGCCAAGCATCGCCTCCCCACCCCCTTGGAGCGCGGCTTCGTCACTATGTCGACGGCATTCCCAAAGGAGCATGGGTCCAGTTGGCCTAACCTTTACTGCGACCCAAGCCACGTCACTCTCTTGACGGCATTTCTAGAAGAATAAAGGTCCAGTTGGCCTAGCCACTACTGCGACCCGAGCCACATCACTCTCTTGACGGTATTTCTAGCAGAATAAGGGTCCAGTTGGCCTAGCCACTACTGCGACCCGAGCCTTTTAACTAGCACACGACAATTCGATACCGATCCTTGAATACTTTACATTTCATTCACATACTCCAATGACAGTATTAACCCTTCAAAATTCGATTTCAGTGCCAAACCCGGCACTTGGGAATTTCTGAATAAAATTTCTATTTTTCACAATCAACACTCAATTTGCAATGTTCACTCATCAAATTCAAATTCTAAATACACAGCAGTGATCGGCACGAAATTCTGAGCAATTGGGGTTAAAAATAATTTTTCGAATTTTCTTAAATAATATTTTAATGATTTTCGGAATATAATATATTATTAAATAATCCAATAATTTCGAAACATTTATTTAAATCATAAACAAATTCCTTTAAGTCACATCACCCACACTCGATCATATGCCTCTATCGAGCCGACCTATCTCCGATCTCTAATTAATTTTTATTTGTGCCGTAATGACCTTTGCAGATTATCTCGGTTGAAAGGTTGCTTCCTGATCAAATTCTCGAGTCTGATGCATTAGAATTTCTTAACGGCTTCACCCGATGGACTAGTTTTTCGCGAGTGGCCGACTCAAAATGAACTATATGCGTCCCAACGAAATGCCCGTCTCAATTTATTAAAATTATAATTGAAAAATCGGGACGTCACACTCGTTTTCCACCGCAGATATTTATGAGAAACTTCGTTCGTCAGAGCAGATTCTCGAGATTCATCCCCCCATCTTGCATCAGCACCCGCCTCCAGGCGTCTCCGTTCCCACTCGTTCTTGTTGACTTTTCTTTTGTAATTACTCGAAACACTTAGAAGAAACAGTTATTTTCTATGTGGGGCCACGCTAGTTTTTCGTGTATAATTACGACGCTCATCATCTTCATTCCTACGGAGTATCTCGTCCTCGGCAGAGTTAATCGCCACCACCTTTTCCTAGCCCGTTCCTTCGCCTCTCCAGCCTGCCGCCGTGCCTAGCGGGAGTCCGTGTGTCTCTACGACTCCAAGAGAGAGAGAGATGTTGGGAGATGTGGTCGAAGAGTCCCGGGAAGGCGAAAGCCAACAACCTGAGGCAGCTTCTCCGTCGTCATCTCCGGGGCTCATCAACGGAAGGAAGCCCTCGAACCCCAAGTTGCGCAGATACGACTCATTAGACGTCGAATCCGCTAAATGCCCCGGTCATCATCCTCATGGCTCCAAGCAAGTAAGTGCGGATTAGGTTCTGATTGTCGACCATCTTTCCGCAGTTTGAAGTTTTCAGTGGGTCGATTCATCAAATATTTTTGGCAAAATTATAACGAGAATGGTGTTTTGAAGGCGGTGGAGTGGCGGGTGATACTGACCCTGGCGTTCCAGAGCATCGGGATCGTGTACGGCGACATCGGCACCTCGCCGCTCTACGTGTACCCGAGCACCTTCACCGAGGGCATCAAGCACAACGACGACGTCCTGGGCGTCCTCTCCCTGATCTTCTACACCATCACCTTGATCCCTCTCTTCAAGTACGTCTTCATCGTCCTGCGCGCAAACGACAACGGCGACGGTAAGCGAAACCCACTCATACGTATCTCCGTGCGTGCTGTCATTAAATTCCGTAATATTTTACGTTGACATGTGGAGTTATATCGGACTGTAACGCGTTCCAATGTTTAAGGTCAAACCTATGCGCTAAAAGTAGATAGAAATCACTACACTTATCATACCATCTTTGTCAAAGCTTTTCATGGGCGTGCGATCATCTGATTCCTGGTCCGTCGCATTACTAAGTGACGACACGTTTGTAGAACACAGCCTGCGCTGGCCGTGGCCTTTGTCGAGGCAAAGAGACATCCGAGTTAGAAGAAGAAGATCTCTCCAAATCAAATACATCTAGCCACCGACTTTATACAAATGAAATATAAAGTTTCTTTTCTTTTTTGTCTCCATGCGGCATCTAGAATTCAACGTCCGCTTGATTAGATATTTTCCAGCCGAAATAGAACAAAGTTTTTTGTTGGTTATTTGGGTGATTCCTGCCAGAAACGTGGGTCCGAACATTCTGACCCGTCTCTATTTATTTGTTCTTTTTAGAAGGAAAAAGACACGGAATAAACTGGCATAGATCAGAGGCTTCTGCTAGGTGCAGCTCTTGACTAAGAGCAGCGTGCCATTTTCGCGTTCGATGAGAAAACTAAGTCTGACTTCGATTCTGGAATTTGTTCAAACTCAAGAACTAGTGACGATGGTCGAGCGTAATCTTTAAGTATAACCCGATGACCAAGACGATACGCTACGAATTTTTAATCATTTTTATCTATTTCGAATTTACATTTTTACGGCACATGACATGATACAAATAATATATCAATTGGCGATTCTCTTTTCGTGGTTGAGATATGCTTGTCTGAGGGGATCTCAAATACCTATCCCGGCCACTGTAGTTGATATTTATAATAGATATAACTGTGAATTTTCATATGGCTCGATAAAGTAAAGATGGGCTAGTTGTCTAGGGTTTCAGGGGACAAAATAATACGTGTCACATATGGTTGAGCAAACATATTATAAAATTTTTTGGTTCGTGCAGATATTTTTCCTTTCTTTTTTTTTTTTTTTTTTTTTTGGTTGAAATGTAAAGAGCCAAATCTCATCCGGTGAGGACTTTATCTAGTTCAGCTTCTATCTAGGGTTAAGATCGACACATGTGAACTCGAGAGTCTTCGAGTAATGCGCCACTCATTATTAAACAAAATGGTTATTTTTACTGCACACTCATATCTCCTCTGTACTAGCTTTACTTTATAAAATTATAAAAGTGGAAATTATTTTTTGACTTTTTGATGTTTGGATAATAAAAAATTAATTGATTTATGACGATAAATATTTTTTTATTTATAAAAATTTTAATGAAATAAATGTGCCATAAATTAGAAGTCAGTTAGGACGTCGGAATACGAAAACTATAGATAATCTGCATCGTCTATTAGAAGTCAACATTTCACCCGTCATTTTAGAGCAAATCTATGGGGAATGGTCTTTTAAGTGATGGGCATTGAAAAGTAAAGAAAATGAGGCTCCGCATGAGAACATTTCTTGGCTGGGGAACAATTTTTTTTCAGAAATAGTTCTTTTCTATTTCTATTCTGGGGAACAATTTCTCTGTAAAAAAACCCGTTTGATAACTTTACTCTAGAAATAGAAAAAGAATAGAAATCCGTTTGGTAAAAAATAGTTTCTTCTTTATATTTATTTATTTTTTATTTTTGCCGGTAGACCGCCGCCACCGCCGGAGGCTGCCGCCGCCGCACGTTGCCGCCGGTCGACCACCGCCCGCCGACTACCGCCGCCGATTGCCGCCGCACGTTGCCGCCCGGTCGACCACCGCCCGCCGACTACCGCCGCCGATTGCCGCCGCCGCACGGCCCATCGGCCGCCGTCGACCGCCCGGCCGCCGGCCGCCGGGCGGCAACGTGCGGCGGCAATCGGCGGCGGTAGTCGGCGGGCGGTGGTCGACCGGCGGCAACGTGCGGCGGCAATCGGCGGCGGCCTCCGGCGGTGATCGGCGACGATCGGCGGTGGTCGGTCGGCCTCCGGCGACCGGGCGGCGGCGGCGACGGCGGCCGGCCTCCGACGACCGACGGCGGCGGGGGCGGGCGGGGCGGCGGGCCGGCCGGTGGCGACCGGCGCGGTGACGGTCGGTCGGCCTCCGGCCGGCGGCGGCGACCGGCGGCGACGTGCGGCGGCGACGGCGGCGACCGGCGACGATCGGCGGCGACGGCGGCGTCCGGCAGCGATCGGTGGCGGCGGCGGTGGTCGGTCGGCTTCCGGCGGTCGGCGGTCGGCCGGCGGCGGTCGGCGGTCGGCCGGCGGCGGCGGCGGGTGGCGGTCACCAGCGGTCAATGGCCGTTAGCAAGAGAAGAATGAAAGAAAAAAAAAATTCACTTATTTCTTAAACTTGTTCCCGGGAACAAGAAGCAACTTTTTTTTACTTCTCATTTCTATTCCAAAACCATTCCCGGGCTAACCTTTTGTTCCCGGGAACAAAAAATTGACTTGCTGTTATCATGCTAGTTTCTATTCCCTTTTTGTTCCGGGGAAGAGAAGAATAGAAATTTCTTGGCTGGGGAAGGTTATCATGCGGAGCCTGAATGGCCGTCGACTCGTCGGTATCGAAGGGAATATTCATTAGGACAGGGGACTATTGTCTGGACTTGTGATTTATGAAGTTGTCAGTTGGTCAAAAAGGGTGACATGCGAAGTGATGGATGTATACATAAAAAGGCTCTGATGTGAAAAAGTTCAGCTTCGGCGAACTTTCATGTTCAACCGGGGGAGTTCGTGGCTAGCCTCTCCTTAGCTATGGCGGAGCACCCCAATTGATTATGATTAGTCGGATCTATCGGTTCTAATAATTTGAATAGATAAGGATAATTACGATGCATCGATATTTGAAATATATATATTTTGTGATTTTAGCTGATTAGGTTAAAAATTCGATATCTTCTTCCTGTTGAACACGGACAACTTTTTCTTTTTTCCAATTTGCAGGGGGGACGTTTGCATTGTACTCGTTGTTATGCCGATATGCGAGGATAGGGTTGATCCCGAGTCAGCAACCAGAAGATCAAGATGTATCTAATTTCCAGTTGGAGCTGCCAAACAATCGCCTGCTCAGGGCATCGAGGCTCAAGTCCAAGCTCGAGAAGAGTCGGTTCGCCAAGTTCTTCTTGCTCTTCGCCACCATGCTTGGCGCTTCCATGGTCATTGGTGACGGCATCCTCACTCCATGCATGTCTGGTACGCACCATATTATTTAGTAAATGATATTTTATAGTCCTATTCTTATCATACCGAATATAAGTCATCCTTTTGGGTTACGTAGGAGTTATCAACAGCTCTTACTAAATCATGTTAAATAATAATAAATAAAGAGCAAAGACGGAATTAGAGGCGGCAGGGACAGTAAGTACAACGATCATGCAATTTTTATTCGAACCTCGCGGTGGAAATTGGGTTGAATATCGCCGCCTGCCATTTTCTTGACTTATAAGTCTTATATACAGGGGCTGCATGTCACGATCAAACATTAGACAAATTTGGGTGGTCCAGCTGATTTTTTTTTGGCTTCTTTAGTTAAATAAGGAAATTTAGCGAACTGGCAATTATGGAAGGGCGGTGACGAATGGCATGTACCGATCGAACATAACGTGGCGTGATTGTGTCAGCTCATTTCCATGTTGTCTTCGACAATCTGTCTATGTTGCTTCATCTAGCTTGCGTAACATGCGACTGATTACATAGTTACGATTGTTAATGTCAATTTGCAATGTTTGACTTGCAATCCCCTGTGTGTGTTGCAGTTCTGTCCGCTGTTGGAGGGATCAAGCAAGCTACTTCTGCAGTGACAGAAGGTATTGCATTTTGTTATCACATCAGCCATATTAATCTCTCTACTTGCTCTATTATTGGATGGCATACTTGATGCTCTGAATACTATGCACCGTGAGATAACTTAAACAGATTCATTCCTATGTAGAGTACCCGTGCATCCAACTGTCTGTGTAGAGATCTCAAACCTTTTCTATTTTTTGTCACGGAAAGAGGACCTTGCAGTCGAGCCCAATAGCGAGATAACGGGGAAATAAGTGAGAAATAGAGAAAAATAACTCCATGGGATTGGCGTGGTTCCGTGCGAGTAGAGGTACTTATGCTACGGAAAGAACAGCCTCTGTACCACTGGCTTAAATCTAGAAAGCCCTCATAACCAAGTCCCCTCATACACCCAGTTGCTGCTCACCAGTTTTTCACTTTAATTCTCGAGTGTTTTCCTCCCAAAAAAATTAAGAGACGAAACTTTGAAAACACTTTCAAGAGGCTCTAACGTATAACACCCTGAAAACAGGTAAAAATTGAACTAAAAACATGAATTTCGGGATCCCACGACGTTGGCTGAGCAATCGGAAGAGGCTCAGTGCACCTGGGCAAATCTCGGTGCGTGGCCCTGGGCTAGGCCACGGGCCATACCCGGCCTGTGGCCCCGGCAGCCTGAGCCCTTGTGCCCGGCTGCCTGGTCCTCTCTCCAGGGCCGTTCCTAGAAGCCCCAGCGTTCAGCCCTGTACAGTTGGACGTCGGAAGCCTTGCCAAAAACCCCTCGACCCTATTCTCGACTGCGGGTTTCGATTTTCACTCGAGTCGTTGGCCAAACAATTATTATTATTTATTTTTTTGGTAAGGGTTGTCCAAACAATTTTTTAGGTGCCCAAAAAGTAGAAAATGAATCAAACCCCCCACTTTGTCCACATTCATTTATGTTTTACTCAGAAATTTCATGACTTGGTTCATTTGATATTGACATTTCATTCCTTTTGAGGGGCTCAGGTTAATTTACTTCGTACGAAGATGGCTTTAGCATCGCCCTGTAAAGGGCCGACAGAAATGATGAATCCTGGCCACCATACTGGGCATCTTTTTGGCATCCCAAGGAAGTCGAACGTCGTTATTCTATTCTTTCAATTTCTTGGATTATAACTAAAGTGACTGAGTAGGTCACTCCGGACAAACTTGTAAATTACGATAATTTCACCCCCCGAGTGGAGAGTTATCTTCTCCTACAGAAGTTAATACCGTGGAAAAACATGTCCGTGAGGACGGTGATTTTAAGTTTAGATGGTCCAACCCTGACCTGTGGACCCAGGCTCGTATGTGAAAAAGCAAGCGGATTCTTCTTTCTTCCTAAAACTGGAAGGGGAAGCGTCTGTAAATTCTTCTTTCTTTCCTAAAATTGGAACATCTTTGTGCTCTACAGATATGATAGTGTGGATTTCGGTGGCGATACTGGTGTGCCTCTTCGCGGCCCAAAGGTTTGGCACTGATAAAGTTGGATACACTTTTGCTCCGATCATATGCGTTTGGTTCGCATTCATTGGCGCGATTGGTTTCTACAATTTTGTCAAGTATGACCCGGGAGTCGTCAAAGCCATCAATCCGGTTTACATCATTGATTACTTTCGGAGGAACAAGAAGGAGGGATGGATATCTCTCGGTGGCATTTTCCTTGCCATAACAGGTACACTCGGATTACTTTGCTCCCTAATTTACTGTCCTTGATGTACAACCTCGGTATAATCGATTAGTTCGTCATATGATGCAGGTACGGAGGTGTTATTCGCCGATGTTGGGCACTTCACGGTCCGCTCGATACAGATAAGCATGTGCACCGTGACATATCCCTCGCTCATATTGGCGTATGCTGGGCAGGCCTCGTTTCTTCGTAAGCATAACGACCTTGTCAGTGACGCATTCTTCAAGTCTATACCTGGTGAATATCTTCTAAGCTTCATATACACGCCAATTCTTCGAGATTAATTACAAACGAAAACGTCCTTTTAAGGTTGTATCTTTTCATCTAAATATTGAAGATGACGATAACTTCCTACGATGCAGGGCCCTTATATTGGCCGATGTTTGTGATCGCAGTACTGGCTGCGATCATTGCCAGCCAAGCTATGATCTCAGGGACGTTTTCGATCATCCAACAATCGCTCTCTCTAGGGTGCTTTCCCCGCGTGAAAATTGTGCATACGTCGTCGAAATATGAAGGACAAGTTTACATACCAGAGATTAATTATCTCCTGATGTTGGCATGCGTTGCCGTCGTTCTTGGCTTCAGGACTACTGAGAAAATAGGCAATGCCTACGGTAAGTCATTGGTTCTTACACTTCTGCTGAACCTCTCATGTCCTAGCTACCTAACATCAGTTCAAATCATACAAAGTTTAGTACCTCTAAAGACGGTGCATCTGAAAATTTAAAATCTATGGTATTTATCTGTTTCACTTTTCTGAGATGGGCATCGCAAGAACAATTGTTATCACAATAAATGTCGTGTTTTCATCTATCTGTAATTTCACTATATTAAGCATATCATGATGCATATAACTCATACGAACGATCTTATTTATCTTTGTGAGGGTCTAAATATAAATGCGTATATGTTTCATGCAGGCATAGCGGTGGTCCTTGTGATGACCCTCACATCTGGATTTCTGGTGCTCATCATGATCATGATATGGAAATGGAACATCTTCTTCGTCATCACTTACATTCTAGTTGTGGGATCCGTGGAGCGTCTCTACTTGAGCTCAGTCCTCTCCAAATTCTACCGAGGAGGATACCTTCCCTTGGCCTTTGCCGCCGTCCTTGTGACCATAATGTACGTGTGCAATGACGTGTACCGGCGCAAGTACTACTATGAACTCGACCACAAGATGTCGCCAGAGAAGCTCAAGGAGATTGCCACCGACTCTGGCCTTTCTCGAGTGCCGGGGCTCGCTCTCTTCTACTCAGAGCTGGTCCAAGGGATCCCTCCAATCTTCAAGCACTATGTGGAGAACGTGCCCGCCGTCCACTCGGTCCTCGTCTTTGTCTCGATAAAGTCACTCCCGATAAGCAAAGTCCCAGCAGAAGAACGGTTCCTGTTCCGCCGAGTCGAGCCAAGTGAGCTCAATGGGTTCCGGTGCGTTGTGAGGTACGGGTACACCGACTCGCGGAACGAGCACGATGAGCCGTTCGAGAGGCTCCTATATCAAAGGCTCAGGGAGTTTGTAATGGAAGAGCATTGGACCATGACCCATCAAGTGAGGTTACCCGAGGTCAAGGATGACGACGGGCAATTGGTTGATGGGTTAGAGAATGCAGAGAATTGTGAGAATGGGATCAAAAAAGAGATCGATGATGAAGCTAATGACAAATGTAATCATAAGGCACAAGAGGCATCGGTGAGAGAGATTGCTGTGTTGGATAGGGCTTGGCGTGCGGGTGTGGTTCACTTGATTGGTGAGAATGAGGTGGTGGCAGGGAAAGGGGCTAGTTTGGGGAAGAGGGTCTTGATCGACTATGCTTACAACTTCTTGAAGAGGAACTTAAGGCAAAGTGACAAGATCTTTGACATTCCCCACAAGCGAATGTTGAAGGTCGGGATGACTTATGAGCTTTAGGGAAAAAGTTAGGTATATTATGTTGTGAATAAAGAGATATCGCGAATCATGACTTAGGTGTTAATTATTGTTATTATGGTCGAGAATGTCGAGATGTATAGTTGGTCTTTAGAGGGCACAATGTGAAAAGGGGACAAAAAGGATGAATCCCTTATCTAGTGGTATTGTTCATAAAATGCAATCTTCAGAAATTTACATTCCTCTTGTCATGTATGCGTACTTTTAATTGATTTGTGGCTTTCTTTCCTCTGAACTCTGCAACTAGATAATGCTTTTTTTTTAACTAAAAGGAGTTTGCTCATCAATTCCTTATTTTCCAGTTCACCCGAATATCAAGTGCTTCTTACAAGCTGTCCACATTCTTCATCCTCGGCCCAAAAAGCCTCCAATCTGAGTTTCTTCTTCCGTTTTACAATCTCCTGAGCAAGGGACAGTAGAAGAGAGCTATGATAGGAGCCAATAACTGGTTGGGCCAATGGATCCGCTATAGGGCAGCTTACTCTCCATTCCATGGTATACAAAACTCTGTGAAGTCTCTCTTTAACAAAAACATCTCCATTGATGTTGTTGGCCCATGAGAAAGTGCAACATTTGCTTTTGACATCCATTAGCTCACAAGAGTTCGAAAATTCCTGAATTGAGTTGAGATGATAATTATCGGCCATGCGACTCGCAACTTTCTTCCAAAGGTACAAAATCTCATTAAAATCTCCCGTATAATCCCATGGAGTGTATCAGAATCACTAATCCGCTGTAGATCCTCCCAGAGCAATATTCTTTCCGTAAAGGTCAAGGGTGTGTGCACAAAGGTAACCAACATTTGCTATCTGCTTTCCTCTATTACACACACCGCATCTATGTAAGTGAAAGGAGTTAACTGTCTTGGACACTTGGTCTTGCCATAGAATTGTCATTCCCCCGGCAATGCCAACTGGCTTAACGATGAAGCAGTCCTGAAATTTGTGTCTCCTCTTCATTTTCTAGATTACTTGCTCTTGGTTTTTTTCGTTTTCTTATAAGACAGATAGTACTGGACTTTCCATGAGCCACAGGGGCTCAGAGTTTCGTTTTCTTATTAGGATTAGCCATGAAAGCCCTTTTGTTTGCTTCAGCCATCTCAAGAACTAGCACCTAGAGTAATTTGGACTCATCTAACGTGAACTGATTGCCTTCCTACGGTGCATGAGGACTGCATTGCTCAAAATCCATAAATACATTGAAGGTAACAACGTACATACCTGCCATTGCAGCAAAATTCACCAACTCCATTTTCTAATCTCTACTCATTGTAGGTTGAAGGGCTTGAACGTTAATAGTAGGGCTACTAAGATTTTTGCCGTATAAGGAATTGTTAAGTTTATTTTGACCGTATGAGGAAGTGTTAAGTCATATGCTACAAATACATTGTTCACCCATTTCAAATACCTTATATTTTTTAAGACAAGACAGTTCGTCTGAGAAGATTTATAATCTATAATATTTTTATTTGAATAATAGCCTTAATAGCAGGATGGTGAAAGCTGATAGCATACATGCAAATTTGATTGCTAAAGGAATAGAAGAATCAAAATCCATAACTTGTAAATCTTATAGTATGAAATTACAAAGGATGTAATCTATTTTCTAATGAAGTATCTTGATCAGACACTAGCTTTAATTGAGCTCAACCAATGTTTCTACTAGCTTAAACCTTGGATGCAAAAAGTCACCTAATTATTTGAATTGTGGTTAACAGCTTCGAAATAAGTGATTGTGATTGTCATGAGGATTCGATCATTGCTGAAAGATACAATTTGATTAGAGCAATTTCTTGATTAAGGGAAAAGGGATTTAGTTAATTATGGTGCGTTTGGTAACCATTTTATTCCCGAAAATAATTTGTAATCAGAAATGATTTTTTTTTTTTTTATTTTGCTCATGGAAATAATTTTTAAGCATTTTAAGGTATTTGGTAACTATTCAAAATTTTCATTCCCGAAATGGAATTGTGTTTGGTATCGTTCTCAAAATTTATACTACAAACCATTTTCTTTAAAAAATTTAAAAAATGATCACTTTTTCCTTTTTTTTTTTTTTTTTTTTTCTTCTTTTTTTCTTTTCTTTCCATCCTTCTTTAAGCTTTGGTCAACGACCTTGCTGGAGCGTCTCCAACCCTTGGTGAGGCCGCCCCTCATCAATCAAGCCTCGTTGACAAGCCTAGCCGAACTAGGGCTCCACCGAGCCTTCCCTAGCTAGGCAAGGCTCGCCGATGGCCAGGGGAGGCCCAGGCAAGGCTCACCTAGCCATCTAGTGAGGCCGAGCCTTGCCAGTGGCTGGCAAGCCTTCAGTAAGCTTGTTGGACCTCGCCGGAGCTCGTCCAACTGGTTGTCAGTAACCGACGGTGGTGGATGGCAACAGTGGTGGTAGCCGATGGCAGTGGTGGTGGAAGAAGAAGAGAAAAGGAAGAGAAACAAGAAGGAAAGAAGAAGAGAAAAGAAAAGAAAAATAATTTTGGTTGGCTTAGTCTAGAATTGTTCTTAGTATTCTCGATTCTATTCCAAATCTATTTTCGGGAACAAAAAATTTACCAAACAGATTTTTTTTTTTCAAATTTACTCTTGAGAATAAAAGAACAGAATCAAACACTATTTGGCCGGTTGCTAAATGCGTCCTTATTGTGCTTTGTTTGCTCCTAAGAGCGTTGGTTTAGACCATATGTCTCATGAATCAGCGTGGGATCTGCTCAGTGGTCCCCAAAAGCACACTCTTGACGATGCCAACGATTCTACGAATGTCATTTTTTTATCCTTTCGGGTGTACAAACATTGATATATTAATCAAAACATGTGTTTGGCCAATAAATTTAGTCGACAATATTGTAGACTTCCAAAAATCTTGCCACGGATACACATGTCGCACGTGACCACGACTGACTACATCACGAGAATCTTCTCTCTCTCTCTCTCGATTGGACAATACTGACATCTAGAGAGAGCGCGCAGTTCAAAGTTGAATTTTTCAAGCTCTCTCGAGTAGTGGAGGGCTCATGTATATGAACAGATCTCTCTATCATGATCGTCAGCTGAGGCCAAGCATGCAATTCATCCAATATAAAATCATATGGAATCAAGTACGATTCTAAAATTAACTAATCCGATAAAGATGAGTAATGTTATTGAATCCCTCGAAACACTTGTTAAGTATGTTATGTTTGAAATGATTCAATTTTCAAAATACTAATTGTGCATACACATGGAGGTGATAAATGCATTGTAAACTGTAAAGTTTTATTAATCAATTTTTTAACAAGTGTTTCGAGAATGATTGTTAACAAAACCCAATGAAATTTATAGAAGTAGCTTTTGTGCAAGCATAGATGCGGTCAAGAAAAACGACCGACTTGAGAAAAGATTGAACAAGTACGTAAGTAAAAAACAACGAGTTCTTCGTTTCTCATCCCTCAAAAGAGCCAGATTCATCCCCCACATTTTACGTCAGCAAAACCGGCTCAGGGTGTCTGTTGCTGCACGTTCATCTTGAATTTTGCTTTGCAATCACTCCAAACTTTTGAACGAAAGTTTTGTGTTGGCAGAATTCGTGCTCCTATACTTGGAAAGGAGTTGTAAATATTGTATTTCCTAATTCTGCATCTTGATTTCAAGGATATATTTTCTTTTATGGTTACTTGTTTTCTTAATTGTAGCAACCTTGTTCTGTACATATAGAGAAGAACGGCATATCATCTCTCATGACACAAAAAGAGAAGAGTGGAAGGGTTTTTGTCCGAGGACTTAGGCACATTGCCGAACCTCATTAAATTCCTGTCTTCATTTGTTCTTTGTTTTTTTGCGACAGTTTGTCCTCATGTGGCCATGCTTAGTTTTGCCTACATATAAATACGACACCCACCATCCTCACCTCTCGAAACCTCGTCCTCCGCGAAACCCACTCGCGACCACCTTGTCTCCAATCGTTCCTTTGTCTCTCCCGCCCGCCTCTGTGCCTCTGCGCCAGCGTGCGTCTTGACGTCTTCGGGAGAGAGAGAGCCAGGCATGTCGGGGGACGCGGTCGAAGAATCCCGGGAGGACGAAAGCCGACAATCCGAGAACGGAAAGCAGCTCTCGCGCCACAAGTTGCGCACATACGCCTCTCTAGACGTCGAATCCGCTAAATGTTCAGGTCATCATCGTTATGGCTCCAAGCAAGTAAGTACAGATTAAATTCCGAACATCGACCACCTCTCCGCAGTTCAAACTTCTGAGAAAGTCAGATTTGTCAAACTTCAGGCGGTGGAATGGCCGGTGATACTGAGTCTGGCGTTCCAGAGCATCGGGATAGTGTACGGCGACATTGGCACGTCCGCTCTTTATGTGTACGCGAGCACCTTCACCGACGGCGTCAAGCACAACGACGACATCTTGGGCGTCCTCGCCCTGATTCTCTACATCATCACCTTGATCCCTTTGATCAAGTATGTCTTCATCGTCCTACGCGCCACCGACAACGGTGACGGTAAGAGAAACCCACCATATTAATTACACACATTTTTATTAGAAGCACCATTTATATGAGTACCAAGAATAGAAGATGTTAGTATGGATATATGGAGCCTTAGAGTGCATTTGGTAATCATTCTATTCCTATGAATAATGTCTGCTTATAAATAGTTATTTCCCATTCTGTTCTTTGGACAAATTTCTGAGCATTTGAATACACTTGGTAACTGTATAAAATTTATATTTCCAGAATAGAAAAAGAACATGAATACGTTTGAGTGGCTTTTAGGAGTTCTCATGCGGTTGACTCATGATCGATAATTTTCGATCTACGTTTGTGTTTCTTCGAATCGTGGATGACTCTCGAATATCATGTAATTGTGAGAGTTCAATTATGTACCCTGAATATAATATCAATTGAAAAATTGGTTTATCGTTGTTTGACGCAAATATCATAATCATGTGGAATCACCCGCGAATCAACTATGTACTTCCATCAAATCGATTTATATCTGTTTGCTAATTAACTTATAACAGTGTAGTATTGACCCTTATTGATCCTATGATCGAGCGGTCTCACCCAATAGATTAGTTAACTCATGAGTAATCAGTTCAGAATAAAATAACTATAAGTACATTGGTGAAATAACATTTCATATATTTCGACATAGAATCAAATTTCGGGATATCACAAGACTTATAATCTATAATATGTTTATTTGAATAAAATTCATAATCCATAACATGTAAATCTTATAGTAAGGAATCACTAAAGGATTTTGTCTATTTTCTAATGAAGCATCTTGATCAGACACTAGCTTTAATTGAGCTCAACCAATCCATCTAATATCTTAAATCTTGGACGCAAAGAGTCACCTAATTATTCAAATGTGGTCAATGGCTTCGAAATAAGCAATCGTGATTGTCACGGGGATTCGATCATTACCGAAAGATACAGTGAACCAATTTGATTAGAGCAGTTGCTTGATTAAGGGAAAGGGGATTTAATTAATTAATCTGCTTTGTTGGCTCCTAAGAGCGTCGGTTTGTAGCATATTTCGCATGAATCAGCATGGGATCTGCTCAATGGTCCCCAAAAGAACACTCTTGTCAATGCCTACGATTCATCGACTGTCAATATTTTACTTTTCGGGTGTACAAACATTGATATATTAATCAAAAACACGTGTTTCGTCAATTAATTTAGTCGACAATAATGTAGACTTCCAAAAATATTGCCACGGATACACATGTCGCACGTGACCACGACTAGCTACAGTACGAGAATCTCTCTCTGTGGATTGGACAATGCTGACACCTAGAGGTGCGCGTAGTTCAAAGTTGAATTTGTCGAGCTCTCTCTCAAGCTGTGGATGGCTCGTGTAAGGACAGATCTCTCTATCACGATCGTCAGCTGAGACCAAGCATGCAATTTATCCAATATAAAATCACGTGGGATCAAGTATGATTTACAAATTTATTCATCCGAAGTCTTAACTTTCTAGCTATTAAGATAAAAGATGGGTAATGTTAATGAATCTCTTAGAGCACTTGTTAAGTATATGTAATTTGAAATGATTTGATTTTTAGAACGCTCATTGTGCATACACATGAAGGTAATAAGTGCACTACAAACTATATAGTTTTCTTAATCAAGTATTTAACAAGTGTTTCCAGAGCAATTGTTAACAAAATTCAATGTAATTGGTGTAAGTGTAGATGCAATCAAGGAAAACTACCGACCTGAGAAAAGATTGGATAGGTACATAAGTTAAAACAACCAGTCCTTCGTTTCTCATCCCTCAAAAGAGCCAGATTCATCCACCGTCTTGCGTCAGCAAACGGGCTCAGGGTGTCTCTGTTGCTGCACGTTCATATTGAATTTTCCTTTGTAATCACTCTAAACTTTCGAACGAAAGGTTTGTTTACATGTGGCCTTGCTTAGTTTTTGCCAATATAATATGACACCCACCATCTTCGCCCCTGAAAACCTCGTCCTCAGCGAAAACCTTCGCCACCACTCTGTGTCTACCCGTTCCTTTGTCTCTCCTGCCCGCCTCCGTGCCCGTGCGCGAGCGTGTCTTGACGACTTCGGGAGAGAGCCAGACATGTCGGGGGACGCGGTCGAAGAATCCCGGGAAGACGAAAGCCAACAATCCAAGACAGCTTCCCCGTCGCCGTCACCATCTCCACTGCTCGTCAACGGCAAGCAGCTCTCACGCCACAAGTTGCGCAGATACGACTCTCTAGACGTCGAATCTGCTAAATACCAGGGTCATCAGACTCATGGCTCCAAGCAAGTAAGTACGGATTAAATTCCAAACATTGAACTTCTCTTCGCAGTTTAAAATTTTGAGTCAGATTTATCAAACAGTTTGGTAAAAATGGTATACGATATCTCATGTTTGAAGGCGGTGGAGTGGCCGGTGATACTGAATCTGGCGTTCCAGAGCATCGGGATAGTGTACGGCGACATCGGTACGTCCCCGCTTTATGTATATTCGAGCACCTTCACCGAGGGCATCAAGCACAATGACGACGTCTTGGGCGTCCTCTCCCTGATCTTCTACACCATCACCTTAATCCCTCTCATCAAGTATGTCTTCATCGTCCTACGCGCCACCGACAATGGCGACGGTAAGAGAAACCTACCCATATATTCCTACAGACATTTTTTTTAGATCCACCAATTTATATGACTACCAAGAGGAGAAAGATGTTAGTATGGACTTATGGAGTCTTAGAGTGAAAAGTATCGAATGATGTCTGAGATACCTACTGTTTTCCACATAAAATGGGCATCCATTAGAATTTCATTGATTTATTTTGTCATAAGATCTCACAGTAGTTTGCGGTGATGCGTGGAGTTAGATCAGATTACATCGTAAATCCAATTTTTTAAAGTGAAATTGGTTAGCATATAGAGCATTATTCTTTGTGAAGCGCACGAATTACCACGTCATGTGAATTCAATGACAAATAAGATCAACTCATCCTCTAAAATCACTACCCATGATCTTACTGTCTTGTCAAAGTGATGGGATTTCCCCATGTGTCAAGATGGGATCATCTGGTTCTGGGTCGGTGGCATTGATAAGTTATGCCAATTAGGAGAACACACGGCATGTGGCCTTTGGTCGAGTATGAGTTTCTTTTTGGTCTCCATGTCACGTTCGTTTGGAATCTTGAATTCAAGGTTCACTTTGGTTCAAGGATTCTTCAGCTAGAATAGAACCAAGTTTTTGTGGGTTCTTTGTGCGACTGCGGCCAAAACGATGGCCTGCACTTTCCGTCCAATCTTTGTTTATCTAGGGTCTTTTCTCAGAAACACCAATGGTCTATAGTGTTATATCATCAGAGGCTTCCACTAGTGGAATTCTGGGCCAGAGCAGTAAGAGATCTTCGTGCACGCGAAGGAGACGAAACACTCACCTGCTCAAATGTTGTCCATGCTCTATTTGACTTTGATTCTTTTGCCCCAGCTAGATATATTTGTTCAATCAAAGTCACAATCTTGGGACCCTAATTCAGCATAGTTTTAAAGTATAATATGGTCATCAAGACGATGTCACCAAGTGCTTAAATTACTTTATTCAAAAGATTCACCTTCATGGCACGTTACATAGTAAACTATATTGTTGATAGGTAATAATCTTTCACTGGATTAGATATGTTTGTCAAGGGATTTGACAATGGCAGTCACGATTTCTCTAATCAAAACATATGACAGATAAATACCCGTCATATTACTTGATGAATCAAATTTCTGTTAAACTTTCCAGATCTGCTGGAATTCGTTCCAGTTGTCCGACCGCGAATCTTATACACATGGGCCACTTTGTCTAGGGTTTCAAGGACAAGACAACTGAGCGCACTCGAAACAACTAATCAAAACCTGTCTCGTATGACTTAGCAAGCAAGTTAAAAACTTCAGGTTCACCCGGTGAGGACTTCAGCTAGTTCAGGTCCCATGTAGGGGCATTCCTTTTGGTGTCAATCTCGAGAAAGAGGGACATATATGACCCCAAGAGTCTCGAGCAGTAGGGGTCACTCGTGGTTGGACAAAGAAAAAAGATTGTTTTTAGCGTGAGACCCATCTTTTCTCTTTGCCGACTCTAGTTCGTAAAGTTGTCTGAGGGAAAATTAAACTGGAAGCCTGCTAAGCTATTGGAATGCGATAGAAGTTGGCATAACATGTCATCTTAGAGCAATCCACAGTACTGGTTTTTGAAGTGATGCTGCGCATTGAACTGTAAAGAAATGAATGAATGGTCGCCGACTCGTTGCTATCGATGAGATTCATTAAATAGGTCAGGAGACTTTTGTCTGGTTTTGTGAATGGGTAAGTTCTGTTGATTTTAGTCAAAAAGCGTGACCTATAAAGGGATTGATGTACAGCCAAAAAAGGCACCGATGTCAAAGTTTAGCTTCGGCGTGTTCATGTTCAACTGAGGGAGGTCTTTGTCTTGTCTAAGCACCAGCTCTTCTCATGTTCAACTGAGGGAGTTCATTTGCATAGGCTAGTCTGTTTTTTTATTACAGCGGTGCAAGAAGCTATACGAAATCAGATAAAATATCGAAACTATATGAAAAGGATGATGTCAAACTTTTTTTTTAAAAATATAATTCAAGAATACTAGTGCGTAAATTTTTTTTTTTTTAAAAAAAAACAACAATTTATTACTTAAGATAGATTAGCGGCAATTTTGTCAGGTTATACTGATTACTCATTATTCATTGAATGTAATGGCTCTAATCATTGAAATAAACAAGATTAAATAACGATGCCTCGGCGTATAGGAGAATTTTTTTTTTTTTTTCGGTTTTAGTTGATCAATCTCCAATGAACATGAATAAATTATTTTCTGCTTCTTTTTCCAATCTTTTCAGGAGGGACATTCGCATTGTATTCGCTGATCTGCCGATATGCAAGAGTAGGGTTGATCCCGAGTCAACTATCAGAAGATCAAGATGTGTCTAATTTCCAGCTAGAACTGCCAAACAATCGCTTGCTCAGGGCATCGAGGCTTAAGTCCAAGCTCGAGAAGAGCCGATTTGCCAAGTTCTTCTTGCTCTTTGCCACCATGCTTGGCACTTCCATGGTAATTGGTGATGGTGTCCTCACTCCTTGCATCTCCGGTATGCACCTCCAATCATTCCCAAGCGGGTAGTCT
Organism: Eucalyptus brandiana; assembly: GCA_014182725.1. NCBI lineage: Eukaryota > Viridiplantae > Streptophyta > Magnoliopsida > Myrtales > Myrtaceae > Eucalyptus > Eucalyptus brandiana. The sequence goes on from CM024675.1 coordinate 13,631,209, forward strand.
AGCCTATGATCATATCTACATACCACGTGATTTAGTAAATGCAATTATGTAGTCCTAATCTTAGCATATCAAAATATAAGCCTTCCTTTTGGTTCACATTAGATTAATACCAATATCTCTTCATGTCGAACATAAGGTCGCATGATCGTGCATACTCATTTCCATGTTATCATCGACAAGTTGTCACCTTTAAATTACACTAGCTTGCATAACATAGGACTGATATATTATTATAGTAGTTATTGTCTAATAAATTAATCTGCAACGTCTGATTGACAATCCCATGTGTGCGTTGCAGTTCTGTCAGCTGTTGGAGGGATCAAGCAAGCTACTTCTGCAGTGACAGAAGGTATTACTATTTGTTGTCACATCAACACCATTAATCTCTCGACTTGAGTCTATTATTCAATGACTCACTTGAACCTCTGAATACCCTGCACCATGAGAAAACTTAAACAAATTCATTCCTATGTAGAGTTCCAATGCATCCAAATGTCCGAGTGCAGATCTCAACCTAAAAGACTTCTTTTATTTTTGTTGGAAGGAAGACCTTGCAACGGAGCAGAATCACAATATAACAGAGAAATAAGATATAGAGAACATAACCCACTAGGATATACGGTTTGAGTCATGTGTTTTAGAGCAGAAAGAAATACATATTAAGATAATTTCACCCCTGAATGGTTATTTTAGGTTTAGATGGTCCAACCTTGACCTTTGGTCCCCAGGTTTATCATTATACAGGTAGAGGCTCTTAAACTTATCTTTCTTTCTAAAACTCAAAACACCTTCATTTTTTACAGACATGATAGTATGGATTTCGGTGGCGATACTGGTATGCTTGTTCTCGGTCCAAAGGTTCGGGACCGACAAAGTTGGATACAGCTTTGCTCCGATCATATGTGTTTGGTTCACATTTATCGGCACAGTTGGTCTCTACAATTTCCTCAAGTACGACCCAGGAGTCGTCAAAGCCATCAATCCGATTTACATTGTTGAGTACTTTCAGAGAAACGAAAAGGAAGGATGGATATCTCTCGGTGGCATTGTCCTAGCCATAACAGGTACAATCGGATTGCTTTTCTCCTTTACTTATTGGCCAAATCATTTAAGTTCAGTTAGGTGTATTATCTCTATATAATTGATTAGTTTGGAAAAAATGCAGGAACGGAGGCATTATTCGCCGATGTTGGGCACTTCACAGTCTGTTCGATACAGATTAGCATGTGTACCGTGACATACCCTTCGCTTATATTGGCATACGCTGGACAGGCCTCATTTCTTCGTAAACATCACAGCCTTGTCAGTGACGCATTTTATGAATCTATACCAGGTGAATATTTTCCGATCTTCGTATACGCGCCAACTCTTTGAGATTAATTACAAACGAAGTCATCCTTTTAAGGTTGTTCATCTCCATTTAAATATTGAAGATGGCGATAACTTTATATGTTGCAGGGCCTTTATATTGGCCGATGTTCGTGATTGCAATATTGGCGGCGATCATTGCGAGCCAAGCTATGATCTCGGGGACATTTTCAATCATCCAACAATCGCTCTCACTAGGGTGCTTTCCTCGCGTTAAAATTGTGCACACATCATCGAAATATGAAGGACAAGTTTACATACCAGAGATTAATTATCTCCTGATGTTGGCATGCGTTGGGGTCACTCTTGGCTTCAGGACTACTGAGAAAATAGGCAATGCCTATGGTAAGTCATCAGTTCTTACACGTTTGCTGACCCTTTCGTGTCCTAGCTACCTAACATTTCTTCAAATCATATAAGGTTTAGTACATCTAACGATAGTGCATCTGAAAATTTAAAATCTGGGTATTTATTTGATTCGCTTTTCTCAGATGGGCATCGCAAGAACAATGGTCATCACAGTAAATGTCGTGTTTTCATCCATCTATAATTTCACTGTATTAAGCATATCTTGAGGCATAATTCATATGAGTGGCATTATTTATCTGTGTGAGGACTAAATATAAATGTATATTTGTTTCATGCAGGCATAGCGGTGGTCTTTGTGATGACCCTCACATCTGGATTCCTGGTGCTCATCATGATCATGATATGGAAATGGAACATCTTTTTCATCATCACTTACGTCCTAGTTGTGGGCTTTGTGGAGCTTCTCTACTTGAGCTCGGTCCTCTACAAATTCTACCGAGGAGGATACCTTCCATTGGCCTTTGCTACCGTCCTTATGACCATAATGTACGTGTGGAATGACGTGTACCAGCGCAAATACTACTATGAGCTCGACCACAAGTTGTCGCCAGAGAAGCTCAGGGAGATCGCCACTGACCCCGCCGGCCTCTGCCGCATGCCAGGGCTCGCGGTCTTCTACTCGGAGCTTGTCCAAGGGATCCCCCCTATTTTCAAGCACTATGTGGAGAACGTGCCCGCCCTCCACTTGGTCCTCATCTTCGTCTCGATAAAGTCACTCCCAATAAGCAAAGTCCCATCAGAAGAGCGGTTCTTGTTCCGCCGAGTCGAGCCGAAGGAGCTCAATGTGTTCCGGTGCATCGTGAGGTATGGATACACTGACTCACGGAACGAGCACGACGAGCCGTTCGAGAACCTTCTATTTCAAAGGCTCAAGGAGTTTGTATTGGAAGAGTTCTGGACTATGACCCATCAAGTGAGGTTACCCAAGGACAAGGATGATGACGAGCAATTGGTTGATGGGTTAGAGAGCGAAGAGAATTATGAGAATGGGGTCAAAAAGGAGATCGATGATGAAGCTAATGATAAATGTAATCATAAGGCACAAGTGGCAACGGAGGGAGAAATTGCTGTGTTAGATAGGGCCTGGCATGCGGGTGTGGTTCACTTGATTGGTGAGAATGAGGTGGTGGCAGGGAAAGGGGCTAGTTTGGGGAAGAGGATCTTGATCGACTATGCTTACAACTTCCTGAAGAAGAACTTGAGGCAAAGTGACAAGATCTTTGACATTCCACACGAGCGAATGTTGAAGGTCGGAATGACTTATGAACTTTAGGGAAAAAGATAGATGTATCATATTGTGAATAAAGAAATGTTATGAATCATGATAATGGTGTTAACCACTGTTATTATGGTCAAGACTCTCGAGACATAAAGTGGGTCATTAGAGGGCACAATGATCTATTGGGAAGGGGAAGGAGGGATGAAGATGAATTCTTGTCTGGTGGTAATGTTCACACAATGTAATCTACAGAAATTTGCATTCCTTATGTATATCTGCCTTCTTATGCACTTTCATATTGGCCACCAGTCAAACAAACACTTACTTTCCTGATGCTCTACAGTTTCTGAAGTTAAGCCTGAGCCCACGATGAAGAGGTTAAGAATGAAGAAAGAAACTATAGATACCAGTGGTAGGAACACAAATTTTTGAAAAGAAAAAAAATAGAGAATGAGACAGTAAATTTTTTATGTGGAAAACCTTTTCAAAATCAAAAGGGAAAAATCACGATGCCACACTAGACAATCTCTTCACTATCAGTATCAATATCAGGGTAACAACCAAATAATAGTTTACTATAATAGACATTGCATGTTTCCCGAATAATAGCTTACTATAGCCTGGATGTAATAGCTATTCCAAAATTATCCATCTCCTTTCTCTCACTCATAATATGAATGTTAGAGTATTAATCATGAGTTTTATATATATGGATTAGAAAATATACCTGTCTTAATTATACATTGATAATACCAATTGCAATTACTTTGACATAATCACGTGTTATTTAACTAACCAAAAACATATAAAATAATAAGTAGACAATTGATGTGGTACTGATTATGTTACTTGATGGTACATATATATATTAAACATTATTCCTTATATAACGGTTAGCATAATGTTAATTGCTTATTACTATGTATTGATATCTTAGTTTTCTATCAAATATTATGTTATGAAGGTATTAGGAAAATCCTGCACCGAATTTACTTTCTATTCTTTGGCTAATATGCACCGATATCGTGCTGTAATGGTGCCAGATCGGTAAAGTGGAAACAACAGAGTAATGGTGTTATAAGCTCGACACTAAGCGAAGATATGCAGTGTTATGGAAAAGCCATGGTCATCTCATTGTCCGAACATCATTTGCAATCTTCCATGAAGAATCGATCCGTGCTTGCTGTTTCTACTCTTAATATGATTCATTTCAGTTGTACAGTCGTCTACTTTAAGCTTAGAACCAGTTATTTGATCAGCGGGGAAGTCATCCATTTCATTTTTATTGCAGCATGCTCAAGCGTATAGCCATAATTCTAGTTCAATGACCGTGGCTTTGGAGCGCTGGTATGGGCTTTGTCCAATTCTGGCATCCGAAAATCCTCTTATTCTGGAAATGATGAGCTTGTCTTTGCATGAGTCTTATGCATGTCGATGACTTGGGTCCTCCCTAGGTATTCCTTGAGAAATTATGGTCTACTTTCCATTCCACCTCATGTCCATCACTACACAAGATAGTCATTAACAATTGACAATATAAAAAGGATTAATACCACAAAAAATATATGAGCCGTATTTATTACAAAATAATTTTCGCGTAAAAAAATCTTAAATTAGTAATATTTTGACAAATTTACTCCCATTAACTTCGGTCCAATATCCTTGTTAAATTGCTAACTGTGAACACACAAGTAGACATATGACTTGGATAATCGGCGTGTAATGTGGAAATTCAACATAAAGGGGTCTCCTAATCAATATTTTTTTGGGGAAGTCAAATTTGAAGAAAATGAATTGAGATTGTGAAATTTCCTAAAATTTGTGGTCATGCCTCAATTTTGTCTAAGATTTTGGTGATTTCAAAGAGAGTGTGAAGGAATAGATTTAATTTTGCCCTAATTCCCAATCTTAATTCATTTTCTTTAGCTCTGGCTTCCTTTAAACGACGTTTTAGGAGACCCCTTCACATTAAGGGCGCATTTGGTAACTATTCTATTCTCGAGATAATTTTTTAATCATAAATGATTTTTTTTTATTTTGTTCTCGGGAACAATTTTTGGACAAAAAAACGCATTTGGTAACTGTACAAAATTTCTATTCTTGGGATAGAAATGTGTTTAATAGGATTCTTAAATTTTTTTATTTCTTTTAATTTTTTAATACTTTTACTATAATTTTTCTTCTTTTTCTCCTTTTCTTTTTATTTTTTATTTTTTATTTTCCATTTTTTCTTCTTCTTCCTCCTTCTTTGTGGTTGGTCACCAACTCGCTGTGATCGGCGATTAGCTAGGCGAGGTCTCGGTGAGCTTGCCGAGGCTCACCCGGCCGTGGCGAGCCTTGGCCTCGCCTGTGGCCTTGGCCTCACCAATGGCCAAGCGAGGCTCAACCTCGCTCATGCGACGTGAGATTAGCCTTGCCTTGGCTTGGCAAGGCTGAGCCTCAACGATGACTAGGTAAGGCCGAGCCTTGCACCAATTGGAGAGGCCAAGCCTTGTTAGATCGCCTAGCCGCGGCAAGCTCACCGGACCCCGCCTAGTCGATCACCGGAGGCGATAGCGATGGCCGGCAGTGGCTGATCAGTTGGGACTGGAAGGAAGAAGAAGAAGAGAGAAGGAGAAAAGAAAGAAAAAAAAAAGTTAGGCTTAATTTTTGAGATTGTTCCCGGAAATAAAAAGTAATTTTTTTCTACTTTTTGATTCTATTCCAAATTTATTCTCGAACAAAATAAATAGATTTTTGTTCCTGAGAATAAAAATTTTACCAAATGGATTTATGTTCTTTTTTCATTATGGGGAACAAAAGAATAGAAACAATTGTTTCGGAGATGGTTACCAAATAAGGCCTAAATTTCCATGTCGGATGCATATTACATGCCGATCATCGCGGTTGTTTGCCCACATTTTTTTTATGCCAACAATTTAATGAGGATATTAAATAGGAGTTAATAGAGACTAGATTTGTTTAAATATGTCAATTTGAGATTTTTCATGAAACAGAAATTAGTTTTGGGAAGAAGTGTATCGATTCGAGATTTTTTATGGTGTTAATAAAAACAAAGCAACACATATCCCCAAATAAGAAAAACAGAGGTCCGAAATGATTGGTAGGTGGGCACTAGTTTTCAGTGGCATTAGGCAAGCGGTTATCAATCGTTGATCACCTCCTACCTCATGCCTAATTGAAGTGACATATTTTGTCCTTCTTTAGACAAAGCAACTCTCCACCTCTATTAGAATTGCAAGTAGATTACAGTTACATCAATGGAGTGGGTACGAAATGCCTCAAACACGAAGGATGTGCCGCAATGAAGAGGCTGCTCTTTCTGAGAAACTCATATTGATGGATCTCCTTTAATTTCATGAACCTTTACTCGATGCCTATCTCTGACCAAATCGATTTAGGTAGAAAAAGAAATGGATGCAGCATATGACACAACTCGTTGGCATGTTGTTTAATTGCTGAACCCTAGCTATCTATCAAGGGCCGACGTGCATTGGATAAATCTGGAAAGTAACTGCCTGTAACCCTTCTTAAATCATTCCGATAAAGAGTTTGATTTCAAAATCTCTGATCGAAAGTGCGGAGTTAGCAATGACCATTGATATTGGGAGCCAATATGTACAAATTGTGATCCATTTAGCATCAATCGTCGATAGGTAATACCTACACGTACTAGACATAGAAGAAAATTACATTGTCGCTCCATGTATAAGTCCTTAGATACATGTATTTTATTCAATGGAAAAACTAACCCTTGTACTGTTGTCAATTATAGTAGAAATACTTTCATGACATTTCTATTTTAGATCGAAAAGGAACGATGGATCAAGATTAACTAGGTAATGCCTACATGTAAAGTCCTTAGAATCAAATGGAGAGTCTCGTTGAGATTAATTCCACTATATACAATTCTATTTTAGACGAACAAATAACTCATTCGAAGTTCCATTTAGGCTGCGTTTGGAATTGGCTTTGGGAAGGGACTTTGGGCTTCCAAGGATCTTTAAGCCAAATATTAGATGTTTGGTTTCATTTTTTAAACCAACCTAGAGGCAAAGTTTGTCTTGCAAATGCTGAAAGCCCAAGGTAGGTCCTAGGTTGCCTTGGGCCTTCAGCATTTTCGGAAGCCCCATGTCTATTGTTCATCTTTTTCTCCAGTGGTGTGTGTCTGGTTAGCGATGAGCTCAAGAAAGGTTGACGAGGTCACGACAACCGTCATTGGCCAGTTGTGTTGCTCTGGCCAATCATGGCAACCACCGGTGAGTCACGTCATGCAACCTTAGGCACAACCCAGATCTGGGTAGCTAGAGGTCGCGCGACCTCGCAACGACCAGATCTGGGTCGCTTGAGGCGCCCACATCTGAGTCGAGCAACCTCCGTGAAGGGCCGCCTGAGGTCGCCCGACCCTAGGCAGCCCTCGCCAGTTGTCTCTGGGGGCTGCCTGAGGCCGTTGGTGGCCACCTACCTCACTGGCCAACTCTTTTATTTTTCTTTTGACAATTTTTTTCCTTTTTTTTTTCAATCACAAAAGTCCTTTGTAAATGTAATATCTCCAAACACCATTTTACTTAAAAGTACTCTACAATGGACTTTCAAATTACAATTTGTATTTTGGAAAACCTCTTTAACTTAAAATCCTTTACATTTTTTCAAAGGTTTTCCCCAAAAGTCCAACCAATGGACATATATCATTCTTTTTTGGAAAAAGTCAGAATCGTTATCACATGACTTCTCTTATCTTTAATGGATTCGAGCGAAAGTTATGGGAAAGACTTAAACTTTTTGCTGGGGCAAAATTTGACAGTAGAAAAAAGTAAGGGGACAAGACACGTGCTCCTCAATAAGTAGAAGGACCAAATTGTAATTTTCAAAAGAATTTGGAACCACTATTATTGCTGGCAATGATGGTAGTGGATGCTTACCACAACTAACTAAGAAAAACTTGATTAGGTTGTCAATGTCCTCGTTTAGCAAACATTGTTCCAAATCTAATTTGATGCTTTATTCTACGGTCCTCCTTTCATTTCCAACTAAAGTTTTCGTGCTGCTATGAAATAAAAAAGTAAGCTAATAGACTTAGGCACAATTATATTATTCTTTTTTTTCCCTCTTTGAGAGAAAATGAAGGAATATATGATAGTTGGACGTCATAAACTTGGCAAAGTAGGTGCTTTGTGATTTAAGTAAAGAGATTATGAATAAATTAAGAGTCAAGGTTCTATATAAGGCTAACACACTTTATTTAATTAGTTCATGCAGCAGCATAATCAATCCTGGCACTTTGTCAGTCCATCTCTAAAGAGAATTGTTCATTATTGACGTAGAGAGTAAATAAAGAACAATGCAAAATTTGAAACTGCGGGACCACATTTAGACCATTTAAAAAATAAAAGGTATCAATAAGAATAAATAAGTTATCTGTTATACATATATAAATATTCGTCATTCATTTTCTCATACCGTTGGAAGGCTTTATTTATTTATTTATTTTTGGTGGTTTGTTTCAAGATGATATAACTCAATCAACAATGGAAGATAATAAGGATAATGGGATGGTGAAAGCCCATATTGTACATGCAAGATTAATTCTCAAAGAAATAGAAGAATAATGTAAATCTTCTAGTACGAAATAACAAAGGATGTCGTCTATGTTCAAAAAAGAAGCATCTTGATCAAGCATCAGCCATAATTGAGCTTAGCGAATCAGCCTAATAGTTTAAACCTCTGATGAAAAGAGTCACCTGATTATTAAAGCTGTCTGGTCAATAGCTTCGAGATAAGCAATTTTGATTGATTACAGGGATCCGATCATCACCGAAAGATACAATGAACCATTTTGATTAGAGCAATTGCATAATCGAGGGAAAAGGGGTTTAGTTAATTAATCTGCTTTGTTTGCTACCAACAGCGTTGCTTTGTAGGAAATTTCGCACGAATCAACGTGGGATCTGCTCAATGGTCCCCAAAAGAACACTTTTGACAATGCCTACAATTCTACTGCTGTCATGTTTCTTCTTTTTGGGTGTACAAACATTGATATATTAATAAAAACATGTGTCGGTCATTAAATTTAGTCAACAGTGATATAGACTTCCAAATATATAGCACGAGAATCACTCTCTATGGACGGAAAAAGTACCAAAAAAGTCATAAACCTATTGCATTTGTACCAATTCAGTCCTAAACTTTTTAATTGAACCAATTCAGTCCTAAACCTTTTACTATTGGTACCAATTCAATTTATCCGGCCAATTTTGGTCGGCCGATGCTAACGTGGACATCGGCCGGTGGCTGGATGTTGACATGGAAATTTTTATGATTTTTTAATTATTTTTTCGATTTTTTAATTATTTTTTATTAATTTTTTTTCTGTCTTCTTGGGTGAGGGCTGTCACGCCCCGAACCCCGAGCGTGCGCACATCCCACTGCGGTCGATCAAATGCGACATTCCCAGATAGTGTCGCCGACCCCATTCATTTATTAATGCGCAAGCGGAACGTATTATAAAACCCCTGACAATAAAATACGGGATAGGAAAGCAGGAAGCAAAACCACAACACAACACTTTCATAATTCAACAGAATTACAAACAGAGGTCTACGGCCAAAAGTCTACAAAAGACCGGCTCTTAAAAAGGAATTGTCCTACGACCTACAAGTCGGACACGTTCTCCAATATTATGACTTCACCTCTGCAACTCCTCAAGGCCAACCAAAGCTATCTGGTCGTTCCGTCCACCAGGGACCTGAAATTTTAATCCCACAACCGGGATGAGACGATGTCTCAGCAAATTCAACCTCCTAAACCCCTATTAGAAAGAAAATACGGCCCGGGTGGCCTAGCCACATCACACAGAAGACTTACCTCGCATTAGCCTTCATCTGCAGGTTAACACAATTTATATAATTCAACCACGTGCAATTATGATAACCAAACAACCATGGCACAATCGCATCATCAGAAAAATTCAACCACTTGGATCGTCTCAGCGATCAATTGACTTGGCCGATTACATGTCAATTCAGCAATTCAATCATTACTCTTAATCACGGCCCACCCGGCAAAATTAGAATCAGTGGCATCACGGCCCCACTCGGCACGACCTTTATCAGGTGGCAATTCATGGCCTCTCTGAGCGCGACCTTTATCAGGTGGCAATTCACGACCTCTCTGGGCGCGACCTTTATCAGGTGGCAATTCACGGCCCCACTGGGCGCGACCTCTAATAGGTGGCATATCACGGCCCCACTGGGCGCAACCTCTAATAGGTGGCATATCACGGCCCCACTCTTCCATAAATTTCGACACTTGGGACTTTATAAAAGAATCCCTATTTATCACAATCACACTCAATTTGCCACAATCAATCATCAAATTCAAATTCTATATACACAGCAGCGATCGGCACGAAATTCTGAGAGTTTAGGGTCCCGACGAAATTTTCGAATTTTAATAAATAATAAATTTTATTCCGAAACTTAATTAAATAATAATATCCATAATTTTTCACAACCCACACTCAATTTATAATATCCGACCATCAATTTCAAAATCCGAATACACAGCAGCGATCGGCACGAAAAATTCGAGCAACCTAGGGGTCAAAAATAATTTTTCTGATTTTTTTTTAATAATAATATTTTAATAATTTCGGATTATAATATAATATTATATTTTCCAGAATTTCGAAGCACTTAAATAATTCAAAACTAAAATCATTTTATGTCACATCAAGGCTTAACTTTAAATAACTTCTTTTAACCTTTAATTTAAACACATTTTAACATAAACCAACCTCTTAATCCAATTTATAATTAAATACACTAATCCACACACCTAAACTTACTTAATTTAAACTAAGCACACTTAGAACATCATTAACACTCTAATCAAGATTTAGTGAGTTAAACTCACCCGATTAACGAACCGAGCGGACCAAAACGACGAGGACGACGATGGGATCGACTTTCTCCAAAGCGGGCCAAGCATCCGGGCTCGGGAAGATGGCCAAAACGGGCCAAATAGGTGCTGCCATACCCATTTTTCTTGGCTGTTGGTTGAGGCCGAACGGAGGCTGCACGGCGGCGGTTTGGGCGCGAAACCGGCGGGGATGGGTGGCAGCAGCTCAGGCGGTTGCTGGTGGTGGTTCCAACGGCTTTCCGGCGGGCTTGGCAACGGCGGGCAGCTCGGGACGACGAGAGACGACGGCTGGGTGCGGCGCGACGGCGGAGCGGCGAGCGAGACGATGGTGAGCGGGCGCGGTGCACAGGCGACGTGCACGGACTACAGTGGCGGCGACGGACTCCGGCGATGAAGCAGGCGGCCAGTCGGGCGTGCGGGCTGGACTGGTTCGCACGATGCAGCCCCCTCCTCCCCCAACCGGTTCCAAGCTTGAATAAGAAGAAGATGGTGGGACCTCTTCACTTTTTGGGGACCAATTAGCATTTGCCACTTGTCAAGCTCTCATTCAAATTGGCCCCAACTACCATGACATCAAGTGATGTCATCTTCCACTATCTCATCCCTCCACAACATCTTCCAATGGGTTCACTTGCAATTTCCGCCTGGGTCCAATTCTTTGTACAACAACTTCTTCAATTTCCCTCAATTCTCTTCCAATTGAATTAAATTGAAGCCCATAAAATTAATCCAATGTCACCACACTTCAATTCACATCTTCACTTGTCCGTAGAACTAACTTAAGTCCCAAAGGCGTGACCAAAGACGGGCCTACTAATTTCTCGAGCCAAATTAGCCATTTTCGATTTAATTGCCGAAAAACTCGATTGCATGAGAAATCTTCCAAAGATAAGTCAATGATCCTAAAATGATTTATGACACACCCGCACTTCCAATTTCGAATTCGATCTCAATTCCACGGTTAATTTCACTTTGGCACGATACTAGCGCGGCCCAACCTACCGGGTAGCCTTTAGAAATTTTCATGCATTTGACTGTGGTTGATCATCTCAAACCACAATGTACATCTTTGAAACATTGGCGACTTTCGGTTGTCGGCATAATCTCAAGGTTTCAAATACGAACACAGGTACCCAATCGATAGAAAAGTCGGTCCAAAGGCCGATCGACAAGAATTGTGCAATCCGGTGGAATCACCCACACCTGATCACATGCCTTTGTCGAGTCGACCTATCTCCAATCTCTAATCGATTTTTAATTGTGTCGCAATGACCCTTGCAGATTAGCTCGGTCGAAAGATCGCTTCCTGATCAAATTCTCGAGTCTGATGCATTAGAAACTCTTAGCGGCTTCACCCGATAGACCAGTTTTCACATGAGTGGCCGATTCAAAGGAAAAGAGCTATATGCGTGCCAACGAAATGCCCGTCTCAATTTATTGAAAATAGAATTGAAAAATCGGGATGTCACAACTCTTCCCCTCTTATAAAAATTTCGTCCTCGAAATTTAAACCTTTACCAATTCTTAAACAGAAAAGGTGGGGGTATAATTGTCTCATCGAATCTTCGGTTTTTCAGGTTGCTCCTTCTGTACCAATACTGCTAGATCACTGCTATCTTGCCCAAACCACTTCGGGTTCCAAGATACTAAACGCTTGCCCACTTAAAATTCCAAAGGTCTTCAACACAAAATCTGCGAAGCTAAACTGACGATTCTGAGCAGCCTCTAAACCGTCTCGATAATTGCAACTGAATCACTGATTTCTGACCCAACTCTGGACTTGCGATTTTCTGATCTCTGATCTCATCTCAACAGACTGAAATCCTGCACACTCTACTCTGCACTGATTAAAAAGAAACTATTTGATTGATCTGCTGAAACTGGGAATCTCTAGTTAAGATCTGATATAACTCTGACACTGATCTCGACAACTGCAATCACTGACTACTGTACTGACCCTGGCCTGTGATCCTTCTTTCCCTGACTTTATCTCAACAATCGAAATTCTGCACTCCCTGCTATGCACTGCTTAAGAAAGAATCATCTGAAAGCTCTGCCCACTTGGAACATCTGATCTAGATTTGAAATACAATTCATCCCCGGCACTCCATGCGATGATTTATATGATATACACACACTTCGGTGTACCCACTTTGTAACAAGACAGAATCTCCAATTTCTGAAATCGAACTTAGATTGGCGGTTAATTTCACTCCGACACGCTTTTAGTGTGACATAGGCTACTAGGTAGTTTTCAGAGCTTTTTAGGACAAATGACCCGTGGTCGATTTTCTTCGAGCCACGATGAACCCATTTGACACATTGGCGACTCTCGAGGGTCATGAAAATCTCGACGATTCAAATACGGACACAAGGTACCAAAACGACAGTAAAATCAAATTAGTATCATTCGACGAGAGTTTTCCAATTTAGTGGAGTCACCCACGATCGGTCATTCATCTCAGTCGAACTGACCTATCTCTGATCTTAATTCGATTTTTAACTGTGCCGTAATGATCTCTAAAGATGAGCACGGTCGAGAAGTCGATTCCTGGTCGAATTCTCAAGTCTATTTGCCTTAAAGTCCTTAATAACTCACCCAACTAGTCTAGTTATCTCGTAAGTGGCCAACTCAGAGAAAAACACTGTAATCGCGTCGATGAAATGCCCAATTTAACCAATCGAAATCGAGTCCGAAAATCAGGATGTCACACACTCAAAACAAGGTCTATTCGTACTGTCTAGTCAACGCTGAAATTGCTATGAGGAGCTTCCCATAAGATATCTTCTTTAATCTCTACATCTTCAATTACACACAATCATCCTCAGAACCTTAGCGTTATGTTTTCAGAAACCTGAAAATCAACATCTCTCTCATCTGCATACTCTTATGGAGTCTCCTGAATTTCTGAATTTGTCCGCTGAAGCATTTTGATTCTGATATGAACCTCCGGCTCAATTCTGAGGGTAGTCATAAGATTAAAAAGGTGGCCTACCGTAGATTTGAAAACCGAATTTCGAACTTTCTCAAATAAGATCCAATCCTTGAGTACCAACTGCGCAACTAAGGACTCTCGACTCAGTGCATCTGCGACTTTGCTCACCTTTCCAAAGTGATACGAAATATCATAGTCATAATCCTTAAGGAGTTCCATCCAATGACGCTGTCTCATAATCAACTCCTGAGGTCTCAACTAACGGGACGCGTATGCAACAACCCTATCATGCTGTATCAACACGCAACCCAATCCTTTAAACGATGCATCACTGTAGATCTCACAACTTCCAGGACCAGAAAGAATAGTAAGCACAAGTGCGGTAGTTAGCCTCTTCTTAGGCCCTTGAAAACTACACTCGCACTTATCTGTCCACACAAACTTTTCTTACCTCCTCAGTAGTCGAATCAACTGCAACGCTGACACTAAAAACCCTTCCATAAAACTTCTGTAATATCCTGCTAATCCTCATAAACTTCCAATATCTGTCACTGCAGTCAATATCGGCCAACTGTTCACTGCTTCAATCTTGGACGGGGTCTACGGAGATTCCTTCTCCTGAAATCATGTGACTTAGGAACACAACACTAGTCATCCAAAACTCACACTTGCTAAACTTAGCATAAAATTGAAGAGTCCTCAAGGTCTGAAGTGTCATCTTCTAATGTCTCTCGTGCTCCTCAGCACTCTTTGAACACACTAGGATAACTTCAATGAACACGATCAAGACTGATTCAAGTACCCTTAAACATTATGCTCATTAGACCCAAACAAATAGCTATGGTGTCCATCAAACCATACGGTATTACAGCGAACTCATAACTGCCATATCGAGTACGAGATGCTAACTTCGGTGTGTCTTTCTTCCTGATCCTCAACTAATGATACCCTGACCTCTAGTCGATCTTGAAGAATATCGATGTACAAACATAACGAACCAACTTTCTTCTTTACGAATAGAATGAGTGCTCCCTAAGGTGATGCACTGGAACGTATGAATCCCCTATCCAATAATTCTTGCATTTGCACCTTTAGTCCTTTTAACTCGGGTAACACCATCCGGTAAGGAGCCTTAGGGACTGGCTCTATTCCGGGTGCTAATTCAATCACGCACTCTATTTCTCTTTCTAACAGCAAACTTGGCAATTCTTCCTAAAACACTTCAGAAAACTTTTGTACCACGGTTATGTTCTCCATATTCGGCTCCTCAACTGACGCATCCATTATAACTGTCATGTAGATTCGATAACCAATAACCAGAACCAAGTCATCTTCAGTGACCAATAACAAGGATTGAAGGTCCTTTCTGACCTTCAATAATTCAAAACTTTCATATGCTAACTGAACAAACTGAATTATATCACTGCCACGATTCATAACAGTAGAAAGCTCCTCGAGCCAAACCCTTTTCATAAATGACTTCCAAGTCATACATAAGCAAACCCATCAGGTACAGTTATAGTCAGAGACTCATCTTCCTATTACTTAATTACAACAACGGAAACTCTACAACATTCACTCAAAATCCTGTTGCGCTACTCTGATAAAACACCTCAAAACATTCTTCCCTTGATTAATGCATAGTCAATCCATTCTTATTCCTTTCGCCATCCTAGTGGCATTCTATCTGCAGTAACAGTGCTTACGCTCTGCTGAACTTTATACGGACAGCTCCTAACCTGATGACCGTGCTGGCCATATTCAAAGCATGCTCCCCTTTTTACTCTGACACTGGGCTGATTCAAGCCTCTTTTCCACAAACTCAGCACACAATCGGTGTGTCCTCTACCTCCCATCAAGGAACATCATGCACCTTTTCTTGCACTGGGATCCATTCTAAGTACCCTACTAAACATCCTGAAGCATGCTCCCTCTATTATGTCTTATCAACGGCGATGACAGAAACAGTTGTGTCCCCATCTGTCTATACAGGCAATCTCTGATCCAAAGACTGTACTGGCGACCCTTATAACAAGTCATTTCTCTCTTATAGCACAGAACAGATCCCCGTCTTTTCTTACAGACACAACACACATCGATCGAGTTGAACACTGATTTTCCAACTCTACTCTTCCGGTTGGGTGAAGCAGGGCACCTTTCTTCTGACATCGGCCCTTCTTCCTAATCGATTTCCATCTCTGTCTAAACTAAACCTTGACTTAGATACAGTGGCTTGATCCTCGATCACAACTCCAGATTGAGCCTCAACAGGCGCAAGAACAACAATGGGCAAACACGGGGCAAATGTAAAAACAACGGCAATAGCGGCGGCTCGATCCTGAGCTTACTGACCCAGCGGCTTCCAAGGAACACTAGCGCTTGAACAATCCCGACAAACCTAGGATCATTCGGAGCTGCTACACTCACAGTACCGACTTGCAACGGTACTCTCACACTCGCGCTGGTCTAAGCCTGCGCTCTACCTCGGGTACCGACTCTTGTCAGCATCCTACCCTGAGGTACAGGTCCTATCGACCTCTTCCAAGGAGTCCTCCACTCCTGATCACTCATCCTACAGGCTCTTTATAGACACCTGTTTTCCGATTCCAACATCAAGTTGAAATTTGAGCGACCTCACAAACAAGCTATCAAACAAATATCAACCACATGCATCGCATATTAAAAGCCTTTCCTACTAACTATCCCATGACTCATCGCACCTTATCACTCCATATACGTACCATGCTCGATACCACTTAAACGGGATGTCACGCCCGAACCCCGAGCGCGCGCATCCCACTCGGCCGATCAAATGCGACATTCCCGTGTAGTGTCGCCGACCCCATTCATTTATTAATGCGCAAGCGAACGTATTATAAAACCCCGACAATAAAATACGGGATAGGAAAGCAGGAAGCAAAACCACAACATAACACTTTCATAATTCAACAGAATTACAAACAGAGGTCTACGGCCAAAAGTCTACAAAAGACCGGCTCTTAAAAAGGAATTGTCATACGACCTACAAGTCGGACACGTTCTCCAATATTATGACTTCACATCTGCAACTCCTCAAGGCCAACCAAAGCTATCTGGTCGCTCCGTCCACTAGGGACCTGAAATTTTAATCCCACAACCGGGATGAGACGATGTCTCAGCAAGTTCAACCCCCTAAACCCCTATTAGAAAGAAAATACGCCCGGTGGCCTAGCCACATCACACGTAAGACTTACCTCGCATTAGCCTTCATCCGCAGTTTAACACAATTTATATAATTCAACCACGTGCAATTATGATAACCAAACAACCATGGCACAATCGCATCATCAGAACAATTCAACCACTTGGATCGTCTCAGCGATCAATCGACTTGGCCAATTACATGTCAATTCAGCAATTCAATCATTACTCTTAATCACGGCCCACCCGGCAAAATTAGAATCAGTGGCATCACGGCCCCACTCGACGCGACTTTTATCAGGTGGCAATTCACGGCCTCTCTGGGCGCGACCTTTATCAGGTGGCAATTCACGGCCTCTTTGGGCGCGACCTTTATCAGGTGGCAATTCACGGCCCCACTGGGCGCGACCTCTAATAGGTGGCATATCACGGCCCCACTGGGCGCGACCTCTAATAGGTGGTATATCACGCCCCACTCTTCCATAAATTTCGACACTTGGGACTTTATAAAAAGAATCCCTATTTATCACAATCACACTCAATTTGTCACAATCAATCATCAAATTCAAATTCTAAATACACAAAGAGCGATCGGCACGAAATTCGAGAGTTTAGGGTCCCGACGAAATTTTCGAATTTTAATAAATAATAAATTTTATTCCGAAAATTAATTAAATAATAATATCCATAATTTTTCGCAATCCACACTCAATTTATAATATCCGACCATCAATTTCAAAATCTGAATACACAGCAGCGATCGGCACGAAATTCTGAGCAACCGGGGTCAAAAATAATTTTTCTGATTTTTTTTAATAATAATATTTTAATAATTTCGGATTATAATATAATATTATATTTTCCAGAATTTCAAGCACTTAAATAATTCAAAACTAAAATCATTTTATGTCACATCAAGGCTTAACTTTAAATAACTTCTTTTAACCTTTAATTTAAACACATTTTAACATAAACCAACCTCTTAATCCAATTTATAATTAAATACACTAATCCACACACCTAAACTTACTTAATTTAAACTAAGCACACTTAGAGCATCATTAACACTCTAATCAAGATTTAGTGAGTTAAACTCACCCGATTAACGAACCGAGCGGACCAAAACGACGAGGACGACGATGGGATCGACTTTCTCCAAAGCGGGCCAAGCATCCGGGCTCGGGAAGATGGCCAAAATGGGCCAAATAGGTGCTGCCATACCCATTTTTCTTGGCTGTTGGTTGAGGCCGAACGGAGGCTGCACGGCGACGCTTTGGGCGCGAAACCGGCGGGGATGGGTGGCGGCGGCTCGGGCGGTTGCTTTGGTGGTGGTTCCAACGGCTTTCCGGCGGGCTTGGCAACGGCGGGCAGCTCGGGACGACGAGAGACGACGGCTGGGTGCGGCACGACGGCGGAGCGGCGAGCGAGACGATGGTGAGCGGGCGCGGTGCGCAGGCGACGTGCACGGACGACGCGTGGCGGCGACGGACTCCGCGATGAAGCGGGCGGCCGGGGGCGTGCGGGCTGGACTGGTTCGCACGATGCAGCCCCCTCCTCCCCCAACCGGTTCCAAGCTTGAATAAGAAGAAGATGGTGGGACCTCTTCACTTTTTGGGGACCAATTAGCATTTGCCACTTGTCAAGCTCTCATTCAAATTGGCCCCAACTACCATGACATCAAGTGATGTCATCTTCCACTATCTCATCCCTCCACAACATCTTCCAATGGGTTCACTTGCAATTTCCGCCGGGGTCCAATTCTTTGTACAACAACTTCTTCAATTTCCCTCAATTCTCTTCCAATTGAATTAAATTGAAGCCCATAAAATTAATCCAATGTCACCACACTTCAATTCACATCTTCACTTGTCCGTAGAACTAACTTAAGTCCCAAAGGCGTGACCAAAGACGGGCCTACTAATTTCTCGAGCCAAATTAGCCATTTTCTGATTTAATTGCTGAAAAACTCTGATTGCATGAGAAATCTTCCAAAGATAAGTCAATGATCCTAAAATGATTTATGACACACCCAGACTTCCAATTTCTGAATTCGATCTCAATTCCACGGTTAATTTCACTTTGGCACGATACTAGCGCGGCCCAACCTACCGGGTAGCCTTTAGAAATTTTCATGCATTTGACCTGTGGTTGATCATCTCAAACCACAATGTACATCTTTGAAACATTGGCGACTTTCGGTTGTCGGCATAATCTCAAGGTTTCAAATACGAACACAGGGTACCCAATCGATAGAAAAGTCGGTCCAGTGCCGATCGACAAGAATTGTGCAATCTGGTGGAATCACCCACACCTGATCACATGCCTTTGTCGAGTCGACCTATCTCCAATCTCTAATCGATTTTTAATTGTGTCGCAATGACCCTTGCAGATTAGCTCGGTCGAAAGATCGCTTCCTGATCAAATTCTCGAGTCTGATGCATTAGAAACTCTTAGCGGCTTCACCCGATAGACCAGTTTTCACATGAGTGGCCGATTCAAGGAAAAGAGCTATATGCGTGCCAACGAAATGCCCGTCTCAATATATTGAAAATAGAATTGGAAAATCGGGATGTCACAAGGGCCGTGAAGCCCTCACTTGTCACTGGCGAGGATTGCAGCCCTCGCTCGGCCTCTCCTGGGGCCGTCGGTGCAGAGGCTTCGCTTGGATCTGGGCGAGGCCAGCCTCGGCCGCGGCCCCGGGCGAGGCCGAGTGGCCCTCGCCGCCCGCCGGCGAGGGTCGTGGCCCTTGCTCGGCCTCGCCCAAGGTCACGGCCGAGGCCGGCCTCGCCTGGATCTAGGCTAAGCCGCCTCGCTTGCGGCCCTAGGCAAGGTCGAGCGAGGGCCGCGACCCTTGCTGGCAGTTGGCGAGGGCTGCTCGGCCTCACCCAGGCCGCGCGGGTGAGGCGGCCTCGCCGGTGGCCGATTTGGGCGAGGCCGGCCTCACCCGCGACCCCGGGAGAGGCCGAGTGAGCCGGCGAGGGTCGCGGCCCTCGCCTAGTAGCCAGCGAGCCTCACCGGAGGCTTGCCGGCCAACGCAAGGAAGAAGACAGAAAAATAAAAGAAAAAAAAAAAAAAATTAATAAAAATTTCGAAAAAATAATTAAAAAATCATAAAAATTGCCACGTCAACATCCGGCCACCAGCCGACGTCCACGTCGCGTCGGCCTATCAAAATTGGCCGGATGAACTGAATTGGTACCAATAATAAAAGGTTTATGACTGAATTGGTACCAATGCAATAGGTTTAGGACTTTTTTGGTATTTTTCCCCTCTATGGACTGGAAAATATTGGACACCTAGAAAGTGGTTGCAGTTCAAAATTGAAATTGTCAAGCTCTCTGAAGTTGCGGATGGTTCATATAGAGACAGATCTCTCCATCATGATCGTCAAAGGCGACCGAGCATGCTTTTAGTACCATTTATTTAATTATTTGGGATCAACTATGATTCCAAATTTCTTTTTATCCAAAGTCAACTTTATCGTCGTAAAATAAAGATGGGTGGTATTAGTGAGTTCCTCGAAATACTTTCTAAGTATGTTTTATTTGAAATGATTCAATATTCAAGACATTTATTGTGCATATACAAGGGTAATAAGTGCATCGAAAATTGTAAAGTTTTATTAATCAATTGCTTAATGAGTGCTTCAATCGTTAATAAAATTCAATAAAAATTATGGGAGTAGCTCTCATGAATCATCACGGAAGTTTACAAGAAACTTCCTTTCCTCAAAAGAACTATCCAGATTCATCCCCCGTCTTGCATCTGCACCCGGCTCAGGAATGTCTCATTCTCTGCACGTTCATATTGAATTTTCTTTAGTAATCACTCTAAATTTCCGAACGAAAGATTTGTCTGTGGCCATACTAGTTTTGCCTATATATATACATACGACAACCTGCCATCGTCACCACTAAAATCCTCGTCCTCAACGAAACCAATTGCCACCACCTTTTCTCGACTCGTCTTCCTTTGTCTTACGACTGATAGAGAGAGATAGAAATGTCGGGAGACGTGGTCGAAGAATTCCAGGAAGACGCAAGGCAACTAGCCGAGACAGCTTCTCCGTCACCATCTCCGATACTCATGAATGGGAAGAAGCTCTCAAGCAACAAGTTGCGCAGATACGACTCGTTAGATATCGAATCTGCTAAGTACCTCGGTCACCATCGTCATGGCTCCAAGCAAGTAAGTGTGGATTAAATTCTGAACACCGGCCTCATTTTGTTTCGCGTGTAAGGCCCGATTCACATGCAAGAGTGTGGCACTAATGGAATGCGATTTCTCATGTTTGAAGGCAGTGAAGTGGCCGGTGATACTGAGTCTGGCGTTCCAGAGCATAGGGATAGTGTACGGGGACATCGGCACGTCCCCGCTTTACGTGTACTCGAGCACCTTCAGCGAGGGCATCAAGCACAATGACGATGTCTTGGGCGTCCTCTCCCTCATCTTCTACACCATCACCTTGATCCCTCTCATCAAGTACGTCTTCATTGTCCTGCGCGCCACCGACAACGGCGACGGTAAGACGAACCTAGTCCCACGTATCTTCGTACATTCTGATAAGAAAGAACGTCTCTATGAGTACCAAGAAGAGAAGAAGTTAGTATGGACTTGCGTATTATTAATAGCTGGCCTTATGTTACCATGTTGTCAAAGTGAAGGGGATTTTCTCGTAAGATGCAAATGTGTTCATCTAATTCTTGGTTTGGTCGCATTGCACGCCTCCTCTGTTAAGGCAATAGATATCTCGGTTAGAAGAACAATATCTCTCCTACGTAAATACATCTATAGCCAATTTTTTTTTTAAAAATAAATTACATCTTATAAAGTTTCTTTTTCGTCTCCCTCCATCTACATCTTGTGTTCTGTTTGGTATCTAGAATTCAAGGTTCGCACCGTTCAAAATTTCACAGCCGAAATGAAAACAAAGTCTCGTTGGCTCTTCGGGTGACTGCAGCCAAAAGACGATCTAAACTTCTCGACCAATCTCTATTCATTTATGTACGAATAAACATAGTTTATACTTATAGAGATCGGAGGCTCCTACTGGTGAAATTCTCGACCTTTGCAGTGAGTGATGTCATGTCCACGAAGGAAACTAATAACTCACCTGCTCAAATCTTGTTGTAAGCCTGCATGCTCTATTTGACTTTGATAAATGTTTACTAACATCAATAAGCTAATGACATGACGTGAGAGACTGCCATATTATTTAATATGTTCGTAGGTTTCACCTACACGGAACATGATACAATACATTGCTGAAAAGTGCTTACGTTTTGGTGGGTCAGTTAAGTGGGCTTGAAGGGATTTGAAGCGCCGGCCCGATAACAGTGGTCAAAACATATAGTAAACAAATATCTGTCGAATTACTTGATAAATCAATTTTTCACTAGAACATTCAGATCGCCAGAACGATTTCTATTGCCCGATCATGAATCTAATATATATGGGCCACTTGTCTGGGTTTCATGAATAGGATAATTGAATGCACTTAAAACACCGAAGTGATGCCTTTCTCATGTGATTTAGCAAACTAGTTAATGCAGCAATTTGTTCCTTTTAAGTTGCCTGTCTCATCCGGTGAGGACTTCAACTGGTTCAGGTCCCGCGTGGGGTAGGCCTTCCTCTTGATGTCAATCTCAAGAACAAATGACTATGTTTGCTATGTACCCCTAATTTCTCTTTACTCTCCACGTGATGACATTGTCCAAAAGTGTCCTGCCAAGTTGGAACGCAGAAATTATGAGTTGACTACATTGGTACATATTTAATTTGGAAGGTAATTGAGGTTTGGAAAGATTTGAATTCAGGATCTCATGCTCTAATACCCTATGAGATTTTGCAGCTTCATCGTCGACTACTTTAAAAGCGTTATTCTATATTTAATTATTCTATCAAGATTCCTAAAATCTTACCATCTAGATGGAATTTAGTGTACATAAAACACACACCGAATATTTACACGATTGTTAGTTCAAAAAAAAAAAAAAGAATATTTACACGATTGAAGCCGGCATATCGTGTCATTTTAATGCAATCCATAGTAAAGGTCTTCCAAGTGATGCGCATTGGATAGTAAAAAGATGGATAGTCATTGGCATTGATGAGATTCATTAATTAGGCCCATAGACTTTTTGTCTGGATTTATGATTGGTAAGTTATGTCTGTATAGTCGAAAAGCGCGACATGTCAAGTGATAGATGAATACACAAAAAAGGCACTAATGGGCTTAAAGCGTAGCTTCGGTGAGTTTTACATTCGACTGAGGGAGTCCTGGTAATTATGATGCCTCAGTATAATTGATTTTTTTCCCCATGATTTTAGCTGATCTAGCTAAAAATTCAATATCATCTCTCCAGCGGACCAGAATGAATTTTTTTCCCATTTTTTAGGAGGGACATTTGCATTGTACTCGCTATTATGCCGATATACAAGGATAGGGTTGATCCCGAGTCAACAACCAGAAAATCAAGATGTGTCTAATTTCCAGCTAGAGCCGTCAAGCAATCGCCTGCTCAGGGCATCAAGGCTCAAGTCGAAGCTCGAGAAGAGCCAGTTTGCCAAGTTCTTCTTACTCTTTGCCACCATGCTTGGCACTTCCATGGTGATTGGTGATGGTGTCCTCACTCCTTGCATCTCTGGTGCGCACCTCTAATCATCCCTGTCTCGAATCTTTTTTTACCAGAGCAATTAGGTAGTACCCTTCTGATTTAGGTTTACCTGATCAAAGAGTGGATTGGCCGTGTCTCAAGCCTAAAATTGATTGCCTGAGCCAGTCCAA
Organism: Eucalyptus brandiana; assembly: GCA_014182725.1. Taxonomy (NCBI): domain Eukaryota; kingdom Viridiplantae; phylum Streptophyta; class Magnoliopsida; order Myrtales; family Myrtaceae; genus Eucalyptus; species Eucalyptus brandiana. Next base: position 13,654,988 of record CM024675.1, read on the forward strand.
AATATGAAACACATCAATTTCGATTGGTGAAATGACCAACCTTGAGAGGGTTGAAGCCAGCCTAGCTCGGGTTCAAGAAGGAATTTATTTGTCCAGACCTGCCTAATTTGTGTTTTGGACCCTCTTGATTTGAGTGGGCTGGCCGGCAGCTAGATTTAGTATAATTCCTATGTAACCCAAAAGGAATGCTTATATTTGGTATATAAGAATAAATCATGTGAATCAAAAAGACAGAAGTTCGAAAAATTTGAAAGTGGCAAGGAAGAGTAAGTACAGCAAACATATCCCTTTTACTCAACCTTCTATTGTGTGGTCTTGAGTCTTTGGCTGCGTTTTTTATCACCCTAAAAGCTAGTTCAAATGATGAGACTTTTCCTCATATTTATAAATCGATCATCAGTTTTTCCAAAATCGATGTGGGTGTGGGATAACTCTAAATAACTCCACCTCACACATCGAGTCTAGGGTCAGTGCAGTAACAACCCATCTCTCCCGTGTGACTGTTGGTTCCAAATTTTTTGACAATCTAAACTCTGATATCAGTATTGGGTGGTTTCAAGCCTCTCTCATCCTAAAAGCTAACTCAAAGGTTGAGATTTTTATTTATATTTGTAAACTGACCATCAGCCCATTTTGCGACTAATGTAAGATCACCCCAAAACCCTCGTGCTAGAAATTGGCTTTAATGTCGTCCTTGCCATTTTCTTGACTTGCTATATAGGAGTTGCGTTTCATGATTAAACATTCGAACAATATGGATGATCCAACTTACTTTTGGGATCTTTTAGTTAATTAAGGAACGCATATATATTAACTCGCAAGAACGTTTCCTATATAGCACACTGGCAATCGTGGCAGAACAATGAGGATCGATCGAACATAACAAGGCATGGTTGGGTGCTCATTTCCATGTTTTCATTGACAATTCGTCAATGTTAAATAATCTATCTTGCGTAACATATGACTGATTTATAATCACAATTGCTAATGTCGATTTGCAATATTTGACTTGTAATCCCATGTGTGTGTTGCAGTTCTGTCAGCTGTTGGAGGGATCAAGCAAGCTACTTCTTCAGTGACAGAAGGTGCTGTATTTTACTATCACATCAGCCTCATTATCTCTCCGCTTGTTCTATGATTCAAAGACGTAACTTTATACCATGAGTACTATGCACCATGAGATATGTACACAAATTAATTCCTACGTACGACATACACATACTGCCTCAATGCATCCAACTGTCCAAGTAGACATCTCAAACCTTTTTATTGTTATCGAGGAAAGAGCATCTTCCAATCGAGCTCAATTGCAAAATAATGGAGAAAAAGAGGTAGAAATAGAGAAAATAAGTCATCTGGATTGACGTGGTTTAGTCTAAGTAGTGGTACTTACTCCATGAGGAGAGTAGCGACTATACGATAAGCTTAAATCTAGAAAGCTCTCATACCCAAGTCCCCACATACACCCTCTTTCCTTACTAGTATTTTACTCAAATTCTTGAGTGTTTTTCATCACAAAATTTTTTTAGAGAAAAAAGCCTTAGAACACTAAAGAGGCTCTAACATGTAATACCTTTAAAAACAGGTAAAAATTGAACTTATAACATGATTTTCGGGATCCCATGGGGAGACTCATGCGCTCGAAACAAGCTCGGTGCGCCTGGGCTTGGCCACAGGCCATCCCTGGCCTATGGCCCTGGCAGCCTGAGCCCTTCTGCCCGGCCCTCTGGTCCTCTCTCCAGAGCTGTTCATGGGAGACCCGGCGTACAACCCCGTCTGGTCAGTAGTCAGGACTTGGTTCATTTGATGACATTTCATTTCTTTAGAGGGGCTCAAGTTAATATAATCCGAATTAGTACGAATATGGCTACACTGTCACCCTATATGGACGACAAAAATGTTGAATCCTGGCCACGATACTGGGCATCTTTTTGGCATCCCAAGTAAGTCGGGCATTATTATTGGATTCTTTCAGTTTCTTCGATTGAAACTAAAGAGACGGACTAGGTTCTTTGAACAGAGTTACAAATTAAGATAATTTCACCCGAGTGGAGTGTTATCTTATCCTACAGAAATTATCACCACAGAAAAAACATACCTATGTGAATGGTGATTTTAGGATTAGATGGTGCAACCTTATCTGTGGTCCGAGGTTTATATGTCATATAACTGTGCGTCTACTATTTCTTCTATCTTCCTACAAATTGAACATCTTTGTGTTCTACAGATATGATAGTTTGGATTTCGGCGGCAATACTGGTGTGCTTGTTCACGGTCCAAAGGTTCGGGACTGATAAAGTTGGATACAGTTTCACTCCAATCATATGTGTTTGGTTTGCATCTATTGGCACGATTGGTCTCTACAATTTCGGCAAGTACGACCCAGGAGTCATCAAAGCCATCAATCCAGTTTACATCGTCGATTACTTTCGGAGGAACAAGAAGGAAGGATGGATATCTCTCGGTGGCATTGTCCTTGCCATAACAGGTACAATCGGATTGCTTTTCTCCTTTACTTATTGGCCAAATCATTTAAGTTCAGTTAGGTGTATTATCTCAATATAATCGATTAGTTTGGAAAAAATGCAGGAACGGAGGCATTATTTGCCGATGTTGGGCACTTCACCGTCCGTTCGATACAGATTAGCATGTGCACCGCGACATACCCCTCGCTTATATTGGCATACGCTGGACAGGCCTCATTTCTTCGCAAGCATAACAGCCTTGTCAATGACGCATTCTATGAATCTATACCTGGTGAATATTTTCTAACCTTCATATACGCGCTAACTGTTTGAGATTAATTACAAATGAAATCATCCTTTTAGGGTTGTTCATCTTCATTTAAATATTGAAGATGGCGATAACTCTCCATGCTGCAGGGCCTTTATATTGGCCGATGTTCGTGATCACAATACTGGCAGCGATCATTGCGAGCCAAGCTATGATCTCAGGGACGTTTTCGATCATCCAACAATCACTCTCACTTGGGTGCTTTCCTCGTGTTAAAATCGTGCATACGTCGTCGAAATACGAAGGACAGGTTTACATACCGGAAATTAATTATCTCCTGATGTTGGCATGCGTTGGGGTCACTCTTGGCTTCAGGACTACTGAGAAAATAGGCAATGCCTATGGTAAGTCATTAGTTCTTACACTTTTGCTGACCCTTTCATGTCCTAGCTACCTAACATCACTTCAAATCATACAAAGTTTAGTACCTCTAATGACGGTGCATCTGAAAATTTAAAATCAACGGTGAAAGCATGGTTTTATCTATTTTTTCGCTTGCTAAGATGGACCTCACAAGAACAATTGTCATCATAATAAATGTCGCCTTTTCACCTATCTATAATTCCACTCCATTAAGCATATCATGATGCATATAATTCATATGAGTGATTTTATTTATCTGTGTGAGGGACTAAATATATATGTATATATCTTTCATGCAGGCATAGCGGTGGTTTTTGTGATGACCCTCACATCTGGATTCCTGGTGCTCATCATGATCATGATATGGAAATGGAACATCTTCTTCGTGATCGCTTATATTCTAGTTGTAGGCACTGTGGAGCTTCTCTACTTGAGCTCGGTCCTCTACAAATTCTACCGAGGAGGATACCTTCCATTGGCCTTTGCCGCCCTCCTTATGACCATAATGTACGTGTGGAACCACGTGTACAGGCTCAAGTATTACTATGAGCTCGACCACAAGATGTCGCCGGAGAAGCTCAGGGAGATTGCCACAGACCCCGCTGGCCTCTGCCGCATTCCGGGGCTCGCTGTCTTCTACTTGGAGCTCGTCCAAGGGATCCCCCCGATCTTCAAGCACTATGTGGAGAACGTGCCTGCTATCCACTCAGTTGTCATTTTCGTCTCGATAAAGTCGCTCCCGATAAGCAAAGTTCCGTCAGAAGAGCAGTTCCTGTTCCGCCGAGTTGAGCCGCAGGAGCTCAATGTGTTTCGGTGCGTCGTGAGGTATGGGTACACCGACTCACGGAATGAGCACGATGAGCCGTTCGAGAGGCTCCTATTTCAAAGGCTCAGGGAGTATGTAATGGAAGAGCACTGGACTATGACCCATCAAGAGAGATTGAACAAGGGCAAGGATGGTGACGAGAGATTAGTTGATAGGTTAGAGAGTGCAGAGAAGTGTGAGAATGGGGTCAAAAAAGAGATCGATGATGAAGCGAATGACAATTGCAAATATAAGGCACAAGAGGCATCGGAGAGAGAGATTCGTGTGCTGGATAGGGCTTGGCGTGCGGGTGTGGTTCACTTAATTGGTGAGAATGAGGTGGTGGCAGGGAAAGGGGCTAGTTTGGGGAAGAGGGTCTTGATTGATTATGCTTACAACTTCCTGAAGAAGAACTTGAGGCAGAGTGACAAGATCTTTGACATTCCACACAAGCGAATGTTGAAGGTGGGAATGACTTATGAACTTTAGGAAAAAAGATAGATATATCATATTGTGAATAAAGAGATGTTATGAATTATGATCAAGGTGATAACCATTGTTATTATGGTCGAGAATTTTAAGACGTAAAGCGGGTCATTAAAGGGCACAGCGATCTATTGTGAAAGGGGGGCAAAAAGGATGAATTCCTGTCTAGTGGTAATGTTTATACAATGCAATCTATAGAAAATTACATTCCTCATGTATATCTACCTTCTTGTGCACTTTCATATTGGCAACCTCGCAGTCAAACAAAAACTTCTTTCTCGATGCTCTACAGTTTCTGAAGTTAAGCCGGAGCCCACGATGAAGAGGTTAAGAAAAGAGAAAGAAACTACAGACATCAGTCTTAGGAATGCAAATCTTTGAAGAGAAAAAATAGAGAAGAAGACAAGGGATTTTTTTACTTTAAAATCCTTTCAAAATTAAAAGGGAAAAACCATGATACTGCACTAGATAATCCCTTTACTATTAGTATCATATCAAAGTTATGAACTTCAGGGTCATTACAAGTACAAAATTTATTGCCCCAATATACGGTGGGAGTCTAGGGCATACATAATAATGATAGAAATTACATGCATAGTAAAAGTTTTGAGCTTTAATATTACTTTTTTCCTATCAGACTCCACAAACCTATCAACCAGAGGTAGATGGATGATCTTCTTCTCAGTGATCTTCGTCTTCTTCGCATCTTTATCTTTTCTTTTTTTAAAAGCAACAAGAGAGAACCGCATAGACATCAGATATGCAAGTCGCAGGAGATTACACTTCTGGCTGGTCTGTATCCAATGATGCCTTATTTTCTTCAACTCTTTGCTTCAGTTTCCTCAGTTCCAGTCGGCTTTTCATCGTTATGTTCTCTCAGTGGTAATCTTTTCTTATGCTTCTGTATGTACTATTTTCTTTTCACTTATTTTCCTATAGAATCTATTCCGTGTTTGAAGTTGAGAATCTACAAGGAGGATAATGTTTTTTCTCTATTATATTTTCCACTAAGAAGTTCTTGGCCATGAACGATGTGATACTCTCTCTTCCTGCTTCAGCAAGGACCAGCTAAAAGAAATTGTTGCTGAAATGAAAGAGAAATTTTTAGATTGTTTTACCAATGTAACTTGGCAAGGGGAAAATTATCAAAAAAGATCCTAAATTGGTGATATGATGACCAATTCAATCTTAAACCTTTCAAACATGCCAATTTAGTTCTAAAACTTTTGAAAATTTGTCAATTTAGTCATAGACCTTTTAATGATTTACCAATTTAGTCATCTTAGACAATTTTGACTGTAAATCACCAACATTGACAATTTTTGTATTTCATTTTTTATTTTTTTCCTTTTATTTTCGTTTCTTTTTTCCCCCCATTGGCCTCAAGCGAGGGTTGTCATTGGCAGATTTGGCGAGGGCGACCTCCCACAATGCAGCGAGGGCACCCTAATCTGAGGCCGGCAAGTCACCGGTCATCAACAAGGCCCAGTGATAGCTAGCTGAGGGAAAAAGAAAAAAGATAAAGAAAAGAAAAAGGAAAGGAAAAAAAAAAGAAAAGATAAATCATAAAATTGTAAAAAAAAAAAAAAATGCCTATCTTAGCATCAATCATGTCACGTATGATGATCAATGCTGATTAGATCGTCACGTTAGCCATTTTTAATCAAAATTAGTCGGAATGACTAAATTGATAAATTGTTGAAAACTATCATAACTAAATTGCTAAATCATTAAAAGGTTTAGGACTAAATTGTCACAATTGAATTCTTTAGTACTAAATTGGCCATTGTACAATAAGCTTAGAACTTTTTGGATAATCTTCCCACTTGATGAGGATGGTAGTTGCGCAATGAGAGTGCTTCTTTGTTTTGTGCTGTATATTCTTTCTCTAGAATGTCCAGCTTCTTTTGTAAACAAGTTTATATAGGGTTAAGCCTAGGGTTGTCTTGAAAGAATCAAGGATATCTTTATTTCATATTTTAAGTTATGTGATTTCTTACTAGGAAATTAGAGTATACCCTCTTTCTTATTTCCCCATAATAAAAATTTAATAATACAACCCACTTCAATAAACAAATATTTCTTAATTCGAAGTACCACATGCAAATCACACGTATATTTCGACTATGAATAGGCTTGTTCCAATTATCACTTTCTTTGGAGCTTAATACAGATGATTTAATTAAGCTCAATGCCTTCCTATTGCAATCCTGTCAAAATGTGATTTAAATGGAGTCATTACTATTAAATGAAAAAATACTCCTAATATGCAAATGCAAATTAATAATATATGTGCTTAGGAGTCCGGCGATCCCTAATTTTTAATGCAATGAAAAACTAAATGGACCATCAAAATTTAAGTGTTAACATAAAATTAGATTTTATTTCGTACATATCTTATCTCCATTATAATGGTGGACCTAATAATTATTTATTGGAATGTAGCTTTTTAAAGAAATTTTAATTTTTTTTTTATTTTGCTTTGTTGTTAGTGCTTTTTGGTGATTGGTGGAAATTGAAACTTGTCAATTGTTTATAGAGCTATGGCCCTCGTGGCAGCTTTAATTAAAAAGTGAGTAAACTCTCAAAATATTATATTTAAGATGATTTTCCTAATTGGCCAATCTGAAAGAATATTTCTTCATGCTCATAGTGCAATTATCGGGAAGAATAGACCTTCGAATTCAATATTTCAAAAGTGAAATTGTATATAACCTCCTCTCTCTCTCTCTCTCTCTCTCTCTCTCTCTCTCTCTCTCTCTCTCTCTCTCTCTCTCTCTAGGGCATCTTTGAAACACGTTGAACTTTTTGATAAAGAAAGATAAAGAAAAATATTTTTCATAAAAATCATAATTACTGAAAATGACTGATTTTTAGTTATTTGCTAATATTGTTAGATAGTAAATGATGGGAAAGTGACCAAGAATCAGGAAAATGTAAAAATGTATTTAATTTCTCATGTCAAGATTGTACAATCACAGCCCTATTTATAATGTATAAGGCCTAACTAATTAGAGAAAAAAATATATAGAGGAAGGGAAATATCTTTTCCCACATACACAATATTCTAGTTTTCTCTAAATAAACCAATTAGCATCAATTAAGATCAATCATGGCAATAGTATCTTCAACACTTCCCCTCAAGCTAGTGGTCTATACACATCAAAGACACCAAGCTTGCTCAATAGATTTGTATGTTGCCTTTGACATAAGGGCTTGATAAAGATGTTTGCAGGCCATTCTATTGTTCTTATCCGTTTTGTCTTGATTACTCCAGTTTGAATATTGTCTCCGATAAAGTGACAGTCAACCTCTATATGTTTCGTTCTTTCATGAAAAACCGAACTTACTACAAGCTTGAGCATAGCATCGTTGTCACAAAATAGGACAGTTCTTTCACCCACACACCAAGATTTTGGAGTAAGCCTTTTATCTAGACTATCTCACAACTAGTCTTTGCCATTGCCCGATATTCTACTTCAGCAAACGATAACAATATAGTACACTTTTTCTTTGTTTTCCATGAGAATAATGAATTTCCCAATTGCATGCAGAACCCTATAATTGATTTTCTACTCATAGGGCAAGTAGCATAGTCTGTGTCACAAAATGCTATCATTTCCATGTTGTTGTCTTGAGACAATAGTATTTCTAAACTAGGACATCCTTTCAAATATTTCACAACATTCAATGCAGCCTTCATGTGATATTGTTTCGGATTATGCATAAACTAACTAAGAATTTGTACTGCATAAAATATATGGCCTAGTCATTGTGAGATAGATAAGATTTCCAATGAGCCTCTAATAAATAGAAGGATCTTTGAGCAAAGGATCCTCATTCGGGGGTGATAATCCTACTTCTGAGATGATTTCTAGGACAAACTTGCATTGATTGAGGCATATTCCCTTATCCAATCGTGCAATCTCTTTTCCGAAAAAATATTTGGGAGGTCCCAAATCCTTAATGGGGAATGTGGAGTGTAGGTGCTTTTTTAACTCATTCAACGACAGATTCATCATTTCCCATAATAAGTATGTCATCAACATATATAAGCAAATAAATTGATGATGTACCTTGACTCTATGTGAATAAGGCATAGTCATGCTTGTATTATCGGAATTTTGCAGTTATAAGTGCAAAAGTGAACTTGGCATACCATTGACGAGAAGCCTACTTGAGTCTATGTAGGGATTTACGTGGATGACACACTCAATTTTCCCCTTGTCTACATAAACACGGTGGAAGATCCATGTAAATTTCATCTTCTAGATCTCCATAGAGAAAAGCATTATGAACATCCATCTGATGAAGAAGCCAATCATGAAGGTTGGCAATGGAGAGGACAGAACAACCAGTGACTTCCTTTGCTACTAGAGAAAATGTCTCTATATAATCAAAACCTTCCCCTTATGTAAAACCCTCGGCTACTAGTATGGCTTTATAACGTTCAATTGAACCATCTACCTTGTACTTGATTTTTTATACCCATTTACAACCAATAGATTTCCAATGAGAGGGTATAGAAACAATATCCCAAGTGTTGTTCTCCATTAAGGCTCTTAACTCATCCTTCATTACTTGTTGCCAATGAGGGTCTTTGACAACTTCGTCATATGATGGTGGCTCCTGTCCCTCAGAAATTTTACTTACGCAGCACCTATGTTTAGGCGAAAGACGAGCAAAGCTAACGTAAAACGAGACAGGATAATGTGTACCAGATTTTGCCAAGGTGGGATAAATGTAGTCTATTGTCCATGTAGGTGGTCATGTGGTCTAGCTTGATTGTCGAGGATGAGTCGTTTCACTTGCAAGTGGTGTTGAAGAGATATCAACCGAATTCATTAGTGAGGTGAGGATTGTATGATTCGCTAGTATTGCTTCTTGTGATTCCTTGGGGGCCGCATTATGTGAGCAAGATGGAGGATCACATTCAGCTACATGATGCGTTATGGGTGATGTGATATGAGGAATCACAATGGGCTATGGAGCCAAGAGATCTTCTTCACTCAAGAATACACGATGATTTGTAGCCGAATCTGAATTTTGATATGAAGATAGTTCTTCTTGGAAAGGAAAGGTGCCTCATGGAAAATAACATCTTTGCTGACAAGAAAGCCTCTAGTGGATGAATTATAAATCAACTATCCTTTTTTATGAGCAAGATACCCCATAAATACACCTTTAACAACACGAGGACCCAATTTGTCCTAAGGGCCTATAGCTGAGACATAACACAAGCATCCAAAAACATGAAGGTGGTGGACGTTTGGTTGTTTCTGGTTGTTTCCCAAAGAGCAACTCAAATGGAGTCTTGCCATTTAGAATCTGAAATGGCATCTGATTGATCAAATAGGTTGTTATGACCACACAATCTCCCCAAAATATTTATGGAATTGAGGCTTCATACTTAAGAGCACGGGTAACTTCTAAAAGATGTCAATGCTTCCGTTCAACGTTCCCATTTTGTTGAGGTGTATAGGTACATGAACTTTCATGAAGAATGCCATTTGAAATAAACAAAGAAGAACACTCATTATTAAAGAATTCATGAGCATTATCAGTATGAATCCATTGCACAGATTTGTGAAATTGATTTTTTTTACTAATGAAAAGAAGTTCCTAACATGGGAAAGAACCTGTGCCTTAGATTGCATCAAAAAAATCCAATTAGCTTGTGTATGGTAATCCGCAATAGTAAGGAAGAAACTAGACCCATCCTGATATGGTGTATAATATGGACCCCAAATGTCCATGTGTAGAAGAGAAAAAGGTGTATGAGTACGTGAAGTACTTTGTGGAAAAGGCAATTGAGATTGTTTAACTATTGGACAAATGAGACACTTTGGATGAGGAAAAGAGGCACTATTGCCTAAACGCTGATGAAATAAAATATTATTATTAACTTTGGCATTACACAAGATGCCCTTATTTAAGGGTAAAGATGAAATATCAAGTTTTTTGGGAAGTGCTGCCCAAAAATAGAGTCCCTCTTGAATTTTACCCAAGCCTATCGGTTTCCTCATCAAAAAAGCCTAAAAGAAACAAACATCATAATCGAAAATGACCCGACAGGAATTGTCTTCACAAATTTTTGAAACGAAAATAGGTTAAATCGGAACTTTGCAATAAACATGACATTTTTCAATGTGAAGAATGAGCTAAGTTGGACATTTCTTGTTTCAATAACAAAGGTATCATTTCCATTTGGGAGATGTACAGAGGTAAACGGGGTCGATTTATGAACATTTGTAAGAAACGCTCATCGCAGATAATGTAATCACTAGCACTTGAATCAATAATCCATGCTTCAATTGAAATAGAGCTTAAGTAGTTGGAAATAATTGTACGATTGACTGATTTGTCCTGTGTCCCCAACTGACTTAGAGCTTTCATGATTTGTCGAAATTGATCATTATTGATAGGCTAGTGAACCTTGGCATGTGCTGCGATGGAGACATCTTTTTCCTTTTTATCTGTTGACCTCCTATGTAATTTCTAGCAATTTTCCCGTGCTTGATAAGTGCGCTTGCAATAATCACAAAATTTGGCCTTTCCTTTATTGGAATTTTGGCCATGTGATTTATTTGAGGCTGCAATAGAATTTTGGCCGTTGGATCCTTTCCATGTGGGTGTAGCCGCAACATGATGTCCACCATCCGATCACACGAATGAGCTAGAGCTATCTAATCCCGTGACCAAATCATGGCCATTCGTTGGCAAATAACCCTGCATGAGTCCTAAGCCGTCTAATTGCCTAAACACATATAGGCCATTCATTCCAAAAGATAAAAGGGACCTGTCTTCTTCATTCAAAAACCCTAATGCCACAATGGATTCTTTGTGTCCGCCATGGCTACCATGGCTAGACCTTGCGACAACCAGTTGTTGCTTCAGTGTCGCTTTGACAACAAGGATGACACAATCTCCCACCTTCAGGTACTTCAAGGATGCTAGGCGTTGCAATTCTTCTTGGACCACAAGCTAGTAGATTCAGCCGAGCGAGGGTACAAGTTTCATCGCGAGGATTTGGCTACGAAATGGTAAGTAACTCTCATTTAAAATAAGTAGAAATCGAGTCACCTTCTCTCTCTCCCTTATTGCACGGTTTGTGCTAGGGTTGCTTCAGGTGCCTCTAGCTTTTCTTCAGCTATCTCCAATTCATTCTATAGTGCTTATAATTTGTTGAAAACGCTAGAAATAGAGAGATGCCCATGTTTAAGTTCTGATAAAGCTTGAGTTAAGCTGAAAATTTTGGCGTAATCAAGTTTTCCATATTCTCGTATATTTTCCCAAATTCCTTTCGCATCCTCGATCGAGAGGAGTCCGACGGTGACCTCTAGAGTGAGACAGTTGCCAATCCAGGTCTAAACAAACTAATTGCACTTTCTCCAATGGCGTGCAAGTTGCTCATCAATCAGATTCGGAACGATACCGTCGATGAACCCCTCTTTATCTTTTGAAATAAGAGCCTGCCAAAACTCCCGCAATCAAATAGAATAGTTGTCTAGCCTCGAAAGTTATTGCAATAAGGTAGAGCTCAGGTTCGTCGGTCCGTTTAAGGGGTCCCTTGGCTTGGGTTGACGTCAACGACACCTGCAAAGGGAAAACAATCAGGTCCATAAGTCAGGTACAAGTTTGCCCCCAAAATCCGATGGACCTGAACCTCCTTGGTTCAAAAAAGTCTAACCCGCTACAGATCCTGGGTAAGACTCATTATGGACTAGTGGGCCTCCTCTTGTCCCGCCAGTTGTAACATCCTGAAATTCAAGCTCTCTGAGGGATGAATGAATGTGAATTTCGTCAATGCATCGTTAGTTGATCTCACTCGGAATTGATCACTCCTGAGATACTGACCTTGAGGGTAAAGGCTAATGAGGAAAGAACTCGTACTACGAAAGAACTTGACCTGGGAAAACGACTTGATCGTGAGACTTGCGTGAGGACAATCCTGTAGATGGCAGGCCAATTTCGAGGACGATTAGAAGTTGATTCGTGGACAAAACATAATGGAATAACGGGTGATTCAGTTTATTATTATCGAGCCCGCAAACGACCCTAGGTCGATCCTCGGTAATTGTGTACTTTGAAATAAGAATCTATCCTCCGCAATTTCATGTAGTCAAGGACGTCCATGTGTCGAGATGTCTTGAACGTGGTTTAGCACGAGTCGGTTACACGTGAATCCTCAAAACCGCTTGTTAGTCTGAGTTGTACCCAAAATAGCATTAGGGAGAAATTGATATGGCATGAAAACCCAAGATTGAACTTCGAATTATCGGGAAAGTCCGGGACGGACTTCGAATGTTGCTACTTTGACAGTCGGCAGTGCCAGTCAAGCTGAGTGTTGGGAAAAAGGATTTACGGACTGATGAAGCAAGCCTATGAGGACGTGGGCCGAGTAAAACTTGTGTCACGCCTCGATCCTCAAGCGCGCGCCCATCCCTCATTGGTCAATTAAATAGCGACGTCTCAGGACGCATCACCGACCCATTTATTTTAATATGCATGCGGAAGCATATAAATAATCCCCAGACAATAAAACAATGGGATAGGAAAGTAGGATCAATTTTTCACAAAGTACATTTTTATAAACAGACAAGTCTATACACAAAGGCTTATAAAAAGGATCGGCTCCCAACAAAAGAGAATTGTCCTATGACTAGCTAGCCGGACAAGAGCGCCGATTCTTCAGGCTTCACCTCTTAAACTCCGGGGCTTCCAATCCTTCACCAACACTATCTAAGGACCTAAAAATGGTTATACAATAACCAGTGAGACAATGTCTCAGCGAATTCTACCCCCTAAGACTTGATTAGAAAGCAAATACGCCCTATGTCACGCCCCGATCCTCAGGCACGCACACATCCGTCTCACTTGGTCGATTTTATAATGCGATATCCCAGGACAATATATCGCCGACCCTTTCAAATTTTAAGCACATGCGGAAGCAGTTAAAATCCCCAGACAATAAAACGATGGGATAGAAAAGCAGGGCCATATTTTTCATATTGAAATTTATAACCAAACTTTTATACAAACACAAACCACTTCATAACTATTCACATCAAAATGGAGATCTCAAAAGAAGATAGAAACTTAGACGAACTGGGACGTACTCAAGACCCCTCTCAGGATTGTCTTCTTCTTCCAAAAATACTTCTCCTCAAGTTTCACCTCTGAGTTCTCCTTCTCAGACTCTTCCTCCTTAGCTCCTCAGCGGGGTCCTGAAATGGTTTCCCCAAACTGGGATGAGACTACATCTCAGCGAGTTCTACCCCACTAAGCCCGATTAGTAAACCATTATACTATAGGCTGCCTATACACGCACAGGGCAGGAGACGTACCTTGGCCTCAGATTCCACCTGCATATTAGCACAGTTCAATAGGCACCCAAGCAATCACATCACAAATCGACATTTCGATCAATCGACCCAATCGATCATACACCAACAAAACCACTCACGATCAATTCCATTCAATCAATCATTTCACAATATCATATTAAAGCAAAGATCAATCGACCTAGTCGATTACATGTCAGTTGGATCATTCCCCGCCGTTTCCCTTATTCGGTTTCAAATCGTACTCACAACTTCACAAGCATAGACTACCAAATCTTGGCAACAAATTACAGTCCCGAAGGACACGACCTATCTTTAGGTAGCAAATTACGGCCCAATGGGCGCGACCTTTAATAGGTGGCGGATTACGGCCTTAACAGGCGCGACCCGTATCGGGTGGCAAATTACGGCCTTAACAGGCGTGACCCATATCGGGTGGCAGATTACGGCCTTCTCAGGCGCGACCCATATCGGGTGGCAGATTACGGCCTTCTCAGGCGCGACCCATATCAGGTGGCAGATTACGGCCTTCTCAGGCGCGACCGACTCCAAATTCGGTGGCAAATCTCGGCCCAACTGGCATAGCCATACTTCGGCGGCTTTCGAGGTTTAACTCACAACCTCTCACAGTCAAATTCTAATTGAATGTCGACACTAATCAATCTTGGGATGAATCCCCACATACTCATCAACTCACTCAATTTTCACACGATATTAACATACCTGATGAATCTTAGCCAAGAGTATATTCAAATCACTCTCACAATTCTACTCACTTTACAACTCAACAAAGCATTGTAAATGCTGAATAAACATACTTGTCCATTTACCAATCAATAATTCAATCTCAATCAATTCCAATCAATTTAGGGTAAATCCCCAAAATATCACAATTTATTCAATTCCATGCAACGTGGAGCTCAAATAAATAAACGGACTACGCCACGATGATCAGCACGAGATTTCGGTCGTCAGCCATCAAAATCTTAATTTCCGAAAAATAAATAATTAATTTATTAATTTCGAAAATTAAATAATTAATATTAAAAATTCAATTTAGCTCAAAATAAAGCCCGATTAAATAAACGGACTTCACCACGGTCATCAACATAATTTTCCGGTTCCGACCATCTCAGTTGAATTTTCGGAAAATAAATAAATAATTAATTTAATTCCGAAAAATAATATTTAAATGCCAATAATCTCACTTAGGCCCGAATCGCCAAACTGAAGCCCGATTAGGGGTCGGAAAATTCCCGAGATACTACCAATAAATAGTAGACCACGCCTACTTGCTAATTGCGCAATCAATTTATCTAAATCACATCACAATTGACTAATAATTGCTAATTTATTCTAATCTAACAACCTAAACATAATTAATTAAAACTAAACCAACCTTAAGCATAATTAGCCAACTAATCCTGGATTAGTGAGATTACTCACCAAATCGCGCGCAAATCGGATCAATCCGACGGCGGCGACACGAGGAACGAATCTTCCCAAAGCACGGCTCGGGTTCGGGGCCGGGAAACGGCCCAAAAACGGGCCCAAAGTGTTGGAAACCCACTCCGTGGGTCTGCTGGACGGAGCTGATCGGGGCCGCTCCGGCGGCTGGGGCAGCGAGGGGAGGTCGGCGGAGGGCGAGGGGGTCGTGGGGGAGGTCCGGCGGGGGCTAGGCGGTGGCCGGAGGTGGCCGGACGGGGCTGGGATAGGAGCGAACAGAGCTGGGTCCGCTCGGGGGAAGCACTGCAGCAAGCGACGGACGGCGGGACGGCGAGCGCACGGGCGGGCGGCTTTCGCGGCGTGCGAGCGGCGGTGCGGCGGCGGGACGGTGGCGATGACGAGCTGCGCTGCTTCTGCTCCGGGCTTCTGGTTCGCACGCGAAGAAAAGAAGGAGAAGAAAGAAGCCGGTTCTGTCGTGTGCGGGAAGGAAGAAGAGAGAGGAGAGAGAAGAGAGAGAGAAGAGAGGGATAAGGGTTGACCGGTCAATAAAAGAGAGAGAGAAAGTGAGCGGTGGGGGAAAATCGCACGAAGGGGGAGGGAAAAAGGGGAGAGGAGAGAGAAGAGAGAGAAAAAGAAAAAGGGAAAAGAAAATAATATTCTAAATAAGAAAACACCATTTTCTTATTACCTCTATTATTTTCCTTTTCTCATTCCCTTTTTAATTTCTTTCGGTCTTCGATTTTTCCTCCGATAATTTCTTTCTTGAAATTTCGGACTCGTCAATAAATTGACGGACGATGAGACAGGATCCTAAAAATGAATTGTGACACGCCCGAATATTCGATTCCCGAAACCGAATTCAATTTCGTGGTTAAAAATTGGTCAAACGTGATTTTAATCCAATCCAACCAATTGAGTAGCTTTTAGGGATTTTACTGCAGATACATCCCTTAACGGCTTCACCCAACAGGTTAGTTAACTCGTGAGTGATCAGCTCAGAGAAAAAGGATCCTTAGCACGTCGACGAAATGCCCATTTCACTTTATCGAAACGGGTCGAATTTCAGGATGTCACACCCTAGGGGCTGCCTAAGCACCATCATGAATAAGAGGACTTACCTTGGCCTCAGTTCCTCCCTGCAATTCAACGCAATTCATAATCTCATCGAGTCACATCAACACATCAAATCATTCACTCAGATCGACTTCTCACCCTAGGTGATAACCATACTATCTATGAGTCTGATCAAAATCCAAGACTGCTCACTCTAGGTGATATATAGATAGTAGCTTGCCCAAAGGCGACTAAAAAACATACTATTCATTTTCTAAGATAACATATCTAATCACCGAGCCCACGTGCATTCTCCAAGATGACATACATAGTCACCGAGCCCATATGCATTCTCCAAGATGATATACCTAGTCACCAAGCCAACATTCATTCTCCAAGATGACGTACCAAGTCACCGAGCTAATATAATATAACGTCTTTCTCCGAGATGATATACTTAGTCATCGAGCCGATGTAGTATAATGTCTTTCTCCAAGATGACATACCGAATCATCGAGCCGACATGGTATAATGTCTTTCTCCAAGATGACATATCGAGTCATCGAGCCGACATAGTATACGTCTTTCTCCAAGATGACATACCAGGTCATCGAGCCGATGTTCGTTCTCCATCAATTTCTCATTTTTTATCATACCCGATAAAATGGCCGTGTGTGGGTACACGGTTGGCTTTAGCCAAAATATAATAATTTCACTTTTTAACCTCCCACTTCTTTCAACAATTCAAAATATATTTTTAGCGTTGTAGACCGATGCCCGGTAAATTTCCAATTAATTACCAAAATTAATCCAATTTAGGAATAAAATCCTAAAATCACAATCATGCAAAATTAGCACAAATTAAAGCTCAAATAAATAAACGGATTGCACCATGATAACCAGGATAAAATTCTGGTCACCGACTGTCCTGGCCTAATTTTCAGAAAATAAATAATTAATTCAATAATTACGAAAATTTAATAAATGCGATAAATGCATACTTAGGCCCGTATAGCCTAATTATATGCCGGAACGGACCCGGAAAATTTTCAAGACTCGTTAAATAAATACTATAGTCTATTTACTCACTAATTACACTAACTAACCACCTAACATGCATCAGCAATTAATTAAATTCGCTAAACTAATCTAACTAACCGCCTAATTATACTTAATTTAATCAACCCTTAAGCGTCATTAACCTACTAAGTCAGAATTAGTGAGTTAAACTCACTTGATTAACGAACCGCTCGGTTCGAAACTACGGGGACGTGGCGAGGGACGATCCACTCCAAAGCGGGCCTAGCTTTCGGGGCCGGGAAACGGGCCAAAACAGGTTTAGACCACTGCTGGAAACCTGCAAATTCCAGCCTCTGTTCGGTGCTGAACAGAGTGACTTAGGTGGTTGATTTCACGAGGGGATGAGCGGTCTTCGATGAAGCTGATTCGGCGGACCGTGGGGTTGTCGTGCAGCATTGAAGGCCGTGTGGAGATGGATGAACAGCAACAACCTCGGACGAAGGAGAGAGGCCACGTGAGCTTCGGTCAAACAAGGGCCTCAATGGATTTGAAGGTTGACTTTGTGCGACCAAGTTGAAGACATGAAGGAAGGAGCAGCAACATGGCAGCTTGAAGAAATTTTTTCGGTGGGGGAAGAGGGGTCTTCAAAGCAAAATAAAGGAGATGCAAAAGCACAAAGGTAAAGATGAAATGGAGAAGCAACAAAGGGGAAAGGTGGCAATCAAGGTGTGCGTTGGAAGCTTGAACGAGAGAGAGAGGGAAATATCAACAAAAATTATCCAAAAAATTAAATGCTTGGTCCCCTTTAAGCCCTCAAACTTATCCCACTTTTCTAATAATACTTTCTTGTATTGTCTTCACAAATAAACCCATTTTGATGCCCAAAAATGCTGCCCTTTTTCTAATTCCGAAATTCCGAAATAAAGCTTTAATTTCCACCCAAATTCTTTAATTTGATGTCCAATTTTGATGAAGAAAAAGCCCACAAATTCCTACAATTCCCTTTTTGCCAAGTAACTCGGTTCGCAAGTCGAAAATCCTTTCAATTCGGCTGATCCAAATTTCCGTTCGTTTTCCGAAATGTCCGAATTGATTTTTCATAAAAATCTCGGAATCTCCGAAAATTCTTTGAAGGATGAGTCAATGTTCTTAAAATAAGTCGTGACATGATGGGACTTTTAATTTTTGAAATCATGTTCAATTTCGCGATTAATTTCAATCTGACTTGTTTTTAGCGTGACCTACGCTACCGGATAGCTTTCAGAAATTTTTAATGCAAATGATCCGTGGTCGATTTTAATTCGAGCCACGATGAACCCACTCAACACATTGGTGACTTTTGATTGTCATGAAAATCTTGAAAATTCGAATATAGACACAGAATACCAAAACGATAGAAAAATCGAGAATTTTCCAATTAAGTGAAGTCACCCATGTTTAGCCACACACTTCAATTGAACCGATCTATCTCTGATTCCTAATCAACTTATATCTGTGCCGTAATGACCTCTAAAGATGAGCACAGTCGAGTAGCCGATTCCTAATCGAATTCTCAAGTCTATTGTATTAAAATTCCTTAATGGCTTCCTCATATAGTCTAGTTATCTCGAGAGTGATTAGCTCTGAGAACAGCCTTACAGGCACGTCAATGAAAGGCTCGATTAATTTAATTGACAGCAGAAGTGAAAAATCCAGAATGTCACAACCAATGTGGGCCTTAGGCCTAAGGTGGGACAGCCACCATAGTAGGCCCAAGGCAAGCAAGTGAACCCATTAGGCCCAACCCACCATTTTATCTTTCAAGCCCATTAGTTAACTTTAAGCCACTTTGAGCCTAATCAATTCCCAAGCTCATTTCTATTCATTTCCTAGCCTATTTCTTAGACCCACCCTTCATTATCAGCCCAATGGCAGATTGGGAAATGGTGCAAAGTGAAAATGACCATTTTGCCCCTAGACTATGTGGATAAAGGCAAAGGAAGAGAGAGAAGATGAGGTCACTTGCATGGGAAGTTGAAGCATGCATTGAAGAGCCTAAATGAGGCTTGGCTTTCTGCCCTCACTTCACTCTCTCTCCTCCCCTTCAATTCCAAAATTCGTAGCCCCTCTTTCTCCCCTATTTTCCCTTCCTTCCTACTTCTGCTCCAACTGACCTTCCTCCAAAAATAGGAGTTCACTGTTGCTTTCTTGCGCAAATCAGCGCCCGTGCCACCCACCACTGTGCTTAGGATATCCAATCTGTACAGCCTGAGGCGGCCGTTCATTGGTCGGAGCCACTGGCTGACCCGCCGGCCGACCAGAAGCAACCCTTCGCCGGACTGCCTGGCAGCCCGCCTGGTCTGCAATGTTTTCGCCTTTGCAGCCGTTTTTCTCCTATTCCAACCCTACCTCTACCCAGCCCAGCCACCAGCAGGTCCCCCTCAACCCCCAAGTGCCACCAGTCGCCGGCCAACCCCTCGCTGGAGCTCCGGCTAAGCCGTTCAGCTCTTTTCTCGCCTCTGCAGTCCAGTTTCCAAAGTTACAGTGAGAGGCAGAATTTGTCGTTGTTGTTTTGAGCTTGGGACTGCCTTGAATCATCGTGGTTGAGGTCCCAATGTGTAGCCTTCGTCACCGCCGCCGCGTTCGTGTCTCCGGCCCACTTAACAAGTGAGTTTAGCTCTTAATCTGCCGATTAGCACCTAAACTTGCTTAGGGTTAGTTTAATTAGGGTTAATTCTAGTTTATGAGATTTAATTTAGTTGTATTAGTCCTAAGGTAGGTGGTTAGATGAATGGTTAAGATTAGTTTAGCTTAATCTTGCTTTATTTGATTAATGATGTTTATGTGCTTAATAACTTTAATTGATTGGTTGTTTACTTTAATTAATGTTTTAATGATTTCTGAATTTAATTTATTAGTTAAGAAATTCTGGAATTTCACTGTCCATGATGTACTGTTCACGAGCACTGTTCACAAGTACTGTTCACGAGCACTGTTCACAAGTACCGTTCACGTGCACTGTTCACAAGTTATTGTTCACGTAGTACTATTCACGCACATTGTTCATCTGAGAGTAAAAAATTGCCTTGTTTCATGTGTTTTGATTTTATAAGGTGAATTGGATGTGTCATTGCGTGGACATCCGCATGAATCGTGTGGAGTTCTAAAAAGGGAATATATGTTTTGTTTGAGAGACATGGGAATTGACTGATTTTCGGGAAACAAGATTGAAACTACATTTGTTTAAAGGATTGTTCCTGCAAGCACGTATCGTGTATGCATTGGCTAAATGCTTAAAGATAAAAAGGGAGTCTTAGTGGTGTGCTTGCGTGATCAAATGTTAAACCGTCACCCAACGAAAGTTTGGGGGTGATACCCGGCGGGAGTCGGAAGCCAGTCGCAGTAGATTCTGGACCGATATCCCCTTTTAGGATACCGTCTAGGCGGAAGTGCTAGACGTTGCCGTGCCCAATGGGGCGGGACGAAGCCCGATTTTTTATCGGTAGCCCAGCAGGAGTCGGATGATCGCTAACTGAAAAGTTGGCCATGGCCGGGAGGTCATAAATAAGTCGAACATGCGTGAGTGTTGAGATGGTTGGGCCTTATTATGAGGTAAAATTGTGTGGCACGGTATAAGATGTGTCATGACGATTTTACCTTATAATCGAAACCCATGTGATCGATTAATACACGATAGGTGGCGCACTAAAGTGCAAGAGTGTGTGAGAATCATGGCATCATTAGTTCCGGTTATACATGAGTTGATCATATTGTTTATGGCACACATGCATGAATTGATAACGTGCAGGGTGTGGCAATGGCCAGGTGAGATTGCTTGTGACGCAACTCATATGTGATTGATGAACTGCAACATCTAATGGCCATGTGCATTGTGTGTATTGTGCTAAAATTCAATGTGCAGGGTATGGCATACCAGGTAAGGTTGCATGCGAATTGATTTGTTGATTAATTGTTATTAGTCGTGGTTTGTTTGTGGGGTGGTTTTGGAGAGATGCCTCGAGTTGAGTTAGTATTCTAACTGGGGGCTTAAGGGAGGACTTGTTGAGATTTTATCTTACTGGTTATTGTATAACCACTCTCAGGACCTTAGGATGGCGCTTCCGCCAATGAGGTTTGGTATCCCTAAGGACTGGGATACTATCATGACGCACCACCGCTTCCCTGGTCAAGCACATTTGTACGAGAAGTATGTCTCCACCATCTGGGTCGATGAGGGATCGAGGCAATGGATACTCCATAGGTTCTTGGCGTGGTTCATCCGAGATGGCGATTTGCTGATCGGTCCCCTGAGAAGTTTTGACGGGCCGCTCAGTAGGGGCCCCGAGGATGCTAACTGGGATCCCATGGAGCTGGACCCTCCTAATGGTGCTGTGGAGAATCCTGGCCCCGCTTCACCAGTGATCAACCCGTACACCTCCGACTATGACTCGACGGGGTCTGAGTCCGCTAGATCCTGAGATAGCTAGTATAAACACCTAGAGGGGGGGTGAATAGGTGTAAAAATAATTTCTCGAGATACGGAAGCGATACTAGGCAAACGATAGAAATGAAGTTCTCTTTTGGTTAACAAAATGAAATACGATCAAAGTAAAGCAAGGAGTAGGGAAGAGAAAATTGAACACAGGGTTTATAGTGGTTCGGCTTATTCCAAGCCTACGTCCACTCTTCCGCACTGACAGCCCACCGGCTGAATTTCACTATGAACAAAAGAGATGTTACAGCACAGCTTTTCCTTGATTCCGCAGTGTAGATGTTCTACCACACTTTCTCAAGATTTCTCACAAATATAAACTCTCTTTTGCGTACAAGATTTCGCTCAAAAGAATTGACTAAACAACAAGGAGCTTCAGACTTTGGAATTCTTCTATCGCGCACTTCTCGAACAACTTAGAACGTCTTCCTTATATACTCCTTTACGCCATCATACCCGTTGGCACTTACCAAAGGAATTCCTCCAATCTACCCGTTGGACGGAATCAATTAGGAAGATCATTCAAGCTATTAAAAGCACATGTCGATAGCCCATCAATCATGTTCGTCCATACAATCAGGATCTCGGTTTCCATAAGTAGAACCTTTCAAGAATATTTTGCCAATCATCGGATCCTTAATCTTCGAATCAATCATGATCAAATAAATGATTCCGTTATATCATATCCAGCTAAGAGATCTTCTCCAGTCGATAAGGTCACATCCTTAATGAAACATCCAGTTCTGGATAGCCCTTCTTCAACGGATTAGAAACTGTCAATGAGGATAGACTTTGAGTCTTGAGTCTGGCTGTCCGGAGGTCTTCAGACTTTAAATAGCAGAGTCTGCAAACCTTCAGATTAGACTGATGGAAACGATTTGTCAGTTTCAAAACACTTTATGAAGATTTCTCCAACAATCTCCCCATTTTTGATAGTGACAAAACTTTCCTGCAGATTTGGATAACTTTGACCTACAAAACATTACTCAACAAATATGGATATCTTATAAAGATAAATGGCTTAATGAATGATAACACTATAATCTGCAACCACAGAAAATAGGTTAGTCTAGTATGTGATAAAGCCATCCATAAGATATCAATAGTAGTTAATATAGACAGTCAAGTCCAAATCAAAATTCAGTCCACACATCCAGACACAAAAATAAAGTCAAACATCAAAACAATCTAAGTTAAACAAACCAAACGATTAAAAATCAAGGTTTCAAATCTTGCATCTCTCCCCCTTTTTGTCGGTATAAAAAAGGTTGAGATGAAAATGGAATAGAGTCAAGAATGCTTGGGAACTCGGACAAGTTGGAAATCTCCCATTGACTGAACGATGCCTTCTAGCTTTTTCAAGTCTTCCTTTAGTTGTGCAACATCCTCACCCTTAGCATTAGCCTGAATCTGAAGAGAAAGGGCTTGGATCTGATCATTCAATGAACCCGAAGAAGCTTGACCTGCATTCTGCAAATTCTGAACTTCGCATCCCAAAGCATATATCTGACCTCACATTTCCAAGAGAATATCCATAATTCTGCGAAAATCTGCTGAATTATCGGTCTCGCGTGCGGCTTCCCCCGATCGATGGAGTAAAGGCAGACGATGGCAGATCAACATAATCACGCAGATTTGGTGATGAAACATCATGTCCTTCCTCAGGAAATTGAGAGGCATAAATGTCCTCTGGATCTGCTGGAGAGCGACTGACTCCTTCATTGGTAGCAGGATATGAGGACATTCCTCTTTTCTCATGATCTCCCCCTGTTTCCATACCTTTAGGTGGAAAAGAGTGTCCCTCATGTTCTCCTTCTTCTTGATCTCTTTTCTCTTCTTCTTCTTTTTCGACTCTTTCCTTCTCAGCATCTCTTTCTTCTTTTTCTCCTTCCTCTGCTTCTTTTTCCTCTGCTTCTTTTTCTTCTCTTTCTCTAGTCCTCTGTTCTGAGTCTTTTTCTGGAACAGAACGACTTAGATTCTTCAAAGCCATTGCAGAAATGGTGATGTTTTCCTCATCCTCTTCATCCTCGACGATGAGAGCTCTTCTTTTCTTGGATGGAGCGACCATGGGCTCCTTCCCTTTTCTTTTTGCTGCAAAAGAGCTTTAATGAGTTTTGACAGGAGTCTTCTCCTTGAATTTCTCTAATGCCTTACTTAGTTCTTTCAGACGCATTTTAGTCACCATTTTTAGCCCTACCACCATATGATCACACGATCGAGCACAAAGAATTTGTGGAGGCTGAATGTTCAGATGTCTGAATAACTTTGTCACAAGACTTGGATAAGGAAGTTGACCTCTGTCCTTCACCACTGCTCTATACATGTGGAACATAACAAAGTGTGAGGAAGAGAAAACTTTTTCCCAGTGATGATGGCATACATCGCTTTGCCTCTGAACTTGAAACATCAGTCTTGGAAGTTGATTTCGGTCGAGGCAATTGATCACAATCTTGTGAAACAGAATGTTGAACGCATTCATCCTTAAGTAGGAAATCTTTTCCTCTGTTCGCATGTCCTTAACAAGTTCCAATGTAGCATGAGCAATAGAAACTTTGATCGGTTGATATCTTCCTCTCTCAACCCCTAACACATCTGCCAGCATATCCATATCCACTACAAAGTCTTGATCTTTGACACTGAAAGATAATCTATTCGCATCCAAGAAACTAATATTCGAATAGAAATAAGTAGTTAATTCAGCATAAGCTTCTGTGGTGTCAGAACAGAATTGCTCAAGTTGAAGAAAACTAAACTTTTCTCTCAAGTTGACATTTACAGTATCAAGGAAATCAAAATCCACACTCCTAGGGTTTATCACCCCAGGCTTCAGCAATTTTGAGTATAAATCCTTTTGTTCCTTCGATCTAAACAACTCTCCCATTTTTCCTCAATTTTTCGCCGCAATACCCATCCTCGGTTGAAATTGGCTGTACAATTTGTCATCATCATTCCCATCTATCGGATTAAATCCCCAATCACGAGGATCACTTGGGATATTTGCAAGAGTTTCTTCTACCACCCATTTACGAGCAATTCCCAAATTTTCCATTTTCCGCAAAAAGATATATTCATTCCCATATCCTTTGTCCTTAAGAAAATCATCGACGTAGTTCAATGGAGTACCAGTCTCTTTTAAAGCACGATAAAGCTTATAAATAAAAGAGGGCCTTTGAACTTTTACAAGATCTGTGTCTTCAATGATTTCTTCCTCTTGTTGATGACCAACATTCTGTGGACTAGATGGTGGAGAATGACGCTGCTGAGAATGTTGTGGGCTCTGCTGCTGATTTGGAGACACTTCTTCTTCGGTGAGATCGAAATGAGTAGGCCCCTCACTCATTCGCCGTGGTCCCCTGCTTGCGATCCTCGAAGACTTTCTTGAAGATGACATATTTCTCACTTTTTGAAAGATTCCTTGCTTGACTTTCCCAAGAAAGATGACAACTTTTTCGAAGATTAGGCAAGAAAAGAAAACAGGAATGGAAGATCGGTGCTTTTTAGGGTTTTGGAGTCAAACGAAGTGAAACCGACTGTATATAACTTGGTCGAAACGAGGGAATGCCAAACGACGTAATGGAAAGTGAAAAGATCCATTTTTTAAAAATAACTGCCTTTTTCGAGAAAATAGTCTTTTCAAAATAACTCCTTTTTCGAAAAGGAAACGTTGCAATAATTACGTCGATTAAAGATATCAATAATAAAACACGGTTGATGATCGTACCTTTTCAAGATGAGATTCGAGAGAGAGAATAACTTATAGTCAAGGTCTTGTTTGTCTGAGTCTGAGAGTCTCTAGACTTTGATTTCCTCATACCTCAAAATGTTGAGTCTGGAACGGATAATTTCAAATTGATTTTTCTCCAAAGACTTTGTGAATATATCCGCCAGTTGGTTCTTTGAATCAACAAACTGAATCGAAACTTCTCCATTTTGAACATGATCTCTAATGAAGTGATGTCGAATCTCTATATGCTTTGCTCTTGAGTGAAGAATTGGATTTTTGGTAAGATTGATTGCACTGGTGTTGTCGCAATTAATCTTCGTGTATGAATCTTCAATTCCAAAGTCTCTTAGCTGTTGTTTTATCCACATAATTTGTGAACAGCAATTTCCAAGAGCTACATACTCTGCTTCTACTGTAGAGAGAGCTATTGTACTCTGCTTCCTTGAAAACCAAGACACCGTCCTGCCTCCAAGTAGTTAACAGGTACCCGAGGTGCTCTTTCTATCAACTTTGCATCCAGCTAAGTCTACGTCTAAGTATCCAAGAAGGGTAAAGTCTCCTCTTTTAAGATACCATAGGCCGATGCTTGAAGTTGAAACAATGTATTTGATAATACGCTTTGTAGCACTTAAATGAGATTCTTTAGGGTTTGCTTGAAATCTGGCACAAATGCAAACACTAAACAAAATGTCAAGTCTAGAAGCAGTAAGATAAAGAAGTGAACCGATGATACTCCTGTATAACTTTTGGTCGACTTTCTTTCCTCCTTCATCTTTGTCTATCTTCAAGGAACTTGACATTGGTATATCAGCCTTTTTGCAATTGTACAGTCCAAACTTTTTGACAAGATCATTTGCATACTTTTCTTAATGAATAAAAGTTCCTTCCTTCAGTTGTTTTACTTGAAGCCCGAGAAAGAAAGTTAACTCACCCATCATGCTCATTTCAAATTCATCATGCATAGTCTTAGAGAATTTCTTGCACAGACTTTCATTAGAGGATCCAAAAATACTGTCATCGACATATATTTGAACAAGCAGAAAACTTTTGCTTTCTCTTTTAATAAAAAGAGTAGTGTCTACTTTACCTTTAACAAAGCCATTTTGAATTAGAAACTTACTCAGCCTGTCGTACCAAGCTCGAGGTGCTTGTTTTAAGCCATATAAGGCCTTTTTGAGTCTGAATACTGAGTCCGGTTTCCTTGGGTCTTCAAACCCAGGTGGTTGTTCCACATAGACTTCCTCATGGATGAATCCATTTAGGAAAGCACTTTTGACATCCATTTGGAATAACCTAAAATTTTTATGACAAGCAAATGCAAGTAATAAACGAATTGCTTCTAACCTTGCTACTAGTGCGTAAGTCTCGTCATAGTCTATCCCTTCTTCTTGCATGTATCCCTTGGCCACGAGTCTTGCTTTGTTTCTTACGACCTTGCCTTTCTCGTCCATCTTGTTTCTGAAAACCCATTTAGCTCTAATAACAGATTTACCTTTTGGTTTAGGAGTCAATTCCCAGACATCATTGATACTGAATTGCCTGAGCTCTTCTTGCATGGCTTCAATCTAGCTTTCATCAGATAAAGTTTCATCTATGCTTTTGAATTCTATTTCAGAAATAAGAGCCACAGCACTAGACTCTTCGCGCTTTTTGGATCTTGTGCGAATTCCTTCATTAATGTCGCCAATAATAAGATCTTTGGGATGACTGGATTTATGCTTCCAGTTACTGGTTGATTTATCAGGATGGTGATCACTTCCTTCATTTGAATCTTCAACAGTCACTTGTTACTGGTCTTTCAAAGTCTAAGCTGCTTCTTGCAATTTAGACTTTGTAGAGTCTGGAGCAGATTCAGGTTCTTCAAGATGAGTCTAAATAGATTCATTTTGTATAGAATCCTGGAATTTGACATTCATTGATTCTTCCACAGTTTGAGTCTTCTTGTTGTAGACTCTCGTACACTTTGCTTGTGGTTGAATATCCAAGGAAGATGCCTTCATCGACTTTTCTTCAAACTTACCAACTCGATCATTTGCATTTTTCAGTATAAAACATTTGCATCAGAATACATGAAAATATGAAACAATAGGCTTCTTTTCTTTGAATAGTTCATAAGGGGTTTTTTCTAAAATAGGCCTTAGAAAAACTCTATTGATAATATAACATGCTGTAAAAACTGCTTCAGCCCAAAAACGTGAGGAGATGTTGCTTTCAATTAGAAAAATTCTAGCCATTTCTTGAAGCGATCTATTCTTTCTTTCCACAACTCCATTTTGTTCTGGAGTATATGGAGAGGAGAACAAATGCTGAAAACCAGATTCATCACAAAACTTTGTAAAAAATCTTGATTTTCAAAGTCACCTCCATGATCTGTTCTTATACTTGAAATAACATATCATTTTTCGTTTTGAACCTTTTTAGCAAATTTTTCAAAGTAAGAGAAAGTTTCAGACTTACTTGCCAGGAAATACACCTAAGTAAATCGTAAGTAATCATCCACAATTACTAGGCAATATTTCTTACCTCCAATACTCTGTGTTCTGGTTGGTCCAAAGAGATCCATATGCAGAAGCTGCAGTACACGGTTAGTGGAAACTTGATTTATTGGTTTAAAGGAATTTCTTACCTGTTTTCCCAATATGCATGGTGTACATAGGTCAAGCTTTTGGTATGATAAATTGGGTAGACCACAAACAAGCTTCTTTGCTGAAATTTTGGCTATCTGCTTCATATTGATGTGTACAAGCTTTCTGTGTCATAAGCTTGCTTCGTCTTGGATTGAAATTAGACATTGTGATTCATCTGGTTTCACATCTAAGAGGTAGATATTTCCATGTCTTCGACCCATAAATGACTGAGTAGAGTCTTTACTGGTTCCTGAACATATACCCTCTTGAAAGTAGATTTTGAAACCGGTATCACATAGCTGACCGACACTGAGCAGATTGTAGTTGAGTCCTTCAACTAAAGAAACATTGCTTATTGTGAGGTTTCCAATCTTCATAGTTCCAAATCCCACAATTTTTCCTTTGCTATTTCCTCCGAATGAGACTTTTCCACCATTTACTTGAACAAGTTTTATGAAGCAATTTGAATCTCCTGTCATATGTCTTGAGCATCCACTATCCAGATACCATTTTACCTTTTTCTTGATAGTGACCTCGCATTTAAAAAAAAAAAAGAAACTCAAACTTTCTTTGGTACCCATCTTTTCTTGGGTCCATTTGTGTTAGTATGATATGCGTTTTTTGCCCATACTTTATTGACGAGTTTCCAAACCATAGGACATTCTTTTTCAAAATGATCTGCACTATTGCACTTTGAACATCTGAGAGCATTGCGACCTACTGGTTTTACAAAGGTCCTTTTAAAATGATTTTTGTAAGCATCTCTTGTGGGTCTTTATTTGATTCTTTCCTTCACTTTAGGAAAATCAATTAAAGGAATGGTTTCAGCAGTCATTCCCAAACCAGATTTATTGAAATAAGGTCTTTGAACAGAAATTATTTTTTCTAGTTTCTCAGATCCTATAGAAAATCTTTTGGAAATATTTGAGATATCATTTTTCAAGAATGCGTTTTCTTTTGAAAGATTATCTTCACTTTCTCTAAGGGAAGAAACATTCATATCTAAACATTTCACATTTTCTTTCAAAACATTTTCTTGTTGTTTTAAAGTAGAATTTTCTCTTTTGAGTTCGAAAATTTTTTTAAGAGAAGTCTTAAGACTAAAACACAACTCATCAATGTATTTAGAAACTTTAATAGGGATTTTGAAGTTACTCACCTCAAATTCACCGTCCGAATCTCGAGTCGGTCTCGTAGTTTGAATCGAACGATTGTGCCATCGACATATGTTGGCATAATCATCATCACTTTCTTCACATTCTCGTATCACTCCGTGTTTCGCTTTAAGAGCCTTTCGATACTTTTCAGCTTTTCCTTTCTTCTTCCTCAGAAGAGGACAGTTGGGTATGATGTGTCCATTTTTCTTACATTCAAAGCAGACTACATCTTTATTTGATTCATCATCTTCAACAGACTTAATCTGTTACTTTTGATAACTTTGTTTCTTTGGATTGAATCTTCTTCCTTTTCTGTTCAGCTTTCTGAATCTTCTTATCATGAGAGCAAGCTTCTCATCGTCCATATCGTATTCAGAATCTGCAACATCAGAATCATCATTGGATTTTAATACAATGGATTTCTTACCTTTAAGGTCTTCGTCTTCATTGATTCGTTCTACTTCATAAAACTGAAGAGTTTCAACCAACTCATCAACAGATAGTGGCATGATTCTTTGGGTCTCTTTGATTGAGGTCTTTATGTGATTCCAATCCTTGAAGAGTCCACGCAGTAGCTTGTTTACCTTCATGGGATCAGAAATTGATTGACCTTGATTTTCAAGACCATTCGCAATATCTGTAAAACGACTAAATATGTCAGTTATAGATTCTCCTGATTTCATTTTGAAAGCTTCGTATTGACCAAGGAGAATGTTGATTCTGGTCTCTTTCACTCGATCAGTTCCTTCATAGGTAATATGTAATCTATCCCAGACTTCTTTTGCTGTAACACAAGAAGATATTCTGTTATATTCAGTAGGTGATAAAATACAATATAAAGAATAAATTGCTTTTGCATCAAGAGCTTGTCTCTTGATTATCTCTTCCTAAGTCATTTCACTAGACTCAACAGTGTCTTTTCCTCTCTCTGAGACAGGTGCAGCTTTAGGAATGATTCCTTTTTCTACAACATCCCATTCCAGAGGATCCTTTGATCTTAGAAACGCCTTCATTTTGTTTTTCCATATGTTGTAATCATTTCCATCAAAGTAAGGCGGTCTGGTATTGTTTTGCCCTTCTACCAGCCTTGGAGCCAACATACTAGCCATGGATCTTTAACTCTGAAGTAAAACACTTCAAACAAAGTGAGTACACAGGCTCTGATACCAATTGAGATAGCTAGTATAAACACCTAGAGGGGGGTGAATAGGTGTAAAAATAATTTCTCGAGATACGGAAGCGATACTAGGCAAACGATAGAAATGAAGTTCTCTTTTGGTTAACAAAATGAAATACGATCAAAGTAAAGCAAGGAGTAGGGAAGAGAAAATTGAACACAAGGTTTATAGTGATTCGGCTTATTCCAAGCTTACGTCCACTCTTCCGCACTGACAGCCCACCGGCTGGATTTCACTATGAATAAAAGAGATGTTACAGCACAGCTTTTCCTTGATTCCACAGTGTAGATGTTCTACCACACTTCCTCAAGGTTTCTCACAAATATAAACTCTCTTTTGCGTACAAGATTTCGCTCAAAGGAATTGACTAAACAACAAGGAGCTTCAGACTTTGGAATTCTTCTATCGCGCACTTCTCGAACAACTTAGAACGTCTTCCTTATATACTCCTTTACGCCATCATACCCGTTGGCACTTACCAAAGGAATTCCTCCAATCTACCCGTTGGACGGAATCAATTAGGAAGATCATTCGAGCTATTAAAGGAACATGTCGATAGCCCATCAATCATGTTCGCCCATACAATCAGGATCTCGGTTTCCATAAATAGAACCTTCCAAAAATATTTTGCCAATCATCGGATCCTTAATCTTCGAATCAATCATGATCAAATAAAGGATTCCGTTATGTCATATCCAGCTAAGAGATCTTCTCCAGTCGATAAGGTCACATCCTTAATGAAACATCCAGTTCTGGATAGCCTTTCTTCAACGGATTAGAAACTGTCAATGAGGATAGACTTTGAGTCTTGAGTCTGGCTGTCCGGAGGTCTTCAGACTTTAAATAGCAGAGTCTGCAAACCTTCAGATTAGACTGATGGAAACGATTTGTCAGCTTCAAAACACTTTATGAAGATTTCTCCAACAGATCCGAGTGACTATAGTGCTGAGCCTAAGGGTTCTTTTTGTGTATAGTTGGGTTAGCCTAGCCTAGTTTCTTTTTGGCCTGGCTTAGAGGATAGATCAACCCTTTGTTGGGCTTGTAGATCGGAAGCAATCCTCCATAGGTTAATCCAATATAAAAATGTATATACGAGTAGATGTTGTAGTAGTTGTTGTGATTTTTCCTGTTCATCTCTCTATCCCTGTTTGGTTGCTTGATTGTCTGTTCGATTGGGAGAGGGTTCGTTTTCCGCTTGCGCATAATGAAAGATTAAAATGAATGGTCGTCGACGAGTCTTGGGACATCGCTTTCTATTGACCAAGGAAGGGGTTGTTGCGTGCGCGGGGTTCGGGGTGTGACAACAATTCCACCATGGGCTCTCTTAGAAAAGCCAATCATATTCTGGGCCAGATTCATCTGACATGGCTGGCCTGGAATATGTTGTTGGACTTGGATCGGAATCCATTTAACATATGGGCCCGAGAAAATTTGCCCTAGATTGGGCTGAACATGGCTCTGTTTCTTTTCATCGAATAACATCTAGTTTTGCTCTTGCTTCTTATACTCAATCACTTGCTTTGAAGGTAAATCATTCAATTCTTGGGTGTCGAAAAGGGTTTTCTAGATTATGGGAGTCTCCAAATTTTGAGGT
Organism: Eucalyptus brandiana; assembly: GCA_014182725.1. Lineage (NCBI taxonomy): Eukaryota > Viridiplantae > Streptophyta > Magnoliopsida > Myrtales > Myrtaceae > Eucalyptus > Eucalyptus brandiana. Next base: position 13,687,049 of record CM024675.1, read on the forward strand.
TGGTTTCTTGGCATATTGTTTTTGCTGATCCAGCTGAAATACTTTTCAGGTTTGACGTGGACTGGAGAAGAAGTGAAGAGCTCGATCAGGACAGAGACGAATGAAGGAAAAAAAATTGGGTGGAAGCTAATAGGATAGCTTTGATACCATGTCAAAATAGTAAATGATGGGAAAATAGCCGAGAATTGGGAAAATGTATTTACTTTCTCATATCAAGGTTGTACAATCAGAGCCCTATTTATAATGCATAAGCCCTAACTAATTAGATAAAGAAATATACAAAAGAAGGGAAATATCTTTTTCCAATATACAATATTCTAGTTTTCTCTAAATAAACCAATTAGCATCTATTAAGATCAATCACGGCAATGGTATCTTCAATAGATATATTTACAATTGAATTAAAAATAAGCTTTTCAATGTTCAAATTTTCCTTTGTAAAAATAAATATTAAAAAAAAGGGTACTTTCTACGTTATAACTTTTATATCCTAATATAGGATACTAAGATGATATCGAAATGCTTGTCTAAAACATTACTAAAAATAAAGTATAAATTTTATGTTATTTTATTATCAAAAATAAAGTGAACTAAAATAGGATGTCAAAAAAAAAAAGAAAAAACAAATAATTAACAAACTTAATCTCTCGATGCCCATAAAACTTGAGGTGACATCGGTCCTCCATTAGAAAGAAGTAATCAAAGTGTAATGCCACAGCAAGCATCCAAACGAAGGTATCAAAAGAGGAGTGAAGATTGAGAGAGAGAGAGAGAGAGAGAGTTTTGTGTGGGCGTGCGTGTGGAAATGGAATTGTTGTTGGAAAACAATATCTTCTTTTTAGGATACAAAACTTGTTTCTTCTATTTTAAGTCTGCTTGTTTTTCTTAACTGTAGAGTTTTTTTGAGGATTATCTATTTTCAGCAAACCAAATACACAAAATCTTGGAAAAATTATTTCATGAAAGTCTTTTTCATAAAACAAACACAACCTAAATGTCTTCAATTTTGGTAAACTATGAAGTTCTAAAGGCCTATTATTCCACATGGTAGCAAAATATTGTTCTATGCTTGACATGATAGAATGTGCCCTTACTAGAGATGGAACCAAGCCTGATGGGGCCATTAGGCTGAGCTTAACTTATTGGCTAGACGGGCTTGGCTCGACTTTTTTTTTATAACTAGATGTCCATATATAGGCTTGCCCAAATTTATGTTTGAGCTTGTGGTATGGGATGCTTGGATAAGATCATGAACCGCTAGATGTACGATCAGATCTAAATAATGGTAACATCCATTCATCCCTTTCATCTTAATGTGAAGAATTGAGAAAACACTTATAGAAAGTACGCTACAAGGCATGATGATGTTCCAAATCGATTCTCATTGGGGAGGAATTTAACCTCAAATTTTATTAATGGTAAAAAAAAAAATAATAAAACTCCATTGCTAATGCATTCGCAGTTCTATCTCCTGAGTCTTATTTACCATGTTGATTCTTTTTAGGGGTCTTCATCAAAAGAAGAAATAGGAAAAACGTTTATAATAAGTTTCCCAAGGAACCCATCACGCAGCTCCACGTTCAAAAGAAAAGTCGCTTTTTTCTTCCTTCCTCTTTTTTACTTTATTTTGTACTTTTGTTGTCTGTAGGTATCTAGGGTTTCACTCGGGTTTCACTCGCGTTACCTCTCTCGATCTCTTACTCCGTTTGTCGTCACGTCATGATGCATCAAACACGACAGCAGCGCCTAAACAAATGGTTCGAAGAATTTGATTTTTTGAACCCTCGTTCCGCACTCTTCCTTTGTAAGCATCTGCAGAAAGATTCCACTGAAGAGAATAAGCTTCCCTCGAATGACTCTGCAGGTTCGGGGCACCCTCAGCTGTCGGAAGGAGATGTCATCGTCGTCAGTTTGTAGGAAATGTCAGCTTGATCGAGACCTGATGGGTTTTTGCGCGACACGATATGTCTTGTTGATGTGAAGCCCATGGAAAGACAACAAAAGTGGCCGCCCCTGGGGTCAACCTCGGATATTGCAACGAAGGACTTTTCCCTCATGATTTTCTCAGAAAAAAAAATTAAAATTACCGCTAAATGATTCTTATAATACCATGATATTGACTAAATGGTGGATTGCAGTTTGATACTTTATTAAAGAATCGATATTTTAAGTCAGTGGTTATAACCCTTGCAAAATTCTTTAGAAATTGTATGGAACTTGCTTGTGTCCATAGTGTCAAATTGCTGGAGATTACACAATCAACTGTCAAATGACCATGGTAGATATGCTTTCTAGAGAAGTACATAGCAAGTTCCTTTATGAGGGTCATAGCCAGATTAACTTCATACTACTGTTAATAAAGTACGGCATGGTATTTTATTTACTGCTTCTCCCCTGCTCACCTCCGAGTGGCTCAATACTACTAAGGACTAAGGAGGGAGGGAGAGAGAGAGAGAGAGAGAGTTATATATCTATTAGTGATCCTCACTTAATTATTGCATAAAGAGAGTGAGAAAAGACATACATCTGTCAAGAGTATGCACACAATTAATGCGTAATCTCAATATAGAAGATTTTACATCTGTCAGTAATGGCTCTCTTAATCATTGTAGAGAGAGAGAGAAGATTATACATCTGTTAGTGATACTCAATTATTGCCAGCTCTAACTATATGTAATTGGTCTCAAATAAAATTTGAAGTTGTACACACGATATTCGCTAATATGAGACATGAGGAATATATCAAGAATATCAAATGATCTCATCGATCAACTGGCAATTGATTAAAGAAAGAAATTCAATTAACTACTAGTCTTTTGTGGTAGATCTAAATTTCATTTTAACTTTATAACGGAATCTAATATTTTCATCATACATCTGTCAGTGATACTCACTTATTATTACATACTCTCAATACTTGTAATCAGTCTTATATAAATTTAAATTCCATAAACACGGAATTCACTAATATGAGAAATGAGGAATTTATTAAAGATGTCCAATGGTCTCACCTATCTGCCGCCCATTAATCAAAGAAAGAAGTTGATCTTTCTTTTTTAGGTCCAATGAAAAAAGAAGAAGCAAGTTATATCTACTAGTCTTTTGTGGCATATCTAAATTTCCTTTTGACTCGTAACTGAATCTAGCAAGTTATAGCTCCTTCCAATATGTGAATTGTAGATAATCAACCCCAATTCTTGAGCGAAGCAAATTTATTACAATTCAAGCAAACAGTAGCAGTAAAAAACCGCAAAGGTTATTCCTTACTAGAAGCTTGTTTCTTCGGCCAAAACCTATCAGTCTGACTTGTGTACTGGTAATTTCATGGGTCAAAACCTGTTTATCGTCATACAGCTCAAAGCTCAGCGAATCAATCGAAATATAAACCTTTCTGTGACCATGTTCGATCCGTGTACACACGAAGCCTTGGACATTGACATAACTAGTTTCGTATGTCTGGAAATTTTACAGATTCCAAGTTACCAAGCATAAGCACGAGTTAGGTCTTGTTTCAAAATACTGATTGCCTATGCTTTTAGGCTTCCACTAATTCTTCAAAATAGGGAAAAGTGCCATGAGCAATGCAGATTCTGATTATCAAGACTGAACTTAAAAAGGCTAGGCAAATTGAGATGAAGAAAATGTCCAAATTATTAGCATGTTTAGTATAGACAGAAACCCTCACTCTTGATCAATTCAACACAAAGTACCTCCACTACAAAACCCAAAGTTGCAAAACTTGTGTCATTCGCATAAAAGTAGCTGCAAATTAAGCATCCAAATGTTCCAATAAACAACCAACATCAATTGTACATAATTATTCTGCATCTACCAATAGTCAGTGAAAGGAAATCTATGCTAATTCTAAGATGCAAACCATGAGTTGCCAGCAACACAAACCACCACAAGCATATATATTTTTGATTGCTTCACATATATATATGCTATTTACTAGCAAAACTAAAAATCTGTAGTTTTAGTTAGATTGATTTCCAAGATGTGTGTACCTCTCAATACCTCTTAGAGAAAGAGCCGTTGGTACTCCTGTCGGCCACATCGAAGAACTTCAGAGGCGACGAAGAGGCAGCCCCCAGCTGCTTCTCCGGCGACTCATCCCCGTACAAGTTCTTCTCATTTCTTGATTCGCCGCCGGTGACCTTGTTTTGGCTGGCCCTCTCCCCTTCGACCTCCCGATACCGATTTAAGTACCGCTTGAGCGGCTCGGCATAGTCATCAAACCCTAGGGACCCAAGTGCCCAGACGATGTCATCGCCGTTCACGGTCTTGCGCTTCTCCTTGTGGCACTTGTCCGAGGCCTCACCGGTGACGAAGCTGATGAACTCAGAAACGCACTCCTGCATCGTCTCCTTCGCCTCCTTCGAGATCTTGGCGTTCGGGGGGAGGATCTGCTTCATGATCCTCCCCACATTGGCAATTGGGAGGAGACGATCTTGCTCTCTTATAGAGCTTGCTTCTTCATTTGAAGCACTTGTTGCTGCTCCTCCTGAGAAGTTGTACTTGTTGTCGCCTTCTCTATCTGAGTTTGAGCCCGACTTGTCCACCATTTGAGAGAGGAAATTGAGGACCCTCTCAAACAAAGACACGTCGCTCTCTTAAAATTGCTTAAGACCTCCCCTTCTTATATAGGCGAATTAACACATCTGTGTGTATGTCTGTTGCGAATTGGAGAATTTTCTTTTTCTTTGGGTGCCTTCTGCACCATAGATCTAGGGATGGTAAAGGTTCCTGCGAGTGGTGAAACCCCTTTTATGATCTGGCGCACTGTGACGCAACATGATTCTGGTCAATCGTAATTATTTTATGGAAAAAAGAAGTCGAAAACAAAATTTATTCCGTCCGGAAGACATACTTTGTCCAGAACTATTGCTATACCCACGTCAAAGTTCATCACCCCTAGTCTTTAGGGTTAGATAACAAGTGTTAAGAGGCAGAGTGTTTCATGTATACAAGAGACATCAAGTCCTCAAAACCCATACTGTTGTGTACTAGGAAAATAATTGACTATATGTTCCCCCAAAATTTCAGGCATTCAAAGTGGGATCTCCTCAATACTTGCTTTCTCGAAAAGAAGTAGTTAGTTTCAATGAACTGATCGAGTTTTTCCACGAAGAGAGTGAACAGAAATAGCAATATAAAATTAAAAGGTACAAGAAAAAAGGAGCAAGCTCATCAATTATGAAGGCAGTGGTCCCCCTCTATTAAGACCCCTTCATTATCTTTCAATGTTCTTAATAAGTTTGAACTTAACAAGCATATAATAAGGTAGAAATTTGAACTTGTGGACCACATAAATGCACGTGGGTTATGTTGAAATGCCAACACAACCGAACAAGACCTAAAAAGAAACAAATTATTGGCCAATAAAAACGAAAACCCCAGTGACGGATTACCTACTGCTTTGGTTTTTACATAGTATAATGCTTGAAGAACCACAAGCTCTATTTCTTACTTCCCAGGCGGAATTTGTACGGCCATGGTCGGGTCCCAAATCTTTGGACTGACATATTACATCCCAAAAGAAAAGAAAAGAATTAATCAACCTAGGGTTTTAGCTCATCTAGAATTGACATAGAAAAATGATTATATGATAATTTTTAATCTACCGTAAAAATAACGATGCATTCCAATCATAACAAATCAAATAACAAATAACTATAAATTATTATGAGGTCCATTTCTTTAAGAATTTTTTGCTCACAACAAGCTTTTATTCTCATAGTAATCCAAAAATTATTGTGCTAGCAAAGCTCATTGACATATGGCAAGCTGCAATTGAAGCACAAATTATAGAATCTCAACTAGGTTAATGACCTCTTATGTTGTACATGATCGTGATCGTGATCAGTGCACTTCGTAGACTATCCACTGTTCAATGTGGAGGACACGTTCCATGTATAGCTATGACACTTCCATTTTGATCTTATTATAATCAGGATGTTTTCCGGCTTACGCAAGCTAAGTTTGCCCTAGATGCTTTGGTGAAAATCCAAGCTAATTAAACACTCGAGGAGATGAAATCAGGAAATAATATAAGAAAAGGATTATTGGAGAACCATTCGACCTCATCTTCTCGTATCGGAATATTAGTATTAGGGTTTTATTCAATATGTTTTGGCAATGTTACTACTAGGGGTTTAACAACGTTGGAAAGCTCGAAAGAGAAGAAAACAAATTAACAATTGGCAAACTAGAAGCACTTTTCATAACTCATAGCGTCGATTGACTATAATCATGAGGTGAAGTACAAACCTTATAATTAAATGGAAAATGTCTTCTGATTTTCAGGAGTAAACCAAACTTTACGTGCTAAATCTGGAAGCCTAACCGCTGAGAACGACAAAATTGACTTCGATGGCCTCCCTCCCCCCCTTCTTTTCCCTCCAGTTTCAATGATTAATTGCTGGGCTAAAGGACAAAATTACTATTACTTTTTAAGGATTATACTATAAATTAAACCCTTTTAATTTTGGCATCTTTCTCACCTTCAAATAATTATGTCCTCGCTCCAGCGTAGAGCCTCCAATGATCCGTTTTTCATGCATTCTAATTAATCGGGGTAGGTAGATTACGTGAATTAATTATATGTCCTTGTTCATATTCAAATTTGCTAAAATAAAAGGAATAATAAATTCACAACATCCCCACCATATCTTTTCCCCATTTTGCTCCATAAACAAGTTTATGATCCATATTTCGAGGTTTCGTAGGTGGTCCTTCGCAAGGCTGTTCGAGATCATCCAATCTTCTCCATCCAGGCGTACTTATGTGCGTGGAGTTACTGTGTCATAACGTGATTTACAAGTGGTCCATGTTTAGTAAAGTATATGATCTAAAGTTGAACTGAAAAAGAAGACACTTCGTACCCTCTGTGTTCTAACACCAATTTGAGATATATTTGAATAATACCGACATTACTTTTATTGGCTGAATTTCATTGCATCTAGTACATTCTAACCTATTAAAGTGGTACGGACACTATCTTCAATGGTGCTTCAACTTATTTCGATATGTTTCAGTTATCGTTTCAATAAGAAAAAAATCAATAAGAGATGGAATTATTAGCAATATTATAACTCCGCTTTTATTGATATCTTTACTTAATAATGTATTCTGAATACGCCAATAAGGTGTCGTCTTAGATCGCAAGGGAATTTTCTTGTCTAATTGTGATCTTGGATTCAAGTTTTGTCGAGAGCACTGCATAAATAAAATTCCAAATGCATAAAGCCGATGTGAAGATTCATGCCTTTAAGATTGCTCGGGAAGGAGGACTAGTTGCAGTGCGTGAAAAGTCACCCGAACACAATGCGATCTGTAAGAGGGATTCAGGCTGTTTCAAAAGGATTTTCAGGGTATGTATGGGTTATACAAGAACTCTTCTTTACCCCCACGTCACAACTGGTGCTTTTTCTTCTCTTCCTTGCTCCTCCTGCATTTGATCCCCACCGATCAACATCCTAATCATAGCCACGATCACATCGATGATCAGCGTAGTGGTACCACGATCCCACTAACCACCTCCAGGATTACACGAAATGCCGCCACGATAACCTCTTCCCACGTCGGCTGACATAGCGTCCTTGATCCTGATCCATAAGAATTCAGATTGCGTTTTGTGATTGTGTCCACTACGTGAAATTTTGCTCCAAATCTCGTACGGTTTCTAAGGTTTCGTGCAATTTTTCTTTGGACTTCGAAACCACCAAGAAAGCTAAAGTTAATTCAGATTTGTTGTTCGGCAACTTCTAGTTTCGACCACGCGCAGTAGGGATTCGGTACTAGGCTTTTTCGTCACGGTCCTCATCTCTGACCGGCCAGGTTTCAAGTCTTGAAAAAAACTCGATCCCTCTTCTGAGCCAGTCGCTCGACAATGACTTCGAACCACCGGAATGGGTTCTTCGAACCGTTGGCTGCAAGCATTATTCCGCCTCAGACTGAGCCACCTTGCAAGCATACCTAAAGCCTGTTGCAATCGTTCGTTGAGATATGCCCTAAAGACAAGGCCTGCATCCCTAATCTACGTCAGCGAGACGATTGTTTCTATTGCCATCACTAAGGATATTGGCTCAGCTCTCTGGCATTTTTGCCCGTTCTGACACCAAATTGGTGCAATAGAAACGATAAGGATGTGTATAATCCAATTTATACAAACAAGTGAACACTTGAATAGCAACAGGCACACGCACATACAAACGCGAAGCACGACAAAGATAAAATCTCGATATTTCATTAATTCGTCAAAAGAGGTAAGTTGTTTCACTAACTTATATGTCTAAAAGAAGTATGTCCATTGGTTGATGCATCTCCTGATGAGTTCATTAAAAAATATCAGGCGTGGCCCAGAAGCGAAGGATCGTGGGAGCAAGGGCCTAACTTGCTCGAGTCATGCTGTGCCTGTGTCGACATAGCCCCATTGGCCGTAGCGAATTGAATGATTGGCTTATCAAATACCCAACAGAAAGTTGCCACATCACCTATAATATCTCCAAAAAAAGAAAAAAATTGAGAAGGATCTCTTAGCAGATGTAACATTACTTGACAAAAGAATGATAGCGGATCGATGCAATATAATGGTGTTTAAGACAGGTTAGGACTGAAAACTGTAGTTGCTTCAGTGTAATGTAGGAGTAGGACCTTGCCGCAAGGCTCTTGAATGACTTTTCCTTTTTTATATAAAATAAAAACTTTCAACTATCATGTTTTACCTTTTTAGCTCTAAACTTTCACAATATACAAATACATGGTTTTTTTTAATTTTTTTACATTTATGTGAGATTTAAATTTTAACTAGAAAACAAAAAAATTAAACGTTAGCGACATAAGGACCTGACACTTTTCTTCATGTTGTGGTCAAGATGTATCCGAAAACAACTTACATACAGCAGAATAAGGATGGTTTGGCAACACTTCATCAAAGGACTTTGACTCCAGAAAGGTATTTGGGAAAATGCAATTATTTTTGGTAGAGCAATTTGGAAACTCATTTGCCAAATGTGATACATTTTCAAAGGTCTTTCTCTCAAGACAAGTTTATACCGACTTTGGCATTTCAATATTTTCAGAATGCTAGAGGTCAAATTAATGAGCTTTTCTATCCCAATTCTGCCCTTACTATTTTTTCGTATCTCTCTTTTACCCCTAAGTTTTGTATTGTTATTCATTCTTTATCCCCTCGATCCATATTCGCCCATGGTTTCCAACAATTATCAAGGTTGTGCGACCCTTGGCCTCACCTCACCTAGGCCTCCTGAGGTCACACGAAATCTGGTTCTATGCAAATGCGCGACTCTCAACATTGCCTCACTTGAGGTTGCACGACCTCAATGGCCTTAGCATGACACCAGTGTCTGGAATTTTACAGATTTGGGACGTTGGCGTGGATCCCTGGGGTCTCGCAACACCAATATTGCCTCGCCTTGGGTCACACGACCTTGGCAGTGCAATGTCGGTGGCTTATGCATGATGCTCAATTCTGGTCCAAATCTGGCTCGCTGAGAGCGTGGAGGAAGTGCTTGGAATTCGCACAACATTAGTGTCTAGGATTTTGCAGATTTGGGACGCCAACGTGGGCTGCTTGAGGTCCCTCGACTCTGGCGTAGGCTCGCCTGGGATTGCGGGACCTCCGCAAAGGCCGTCGCTAGAACTTCCAGCTTTGCTTGAGTTGACAAGGTGTTGTAAATTTTTTTTTTTATATTTAAAAAAAAAAAAAAAAAAAAAAAAAAAAAAAACCTGAAGTCCTTTCATTTATGCAAAACTTTCGGCAAGTGCTCTCCCAAATGTACCCTAAGTCCATTTCCTTGTTTTGGTCAAGAGAAGTCATTCATGTTGAAATAGAGAAGTTAGAAGATATTACTTTCTTGTGACCTGATCTCGGATGATTAGTAATGTTATTCCTAGAGATATAACTAAAAAGGAAAAAAAAGAAGAAGGGGGGGAGGAGGGTCGGAGGGCGGGGATATCCCAACCCATTAAAAACATGTTTGGTTATGTAAGAACAATTTCATATATTCTAGATTAAGCTGATGATATCAAGTGCAATATACTTCTATCAAACCAATACAAAAATATATAAAGAGAGATAGAAGAGTTGCACGGAAATTTTTTTAAGGATTCGGCTTAGATCAAGCCTTCATTCTCCTAGACTAGTAGCCACCAATAGGCTGGATTGCACCAATAATCCTTTAAGAGGTTTAAAATGTAGCTCATGTTGCTTCAACCCGAAGCTAGTAGATCATACTACTGATGTGCAAGCACTCATACTTCTTAACAGAGATCAGAATTAGTGAATCACTCTAAGTAATAATGAATTGCTCACTCAGTAACACGCGTATATGAATCTCAAAGAATAAAGCTTTTTTCAATCTGAAGATGGTCTCACAACTCATGCCATCTCCAGCGTGTGTTGATCTTCTTATGGAGTCTTCAAGATCTATACCAAGAGTTTGAGAAATTATCAAGATGATCAATTTAGCTATTTAAGATAAACTCCATAATTATCGATAGATTTGGTTGTCCATACAATCAAATCTTCCTAGTGACAATATGGTTTCCACAAATATAATTGCTTGAATTAGGAAATAATCCTTCTTAGCAATTTGATTGACAATGAATAAGATTTCTCTCCATACGTTTGTCTCCGAAATAACAAGCCTGTTGCATGCCTAAGACTTGGATTTTTCTCAAAAGGAATATCTGGGTCTTCGGGAAATGATGCATGATTATACAAAATGCATGTTCTTTTCAAGTGATATAGGAAACTGCTTCAATCATCAATGTGTCCATCAAGGCTTCCCGCCATTAGTTGGATGCATGCTGCCTTTCACTTTATCTTCCTGTGTATGAATACGGCCACATAAATTGTGCACCTTGTCACGACACTCCCAAGTCCTCACGAACTTCTTGTTCTTTGACTTGTCCACCTCTAGGTCCTTCAAGTCATCTTCAGTCCACTTCACACTTCAGGTTCTACTGGTGCTGATAATGTTATCCTTGCATTTGTTCAATCCTGAGATATGACACGTCCACATTTGTCACCTAGTTGATATAACCAAATGATATTGTCCACTTCAAGATATCACAAGAGGTTTCCATAATTAGTAATATGTTTTTTAACACACTTCGTCGACCTTTGGAAATGCTCGTAGTCATTTTATTCTGGTAATATAAATCGGGGTCCACTTAGAGGACGGATGATCTCACTCGCCATTGGGATTGAGCATGCACTTTGCATACAATACAATTCCATAAAGAGAGAGGACCCTAAGAAAATCTTATATGCATAAGCTTGTTCTCTTCTTCTTTTGTGGAGGCCACCACCAACCTGCTTTTGTTAGGATTCTCCCTTTCCATTTTACTCTCCTCCATAGTGGGCATCCGACATGATCTGATCCAAGATTGAATTTAGTGACCACTGGCTAAAAAGTAGGGTTCTGTTCCAATTGTGTTAAAGTCTTAATCTGAGGATTAAGGAATGTAATACCTCCTCTTTTGCTCTCCCATTCCACTTTGTTTAGGGTCATCCTTACCTTAATTTAGCATATGCCTTTGCAATTTTAATTGCCTGCTTTGGAATACAACTTTTTAGTGTCCTTTCTTGATACTCTTTCTTTATTCTTCCTCAAACTTCCACTTGGACCAACCCCTACCGGATGCCTTCGTTTTATTTTACTATTTTCCTTCTATTTTCCCATATTTAATCATACTTTCAACTTACACTTGGTGCAAAAAAATAGAAAATTGCTCAAAATTCTATCTTTCAGTGCCCTTACATAACTTCTTGATGAAAAAAAGTGGCCGTTACGCGATTATAAAGTCAATGACAAATGGAATTGATTAAGGTATGAGAATCGTTGCCCAAAATATGATCCGATGAAGTTTGCTTTTCAATAGTGGAGGAGCTTTAAAGCTCTCATGGTGCTCTTTTCCTTGACCAATCAAAGCTTTCATAGTCAAACCACCCGGTTATTAACCCGAAAATGAAGTATCTTGGGGTGTGTTTATTTTTACGAACATGATTTCCATGAAACAGTTTTCCAAAATTCCAAGTGTTTTATTCACTGCAATACGATAATCACCTAAAATGATATTATAGTCAAGGTAAACAATCGTTTTGAGGAAAATAATTTCTCCATCACAGAACAAAGAAATTGCTTTCTAAAGTTCTTTTTCCACATACATGCTCACACATAATGGAGAACCATTCACATGTGAAGTTTTGTGACTATTGAGAGATTTGGTTTGTTAATTATTTACATTTTCTACATGGTCCTATCTTATATCTATTTTACAAACTATTGCATGTATTATGTGATGTACGCGGGTTACGAGAAACCCTACTCTATTGCTCACACATCCCCACCCCAATCCTCGAAAAGGTAGAGAATCAAACTCCTCACCTCCTCTTTCCCAAGTGGGAAGGGTGGACACTAGGGTAACACCTAGTAGTTGCATCTTCTACCTTTTTGGCATCCCTTTTTAGGTTTATTTATTTTAATAAAAAGAATGACTACACACTTAATATGTTAATAATATTTTAGATAAAGATTCTGATATCATCTTAGTATTTTTATTAGAATAAAACTTATAAGTATAATAGAGAGAATGATTATTTAAAAGTAAGATCTAAATATCCCAAAAAAAAAAAAAAATCATCTCACTTTGAATACACTGCCAAACACCTGAAAACCAGCCATGTTCTTTAGAAATACTTTTTTACGGAAAACATTTTCCTTTGTTAAGTTTTCCACAAACAAACACACTCTTAATTAGCAATATTGTCAATTAGATAACTAAAATTAATTAGAGAAGGCAATCTGAACGATGGATCCCCCTTTTAAATTAGCAAAACATTGATAATTATAGGTTACCTAAACAAGCTAACAATTTAAATTCCGAAAATGATTTCGCAATCAAATAGTATTCTACCACAACCTTCCTTTCTTCTTTCTTTTTTTAATTCTGTGTTTCGATTAGATTAATTTGCACTTAGAGTTGACTCACAATCTCCATGAACTCTTGAAAATTGTAATAAAAAAAAAAATTCTCTACTAAATTGGGTAAGTTGTTGAAGGAGTATAAACTAACTTTTTTTACTCTTACTTAATAAGCCAATCCAGCCACTTTTCTTTCCATTCTATGTGGTTTTTTCTCTCAACAAAGTCTCGTCTTCCTTTGCTGAGTTCTTGTACCATTCCGCACTCAATCATCTGACAGTGACAGTGGTGGGGCAAGCATGAAAGTGACTAAAGCAAATAATATTTTTGTTTCAATAAGATTTAATTGTTACGAAAAGTAAAATATAGGTTTTTTTAGTGGAATAAAATATAAAATCAAACAAACTAGCTCGTTGTTACCAGAACAATATATCCAATTCTATCTATGGCTTATTTTATTAAGTGAAAGTATTGCTCTCAATAAATAAATTCTCAATGATTGGAACCGAAGCGGCATTCACGAAATTTAGGTTAGGCGAGGGTGTCACTACCCTCACTTGTGGCCAGCGACTCCCACCAACCATCACCAAAGCCCCAAAACGGTAGAGGGAAATAGGAAACATAGGAAACATTAAAAAAAAAAAAAAATCAAAAGATTTAAAAAAAATATATTCCAAAAAATTCAATGTCAGGTGTCGACTATGTTACGTAGGATCACTAGTGTCTACGTTAGCAATTTCCTGTAAAAATAGCCAAAAAGACCATATTAACAAATAACAAAAAAATTATGATTAAATCAATTAAATTGAAAAGTTTAGTATTGAATTAATCGCCGTATGATAGTTTTGAGACTATTGGATAATTTTCCAAATTAAAAATACCATTTACCTTTAAAATCATGTTTTATTATTTACATTATTGATTGGTATCATAAGTGGGTATGATGGTATCTGAGTTGATATAAGGTGTTGTATGATGTTAGTTGGGGGCCAAAAGCTTATCCATTCCCAAGACAGACAAAATCCTTAACAGATGGAGAGTTCGACATGTCTTTGAGATTTTCTGGTGGCAGGATGGTTAGTTCGACTTGTATCAAACTTTGAGGAAGAGTCCAATCTCGTACTATCAATCTTTTCAGAAGTCCACAACCATTTCAACTGTGAGAGGATCAGTTGGGTTAGGCTAAACACAAATTTACTATTTTCTTTTGGATAGGCAAGATGGCGAGAAAAGACGGATCACATCATTGACACTCTAAATGTGATCATAGAAAGTTAGCACACCTACTATAGAATGTTCAATTTAATCTATAACCATTACTTATTAGAGTGATCCTATGGACGATGCCCCTCTACAAATGGCACTCATTGAATCTTAGTCCAATCTTGTACTATCAATCTTTTCAGAAGTCCACAACCATTGTAACTGTGAGAGGATTGGTTGGGTTAGGCTAAACACAAATTTACTATTTTCTTTTGGATAGGCAAGATGGAGGGAAAAGACGGATCACATCATTGACCCTCTAAATGTGATCATAGAAAGTTAGCAAACCTACTATAGAATGTTCAATTTAATCTATAACCATTACTTATTAGAGTAATCCTATGGACAATGCCCCTCTACAAATGGCATTCAATGAATCTTAATTTACTTCGATTTGAGTCTTTGACATGATCGATAACAACATCGCTCAAAAGAGATTATTTTCTTTCGCACCAGAATTTTGTTTATTATCCGTCTTAATCGTCAATGCTACTAACTATTAAAAATTCCTACTAAAAAATTTTAAGTGATTAGATAGGAACTAAGGAAATGAATATGAGAAAATGAACAAAGGCGTGGCATAATCTCTCACTCTCTCTTTCTCTCGATTCACTGATGTGGCATCATAGTAGTGCCACGTGTTGGAATTTTTCCCATTTTAGAATTGCCACATCAGCAATTTAACGATGCTAATAACACATTGTTGACACCTAAAATTCTGATTAGGTTATTAATTAGGCTTTAATTTCTTTAATTTTTCCTTTTTAGATAAAAAATCAATAAAAACAAAAGAAAACAAAAAATTGGCAGCCAGGCCCAGCCCCCACCTTTTTCTCTCCCTTTCGCGGGCCCAAGCCCAGCCTCCTTCTCCTCCAGCCCAGCCCCTCTCTCTTCTCCTCTTCTTCTTCCTTCTTCCCCCTTCTTCCCCCTACGCCTCAACTCACGCAACCTATGGCCGAGGAGGGTAGGCCGACGTCGGCCGGAGATGACAGATCTCAGGCGCCATTAATGGCCGCCTTCAATGCCGAGCACGCTTTGTTGGAGGAGCGAGGATGGGACGCCGGTTCGGCCGTGGGCATTCGTTCGGCGTGCGAAGACCGGCGGCCGAATCCCCGTCGACCGGCCGACCCCTCGCCTATAAATAGCGAGGCACCATCTCCGTCGAAGGACACGGCGAACTCGGAGATCTTCCCTTGAGAGACTTCGGGAGAATCAACGAGCGAGCACGCGAGAAATCGGGTCGCAAAGCTCGATCGACCTCCCACCGAGACTTCGGGAGGCCGGCGACAAGCGAGCCCGAAGGGGAGAGATCCGAGCGTGTGGAGGTCGAGTAAGAGAGAAATCGGAGAGGAGGGCCAGATCCGGAGAAGCTGAGGCCGTAGAAAGTCGAAGTCGGAGAGAGGAGGTTCCGGAGGACCAGATCTGAGAAGCCGAGACCCCCCGCCGAGCCGTGTCGCGATCGATCCGCCGACGCCACGCCAGATCTAGGAGCTACGGGGCCGACGTCGCTACCTCCTATCACCGCCACCGTTCGCCACCTCGTCATAGACAGGTAACGGTAACCATCACCACCGCCGGCCGTGTCGCCGCCGTCGCATCTTCCCCTTTTCGAACGGTGCTGCCACTGAAACCCCCATCACAGACCCATTGCCGGTCGTCCTCGCTCCTCCTCATGAGCGGATCGTCGTCGCCGTTGCCGTCGCCGCCATCATCGCCGTCTAGTTCGTCGTCACCGCCGTCGCCACCGTCTGCCCGGTGATGCCTCGGTCCCTCTCACCAGCGCCGCGAGCAAACGAAGGAGAGAGGAGGCCGAGAACCGGGTCAGTTCGCGGGTCCTTTCGACCCGGTTCCTCCGTTTCCGGGTAGGGTTTCCCCGGGTCGAACTTGCACTCGTCGGGCCGGTTTCTGAACTCGGGCCGGGCATCCTTTTTTATAGGCCCAATTCCGTGTGTGTGTGTGGGCTGAGTTTTTAAGAAAAAAAGCAAAAAATCCGAGTCGGGCCCGCGTTGCGGGCCCGTCCTCATTCGGATCGCCGGCCCGGGTCGGACCCAGCCCACGGATCCGACCCGGGTTGGCTTTTTATTATTTTATGTAATATTTTAATTAAAAAAGAAAATTCAAAAATAATTTATTTTCAAAAAAAATATTAAAAATGTTTTAATTTCCAGAAAATCGAAAAATATTTTAAAAATGTTGAAAATGTTTTATTTTCTAAAAAATCGAGAAAAATCAAAAAATAATTTATTTTCCAAAAATATTAAAAATATTTAAAAATATTTTATTTTCCGAAAAATCAAAAAATCAAAAATATTTCATATTTTCCAAAAATACCAAAAATCCAAAAAGAAGCCAAAAATTCATGAAAAAGCCAAAAAATTCAGAAAAAGCCAAAAAGACTTGTATTTTTCCAAAAATACCAAAAAAAAAAAATCCCTTTTGTGTCTAAAAAAAAATTAGAAAATGACAAAAAAAAAAATGTTTTTCCTCCCAAAAATGCATGAAAAATCCTCGAGCATCAAAAAAAATCCTCAAGATTTAAACAAGATTTAGGTACCGAAAGGGCATTAGTGATTAACTAGTGTAATCAAGTCCCCGATCCTAATTTCTCTCAGTTACGCAGAGTGAGTATTTCTCCCGATACTTCACTTGGGTTTCTAATCAACCCATCCCAAATCGATTAGTGGCGACTCCATTTTAAAAATTAATTTACGGGTTAAAAACTCGACTATTAAAGTCGTGAATTGGTGGACTTGGGAGAGTCCGGGCATAACTAATTTCAGCCGAGCCATTAGCCTCCTTAGGCGCCCGTACCCGATGCGGGCGCCAAAAAAAAAAAAAAAAAAAAAAGAGGTCGCGACAGCTTGGCGACTCCGCTGGGGAATTTGAGGACTTAGGCCATTCTTGTCTTGTTTAAATTCTTTACTGACTTGTTTTTGTTTTTTCTTTATGCAGGTTAGTAGCTTAGAAATTTATTTTAATTTCGCTTAAAATAGATTATCTTGTGATTATAAATTGCTATGCATGCTTTACTGTTTTAACACTACACGTGGCACACACAACCCGGCCGCCGGACCTGGGCCGCCATAGGATTTTTAGGATGGTGTTAAGAAAGATACGACCTCGAACGCGAGACTGCGATGTAGAGGTTGCCTTTCTTTTCCCCAAATTTCTTAGCCGAGATTAAGGGGGTATGCTGCTAACGCGAGACTGCGACGGGCGGATACCCTTTTAATTTCATCAAGCCTTCTGAGTTAGAAATCGAGCCGCACATCCCATCTGTATGTCTTTGTACTTGCCATTTTATTTAAAAGTAAAGTGATTTCTTTATTTTTACTCGCTTTTCGGCTCATGGCAAAATAGGGTCGGGTTGTGTATTCCCCGTTCTTATATGCGATGGGAAGAATTGATATCCAGTTCATTCCTACCCCAAAGGAAGAGCTTCTCAGATGGTGGAAGCAGTTAGATCAGCCCGGCCAAGAGTGCGTCAAAGCAAGAATCGGTCATCTCCTCCCATTGCTCCAAATCAATATCCACTCTGGGATCATGCAAGCACTACCACATTTCTGGTGCCCTGAAACATCCACCTTCATGTTCGGTAAATTTGAACTGACTCCAACTTTGGAAGAGTACAGTCTCGCCATAGGAATGCCCCTGGGAAGCGAGCTTGCCAAACCACCAATCGGCATTGACCCTGTGGTTAGTCTATCACGATTTCTAAAAAACCATTCGGTAAGAGAAATTGTTCAAGCCAACAACAATGCTTTTCCGCTATCATCTTTAACTCGAATGCTTTGAAAAACAGTCAATGGCCCAAAAAGCCAAGATTTTCCTCTTAGCATTCTTTGGTTTTATTATCTTTCCCCATCGAAAGAATGCTATAAATCCTTCAATCACATGGGTGATAAATCAAGTCATTTTTGGAACAGGATATGTGAACATGATTTTAGCCGAAACGTTTTTATCCCTTAATCGTTTTAAAGAAAAGAAAGAAAAAATCATGAGGGCCGCTCCAGAAATTTTACAAATGTGGTTCTTTTCCCATATCAAAGGATTTGGGCACCTCATGCAAATATTTGAAATCAACGAGTTTAAACACCCATTACAAAAGTTTCAAACCTTGGAAAAATATTCTCCCAATGAAGAGTATTCTCGGTGGATTAACTTGCTAAAAAACCCGGTCCCTGAGACATTCCTATGGCGAGCTAAATGGTTCTTTGCAGGAGAGGCACGCTTTGCGCTTAATTATTACAACCCCATCCCGTTGCTGGGCCTCTCCGGAGCTACCTCATATTATCCATATAGAGTGGCTCGTCAGTACAGGGTCCTCCAAGAAATCCCACCACCGCTCAAATCAGGATTGTTCCGAATCTTTTTCACCCGTACAGACTACAACTACTTGGAGGAGATCCGCATAATTCAGAACGCATGGAGTAGATGTCACACCGAAAATATCGTCGTGCCCCGAGGAGGTTAAAAGGACAAGAAAAAGTTCATCATGCATCAACATTCTACATCCTCAACCATATAATTCCCAAGGAGCTACAACCAGTAATCCCCGATGTAGTTGATAAACTTACCCTGCAAGGGCGAATCGAATCTCTTGAAAAGAGCTTGGAGACCAAAGGGAGACACGTATCGAAGCTAGTACGAAGAAGCAAGCGGCTTCATAAGACGGAACTTCCCATCGCATATAAAAATGGGCAGCGGGACTTTTTAATGTGAATATTTCTAAATGTGAATATCTAGGGTCGTTCTGACTTGTGTAAAAAGCCCTTTCGGCATTGTATAAATCTCCTGTTAATAAATAAGAATGACTTGACCCTTGCCATGAGCCAGTTTTCCATGTGTTTTCCTTGTGTTTTCCTTGCTTACGTTTTCTCCATTTTCTGTGACCAGGTAATCACATCATAGTCATATTCGCCAAATCTAAAAGCTAGAATGGTGAAGAAAATGTACCAAGCCGTGTCGAGATTATGGAAAGTGAAATGAAGCAAGTCTTCAATGTGCTTCAACAACTCTCAAAGCAGATAGATTCCATCCAAGGCAAATTAGCTCCCGCCCTCAATCGAAGTATTGTTACCGCAATCGTCTACCCGAGGTGATCAAGGAAGAGATACCGATGATAACATGCCCGAATTGGAGGATGATACGCACCAAATCATAGTTGAGAAAGCAAAGCCCAACAGTTTGTCTAAGACTGAACATGACAAACGCCTTGAGAAACTTGAAGAAAGGCTAAAACAATTGCAAGGCCTCCAAGATCCTACTCCAGCAGACCTCTCCATCTACTCCAAGGTCAAAATGCCGGAAAAATTCAAAATGCCCGAGTTCGAAAAATACGATGGCACGACTTGCCCAAGGGCTCATTTGCAAATGTACTTGGTTCGAATGACCCAGTACATTAATAATGTGCCTCTAATGATCCAGTTGTTCCAGTCAAGTTTAGTAGGTCCCGCCCTGAGGTGGTACATTACGAAAAATATAAACCTCCTCGAAACATGGAGTGAAGCAAGTGAGGCATTCCTCAAGCAGTACAAGTTCATAATGGATATTACCCCTTCTCGTGAAGATCTCGAGCGCACGGAAAAGAAAAAGCATGAATCTTTCAAAGAATATGCTATTAGATGGAGGAATCTAGCCGCCCAGATCAGTCCCGAACCAACTGATTTTGAATTAAGAAAAATGTTCATCAAAACCCTCCCCTATGAATACCGCAACCGAATGGTGACTACGATCGCTGAATCATTCAATCAACTCATTCCAGTAGGAGAGCAGATTGAGATAGGATTAAGGGATGGGGTTCACCGAACCCGCACTGTCGCCGAAAGGCTCAACCTGAAAAAGACAAAGAACCCCGGGTAGATGTTAATGCAACCTACACCGCAAATACCGGTCACCTCCCGACCGTTCAGACAGGCACAGGCCAACAACAGACCACTAGTCGTCAACCACCCCAGCGTTATAACAACAGAAGACAATTCACTCCGCTCCCTGGATCTCTATCACAGGTTTTGGCAATCCTCCGGAACAAAAACCTCCTCTCAATTGAGCCAAAACGACCCAACGCCGAAAGCTTCTCCAGTATGACCCGTCCAAAAATGTGACTATCACATGGGAGAAGTAGGCCACTCAACCGACGAGTGTTTCATCCTTAAGCATCGGATCCGAACTTGCTAGATACTAAGGCATTCTCATTCCAAACCGCAAAGCCAAATGTTCAAAGCAATCCGCTCCCCGATCATGCCGACAAAGTAAACGCGATATTCGGTTACGAAGCCCCAAATCGAAATGTCAATGCACATATTGTTGACATCTATCGAGGGCTAATAGAAACCGGGTATTATTCGGGCGATGAAATACCACCCTCGGAACAATGAAGGAAAGGGTATCAAAAATGATAGAGGCGGAATAATTGTGTACGTTGGCCACACCGGCATGGTCTCCACTATATCGCAAGTCGTCATCAATTGGGATGAAGAATTTGCCACACTAAACGAAAAGAGAGAGAATAAGGATTCCACCCCACTTGAGGGCGTCTTTGAAGGGAAAGGAGCCATAGTTCAAGCATCGACAACAGAAGCGGCTATAGTCATTGAGATCCCCCAACCCTACAAATACGAAGGCAACAATGCAAAGTACCATGGTCTTACAACCTCGACGTTGGCTTAGTCACGAGATCCGGGCGAACCTATGCTCGAGCCAATACACAAACCCGCCAAGCCCGTCACCGACGAAGAAGCCAAGGAGTTTTTGGCCGTGGTCAAAGCGAGCGAGTACAACGTGGTGGAACAATTACGGAAATCACCAGCACAAATCTCTTTGCTGGAATTACTTCAGACATCTGTCAAGCACCAGAAATCCCTCATGAAGGTACTAAGTGAAGTACATGTCCCTGAAACGATTGAACATGACAAACTCGAGGAGTTTGTTAGTACCATCCTTCTAAAAGATCAAATGGCATTTTCGATGAAAGAGATCCCCGAGGAGGGTAGAGGACACACCAAAGGCCTCTACATATCAGTCAAGTGCAACGCATCTCACGTCGCTCGAGTACTGATTGACAATGGATCTGCTCTTAACATATGTCCACTAGCAACACTCTGTCGTCTTAAAATAGAGACATCACGAATCCAGACACCCAAGACTTCCGTTCGAGCATTCGATGGAACAAAGAAGGAAACAGTGGGAGAGATCGAGCTTGACGTTCAAATAGGACCAACCATATTCAAAATTTTGTTCCAGGTGATGGATATCCCTACTGCATTCAATTTCCTCTTAGGCCGCCCATGGATCCACGTCGCTGGAGCAGTACCTTCAAGCCTTCACCAAAATGTAAAGTTCGTGATTGGAGGAAAACTGATCACGATCCGCGGAGAAGAAGATCACCGCATCTACCATGAGACGGCCATCCCTTATGTTGAACCCGGTGACAAAAATGAATCCAAATATCAATCGTTCGAGCTTGTGTCTACTATACACGAAACTCGAGGGACTCCATCCCTTGTCCCCGAAATATCAAGCACCGCAATCATGGTAGGGAAAATCATGACTGGATACGGTTTTATCCGGGTCAAGGGCTCGGCGGGGAAACCAAGGCATCCGCGAGCCTATCAAAGCCTTGAGGAGACCTCACACCATCGGTTTAGGATATCGGGAGCAATACCGTGAAGGAAAAGCAAAAAGAAGATCGGCCTTGTATACCCTCGCCTTGAGGAAACCTTCCCGTGCCCCGCGAAGATGATGCATGAGGAAGAAGAAATGATCGGCGTTCCAAAACAATTCAACCATGAAAGCATGAAGTTTCCCATTTATTTGGGCATGGGTCAAAAGAGCATAACTCAGCCCGTACTTACAAAGAAAGAGGGACCAGATGACGTGACCACCATGTTTGGGGACCTTTTCGTAGGTGCTATTGAGGAGGAACAGCTAGAAGAAACAGGCGATAACTTTTCATTCACCCAGCTTCAGCGTCAAGTCAATGAACTACGCGATAGCATATACCACTTGACAGAAAATTTTGTCCAAGCTGCCCGTACATTCCGCTCTCGTCACAATGAGGAGTTGGTAGCCAAAGTAAGTGAAGAAGACCCTACTGACACAATCTGGCAAGGAGCTCGGCTACCACAGTCCTCAAGAAGCACGCGGTCATATTCGCCTCTTCCTAAATCGATGGTCACTATTTTCCCCATCCTCCTAGAGCAAGGAATAATCTCTAGGGAACTGAGGCGTCCTACTCCGGAGTACTTCCTTGATTATGATCCATCCAAGTACTTTGTGACTATCATTCGGGGAATTAGGACACTCGCTAGATGACTCTGTACCATCCCGAGAGACAAGATTCAGGATCTTTTGGATGCTGGGGTATTCACGTTCCGCTCCCCGTGGCTATGTTATGGCAAAAATGACCTTCTCGTGGTACCTAGCACCCATACCATGCTCCATGAGCATGCTAAGGAAGCACATAGAGGAAAGGCAATCATGGACACTTTGGGCCAACCAAGTGGTAAATTCGACTATTATGTCAACTATTCAATTCCCCAAGGTTTCTATGACCATCATCAGCGCATCGTCCCTGATGGATGGGGAGGCATGGACGATCTGAAATTCACAAAGTTGGGAGTACAAGGAGGCGTGACTGGTGACTGGTATGAAGACTTCTTCGTGGGCGCTATCAACGAAGGACCGTCAGGGGAAATGGGTGCAGGCCCGCTCGAGTAGAACCCTTTTTTAATTCCTTTGCATACTCCCCTACGTGGGAGCCCGTACATATTTCTTAAAGTCTGGCTTGTTTTCAACATCAGTTCCACTCAAGGAACTATTTTTTGAAATCACCTTGTAAATCCGTCTACTAATAAATAAAGTTGAAAACATTTTGAGGGCATGAGGAGACACACCAAACCGGCCCGTTGATGATAGCCAGCCGTCAAATGAAAGAAGAAATCTGAGGCCCGGGTCTCCTCATGTTTCCTTGTCCTAAATCTTCAAGAACAATTTATCACCTTTTCAAAAGAAAGAAGCATTCATGCTGTTAGCCTTATTTGTTCCCTTAGCCTATTTACTCTATGACACAGAATAATCTAGCGGCAAAGGCGAGGGTATGGGAACGGTCCAAACCAACGTCATGGATAGCCATGATAGCGCTTCGATAGCTCGATGATGACTTTGATAATTTCGATGAAATTCAACGAGACTGGGAGCGTCATGAAGAAGCAAGGCCCTCTACCACTGAAGACACCGTAACTGTCAATTTAGGCAGCACAGAAGATCCAAGAGAGATAAAGATTGGCGCCAGCCTTCCTGAAGAAGAAGCTGCAGATCTGATTGCTCTTTTAAAGAGGTATCAAGACGTATTCGCATGGTCATATACGGATATGCCAGGCCTTGATCCAATGATCGTGGAGCATAGTTTACCAACCAACCCTGATATGGCCCCCAAGAAGCAACGGCTAAGAAGAACCAAGCCAGAATTGTCAAAAAAGATTGAAGAAGAGGTAATGAAGCTCCTCGAAGTGGGTTTCCTTGAAGTCTCGCGATACCCCAGCTGGGTAGCAAACATTGTGCCAGTGAAGAAGAAGGATGGTCGAATACGTGTTTGTGTCGACTATCGTGACTTGAACAAAGCAAGCCCGAAAGATGATTTCCCATTACCCCATATAGATGTTCTGGTAGATAGTACTGCAGGGTTCAAACTATTCTCTTTTATGGATGGATTCTCGGGATACAACCAAATAAAGATGAAGGAGGAAGACAAGGAAAAAACGGCGTTCATTACTCCATGGGGAACTTTCCATTATAAAGTCATGCCTTTTGGCCTAAAAAATGCTGGAGCAACTTACCAGCGAGCCATGGTCACCCTTTTCCATGACATGATGCACAAAGAAATTGAAGTATATGTCGATGACATGATCGCTAAAACCAAACATGGAGAAAACCATGTGAAGACCCTAGAGAAACTATTTGAGCGACTTCGCCGCTTTAAGTTGCGATTGAATCCAAATAAATGTGTGTTCGGGGCAACTTCGGCAAATTACTTGGATTCATTGTGAGCTGTAAAGGGATAGAAGTGGACCCGTCAAAAACTAAAGCAATATTTGAGATACCTCCTCCCTCAACTGTAAAAGAAGTCCGGAGTCTCCTGGGAAGATTAAATTACATTGCGCGATTCATTTCCCAGCTTTCCGAAACTGCAAAGCCTTTCTTTAAACTTCTCAAGAAAGATGCACAAATCAAATGGGATGATGACTGCCGGCTGGCGTTTGAAAATTTAAAGCAATACCTGATGAAACCCCCTGTTTTAGTACCCCCTACTCCAGGACACCCTTTGACCCTCTACCTTACCATCAACAAGTGAATCCCTAGGTGCAATGTTGGCACGAAAGGACCCCATGATGGGAGGGAGCGAGCCATTTACTATTTGAGTAAAAAGTTCACCACGTCGAACAAAACTACTCCAAGTCGAAAAACATGCGCCGCATTGGTATGGGTGTTGCACAGACTCCGGCAGTATACCTTGCATTACCAAACATTCCTTGTAACTGAGAGTGACCCAATCAAGTATTTGCTCGGTTGCCCGGCCTTGGTGGGAAAATTGGCCAAATGGCAAATCCTGATCTCGGAATTCGACATTCAAGTGATGTCGCAAAAATCAGTTAAAGGTCGGGTGATTGCTGATATGTTAGCAGATTGCCCTAAAGAAGTATGCGAGGATCATTCCCCAGACGACCGAATTTCAACAAGAGAGAAGAGGACACATGGACTATGTTCTTCGACGGAGCTGTAAATTTGTCGTGTTCGAGCACCGGGAAGCGGTCTTGATATCCCCAAATGGGCAACATTATCCTGTGGCTGCAAAATTGATGTTTCCATGCACCAACAATATAGCCGAATATGAAGCATGCATCCTCGGCCTACAAGCGGCTATTGGAATGGAGGTGTCAAAACTAAAAGTGTTCGGTGACTCCACCTTAATTATCCTTCAGACTGTGGGTGAGTGGAAGACAAGAGACGCCAAACTAGTGCCTTATCACAACTATTTGGAAGAACTGGTAGGAGAATTCCAAGAAGTCTCGTTTGAATACCTACCTAGGATTCATAACCAGTTTGCTGATGCACTAGCAACACTATCATCTATGTTGCAAGTAACGAAAGGGTTAGAAGTAGAGCCTTTGAAGATTGAAGTCCTGACAAGACAGGCCCATTGCATGACTATAATCAAGAGCCCGACGGGAAACCCTGGTATTATGACATCATGAGGTACGTCCAGAAGCAGGAATTCCCTAAAGAAAGCACTCCCTCTGATCGAAAATACCTAATGAAAATGGCTTCGAGGTTTTTCGTCAGCGGTGAAAATTTGTACAAAAGATCATATAACTCGCCCTCGCTAAGGTGTGTGGATGCAAATGAAGCCACACAAATAATGCAAGAAATACATGGGGAGTATGTGGCCCTCACATGAATGGACATATGTTGGCCAAGAAAATAATGAGATTGGGTTATTACCGGTTCCCCTTAGAGAGTGATTGTGCTCGGCATGTGCGAAGCCGTCATCGTTGTCGATTCACGGGGACAAGATAAATGTTCCTCCAACCGAATTGCATCGCTTATCGAGCCGTGGCCATTTTCAATGTGGGGCATTGATGTAATTGGCCCAATCAATCCGAAGGCGTCAAATGGGCACCGATTCATTTTGGTCGCAATCGACTACTTCTCAAAATGGATCGAGGCCGCATCCTATGCAAGCGTAACTGCACGAAACGTTATGAAGTTCATCAAACGTGACATAATTGCCCGTTATGGTGTACCAGAAGCTATCGTCACCGACAATGGGTCAAACCTGAACAACAAGTTGATTGATCAATTATTTTCTGAGTTCAAAATCCAACGTCTGAACTCGTCCCCTTATCGTCCACAAATGAATGGAGCCGTGGAAGCCGCCAACAAGAACATCAAGAGAATCCTATCCAAGACAGCTGAAAACTACCGCGACGGCATGAGAGGTTACCCTTCGCACTAACAAAGATATCGAACTTCGATTCGAACTTCCACCGGGCAACGCCTTTTTCCTTGGTTTACGGCATGGAGGCGGTTTTGCCCGTAGAAGTAGAAATCCCTTCCTCGCGAATTTTATCCCAAGCGGGGATTGTCCAAAGAAGAATGGACACAACAAAGGCTTGAGCAACTGAATATGATCGACGAAAAACGACTGAAAGCACTCTGTCATGGTCAGTGTTACCAGCAGAGGGTAGCCCGATCGTTCAATCAAAAGGTGCGACCCAAGCACTTTGAGGTAAACGAGCTAGTCTTGAGAAAGATACTACCAATCTTTCCAGAGCCTGGAGGCAAGTTCGCCCCAAATTACAAGGGTCCCTATGTAATAAAGAAGATACTTCCCGGAGGAGCCTTGATTCCTCGACGAGATGGATGGGCAAGAATTTTCTAAACCAGCTTAATTCCGATCTTTGTGAAAAAGTACTACCCTTGAAAGATGTTCATTGTCCGGCACTACCAAGCATTTCCCTATCATAATGAAAATGCCTATGCACCTTTATATATGAGTGATGTGTTTACACCATCATAAAAAACGTGTGTTTGGGTTGACTCAATGAAGAAAAATGAATGGTAATCATCAGCACTTAAGGAAATGTTGAAAATCAAGTAGCAAACTCGATGTCATAACTTGAGCAAATCGACATTACCCAGGCAAACTCGTAAGAGTAATCCATGTCAATTTTGCCCAACTCGGTGTAAAGGACACGTCATTCAAGAACCGGTCTGTTTAGAAGGAACCTTCTGTCCCAGTCAGCAATCTTAGAATCTGGAAGCTTCACTTTTTGTTCAGATGCAGGCTCTCGCAAGAAGTAGTTGCCATTAGAGAAATTAGAGGTTTTGATTGTCCATATCAGATTCCATAGAAGCTTGAAGTACATGACTTAACTCAATGCTACTAATGGTCATATGGTCAAAGACAGAATTCCACAGAAGGAAGGCGTTGCAAATCATCAATCATGTACACAAAAATACACAAGCGAGGAGGGCCAATCAAAAGAGACATTGAACTATGTCGACAACAAAAGGCTGTCATTGACATTCAAATATCCCTAGGAGTCAGCAAACATAAACTCTGGGGAAGAGTAATTTGGTATCGTTTCCAAAACTCCTAGTATCTGAACTCACTTTTGACATATTTTCTTCTATTGACAGGAAGCATAGGATTCAAGAAGCAAGCTTAATGATTAATTTGGACAAATCAAATGACCCATATTGATTTACCTAACTGGGTATGAAAGGACGTGACGTCCAGGAACCGAGTCGATTAAATGAAAAAACCGCGCCCTATGAACACCGTCGGCGCCTTTAGCCGAGTGGTATCCGGGAAGAAGCGAAAAGGTCCGAAGTCGGGGGTTCGAATCCCCGACGCGGCAGTTAGCCGCTTGGAAAAAATAATAAAAAATTTTTTGCTTCTCTTGCACTTGCAAATTATGAGAGAGCAGGTGACCGAACGAAGCAAAAGACATAGGACTTCGTGTCCCACTTGCACTTCAGGTCCATCCAATCCAGTGAAGAGTAATGTTGTATCACTTCCAAGTTATCCGACTCTTGAAAGAGCTTCGACTAACATGATCCCTTTTATCTTTGTGGATCACTTGACCGTAAAAAAAAGCGGATAACCAATCAAGGAAAGACATGTCAAACTCTGATAAGCTCTCCTAAGTGAAATGACGTCCTGAGTAATCACCAAAGCAAATGACAGAAAATCTTCAGGCCTCAACTCACATTTGATTTTGGCCAAACTAATTTATCTACTTGTATATCTTCTCTTCTGCAGGGGCAAAAGCAGAGATGCTCGATCAAATTCCCTATCATTGGCTAATCATTCATGTGTCATATCCCTAATCAATAGGGACAACCATCGATGTCCATTCGCGAATAACCCTTTTGATGTTCAAAATCTAACATATTTGGAAACACCATTATGTTAGCCCCTAAAGTTGTCAATAGGGTCTTTTTTGAGTCAAAACCATTCATTTGTTTTGAAAAATTCAAACTCCATCATATTCGAAATGTTGCATGTCGTTTCCAGATGAATTCTGCATGATAATTTTGCCTGTCTAGGTCACTGATTCCACTAAGGATTATTAGAATAGACAGCTAAGTGAAGAATACAAGATCAATTGAGCATGCTGGATGAGGCACGTCGAATGATGAAAGGCAAGCTATATCCTACACACAGTCCCCCATCTATACACTTGTGAGATGAGTGCGAAGATTCCATGGCTGCAGGGGTAAAGAGTTCTCTCGCGAATGGTACGATAACCAAAACGGTGAGAGGCATTT
Organism: Eucalyptus brandiana; assembly: GCA_014182725.1. NCBI lineage: Eukaryota > Viridiplantae > Streptophyta > Magnoliopsida > Myrtales > Myrtaceae > Eucalyptus > Eucalyptus brandiana. Next base: position 13,715,599 of record CM024675.1, read on the forward strand.
CATTGCTCACCCCTTTGAGCTCCTTACACTGGTGAAGTTTCTGTCCTACCCCGTCAAAGAACCACCCTACACTGGGGCAAGTTGAAGGCAAGTCAACATCACGAGGTGAGAAAAGGGATATGAATTCTCTTGCTTGCACTTGCATCAATCTTTGAGTGTCTTTATTGCATATGAACACTCGCGTTAATTTAAGTGCCCTAGAGTCATGAAGAGCAATTCTTTCTTTACGCACTTGTATCTATTGTACAACCCAATTGAGTCTGTAAATTCACCCTCACATGGAGGCAAAGCAGAAGCTGCTGCCACTCGAGCAGCATAATCGGAAATACCAGAAGACTCAATAAGTCTAACGAAGGCATTCGCTTGAACTTGTCAAGATCAGTTCCTCAAGCAACAAGGACAAAAACTAGGGCATAAAAAGCAGTGTACCTGGTAAAAGCAAGGTCAATGCCTATGAATGAAAAATTGAGAAATAGGGGCATAAAAAAACAGTGTGCCTGGTAAAAGCAAGGCCAATGCCCCCCAGTCAAAAATACAGCCAAGAAAAGTTGTTGTTGAGGTCCATAGAACCTCCATATGACAAGAAAGACTAGTGACAAATACCAAGACAGTCACCAATTCTCACTCTTACATGTGAGCCAAGTCTACGTTACATCCCATTGTAAAAGTCTCTTCAGACTAGGGCACTTCAATTAACGTAGGATTTCATATGTCTATAAACATCGCTCGAAGAAGTACGAGCAAGATTACTCTATCTCTTTTCGCAGAATTCTTGACTTGCAAACCCGGAGATGATCGTGCGTCACTTCATAAGCCTTGACTTTGACGGTCCCATTTGATGAGCCATTGACCAAATCTTCGTCACGCTTTCAACAAAGACCTCTCACATTGGTAAAGTCGTCATCGTTTGCGAAAATACTCGGACCCCCGTTGACGTGATGATAGTGAGATAGTGTGGTCCTTATAAATCCCGCATCAATGGTCGGATAGCCTTCTCCATGAGAGTGAGTGAAAAGTTCTTTCAAACCGAAAGTCCCTCATCTGGCATGCTCAAAGCATCTATATTCCGAATAAATGTTGTCTTTCAAAATCTTCCCCAGTGGAATTTGAATGATACAAAATTGACAAAATTATCATGCATGAATCTCATTTAAAGTCATGAATTTACAGCATGTACAATCATGTGTGCATATTGTGCAAATAGCATACATACTCTCAGAGATCAGAGATATTGCCAGGTAAGCATATTTCTATCCCCATTTGTCTTAAAGTACCTACCACTTGCCGTACTCCCTCTTATCGACACTCGACCATGTACGGGTTGTCCTGCAGTATCGATACTTGTGATCATCCGTATCTCCAAAGAGTTTGAACTCGTGATCATCCAGTACCCCTTCGATACTTGTGATCATCCGGTATCTCCAAAGAGTTTGAACCTGTGATCGTCCAGGTACCCCTTTGATACTTGTGATCATCCAGGTATCCCCAAAGAGTTTGTACCTGTGATCGTCCAGGTACCCCTTCGATACTTGTGATCATCCAAGTATCCCCCAAGAGTTTGTACCTGTGATCGTCCAGGCACCCCTTCGATACTTGTGATCATCCAAGTATCCCCCAAGAGTTTGTACTTGTGATCATCCAAGTACTATCTCCCAACAAACAGATGCCCTAAGAAAGGTCGGCGCATCTCCCGTCAAGGCGACCGAAGAAAGGTTCGGGTCCTAGACAAAACAACTTATTGCTCTAACAGCGACCGAAGAAAGGTTCGGGTCCTGGAAAAGTGATTCCCCGTCAAGGCGACCGAAGAAAGGTTCGGGTCCTGACAAACAACTTATTGCTCTAACAGGCGCGACCGAAGAAAGGTTCGGGTCCTGGAAAAGCAATTCTCCGTCAAGGCGACCGAAGAAAGGTTCGGGTCCTAGACAAACCAACTGATTGTTTTAACGGGCGACCGAAGAATGGTTCGGGTCCTGGAAAAGCAATCTCCTCATGCAAATGTAAAGATGATGCCTTGATACTTGCCAAAGCTTAGGGTTCACACCCTATCTCACTCACTCCCTAAGTAACTACAGTATCTTCTTATCTCGTTTAGGACAATAAGTCCCAAATAAAATCTGCTACATGTGTATAGACAAAATTTAGGTATCATGTTTGTCTTTGAATGCAACCTCTCGCGAACTCACCTTCAAAGAGGGGCAAATGCCGACACCTAAAATTCTGATTAGGTTATTAATTAGGCTTTAATTTCTTTAATTTTTCCTTTTTAGATAAAAAATCAATAAAAACAAAAGAAAACAAAAAATTGGCAGCCAGCCCAAATTTCCCACCTTTTTCTCTCCCTTTCGCGGGCCCAAGCCCAGCCTCCTTCTCCTCCAGCCCCAGCCCCTCTCTCTTCTCCTCTTCTTCTTCCTTCTTCCCCCTTCTTCCCCCTACGCCTCGCAACTCACGCAACCTATGGCCGAGGAGGGTAGGCCGACGTCGGCCGGAGATGACAGATCTCAGGCGCCATTAATGGCCGCCTTCAATGCCGAGCACGCTTTGTTGGAGGAGCGAGGATGGGACGCCGGTTCGGCCGTGGGCATTCGTTCGGCGTGCGAAGACCGGCGGCCGAATCCCCGTCGACCGGCCGACCCCTCGCCTATAAATAGCGAGGCACCATCTCCGTCGAAGGACACGGCGAACTCGGAGATCTTCCCTTGAGAGACTTCAGGGAGAATCAACGAGCGAGCACGCGAGAAATCGGGTCGCAAAGCTCGATCGACCTCCCACCGAGAGACTTCGGGGGAGGCCGGCGACAAGCGAGCCCGAAGGGGAGAGATCCGAGCGTGTGGAGGTCGAGTAAGAGAGAAATCGGAGAGGAGGGCCAGATCCGGAGAAGCTGAGGCCGTAGAAAGTCGAAGTCGGAGAGAGGAGGTTCCGGAGGACCCAGATCCGAGAAGCCGAGACCCCGCCGAGCCGTGTCGCGATCGATCCGCCGACGCCACGCCGGATCTAGGAGCTACGGGGCCGACGCCGCTACCTCCTATCACCGCCACCGTTCGCCACCTCGTCATAGACAGTAACGGTAACCATCACCACCGCCGCCGTGTCGCCGCCGTCGCATCTTCCCTTTTCGAACGGTGCCGCCACCGAAACCCCATCACGAGACCCATTGCCGGTCGTCCTCGCTGTCCTCATGAGCGGATCGTCGTCGCCGTTGCCGTCGCCGCCATCATCGCCGTCTAGTTCGTCGTCACCGCCGTCGCCACCGTCTGCCCGGTGATGCCTCGGTCCCTCTCACCGCCGCGAGCAAACGAAGGAGAGAGGAGGCCGAGAACCGGGCCGGTTCCGGGTCCTTTCGACCCGGTTCCTCCGTTTCCGGGTAGGGTTTCCCCGGGTCGAACTTGCACTCGTCGGGCCGGTTTCTGAACTCGGGCCGGGCATCCTTTTTTATAGGCCCAATTCCGTGTGTGTGTGGGCTGAGTTTTTAAGAAAAAAAGCAAAAAATCCGAGTCGGGCCCGCGTTGCGGGCCGATCCTCATTCGGATCGCCGGCCGGCCGGACCCGGCCCACGGATCCGACCCGGTTGGCTTTTTATTATTTTATGTAATATTTTAATTAAAAAGAAAATTCAAAAATAATTTATTTTCAAAAAAATATTAAAAATGTTTTAATTTCCAAAAAATCGAAAAATATTTTAAAAATGTTGAAAATGTTTTATTTTCTAAAAAATCGAGAAAAATCAAAAAATAATTTATTTTCCAAAAATATTAAAAATATTTAAAAATATTTTATTTTCCGAAAAATCAAAAAATCAAAAATATTTCATATTTTCCAAAAATACCAAAAATCCAAAAAGAAGCCAAAAATTCATGAAAAAGCCAAAAATTCAGAAAAAGCCAAAAAGACTTGTATTTTTCCAAAAATACCAAAAAATCCCTTTTGTGTCTAAAAAAAATTAGAAAATGACAAAAAAAAAAATGTTTTTCCTCCCAAAATGCATGAAAAATCCCTCGAAAGCATCAAAAAAAAAAACTCAAGATTTAAACAAGATTTAGGTACCGAAAGGGCATTAGTGATTAACTAGTGTAATCAAGTCCCCGATCCTAATTTCTCTCCAGTTACGCAGAGTGAGTATTTCTCCCGATACTTCACTTGGGTTTCTAATCAACCCATCCCAAATCGATTAGTGGCGACTCCATTTTAAAAATTAATTTACAGGTTAAAAACTCAGACTATTAAAGTCGTGAATTGGTGGACTTGGGAGAGTCCGGGCATAACTAATTTCAGCCGAGCCATTAGCCTCCTTAGGCGCCCGTACCCGATTGCGGGCGCCGAAAAAAGAGGTCGCGACACACATACAGCAAAAGCACTTGATTATGTAAATTGATAAAATATAGATTATTGAAATTGAGCAATAAGAATTCAAAGGACGGAATCTCACAGAGAGCTAAACTTAGAAGATTAAAGTGATATCTAACTCCTAACAATAACTTAATTCGAAATTATTTTCTAACAAAGTACAATATATTGCAAAATATATGGACCCTAAAAGTATTTGTTGTTCTTTTGAATAGTCAATACTCGGTATGCAATGCCCTAAATGTTTTTTCAGGCTTAAAATAAATCAAAATTAATTTATTACAGTTAATAAAACCTCTGCCTCGTCCGAATTAAGCCCTGTGATTACCCTCAATAATCCTAATTTTTGGGCCCTAAACAAGGCCCTCACTTAACCAACCTTGCTGATAGTTTTATGCTGGATCAAGCCCAAATTTATTACGAGGCCCATAATCTCTTTTAAAACAATACCAATCTTTTTTTTTCTTTTTTTTTCAGTAGAACAAATTACGCACATTTTAGAATATTTATGGTTTTACACTTTAGCTGAAGTATTTTAGTTAATAACTCATTTTATGTTTATTCTTCCGTTGCATATCAATTATCACTCGCACATCGATTAGTTGATGATACACATTAGTGTGCCATTGTCTCGATTTCTCGTTAGACAACCTGAAGTAATAACATAATCCAATTACAAGTCATCAACATTTAATGGTATGGGTGTAAACGGCCAGGCTTACTCATAAGCATGGCCCAAATTTTTTATGCTTGGACACCCCAAGCCCAAATCAAGCCCGAACCTGAAAATGACCGACCTGAAAATTTCGGGCTTGTTCAGCTTGGGCTAGGCCCGAAATTTTTTTTGCAATATATTATATTAAATAAAACATTTCATTGATTCAATACCATATTGAAATAATTAATTCAATAGTATAAAAATATAATTAATTCAGTTGTAAAATTTCATTTTTGCATTTCATGAAAAACCGTCAATCAAAAGTTGTTCCAAAAGTAAGAAATTATATGAAGAAATTCGGATCAGTGGCCCATTTCAGGCTGCACACAATGAAGCTCAACTATCTAGCCCATCACGAAATGTGAAAACGGAATGAGCCCAAAACTATTTGTGCTAAAGACTTCCGGGCCGGCCTTTTGGGCTTTCGGATTTCCAATTTCACTTCACTCTTATTTAAGGGGTCGGTTAACTAGTTAAGCACTTGATTTAGATTAAAAAAATTGTGTGATCAATGAAACTTAATCTATCAACCTTGAAAGTCATGCCCGCCACTTTATGGGTTAGGCCTTATCTAATATACATGGACAAGACAATCAGCATGCATCTCTGGGAATTAATCAAACCAAAATGTGAAAATCCCTTAGACCCAATTCAACTGATTTCTGGATTATCAACTAGGTTCAAGGGTAGGGAATTGAACCAAACTAGAAAGGTCACCGGTTCTTGATTGAACCAATTAAACCAACCGTTTCAGGTCCAATTTGATAAACGATTTATTCTATGTTAATGAGATAATTAAGGAATAAGTTGGTCCGTGCATTACACATGAAGATTATATCCTAAAGTATCCTCTTTTCGATTCGACATTCAATAATTAAAATAGTAGAAAAGGTCTCATCATCGATAATTGGACTATATACCCATCGTTTACCATTTCTTTAGATTTAGGTCATCGTCATCAGCTCAAAAAAGTTGCCATGATCTGTCTTTTGTGTTGGTATCATCTAAGATGATAGTTTGTCTATGTCAACCTAGCACTATGAATTCCCCCATTCAACTGTAATCTTGTCATCATCCAAATGCTGCTTCGTCCTCATAGAAACCATTAAAAAAAAACAAAACCCTAGTTTAAATAAACGTTCAGATGAAAGCTAAAACTCATTGGAAGTGTATGAATATTGGAGATATGTTGTCATCAAGCTGTTGTACGGGTGTTCAGATCATCAAAAATATCGACGTTCGTCGATGATAACATGGCAATTTTCTTGTTGCATCTCAATATTATCAAATAAGAGGAAACAATCTACGATTCAACCGTCTTCAAAGCACATATTCTTGACCGGAGTATGAGGATTTTGTTGGTTGTCCGGTATAGGGATTGATGTCTCCTTGTTGTCCCTCTTTTTATTGCCGAGTGTCTTGTCGTTTCCGGTGCTTGTGGTTGAATTGAACACGCAATTATAATGTATATTCATATTCCTTGAACCGCAACTTTCAGATGAAAACTCTAGAACAAGCCTGTCAGCACATTAGTTGCGTTCTTGAATTTTTTTTAATTTTTCTGGCTTAAACTCATTTGAACTCTGTACCTCAGACAAATGGGTTCAAACCATCTTGTGTCGTAGTATTAGTAATTCATATCAAATCTCCGATTGATTCTCTGTCCGAGTTTGGAGTCAGAACTTTCTGCAACATCGAATTCCACATGCATGCGACATGCATCTGAACTGACATCTTCTTTTGAGTTGAGACGAGCGTGAAGCTGGCTTTACAGGACGTAATTAGTAGACAGAGATCAGACATCGTGGGGTTTAAGTGGTTTGGGACAAAATTGTAAGCAGCTCATGTTGCATTCGAGTCATATGAAAGATGCGAAATATAAGCTAATTAACTTTGTGGTGGAACCTTATTGACGAACCGATGGTTTCTTCTTCTTCTTCTTCTTTTTTATAATTTTCCAGCATATGGACTGCATAAATACAAATCATCTGAACTTGGACAGGATATAAACCAACATGAATTTATGGGATATGATCCTGTGGCCACGTCAAGAATGTAGAACTAATCATTAAGTTAATTGCCCGCGTACAAACAAAGATCAACTACGCCTGATTTTCTCCTGAATTTCAAAAGAACTTCTTCGGTGAAAAGTAAATTACAATAGACTTGATGTTTGTATTGAATGAGGTAATGCCCCAATAATCATTGCAAAGCGCTTTCATGATGATGTGACTCCTTAATCAATCAATATAATTTGGAGTTTTTAAACGATTACAAAGCTAGTAAAATGACATTCACTTGTTTGGCTACTTGTGGCCGTTTGAAAACATCAAGACAAGCAGAACGCCGCACCGTGCGTCCCTCTAATTACATGCCTATCTAGTAAGTAGTGACAAAATAAGCTTCAATTATTACATTAAATTAATTGAATTTCTTATATATTTAACACGATAGTAATCATGGAAGAAGATACTCGACCTTCGATTATCATTTGACAAGGTTTGCTTCGGGAAATCTGAAATATTAGGAAGTAATTTTTGGTACATTGAGAGAAAGCCTCTAAAGTGTTGACACGTGGCCCCTCCCTTAGTTGACACCTAACCAAATTTACTTTTTCCTTTTTCTTTTTATTCTTAGACCATTTCATTTTTTGTATAACTTGCGTCCTTTCAAATTGCATAAATTAAATTAAAGTAATACAATTTGGTAAAAAAAATCATAAAGTGGAACGTGAAAGTCCAAGATTAATTTTTGCTTTGTCATTGTAGAAGGTTGCTTCCTTTCAAAAAAGGCGAAACCAGTAGAACTAAGAACGTGAGTATCCCGTGATTAATTTCTTTTTATTCATTTTTAAATACGTAAGTTAATAAAATCATGACTTACCTGAAAAAAATCCCCACGTGAATTTTTAACTATTAATTATGAGATAAAGAACCATATTCTCCTATCTTTAGTGTTATATGTGTTTATACTAAAACACGAAAGATATATGTGAATCGCTCTCAAGCAATAAAGAGCTAGCTAAATTTCAACCAAATAATTTGCCGTAGGTGGATGAATGTTCCACAAATAAATAAAACCTATTTGCAACATGGATTTGAATGATATGAGATAATCTTTAAAACATACATAACAATAGTTTTATATATAAATACATATATAAATATAGGTAAAGTCCAAAAACTACTAATAAACTAGTGAATGGCCCGACAAAAATTATTACTTCAACATGAGTTAAGATCAGAACAAGGTACGTTACATTTCAAAGAAGCAATTTGAAACTTGCGAACAACTTATGAACATTGAGCAATAAAGCTTTATCAACATTGAACAATAAAGGTGTGAGTGCGAGTGCATTCACTTTCAATTCACCTCCCGAGGCTTCTCTATATATCCCAAAAAAATAATAATAATAATAATAATGGATGGTTGTCTGCTTTGTAATAATCCAACATCTGTAATATACTTATAATCCAGATGGGCAGGGTCCCAAGTAATAATTATTAACTCTTTAGAGAGAGCAAAAGACAAAAAAAAAGTTAGGGTGTTATCGATTCGATTGCTCACTGAAAGCAAAAAATTATGCAAGTGATTAAAGCTTTTAGACTAACCATTTTATTATGGTATCGGAGTCAACTTCTATACTTCTCAAGCCCTAAGTTAATTTTGTATGCATGTTGCTGCCCGTGCTTCGCACATTTTTAGTCTAATTTTGCATATGTAACAGGACATTAACAGCTGTGTCCCAAATTTCTTGAATATGAGATTTGAAATTTTCCCTCTATTTATTAACTTAAGTTTAATAGTCTTTGAATAAGAATAGTGCAATTTGTACTAAAACTAATTTTTAAAATTGATGGCAAATTCCTATTGTTTGTCAAATGAAGGATCCATTTGCTTAAATAATGTATATTTATAAACAGCCACGTTACCCAATACACCATTTATAAACCAATCTTGGTATATTTTGTATTACACTATTTAAAACAGTTGAACATATATTTTCATCCGTCAATTTAAGCTTTCAAACAGTGGAAAAATAGTACTAAAACTTTTATATAGTAAAGAAATAGAAAGTATTTCATTGAAATGTTCTTATTCTTGAATTACTAGATTATGTGAAAATTACTTCTGCACTGGAAATATCATGTCAAGGTATGAACTTACATGCGAGAAGGGGCGCTCAAGTGTTCATCTTTAAACCACTAACATACCACCACCTATCGAGAGACTTTTATATAAATTAGCGGTCATAACACCTAATTTCATATAAAATATTTTTTAGGGCAACTGTTTGTCTCTTCCAACTTCTACATAAAGACTTACATAAAGCCAAAGAAGAACAGGGTTCCCACACGATACCAAATAATTCTATGCAAAAAAACCTTTTTTCTTTCTCATCCAGAAATGGAGAAACTCTCTCAACTTTGTCGCCCATCATCATGATCAAACTCCCTGTCTTGGTCTCATCACAAAACAAGCCCTCCTTTTAGCAAGCACCAACAACAACAAATTAGGAAGAAAGCGAACAGATTTTCTGAAGAGACGGAGACAAAAAGCCCTAAAGTAATTGCCTCGTGATCAAACCCCACGCACTTCTTCCAAAAATGTCAAATTTCACAGGTGAAGAAGGGAGTTTCTCTTCAGGAAACACTGGGGAGGAAGTCCACCAACATGAGAAACAACAGTTGCAAGGCCACCTTCATGGGTCAAACTCGCAACCTTCCAGCACGATCAACGATAGCAGCTCCACCTCGCAGCAACAGCCGGTCAAGAAGAAGAGGAATCTGCCGGGGACACCAGGCAATAAACTCATCCACACCCTTGGAAACTGGTTACATATGTTGCTGATCCTGAATTAGTTGTATGCTTTCTCAAACACGGGAAAGTTATGTTGTGATTCATGAGTGAATGTCAAAATATACTCCTAATTAAAGGTACTTATAAGCATGAAAGGTACCAAAAATAATATGCACAGCAAGCGGTTCAATGAAGGACTGATTTAGCACAAGGGAAAGACCGATCAAGAATGTCGTTAGAAATGAGAACTATTGACTCGATAATGTTTCGTAGGTCTTACTTTTTTATTTCTAACCAATTTGATCAATTTTTAGTATTATTATACAGCAGAAGATCATGTAATATATCTGAGCACTTCTGTATTTTCTTTTAAAGATTCCAAAATAAGCCAAACAATTATTTCAGTACTCTTCCTGCTTTATTCTATCTTTATCCCATTCCTCTAACCACCCATGCCTGCTAATAGTACTATTGCTGCCTTTGTGAAAGAAATTTTCTGTTGACTCAATTTTCTTTCCTATTTATAAAATGTCCTCTTGTTCTTTGGTGATTTATAGACCCAAATGCTGAAGTTGTTGCTCTATCACCGACGACGCTGATGGCGAGGAATCGTTTTGTATGTGAGATCTGCAACAAGGGCTTCCAAAGAGACCAGAACCTTCAGCTGCACAGAAGAGGACACAACCTCCCATGGAAGCTCAGGCAAAGGCAGCCTAACGAGGCCAAGAAGAGGGTCTACATTTGCCCAGAGCCAACGTGTGTGCACCACAACCCAGCTCGTGCTCTCGGAGACCTCACAGGAATCAAGAAGCACTACAGCCGCAAGCACGGCGAGAAGAAGTGGAAGTGTGACAAGTGCTCAAAGAAATACGCAGTGCAGTCTGACTGGAAGGCACACCAGAAGACTTGCGGGACTCGGGAATACAAGTGTGACTGCGGAACCATATTTTCCAGGTTTCCTACTAAACTTCTTTCGTGGATCAATATTACATGTGCTTGCATTGTTTGGTGGATAATCAAGAATTGTTTGAAAGATACATGTACATAAGTACCGGTCTTAATAATGTTAGAGATGTTCTTTAGTCTACACTTGGAATCACTGAAGATATAAGCTAGTGAGAAAAACTAAATCTGACATACTCCCACTTTTGACCCATTTATGGTAGTTTGTTGATTCTTTTGATACCACTTTCATGTCACTTGAAGTTTAATTCTTTAGTATTATCCATAGGATGAAAGGTTTAGCTATGACCAAACAGGGAGATATATATATATCTTCTGTGATTCTAAGTGTAGACTTAAGGAGAGCATCTCTTAACATTATTATGGCCAGTCTTTCATACTCTCACTTTTGACCCATTTATAGTAGTTTGTTGATTCTTTTGATAGACAAGTTTCCCCCTTATATGTTACTTGCAGTTTAATTCTTGCGTATTATCCATAGGATGAATGGTTTAGCTATGACCAAACAGGGAGATATAAATATTGTCCAAGCAGTGTAATTTCTATAAAACGATCTTTTGAATCACAAACTTCTTCCCACTACTTCTTCCATAAGACACATTATCTCAAGGATTATAATTACATGCTGTATTGTGAAAATATAATTTTCAGAAGCGATAGTAAATAACGTACACAAACTTTTTGGGGGGTTTCTTTGAACATTGCATTTGACCTTGCGAAGCCTTTCGGTCTGTCCTATGTTGGAACTGCCAGTTTTGCAATGCTGTCACACTTGCTTCTATCCTACAGATATATAGTATATTTTCCTTTTGAAAATTAAAAGAAATGGGCGAGATATAGAAAACTGAAATTGGACTTCACTAGCACTAAGAACGTTTATAAAAGTTCAAGTTCTTAAAAGTGAAAATTTGCACTTTCATATGATATAATCTGAAAGAAGTGATTCACTTCCCCACTTCAAACTCACTTCTTTGGACACCCATCCGAATTAGAAGTATAATTCACCTCACTTACCGAAGTCGTACAAAGTAAACACTAAGGCCAAGAAATGAAATTGCAACTGCAATTTTTGACTGTTGAATATTTCCTTTACTATTCACACATTTTTCGCTGCAGGAGAGACAGCTTCATCACCCACCGCGCCTTCTGCGATGCGCTTGCTGAAGAGAACAACAAGGTGAACCAAGGCCTCCACCAACAGATGCCTAACCATGACCTCATGCCCTCATCAATGCCCATGATCAACACCAACACGAGCTCCTCCAACTCGACCATGTTTCTCAACGACTTCAACCCCACACTTGATTCGAGAAACCCCCTCAAGTCCCTCCCCCAAGACCTCGTCCCCATTCCCTTCAAGCCAAACACGAACAACCTCAGCAGCATGAGCGTGATGTCGCCTCCCGGCATGTTCTCGACTACCTCGGGCACGCTCTTCGGCAGCCTGAGGGGTAACACCATCTCCTCCTCCTCGAGCCTCCAGCTCAGCTCCAACACCACGTCCAGCGGCTTCAACTACCTGCAAGAAGCAAAGGCTGGCGGTGGTGGCCTTCTGGCGGCGGGCAGCGCCTCCTCAGCCCACATGTCAGCGACTGCGCTGCTGCAGAAGGCGGCTCAGATGGGTGCGTCCGCGAGCAACAGCATCAACTCACCCATGATGCACCAGAAGAGCTTCATGGCAGGACCTGACCAGCAACAACAGCAGCAACAACCACAACTCATCCCAATCGGCTCTGCTCCTCCTCTTCCCATCAGACCGCCATCGATGTCGCCGTACAGCATCAGCAATGTCCCGCATCAGCATCCCAGCAACAATATGAACACGGCTTCATTCAACCATCATCCTCATCATGGGTTCCAGTCGCCGCCGCCACTGCCTCACCCTGATCAGTTCAACCCGCTCCTGCAGAAGAGCAACCCGCACGACCATCACCACAACCCAATGACGCATGTCATGGAGAGTGCTAATGCAATGATGAGCAGCGAAATGGGGATGTTCAGCAGCATGTTCGTGGGAGGCGCAGATCATCATAACATGAAGAGTACTCCTAGTGTGGTGGTGGATCATGAAGACAGTAGCTCGACGAGCTTCGGGCAAGGAAGGACGCTGTCAGAGAAGACTGTTCCGATAGGATCAATGATGTTCGGAGGAAATAGTAATAACAATAACAGCAGTAACAATGGTAAGAACGACGGCGTGACGTTGCGCGACTTTTTGGGGCTTGGAGGGTCACAACACGTGGGCAATTTGCATGAACAGCAGCAGCAGCAGCAGAGAATGGAGATGGAGGGGATGAGCCAGCAGAGATTGCCTGCAATGACGGGTCATTTTGCTCAACAGCTCTCTCATGCCGAATCAGCAATGGAGAAACCGATATGGGATACTTGATTATTTCACGAGGAGGAGGAGGAGGAGGAGGAGGAAGCGGAGGAGAGTCTGCTGTTCTTTGGTACTGTGGTTGATATTCCTAAAAAGTTTGTGTTTGTTAGAAAAGATTGAATGCAAAAGCACCTTTGGGTGTACTTGATTGAAGGTACAGAAAAGTTTACTATCAAAAGGACTTACGATTTTTTGGTTGAATCAATTTTTAACATGTTACTTTACATAAGTACGAAAGTCTAAGAGTCAAAAAGTTTTAATTCAGTGACCTAAAGCAATCTGTATATAATTTGTATGATCCGAATGGGTAACAATCATAAAATGAAATATGCAAACATCCCAATTAACCGGATCGATGCTAAGACTACATTTAGTCATTCGAATTTCTAATCAATATAATAATGAATAAGATATGATATAAAATCCAAATATTGTAATAATAAAGTCGAATATATTTACATCATATCATTTATATTTTCGGTATAAATGGCATATTAGTATAAATGACTCGAAAATTTGGAAACGAAAATATTAAAAAAATTTCGTGACACTTTTGCGTACTTTGTTTTGTTTTTCGTCCCCTTCCATCATTCTCTAATTAAATTTTATTAAATAATAAACCAGTACATAGCTCAAATATGAAATAAATGTAAATATATCTTCATATATTGAAATTATATTATAAAATAGAATTAAATTCGAATATATAATTAAAAATAAGATTAAATAAAAATGACTAAATTGTTATTGTTTTGTTATTTTGAATTTATTATATTATAATTCAAATATTATTTATAATTAAATATAATTTTAATTTTATTAATTTAAGAAGTATGTTATTCAAGAAAAATAATTTTTCTATTATGGATGTTAAATCTTATTCACCTTTATCCTACCTCCCTTAAGAGATAATTTTCTCCAGTCTATATTTATTTTATATCCGATTTTATTCTGTCTTGAGTAAGCACCAAACACAAAATAGAATAAATTTAATTATATCTCAAATTTTATCGTGATTGCCAAATATAGCATAAAAGATTAAAAGAAGAAAAGTGGGAATGCTTGCGCGTTTGGATAAAGTCAGCTTTGTGGAAAGGGTTGAAATGATTGGTATTCACAAAACTTGCACTATGTTCATTCCTTATACGAAATATGTTTGAGTTGGTAGCTATTAATTTAGACATGAGCAATGTAACAAAGGTAAAGTATCAAAAAAAATTCTAAACCTATTACATTTATCCCAATTTATTTTTGCACCTTTTTAATTGTGTCAATTTATTTATAAATCTTTTGATCTAGAGTCAACTTAGTCATTCTCGCTAATTTTGACCAGATGTTACTAACATAAACATCGATCAGCCTACATGGCTTGGCTAATGTTGATGTAGACATTTTTTTAATAATATTTGAATAATTTTCTAGTATTTTTCTTTTTTAATTTTTCTTGCTTTTGTCCCTCTCTTTCTAGTGGTCAACATAGCCATGGCAAGTGAGGGTTAGCATCGTCCGAGTGAGGGTGGCCCTTGCCCGTAACAAGGGTGGCCCTCACCCAATCTAGTGAGGCCAAGCATTGCCTAGGCAAGGGTGGGCCTCGCCCACCAAATCTAGTGAGGGCAACCTCACCCTTGTCGGCCATCGGAAGAAAGAGAATGGAAAAAAAGAGATGAAGAGAATTTGAAAATTATTAAAATATTATTAAAAATGTCTATATCAGGCTATGCTACGTAAAACAATTGACTTTTATATTAATAATATCGAATCAAAATTAATCGTAATGACTAAATTGGCACAAATATAATATGTTTAACTTTTTTTAACACTTTTCCCAATGTAACTAAGAGCTTAGCTTTGTGTATGCTCAATGACCATGCTTATACGTATTACCCTTTCTTATAACTTAGACGATGATCAACGCATGCATTGTCTTTGGAAGTTCTACAGAAACACTAGTTTTGAAGCATTACTTTACTATGACTTTAGGCCAGATTCTATCGAAAAGCTGCTTATATCATGATTTCAAGTGGCAACAAGTCTCCATTCATTGCTTGCTAAAAAAGAAAAGGAAAAAGAAATATCAACAGAATTGTTTCTAGAAAGATTCAAAACTTTGTTTCGGTTAATGTTAATTGCTCCGGTGTCTCTATTGAACTCAGGTAAGCAAGTCGAAACCCGCAATCCGAGTCAAAGGACATGCCTTGTATACAACCTTATGCATACATCTACTTCAAAAGTCAAACGTCAAGATGCATCTCGTTGAGAATTAATTGCGACATAATTATCAGCGATACCCAAGCTATGGTGTTTTACCATTTAGTTGCGAATCCATGTCTGTTTACTACCTACTCTGGGTCAAACAACTGCAGAACTATATCTTTCCCTCTTTTTACAAGAAATCCTTTTGGACATGACTCTTTTCATCCTAAGAACAGTAAATTTGCTATCGAGATCATACTTAGTCGAAATTATTATCCGATTCTGATCTAGATATATCATGATTCGAGTTGACAAATAGATCCTCTTCACTTACTTCCCAAGTTCATTCAATTCGAACCAACTGCACGGGGACCAGGTTTACCATCATGGTGATCCAAAACAATGAAAGTTTCAGCTACAACAGAGGCCCAAGCCTTTTCGGTCTAATGCCAGTAGCATTAGCCATCAACTTGGAGATTTCTTGATAAGAATCATTTAAAGTACTTAATATAGTGGGGTGGGTCCCAGAATGTACAATGAAATGTCCTTTTCTTTGGGGCTCAAAAATTAATAAAATATCCGATTAATGGTCAGTTGACTCGCAGCTCCAGGCTGTTTCAATAAAAATTCAATCTTTACAAGGCCCATCAGATTTTTCAACCTCCACCTCCACCTCCACCTCCACCTCCACCTCCAGCTTCAACCCCGACCTCGACCCTCCCGAGTTTTCATTCATGGGTTTTACAACAGGACAGCAGCCGTTGATCTTGCGAATTTTTGGTACGCGATCATTTCAGATCTTGTCCCTCACACACTGAATGTATCAAAATTCAATTTTTTTGTGAACAGCTTGATTCTGATTCTGGACCAGGTTTCGGTTTTCTTACGCTTGTTCTGGAATCTCTCTTATCCACTCCTCCCTAAATGTCCATGCTTGCAAAGTGAACATTCATCGAGTTCGAGACAACATGAATGTCCACAAAACTCAGCGTCTCCAGTCTCGCTGCCACCTGCCTCCATGCCTGTTATGGTCCCTGTTATGGTCCCAGAACCCAGAGGAGCTCCCACGCCTCGAACTCTCCGGCCCAGAAAACCGATCAGGAACTGCTCTCGTCTCCGGGATGTTCCTTCCCGGTGGATACCTCGTCGGGCTATTTTCCTGGCTCCAAGATTCGAAATCCTCCCTGGCGTAGTTATTTCTTTCATAGGGAGCCCGAGATGAGGCACTAAAAGTTGATTGGTTAGTTTGAGAATAAGAATGAGGGTGACTATACTGATGATTTATCTCACGTCCACCTCCCCATGAAGAATTCATGTCCATGGATGGACCGGGACCACCGGGGTACAGAGATTGGTGCGCCCGCTGCATTGGCTGCGGCTGTGGTGATGTGACTGCTGAATATGGAAGCGAATGCATTGGCCTTTTCCCCGTCGAGGTCGGGTGCTGTACTCCGTTCATGGGAGCAAACGCTTCCTGGGCTTGTGATTGAACAGCTGCGGACTCGATGGGAATTCTATGTTGGAGAGATGGGGCCATCATCGAATGTGTATGAACTTGACTTGATTGAGACAGAGAGTTTTGGACATTTCTTGCTTCTTGTCGGAGTGTAGCAGGAAAATTGGACGCCTGTAGGGGCGGTGCTACAGTGGTGGAGGCATGCCCTTGGAAAATTCCTGATGTACTTGCTGCCGAAGCCGAAGCGTTTTGCCTGGAAAATGGATTCCTTGCAGCATCTGCTGACCAAACACCCTGCAAAAATCACCAAACAGCGAAAAAGAAGGGCGTCACTTTGCTATTTTTAGTAATTTTTTGTCCAGGGTTAGTTCGTGTACATAGAAAAGATTATGAAACATCCGTCATAAGCGAGAGAGACGATTTCTTTAACGTCGATGCCATGCCACTCCACTACAGCAAATCTGAGGTGGCGAATTTTCAGGTTAAGAACTTTGTCCTGACCCATCTCCTATGGTACAGTATCTTGTACATTGGGAGAAGGCCAGAGTGGGACCCATTCTTTTGTGAGAGGCAGAAAGGGAGGGAGTAATATCATGAGCCATCACCATAGGCGACGGTGCAACCCCGTTTTTCTGACTTGAGGAATTCATTTTCACAATTCAAAGACTTGAGCACAGAGAAGGAAGAAGATGAATTCATTTCGTTGATTCGTTTTAGTCGTATGGGTTGTTTTCGATAGCATCACTCCCACTGGCTCAATAGGGGAACGAGCGCAGCAGAAATCGACCGTTTGCGAGAGTCCTAGTGTCGTAGTGCAGTAAAAACCTAGGTCACGCACCGTTACGGGAGGATTGCTGGAAGGCGTTGGAGATGGTAGGGACACTTCAACCCTCTCTCCTGTTCGGCCACCCACGCCAATGCCAGCGCCGACACCGAGTCCATTCAAATTCCCGGCTACTAAGTTAGCTGCTCCACCTCCAGCCTTAATCATATCAAGAAGTCTCACTGTATCTGCACTCGATAAGCTCCCGGCTCCCCCCGAGGTCAGTGCGAAAACAATCTCTGGGTTCTTGAGCAGCACAGCCAGCAACTCGAGATCGGGCTCTGCCGCAGCAGGATTACTGTTTTGTGACATCGAAGACACTCCTGCTCTTGCATTTTCATTAGAAGGAACCTGTGCTTCTGGGACGACATCAGCATCAGGTAACTGTTCAATCGAAATCACTGGGGTTAGCGAGTCATCATAGTCCATCTCGCGATCCCACGGCTCTTTTGGATTGGGGGGTATCTCTTGGACTGTCCTGTAGATAGTCTCTTTCTCGCGGCGATTCCTGTTTTTCTGGAATTCGACTTCTTTGCTATCCTCACCTCCACCCACCCTCCACTGATCGTTCAGTTTGACTTCTGCATAACAAACCAGTGAATGGGTTAAAGGGATATGATTTTATAGTTGAAAATAGATGACAATGTTTCTAACTAATGGCGCAAAATTTTTTGTGTTAAGTCTTATTTTCACAATGACAGCTCTCGAAAGTAAGCTGGAGACTATGCTGCTTTCCTGCACTCTGTCAAAGTTGCAAAACCCCAGAATCATCAAATCAACTTGCTCAGCTCATCACCCAGAACAATGAGCAACAAGATTAAGAATTAGAGGATTCTGTATTTGCCTGAAGAAACTAAGGACAATAAAAGGAAAGTGACTAGCTATAACGATAGGGTACTCATTAAATCTCCTGCCACCTGATGGAAAAAGAGAAACATACCCAGATCATCTACTATTCTATCACGCGTGAATGCATTAGGAGTGCAATTGACCATTACTTCATATAAATCTCAAATCAATCAGATGTCACACCAACGTGTTTGCTCATTGTAGGCATCCTCTGCATTTGGTTATCTTTTATGGTAAAAAAATTTTTATATCCTCAGTCGAACATACCACTGTAAATTTCAACCAAGTGGAATTGTACATTTTTGTGATCTAAAAGTGATCTCTATTTATATTTGCAAGTCAGATGTTGAGGCACCACCATCTCTTCAGGCAACACTCTCAGATCAGTTGCAATCAGGCACCTCTCAGAATGTCATCGCATGGTGAGGGGAAAAAAGGATTCAGAATTGTTCAGGAGATCCAGAAGTCTAATATCACATTCTGGAAAAAGTTCATCGCTGAAAAGAAACAGAATTGTTTCATTCCATTTTGCTCGCGCATAAGAGTGCCAACCAGAGATTTCAGCTTCAATTAGCATAATTATCTTAATCCACGCAATTATCAAATTAACGCAGCAACAATTCTTGAAGCGATACAGGGTCAATGAAACATAGTCAGCCGGCAACATAGCCCATTCCATCTACTGATAAGAATCCAATTGGAGATTCTAGTTTTGAGTCAAATGGTCCAGCAAATGGGTGGAAATGAAGGAGCCAAACTGAGTAACACTGGTAATTATGGGTGCATATATTAAACAAGACAACGCTCTCCAATTGTGTCAAGCAGATATGCAGGAAAAACTTATTTCCCAGAGTTATCACTTCACGGAGTCACCCTACATGAAACTTAGCAAACTCTTGGTTATTGTTAGCACCTCTTCACTTGCAACTTTTGGGATACAATTTAACCCACAGATGGTCATTATAAGGAGTACCACGGTGCACATGCTTGACCCATAGTACACAAAATTACCTTGATCCACCAATTTTTTTTGAAAGATGAGGATCCTAGAAGTACCATCCCAAGTGGTTAGTTCTAAACATCAAAAGGGTAATTTGACAACGTTCTCTCTCCATTGAACTCCACCAAATGCTTGACCCAAAAAAAAAAAAATCCACTAAATGACAAGAAAATTATTATACAAGTCACTGACCACCTCTCATGTCTTGTAAAAGAGACAAATCACATCGCATAGGCTATCTAGCAAATCACTGTTTATAAGGAAAACCCAAACAAGACCTGCAATATCCTCTCGGTTAATCGACATTTTGCGACTTATACAAAATCTTTATTCCCAGGCAAGAATTATGGTCCTCAACAAACTATTGCAGCAAGTCAGAAAAACCAAGAAAGGTTCTCGAACAGCAAGATTACCTGCCGGTCTCTTCCACGGGATTCGAACCCTCTTACAGCCCTCCAATACAGTCTCCCTTGAATCCAATTTGGTCTTTGCAAAAGACATATCAAGCTTCTGAGGAGCTTCAGAGGGCATCACATTCTTTTGTAGTTCACCTTCGGACTGAACATGAACTGTAGCTGCTGGAGGCAAATTGACTGTCTTAGTCATTGAAGTTTTAATAGAACTTTCAGTTTTTATTTCATTACTCTCATTACAAGAGGACCCGCTCTTTCCATATTTGTTCTGCATGTGCAGTTGCCGCATTTTTGCCTTCTGAATATCATCAACAGACATTGGCCGACTGCGGCTAGCAGAAGCCACTCTGGAAGCCTGTGGGCTTCTGCCAGCCATTTTATGGCCAGGCTGTTCCACCATCTGCACTTTCCTGCGCTCTCTATTTTCTGATATGGGCTAAGGCAGCAACTACAGCTCATATGGTATATTAATTCAAGTAAACAACGGTAGAAGCAAATTCAACTCTCAGACATCTTACAAATCTTCTAATTCATTTTCAGCGCCCAAACTATCAAATTGATAAAATTAAACTGGACGCATGAAAATCATAGTCAGGCCAGAATATGATAATACTTTTACAAAGATATATTTTAAGTACAAGATGGTTGAAGAAACCCTAGAAAATCCACTCGGCTACTAAAAAATCTATGTTCAATTATCATCCAAGGCAATTGTAGTCCCATCAGTCTTAGCCAATCCAATGGCATTGTGTTACTTCTGGCCCCGTCAAACAAACTGCTTAGTACAAGTTTAGTGAGAACATTTTTTCAGTTTCAAACACTAATATCAACAATTAACAACTCCAAAATCCAAAGGGAAAAATATGACCCACAGCAGGATCACTCTTCACAAAAGTCATGTCCAACAAATTTTCAGTCCACTGAACAGAGAACTCAGTTCCTAATCTGAGCAGGAGGATATCCTGGCTTTAGGAGAAGAAAAAAAAGGATAACAATGGTAGTGGAGGCTAAGCATCCATTCCTTGGCTGAGCAATGGCCTAGGAGATATGTAGACCTGTCAAAATGCGTCATAGACCCATTTTTTAACCCATATTTGATGGTCGAATCGTTATATGGGCTAGTTAATTCAGTGAACGGGTTATAAATGGGTTTAGAATAGAAGCTCAAAATATGAGTGTCAATTGGGTTCATATTTAGACTCGACCCATCTCTATAACTCTCTCTTTACTCTCTCTCACCCTCACTCAATCTTGCACTCGCTCACTCTGTGCTCTCACCTCATTTTGGGTATGAGTTTTCCTAGATTGGGTCGAATATGGAAGTGTTTTAGCAATAAATGTTGGAAATGGTCAAAACAAGTTAAATGATATCAATTTGGATCAGACCATTTTTGACTTGACTCGACCATTTGACAAATCTAGGAATGGAACTTAGAAAGTCCAAAAAAATTTCCAAAAGGATACGGGCTGAAGTTACACCAAGGGCATGTTTCCTACTTGAATCATCAGCTGAAGCAGGCAAGAGTTTTAGTGCTTGTGAAGATTCCAACCTCCTGATGCAAGAAATGTTGCTCAAAACACTTTCAAGACACAAAAGAACTATCAAAACTTGATCATAAGTCGCCCATACCTAGTAACCTCCAAATTTTCACATGAAGCGAGAATCTCTTCCTGTCAGCACTTAAATGGTTACTACCCTCAATATACAAAATTTTAGCAAACTTAATCATATTATAAAGAGGTACTTACAGATAAACTGTTATCTGAATGCCATGCTTCATCACCCATGATTTCACCAAAACTGCCAAAAACAAGGTTTACAAATAATGAGTTCTATCTCCATAATTACAAAAGCGGGATGTGACCATGAACTTGCCTCTGCTTCACCATCATTTCTTTCTGCATTGCATTACGAGATCTCATGCCATTGGGCTTCTTATTAACCTGGGCCCGTGCAAACATTTTGCTCCATTTTGATAGCAAAGCCTTTGCCCTGTTTGATACATCTGATCTCCAAATCAGATAAATGAGTTTCAACTTTAACATGAAGAGAAGCATATGATACATGCATGCAAGTACTTCTCACTATCTTACCCTAAAAAGAGAAAATTAACTGACCCTCAACTAATACACAAAAAAGATATGAGAGAGAAACAACTAGACAATCAAGCTCCCAAGAAAATTACAAATGATTTTGGTTTGGTTAGTAATTCTTAAACATTTTATCTTTAAACAGTTGAACAGCAGTTCCGCAAACCCCCCAAAAAAAAAAAAAAAAAAAAAAAAACACCCTAAATAAAAAGAAAAAAAAAAAGGGGGTTTGTGCTTATTCACCTCCTGAGAAAGGAGAGTATCTCTGCTGGAATTAATCGTATGGAATGAATAAACACGATAGCACTTTATTTGAGCAGCCAACCAATCACACAACAGTAAACCATCCCAGGACCAGGTAAGATGAAATGAGGAGCAAATATAAGAGACAACAATCGAGAATGCACGGAGTGAAAATTGTGCACTTCTATAAGCAAAAGCACACCTGATGTCCTATAAAACCGCAGTCTGTTAACAGTTTGGAGAACGGCAGACAATTGACTAGGAAGAGCTTTATGTAGAGGCAAATGAGAGAGAACCTGCAAGTGGTACAAAATAAGCTTTAGCAACTTGCAATGCTTGGAGCAATTTAATTTGTGACTTCAATCATTTTCTACCTCAAGGATGATAGAAAGCACACTGGTTTGTTCTTCAGCGGATGCTTGGCTCAACCATGTTGCCAAGATCATTACACCACCTTTAGTCATAAACCTAGAAGCATGAAAAGAAGTCAAAACAAATGGGAAAAGTTCTAGAAATACAGACAACAAAGAATCGGGTAAAAATTTACCAAGAGAGTACTGAAGAATTCTCTATCCGCAGAATCCACTCCATTAACTTCACCTGCCCAGAAAACGTTTCTTCTTTCCCCATAAGCATGAAGATATTTTGAACAAAATCTTTATCAGCCTCATCTATGCCAGGCAAGAGATCATTTTGCACAGGGCAAGGTGAGGCATCTCCAACATCTGGCGCAATGGAGTTCAATGGAAGTAGATCGACAGGTGTTGATGTTGCTGATTCAGAATTTACTGGGGGAACAACATTAGAATCTTTCGGAGCTTTCAATCTAATGGCTTTCTCCCTTGAGAGTCGTACGAACTTTCTCACTCGTGACCGTTGACTATTAAAAAAATCTCGAACCTTCAAGTACATAAAATGCAAAGAGGTGAGGGGATATATACTAATGTCAGTAATTAAAGACGAGTGCAAACTATTTTAATTATCCATCTCGATAGATTGTCAATACAAGTCCCATGTCTCATTTCCAACAAACATGAAAAGATTACATAATCTCTGATAATGCACAGAAATAGTGAAGTACTTGAAAGGTCCAAACTTCAGGCATACAGTGAGACTTCAATTGATTAAAAAAAGAAAAAAACAGCAATTGAAGAGACAAAAGAGCCAAACGGAGAAACAACCTGAGTAACTGTTACTCCAAAAAGAGCACTGATTTCCCGAGATTCCTTCTTGCTAATTGCATCTTTAATAGAAAAAACTGATTGCATATACTTCACAGCCTTAGGATTTAGCAAATCTCTAGGTCTTTTTCCTGAAATTTGGTAATCAACAGTCAAGATCAGACCAGCAGCAAAAGATGAAAAGTAAAAGAAAAGAAAACCTTTTAGTTTTGCAGCTTACATAGCTGGTGGAAAAAGGAAAATTGTAGAGTTCTTGCAGGAATTGAAGCGAAAATGTTACAACAAAACTCACACAATAACAACAACAATAGCACAACAAACTACTCAATTCACCAAATAACTCTGTCAGCCTTGAGATTTCACTAAAAACAATTGGGTGCTAATTATTCTATAGAGACTTACCAATTTTAATTGACAATGCTCCAGCTGCCTGAAAATCATACATAGAAATCTGTTAGTAGAATTTAATTTTGTGGAAGAAAAACCACCATAAATCAACTTAGAGCCATCTAAAGCACGGACAATATAAGAGATTTAATCTTCTGAAGTGCAGCTCAACTAAACCAAAATTACAAGAATACGGTCTTTCTTGTTCTTTATTAAACAAGAAGAAGACACTGATCTTATATGTTTTTGGGAGAGATGCATTAATTGGACGAAACTTAGCATAACAAGGAGATGCACAAACCTACCAACTATGTGAAATATGAAGAATCAATACATTTGCAACTTCCAAAAATCGACTGACAGAAAAACACTTAAAAGACCGAACTTTCAAAACCATAAACTACACCATTCAATAATCTTTCCAAACACATCATGAAATCGCAGTTAACTTGAACCCCAAGACCTTACTGGTGAAAGGAAACAAAAGCACAAACTTTTTGCAGGCATAGCCAGCAATGATCAGATATCAAACCCATCAGTTCTTCTCAAAACTGGTATTCATCTTAATACAGAAGGGGAAGCCTCGACATCGAAAGATAAACTACACATGCAAAAAAGGTAGCTTCCCGCACGACTCATGAACCATCTTCGCGCACATTGAACAGATAAAGCCTCATCGAGAAACGGCCTCGAAGTCAAACATCACTTCCAAAGACCTCAGTGAAATCCCATACCCCAATTCCGAGCAAAAACCAAGTCCTAGCGAGGGATCCCCAACCCTTCCCCCGAAAATCACCACCCCAAACGAAATCCACGGCACCTATAATCGCTTCCCCACCCCACTATCATGCTCCGAAAACCCTAGAACTCTCGGTCGCTACCAAGACGCACCATTTCCTGGGCGAGAGGGTTCACGCCGGTGAGCCGGCATTGGGCGACGACGATGCTCTGGAGGCGGTCGATTTGGCCGTGGAAGAGCGCGTTCTGGGACTCCAGGAGCTGCCGGAGCGACTCCGGCGAGCTCCCGATCTCCTGCTCCGACAGGTCCTCCCCCAGGACCTCCATGCGAGAGCGCCCGATGCGGAAGGCTCGCGGCTCGGGGCGGTCGATCGGCGCGGCTCGCGCATTACCGATTCAGCTCGGGAAGCACGAGCGCGGGCATGAGCTCGAGCGCGGGCACGAGTTCGAGCGCGCGATTTGCTGGAAGCTCGGGGCCGACGTCCGTACGAATTAGGGTTTGGAGAGAGGAGAGAGAGGAGAGCCGTGGGCAAAGAGGCCGCACACCAAACTCTTTTGCGTATGTAGACGCCGGCAACCGCCCCAGGAAAACGTGAAAACGCTGGGCGAGGCTCTGGTTAAAAAACTACAATATTATAATCTGGCGACAAATGACATGAACCAAGTCCAAAGTTTTGCTCAATGTATAATGTATAATATGATTTCTAAACTTTTAGCTCAACATACAATGCCGATTCTGAATTCTTAATTTATTTGATGTTCTCTTTGAACTTTTAATAAATGTTCAAACCAATCCCAAAACTATATAAAATTATCCAATATTATTCTTTTGTTAATCTTAGTTTAGGGATAATATTGACATTTTCATATAATCCGATAATTATTTTGAATATTTACTAAAGTTTAGATACCATATCGAACTCATTAAAAGTTTATGAATGATATTGCATATTCAGCTAAAATTTAGAGTTCACATTAAACAAATTAAAAGTTTTTGAACTATATTACATATTGAATTAAAGTCTAAGTACCGTTGATGCCGTTATTTTTACATTTCACATTGTATTTTTATTGCTTTTATCTATATCCAATGCTATGATAGAGAAGAATATCATATTTTTACAATGCTTTACTACTATATTTGTATCTAATTTCCACTTATCTCTTTAAATTGATAGCCCATCAAATAAAAATTTTAATTTCCACTCCAAAAGTTCGGGAATAATATTGGTCAATTATGTAATATAATCCCTGAATTTTTAATTTGTTTGATATGCTCCCTCAATTTTTAATTACACGTTTAAATTAATTCTTAAATAATATGAAAATATACAATATTATCATTCCATTAATTTAAATTCATGGAAGATATTAGCTCGGAATCTGAATATGTACTAAAAGTTTGTTAATGATATTGCAGATATTACATTAAACAAATTAAAAATTTCATAATCACGTCATACATTATTAAGTTACAGTTTAAAAATTATTTATGTCACTTTTTCTAAAAGTCACAGTATCACCTCAAGAACAGTTGCATGCGAATGACCCGAGCGTGAGAATCAGTACTTTGGATGCAGTGTGTCGTAAAATTGCATTAAGGATCGTACCATAGGAATTCAGTAGTCATGGCTAGGGCGCTACTTCTTATTCCAATTTTTCCTTCCAGTGGTAAATTCTTATTTCCACTCCAACCTAGAATCCGACGCGATATATACACGAATAATTTGAATTGGCACAACATGTTTGATGATTTAGATATGTTGACAAATTTAGCTCATTCGCATGGCAATTTAATTTTGGATCAACTTATCAAGCGGAAAAATTGGAATTTCAGCAGCTTACACAAACAAAAGCTAGTGATTTACTCGAAATGTTGGTAATATTCGAGAAAAAAAAAATTACCGTCGCTAACTGAGTCGAGCACGAGTCTTTAGCTTAACATTAAGTAGTAATTTAATTTGAGAAAAGTCAGTGAATGGGATGACAATTTTATTTAAAGTTAGTAAATACAAATCGTCCGTAAGACAAACAAATGAAATTTGGTAATTTGCTGGAGAAATTGGTAATTTTCATACCATGAGAATTGGTAACTTCATATGAGAGGTGATAATTATCGACTGTTGCCTTGATGACTAATGTGCCGCTACTAAAAATCGACTACATTTCCTGAGATTAAGAAATGTCCCACCGGTACCTTGAAGAACTGGGACAAAGCGGCTAACCGCTGGTTGCCTTCTCCGGTTCCCGCTCTTATCCATGAATTCTATGTCTGCTTTCGGCTCCCAGTGGAGTAGGATGGTGCAGGCTCGGTGATTGAGAATCAGATGGTGCCAGGAACGTCAAATCTCTCAAACTGAATGATGCCCCCGCCCTGTGATGTTGAATCTAGAGCAATCATTCCGGGATTATATGCGCCGATCCACGACCAACTGAAGCAATGGTCATCCTTTAATCAGGCCACTACGCATGCTCCAAAATCAATTCACCTACAAAAGATTGCAGATTATAAAGACAAAACCAAACAATCCTACATGCTAACGCTTGGTGAAAGGACAAGACTCTCCAGTAACTTGATGCACGTGGCATACTGTAAAATTTTTATCAAATGAACATCTCACGAAAGCATTGCTAATAAGAAACAGAAACTTAGAACACAGAATTATAGAAAAAGACAAAGGATACCGTATTTTTATTGGAAAAAGGGTAGAAAGGGGCAACTAGCACTAGCGACTCCCTCTGGATATTACTATAAGGACAGGACACCAGGTAGGGAATGCTCGCTTTAAGCTATAATTGCTCTATAGCATCCACGACCGAAAGGTCAGAGGTTGGCTAGTCTGTTCTGCAATCCCACCGAGATGCTATTAGTCAAAAAGTTTCTCAATACGAGGTATGCCACATCTAGGCAATGCAACATGAGTAGTTTAGAGGTTACCTCATGATGGAGGACTCTCTTAGTATGCTTGAAATGTGAAATTTGGTCATTACACACCAAATAAAAGCAAACTTAGAAAGTAAACGCAATTTAAACTGCCTCAAGCAAATTTTTGAAAAGCAGATGATTAGGGGCAGAAACACCACCTACTGCCAGGTTAAACACAAACTCAAACCACCGGACAGATCCTTTTAAAGCAACATAAGGCAGAACTTTCAAGATTTAAAAGAGATGCAACACCACGGAACAGTGGTCCATACATTGAGAGGAAGCCTAAACAATCGAGTAACTCAACGCCAAAAACTGGAAGTCCAATAGTAGAATGGGAATATGAAAATAATATAGTTAAGATTCTTAAATGAGTTTAGGACTTACCCATAACATGAACTGATAATCCACTGTCCACCACAGTTTCCTTAATTTATTTTGAATGACCTTCAAACTGATCCCTCAGCAACTCGTACTTCTTGAGCTCGGCCATGGAGAGGGAAGGGGAGAGTTCTCCCAAGACCTGCCAAGGTAGATCCGAATTCAGGCCTATACAATCCAGGAAAGCATATTCTTGTCATTTGCTGCGCTCATGCATGAGAATGAATTTGAACACCAGATAAAACGCAGGAATAGTTGTGACTTGAAATTTCTGATCAGAAAGAGGCACTGCCAGCTATGCCAATCTATGACTTGTGAGTAGTGAAATTCCATAATATTATACTACCAAATACTCAAGATAATGTTGATTTCTGTGGAAGGACATAGACCAGGGTTGGGGGTTGAACGCCATTACTGTGGAACTGGTAATTATTCTCTCTCGACATGATCCCATAAAAAGCAAAAAAAATCTTCCATATATTGAACTTTAGTCTTACTTTTACAAGGGAATGTCATACAATGATATATTGCCTTCCAAGCCAAACTCATTCATGTTCAGAATAGTTTATACTTTATATAGGACTAATTGATAGACAAATTTTTTACCTAATGAAACTATGGATAACTTTACCACATCAAATAAAATTGAACAGGTGCAAACAGGACAACTACTCCTGGAGTACAGTTGGCCAAAGATATCAAGACCTAGGGTGGAATACTCCAACACTCCTCATATCTCGGACAACATTGCAGTGATAATATGTTAGGAAAATTCACTTGGACACCAGGAGTCAGGGTCTATTAGATGGAGACACTACATTTTTCTGACTGATTTCAAATTCAGAGGTTGTCACGGTACCCTAGAATTCATTACCCTAGCTCCTCCCTCTCTCTTTTGTCTGAGAAAACCCTCTTCTCCTTTTGTGGCAGAATCGGAGCCCGCTATCTTCTCTTTTGCCGAGGTATCAAGATTCAACCTTAGCACCCATTTACACATTGAAATCATAGAAAACCACAACAACTTATGTTTCCTCCCTAATCTCAGAATAAGTTTCTGAACATTTTGCATGTTCAATACCCACTTAAGTTCTTTTTTTCTTTTTCTTTTTTTTTCCCCCTGGATCCGTGCTTAAGTTGAGTTGCTCAGTCCTGTAGCCATTATAATCTTTCAGGGCAGTCGGAAATATCATTCATTCTGAAAGAGACTTCCCGTTATCGGTCCTAAGAGTTATTCAGTCAAAGTTTCTATTCCATTTTTCATTACTCCCCATTTTTTGTCTTCTTTAAGCCAAATTTGAGGAGTGTTTGGCACCATACTTCTAATGGCTGGGAACCCACTACATCTTATGCTTTTTATGTGAGTCCCTGAATTAAGCTCGTAGAACAGTGAAAATTCTTTATTGTAGACAAAACCCTACAAACAAGAAAGTGATAAGATAGAATCCTGATGTGTTCCTCTAATTCGATTATGAAAGGGTCAAAGAGCTATTACCTCTACAAAATCTTCATATTCAACCACCACAGAGTCGGCTGCAAGGTCCTTGGAAGAAGAATCTACATCTGAACTTAAAACCTGCACACAAACCATTAGAAGAAGCATGAACTACATGCACCAAGAAGCCAATTTAAAAAAAAAAAAAAAGTAATTGGGTTTGCTAAAAACTTTACATCAGTGTTACGGAAGACATGACTCACCTTGCTCTTTGCAGCGTGAAACCAAGCATCTGCACACAGGGCATACATGTCTGCACCAGTAAAATTTGGCGGGCATTTCATGGCTATGGAGTATAGAGATACATCTTCGTGCAATTTAAACTTCCTTGTAAGTGCTTTCAGGACCCTGGAAAAGGTCATACAGAAACTGTAAAATCTCCAGGGAATCATACAACGAGTGAAAACAGAAAGTGACTTGCACAAATGGCAAATGCAAAGACAGTAGTTCACCGTTCACGATAAGATGCATCAGCGTTGACCCCAATATAGAGTAATTTGTCAAATCGACCTGGCCTTAGAAGTGCTGGATCAATAAGATCTGGTCTGTTGCTAGCCCCAATTATAAACAAATCCTAACACGCCAAAAGGATGCGAGGGTAAATGTACTCTGCTGAGTTAGCAGAAACCTCGAGAAAGTTAAATTGGGAAAGATAACTGGAGGAGAAAGTGTAGGCATCTGCACTGTAAATAACCTGTGTGTCGTCATTTAATCCATCGATTTCCGCAAGCATCTACAATAAGAAGACACCTGTGTTAATTCAATAGCTTAGAGTGGAACATAACAGAGGCTACCATGAACTGGTTTCTCTCTTTACCTGAGAAACAACTCTATCCATTACGCCACCAGAATCTCCCGAAGCACCACGAGCTGGAGCCAGAGAATCAAGTTCGTCAAAGAA
Source organism: Eucalyptus brandiana (assembly GCA_014182725.1). Lineage (NCBI taxonomy): Eukaryota > Viridiplantae > Streptophyta > Magnoliopsida > Myrtales > Myrtaceae > Eucalyptus > Eucalyptus brandiana. The sequence continues at coordinate 13,745,875 of CM024675.1, forward strand.
GATAACACAAGGACGAGCAGATCTTGCCTGCAGAACATGTGGAGCATCTTAATATTAACTTTTGAGCTAGAAAAATTATCAAGAATAACCTCAGTTGAACATTTTTAAAAAATCTTAAAGGAATATTGAAAATAAAGCAAACACTTCACCTTCTGGAAAATATCTCGGACATTTTTCTCAGACTCTCCAATGTACATATTAATAAGCTCAGGTCCTTTCACACTAAGGAAATTCAGGGAACATTCTGTTGCCACAGCCTTCGCCAGCAAGGTCTGCAAATTGGAAAGGAATCAACATATAACCATGCATACCTTGTCCATCTATTAACAAAAGCCTATAAAACAAAATGAAAGCAGATTTCTGGACAAGGACTGCAAACTGAAATATGACTTCAGAACTCACTTTTCCAGTTCCAGGAGGTCCATATAGAAGAACACCAGATCGCTTGCGCAATCCTGAAGAAAACAAATCCTTGTGGAGTAAAGGCAACTGCAATTTGACAATATCTCAGTGAGTGTTAAACTTTTGATTGGATCTGTACTAGTTTTACTTTTCCTTATTTGTTTCATACAGGTTTACTTTCAAACTTCTGTTCTAATCAAAATTTCCATCCAAGAATAAGAATAAAAGGAGTACAAGGAATATGCAAAATCTAGCAAAAAAGGAAAAATGATGCAAATGCTAGCATCAAAACAATACAAGCAATCAGCTGTCAGGGTGATAACTGCACCACATTGGCACACATATAAACCACAATTTGTTGCTTACATAGTATACAACCCCACCCCTGGACTTTCTCATTAACATCATTGTAAATAAGCTTCTGAATATACATCTTCAACACAAAAGTAGTTCCTTAGACTCTTCAGTCGAATTATTATGCAAACTGCATAAAGTGTCAAATTCCTGGATATAAACATAATTACATGTTTAAACCAGCTATACTCATGTAACTAAAAGAAATAGTCAAAGAGATGGTCTATTAAGCAGATCAACAAGATAAATATGAAAGTAGATGCTGAGGACAAGATGACAAAATATGGCAAAGTTAACTTTTTTACTTTTTAATCAAAGTCGACCCAAGTGTATATTGATCTTGAGGGTGGTGTTACACATGATTAGCTAAGAATTTCAGTGGCCAGAACAATTTCCATCTCCCACAGCCTGTCTTGCAGAAGGCATACTTTCAGAACTAAATTTTAGTTGTTTATGCATTCTTCATTGTTTCTTTCATCTTCGTTTAGGTCAAATATAACTCATAGTCAAACAAAACCTGCTAAATGTGTAAGCCCCACCGATGTGTAAACCACACCAATATATTAATTGACTAAATATTTCTATGTGCATGCTAATCAGTGAGTGTAGTCATGGAAGTCGATAATACGGAAGGATAGGCATTTTCCCTTTAAAATGTACAAGGATAGGCCTGATTTATCAACTAGTACTGATAACAGATAACAGATAACAGATAACAGAAAATAAGATTCCACCTGAACAGTATCCAAAATTGATTTTTTTACATCCTCAAGACCTCCAACATCTTCCCACTTCACATTAGGAACCTGTGACAAAAGCTCGAGTTAAGGTGCATCTCCAAGTAATAGAAGATATGATTGATGATACTGTTGCTCAGTCCACTTACTTTAGGAGTGCCCAAAGCCACCGCATTCCTCTTCTTTGACCGTTCCAAGGCTTGGGCCAAATCATCTTTCCTGAGAACCTGATCTACAGCCTCTTTTACATCATTTTCTGGCACAGTTTTGTCTTCTGCAGATTTGTGATGCATATTCCCAGAATCAACTTCATTTTTATGCAAAATGCTCCCAGGCATTATGTTTGCGCCAGCATCGGCAATTAAAGCGTTCAGGTCCCTGGGAATATAGCCAGATGTCTGTCCAACTATATCTCTTACAAATTCTTCTGGACTACTCTGCAAGAAGCAACGATCCGAACAGTCAAAGTCAACAATCATGTGGAACGAGCCATACTAATGTAAAGCAAAAGGATATTTTGAATGTAGGCCCATCTTTCCTAAATTCTCAAAATCTTTGTTTGCCATGAAATAGATTATTTAATTAGAAAATAGAGATTTAAGATATGAAGGGGCAAGTTAGTGTTCCAGCACCCCATTCAGAGCATCATTGAAAAGCTAATCCAATAAATAATAATGATAAGAAAATGTGCCAGGTGACCTCAACAATGCCAACAATCACCATAGACAATGCCTTATTTCCTAACTTTAAAGGCATCCTAGAAATCAACTCAGGAAGAGAGAGAGAAGAAGGGGGAGGAGGGGTAAAGTCCAGGTACTAATCAAACTAGATATTATAAATTAAGACTTGAGAGCATTTACATTCACTAAGCAGAGGTTCCAACAGGAATAACATATCGCCAAAAAAGTTAGGATTTATATACGTACATTAGGCAGCAGATCAGAAATGCTCTTCAGCGACTGGCTAAGTATCTCAATCCTTTGTTCCTCAGTTAGAGGACCCACAGTTATCTCATGACTGAAGCAACGTCTAATGGTAGGAGGTAGGCCTTCAGTGCTATCGGCAGTTGCAACTAACAACACCTTACGTGCATAAGTATTTCCAGCCTGCTTCATGAACAAAATATAGATGCACCAGTTATTAAAAAATTCTGAGCAATTCAGTATGAATATTGGAGACATACCAAAAGAATATCCATAATCAAAATTTAAATTCAGCAAGCACTGAAAACCTTCCCTCTTGACAAGGACTTTAAGCTTCAGGGTTGCAACCATGGAATCATTTGAGCCCAAGATCCATATTTAATCATCATTGCAAACAATTAACATATTTTCACCATCTATTGGAGCTTACATGTAATTGTGAAAATAAGAATTCAGAATATACTAAAGCACACTTAGAAAACCATAGGAGGTACTATGGGAGAGTATTTTAATGGCTAAACTTCCTTCCTCCATGAGCATTTTTCGTAATTCTACTATTTAGGTGAAGCAAAAGTTTTTAATTAGTGTTTGTTGTTAGTCTCTTTTTCCTATTCTTGTGTATTCATCATGTTCTTTTACAGTTTTCTTCAAGTGATTTTATCTGATAAATCATATTCAGCAGAAGTTTTGTTAACATTTATACCCACCAATTCTGCTGGCCCTTCCTCTTTGCTTATCTGAATTGTAGCGCATCAAGATCCTTAATGAAGGGAAAGTTTTTAAAAAAGAAGAAGAATTATTGTTCCTTGACTAAGGTCATTAAAAGGATATGATAAATTAACAGATTACAAGCAAATGAGTTATTCTTCGGGGAAAGAGATTGATACTTTCTATTCATACCAAATCACCATTCAAATTTTCTGAGGCATAAACATCCTCATCTTCATTATCTTGGATAGTGAATTCCCTTATGACTGATGCAAGTTCGGAAGAGATGCCATTTTGATCATTTGGTAAACCTTCATTAGATCCCAAATTCCGAAAAGCATCAAAGTGGCGGAGGAGAAGTATTGACGGTGAATATCTACAAAAGGCAGCAAGAGTGACTCAGCAATATTGGATAAGTATCGACGGTGAATATCTACAAAACCCTCATTAGATCCCAGATTCCGAAGATCCTTTTTCCCCATAAATGTGAATAGAATCCAGAAATAATAAATTGCTAAAGGAAGAGTATGCATTTTACTCATTGTTATTGAATGATTCATCTTATGAACCAACATAGAAAACAACTCAAGAGATTACTTCTTCACCTTTCTGCAGTGTTGAATGCTTCAGCTAGGGAAATGGATGTTTTTCTCTCAGAGGAAGACATTAGACTGTTACAGCTGAACTCCACTACATGCAGACCCAATCGGCGAGCAACAAACCTAACTACAGTTCTCTTCCCACATCCTGCAAAATCAGTAACTAAAAACCTAAGCAACAAGAAACTTAAAGAGAGATAAAATGTCAACAAATAATGCAGTGTTAAGGACATCTAAATGCTAATTACATGTCATATTTGGGATGCATTCACCTGTCAAACCAGACAACAAGACAGCCACTCTAAATTTAACAGCAAGCGCTGATGAACACAGAGATGGTGTGAGCACAGAGGCCAAGATCTTCACGGTATCTCCTTGCAAAGGTGCAAATGTTTTTGGGTGGTCACAAAGTAAATCTGGAGGAACGCCAGATTGGACATTCCCTCCAAGAACAAGGGCAGTTTTAGTGCGGTTGACTCGAAGAACAGGGTTGTCTGATGGCTCCATAGCCACCACCTGAATACCACAAACTATCAGTGTAGCCAGCCTTCGCATTAAACTTGAAGATCTCTCACAAATATCACATTCAAATCGTGGGAATAACAAGAGCATTTACCTTGAAGTAGATGACATCATCATTTGGCAACTTTTGGCTGCAGCGAATGCAAATAACTGAGTTGCAACTCCATTTAATCTTAATACTGAAAACATCACCTATCGCTAGATGTCTATCTATTTCAAAGTACTTTTGGAGTGCAAGATCAATTATTTCTTGGCGATCCTCGGCTTCAACTGATGAACTTCCTTTCAGAGATCCAATGGTGCCACATTCTGGTATCTTCACAAAAGAAACCCGCAAGTGTGATGCATAGTTTGGTAATTGTCCCAGAGGTTTCAGCTCCAAGTCAATTACTGATATTTCACCACCCTGTTCCGACATTCCATTATCTACCTTAGGTCTGAAGAAGGATGTTAAAGCGTCTTCTCCATGGTGAACTAGGGTTCTGAAGCATGATAGGTGCAAACCGAGGTTAAATGCTAATAAAGGAGACAAGTAGGCTACTTCACGGTCTGTCAAAGCTGGCTTAGTTGGAGGGACACTACACGACGGGAAGATCAATAATTCCTTTTCACACTGGGAAAAGGGAAGCTTAACTTGATATGAATGCTCAAGTGTGGACGGAGGATCAAGGACAACTACTTGAGCCATTCTCACAGAGTTTGTGTCGAGATTCCTTATATGCACCTATTCCACAAAATGAAGTATAACTAAGTCAACGACTAGGCTCAGAACAATTTCACATGCTTCCAGATGAAGAAGTTGGTAAAAACTCAAAAAAAAAAAAAAAAAAACAATAGTTTTTTTGCTGGCAGAAAGCACCTCACTTTTCATGAGGGAAAAGGGCGAATGGATGCAGACGCATCCAAGATACTCCATTAGATGTAACGTCTGTTTTCATTCATTCTCTCCTTTAAAGTCCTTTGTGCTGAAAGAAAATCAATAGCAACCACCAAACATAGCTCGACAATTCCACAACCGTGACAACCATCCCGATTCATTGTAAACCGGATACATCTACTGTCGTGAACTCATCTAGGCAATCACAAATTTCCACCGCAAAGAAGTAGCTCCGGTATTTCACATGCATCTCAATCACGAACGCTCATTTTCCTGCTGCTTCGCCAGTTCCACATATCTAAACTAATACACTCGCTAATTCATGCGTTTAAGGAATCAAAGAAGGAACCTAACCATCGACAGCTCAAGCAACCTCTACCTCCCCGACCAACTCAATCACATTAGTTGCTTAAAACAACGCCGAAGAGAGCAAACTCCAAAATTCATCACATCCTCTTCTCCTCCTCGAGCCTCCCGCCGATAGCGACACCAAACTCGCTTCGAACTCGTCCTTATTCGCGAGCTAAATAGGGAGGGAGAAAAGAAAGAAAGAGAGGTTCCTGAAACCTTACCAGGGAGCCAGAAGTCATGGAGAGCCGCTTCAGAGCGGACGTCGAGAGCCCGACCAGCGCCGCGTCGTCGAGCCTCGCCAACCTCGGGTCCGACTCCTCGGCCCTCTCCCTCGCGAAGCGGAGAATTCCGGCGGGCAGCTTCAGCTCCGGCGACGGCGACGGCGACGCGCCGTCGGGGGCAAGCCCGCCGCCCTCGGGGCGGGACGGGCCGAGCACGGAGTCGACGAGGGATTTGGTCGAGGAGAGGACCAGAGGCCGCCTCCGCTCCACCACCATTTCTCGAGAGCGTGGAGGAGCGGAACTGAGCAGCGGAGCGAGAAGATGCGCGCGTTTTTTCTTCCGGAGCTTGCAGGGGTTTTGGGGAGGAGGATCGAGGTGATCCTTACGCGCGACTCGAGGAGGAGGATGATGACGAGGTTGCGATTTACGGCTGAGTCGTCGTGTGAGTCTGAAGCTGCGGGGGCGTTGACCGCTTTCTTACCGGGTGCTGTAAAAGAATATTTATCTATTTATTAATAATAGACGTTATATATGGTGAGAATTTGTGAAAATATTTAATTATGAAGGCACAGAGAGGCCGAGAAAAATTTGAATACAGCACCTCTTTGTCTGATATCATGTGAAATTTTAGAAAAATATTATCAACTATTCTAAAATTTTAACTGTCAGGTGAATACATGATTTTAATATTTAAATATTATAATACACATCTACTTAGGTTAACTAATTAAAATGAGCAATCGCGTTTAATAAAATTCTAAATGAGTTTGGAAGAACTTACCTATTTGAGTAAGATGCGAAGCGGGGACATAAGTTGAATTTGAAAAAGTGATTGAAAACATTTCAAAGAAGAGATTAACAGCCTCGAATGCAGTGCATTGTGTTTTGAGTGATCTTTTTGAATTGTTCTTACGAAACTCATAATTTTGCGTGGATCAAAAGTAATGCTTCAATGAAGTTGAGGTTCTTTAAATTCGTTTATTCAAGTGCAACTCGTAGATTTGAAAGTAGTGATATGTTAATCAATTTGTAAACATGTATTTGGATTGGAAATATAATAACTAACTCCATTATTTTTTGCATTTCTTGTAAAATTAAACAAAGTAAAAGCTTAGGCCCGAACCGACCGGTTCATCCACTCCGGGCCATTTCTTGCATTACTACTTACTAGGCCTGGCTAAAACTGGGAATGTCCTCGATCTGATTTTGAGTCCTGAGTAGTCGTGGACAGATATCATAAAAGCAGAACCCACAGAAAAGATTTTGATCGACTAACCTGAACGAGAAACGAAAGACAGCAAGCATGATCTTTTGGTGTCGCCCCTGTATCTAAAGATCTCTGTTCCTAGCATAGAAAGACACGACACGCATGTAAACCTTACCAGCCGAAGCATTCGACGTGTATAATGATCTGCTTCGGTCATTACGCTAAAATGTTAATCACTCCAGAAGCAACCAGATATTCCTGATCCCCCACCCTACCAGCCCACGCCTCAATCTCCCGCTGGTCAGGGTTTCAAACTTCTGACCTCTCAATCTGCCGTTACTCCGCTTGTCATGAGACTGGTGCCCAGGGATTATCCAAGCTCGCTCTCAATTCATCTGCTTCCACGTGACTTCGATTTTGCAATAATCCTGGGATGTCTCATCACTGAACATTCATAATATTTTGGGGCTTCCAGAAGTTCGATTTTGTTTCTTTGCATATAAGAATGTCGAAAGGCTTCAGTAGACAACGAAGTAGCAGAAGACGAAGGGAGCATGAAATAGCTACTCTTCTCATTGAATGGAAGGTTGAGTTACACAGAATAAGAGGGTGGCTCCGACTGTCCAACTCAAGACATGGACCCTATTCTCTTTACATATAAGTAAAACTCCATGCACACATATGCCATCAGCCGATAAACTAAATGTTACCGGGGCATGTAATGGCAGAGCAGAAGCACATCATCTGCATAAGTACAACATCAATCTTCTGTTAAGGAGACCCCCTCCAGTTGATTGCTAGCCCAATAATCCCAAAACTATGGCCACAAGACACCAGAACTCAGCTGGCTGTTGCAGTAGCGGTGACAGACTCTGCTAGCTCTTCAAGTAGTTCCTTTTGCTCCATCGCAGCGCAAGACTGCAAGAGAGTTTTTGTGGTGAGGAACTCAATTTCTAGCAGCAACTCTAGAGAAATGTGAGATCCTCATGTGAGATCCTCATGAGAATCATGTCAATCCTAGTCAAATTCACTTTTAGCCTTCTTAAGAGATTTCAAAGTCACAGGACTACCAACAATTGTGGGATACTAAAATTTCCAGCAAAAGGCTAGGACTTGGTAGTTCCGTCCTCTCGATACTCAAATTTACATGGCTAAATTCCTAAATTGCTTGTTGTGGCACCCATCATGTACATTATAGTTCTATACTTGCACAAAATCATTGAGTTTAAATTTGCCCAAGATTTGCATTTTGCGAAAACAATGTAACTTCTTCGTTCACAAGACATGGATTGCTATTGAATCCATAAGCCCGCAAACAGGAGGGGGTAGTAACTGATGATAGATTGTCAAGAATATACCTGGACTGCGCTTTCAAGGTCGCCATTGAGAAAAGACATCAGCTCAAAGTTCATCTTTAACCTATGGTCGGTGACTCTGTTATCCTGACAAAATATAGTACCTCAGAATTACTGTCATGGAGCAAGACAAGATTTATACAATCAACTGTCCTTTCAAACATATCCAGAACATGATACAATAAATGCATCTAGGGACGTTAGAACCGAACCTGAACCGAAACCGAACTGAAACTGAAACTGAACCAAACCGAACCAAAATTTCATGCATTTTCGAATCGGTTCGGATAATGGAAAGATAACTGTTATTTTTTTCGGTCCGGGTTATTTCTGAACCGAAATTCTTAATAAAAACTAAATGCCCAACTTAAAATCTCTCCTCTTTCTCACCTCTTATTCTATTCGGTTCCAATAAGCAAGGCGTAAACCGAAAAACCGAAAACTGAACCAAACCGGGTTTTCGGTTCAGTTTGATTCAGTTCAGGTCACGATTCGGTTTGGTTTAGTTGCTTACCTTATTGGTTCGATGCGGTTCAGATTTCCTAAAAACCTGTACCGAACCGGACATATATCCACTAATAGAATCTCAGCAGCTGAACCAAAGTGCAGAATTCTTATGATGAAACCATATCTTGATCCCAGGCAAGCGTTTTGTTGACCAATGTATAAACAGTGCATTTCATGTGTGCTCTAAAGAATTAAAAAGGACAAAAGACGCATCTAGTGCTTCAAATATCCCCAAAAGGGGGCACATGATACACAGCTTGCTTAAAAAAATAGATGAAAGACAGAACTGTTGACCACATACTTTGTAGTTGTATGTCCTAATCTTTTCTGCCCGAGCCCCAGTGCCAACCTGCACGTGACATATATATCAGAAAAGGACTCGTACAGCGCACAAAGAGAACAATTTTGAAATACTACCCAACGTGGCATTCTAAAAAGATGCGACTCATATATGAATCTACCACTGGCAACTAAAGGCAAACAAATATCATGCTGACTAAAAATTCATAATGGAAATCATGAAGCGCATTCTCAGTGAAGTTGCAAAAGAATAAAACAGATTACGCATCAACCTGACAGAGACATATCTACCAAACCTGTAATTTTCTCTGACTTCTTATCTTCTCTTGCTGCTCTCTTAGTTTCATCTCGTATCTGTCACAAGGTTCACAAAAATATTATTTTGGAACGCAAACAAAAACAAGGAGAGAAACCTTTAGATAAATAGAGCCAATGAAGGAAATATCAACTTCACCCCCCCAAAAAAAAAAAAAAAAAAAAAAGCTATTAGAACTAATTTGATTCAATTAATAAGCCAGAAAAAAATACCAAAAAGGCAAGAATATAGCATTTGAGAAAAAGGGTCAAGTGTGACAATGTCAGTTGCTATTTTTATGTAGTGAATTGATTTTGTAGACAATACATACAATTTTGCTCGCAGAAGCTGCATGGCCCGACTTTTGTTTCGAAGTTGTGTCCTCTCTTCAGTACAGAATATCCGAATTCCTGTTGGCTTATGAAAAAGATCAGCAGCTGTCTCAACCTTATTCACATTCTGACCTGTATCAGTAGAAGTACCATCAGTGGAAACATTAGCATTCTGAAACAACATTAAATGGTGATACACATGGGAGGGTATTCACTAGTAAGTAAATATGAGCGAAATCTTCTAATTGTTGTCCTTAATGCCTAATCTTTGACTGAGGAAATCATAATAAAAGAAAATACTATTCATCTTGATGTCTATTGAAAAGTACCTCCAGCACCACCAGACCTTGCAGTTGTAAGTTCAATATCCTTAGGGTCAATAACCACATCAACTTCATCAGCCTAATCCAAAATATGGTACAGATTAGTCAATTCACTCCCTTTAAAAACAACAACAGCAATATATAGAAAGCAAGTTCAAACTCATCAAGCATATATCAAGTCCGAAGTGCCCAACTAAACCTAGCACAACAGCATTACTGAAAACAATAACTGTATTTTTACATTTTGCAGTACTGAGAAAGCTGGTATTAGTAGTCATTCTGCAAGTAATTGAAGAAATGCAACCCATAAAACAGAGTCCTAACTTCAAATGTTTTGCACATCCCTCATTTACCAAAAGAACTTTAGGCATATCAATGAGCTACTGAAATAACAGGAGTATCTCTGGCACAACATTTGCCACAGGTTATTGAAGAACATTGACATGAGCAAAAAATTGGACCATATATTATCAAGTGTTGAAGTAAACAAAAATCTACCTGTGGCATGATTGCCACTGTAGCAGTTGAGGTATGCACACGTCCTTGTGCTTCTGTTTGAGGGACACGTTGAACACGATGCACGCCTGACTCATACTTCAATTTGCTATACACTTGATTACCTTTAATCTCCATCACATAGGTTTTATACCCTCCTTTTTCAGCCTGTAAAGAATAAAAAGATTGCCTACATATCCACAAAGCACAGAGCAAACCGCAAATTTTTGGTAGTGAAGAATGTATACCTCAGAACAGGAGACCGGGGAATATTTCCATGAGTTCTGCTCACTATACTTCTGATACATGCTTACCTTAGCAAAAGAGCACACAGAATAAAAGTGTGTTTCAGGATTTGCAGCACTGCAACTTAAATCAAACCTCTAAACTTCATATTTTCTAAAGCTTGTCAAATATGATAAAATTAAAAATAAAAAAGAACAACATTTACCTAGCCTAGGCAGACAGCAGTCCAGCTTAAATATATTCATAAAAGAAATGCCAGTAAGAAAATCTTTACTTTACATAGATACTAATAGAGCCAACACACGGATATGACAATTAATTCCATTCAAGTTCATCTCCCAATACAAAAGATACTCAATATTGAGCAGCAGCACGAAAGTCAACTCTTTTTCAGACAATAGTTTGACCAGCTCAAACCCCCCCCAAAAAAAAAAAAAAAAAAAAAACCACCAACCAAAAGAATAGAAAAAATAAAACAAAGAAAAACAAGCCTATCAGATGTACTTCCTTAACAGCATTTCAGAGTACTATAAAGAATCTAATGCCAGCAATTTAACCTCTTTAGAGTGAATTCTTCTTAGTGAGCATCAAGTTTTGAATATGAAAACATATAGAAGAGAGTGCACTCCAAATGAACAAGGAAACATATACCTACAAGATCACCAGCCCAAATCCCAGCTTCATCTCCACCAGTGCCAGCCCTCACTAAGTAAAGAATAAGTAGAGATATTGATTAAGTAAATTAAAAGAGAAGTTACTGTCAAAACATGTGAGCATATATCAGCCAAAAGACAAAAATGACAAGCATTTGAAAACAATCCGAAGCATCCGAGCACATGAACTAGCTTCAAATGATAACAGGAGAGAAGGTTAAAATCTTTAATCAAACCTTACACCATATATTGAAAAGGGAATATGTCGTGTGCAAACCTAATTTCCTAAACGCTCTCCCTAGACTAAAAGACAAAACAGGACATGCTCTGGCTGAAAATTTTAGGATGAGTTTGCAGGCAAAATGCCTCATGTCAGCACTTATGCTTTAGCTTCTTTTTGTTAAATTTTGGACATTCTAAACATCAACAGAAAGGTAAAATCAATTTAAAAGCCTAAAGATACGACCTTGGGACCAGTGATTTTTAAAAAAGGCATTCAGCTGTAAAAGAAGGGGCTTTTTTCCTTTCAAAATTACAGAATTACTTCACTCCTTTGCGGACCCATAAACCTACAATGGTCTGCATCTCAGACATTCCACACACAGAATGCTATTCTAAATTGTAAGTCGTAGCAGTAAGCAAAAGTAAATTCTGAATGTGACTGAAGTAAAAACCGAGCTATCAGCTAACTAGATATAGATATTTTATTTTGCTTATTTGATGTAGGATTTTGTTCCGATTCACATCTAATACGGGTCAACCAATAAAACCCTATGATTGGTTGCTATCCAAATAACATGGCAAGGCCATGTACATTCTGTAACCAAAGGTCTCAAGCGCCATATAACAACTTCTAATTAATAACGGAGCTGAAATGACAGTATAAGATAGTGTGCTGCAATTAGTTATCAATATTGCAGTAACTGTGACAAAATAACATTCTTCCAGCTGACTCGTCAAATAGAAAATGATTGAATAAATAGCATCTACTGTAGTTAATGATGTCACAGAGACAAGACCCAAGAGTACATGTAATGATGATTCAGACCAAATATCAACCATTAATGTACGATCACTAAATTTGTTTTTAATGTGTTTTTATTATAAGCGTCAATTTAGCAGAAGCTTGAATTGACATACACCCTAAACCCTGTGGTTATGGCACAAACTATTGGAAGCAGATTTCACCACATAAGAAGAGCGAAATCACAAGTAAATGTAACTCAAGTATGATTAAACAACCAGATCTTGCAGTTGTTACTTATATATTCCTCGAGATTTCTCCCCAATTTCTCCTTCACGAAGACATCAATTCATGGTTCTTATGAGCTTTAACATCCAGTGTTTTTTGAAGTCATCCCAAAAACAAATGTGCAACAAGCTACTTAGATCGAACATATAATTTTACCTTCAAGCATAATATTTTTTGCATCAAGTGGATCACTTGGAAGCAACAATACCTGTAGACGCAGGGACAAGGGGTGCATGAGATCACTGCTCCATGACCAATTAAAAAAAAATGATAACTATAGTAAAGGATACAAAAAATAAGGCTGTATTGACTTTAAGCTTCTCCTCAATCTCCTTAAGCTCATTCTCCAAAGAACCAATTTCATAAGCTATCATCTCGGCCATTTCTCCACCATCACCTTCCTCCTTTGCCAAAGCTATACGTTGACACAAGAAAAACAGAAAATTTAATCAGAAAGTTCAAGGTCGACAAAGTTTATTCAGATAAGCAAACCTTTCGTGTCTTCCAGATTCTTTTCACAATCCTTAAACCTTCTATACGTCGCAACAACCTATAAAACAGGGCCATTACACCGTGTTCAGCAAAAAGCATCCACCACATGGAGGATTCAGCTCTCACCACGATATGAGAAGAAAAATCGTATGAGGAATACCTCGTTAAGCTCCGACACTGACTGAGCCAGCTTTTGATACTCGCCAGGGTTCGATACTATTTCAGGATCAGCTAGCTTGACCTGCAATTCGTATCTAGTCACAACCACAATGTTTACGCATTCACCAAACACCAGCACCGAATTACGCTCCCAAAACACGCCATGAAAAACAACTAAGATTCACAAAATGCGCCACGAACAAGCGTTTTCCGATTCGCAACGATCGCAAAAGCTCCACAGAGCCGCGAGCAATAGCAATAACCTTACCGATAGCTCTTTCCAAGTCTTCTCCGCCGATTCCAGCTTCCTGATCAGGAAAGGCTCCTGCACATCCACCGCGGAAAAACCGAACACCGCATCAGCTCGGCGAGGCTCTCGGACAACGAAATCAGCACAAAACATCGATCGAGAAAGCAAAAGATTAGCCTAGAGTTTCGTCGGAAGAGCACGGACCGCCATGCAAACGGTCCTCGGCGCTCTACGCGTCGGCGGGGGCCGGAGGAAGGCGGCCCTCCGGCCGAAGTGATCGGCGGCGGCGCCGTGCCGGCGCCGGTGGAGGAACGTCCGGGCGGAGAAGCTCGTCGTGCAGGCGTTCATTTCTGAGGGGCGAAGATGGTGTGGCTTGGGTTTGAACTTCCGAGCGGAAATGCGAGGCGAGCGTTATCGGATTAGCTTCCCCCCAGCGGACTGTTTGGGAATCCGGTTAGTCGAACCCGTTACGGGGATAAGGCTGCGCTGGAGCCGAACGCTCTTTTTTTCTTTTTTTTTTCCACGACAACGAAAATGAATGTGCTTTTGTTGAAATTTCAGATGAACGAAATATAGAATAATGACACTTGTCCTCGCGGATGATGCGTTCTTATTAAATCATTAGTCAATGTCATGTCTATTAAAAAAGGAATTTTAACTTTTCCAAGTCACGGGATGGAAGAATCAAATCCAATCACTTTCAATAAAGATATGATTAGGAAATAAAATAATTCAGCTACTCCAGAACAAGAGCGGTGTAAGTTTATATATAAATTAAGTAATATAACGAAAATTACAATTAGACTTGAGTTATTCAAACACATTTATTGTTTATAGATCCTCAATTACATTGTATAAATCACATAATGTTTTGTCGGTAGAATATTTCGTGAAACCATTAATCATCTCATAGAAGCCTACACAAGAATGTACTCCAAGATTCATCAGCTTGAACAATAGTTGTTCAGGGTATGCTAATGATGAAATTTCTTCACTAATTCGGAAGAGAAAATCCAAATGAACAAAACCCAAAACGAGTACTTTTTATTTTTTCAAGAAAAGGAGGCAAAGATCAAGTGTTATGCTATTACTCTCCTAATAAAATTTGATCCAATCTAATCTTTCATTAACATAGGAAATAAACATTTTTGTGGTTTATCTAATACTAAAGTGTCATTCATATCACAATAATAAGCTGATAAGTTCCTTGAGTAACTGGTTCATAAAGTGAATGCACTCCAAAGTATTTGTCAAAATTGTTGTAAGAGAGAAGCCTCCCACAGTACTAATATTGTGCCGGGGGACATTCTTAGAGCAAAGAACACAAATTTATTGGCAATAACCTTTTGATTTGAAGCATTGCAGAAAGAGTCAAGGCACCGCATTTGATCAACAACGGCTTCGGCGAACGAAAGGAGATCATCCACAAGCATCAAATGAGATATTATCGTACTTCCTCGATGAGTCTGAAACGGCTTCCAATCAATCACCCTTGTCAATTAAATCCACAATTAAGTGAGAAAGATGCTCCATAAAAATGATAAAGATGTAAGGCAAGCAGATCCCCTTGTGTCCCATCCCTCGAAGGTTGGAACACATCTGTTAGTTCGCCATTCCAAAGAAGCTTCATATTGTTAGTTTCGAAATTTCACATGATGAGATCCGCTAATGAACCAAGAATGCCAGTCATTTTAAGGGTCTCACAAGTGAATTCCCTTCTCATCCTGTAGCACGCCGTCTCCAAATTTATCTTGACTAGCATGTAGGCTCACTTCATCATTTTACACACATTGACTGAATGATTTCTTGAGCAATAATGATATTATCTTGGATTGGCGGCCCAAAAAGAAGCTCACTTAGTTTTTTTTTATATGTCCTTTTCTAACTCTCTCTTTCTCACTTATAGATTTTTGCTCTACCCCTATATAGACCATGGAAGTCGAACTCTATATCTCAAATTAAACCTCCCCACCCAACTGAATTCTTGTACCGCTAAGCTACATGCCTAGTGGGTGAAGCTCATTTAATTGGGCAAAGTCAAATTCGACATAACTTCTAAAAGTCAATTCACATAAAAAAAAAAATAGTGATTCTCTTTAAGGAAATATTATACTGACTCATAAGTCGTGATTGCACTAGCCTATTAGAAAAATCAACTTTGGGAATCAACTTGGATTAAAAAAAAATTGCCTATGTTTTTCAAAACGACAATACATGATATGAGACAAGTCAACGTCAGACTTTCCTTTTCCAACCTCAACTTGCTCTTTTGCAATCAGACTTTCGGGCACTTTGATTCAACTTCAAGTTTCATTCACAGACTGAAACTCGACACATATGCTTATATAGAATGAGATAAATAGGGACAAATGGACAAGAGCATTGTTTACTGAGGAAAGGTGATCTAAAAAAATGGAAGGCCAATTGGATTTTTAGTGACAAATATATTATCAATCAAAGATTCCATGTAACAATGCGACAATATCATATATTTATGTAAGTAAGGGAATAAAAGGAAGGGGGCAAGTAGACTTTGCTCGATAAGAGCACTCAGTTTACCATCAAAGAATAGAGATGAGCGGTTTTTGATTCCATTTATGTTCCATTTGAAACCTTTGATCTATCCGTCATAACAATTTCCACCTATAATATTCTCCGTCACAGGTTCTAGGGTTGGTTCTAGATCTATTTAGGTTTCACCTCAAAAAAGTTGTAGTATACTCCACTCCTAGTGTGGTGGAAATTAGAGTTGCTGTGGTCGAGACAACTCCAATGGCTACTTCTAGCCCTACTGCTAAGGATTAAAATTTTTTAAAGGTGAAAAATGAAGATGATGGTGAAAATTTCTTTGATGAATTTGAGACCAAGCTTGGTTTTATTGTCTGGATATAAGAACAAACCTTTCATGTCGAAGGGGAACATTCGGAATACTTCCACTCGCTATTGGCCAAATGAGTGACACCTCACGGTGCTATTGATTTCACTTACTTTGAACTTCATGGAATCTTCGTACATATTAAATTTTTATGCCAACGAATCTTGTACTAGGCAAAAAAAACCAGACTAGATGTAAGGGAGAGTGTTAAAATAAATAGGAAACCACGCATTTATCTAAAATTTTAACTTTTAAAATGGTTGGCATCGATCTCACGAACCAAATCCCCAATAATTTTGTAAAAAATATAACCAAATTCATTTTGACATGGAGGGGTTGTTGGTGTTGTCATCAGCATTGTCATCTTTGTCATTATTGCCAAGAACATCAAAGGGCACTCGAATCAACCTATAGGCACTATAGCTTGTAGAAAGCCTCGTCTATCTTCTTCGTATATTGCCCCAAGATGTTCTCAAGGACAAACATTTTCTTTCCAACATCTTCCTTACTCCATTTGGAGTGACTTCATATCATTCTATAAAACAACCCGATTTTCCCTTACCTTCTTCAACAAACTTAAAAGATTAGGAGCATTGGTATCAACAGTTACAGCGACAACAGGAATCTTATCTCTCTCCTTATCTTGACACTCAACCTAAGCTTGAGCATCCTCATGAATATCAACTTCATCATGCTCATGGATCTTAGTTTCTGCACTACTTGCAATTGATTCAGTTGTCTCTACCAATATCCATTCTAGAGGTGCTGGACCAATAGGATTTGCAATGTTATCTTCAATATCCATTTCATCATCACTAGCAATCATTAAGCAAATCATCCCAAAGCTCATCTAACTTTTCTTTTTCAAATCTCTCCTCTTCTTCCTGTCTCTAAATCTCTTCTTCAACTTTGGTAGCTTTAGTCGACCTTTCTTCTGCAATCTTTCTTTCGGCCTCAGCTAGCCCTTTTCGAGGGAGGCGCAGAATCACCGAAAGTGGGGCTAGGAGAATCATTTGAGCTTTTCCACTCTAAATAATTTGCTCAATACTTCTTTGTTCTCAAGTGTCACTGTCAGAAGTGTTCTCGCAAACTCATTATCTTCATTTCCGACCTTCACAGGCTTATTATTTGCATCTCTCCAACCTTCCTTTGATGGTTTGTAACGAATGTTTAGAATCATACTTTCCCCAACAAACAAGTTAGGAATCGACTTTTCGCACAACCCCTTGGGAAATTCAACATTGAAATGCTTAAAGATCTTCAGGATCAATGAACCATAGAGCAATTTCCCTTGACTTTTCCTTATTATCCTATATGTGGAAGAAGATGGTGCGTGGCAAAGAGAAAGTAATAATGGTCTTTATTGCCTAGAAAAGTTCAGCCTCATAAATAATGATGTCAGTTTTTAGAGATGGCTTCAGATCTAAGACAATTTGTAAGAATTCTATAACATGACAAAATTTATAAGAGGATAACTACCACAAGGAACATGAGATCTAAGTTCTCTAGTGAAGTTAGAATCTACATTGAAATCTTTGTAGACTTTTTTAATGGTAGAAAAAATACATGTAAACTCATAAAGCTCTACACCAATGATTCGAATTTTTTTCTCAACTCTTTCACGAATCATAAAATGGCACCTGAATCCAAGAGTATATCCAAGAGTATTTCTCACAAGACATACTCTGGCATCCGTGTATTATAAAGAATCTCAGCAGAACCAACTCACATCCACGTTCCCATGAGCCCGAATCAGAAACCGAGAGTCGGGGTACTTTGTTGATCCATCGACCTAGGAAAGGAAGATCGTCAATTGCTACTCTATCCACTCCGATTAAGGCAAAATCTTAGAGCATTGTAGTAGAGATAATCAAGGCACCCAAAATTCAAGGTAGTCTTACGTCTCTTCTTGGAAGTTCTAGAGCGATAGATGCCAAGTGATGCAGCAATATTTCCGAAGAAATATAGAAAATTTTATTGAACGTTATGGGTTTGCCTCTAAAGTTGAAGTTGAGACTGCAATGCTAAACCTCGGAGGACTTCGCCAATAGAGGATACTAGGCCTGTGCCATCTTAGCAAGGGGAAGGAAAAAGTTGTAGAATTCTCTGCTCCTAGTGTGGTTCAAATTATAGCGGTTGTGGTTTAGACAATTCCAATGGCTACTTTTAGCCTTGCTTCTTCTGAGGATGAAAATTGTCTAGAAGGGAAAATTGACAGTGACGGTGAAAAGTTCTTTTCCAAATTTGAGAGCAAGCTTGGTTTTATTGCAATGCTCAGACACGAGAACAAATCTTTATGTCAAAGGAACATACTTTAGCTCTCCCATTGTTGGCCATGAGTGACGTCTCATAGTACGGTTGATTTCACTTATTTTGAACTTTATGGAATCTTCGTACAAGCTCTCTATTTGATGAACTCTAATTTGGAATATTCTGCAGAGAGTTTGTATTGTGTATCCTACACTTAGTCATGAATATTGTCATAAATAGAATTTCAACTTAGTGATTTCAAATTATACACATATCATTACATTTTATTAAAATACCGTAGGATCATGCTAAGACAAAATAAGAAAAACACAAAAAATTGTTTTAGCTTCCTCAAGTTTTAAAATCTAGAACCCGCACTGCACAAATTAGAATCTCAAATTGGACTTAGATTCCCAATTTTACTCTAGGACTGCACATGACAATGTTTTTTTTTTCTTCAGAAATAGTTCTTTTTTGTTTTTATTCCGGAGAACAATTTCCAAGTAAAATAAAGTGTTTGATAACTATACAAAATCTATACTCTTGAAATAGAAAAAGAATAGAAATGCGTTTGATACGAAACGGTTTCTCTTTTGTACTTATTCGTTTTTTATTCTTGCTTATAGATTGCCGATCGTTGATTGTTGGTCACCATCGCCCGTCTCTGCCGGCTGCCGCCGCTGCACGACCATCAACTGCCGACTGTCATTGCCGACCGTTGCCACACAGCCCATTGGCTGCCACCTCCTGCGGTCGCCCGTTCGCGTCCAGCAAAGAAGAGGAGTTGGCCGGTCGGTCTCCGGCACCGGCGGACGTTGATTCGTGGGGAAGGGTGAATTTTGTCATGTAACTGGAAGACGTCGCGCGGTAGAAGCAAAATTCCGATGTGGAAAGAGCCAGATTTGTCCCCATTTTTTTTGGGGGTTGGGGGTTGGTTGTGGGGGGACGAATAGCCCCTCGATACGACACCGTGGAAGCGGCTTGCGTGTAAAGGCGATGCCGACACACACCACACGACCGTACAGTGCAAACGCCCTTTTTAGAGAGAGAGAGAGAGAGAGAGAGAGAGAGAGAGAGGGAGATCTCTGTTGGAGAGACAGAGAGGGAGGGGTGGCCTTCTTTTCTTTCTTCTCCCCCGCCCACCCCCTCCCCCCTTCTATAGAGAGAGAAAGCTCCAAGCTCCCCTTTCTCTCACTACTGTATCATTCCCTCTCATTCCCCCTCTCTCTCTCTACCTTCTCTCTCCTCCGTCTCGGATGAACAGTATAGAAACCCTAGCAAGAGGGATAAGCAAGAGAGAGAAAGGAGCCCATCCGCGGCCTTCCGTTTTGTAAAGTCAAAATCGTCACTTTTGTACAGAATCAGCGCGAACGAGAGTGAATAAGCGAGAGGGAGGGGCACAAAGGGAAAGGGAGAGGGGGAGGGGGAGGAGGGGCAAGGGGGAAGAGGTTCCCATTTGCTCTTGAGGCTACTTCGATGGAGCTGTACGGTCGCAATCCGGGGAGGAATGGGTCCCAATCGGGTCACAATCCGTCCGAGTGGAGCCCGGTGGGCGGCGGCGAGACCGGGCTCGAAGGTAAGGTCCTAAATTTCTCGTCAATTCCGGGTTCGTTTCGCCGCTTTCGATTCTCGCGCGTGTTTCGCGGGGTGGGAATTCTTTTCGGGTTTCGCTTCGGAATGCGGCGGGTTCGATTAGGGTTTTCGCGTTCCTCCTCCTCTTCTTCTTCTTACCCTGTCTGATTGTTGTTGTTCTTCTTCTTTTTGGGGGTGTGTGGGTGGAATTGGGTAGAATCAATGTGGCATCTGGGTCTCGGCAGCGGCGGTGGCGGCGGCGGAGGCGGGAGCGAGTCCTACCCGGAGCGGTTCCGCATGCCCGACTGCGCGTATTATATGCGAACGGGGTTTTGTGGCTTCGGTAGCAGGTGCCGGTACAATCACCCGCGTGATCGCGCTGCGGTAACTTCTTGATCACTGGCTTGAGTGTATGCTTTTTCAAGTTATTTATTTTGATGGAATACGAAATTCGGCTCTTTCCATGGGATTTATAATCCAATCCTGCTTGATCATACTTAGAATGCCCGAGTTTTGTAGTGCAGGTGACTTTGGCTTCGATTGATCATCATAGTGGGAAAAGATATTTAATACTGGCACGAGTTAGTTTTCGCCTGCTAGTGTTAGTGGGTGTATTTATTAGATTCATTTGCAATTTGTGATCTTTTTCTCATTTTTGATGATCTTTGATGACTGATGGTAGTGAAAGACCCAGAATGAGACCCAGAATGAGACCCAGTATGAATTCAGTTCTTTCTTTAACTGGTTGCACATTTAGTTATTACCGCAATGATAGATTTGGGGATAATGAATTTATTACTATTTGTGCCTAGATGGGCTTATAGAATATTACCATATTCAGTTGAGTGCGGATTTGTCATTTTCCGTCCTTTAATACATGACGCCCTGATCTAGGCTGAACCTGGAATGGGACGATAATTTGACAACAAAATGTCCACAATTACATGAATCAACTGACAACTCAGTTGCTAATGAGTTGCAAACCGTGAATCCTATTAGATCCTCTTTTCCAAAAGTTGTTCGAACTTGATTCATGGATCACTACACCATGCTCCTCCCACAACTCTTATGCTAATATCCTGATCTCCACCACATTTTGCTGAGCTTGAAACACCATGAGCAAGTAGACATCACTCTGAATTAAACAGTTTGACTTTATGAGATCAAGCAGGATGATGCATTAGATACATTCTGCCACAAATAAGGTTACGTGAACTTTTGATAATTTGTTATTCCAATGAACTTTAGCAATGAATTAGAAGCATTGAGTTTGGTCATCCTTGCTTGCAGTCCAATTAATAGTTGGATAGAGGCCCTTTTGCTGAAGCTCAATGCCGTCTATCTATGGTAATGCATGTAGCCTCGTGACAAGGCCAACTATTACCCCATATAGTATGTGTTCCGACGCACCTTCCAGCTGCTGGTTGCTTGATTAGGACAGTGTTAAGAAGATATCTAAACCTAATGGTCCAAGGTGAGATTTTCAACTTGTAGGTGACAGAGTATCAGATCTCGATGGCCAGTTTCATCAAGCTGATGATATCATAATTAGAACCCCATTGACAATTTGTTTTTCTGGAGCACCTAATTCAGTAAACCACTTCCACTTTGAAACACAGTGCCATTTCCAAGACTTAAAAGGTAGTCAATGCTTGATTTTCAGTTAGATTGGGTTCAACATCGTTGTTTTTGTTTCAATAGTTCCATGAACTCACAAATGATGATTTAAAATAAAAAATCAAATTCATAAATTTCTTTGTCAGGTAGCACTTTTGAGACCAAACAATTAGTGAGAGTTGGTAACCTAAGTCATTCTCAAATTTGAACCTGTGAAAAGTATGGATCTGATGATTATCACCCCATGACAATTCAGATACTTACTCCGGTCATCATGATGAACTTTCCTAATTTTCTCACGGATAGTCTTTAACCTTAACAAAGCAAAGAACTTCAGATTGGAAGCTAGGCTTCCTAGACATTGTCGAGACCAGATTGAGAAGCATGTATATGCGTCATGTAACATTTTACCACACTTTAATCCTTTCTCCTCCTCCTCCTCCTCCTCCTCCTTCTCCATATCAGAATTGAGCAAACACGGTTGGGTTCATGATCCCAATTGTTGACAAGTCCATGAAATTGTTCCTTATTTCAGCAAGACCTACTATATTTCATAGATACAACTGCAAACTTCTCATTCGCATCCATAAAGACAAACTTCTCTGCCTCTTGTTTTGGTTTCTACCTCACTGTGATCTTACGACAGGGAATTCTAGTTAATTGTTCCTCTCTATGGCATTTCTTAATAGTCCTGACTCCTGCTCAACATGGTATTCAGGTGGTGGCAGCTGTGAGAGCGACAGGGGATTATCCAGAGCGACCAGGGGAACCTGCATGTCAGGTATTCAGTTACTAATTATGTAAGTTGCTAAGCATGTAATAAGCTCTGCATTTTGAACGTTGTTAATGCGAAGACTCTATAGTCACTACCTAGATAACTGTATTGTCGAGTGCCCCTCCATAGGCATGAAAATGCCCACAATAGATACCCACTCAAACACATGAGGAGTAAGCAATGTTTCTGTTTTGGTCACTGTCTCTGCAGTTTTATTTGAAGACCGGGACCTGTAAATTTGGTGCTTCCTGCAAGTTTCACCATCCCAAAAATGGCGGTGGTTCGTTGAATAGAGTCCCACTTAATATGTATGGCTACCCATTAAGACTGGTGGGACATTCTTCTTCCCTATCTTAGTTAGTTATTTTGAAGTTACTTGATCTGGTTTCTGGTTCTCTCTAATTCTGACTTCTTTCTTATCAGGGTGAGCAAGAATGCTCCTACTATTTGAAGACGGGGCAGTGCAAATTTGGTACAACTTGTAAATTCCATCATCCTCAACCTGCTGGTGCATCAATACCAGCATCTGCACCTCAATTTTATTCACCGGTGCAATCTCCTTCGGTTCCTACTCCTGATCAATACAGGGGAGCATCCACCAGTTTAAGAGTGGCTAGACCTCCTCTTGTGCCTGGTTCATATGTTCCAGGGGCTTATGGTCATGTGTTGATCTCCCCTGGAGTTGTTCCTGTGCCTGGTTGGAGCCCTTACTCGGTAAGGTTAAAGTTTTAATCAAATTTGATGGATTTTATTATGGAACCTTTTGTATGATGTGGTTAGTCCCTCTTCTACAGGCGCCTGTAAGTCCAGCATTATCTCCTGGTGCCCGGCCTGCAATGGGGGCAACTTCGCTTTATGATGTAGCACAACTGACGTCATCTACCCCAGCTATTGCTGGATCATATCCCTCCATTCCTTCCTCTGCTGGACCATGGGGCAGCAGTCAGAAAGAACAAATATTTCCACAGAGAGCTGGTGAGCCTGACTGTCAGTATTACATGAGAACGGGGGATTGTAAATTTGGATCATCTTGTAGGTACCATCATCCTAGGGATCGTATGGTGCAAGGGACAAACTTCCTTCTCAATCCACTTGGCCTTCCTTTAAGACCGGTATGCGGTTTCTCTTTGTTGCTTTTACCATGTGATTGTTTTACTATGCTTTCTAATAATGTAGATTCAGAATTTTTGTCCTTTTAGGTAGAATTTTTTTAATATTGTTCAGTGCTGGAATGAAGCCATATCTATAGGAGGACATCTCCTTTAATGTTTGCTTTTATTTGTGCTGATATGATATCAAAAGTTCAAACCTGGTCCATTTGTTATACTTTAAATGAAAATTCAGTTGTCCATCTGTAATTAGTTTTCTTTGTAGCAGGAATGTTGATCTAGCAAATGATGTGTTGCGTAATATTTGTCCCTATTGACAATTATCTGGTATGCTATTTTAGTCTTTCCAATCCCGGTTCCCATGATGGATGCAGCTCTAGTAATCCTAATGACCTTTGGTTGACTGAGCTTGTAAAGTTCTTTGATCAATTATCACCTTATCTTGTAAATTTTTGACTTGCTGGTTGTTGCGGACTTCAACGTGTTTTGGTGAAGTTTCCTACAGAAAAGAAAAGAACTAGTTAGCAAGTTTTGATGGCGTTGTTCAAAAGGGAACTGTTTGGCATTTCCGGCATTTCTAATAAGGGGTGCTAACTCTCTTATGTCTGTGAGAAGTTATTATAAGTTCTGGTTAATTTTCTCAATCTTCAATAGATTTTTGCTGTGGCTTACCTTCATGAGAAGAGGATCCTGGCTAGCTGCTGCTAGACTGAGTGACTAATTCAAATTTTTAAAATTGAAGATGATTTGTTTTTGTTTTTTTGGTCATAGAAGACCATCTGTTAAGAGTTGCTCTTTTGGTTTTAGCTAGTGATGTCAAATTTCTGGCAAGTGAGCTTTCTCATGTAATATTAGTTAAATCATTATTATTTCAAATTTGTGTAAGAACAAGGTTTTAATTGATGTTACGAAATTCTTCGCTGAGAAATAAGAGAGATGTGCTTTTTGGTCATGCACTTGGCAGAAGCATCCCTTGTGGTTCATGACCTGCTCCTTGGTACAATGGTGGTTTTCCTGAAGTACCTGTGTTGTGCATTGCTCAGGCTCTTGAGCTTGTGCATGCACAAATATATGCTTGCACCTCTAGACCAGCCCATGAACAGTGGTTAAGCGTGCACGCGCGGGCGAGAGAGAGAGAGAGAGAGAGAGAGAGAGAGAGGATAAATATGTGGGGAAGGGATTATACACTGTGCATAAACTTATCAGGCACTAGACATTGGATTTTCCTAGTTCGCTTTTTCTTTTTCACCCCCTGCATCTTTGCTGCATCTATTCTGAATACTAGTGGGCATTTTGTCCCTTTTCCTTTTATTTCTCATTTCTGACGCACTGTAATATGCTAATTTTGTGTTCATCTCCCATTTTAGTAAGGGCTCTGTTTCCCATTGTAGTAATTATATTGGTCCTTGTCATAGTTAGGCATTTGTTGGTGGTTATAGGAGGACATAAGTTAGATGTTAATGCTTTATAACTGCATGTTTCTCCTT
This sequence comes from Eucalyptus brandiana, assembly GCA_014182725.1. NCBI lineage: Eukaryota > Viridiplantae > Streptophyta > Magnoliopsida > Myrtales > Myrtaceae > Eucalyptus > Eucalyptus brandiana. The sequence continues at coordinate 13,771,120 of CM024675.1, forward strand.
ATGTTTTTTTCCCCAGAAGGTGATGAAAAAGTTTTACAGCAATGAACTTTTCCATTTTGAACTTATGAACAGCAATTGTATTCTTCTTATTGTATAATGATAGTATTGATGGTGTTGAACATTCTTTTGTTTTATTTTGTGCAGGGAGTCCAACCATGTGCCTTTTACATGCAAAATGGGCATTGCAAATATGGGTCAACTTGCAAATTTGATCATCCGATGGGGGCAATGAGGTACAGCCCGTCGGCATCATCTCTCACTGACATGCCAGTTGCCCCTTACCCTGTTGGATCTTTGCTCGGAACTCTGGCACCGTCATCATCTTCGGAGTTGAGGCCTGAACTGGTTTCAGGATCTATGAAAGATTCTTACTCGACCAGGATACCATCTAACGAGACTTCTACTAGTTCCGTTGGACTAATGTTTTCTCAGACTGGGTCAGTTCCACTATCTGATGTACAATTTTCAAGTCATAGTTCCGCCTCCTTGAGTAGTAGCAGAAGCACCAAGCCAGGCAACGATGTTCGTCGATCAAGCTGATGAATCAAAAGTATTCAATCTCATTAGCATCTTTATGTGGTTAAACCACGATTACATAAGGTCTAGATGTCCGTAAATTAATTGCGTCGATTATGATTTGGGATCGTCAATTGTTCATTGAGGGTCTAGCCAATGAGCTTGATTATAGCATTTAGGACTTAATGATTCCCTATAGGGTTATGAATTATATTTGAATAAGCTTCCATACTCTCTGATATGAAATGTCGACTCATCGATACACTGGAAGTTGCAGCCATATCAGGTAAGGTATACTACGTTTGCTTTGGTTTCTGGAGTTTTCGGTACTCCTGTGTGTATATATTCTGATATTCCTTCAATGAACTATCGGAATATCAAGAACGGTAGGCTTATTTTGTGAATTTGGTTCTTAGCCAAGTAGCTCATTATTATCTTAGGATAGTCCTAAGTTACATTAATCTCCTAAAGCTATATGCTTTCACATCTCGTTTCACTCCCGTGGTTTCTTTCTGCTGTATTATCAAATCTTCGTTAATTCATCAGAAAGATTGGATGCGTGTTAAACCGATTTGATTAAAACTGAATACGCCCAAAACCTGCTAGCGAATTTTTTTTTTTTCATGCTGTTGGCAAGAAAGTTAAAAGCAGCTTTTTATCTCATAATTTGATTAAACTTTTGACCTGGTCGGCGAATGATATAGGCATGTATTATAAGATCTTTCCCGAACATGATTGGACAAGCAGTTGATGCCCAGAAATTCGTAGGAAGTGTTTGGCCGAAATAAAACAAACCGGAGTGAAATGACCATCAGTCATTTCAATGCAACAGCATTAGAATTGAAGTGAAGTGAACTGACATCCATTCTGCAGAAAATGAAGTACCAAACCCAGAAAAAAGAAGAGAGAATGGACCCAGACAGGGGCAAAGATCGATCTGTTGCGGTGCGCCATTCTTTTCAATGTGAGAAAATGAGAAAGTTGATGATGAACTGTTGGTCATGATTGCAACAGGCAAATCCAACTCACTCCGGAAATGAGCTTTACGGTCCCTCAAAAAATTTCTGCCTTTTGTTTAGTCCAATTCTTTAGTGCATATCATTCACTGGCAATGATTACAATCCCCCCAAAAGCAATGCAGCAATCGCACACGCACAATCTCGGCGATCTCTCAAAGGCTAAAAAAGAATGGAACACAAGGCCAATCTGTCACCCGCCTTTCCCTCCAAATAAAGTGCGCTCACACCTGCATGCCTCCCTTGACTTTTTAGAGCAGCAGCCATCATGGACACTCGAGTAAAAAGTCTCACCGCCATCATCAAAGTCATCACTCATCATCGCCAAGCGCCCTTCACTGCAAACACACTCGGCGCCGAGAAGGCTTCAAGATCCAGAATTGCAATGCGAGAAAGAGAAGCTTCGGAATAGAGGGCGGGCTCGGTGGGTTCGAAGGCAGGAGAGATGGGCGTGATAACAGTCGGAGTCGCCGAGTTGAAGCCGAGCGTTTCGGGGAGGCGGTTGCTTCGGCCAAGTTCAAGCGTCCGACACACCGTCGAATGGTGAATACCTTCTTTTTTCACTTCTTTGCTGTTGTTTACTAGTGACTCTGTTTGTTGCATAGCAAGTTTTTATGAGTCTTGCTGTCAGCTGCAGAGTGTGTTCTCTTTTATCAGTTCAGTATTACCCAGAAAAGAAGGAATCAAACCATGCACTGTCTATTCATTTGGCAAATGAGTAAAGCTTGTACTGCATTCCTGACGTGAACATCGCCTTCTTCTGAACGCCTTTCTTACAAGAAATACGATAATCTTCTCAGCATTTTTCGCTTCCATTAATCGCAAAGAATTGCTTATGCTAGCTTCACAAATCTAATGCTCTTATAAAGTAGAAAGTGCCTCGGCCCAATAGAGGCTGCCCTTTTCCTGGTATGACACGGGAGATCGAGCCACCGCCATTCCCTCCTTAACAGTATCTGAAATTGGAAGATAGCTCTCTGCCTCACCAAGGTCTTAAACTCGGATTCAATAGCTTCTAGCGCATCAGAGGAATTGATGAAAAACAATGAAAAAACCCCGGTTCTTTTCTTGGATCAATTGTCCGCACTGTCGATCTTTCAAGGAACATAAATTCGAACAAACATCATGATGGGACCATGCTATCCCAACTTAAGAATGTTAAGCACGGACAGAATTGTCGTACAATCACAGCGTCCTGGCCTCAGACATGGTAATGCATGCCTACAGAAGCCAAAGTTGGTGCACGGTCCTTCATTTGCTGGCGATTTCCTCTAAAAAATAATTGAGTTTTTGCTGGTGAAGCTTAAGGTTTTGAATTCCATCTAAATAAATGATTCTTGCAGGCCGATATCTGATGTCTCCAGTGATCTCACCGTTGAAGTAGGAGCGACGACCTTTGCATTTCACAAGGTACGGTGGATTGAATTGGAGAATAACTTAAGGCTTTTTGACTTAAGGCTTGATGCACCCAGTGCGTTCCTTGCAGTTTCCTCTTGTTTCACGGAGTGGTCGGATTCTGAAACTCTTGGTGGACACAAAAGAATCGAAAGCCTCGCGGATCAGTCTCCGGGATGTCCCTGGCGGTCCGCAGGCATTCGAGATAGCTGCCAAGTTCTGTTATGGCATAAACATAGACATTTCGCTGTCCAATGTGGCGACGCTTCGCTGCGTAGCTCATTACCTGGAGATGACAGAGGAGTTGGCTGAGAAAAACCTGGCATACCGCACTGAAGCTTACATCAAGGACATGGTGCTGCCGAACATATCTAGCTCAATCACCGTGCTTCAACAATGCCAAAAGCTGTTGCCCATCTCCGAAGAGATCAACCTGGTCACTAGGCTGATCAATGCCATAGCAAACAACGCTTGCAAAGAGCAGCTCACGTCGGGCTTATCCAAGCTCGACCGCAATTTTTCAGCGAAGCCCATTGAGGAAGTGGAACCGGAGACGCCGGTGGATTGGTGGGGCAAATTGCTTGCGGTGCTAAGTCTCGATTTCTTCCAGCGAGTTCTAACGGCTGTCAAGTCGAAGGGGCTAAAGCAGGACATGGTCAGCAAGATTTTGGTGAACTATGCCCATAATTCTCTTCAGGGCCTCATCCTCAGAGATCCGCATTCTGCGAAAGCGAGTTATTCGGACTTGGAATCACAGAAGAGGCAAAGGGTGATCGTGGAAACAATAGTCAGCTTGCTTCCGACACAGTCGAGGAAGAGCCCCGTCCCGATGGCATTTCTGTCGAGCTTGCTGAAGATCGCCATCGGAGCATCCACATCCACTTCTTGCAGATCTGATCTGGAGAGGCGGATCGGCTTGCAGTTGGACCAGGCCATTCTCGAGGACTTGCTCATTCCCGCGAATTCACAGGGGAACGGGCAAAGCCTAATTTACGACACGGACTCGATCCTGAGGATATTCTCCACTTTCTTGAACCTGGATGAGGACGACGACGATGAGGACAACCAGCTGAGGAATGAGAACGAGATGGTTTGCGACTTCGAGAGCCCCGGATCCCCGAAGCACAGCTCGCTTCTCAAGGTCTCGAAGCTGTTAGACAACTATCTTGCGGAGGTCGCCCTCGATCCCAACTTGTTGCCGTCCAAGTTCATAGCGCTCGCCGAACTGCTTCCTGACCATGGCCGGGTAGATAACGACGGACTCTACAGAGCTGTCGACATCTTCCTCAAGGTCAGGATCCTTATCCTTCCTATCCCTGTACCAAAACCTTTTGTCATGCAAGTAATTCCATTCAAACTGTAGGCCGAAATAATCACATTTTGCGGATTCATAGTCGACTTGCTCGCTCCCCTTCGCAGGCTCATCCGAACATCAAGGACTCGGAGCGCTACCGGCTGTGCAAGACCGTCAACTGCCAGAAACTGTCGCAGGAAGCCTGCAGCCATGCGGCGCAGAACGAGAGGCTGCCCGTGCAGCTGGCGGTCCAGGTCCTGTACTACGAGCAGATCAGGCTGAAGAGCGCGATGAGCGGAGGCGGCGGGTCGCACCACGTGGGCAGCGCGCAGTTCTTCTTCGGGTCGGCCAGCATTGGCGGCGGCGGGGGCGGCGCCGGCCCGTTCCCGCACCGTTCGGGGAGCGGTGCCGGCGGGAGCGGGGCCATATCGCCGCGGGACAACTACGCGTCGGTGAGGCGGGAGAACCGGGAGCTGAAGCTGGAGGTGGCCAGGATGAGGATGCGGCTGACGGACCTGGAGAAGGACCACGTCTCGATGAAGCAGGAGCTCGGGCGGCCGCACCCGGCGAGCCGGCTGCTGAGGTCGTTCACCAGGAAGCTGAGCAAGCTCAACGGCTTGTTCCGCATGAGCTCCGCCGGGCTGCAGCCGCCGCACGGGAGCAAGGCGAACTCGGAGACCGGATTCTTGTTCCAGAACCACAAGCGGAGGAACTACTCGTTTTCTTGAACCACACACGTTCGAGCATGGCCTCGTCCCTTGTCCGGTTCAGTTTACCTTCGAGTGTATAGCTTTTTACTGCATGATTTGTATCTCGTCGTCGTCTCCTTCCGTGCTCAATTGTTCGTAACTTTTGTCTGAAATGCCGACCGAACTGTCGGATGAAATATAATAATATAATTTGTAGCGAGACATGTCAACAAAAGGACTCCGTGGCCCAATGGATAAGGCGCTGGTCTACGGAACCAGAGATTCTGGGTTCGATCCCCAGCGGAGTCGACTTTTGTCTCTTTTATTCTTTTTCGGTGGCAGCACCAATAATTTCATTTTTTATTTTTATTTATACAGAAACGACACAAATAATCCCTAACGCGGTCTCTGAAATTTCTGCAATGTATTCATTGAATTATGTAAAATTTTTCAATATTATTCTCTTATTAATTTAAGTTTAGAGACTATATTAAATATTTTTATATACTTTAAGAACTAAGTTGAATATGTACTAAAAGTATTAAATTAAAATTTAAGGATTATATCGAACAAATTAAATATGTAGGAATTACTTTGTGTAATGAGTTAAAGTTTATGACTATTTGGGTAATTATCCCGTTATGATTTGGGCTTTGCCCAATAGCTTATTTTACTTCTCTTGTGGGCTCTCTTGAGAGCATTGAGCTTGAAGGGAAGATCCAAGAACGACGTCGGCCCTTTCACTTCTTCCTTTCCTTCGGAGCTTGTTTTGCCGCACGAACGCAGCGCGGTGCAGCTCCCGGCGGTGATCGAAGCATCGGAGAGAAAGAGAGAGAGAGAGGGAGGCACCGCCGCCGCGCGATGTCGTCGTTCTCGCGTCTGCCCAGCTCCTTTCCCTTCTCCCGTTTCTTCAAGTAAGCGGCTGAACGATCTCTCGCTCCCACCGGAAATGTGTTTCCTCTTCTTTTTTGTTTTGGTCACTTACCGCGTGATTGCGACCCAGCAAGAGCTCTGGGGGTTAGATGATCGTCGAATTTCTGGGTGTTCAGTTGATTCCGGTCATGATGGTTTCTGATTTTCTTTCTAGTTCTGCATCTGCTCTATTGGGCATGCTCAGTTTGACTTGTTCTGTCTTCTTTTTCCGTGGTTTCTTGAGAGTTTTGCTTTGTGTTGTTCCAATCACATTGAGAAGAGCCCCAGTTGAACCAAATGGGTTTTCCTGAAAAAGATAAGATATGTGAAAGAAAAGGGAGGAAGATGAATCAGTGATTCTCAGGAGACATGGTGGATTGTGGGGGCATGAGTTTCCAAATGGCTGGAAGCCTATGTCTGTGTAATTCTTCAGCGGGTCGAATTGGATGTTTAATTGTTGGAATAATGGTTGGAGAGACTCGAAGGTGGTTGCGTGGGGTGTGATGAACTTATGCGCCAATCAATATCCGCATGAAGCTCGGCAGCTTTTGCTTGCTGCATTGTGTTGTTTGGTCTAAGAATGGAGCTCATAACATTGGGGGTTTTTTTGGGGGGGGTGGTGGGTTTAATTTCTGGGATAGAAATTGATCTCCTGTGGTATGGACAATGATCTGATCAGGAAATCATCAAGAGAGAGAGTGGTTGATCCTTTCTGTATCTAGCTTTTCTTCCTGATATTGATGTGCCTTGTCTAGCAGAGTTTTTGGATATTATAGGTTGTGAATGTGGTCACGTCATGCTTGAGCCTTTTACAAAATGGCTATTTGCCTTCAAGAATGATAGTTGATTGCTATATCCCTGCCCCTTGGTTCTGTCTTTTCAAATGAAGTTATGGACGTAATAATCGAATTCTTGTGTCCCTGTCCGGTTCATGGAGGACTTTAACGGTACTCATTGCTGTGAGTTAGTACTTGGACCTGAAAAGAAGCCTTCTTTTTGCACAAGTAGGCTCGTTGGTTATAGAGGTTAAAGTGACACCACTATGTAATGTGCGGTCGGCTGATCCCTTTTCCCCCTCGTTTTTGCTTCTCCCTTTGCAGTATCCAGTTTGTTAATATTCCTTCTATAGCTATGGATGATCTTGACCTTTTTGTTACTCTCTTTCTATTTGTGTTCTTGGCCATTTGATTTGTACACCATTTCTGCTGTCCACAGGCAGTTGGAGCAAGAAGCGGAAACAGTAGTGAGGGTGTTGCAGCCCGGACCTTTGGGAATCATAGAGCACAAGTTCTCCACTGAGGAGATAAATGAGGCCAATGCCACTGTCCGCCAAGCAGTAGAAGCTTGGAGAAGAAGTGCTGAACTAGAGAAAAGAAACCCGTTCTTGAGAGATTATATCGAATCATGAGGGAAGACTGATAGCTCTGACTCGTCACCACGTGTAAGCTATTTTTGATGCTTTGTTCAGAGTATGCACATGACGCTCTACTTCCCACAGCATCTTCAGCGCCAATTTGATTGGTAGCAATTGTTGATGGTAGGAATCACAGAAGTAATGAGTGGAAGGCATGCTCGCTCCTTCTTTTTCAGCCTAATTGCTAAACTGATTTTTATGTTTGCCAAAGGATGTGTTCACCACGCATTTTTTGCTGGTTAATAAAGCATATAAAAAAAATGCAAATTAAATGGTGCTTGCTCGTGCCCTTAAATTAGCCAGTAAATGACTTTATGCTAACCTTTGAGGGGGTGCCTGATATTCTTGTCTTACTCTTATGTGGTTCACCAAGCTTTAGAGTGTTTCTATAGTGCAAAACCAGCAGTACTTTTTCGAGTTGCATCATTGCTGGTTTGATCTTATCTTTGCCGCACTTTCTTTCACAGATTCATAACGGGAAAAAGAACACGGTAGCAATTACCCCAGATGAGTAGTTTGCCATCGCCGATGTTCTTTGTTCTGAGAAATTGGTGAAAATGCTGCCTATCGGTTCTGATTTGAAAAAGTGGACTCTCTTCTTGATTGTTCTCTGCTCTAGGTCCTCTACAACTTTGCATAGGGATAACGTTGGACTGGAGATGTAATTCTCTGTTTTGCCTCCTATTCTCGTTGGGCAGAGTAAGATGTCTAATAAAGCATCGCATAGTGTTTTTACTTCAAGTGTACGAATCTCCGTTAGAGCACATGACATCACGTGTTCAAATTACGCGTTTATAAATCGATTCCTTTTGGAGTTTAATCTGTGTGAACCGGAAAAGGAGATGAGTTTTGCCATGGAAAGCATGCCATTAGCTACATCTGATACACGAACTGGCAGCAGTGTATGGTGCTCAATGCCATCTGAGCAATGCATATTGAGAAGACTAAAAATTGATGGCCAAACGAGGTTAGGTCATTGGTCGTTGTCAGTCAAATACATGGTGCATTTCCATGATTTTTCTGCGTTAGGAGTTAAAGCACATAAAGTGAGTATAAGAATTGGAGTGATCATGCATCAGATACGCTGGCGATTCCTTCTAGACACTAATGATTTTGAGAAGAAGACATATTTCTTGTAAAAATGTAACTTGTATACCTCGATTGTACGTAATAAGATGGATTTTGTGACAAAAAGATTCCAACGGAATGGTTCGTTTCTCATTGTCAATCCCACAATTGCGATTGCATGTTTTGAAATGAAAACACTACTCATGTGAAAGTTATCTATGGATCTAGTAGAGCGGCATTGTGACGGCATGCGAAAATTGTCCAAAAAAGTCATAAATCTATTATACAGTAATCATATCAGTTTTGAACTTTTCAATTTAGCTAATTTTCTGCTTATTTTTTTCTTGCCTAATTTAGTCCTAAGCCTTTTTTTATGATTTGCTAGTGTAATTCTTGTTACGTAGTTGGCATTCTTGTCAGTAATCTCCAATCAAAATTTGTTGGAAGAACTACATTCGTAAATTGTTAAAAAATTTATCATTAAATTGATCAAATCAAAAAGTTTGCCACATAATAGATTTAGGGCTTTTTGAATAATTACCTGGAATACAGTGGAGGCTAAACAGATCTGCTAAAGGGAAATTGGGTGGTATTTTTCTTTCTTTCTTTAATTTGATCTTGACAGCACATTGAAGTAGGGATAAGTGAAAAAGCTTTTCCTTCGTTTTGGAAGACGAATTCATTTTTCTTACTTTAAGGGCGAGATTTTCCTTAAATGGGAAACACTTATTCGACTATTGATGATGGAACATACACCTACGGCCCTAACTTTTTTGTCTCTTTGTTGTTTGGCTTTCGGTAGGAGTCACTTCGCACGTCCCCATCGTCAATTAACCTAACTTCCTTCTTTTAGCCAATCGGATTTCAATAATACTGCCACTTAAACACACATAATTTCTAAATTAAGCTTGATTGGCCGCAACTCCGTCACGGATTGCAAGAGTACGATTCGAAATCTTTCTTCTTTGGTAGCGAATCGCCCGCATTGCATGTCTGCTTCTGGCCAAGGAAGTTGCATTCCCCACGTTTGATTAAGTTTACAGTACAACAGAAAGGGGGCCATTGACAGTCCGAAACTTCAAAGGACGATATTGCATCGATACCTTCGTGCTAAGAAGCTAGTGGAATTGGGGATCAATTTGGATCGCCTAATCATACGTAAGAGCCCAATGTATAAGAATCATTAGATTTGATGGGTCTTATGTCTCTCGAAACTTAAGGTTGTGATGTGATACACTCGCTATTTGTTTGGAATTTTCCATTCGAATAATTCTCTCGAATCTCAACATATTGCATCTATATATTTATATCTGATGCAAGTTAAACCTGATTAGGACCATATTTGGTTGCACCGGTACATGTGAGCTCAATATACTTAAACTCTTCAGTCAATTCTATACCCGTTGAGACTCCCAAGTTCTCTAATTTCTTTTACCATGATAGGATCTCTATTAATTAGGCAGTGCAATAATCATCAAAAAATGATCCTTTTGGATTATATCAGAAATGCATTTCTTGTTTTTGGTCCTTCTCTTTGCTTCGCTCCACCAATTCCTGCTATATGTTCTGCTTGTATGCAGTTAATGCGCATTCTAATACATATCAACCAGCTAGATCAGACATGAGCTCCATGCATCTCCCTCCCTCCCTCCCTCTCTCTCTCTCTCTCTCTCTCTCTCTCTCTCTCTCTCTCTCTCTGTGAGCGACTCACATATCATTTGATGCCAAAAGAGTGTATACAGAGCGATAGAATGCAATTTAACACTTAGAAGTTTTATTTCATTGACATGAAAATAGGGCGCTTACACATTTGAAGTTTGCCACCGCTGTTCTTTCTCATCGCCCCAAAATCTAACTCAGAACAACACAGGGACTTCCGATACATAAAAAGACATCAAAAAGCAAGGGGAGAAAAGACCAGAGAAGAAGACCGTCATCTTCCATAGCGTGCAGCCATTAGGCTTAGAACACAAGGGCACCAAAAAGTCCGCCTTTTCGTATTCGTAACACGATCTGACTCGTGTATCTTAGACTTGTTATCGTTATTGTAAGGGCAAAACTGGAGAAAGATGCAACAACTTTAGTCTCTATACCCAAATAGCTCTGGCCTCTCGGAGAAGAGGGACCAGAGTCCCCCGCAACTGGTGGCTCATGAGCTCGTTCGCGCCGCCGATGTACTTCTGGCCGATGAACACTGTGGGGACGACCTCACGCCGCCCGAGCTGGACCAGCGCGCGCTCGATCTGGTTTCTGTTAGCCATCTGGTCGAGCTCGTACACGGTCGGGTTCGCGCCGTAGCTCAGTATGAGCGACTTCACAGTGTGGCTCATGCAGCACGTGCTCCTGCTGAATATCACTACCGGCTTGTCCTGCACGAGCCCCGCCAATGTCGTGTCCATGCTGCCTGACGAACGACGAAGTATCCGGAGCCTCGAGATAATAGTTTTTGTGTGTGAGCTCGCGTGCTTTTTAGCTCTTGCTTTATGGCTTGGCTCTGAGGTCTCTTTTATAGAGACTCATCGGTCGTGCAGTGGATTCGCTTTCTTGGGGGCGCTTCTTATCTTTTGCAATTTAAATATGGTTTTTTTTCTGCAAGAATAATAGCGGAGATAACAAAAAGGGTTTATTTGCAGTCTTCATGAGGGGCGAACAATATATTTCGTCCCGATCCTTACGTTCGATTTATTCCTATATTAGCCTCATGATCATCGACGGCGACCTTTCTGTCGCAAGTTGCAATCTCCTTTAGCCTGATGAACAGTTTATAGAACCTATATTTTACGCCAGGTGAAGGAAACTGGGTTGCCATCTAGAACTTAAAGGAAAGGGAATATATTCCCATGCATGCAGTGTTTTACGTGGCCTGAATTGAGGACGTGTTGTCACGATGAGCCGATGGCGAAGAAAGATCCTAATCAATCGGACATCTCTCCAGAATGGCAATCTGGGCTGGATTTGTAGTATTCCAAACCAATTTATTTTTTACTTAAAGCTGTAAACTCTAATTAAGTGGTGGTATGAGTTTCCTTCATCCCAGATCTGGGCTTCTCAGTAGTAAATTGCAAATATGAATATCACATGTGCCAACTTAATTAGATATGAAAATGAGATATGCCCATTTTTGGTAATTTACCAATCATAATGTTAGGCAGACAAAGTTTTCTCTGCATCTAGGTGGAGAGAAAAAATATGGTCCTTGTTAAGGTGCACATATGATGTTGTTAGGTGAAATAAGTCACATGTTAGAAATGTGATGGCAAGTGGAGCACTTAATATATTCTAATTGGTTTGCAATGCACTAATTTAAACTTTTGAGTGAATGTGAGTTAAATTATATTGATGAATGCAAACTTAGACTTTCTGTTGGTGACGTCCTCTGGTGAAAATATTGGTTTATGCTACATCAGTCCAACAAGTCGTATAAGAGTTGATAGTTGATTAGTGATCATCACTAGTATGTATCAGCTTCTCGTTGAGCTTGGCAAGGCCAAAGTAATTTTGATAGAGGTTGATGGGCAAATATTATCCATGTTAAAATATGCCAAACTTGATGGGGCCAAGGTTGAATTCACCTTGGGATAAGATTAGTGCAGAATGACACCTAGATTAAGGGAGAGCAGGACACATGTCTTAGCTGGCTAATAACTTACTTACTTAAAAAGATCGATTTAAATAAATATGTAATTGATTGACTTGAACTTAGGATCTTCATTAGCGATTTCCATAAAAGAAGAAATCAAACTTCTATTGTCCACATCAAGCTGTCCTTAAAAGATAGTGCCTATTATAGTTTAATGATTCTAATGGATGTTTTTATGGTTGCTCTCCCATCCACTAGGCTGCATCGGTCAAATCACATAGAATTTTCGTACTATTTTGTCTCTCGTTCTTGATCATTGATTGCTTCTACCTTCAATAACACCAAGTTTGACAACAGAAATATGTATGTTACAATCCTACTTTTGTGCTATGGCCTTCTTAGGACTTATGAATCATATTTGCAATTGTGAAAGTAGACTTGTTATTGTTAATTTCTTGAGTTGCTTGTACTTCAATATCCACATTCTGTTCACTCATCCATGCTGGCAAGTTCCATGCTAGAGAATAACAGTATACTTTAGACCATAAAAAATCAAATTACAAATAATATAAACTGTTGTGAAACCCAATTCTTCAAGAAGTTGTAATTCACAATAAATTGTTATTCTCACGGTATCCCAAGGACTGTTATGCTAGCAAAGCCCAAAGAAAAATGCTAATTTACCTCCGTCAATACAAATTGTCTTGTTATATGATGTACAGCCTGCGCTACTCTCTAACCAATTGAACTTTTATATGAATTAGTTATTGATCATGGAATCTAATGCATACTTTAGTCTCTTGAGGTATTATTATTTCCTTGAAGCCTCAACACTAGACTTGTCAAAATAGGTTATAAACTCATTTCTCAACCTATATTTGATGGGTTGAGTTATATGGGTTGGTTATATTCGGTAAATATAAAGTAATATGGGTCATAAATGGGTCAATAACTTACTTAGCGAGACCCACATTTATAATTTTCTCTTCACTCTCTTGCCTCACTCGATTTTGTGTTTGTTCACTCTATTCTCTTACCTTTTTTTTTGAATATAAGTTTCTCAGACTTGGTTAAATATGGAAGTGTTTTTACAACATAGGTTGGGTTAAGTATGTGTTAAGTATGGGTCAAATAGGTGTCAATTTGTATTATATGAAAATGAGTCAATTTGGGTTGAACCATATCCAATTCAATCAACCCAATCCACTGATTTGACATATCTACTCATGTACTCTTACCCCATTTCAACATTCAGGCCACAATACTTTACTTCTCAAATTGTGTTATGTACTCATAACATCATCAAAACATAGTGCTAACCTAAAAAAACCCAATGCATACATTGGATGATTTTGCATTATGCAAAAATTCGAATCTTAACACTCACTCTCGTAATTTGCATTTATAGTCACAAAACGTGTGCAAAGTATGTATATGTAATTCTCGAAAAAGGGTCGAAAATATATTTAGGAAGCCTCCCAGAACATGATTTTCAACCAAAAAAGTGTAATAAACCAAACAAATGTAACGAACCCAAGTAGTCATCGCTTATTCAGAAAATATGCTGAAGCAAAAGATGCTTTGCTTCATCTTGCTGGCTTTGCACAGATTTCAACATATAAAATAAACCGAAAGATGAAGGAAAGTGAGACAAAACATGAGATTCTAAGGAAGCATTGACTTCAATGGAATAGTAAAGTCTCAATTATCGTCTAATTTACTGAAAAATAAGAAAAAGCATAGGTCAACAGAAACATCGGTACGAGAAGAAAAATATATTCCCACGAAGGCCCCACAACGTTATCGTTTCCTCTGCACATGTCGCGGTTTGTTGGATTTGGCCAGGGAATATGCTGCTTAGCCTCAGTGCTGATATATTCGCCGCATAAAAAGGAAAAGAAAAGTATGCATTCAACGTCTGCAGATTGTAATCGTGTTATTCTTCGCCAGTAGTTGCAATTGGCCTTTGGACTTGTTGGAGGAAGAATTTGATCTTATCTATTGAGATTACAATTGATATAGCAGATCATAGACATAGAATATTTTAGGAAAAACAATATTGTGTATATATTCTTTCTGATTCATTTTTCTTCTCTCTTGTACTAAAAATACCAACACTTTATTGTACATTTGTGATAATGAAATACAAAGAATAGCATTTCCTCCATTGTCCTGTATTTCCTTTCAGGACTGAACAATTGGCCGGTATTATCTAGGCCAATCATAACTGAAATATCCAGTGAGATAATTCGAAGACACCGCACGGCTTTTAGACAATGTGGACTAAACCCGTCGAGACCGTTGATCATGGTGGGGCCAGGCATCAACCTGGTTGCTAGATGTGCACTATACCAAGTATTTACTAATTCCACAATGTAGTTGAAAAAATTTCCTAAAATTATCAAACATCTCGCCCCCTCGAGGTACATTTTGTAGAATTTCTTGTCTCGTAAGCCCTAATCTTAATTTTTGTGTCTGCCAAAGCAGACAATCATTAGTCTATAACACAATTGGGGGAAATTATCCAATAAGTTCTAAACATATTATACCGATGATATTTTGGTGTTGAACTTTCAAATTTTACTAATTTAGTCCCAAAACTTTGCGTGAAATTCTAATATAGTTATTTCAATAAATTTTCATCGAAAATAAATGATGTGGTGGTGTGCCATGTTGAATAGATCACCACATAAGCGATTTTTGACGAAGATTGACCAAAAGTACTACATTGAAATTTCATGCAAAAATTTAAGACTAAATTGACAAAATTGAAAAATTTAGAACTGAATTAACATTCATATAAAATTTTTAAAAGTGATCGAATAATTCTCCCATATAATTGTTGAAATCGATCTAGATAACTAGGCAATGATGGGGGCAATACAGGAAACTTTGGGCAGAGTATCATGAAAAAGTTATGCATAATGGGTCATCTTAGAACTAATTGGGTTTTCCGGGACAGATGAGAAGGGAGGAGGGTGAATCATGTGCCCATGCGGATGAATCAGTGATTCTAAGGAGACATGGTGGATTGTGGGGGCATGAATTTCCAATGGCAGGAAAACTATGTCTGTGTAATTTTTCCGTGGGTTGAATTGGATGTTTAATTGTTGGAATAATGGTTGGAGAGACTCGAAGGTGGATGCGTGGGGGCGTGATGACTTATCCACCGATCAATATCCGCATGAAGCTCGGCTGCTTTCGCTTTGCTGCATTGTGTCATTTTGGTCTTAGAACGGAGCTCTTAACATTGGTAGGGTTTAATTATTGGGATAGAAATTGATCTCCTGGGGTATGGACAATGATCTGATTTGATCAAGAAATCATCAAGAGTTCGTGACCTCCCTTTTCGGCACCCTCTTACTCCCTTTTCAGTGCCCTCTTAAGTGCGGGCGCAGTTGGAGGCTAATGGCTCACTAAGTATTAGGTATAGCCCGAGCTCTCTTCAAGCATATCAATTCATGATTTATGGTTTGAATTTTTAATCTATAAGTTAACTTCAAATAGAAATTGACACTAATTAATTTGTGATGGATTGATTAGAAATTCAAGTAAAATATTGGAGAAACATTTTACTCATGTGCAAGAAACTAGGATCGATAACTTAATTACACTAGTTAATCAAGTAATGCTCTTCCAGTTCCCAATGTAATGTTGTTTAAACCTAAGGTTTTTGGGTTTTTAACGATTTTCCATGCATTTGTGGAGAATAAGAACCATCATTTAGGCTTTTTCTAATTTTTTGGAGAAGGTAACTCATTTTTGGGTTTTCTTCCTTTTTTTTTTTGATTTTTTTATTAAAACATTTTTATATTAAAATAATAAATATAATATTATATAATGAAAATGATTCGGTCAACCCAAATTGAGACTAACCCAGGCTGCCGGGCCGGAGTCCTTGGCTGGATTGGGCTCAACGAATAAGCCCAGTCCAGCAACATTTCATCTCCAGACCAAGAAAAGTGAGAAGGCCTAGCCCATCAAACCCTAAACCCACGAGGGTGGCCGCGGGTCTAGCGGCCTCGGCTATGCCCCAGGTCGAGCGGCGCCAATGGGTTGACGCTGACCACTCGGTTTTCACTCAAAACAAAGAAATAGAACTAGATCTCGTTTGAGCATTTCATCGAACGGGTAGAACGCACTGCTGAAACGTGGGGTTTTGGTTCCATCGGGCTTCTTGGATATCTCTCCGAAGAAACCCCTTAGATTTCTCTCTCTATCTTTGTGTTGCTGCCTTCAACCGAGCTCGTGGAAGGCCTATTTATAGGTTGGGGGGGTCGGTCGACGGAGGAGTTTCGGTCGCTGGTCCTCTGCGCGTCGACCTGCCTTGCTTTGGCCAAATCGGTGTCCCGTCCCCTCTTCTCCGCGGGAGGCGTTCTCAGCATTGAAGGCGACTTCCCCTCCGTCCGAGCTTCTCGTCGGATTTCGTGCTGCTCTGATGGGTGGCATGATGGTGCCTGTGAGCTGTCCCCTCCGTCGTCGGTCTACCCTCCTCTCTCTGCCGTAGCTGCCCTCGCGTGTGTGGGCTGCAGGGACGAAGAAGGAAGGAAGAAAGAGGAAGAAGGAAAGAGGGGGGCTGGGCCGGGCCGGGCTGGAGGAGAGAAAATGAAAGGGCTGGCCCTGGGCCCAAGCGAAAAAGAAAAAGGGCTTGGGCCCAGCCTCAAACCATTTCTCTCTCTTCCCCCCTCTCTCTTAATTTATATATCCGAAAATAGGATAAAATAAGGGAAAGAAAATAGAAAATACAACTTAGTAGATGTAAATGATATTAATTCCTAGGTAATGCAAAAAATCTTTTTTGTTAGGCCAGATTGATTTCTAATTTTTGTGTGCAATTTAATCCAAAATATTTAGTCAAAATTTAGATGTCAACAAAGAGGGAGAATGATTTATCCTTTCTGTATCTAACTTTTCTTCTTCATATTGACAAACCATGTTTAGCAGAGTTTTTGGATGTTATGAGGTGCTAATGTGGTCATGTCATGCTCGAGCTTTTTACAAAATGGCTAATTGCCTTAAAGAATGACAGTTGATTGTTATATCCCTGCCCCTTGGTTCTGTCTTTTTAAGATGAGGTTATGGACGTAGTAATCAATTTCTTGTGTCATTGTTTCGGTCCATGGAGGACTTTAACGGTTCTCATTGCGGCGAGTTAATACTTGACCCTGAAAAAAAGCCTTGTTTTTGCACTAGTAGGTGTGAAGATGAACAGAATGAATGGAAACTGAAGAATGAGCAAGAAACTGTTGAATCTTCTTTTTCTTTCAATGTATTCACGGTACAAAACTATTCATCTCAGAGCATCAATGAATACTTGCTCTGTTTTTTTGTATATTCTAATGAGCTTGACGAAGATGAGCTTTAAGAACTAAAGAATACAATGAACCAGGAAAAACAGAAAGAAGAGAATTGTTTTCAATCTGTTACACACATAAAAACTGAATAACAGTTTCTTCATCACACGATCTTCTCTCTTTGAGTTGAGCACGTGTTATTCAAAATCTTCATCACTGATGAGTCATTATGCAGATACACATGGCTGTGGCTGACATTGTCACTGAGTAGTTTGCGTGCTTCACTTCCATTGATCTTTTTCCCAGCAGCAGCAACCCTTTCATTTGCTTCTTTCGTTGTAGTTACACCAGAGTATTCTTTCTAATTCTTATATTCTTAATATCCCCCTGCAAATTGGGAAGGGGTAAGAATCCCATACCCAATTTGGTTCTAATAGAACAGTGAGCAAAACGTGATAAGGACTTGGTAAAGATGTTAGCAAGTTGAAGATGACTCGGAACATATATAGAACCCGAGGATACTTTTTCACGGACAAAGTGAAAATCAACTTCGATATGTTTAGTACAAGCATGTAGGATGGGATTAGTTGTAAGAGAGATAGCAGACTTGTTATCGCAGAACAAGAGTGTTGGTGATGTGAGAGATATACCAATATCTCGTAGGACAAAGCTAATCCAAGTAAGATCAGTAGTAGTTGATGCAAGTGCTCGATATTCAGCTTCTGTGAAAGAGTGCGATACAGTAGGTTGTTTCTTAGCTGACCATGAAAGAAGATTAGAGCCAAGATAAGTGCAAAAGCTAATAGTAGAACGTCTGGTGTCAGCACATCTAGCCCAATTAGCATCTGAGTATTCGTAAAGGGCTATAGAACTGTTAGAATGGATAAAGATCCCTAGTTGAGCTGTTCCTTTAACATATTGAAGAACTCTTT
Organism: Eucalyptus brandiana; assembly: GCA_014182725.1. Lineage (NCBI taxonomy): Eukaryota > Viridiplantae > Streptophyta > Magnoliopsida > Myrtales > Myrtaceae > Eucalyptus > Eucalyptus brandiana. The sequence continues at coordinate 13,789,230 of CM024675.1, forward strand.
TCAATTTATGAAAGTTTGCAACTGTTGGGTGCTGCATTTTCTGACATAGCAGATTTGTTGCATAGGCAAGATCAGGTCGAGTGATTGTCAAATATTGAAGACCACTTACTAGACTTCTATACTCAAATGGATCAGCAAGCAGAGTATCATCATTTGTCATAGCAATTGATTGAAGTTGCAGAGGAGTTGAGACAAGTTTGCATTATGTCATGTGAGCTCTAGTAAGTAGATCAATAGCATACTTGGTTTGACAAAGAAACAGATCTTGAGAATTACGTTTGGCTTCAATTCCTAAGAAATAATGAAGATAACCGAGATCTTTCATGTGGAAGTGAAGACTCAGTACCTTGATCAGTGTAGCTAAAAGTTGATTTGAGCTGCCAATCAATACTATGTTGTCTACATAGAGTAATAACAGTACTGTATTTGAACCAGTGTGAAGTACAAAGATGGATGGGTCAGCTGTGCTATAGAAGAAGCCATTCTCAAGAAGGAAATTACTGAACTTATCAAACCGGGCACGTGGTGCTTGACAAAGACCATATAGAGACCTCTTGAGAAGACAAACACATTGAGGTTTTTGAGGATGTATAAACCCAGGTGGCTGCTCCATATACACTGTTTCATTTAAGGTTCCATGTAGGAAAGCATTTTTAATATCAAGCTGATGTATTGGCCAGTTTTTCATCATAGCCACATAAAGTAATATACGAATGGTGGCATGTTTAACAATAGGACCGAATGTTTTAGTAAAATCAACTCCCTCTTCTTGATGAAACCTTTTTGCAACTAACCAAGCTTTTAATCTGTCAAGACTACCATCAGGTGCTAGTTTAGTTTTAAACACCCGTTTACAGCCTATAACATTCATCTGGTTAGTTCTAGGAACTAGTAGCCAAGTCTGATTTTCATGTAGAGCATCCATTTCATCCTTCATTGCTTTGTACCACCCTTCATCAGCTAAGGCTGATTTAACTGATCGTGGTTCCAAAGGCACTTTATATTTAGCCAAACATGCATACTTAGGATTTGGTTTTATAATGCCAGATTTCAGTCGAGTCTGCATAGGATGAACAAAGTGAGTACCTTGAGGATTAGATGTAGAATTTAGTTGTCCTTAATCAATGACAATTTCAGTTGGTGTGACAGTTGTGGAAGTAACACCTGGTTGCTCTTCAGCAACTGAGTCATATTGTATTTGTGTGAAAAGTGGAGTTTGTGGCACACCTACAGTATATGATGCACCGGTGCGATCATCTTCCAAAATATGACTATGTTGGAAGTTTGTTATATGGCTAGTGAAGCCACTTTCCATTGGTGCTACACTTGTAGAATCAAGAAGTTTTACTTCTTCTACCCATTGTTTGTGCAGGGCAGTATACTAATCATAGTTAGTTGTCAATTTCTTTGTAAATGGAAAGAAACTTTCATCAAACACGACATGTCTACTATATATATACGACCATCAGTGGGTACAAGACAACGATCTCCTTTATGGTGTTCACTATATCCCAGAAATGCACAAGTAAGAGATCTAGGATCGAGTTTATGTTGTGCATATGGTCTAAGACAATGATAACATGCACATCCAAAGACCCTTAGATGTTCGTAACTTGGCTGCTGATGATGAATTTTGCTGTAAGGTGAGTCCAGTTGTAACTTTGGTGTAAGGAGGATATTCACAATATAGTTAGCTGTCATGAAAGCATCTACCCAAAATTTCAATGGAACTTTAGAGTGATACAGCATAGCTAAACCCAGTTCAACTATATGACGATGTTTCATTTCTGAAATTCCATTATGTTTTGGTGTATGTGGACAAGACATGTATTGTTCTATACCACAATTCCTCAAATGATTGTCGTGACCTACCCTCGGGGGGAGAGAACAGGTTTAGGGGTATTGCCTAAAGGACGAGCTTAAGGCCCATGATTAGTCGTGGGCTCTCCCAAGCCTATACCCTGCGTGACGTTGGGATATTCTTAAAGAATTTTGCACAAAAAGAGTCGCCATTAGCTTATTGGAGTCAGTTAGAAACCAAGTGAGGCGTGGGAGTGTACTTCACTTCCTACGCAACCAGAGAATCTAAGGTCGGGGACTTGATTACATTAATTGACCAATTAGTGTCCTTTCGGTATCTAATCTTGCTCATTTTAACAAAATGATTTTTGGCAGGCAGTTTGAATTGATTTTATGCTTATCCACTAACATGTGAGGTGATCATGTATGTGCGCAATCATTAAAATAATAATCATAGCTATCAAGGTCCTAATTGCAATAAAATTAAACATGTGCAATTAAACATAACAAAATATGCAAACTAAACATGTAATATAATCAATATACGAGTAAATAAATGCCTAATTACACTAAAAATGCAATACATGGCAATTCCTAACTAAACCCCATCATTTTTGGATTTTTGAAATTTTTTTAATTAATTTTTTAAAATTTTTAATATTTCAAAATAATTTTTAATTTAATTTTAAAAAAAGGGAGCGAACCGAATTGGGTCTGGCTAGGGGCGGGTTGGTAAGCCTGCCTAAATGGGTCAGACTCGACTAGCCCTGATTAGGCCTATGTCTACTTGAGGGTTGGGCCCCGACCAGAGGGGCCAACCGCCTGCTAATAAAAAAAAGGCTCTTCGCAATAGGCCCAAATAGGATTGGGCCTGAACTATGGGCCCAGTCCAGCTCAAAAAACCAGTCCATGAAAAAAGAAAACTAAATAAACTAAGCCTGGCCCAACACAAAAAAAAAAAAATCTAATACTAAACCGGCCCAAAGACCTTGCTTCAGCCCACACACGTAGGCCCAGTCCGGACGGAGCCCATTTCTTTTTTCCTATTTTTAAAAAAAACCTTTATGTGCTTTCTTTTCTCTTTTTTTTTTTTAAAATTTTTCTTCTACCCCTTTCGGCCGTCTTCTTTGGCCTTCTCCTCCTGCAACCACGACAGACTGAGGCTTCTGCTGCTCTCTCGTCAAATTGACGCCGATTGTTCTGTGAGTACCGACAGCCCTAAGGAAAGTCGCTGAACCATTGCCGCCCACCAGTCATCCTATCGACTGGTGCCGGTCCTCGTCGGTTACCTATTCCGGCAATGACTACCCTATTTCTGACGGAATGAGTCGTCAATTCAAATACATGCCAATATCTCGCGCAAACCATTTGAAAACGCAATGAATACAGACGAAGCAACAAGGATTCAACAAGCACAGGGGCAAAAATAGGTGGGTCCGGCATTAAAACGCAAAATACCCCTCGGTTTTCTTTGAGGAATTTCGACAAACATATGGCCTGCACTACCGAACTAGAAGGACTCCAGCTCAGCCGAGCGTTGAACACGCTTTAGGGGTCTTAGGATATAACGTAGGAAAACAATGGAGCAAAGTGCAAAGGCGACATGGACCGGAGCTCCCGTGAACTGGTCGGCCGCGAGCTCCAGTCCAGCGTTTTCGGAAACGAGACCAAGGGGTTCAGGAGACCTACCTCGTCTTGCGGTGGGCTATGGAAGATGACAACGGGTAGACAGACCTCTGGTGACAATGAGCTACTCCCTCGAGCTCTTTGGTTTGGTCTCCCCCCTTTGAATTCCCACTCCGCCTCTCTGCGTGTTGCGGTCTACTAGGCTCCGATGGGGTTGAAGGCGAAGGGCGACTCCGGCAACGATCAATGGCGGTGGTCGATTGTTCAGAGGGGTCCTCTCTTCCTCGCGTCGGTCCTCTCTTTGTGATTGGTGTGTTTTCTCTTGCTCCCTCCCTATGTTTTTCTCTTGGTGTTTTTGTGGTGTCGATTCCTCCCGTTCTCTGTTTGATTTTATGCTCGGCCAGTGCGTGTAGCCTTTGTAGTGGCCAGCTTGCCGGCCGGAATGCCCCCCCGACTCGCGGATCATGCCGCTTGCTTGCCACCGATTCCCTTGCTCCCTCTGTCACTGCTCTGCTTCTGTTCTTTTTTCTTTGCAGGTCTTGCAGCGAAGACCGATTGGGGAAGACGACCAATTCGCTCGCGGGCTGGGCTGAAGGAGGAAATGGGCTGGGCCGGGCTCAGCGCTGGGAAAAAGAAAAGGAAAGGGCGGGTCAGGCCAAGGCTGGATTCAGCCCGTGTCACGCCCTGAACCCCAAAACATGTGAACAACCCGCCATGGTCATGTAAATGCGACATTCCCAAGTAGTGTCACCGACCCCATTCAATTATTATGCGCATGCGGAACGTATTATAAAACCCCTGACAATGAAATACGGGATAGGAAAGCATGAAGCAAAACCACAACTTAACACTTTCATAATTCAACAGAATTACAAACAGACGTCTACGGTCAAAAGTCTATAAAAGACCAGTTCTTAAAAAGGAACTGTCCTACGACCTACAAGTCGAACACGTTATCCAATTCTTATGACTACATCTCGGCAACTCCCTAAGGCCAATCAAAGTTATCTGCCCGCTCCGTCCACTAGGGACCTAAAATTTTAATCTCACAACCGGGATGAGACATTGTCTCAGCAAGTTCAACCCCCTAAACCCCTCTTAGAAAGAAAATATACCCCGGGTGGCCTAGTCACATCACACAGAAGACTTACCTCGTCTTAATTCCTTCATGCAGATTAGCACAATTTGTATCACACAATCTTAGGTAGTAATAATAATTTAAATAATTGGAACGCCATCACTTTCATATAAATCACAATCGCATTTAGCACGCATTCCAATTATTATTCATTGCCACACAAGGGCATAGCCTATTCGCAGTTCGGCTATCTTCTAATATTAATGCCAGGCATCGTCTCCCCCCTTGGAGCGTGGCTTCGTCACTACGTCGACAGCATTCCCGAAGGAGCATCGTCTCCCCCCTTGGAGCACGGCTTCGTCACTACGTCGACAGCATTCCCGAGGAGCATCGATCCAGTCGGCCTAGCCTCTACTGCGACCGACATCCACCGCGTGGGCATCCCATATAGGGGCAAGTCCGGCTCAATAGCCCATGACGATTCCTCTTAATTATCACATAGCCAAATCATACTCGGCCTCAGGATACTTTGCATTTCACTCAATGCTTTCACTTAAAATAGTGATCCTGGCCATTTTTTCTTCATATTAAAAATATTCAAGAAATTACTCACGTGTGTGGGGATGCGCTAATTTCGAATAAAAAGCCAATATCTCACTTTTGCAAACCCCACTATTTAATATAATCATTAAAATCCAATTTTTGGATCAAAACTCGGCACTTGGGTTTTTATGAATAAAATCCCTATTTACCACAATCAACACTCAATTTGCCACATCCATTCATCAAATTTAAATTCTAAATGCACAGCGGCAATCGGTACGAAATTCGAGAGAAGAAGTTCTCGACGAAATTTTCGAAATTTAATAAATAATTAAATTTATTCCGAAAATTAATTAAATAATAATATCCATATTTTTCGCAATCCACACTCAATTTATAATATCCAACCATCAATTTCAAAATCCGAATACACAAAGGCGGTGATCGGCACGAAATTCGAAGAAATAAGGTCCCCGAGATAATTTTCGAATTTATTGAATAATTAATTTTATTCCGAAATTTATTTAAATAATAATATTTTAATAATTTCGAATAAATATATATTATTAAATTATTTAATAATTTCGAAATACTTAAATAAATCAAAAACAAATTCCTTTAAGTCACCTCAAAGCTTATATTAATATAAACATACTTAACTTTAAACTAAACACACTTTAACTTAATTAAACACCATCATCTAATCATCAACCAAATACACTACTCTAACCACCTAAACTTACTTAACTTAGACTAAGCACATTTAGGGCATCATTAACTGTCTAATCAAGATTTAGTGAGCTAAACTAATCGGATTAGCGAGTCGAGTGGACCAAAACGACGGGGACACCGAGGGGAACAACTTTCCTCAAAGCGGGCCAAGCATTCGGGGTCGGGAAGCTAGCCAAAACGGGCCAAAACCGGGCTAAGATACCCATTTTCTTGGCTGTTGTTCACGGTTGGACGAAGGGGTGCCGGTCGTTGGTCGAGCGCGGGAATGGCGGAGAGAGGCGGCGGTAGCTCAGGCGGCGACTGGTGGTGGCTCACGGCGGCGACGGCGATGGCAGGAAGCTGCTGGAGATGTCGGACGAAGGCTGGAGACACGGGCTAAGGCGGAGCGGAGATGCGAGCTGGCCGGCGAGCGGCGCGAGGCAGACGCGCGGCGGCAGCGAGCGGTCCAGCGGCGTGCGACGGCGACGAGCAGCGTTGCTGGCTGCTACTTCGCTTCCCTGGTTTGCTGGCCTCCGAAGAAGAAGAAGAAGAAGATGGAGATGGAGGAGCAATTGCACCGGAAAGAGGAAGGAGAGAGGGAGAGATGGGACCATTTCTTTTTTTCTTTTTCTTTTTCTTTAATCCACAAAAATGGCCCACCATGACATCATCAAGTGATGTCATACTCCACTAACTTCAAATCTCCCACATCAATCGTCAATGGGTCCAATTCCATTCTCCGCCGGGGCATAAAATCTTGTACAACAACTTCTTCAATTTCACTCGATTCTCTTCCAATTGAATCAAATTGAAGTCCATAAAATTAATCCAATGTCACCACACTTAAATTCACATCTTCACTTGTCCATAGAACCAACTTAAGTTCCAAAAGTACAACCAAAAGTGGGCTACCAATTTTCCGAACCAAATTAACCATACCTTTGATTATTTTGCTGAAAAACTCGGCTTGCATGAAAAATTTTCCAAAGATGAGTCAATATTCCTAAAATGATTTGTGACACACCCAAACTTCTAATTTCTGAATTCAATCTCAATTCCATGGTTAATTTCACTTTGGCACGATACTAGCGCGGCCTAACCTACCGGATAGTCTTTAGAAATTTTCATGCATTTGACATGTGGTTGATCATCTCAAGCCACAATGTACATCTTTGAAACATTGGCAACTTTCGGTTGTCGAGGTAATCTCAAGGTTTCAAATACGAACATAGGATACCCAATCGACAGAAAAGTTGGTCCAGTGCTGATCGACAAGAATTGTGCGATCTGGTGGAATCACCCACACCTAATCACATGCCTCGTCGAGTCAACCTATCTCCAATCTCTAATCGATTTTTAATTGTGCCGTAATGACTTGCAGATTAGCTCGGTCGAAAGATTGCTTCCTGGTCAAATTCTTGAATCTGATGCATTAGAAACTCTTAACGGCTTTACCCGATAGTCTAGTTTTCACATGAGTGGCCGACTCAAGGAAAAGAACTATATGCGTGCCAACGAAATATCCGTCTCAATTTATTGAAAATAGAATTGGAAAATCGGGATGTCACGGCCCGACCCGACCGATTTTTTTATTTATTAATAATAATTTTTCTTAATTTTCTTTTGTGACTAATTCCTAACATTTAATGCTACTTTAAATTAATTAATTTAGGTGAAAAACTAGGTGTCAACAATGATTCTAAAATCTGTTGCTTATGAACTCTCCTCCACCATCACAATGAAAAATTTTGATTCTATGATCGAATTGCCTCTTGACTAGTTTCTAAAATATAACAAAGATATCATAAAATTCTGACTTCAGTTTCATTGGATAAATCCAGCTATAAAGGGAAAAATTGTCTACAAAGATGACATAGTACTTAAAGTTTTGAAAAGAACTAACTGGTGAGGAACCCCAAATGTCATTGTGTATCTTTTCTAAAGGAACGGTGGATGTGGTGTTTGATAAAGGAAAATGTAAAGCTGTACTCTTTGCTATTTGACAGCTTCTACATATGGTTTGAGTTGTTGCATTACAGTAAATCAACTTCTAATTCTGTAGATGCTTCACTATTTTCGAATTGGTGTGAGCCAATCTTTGGTGCCACACATCTTCTGCTACAGCTTTGTGTCTTTGACTAAAGAATGCTTATGTAGTTTGTGAGTCCACTCGGTAAAGTCCTCTAATTTTCCTTCTGAGCATCACTGTTGTATTGGTGTGATTGTCCTTTATATAGACACCGGTTTTATCAAAAACAAATAAACAAGGATAGTCATCTGTTAGTTTTCAGGAACAATCGGTACATCATTTAGAGGTAATGAGTTGTCCTCAGTATGTAATAGAGTATCACCAATATAAGTAATAGGTAGACATGAACCATTTCCTATTATGATTGTATCTGTTCCACTATACTTAGAGGGGTTATGAAGAATATTGGAATTTGCATTGATGTGAGATGTTGCACCAGTATTTGGACACCACTCATTTTCTCTTGGATCCTCAAGATGCATTGCTGCCAATGCTGTTGGAATTTCTTTAACTTGATATGAGTTATCAAATCGATACCAACAGCGAAGTGTATCATGTCCTGGACGTTTACAAATTTGGCATTCCAGTCAAGTATTTTCTGTTGTTTTCTCATCCTATAGGTGTTTATTGAATGTTAGAGTCGAAGATGGATAAGATTTGATGTCTTGATACCTTCGTGAGTAACTTGCACATGGTCGAAGTCCTGTCTAGATCTAGGCAAGTCATTTTTTTGCCTGAATTGTTGATCCCCTTGATCATGAATCAAGCTATTTGTTCTGTAGTTCTAACTTCTTCCAGAATATCCATAACCACGACCTCTACCATTAATAGCATGTCCTTGACCATAGTTACGTCCCCCTCTGTAATTGCCTCTTTGAACTCCAAAACCAGAGTTTTGAGAAATATATTTTCTGTTAGAGTTTCCTTTCTACTGTATTTTAGATTTTCTTTGTCCAAAATAAGCTAGATTGAGGTTGTACTGATTCATGGAATAGTTCTGTAGCCTTGTTTCAAAATTTTCTAGTTGTGCTATTACTTCATCATATTTTGGTTGGGGTTTCAAGCAGTATATAGTGGTTCGAAAGTTTCCATATTCAGAATCTAGTCCTTCTAGAACACCAAACATTTTGGTTTTCTCATCTACAGGCTTTCCGATCGCATTTAGCTTATCACAGATGGATTTGTATTCTCTGAGATAAACAGAAAGAACTCGATCTAATTTCTGGCAAGCTTGTAGTTTTCCTCTCAATTCAAATTCTCTAGCAACTGATTTTTGTGTAAAACGATTGAGAAGTGTTTGCCATACCTCATAAGAAGTTTCTAAACCAATGATCAAGCTTAGGATGTTTTCAGATACAGCTCCACTAATCCATGATGATACAAGCTAATCAGTTTTTGTCCAATCTGTGTAATCTGGATTTACAGCTTTAGTTTCACAGCCTTCAACTTCAATCTGTAACATTCAAGGAGGTGATGGAATTTCACCACTAATGAAGCCAAAAAGCTCTTGGCTTCGAAGAAATCTGTGGAACTATGCTTGCCATAACAGAAAATTGTCTTCAGCAAGCTTGATTGTGACGAAATTGGAGACATTAACATGTATTGGGAAGGGGTATTTATGTGTTCTTGCTACCATTTTCGTGTTCTCATAGCTTTGATGATGATGATAATGGTGATGTTATGATTGTAATCACGATTAACTTTTGAACTTACAAGATGGAGTTAAGCACTTTGCTATCTTTGAATCAACAAACAAAATAGAACCGAGAGATGCAATTAGTGAAGTTCAGGAGCTTCTTTGATCTGCTGCAACTTCAGCTCCTTCGATTGGATTCAGTGAGCAATTGCTGAATTAGACTATCCCACAAGGATGATCGCCTGCTTTGATACCATGTGAAGATGAACAGAATGAATGGAAACTAAAGAATGAGCAAGAAACTGTTGAATCTTCTTTTTCTTTCAATGTATTCACAGTACAAAACTATTCATCTCAGAGCATCAATGAATACTTGCTCTGTTTTTCTGTATATTCTAATGAGCTCTACGAAGACGAGCTTCAAGAACTAAAGAATACAATGAACCAGAAAAAACAGAGAGAAGAGAATTGTTTTAAATTTGTTACACACACAAAAACTGAATAACAGTTTCTTCATCACATGGTCTTCTCTCTCTAAGTTGAGCATGTGTTATTCGAAATCTTCATCACTGATGAGTCATTATGCAGATACACGTGGCTGTGGTTGACATTGTCACTGAGTAGTTTGCGTGCTTCACTTCCACCAATCTTTTTCCCAGCAGCAGCAACCCTTTCATTTGCTTCTTTCGTTGTAGTTACGCCAGAGTATTCTTTCTGAATTCTTATATTCTTAACAGTAGGCTTGTTAGTTATAGAGGTCATGTAATATGCGGTCAGCCGATCCCTTTTCTCCCTCGTTTTTGCTTCTCTCTTTGCAGTATCCAGTTTGTTAATATTCCTTCTATAGCTATGGATGATCTCGACCTTTCTGTTTTCTCTCTTTCTATTTTTGTTCTTCGCCTTTTGACGGGTATGCCATTTCTGCTGTCCACAGGCAGTTGGAGCAAGAAGCGGAAACAGAAGTGAGGGTGTTGCAGCCCGGACCTTTGGGAATCATAGAGCACAAGTTCTCCGCGGAGGAGATAAACGAGGCCAATGCCACACCCTGCCCAGCAGTAGAAGCTTGGAGAGGAAGTGCCGAACTAGAGAAAAGAAAACCATTCTCGAGAGATCATATCGAATCATGAGGGAGGACCGATAGCTCTGACTCGTCGCCATGTGTAAGCTATTTCTGATGCTCTGTTCAGAGTATGCACACAGCGCTCTACTTCCCGCAAGATCCATTTCAGCGCCGATTTGATCGGTAGCACTTGTTGATGGTAGGAATCACAGCAGTAACGAGTGGAAGGCATGCTTGTTCCTTATTTTCCAGCCCAGTTACTAAACTGACTATTATGTTTGCCGAAGGATGTGTACGTCATGCATCTTTTGCTGGTTGATAAAGCACGTAAAAGAAAATGCAAACTTAGTTTGCTTGCTTGTGCCCTTAAAGGATGTGTACGTCATGCATCTTACTCTTATGTGGTTCACCAAGCTTTAGGATGTTTGTATAGTGCAAAACCAGAGGTACCTTTCCGAGTTGCGTCATTGCAGGTTTGATCTTATATTCGCAACGCTCTCTTTTATGGACTCATAATGGGAAAAAGAACCATTACCCTGGATGGGTAATTTGCCGTTGCCGACATTCTTTGTAATTCTCTGTTTTAACTCCTTCCATTCTTGGTGGGACATACATTAGAGCGCATGTCATCACGTGTTCAAATTATGCATATGTCTAAATCGATTTCCATTCGGAGTTTGATCTATGTGAACCGGAAAATGAGATGAGTTTTTGCCATGGAAAGCATGCTATTAGCTACATCTTACGCACGAACTATCAGCAGTGTACGGTGCTCGGTGCCATCTGAGCAATGCATATTGAGAAGACTAACTATAGATGGCCAATCAAGGTCAGGTCATGGTCGTCGTCAATCAAATACATGATGCATTTCCATGATTTTTCTGCATTAGGAGTTAAAGCACATAAGTAAGTATAACAATTCGAGTGAGGGTGCATCATACATGCTTGCGATGCCTTGAAGACACTATTGATTTTGAGATGAAGACATATTTGTTGTAAAATTTTATTGTAACATATGTACCTCGATATTACGTAATAAGATGGATTGTGTAACTTACAGATTCCAATGGAACAATTCACTTCTTATTGTCAATCTTGTAATTGCGATTGCATGTTTTGAAATAAGAACACTACTCATGTGAAACTTATCTATATATCTAGTAGAACAGTATTGTGATGGGGGGAAATTGTTCAAAAAGTCTTAAATAAGGAAAAGTGTTAAAAAAGTCATAAAAATTAAGTCCTAAACCTTTTTTATGGTACCAACAGTTCTAAACATTTTTAAGTTGGTGCTAATTCAGTTCTTAACCTTTTAATAATGCAAATTGAGGTGTAAATCTTACTTGGTGCCAATTTAGTCCTTTCGGCTAATTTTGATAGAATATTGCTAACATGAAGGCTAGTTCGCTTATGTGGCATCGCCAATGTTGACGTGGATAATTTTTTTTGTAATTTTTTAATATTTGTTATTTATATTAATATTCCTTTTCTTTTCTCATTTCTTCTTCTTCATTTTGCCCCATAGTCAAGTGGGCTGATCACATATCACCATGGCGAGGGTTGGCCTCGCCAAATCTGGCTTGGGGAGGCCGATCCTCGTCCATGCTAGGGTGGCCTTGTTAGGTATCACCTCAGCGAGGGCCGAGCTCGCTCACTCTCGCCTAGGTTTATACCCTAGCGAGGGTTGACCGCACTAGATCTGGCCTAGGGGGGTTGACCCTTACTTGGGTGAGCCTTGGCGAGGGCTCCCTTGGCCAAATTTGGCAAGGTTGCTTGGCCAAATCCAATGGGGCTACCCAGCAACCTCATTGGATTTGTTTGGGGGAGGCAGACCCTCGCTTGGGTGAGGAGGAGAGGAAGAAGAAGTAGGACAAGGAGAATGAGAAGGAGAAGCAAAAGAAGAAGGAGAAAGAAGAAGAAAGAGAAGGAGAAGTGGAAGGAGGAGAAGGAGAAAGAAGAAGAAGAAGGAGAAAGAATGACAAATAAGCGGAAGTAGAAGAAGGAGGAGAAAGGAGAAGAAGAAGTGGAAGTAGAAGAAAGAGAAAGAAGAAGGAGGAGAAGGAGAAGAAGAAGAAGCATAAGGAGTAGAAGAAAGAAAAGGAAGAGGGAGAAGGAGAAGGAGAAGAAAAGAGAAGAAGCAAAAGAAGAAGAAGAAATGAAGAAGAAATTAGAAAAAAAAATAATTAAAGTATCATAAAAAATTGTATTCGTCTGTGCCAGCAATGCCATGTAAGTGGACCGGTGTCTACGTCAGTAATATCCAACCAAAATTATTCGAAATGACTAAATTGACACTAAATCAAAACGTTTATGGTTAAATTGACACTAATTCAAAATGTTTGGGACTAATTTGGTTTGAGACTCAATTGACACCATTAAAATGTTTATGACTTAATTAACATTAATGCAACATGATTATGACTTTTTAACACTTTTCCTATCATAAATATATTGCACGAAAATCAAGTCAATTTCAATTTTTTCAATTTGGCTAATTTTTCGCCAAAAAAATTTAACCAATTTAGTCTTAAACATTTTTGATGATTTGTCAATGTAGTCATTTTTATGTGATTGGTGTTGACGCCTAAAAATTAGACTTTATTTATTATTATTTTGTTTTATTTGATTTTCGGATAATAAACCAAAAAAAAAAAGAAAGAAACAAAAAAAAAAAAAAAAAAAAAAGAAAGAAAAGCAAAAGCGGAAAGGCACCCCCCTCCCCGCATGGGCCTTCGGCCCATCGTCGCCTCAAGCCCGGCCCCCTTCGCGTCGTCTTCTTCCTCGCGCCACTGAGGAGCACGCGCGGGCAGGCGCGACGCCGGAGAAGCTTGAGCGGACGGCGATCGCGTGCGGAGCAGAGGAGCAGTTGGCGTCGACGGGACGTGACCGGAGGAGGCGATGATGGCGGATGGGACGGCGGTCCAACCGGTGGGTCGAAGCCTCGCCGACCGGCCGCTTCCGCGCCTATAAATAGGCCCTCCATCCCCGACGAAGAGCACGGACAGAGATCGCGGAGAGAGAGAGGGAGCCAGATCGAGTCGCAGCCCTTGGACACCCCACTGAGAGACTTCAGGGGGGGCGAGGGCTCGCGGCCTCAGATCTGAGCCCCACTGGAGGGAGAGCAGAGAGAGGAGAGAGATCGAAGGAAGAGAGGAGAGTTCAAGCACCCTCCGCCGCTGTCGCTGCCGTTAGTCGTGCAAGCTACCGTCCGCGGGCAGGTAACGTCGCTGCCGCCGCCACCGCATCCCCCCCGTCCAGCCCTCGTTGCCGCTGTGACCGCCGTCGTCACCGTCACCACTGCGACGCCTCGCCCTCCTCCCCTCCCTCGGCGTCGCGAATCGGGAACCCTAGGGTTCCCGATTTTCCGGGTCGTGGCCTCGGGTCGCGGATCGGACCCGGGCCACGAACCGGGTAGGGTTTTTGCGTTCTGAGGCCGGGCTGAAATCGGGTCAAAAGGCGGGAGTCGGGTCGGGTGTTCGGGTCGGATCCGGGTAGGGTTCGCGGGGAGTCGGGTCGCGGAGCGGGTTGTCGGGCTGGGTCATCGGGCTGGGCCAGGTGTCCCCGAACGCCCGGCCATGGCATCGTTTTAATAAATAAAAAAAAAGAAAAAAGATGAAAAAATCCGAGTCGGGCCCACGTACTTCGCTTGGGTTTCTAAACCCACCCCAAATCGATTAGTGGCGACTCCAGTTTAAGAATTGATTTACAGGTTAAAAATTTAGACTATTAAAGTCGTGAATTGATGGACTTGGGAGGATCCGGGCATAACTAATTTTAGCCGAGCCATTAGCCTTCTTAGGCGCTCGTACCCGATCGCGGGCGCCGAAAAAAAAAGAGGTCGCGACAATTGGCATCCACGTCAACGACCTTCAACCAAAATTGACTGAAAGAACTATATTTATAAATCATCAAAAGATTTTTGACTAATTACCCTTGAAGCCAGTGAGGGCTACACAGATCTGAAGAGGGGAAATTGGGTGGCATTTTTCTTTCTCTCTCTCGCTCTCTTTTTCTTTTAATTTGGATCTCGACAGCATATTGAAGTGGAGATAAATGAAATAGCTTTTCCTTCGTTTTGGAAGACGAATTCATTTTCTTTACTTTTAAGGGCGAGATTTTCCTTGAATGGAAAAGACATTTTCGCCTACTAATGATGGAACCTTTTTCCACGATTGATGATGGAACATACACCTACGGGCCTGACTTTTTTGCCTCTTTCTCGTTCGGCTTTCAGTAGGTAGCACTTAGCACGTCCGCCCCATCGTCAATGAACCTAACTTCCTTTTTTTAGCCAATCGGATTCCAATAATACTGCTACTGAAACACACATGATTTCTAAACTAAGCTTGATTGGCCGCGATTCCGTCACGATCGATTGCAAGAGGACGATTCGAAATCTTTCTTCTTTGGTAGCGAATCGCCTGCATTACATGCCTGCTTCTAGCCAAAAAGAGTTGCATGCCCCCGCTTAACGTTTGATTAAGCATATGGTACAACAGAAATGGGGCCATGGACAGTCCAAAACTTCGAAGGACGATATCGCATTGATGCCTTCGTGCTAAGAAGCTAGTGGAATTGGGGATCAATTCAGATCGCCCGGTCATTTGTACAAGCCAAGATATAAGAATAATTAGATTTGATGGGTCTTACGTCTCTTGAAACTCAAATCACCGGTCATTATTTGATACCTTCGCTATTTATTTGGAATTTTCCATTCGAGTAATTCTCTCGAATCATGACATACTGCATCCACATATCTAGATCTGATGCGAGTTTAACCTGTCATAGTTATGTTTGTTTGCACTGGTACATGTGAGTTCAATACACTCGAACTGTACAGTAAATTGCACACCTGTTGGGCTCCCGAATTCTCTATTTTTTTTTTTTTTTACCATAATAGGATCTTTGGTAATTAGGCGGTCTAATAATCATCAAACAATGATCTTTTTGGATTATATCATAAAAATGTTACTTGTTTTTCGTCCAATTCCTGCTATATGTTCTGCTTGTATGCAGCTCACCTATGCAGTTCATGCGCTTTCTAATACACATCAACCAGCCAGATCTAGCCTAGATCAGACATGAGCTCCATGCATCTCCCTCCTCTCCCTCCCTCTCTCCCTCTCTCTCTCTCTCTCTCTCTCTGAGGGACTCACATATCATTTGATGCCAAAAGAGTGTATACAGAGCGATACGGTGCAATTTCATGCTCGGAAGCTTTACTTCATTGACTTGAAAATAGGGCGCTTACACATTGGAAGTTTGCCACCGCTGTTCTTCCTCATCACCTCAAAACCTAACTTAGAACAATACAGGGACTTCCCATACATAAAAAGACCTCAAAAAGCAAGGGGAAAAAAGACCAGAGAAGAAGGCTGTCATCTTCCATAGCGTGCAGCCATTGGGGTTAGAGAACGCAGCTACCAAAAAGTCCGCCTTTTCATATTCGTAATAAAATCTGACTCGTGTATGTTAGACGTATTATCGTTGTTCTAAGGGAAAAACTGAAGAAAGATGCAAGTGCGTTAGTCTCTATACCCAAATGGCTCTGGCCTCTCGGAGAAGAGGGACCAGAGTCCCCCGCACCTGGTGGCTCATGAGCTCGTTCGCGCCCCCGATGTACTTCTGGCCGATGAACACGGTGGGGACGACCTCGCGCCGCCCAAGCTGGACCAGCGTGCGCTCGATCTGGTTTCTGTTCGGCATCTGGTCAAGCTCGTACACCGTTGGGTTCGCACCGTAGCTCAGTATCAGCGACTTCACGGTGTGGCTCATGCAGCACGAGCTCCTGCTGAATATCACCACCGGCTTATCGCGCACGAGCCCTGCCAGCGTCGTGTCCATGCTGCCTGATGAAGACGACGTATCCGGAGCCTCGAGATAATAGTCTCTGTTTGTGAGCTCGCGTGCTTTTCAGCTCTTGCTTTGAGGTCTGCTTGTGAGAAACTGGCTTGGCTCTGAGGTCCTTTTATAGAAACTCATCACTTGTGCAGTGGATTCACTTTCTTGGGCCGCCACTTATCTTTTCCAATTTAAAATATGGTTTTTTGCAAGAATAATAGTGGAGATAAAAAGGGTTTATTTATCCGGGGCGAACAATATATTTGGTCTCGATCCGTACGTCAGATTTATTCCTATATCAGCCTGATGATTATGTGACGGCGACCTTTCTGTCGCAAGTTGCAATCTCCTTTAGCCTGATGAACTGTGTAAAGAACCTATATTTTTAGACCATGTGAAGGAAACTGGGTTGCCATCTGGAACTCAAAAGAAAGGGAATATATTCCCATGCATGCAGTGTTTTACGTGGCCTGAATTGAGGACGTATTGTCACGATGAGTGGATGACGAAGAAGGATCCTAGTCAATCGGACATCTCTCTAGAATGTTAATCTAGGCTGGATTTGTAGTATTCCAAATCCCCTACTTTTTTAGTTACAACAATAAACTCAAATTAAGTGATGGTTTGAGTTTCCTTTGTTCGTAATCTGGATCTCTGATCGATAGATTACAAATATGAATATCATACATGCTAACTTAATTAAATATGAAAATGAGATATGCTCATTTTTGGTAACTCACCAATCAGATTATTAGTCGGAGAAAGTTTTCTCCATCTTTAGGCGGAGAAAAAAATATGATCCTTGTTGAGGTGCATGTGTGAGGTTTTTAGGCAAAATAAGTCACATGTCAGAAATGTGGTAAAAAATGGAGTACTTAATATATCATAATTGGCTTTTAACTCATTAATTTAAATTTTTGAGTGAAGGTGAGTTGATTAAGTTGATAAGTGCAAACTTAGACTCCTTATCGATGACGTCCTTACGTCAAAGTACCAGTTTATGCTACATCAATCCAACAAGTGGTATAGGAGCTGATAGTTGATTAGTGATCACTCCCAGTATGTATTAGCTTCTCGTTGAACTTGGCAGGGCTAAGACGATTGAGACAGAGGTTGAAGGGCAATATTATCCATGTTAAATATGCCAAACTTGATGGGGCCAAGCTTAATATTAGACTTGGGATAATACTAGTGCATAACGACACTAGATTAAGGGAGAACATGAACACATGTTTTAGTTGGCCAATAACTTACTAATTTAAAAAAATTGATTTAAGTAAATATGTAATTGATAGACTTGAACTTAGACTCTTCGTCAATGATCTCCATAAATAAAGAAATCAGAATTCTATTGTCCACATCAAACCATCCTTAAAAGATAGTGATTGCCTATTGTAGTCTAATGATTCTAGTGGATTTTTTATGGTCGCTCTCCTATGCACTAGGCTACATGGATCGAATCACATAAATTTTCGTGCTATTTCGTCTCTTGTTCTTGATCATCGATTGCTTCTACCTTCAATTATGCTAGGTTTGACCACATAAATATGTATGTTATAATCCTACTTTTGCGCTATAACCTTCTTAGTACTTATGAATCATATTTGCAATTGTGATAGTAGACCTGTTATTGTTAATTTCTTGAGTTGCCTGTGCCTCAATATTCATGCTTTGTTTACTTATTCATGCTGGCAAGCTCCATGCCAAAGAAAAAGGAAAATGCTAATCTGCCTTCATCAATACAAATTGACGTGTTATATGATATACAACCTGCCCCCTGTTCTCTTGACAATTTAACTTTTATATGAATTAGGTATCAATCATAGAATCTAATGCATACTTTAGTCTCTTGAGGTATTGTTATTTTCTTGAAACCTCAACATCAGACCTGTCAAAATAGATTATAAACTCATTTCTTAACTCATATTTGATGGGTTGAGTTGTTATATGAGTTGGTTATATTTGGTAAATATGTCACAAATGAGTTTATAATGATAAAATTTAAAATAATACGAGTGTTAAATGGGTCGACAACTTACTTAGACCCGACCCACATTTATGATTTTCTCTTCACTCTCTCTTGCTCTCACTCAATCTCGCATTTGTTTCCTTTGTGCTCTCACCTCATTTTGAATATGAGTTTCCTAGGTTCAGTTAAATATGGATGTGTTTTGACAACATAGGTTAGGTTGAATATGTGTTGAGTATGGGTCCAGTCGGATATGTGTCACTATATTTGTGTTACATGAAAATTGGTCCATTAAGATTGGACCATATCCGACCCGACTCAGCCCAATCCATTCATTTGATAGGTTTACTCATGTACTTTTAACCTATTTCCACATTCAAGCCAGTATATTGTACCCCTCAAATTGTGGTATGTACTCATAACATCATCAAAATATTGTGTGGGCCACAAAAACCCAATGCATACATTGGATGATTTTGCATTGTTCAAGAATTCAAATCTTAACACTCACTCTCTTTCATTTATATAGGCACAAAGCGTGCGCAAAGTACGTATATGTAATTCTTGAAAAAGGGTCAAACATACATTCAGGAAGCCTTCAAGAATATGATTTTCAACCTAAAAAATGTAAGAAACCAAACTAATGTCACAAATCGAAGTAGTCATCCCTTATTCAGAAGATATGCTGAAGTCAAAGATGCTTTGCTTCATCTTAATGGGTTTTGCACAGATTTCTACATATAATATAAACCGAAAGATGAAGGAAAGTGAGACAAAATATGAGAATCTAAGGAAGCATTGACTTTAATGGAATGGTAAAGTCTCAATTATCGTCTAATTTACTGAAAAATAAGAAAAATCGTAGGTCAACAGAAACATCCGTACGAGAAGAAAAATATATTCCGACGAAGGCCCCACAACGTTATCGTTCCGTCTGCACATCTCGCAGTTTGTCATATTTGGCAAGAGAATATGCTTATTAGCCTCAGTGCTGATATATTCGCCGCATGAAAAGGAAAAGAAAAATATGCATTCAACTTCTGCATATTGTAATCGTGTTATTCTTCGCCAGTAATAGCAATTGGCCTTTGGACAAAACGATTGGTCGGTACTGTCTAGGCCAATCATAACTGAAATTTCCGGTGAGATAATAGGAAAATATCGCTCTGCTTTTAGACAATTTGGACTAAACCCATCGAGATCATGTTTAGGGCAGACAGCATCGACCTGATTGTTAGATGTGCACTATACCTAGTATTTAGTAATTCTAGGATGTAGTAAAAGAAATTTCCTAAAAATATCAATTATCGCGCCCCCTTAGCTTACATTTTGTAGAACTTCTTGTCTCGTCAGCCCTAATCTAAGTTTTTGTGTCTGCCAAAGCATACAGTCATTAGTCTATAACATAATTGGGGAAAATTTTCCATATAGTTCTAAGCACATTATAAGTATGCCAATTTGGACTTAAACTTTCAATTTTGCCAATTTAGTTCCAAATTTTTGCATGAAATTCTAGTGCAGTCCTTTCGATCAATTTTCACCAAAAATAGCTAATGTGGTGGTGTGCCACGTTGAATGGCCAGTGATGAATGGACCACCATATTAGCGATTTTCAGTGACAATTAACCAAAATGACTATGTTGTAATTTCATGTAAAAATTGATAATTAAATTGACAAAGTTGAAAAGTATAAGATTGAATTAATATCCATCTAATATATTTAGGATTGATCGGATAATTTTCCCATATAATTGTGGAAATCAATCTAGATAACTAGGCAATGGTGGGGCAATACAATAAACTTTGGGCAGAGTATCATAAAAAAGTTATGCATAATGGGTCATCCTAGAGTATGGGCAACCATAGGCTAGTTATGGTCATATTACAGCCGCCCATAGTTGGCGGAGCCTGGGTGCGCGGCCATACGAGGCATGGAGTGGGCGCCTGGGTCTTGGAAATACAAGATTTAAGTTCCTATTTGCGACATTCTATTAGTATTACACATGAGAGCCTTTTGAGGGTATTACTCGGGTTCTCTCTTTGAGCTTTGTGAAGAAAATACTGTGAGCGATAGTGTGAAACAATGGGAGAAAATTGATTCGGTGTAATCGGAGGGATTACTTGGGTGTGATCAAAACTTGGGATTGAGAGACATAACTTACTGTGTGCCCATCTCTCTATTTCTCGATTATTTCTCTTTTGTCTCACCATTATGGTGGATTGCACGGTCTTGCTGCGCAACTGGCATGGACCATCAACACTAGACTGATAATATTCGTATCACATGCAATGCATCAACATACCGATATATAATTGCAACTTTTCTAATTATGCTCTTAGACGATCTTTTTTCGCTTCAGGGTTCTGGAGAAGCATGCATCATCTTTCTCGACTCGAGCTTAATAAACTGCAATGCCTTCTGCTATGTAGGCTTGTTTTGCACTTGACTCAAGTAGCTTAACGAATCATTTATTCAACTGACCATAAAAAGATAGACACAGACAGAAGATAAGATTGTTTTACTGATAATGATAATGTCTGAATCTTACATGGATCCATGTAATCACCGAAAGAAATACCCACTTCATCCTCCCTTCTCTGTTTCTTTTTCTTCTTTTCTCCTTTCTTTTTTCCTTATTCTTACATAGCATTCGAGCCACCTAATCGAATCAGGGGAGTGACGCGAGTTGCATCCACTTTTCTTCTCTGTCTAGAGATAAGAAAAGATATATAATATGCTTTTTCCTTGAAAAGACGCATCATTTAATTTCAACAGGCCAGGTTCTGCCACGTACATGTAGCCTGGAAAGTCAGACCATCCATGACACGTGGTTTAAATAGTCTCTCTTTTCTTCCGTCCACCAGATATCTAAAGAGCCAACACGCATTGGCTTATATGAAGCGCCGAAGATTTAGTTAGGAGTATTTGCAATAAAGGTTCTCATAAATTTAAAGCTGCTCGAAAGACGATGCAACGCGGGAGAAATTGGAACTTGACCGTAGCATCAGGAGGTAGTTTCAAATGAAAAAAAAAAAAAAAAAAAAAAAAAAAAAAAAAAACTTATTTTTTTTCATTTTCCCCTTGTTGGTGTTGGAGTTTCCGGCTACATTTAGAAAATGACTATCATCTCATGAGTTATGTGATCCCTCCACCTTGCTTATACCTTAACAATTTGTTGGGGACACAGATGTTCATGCTTTTATGGCTGGCTTAAGAGAATGCACACAAACGGCACTTCAAGCCCTAATCTCGGGAGAAGAAGATCGATACTTTCGTCATTTGAGCATGATTAATAGTGTTTTCTTATTTCTTGTGGTAGAGATCTTCTAGATTAGGTGTACATTTGCATTTTTTCTCAAAAATTGACATGCCAACAATTCATCGAAAGACCTAGATACAGCCATATCCTCTCACTTTCTCGGCCACCCAATCAAGGTTAAGGAGGTGAATTGCTTCAGGGGATCCTATATTGGAGGATACATAAGGTCGGTGACCTCGGACTAGAGATAGTGACCTTTGCTCGTGAGGAGAGGGATAGAGGGATGGGTGGTTCTAGTAGAGAGGTGATGGGTGGTGGTGGCGGCGGCGGCGAGTGTGCACAAACATCATATGGAGAGGAAAAAAAAAGGAAATAAAGGAAGAAATAGGAAAAAAAAGAAGAACAAATATCAGTCATTCAAATCAAATCAATCTATGTATTCTCTCTTTGAGGGGATAAATTCGAGATGTAAATTACTTTCCAAATAGAGAGAATTCAAACCTACTTTTATGTCTAACATTATAAAATTTACTTGTCGAAATTAAAAGATTATACTTGTGCATCGAAGGGAAGTGGGAAAGCTAAGCTCGTCCGAACCGTATCGGAATCCTTGGATAGCAAGTAAAGAAACTAATTTGATCTTGACAGCACATTGAAGTAGGGATAAGTGAAAAAGCTTTTCCTTCGTTTTGGAAGACGAATTCATTTTCCTTACTTTAAGGGCGAGATTTTCCTTAAATGGGAAACACTTATTCGACTATTGATGATAGCACATACACCTACGGCCCTAACTTTTTTGCCTCTTTCTTGTTTGGCTTTCGGTAGGTGTCACTTCGCACGTCCCCATCGTCAATTAACCTAACTTCCTTCTTTTAGCCAATCGGATTCCAATAATACTGCTACTTAAACACACATAATTTCTAAATTAAGCTTGATTGGCCGCAACTCCGTCACGAATTGCAAGAGTACGATTCGAAATCTTTCTTCTTTGGTAGCGAATCGCCCGCATTACACGTCTGCTTCTGGCCAAGGAAGTTGCATTCCCCACGTTTGATTAAGTTTACAGTGCAACAGAAAGGGGGCCATTGACAGTCCAAAACTTCAAAGGGCGATATTGCATCGATACCTTCGTGCTAAGAAGCTAGTGGAATTGGGGGTCAATTTGGATCGCGCGATCATATGGAGGAGCCCAATGTATAAGAATCATTAGATTTGATGGGTCTTATGTCTCTCGAAACTTAAGGTTGTTATGTGATACACTCACTTTTTGTTTGGAATTTTCCATTCGAATAATTCTCTCGAATCTCGACATATTGCATCTATATATTTATATCTGATGCGAGTTAAACCTGATTAGGACCATGTTTGGTTGCACCGGTACATGTGAGCTCAATTTACTTAAACTCTTCAGTCAATTCTGTACCTGTTGAGATTCCCAAATTCTCTAATTTTTTTTTACCATGATAGGATCTCTATTAATTAGGCAGTGCAATAATCATCAAACAATGATCCTTTTGGATTATATAAGAAATGCATTTCTTGTTTTTGGTCCTTCTCTTTGCTTCGCTCCACCAATTCCTGCTATATGTTCTGCTTGTATGCAGTTAATGCGCATTCTAATACACATCAACCAGCTAGATCAGACATGAGCTCCATGCATCTCCCTCCCTCCCTCCCTCTCTCTCTCTCTCTCTCTCTCTCTCTCTCTGTGAGCGACTCACATATCATTTGATGCCAAAAGAGTGTATACAGAGCGATAGAATGCAATTTAACACTTAGAAGTTTTATTTCATTGACATGAAAATAGGGCGCTTACACATTTGAAGTTTGCCACCGCTGTTCTTTCTCATCGCCCCAAAATCTAACTCAGAACAACACAGGGACTTCCCATACATAAAAAGACCTCAAAAAGCAAGGGGAAAAAAGACCAGAGAAGAAGGCTGTCGTCTTCCATAGCGTGCAGCCATTAGGGTTAGAACACAAGGGCACCAAAAAGTCCGCCTTTTCGTATACGTAACACGATCTGACTCGTGTATCTTAGACTTGTTATTGTTATTGTAAGGGCAAAACTGGAGAAAGATGCAACAACTTTAGTCTCTATACCCAAATAGCTCTGGCCTCTCGGAGAAGAGGGACCAGAGTCCCCCGCAACTGGTGGCTCATGAGCTCGTTCGCGCCGCCGATGTACTTCTGGCCGATGAACACTGTGGGGACGACCTCACGCCGCCCGAGCTGGACCAGCGCGCGCTCGATCTGGTTTCTGTTAGCCATCTGGTCGAGCTCGTACACGGTCGGGTTCGCGCCGTAGCTCAGTATGAGCGACTTCACAGTGTGGCTCATGCAGCACGTGCTCCTGCTGAATATCACTACCGGCTTGTCCTGCACGAGCCCCGCCAATGTCGTGTCCATGCTGCCTGACGAACGACGAAGTATCCGGAGCCTCGAGATAATAGTTTTTGTGTGTGAGCTCGCGTGCTTTTTAGCTCTTGCTTTAGGGTCTGCTTGTGAGAAAATGGCTTGGCTCTGAGGTCCCTTTTATAGAGACTCATCGGTCGTGCAGTGGATTCGCTTTCTTGGGGGCGCTTCTTATCTTTTGCAATTTAAATATGGTTTTTTTCTGCAAGAATAATAGCGGAGATAAAAAAAAGGGTTTATTTGTAGTCTTCATGAGGGGCGAACAATATATTTCGTCCCGATCCTTACGTTCGATTTATTCCTATATTAGCCTCATGATCATCGACGGCGACCTTTCTGTCGCAAGTTGCAATCTCCTTTAGCCTGATGAACAGTTTATAGAACCTATATTTTACGCCAGGTGAAGGAAACTGGGTTGCCATCTAGAACTTAAAAGAAAGGGAATATATTCCCATGCATGCAGTGTTTTACGTGGCCTGAATTGAGGACGTGTTGTCACGATGAGCCGATGGCGAAGAAAGATCCTAATCAATCGGACATCTCTCCAGAATGGCAATCTGGGCTGGATTTGTAGTATTCCAAACCAATTTATTTTTTACTTAAAGCTGTAAACTCTAATTAAGTGGTGGTATGAGTTTCCTTCATCCCAGATCTGGACTTCTTAGTAGTAAATTGCAAATATGAATATCACATGTGCCAACTTAATTAGATATGAAAATGAGATATGCCCATTTTTGGTAATTTACCAATCATAATGTTAGTCAGACAAAGTTTTCTCTGCATCTAGGTGGAGAAAAAAAAATATGGTCCTTGTTAAGGTGCACATATGATGTTGTTAGGTGAAATAAGTCACATGTTAGAAATGTGATGTCAAGTGGAGCACTTAATATATTCTAATTGGTTCGCAATGCACTAATTTAAACTTTTGAGTGAATGTGAGTTAAATTATATTGATGAACGCAAACTTAGACTTTCTATCGGTGACGTCCTTAGGTGAAAATATTGGTTTATGCTACATGAGTCCAACAAGTGGTATAAGAGTTGATAGTTGATTAGTGATCACCACCAGTATGTATCAGCTTCTCGTTGAGCTTGGCAAGGCCAAAGTGATTTTGATAGAGGTTGATGGGCAAATATTATCCATGTTAAAATATGCCAAACTTGATGGGGCCAAGGTTGAATTCACCTTGGGATAAGACTAGTGCAGAATGACACCTAGATTAAGGGAGAGCAGGACACACGTCTTAGCTGGCTAATAACTTACTAACTTAAAAAGATTGATTTAAATAAATATGTAATTGATTGACTTGAACTTAGGCTCTTCATTAGCGATTTCCATAAAAGAAGAAATCAAACTTCTATTGTCCACATCAAGCTGTCCTTAAAAGATAGTGATTGCCTATTATAGTTTAATGATTCTAATGGATGTTTTTATGGTCGCTCTCCCATCCACTAGGCTGCATCGGTCAAATCACATAGAATTTTCGTGCTATTTCGTCTCTCGTTCTTGATCATTGATTGCTTCTACCTTCAATAACACCAGGTTTGACAACAGAAATATGTATGTTACAATCCTACTTTTGTGCTATGGCCTTCTTAGGACTTATGAATCATATTTGCAATTGTGAAAGTAGACTTGTTATTGTTAATTTCTTGAGTTGCCTGTACTTCAATATTCACATTCTGTTCACTCATCCATGCTGGCAAGTTCCATGCTAGAGAATAATAGTATACTTTAAAATCAAATTACAAATAATATAAACTGTTGTGAAACCCACTTCTTCAAGAAGTTGTAATTCACAATAAACTATTATTCTCACGGTATTCCAAGGACTGTTATGCTAGCGAAGCCCAAAGGAAAATGCTAATCTACCTCCGTCAATACAAATTGTCTTGTTATATGATGTACGGCCTGCACTACTCTCTAACCAATTGAACTTTTATATGAATTAGTTATTGATCATGGAATCTAATGCATACTTTAGTCTCTTGAGGTATTATTATTTCCTTGAAGCCTCAACACTAGACTTGTCAAAATAGGTTATAAACTCATTTCTCAACCTATACTTGATGGGTTGAGTTATATGGGTTGGTTATATTCGGTAAATATAAAGTAATATGGGTCATAAATGGGTCGATAACTTACTTAGCGAGACCCACATTTATAATTTTCTCTTCACTCTCTTGCCTCACTCGATTTTGTGTTTGTTCACTCTATTCTCTTACCTTTTTTTGAATATAAGTTTCTTAGACTTGGTTAAATATGGAAGTGTTTTTACAACATAGGTTGGGTCAAGTATGTGTTAGGTATGGGTCAGATAGGTGTCAATTTGTATTATATGAAAATGAGTCAATTTGGATTGGACCATATCCAATTCAATCAACCCAATCCACTGGTTTGACAGATCTACTCATGTACTCTTACCCCATTTCTACATTCAGGCCACAATACTTTACTTCTCAAATTGTGTTATGTACTCATAACATCATCAAAACATAGTGCTAACCTAAAAAACCCCAATGCATACATTGGATGATTTTGCATTATGCAAAAATTCGAATCTTAACACTCACTCTCGTAATTTGCATTTATAGGCACAAAACGTGTGCAAAGTACGTATATGTAATTCTCGAAAAAGGGTCGAAAATATATTTAGGAAGCCTCCCAGAACATGATTTTCAACCAAAAAGGTGTAATAAACCAAACAAATGTAACGAACCCAAGTAGTCATCGCTGATTCAGAAAATATGCTGAAGCAAAAGATGCTTTGCTTCATCTTACTGGCTATGCACAGATTTCAACATATAATATAAACCGAAAGATGAAGGAAAGTGAGACAAAACATGAGATTCTAAGGAAGCATTGACCTCAATGGAATGGTAAAGTCTCAATTATCGTCTCATTTACTGAAAAATAAAAAAAAAGTATTGGTCAACAGAAACATCCGTACGAGAAGAAAAATATATTCCCACGACGGCCCCACAACGTTATCGTTTCCTCTGCACATGTCGCGGTTTGTTGGATTTGGCAAGGGAATATGCTGCTTAGCCTCAGTGCTGATATATTCGCCGCATAAAAAGGAAAAGAAAAGTATGCATTCAACGTCTGCATATTGTAATCGTGTTATTCTTCGCCAGTATTTGCAATTGGCCTTTGGACTTGTTGGAGGAAGAATTTGATCTTATCTATTGAGATTACAATTGATATAGCAGATCATAGACATAGAATATTTTAGGAAAAACAATATTGTGTATATATTCTTTCTGATTCATTTTTCTTCTCTTGTACTACAAATACCGACACTTTCTTGTACATTTGTGATAATGAGAAGGGAGGAGGGTGAATCATGTGCCCATGCGGATGAATCAGTGATTCTAAGGAGACATGGTGGATTGTGGGGGCATGAGTTTCCAATGGCAGGAAACCTATGTCTGTGTAATTTTTCCGTGGGTCAAATTGGATGGTTTTTTTTGGTCGGTGAATTGGATGTTTAATTGTTGGAATAATTGGAGAGACTCAAAGGTGGATGCGCGGGGGCGTGATGACTTATGCGCCGATCAATATCCGCATGAAGCTCGGCAGCTTTCGCTTGCTGCATTGTGTCATTTTGGTCTAAGAACGGAGCTCTTAACATTGGCAGGGTTTAATTTTTGGGATAGAAATTGATCTCCTGGGGTATGGACAATGATCTGATCTGATCAAGAAATCATCAAGAGTTTGTGACCTCCCTTTTCGGCGCCCTCTTACTCCCTTTTTAGTGCCCTCTTACGTGCGAGCGCGGTTGGAGGCTAATGCTTCGCTAAGCATTAGGTATAGCCCGAGCTCTCTCAAGCCTATCAATTCACAACTTATGGTTTGAATTTTTAATTTGTAAGTCAACTTCAAATAGGAATCGACACTAATTAATTTGGGATGGATTGATTAGAAATTCAAGTAAAATATTGGGAGAAACATTTTACTGTTGTGCAAGAAATTAGGATCGATGACTTAATTACACTAGTTAATCAAGTAATGCTCTTCCAATACCCAATGTAATGTTGTTTAAACATGAGGTTTTTGGGTTTTTAAGGATTTTCCATGCATTTGTGGAGAATAAAAACCATATTTTAGGCTTTTTCTGATTTTTTGGAGAATGTAAATCATTTTTGGGTTGCCCGGCCCATCAAACCCTAAACCCATGAGGGTGGCCGCGGGTCTAGCGGCCTCAGCTACGCCGCAGGTTGAGCGGCGCCAACGGGTTGACGCCCGGACCACTCGGTTTTCACTCGAAACAAAGAAACGGAACTAGATCTCATTTGAGCATTTCGTTGAACGGGTAGAACGCACTGCTGAAATGTGGGGTTTTGGTTCCATCGGGCTTCTTGGATTTTTCTCCGAAGAAACCCCTCAGATTTCTCTCTCTATCTTCGTGTTGCTGCCTTCAACCGAGCTCGCGGAAGGCCTATTTATAGGCTTGGGGGGGGGGGGGTCTGGTCGACGGAGGAGCTTCGGCCGCCGGTCCTCCACGCGCCGACCGGCCTTGCTTCGGCCGAACCGGTGTCCCGTCCCCACTTCTCCACGGTGGCCTGCTCGGCATTGAAGGCGACTTCCCCTCTGTTCGGGCTTCTCGTCGGATTTCGCGCTGCTCCGATGGGCGGCTTGATGGCGCCTGTGAGTTGTCCCCTATGTCGCCGGTCTAACCTCCTCTCTCTGCCGTAGCTGCGCTCGCGCGCGTGGGAGGGACTAAGAGGGAAGGGGGAAAGAGGAAGGAGGAGGGAGGGGGCCCGGGCTGGAGGAGAGAAAATGAAAGGGCTGGGCCCTGGGCTCACGAGAAAAATAAAAAGGGCCTGGGGTCAAGCCTAGCCTCAAACCATTTCTCTCTCTTTCCCCCTCTCTCTCTTAATTTATTTATCCAAAAATAGGATAAAATAAGGGAAAGAAAATAGAAAATACAACTTAGTAGATGCAAATGATATTAATTCCTAGGTAATGCGAAAAAATCTTTTTTGTTAGGGCCAAATTGATCTCTAATTTTTGTGTGCAATTTAATCCTAAATATCTAGTCAAAATTTATGTGTCAACAAAGAGAGAGAATAATTGATCCTCTATGTACCTAA
This sequence comes from Eucalyptus brandiana, assembly GCA_014182725.1. NCBI lineage: Eukaryota > Viridiplantae > Streptophyta > Magnoliopsida > Myrtales > Myrtaceae > Eucalyptus > Eucalyptus brandiana. The sequence goes on from CM024675.1 coordinate 13,818,295, forward strand.
CTTTTCTTTCGGATATGGATAAGCCATGTTTAGCAGAGTTTTTGGATGTTATGAGGTGGGAATGTGGTCATGTCATGCTCTAGCCTTTTACAAATTGGCTAGTTGCTGTAAAGAATGACAGTTGATTGTTATATCCCTGTCCCTTGGTTCTGTCTTTTTAAGATGAGGTTATGGACGTAGTAATCAATTTCTTGTGTCCTTGTTTCGGTTCATGGAGGACTTTAACGGTTCTCATTGCGGCGAGTTAATACTTGACCCTGAAAAACAGCCTTGCTTTTGCGCAAGTAGGCTTGTTGGTTATCGAGAATATGTAATGTGCGGTCGGCTGATCCCTTTTCTCCCTCGTTTTTGCTTCTCTCTTTGCAGTATCCAGTTTGTTAATATTCCTTCTATAGCTATGGATGATCTCGGCCTTTCTGTTTTCTCTCTTTCTATTTTTGTTCTTCGCCTTTTGACGGGTATGCCATTTCCCCTGTCCACAGGCAGTTGGAGCAAGAAGCGGAAACAGTAGTGAGGGTGTTGCAGCCCGGACCTTTGGGAATCAGAGAGCACAAGTTCTCCGCGGAGGAGATAAACGAGGCCAATGCCACACCCCGCCCAGCAGTAGAAGCTTGGAGAAGAAGTGCCGAACTAGAGAAAAGAAAACCATTCTTGAGAGATCATAGCGAATCGTGAGGGAGCACCGATAGCTCTGACTCGTCACCATGTGTAAGCTATTTCTGGTGCTCTGTTCAGAGTATGCACACAGCGCTCTACTTCCCGGAAGATCCATTTCAGCGCTGATTTGATCGGTAGCAATTGTTGATGGTAGGAATCACAGCAGTAATGAGCGGAAGGCATGCTCGTTCCTTCTTTTCCAGCCCAATTACTAAACTGACTATTATGTTTGCCGAAGGATGTGTACGTCATACATCTTTTGCTGGTTAATAAAGCACGTAAAAGAAAATGCGGACTTAGTTTGCTTGCTTGTGCCCTTAAATTAGGCACTGAACAACTCTGAGCTAATCTTTGAGGGGTTGCCTGATATTCTTGTCTTACTCCAACTGACTGTGGACAGTTGCAAAACCAGAGGTACCTTTCCGAGTTGTTGCTTCATTGCAGGTTTGATCTTATATTCGCCACGCTCTCTTTTATGGAGTCACAATGGGAAAAAGAACCATTACCCTGGATGGGTAATTTGCCGTTGCCGACATTCTTTGTAATTCTCTGTTTTAACTCCTTCCATTCTCGGCGGGCAGTGTAAGATGCTTAATGAAGCATTGCATAGTGTTTTTACTTCGAGTGTGCACACATACATTAGAGCGCATGTCATCACGTGTTCAAATTATGCATATGTCTAAATCGATTCCCATTCAGAGTTTGATCTATGTGAACCGGAAAAGGAGATGAGTTTTGCCATGGAAAGCATGCTATTAGCTACATCTGACGCACGAACTATCAGTAGTGTATGGTGCTCAGTGCCATCTGAGCAATGTGTGGGGAATAACTGATCCCCGAAAACCGGATTCGACACTAAATCGAACCCCTAAATCAATGCGGAAGACGAAGCCCGGGAAAACACGCATCACCGATCGTAAAGCACACCACGGATTCGAGCGTACCTTGTTAGCCACAGATTAAACACCAATGATGAAGAAGATGAAGAAATTCTGATCCGATGACGCCTTGAAGGGGAGAAAACAGTGCCTTGAACTTACTGTTCCTTGGAGAGAGAGAGCGCGCGGGAGAAAGGGAAGACGTACGTTTGTTTTTAACAACGGTTGTCTTCTCTCTCTCTCTCCTCCCTTTTATACCTCTCCCCCTTCCACGGGCCTTATTCCGTGGGCCGGGCCCTTTGGGCCCAACTTGAGCGGATGGGCCGTAAGCCCAATTCCAATAAATCCATCATCTCCCACTCGCACATGGTGGTACAAAACCAACATGGGCGGACGGGCCCTTACTCAAATTTCCATCGTAGAAAATCCATCATAGACTCTCACTTATCATGGTGGCCCTTACGAATCCTCTTTTCCTCTCTTCAACATTCATACCGGTGAATAATCCGTGCGACCAAAGATACTTTGAGAGCTCGTTGCCATACATCTCGTTAGGAATATATAGCAGCTCATAATGGGCATCACATTCGAGTAGATTTAGTATGCACTTAGATCGATCGATCACATTTATATTTCTCTTGATCTCTTTTAAACAATGATATATATATTGTATTCACAACTATGATTATCACAAAGACAGTCATAATTGGTTAACCGGTGAATACAAAACTACAATGTGATTCTCCATAATCGATCTTCCTCTTTCCTTCAAACTCTCAATTTCAGTTCAACTTGCTTTTCTAGAAATGCCCCATTAGATCGAATCACTCATGACCATTGGCAACATCCTAAGATAGCAAACACTAAATAGAAATCTCGAGAATAAGTAAGAGTCATGAGGGGACAAAGAAATTGAGGAACTCTCTTCCTCAAGAGTCTCACACGACATAAAAGTTGAGATCAAACTTTTGTCACTCTTATTGGTCGTCTCATGCATACGTAGTATGAAATACGTATTACGGTATTAACTCCTTTCCCATGGAGCGTATGTCTACACTTTCAATACCGTACGGATGATAGTTCGGACATACCCAATGTCTAACTTGAGTTCACGTATCTACTCATTCACAAAATTCATCGAACTCACATCGGCATCTTAGACAGATAAGGTAAAATATGTGGGGTATTTTACTTTCGGACATAGTAAGTATTATATCCTCATCTTAACACTTAGTTAAGGCGACATACATGTTTTAAGCTTGAGCTCTCGATTATCACCTAGATAATAAGCTTAAAAACAGTCTCATCTTTATTTATCACACAAGAAATGAGGCGATTACCCGTGTGAGTGGGCTAATCTTATATCTCGTCCGACATACTTCTCAACTTAAAATAATGCACCGAGCATTAAGATGCATAAAGATCAAACAAAGATTCATAGGCATTAATGATGAAAACACAAATTCATCAAATTGTGAACACTTAGGGAAATTACAATATTCGGTACATCGCTTCTACGCAACCCTAGAGATTTCATATGGCCACAAAACACATCTCTGGGTATTGGCTTTGTCATAGGATCTCGCTACCATTCTATGCGTAGTATGTACTCTAAGTTCACGTCCATTCGTGCAACCATATCCTTTACAAAATTATACTTGGTATCTATATGTTTGGTCTTGCCATGATATTTTGGATCTTTGGTGTACGCTTTCGCTTTGCTTGGCTATCACAGTTAACAAATAACAAATCTGCAGCACTTCCAATAACACCTAAATGATCCAAAAATCTCTAAAGCCAAACATCTTCTTACACTACCGCGATAATGCCACAAACTCAATTTCTATCGTGGACAAGGCTATACACGTTTGTTTCTTACTTGCTCCAACATATGGCGTCATTATTCGGTAAGAAAACAAAGCTAGAGGTAGATTTCCTTTCATTTAAATCTCCTCCCCAATCGAATCGGGATAGCCTTAGAGTCGCGGATCCTTTCCTTAATAACTCATCGTCTAATCAGCGGTTCCCTTTAGATACCTCGGTATTCTCATAACGGCTTTCCATTGTCTTTGGACCTGGATTGAATTGGTATCTACTCACCATTCCAACCGCAAAACATATGCCAGTCTTGTACACATCATAATCAAGCTTCCAACAAAGACTAGCATAAGGAACATGTTTCCTTTATTCCTTCTCTTGTGGAGTCCCCGGACACGCCTATGGCTCAATCCTTCACCTTTTGCAATAGGAGTGTCTATGGGTTTACGATCTTGCATACGAAATCGTTCAAGAACCTTATTTATATAGGTTTCTTGCGAAAGAGACAACGATCTCTTCGAACAATCTCTTGAAATCTTAACTTCAAGAATGTATGCAGCCTCACCCATATCCTTCATAATCAATTTCTTCCTGTTGATTATACCCCTTCGCCACAAGGCGAGCCTTATGCCTTTCTATCGAGCCATCACCCTTTCGCTTTATTTTGAGAACCCGGTTGTTCCCAATAGCTCAAGCGTCCTTTTGAAAAATCAACCGGTTCCCAAACATGGTTTGACTTCACTTACTCCATTTCCTCTTTCATTGCATAAATCCATTTTTCCTTATTAGGGCAATTTAGAGCCTTATTAATATTTCTTGGCTCATACTCATCTTGTGGAGCAACCATAAAAGCTTCCCTTTCAATGTCAAAACATTGACGGGGAATACTTTGGCGACTTGTTCACCTTATGGGAGATTGTACACTTAGCACATCATTCCCCATCATGCTCCCACTTGGATTAGGTGATGATGATGTTGTCACATCAGGTGGTTGTAATTGAGAATGAGTTGAATTCAATTCATCACATCTCATATTACTCCCACTTGGACGAACTCCACTAACATCATTATCTTGATCCAAGGTTTCAAATAGGGAACAATCTTCCCTTATTTCGCCCTTCTTAGGAAATTCATCCACTAAGGATGTGACATCCCGTGATTCAAATTCAGTTATACTCCCACTTTCCTACTCACCTATGAACACATACCCTTTCGAGTGTTCACAGTATCTCATGAAAATACTCTTATTTCCTTTGGGACCCAATTTCCCAAACTTGTGAGAGGACTCATGAATATAGGCAGCACAACCCCATGGCTTAAGAAAACTTAAGTCCGGTTTTCTAACTGTCCATAACTCATATGGAGTGGAAGCAACGATTTGGAAGGCATCCGGTTAAGTATATAGGTAGCGATTAACAACGCATCACTCCGAAAAGTGATAGGTAAGCTAGCATGCACCATCATGGACCTAACCATTTCCGGTAGGGTTCTCGTTTCTTCTTTCCACAACACCATTTTGTTGAGGAGTATATTGAATAGACAACTATCTTTATATTCCTTTTTCATCACATAATTTTCTGAACACATCGATAAATATTCTCAACCTCGATCGGATCTTAATGCTTTTATTTTCTTGTCTAATTGATTTTCTCGGGTTCATAAACCTTCAAACAACTTATGCTTCGATTCATGAGAAATCAAATAGACATGTCCGACTCGAGTATAATCATCTATAAAAAAGTGATGAAATAAACAGCCCCTTGCCTTCCTCTCGATTCATTGAACCACGACGTCCTAATGGATTAAATACGAGAAATTCAGCTCTTTTATCCTTTTCTAAATGGTTTCATTGTTATTTTCCCTACTAGGCAATGCTCACTTATGGACAAATCGACTTTTTCAATATTGCCCAACAAGCCCTCTTTGGCTAGTCTATTCATATGTTGTTGGCCCATATGACCAAGTCTAGCATGCCACCATATTCACATCATTATCATATAAGGTAGAAGACGTGAAACAAGGGAATAACACATTGACATCTCCATAGTCAACATTTAGTATAATAAAACCATTCAGTAAGAGACCACAAACATAGTAGTTTGTATCTAAAAACAAATCTACACCTTTATTATGGAAGTTCATACCAAAACCAAGCTTAACCAACGCTAAGACAAACATTAAATTTCGACGAATCTCCAGAGCATATAGAACATCAAAGGTGCGTCCACCACTCATGTTCAATTGGCCGGTGCCAATTCCTTTACATCAGCTCTAGAGTTGTTTCCCATATGGATTCACTCGGTTCCGGTTGGTATCGTCGGAATTTCACGAAGGATCCTCTATCCTTTGCTACATGGTCCGTCGCTCCCGAATCTACATCCACAAAGGATTGGATTCAGCCAATAATACGAACTTGACACATAAGCAAAGTTCTCAAATGTACAAGAGGTGTTGACCTTTTTGACTCACAACAATTGCAAGCATAGTGACATTTCTTGTCACAATTGTAACACCTCGCCCTTGACATTTTCTTCACTTGAGGACGTTTTCCTCTCTTGTGTTGGTTAACTCTTGATTTCTTGCAAGTAAGGACTTGATCCTTTGTATGCCCACATATTGAACGAATCAATACGCTTGCGCTTAGAGCACAAAGCCCTTTCTAAGCTAGAACCAGCATTGCAAATATCTTTGTTCGGCTCAAATACCGTTAGGCGGTCCTCTACTAGCTCAAGGTGGCGCACTGCACCCTCAAGGCTTTCCATAATATGGTCAAGAGCTTCTAATGCTTCTTGCTTTTCCAGCACATATTGAATATTTCACAATTGTTACCGTTCATATCAGCAATCACGTTCTTAGTTGCTGAAACATCGTTCTTAACACATCAGACATCCCTGCACGAATAATTAATGCCTATCATTTATGCATCCCTATTTGCATAGACCCATCATATTAATAAATAATTTCAAGTAAGGCTTCGTAATCAAAAGGTCACTATGTTTCCAATCATCCTCCAAAAATCCTAACTCAAAACTATCATTAATATGATTGTCATATGCAAAATTAATTCTATGAAGCTACATAAGCTTCTAAAACTTCCCACAGCTAATTACCCACAGCAACCAGCAATAACAGAAAGCAAATAAAAACTAATATATAATAAAATAACAATGCTTTCACATAATACAACTATACATTACACTAAGCAATATATATACAGGGAAAAAAAATATCAACATGGAAAGAGATATTGACATCAAAAAACATCTCAAATTAATCCAATGGATAAATAGGGAATGACCCTTCTAAACTATCAGTCAAAACATCTGAGAAAACTGAAGGCACATTCGCCAATCAAGGAAAAACTTTTGGAGAGCTTTCATGTCGCCACCAAGGCGCATTCACTCGGCGCCATGTGGCGCTCAATCTAAGGGTTGAAGTTTTGGCCAACTCAATCCTATAAGTCTCTCTTTACAAAAGCTTCCACTATTTTCCTATAATCCGGACCACGTTGACCTCCCATAGCCGATCCAACACTGCTTGCCATTCAGGTGGAAGAGTGTTTATCAAAGCCGGCACCTTCTTAAAGTCCCATAAGATAACCATTCCGATGATTTCCCGTATCATCCGATTGACCTTGATCACATGTGATACTAAATCACCGTCATGCCACCGATAATTAGCTAAATCGACATCGCCTTTTAAGTCTTGCATTTCCCTCGTCCCTTCTCGGGCTTGCGGTATCTCGTGCATAACTCATTATAGTCCCCGCAACAAATGCGAACTAAAATTGGATCACTTATAATCCATAATAAACATAAGGAAAATACATAATTTTCCAAAATTCATGCAACAAATGCAGAATAAAAAATGGATACCCACATAGGCATGACTGAAAAAAAAAAAAAACAAATTCCTTTTTTTTTTTTTTTTTTTTTTTTTTTTTTTTTTCGGGTCAACGGTCAACGGTCAAAGTCAACGGTCAACGGTCAAAGTCAACGGTCGGTCAACGGTCAACGGTCGGTCAACGGGTCGGGTCAACGGGCGCGCGGGTCGGACCGGTCGGATCGGACGGACCGGTCGGGCCGGCGGACCGCCGCGCCGGTCGGACGAATCGGCCGCACGTGCCGTGCGCGTGCGGTGGGCGACGTCACGCGACGTCGGCACCGCACGTGCCTCGCGCGTGAGCGTGCCGACGTCACGCGAACGTCAGCCGCACGTGCGCGGCACGCGCCAGGCTGATCGGGTCGTGTCGGTCGCCGTCGGGTCGGGTCGCCGGTCGGGTCGCCACCCGGCCACCGACGTCATCGCTGACGTCATCATGACGCGTCATCCCGACGGTTATCGACCGTTGGGTGACGCCACGATGACGTCATCGGGTGACGCCAGCACGCGTCGGCTCGCCGACCGGCGCGTGCCGTTTCGCCGGCTGTCGCCGGCGCGCACGTGCCGGTTCGCCGACCGGCGCGTGTGGCGCACGCGCCGGCGGCCCGCCGCCGGCGCGCCGCGCCCACGCGCGCCGCCTTCCGCCGCGCGTGTGGGCGCGTGCGGTGGCTCCCGGCGGCGGTCGACACATCGTCGGACTCGTCTCGACGTCGCGCTTCACCCGGTGCCTTCAGAATTCGTTTTTGACTTACGAAAACTCAGAAAAATGGCCGAAGAAGTCTCGGGTGTCGGGATTTGTCGCCCGATCCGTACGGCCGAACTTCCTTTTGCGAAAAATCAATCAAAAAACATCAAATTGATCGGGAAAACGTGAACTAGGGCTCGATACCAATGTGGGGAATAATCGATCCCGAAAACCGGATTCGACACTAAATCGAACCCCTAAATCAATGCGGAAGACGAAGCCCGGAAAACACGCATCACCGATCGTAAAGCACACCACGGATTCGAGCGTACCTTGTTAGCCACAGATTAAACACCAATGATGAAGAAGATGAAGAAATTCTGATCCGATGACGCCTTGAAGGGGAGAAAACAGTGCCTTGAACTTACTGTTCCTTGGAGAGAGAGAGCGCGCGGGAGAAAGGGAAGACGTACGTTTGTTTTTAACAACGGTTGTCTTCTCTCTCTCTCTCCTCCCTTTTATACCTCTCCCCTTCCACGGGCCTTATTCCCGTGGGCCGGGCCCTTTTGGGCCCAACTTGAGCGGATGGGCCGTAAGCCCAATTCCAATAAATCCATCACAATGCATATTGAGAAGACTAACTGTAGATGGCCAATCAAGGTCAGGTCATGGTCGTCGTCAATCAAATTCATGATGCATTTCCATGATTTTTCTGCATTAGGAGTTAAAGCACATAAATGAGTATAAGAATTCGAGTGATCGTGCATCATACGTGCTTGCAATGCCTTGTGGACACTATTGATTTTGAGATGAAGACATATTTTTTGTAAAATTTTATTGCAACATATGTACCTCGAAATTACGTAATAAGATGGATTGTGTAACTTACAGATTCCAATGGAACAATTCATTTCTTATTGTCAATCCTGTAATTGCGATTGCATGTTTTGAAATAAGAACACTACTCATGTGAAACTTATCTATAGATCTAGTAGAACAGTATTGTGATGGGGGGAAATTGTTCAAAAAGTCATAAATAAGGAAAAGTGTCAAAAAAGTCATAAAAATTAAGTCCTGAACCTTTTTTATGGTACCAATAGTTCTAAACATTTTTAAGTTGGTGCTAATTCAGTTCTTAGCCTTTTAATAATGTGCATTGAGGTGTAAACCTTTTACTTGGTGCGAATTTAGTCCGTTCGGCTAATTTTGATAGAATATTGCTGACGTGAAGGCTAATTCGCTTCTGTGGCATTGCCAATGCTGACGTGGATAATTTTTAATAATGTTTTAATATTTTAATATTTATATTTTTATTCTTTTTTTTTTCTCTCATTTCTTCTTCTTTATTTTGCCTCACGGTCAAGTGGGCTAATCACGTATCACCATGGTGAGGCCGAGCCTCAGTGAGGGTCGGCCTCGCCAGATTTGGCTTGGGGAGGCCGATCCTCGTCCATGCTAGGGTGGCCTTGTTAGGTATCACCCTAGCGAGGGCCGAGCTTGCTCACTCTCACCTAGGTTTATACCCTAGTGAGGGTTGACTGCACTAGATCTGGCCTAGGGGGTTGACCCTTGCTTTGGTGAGCCTTGGCGAGGGCTCCCCTGGCCAAATCTGGCAAGGTTGCTTGGCCAAATCCAACGGGGCTACCCAGCAACCTCACTGGATTTGTTCGGGGGTGGCAGACCCTCGCCTGGGTGAGGAGGAGAGGAAGAAGAAGCAGGACAAGGAGAATGAGAAAGAAGGAGAAAGAAGGAGAAAGAGAAGAAGAAGCGAGAAGAAGTGGAAGGAGGAGAAGGAGAAATAATGAGAAATAAGCAGAAGTAGAAGAAGGAGGAGAAAGGAGAAGAAGAAGAAGTGGAAGTAGAAGAAAGAGAAAGAAGAAGAAGGAGAAGGAGAAGAAGAAGAAGCAAAAGGAGTAGAAGAAAGAAGAGGAAGAATGAGAAGGAGAAGGAGAAGGAGAAGAAATGAGAAGAAGCAAAAGAAGAAGAAAGGAAGAAAAAAATTAGAAAAAAATAAAAAAATAATTAAAGTATCATAAAAAATTGTCTTCGTTAGTGTTAGCAATGCCATGTAAGCGGATCAGTGTCTACGTCAATAATATCCAGCCAAAATTATTCAAAATGACTAAATTGACACTAAATCAAAATGTTTATGGTTAAATTGACACTAATTCAAAATGTTTGGGACTAATTTGGTTTGAGACTCAATTGACACCATTAAAATGTTTATGACTTAATTAACATTAATGCAATATGATTATGACTTTTTAACACTTTTCCTGTCATAAATATATTGCACGAAAATCAAGTCAGTTTCAATTTTTTCAATTTGGCTAATTTTTTGCCAAAAAAATTTAACTGTTGTAAAATATTGTGTTGCGAATATATGATAGAGAAGAAATTAAGAAGAGAAAGTAAATGAACACTAGATATAGTAGAAAAAGCTAGATATTTCACTGTATTGTGATTGTTGTTGTTATAGTTGTTATTGTACATCAAAACTAAACTCCTATCTATAGGAGAACAAGAATGTACTTATCATTAATATCAATATATCGAATAATACATGTATTGGATAAGGGAGACGGACGTTCATTGTATAGGGAGATGTACTTAGAACATTTGATACAAATGTACCATAATAAGTACATTGGATAAGATGAATATAATGAATATTCATTCATGTATTCTATTCATTCATGTATTTCATAACACTCCCTCTTGAATATTCATCATATTTATTACGAATGTGCATTGAATCAAACTGCCTCATTAAAAACCTTAAGTCGAAAAAACTCAGTGGGATAAAAACCGGACAAAAGGGAAAAAGAGTGCAGAGTACAAATGTTATGATCTCTCCTTTTATGGATGCATTAATTACCTCGTTAAAAACTTTAAGCCGGAAAAACCCTATGGGAAAAAACCGGACATAAAAAAAAAAAGAGTGCAATGTATATATAGCCACTCCTAGGACTAATCATTATTGCATCTTGTGAACTAGCCGCATATCAATGCTACAATGCATAGTTCATAATATCTCCCCTTCAATTGAGCCATGTAGCCACTGCTGGGGCTAATCAATCTTGCATCTTGTGAACTCGCCTCATACCAATGCCATATACTAATTTATCAAAACTTGATGTTGGCAATAATTTGGTAAAAAGATCTGCAAGATTATTTATGGATCGAATCTGTTTAACATCAATTTGTTGACTTTCTTGGAGTTTATGAGTATAGAAAAATTTCGGCGAGATATGCTTGGTCCTATCACCTTTGATATATCCTCCCCTGACTTGTGCAACACAAGCAGTATTATCTTCATAAATTATAGTGGGAGAATTTGTAACCGGTATTAAGCAACAAGAATTATGAATATGTGTTATAACGGATCTTAACCAAACACACTCTCTTCCAGCTTTATATAAAGCAATAATCTCAGAGTGGTTAGAAGATGTAGCTACTAGCGATTGTTTCGTAGAACGCCAAGAAATAGCGGTGCCGTTATAACAAAATAAATACTCGGTTTGAGAGCAAGCCTTATGTGGATTGGATCTATATCCAGCATCAGCATATCCAACTAAATCAGAGTTAGTGGAATCCTTGTAATAATATAATCCCAAATCTATGGTTCCTCGGAGATAACAGAAAATATGTTTAACTCCATTCCAATGTCTCCGAGTTGGCTCAGAACTAAAACGTGCTAATAAATTTACCGCAAAAGCGATATCTAGTCTCGTACATTGTGCCAAGTACATCAAAGCCCCAATTGCATTGAGATATGGTACTTCAGGACCAAGTATCTCTTCATCAGATTCTCTAGGACGAAATGAGTCATTTTTGGGATCTAGAGACCTTACAACCATAGGGGTGTTCAATGGGTGAGCTTTGTTTATGTTGAAACGTTTAAGCAATCTTTCAACGTATGCTGATTGATGGACGATTATTCCATTTGCTTTATGCTCAAGCTCTAGACTAAGACAAAGTTTGGTTTTACCCAAATCTTTAACTTCAAACTCCATTTTCAAATATTCAGCAGTTTCAGCTAACTCTTTTGGAGTTCTAATTAAATTTATATTGTCGACATAAACTGCTATAATAATAAATCCGGTTTCTAATTTCTTAATAAACACGCATGGGCAGATAGGATCATTCTTGTATATCTCCTTAATTAGGTACTCACTTAGGCGTTGATACTACATGCGACCGGATTGCTTTAACCCGTACAAGGATCTTTGCAATTTTATTGAGAATAAATTGCGGGAAGTGCATGCTTCAGGCATTTTGAATCCCTCAGGAATTTTCATATAAATATTAGAGTCTAATGAGTCATATAGATATGCCGTCACAACGTCCATAAGACGCATTTCCAATCTTTTAAAGATTGCTAGGCTAATGAGAAAACGAAATGTAATCATATCCATCACAGGTGAATATGTCTCATTATAATCAATCCCAGGTCTCTGGGAGAATCCTTGGGCAACGAGTTGGGCTTTATACCTGACAACCTCGTTTTTCTCATTTCGTTTTCGGATGAATACCCATTTATATCCAACGGGCTTTACATTATCAGAGATACGAGTTACAGGTCCAAAAACCTCTCGTTTAGTTAGGAAAGCTAATTCAGCTTTAATTGCTTCCTCCCACTTAGGCCAATTTTGCCTTTGACGACATTCAATAATAGATTGTGGCTCACAATCATCATCCATAATTTTATGAGCAACTGAGAATGCAAAAGTATCATCAATGATGATTTCATTTCGATCCCAAATTTTATTACAATATATAATGGAATTTTCAGTATTCCCGGGGCTAGTGCTCATTTCATGGGTTTGCGCCTTTTCAGGGGCAATAAGCTCTTTGGGAGCAAGCACAACACCAGGCTCTTCTGGAGCGGATTCCTGATTCTTTCCCCTTCATTTTCGAGGAACAATATCTTTTGATCCTAGTAGTTTACCACACTTCAAGTGTGGGGAATTTTGATCCATTTTAGCCTATTCTTCGGGAACAACTATCCTAGCTGGAGCATTTGCAGCTAGAATATGAGACTTTGTTACCTTAGTAGCATCATTAAATGCATCAGGAAGTCTATTGGCCATAGCCTGTAAATGGATTATGCGCTGCACCTCATTTTCACATTCAGGGGTCCTTGGGTCTAATTGAGATAATTTTTCTCATTCTAGGAGAAAACCTTAACTTGTTTTTGTTTTGCAGTCACGGAAATTGTAGGTATCTCAATTAATGGAAACCTAGTCTCATCGAAATGACAGTTTGCAAACCTAGCAGTAAAAAGATTACCAGTAGTTGGTTCCAAGAACCTAATGATAGACGGTGAATTAAACCCAACATAAATGCTCAAACGGCGTTGGGGACCCATTTTCGTCCTTTTTGGCGATGCTACAAGCACCTGTACTGCACAACCAAAGGTGCGTAGATGTGAAATATCTGGTTCATAACCAAGAACCATTTGAAGGGGAGATTGTAAAATACTAGCAGTGTGGCGTAATCTTATTAGAGCTGCCGCATGCAAAACTACATGATCCCATGCTGTATCGTTGAGATTCGTTCTCAATAATAGAGTGCGGGCAATGATTTGGATACGTTTAATCAAAGATTCTGTCAATCCATTTTGAGTATGAACATATGCAACCGGGTGCTCAACCTCGATTCCGAGTGAAGCGCAATATGTATCAAAACTCTTTGATGTAAATTTACCAGCATTATCCATCCTTATGCTCTTAATTGGATAATCAGGGAATTGTGCCTGGAGCTTTATAATCTGTGCAAGTAAACGTGCAAATGCGACATTGCGCGTAGATAATAGCCAAACATGGGACCATCTACAGGATGCGTTCACTAATACATAAAATATCGAAATGGTCCACTTGGTGGTTGTATTGGTCCACAAATATCACCCTGAATTCTTTGCAATAATAAAGAAGATTCAAAATTAACCTTTGTTATAGAAGATTTGATAATGAGCTTTCCTTGTGAGCAAGCTTCACAATTATAATTTTTGGACAACAATACCTTTATATCCTTTAAAGGGTACCCTTTTGTATTTTGAATTATCCTACGCATCATTGAAGCGCCAGGATGACCAAGGCGATCATGCCACAGTCCAAACTGATCAGGGCTTACCAATCTCCAGGATGTGGTAGCGTAGGTTTCAACAGCTTTAATCATGACACAATACAAACCCATAGAAGAAGCTTCTAGCTTCTCATGGATGGTCTTCAGGCCCATCTTATAAGAGGAAATGCCAATATATTTCTTATCTTGCTCACAAGTAGTCTCAATATGGTACCCATTACGGCGTACATCTTTGAACTGAGCAGATTCTTTTTTGATCGAATGCTTAGAAACGCATTCTCAATATGCAGAATTGTGTCATTTGGCAAAATAATTGTAGCATTCCCAAAACCATCAATAATCGGAACAGGACCTGATATTGTATGGATTTGTGCCTTACGCAATGTCATACTCGAGAAAAAGTGTCTACTACAAAATATAGTATGTGTTGTTGCACTATCAAGCAAACAAACATCTTCCTTTTTCTCGGTATTTTCCATTTGTATTTATATTGACAACTTCAGGTGTCAAGTATCATAAAAGTTGCATATTAGTTATATAGTCGAATAAAATTTCAAAAATAAATATTATATAAGGTTCATAAGTATTTCATAAATAACAATAAAAAAAAGTAATACATTTAAAGCGAAACAACATAAAATTCAAAGTTCAAATTATCATCCACCAATCTGATTCATCAAAGTAATCAGAGGTCCTCAAAGAAATCAGAGATATCCAATGATGCATTTGCTACTTCAGGAGCAAGAGGAGTCCCACCAACGGAGATATTGTTGGCCTCAATAGTGGTTATGGCAGTATGATTTATTTCAATGGCAAGAGATTCACCACGCTTGCCCGTATTCTTTAAAGATGCCTAGTATAGGTCAACAAAATGTTTTGGCGTACGACAGGTACGTGACCAGTGCCCAGTCATGCCACAGCGATGACAAATACTTTTATTAATCACATTCTTTGGCATCTTTTCTTTGCCATGATTTAGGCTAAAATTTGATTTTCTAGAGCGGTTAAATTTCTTTTCATCCTTTTTAGGATTATGTTCTTGTCTGCGCTTATAGCCCTTAAAATGGTTAGTATTTTTCTCAAAATTAGCATGTGTTTCAGGCAATGCTTTTAAGCCAGTAGGTCTAAGATCATGATTTTTGAGTAGTAATTCATTAGTTTGCTTGGCAGTAAGAAGTACAAAAATTAATTCAGAATATGTGGCATACTGACGTTACTGGTATTGTTGTTGCAATACAATATTCGAAGCATGAAAGGTGGAGAAAGTTTTCTCAAGCAATTCTGCATCAGTGAGTTTGATACTGCATAACTCAAGCCGAGAAACGATATCAAATAAAGCAGAATTATAGTCAGACACTGATTTAAAATCTTGCAGTCTGAGATTTTGCCAATCATATTGTGCTTGAGGGAGGATAATAGTTTTGGTATGATCATACCTATCCTTCAACCTCTTCCACAAAATATGCGGGTCTTGAACGGATAAATATTGAGTCTGCAGGCTCTCATGCAAATGACGGCGAATAAAAATTAGCGCATTTGTTTTATCCTTTTCATTTGAAGTTCCATCCTCTGTAATTGTATTAGCGAGACCTTGCCCTTGGAGGTGCATTTCCATGTCAAGGCACCGGGATAGATAATTCTTTCCACTCACTTCGAGGATGTGGAATTTGGGCTTTTCAATATTTGCCATAATCCTTGCAAAAATAAATCCTTAAATTAATTAAAAGGATTTCCAAATATCCACCGCTACTTCAGGAGCAAAAGGATACTTTTAGATTTAAAATTTTGCTTTGGGCCAAGAAAAATGAAGAATTGATAGAAGAAGATGAAGTATAAGTTGATCAATAAAAAGAATACCCACCTTGCAAAAATTACTTACTCAGTCGGTAGATCTTTGTGCTTGCAAAAGTTACTTACTCAATCGGTAGATCCTCGTGCTGATAACGTGTTGTAAAATATTGTGTTGCGAATATATAATAAAGAAGAGATTAAGAAGAGAAAGCAAGTGAACACTAGATATAATAGAGAAAGCCAGATATTTCACTGTATTGTGATTGTTGTTGTTATAGTTGTTATTGTACATTAAAACTAAACTCCTATTTATAGGAGAACAAGAATTTACTTATCATTAATATCAATGTATCAAATAATACATGTACTGGATAAGGGAGACGAACGTTCATTGTATAGGGAGATGTACTTAGAACATTTGATACTAATGTACCATAATAAGTACATTGGATAAGATGAATATAATGAATATTCATTCATGTATTCTATTCATTTATGTATTTCATAACAACCAATTTAATTTTAAACATTTTTGATGATTTGTCAATGTAGTCATTCTTACGTGATTGGCATCCACGTCAACGATCTTCGATCAAAATTAATTGAAAGAATTATATTTATAAATCATCAAAAGATTTTTGACTAATTACCCTTGAAGCCAGTGAGGGCTACACAGATCTAAAGAGGGGAAATTGGGTGGCATTTTTCTTTCTCTCTCTCTCTTTTTTAAAAATTTTGATCTCGACAGCATATTGAAGTGGAGATAAATGAAATAGCTTTTCCTTCGTTTTGGAAGACGAATTCATTTTCTTTACTTTTAAGGGCGAGATTTTCCTTGAATGGAAAGGACATTTTCGCCTACTAATGATGGAACCTTTTTCGACGATTGATGATGGAACATACACCTACGGACCTGACTTTTTTGCCTCTTTCTCGTTCGGCTTTCGGTAGGTAGCACTTAGCACGTCCGCCCCATCGTCAGTTAGGTTCCCATCGTCAGTGAACCTAACTTCCTTTTTTTAGCCAATCGGATTCCAATAATACTGCTACTGAAACGCACATGATTTCTAAATTAAGCTTGATTGGCCGCGATTCCGTCACGATCGATTGCAAGAGGACGATTCGAAATCTTTCTTCTTTGGTAGCGAATCGCCTGCATTACATGCCTGCTTCTAGCCAAAAGAGTTGCATGCCCCCGCTTAACGTTTGATTAAGCATATGGTACAACAGAAGTGGGGCCATGGACAGTCCAAAACTTCTAAGGACGATATCGCATTGGTGCCTTCGTGCTAAGAAGCTAGTGGAATTGGGGATCAATTCAGATCACCCGATCATTTGTACAAGCCCAATATATAAGAATCATTAGATTCAATGGTCTTATGTCTCTCGAAACTCAAATCACCTGTCATTATTAGATACATTCGCTATTTATTTAGAATTTTCCATTAGAATAATTCTCTCGAATCATGACATACTATATCCACATATCTATATCTGATGCGAGTTTAACGTATCAGAGTTATGTTTATTTGCACTGGTACATGTGAGTTCAATACACTCAAACTGTACAGTAAATTGCACACTTGTTGGGCTCCCGAATTCTCTAATTCTTTTTTTTTTACCATAATAGGATCTTTGGTAATTAGGCGGTCTAATAATCATCAAACAATGATCTTTTTGGATTATATCATAAAAATGTTACTTGTTTTTCGTCCAATTCCTGCTATATGTTCTGCTTGTATGCAGCTCACCTATGCAGTTCATGCGCTTTCTAATACGCATCAACCAGCCAGATCTAGCCTAGATCAGACATGAGCTCCATGCATCTCCCTCCTCTCTCTCTCTCTCTCTCTCTCTCTCTCTCTCTCTCTCTCTCTCTCTCTCTCTCTCAGGGACTCACATATCATTTGATGCCAAAAGAGTGTATACAGAGCGATACGGTGCAATTTCATGCTCAGAAGCTTTACTTCATTGACTTGAAAATAGGGCGCTTACACATTTGAAGTTTGCCACCGCTGTTCTTCCTCATCACCTCAAAACCTAACTTAGAACAATACAGGGACTTCCCATACATAAAAAGACCTCAAAAAGCAAGGGGAAAAAAGACCAGAGAAGAAGGCTGTCATCTTCCATAGCGTGCAGCCATTAGGGTTAGAGAACGCAGCTACCAAAAAGTCCGCCTTCTCATATTCGTAATACAATCTGACTCGTGTATGTTAGACGTATTATCGTCGTTCTAAGGGAAAAACTGAAGAAAGATGCAAGTACGTTAGTCTCTATACCCAAATAGCTCTGGCCTCTCGGAGAAGAGGGACCAGAGTCCCCCGCACCTGGTGGCTCATGAGCTCGTTCGCGCCCCCGATGTACTTCTGGCCGATGAACACGGTGGGGACGACCTCGCGCCGCCCGAGCTGGACCAGCGCGCGCTCGATCTGGTTTCTGTTCGGCATCTGGTCAAGCTCGTACACCTTTGGGTTCGCACCGTAGCTCAGTATCAGCGACTTCACGGTGTGGCTCATGCAGCACGAGCTCCTGCTGAATATCACCACCGGCTTATCGCGCACGAGCCCTGCCAGCGTCGTGTCCATGCTGCCTGATGAAGACGACGTATCCGGAGCCTCGAGATAATAGTCTGTGTTTGTGAGCTCGCGTGCTTTTCAGCTCTTGCTTTGAGGTCAGCTTGTGAGAAACTGGCTTGGCTCTGAGGTCCTTTTTATAGAAACTCATCACTTGTGCAGTGGATTCACTTTCTTGGGCCGCCTCTTATCTTTTCCAATTTAAAATATGGTTTTTTGCAAGAATAATAGTGGAGATAAAAAGGGTTTATTTATACGGGGCGAACAATATATTTGGTCTCGACCCGTACGTCAGATTTATTCGTATATCAGCCTGATGATTATGTGACGGCCACCTTTCTGTCGCAAGTTGCAATCTCCTTTAGCCTGATGAACTGTGTAAAGAACCTATATTTTTAGGCCATGTGAAGGAAACTGGGTTGCCATCTGGAACTCAAAAGAAAGGGAATATATTCCCATGCATGCAGCGTTTTACGTGGCCTGAATTGAGGACGTATTGTCACGATGAGTGGATGACGAAGAAGGATCCTAGTCAATGGGACATCTCTCTAGAATGTTAATCTAGGCTGGATTTGTAGTATTCCAAATCCCCTACTTTTTTAGTTACAACAATAAACTCAAATTAAGTGATGGTTTGAGTTTCCTTAGTTCGTAATATGGACCTCTGATTGATAGATTACAAATATGAATATCATACATGCTAACTTAATTAAATATGAAAATGAGATATGCCCATTTTTGGTAACTCACCAATCAGAATATTAGTCGGAGAAAGTTTTCTCCATCTTTAGGTGGAGAAAAAAATATGATCCTTCTTTTCTTTACCATAAAAAAAAAAAAAGTATGATCCTTCTTGAGGTGCACGTGTGAGGTTGTTAGGCAAAATAAGTCACATGTCCGAAATGTGGTAAAAAATGGAGTACTTAATATATCATAATTGGCTTTTAACTCATTAATTTAAATTTTTGAGTGAAGGTGAGTTGAATATGTTGATAAGTGCAAACTTAGACTCCCTATTAATGATGTGCTTAGGTCAAAGTACCAATTTATGCTACATCAATCCAACAAGTGGTATAGGAGCTGATGGTTGATTAGTGATCACTCCCAGTATGTATTAGCTTCTCGTTGAACTTGGCTGGGCTAAGACGATTGAGACAGAGGTTGAAGGGCAGTATTATCCATGTTAAAATATGTCAAACTTGATGGGGGCCAAGGTTAATATTTGACTTGGGATAATACTCGTGCAGAACGACACCTAGATTAAGGGAGAACATGAACACATGTTTTAGTTGGCCAATAACTTACTAATTTAAAAAGATTGATTTAAGTAAATATGTAATTGATAGACTTGAACTTAGACTCTTCGTCAATGATCTCCATAAATAAAGAAATCAGAATTATTGTCCACATCAAGCCATCCTTAAAAGATAGTGATTGCCTATTGTAGTCTAATGATTCTAGTGGATTTTTTTATGGTTGCTCTCCCGTGCATTAGGCTACATCGATTGAATCACATAAATTTTCATGCTATTTCGTCTCTTGTTCTTGATGATCGATTGCTTCTACCTTCAATTACGCTAGGTTTGACAACATAAATATGTATGTTATAATCCTACTTTTGCGCTATAACCTTCTTAGTACTTATGAATCATATTTGCAATTGTGATAGTAGACCTATTATTGTTAATTTCTTGAGTTGCCTGTGCCTCAATATTCATGCTCTGTTCACTTATACATGCTGGCAAGTTCCATGCCAAAGAAAAAGGAAAATGCTAATCTGCCTTCATCAATACAAATTGTCGTGTTATATGATATACAACCTGCGCTATTCTCTAACAATTTAACTTTTATATGAATTAGGTATCAATTATAGAATCTAATGCATACTTTAGTCTCTTGAGGTAATGTTATTTTCTTGAAACCTCAACATTAGACTTGTCAAAATATATCATAAACTCATTTCTTAACTCATATTTGACGGGTTGCGTTGTTATATGGATTGGTTATATTTGGTAAATATGTCATAAATGAGTTTATAATGGTAAAACTTAAAACAATACGAGTGTTAAATGGGTCAACAACTTACTTAGACTTGACCCACATCTATGATTTTCTCTTCACTCTCTCTCGCTCTCACTCAATCTCGCATTTGTTTCCTTTGTGCTCTCACCTCATTTTGAATATGAGTTTCCTAGGTTCAGTTAAATATGGATGTGTTTTGACAACATAGGTTAGGTCAAATATGTGTTGAGGATGGGTCCAGTCGGATATGTGTCACTATATTTGTGTTACATGAAAATGGGTCAATTTAGATTGAACCATATCTGACCCGACTCAGCTCAATCCATTCATTTGACAGGTCTACTCATGTACTTTTAACCTCTTTCCACATTGAAGCCACAATATTGTACCCCTCAAATTGTGTTATGTACTGATAACATCATCAAGACGTTTTGTGGACCACAAAAATCGAATGCATACATTGGATGATTTTGCATTGTTCAAGAATTCGAATCTTAACACTCGCTCTCGTAATTTTCATTTATATAGGCACAAAGCGTGCGCAAAGTAGGTATATGTAATTCTTGAAAAAGGGTCAAACATACATTCTGGAAGCCTTCAAGAATATGATTTTCAACCTAAAAAATCTAATAAACCAAACTAATGTCACAAATCGAAGTAGTCATCCCTTATTCAGAAGATATGCTGAAGTCAAAGATGCTTTGCTTCATCTTACTGGGTTTTGCACAGATTTCTACATATAATATAAACCGAAAGATGAAGGAAAGTGAGACAAAATATGAGACTTTAAGGAAGTATTGACTTTAATGGAATGGTAAAGTCTCAATTATCATCTAATTTACTGAAAAATAAGAAAAATCATAGGTCAACAGAAACATCCGTACGAGAAGAAAAATATATTCCTACGAAGGCCCCACAACGTTATCGTTGCCTCTGCACGTCTCGCAGTTTGTTATATTTGGCAAGAGAATATGCTTCTTAGCCTCAGTGCTGATATATTCGCCGCATGAAAAGGAAAAGAAAAATATGCATTCAACGTCTGCATATTGTAATCGTGTTATTCTTCGCCGGTAATAGCAATTGGCCTTTGGACAGAACGATTGGTCGGTACTGTCTAGGCCAATCATAACTGAAATTTCCGGTGAGATAATAGGAAAATATCGCTCTGCTTTTAGACAATTTGGACTAAACCATCGAGATCATGTTTAGGGCAGACAGCATCGACCTGATTGTTAGATGTGCACTATACCTAGTATTTAGTAATTCTAGGATGTAGTAAAAGAAATTTCCTAAAAATATCAATTATTTCGCCCCCTTGAGCTAACATTTTGTAGAACTTCTTGTCTCGTCGGGCCTAATCTAAGTTTTTGTGTCTGCCAGAGCATACAGTCATCAATCTATAACATAATTGGGGAAAATTTTCCATATAGTTCTAAGCACGTTATAAGTATTGCCAATTTGGACTTAAACTTTCGATTTTGTCAATTTAGTCCCAAATCTTTGCATGAAATTCTAGTGTAGTCCTTTCGATCAATTTTCACCGAAAATAGCTAATGCGGTGGTTTGCCACGTTGAATGGCCAGCGATGAATAGACCACTATATTAGCAATTTTCAGTGAAAGTTAACCAAAAGGACTATATTGGAATTTCATGTAAAAATTGATAATTAAATTGACAAATTGAAAAGTATAGGACTGAGTTAATATCCATCTAATATGTTTAGGATTGATTGGATAATTTTCCCATGTAATTGTGGAAATCAATCTGGGTAACTAGGAAATGCTGGGGCAACACAAGGGACTATGGGCAGAGTATCATAAAAAAGTTATGCATAATGGGTCATCCTAGAGTATGGGCGACCATAGGCTAGTTATGGTCATATTACGGCCGCCCATAGTTGGCGGAGCCTGGGTGCGCAGCCATACGAGGCATGGAGTGGGCGCCTGGGTCTTGGAAATACAAGATTTAAGTTCCTATTTGCGACATTCTATTAGTATTACACATGAGAGCCTTTTGAGGGTATAACTCGGGTCCTCTCTTTGAGCTTTGTGAAGAAAATACTGTGAGCGATAGTGTGAAACATTGGGAGAAAATTGATTCGGTGTAATCGGAGGGATTACTTGGGTGTGATCAAAATTTGGGATTGAGAGACATAACTTACTGTTTTCCCGTCTCTCTATTTCTCGATTATTTCTCTTTTGTCTCACGATTATGGTGGATTGCAAGGTCTTGCTGGGCAACCGGCATGGACCATCAACACTAGACTAATAATACTCGTATCACATGCAATGCATCAACATACCGATATATAATTGCAACTTCTAATTATGCTCTTAGATGATCTTTTTCTTTTTAGGGTTCTGGAGAAGCACGCATCATCTTTTTCGACTCGAGCTCAATGGGCTGCAATGCCTTCTGCTATTTAGGCTTGTTTTGCACTTGACTCAAGTAGCTTAACGGATCATTTATTCAACTGACCATAAAAAGATAGACACAGACAGAAGATAAGATTGTTTTACTGATAATGATAATGTCTGAATCTTACATGGATCCATGTAATCACCGAAAGAAATACCCACTTCATCCTCCCTTCTCTGTTTCTTTTTCTTCTTTTCTCCTTTCTTTTTTCCTTATTCTTACTTAGCATTCGAGCCACCTAATCGAATCAGGGGAGTGACGCGAGTTGCATCCACTTTTCTCCTCTGTCTAGAGATAAGAAAAGATATATAATATGCTTTTTCCTTGAAAAGACGCATCATGTAATTTTAAAAGGCCAGGTTCTGCCACGTACATGCAGCCTGGAAAGTCAGACCATCCATGACACGTGGTTTAAATAGTCTCTCTTTTCTTCCGTCCATCAGATATTTAAAGAGCCACCACGCATTGGCTTATATGAAGTGCCAAAGATTTAGTTAGGAGTATTTGCAATAAAGATTCTCATAAATTGAAAGCTGCTGAAAGACGATGCAACGCGGGAGAAATTGGAACATGACCGTAGCATCAGGAGGTAGTTTCAAATGAAAAAAGAAAGAAAAAACCTATGTTTTTTTTTTTTTTTCATTTTCCCCTTGTTGGTGTTGGAGTTTCCGGCTACATTTAGAAAATAACTATCATCTCATGAGTTATGTGATCCCTCCACCTTACTTATACCTTAACGATTTGTTGGGGACACAGATGTTCGTGCTTTTATGGCTAGCTTAAGAGAATGCACACAAATGGTACTTCAAGCCCTAATCTCGCAAGAAGAAGATCAACACTTTCGTCATTTGAGCATGATTAATATTGTTTTCTTATTACTTGTGGTAGAGATCTTCTAGATTAGGTGTACATTTGCATTTTTTTCCTCAAAAATTGACATGTCAACAATTCATCGAAAGACCTAGATACAACCATATC
Source organism: Eucalyptus brandiana (assembly GCA_014182725.1). NCBI lineage: Eukaryota > Viridiplantae > Streptophyta > Magnoliopsida > Myrtales > Myrtaceae > Eucalyptus > Eucalyptus brandiana. The sequence goes on from CM024675.1 coordinate 13,842,087, forward strand.
CTCTCACTTTCTCGGCCACCCAATCAAGGTTAAGGAGGTGAATTGCTTTAGGGGATCCTAAATTGGAGGGTACATAAGGCCGGCGACCTCAAACTGGAGATAGTGACCTTTGCTCATGAGGAGAGGGATAGAGGGAGGGGCAGTTCTAGTAGAGAGGTGACGGGTGGTGGTGGAGGTGGAGGTGGCAAGTTTGCACAAACATCAGGATGGAGAGGAAAAAAAAAGAAAGGAAGGAAGAAATAGGAAAAAAAAAAGAACAAATATCAGTCATTCAAATCAAATCAATCTATCTATTCTCTCTTTGAGGGGGATAAATTCGAGATGTAAATTATATTCCCAAATAGAGAGAATTCAAACCTACTTTTATGCCTAATACCATTAAAATTTACTTGTCCAAATTAAAAGATTATACTCGCGCATTGAAGGGAAGTAGGAAAGCTAAGCTCGTCCGAATCGTATCGGAATCCTTGGATAGCAAGTAAAGAAACTAAGTTGGAATCCATAGATTTTTTAGCACGACTCGCTTGGCTCAAGATGACACCAAAGTCAACTTTATTGGTATTCCCACATTATACATTGTACAGGAACCTGGATTTTCCAATCCGAGGTGGGTTCCTGGCATCAAAGAGGGAAATTAGGGTTTCTTGGTTATGCAAATCAACGCATTCCCATGCGCTTTATTCGCTCATCTCCTTTCTCCATGAGCTATGCTTGCGTGCGATAAACAAAGATCGACCTCAGATTACTTTTTCGGTTCTTTCTCTTTTCTAGTTCAGGTATCATCTGACATGAGTTTCTCTGCAAAAAGGTGATCAAAGCCACTGCATGTTGCTGGAGCATTTGATCGGCCCCATCTGATGCTTTTCTTCAAGACAAAGCTGTGTTTCATGAGGCGCGAAGCACGACATTGTGACTCCACGATGGAACTGAGATCTTCTCGAGGCGTGAATATAATGCTTTGGAAGAACCAAATCTCGAGGATGATGATCTGGTCATTATCCTCGCAGAGCCATGATATCCACAAAAGTAGAAATATACACGGTTGTTGTGTCGGGGGAGATTCCCCGGAGACAGGATGAGGGTATATATATCTTTAGGAAAGGAGGCTCCTTTATGTCTTTCACACGTGATTCACTAATCCTAGTGTTTTGTTTGGTGTATTCTTTTTTTTTTTTTTCCAGAAAATGACTTAGGTATGACAAATATATCATGTAAGATTTTGAAATTACGTTATTCGTCTGATCAAGTGTTATCGGTTCTAATGAATGTGCCAGATGAATGGGGATTTTTGATTTGATAAGTGACACCATTTCGATTTCTTTTATTACATTTTGGTTTTGTATCCCCCTATTGATAAAAGCGATAATTATTTGAAAAATCCTAAATCTATCATATTATATATAAATTAGTTCTAAACTTTTCAATATTATCAACATAGTTCTAAATCTTTCAACAATTTCCAATGTAGCCCATCTGGCCAATTAAGGTCGGAAATGCTAACGTAATGGTCTAGTCAACGGCGACTGTTCTTCTTGGCATATATGGCATATGACATGGACGATCTTAAATGAAATGACATAGTTTTGAGTTTCATTTTTCTTTCTTTTTTCTTCTTTATCCTATTCTTCCCCTTGCTGGAGCCTTGGCGATGGTTTGCGATCCTTACTAGCCACAAGTGAGCAAGTATTCCAAAATTGGTCATAGGCGAGCGATAATCCCACAAGCCCTAGGTTATGAGCAACGATCACAAACCTGATCCACAAGTCCTCACTTGTGCTCCACACTAATAGCCCTCGCCATCCCTGCCTATGATCGTCGCTCACAACCGTTGTTGCCCTCGCCCGCATGCCTTTACCCAGATTTGATCAAGGGTTGCTAGCCAATGTTGACATATCTAGCAACCCTCACTAGTTCTTTTCAAGAAAATGAGTAGTGACGGAATATATATAAAAGAAAAATTACAAAATTTCTCTTAACGACATCATTTTGAGTGAAGTCGAACACGTTAAATTTCTAGCTGTACCACGTAAAATGAGCAATACTTATTGGACCGTCATATTAACAATTTTCAGCGTAAATTGGCTGAATTAACTACATAAAATGATAATGAGAAGGTTTAGGACTATGCTAACTAAATTGGAAAGTTAAATACTGAATTGGCAACCTTAATCTTGTCATGGGTGGGTTGGATCGAGTAAAAAATGGTCCAACTTAAATCGATCCATTTAACCCATATTGAATAATTTTTATGCAATGGGATTTTTAGCAACACATACTCAAATTGACCTTAATACAACTCGGGCTCTAATTCACAGTATTTTTTTTTTCTCTTTAAATTGTAACCTTTGAAAAATGGGTGACTACATGACCTGGCTCGTCAAGTTGACGAGGGAGGCAGGTGCTCGGATTGTGTGTGGACTTGGGCATGAACACCGAGGTCTTAGGCTCATTTTTGAAGGACTTGGCCCAACTTCTGTGGATCTAGGCTCAATTGATAGAGAATTAGGCCCAACCTCAATAAACTTAGGCCGTTTGTCAATGATTTGGGCGAGGAAGCTAGGTACTAGGGCTAGGCCTCGAGGGACCCAAACTTAGTTGACTTAGGCATGGGCATTAGGGTCTTGAGCTTAACCTCAAAGGACGTAGGCCTTACCTTGGTGGACTTGGCTTGGACATCAAGGAATCAAGCCCTACCACAATGGTCTTGACCGAGTGCCAGTGACTTTGGCGTAGAGCCATCTACTTGGACATGAATGCTGGTGACCTGGCCTAGCCTCATTGGACCTAGCCCTCGAGGAATTGAGCTTGGCCTCAATGGACTTGGGTCAAGTGCTAATGACTTGGGTGTCGAAGTTGGGTACCTAAGAATGGTTGTGGAGAACCCAGGCACAGGCACCAAGGTCCTAAGTTGAGCCTCAAATGACTCGAACCTGGTCTTGAACGACTTGGACCTAACCACTTTGGATTTGGGCTTGGCTATCAAGGAATGAGCCCAACCACAATGAACGGGCTAAGCATTAGTGACTTGGGCATGAGAGTTGGGGGGGGGGGGGGTCACAGAGGACCTAGGCACAGGGGTCCCAATCATGGGCATGGGCATGCAGTCTTGGCCATGGCTTAGGTCTTGGGGTCAACCTTGTAGGACCTAGGTCTAGCCTTTATGGACCTAGGCCATGCTATTGAGGAATCAAGCCCAGTTTGAGAGACTCAAGCTGAGCCTCTATGAACTCGAGCATGGGCATCAAGGTCTCGACCTTGACCTTAGCGACCTAGGCCCTACCTTTGTAGACTTGGGCTTGATTGCAAAGGAATCGAGCACAATCTCGATGTAGCTAAGTCTACCTCAATGGACTCGGGCCTAGTACTAGTGACTTGAGGGCAAGATTTAGGTACTTGGGCATGGCCACTGGAGACCAAACATGGGCACTAAGGTCTTGAGTCAAGCTTATGTGGACATGGGCACATGCATCAGGATTTCGAGTTAGATCTCAAAGGACTTGGGCCTAGCCTTTGTAGATCAAACGTAGCCATCAAGGAACAAAGCCTAGTTTCGATGGACTCGATATTCGGTGCTAGTGACTTGGGCGCAAGAGTCAGGTATCCATGCATGGCCACAAGGAACTAAGGCACAGGCACAAGAGGATATTACTCCTTAAACAAATGGTTGAAGTTGGCTTCTTTGAAAACTCATTAGTGGGGTTGAACCGGCCATAGGAACCGGTTTAGTTCCTAATTGTAAAAAAAGTGGAACCGTTATTGTGTGGTTCTATTCTTGATTAAGAATCGAACTAGAAATCAGGAATTGAGGAATCGGACCTTGAATCGGGAACTGATGAACCGAACATGAATTAATCCTAAATTCTCTTTTTCTCTTGAGCAATAATAAACGTTGCTTCTCTAACTCTCATCGACCTCTCATCTTCTGGTTCTACCACATATTAACAGCAAATCAGTACCCATTAATTCAACATTTTATATTGTTTCATTTCTCTATATATTTAATTTCTCGTAGTTTCGTTCACCTACTGCCTTTTCTTGGGTAGTGAAGATCCCCATCTGTTAGAGAATAGTATGGGGACTATATAGTATATATATATATATATAACAAATATAAGTTTCTGAAGTCCATAGCAAGCATGATAATGTCTTCATCGTCTAGCTCGGGGAAAGGGAAGCTTGACCCTTCAGTCGGTAGGATGACTATTTCATTATGAACTGTCGCTCTCGTCCAATAATTGTGAGCATGCCACCAAAGAGTTCGGTCTTTGTCGGTACTGGTTTGTTCCATTTCTATGTTATGTATTTTTATTTTTTATTGTTTATTTTATTTTACATGTTCTTCTTTTCTGGATTGTTGCTATTGACAAATAGTGATTTTTGTTATTGTGTTCACTTGCATTTTGCTTAGATAAAATTTTGTTATTGTGTTCACTTGCATTTTGCTTAGATAAAAATGAAACCAAAAGAAAAAAAAAATTTGCTTGTTCCATGTAGACCCTAAAACCGATTGACAAGGTAGATCCCAAGTTATAGGGTTCCAAGTAGGTTTCAAATTCCGAAAATTGGGGAATCAATTCCAATAGGATAGGTTCTAAGTTTTAGGTGAAACTTGAATCGATCATGAAATCGCTCATCATTACTCATTAGAAGCTATCTTTAATTGGGCTTTGCTTTATTAAACCTATCTTAGCTCGTATTTTAAATTTAAGGCAACCAATTTTTTCACCCGACTTAAGAAGTATGAGTTTCAATATGTGTCTATGACGTAATTTACTGCCTCTAGCAGCCGTGCAATAAGTTAATAACGTTTTACATAATCTTCCTAAGCTAATACTGTTGTGGGTATTTATGGTTAATCCATTTAGGCATTTTTTTTTCAAAGTTTACACATCCTTTGTATATAGAAGGCTCAAAGGTTTGAATCGTAAGTATTTCATCCACTTAGAAACTCGAAGGTTATAGGTTGATGGGCCTAACTACGTGCTTATAATAAGTTCGTTTTTGACATAAATCAAACTTGTAATCTCATGGAAGACTGTATGATTGCTACATTACTTGGTAACGGATTACTTTTTCTTAGTTGAGTAATTAAATCCACAAAATGTGTCAATTAAGAGTTCTTCAGGAAGGCAGATTGCCCACATATGCAATATATATATTTTTTATAACACAAGGGTAAGGACGCATATGGCCGTCTACTTAGGGCCCATAGAACAAAGTGTAAGATCGTGGATCAATTAAGTTGGGTCCGTTGGCTCGTTTGGCCTTGACCCAAAATGGTTTGTATAAAATTGGTATGATTGGAATAGATGATATACTTTGAACAAAAAAGAACATATGATATACAGTTCCTGAGTTAGAAATCTCTTCACATCCCAAACTAACCACATCGATTAACGGGGTGATTGTGTTGTTTCATTAGTTGAATCATAAATTAATGCTCCTGAATTATTCCAATGTAGTGAACAATTTCATTTTAGTATTTGACAATATGAAAGTACTAAAAATCTTCTCTCATGCAAAATGTGAGAATGAAATTGGGGTATATCTGTAATATGTGACGCTTAGTTGTTTTTTTTTTTGGGTCATAAATGTGATACTTAGGTTAATCAGTTCCTTAATACTCAAATGCTTGACGATGAGGGTAGTAATTCAAAAATGGCGTGCAGATGGCAATGATTCGGCTACATTTTATCTGTAATTGGTAACTAGTCATATATCTACATTACCTGAAATTTTTGATAATATCAAAACGTTTGAAAGAAAACTTGGGGAAAAGCTTAACAAGATAATTCGATCCAAGTTCTTTCACGCAAATTGAGAAGGTATTTACTAGTAAGCCCTGCAATATATGATTCAAATGTTGAACTAAATTAATATTAGCCGATTAAAGATCCCTACTATATAGTTGAACACTTTATTCATGAACAAACTAAATTTGCTTGGCCTTTTGGACTGAGTTGGGCCGCCCATGATGGGCCGAACCAACCCAGCCAATGATCAATTCAAAGTTCCCCGAGTTAACGGGATTGGGAATTACTCCTCCCGTCTTCTGGGCGCCCATGTCAGACCGCACAAAAACCGTAATTCTAGACTATTTATGTAGCAAGATTTACGTAGGAGTCGATTATCATTCGAGATTGACTTTTATGATCGATTACTTAGAATCTTAAAAAGAAATAATAATAAGGGCTATATTATCATTCATCCTTAATTCAAGAGAGTTTGAGGCAGCCCACTCAAACCTCTAATTAGTAAGTTTCATTATATATATATATATATATCACACATGCAAACTTAACTAAATATAAATATGGGTGACATTCATTTTCGAATTCACAATTAGGGAGACAACCATTTGAGGAAAATATAGCCGTTAGAAATATGTAAGTGTTGGTATCTTAAGGCATTTATTAAATAATACGAAATTTTTCACTAATAAGAGTAATTTCTATATTTCGATGCAAGGATGAATAAATACTTTTTAGCGTATGATACGCCATTCTCACCATTTTCTAATTGATGGGTTACAAACATGGACATTGCCCACCATCAATTTTAGTTAACATGTGCTAATGTTTATAACTTGTAATATGCAAATTAACTAAGGATAACTTTGGAGGAAATTTTCTCAAATTAGGGATATAGGAAAATATAGCAAAATTTTTTGCCTGCAGTAAATTATTTCCATAGGGGAAACCTTTAGTCCATCAAGAGGTATACGACAAGGAGATCCGCTCTCACCTTATTTGTTCATAATTTTGGCCAATGTCCTATCCCACATGGTGAAAAATGCTCTAAGTGATGGTAGCCTAAAAGGTATCAAATTAAACCCTCATTGCCCCACTCTTTCCCATTTATTCTTCGCGGATGATGCTATTTTCTTTATGGATGGAACACTTAGAGAAGCTCAGAATCTTGCCAACTTACTGAATTGCTATTGCTTTGCGTCGGGCCAGTCAGTTAATCGTAACAAATCTGGAATTTTCTTTGGGGAAAGCTGTCCACAGGTTTTAAAAAGAAATATAGCATCGGCATTGAGGGTTCCTATCTTAGAAAAGACTGGAAAATACTTGGGGATACCATCCGATTGGGGTCCAACTAAAAAACAGATGTTCAATTGGATAATAGCTCGGGTGGATAAAAAACTGGAGGGCTGGAAGGAGCAGTTAATTTCAAAGGCGGGGAAAGAAGTCTTAATAAAAATGGTTGTTCAGGCTCTTCCCCAATATGCCATGAATATATTCAAAATACCCCTATCCATTTGTAGAGCGATTGAAAGAAAATTTCAGATTTCTGGTGGCGAAAGAATGCAGCACAGAGAGGCGTTCACTGGAAGAGTTGGGATGTCCTAAAGATGAGAAAGGACCAAGGTGGCTTGGGATTCAGAGATTTAATGGAACTAAACAGGGCAATGCTGGGAAAACAAGCCTGGAGACTCCATCAAACTCCAGAAGCATTATGGAGCAGAATGTTTAAAGGACTCTACTTCCCTAATGGTAGCTTCTGGACTGCTACAAAGGGTGCCAGACCATCATGGGGTTGGCAAAGCCTTCTAATTGGCCGAGATGCTCTTGAACCTGATTTGAAATGGGAGATTGGGGATGGCAAATCTATAAACTTAAGAGAAGATCGTTGGCTCATGTCAGGCAAAATTGGAGGACCGGCGAATCAACACGATCCAAAGTTAGTTGCAGATATTATCGAGCCACACTCGCGCACATGGAAGAATCAACTCATCAATGAGCTTTTTGACAGTAACATTTCAGAGGAGATCCAGCAAACGATACTCAGTATAAACACCAGACCTGACCACTTAATATGGATAGGGCATCACTCGGGGAACTACAAAATCAAACATGGATACCACAGACTACGAGCAGCAACCATCATTAACACGAGAGAACCGTGGCATCATCTTCTTTTCAAGTCCCCAACAGACTATGGAAGGAAATATGGCACATACACACTAACCCCAGAATCAGGCACTTCATGTGGAGCCTATGTACTGACGGCCTTCCTACGAGGCTCAACCTGTGCCGGAGGAAAATCTTACCTGAGCCCACTTGCCCTTTTTGCCGCGAGCATCCGGAGTCCTCCGAGCACCTATTCATCCTGTGCCAGTGGACAAACGCAATATGGCTGAACTTTAGTGACCAAATCAGCACATCCCCGACATCAATTACAAGAATAGATCGGTGGGTATGTAACTACCTCCTCTCCGGCATCTCAGCAAGTCAAAAGGCGACCTTCGCGACCACTTTGTGGTACATATGGAAAGCACGAAACGGCCTGATCTTTCAAGGAAGGAAAACAGAACGCAACAAGATAATCAGTGAAGCTCGCCTAGCTCAGCAACTTTTCGAGAAGTGGCAACCACAAAAGACAAAGTGCTTACCTCGGAAAGACACTCGTGGGTACCTCCGGATCCGGGCGAGTGGAAAATCAACGTGGATTGCTCATGGCGGGAGAGCCGATCGAGGGGGATCCATCGCCGGTCTTTGTAGAGGAGCGGATGGGGTGTGCACGGCTGGTTTTGTGCAGAAAATCCGAGCTCAATCGGCTCACATGGCCGAAACCCTAGCTATCCGGTGTTCACTTGAGTGGTTGAAGGAGAAGAGAGCTATTCGACGAAGCACTTTCACCCGCACGAACCGAAGCCACCTTCTACGTATCTAGCGACCGTTCCTTGGCTGTTCAATCGGTTCCGGGCTGCACAGAAATTCCATGGGCCTCCCGGCCTTTTGTCCTGGACTGCCGAGAATTGCTGGGCCGATGAAGGATGTTTGCTTGCAATTTGAACCGCGCGAGTCCAACCGAGCCGCGGGGACGGGTCGCAAAATCACATAGCTCCGGTTCCTTGCCGGGTAATTGGGTTACTAATCCCCCGCACGAACTCTTTCTTATCTTATGTGTTGATTTTCCTACTACTTGTAATCCACCGACTTAATATCAATCAAAGCACTTCCACTTCGACCAAAAAAAAAAAAAAAAAAAAAAAAAAAAATTATTTCCATAGGCAAAAAGCAATAAGAACAAAGTTAAAATTTCCCCTATTTTTGGTCAGATAAAATTCCCTTCAACCATACATTTGATTGATGGGTTATAAATTATGGATATCACTCACATAACATACTTAACTAAATATAAATTGGGTGATGTTACTATTTGTAACTTACTAATCAAAAGCTTGGTTGGAAGACAACATGGCCTATAAAGGAAAAAAAAAAGATGTGCCCACCATACCGTAAATCTAATCGAACTTATATATACTTTACTTCCACCACTTACATTCTCAAAAGATTCATGTTCTCCTCCATTCTCTCTGAATTCTGGTTCCGTCTTTCTCCTTGGTTGACAAGTTCTCATCAATAATTGACATGGGTTTTCGAAAAATTAAAATTTAGATGATCCTAAGAATTGGGTAATCTTTTCCTAAGTTATTGCCTTAAAAAAAGTTCATTTCATCAAAAAATTAACAAACTCAACCCCATCCGGCCCACGAAAGTTGATACAATGAAACTGTTCGGCGCATGATATATTGTGCTCCAATAACGGTATTGTGATGTGTGTCATGCTTGTGGACTGAACTTGCTTACCAATGCTACCCGACGTCGAATGTCTCCACCCCCACCCCCCTTTCAATCTCATTCCTTTTGCTATTGTATGATCAAATGTTCGCACATCAAATTCAAGCACGATGAACTTATGAAATATATAACGGGTTGAAGTAAGACAAAGGGTCCATAAATCATGGTAAATACAAAATACACTTCACCCGACCGAGTGCAAAAGCTTATGCTCAACCATATTTATTTTAGTGAAAATGTAATTTCCGGACAAGCCTGTCGATAAATCTTGCATTAGATGTATGCATTTATCATGTATGCCTCATAACGGTAACTTGATGCAGCACTTTCATGTATAGCAGACTAACTTAGAGTATATGGCCGAATTTCCGGGTTCTCATCTTATAAGGTTATAATCCAACTTTTATGTCTCGTAATAGAAAATTAAATTGGTTTACTGTGCCTATTTAATCAAAACGCTATGCTGGTCTAATAGAAAGATTCTTACAATGATGTCAATGCTTCCTAGGATCCTTTGCGCATATTCTGTTAATTATTTGATGAGTATCATGCCCACGTAGCAGCAGCTTCCTATATAGTCCAAGCAGGATCCGAAGTATCTGCCTTATCGGGTAGAGCTCACGTCCAACTTGGATTCCCATGTTCAATTATGCAAAACATGGTCATGGATGCCGTCGTCAATAGAAACGACGGGGACAGTGACAAATTTGGGACGTCACGAAAATCATCTCTGCCACTCAAGACCCTAGAAATAGACTTGGGGTCGTTACAACGATGCTAATGTGTAATTGGAAACCAATTTTTATATTTGTTTATATGTTATCATTCAAATCTTTGTTGGCCTCTATTTGCCTCCCCTAAGTAATATTTCTATACTTTCAGCTTAAGTCAAGTGCACTCATTTCATGGAAAATAAATTATTTGGAAGATATTTTTAAAAAATTAATCATTTATATAGTCTAGAAAAATAAATAAAAGAAAAAAATATCATCGCCCACGAAAACAATTAGACATGGATTATTATCAATGATGGAAATATTTTCCATTGATTTATTTATCTAAACAATATAAACAATCATTTTTCGTAAAATGTTTTATAAATCACTCATTTTACGCGAAATGAAGGCACTCTAACACTCCCCACGAATAGGCTGAAGTTTGACCTAAACCAAAAGTTTGGAAATATTACTTGGGGAGACAAATAGGGCCCACAAATATTTGAATAATCAATGCCGATTAAGCAATTTTTCTTATATAATATTTAACCTTCGTCGGAAAATGTAAAATTTGACTTTATTCGTTCCCCCCCCAAAAAACTTACATTTTGCCATAAACGACAAGTTTCTAGCCTTTCTTTTAATTGGGCATACCGAGTAAAAAAGATAGGAAATGCTTTCTTTACGGAGGGAGCCGGGAAATCTCAATATCTAGTTTCTTTCTTTCTTCTTCATCCCTTTTCTTTTTCTTTGTCCTTGCAAAAGGAATATTTAACGCCATATAACCAACCAAGGAGGCAAAGGAAAGAAGACTTAGTCTTTCTTATTTTATTTTTGTTTCATCAAATAATAATCAATCAAGTGCATCGACACTTGCACATCCCATCAACACAACCTTCACTGATGCACCCAGTTCGCTGGCAGAAAACATCGCAGTCTTTGGACGCGGAGCAACTGCCATCATTCGTAGGAGTTTCCTCAGAAGGCAGGCTGCTTCCAGTTTCATCCGCGCTTGATGTCCCTGCAAAATCCCACAGAAATTTAAAAAAAAAAAATTGTATCATCACACATCGCAAACATGTACATAAATATGTGATTTGCATAGTGTCTAGAACCAGGGATACTGGCTAAACGTGCTGGTTTTAGACACTATGTGAAGCATGTGTATAACCAACAGGAAGCAAGCTTCCGACAAGGGCTTTCAGTGGTAGTCTGATAATCCATCGCCCAGCCTAGATGCATTCTTTATTTTAAGATGCCGTTGCCTCGCATGCTGTGTGCCCCTCAATTGGAGAGAAATTTTTCTTCCCTTGCCCCGAAAATACCCTCGAATTTGCTAGGGCGCCGAGAGAGAGAGAGAGAGAGAGAGAGAGAGAGAGAGAGAGACTAACACTGATATGAAGCCACAAGCAATAGGATCGTCAAGAGAGCCAGAGCACGCACAGTCCTCCCCATGATGGCAGTACTAAGTGAGGAGGAAGAGTCTCAATGGTGAGGGGACTTATGTAGAAGTTTGGCAACGGTGACGAAGGGGGTTTGAGATATTTTGTAGCAATAAGGAATGCGATCCGGTTTACATATTTATATAAGCAAAACAAAAAACAAAAGGGAATGTGATCTAATGTATAATATGTATAATGGCAAGAGAGTAATGGTCCTATTTCTATACATACTTATCCAAATATTTGGATTTAGATTTGAATAAGTCAATGCAACGTCATTGATTCATATAGAAGGAAGGTTGCGATATTGTAGCATTAATGAATGTAATCTGATGTATAATATGTATAGGGGCAAGAGAGTAATGGTCCTATATTGACGCATTTATTTGAGTATTAAAATGGTAGCTTAAATTGAATTTAGATTTTGGGTAAGTCAATACGATGACCTATGATTACTTTTAAATTAAATTCTACCATTGAATACAAGAATTTCTTGATATTTATAATTATAATCTATTAGAAACGTACCTCTCAAGTGCCTGTTTTCACTGTGCATATCCCCGATCAATTATAATCAATATCATAATATATAGTTGCACTAGAAGGTCATCTTATGAAGTTGATCAATAAGTACCGTTCGTGGATATATAAAGAAATTACACAATTTTCTCAATCGCTTACAAATATAAAGCTTTTATGTGTATGTGTTCACAAGTTGATTTTGACATTGAATGGAGGTCAAAGTGATTTCAGCAAGTGTAGAAACTAGAGGACGATGCTAATGTTTAATTCATGAATAATTTTTATATCTGCTTATATGCTATTTATGAAGTGATTTCAGGCCATCAAAAGCTTTTGAATGCCAGAGTTCACCCTCTGGTAGCTTAATTGGTTTATTTGTCCTCCCGATTCATTGGTACTAAAAAGTGACGAATGAGAGAATCGTGTCAGTTGATAATTTAGATTGATCCATTTAACTTGTATATATCATTAAAATTTTAATTAACTAGCATTGAACACAATTTCATCAAAACATATACTCATCCATTGACCTAACTGAAACCACTACGCTAAAATATCATAATTTAATTTTCAAGTCTCTCTTCTTCCACAAATACCAAAAATTAGAATTTTAACTGGAGAAATTGCACCTCGTCAAGATAAAAAATACTTAAATCAGATGTGCAATAATATTTCTTAATAACGTTATATTCAATAATAAACCTTTTTATCAAATGTAATATTACAGAGTAATCATCAATCAGGCCAGATATAGTATGAGCAAAGTTATGAACAATAAAATTAAAATTTTTTTTGAACATCATACATATATGTGATATGATCGTACCAACTAATCATTCTATAAATTTACCCATTATGCAATTACTTTAACATAAAAGTCAGATTTTATATCAATAATAATATTATTATCATGATGATTGAGTCCGTTCTTTTTTAAAAGACATTTGCATATATTTTTTTTTTTTATCATACGGACTTTTTAGATGTTAATATAGTAGTCCATTTTTAAGGAAAAAATAGTCAATAAATAGGTTAATTGGGCAAAGTTATTTTATTATACATAATGTTCAACCCATGGCAGAAATTTTTATATTCAATTTTTTTTTTTGGGCGGTGCTATTTCCACCCCTATTTATACTAAAAAAACAACTTTGCTTTCAATCTTTCAATTGCAGTTTATAATGATGGCCCATTTCCTTTTTTATTTAGTATAATTAACATAATTAAACATTTCACATTTCCTTTTGTGTATCAAAGAAAAGTGCATTATTAGATATTCCTATAACGTTTTTTATAATCCATGTAAAATTATCTCACTAATAGTAAAGACACTTTTTGATATAGTATAAAGTCGAAAAGTCTATTCTTCATCATTAATCTTATAATGACTTAACTATTTTTTTTTTTGTTGAAGTGACTTAACTATTTTTTGAGCCTCTTAACTCAAAAGCTCACTTTCTTAGTGAACTTTTTATTAATCTTATTAGTCTATAATATTTATCAAGTCTCTTTATTTACTATATCAAAGAATTTATCTTTTTCCCTTATTATATTAGCAATATATATATATATATATATATATATATATATATATATATTTTTTATAGAGAGCATGTAAGACTTAGAGAAATATCTATGCATAAAGAAATATCTTAATATTTTTTTCATAAACAGTTCATATATGATATTGATTTTTGTCAACCAAAATAATGATATTTCACTAGCACTTTCAAAAGAAACTTCTTACTTTATGCCATATTAAGGTTTAATAAAATTTACATGGATGTAGAAATACTAAAAAAGCAAAGTAAATAAATTTAGGACAACCAATTTAAATTGTAATTGAATGACAAAGGGAATTTTTTTTTTTTTTGGTGGGAAATGGGTGAATTTAGTCATATAGGGAGTAGAAATAGCACCGCCCTTTGTTTATTAAATTTTTTTTTTCCATAAAAGAGGCAAGTTTTTAGCTTTTACTTTGAACCATTGAAGTGTAAAAATTTTATAGAATTATTTACAGCCACCTAAATGCTTTCTTACATGACATGAAGTACCCATGTCGAGCAAATAAGATGGCAAATGCCTTCTTTAAAGAAATAAATTTATGAAGTAACTCGATTTGAAAGTTGTGCAGGTGGAGGATAATTGCGACTTAAGCTTATAGCATTATGCTAATGGTGGGTGAGGCTGCCCACGCAAAGCGTAATAGTTGAAGGATGAACAACTAGCGATTGATGTTGGGGAAACAAGGGAGGAATTTATGTAGCAACTACTATCTAATTAGAGAAATGACCGCATTTTTTTCCACTCCTCCTTAAGTTTAAACGGTCCTTTTTAGTCTTTTGGCCATAATACTTATTGTATGGCTCACCACTTCTACTACAACTCTATAAAAGTTGTTGCCATTTTTTTCTCAATTCTTTTTATTTTGTTTTTTTCTCATGTGGGTCCCACTTTCCTTCGTCTTCTTTCTTTTCACGCCTTTGACATCAAAATCCTCACCTCTTGCAAATGGCCTCTCTATTTTCTCTCTTACAAGCCATTCTCTTCTCTTTACGCCTCCCTACTCCTCAAGTCACAGAGCGTTGATAAGTTCAATATCTATCATGCCAACTACAACATGCTCCACACTTTTGTCGGCACTAGCATTGGGCTCGCTATTGACCTCCACAACGAGCCCCTTTTGTCCAGTGAGCGCGGTCTCTTCTTGCCCTATGGAAGGTAATATATAAAAGTATCGCTTCTCCCTCTCCCCTTTCTAAGATTTTTCTCGTCTTCTTGCACATGTGAGTGTAGAAATGAAATATGCCTCTACTGCACGTAAACATAAAAGTGGAGAGCAATAGATAAGTCATGTTCTTCTAGATAATATGAAGCGAGATTTGAATTAATATTTTAATTTAATTGCGGTTTTCAATGTCATGTCCGAGTGTAGAAATAAAATAAAAAAAGTGTGCTTTTATAGATTAATTTCTTGGAAACGATCCCATCGCCCGTTGTAAAGTAGCGATAATTATTCATCTAAGGACAAGATCATAATTTGATTAATTATAATTCATTTATTAATTCCTTTGTGGCGTTGCGTTTTTGTCGTTGTCGCCGGACGTTCGTCGGCGGTGAAGAAAGCAATCACTCCCACTCCCGCACAACGAAAACCAGTCCCCCTCTCTCTCTCTCCTCGTGCCGCACCTCGCTGGAGAAAGCATCTTCTTTGTCAACGGATTCATCCTTTTTAAACCTCCGCCCTTGCCGTCGCCTCCTCCGCCTTGCCGTCGCCTCCGTCGCAAGCCCACCACCACGAAGCGCAGAGGAGAGCGAGACGATAGACGCGTCCCCCTTGTTGCTAGCTTGGACCACTGCGAACGATCGAAGCTCCAGCCATGTCCGTCCACATCCTCATGTACCCTTACCCTGTTGGACGCAAATTACGCAACCCTAGGATCTCCATAACTAGAACAAGAACATGCATAATTGAGTAGAAATATTAACGTACTTGGATCCATCGAACATAAAGCGGAAACAGAAAAATGGATTACCCACATATAAAGGGGATCCACGCATCAAGTCCTTCTCCTCTATTGCCCTCCGTATCACTGGCTCAATGAGGCGGCCCCCCTCACGTTTAGCGTTAGGTAAACGCCCCTTAGGTGAGAATACATGTGAGAATTAGGGTTAGAGGAGAGACTTGAGCACTATTTATAGAGTTTCCAACCAGTCCCCCTCATTACGGGCCAGCTCAACTCGGCCCACACTAGCTAAATGCCCCATATTAGACTAATTAAGAAACCTTCTATCTCACCTTAGACCAACCCCGTTTTTACGGTAACCGTAAAAAACAGTAAATTACAATATCAATTAATTTAGTCCACATTAGGAAAAACTCTTACATTCTCTCACTTGGACTATATTAATTGAAATCGTACTGTATGTGCGCACATTTGGTCCAGAGATAATTCTTAATAGTCAATCCTATCCCATAAAGTTTTAAACACCGAATCATGGCGGTAACTGCATGTATACACACAGAGCCTTCCATGGTCACAAATGTTCTCAACTTTATTGATATGGATTCAATATGGTAGTGTGTCAAATGGATAACATCTCTCATAGAGAGATCTCATTTGTCGATCACCATTCTTTCTTACCTTAGGTGTCACAAAAAACTCGTGCCACTAGAGAATGCTTTATGGTTCCAATGAACCCACATATGTCTTGTCCTTATGGTTAACCTTTCTTTATGTATCACAAGACATATGCACAAGACTAATAACCGGATGCCCGGATGCCCTTAGCCTTCACTCAAGGTTTATACAATCCCTTGAGATTTTATCAATATGTATTCAACATAATAACAACACATTCAAAATATTTTATTGAATGCAAAAGTTGATACATATCAAACCGTTACAAAGTGTAACGAACACAGATGAAACCTTTATCAGAGTAAAGCCAAAATAGCTCCCACTAAACAACAATATCCAAAGATACTCCTAGGCCCATGCTAATGACATGTCACTCAAATACACATGGGCGTAGGCCTTTAGTTAGTGGATTTGCAATCACATCATCTGTGAAAATATATTATATTAAAACGTCACATTTCTGTACCGTTTGCTTTTGGTCAAAAATTTTGACCACCATATATTTAGACCTATTGAGACCTCTGTAATAAATAAATAATACTACAAATTTATTATCTCAATACAACCGTATGGATTTATCCATAAAGTTAAAACGATCAACTCCTTCATGAGGTTCTGGAGCCTAAAAGCCCAAGTAACAGCCTAAAAGAATGTTACTAACACTGCTTACATAGTAGAAGATGACATAAAACTTTATTTACTGTATTTACTGCTAATATAAATATATATTCCGTTATTGATTGCATGTCATCAGAACAGTCAGCAAAGTTTACATCTAAATACTCTACTAACTGCAAGAATTGAACATGTCTATAAATTAGCATATAATCTCTTGTCTTCTTTAAGTACCTTAAAACCTTCTTGACAGCAACCCAGTGATCATGTCCTGGATTTGACCAATATCTGCCTAGAAGTCCCGTCACAAAGACAACATTTAGTCTAGTGCAAATTCGAGCATAAATTATACTTTTAAGTGCACTGACACAAGGTACTCCATTTAATTAGATTTTCTCAATATCTAAATAAGGACAATGTGATAGATTTAGTCTATCACCCTTAACAACATGAGCAATTCCTGGCATGCAATGATATATATTGAATATTTCCAATATACAATTAGCAAATGTCCTCCGAGAAAATCTAATATAATATGGCAAAAACAATCCTTACAGATCTCAGTACAAATGATATAAGATGTCTCAAGGTCACAACTTGTAAACAAAATATTATATACATAAAGTATGAGGAAAAATAAATTTCCTCCCACTGACCTTGCAGTATATTGAATTACTTTGTTCCCAATTGAACAAAATAACAACACTATGAAACTTTAATAATATTGTCTAGAAACTTGTTTAAGACTATAAATAAGACTTTTTCAATCTACACACAAGTTTACTCGAAACATTTATTGCAAAGTTCTCCAATTGCACAATATAGATTTTGTATCTATTTGGCGTAACTCTATATATAAATAAATAAACTATTAATGCCGCATTTACTCTGAAAGAATTTTTTAAAGAAATAGTTATTTCTTCACTATAAACAATCTACCCCTCTTTCAGAGTGAAAACTTTAGTTACCAATTTGGCTTTAAATTCCATAATCTTTCTTTGAAATTCTTTTAGTTTTGTACGCCAATTTGCAACTAATAAACTTGTGATCTTTAGACAAGTTAGTAAGTTTCCAAACATGTTTTATAGATTGTATATCGCCTTTTATGGCATTTAATCACATACTTGATTGAGGATAAGAAACAACA
The DNA here is from genome assembly GCA_014182725.1 of Eucalyptus brandiana. Lineage (NCBI taxonomy): Eukaryota > Viridiplantae > Streptophyta > Magnoliopsida > Myrtales > Myrtaceae > Eucalyptus > Eucalyptus brandiana. The sequence goes on from CM024675.1 coordinate 13,860,261, forward strand.
TTTATTTATGTCGCTAAATCAACCATGTAGTGGATATTATAGTCATGCTCTCACAAATAGACTATATAGTATGATGATATAACTGATCGTCTTTCCCTAACAAATCTCCTTAATAAAACTGCAACCACTTCATTCTGCACTTGAGAGGTATAAGAAATTTCATTATAAATTATATCAAGAATAGTACCTTAAACCTCAACAAGTTTAGTCTATGATACAGGAGATTCCATAATTATCTGTATAGGTAAAGACAAAAATATAGTAATCTCCATCATACTATTATCTTTAATAGTCTGAGAGCAGCTATCCTCTACAATTACATCAATCTTTAGAAACTTTAGAGTATGTGATTCCATAATTCTTGTATCTTCTTTAGAGTCTTAAAATCAAATACCTTTTTGAACAATCTAGGTAAGATACAAAATAATTTCAAGTGAATCTTTTGTCAGGATTTTCAAGCATAGTAATTAAGTTACCACCCCAAAATTTACCAACAAATTATATGACCATAACTTAAAATTTGAAGCAGTAAAAACCTCAATAATAATGAAGTTATTAATTACAGAAAATGTGACTGAAAACCAAGCAATATATATAATTAGCATCATGTGAGTATTGTGTAACTTGACGTACAAGTACACATCTAGAGAGTTACACGCATAATCATATAATCACCTTTGGGCAGAATACATGACATGCAGTTGTACACTCCCCACATGATAGCGGTTATGAGAATATATTCTAATCTTCGTGAATTCATCACCTTTGGGCAGATGAACCATTGGGATCAGTCAATCCTCTACCACACCATCATGTATCCCTCCATGAACTAATACACAATCACCTCCTTTGGGAGTATGACCACGCATTAGACCAGAGACATCCCAATCATCATACGAGACCGAAATTTCTCAAACCCAATCAAGCGTGCCACTTTGGCGGTCACTACTCAATTGAATCATTAAAATTCTCTCATACCAGGGATATAAACTTTACTCCTCACATACACCATATACATGTGATTTTAACTTTAGTGATAGGGGCAACATATCACCAAAATCACATATCATGCTAATTACATTGCTTTATTAATTAATAAAAATTAATCATACACACACACACACACATATATATATAAATATATATATAGTGAACCTGAAAGACAGATTCCAATGAGATCACTGATTACGATATCATAAGAGAATTCTCATAGAAGCAAGCATTTTGTGCACCCCGATTATTGATTACTGAAACAACATTAAAAGAATGCCGATCCAAAGGATCCCTCACAAGTTAACATCAATAGCAATACAGGGTACTCCAGATTGATAAGCTTGATAACTAATCAACTATTGCTCATGAGTTTCATATAGCAAAACATGACTCCAAGGCCAACAACTGATTTATTAGGCAATTTTAAGTAACAAATTATCATTGCATCAACCAGTGGCCTATAAATTGAGTCAAACCACAGAACTAAATATCTAAACTATAACAGTAGATACTATTGCTCTGCATAAATATTGCCATACTCCTTAACCATAAAAATATTCAACTTGATAGATATTAACAAGTGACCAGATGAGTTCATGTACAATATGCAATAACTTAATCGACATGCATTACCCATATACAGCAGATATGTTAATCAATACAATCAATTTGGTCACAAGTTCTTAAGACATCCATCATTCAATGATTACCAGCGTGTCAAGGAGTATGCATGAGCAATAAAAGTTTCATAACCTTTACTGTTTTTCATCAGCTTAATACATAGCTCAATTACTATTCCATAATGGTTGTATCTCATTAAGCCAGATTCAGTTCACAATAAAGTTTGATTTTTATTGATGAATCACACCTTTATAATGATTATGTGATAATATACCTATAACCCAACACTTGTATTTCCAAAATCACAGAAAAATACAAGGAAAAATACGCAAAATTCATTTAAAATACACGTATTTAGAGTTTCATATGCAATTTCACATCAATAAAACCATCAAACATATAAAATAAATATACCACGTGATAGGAAATCACCATACGAGTCCAACGCCACTGACCACGCGCCGATCCGACGCTCCATGTGCTCACACGCGCCGCCTGAGTGCGCGGTGCTTGGAGCTCACGCGCGACGCGCGTTCGACGCGCAGGTGGCGCGTGGCCGCGCGTGGGGGCGCGTGCGGCCTCCTCCGGCGACGCGCCGCCTATGGATTTCTTTGTCTCGTCGAGCCCAATCCGAATTTGTGATTTAATTTAATTTTTATTGAATAAAAAGTCTCGAAAATCACAAATTAGGGCAAGATCCGTACTAATTAGGGCTAATCGGTACAAATTATGGCAAAAACTTTATGCGTTCAAGTTCTAGGATTATGGTTGCTCTGATACCACATGTTGGACGCAAATTGCGCAACCCAGGATCTCCATAACTAGAACAAGAACATGCATAATTGAGTAGAAATATTAACGTACCTGGATCTATCGAACATAAAGCGGAAACAGAAAAATGGATTACCCACATATAAAGGGGATCCACGCATCAAGTCCTTCTTCTCTATTGCCCTCCGTATCACTGGCTCAATGAGGCGGCCTCCCTCACGTTTAGCGTTAAGTAAACGCCCATTAGGTGAGGATACATGTGAGAATTAGGGTTAGAGGAGAGACTTGAGCACTATTTATAGAGTTTCCAGCCAGTCTCTCTCATTACGGGCTAGGCTCAACTCGGCCCACACTAGCCAGCCCATATTAGACTAATTAAGAAACCTTCTATCTCACCTTAGACCAACCCTGTTTTACGGTAACCGTAAAAACAGTAAATTACAATATCAATTAATTTAGTCCACATTAGGAAAAACTCTTACATACCCCACTGTCGGCCACATCATCCCCCTCCTCGACCTCACCCACAAGCTCCTCCACCTCCCCCGCCCCGCCGCCGCCGCCCCCGCCCCCGTCACCATCACCGTCGTCGTCACCCCCGACAACCTCTACCTGCTCGACCCCTTCCTCGCCTCTTCCTCCTTGCTCCAGCCTCTTGTCTTGCCTTACCCAGAGCCCCCGCCGCACCACACCCGCCGCGGGTGCGCCTCGCCGGCAACGTCCGCGCCCTCCGCGAGTTCCACCTCCCGCTCCTCTCCCCGGTGGTTCGAGTCCCACCCCTCCCCGCCAAGCGCACTGTACATTAAGACAAAATTCATGAATCATTTATATAATTTTATTCTTTTTATTTTCTAAAAAGATTTCAACTGGTGCCGACCGAGGCGAGGGTGGACGGCTTTGGCTCGGTTTCAACAGCATCGATTTAACGTCAATTTGCTTTTTCTTGATTTGATTTTCCTTCGCCGTGTCATCAAACAAAGTAATTGCTTGCCGAGGGGACCTTTGCGTTGAAAACAACTGCACGTAGGGGAAATAAAAGTACAAAAAAGAGTCCCAATCTTTCTTCAGGTAACGTGGAAAGCATTTACTCGAAAGACGTTCTACAGAGTACTCTCTGTAAGATTCACTTACTAGATATATCAAGAAAGTCCACTTAGAATTTTATCGCATCCCTATAACGATATGTTGACATCAAATTGTTTACCACTAATAGGGTCTCTAGCGTATGCAAAGAAAAGATTATTCAAATAGTCCAATTGACACGCTAGTTTTCTCTTTTACTAATAAATATCATCCAATCTTAACCAATTTACTAATTAGGGCATATATTATCAAAAATCTTAAATTATACATACTGTGACATAAATATCTAACTTTTTCGGTGTCACCAAAACCTTCAAAACTATCACATAAATAACCTCAACGTTTTCTTTTGTCACGAAAAAGCCCAATATTTACTATATATTACAATTCCATCTAGGATGTATTTATCATACTTTTATAAGTTCATGATTTTTTATGACATAAAAAAATCAGGGGTATATGTGTCACAATGAGAAAATTTGGAGTCTTTAATGATGCAAAAAAAAAAAAATTAGAATATTTGTGTCTCAGTAGGCATAATTTAAGACTTTTAGCAATATTAACCACAGTAAATAAATCGATTGTTGCATGCATCTTCACCTCAATTTTTTGTAGGCCCGAGGAACCATGTGATGGAGTCAGCCGAATGTAACTCTCAACCAGGGGTACAAAGCCGACAGGTCAGTTCAAAGACACTATGCAAAACATAGGTTGACCTTGCAGTGAGTGTTTCACCCAACCCTCCATCTTCACCGGCATGGGTGGCTATTCTACGGACCTACCAGTTTCTCAAACACCCATTATTAGATGTGCACAATCTACCCTCCTCACCTGAAGGGCCCCCTAATTTCCGAGTGTGATTTTTTCTTCCCTGCCTAGGAGGGAATACCTCTTATGTTTTATGTCTCAAAGTTCAGACGAAGCAGTTTTAAGATACATTCAGGTCCATCCTCTTTGCTATGTGTGCTAGTACAACAATAATTGCTCGTTACGTAACGTCACCTAATAATCTATCAAGTGCATCGGCACTTGCTCATCCCATGAACACAACCTTTGGTAAGGCGCCCAAATCGCCACGCGGCCTCTTGAACTTGAAGCAAAAGGATATGGCCCGAGAGAGTTTCCTCAAGAGCCATGCTTCCAATTCCATCTGCGAAAGATGTACCCACGGAACCCAAAAAGAAAAATAAATAAAAGAATCGTATCGTTACGCATAGCGAACATGTGCATAAGTACTTGATTTCGCAACAACACCGATAGATAGATCGACATAACGTTACGAGCAACACAATTGTCAAAAGAACTAAATTAGATGTGATTTTCACCATGATGACAAAGCGGCAATTGAGACAGAAAGTGCAGCGGTGATTAGAAAGTAAGGTTGAGATATTTGTCATCATTGAGAATGCGATTCGGTCTATAATATGTATATGAGCTAGTGAGTGATGACCCTGTTTCTACACCCATTTATCCGAGTCTTAAAACGGTAGCTTAATTTGGAGTTGCATTTGGGTGAGTCAATGGGACGGCTTACAATTACTTTGAAACTAAATTCTACCATTGAAAGCCTGCTTCATAGTCTCATTGGCCGAATTTCTTGATATTTATCATTCTAAGCTATTAGAAATACAATGTGGAGAGTCTTCATATCTCTCTCATGAGAAAATTATCTAATCGGTCCTAGACCTATTATACAATGCTAATTCAATCCTTAATTTTTTAAATTTTGCCAGTTTAGTCCTAATCTTTTATGTGAAATTCTAATTTAGTCATTCTATTCATTTTTTTCATGTAAATTTGCTAACATGGCTGTCTAATCATCACCGGCTATTCTATGTGGCACATACACCATTAATAACTTTCATACAACACTTACTCTAATGTCGTTACTTCTCAATCCATTACTTGAGTGCCATACTCCCCAAGATAATTATTAAAAAAAAAAGGGCCAAAATATATTTTACAATGATTGATTTCAGTCTTGAACATTTTAATTATCCTAATTTAATCATAAACAGTTTAATAATTTGCCAATGTAGTCCTAAACCTTCTAGTAATTTGCAATATAATTTTTTCAGCTAATTTTGGCTGAAAATCGCTAGTATAAATGTCCAATCAGTGCCTGCGGTTCTACGTGGCATATCCAATGCCCACGTGTACAATTTTTATGATTTTTTATTAAATTTCTGGTTGTTCCCCTTTTTTTCTGTTTTTCTTTCCTTTCTCTATCATTTTTCCCCCTTTTCGTTTCTGCCGGACCGGCGGGTGAAACTGAGCTTTTGGTTCGACAAATAAACTGAGTTGCATATCATCATTTGAATATTTCATTTTCCAACGGGCTCTCTCTGTACGAAACAAATCGGGTCACGAGAAGATGCCGAGAGGACTCGTTGCTTTCCGATTCTTCATCAAACGTGTTGGAAGATATGATTTGCAGGATCGGGATGATTTGTAAATTGATATGTTTGTGTCTATATTAGATTAGAAAGATCATAGGATATTCGGGAAATGTAAACTTGCTTTTATTATTATTTCTTTTATATTATATACATCATTGTACATAAGATACAATCAATGAAGTAAGGCATTTTTTCTCTCCAATATTTTCTTCCCTACGATCTTCGGCTCTTTCTCCTTCGTTCACCTAGTTTTGTGACATGGTATCAGAGCCTTCTTGAAGTTTTGAATCTTTCATTGCTTCCGCTTCGATTGCCTCACGGAACTCCAATCTGCAAAGGGGTTGCCATAGGAATCGTTATTTTCTTTAGGGAAGAAATTTTTTCATCATGCCTAAAACACAAGACCTCACCTCTGCTTCAAGCGATAAAACTGCAACAACACCAGAAACCTTGCAAACCCAGGACTCCTTTGTCATGACTCCAGCTCCAGAACAACTCAGTCAGGCGCATCAACAAGCACAACACGTGCAATGGCAATCGTTCCGTGGCTCGGTCAATGCTGGGTAGCCGTTTATGGGCCATCCATACCAAAGGGATACCATATCCATGGTTCCTTGGGCAAAACCCAAATGCATCACTGCCTAGAGGCTACCAAAGCAACATTGGTTCCGATGGAGGCCTACCAACCGGCGAAGGGGCAAGCGCAACCATCGGAACAGAGCAGACTGGCGGCACAACTGGATCGGGCATGCGAGGAAACCCTCACCCAACCTTCCTCAATACGGGTTATGCGAGTCAAGGAACCGGACCGAATCTCGGACTCGGAATTTTTCCTTATCAATTTTTTGCTGCCGGTGCCCGACCGGAACCAAGCGACTCGCTTCACACGACTAATGCCAACGGGCCGGAATTGAAGCTTATCAGCCAGCAATTGATTGGTGCCGACAATTTCGACGAGCACTAGTAACAAAAGATAAAGATGGATTTCTCGGCGGGACAATACCGATTCCAACCGACGAAAGGATGGCACGTTTTTGGAGAAAATGCAACCAGTTGGTTAGAACGTGGATTGGAAATTGCATAACAACTGAAGTCGCGGCCGGACTCCCTCCGACGGAGGATTCAAAACAGATGTGGGAGAATATCAAAGAGATGTTCGGAAAACTTGATCAAGTCAAGATCTCGGAGCTTAAACAGGGAAACATGTCCATTGCAGCCATCTATAATAAACTTTCGGCTTTATGGAATGAACTCGAGGCAGCCGAAGAAAGGTTCGACTGGCCCGAGCCGATTTTGCAGCAATACAAACGGATGCGCGAAAGGGAAAAGGCAACAAGATTTCTACTCATACTCAACGAGACTTACCTCTCGTTCTGCTCCCAGATCTTGACTATGGAGCCCCTACTGAGCATCGGCCGAATCTATCAATTAGCCGTGCAAGAAGAAAATCAACAGAGAACGATAGCTTACAATAGAGGCAGAGATGGAATGGCATTGGCAGCGAAAACCCTAGCTCGATCTTCGTCGAGGAGCGGAGGAGGGAGAGGACAGAAAGGGGCGGAACTAGGGTTTCTCGAGTAGAACCCTAGCCATCTTAAATATATTGGGCGATCGGACGGCTCTCATTCATCCCTGGCAGCGAGCAGATCGGACGATTCACGTGGAAGCGGTGCAATCGACCCAGATGGGCCGCGAAGTGCTTTTGGTTGGACTGGCCCAGATGGGCCGCGAGGCATTCATGGGCTGGAAATCTCGCGTGGGGAATTATCCGGTGGAACAAAAGGCTCGTATGGGCCAACTTTGGCCCAAATCTCACAATCTGCGAACAGGAATCTTTTAGGCCCGAGAAATTTTACCTCCAATGGCAAAGGTAAAATATACTGTGACTATTGTAAACATCCACATCACACAGTAGAGAATTGCTGGAAATTGCATGGGAAACCTGGAGAAAAAGAAAAGGGAAAATTTTCCCAGATTTTTCAAGTATTAGGACAACCAACGGAGAAGACAATTAGTCATGATGAATATCAGGGACTTATGGAGGCTCTAAGGAAATTGGACACCTCTGATAAATCTGGAAGTTTCACAGGTACTTCTTATTGTCTGGTAAATACAATTTCGAAGAGTGCATGGATTATTGATTCAGGTGCTAGTGACCATATTGTCTGTGATAGGAGCTTGCTTTCAAACATCAGAAAATTGTCTTTTCCCAAATCTGTTCAGCTCCCAAATGGAAACATGATCCAAGTTGAAATGATTGGCACTGTGAATCTTAGTTCTCATATTATACTTCGAAATGTGCTTTACATTCCTAATTTCCAGTTCAATCTCATGTCAATATCTCGAGCTTGTGAAGAAAATTCCTGTCGTATCTTATTCAAATCCGATAAATGTTTCTTTCAGGCCCTTTCGACTAGGAAACTAATGGGCTTGGGTAGAGTCTTTCAATGGCTATATTTCTAGATGAATTTTCAATTATCTTCCAATAAATCATTGTGTAATACTACTATCAATGATAAGAATCTTCTTTATCATCAAAGATTGGATCATACTTTGCTTTATTTCCTTGTCCTCAGTGCCCTATTTGTCCATTAGCAAAATAGACACGTCCTCCTTTCCCAAATAGCACTTCTCAAGTTAATGAAATATTCTCATTAATTCATGCTGATGTTTGGGGACCTTATCACACTTTGAATCATGATGGGTCACGATTTTTCCTCACAATTGTAGATGATTTTTCACGTGCGACATGGATATTCCTCATGCAATCAAAAGCTCAGGTTCTTTCTCACCTGGAAATTTTCCTTGCTTTGTCCAAAAATCAATTTGGGAAATCAATTCGTCATATATGTATTGACAATGGTAGAGAGTTCTTTAATGGGGAATGTGCTTCTCTTCTTTCCTTAAATGGAATTTTGCATGAAAGCTCTTGTACATATACACCACATCAAAATGGAGTAGTTGAAAGAAAGCACTGTCACTTATTGGAAGTAGCACGTGCTCTTAAGTTTCAGGCTTCTATTCCTGAAATTTTTGGGGAGATTGTGTAGTCACAAAGAAAGCATACCCGATCAATCGTATGCCATCATGCATTCTTAAAGGAAAAACTCCTTTCAAAATATTGTATGGGAAGAAACCGGATCCGAGTCATCTCAGAGTTTTTGGGTGCCTATGCTATGTGACCACGGTAGGGCACAGGGATAAGATGGAACCTCGTGCAAGACAGTGTATATTCATGGGGTATTCAAGTCTGAAGAAAGGATATCGTGTTTATGAACCATACACAGAGAAATTTTTTGTGAGCAGAGATGTGTTTTTCTATGAAGACATTTTTCCTTTCAGAGACGCTCTTCATATACCTCAAAAAGAAAGGCCAGGCATTACTCGATCCTTATCAGAGGAAGAGCCATCTTCTGAAGAATCTTACCTTATTATTCCTCCTCCAAGAAATTCATAATCAACTACTGCACAATCCCCGATGTCTACCGAGGCCCATATGGATCATTCAATTGACGAGGACCCCAAAGAAAGGGATTCTGATCTGACAGCTCTTCTAGAATCGAGTACTAATGAAGACTCGACCTTTATCCAGCACGAAGAACCTCGGCGATCTGGTCGAGTTCCACCTATCTGGACAAAGGACTATGTATGTGCTTCATCAGGATCACCAGGTACTCGATATCCCATCTCATCCTATATTTCATTTGATAGGCTATCGTCAGAACATTTATGTTGCATGAGCCATATCTCTGAGGGGCAAGAGCCATCTAGTTATAATGAAGCAATGCATGATCCACGTTGGCAAAAAGGCTATGGAGACAGAATTACAGGCTTTAGTAGAAAATCATACTTGGGATATTGTGCCATTACCTACTCATAGAAAACCTATTGGGTGTAAGTGGGTATATAAAATTAAGTATCGAGCAGATGGTTCTATAGAGAGATATAAGGCTCGACTCGTGGCCAAAGGTTTCACACAACGAGAAGGTTTTGATTATCACGAAACCTTATCCCCAGTAGCCAAAGATGTCATCGTCCGTTCCTTCTTGTCGGTTGCTGCTTTTCGAGACTAGCCATTATATCAAATGGATGTACATAACGCCTTCTTACATGGCGATCTGGATGAAGAAATATACATGGATCTTCCACCAGGATTACGGAGACAGGGGAAGTCTAAGGTATGTCGTCTCCGCAAATCTCTGTATGGACTGAAACAAGCTTCCCGTCAATGGCATGCCAAATTTACTAGTGCTCTTATGGCTACTGGATTCAAACAATCTAAATACGACTATGCATTGTTCACTTGGAGGAAAGATATGTCATCTATTTATTTGATGATTTATGTTGATGACATACTCATCATGGGCAATGATGGCTTAGTTGTCAAGAATCTGAAAGAATATCTACATTCCACTTTCCATATCAAAGATTTAGGCTCGCCTAAGTATTTTCTCGGAATTGAGATAGCTCGTTCAGATCAGGGAATCTCACTCAGCCAGCGGAAATTTGTAATGGAGATCATATCAGAAGCAGGATTGTCAGGTTGCAAACCTACCATTATTCCTATCGAGCAAAATGTCAAGCTGACTTCTGTTGGCTATAATGCCGAAGTATCTTCTTCTGATGATCTAGTATTGAAAGATCCATCAGGATATCAGAGACTTGTAGGGAAACTCATCTATCTTACCATGATGAGGCCGAACATCTGCTATGCGTTCGGACTCTCGAGTCAATTCATGCACAGCCCAAAACAATCTCACATGAATGCAGCTTTGAAAATTGTGAGATATTTGCAAACATGCCCAGGATTGGGAATACTTCTTTCTCGGAAATGCAACATGGAAATGACAGCCTATTGCGATGCAGATTATGCTACATGTCCTATGAGCAGAAGATCTATTACTGGTTTCTGTATCAAATTTGGGGAATCATTACTTTCATGGAAGACGAAGAAACAACCAACTGTGTCCTTATCTTCAGCTGAAGCTGAGTATCGATCTATGGCCAAAACTGTTTGTGAAATAGTTTGGTTAAGAGGCTTGCTTATGGATCTTGGGGCACAAATTAAGGGACCTACTACACTCTTCTGTGACAACGATTTAGCATTCAAGCTTGCAACAAATCCCATAGTTCATGAAAGGACAAAACACACAGAGGTCAATTGTCATTTCACTAGAGAGAAGATTCAAGAAGGAGTTATCCAGACTAGAGGAATCAGAACCACGGAGCAACCGGCGGACATGTTCACTAAACCTCTATGTCAGAGACAACATGCATATCTTCTAAGCAAGCTAGGCGTCTTGGACATATACAAACCACCAGCTTGAGGGGGAGTGTTGGAAGATATGATTTGCAGGATTGGGATGATTTGTAAATTGATATGTTTGTGTCCATATTAGGATTAGAAAGATCATAGGATATTCGGGAAATGTAAACTTGCTTTTATTGTTATTTCTTTTGTATTATATACATCATTGTATAGAAGATACAATCAATGAAGTAAGGCATTTTTTCTCTCCAATATTTTCTTCCCTACGATCTTCGGCTCTTTCTCCTTCATTCACCTAGTTTTGTGGCAAAACGAAAGAGGTCAGAATTCGATTTTGTTACTCGGTCCATTTGCCGCAGTATTCGCTTAACAAATCTTATGCAGTTTTCCATCAGTGCTAGGTATTGTAGGATTAATTTTCAAAATTAACCTAATGTCGAATATTTTCGATTTTCCACTTGTAAACTTTCACACCTGACTTCAAAATATCCAATAAGTTGTCGCGTCGGGTGTTTGTCGTTGTCATTGGAAGTTCGTCAGCGGTGACGAACTTCCATTTACAAATCAACTCCTGGTCAACAACGAAACCAGTCTTTCTCCGTCCACGACACCCCTCAAGAAAGCGCCTTCGTTTTCAACTAGATATTGTAAGGATTAATTTTGAATTTTCAACATGGAAAATGGCATCTGATGACTTGTCCAAATTTGATGGCTAAACATTATAGTTTTATTTTTCTTTTTTAACTTTTTCATGCTTCGTTTTCTTCGTTTCTTTCTCCTTGGAAAATGAAAAATTAACCTATCATAGAGGCAAAGAAAAGAGATTTTTTTTTTTTTATTAGTGAGATGAACTACTTAATTGACATGGTAATATAACGATTGCATTGACACTCGCACATCTCATCAACACAACCTTTGGTATCGCACCCAAGCTGCAAGCAGTGCCCCACGCAGTCTTCGAACTCGGCGCAAGCGGCGGGGCTCGGGAGGGTTTCATCGGAAGGCATGCTTCTTCCACTTCCATCTGCGCTTGATGTCCCTGCAAAAGAATTACTCGTCGCTGTGCATAAATATGTAATTCACGAGGATGCCGAGAGAGAGAGACCGACAAAGACAGGACGCCGTGAGCAATAGGATCGTCAGGAGAGCCAGATCGCGCGCAGTTCTCCTCATGATGGTAGAGCTAAGTGAGGAGGAGTCTCGATGGGGACAATTTATATAGAAGTTTGGAGACGGCGAGAAAGGAATGTTGAGATATTTCGCACAATAAGGAATGTGATCTGGTGTATAATATTTATATGGGCAAGAGAGTGATGGTCCTGTTTCTACAAATATTTATCCAAGTATTAAAATGGTAGCTTATAATGGAGTTAGATTTTGAGTAAGTAAATGTGACAGACCTACAATAACTTCGAAAGTAAGTTCTACCACGAATACACGCTCCATAGTCTCATGAATTTCTTGATATTTATCATTCTAATATGTTAGAGACGTATTTCTCAAGATAATGCATATAATACTTTTCATTGTACAAGTCCCGATCAATTATAATCAATATCATAATATCTAATTGCTCCAGATAGTCATTTTATGAGGTCGATAAGCATACTCTTTTGTCGATGTATAAACAAATTACATAATTCACTCTTTTGTGCAATCTTATGTGAAGCTTTTATGTGCATGTGTCTTTAAGTTGATTTTGACATTAAACGGAGGTCAAAGTGATTAAGCAATTGTAGAAATCAGAGGACAATTGTAACATCCCGATTTTCGACCTACGGGAAATGGCTATGAATCTGGTGTGCCAACAATAAGGATAGGTCATGGATCATTCCAAGATTCGGCCATGTAATGATCATGGATCAATCAAGGGAACAGTCGTGGACCAATCTCATGACCATAATCATGGAACCAAGCAGTTTGGTCAATGGATGACTACCCGACTATCAGGGTTGATTGATGGATGGTCACACCCACCACATATCATTCCACGATCATGAATCGATCCAAACAATCATGTTCCGATCGCGGGTGATTTTGCTCAATCATGCATCGATCGTAGACGACCAAGATTCGACTCGGTAGTATCGTGTGTCAGGCACGAATCTTACTGATCTCGAATGGCCACATGACAATAGGGAGTTGGTTTGGATGAAGGCACTCTAACACTCCCCACAAATAGGCTGAAGTTTGACCTAAACCAAAAGTTTGGAAATATTACTTGGGGAGACAAATAGGGCCCGCAAATATTTGAATAATCAATGTCGATTAAGCAATTTTTCTTATATAATATTTAACCTTAGTCGGAAAATGTAATATTTCACTTTATTCGTGCCCCCCCAAAAAAAAACTTACATTTTGCCATAAACAACAAGTTTCTAGCCTTTTTTTTAATTGGGCATACCGAGTAAAAAAGATAGGAAATGCTTTCTTTACGGAGGGAGCCGGAAATCTCAATATCTAGTTTATTTTTTTCTTCTTCATCCCTTTTCTTTTCTTTGTCCTTGCAAAAGAAATATTTAACGCCATATAACCAACCAAGGAGGCGAAGGGTTTGAAGACTACTCTTCCTTATTTTATTTTTGTTTCATCAAATAATAATCAATCAAGTGCATCGACACTTGCACATCCCATCAACACAACCTTCATTGATGCACCCAGTTCGCAAGCGAAAACATCGCAGTCTTTGGACTCGGCGCAACTAGCATCGTTCGCCGGAGTTTCCTCGGAAGGCGAGCTGCTTCCGGTTTCATCCGCGCTTGATGTCCCCGCAAAAATCCCACAGAAATAAATAAATAAATAAAATTGTATCATCACATGTCGCAAACATGTGCATAAATATGTGATTTGCACAGTGTCTAGAACCAGGGATACTAGCTAGACGTGCCGGGTTTTAGACACTATGTGAAGCATGTGTATAACCAATAGGAAGCAAGCTTCCGATAAGGGCTTTTAGTGGTAGTCTGATAATCCATCACCCAACCTAGATGCATTCCTTATTTTAAGATGCCGATGCCTACACGCCCTGTGCCCCTCAATTGGAGAGAAAGTTTTTCTTCCCTTGCCCCCAAAAATACCCTCGAATTTGCTAGGGCGCCGAGAGAGAGAGAGAGAGAGAGAGAGAGAGAGAGAGAGAGAGAGAGACTGACACTGATATGAAGCCACGAGCAATAGGATCGTCAAGAGAGCTAGAGCGCGCATAGTTCTCCCCATGATGGTAGTACTAAGTGAGGAGGAAGAGTCTCAATGACGAGGGGACTTATGGAGAAGTCTGGCGACAGCGATGAAAGAGGTTTGAGATATTTTGTAGCAATAAGGAATGCGATCGGGTTTACATATTTATATAAGAAAAAAAAAATAAAAGGGAATGTGATCTGATATATAATATGTATAATGGCAAGAGAGTAATGGTCCTATTTCTACACATATGTATCCAAATATCGTAGGTTAAATTGGATTTAGATTTTGAATAAGTCAATGCAACGTCATTAATTCATATAGAAGGATGGTTGAGATATTGTAGCATTAATGAATGTAACTGATGTATAATATGTAAGGGGCAAGAGAGTGATGGTCCTATATTGACGCATTTATTTGAGTATTAAAATGGTAGCTTAAATTTAATTTAGATTTTGCATAAGTCAATACGATGACCTATGATTACTTTGAAATTAAATTCTACCATTGAATACATGAATTTCTTGATATTTATAATTATAATCTATTAGAAACGTATCTCTCAGGTGCCTGTTCTCACTGTGCCCAATAGAAATGCCGTGATGTTCTGTTTCTTCTTGGTCATGGATGTAGTAGTCAATAGAAACTTTGTGATGTTTGTTGCGAAAAACAAGCGATCGAACAATAATATAGACGCAATAAGAAAATAAATCGGACACTGGATTTACATGGTTCAATCATAATGACCTACATCCACGGGGAGAGCAGTGACAAATTTCACTATAGATCAAGCGATATAAGAATATTACACATTTGAGTCACTCAAACACTCTCTCGGTGCTTCTCAAGCCCCAATTACACCCAACAACGCATGCAATATTTAGTCCCGAAATTCTTCAATAAATAATCTCTCAATCTTACGAAAAAAATTGCATGCAAATCTTACCGCAAGATTTAATTGGCTTGAACATTAAATCTTCTTAGATGTAATTCACGGACAAGAATGATAAAGAAAAATCCCTCCCAAGCACTCGACGACGAGACGACGTTTCAAGACCAATTCTTCATGATCAATTTCCTACCACCCATGGCCACAAGTCTATATATATATAAGTGAGACCCTTATTCTTTTGCCAACTTCTCATAGGATTTTGTTTCCTATCTTAAACGATTTTATCCAAAACATATCTCTATATGTTTTAAACAAAATCCAAGTCCAAGTCAAAGTTGGACTTTCATATTTTAGCGGCCAAATTCTCCAACGCAGATTCGAATTTTGGGAAGTTGATCTTCGGATCTTCTTTGCTCAATTTTGAACGTTCGCAACATATCCAATTCAGAATATTCGGACTTTCACATTGGGCTCAAACTCGAGACATATTTTAACAATCTCTACCTTGGCTCGACATTTGAGCCAAGTTGCACTCACTTCGCAAAAATTCAAATTCTATTGCTACTCTTCCATAGCCCCTGATGGGCTCAACCACCACAGATATTATTTAAGTCCAAGTCTCGCTTGAACTTCGCTATAACCGAGGATCTCATTGGAATACCAACTTTACATGCACCTTTAACTGCTCCACAAGGATTTTCCGACGCAACCTCCTTAATCGCAGATAAAGTAAAACCATTATTGCATCTATATATGTTAGGAGATCGAATACATACTTTGTTAATTTCAGCAGTTATAGCTGTGAAAGCTAGTGCGAGCACTTAAAGGGGGTGAATAGGTGCAAAAATAAATTTTCCAGAGTGAAGTGAATGATTTTATTTTTAAAGCAATTCTGATCAACAATAAATTATAAAAAGGAAATTAGACTCTAATAATCAAATAGAATTATGATCAAAGTAAAAGAGCTTAGGGAAGAGAATAAGAACACAAGATTTATAATGGTTCGGCTTAATCCAAGCATATGTCCACTCTTCCGCATTAACAGCCCACTGGCTGGATTTTATTATGAATCAAAAGAATTGTTACAGTATAGCTCTTCCTTGATTCTACAGTGTAGAGACTCTGCTACAATTCATCAAGGTCTCACAAAGGTATAAACTCTCTTTTGAGTACAAGATTTCACTCAACAATTGAATTGACTAAGAACAAGAAGCTTCAAATTTTGGAATTCTTCTATTGCGCACACACTCGAATAACTATAACGTCTTCCTTATATACTCCTTCATGCCATCACATCCGTTGGTACTTACCAAAGGAGTTCTTCCAATCTAGCCACTGGACAAAATTAATTAGGGAGATTTCGAGTTATTTAAGGAATATGACGATAGCCTACCAATCATGCTCGCCCATACAATCAGGATCTAGGTTTCCATAAGTAGAACATTCCAAGTATACTTTGCCAATCAACGGATCCAAAATCCCTGAATCAATCTCAATTTGAATAATGGATTCCGACATGCTATATCCAGCCAAGAGATCTTCTTCAATCGATAGAATCAAATCCTTAACGAAATACTCAGTTCTGGATAAGCCTTCTTCGACAATCTAGAAATTGTCAATGAGGATAGACTTTGAATCTTGAATATGGCAGTTCGGAGGTCTTTAGACTTTGATGAAAGAGTCTGCAAGTCTTCAGACTAGACTGATGGAAACGTTTTGTCAACTTCAAAACACTCAAGAAAGTTTTCTCCAACAATCTCCCCATTTTTGATGATAACAAAACTTTCCTGCAGATTTGGATAACTTTAACCTGCAAAACAATACTCAAGCAAACATGGATATCTCACAAAAGATAATTGGCTTAGTAAGGATAACATTAAAATCTGCATCCACAGGAAATAAGTTAGTCCTGTAAATGAGCAACTATATTTGCCATGACATAACAATAGTGCTTAAAATAAACAAACGATCAAACAATCCAAATCCAAATCCAATCACAACCAAACAGTCAAACACAAAAGTAAAGTCAATCAAAAAATCAAAAGTTTAAATCTCAAATCTCAAATCTACACCACATCTCTCCCCCTTTTTGTTAGCATTAAAAAGGTAGAGACGAAAAACGAATGGAATTAGGATTGCTTTGGAACACGAACAAGCTGGAAATCTCCCATTGACTGGACAATCCCTTCCAACTTTTTCAAATCCTCCTTCAGTCGAGCCACATATTCACCCTTGACATTTGCTTGAACTTGAAGAGCAAGGGCATGAATTTGATCATGCAAAGAAACTGAAGAGGCTTGACCTGCATTCTACAAGTTCTGAACTTCGCATCCTAGAGCATAAATTTGGCCTCGCATCTCCATAAGAACATCAAGCACTCTGTGAAAGTCTGCTGAATTATCAGTCTGAGTACTGGCTTCTGCACGATTAGTAGGTGTATTGGCAAATGATGGCAAGTCAGCACGATCACTCATATTTGGCGATGAAACCTTATGGCCTTCCTCAGGGAATTGAGAGGTATAGATGTCTTCTGGATCTGCTGGTAAATGACTTACTCCTTCACTAGTAGCAGCAATTGAAGATGTACCTCTTTTCTCAGCATCTCCTCCTATTTCATTGCCTTCAGGCGGTGAGAAGTACTCTTCATGCTCTGCTTCCTCTTATTCACCTCTGCCCTCTTCTTCTTCTTCCGCAATCCTTTCTTCCTCTATTTCTTTCTCAATTGATTCTCTCTCTCCAGTCCTCTGTTCGATCTCCTCCTTGTCTTGTTCCTGTTTCACCTCTGTCTCTGGAATAGAACGACTTAAGCTTTTTAAAGCAAGAGCAGAAATTGTGATATCATCCCCATCCTCTTCATCCTCCAAGATGAGTGCTTTTTTTTTTTCTTGGATGGAGCAACCATGGGTTCATTCTCTTTCCGTTTTGCAGCCGAAGAGTCTGGGTGAGTCTTGATAGGGGTTTTATCCTTGAATCGCTCCAAAGCCTTGTTAAGTTCCTTCAGACGCATTTTAGATACCATTTTCAGTCCCCCCACCATTTGATCGCATGTTCGAACACAAAGAATCCTAGGAGGCTGAATGTTCAAAAGTCTGAATAACTTAGTGACAAGTGTTAAGTAAGGAAGTTGTCCCTTGTCTTTCACCATCGTTCTGTACATATGAAACATAATAATGTGTGGAAGAGAACTTTTTGCCAGCGTTAATGGCATACATCAGCTTTGCCTCCGAGTTTGAAACATCAGTCTTTGAAGTCAATTTGGGTCTGAGGCAGTTGATCACTATCTTGTGAAGCAAAATATTTGAGGCATTCATCCTCAAATATGAAACCTTTCCTTCTACCGTTCTATCCCGAACAAGTTCTACCGTTGCACGACCAATAGACACACTGATTAGTTGGAATTTCCCTCTTTCAACCCCAATCACATCAGCCATGTGATTAGTTGGAATTTCCCTCTTTCAACCCTAATCACATCAGCCAATGTATCCATGTCAACTACATAGTCCTGATCTCGAACACTGAAAGAGAATCTATTCGCATCCAAGAAACTTAGATTAGAATAGAAGTAAGTAGTGAGTTCAGCATGAGCCTCTGTCGTTTCAGAACAAAACCGTTCTAGTTGAAGAAGATTGAATTTCTCTTGTAGCTTGACATTCAAAGTGTCATGCCCCGAACCCCGAGTGCGCGCACATCCCACTGCGGTCGATCAAATATGCGACATTCCCAGGTAGTGTCGCCGACCCCATTCATTTATTATTGCGCAAGCGGAATGTATTATAAAACCCATGACAATGAAATATGGGATAGAAAAGCATGAAGCAAAATCACAACTTAACACTTTCATAATTTAACAGAATTACAGACAGAGGCCTACAGCCAAAAGTCTACAAAAGACCAGCTCTTAAAAATGAACTGTCCTACGACCTACAAGTTGGACACGTCCTCCAATCCTTATGGCTTCACCTCTGCA
The DNA here is from genome assembly GCA_014182725.1 of Eucalyptus brandiana. Classification (NCBI taxonomy): domain Eukaryota; kingdom Viridiplantae; phylum Streptophyta; class Magnoliopsida; order Myrtales; family Myrtaceae; genus Eucalyptus; species Eucalyptus brandiana. The sequence goes on from CM024675.1 coordinate 13,879,433, forward strand.
ACTCCTCAAGGTCAACCAAAGCTATCTAGCTGCTCCGTCCACCAGGGACCTGAAATTGTAATCCCCAAACCGGGATGAGACAATGTCTCAGCAAGTTCGACCCCCTAAACCCCTATTAGAAAGAAAATATGCCCAAGGATGGCCTAGCCACATCACACAGAGAACTTACCTCGCCTCAGTTCCTTCCTGCAGGTTAACACAATTTATATCACTCAATCGCATGCTCATATCACCAACCACATACATGAATACGAATTTAAACAACCAGAACGCTTTCGCTTTCATATAACCGACAACCACGGGATCCTGATTATAAGACTAAATCGTTATGACATGTCCCATTCCATGCCACACAATTCCGTCCCATAATCCGGCACATCAACCACACTCAACATGCATTCCGATTGTTATTCACTGCCACACAAGGGCATAGCCTACTCGCAGTTCAGCTATCTACTGACATTAATGCCAGGCATCGCCTCCCCCCTTGGAGCGCGGCTTCGTCACTACGTCGACGGCATTCCCGAAGGAGCATCGATCCAGTTGGCCCAGCCTCTACTGCGATCGACATCCACCGCGTGGGCATCCCACATAGGGGCAAGTCCGGCTCAACAGCCTAGGATGCTTCCTCTTAGTTATCACACAGCCAAAGCATACTTGGCCTCAAGATACTTTATATTTCACTTAATGCTTCCACTTAAAACAGTGATCCCTGCCATTTTTCTTCATATTAAAAATATTCCAGAAATTACTCACTTGCGTGGGGACACGCTAATTTCGAATCAAAAAGGCCAATATCTCACTTTTTCAAACTCCACTATTTACTATAATCATTAAAATCCAATTTTTGCATCAAAACCCAACACTTCGGTTTTTATGAATAAAATCCATATTTCTCACAATCAACACTCAATTTGCCACATCTATTCATCAAATTCAAATTCTAAATGCACAAAGAGGATCAACGAAATTCCGAGAAAATAAGGTTCTAAAATAATTTTCAGAATTTACTAAATAATTAAATTTATTCCGAAAATTAATTAAATAATAATATCCATATTTTTCACGATCCACACTCAATTTATAATATCCAACCATCAATTTCAAAATCTGACTACACAAAGAATGACCGGCACGAAATTCCGAGAATTTAGGGTCCCGACAAAATTTTCGGAATTTAATAAATAATTAAATTTATTCCGAAAATAATTAAATAATAATATTTTAATAATTTCGAATAATAAAATATTATTAAATTATTAAACAATTTCGAAATATTTATTTAATCCCAAAAGTAATTCATTTATGTCAAATCACCATTATACTAATATAAACATCAATTTAACCTTAACTAAACATACTTTAAGTTAAACCAACCTCTTAATCTAATTCACAATTAAATAAACTAAATTAACCACCTAATCTTAATTAACTTAAGCTAAACACACCTAAAGCATAATTAACCCTCTAAGCGAGGTTTAGTGAGCTAAACTCACCAGATTAGCGAGCCGAGCGAACCAAAACGACGGGGACGACACGAGGATCGACTTTCCTCAAGGCGGGCCGAGCATCCGGGCTCGGGAAGGCGGCCAAAACAGGCCAAATAGGTGCTGCCATACCCATTTTTGTAGCTACTGATTTGGGGCTGGAGGAGGCGGATCCGGCGTCGGAATGGGCGGAGGATTGGGGCGGCAGCTCGACGGTAGCTCGGACGGGCGAGGCGGCGGCCAGGCGAGGCCTCACGGCGGCAGGGACGAGCTCCGACAGCTCCTGGAACTCACGGATTGAGACAAACGGGGATGGCCAGGCGCGGGTGGTGGCACGAGCGGGTGGCGAGGAGAGCGGCTGTGTGAGGTGGCGGACAACGCATGAGCGACGGACGGCGGTCCGGCTGGGCTGCAGCCAGCTTCGACGCCTTCTTAGATCTGCTGGGTTTTCGAGCAAAAACCGAAGATGGAGAAGAGAGGAGAGAGGGAAGCGGAGGTCTGAGCGGCGAGGCGCGGCTGCGACGGTGTGTGGCGGCGGCGACGACCAGCGGACGGGCGAAGGCATGAGGTCCGGCGACTTACTGGTCTTCAGCTTCTTTCGGTTGCTGAGTCCCACGACCAGCAAGAAGAGATGGAAGAGAGAGAGGGTCAGTGGGAGAGAGAGAGAGAGGGAGGAGAGAGAAGGAGAGAGAGCATTCCTTTTCTTTTCCCTTTTTTTTTTCTTTTTTCCTTCATCCAATCAAGGTGGCCCACCATGACCTAGGATGACCTCACAATCCACTCACCCAATCCTCCACAACCTCTTCCAATGGTTGCAATTTCATTTTCCGCCGAGGTCCAATTCTTGTACATCCAATTTCTTCAATTCCCATAAATTCTCTTCCAATTGAGTCCAATTGAAGTCCATAAAATTAATCCAATGTCACCACACTTTAATTCACATATTCACTTATCCATAGAACTAACTTAAGTCCCAAAAGCGCGACCAAATGCGGGCCTACTAATTTCTCGAGCCAAATTAACCATTTTCTGATTTAATTGCTGGAAAACTCTGATTGCATGAAAAATCTTCCAAAGATAAGTCAATGATCCTAAAATGATTTGTGACACACCCAAACTTCCAATTTCTGAATTCAATCTCAATTCCATGGTTAATTTCACTTTGGCACGATACTAGCGCGGCCCAACCTACCGGGTAGCCTTTAGAAATTTTCATGCACTTAACCTGTGGTTGATCATCTCAAGCCACAATGTACATCTTTGAAACATTGGCGACTTTTGGTTGTCGAGATAATCTCAAGGTTTCAAATACGAACACAGGGTACCTAATCGATAGAAAAGTTAGTCCAGTGCTAATCGACACAAATTGTGAAATCTGGTGGAATCACCCACACCTGATCACATGCCTCTGTCGAGTCGACCTATCTCCGATCTCTAATCAATTTTAATTGTGCCGTAATGACCCTTGCAGATTAGCTTGGTCGAAATGTCATTTTCTGGTCAAATTCTCGAGTCTGATGCATTAGAATTTCTTAACGGCTTCACCTGATAGACTAGTTTTTACATGAGTAGCCGACTCAAGGAAAAGAACTATATACGTGCCAACGAAATGCCCGTCTCAATTTATTGAAAATAGAATCGGAAAATCGGGATGTCACACAAAGAATCAAGAAAATTAAAGTCCACACTTCTAGGGTTAATCACATCACGCTTTAGCAACTTAGAGTACATTCGCTTGTGTTCCTCCGAGTGAAACAAATCTGTTCTTTTGCTTCAGATTTTCACCGCAACACCCATTCTAGGTTTAAAATGAGTGTACATCCTATCATCATCATTTCCATCAGGTTGACTCAGCCCTCCAACACGTGGATCGCTTGGGACATTTGCAAATGCTTCTTCTGTTGACCCCGTAGGATCAATTCCCAATTGTGCGTAAAAAAATAGGTTTCATTTCGATACCCTTTGTCTTTCAAAAATTCATCAACATAGTTCAAGGGAGTACCACTCTTTTTGAAGGCACAGTAAAGCTTAAACATAAAAAGCGGGCTTTAGAGTTCTTACGGGTTATGCATCTTCGATAATTTCTTCATCTTCTCGATGTTCAATATGCTGAGGTCTAGATGGAGGAGATTGACGCTGTTGAGAATGTTATGGGCTCTGCTGCTGTCTAAGAGATTCTTCTTCCTCGGTGAGATCAAAATGCGTAGGACCCTCACGCATTTGATGTGGTCCCTTGTTCGCGATCCTCGAAGACTTTCTTTGAGACGACATTCTTCACAGTCTTTGAGAGATTCCAAGCTTGTTTCGCAAAAAAGGTGAAAACTTTTCGAGAATTAAACAAGAGAAGAAAAGAGAAGTTGAAAATCTGTGCTCTCTTAGGGGTTTTATGAGTAAAACGAAGAAGAACCAACAGTATATAAGGCAGTCAAAGCGAGGCATACGGAACGTCGTAAAAGGAAAAATAAAAATGCCTTTTTCAAAAAATAACTGCCTTTTTGAAAAATTAAATAACCGTCATTTCAAAAATAACTTCTTTTTCAAAAAGGAAATATTGCAATAATCACATAAACTGGGGAAGATAACATCAATCAATTACGAATAGATGATCGTACATTTTCGAGATTTTATCCGAGAGATAAATTTCTAAAATAGAAATAACTTACAGTCGAGAATCTTGATCGTTTGAGTCTGAGTGTCTTTAGATTTTCAACCCTGAGTCTGAACTTCTTCAGACTTTAAGATATTGAGTTTGGAACGAATAACTTCAAATTGATTTTTCTTTAAAGGCTTTGTAAATATGTCCGCTAGTTGATTCTTTGAATTAATAAACTGAATCAAAACTTCTCCATTTTGAACATGATCTCTAATGAAATGATGTCGAATCTCTATATATTTTGCTCTTGAGTGAAGAATTAGATTCTTGGTGAGATTGATTGCGCTGGTGTTGTCACATTTGATCTCAGTGCATGAATCTTCAATTCCAAAGTCTCTTAACTGTTGTTTTATCCACAGAATTTGTGAACAACAATTTCCAAGAGCTACATATTCTGCTTCTGCTATAGAAAGAGCTACAGTACTTTGCTTCCTTGAAAACTAAGACACTGTCCTGTTACCAAGTAGTTGACAAGTGCCCGAGGTGCTCTTTTTATCAACTTTGCATCATGCTAGGTCTGCGTCTGAGTATCCGAGAAGAGTGAAGTCTCATTCTTTAGGATACCAGAGACCTAAATTTGAAGTTGAGGCAATGTATTTGATAATACGTTTTGCAGCACTTGAATGAGATTCTTTGGGGTCTGATTGAAATCTGACACAAATACAAACACTAAACAAAATGTTAGGTCTAGAAGCAGTAAGATAAATAAAGGGATAAGTACACTAATGGTGCCATAAGTTGTGTACGACGCTCACTTTGGTGCCAAAAGTTTCTGTTGGATCACTTAAGTGCTAAATCGGAGGAAAACGATCACTTTGGTGCCATCGGCGAAAGATTCCGGCGACCGGCGAAAGATTCCGGCCAAAATTAATACGTGGCTTTTTAAAAAAAAAAAATTGATAGGCCTTTAAATGACGTCGTTTTCGGTCCTCCTTTAAGAAAACGACGTCGTTTTGCCGTCCTACATGGATGGCTTCACGGAAACGACGCCGTTTAGCTCACATGGGGATTGAAATTAGGGTTTCCGCCGCTCGGCCACCGTCGTTCGCCCGCCGTCGCTCGGCCACCATCGCTGCTCAGCCACTGTCGCTCAGCCACCATTGTAGTTGCTCGACCAGGTGAGCAAGGGGAGATTGAGATTGTTGCAGGAAAAATCAAAGGTGAGGGCGGAGGAGGAGAAGGAAGAAGATGGGTCGAATGTGCTGCTGGTGCGCTGTTGTTGCTGGTGTCACTGCTGGTGTGTTGCCGGTGCTGTTGCTGGTGCCGTGCTGGTGCCGTTGCTGGTGTGGGTCTTCGAGGAAGAAGAAGACACGAAGACAAGCCTCCCTGCTCTCTCAATTTGGGGATTAGGGTTTCAAAGTTGGGGGAAAGATGCCAAACGGCGTCGTTTTGGTGTTTGGATGCTGACTCAACTCTTCGACGAGCCACGTCGGCTTCAAAAATTAATAAAAAAAGGCCACGTCGGATTTCCGGCCAATTTCGTCGGCGTTGGCACCAAAGTGAGCATTTTTCAAATTTTTTGGCACTTAAGTGATCTGACGGAAACTTTTGACACCAAAATGAGCACCGTACATAACTTATGGCACCATTAGTGTACTTATCCCGATAAATAAGTGAACCAATGATACTTCTGTATAGCTTCTAGTCAACTTTCTTTCCTCATTCATCTTTGTCCAGCTTCAAGGAACTTAACATTGGTATATTAGTTTTTGTGCAATTTTCCAATCCAAACTTTTTGACAAGTTCTTTAGCAAATTTTTCTTGGTGAATAAAAGTTCCCTCCTTTAGTTGTTTCACTTGAAGCCCGAGAAAGAAGGTTAGTTCACCTATCATGCTCATTTCAAATTCATTCTGCATAGACTTAGAGAATTTCTTGCACAGATTTTCATTAGAATATCCAAAAATAATATCATCAACATAAATTTGAACAAGTAAAAAGCTTTTGCTTTCTCTTTTGATAAACAATATAGTATCTACTTTACCTTTGACAAAGCCATTTTGGATTAAAAACTTACTTAGTCTGTCGTACCAAGCTCGATGTGCTTGATTTAAATCATATAGAGCCTTTTTTAGTCTGAATACAGAGTCTGGTTTTCTTGGGTCTTCAAAACCGGGAGGTTGTTCCACATAGACTTCCTATTGGATAAATTCATTCAGAAAAGTGCTTTTGACGTCCATTTGGAATAACCTGAAATTCTTATAACAAGTAAAAGCAAGTAATAATCTAATTGCTTCTAACATTGCTACTGGCGCGTAAGTTTCATCATAGTATATCCCTTCTTCTTGCGTATATCCTTTGGCCACGAGTCTTGCTTTGTTTCTTACGACTTTTCCTTTCTCATTCATCTTGTTCCTGAAAACCCATTTAGCTCCAATGTTGGATTTACCTTTTGGTTTATGAGTCAATTCCCAGACATCATTGATATTGAATTGTCTGAGTTCTTCTTGCATAGCTTCAATCCAGCTTTCATCAGTTAAAGCTTCTTTTATGCTTTTGGGTTCTATTTCAGAAATAAGAGCCACAGCACTAGACTCTTCATGCCTTTCGGATCTTGTGCGAATTCTTTCATTAATATCACCAATAATGAGATCTTTGGGATGACTGGACTTATGCTTCCAGTTGCTAGTTGATCTGTCAAACTGTTGAACATTTCCTTCATTTGAGTCTTCGATGATCATTTGTTGCTGATCTTCTGAAGTCTGAGCTGCTTTTGAAGATTTAGATTTTGTAGAGTCTGAAGCAAGTTCAGATTCTTTAGGTTGAGTCTAAATCGATTGATTTTGCATAAAGTCTTGAAATTTGACATTCATTGATTCCTCCACAAATTGAGTCTTTTTGTTGTATACTCTATAAGCTTTACTTGTGATTGAATATCCAAGAAAAATACCTTCATCTGATTTTTCTTCAAACTTACCAACTCGATCATTTGCATTTTTCAATATGAAACATTTGCATCCAAACACATAAAAATACGAAACAATTGGCTTCTTTCCTTTGAATAACTCATAAGGAGTTTTCTTCAAAATAAGCCTTAAGAAGACTCTATTAATAATATAGTACGCTGTAGAAACTACTTCAGCCCAAAAACAAGAAGAAATGTTACTTTCAATTAAAAGAGTTCTAGCCATTTCATGCAGCGATCTATTCTTTCTTTCCACAACTCCATTTTGCTTTAGAGTATATGGTGAAGATAACACATGCTGAAAGCCAGATTCATCACAAAATTTAACAAAGTCTTGATTTTCAAATTCACCTCCATGGTCTGTCCGAATACTTGAAATAACATACCCTTTCTCATTTTGGACTTTCTTAGCAAATTTTATAAAATAAGAAAATGTTTCAGACTTACTTGCTAGAAAATATACCCAAGTGAATCGTGAATAATTATCCACAATTACTAGACAGTATTTCTTACCTCAAATGCTCTAAGTTCTGGTTGGTCCAAAGAGATCCATATGCAAGAGCTGTAGTACACGATTAGTAGATACTTGATTTATTGGTTTGAATGAATTTCTTACTTGTTTTCCCAGCACGCATGGTGTGCATAAATCAGACTTTTGGTATGTCAGTTTGGGTAATCCACGAACAAGCTTCTTTGCTGAGACTTTAGCTATTTGCTTCATGTTGATGTGCCCAAGTTTTCTGTGCCATAAGTTTTCTTCCTCTTGAATTGAGATTAGACATTGGGTTTCATCTGGTTTGATATCCAAGAGGTAGATATTCCCATGTCTTCGCCCCGTGAAAGACTGAGAGGAGTCTTTACCGGCTCCTAAACATATTCCTTCTTGAAAGTTGATTTTAAAACCAGTGTCGCACAGCTGACCGATACTCAGCAAGTTGTAGTTAAGTCATTCCACTAAGGAAACATTACTGATCGTGAGGCTTCCAATCTTTACAGTTCCATATCCCATAATTCTTCCTTTGCTATTTTCTCCAAAAGAAACTTTTCCATCATTAATTTGCACAAGTTTTATGAAATAATTTGAGTCTCCTGCTATATGTCTTGAGCATCCACTATCCAAGTACCATTTAACCTTTTTTCTTAATAGTGACCTGCATTTAGAAAAGAAACTCAAGCTTTCTTTGGTACCCATATTTTCTTGGGTCCATTGGTGTTAGTGTAATATACGGTCTTTGCCCATACCTTCTTAACAGGTTTCCAAACCATATGACATTCTTTCTCAAAATGATTTGAGCTATTGCACTTAGAACATTTAATAGCACTGCGGCCTACAGGTTTTACAAAAACGTTTTGGAAATGATTTTTGTAAGAATCTTTTGTAGGTCTTTGCTTAATTCTTTCCTTTACTTTAGGAAAATCAATTAGAGGAATGATTTCAGCAGTCATTCACAAACCTGATTTGTTAAAGTAAGATCTTTGTGCTAAAAGAATTTTTTCCAGTTTCTTAGATCCTATAGAAAACTTTTTAGAAATACTTGAGATATCATTTTTCAAGAATACATTTTCTTTTGAAAGATTGTCTGCATTTTCTTTCAAAGTAGTAACACTTTTGTCTAGACTTTCGACCTTCTCTTTCCAAACAATTTCCTATTGTTTTAGTGCGAAATTTCCCTTTTAAGTTCGGAAATCCTTTTGAGAGAGGTTTTAAGACTAAGACACAATTCATTAATGTATCTAGAGACTTTAGTAGGAATTTTTAAATTACTTACCTCGATTTCACTATTTGAGTTTGAGTCTGTCTCAGAGTCTAAATCTGAGTTTGATTGTGCCATGAGACAAATATTGGCATAATCATTATTACTTTCTTCACATTCAGTATCACTCCAAGTTTATGCTTTAAGCGCCTTTCAATATTTCTCAGTTTTTCCTTTCTTTGTCTTCAGCAGGGGACAGTTGGGTCTGATGTGTCCCTTTTTTTTGCATTCAAAGCAGACTACATCTTTATTGGATTCATCATTCTCAACTGATTTATTTTGTTGCTTTTGAGAGTTTTGTTTTTTTGGATTGAATCTTTTCCCCTTTCTGTTCAGTTTTCTGAACTTCTTATCATGAGAGCAAGCTCTTCATCATCCATATCGTCTTCAGAATCTGTGACATCATAATCATCATTAGATTTTAATGCAATGTATTTCTTACCTTTAGGATCTTCATCTTCGTTGATTTGCTCCACTTCATAAGACTGAAGAGTGCCAACCAATTCGTCAACTAAGAGTGGCATGATTCTTTGTGTCTTCCTTATTAAGGTCTTTATGTGATTCCAATCTTTGGACAGTCCACGCAGTAACTTGTTAATCTTCATAGGTCCAGAAATTGGTTGACCTTGATATTCAAGATCGTTCACGATTTTTGTAAAATGACTAAACATGTCGGTGATAGATTCTCCTGGTTTCATCTTAAATGCTTCATATTGACTGAGCAGAATGTTGATTTTGTTTTCTTTCACTCGATTAGTTCTTTCATAGGTGATGTGTAATCTATCACAGACTTCTTTAGCTGTTTCACAAGAAGATATTCTGTTATATTCAATAGGAGATAATGCACAATATAAAGAATAAATTGCTTTTGCATCAAGAGCTTGTTTCTTGGTTATCTCTTCTTGAGTCATTTTACTGAACTCAACAGCTTTTTTTCCTCTTTTTGAGATTGTTGCAGCTTTAGGAATGATTCATTTGTCTACCACGTCCCATTCCAGAGGATCCTTTGATCTTAGGAACGCCTTCATCTTATTTTTCCATATGTTGTATTCATTTCCATCAAAATAAGGCGGTCTGGTAGTGCCTTGCCCTTTAACCAATCATGGAGCCAACATACTAGCCATTGATTTTTAACTTTGAAGTAAAACACTTCAACTTAAGTGAGTGCACAAGCTCTGATACCAATTGTGAAAGCTAGTACAAGCACCTAGAGGAGGTGAATAGGTGTGAAAATAAATTTTCCAGAGTGAAGTGAATGATTTCATTTTTAAAGCAACTTTGATCAGCAATAGATTATGAAAAAGAAATTAGACTCTAATAATCAAATAGAATTATGATCAAAGTAAAAGAGCTTAGGGAAGAGAATAAGAACACAAGGTTTATAGTGGTTCGGCTTAATCCAAACCTACGTCCATTCTTCCCCACTGACAGCCCACCGGCTGGATTTCACCATGAATCAAAAGAGTTGTTGCAGTATAACTCTTCATTAATTCCATAGTGTAGAGACTTTGCTACACTTCCTCAAGGTCTCACAAAGGTATAAACTCTCTTTTGAGTACAAGATTTCGCTCAACAATTTAATTGACTAAGAACAAGGCGCTTTAGACTTTTGAATTCTTCTATCGCACACACACTCGAATAACTGAAACGTCTTCCTTATATACTTTTTCATGCCATCACATCCGTTGGCACTTACTAAAGGAGTTCTTCCAATCTACCCGTTGGACAGAATCAACTAGGGAGATTTCGAGTTATTTAAGGAATACGATGATAGCTCACCAATCCTGCTCGCCCATACAATCAGGATCTAGGTTTCCATAAGTAGAACCTTCCAAGTATACTTTGCCAATCAACGGATCCAAAATCCCTGAATCAATCGCAATTTGAATAATGGATTTCGATATGCTATATCCAGCCAAGAGATCTTCTTCAGTCGATAGAATCAAATCCTTAACGAAATACTTAATTCTGGATAAGCCTTCTTTGGCGATCGAGAAACTGTCAATGAGGATAGACTTTGAGTCTTGAGTCTGGCAGTTCGAAGGTCTTTAGACTTTGATGAAAGAGTCTGCAAGTCTTCAGACTAGACTGATGGAAACGTTTTGTCAATTTCAGAACACTCAAGGAAGTTTTCTCCAACAACAGCAACCGTTGGCTCTATAAGCTCCACCTCGCTACAAGCACCATCCATGTCGATTACTTTGCTAGTACTCGTACTCGCTACCTCATGAGTTTCTAGTTGCAACTCCACCTCAAGCTGAACACCGTTTAGATCCGTTTGAATACTGCTATAATTACTCCTAGCCGGAAGTACTGGAGACTCGTCAAAAATAACTTATCTGCTGATAATAGATGAATTTAACTCTAGGCACCACAATCGATAACCCCTCTCACCTCGTGCATAGCCTAGAAATATGCACCTTCTTACCCTTCCATTGAGCTTACCATTACTCGCTCGAATATAACATGAGCAACAAAATATTCTAAGAACAGAATAATCAGCAATGTTACCTAACTACACTTCTTCGAGAGTCCCATATCCAATCGCAGTCAATAGGGATCTATTCATTAGGTAGCACGATGTACTTAGCACATCCGCTAAGCTCCTAACCATACCAATACTAGAGAGTATTTTATGGGCCGTCTCTGGCAACGTTTTGCTCATCAATTCTGCAACATATTGTGGTTTATTGGCATAAGTGCAGTGTTTCACAATGCTTTCTTTCATGCAGAATTCATTTAACAGCTTTGAGCAAAACTCCATACTATTGTCAGTCTGCACCCGCTCGATCATTTTACCAGTCTCATTTTCGATCAAAGCTATCAACTGCTTGATCCTAATAACAGCATCGAACTTGTGCCTAAGCACAAATACCCACGCCTTCATCGAGTAGTCATCAACAACTGTTAGTATATATTTAACACTCTTCCTCGAAAGAAACCGCGACAACTTGCGAACATTCAAGTGAATTAACTCTGCAATTTCCATAGTTTCTTTGACAGTCGTACTGAACTGCACTTTTCGCCGTTGATCTAAATCACAGCACCTGCATATATTCAGTTCGTTAAAAACATAACCACATAACATATTTCTTTCACTTAAAACCTTTAGGCTTCTCTCACCAATATGCCCCAAACGCATATGCCATAATTCAGACTCTCGAATAGATGCATCCGACGTCTCCACAGTGAAATTTGTCACAGCGTCACTTTGAAGCTAATATAGGCCACTGTACTTGATTCCTTTCATTATTATCGAAGTATCTCGAACAATTTTCAAAATACCACATTTTGAAATATATCAATACCCAGCTGAATCCAAGACACTCAAGAAAATTAAGTTCTTCTTCAACTCTGGAACATGCCTTACTCTGTCAATGTCCTCACAATACCATGATGCATTATGATTCTAATATTGCCAACACTGACGGCCTTGCATTCAGCATTGTTCCCCAACTGCACTAGACTATTATCCATGCATTGATAAGTAGTAAACCAGTTTCTATTTGGTGTAGCATAAAAAGAATAACCAAAATCCATAATACATCCATCAAACAATGAATAATCAGTGACAGACAATACATAATCGGCATTATCTGCTACAACTGCAGCATTATTTGTAGAATCAACTATAATTTCCTTACCATTCTCATTCTTTAGCTTAAGGCAATTCCTTCTAAGATGCCCCCTCTTGCCACAACTCCAACAGACAACATCAGCAGTCCTAGGCTGACTACGCCTATTCATATTAGTACTACTCTTACCCACACGTATTCTAGATCTTCCTTTATTTTCATCTATTAAAGCAGCAGATATAGGTTCGACATATTCTCTTCTACGAATGTCCTCATTCAGAATTAAATCTCGAACCTCATCAAACGTCAAACTTGTTAATCCAGAGGAATTACTAACAGTAGTAACAGTAGTATTACAATTATCAAGCAATGATGATAATAAAATCAAAGCACGTACCCCATCTTCAAAGTCAATCTTAACTGAACTCAATTGATTAACAATCACATTGAATTCATTGATATGATCTGCAACTAACGCACTTTCGCTCATCTTCAAATTAAACAGATATCGCATCAAATAGACATTGTTGATCGCAGAGGGCTTCTCGTACATATCTAATAGGACTTGCATCAAATCAGTAGTGGTCTTCTCCTTCAAGATGTTAAACGCGACGTTATGAGCCAACGTCAACCAAATAACACCCATAGCTCGTCTATCTAGCAAATCCCAATCAACTTGCTTTATCGACTCTGGTTTCTCCCCATATAAGGGCAAGTGTAGTTTCATCTGGTAAAGATAATCTTCAATCTGCATCTTCCAGAAATTAAAATCTTTCCCATCAAATCTGTCAATTCTCACTTTTATTTCTTCTATCGCCATCGATTCGCTTCAACTTAGCCAAACTTGGCTCTGATACCAATCATTGTGAAAAGCGAGCGATCGAACAATAATATAGACATAAAAAGAAAATAAATTAGACACTAGATTTACGCGGTTCGGTCGTAAAGACCTACGTCCATGGGAAGAGTAGCAACGAATTTCACTATAAATCAATCGATACAAGGAGATTACACACTTGAGTTACTCAAACACTCTTTCGGTGTTTCTCAAGCCCCAATTACGCCCATCAACGCACGCAATGTTTAGCCCCAAAATTCCTCTATAAATAATCTCTCAATCTCATGAAAGAATTACATGCAAATCTTACTACAAAATTTAATTGGCTTGAACACTAAATCTTCTTGGATATAATTCATGGACAAGAATGACAAAGAAAAATCCCTCTTAAGCACTCGACGACGAGATGGCTCTTCAAGACCAATTCTTCATGATTGACCTCATACCACCCACGGCCACAAGTCTATAGATATATATAAGTGAGACCCTTATTCTTTTGCAGACTTCTCATAGGATTTTGTTTCCTATGTTAAACGATTTTATCCAAAACATATCTCTGTATGTTTTAAACAAAATCCAAGTCCAAGTCAAAGTTGGACTTTCATATTTTAACGGCCAAATTCTCCAACGCAGATTCGAATTTTTTGAAGTTGATCTTCGGATCTTCTTTGCTCAATTTCGAATGTCCGCAATAAATCCAATTCGGAATATTCAGACTTTCGCATTGGGCTTAAACTCGAGACATATTTTAACAATGTTGATGTTTCTTCTTCTTCTTCTTAAGTTTCTTTGCCAATAGATAATCTGTCTATGTGGAAAAATTATCAAATTGCCTTCTTGAGACCGTCCCCATGGTTGACTTAGTGGTGTAAGAATTACTTCCAAGTGGTTTAGGTGACTCTCGGGTCATCATGTATTTGAATCCCCCGATCGCTTCTTGATATCGGGAAGCCTTGGTTTGTTTGCATGTAAGTCCGTCTTTCATGACAAGACCAACTTATTTTTCCATTGGTACAAAGTAAACATTCTCCGACATAATCCATAGGGTGCTACTCTGACGCTTTTTAGGATCTTTATCGATGTCTTTTGTGTGACAGTAAAATGGCTGATTTTATGAAAATATAGGAGACTACATAGATTAAAATGTTGATTGTTAGACTAACTATTCCCCTCCCCCCCTAAAAAATATTTTTTTGTCAAAAGAACAAATTTTATTTAAGATGAAAGTATTCATAACGGGAGCTCTAAAGAAACATCAAGATAAAATAAATCCCAAAGAGTAAGGGGTTGAGTAAGCCAATTTGGGGTAGTGGATTTTCTTTCCGGATTTTTAGCAACTCAATTCATGACCCAGTTGGCCTTTCTCCCGCGATAGACTATGGAGGCTTTTTAGAACCGGCTCAACAAACCGCGGGCCTCCACAAGAAGAGCTTGTACTTCCCCCCAAAACTTTCAACTTCTTAGGAAAAGTCGTACAAAAAAGCATATTACTCAACGCTCTTCCTTGTTTGGAAGGCAGTCCTTTACACTTCCAAGACTCGACTCTTTTTTTCTTATAAGCAATTTATGGCCCAATATCACGGTTAATGAGTTTGAGAGGGAGTGTCAAGATCAAGATTTGAATGTTTAACCTGTGCTCTGGTATTATGTTAAGTTAACCGTCATTGCCTAAAATTTAAGTTATTACGAAATTGATAAATAAATTGGCATGAAATTTAACATTCATAAGCTCTGATGATATCACTTCATAAAACTACGTACATGTTTGATCAAGTATTCCATGCCATGGCCTTATTTTAATCAGAGAATTGTGTACAGCTACATTATCGACAACCAGAAATCTTGGCACATCTCGTGCAAACAACTCCCTCTATTCAAGTTATAATGCACATCAGATCAACATCAGATTATTGAGACTAGTGAAAAGTTCTAGATGTTGTTGAAGTAGTATTGCTCAATCCTAAGCCGACGATCTGATAACTGAGGCTCCAGTAACACAATTTGCCAAGTATCTCCTCACACACTCGTAAGCAGTAAACACATTCAGACTCTGAAAGTTCAGTATTGTATGCAACATGGCCATAACAAAGCTCTGGAAACTGGGGATTTGTGTCATAGTAGT
Organism: Eucalyptus brandiana; assembly: GCA_014182725.1. NCBI lineage: Eukaryota > Viridiplantae > Streptophyta > Magnoliopsida > Myrtales > Myrtaceae > Eucalyptus > Eucalyptus brandiana. Next base: position 13,894,765 of record CM024675.1, read on the forward strand.
CGTAGCCCTTGGTGGCGGTGTTCACTGCTAAATCCTGTAGAAGACCAGCTCGACAATAATTGTGAGGACTGGACGGGCCAAACTTGTCCCCATTGCAGACTTTGTCGACGACGTCTGTGTTTGGTTCTCCACTCAGAGAGTCAAAAACACACGAAAGCCCGACTACCATAACGATCACGAATCTCTAGAAAACAACGATATGACTCATCTTCAATGAGTTTCTATCTGGAAACCAAGTGCGATGACATGAATGTTAGCCAGCGCTTTAGGGTTTATATACTGTTTTGCACTCGTTATTTGAAATAAGAGTTCATTCCATTGCTTGGCTTTAATGCAGAATAATCAATCCTCTCTTGGTAGATTCCTTGTGATTAGCACACTAAGAAGTTAAACGTGACGGCAGATGTGATACTCTACTTTAGATGAATGGTATCACTGTATTATTTCAGAAATATGCTGCTGAGCTTCACTAAAACGCAAGAGCCTTACAGTTTTCTTGAGTCGGCCATCTTTGGAGATCAGAACCAGCTGCTATGTTGAGCGATGCAAAACAAGGTTTTTAGGCGCACCCGTCAACAGAAACACCATTATGTTACTCCTTGTCTAATTTTTACATTGTTGCATCATAAGTGACACAAAATGCAGAACAACAAATCCTAATTTGGGTATCTTGTAAGACCATAGGATCGAACGATACCTTGAGTGATGCAAAACAAGATCTTAGACACAGCCCTTCAACAAAAACGCCGTGATGTTACTCTTTCTTGACTGTTTCTTCTTTTGTTGCATCGTCAGTGACACAAAATGCAGAACAACATATCCAAATTTTATCTGAATTCATCAGAGAGTGGATAGCTTTATGCGAGAGATGGGTTCGTTTGTGGATGTTGAAGAATTCACAAAGTATAAGGAAGGAATTCGAGTCACTGAATTACATTGACAAGCCCTATTGTACAAATATAACTCACATATTTGCTAACTCACATATATTTACTAACAAGTCACGGAACAGCTGCCTAATTTTACCCTTTAAAGTTTAGTTATTTGAGAAAGATTATTTAACGAATGATTGGGGAAATAGGAAGAATGGGTAAGGAGGAAAATGATGCCAAATTGTTAGCGACATATGTTGTTCGTAAAAGTCGTATAAATGGAAGAAAAACTTGCCAATTTAAGGTTTCTTTGCTGGTAGATAAACTATCGGTAGAGAAGGTCATCAAATTGTCTTCTCGACACCATTGCCATGGTTGGCTTAATGGTGTAGAGTTTACTTTCAACTAATCTGAAATGCCTCTGCTCACAAGTTCGGATCTCTTAATCACTCCTTGATCTCAACAAGCCTTGGTTCATCTGCACGGTGGGAGCAGTAGAAGCAAGTCAATAATATACAAATAGCATATTATTTAACACTCTTTCTCACATGTAAGCATGTTTATCCTCACAAGACTCGACTCTTGTTTTTTGCGAGCAAATTACGGGCCTAATATCAAGGTTGATAAGTTTGAGCAAGAATGTTAGGCTCCGTTCGTTTCACGGAAAATATCATGTTTCCGGAAAACATTTTCCTGGAAGTCATTTTCCAGGAAAATGACTCTATTTTCCGGTGTTCGGCCAACATCTAAAATTTGAGTGGAAAATATTTTCCATTGTTCGTTAGCTTAAACATTTTCCTGGAAAAAATTATCAAAAATTGAATTTTAATATTTTTAATTGACCCAAAAATTTATTTTATTTATTTATATTTTTTAAATGATTTTTTTATTATTTATATTATTTAAAATAGAAATTTTTATTATTTATTATTTCTTTTTTTCCCTTCCTCCTTCCGTCTCCTTCTTCCTCCCGATTCATCCCGAGCAACGTCGTCCGCCATGGCCTCCTTCTTCCTCCTTCCGCCGCCACCACCTCCTTCTTCCCGAGCGGCTTCCGCCGCCCCACCTCCTTCCTCCCAGCCGCCGACCAAGACCCGGTGGCCGATCCGGCGAGCTCGGGTGAGATCGAGCTCGGCCGATCTCACCCGAGCTCGCCGGATCTCGGCGACTCGAGCTCTGTCGTCGAATCCGGCGAGCCGCGAGCCGCGCCGCCGGATCCGGCGAGCTCGAGGCTCGGCCGATCTCACCCGAGCGCGCGGATCCGGCGCCTCCGCGGTGCTCCCTCTTGAGCCGGATCCTCCCGAGCGGCTTCGAGCCGCCGGGGAAGCGGAGCGCGGCGGCGGTGGCTTCGAGCTGGCAGGGCGGGCGGGAGCGGAGGAGCGGCCGGGGAGGGCGGAGGCCGATCCCGGAAGGACGTCGTCGAAGCCTCCTCTGCAGGGAGAGCAAGAAAGAGAGAGAGAGAGAGAGAACAAGAACATGAAGGGAGGAAAGAGCTGCAGGAGCACCAGAGCTTGTGTGAGAGCTGCGGAAAATGTTTTCCTCTTTTCAAAAGAGGAAAACATTTTCCGCTCATTCAAGAAGGATTTTCCGGTCAACGGAAAATATTTTCCGTTGACCGTGTGTTTTCCGCCATCCGAACACCGGAAATTTTGGAAAATATTTTCCCGGAAGTTATTTTCCGCGAAACGAACGGAGCCTTAGTGTTGTGACCTACCCCTTCGGGAGGGGATAAGTTTCGTGGTATTATCTAAAAGACGGGCCTATGGCTCATGATAAGGCATAAGCTCTCCTAAGTCCATAACTCGCGTGACATTAAGGTATTCATAAGAACTTTGTAATAAGGAGTCGTCATTAACTTATTGGAGTCGATTAGAAACCAAGTGAAGTATGGGAGTATACCCCACTTCCTACGCAACCAGAGAATCTAAGGTCGAGGACTTGGTTACACTAATTAACCAATTAGTGCCATTTCAATACTTAATTTTGTTCATTTTTAAAAAAAGATTTTTTTTTCAAGCAGTTTGGATTGATTTTAGACCAATTCATTAGCACATGAGATGGCCATGCAGGTGCACAATCGGTAATATAACAATCAGCGATCAAAGTCACGTCAAATAAATTACATTAGGAGAGTAAGAATCTGTCATTATTAAAAAAAAAAACTATCAACATACAAAAAGTGCACAATCAAAGACAATCGTCTCTAAGGACAATTGAGACCTTGAGATAGAACCATAAGGGCTCGGTCAACCTTAAGAATAATTTTAAATTTGAAAGACTTCCTCTTTTTAGGAGGAAATAACCCAAAAGATTAATTTAACATTTTTGAGGGTTTTTAATTTCTTTTAGAATTTTTTCGTATTTTTCAGATTTTCAAATTTTCCCAAAAAAATTCAGGATTTAATATTTTTTAATTTTTTTGAAAATTTTCGAATTTTTAATATTTTCTGAATTGTTTGAACTTTCTGAAAGTTTTTTGAATTTTTATTATTTTTCGAATTTTTTAAAAAAAATTTGAATTTTTTGAATTTGTTGAAATTTTTTAATAGTTAATATTATTAAAAAAACAATTTTTAATAATTTTTGGGCGGCAGGGATTTTTTATGAAAAAAGAAAAAAAATTGGGATTAAAAAGTGATTTCGAAAAATAAAAATACTAAATGTTAAATAATGATAAATTTTGGTTATTATAGAAGATCATAAATTTATTTAAATAAGTTGATTCTAATCTTTCGTTAATCATTCATTTCATCGATAGTTTTTGTTAAAGTTAGAAAAATGTTCCCAAATATGGGTACCCATTAACTATGAATATGCCTTTCGAATTTTTTATGAATAGATTTATTAATGTTATTAGTGTAAATTCATTGCAAGCTTTTTATTATTATTTATTTATTTGTGAATTTGAATCAAATTAATTAAAAATAAAAATATTCATTAAATATATAACGTATCATAACATATTGGAATTCTCTATTTTTGAAAAATGACGTGTCAAGATATCATGTCGTGTCGTGTCGCATGTCTATGTCATATGTTTGTGCTACTTAGGTTCCCAAATAGGGTTCAGTGTAAACAGGGTTGGGTATAGAGTCTAAAAATGGGAACTAGTTATAACAAGATCAATACAGAGTTTAGGTCTGAAATCCACCCATCTCAGAGCCGATCACCCCCACTAGAGACCAGCCCGACAATCATCAAAGAGATTGAAAGGGCAAAAGGTTTGTCCATTGTAAACATTGTATCTGATTTTTGTACTTGCGTCTCCTCTCACGATGTCACAAAACACTAAAGCACAACTATTGCGACGAGTGTGAACCTTAGGAAAAATAGCGATATAGCTCATCTTCTATTAATTTCTATCACAAAACCAAGTATGGTTGCATGAATGTTAGGCTAACGCTTTAGGGTTTATACAATGCTTCGCACCAGTCATTTGGAATCGAACCTTGTTCCAATCATTTGGCTTTGGTGCATCATAAGTGATTTTTGTTAGAATTGATAATAAATCTTTAATAGAATAATTATATAATAAATTATTCATTCATCTAAAAGCTTAAACTTTTTAAATAGTTGGCATTATCTTACGAAATCTCACATGGTATCTAATATAGAGATCTTGAGTTCGAATCTTTCTAGCACTATTTGCCTCCTCAATTAAGTTTCCACACTTAGTACTAGGAAAAAATTAGAGTTAATGTGAGGGGAAATGTTAAAATAAATAATATATTATACCTTCATCTAAAAATTTGAACTTTTAGAACAGTTGACAGTAGTCCCACTAACCAAATCCCTAGTAATTCTACAAAAAAATATAGCCAAATTCACTTTCATGTGAATAGGTTGTTGGTATTGTCATCAGCATTCTCATCTTTATCATTATTGCCAAAAGCATAAAATGGCGCTCAAATCAGCCTACAGCACTGCAGCTTGTAGCAAGTCTCATTAATCTTCCTTGTACCTTGCTGAAAGACGTTGTCAAGGACAAATATTTATTTTTTCCAACATCTTCCTTCAAGCTCAACATACGACTCTGTAGCTTGCATTCATATGGATCTTGTGCATAAGAAATTGAGGCCATAAAGTCTTATGTTTGGAATTAGGATTTAACTGGATGCTAAAAGTCGATTCCAACAAGACAAGGCCTAAAAGAAGCACCGCAAGGGGACTGAATAACTACATTTACAAAAACTCTTGTTTTGAACATAGACCCTTCAAAACAGCTTGATTTTCCCTTTCCTCCTTCAACAAATTCAAAAGATCTCAATATTAGCAGTCTCAATAACAAGAAGCTTATCTTTCTTCTTATCTCAAGACTCAACCTGAATTCGAGCATCCTCGTGAATATCAACTTCATCATGCTCAAGGATCTGAGTTCTTGTACTATCTGCTCAGTTGTCTCTACTAATATATATTCTGAAGGTGCTGGACTGATAGAATCTGCAATGTTATATTCAATATTCATTTCATCATTATCAACATCTTCCCTTTCATTCAGTAAATCTTTCCAAAGCTCATCTAGCTTTTCTTTTTCAAATCTCTCCTCTTCTTTTTGTCTTTGAATCTCCCCTCTAACTTGAGCATCTTCAGCTTGCTTTCCTTCTCTGGCCTTTTTGTCAGCCTTAGCTAGCCTTTCTTCTTCTGCCTTTCTTTTAGCATTAATTAGCCTTTCTTCTTCTGCCTTTCTTTCAGCATCAACTAGCCTTTAATCCATCAACTTTGCCACTTCCTTTTTTCATCTCTTCAATTTTCTTCTCCTCTTCTTTTCTTTGTCTCTCCTTTTCAACACTATGCCTTTTAGTCAACTGATTAATCACCAATCTGCTCACATTCCTCAGTAGGTTCACTTCCAATCCTCTTCAAGGATTTAATCCTTTCTTTCTCGTTTGGAGGAGGTGCAGACTCACCTGTAGTGGTGGTAGGAGAATCATCTGAGCCTTTCCACTCTCTGAACATTCTGCTCAATACTTCTTTGTTCTCAAGTGTCATTGCCATAAGTGTTCTTGCAAACTCATCATCTTCGTTTACAACCTTCACAAGCTTATTATTTGCATCTCTCTAATCGTCCTTAGATTGTTGGTAACGCATGTTCAGAATTATACTTTCCTCAATAGACAACTCAGGAATCGACTTTTCGCACAACCCCTTGGCAAGTTTAATATTGAATTGCTTAAAGATCTTTAGGATCAATTGACCATAGGGCGATTTCCCTTAATTTTTTTTTTTTTTTTATTATCCTGTACATATGAAAGAAGATGGTGTGTGGCAAAGAGTAAATGATAGTGTTCTTTATTATCCGGAGAAGTTTAGCCTCATGAACAAAAATGTCAATTTTGGAGGTGGCTTCAAGTTTGAGACAATTTGTGAGAATTCTATGCATGATAATGTATCTTAGAGGAAAACTACTATGAGGAACATGAGATTTAAGTTCTCTGTTGAAGTTAGAATCTACATTGAGATCTTTGCAGGCTTCTTTAATGGTAGGAAAAATACTCGTAAACTCAAAAAAATCTGCACCAATTATTCAAACTTTTTCTTAACATTTTTAAAAGTCATGAAATGGCACCCAAATCCAAGAGTATTACTCGCAAAACATGCTTTGACATCTGTGGATCACTAAGAAGCTCAATAATGGCTTATAGGGCAGCTTGAAAACCAACTCCCATCCACATTCCTTACGAGCCCGAATCAGAAAAGGGGACTCAGGGTACTCCATTGATCCGTCGACTTAAGATGGGAAGATCATCAAATGCTACTCTATCCACTCCGACTCAGAAGGAATCTCGAAGCATTGTCACAAAGACAATCGAGGCACCCTGAATTAGGGTAATCTTCAGTCTCCTCTTGGAAATTTTAGAGTGGTAGATGCCAAGTACATTAAGGAAAGGGCGGCATTTTTAAGAAGTAGTGTTTCTTAAGAAATGATAGAAATTTTTTGTAAAACGTTCTGGTTTTGCCTTTGAAGTTGAAGTTGAGATTGCAATAGCTAAACCTCGTAGGACTTCGCCAGTTAAGGATACTAAGGTTGTATCGTCTAGAAAGGGGAAAGAAGAAATTGTAGAATCCTTTACTCCTATTGCGGTTGAAATTAGAACCGCTATGGTTGAGACAACTCCAATGGCTACTTCTAGCCCTGTTACTAAGGATGAAAATTGTCTAGAGGCGAAAAATGATGATGCCAATGAAAAGTTCTTTGACAAGTTTGTAAGCAAACTTGGCTTTATGGCAATACCTAGATATAGAACAAACCTTTCTTGTGAAAAGAACCTTTGGAATACTTCTGCTCATTGTTGGCTAGAAAAGTGATACCTCACAGTACTATTGATTTCACTTATTTTGAACTTCATAGAATCTTCATATAAGCTCTCTTTAATAAACTTCAATTTGGAAATTTCTGTAAAGAGTCTAGATTTGTGTATCCTACACTCAATACCTATTTCTATTTGAACATTGCATTCCTCTCTCCAGATCAAATTCAATTCATGTTTTGTAATGTTTCATATGTTCTTACTGTGGTGGATTTGGTTAAAAATCCCTTTCAGCAGTTTTTTCAAAGGCTACATATCCTTTGTATATAGAAGGTTCAAAGGTTTGAATCATAAGTACTTCGTCCCCTTAGAAACTTGAAGGTTATAGGTTGGTGGGCCTAACTACGTGCTTATGAAGAAGTTTGTTTTTGACATAACTTGTAATCTCATGGAAGATTGTATGACCCTTTTACTATTGCTACACCACTCGGTAATAGATTACTTCTTCTTATTTGACTAATTAAATCCACAAAATGTGTCAATTAAGAGTTCTTCGGGGAGGAAAATTACCCATATATGCAATGTATATGTTTTTTATAATACAAGGGTAAGGACACGTAGGTTCATCTACTTAGGGCCCACAGAATACCTTGTAAGATTCATGGATCAATTAATTCAGGTCTTTTGGCTTGTTTGGCCTTGACACAAAATGGTTTGTATAAAATTAGTAGGATTTGAATAGATGATATTCTTTGAATGAAAATATATATATATGATATACAATTCCTAAATTAGAAATCTCTTGGCATCCAAAACTAACTACATCGATTATGGGGGGATTTATTTGTGTTGTTTCATTTGTCGGATCATAAATTTATGCTTGAAGTAAAGAGAGAGAGAGAGATGAATTGTTGTAGTGAGCAATTTTGTTTCAGTATTGACAATATAAAAGTACTTGAAATTTTCTCTTTTGCAAAAAGTGAGAATGAAGTTGAGGCACATTCGAAATACGTGATACCTAGTTTTTTTTTTTTGGGGCTCATAAATGCGATACTTAGGTTTATCAGTTTCTTAATACTCAAATCATTGACGATGTGGGCAGTAATTCAAAAATGGCGTGCAGATGGCAATGATTTGGCTCCAGTTTATCTGTAACTAGTAATTAGTCATGTATCTGCGTTGCTGGGTATTTTTGGTATAATCGAAATGTCTGAAAGAAAATTTGGGAAAATGCCTAACAAGGTAATTCGATCCAAGTTCTTTCACGCAAATTGAGAAGATATTTATTAGTAAACCCTGCAATATATGATTCAAATGTTGAACTAAATTAATATTAGCCGATTAAAGATCCCTATTATACTGAACACTTTATTCAGTAGTAAACTAAATTTGGTGGGCTTTTTGGACTGAATTGGGCAATTTACTGGGCTTTTTGGACAAAATTGGGCCGCCCATGATGGGCCGATCCAACCCAGCCAATGATCAATTCAAAGTTCCCCGAGTTAACGGGAGTTGCAAATTTGTCCGGCTTTTCTGGGCACCCATGCAAAGCCACACAAAAACTGTAACTCTAGACCTTATTATTGTTATTTTTGTAGCAAGATTTATGTAGAAGTCAATTATCATTTGAGATTGAGTTTTATGATTGACTACTTAGAATATTATTAAAAAAAAAAAGGGCTATATTTTCATTAATCCTCAATTCGAGAGAGTTCGAGGGAGTCTACTCAAACCTCTAATTGGTGATTTTGAAGTTATAAATATCACACATATGCAAACCAACTAATATAAATATGGGTGATGTCCATTTTTGTAATTCACATTTAAGAAGATAATTGTTTGAGGAAAATAACCACCGTGTCTAAAAACATTTAGTAGATAATATAAATTTTTCACTAATAAAAATAATTTCTATGTTTCGATGCAAGGCTGAACAAATACTTTTTAGCGTGTGAGACATCATTCCCACCATGTTTCTAATTGATGGGTTACATATGGACGTCACCCAGTATTAATATTAGTTAATATGTGATAGCGTTTATAACTTGTAATATACAAATTAGCTAGGGATATCTTTGAAGGAAATTTTCTCAAATTAGGATAGAGGAAATTCCCTTCAACCATATATTTGATTGAAGGGTTATAAGTTATTGATATCACCTACATGCAAACTTAACTGAATATAAATAAGATGGTATCCCTATTTGTAACCTACTAATGAGAAGATTGGATGGAAGAAGACAGGGCCTATAAAAATACAAAAATCCGCCCACCATACTGTAGATCTAATTGAAGTTAAATATACTATACTTCCATCAATTACATTCTCAAAAAATTCATGTTCTCCTCCGCTCTCTCTGAATTCTGGTTCCGCCATTTTCCATGGTTGACCAATTCTGATCAACAATTGACATGGATTTCTGATAAATTAAAATTTAGATGGTACTAAGATTTGGGTAATCTTTTCCCAAGTTATTGCCTTAAAGAAAATTTATTTCATAAAATAATTAACAAAACTCTATCCCTATCTCTATTTCATCCGGCCCCGAAAGTTGATCCAATGAGACTGTTCGGTGCATGATACATTGGGCTCCAATAACAGTATTGCGATATATATCACGATTGTAATTTGTATTAAACTTGCCTATCCAATGCTACCCAATGTTGAATGTCCCCCCCTGTTGACACCTATTTTAAAATTTAATTTATCTTTTAGAAAATAATAATAGAGCATTTGGTTGTAGAAGAAAATTTTGAAAAAAAAATTTGAATTCAAAATAAGTCAACGGCCGGATTTTGGAGCCATTTCTTTGTTGAAGAGGTTGAGTGAATATCGCCGGATCTTCAACAATTTCAAGTTTTTCTCTATAAAAAGAGAAGCCGAGGTTTCGGTTTAGCGGGGGCTTCCTTCCGTCAAAAATTGAAAAGTGAAAAGGAGAAAACGGAGGAGAAAGGCTTCGGTTCTTGAAGGAAAAAGAAAACAAAAGAGAGGGTTCGTTTATTTGGGAATAGGAAGTCAAAAGTGGGGTCTGCATTCTTCTCCTTTTGCTGACTTGCTGCAGAGGGAAAAGAGGTCAGAAGGAAAAGAGAGCAGGGGAGAAGACGTGAGAGTGACAGGAGAGAGAGAAAAGGTAAAAAAAAAGGGGAGAAAAAGGTTACTGTTCATCTTCTCCGGAGCCTCCCCCCGTCCGCATCCGCTCAGCTCGTCCGCCGGTCTCCGCCGCTGCCCGAAGCCAGCCGCGACCGCCGTGCCGCCCGACGCCCCGCCGACCCGCGTCGCTCACCGCCGCCCGGCCGCCGCGCGACGGCCGTGCCGCCCGACGCCCCGCCGACCCGCGTCGCTCATCGCCGCCCCGAAGCCGCCCGCGACCGCCGCGCCGCCCGAGTTCCTCTGTTGCGCCGCTACCCAATCCCCGCCGAGCCATTCCCGTTCCGCTCGAGATCCATCCGCGATCGCCCCTTTTTGCACCATTGCGGTTAGCCCGCGACCGAAACGACTCGCTGCTGCCCATTGTACCAAAGCAACGACTCGCTGCTCCCCGATTCATTGTAACGCCGAGTTCCCACGCCGGGTGCCGCACCGTTCCGCCGCTCGCCACCTTTTTTTTTTTTTTTTTTTTTTCCGGAGATCACTTGTTGGTTCCTGTTGCCTTTGAGTTACCGTCCAACGTTTGTTGACTGGTTTTTATCACTTTTGTTACTTGGAGAAACAAGTGTTACTTGGGAGTTTGACGTGGCTGTTCCGATCACGGCTCTCTCCCATCATTCATACTCGGCTAAATTACACCCCCACATCGAGACGTGATTTTTCCTCGGGGTGTTCTCTAATTTCTCTTTGTGCAGGTGCTGTTATTAGTGACAATAAGCCGTACCCTTGACTAGGTAATTCCTACGAGACTCAATTTAGATCAAATATTCGTTTTCATAATTTATGAATTCGACTTGATTTGTTCTAATTTATTTTTATCATTACCCCCCATCAAGAAATTTGCCATATTAAGCCATAATAATCAAAAATATTGAACCGCGAGACGGCGGGTTAGATTTTTGATTATTTCGATTTCTCATGGCAAATTCATGATTTGCTTTGCATCATTGAAACATCATTGATTTACATAGATAAATTTTCAATAGTACATGTATTTTGATGCATCATTGTTATTTGCATATCACATATCATATGTCATATCTAGAATTTAAGTACTTAGGTCCATATGCATTTCATATTTAAAGCTTTGCGTTTCGATTTTTTAGATTCATATAGGATTAGGTTAATTTTCCTTTAAATAAAACAAAAAGAACAAAACAATGTTATTTAGGTTATATAGATTTCATAATGAGCTTTAGTTAGTGGGTCAAGGTTAATGTTTTAATATTCTAGTCGTGCAATTTTTAATAAAAAAGGCCGAAGATTAATATTGCATCATTATTTTCTTGTTAATAAGAATTATTAAGTCATTTGAAAAAGAAAACACAAAAGGCCATTTATTTGGTTAATTAATAGATTAGTTCATAATTAATCTCATTTCATGTCATCATTGTTAGCATAGGCTGCATATATGCATTAAAAAATGAATCATCATAAAAAAATCATAAAAGAGCATACATGTAGAAATACCATGTCATTCATCCCATATCACGTAGCACATGCATATTTAGGATTATATAAATTAGATTGCATACATATAGTGATAATTTTAAGTCATATCATATGAACTGCATCTCGCATGTCATTAAAATAAATTCATGTATATTAAGTTAGATTAAGATTGCATAATAATAAAAATTAGGTGTCATGTCATTTAGAAATCATGTCTAGGGCATGCATTTTTATTAGCATTTTTTTTTATTTGAATGTTATTTTATTGATTGCGCACTCGCATGACCACCATTTGCATGTTAGTAGCTTAGGTTTAAATTAATCAACATTGCCTGCAAAATATTTTTTAAAAATTAAAATAAAAGGTACCGAAAGGGCGTTAGACTAATCTAGCGTAACCATGTCCCCGGACCTATTGAATCTCTGGTTCGCAATAGTAAAGTATTCTCCCATACTTTACTTGGGTTTCTAACCGGCCCTAATTGGTTAGTGGCGGCTCCAAATTGAAATTGCATGTTTAAATGAATTAATTTCTATCAAGTCGCGATTGGTAGGACTTGGGAGGGTCCGTGCCAAGTCTTCGGACTTAGTAATCCATTAACCCTTTCGAATAATTCACCCTTTCAAAAAATTGGGGAAGGTCGCGACAGCTTGGCGACTCCACTGGGGACAGAGTTAAAACTCATAGTGGACATAGGCCTGTTTCTTTTCTTTTTTTTAAAAATATTTTGTTTGGCAGCATGGAAACAAGGTACGCTCCTAACATAAAGTGTTAAATGTTTTTGCAGATGGGAGGTATAAGGGGAGTAGTCTTTGTTAACCATTGTTTTGCAGGTTGGAGTTAAGGATGAATTGTTGAATTTAAACTATAGAAGTGTTGTTTGCAATTAAACTGTTGTGCATGTTTTATTGTCTTTAGCACTACACTATAGCACACACAACCTGTTGCCGGACCTGGGCTGCGATAGGATTCTTAGGATGGTGTTGAGAAGGATACTTCCTCTAAAGCGAGACTCTATATATATAGAGGTTGACTTTCTCTTCCCCGAAAGTTCTTCATGGTGTCGAATGTGTTTGTCCATATTCGCAAGACTGCGTGATTATTGGGTATTCCATTCGACTGAGCCGGAGTTAGGGGGACCTGACACGTTAATGCGAGACTGCAACGGTCAGATCATCCTCTTAGCTCCACTTTGTTAAGCCATCTAGATAGAAATCGAGCCCCACTTTTCATATGTGTGTCTATGTGATTGTCATCTATTTCCAGTGAAAGTAAGTTGTTTAAATTATTCGCAATTTATTTACTTTATTGTAATTTTGTCGGTCCATGACAATTAGGTTTCGTCGTCGGTTTTATTTTATATGCAATGGGGAAAATCGACGTACAATTCATTTCCTCTCCCAAAAAGAGCTCAAAATATGATTGGACCAATTAGATCAAGGCGACCAGGCCTTACATCCAAAGTGGTCCCCGACGGACTAAGAAGCCCACTCAGCAAGCACAAATTGAGCATCTTAAGCGGAAAGTGGAAATGATTGAAGTTGAAAATAAAAAGCTTCGCAAGACATTGGATTCCCGAAAGCATATAAAATAAAATGTTTTGGTTTTTGTTTCCTAGTTCAATGTCTAGGGACCTTGATTTCAATTTTTAATTCAGTATTTTCAATTCTTAGTCTAATATGTAGGGACTTGAATTTCAATTCTTAGTTAGAAAGTTTGATTCAAATTCCAAATAAAATGCGGTGATTAGACCATTGTCATGGGCCATTTTCCTATCTTGTCATCGTTTCTTACATTATCTCTTTTCTCCCTTAGGTAACGACACGGCTCATCCAAGATCACCAATCCGTACTCGTTCTAGGGCAACAATGGCTGATAACACCGAACAAGTGCGTGTTACTGAACAAGCTCGTATCGCCACCCTCGAAACGGAAATGAAGCAAGTCCTGAATGTTCTTGAGCAGCTCTCTAAGCGGATCGATTCTCTCCGAGCAAACACTACCCCACCGGCTCCGCAAGATGAAGTGGTGTTACCACAACATGTTCCCATAGCGATCCGAAAGATAAAGGCAAGAATATATCCACAAGTGGCCCATCAAGCTCTAAGGATGTCTCCAAGGAGAAAATTACTGACACACCTCAAATTGTTGTTGATGAGGAGATACAAGTGATACAGCCGGCTATACCGAAGACTGAGCAAGAAAAACGCTTGGTGAAAATCGAGGAGAAACTTAAGCAGCTACAGGGTTCATTTAGCCAAGACCCAACTGATCTGTCCCATTATGCAAAAATTAAGATGCCAAAGAAGTTTAAAATGCCGGACTTTGAGAAGTATGATGGCACCTCTTGCCCGAAGATCCATCTCGAGACTTATGTGGTTAGGATGACCCAATATGTTGATAACATCCCCTTGATGATTCAACAATTTCAAGCAAGCCTGACAGGACCGGCACTGCAATGGTACATCATGAAGAAGATTAATCTGCTAGAGACTTGGGAGGATTTGACAGATGCCTTCTTCAAACAATATAAGTATAACATTGATGTCACTCCATCTCGAGAAGATTTACTTCGCACCGAGAAGAAGAGGATGGAATCTTTCAAGGCATATGTCACGAGATGGAGGGCTGTAGCCGCTCAAATTACTCCAGAGCCGACAGAAAAGGAGTTAATGGATTTGTTCATGAAGACACTCCCGCCTGAGTATCGAAATCGAATGCTGGGATCGACTGCCGAGTCATTCAATCAGCTAATCCCTGTTGGCGAGCGAATTGAAGTAGCATTGCATGATGGATGGGCGTCTGATCAAACCAGCTCATATGGGAGAGTCTCAACCAAGAAGGATAAGGAACTTGTAGCGGAGGTTAATGCAGCTTATGTGCAACCACCTCGCCCTACCCCGAACACCCATCAGGGAGGAGCACGACCATTCTTTGGCCAGCAGAAAAACTTTTCCAAGCGTCAATTTACGCCACTTCCTAAGCCCGTGTCCAAGATCTTGCCGACCCTTCAGAAGAAAGGATTACTCGCAAAGGAACCCAAGCGATCTAATCCCGAACGTTTCCCCAATTATGATCCGTCCAAGACATGTGCTTATCATATGGGGGAGGTGGGGCATTCGTTGACGATTGCTATACGCTGCGACACAAAATCCAAAATCTTTTGGATGCCGAGGTGGTCTCATTTCGCGATGCACGGCCGAACATCCGAATAACCCACTCCCGACCACCCGTAAGCCGTAAATGCCATTTTCAGTTTGATGCTTTGAGCCCACTATGTTTCAAATGATGCATGAAGAAGCAGAAGTTATGGACACCCTGGGGCAACCAAGTGGCAAATTCGATTACTATGTAAAATATTCGGCTCCTCCCAGCTCCTACTTCGACCCACGGGATATCATCCCAGATGGATGGGGTGGCATAGATGATCCCGCACCTCCAAAGGTTGCTCTGATGACGCACTCGAATGAATGATTGAATTATTCGAAGAGAATTTAGTGTTTGCCATCGACAAAGCTCGAGAGTAGGAAAATTTTAATTATTTGCACACTCCTCTGCGCAGGAGTCTTTATTACTTTCCATATTTGCATATTTGCATTTTCAATTCTAGGATTTCCCTCATTTCAATAATGTAATTTGCTTTTCATCCAATAAAATACATGGAGATTTTCATATTTTAAGGGCATGTTGAAGTACACCAAACTAGCCCCGTAATGAAATCCTACCAAAAAGAAAACGGCAAGGAGCTAATTCTCAAGGTTTGGGCTTCTTCATGTTCCCTTGAAAATTTTTTCAAAATAAAATAATTTTCTAGCATGCATCTAATTTACCTTGTTTGTTTCTTTTAATTATCTGCTTTATGTTTCGAGTGCAGCCTCGCGCACATTTAAGGAATCTCTATGAGCTCTCTTGCAAAGAGGGGCAAGACACGACACTTAACGCTTTGACTTTATGATTTGATAGAGCATTGCCTTTTTATCATTTCGGAATGTTTTCACATGATGTGCAATTCGTCAATTCCACTTGAAATTTATCAAAATGGATAATTCAAAGTGAAAGATGTCGAGTTACTTGAGCATGCTAAATGAGGTGTGAAAGGCAAGCCTAATCACATACACAGTCCCCTGTCTATACATTGTGAGGTGAGTACGGAAACATTTTGTGCTTCAAGATGAAGAGTTTTCTTGCAAGAAGTACGGCATCGAAATGACGAGAGGCGGTTCATTTGTCTATCCCAAACACTACGAGATAATCCATTGCTTAACCCTTTTGAGCCCAAATACTTGAAGAATTTCTTTCAT
Source organism: Eucalyptus brandiana (assembly GCA_014182725.1). Taxonomy (NCBI): domain Eukaryota; kingdom Viridiplantae; phylum Streptophyta; class Magnoliopsida; order Myrtales; family Myrtaceae; genus Eucalyptus; species Eucalyptus brandiana. The sequence continues at coordinate 13,910,786 of CM024675.1, forward strand.
ACTACCCATGTCAAGGACCACCCCACATCGGGGCAAATGGAGGTAAGTTGACATTGAAGGAGAGTAAAATAGATAGAAATTTTCTTGCTCTCACTTGCATCAATCTTCAAGTTGTGCTATTACATTGAATTCATGTGGTAATTTAAGTGCCTTAGGATGACGAAGAGCATTTCTTTCACTACCCTATACACTTATACCATTTGCGTAGCCCACTTGAGCCTATGAATTCATTTCATGTCAAACCTAGTTGGTGATCATCCCCACACTTTGGGGCAAGATGAAAGACAATCATTCGAATAGCATGGTCTAAAATGCTGATGAAAGAAGACTGAGTGAGTCCAAAGAAGATAAGTGCAAAAACTAAGGGGCATGAAAAAGCAAGGTGCCTCGGTAAAAGCAAGGCCAATGCCCGTGAAAAAAAGAGAAAATGACTGATGAATTGGGGGGCATATATAAAAAAAGCGGTGTGCCTGATCGATGCCCATCATCAAAGAAAAATGTTGAGAAAAATCTCCAGTTGAATAATCATTGGCATTAGTGATAAACTCTTAAGCCAATAAAGAAATCTGTCAAGAAGACAATCCGTGGCGAAGAAAACTGGTGGTAATGTCAAGATGATCACCAACTCTTACCCATTACACACATCTTTGAGCCTAATGATCCTTTCGTTTCTCAAACCCAAGAACCAAGCCTATGTTACGTCCCTTACAAAGTCTCTTCATTAGGGCACTTGAATTAACATAGGAATTCATATGTTTGGAGCATTGCTCGAAGAAGTGCGAGCAAGATTATTTCTTTCTTATTTTGCAGGGTTCTTGACTTGTAAACCCGGAGATGATTACAGACTTGTTCTTTCAATAGCCTTGACTCAAAGAGTCCCTTTTGCTAAGCCATTGACCAAACCCACATTACAACTCTTGTCAAAGACCTCTCAGATTGGTAAGGTCGTCCTGCTTGCAAGAAAATTCGAACTCTTGTCGACAAGATGATAATAAGATTGAGTGATATATTCCCGCATCAATGGTCGGGACAAATAACCCCTCCTAAATGAGAGCGAGTGAAAAAGCCTTTTCACACCAAAAGTGTCTCATTTAGCACGTTCAAGAGATTCACACTATAACTGAAAATTGTCCTTGTGATAATTTTTCCAGTAGAAGCTTGATAAAGCCATCATGCATGGACCTTCATTGAATTTTTCCTCAAAGACCAAAAAATTGTCTTTAAAACCCAGGTTTGTTCAGTCATCTTGGTGCTTGATGAGAATTCCAAGTACCCATTTATAAAATGTTTTCAAATGTCTAGTTTAAGTTCCGGATGTTTGAACCTTTAAACACTTGATGTGATTTCCAAGTGCTTGTCTTTTCAAACATCGATGTGATTTCCGGATGTTTAGTAAAATATTTTCAAATGCCTAGTGTGAACTTGAGATATTTGAACCTTTAAATGCTTGATGTGACTTCCAAGTATTTGTCTTTTCGAGCGTCGATGTGATTTCTAGATGTTTAGAATTTTTAAGTACTTGATGCAATTTCCAAGTGCTTGGGATTTGATGAGAGTCCCAAATCCTCCAAAGATTTTTCTTGATTCGCTTTGATTTTGGCGACCGTAGAATGGTACGGGTCCTAAACAACATTTATTGCTCTAACAAAGCGACCGTAGAATGGTACGGGTCCCGGAAAAGCGCTTTCCCCATTCAGCGACCGTAGAATGGTACGAGTCCCGAAAAATCAATTTTCCATCAAGGCGACCATAGAATGGTGCAGGTCCTCGACAATACCTATTCCCTATTTAGGCGACCGTAGAATGGTACGGGTCCTAGAAAGTGAATCCCGTTTAGGCGACCATAGAATGGTATGGGTCCTAGACAAAACCTATTTCCCTATTCAGGCGACCGTAGAATGGTACGGGTCCTGGAAGGTAAATCCCCGTTTAGGCGACCGTAGAATGGTACGGGTTCTAGACACAACCAAACACTTTGTCATACTTGGGCGGCCGTAGAATGGTACGGGTCCTAGGAAAGCGATCTCTTTGTAAAGTTATGTTACTATTTTAGGCGACCGTAGAATGGTACGGGTCCTGGACATGTAACACTTGATCGCCTAGAACTACTCTATCCTTCTTGAAGGTAGATTATTCAGTGCTTGGGATCGATGAGAGTTCCGTTTCTAAAGACTTTGAGCCTTTCAATTATCTGAAGAGATTTCCAGATATTGGTCAGGTCTCATAAGAATCATTTCACACCTAATAATACTTTTCTGAATCTCCAGATAAGTATGACAGGTACTTGTTCTCCTTTGCATTTACATTGCATTATTGCATGACCTTGCATTTCAAAAAGAATTAAATTTATTTGAAGAAAAAAAAAAGGGTCATTTAACATTTGCATATTCATTGCATATCCATTTTGCATTATTAAAATTTAGGTGTCATTTATCTTTAAAGGAAACCTCTACGAGCTTCCCTTCAAAGAGGGGCAGCTGTTGACACCTATTTTAAAATTTAATTTATCTTTTAGAAAATAATAATAGAGCATTTGGTTGTAGAAGAAAATTTTGAAAAAAAAATTTGAATTCAAAATAAGTCAATGGCCGGATTTTGGAGCCATTTCTTTGTTGAAGAGGTTGAGTGAATATCGCCGGATCTTCAACAATTTCAAGTTTTTCTCTATAAAAGAGAAGCCGAGGTTTCGGTTTAGCGGGGGCTTCCTTCCGTCAAAAATTGAAAAGTGAAAAGGAGAAAACGGAGGAGAAGGGCTTCGGTTCTTGAAGGAAAAAGAAAACAAAAGAGAGGGTTCGTTTATTTGGGAATAGGAAGTCAAAAGTGGGGTCTGCATTCTTCTCCTTTTGCTGACTTGCTGCGAGGGAAAAGAGGTCGGAAGGAAAAGAGAGCGGGGAGAAGACGTGAGAGTGACGGGAGAGAGAAAAGGTAAAAAAAAAGGGGAGAAAAAGGTTACTTGTTCATCTTCTCCGGAGCCTCCCCCGTCCGCATCCGCTCGGCTCGTCCGCCGGTCTCCGCCGCCGCCCGGCCAGCCGCGACCGTCGTGCCGCCCGACGCCCCGCCGACCCGCGTCGCTCACCGCTGCCCGAAGCCAGCCGCGACGGCCGTGCCGCCCGACGCCCCGCCGACCCGCGTCGCTCATCGCCGCCCCGGCCGGCCGCGACCGCCGCGCCGCCCGAGTTCCTCTGTTGCAGCCGCTACCCAATCCCCGCCGGAGCCATTCCTATTCCGCTCGAGATCCATCCGCGATCGCCCCCCTTTTTGCACCATTGCGGTTAGCCCGCGACCGAGAACGACTTCGCTGCTGCCCATTGTACCAGCAACGACTCGCTGCTCCCCCGATTCATTGTAACGCCGAGTTCCCACGCCGGGTGCCGCCCCGTTCCACCGCTCGCCACCTTTTTTTTTTTTTGGAGATCACTTGTTGGTTCCTGTTGCCTTTGAGTTACCGTCCAACGTTATGTCAACTCGTCGGTTTTGTTGACTGGTTTTTATCACTTTTGTTCTTGGAGAAACAAGTGTTACTTGGGAGTTTGACGTGGCTGTTCCGATCTTGGCTCTCTCCCATCATTCATACTCGGCTAAATTACACCCCCACATCGAGACGTGATTTTTCCTCGGGGTGTTCTCTAATTTCTCTTTGTGCGGTGCTGTTATTAGTGACAAGAAGCCGTACCCTTGACTAGGTAATTCCTACAGACTCAATTTAGATCAAATATTCGTTTTCATAATTTATGAATTCGACTTGATTTGTTCTAATTTATTTTTATCATTACCCCCCATCAAGAAATTTGCCATATTAAGCCATAATAATCAAAAATATTGAACCGCGAGACGGCGGGTTAGATTTTTGATTATTTCGATTTCTCATGGCAAATTCATGATTTGCTTTGCATCATTGAAACATCATTGATTTACATAGATAAATTTTCAATAGTACATGTATTTTGATGCATCATTGTTATTTGCATATCACATATCATATGTCATATCTAGAATTTAAGTACTTAGGTCCATATGCATTTCATATTTAAAGCTTTGCGTTTCGATTTTTTAGATTCATATAGGATTAGGTTAATTTTCCTTTAAATAAAACAAAAAGAACAAAACAATGTTATTTAGGTTATATAGATTTCATAATGAGCTTTAGTTAGTGGGTCAAGGTTAATGTTTTAATATTCTAGTCGTGCAATTTTTAATAAAAAGGCCGAAGATTAATATTGCATCATTATTTTCTTGTTAATAAGAATTATTAAGTCATTTGAAAAAGAAAACACAAAAGGCCATTTATTTGGTTAATTAATAGATTAGTTCATAATTAATCTCATTTCATGTCATCATTGTTAGCATAGGCTGCATATATGCATTAAAAAATGAATCATCATAAAAAAATCATAAAAGAGCATACATGTAGAAATACCATGTCATTCATCCCATATCACGTAGCACATGCATATTTAGGATTATATAAATTAGATTGCATACATATAGTGATAATTTTAAGTCATATCATATGAACTGCATCTCGCATGTCATTAAAATAAATTCATGTATATTAAGTTAGATTAAGATTGCATAATAATAAAAATTAGGTGTCATGTCATTTAGAAATCATGTCTAGGGCATGCATTTTTATTAGCATTTTTTTTATTTGAATGTTATTTTATTGATTGCGCACTCGCATGACCACCATTTGCATGTTAGTAGCTTAGGTTTAAATTAATCAACATTGCCTGCAAAATATTTTTTAAAAATTAAAATAAAAGGTACCGAAAGGGCGTTAGACTAATCTAGCGTAACCATGTCCCCGGACCTATTGAATCTCTGTTCGCAATAGTAAAGTATTCTCCCATACTTTACTTGGGTTTCTAACCGGCCCTAATTGGTTAGTGGCGGCTCCAAATTGAAATTGCATGTTTAAATGAATTAATTTCTATCAAGTCGCGATTGGTAGGACTTGGGAGGGTCCGTGCCAAGTCTTCGGACTTAGTAATCCATTAACCCTTTCGAATAATTCACCCTTTCAAAAAATTGGGGAAGGTCGCGACACCCCCCCCCCTTTTTAGTTGAACTTATTCATTGATAATAATCTTCTTAAACATATACATCGATCTCATTCCTTTCACAATTGTATAATCAAATGTTCACGCATCAAATCCTAGCACAATGAACTCATGAAAATATAATGGTCGAAGTAAGACAAGGGGTCTATAAACTACGGTAAATACACTTCACTTGACCAAGTGCAAAAGCTTATGCTCAATCATATTTTTTTCTTTTAGTGAAAACGTAATTTTTTGACAAGTATGTATGTCCATAATCTTGCATTAGATGGATGCGTTAATCATGTAAGCCCCAAAACAGCAACTTGATGTAACACTTTGATGTATAGCAGATTAACGTGCAGTATATGATAGAATTTCCGGTTTTTTTCTCTTACAAAGTTATACTCCAACTTTTACGTCTGGTAATTACGCTTGTCTAATAGAAAGATTTGTACATCGATCTTAATGCTTCTCAGGATCCTTCGCGCATATTCTGTTAATTACACGATCAGGATAATGACCACGTACTACCGACTTTGTAAATAGTCCAAGTAGGATCCGATGAATCCGCCTCATTGTGAGTACTCAAGTCCAACTTAAATTCCTATGTTCAGTGATAAAAACATGGTCTTGGACACAGCCATCAATAGAAAAGCCGTGATGTTACCTCTTTCTTGTCTGTTTCTTGTTTCTTCTTCTTCTGTTGCATGATCAGAGACACAAAATGCAGAACAAATCATCCAAATTTACGCCAGATAGTATATAACTATATGCGAGAGATGGGTTTATATCCGGATGTTTAATATTGCACAAAGTGCGGGGAACTTTTCCGTTCATTGAATAATCCGGACAAGCCTTGCGGATAGATACACATACTGGACAAATACAACACACGTGTATTTACTGACTCACATGTATATGTTTTGTCGTCAAAAGCTGTTTAATTTTACAATTTAAAGTTTACTTGTGTGAGAAAGATTATTGATACGATTGATAGGGGAAACAGCGAAAATGGGTAGGGAGGAAAATGAGGCCAAATTTTTTTGTGACACACGTGTTGTCGGCGAAAGTCGTGCAAATGCCCGAAAAGCGTGTTGGTATAAGTTTCTTTGCCGACAGATAATCCATCGGTCTTTGAGACCATCCCCGAGGTTGGCCTGTTGGATGCAAATTGCGTAACCCCAAGATCTCCATAACTAGAACAAAAACATACATAATTGAGTAGAAAGATTAACGCATCTGTTTTTGGATCCATTGTTCTTGAAGCGGAAGCGGAAACACAATATTCCATGCGCAAGTCATTCTCCTCTATTACCCTCCATATCACTGGCTCAATGAGGCGGCCCCCCTCACGTGTATCGTTAGGTAAATGCCCCTTAGGTGAGGATACATGTGAGAATTAAGGTCAGAGGAGAGACTTGAGCACTATTTATAGAGTTTTCAGCCAGTCCCCCTCATTACGGGCCAGGCTCAACTCGGCTCACACTAGCTAGCCCATATTAGACTAATTAAGAAACCTTCTATCTCACCTTAGACCAACCATGTTTTACGGTAACCGTAAAAACAGTAAATTACAATATCAATTAATTTAGTCCACATTAGGAAAAACTCTTACATTCTCCCACTTGGACTATATTAATTGAAATCGTACCATATGTGCACACATTTGGTCCAGAGATAATTCTTAATAGTCAATCATATCCCATAAAATCTTAAACACCGAATCATGGCGGTAATTGCATGTATACACACAGAGCCTTCCATGGTCACGAATATTCTCAACTTTATTGATATGGATTCAATATGGTAGTGTGTCAAATGGATAACATCTCTCATAGAGAGATCCTATTTGTCAGTCACCATTTTCTTACCTTAGGTGTCACAAAAAACTTGTGCCACTAGAGAATGCTTTATGATTCCAATGAACCCACATATGTCTTGTCCTTATGGTTAACATTTCTTTATGTATCACAAGACATATGCACAAGGCTAATAACCGGATGCCCGGATGCCCCTAGCCTTCACTCAAGGTTTATACAATCCCTTGAGACTTTATCAATATGTATTCAACATAATAACAATACATTCAAAAATATTTTATTGAATGCAAAAGTTGATACATATCAAACCGTTACAAAGTGTAACGAACATAGATGAAACCTTTATCAAAGTAAAACCAAAATAGCTCCCACTAAACAACAGCATTTCATGATGCTCCTAGGCCCATGTTAACGATATGTTACTCAAATACATATGGGCGTAAGCCTTTAGTTAGTGGATCTGCAACCACATCATCTGTGAAAATATGTTATATTATAAGTCACCTTTCTGTACCGTTTCTTTATGGTCAAAAATATTTGACTACCATATATTTAGACCCATTGAGACCGCTATAGTAAATAAATAATACTACAAATTTGTTATCTCAATACAACCGTATAGATCTATCCATAAAGTTAAAACGATCAACTCCTTCATGAGGTTTTAGAGCCTAAAAGCCCAAGTAACAGCATAAAAGAATGTTACTAACACTGCTTACATAGTAGAAGATGACATAGAACTTTATTTACTGCACTTACTTTTGTTAACATAAATATGTATTCTGTTATTGATTGCATGTCATCCTAACAACCAGCAAAGTTAACATATGAATACCTTACTCACTGTAAGAATTAAACATGTTTGTAAATTAGTATATAATCTCTTGTCTTCTTTAAGTACATTAAAACCTTCTTGACAGCAACCCAGTAATCATGTACTGGATTTGACTGATATCTGCCTAGAAGTCCCGTCACAAAGACAACATTTAGTCTAGTGCAAATTCGAGCATACATTATACTTTTAAGTGCACTCACACAAGGTACTCCATTTAATTAGATTTTCTCAATATCTAAATAAGGACAATGTGATAGATTTAGTCCATCACCCTTAACAACAGGAGCAATTCCTGGCATGCAATAATATATATTGAATATTTCCAATATACAATCAGCAAATGTCCTCCGAGAAAATCTAATATAATATGGCAAAAACAATCTTTACAAACCTCAGTACAAAGGATATAAGATATCTCAAGATCACAACTTGTAAACAAAATATTATGTACATAAAGTATGAGAAAAAATAAATTTCCTCCCACTAACCTTGCAGTATATTGAATTACTTTGTTCCCAATTGAACAAAATAACAACACTATGAAACTTTAATAATATTGTCTGGAAATTTGCTTAAGACTATAAATAAGACTTTTCAGTCTACACACAAGTTTACTCGAAACATTTATTGCAAAGTTCTCCGATTGCACAATATAAATTTTGTATCTATTTGGCGTAACTCCATATATAAATAAATAAATAAATAAATAAACTATTAATGCCGCATTTACTCCGAAAGAATCTTTTAAAGAAATAGTAGTTATTTCTTCACTATAAACAATCCACCCCTCTTTCGAGTGAAAACTTTAGTTACTAAGGCCCCGCATGGAAACATTTATGTTCCATTTACATTCCCGGAACGAGAAACAAAAAAAAAAAATTGTTTCTGTTCCGGGAACAGGTTTTGAACAAAAGAACACGTTTGGTAACGTTTGGTCCGGAATAAAAAATGAACGAAACATGTTTGGTAAATTTTATTCTTTTTTTATTTCTTTTAATTTTTAAAACATTTTTATTATATTTTTTATTTTTTCCTCTTTTTATTTTTTTTTTTTTTTTTCCACCGGCCTCCGGCGACCGGCCGACGGGGCCGGGCAGCCGGCCTCGCACACCACGGCGAGGCTCGCCGGCCCTCGGCGAGGCCGAGCCTCGCCGTGGTTGGCCGAGGCTCGGCCTCGCCTTGGCCGGGCGAGCCCGAGCTCGCCCGGATCCGGCGAGGCCGAGCGTCGCCCGGCCCGGCGAGGCTTGGCCTCGCCGGATCTGGCGAGGCCGAGCCTCGACAGGCCGGTCGCCGGCCATGGCCGAGGCCGGCGACCGGCGAAAGAAAAAAAGAAAAAAAAAAGAAGAGAAGAAGAAGAAGAGAGAGAGAGAGAAACGTTTCTTTCATTTGTGTTTCGGAACAAGAAACACAAATTTGTTGTTTCTTTTTTTCTGTTCCAATTCCGTTCGAAAACAAAAAAACAAAAAAGGAACAAAACGCAACCAAACGCGTTTGTTCCTTTTTTGTTCCCGGCACACTTTCCGTACGTGTGTGCCGAACACTTTTTGGGAGTGTTACCATGCACACCCTAATTTGGCTTTTAATTCCACAATCTTTCTTTGAAATTCTTTTAGTTTTGTACACCAATTTGCAACTAATAAACTTGTGATCTTTAGATAAGTCAGTAAGTTTCCAAACATATTTCATAGATTGTATATCGCCTTTTATGGCATCTAATCACATACTTGATTGAGGATAAGAAACAACATTTATTTATGTCGCTAAATCAACCATGTAGTGGATATTATAGTCATGCTCTCACAAATAGACTATATAGTCTAATGGAATAACTGATCATCTTTCCCTAACAAATCTCCTTAATAAAATTACCACAACTTCATTCTGCACTTGAGAGATTTAAGAAATTTTATTATAAACTATATCAAGAATAGTACCTTGAACCTCAACAAGTTTAGTCTATGGTACAGGAGATTCCATAATTATTTGTATAGGTAAAAACAAAAACATAGTAACATCTATCATACTATTATCTTTAATAGTCTGAGAGCAGCTATCCTCTACAATTATGTCAATCTTTAGAAACTTTAGAGTATGTGATTCCATAATTTTCGTACCTTCTTTAGGGTTGTAAAATCAATACCCCTTTAACAATCTAGATAAGATACAAAATAATTTCGAGTGAATCTTTTGTCAGGATTTTCAGGCATAGTAATTAAATTACCACCCAAGAATCTACCAAGTATTTGACAAATGACTCTTTAAGCTATTTCGCATTGTCATATTTGCCAAAATATTCACGGCCACTGTTAAGCCTGACAACCTTTTAAGACCTTTATCTCGGTAATTTTCCTTAAATAAAAAACTTTTGGAAACAACCTTTTAATCATATACGAGATGTATATGTCATTAGGACTTAAACACAATCTTTGTAGATGTGTCCTAATTTCAATATCATACAAGACATAATTTCAAGCAACTAAGGCTTCCATCATCTTATAGCAGTGCAGTCCGTAGGCAAACCTCTTTTCAAGTGTTCCAGAATGGAACGCTTCATGGACAGTAAGCAAACTCAATTGCTCTTTTCACAAGCAACAAATCATATGTCCACAACTTAAAATTTGAAGCAGTAAAAACCTCAATAATATTGAAGTTATTAATTACAGAAAAGGTGACTGAAAAAACAAGCAATGTATATAATTAGCATCATGTGAGTACCATGTAACTTGAAGTACAAGTACACATCCAGAGAGTTACACGCATAATCATATAATCACCTTTGGGCAGAATACATGACATGCAGTTGTATACTCCCCACATGATAGCGGTTATGAGAATATATTCCAATTTTTCGTGAATTCATCACCTTTGGGCATATGAATCACTAGAATCAGTCACTCCTCCACCACATTATCATGTATCCCTTCATGAACTAATACACAATCACCTCCTTTGGGAGTATGACTACGTATTAGACCAGGAGACATCACAATCATCATACGAGACCGAAATTTCTCAAACTCAATCAAGCGTGCCACTTTGGCGGTCACTACTCAATTGAATCATTGAAATTCTCTCATACTAGGGATATAAATCTTACTCCTCACATACATTATATACATGTGATTTTAACTTTAGTGATAGGGGCAGCATATCACCAAAATCACATATCATGCTAATTACATTGCTTTATTAATTAATAAAAGTAATCATACATATATATGTAAATATATATACAGTGAACCTGAAAGACAGATTCCAATGAGATCACTGATTACAGTAACATAAGAGAATTCTCATAGAAGTAAGCATCTTGACAAGAGAATTCTCATAGAAGCAAGCATCTTGTGCACCCCGATTACTGAAACAACATTAAAAGAATGCCGATCCAAAGGATCCCTCACAAGTTAACATCAATAGCAATACAGGGTACTCCAGATTGATAAGCTTGATAACTAATCAACTATTGCTCATGAGTTTCATACGGCAAAACATGACTCCAAGGCCAACAACTGATTTATTAACAATTTTAGGTAACAAATATCATTATTTCAACCAGTGGCCTATAAATTGAGTCAAACCACAGAACTAAATATCTAAACTATAACAGTAGATACTATTGTCCTACATAAATATTGTCATACTCCTTAACCATAAAAATATTTAACTTGATAAACATTAACAAGTGACCAAATGAGTTCATGTACAATATGCAGTAACTTAATCGACATGCATTACCCACATACAGCAGATATGTTAATCAGTACAATCAGTTTGGTCACGAGTTCTTAAGACGTTCATCATTAAAAGATTACTAGCGTGTCAAGGAGTATGCTTGAGCAACAAAAGTTTCATAAACTTTACTGTTTCTCATCAACTCAATACATAGCTCAATTACTATTCCATAATGGTTGTATCTCATTAAGCCAATTTCAGTTCACAATAAAGTTTGATTTTTATTGATGAATCACACATTTATAATGTTTATGTGATAACATACCTGTAACCCAACACTTATATTTCCAAAATCACAAAAAATATAAGAAAAATATGCAAAAATACACTAAAAATACACGTATTTAGGGTTCCGTATGTATTTTCACATCCATAAAACAATCAAACATATAAAATAAATATATCACGAAATAGGAAATCACCATATGAGTCCAACGCCGCCAGCCACGCGCCGAACGGAGCCTCCACGCGCTCACATGCGCCGCCTGAGTGCGCGGCGCGTGGAGCTCACACGCGGCGCGCGTTCGACGCCCAGGCGGCGCGTGGCCGCGCATGGGGGCACATGCGGCCTCCTCCGGCGATGCGCCGCCAATCGTCTTGCTCGTCTCGTCGAGCCCAGTCCGAATTTGTGATTTAATTTAATTTTTATTGAACAAAAAGTCTCGAAAATCACAAATTAGGGCAAGATCCATACTAATTAGAGCTAATCCGTACAAATTAGGGCAAAAACTTTATGCGTTCAAGTTCTAGGGTTATGGTTGCTCTGATACCACATGTTGGATGCAAATTGCGTAACCCCAAGATCTCCATAACTAGAACAAAAACATGCATAATTGAATAGAAAGATTAACGCACCTATTTTTGGATCCATTGTTCTTGAAGCGGAAGCGGAAACACAATGTTTCACACGCAAGTCCTTCTCCTCTATTACCCTCCATATCACTGGCTCAATGAGGCGGCCCCCCTCACATGTAGCGTTAGGTAAACGCCCCTTAGGTGATGATACATGTGAGAATTATGGTTAGATGAGAGACTTGAGCACTATTTATAGAGTTTCCAGCCAGTCCCCCTCATTACGGGCCAAGCTCAACTTGGGCCACACTAGCCAGCCCATATTAGACTAATTAAGAAACCTTCTATCTCACCTTAGACCAACCATGTTTTACGGTAACCGTAAAAATAGTAAATTACAATATTAATTAATTTAGTCCACGTTAGGAAAAACTCTTACATGGCCTACTGGTGTAAGGGCTTACTTCGAAGTGATTTAGGCCTTCTCTGGTCATCACGTATTTGAATCACTCACTCGCTTCTTGGTATTTGGATGCCTTAATTTGTCCACATGTAAGTCCGTCTTTCATGACAAGACCTTTTAACAAACTTTCGGTTGGTGCGAAGTAAACATAGACCCTAGTGTGCTACACCGGCGCTTTTTTGGATCTTTATCAATGTCTTTTGTGCGTAGATAAAAAGGCTGATTTTACGAAAAAATAAGAGAGGAAATAGATTAAAGTCACTAATTGTTTCCCCCCAACACTTTTTTCTTTTGTCAGAAGAATGAATTTTATTCAAGATGCAACTACTCACACAAAAAGGGCTCTTAAAGGAGTATTATGTAAATCCCAAAAAGTAAGGAGGTTGAGTAAGCCAATTCGGGTATAGTGACTTTTGTCTACGAATTTTAGCAATTCGATTCGCGACCTGAATAATAGACTAAGGGGACTCTTTAGAACCACCTGGACAAGCCGTGGGCCTCAACAAGAAGAGCTTGTACTTCCCCTAAAACTTAACTAGTTTCGAAAAGTCGTGCAAATAGGCATATTACTTTACACTCTTCCTGTTTTGTAAGCCGGTCCTTTACACTCCCAAGACTTGACTAATTATGGCCCAATGTCAAGGTTAATGAGTTTGAAAGGGAGTGCTAGGATTTGAACTCTTCACCTGTGCTCTGGTATCATTTTAATTGTTATTCCCTAAAATTTTAGTAGGAAACAAAATAATAGATTAGCATGAAATTTAACGTTTATAAGTTCTAACAAAAATCACTTCATATAACAGTGTAAATGATTTATCAATTATTCCAGGCCATCGCCTTATTTTCATCGGAGAATCGTGTACAGCTACATTATTGACGATTAGAAATCTCGGTGCATCTCATGCAAACAACTCCCTCTGTTCAACTTATGACACACGTCAGATTGCCATCAGATTATTTAGACTAGCGAAAAGTTCTAATTGTCGTTGAAGTGGTATGGCTCGATCCGAAGCCGACAATCCTCGAGTTGAACCTGATACCCGAAGCTCCAATAACACAATTTGCCAAGTATTTCCTCACATACTTGTAAGCAGTAAATGCATTCGGACTGTGAAAGCTGAGCATTGCATGCAGCATGGCCATAGCAAACCTCCGAAAACTGCGTATTTGTGTCATAGTAGTCGTAGCCCCTCGTGGTGGTGTGTTCTGCTAAATCCTGGAGAAGACCAGCTCGACAATAATGGAAAGGAAGGGACGGGCCAAACTTGACCCCATTGCAGTCTCTATCGACGATGTCTATGTTTGGTTCTCCACTCACGGAGTCATAAACATAAGAAAGCCCAATTACCATAACGATTGTGAATCTCCAGAAAACACCAATATGACTCATCTTCAATGAGTTTGCGTCTGGAAACCAAGTGCGATGACATGAATGTTAGCAAACGCTCCAGGGTTTATATAATGTTTTGCACTTGTTTTGCACTTGTTTTTTGAAATAAGAGTCCGTTCCAACGTTCGGCTTACGTGCAGAATAATTGATTCTCATTTGGTAGATTCCTTGTAATTAGCACACGAAGAAGTTAAACGTGACGGCAGATGTGATATTCTACAATAGATGAACGGTATTACTGTATTATTTCAGAAATATGCTGCTAAGCTTCGCCAAAACGCAAGAGCCTTACAATTTTCTAGAGTCGGCCATCTCTGGAGATGAGAACCAGCTGATATGTTGAGTGATGCAAAACAAGGTATTTAGACACACCCGTCAACAAAAACGCCATTATGTTACTCCTTCTTGTCTTATTCTTCCGTTGTTGCATCATCAGTGACACAAAATGCAGAACGACATATCCTAATTTTGGGTTCCTTGGAAGACCATAGGAACGAACGATACCTTAGCACAGCCCTTCAACAAAAACGTCGTGATTTTACTCTTTCTTGACGGTTTCTTCTTTTGTTGCATCATCAGTGACACGATGCAGAACAATATATCCAAATTTTGTCCGAATTTATCACGGATTGTATAGCTTTATGCGAGAGATGGGTTCGTTTGTGGATGTTTATTAATTCACAAAGTGCAAGGGAGGTTTTTCATTAAATGATATTGACAAACCTTGGAGTTATATATACACATATTGTACAAATATAACTCACACATTTGTCAACTCACATATATTTACTAACAAGTCACAGAAAAGTTGTCTAATTTTACCCTTTAAAGTTTAGTTGAGAAAGATTATTTAATGATTGATAGGGGAAATAGGAAGAATGCGTAAGGAGGACGCCAAATTGTTAGCGACACATATGTTGTCCGTACATGTCGTATAAATGGCAGAAAAACTTGTCAAGAGCCGATAGATAAACTATCGGTAGAGAAGATCATAAATTGTTTTCTTGAGACCATCGCCATAGTTGGCTTAGTGGTGGAGGGTTTACCCTCAATTGATCTGAAATGCCGATGGTCACATGTTCGAATCTCTTAGTCACTCTCTTGATCTCAAGAGGCCTTGGCTCATGACAGGACCTTTTAACACACTTATCATTACAAAGTAAAGGTCCGTTGGCATAGAGCCTAGTGTGCTGCACCGACGCTTTTTAGGATCTTTACCAAGGCCTTTTGTGCATTAGTGAAATGGTTAATTTTATGAAAATATAAGGGAGCAAAAAGAATTACATGTCACCACCAGTTGCGGTGGCCCAGTTGGATAAAACTCCCATGATCCTTTGCGAGGAGGAGAGAAGTTCGAATCCCGCTGGCCGCCCGGGATCTTAAGTGCGACGTCGAGGTGGTGGGTCATCCGCTAGCGTCGCCCCAGGGTTTACCCACCGGCTGTCGGCTTACGGGTTCCCTGGGTCATAAAAATTAAAAAAAAAAAGAATTACATGTCCAACGTTAGATTAACTGTTTTCTCCCAAAATTTAAATCGGTACCACCAGGTCAATAAAGTATAGATAACATATTATTTAACACTCTTTCTAGCGTGTAAGCATGTTAACCTTCGCAAGACTCGATTCTTATATTCTTGTGAGCAAATTATGAACCCTATATCATGGTTGATGAGTTTGAGAGAGCGCATTAGGATGTGAACTCTTACCCTATACAATGATATCATATTAGGTTAACCGTTTCTCTTAAAAATATGAGTCAAGTAAGAGAGTTGCTTTTGCCGGTTCCATTTTTCATGCTCGCATATATGAGAGAAATTCTTGTGGGAAAACCTTTTCTACTTTTAACTTTAGCAAGGCACCTTCCTTAAAGCAAGAACCATCCGAACTTTAGCATTCAAGTCAAAGAAATCTTCAAATAGCGAGCCTGGGGCATCGATTTTTTCTTCATCTCCCAAAGAATCCGACAAGAAGAGAAATATGGGCAGGTCCGGTCGAAAACCAATCCTCCGACTTCTCTGGCTTTGAGACAATAGTCAAGATTCTCGAGCGAGATGGGGACTTTCGGATATGCCTTTCCCCACTTCAAATTCAGTAAAGAAACTCTGGATTTGTAACTTTTCAAGCCCAGCAAGAAAATGCTCCTCACAGCTATCGCGCTGCTCAAGGAGTTGCTTGTTAGGTCACCGAGAAAATTATCTAAAAAGTCATAAGCCTATTATATTTTTGCTAATTCAATTATAAACATTTTAATTATGTTACTTGAGTCTTTTCTAAACTTTTTCACATTTTACCAATTGAATTCATTCGACCAATTTCGGCATAAATCGTTAACATAGACACCGACTATTCTATGTGGCACAATTAGCGCTAACGTTGATAATTTTTAATGATATTTTAATATTTTTTCAAATTTTTTATGATTTTTCTTCTCTTTGTTTTATTTTACAATTCCAATGTGTTCTCGCCGGCCACGAACAAGGGCGACAGGCTCACCGAGATCCAAGTGAGGGCCAAAACCCTTGCTCGTTGGTTGACGAGGGTGATGACACCCTCACTAGCCATAGTTGAATTGCCAACAAGGTGCCTAATGCCCTCTCCTGGATCTTGGCAAGGGCGTTGTGGCCCTCATTTGCCACAAGCGAGGGCATTGTCGCGGTGAGGTCCCTTGCCGACCATCATTGGCCAAAGTTGTAAAAATAGATATATTGAAATAATAATAATAATAATAATAATAATAATAATAATAAATTTTGAAAAAATATTCAAATATTATTAAAATTGTCCACATCAGCCATGAACAACTAGTTTCTATGTCTGCGATTTCTAGTTAAAATTAGTTAGATTGACTTAATTGTTAAAATATGAAAATATTTAAAACTAATTTGGTAAAAGTGTAATAAATTTAATACTTCTTAAACAATTTTCCCTTGGGTCACTTCATCAATCCATAAAACTGTATACGTAAGATTATGCTGAACTTTTATGGATTTTTTTTATATAAAAAATCTTAAACCCAATCAAGTATTCCATAACACGGCCTGATTTTCCATCGGAGAATCGTGTACAGATACATCATTTATGACTAAAGATCTCGGCGCATCTCAATACCTATAATTCTCTCTGTTCAATTTATACGCACACCGAGCCACTATAAAAGTGAAGGCCAGTGGAAAGTTCTACTTTTCGTGGAAGGAGTATTTCTAGATCCGAAGCTCGAAGCTGACGATCCTCGAGTTGAACCTAATACCCGATGCTCCAATGACGCATTTTCTCAAGTGTCTCCTTTCATAAAACTAAGCAGTGACTGCAGTCGGACTGTGTAGGGGTAGCTCTGCGTACTACATTGTCATAACAAAGCCCTAGAAACCCCGGAGACCAGCCCAACAATCATTGAAGAGAAAGGGCGAAAGTTTTGCCCATTGCGGATGCTATATCCAACGTCCGTGCTTGCGTCTCCTCTCACGGCATCGCAAACATGCGAAAGCTCGACTGCTGCGACAAGTGCGAACCTCAGGAAAAACAGCAAATACGGCTCATCATCTATTAGTTTCAGTCACGAAACCAAGTATAGTTGCATGAATGTTAAGCTAACGCTTTAGGGCTTATACACTGCTCTATGCCTGTCATTTGGAATCAGACCTTGTTCCAACCATTTGGCTTTGGTGCACGATTAGAGATTCTTGTTAAAATAAATAAATAATAAATCTTTGATAGAATAATTATATAATATACTACGCCTTCATCTAAAAATTAAACTTTTTAGACGGTGTTCCACGAAATTTCACATGATATTAAAGATAGAAATCTTGAGTTCGAATCTTTTCAGCCTCATTTGCCTCCCCAGCCAAAAGACCAAACTAAATATGTGGAAGAAGTGTTAGAATGAATAATAAACTACACATTCACCTAAAAATTTAAACTTTTAGAACAGTTGACAATAGTCCCACTAACAAATCCCCAATAATTCTGCAAAAAAATATAACCAAATTCATTTTGATGTGGAGGGGTTGTTGGTGTTGTCATTGGCATTGTCATCTTTATCATTGTTGCCAAAACCATCAAAGGGCACTCGAATCAGCCCATAGCACTGCAGCTGTAGCAAGTCTCATCAATCTTCCTAGTACATTGCCGAAAGACGTTCTCAAGAACAAATATTTTCTTTCCAACATCTTCCTTCAAGCTCTGCATGTGACTCTATAGCTCTATTTGGAGTGACTTCATATCATCCTTTAAAACAACCTGATTTTCCCTTACCTCCTTCAACAAACTTAAAAGATTAGGAGCATCGATATCAGTAGTCCCAATCTCAGTGACATGAATCTTATATTTCTTCTTATCTCAAGACTCAACCTGAGTTTGAGCATCCTCATGAATATCAACTTCATCAATCTTTAATCTCGGATCTGTACTATCTACAAATGATTTAGTAATTTCTACCAATATTTATTTTGGAGGTACTGGATTGATAGGGTCTACAATGTTATCTTCAATATCCATTTCATCACCACCTGCAGATTCCCCTTCATTTAGCAAATCTTCCCAAAGCTCATCTAGCTTTTCTTTTTCAAATCTCTCCATTATCAGTGTGCGTTCTATTTTGAATATAAGGAAATTTCGGGGTCTGGGATCGATCCTTTCTATTTTCTTCTTGTCTTTGAATCTCATGTTCAACTTTAACATCTTTAGCCTACTTTTCTTCTTCAACCTTTCTTTCAGCATCAACCTTTCTACCTCAGCTAGCCTTTCTTCCGATCCGGTTCCGGTCCGGTTCTGCCTTTATGTCCGCGTCAACTATCCTTTCTTCTTCCGCTAACTTTGTTGCTTCCTTTTTCATCTCTTCAATTGTCTTCTCCTCTTCTTTACTTTGTCTTTCCTTTTCAACACTGTACTTCTCAGTCACAATAGATTTTTCACCAATCTATTCACATTCCTTAGTAGGTTCACTTCCAATCCTCTTCAAGGATTTAATCCTTTGTTTCTTCTTTGGAGGAGGTGCAGACTCACCTAAAGTGGGGCTAGGAGAATAATTTGAGCCTTTCCACTCTCTGAATATTCTGCTCAATACTTCTTTGTTCTTAAGTGTCATTACCATAAGTATTCTTGCAAACTCATCATCTTTGTTTCTAACCTTCACAAGCTTATTATTTGCATCTGTCTAACCTTCCTTAGATGGTTTGTAATGCATGTCCAGAATCATACTTTCCCCAACAGACAACTCAGGAATTGACTTTTCCCGCAACCCCTTGGGAAGTTCAACATTGAAATGCTTAAAGATCTTTGGGATCCATGAATCATAAGGCGATTTCCCTTGACTTTTACTTACCGTCCTGTAAATATGGAAGAAGATGGTGTGTGGCAAAGAGAAAGCAATCATGTTCTTTATTACCTAGAGAAGTTTAGCCTCATATTTAGAAATGTTAGTTTTGGAGGTGACTTCAGGTCTAAGACAATTTGTGAAAATTATTAGGGGTGATCGAGTCCAGGGTGGGTAGGGTCTAGACCTAGACCCTGTACCCAACCTTATTATAACCGGTTCCTCTTTTTTGGATCCTATACCCGACCATGTTTGTATTGGACCCTATACCCGACCCACCCTATTTTTCCGATCCAGTTCTAGGGTCAACCCTGTTTCCACTTGCAATCTCCCGATATCCTATACAACTTCAAATTTTATATTAATATGCAAGAAAATAACGTAATCCTCCTAATTTGTATTGAAACATTAAGCACTTGTAATAAATAAATACATGAACTTTTTGACTAAACGAAAAATTAAGGATCCACAAGGCTAATTATAATAATTAAAATAATAAGGCAAATAATTAGTAACAAACATAAGTCTAATATTAGTCTTATTCCCACAACTACTACATGAAATTATTCAATAATGCAAGTATAACTCCTCCTACAAAAGAGAAATTAGGCGAGCTAATCCATGTGATATACAAAAATTTGGCAGCGACGAACACCATCCGTCCATCGAACGATGCGAGAGGGAGCCGGTGAGGGAGGGAAGCAAGTGAGGAAGAGAAATGACAAAGGAAGGTGCCGTGCGTGTTTGAAAGAGCCAAGAGGAAAAACACCGCGTGATTGCGGGAGTAAGAATAGAAATCAGGGGAAAAAAAGGGTTTTTGATCTCTACTTACAAAATCGGTCTGGGAACCGATTCCAAAGTTGGTCTAGGAACCAGTTTCCAGGTGGGTAATCACTTGGAACTTGTTCCTAGACTGGTTTAAACCAATTCTGAATTTTGGGAACCAGTTCCCGGACTAGTTCAACGGGAACCGGTTCCCAACCCTATTTTCCGGGTGGTCGGTTTGAGAACTGGGTATACCCAATTCGGTTGCACACCCCTAAAAATTATAGGCATGACAATGTATCTAAGAGGAAAACTACTATGTGGAACATGAGATTTAAGTTCTCTAGTGAAGTTAGAATCTACATTGAGATCTTTATAGACGTCTTTAATAGTAGGAAAAATACGAGTACGCTGAGAAAGCTTTGCACCAACAACAATTTAAACTTTTTTCTCAACTCTTTCACAAATCATGAAAAGGCACCCAAATTCAAGAGTATTTCTCGAAAACATACTACGGCATCTATGGATCACTGAGAAACTCAACAATGGCTTTTAGGGCAGCCAAAAAAGCAACTCACATCCACATTTCTTACGAGCCTGAATAAGATATTGAGAGTTAAGGTACTCCATTGATCCGTTGACCAAGGAAGGGAAGATTGTCAAGTGCTAATCTATCCACTCCAACTCAAAAGGAATCTCAAAGCATTGTCACAAAGACAATCGAGGCACTTGAGAATTAGGGTAATCTTATGTCTCCTCTTGGAAGTTTTAGAGTGGTAGATGCCAAGTACGGTGGCATTTTTAAGAAGCAATAGTGTTTCTAAGGAAATGATATAAATTTTTTATAAAACATTCTGGTTTCGCCTTTGAAGTTGAAGTAGAGACCGCAACAGCTAGACCTCGTAGGACTTCACTAGTAGAGGATACTAGGGCTATGCCTTCTAGCAAGAGGAAAGAAGAAGTTGTAGAATCCTCTACTCCTAGTGTAGTTGAAATTAGAACTACTGTGGCTAAGACAACTCTAAGGGCTACTTTTAGCCCTGTTACTGAGGATGAAAATTGTCTAGAAGAGAAAAATGACGGTGATGATGAAAAGTTCTTTGACAAGTTTAAGAGCAGGCTTGGTTTTATTGCAATACCTAGATATGAGAACAAACCTTTCATGTGAAAGGAACACTTGGAATTCTTCTGCTCACTATTGGCTAGAGGAGTGATACCCCACAATACTGTTGATTTCACTTACTTTGAACTTCATGGAATCTTCATACAAGTTCTCTTTGATGAACTCCAATTTGGAAAATTATGTAGAGAGTCTGGACCTGTGTATTTTGCACTACCTATTTCTATTCAAATGTTGCGTTCCTCTCTCTAGATCAAATTCAATTAAATTTCTGCAATGTTTCCTATGTTCTTATTGTGGTGGATTTGACTACAATAGAACTGGAGATCCTGAATTCAAATCTTTTTAGCTCTCATTTGCCTTCCCAATTAGATATTCAAGTTTAATACTAAACAAAAGACCAGACTAAGCGTGAGGGGGAGTGTTAGAATAAATCATAAACCAAGCCTTCATCTAAAAACTTAAGTTTTTAGAACAATTGGCAGTGGTCGTACAAAAACTCACAATTCTCTTGGTATTCCTCATAAGCTTTTGTGCACAGTGAATGGTCTTGTTGGTTTAAATTGTTAAATTTCTCAAAGCGAATCCCACTGATATAAAGTTGTAAGATACCAATGTTGACCTTCCTTTCTGTTATTGGTTCTTGACCAAACTTCCACAGAGAGAGCTAGAGATAGAGAGAATTACATGAATACTACCAATTCGCAAGCAAACATAGCTTCAAGAAATAGCAATGAAGGATCAAATGGCCTGAGAATATGCCAATAAATAAGGCCAAAATAGGATTGGTGGAGACATTGCGAAGCTTTGGTTCTAGGCGGAACTTTCATACCTTTGCTCTAAAAATTCATCCACTAGGAGAGAGATAATGGTGGATAAAACACGAACCCTCCATCCCTCTATCTAAATAGAAATACGAATATATTAGTGAGAACGGAGTTGTTTAAAAAAGAAAAAAACTAAACCCCTGAATAGCATTACAAAATGCTAAAAGTCCAAAATTGGGAGAGTTGCCTTGAATTTTTAGCATTTTTAAAATTCAACTTTATATTAACGCCTATTATAATTGTGTTATCAAACACTAAAATTTTCGCTCAAAGTGCTTTTGAATGCTCCAAGTTGCTTGAAAATGCTACACTAAAAGTAGCCTTAAAGACAAGTGCAATAAAAGCACAAATGATATTGCTTATCCCTAAGATAGTAGATTGGGGGAAATGGGACTGGTAGAATTTTTTTCAAAATTTAAATTTGTGACGCCCCCCGATGCCCTCGATCCGTTAGGGTTGCCACCTTACTTCCTCGTCCTAGATGTCCTTCCATTTTAGATCGATGGACTTAGGGAATCCATGTGGGGGTTTTATCTCACACTTCATTTAGTCCCTGCGCAATTTCTATGGCGGAGGTATATCTAACAACTCCCTTCCTTAGACACTAAAATGATGCACACTAGATACACATAGATATAACTAGGCACTCTTTATTTACATATACTGGATGGACATTGTTTGTCGGTGCATCAAAAGCCCAAGTTTCCCATACTTGGCTATATCCAAAAACTAGACCGACATTTTCCATCACCTATTCACATGGCGTCCATTAGCAAGTGCTGGCATCCAAAAGTTTCACTGTTGACCTCACGTCTACGGTCACTCTATTCGGCTTGATCCCATATCATCGTCCTCTAGCGGTGGTGGCATCTTCAATACTCTATAATATGTTAGTCCCCACGAGGAGCGAGTACAACCACTCAGCAACAAAGGATCTACTAAACTATATTATGTAGAATCATTGTCATTTGATTTCATGCAAAATCCACAAAACACGTCAATAAAAGAATAGGTGCGCATTAAGTCAATAAAGCTTTTCAACGGAATGACAAGTTTAATAACCAGAACACATCATTTCAATCATTTGGGTCCCGATTATAAAGTCAAACCGTTATGACATGTCATATACCGTGACACACAATTTTTTGCATAATCAAACGCAACTATCAAAATGGCGTAGCTCAATAGAACAATCAACTTTAAAACTCAACAGATTTGTGATTCACTATCACCTACTCCCGGAGGACCAATGTTTGCGTCCCTCCAGGCATTCGCACCCAACTTGGCATCACGAAAGCCTCCGGTTCCATATTTCAGTCACCGGGTATCCAGAGCGTGTCATGTCTCATCTCCAGGCATCTCGCACCCTACCTGGCATCATGAGGAATCAACAGGGCTCACTATGTTACTAGTGTCCCCTACCTTCCGGATCTAGTGAGAGAATCTGGTTTGACGAGGATGCTTCTTCTTGATTCAAGGGAACCTCTGGGGCTCACCGGTTCCCATTTATCCAAAGCATGTCATGTCTCACCTCCAGGCATCCCGTCTCCTGAGGCTTCGTCATCCCGAGGGTCCAACGGCAGCAATAACACACCAACCATGATGTAGAAATTAAATCATTTCAATGCCAAAACATTTTCAAATCGTCAATACGGAAAATCCCTTGGGTTTTCCCCCAAAAGTCCCACTTTCGCAAATACTTTTCAACCATTTTCAAATCCGTATAAAAACTTGAATGATAATTTCCCTTCCCGGCTTGGAATAAAATGATTTATCGAGATCTATAAGTACATTTGAAATTGGCACGTCAATATAAAACATTTCTTAAAACATCCGAGTACGGCGTAAGTTTTGATGCAAATCAAGAGATTTCTAAAATGGTTTGCAAACAAAATCCCAAGGTTCTACCATTGCAACATCTAGGGTAGATTCAAAGGCCTAAACTGAAGCACTCACGAAAACTTCCCAATTTTCTAACCTCAAATCCATTTGGTCATTCTAGAAATTACTATCCAACATCAGAATTCAAGCCATTTCAACCTAACAGCACTTCCTCAAACAACCACAACACTATACTATATAGGTTAGTAGACTCTAACTTGCCTTAGGTCCAACGGCGTTAACGGCGAGCGGACCGCAAGCTACCAGCTGCGGTTGAGGTGAGGAGAAGCGGTGACGGCAGCATGCAATGAGGCGCAAGCTGCGGGTCTCCTGGTCTGGCAGCAGCTGAAGGATGGCGGTGAGGCTGGCGGAGATCTGCGGGACTTGCGAGCGTCTCGAACTCTGTTGATCACTGGCAGCAGAAGGAAGACACGGCTGGCATGCGTGTCACGCCCGGAGCGAGTGGACGGAGGCGCGACTAGTGGCTAGGTACGAGATGGTGAGGAGGTCGATGGTGTGGGGTACGGCAGTGTGGTGCGGTGGTCGCCGGTAAGCGGCGGAGAACAGGCGGAGAATGACAGAATTTCTGGTGAGGTCGTTGATGGGAAAATGAGACAGCGAAAGTCACCGACTGAACAAGAAGAAGTCGCACCCTCTTCTGCCCTGTTTTATTCGAATGTTGACTGCATGGGTCAACACTAAGGATCCCTCGGTGGCTGTTGCAATGAACGGCAGGTGGAGAGTAGCGTGGCCATCATTTGGTCGACCTCCCCTGCGTCGCTGTCCAAGAGAGAGGGATAAACGTGGCATCAATCTAATTTCAAGAGCTTCCTTTGCTGGCCACAGAAGACTAGAGAACGTGGCAGCCCGGTCAAGATCTCTCTTCTTGTTGACCGGCGGAATGAAGAGGTGACGTGGCTGTGGGTTGATGGCCACAATTCTTTCTTCGCATGCGGCATGAGCAGCTTGGACGTGGCTGCATGGTTTTTCGCGGATGCATGGCCGTTTAAATCGATGGTCTTCATGTCTTCATGGAGGAGAATAGATGGACGTGGCTTTGTTTAGTTGACTCTGAAGTCAACTAAATGAAATCACGCTGGCAGCAATTGGAGAGGACAACACCGACGTGCACGTCTTCATCTCTGCATGAAGAAAGTGCTGCGGACGTACGCATGGCCGCTGCATGCCACGGGTCTTCGGCTCGGTTGATTTGCAAGGCCGCTTGGGATTAAGTGTCTTCATAGCCGACCGTGTTAAGCGAGAAAATTAGATGAGAAGCTATCATGAGAACGTGATGAAACGTGCCGTTTTGTTACGGCAAGTGTGGTGATGAAACGGCGACCGAAAGTGGCACCAACGACGTAGTCCGACGACAAATTCATCGACCCGTCACGGACCGTACGTACTCAAGGTCCGGTGAAATCTGGATATCACAAAATTTCCATCCATTTCACTTTTGCATCAAACTAAGAGTCTTTCATAATTATCCACTACTAAAATTCGAATAAAATTTATACGCCAACCTACATATCAATATTTGTATGTTCTGGAATCTCCAAATCTTATGAATTTAAAAAAGTCAAAGTATATAAGCCTTAAGGCTTAAACTAATTAAAACGGTAAAATCAATCCAAAATCTTAATCTTTGTTCTGTCCGCTAGAGTGATCAAGGCTCGAGGGCTTTTATACGAGTTCAAGGAATGCCATCGATTTACGTCCATGTTACTTTCCAGAAATAATCTCAACATTTACAATATTGTTGATTTATATTTTAACTTCTCTTTTCGGTGATGGGTAAATTATCAAATTCTGGTTATATTGTTTATTCGTTCTTCATCCTACGAATTTTCTTTCATCTAATCAAATCTTGTAAATTATAGAGTTTATGCAATCAAGCTTTCCATTAATTTTGCTTTATCAGTCGTATTGCAGTCATAACATATTGTCTGATATGCTTCTAATCTTTCGATTCTTGACATTTACTTATGTTTTTCTCTCTAAATTCGTAACTCCTCAATAAGGACCAGGCTCGAAATTAACCTATGGGAACAGTCCTTAATTATTGATGAGATGATTACAGTCTAGTAAGGAACACGAACTAGATTTAATGATGGCTCAAAGTTAAGACTCGACTGCACAAGCTCAAATCAAATTCACACGAGCGAGTTTGGTAAAATAAAAGGAATGAATAGAGAACTTGATTTAAATAAGTTAAGTTTGGCGATTTAATTGAGTGCTAGGCCTTTTCTCCCCATTAGAACGTGACTTGTATAGTCATAAGTCTCTAAAATCTCAGCTTTAAAACTTTTTTCTCAAATTTCAGATTTTTACCCTATGTTTTGGGCATGGCCCCACGAGTTGCTATCCATTTTTGGTAACGAGTTTGGTAATTATGCCAAGCACTTCTCTATGTATACTAGTCTGCTTTAGGCATGTGTCTGGCACGATTTCAATCGCATCTTTGGACAAAGAAATAAGCAGTTCCAAACTTTTCGCGGACTTTAATAGGTATGCATCATGTCAATCGCTTCAGTTACGTGTAAGCCAGTTGCTTTTGTCACATGTACGTTAGCTACCTCGATCCTGTGTTTGGCCATAGTCCCCACATCCTACAATTCAAGGAAAATTATTTAAAAAGTCCTGAACCTATTGTACAGCGGCCAATTTAGTTCTAAATTTCTTGATCTAACTAATTTAATCATAATCTTTTTGATGATTTGCTGATTGATGACGTGGTGATTTAATTAACATTAATCATCTTATATGTCATGGATGAATGACATTGAAGTAGAAGATTTTTGCAATTTTTTTTAGAATTTTCAGAATCTTTTTCTTTTTCTTTTTTCCTTTCGTTTTCTTTCCTTTTTTCCTTTTTCCTTATTTCCCTCTGCAGATCTCCGAGAAGAAAAGGG
This sequence comes from Eucalyptus brandiana, assembly GCA_014182725.1. NCBI lineage: Eukaryota > Viridiplantae > Streptophyta > Magnoliopsida > Myrtales > Myrtaceae > Eucalyptus > Eucalyptus brandiana. The sequence goes on from CM024675.1 coordinate 13,937,678, forward strand.
GCAAAAGGGAAAAAGGAAAAAAAAAATTACAAAAGCCATCTACATTAGCACTTGCCATATAGGATGAGTATTGTCCACATCAGGGACTTTTGATCAAAATTGGCAAAAATGACTAAATTTGTAAATTATCAAAAGGTTTATAACTAAATTGGCCAAATTAAAAATTTAAGGTTGTCATCATATAATAGAGTTAGGACCTTTTGGATAATTTTCCCACAACAAGTGTCCTAGCCAAACCACCTTTGCTTCTCTAATTTCATGTTGGCATCGTCTCAACTGGCCAATGTGGATCTTGCACATGCCAAACCTCCCGCTAGCTAAACCTATGCCAAGCACAATCTAGTGGGCATTATTTCCATAACATCTCCATTATAAAGTTGATATTTTGCTCAATACAGTTAGGACTTTTTGAATAAGTTCCCCACAACTAGGGTCCTAGCTGAACTATCTTTGCTTCTCTATTTTCATGTCAGCATTATCTCAACCGGCCAATGTGGATGTTGCACATGCCAAACCTCCTGCTAGCCAAACCTATTGCAAGCACAATCTAGTGGGCATTATCTTTTATAACATCCATAATTATAAATCCGGTATATTGCTTAATACGATTAATGTCTTACAAAGGCAATATCCTTCTCGAGACATCTATTCTGGCATTTTTAAGTGCCAATGGTTGCTGATACAAAATAAGATTATATGGTTGGATAGTTTCGAGTCTACCCATCCGGACGTGATTCCTCTATTTAAAATCATATTTCCTATCAATTTACTTAAGGTTCTCTCTCTAACCACCCTCCCCCCCCCCACCTCTTTTTCTTTCCCTCTCTCCAAATCTGATGTTGGGGACCTCAAATCCGATGCCGGCAATTCAAGATCTACACGTCGACTTTTAAATTTGATACGATCCAATTCAAACTGTAAATGAAAGTGCTGAATATCTCCCTACCCAATCCCTCTTCGTAGCAATGGGCATATATTTAGTCTGTCCCCTCCAGCATGTGAGGAGGAACGTTCAACAGAATGCGCAAGTTGGTGGTCACAACCGGCAGGGAATCGCAGCCACCGAAAGCCCTTGTCATTCCCCAATGACCTGTCTGCACAACCAAAAGAAAACTGATTCAAAGAAAGTGGGCTTTGAGAATCTCTTGGATTGCTGGAAATCTAAGCATAAATTGACCAAGCCCTCCCATATATTCTGTTGCATCTTTTGTTCTCTGTCAGTACAATAGTCCACGTTCCTTCTTCCACCTCCATGTCCTTCTTCCTGTTTTTAAACCCTATGAATAGGTTAAGTCTAGATACTCACACAGGTGACCCTCGAAACAGTTAGAACGTAATTGGTAAGATTTGATCCGGCGACCCCACGTTTCACATCCTTCTTTTTCTTTCTTTTCCTGGCTTTTTTCCTTCCCCTTTTGACTATGTGGGTATTGCAAAGCTCATTTCTTGACCAACATAATCAATATTCGATAGCAAAGAAAACATGCACAAATCATCCTTTCAAGTTGCACTCGTTGTTTCAAGTTGCAATTGACTCAATCTATCTACACTGTCTTAGATCATTATTCCTCCAATTACCTTGAAGTAGGAGATTTTGGTGAGGTGGCTCTACACCTAACTCGATGGAATAAATAATAAACTAAGTTCTATAAACTCGTGAATGAATTAGCAGAGAATGGATTTGCCCCGGTTGTAGAGCCCCATGTCGAATACACTAGTCATTATCCGAGAAAGCTACTTTTATCATGAGCTTGAGCATCTATATAAAAGAAGACCCACTTTTCGAAATTCCTTCCAAAAGACCGAAGTATCTCTCTACTAGCCTCTTCTTACTGGTCTACCACACCAGCCGTCCCTATATATACATTGCGAACATGAAAGCTCAAACACATCCACACCACCTCAAGCCTATTCTAGATTTCTCCTCTCAGCCCCCGGCAACCTCCCATCTGATCGAGTTCGGCCCTGGATTCGGTCTTGTGGTGATCGGGTTCTTGTCGGGCACGCTGAGTCGAGAAAACCATTAAAAACATCTTCCTTTTTCCGAACTTGAAAAAAGAAGTTTTAAGTACCATTCCTTGTTGGGAATCACCCTAAGTTGATTTAGGGTTTTCAAGAGAGTGAGAATGGACAAGGTGAAGAGATGCGCATCGGAACAGGGGGTGGTGATATTCAGCAAGAGCTCGTGCTGCTTGTGCTACACGGTGACCATCCTGTTCCGAGACCTTGGGGTCCAACCCCGGGTGTACGAGATCGACCACGACCCTGAGTGCCGCGAGATAGAGAAGGCCCTGGTCAGGCTAGGGTGCAACGCGCCCGTGCCCGCGGTGTTCATAGGGGGCCAGCTTGTCGGGTCCACCAACGAAGTCATGTCCCTCCACCTCAGCGGCTCGCTCATCCCCATGATCAGGCCCTACCAGGCCCAGTCTTCAGCAATCTAATGAAATCAAATTGATTGGGAGTGGTTAGAGTCTCCCTAGATTGTTGGTGCAGCTATATATGAATGTGTATGTGAAAGTGTAATTTTTATATTGGCAATTTGGGGAATAAGGTACAAGCTAGGGGTTTGCTTGATGATCATATCAATTTAGGAGATGTTGCTTAGTGTTGTTATGAATTGTATGTATTGTGGCTGTGTTATTAGCGTTTTCAGTAGCTTGGAGTAGTGTTGTGGGGGTAGTCCCTTTGATTTAGCCAAAAATATATATATGAAGAATTAGCCAACATATATTATGTATTCCTTCTTTTACGGGGTCATGGTTATTCATTTTATCCTACAACCACCAACTTATTCAATTTACTAAGTTCTTAGCCTTCGCAACAGCTTCAAAGATCTCACCCTTAATACTTAGTTGACATCCACAACTTGCCTAGATGATTGAAGGGATATAGTGCATCAAGGTGCTCTGGCCGTCAAAGTTGTTTCAAGGGATTTTGTCACCCATTGGTACTAGGGTGAAAAGCAGAGAAGAGTGACCAATTGGAATCCTAGGAAATGCACCGAAGCTTCAAGAGAACTAACTAAGATTCGATACACACGATCAACCAAAGTCGATGCTTACAGCCTGTAAATAAACATCAAAGAAACAAAAAGTTGAAGAGAGAGAGTGGGAATTTTCGGTGGTCTTCGACTGCTGGCATCTTGGTCGTAATTCCCTGAATATGCCGAAAGCTGGTATATCATTCTTGGATGCACCGAATGCATGTGAATGCATGTGAACTCTCTATTTTTCAGATTTTCGATCATTTAAGTCTCATGCGATACTCATCAATATCAAGGGCCCGGACGTATCGGGCTCACATGCGGGATTTATATAGGAATTTTTCTATCATATTGGGGGCCAAAAACAATTCCCTTCTTCCAAATGGTGGACGGAATAATAAATATATTCCTCAGCTTTTTCCGGATTGGAAATGAAAGGAATTACATTCCCTGCTTTTTGCAATGTCGTTCTTCATATTCGTTGTTCTTCTTCTCTTCATTCCGGTGGTCGATGAGAACGGAGCAGAGTGGGTTGATTGCACATTGGGATTCGCCTGCACATTATTGTCGGCCCGGCTGAGATCTTCGTTTCTTTCGACTGCGACCCCGCATGTCGGGGGATGGATTTTCGCGAAACTACTGCGCGAAAGGGCCTGGTCGTCATCTTTGTCATCAAAGGAAGTTTTCTCCTTTCGATCTTTGATCGATGGATTACATGTTCCTAGGAAAGAATGCCGTAAACATTTTGATTCCTAAACGGTGAACACATGCACATCCGCCAGTTATCATCGTTCGCCTCCTCTCTTCCTGTCATGGTACATCACATCACGGTCAAAGTTGCGGCTATCCATCTCCATCTCCTTCTACTTCCACTCCTGACCCATCTCCTCCTCCCTCCCTCCCTCCCTCCCTCCCCCTCGTGTTTGTGTGAAGAGCCAAGCAGATTGCATGAAAGGAGAAAATATTAGGGAAGCCTGATTTGCCATGTGGGCAGTAGGCCATTCCATTTGACGCGTACCATATGTCTCACGAATCCCACTTGTTAGATGTTTTTGAAAATCCCTCTCTTCTCTCTCCGTTTCTTCTCTTTCCCCAAACCATACTAAGCACTTTACAAACGCCCTCTGCGCTATCCCTTTCTCCCTTTTCACTTCCTGTTTTCATATTCTTTTTCTGAAAAATTTCAAAGAACGAACGTCTCTCTCTTCGAAAGCATCTTTCCCATTATTGGGAAGGTGTCGCTCTCTTCACTCCCAAATATGCCACTACCACCTCCACTATGGTTTAAAAATAAATATATCTCAGAACTTACGTATAAATGCAAATTAGAGGACAATTTGAAGCTAGTTGGAGGGAAATGGAAGACAACTGGCGCACTAAGAATGACAATTAGCTTCAGGGATTATACAACCTCATATATAAACAAAGTTTAGCTTTTGATCGTGATGTTTGTCATGCAGTATAAGATCGAGTCAAAGGGTCTCTATTGATAATATTTTCTGACATATGCCGATTAAGTGAAGAGAAAGACACATTCGCAGTAATGGGAGAGACAAGCTTTGAAGAGATAGACTTCATTCTTGGTAATTCTTGAGAAAATAAAAATAAAAAGAGGAAGTGAAGAGCAAGGAAAGGAGAACAAAGAGAGGGTCCGTAATGAGCTCAACAACGAAGGAGGAAAGAGAATTAACGGAGAGAGAGAAGAGAGTGAGTTTCAAATGGCGAGTGCTGAATGGAGTGGCCCATTACCCGCGTGGTAGACCAGTTATCCCAATATTTTCTTGCACAAAAGAGATTACCAAGCCTACTCAGATGACCCCAAATATGAGTAGTTAAAAGCTTCCAATTTCATTGCGCTATTCACAAGTGTATCCTCAATAAAATGAGCTTTGGATTAAATAATTAACAAGGCCATTAAGTGGTTCTTTTCGCAATAATAGATTTATGAGTATTTTTCTACTGTTTTAAATGTAAAAATGAAAGCCAAATATTAAAAATAGGTCTTATCCTTTTAAATATTCATATCCGCAAAAATAAAAATAAAAATAACACTAAAAATTAATTGATAGTTACTTCAAAACACTTCTGATTCATGAGTACGTTGTGATGGGATGATTTTTAACAAAAGGATAGGCGAAAGATCTAGATTTAGTTAGAATGGATCTTATGATAATTATAAAATAATTATAAAAGAATTATAAAAATCGCTCAAGAACTTTCTCGGTGGGGACTTTATGCGCAATAGTCGTTCATGTTTTTTCGGTTAAAAAATTACTTTCAACCTGTATTGACTGACGAAATTACTGGTTAACCCAATAACATAATTACAAATACGAGTAAACCAACATAAAACAAAAGCAAATTGACTAAGCTTCGGGTATTGACGACCAAAAATAAAAAAGCGGGTATCAGTATTACAACAGGCATCATTTAAAAAAAAAAAAATTGTAGAATTTTCTATATCCACGTTAGTTTCCTTTGCCTGTCGTTGTCAATGTAAGCCATCACCTAAGATTTTTAACATTCATCTCGAACGGGTATTTTTTTTTTTTGTCACACTGGTGCAAGTTTGAAGATTAATTAGGGTATTGAGTGACACGTTTAATATAATTTAGGGTCTTTTTCTTTATAAATTTAGAGTCGCGTTTTTCATATTTCTCATTTAATTTAGACACTCCCTTTTTTGTGTTATGGCCATATTAATCCTTGTGGGGCTTATCATTTCTATACAACTCTATAAAAGTGATCCTTTTTTTTTATTTGGTCAATTCTCTTTAGTTTGTTTCTTCTTCCTTCAGGTTTCACTTTCCTAATTCTTCTTTCTTTCCACACCTTCTTAGTTCTCCATTTTTGCAAACTATCTTTGTGTTTTCTTTCTTGCAGGCCATTCTCTTCTTTCACGCCTCCTACTCCTTTTTCTTCTTCTTCTTTTTCTTCCACAAACGCCATCGTCCTCCATTTTCTGTCAATGATGCCAAACCCGTCGTCCTCCACATTTTTGTCGACATTGAGCTCACTAGTGACCTCCCCACTGTGCCCTTTTTTTTTCCGTTGCACGCGGGCTCTTCTTGCACCATGGAAGGTAATATTGAGAAATACTACTTCTCTTTCTTCCCTTTTCTTCCTCTCCTCATCTTGCACATGTGAGAGTGTGAAGAAAGAAAAGGTGTCCCTACCATGTGTAGGTATAAAAGTCGAGGGCAATAGGTGAGTTGTCTTCTTTCAAGTAATATGAAGTGGGATTCAAACTAATAGTTTAATTTGATTGTGTTTACAGTGCCATGTCTAAGTGTTGAAACATTGTTTTAATGCATGCTACGCTCTAAATGTAGGGTTGAAACACAATATCAAGCACTTTCACGATCCAAATTTCAAATTCACTTTTAAGAAAAGATATCAAGAAACACTCGATAGTAGCTAGAATGAGCATGATTCAAGACCAAGAAACCTTAAAAGAAAAAAAAAAACAAAACAAAACAAGCTTTCACTAAAACTAAATGTCCAATAGCGAATGAGGAGGGCATCGATTGTTGAAATAAGCAATTCTTTTGGGGATTACAGATGAATGAGAGATTTGTGAAGGAATAAGAAGAAGTAGGAGTGTGACGTTTAGAAAAAAGAGAATGGCTTGCAAGAGAGAAATCAGAAAAACCATATGTAAGAGTGAAGCAACATCAAAGGCGTGGAAAAAATGATATAGTCAAAACACCACAAAAAAAAAAAGTATCTAAGCCAAAGGAGAAGTGGTAAAAGTGCCCCTCTAAGTTTATGAAAATAATTTCAAATTAAGATCTGAATTGCCCTTTTTTTTTTTAAAAAAAAAAAAGTTTGAAGTGAACTTTATTTCAAATGATAGCTTAAAATGCATCTCAAAGAATGACTTGACCTCACTAGTTGGTCAAGGGCATTTTCAACCTTTATCTTTTTGATTTTTTCCCTTGTTTTCTTCTTCTTCTTCTTCTTCTTTCATTTTTTTGTCTTTTTTCTTTCTTTTTTATCAATATGGTCATCCACTAGGGACACCTAGAGACGGCCAAGCAAGGCCACACTTGAAAGCCAAAAAGGTGAGGGTTAGCTTAGCCAAGGCAACCCTTGTCAGCCAAAAGCAAGGCCAACCTTCACCACATCTAAGTGAGGGTCGCCTTGCCCGCACCGAACGAGGATCTGGGCAAGGCAACCCTTGCCAGCAACCTGCAAGGGCTTGTAGACACTCAACTAAGACTTGAATTTCTATAAAATCAAGTCTTTTCCTAACTTCTTCTAATTTGATTAACAAAAAATGTCAATGTAAATTTTTAAATATTTTATCTCTCCAATGTGGTGTTAAGGTTAATTAAAATAAAACAATATTGTTTTGATCCAAATCCTAATTTTTTCACAAATTCTTAATTAAATTATGTTAAAAATCCAAAATATTTTCATAAAAAAGATAAGCTAAAAAAAAAATAAAAGGCTAAAACTTAAATCCAAGGCCTCTACCTTTGACCACTTGCCATCACTAGAACAAAGAGGGGCCCTCTCCTCTTTTTGGTGATGGGGCAACAAGCCATTGTCTCTGTTCTAGGTGAGCATGGTCCATGTGGATAGTCCCTGCCTTGGAATCGGAAACCACCCACTAAAGACCAATTCCAAAAAATTAAAATCGAGACTTGTCCATTGGTTCCACAGATCCACCTAGGAACCAGATCACTAATTTAGTCCAGTTCCCAAGTGGGTCCATGGAATTAGTTCCTAATCCCTACAAAATTTGTTCGGCCTAATATTCAGATTAAATTGTGAGCCATTGAATTTGGTTCGGCTCTTGGGTGGGTCCAAGGAACTGGTGTATTCGAGTTAAATTGCAAGCCATTGAATTTGGTTAAGGATTGAAAACTGTTGGGAATAACTGATCCCCGAAAACCGGATTCGACACTAAATCGAACCCCTAAATCAATGCGGAAGACGAAGCCCGGGAAAACACGCATCACCGATCGTAAAGCACACCACGGATTCGAGCGTACCTTGTTAGCCACAGATTAAACACCAACGCTGAAGAAGAGGAAGAAATTCTGGCCCTGTTCGATCCGATGGCGCCTTGAAGGGAAGAAACGCTTACTGTTTCTTGGAGAGAGAGAGCGCGCGGGAGAAAGGGAAGACGTACGTTTGTTTCCAACGGTTGTCTTCTCTCTCTCTCTCCTCCCTTTTATACCTCTCCCCTTCCACGGGCCTTATTCCCGTGGGCCGGGCCCTTTTGGGCCCAACTTGAGCGGATGGGCCTTAAGCCCATCTAATAAATCCATCATCTCCCACTCGCACATGGTGGTGCAAAACCAACATGGGCGGACAGCCTTACTCATCCCCATCAGAGAAAAATCCAGCATAGACTCTCACTTAACATGATGGGCCGAACAGAATCCTCTTTTTCTCTCTTCAACATTCATACCGGTGAATAATCCGTGCGACCAGCATACTTTGAGAGCTCGTTGCCATACATCTGTTAGGAATATATAGCAGCTCATAATGGGCATCACATCCTGAGTAGATTTAGTATGCAGTACCCTAGATCGATCGATCACATTTATATCTCTCTTGATCTCTTTTAAACAATGATATATATATTGTATTCACAATTATGATTATGGTACACAAAGACAGTCATAATTGGTTAACCGGTGAATACAAAACTACAATGTGATTCTCCAAAATCGATCTTCCTCTTTCCTTCAAACTCGCAATTTCAGTTCAACTTGCTTTTCTAGAAATGCCCCATTAGATCGAATCACTCATGACCATTGGCAACATCCTAAGATAGCAAACACTAAATAGAAATCTCGAGAATAAGTAAGAGTCATGAGGGGACTAAAAATTGAGGAACTCTTTTCCTCAAGAGTCTCACACGACATAAAAGTTGAGATCAAACTTTTGCCACTCTTATTGGTCGTCTCATGCATACGTAGTATGAAATACGTATTACGATATTAACTCCTTTCCCATGGAGCGTATGTCTACACCTTCAATACCGTACGAGATGATAGTTCGGACATACCCAATGTCTAACTTGAGTTCACGTATCTACTCATTCACAAAATTCATCGAACTCACATCGGCATCTTAGACGAGATAAGGTAAAATATGTGGGGTATTTTACTTTCAGACATAGTAAGTATTATGTCCTCATCTTAACACTCGATTAAGGCGACATACGTGTTTTAAGCTTGAGCTCTCGATTATCACCTAGATAATAAGCTTAAAAACAGTCTCATCTCTATTTATCACACAAGAAATGAGGCGATTACCCGTGTGAGTGGGCTAATCTTATATCTGTCCGACATACTTCTCAACTTAAAATAATGCACCGAGCATTAAGATGCATAAAGATCAAACAAAGATTCATAAGCATTAATGATGAAAACACGAATTCATCAAATGTGAACACTTAGGGAAATTACAATATTCGGTACATCAGCCCTACGCAACCCTAGAGATTTCATATGGCCACAAAACACATCTCTGGGTATTGGCTTTGTCATAGGATCTCGCTACCATTCTATGCATAGTATGTACTCTAAGTTCACGTCCTTTCGTGCAACCATATCCTTTACAAAATTATACTTGGTATCTATATGTTTGGTCTTGCCATGATATTTTAGATCTTTGGTGTACGCTTTCGCTGCTTGGCTATCACAGTTAACAAATAACAAATCTGCAGCACATCCAATAACACCTAAACAATCCAAAAATCTCTAAAGCCAAACATCTTCTTACACTACTGCTGATAATGCCACAAACTCAATTTCTATCGTGGACAAGGCTATGCATGTTTGTTTCTTACAGCTCCAACATATGGTGCCATCATTCGGTAAGAAAACAAACCTAGAGGTAGATTTCCTTTCATTTAAACCTCCTCCCCAATCAGAATCAGGATAGCCTTAGAGTCGCGATCCTTTCCTTTATAACTCAACGTATAATCAGCAATCCCCTTTAGATACCTCAGTATTCTCTTAACGGCTTTCCATTGTGCTGGACTTGGATTGGATTAGTATCTACTCACCATTCCAACTGCAAAACATATGCCAGGTCTTGTACACATCATAGTGTATATCAAGCTTCCAACAAAGACTAGCATAAGGAACATGTTTCCTTTATTCCTTCTCTTGTGGAGTCCCCTGGACACGCCTATGGCTCAATCCTTCACCTTTTGCAATAGGAGTGTCTATGGGTTTACAATCTTGAAATCTTAACTCCAAGAATATATGTAACCTCACCCATATCCTTCATCTCAAAATTGGAAGACAACCAACTTTTGACAGTATTGACAAACTCCATATTACTTCTGGCAATTAGTATATCATCAACATATAATGATATGATCACAAATTGATGATTGGATCTTTTGATATATACACAATGATCATCATCTATCATTGTAAAGTTATATGCCATTATGGCATTATGAAAACGTATATATCATTATCTTGACGACTGCTTAAGGCCATATATCGACCCCCAAAGTCGACATACTTTTTCTTCTTGGCCTTTCACTATGAAACCAGCATGTTGTTCCATATATGTTCCTTCCTCTAATTCTCCATTGAGGAAAGCGTCTTTACATCCATTTGATGTAACTCAAGATCCATACTTGCCATTATTGCCGAATAATGCGAATCGAGGTAAATCTCACTACAGGAGAAAATATATCTTCATAATCAATTTCTTCCTATTGATTATACCCCTTCGCCACAAGGCGAGCCTTATGCCTTTCTATCGAGCCATCAGCCTTTCGCTTTATTTTGAGAACTCAGTTGTTCCCAATAACTCTGCGTCCTTTTGGAAGATCAACCGCTTCCTAAACATGGTTTGACTTCACCGACTCCATTTCCTCTTTCATTGCATGAATCCATTTTTCCTTATTAGGGCAATTTAGAGCCTTATTAATATTTCTTGGCTCATTCTCATCTTGTGGAGCAACCATAAAAGTTTCCATTTCAATGTCAAAACATTGACGGGGAATACTTTGGCGACTTGTTCACCGTATGGGAGATTGTACACTTAGCACATCATTCCCCATCATGCTCCCACTTGGATTAGGTAATGATGATATTGTCACATCGGTGGTTGCAATTGAGAATGAGTTGAATTCAATTCATCACATCTCATATTACTCCCACTTGGACGAACTCTACTGACATCATTATCTTGATCTAAGATTTCAAATAGGGAACAATCTTCCCTTATTTCGCCCTTCTTAGGAAATTCATCCACTAAGGATGTGACATCCCGTGATTCAAATTCAGTTATATTCCCACTTTCCTGCTCACCTATGAACACATACCCTTTCGAGTGTTCGCAAAGTATCTTATTAAAATACTCTTATTTCCTTTGGGACCCAATTTCCCAAACTTGTGAGAGGACTCATGAATATAGGCAGCACAACCCCATGGCTTAAGAAAACTTAAGTCCGGTTTTCTAACTGTCCATAACTCATATGGAGTGGAAGTAACTGATTTGGAAGGCATCCGGTTAAGTATATAGGTAGCGATTAACAACGCATCACTCCGAAAAGTGATAGGTAAGTTAGCATGCACCATCATGGACCTAACCATTTCCGGTAGGGTTCTCGTTTCTTCTTTCCACAACACCATTTTGTTGAGGAGTATATGGAATAAACAACTATCTTTATATTCCTTTTTCATCACATAATTTTCTGAACACATCAGATAAATATTCTCGACCTCGATCGGATCTAAATCATTTTATTTTCTTGTCTAATTGATTTTCTGCCAGGTTCATAAACCTTCTGAAACAACTTATGCTTCAGATTCATGATAAATCAAATAGACATATCCGACTCGAGTATAATCATCTATAAAAGTGATGAAATAAACAGCCCCTTGCCTTCCTCTCACATTCATTGAACCACGTAGACGTCCAAATGGATTAAATGCGGAGGAAATCCAGCTCTTTTATCTTTTTCTAAATGGTTCCATTGTTATTTTCCTTACTAGGCAATGCTCACTTATGGACAAATCGACTTTTTCAATATTGCCCAACAAGCCCTTTTTGGCTAGTCTATTCATATGTTGTTGGCCCATATGACCAAGTCTAGCATGCCACCATATTCACATCATTATCATATAAGGTAGAAGACGTGAAACAAGGGAATAACCTATTGACATCATCACAGTCAATATTTAGTACAATAAAACCATTCAGTAAGTGACCACAACCATAGTAGTTTGTATCTAAACACAAATCTACACATTTATTATGGAAGTTCACACTAAAACCAAGCTTAACCAATGCTAAGACAGACACTAAATTTCGATGAATCTCCAGAACATATAGAACATCAAAGTGCGTCCACCACTCATGTTCAATTGGCAGGTGCCAATCCCTTTACTTCAGCTCTGGAGTTGTTTCCCATATGGATCCACTCGGTTCCGGTTGGTATCGTCGAATTCCACGAAGGATCCTCTATCCTTCCCTCTATGGTCTGTCGTTTCTGAATCTACAGTCCACAAAGGATTGGATTCAGCCAATAATATTGAACTTGACACATAAGCAAAGTTCTCAAATGTACAAGAGGTGTTGACCTTTTTTTTTTTTTTTTTTTGACTCACAACGATTGCAAGCATAGTGACATTTCTTGTCACAATTGTAACACCTCACCCTTGACATTTTCTTCATTTGAGGACGTTTTCCTCTCTTGTGTTGGTTAACTCTTGATTTCTTGCAATAAGGACTTGGTCCTTTGCATTCCCACATATTGAACGAATCAATACATTTGCGCTTAGAGCACAAAGCCCTTTCGAGCTAGAACCAAAGCATTGCAAATATCCGTTTTCGGCTCAAATGCCGTTAGGCGGTCCTCTACTAGCTCAAGGTGGCGCATGGCATCCTTAAGATCTTCCATAATATGGTCAAGAGCTTCTAATGCTTCTTGCTTTTCCAGCACATATTGAATCTTCTTATTCAATATTTCACAATTGTTACCGTTCATATCAGCAATCACGTTCTTAGTTCTTTGAACCATCGTTCTAAACACATCGACATCCATGCACGAATAATTAATGCCTATCATTTATGCATCCCTATTTGCATAGACCCATCATATTAATAAATAATTTCAAGTAAGGCTTCGAATCAAAAGGTCACTATGTTTCCAATCATCCTCCAAAAAATCCTAACTCAAAACTATCATTAATATGATTGTCATATGCAAAATCAATTCTATGAAGCTACAAAAGCTTCTAAAACTACCCACAAACTAATTACCCACAAAGAACCAAAGAATAATGAAAAAGCAAATAAAATCTAATATCCAATAAAATAACAATGCTTTCACATGATACGACTAACATATCAGTTGTTACATCAACAACAATCAGGTAGTAAACATTACATAATTAATCCAAGGGATAAATAGGGAAAGTCCCTTTTAATCTATCAGTCAAAACATCTGAGAAAACTGAAGGCACATTTGCCAACCAAGGAAAAACTTTTGGAGAGCTTTCATGTCGCCACCAAGGCGCATTCTCTCGGCGCCATGTGGCGCTCAATCTAAGGGTTGAAGTTTTGGCCAACTCAATCTTATAAGACTTTCTCTTACAAAAGCTTCCACTAGCTTCCTATAATCCGGACCACGTTGACCTCCCATAGCCGATCCAACACTGCTTGCCATTCAGGTGGAAGAGTGTTTATCAAAGCCGGCACCTTCTCAAAGTCCGGCATAAGATAACCATTCCGGATGATTTCTGTATCATCGATTGACCTTGATCACATGTGATACTAAATCACCGTCATGCCACCGATAATTAGCTAAATCCGACATCAGCCTTTTAAGTCTTGCATTTCCCTCGTCCCTTCTCGGGCTTGCAGTATCTCGCGCATAACTCATTATAGTCCCTCGCAACAAATGCGGAATAATCCATAATTTTCATAAGGAAAATACATAATTTTCCAAAATTCATGCAACAAATGCAGAATTAAAAAATGGATTACTTATAACACACATAGGCATGACCGAAAAAAAGAAACAAATTCCTTTTTTTTTTTTTTTTTTTTTTTTTTTTTTTTTTTTTCGGGTCAACGGTCAACGGTCAAAGTCAACGGTCAACGGTCAAATTCAACGGTCAACGGTCGGTCAACGGTCAACGGGTCGGGTCAACGGGCCGCGGGTCGGACCGGTCGCGACGGTCGGACCGGACAGGCCGACCGGCCCGGTCGAACCGCTCGCGCGGACCGACCGCACGTGCCTCGCGCGTGCGGGGCTAACGTCACGCAGACGTCAGCGGCACGTGCCACGCGCTGGCGACGTCACGCCACGCGTCGGCTCGCACGTGCGCACGCGCGTGCCCGCGCCGGTCGGGTCGGGTCGGGTCGTCGGTCGGGTCGCCACCGCCACCGACGTCATCATCGGCCGACGTCATCGATGACGTCATCCCGACGGTTATCGGCCGTTGGGTGACGTCACGATGACGTCATCGGGTGACGCGGCACGCGTCGGTTCGCCGATCGGCGCGTGCCGTTTCGCCGCTGTCGCCGGCGCGCACGTGCCGGTTCGTCACCGGCGTGTGTGGCGCACGCGGGCCGCGGCGGCTGCGCTTCTGGCGCGCCGCGCCCACGCGCGCGGCTTCCGGCCGCGCGTGTGGGCGCGTGCGGCGCCTCTCCTGGCGGCGGCGACATGTCCCCGGACTCGTCTCGACGTCGCCTTTCTTCCCGTGCCTTCAGATTTTTATTCCGACTTACGGAAACTCAGAAAAAAACGGCGTACGACTCGGGTGTCGGGATTTCACGCCCGATCCGTACGGCCGAAAACCTTTGCGAAAATCAATCAAAAAACATCAAATTGATCGGGAAAACGTGAACTAGGGCTCGATACCAATGTTGGGAATAATCGATCCCGAAAACCGGATTCGACACTAAATCGAACCCCTAAATCAATGCGGAAGACGAAGCCCGGAAAACACGCATCACCGATCGTAAAGCACACCACGGATTCGAGCGTACCTTGTTAGCCACAGATTAAACACCAACGTTGAAGAAGAGGAAGAAATTCTGGCCCCGTTCGATCCGATGGCGCCTTGAAGGAAGAAACGCTTATCAAGTTTCTTGGAGAGAGAGCGCGCGCGGGAGAAAGGGAAGACGTACGTTTGTTTCCAACGGTTGTCTTCTCTCTCTCTCCTCCCTTTTTATACCTCTCCCCTTCCACGGGCCTTATTCCCGTGGGCCGGGCCCTTTTGGGCCCAACTTGAGCGGATGGGCCTTAAGCCCATCTAATAAATCCATCAAAAACTATAAGGTAAAATATATAGACAATACTCGTTAGCTAAAAACTTAATTTCTTCAAACGTCATGATTCCTCTTAAGATTTCTTAACACCACAAATATGTGGAGAATTAGACTCCACATTAAATGTCACGCCCCGAACCTCGAGACACGCGAACAACCCACCATGATCATGCGAATGCGACATTCGTAGGTAGTGTCGCCGACCCCATTCATTTATTATATGCGCATGCGGAACGTATTATTCAAAACCCTGACAAGAATTAAGGGATAGGAAAGCAGGAAACCAAATCATTCAAAAACACACATACTTTCATATATACTCACACCAGAGTTCATATACACCAAAAATGGATCAGTCTATAAAAAGGGATCGATCCACCAAAAAGAAGGAACGGTCCTATGACTACTAGTCGAACACGCTCGTCGATCCAGCCTCTGATTGATCAACCTCCGGAGACAACGAGTCATCCACCCTGCCATCGGGAGCATCAGCTACGCCCTCACCTAGAATGGCTTCCATCACAGCAGGTGGAATATCAAAACTCTCCAAAGGACCAATCCCAAAACCATTGGGCCCAAAGCGGAACCACGCCCTATATCTATGAGCACCGTGACATGCTCGGCCTCCTGGATCCAGACCGTGGACCTAATCAGCTCATAGATCCAATGACTATCAGGATCGGGAAAACTATACACCTGCTCCATAATCTACACTGGGATACCATATCGCTCCGAGGGTTCTACCATCTACAGTCCTGTAATTTTGGCCCACAACAAGGTAAGATATTGTCTCAGCAAGCTCGCCCCCTAAACCTCTATTAGAAAAAAAAAATACACTTAAGGGTGGCCTAGCCACATCATATAGAAGACTTAGCTCGCCTTATTTTCTTTCTGTAGGTTAGTACAGTTCATATCACTCAATCACAGGTAGTAATCAGAACTTATATAACCGGTATGCAACAATTTTCACATAATCAACAATCACACTCGGCACGCATTCCAATTTTCATTCATTTACTACCACGCATGAACATAGTCTACTCGCAGTTCGGTTATCTACTGACATTTAGCCAAGCATCATCTCCCCACCTTGGAGCATGGCTTCATCAGTACGTCGACGGCATTCCCGAAGGAGCATGGGCTCAGAATCAACTGCGACCCGCATCCACTACATGGGGCATTCCATATAGGGGCAGGTCTAACTCAACAACCCAGGACAATTTTTCTCTTAATTATCACACAATAAAATCATACCCGGCTGTCTTTTCACTCAATACTTCCAATTAAAATAGTGATCCTAGCCTCTTTTCTTCATATTAAAAATATTCCAGAAATTAATCACACGAGTGGGGGCATGTCAATTTCGAACCAGAAAGACTAATTTCTTAATTTCTCAAACCCCACTATTTAATATAGTCCTTTGCATCAAAACCCGAAACCGGAGATTTTCTAAATAAAATCCATATTTTTCACAATCAACACTCAATTGATAATTTCCAATCATCAATTTCAAAATCTGACTACACACACAAGGATCAAGACAAAAATTCTAAGAATTTAGGGTCACGACAAAATTTTCAAAATTTAATAAATAATTAAATTTATTCCGAAAATTAATTAAATAATATTATTTGAATAATTTCGAATAATAATATATTATTAAATTATTAAATAATTTCGAACTATTTATTTAATCAAAAATAAATTCCTTTAAGTCACATCAAGGCCTACATTAATATAAACATCCACTTAGCCCTAAATTAAACACACTTTAAATTAATTAAACACATTAATCTAATATACACTTAAATAAATTAAACTAGCCACCTAACAACATTTAACATAAACTAAACATCCCTAAGCATAATTAACCCTCTAATTGAGGTTTAGTGAGCTAAACTCATCGGAATCACTTTCCGATGAGTCTCTGACGAAGCTAGCGGCGAGGCGGTCGACAAATCTACATAGAGCAACACCAAATGAGGACTGAAAGGTGTCCAAAATAAGCCTTGAAGAACCGGATCTTGCTAGAACTTCTAGCTATTGACCTCGGCTAGAAAGGGGTTGCACAGCAGCTGGTGGTGCAAGAAACGGGCGGAAGGAGGCGGCGGCAGCTCAGGCGGTGACTAGTAGTGGCTCTGGCGACAAGGAGGGACCTCTGGCGATGGCGAGTAGCTGCGAGACAATAGACGATGGTCTGAACGCACGACTGCAGAGGACAACGGCCAGGAGTTCGGACGAAGGCGGACCAGTGAGCTGGTCAGGTGCACGGGCGAAGAAGAAGCGGCACCGGTGTCAAGCTGGCTTCGGCGGTGGCTACGGTAGCCTTGGTCAACGACAAGCTGCTGTTGGCGACTGTCGCGACCTAAATTTCAGGTGCACCACCTAAGTTAGGCTAATAGACTACTAAGTCTTTAAACTTAGCTCGGGCTCTTCTAAGCCCATACCAATTCGCGACTTAAGGTTCAAATATTTAACATACAAAATATTATTAACTAGGAGTCGCCACTAATCGGTTTATGATAGATCGATTAGACACCTAAGTAAAATAAATGGAGATTTATTTTACTCCTATGAACCAAAGACTAAAGGTACGGAGACTTGGTTACACTAGAATATTCTAATACCCTTTCGGTACCATTTCTTTTTTATTTTTTTAAATGTTTTTGCAAACAACTTGGATTTATTTTAACCTAAATTACTATTATGCAAATATGGTGACCACACAGATGTTCAACCAATATTAAAAAAAAATGATAATAATAAATGACTAAATAAATTGCATCACACAAAGCAAACAATTTTTTTTGGGTTTTCTTGAAAGTTAGAATTCTCTTACAAAAGTGCATTTTTTAACTAAATGAATTAATCTTATTAATATGCAAATTCTAATTAAATGGGCCTATTATGCAAACTAATTATTATGCACCTCATGACCTAACTTCACTAATGAACAAATTATGATTAAATGATCCTATTATGCAAACTAGTTAACATATACCTAGTATTTTGGCATTTTTATTGAAATTCAGAATTTATAAAATAAAATAAAAAACCTTAATTAATCTATCTAAAAAGGGATAATTTTCTAATTTATTCTAGGGATTAATTTGACTTAAACCCTATCCTATCTTAGAATACTATTTTTTTTGGAAAAATGAGATAATTAAAATGTGCAAACATTATCTAAAACCTTAAAAAAAATTATTTAGGTCCAACCCTAACTTATTTCTAAAAATGCAATCCTAAAAATGTAATCCTAAAAAATTTCTAATTTACTAAACCTACATGTCTGATTTACTAAACCTATATGCTCATGCAGAATTTTGATTTTTTTTTATTTTCCGATTTTTTTATTTTATTTAAGATAAGTAATTATTAAATAAATATTAAATCTAAAATATCAACAAAATAAAGGATTAAAATAATAGAAAAAATAAACATGTTGTCTCACAGTCAAATTAATGATTATCCTAACTCTAATTATCACGACAAAAAGAGATCAAAATAATTAAAAATATTATCCGAAGTCTTACGAATCAAATTAATAATTATAATGATTTAACAATTAAAATTCTACCAAAAAGCCCAAAAATTAATATAATTAAAAAAATAATCCGATGTCTCTTGAATTAAATTAATAATTACAATAGTTTCGCATAAAAATCCTAGCGGATAATGCCTACAAAATGCACAAATATTAACATTGACAAACCATATTTAACTTAAACAATAATAACAAATTTAAAATGAATAAATAAATGACAATAAAATAAAAAAATGAAAAATAAACTACCTAGGTGCAATTTGAAAAAGAGAGGAACGGCGGCAATGGGCAACGCCGAGCGGAGGATGGCCGGCGGTTGGCGTCGAGGCTCTAACGAGAGCTGGGCGGCGACAGGGTTGCTGGCGACGTTGAGGGCAGGGGCTGTGACGGCATTGCAGGGGTTCAGCGCGGCGACTAGCGAGCATCAGGCTAAGGCGAACCGGTAGGCGTCAGGCGACCGACACGGGCTGAGGTGCAGCAGCAGGAAGGCACAGACGTCGGCGGCGGGATCTCGAGAGGTGGGCGAGTCATGAGCGGCTATTGGTCGAGGCAAGGACCGGTAGATCTCGGGCAGAGGCGTTGCGACAATAGATCGTCGAGCATTGGGTCGCCGACAAGAGGATGGTGGCGAGTCAGGGGGTGTCGGCGCGGGCGGTGCTAGTGCTTCGGGATCTGCAGATGGGGGCGTCGGACGATGGCTACAGCAGCACGGTGGCCTCTGGACAAAAGCAGCGACGTGGGCTCGTGGGTGATGGAGGGTTTTGGCAGAGGTGACCAACAACGGCGATGGGCGAGCGGGTCACAGGCTACTGCAGGTCGTTGTGGCGATGTCTAGCATCGGCAGAGGCGCGTTTGGCAAAGGCAACGGTGGTGGAGGCGTGGCGGAGGCCGATAGTGTAGCTCGGAGACCAGCGGTGCAGGGGTCAGTCACACGGCAAAAGGAAGCCATGGAGAAGATGAACAAAGTGGCGTTTTTTTTTGCTTTTCTTCTTTTTTTTTTTTTTTTTTTCTCTCTCTCCTCCCTTACATCTCTCTCACGACCCCTCACCAGTCTTCTCTCTCTCCCTCACCGCAGACCGGTCAAACCCCTCTTTTTACTTTCTCTTTTTTTTTCTCTCTTTGGATTTTCTCACAAAAAATTTTGCTCTTCGAATTTGCTCTCAATTTTTTCAAAGATTCCCCCACCTTTCTTGAAAAATGCAGCACTCTTTTATAGTGGTTCCAGATGGCTGCATTTTTATGGCATTTTCCAAGTTTCCATCTCTTGCCACATTAGATCAAATCTGTAAATTAGAGCATGATTTTGCAATCAACTCGATCTTGCTTAGATTTCTTCCAATTTGCAAAAATTCTTGCCCTTTATTCACTTGATTTTTAAATTGCTTATGCATTTAACAAAATCCAAATATCCATCAAAATTTCAATTTTCCATGCATAATCAATCAAATCAATTTCCTCCAATTTTTCAATTTTTTAATTTTATTTATTCAAATGAAATTTTTATTTTCCTTATTTCCCTAGATTTGCTAAAATTAGGTGTCAACAGCTGCCCCTCTTTGAAGGTGAGCTCGTAGAGGTTGCCTTCAAAGATAAATTGATACCTAAATTTTGATCATACACATACATTAAATGACTTTTTTTGTTGGAAAATGAATTCCATTTTTTTTAATGCGATTTATATGATGCATGGAGATGCTAATGCAAATGATAAATAAACTTACTTGGAATAACTTACCTTCAAAGAGGGTAGAACAATTCGAGATAATTGGTGCTACATGTCTAGGACTCGTACCATTTTACAGTTGCCCAGAATAGTAACCTGACTTTACAAAGAGATTGCTTTCCCAAGACTCGTACCATTCTACGGTTGCCCAATATGACAGTGTTTAGTTGTGTCTAGAACCCATACCATTCTACGATCGCCCAAACGGGGATTCATTTTTCAGGACCCATACCATTATACGGTCGCCTAAATAGATGTTGTCTAGGACCCGTATCATTCTACGGTCGCCTAAACTGGGATTCATTTTCCATGACCCGTACCATTCTACTATCGCCTGAATAGGTGTTGTCTAGGACCCATACTATTCTACGGTCGCCTAAATAGGTGTTGTCTAGGACGCGTACCATTCTACGGTCGCCTAAACTGAAATTCATTTTCCAAGACCCGTACCATTCTACGGTCGCTTAAATAGGTGTTGTCTAGGATCCATACCATTCTACGATCGCCTAAACTGGAATTCATTTTCCAAGACCCGTACCATTTTACGGTCGCCTGATGAATCTGGGAAAAATCTTTGGGGGGCGACTCCATCGAGCGCTGGTGCTTGAAAAGGAATACCTGTACAATGACAAGTATTTAAGGTATGGATAGAGATAGACTTACCTAGTGACATGTCTCTTGCAAAATGGTTGAAAGAGAGGCAAGATGCATTCACAGACATGCATTGATTCAAATGAGGTTCATGCGTGATGATTTCTATCAATCTTGCATCGCTTAATTTCCATCGGGAAATATCTCAAAAGAATATTAAGTGTCATGGATGTGTCAAATGAGGGATCTTTTTTTGACATCCAAATTTTTGGGTTCTGATTTCGATTAGATAAATTGGGCGCTTCATCGACGTGGCTATAGTGTTTTTCTCTGAGTTGGCCACTCACGAGATAACTAGACTAGCTGAGTAGGCTATTAAGGACTTTAAGGCAGATAGACTTGAGAATTCGACCAGTAGTCGACTTCTTGACCGTGATTATCTTTAGAGATCATTGCGGCACTATATAAAATTGATTTGAAATCAGATATAGGCTAGTTTGACAGAGATGTGTGGCTAATCGTGGGTGACACCACTAAATTGGGAAATTCTCGTCGACTGGCACTACACTGATTTTCTTATTGTTTTGGTACCCTGTGTCCGTATTTGAATCATCGAGATTTTCACGACAACCAAGAGTCACCAATGTGTCGAGTGGATTCATCGTGGCTCGAAAAAAATCGACCACGGGTCATTTGTCCTAAAAAGTTATGAAAATTACCCGATAGCCTAAGTCACACTAAAAGCGCGTCGAAGTGAAATTAACCACCAATCTAAGTCCGATTTCAAAAATTGAAGAGTCTATCATGTCATAGGTCATTTTAGGAGCGTCAGCTTAGTCTTAAAGATTTTTCTGACAATCGAGATTTTTTGGGAAAAAGTTGAGTTAGGGCCATTTTTTATCAGAATTTGTAAAGGACCGTTTTTGATCGCATCCTTGGGCTGCAAGTTGGATTACATGACAGGGAAAAGTCATGAAATGGATAAGGATACCTTGATGGATTTATTTAGGCTTCAATTGAAATTGTTTGTTGAGAAGTAAACAAATTTGAGTAAGATTGAAGAGGGAAAAATAGCAAATTCGTATGCCACATTTACCCATCACCTCAACCTACCTAAATGCTTCTAGAAGGGGGCATAATTGTCAAAAAAAGAGTGGGTGGATGACAGTTGGTGTGGGTCACATGTGGATGACCTAAGAGATAGAGAGTGAGAGAGAAAAGGGGGAAACCGGTTCCCCCTTTCTTCCCCGTTGCTGCCTCTCTCCCCCGCATCTTCCTTCTTCGGCTACTCGATTCCATGGAGACCGGAGACCAAAGGAAGTAGCAACCATCATTGCTCGAACTAGAGCTGCCACCGCCATTGCACCGGAGTCGCTGCCGCTACTCCGCGGCCACCCGCATGCCCTCCGCCCCCTCTCTCTTTCACCGAGCTCTTCCCCATCCCCTTTCTGCTGTTCGAAGCCTGCAAGTTGAAGAACATAAACGGAAGCAGCTCGCCTGGGTTTGAAGCAGTAGCCAATGTCGCCGGGAGCCGCCGCACGCCGCCTTGCCGCTGTTCACCTCACGCTCGCCCGCCGTGTACCGTTTGCCCATGTCCGAACGAGCTGCTGTCCAGCCCCTGTTCCGCCTCGATTCAGTTCCATTCGGCCACCTCAGGCCGTCGCCCAACCACCTCCAGCCACCGTCAACCTCGTCAGAGCCCCGCCTTGCCCTCCGCCACCCTTGGCCGCTTCAACTGACGCTGGAACCGCCTTAACCAGTAGCGCACAGAGAAGGCAAAAAATGGGTATGACAGTGGGGTTTTAGCCCGTTTTGGCCGTCTTCCCGAGCCCAGATGCTCGGCCCGCCTTGAGGAAAGTCGATCATCGCGTCGATCCCGTCATTTTGAGTGAGTTTTACTCACTAATGCCTTCTTAGTTTGCTAATTATACTTAAAGGTTGATTAGTGTTAGTCAAGCGTAATTAGGTGGTTATATTAGAATTGATTAATGATTATTAGTTAATTGCATTGCATATTATTTGTTTGGTTAGTGTACTTAGATAAAGAATATAGTATTTATTGGATGCTTCTTGGGAATTTTCCCTACCCTTATCAGGTGTTAATTAGGCAATTCGGGCCTAAATGGAATTTTTAGGAATTAAATATTAATTTTTGAAATTAATTATTTAATTATTTATTTTCTGGAAATTCAATTAGGATGGCCAAAGACCAGGATTTTATGCTGATGATCGTCGTGCAGTCCGTTTATTTAATTGAGCTTCATGTTGTGCTAAATTGAAATTATTGTATTTATTTATTTTATTTTTGAAATTAATTATTTAATTATTTATTTTTGGAAATTCAACTGGGATGGCCAATGACCGGAATTTCGTGCTGATTGTCGTGGAGTAGTCCGTTTATTTATTTGAGCTTTAATTCGTGTCGAATTGATTTAATTGTGCATTTTGAAGTTATATTATTAATTAATGCAATTTTGACTATGTGATTGAGGATTGGTCGAGTATCGTTTGTCAGTATCGCAAGTGAATTGGTAAATCACCTGGAGAATGTACGTGGCCCGGTGAATTGGAATGTCACCTGGGAAGGACACGTGGCTCGGTGATTGGATATGTCACCTTGGCAAAAAGGTAGCCTTAAAGAATGCACGTGGCTCAAAGACTCGATATGTCTTTCTAGAGAATGCATGTGGCTCGGTGATAGAGTATGGCATCATAAAAAGGGTCGGGTGGGACCGTAAATCCATCAGATATTGAGAGGGTCGGGTGGGACTGTAAATCCATCAGATATTGAGAGGGTCGGGTGGGACCGTAAATCCATCAGATATTGAAAGGGTCGAGTGGGACTATAAAGCCATTGAATCTTGAAGAGGTCGATTCATAATTAGGAATTGAGTTGGAATAATTGAAATGACCGGAAGTGGTCTTATTGACACGGAATCGACTAGGTCGATTGATCATTACTTTGATCTGATGTTGTGAATTGATTAATTGAATGGAAATGACCGTGAGTGGTCTTGTTGGCGTGTAATCGATTAGGTCGATTTGATCGATGCTTCGATCAGTGATGTGATTGCTTGGGTGCCTATTTGATCTGTGCTAATATGCAGGTGGAATCTGAGGCCAAGGTAAATCCTCTAACTTATGTTGTGCATAGGCAGCCTTAAGGTGTATTAGTTTACTAATCGAGTCTTAGATGGTAGAACTTGCTGAGACGTTGTCTCAGTGGTTATTTAATAACCATTTCAGGACCCAGATGATGAGCCTAAGGAGGAGGAACCCGAGGAGGAGATCCCTGATGAGGAACCTAAAGAGGAGTATGTAGAGGAAGACCCCGAGGATAACCCCGAGTACGACCTGAATGAGGACTGAGATCCCGTTCTGTCTTGTCAGACCTTGTTTGCATGTGAATAGATGTTAGATCAGATTTACATATATATAGTATTGTAGAATACTATGAGATGCGTGTAAAAAGGTGTGGTTGTGAATTTTCAGTATGAAAAATATATGGCATGCTTTTCTATCCCTTTGTTTTATTGTTTGGAGATTTATAACTACTTCCGTATGTGTATATATAAATGAAAGAGTCGGCAAAACATAGTCCTGGGATATCGCATTTTTAAAATCGACCAAAAGTAAGGGATGTGCGCGTGCCTGAGGATCGGGGCGTGACACTTTTGGTCTGAAAGAACTTTTCTCTCATCCTCATTAGAAAAATGGCTGTTTCATCTTGACCTTTGATGCAGGATTTTGACAATCACTCTATCTCACTATCATCATGCCAAACAAGGGTCTGTGTAATCTCGCAAGTTGTACGACCTTACCAATCTAAGAGGTCTTTTAATAGGGACTGTAATGTAGGCTTGGTTAACGGCTTAACAAAGGGGACTCTTTGAGTCGAGGCTATTGAAAGAATGAATGATATTCTGTAATCACTTCTAGGTTTACAAGTCAAGAACTCTGCAAAATGAAAAAAAAATGATCTTGTTCGCACTTCTTCGAGCGATGCTTATGACATGTGAATTCATATGTTGATTCGAGTGCCCTAATAAGAAGAGACTTTGTCAGGGACATAATGTAGGCTTGATTCAGAGGTAGAGAAATGAAAGTATCATTAGGCTCAAAAAGTGTTTAGAGAGTTAAAATTGGTGATCATCTTGACATTTCCAACCACTTTCCTTCTCCACTATCGAAGATTTTTTATATCACAACTCCATTGATTGCAACAACATTTGAGTTTTTAGAACCGCCTTGTTGGGGATACGACTCATCATATCAAGAATTTGATTTTTTCTTTTTTCAAGGCATTGACCTTGCTTTTACCAGACACACTGCTTTTTCATGCTCCATTATTTTTGCATTTATTTTTTGAACTCGTACAACCATCCTTTTTCAGCTTTCTAAGCCATGTTACTTGAATGGTTCTTTTTGCCTTGCCCCAGTGTGGGGGATGATCACCAGCTAGGTTTAATATGAAACAAATTCATAGGCTCAAATGGGTTATGCAATGGATGAAAGTGTATAGGATAAAGAAAGAACTGCTCTTCATCATCCCAAGACACTTCAAATTACCGTACGAGTTACACTACAAAAGCAATATTCGAAGATTGATGCAAGTGGGAGCAAGAAGATTCCTACCATTCATTTCAAATTTGTCCCAATGTGGGTTCTTGACAAGGATAATTTTAAAAAGAATCTCCATAAGTGTATGGGGCTTAAAGGGGTTAGGCAATGGATCACCTGTAGTGTTTGGGGTAGAGAAAAGAATGCTTTACCCTTTACGAGATCAACTTTTCCTTGCAAGCACGGAATTTTTCACACAACTCACTAGGGATTAGTGTATGAAATAATGTATGGAACAAGGCCTGCATTTCATCATTCCAAAGTATCCCATTTGACACATTCAATTTATCTCACACAATTCATCAAGGAAGAAAAATGCAATATTTGCAACAAATTTGAACAATTGAATTCATTGAAGCAATTTATTCATCATAGAAATGCTTGCAATTCAAAACATGACATAGCAAATTCTATCATGGGTAATACTTCTTAATAGCATCTGAATTAACTGGAATGGAAAACTCACGACCATCCATTTCTGCCAAGATTAAGGCACCGCCATGAAGCACCTTCTTTACCACATATGGGCCGCTGTAGTTTGGAGCAAACTTGCCTCCAAAATCCGGAAAGATCGGTAACAGATTCCTTAGGACTAGGTCATTTACCTCAAAATGCCTCAGCTGCACCTTCCGGTTGAAAGATTTGGCTATTCTCTGTTGATATGTTTGGCCATAGCAGAGAGCCTTCAATCTTTTCTCATCGATCAAGTTCAATTGCTCGAACCTTTGTTGTGACCATTCCACCTCAGACAAATCCACTTGGGATAAAACTCTCAGAGAATGAATCTCTACTTCCACAAGCAGAACTGCCTCCATGTCGTACACCAGAGCAAAATGGGTTGTCCTAGTGGAAGTACGGATCGATGTCCGATACACCATCAGTGCGAAGGGTAGCCTATCATGCCAATCTCGATAATTCTCAGCCGTCTTAGCCAAGATCTTCTTAATGTTCTTATTGGCCGCTTCAACAGCCCCGTTCATTTGAGGGCAGTAAGGAGACGAATTCAAATACTTGATTTTGAACTCGCTGAACAACCCATCAACAAGTTTTTTGTTCAAATTGGTCCCGTTATCAGTGATGATTGCTTCAGAGACGCCATAAAGAGCAATTATGTCACGTTTGATGAACTTCGCAACATTGCGGGCGGTGATGCTTGCGAAGGATGTAGCTTCGATCCATTTGGAGAAATAGTCTATCGCTACCAAGATGAACCGATGCCCATTTGAAGCCTTGGGATTTATCGGGTATTGACACCTAAATTTTGGCGACCCATTTAGTCATTTATCGTATTAAAAAATTAGGGGTTAATTTTATCCCCGAAAAAATAGTTAATCACATAGCATATAGTTTTAGGTGCATTTATTTTTTATTTGCATTTACATTGGGCCGATGACTGATGAGTTCGAATTGATGGTTCGGAAACTTTGATTTAATGAGTCAGGCTAAGCCCACAAAGAAAGCAAATCGGCCCAAGCCCATATCCTCGGAGAGATTTTACGGATTTATCTTTGTGAGATTTCAATTCAAAAACAAATATTATGTTTAGAAAAAAAAACAAATATTGCGTTTCGAAAAGAAATCTTTGTGGATATGGATTTGAAAAATTTAAAAAACCTAATCCGTGCCCTATAAATAAGTAAAAATATGTAGGGATTAGGGGGGCCACACAACAGAAAATATGGCCACATTGGGGGGTTTTCCTCTCGATGGCCGGAAGAAAGAAAATATCGAGCACTATAGAGAGAGGGCCACAGAATTGCGATACACGGCCACAAGAAAGCAAGAGAGAAAAACAGAGAGAAAATTCGGCATACATAGAAAAGA
Source organism: Eucalyptus brandiana (assembly GCA_014182725.1). NCBI lineage: Eukaryota > Viridiplantae > Streptophyta > Magnoliopsida > Myrtales > Myrtaceae > Eucalyptus > Eucalyptus brandiana. The sequence continues at coordinate 13,965,236 of CM024675.1, forward strand.
GGAGCGACGAGATAGAGAGGAGGACAGACGTCTCCACTATTGGGCAAAGGACAACCAGCGAATTCCTCTCTAGGTGGCCAACGTTCGAGCTCCATCACCAGCAACATCAACTCCCTCTCGTTGCTCCACACGACGCTAGCCAAGCGTCGTCGTCACTGTCGCGACATCGTACGCGAGTAGCTGATCCAAGTCGCGACACCTAACCCAACGCAAGCTGCTGCCCTTCATCACCGCCTCTGCTCGTGGCTACCTCCGATGCCCGTGGTGCCGATCTTTCCCATGATCTGACGAGGTGCTGCTGTCTTGTTCCAGTCCCGCGACTATGTTCCCGACGTAAGCCCAACGCTGAATAGAGCTGCTCCCTGTCGTTGTGCTGATGAGCGACACTGTCCCTCAACCCGGCATTGAGACGGGTTGCTATTTCATCGATCTATGTCCCGGCATTCTTGCAAGACCAGACCGGTTTTGCCACAGAGTTATCTTCCCTGGCGTGGGCTATGTATATATATAGCTATTCTACTAGACATTCACGGACCATAAGAGTAGACAAATCAAAAATTTGACTGTGGAGCTATGAAAGTCAAAGTTGAATATTCAAAGGATATTGTCACCAGAGTGACCAGAATTCGATCAAAAAGCTGAGGGATTTCTATAGCTACTGTGTGCATTCAGCAAGTCCTTCGTCCGCCAAGTCAAGTCGTAACACCACGAGACACCACCGTGAATTCAAGCCAGATCTGACGTCAAGTTCCACTCCCACGAGTGTTTTCGGAGTCGTGACGATTTCTCCGAGTTTGGGCTGCCATCCCCGGCGCAAGCCACATCCGTGTGGCCCATTAGGTCATCTGCAGAATCCTCAACGACACATACTGGTCTTTCTTTGCAGGTCTCGTGGAGCCCATCAGACGACTTTCGAGAAACCGAACACCACCACGTTGCATCGTGAGTAGCCATTCGAGAATCGGAATTCAGAAACCAATATTTGAATTAGGTTAAAATCTTATCTATTTTGACTTTCGAAAATTCCGTTACCTTATTTGAGATATTTGTCGATGCATATGATTGAAATTCCCGATGTGCTATTATGTCTACTATCTCAAATAACCTTTTAAATTAGGAAATCTTCCTAATTTCACAACGTACATATGATTGACGGTCCGATTTCATGCTCGAAATACGACCCACAATCGTACGGAAAAATCACCAATCCGATCTCATGCCCGAGATATGATTTGTGATTTTATTTAAAAATTGGTCAATCTAATCTCATGTGCAAGATACGATTCGTCAAATTTATTTCCAAAATCGACATGGATGATATCTTGCCTAATTTGTTGCCGTGCTGTCTTGATGTCTTATTTTGATTGCTCTCGTAAAAGAAAGGAAAAATCCAAAAAAATCTGAGTTAGATTAGGTTCGTTTTAGAATATTCATCGTTTTAGGGTTATCCTACATGTTTAGAATAAGAAATTTATTTATTTCGAACTTTTGAAAAAATGAAAAATCCAAAAAAATGCATTCATTTAGGATTTTTTTTTTTTAAATTTGAATTGCATGTTTCATTATTTGGTAGTTTTAATTTCGAATTTCATAATAAAAAAATAAAAAAATTAGAATTATGGCATTCTTTGCACGTCATTGCATATTATAATAAATTGCATGCTTATTTAGAATAGAAATATCATGCGCACGTCATTTAGAATTAGGTTCATGAAATGCACGTTGTCGCGACCTAATTTTTCGGTGCACCACTTAAAATTAGGTTAATGGATTACTAAGTCTTTAACTTAGCTCGGGCTCTTCCGAGCCCATACCAATTCGCAACTTAAGGTTCAAGTTTTTTAACATGCAAAAGATAATTAACTAGGAGTCGCCACTAATCGGTTTATGTTAGGTCAATTAGACACCTAAGTAAAATAATTGGAGAATTATTTTACTCCTACGAACTAGAGACTAAGGGTACGGGGACTTGGTTACACTAGATTGCTCTAATGCCCTTTCGGTACCATTTCTTTTTTAATTTTCAAAAATGTTTTTTTGTAGGCAACTGATTTATTTTAGCATAAATTACTATCATGCAATGGGGTAATCATACAGACGCCCAAACATTCAAATAAAATAAATTGCATCACACAAAGCAAGCAAACATTTTTTGGGTTTCTTAAAATTGGAATTTTTTTTTTTAATAAACCATGCATTTTAACTACATGACTTAATCTTATTAATATGCAAATTCTAATTAAATGGGCATATTATGCAAACTAGTTATTATGCACCTCATGACCTAACTTCACTAATGAACAAATTCTGATTAAATGATCCTATTATGCAAACTAGTTAACATGCACCTAGTATTTTTGTATTTTTTATTGAAATTCGGAATTAATAAAAACCCTAATTAAATTATATAGTTAGGGATAATTTTCTAATTTATTCTAGGGATTAATTTGACTTAAACCCTATCTTATCTTAGAAAACTATTTTTTTGAAAAATGAGAAAATTAAAATATGTGAACATTATCTAAAAAATTAATTTAGGTCAAACCCTAACTTATTTCAAAAAATGCAACCCTAAAAATGTAATCCTAAGAACATTCTAATTTATTAAACCTAGATGTCTGATTTACTAAACCTATATGCTCATGCAAAATTTTGATTTTTTGATTTTTTTTTTTAGTTTTTATAAAAGATAAGTAATTATTAAATAAATATTAAATCTAAACTATCAACAAAATAAAGGATTAAAATAATCGAAAAAATAACCTGTTATCTCACGGGTCAAATTAACAATTATCCTAACCCTAATTATCACAACAAAGAGATCAAAATAATTAAAAATCCGATCCGAAGTCTTACGGATCAAATTAATATTTATAATGATTTAACAATTAAAATTCTACCAAAAAGCCCAAAAATTAATATAATTAAAAAAATAATCCGATGTCTCTCGGATTAAATTAATAATTACAATAATTCCAAACAAAATCCTAGCGGATAATGCCTACAAAAATTATAGATATTAACATCCAATATTGCAATTTAAATAACTAAACTAAAAAAGCTATCAAATAAAATAAACAGAAAAATGACATAAAAATAAAAATGATAAAATAAACTAAGCTACAAAAAAGGTAAAAGTAAAAATATATTTAAAAAAAAAAAACTACCTAAGGGAGGGTAAACCAACGTCAACGGGGAAGTGGATCACAGGCAGAGGCGATGCGGAGGCGCGGCGTCAGCGAGGTCAGGAGCGGCGGGCTTCGGTCGCCAAGCGAGCAGGGGGCAAGAGCGACGTTCAGCGGCGGCGGAGGCACTCGGGTGCTCGTGGCTATGGAGGCTCAGTCGTCGGATCGCCTGGCGTTCGATATTGCTGGTGCGGGCAGAGGTTCTGGCGGTGGCGTGCAACGCTTAAGCAGTTGCAAGCCACCGGTGCAGAGCTCGCCGGCAGGAGGAGGGCGACGAGCGGCCTACTCCGTGGTTTGCTAGAGGCACGCGAGTCGTCGAGTGGTGATAGCAAAGGCGCGGAGCGGGGTCACGAGTCGCTAGGCAGTGGCGTCGGCTGCAATGCGAAGCTCGGCTGTGGGATCTCGAGCAACGAGCGGACACGCCGGCGACGATGCTGGGCTGCAAGTCGCGGTGGGCTTCGGTGGTGATGGCAGAGGCGCGGAGGCGCGCGGAGCTCGGGTAGTCACCAGTCGCCAGTACGGGGCGCCGAGTGAGCAGATGCGGCGTGGTGAGCGTCGCGGGCAAGATCGGTGGTACGACGGTGGCAGAGGCGCGGTGGTGCTCGCGGGGACGTGTAGGTAGCGACAGGCAGGAATCATAGATGCTGGGGTGCCGATCAAAGGACTGCTGAAGAAGAAGACCCTCTTTCTTTTTCTTTTTTTTTACTTTCTCTCTATCTCACGTCTCTCTGTACCCTCTCTGCCTCCCCTTTCTACTGACTTGACTCTTCCTTTTTCCAAAAGAATTTTTTTCTATTTCATTTTGGGCTCAAAGAAACCGAAGGAAGAAACCCTCTCTCACATTTCGGTCTCAATTTTTTCGATTCTTTTCCTGACCAAAAGCCCTCTCTTGTCATGAAAAATGGGCCTCTTTTTTATAGTGATTCGAAACAGTCTCTTTACATGGCATTTCCCGAGTTACCATTTCTTTTCACATTAAATCAAATCTGTATGATTTGGCAATTAGCTCAATTCTTGCCCATTTTTCACGTGATTTCAAAATTGTTGCTGCATTTAACAAAATTCGGGCATCTATCAGAATTCCATATTTCCTTGCATAATTCATTCAAATCAATTTCCCCCATTTTCATTTTTTTCTTTTTATTAGTTCAAAATGCAATTTTATTTTTCCAAAATTAAATGTCAATAGCTGCCCCTCTTTGAAGGTGAGCTCATAGAGGTTGCCTTCAAAGACAAATTGAGACCTAATTTTAATTATGCACATGCACTAAATGATTTCTTGTTGGAAAATGAATTCTTTTTTTTTTTTTTTGGAAAATGAATTCTATGTGATGCATAAAAATACTAATGCAAATGATAAAGGAACTTACCTGAAATTACTTACCTTCAAGGAGGGTAGAGTAACTCAAAATAGATTGGCGTTACATGTCCAAGACCTGTACCATTCTACGGTCGCCTAGTATGACATTGTTTTGGTTGTGTCTAGGACCTATACCATTCTACAGTCGCCTAAACGAAAAAAATGAGTTTTCAGGACCCGTACCATTCTACAATCGCCTAAATAGGGATTTAATTTTCAGGACCCGTACCATTCTATAGTCTCCTGAATAGGTGCTGTCTAGGAGCCGTACCATTTTACAGTCACCTAAACTAGGATTCATTTCCAGGACCCATACCATTCTACGATCGCCTGAGCATTGTAGCATAGATAATCAAACCAGGTTCCGAACCATTCTTCGGTCGCCTTGATTAGAATGAATCTGGAAAAATCTTTGGGGGGCAACTCCATCGAGTGCTAGTGCTTGAAAATGAATACATGTATAATGACAAGTATTTAAGGTATGGATAGAGATATACTTACCTGGTGGCATCTCTGATCCTTAAAGATATGTCTCCCAAATTAATGTGATAACTCTGGGATATGGAAGCACACTGGGTCAATATAAAGGACACTGGGCTATAAAAGCACGCCGGGTCAATATAGAAGATAGCTTGACCGAGTCAAGTGTTGATGCACTTGGGAGAGAATACCTGCGCAATGACAAGTATTTAAAATATGGGTAGAGATATACTTACCTTGTGATATCTCTAATTCTTGGAAATATGTCCTTTGGAACTTAGATATCCTATGGAGGCCTCTCACCTCCTGAATGTTAGAAGCTCTTAGGTCTTTGAGAAAACATTATCTGTCAGACATGATTAGAGCAAAAATGCATTCACCAAAAAAAAATAAGCAATTAATGCTATTCTAGAACGCACACTTCAAAATCTATTGAAGTTTTTATCAATTCAATCGGGATTCATGCATAATGACATTTGCATTACCCAAATTTCCACTAGAGAATTACCGTTCAAGATAATTTTCACTCATGACATGGATCTCTTAAGAATACTAAATGAGAGACTTTCAGTTAGAAAGGACTTTCACTCACTCTCATTTAAAAGAGAATCACTCCATCTCACAATATCGACAGGGGTCCGAGTATTCTCGCAAGCGGTACGACCTTACCAATCTAAGAGGTCTTCAACAGGGACCATATTGTGGGCTTGGTCAATGGCTTAACAAAAGGACTCTTTGAGTCAAGGCTATTGAAAGAATAGCTTCGCAATCATCTCCGGGTTTACAAGTCAAGAACCCTATAAAATGAGAAAAATAATCTTACTCGCACTTCTTCGAGCAATGCTTAAAACATGTGAACCCTTAGGTTAATTCAAGTGCCCTAATCTGAATAGACTTTGCAAGGGACGTAACATAGGCTTGGCTCATGGGTTGAGAAATGAAATGATCATTAGGCTCAAAAAGTGTTTAAGGGGGTCAAAGTTGGTGATCATCTTGACATTTCCACCACTTTCCTTCTCCATCATCGAAGATTTTCATATCACAACTCTACTGATTGTAACAGCATTTGAGTTTTTTAGCATCGCATTGTTGGGGATACGACTCACTATATTTGATTTCTTTCACTTTTCTGGGCATTGGCCTTACTTTTACCAGGCACATTGCTTTTTCATGCCCCCTCAGTTCTATTTTGATTTCAATCCTTGCGCACAATGCATGCGTCAAGCAACACTTTAAATGACACTCGAACTTTCAAGAGTCTTCATTTGCATTTTGCCTTGCCCCAGTGTGGGAGATGATCACCAACTAGGTTTAAAGAAATGAAATTGCAAGCTCAAGTGGGCTATGCAAATGTTATAAATATGTAGGATAGAGAAAGAAATGCTCTTTGTCATCCTAAAGCACTTAAGTTAACACATGAATTCAATGCAACAGCACGACTTGAAAATTGATGCAAGTGAGAGCAAGAAAATTTCAATTCATTTTCCTCAACTCATTATGCCATTTTATCTCCCATTTGCCCCAATGTGGGGTGACTCTTGACAAGAGTAATTTGAAAAGAATATACATAAGTGTATGGGCTCAAAAAGGTTAAGCAATAGATCACCTGTAGTGTTTGGGATAAAGAAATGAACTGCCTCTCATCATTTCGGTTGCCATACCTTTTGCGAGAGAACTCTTTACCTTATGTATATGAACCTTCCTACACTCATCTCACAAGTGCATGAGTAGGGGACTATGTATAGGATAAGGTTTGCCTTTCATCATCCCGACTTGTCTCATTTAGTATGCTCAATCAATTCCACATCATTCATTAAATTAGTCCATCTTGATGTTCTTTAGTGGAATTGGTGGTTAAAAGTCATCATGCAAAATCTTTTTTTTAAAGAGCTCAACAGCTTTAAGCATGAAAAATTATCAACTCCGAAATAAACAGTTTTCCACACTACAAAATGGTTTTAAGCATTCATTCAAGGATTCATCTACAATGGGATTGCCTCGGCAGTTGATGTCTTTGGATTGTCCCTATCCACTTTTGCCCCTGCATAAGAGAACGTGCATGAATAGGATACTATGCAACATCAAGGTGAATTTAAATTACACATTCATTTTACCTAAGTCATGTCACTACTAGAATCTGTAGTGCTCCCAATTCGACATCTGTTGAGTAACAGTTGAGCCAATTGATCTATCATTGCAACCTAATGTGCCTTTTCAGATGCCTTCTCATTAGACCGAAAAAGTAATGCTCTGAAACATAAAGTAAATGAGTTAGAAAATTAAACAGTGCTAACATAATGCATGCTTTTGGAAATGGCTTCAAAAGTAATTTTTTTTTGAATTTTTTTTTTTTGGATGAGGAAGCATGAAGAAGCCCAGTCCTCAGAATTCTCCTTGGATGATATTTTATTTTCATTGTTGAATATTGTCACCATACTGGTTTGGTGTGCCTCATTATGCCCTCAAAATTGGAAATAAAATTGTAATTTCATTGAATATAATCAAATGAATTACATTATTGGAATGGAAAATACAAACAAGCAAACCCTAGAAACAAAAGCCATAATTGAAATCTCAGAAAGCATGAAATCCTAAAAAACTTGAAGTCCTAGAAGATAAGAACTTCTTCGCTCAGCGACAACATTTGCGCCTCCATCATGGTTGGGCGGTGGATTTTTCTGATTACTACTGAAAGAGAACGCCTTTGTATCCAAGAGGTCTTAGACCTTATGCTTCAAAACATAGCAATCATCAGTGGAGTGACCAAGCTCTCCCATGTGATAGTCACACTTTTCGGAGAGATTATATGCAAGATAACGCTCGGGATTTGGTCACTTCGGCTCAGTAGAGAGTAATCCCTTCTTTTGGAGGACAGGTAAAACTTTGGATAGGGGTCCAGGAAGAGGTGTGAACTGTCTTCTAACATTATGTCGTCAACCAGGGAGCTGATGGTCTCCACCTTGTTGCTCAGTAGAAATCTTAATTACTAGAGTGCGACCACGATTCAGTTAAGAATAGGTCATATTAATCTCAGCTTCAAGGTCCTTCTCCTTCTTGGTAGAAAACCTTTTGTTAGATGGCTCGGTAAACCACCATTCTCTTATCCCCATCTCAATTTGTTCTCCTACGAGAACAAGTTGGTTGAAGTCTTCAACATATGCGCTAGCCATCCGGTTACGGAACTTAAACGGGAGAGTCTTGACGAACAATTTCATCAATTCTTTATCAGTAGGTTTAGGAGTGATTTGAGTTGCCAGATTTCGCCATCTCACGGCATACTCCTTAAATGATTTGTTCCTCTTCTTCTCCATCCTCTCAAGATCTTCTCGGAAAGGTGCAATGTCCATGTTGAACTTGTATTGTTTGAGGAACGCGTCTGTCACTTCGTTCCAGGTTTCAAGGAGGTTTATGTTCTTCATCACATACCAGTTTAGTACGGGCTCGGTCAAACTCGCATGAAACGATTGGATCATGAGAGGCTCATTTTTGACATGCTGAGCCATGCGCACATGGTACATCTGTAAATGGTATTTCGGACAAGATATCCCGTTGTACTTCTCAAATTCTGGCATTTTGAACTTGCTCGGCATTTTGACCTTCTCATAAACCGAGAGGTCGAACGAGAGTGAGCTTTGTGACTCTTGCAGCTGTCTCACTTTCTCTTCCAGTTTTGCAACACGCTCATCCCGATCTGTCCTGGGAACACTGTCAAGGCTGGCGTTTCCAACAAGGACCATGTCATCTTCCAACCCAAGCATTTCGTCATCACTCATTTAAGCCCTATTTGCCTGCCTCGGGACTACTATCTCAAGGAGAGCGGGTGGAGGATTTGGATTCACCTAGAGGGATTGAAGTTGAGCTGTTATAAGCTGCATGGAGGCGGATAACTGTTTGAGTTGATCTTCCATGGAGGACATGCGATCGCGCATTTCATTCGCTCAGCCATTTTAGCTTTTGATCGCGTAACAATAGGCAAACGTGGCAGATCCATTGTCACCTAATTCGAAGAAATGAACAAAATAAGCACGAAGTGTAAATAGATAGCCAATCCATGACAATGATATGATTTTTTTCATTTTTTTTCATTTATTCATGAAAAGTTCGTATAAGAAGGGAATTTCCTAAAAGAGAGCTAGAAAAATAGACATCCTAGCAAGACAAAAATTCCTAGACATGAATTGAAAACAAATTTTCCAAAACTTTATTTTTTTTTTTAAATGATTCATTGCATGGCAATTTCCTCATTTCATTTCTAATTGACAAATCTATTAAATCAATAATTGACCTAGATTGTCATGGACCGACTGAAAAGTACAACAAAATAAATTGCATGATATAGGGATAGAAGACTTACTTCACCAAAGAAAATCAACGGCAATCTCATAGACATGCACATAAAATGTGAGGCTCGATTTCTATCTAGATGGCTTAACAAAGTGGAGCTAAGAGGATGATCTGACCATTGTAGTCTCGCATTAACGTGTCAAGTCCCCCTAACTCTATCTCAGTCGAATGGAATGTCCAATAGTCACGCAGTCTCGCGGATATGGACAAACACATTCGACACCATGAAAAGACTTTCAGGGAAAAGAAGGTCAACTTCTACATAGCAGTCTCGCTTTAGAGGAAGTATCATTCTCAACACCATCCTAAAAATCTTATCGCAGCCCAAGTCCGGACACAGGTTGTGTGTGCAATAGTGTAGTGCTAAAAGCAATAAAACATGCACAACAATTTAAATGCAAACAACACTTATAATTAGAGAAAAATAAATCATTCATCCCACACTCCAACCTGCAAGACAAAGGTTAGCAAAAATTACTCCCCTTATACCTCACATCCGCAAAAACATTTAACACCTTAGATATATTAGGTACGTACCTGGTGTCCTCGCTGCCAAACAAAAACATTTTTAAAAGAAAAAAAATTGGCATAAATCCACTAAGTGTTTTAACATAAGTCCCCAGCGGAGTCACCAAGCTGTCGCGACCTAATTTTTCGAGTGCACCACCTAAAACTAGGTTAATGGATTACTAAGTCTTTAACTTAGCTCGGGCTCTCCCAAACCCATACCAATTCGCAACTTAAGGTTCAAGTTTTTTAACATACAAAGGATAATTAACTAGGAGTCGCCACTAATTGGTTTATGGTCGGTTGATTAAACTCCTACGAATCAGACACTAAGGGTACGGAGACTTGGTTACACTAGATTGCTCTAATGCCCTTTCAATACCATTTTTTTTTAATTTTCAAAAATGTTTTTTTGTAGGCAGCTGATTTATTTTAATCTAAATTACTATCATGCAATGGGGTGATCATACAGATGCTCAAACATTCAAATAAAATAAATTGCATCACACAAAGCAAGCAAACATTTTTTGGGTTGTCTTAAAATTGGAATTTTTTTTTAATAAACCATGCATTTTAACTACATGACTTAATCTTATTAATATGCAAATTCTAATTAAATGAGCCTATTATGCAAACTAGTTATTATGCACCTCATGACCTAACTTCACTAATGAACAAATTCTGATTAAATGATCCTATTATGCAAACTAGTTAACATGCACCTAGTATTTTTGCATTTTTTATTGAAATTCGGAATTAATAAAAACCCTAATTAAATTATCTAATTAGGGATAATTTTCTAATTTATTCTAGGGATTAATTTGACTTAAACCCTATCTTATCTTAGAAAACTATTTTTTGAAAAATGAGAAAATTAAAATGTGTGAACATTATCTAAAAAGTTAATTTAGGTCCAACCCTAACTTATTTCTAAAAATGCAACCCTAAAAATGTAATCCTAAGAACATTCTAATTTATTAAACCTAGATGTCTGATTTACTAAACCTATGTGCTCATGCAGAATTTTGATTTTTTTTTTTTTTTTTTTTTTTTAGTTTTTATAAAAGATAATTAATTATTAAATAAATATTAAATCTAAACTATCAACAAAATAAAGGATTAAAATAATCGAAAAAATAATCTGTCGTCTCACGGATCAAATTAACAATTATCCTAACCCTAATTATCACAACAAAGAGATCAAAATAATTAAAAATATGATCCGAAGTCTTACGAATCAAATTAATAATTATAATGATTTAACAATTAAAATTCTACCAAAAAGCCCAAAAATTAATATAATTAAAAAAATAATCTGATGTCTCTCGGATTAAATTAATAATTACAATAATTCCGGAGAAAATCCTAACGGATAATGCCTACAAAAATTATAGATATTAACATCCAATATCTCAATTTAAATAACTAAACTAAAAATGCTATCAAATAAAATAAACAGAAAAATGACATAAAAATAAAAAAGATAAAATAAACTAAACTACAAAAAAAGGTAAAAGTAAAAAAAGAAAAAATACCTAAGGGAGGGTAAACCAACATCAACGGGGAAGCGGATCACAGGCAGAGGCGGTGTGGAGGCGCGGCATTGGCAAGGTCAGGAGCGGCGGGCTTCAGCCGCCGAGCGAGCAGAGGGCAAGAGCAACGTTCAGCGGCAGCGGAGGCACTCGGGTGCTCACGACTATGGAGGCTCGGTCGTTGGATCACCTGGCGTTCGATACTGCTGGTGCGGGCAGAGGGTCTGACGATGGCGTGCAGCGCTTGATCAGTTGCAAGCCACCGGTGCAGAGCTCACTAGCAGGAGGAGGGCGACAGGCGGCCTGCTGCGTGGTTTGCTAGAGGCACGCGGGTCGTCGGGTGGTGATGGCAAAGGCGCAGAGCGAGGTCGCAAGTTGCTGGGCAACGACGTCAGCTGTAGTGCGGAGCTCGGCTGTGGGATCTTGAGCAACGGGCAAACACACCGGCAATGGTGCTAGGCTGTAGGTCGTGGTGGGCTTCGGTGGTGATGGCAAAGGCGCGTAGGCGCACGGAACTCGGGTAGTCACCGATCGCCGGTACAGGGCGCCAGGTGAGCAAATGCGGCGTGGCGAGCGTCGCGGGCGAGATCAGCGGTACGACGGTGGCAGAGGCGCGGTGGTGCTCGCGGGGACGTGCAGGTAGCGACGGGCAGGAGTCGTAGATGCTGGGGTGCCGATCGAAGGACTGCTGAAGAAGAAGACCCTCTTTCTTTCTTTTTTTTACTTTCTCTCTATCTCACGTCTCTCTGTACCCTCTCTACCTCCCCTTTCTACTGACTTGACTCTTCCTTTTTCCAAAAAAAAAAATTTCTATTTCATTTTGGGCTCAAAGAAACCGAAGGAAGAAACCCTCTCTCACGTTTCGCTCTCAATTTTTTCGATTCTTTTCCCGACCAAAAGCCCTCTCGTCATGAAAAATGAGCCTCTCTTTTATAGTGATTCGAAACAGTCTCTTTACATGGCATTTCCCGAATTACCATTTCTTGTCACATTAAATCAAATCTGTATGATTTGGCAATCAGCTCAATTCTTGCCCATTTTTCACTTGATTTCAAAATTGTTGCTGCATTTAACAAAATTCAGACATCCATCAGAATTCCATATTTCCTTGCATAATTCAATCAAATCAATTTCCCCCATTTTCATTTTTTTTCTTTTTATTTGTTCAAAATGATTTTTATTTTTCCAAAATTAGGTGTCAACACACATCATTTAGTGATTTTTGTTAAGATCATTTAATTAGAAATTGCCCGTCATTAGGTCATTTGGTTAATTTAGATTACACATTTAATTATTGCATTTCTTTAGGAATTACTTTACTCATGTCATATAGTTTAAGTCATATTGACATGTCATATCATTTCATGTTAGATTAAAAGCATTGCACTGCATATAGATTAGATTTTCGTTAAGTAAGTGAAAACAAAAAAAGAAATCTCGTGTTAATTAGAAATCACATTTATGACTGTTGATGTGAATTCTGATCTAACAACGCGGATGCTTTCTTTGCTATGGGATAAGTCCTGCAATTTATTTATTGCTTTACTTTGGTGTTAAATTGGTGGTTGCGCACCTGCATGAACACCTCATATGTTAGGGAATTAAATAAAATTAATTCAAGCTGATTGCCAAACATTTTTCAAAATAAAAGAGAAAGGTACCGAAAGGGCGTTAGAGAAATCTAGCATAACTAAGTCCCCGAACTCATAAATCTCTGGTTCTTAGAAGTAAAGTAAATCTCCCATTACTTTACTTGGGTTTCTAATCAACCCACCAAAAATAGATTAGTAGCCACTCCTAATTGAAAATCAATTGCATTTTAAGAACTTGAACCCAAGTCGCGAATTGGTATGGGTTTGGGAGAACTTGAGTTAAGTTAAGGCTTAACAATCCATTAGCCAAACCCTAGGTGGTTCACACCCGAAAATCTGGTCGCGACATCGGGCCAATCACATCAATGCCCCACATCGAAAAAGGCCATGGCTCGGAAAATTGGTACAGCTTAGTTGGAGGAACATTTATCTTATTCCCTTGAATCTGGCAGCGGTGACAACTCCGAACATGCTGGACGCAGTCACTTTCCAATGTGAGCCAGTAGTAGCCTAATCTCATAATCTTCTTGGCTAACATGTGTCCATTCATATGATGGCCACATACTCCTTCATGCACTTCTTGCATGATTTGAGTGGCTTCAGCTGCATCTATACACCGCAACAAAACTAAATCGCAAGATCTCTTGTACAAATTCTCGCCACTAACGAAGAACTTCAAGGCCATCTTCGTAATGTACTTTCTATCAGCCTGAGTGCTTCCGTCGGGAAATTCTTGTTTTTTAATGTAATTCATGATATCGTAATACCATGGTTTTCCATCAGGTTCTTCAGTTACGATCATACAATAAGCCGGCTTCGGCAAAACTTCTATTTTCAAAGGCTCGACCTCTAACCCATCAGTGACTTGCAGCATAGAAGACAACGTCGCAAGTGCATCTGCAAATTGATTATGAGACCTCGGCAAGTATTCAAACTAAACTTCCTCAAACTCTTTCACTAGATTTTCTAAATACTTGTGGTATGGGAGCAACTTGGCATCATTCGTCTTCCATTCTCCTATGGTCTGCAGTATGATTAATGCGGAATCTTCGAACACTTTTAACTTAGCCACCCCCATCTCAATTGCAGCCTGAAGTCCGAGGATGCAAGTTTCATACTCGGCCACATTGTTAGTGCATGGGAATATCAATTTTGCAGCTACCAGATGGTGTTGTCCATCTAGGGATATCAGAATTGTCCTAATACCCGAACCAAACAAGTTTACAGCTCCATCAAAGAACATCTTCCATGAGTCTTCATTTACACTCAAGACACGATCATCAAGGAAATTGTCATCCTCATTAAGGACTCTTGAATTCTCGGCCAATAGGTCAGTGATCGCTCGGCCCTTAACCGATTTCTACGACACGAATTGCACATCAAATTCGGAAATCAAAATTTGTCATTTGGCCAACTTACCCACCAAAGCTGGCCGATCAAGTAAGTACTTGATAGGGTTGTTCTCAATTACTAGGAATGTCTGATAATGCAGTGTGTATTGTCGCAATCTATGCAATACCCACACCAATGCCACACAAGTCTTTTCAACATCAGAATACTTCAACTCCAATACAGTAAACTTCTTGCTCAGGTAATAAATGGCCCGTCATCTTCTGTCAACAGGACTTTCTTGAGCCAACATTACACCCAATGACTCACTATGAATAATGAGGTAGAAAATCAAAGGATGCCCCGGCGAGAGTGGGACAAGAACCGGTGAATTCATCAAATACTACTTCAACTTGTTGAACGCTTCTTGACACTCATCATCCCAGTTGATTTGTGCATTCTTCTTTAGAAGCTTGAAAAATGGCTTGGCAGTTTCAGAGAGTTGGGAAATAAATCTCGCTATGTAATTCAATCTCCCTAAAAGGGTCCGGACTTCTTTCACTGTTGACGGAGGTTGCAATTCACATATAGCCTTAGCCTTGGAAGGGTCGATCTCAATCCCTAAACTGCTCACAATAAATCCGAGTAATTTACCGGATGTTGCTCCGAACACGCATTTAGCCAGATTTAGACAAAGCTTGAATTCACGAAGTCGATCGAACAACTTCTTCAAAGTTTCAACGTGGCTTCTTCCAGGTCAGGTCTTTGCAATCATATCATCAACATAAACCTCAATCTCCTGGTGCATCATGTCATGAAATAATGCTACCATGGCTCGTTGATAAATTGCCCCTGCATTCTTGAGTCCGAAGGGCATGACCTTATAATGAAAAGTTCCCCACGGGGTAATAAATACAGTATTCTCCTTGTCTTCCTCCTTCATCCTTATCTGATTGTACCTAGAAAAACCATCAATAAATGAGAATAGTTCAAAACCAGCAGTACTATCTATAAGGATAGCTATGTGTGATAATGGGAAATCATCATTTGGACTAACCTTGTTTAGATCCCGATAGTCAACACAAACTCGAACTCGACCGTCCTTCTTCATCACCGGCACGATATTAGCCACCCATTCGAGGTACTATGAGACTTCAATGAATCCCACATTCAAAAGCTTCATCACCTCTTCCTATATCTTTTTCGAGAGCTCGGGCTTAGTCCTCTGCAGCCTCTGCTTCTTAGG
The DNA here is from genome assembly GCA_014182725.1 of Eucalyptus brandiana. Taxonomy (NCBI): domain Eukaryota; kingdom Viridiplantae; phylum Streptophyta; class Magnoliopsida; order Myrtales; family Myrtaceae; genus Eucalyptus; species Eucalyptus brandiana. The sequence continues at coordinate 13,980,811 of CM024675.1, forward strand.
TGGCATGTCCGGATTAGTAGGTAGGCAATGCTCCATGATTGACGGGTCTAGCCTAGGCATGTCAGCGTAGGTCCTTGCAAAAATGTCTTGATATTCCTTCAATAATTAAATTAGGTGCTCAGCCTCGTCTTTAGGGAGACTTGCCCCAATTTTCACCTCTTTGGCTTCTTCAATGTCACTTAAATTAATAGTGACGGTCTGCTCAGATGTGAGAGCCTTAGCTTTTTCATGTTGTTCCCAACTACGTTGCACCTCAATGGAGTCTTCGATCGAGTCTTTAGGATCATTATTATCAATACTTGTTGCATTAGATTGGACCATTTCCACACATTTGCATGCCATAGGATTGTTCCTGAAACATGAAATAGATAAATCAGAAAGACAAACGGAGTAATTAGCATTTTTACTTCCTTTTCTTTTTTTTTTGAAATTCTTCTGGAAAAACATTTTTGAAACATTTTGACACAAGGAAGCATGATGAAGCCCAGGCCTCAGAATTCTCCCTGGATTTTTTTTTTCTTTTATCGGATGGATATCATCATTGAGCTAGTTTGGTGTACCTCATAATGCCCTCAAAATAAAACTTGCAATTTCATTGAAATTCATCAACCAATTACATTTATTGAATGGAAAAAAAAAATGCAACACTCAATCACTAAAAGAAAGAAGAAACTGAAAACATCATTCAAAAAATAATAAAAATTCCCACGCAGGGGAATGTGCAAAAGCAGTAAAAGAGTTACTCTTGTGGACCAAGGCCCATCTCTTCAGAGGGTCCTTCATCAATGACTCATATGATGAGGTCATAGAACAAGTTTATAACTCCTTCCAGCACATCATCAGGGTTCTTTGTCTTCGGCGGTGTTGGATCATCCATGTCACCCCATCCATTTGGGACTATCTCGCACGGATCAATATAGAAGCTGGGAGGGGCCGAATACTTCACTAGGTAATCAAACTTGCCATTAGGCTGCCCCAGAGTATCCATCACTTCCGTTTCATCCTGCATCATTCTTGGAGGACCGGGGAATGTCTCGTGAATACTCGGGAATAGCGGGTTTTGCCTCCCTCGCTCTTGGTCAAGTGGCGGGTTCCGCCTTTCCTGCCTGCGTCCTCCAGAGCTTTTCCCACCTCTTCCATGGTACCCTAAACCAGCAGAACGAGACCTCTGAGGGGCTTCAATGGGGCTTCGAATGCCTTGACCATTTCTCACAAGACCATTGCCAGGGACAAAACCATTTCCAACCATTACTCTTCCCACCATGAGGGCAGCGTCTAAAACTTCAGAAGTGGGCAGTAATAAACCTCGAGAAGCATGTATGGTGGACACTAACTCGAATGAAAGGTAACTCGATTCAAACTGGGAATCCGGTTTTACAAAGGGGATAACCATCTCATGATAAATCCGATAGTCTTCCTCATCATACACAGTGACCAACTTCCTTTTGATCACAAATTTCACATCTTGATGCAGACTTGAAGGCACTGCTCAGCAATGTGTATCCAGGGACGACCTAGCAGGAAATTGAATGCAGTAGGGATGTCCAGCACTTAGAAGGGAATGTTGAAGATGACCGGCCCTATTTGTACGTCGAGATGGATTTCCCCAATAACCTCCTTTTTTGTTCCATCGAAAACTTGCACCAAAGTCTTCGGGGCATATATCCTCGACGGGTCTACCTTGAGGCGGTGAAGAGTAGCCAACGGACAAATGTTCAGAGCAGATCCATTATCGATGAGTACTTGGGACACATGGGAAGACTTATGCTTAACGAATATGTAGAATGCTTTGTTATGTCCCCTGCCTTCGAGATGGAATTCCTCATCAGAGAATACAATCAAATCTTTGAGAATGACCGATCCCACAAATTCTTCCAGCTTGTCTGCCTCAACCGTTTCTAGCACACGAATTTCACTCAACACCTTCATTAGCGACTTTTGATGCACAGGGGATGTCTGCAAGAGCTCGACTAAGGAGATCTAAGTGGGCATCTTTCGTAATTGGTCAATCACGTTATGCTCGCTCGCTTTGATTACGGCCAGAAACTCCTTAGCCTCTTCATTGGTGACCGACTTTGCAGGTTGAGCACTGGCTTGACCATAGGTCCGACCAGACCTTGTAACAAGTTCAACATCCAGGCCATAAGACCAAGGCACTGCCTTGTTGTTGACATACTCATACGGCTGAGACACCTCTATCACTATCTCCTTGTGGGATGCATCCTCTAATGGGGGCATGTCCACAAGCGAAGGATCAACCTCTTCCTTGTCAGCATCGAGTGCAGCCTACTCCTCCTCCCAATCGATGATGAGGTGGGAAATAGTAGAAACTATACAGTTACGATCAGCATACACAATGATGCCGTCATCCACCATTTTGGCAACTCTTTCTTTCATCACTGATAGGGGGACATCTTCCTGACCTCGATAATACCCAGCTCTCACTAGCCCGTTGTAGGCATCTGCAACGTGCACCTTTGAGTTCCTGATCCGTCTGACTTCAGGTTCTAGGATAGGATTTATCGTACCCTCATGCTTTGGTAGCGGATTTTTCTGGACGTTCAGCCGAGCAGTTTAGAATGAAAAGGCTTTTGTGTCAGGAGATTTTGGATCTTGTGCTTGAGGGTGAAACATTTATCAGTTGAATGCCCCAATTCACCATTATGGTAGTCACATTTCTTTATCGGGTCATAACCGCGAATGTCTTTGCGGTTAGGGCGCTTTGGTTCACTAGTAAACAAACCCTTCTTTCAAAAGACTGTTAGCACTTGGGATGGAGACCTAGGGAGAGGGGAGAAATGCATTCTATTATTTGCTTGGGCGAATGATTGACGGCCAGCGGGTTGTTGCTGTCTTGGGTTCACCTGGATAGCCAGGGCACATTTGGTACTTTCTTGGCTATAAGCCATATTCACATCAACGGCCGCTTCATTCTCCTTCTTGGTAGAGAACCTTTTAGTAGATGGCTCAAAAAACCATCCTTCCCTTATCCCCATCTCGATCTATTCTCCTAGAGGAATAAGCTGATTGAAGCTCTCAACATACATACTGGCCATTTGGTTACGGAACTCAGATGAAAGGGTCTTCACAAACAACTTCATCAACTCCTTGTTGGTAGGCTCAGGAGTAATTTGAGCCACCAGCTTTCTCCATCTCACAGCATACTCTTTAAATGACTCACTCCTTTTCTTTTCCATCCGCTCCAGGTCTTCTCAGGAAGGCGCGATGTCCATGTTGAACTTGTACTGTTTGACGAATGCATCTACCACTCTGTTCCAGGTGTCACGTCCCGATCCTCGGGCACGCACACATCCTTCTACTTGATCGATTTTAAAATGCGATATCCCAGGACTATGTATCGCCGACCTTTTCATTCATTAAGCACATGCAGAAGCAGTTATAAATCCCCAGACAATAAAACAATGGGATAGAAAAGCATGCCATATTTTTCATATTGAAATTTATAACCAAACTTTTATACATGACATTAGACAGAGCACTTCACAAACTATTCACAACCTCAAAGTCTCACTCTATCTACACATAAACAAGGGTTCACCAAGAGATGGGATTTCAATCCTCATTTGGGTCATACTCAGGATCATCCTGATCCTCCTCTGACTCCTCTTCACTAAGATCATTCTCTTCTTCAGCTTCGTTCTCGGCTTCAGACGCCGGCTCATCTTCAGGCATCTCTTCAGCTGCTCCCCAGTCCTCGTCCTCCTTCGATCCTTCCACCTCCTGCTGCGGCATCTCACCATTACCTTCATGCCCAATGTCCTCCTCGGTTGAATATACGGGAGTGCGACCTCGGCCTCCTGCTGCGGGTCCCTCGCGTCCACTACTGATCCATCCACTCGATCGGCTATTCCCTCTCCGAACGCCTTTTCCATCACATCAAAAGGCATGTCCTCTTCCGAGATAGGACCTTCTCTGCATCCATCAAAATAATCACGGTACCAAGACCGATACCTGTGGGGCCTCTGGTCTTCTTCCCCCACATTAACCCAGATGGTCGACTGAACTAATACGTACACTAATCCTTCTAGGTGAGGATGGATGTGGAAGTGGGTCTCAAATTCTGAAATATTTTCTGGGACACCGTAATGCATACGAGGACGAGGAGGTGGAGGTCCTGCCATTCTAAGGGCCTGAAATGATTTCCCCAAACCGAGATGAGACTACGTCTTAGCAAGTTCTACCCCACTAAGACTCAATTAGTAAATTAATACACCTTACGACTGCCTATGTACAACATGAGTCAGAGGACTTACCTTGGCCTTAGTTTCCACCTGCATATTAGCACAGTTTAATAGGCACCCAAACAATCATATCACGGATCGATATCTCAATCAATCAACCCAGTCGATCACCCGCCAACAAGACCACTCACGGTCAATTCCATTCAATCAATCATTTCACAATGTCAGATCAAAGCAATGATCAATCGACCTAGTCGATTACATATCAACAATGACCATTCCCCGACCAATTTAGTTCAATCAGTCAATCCATGACAAACGAATCAAATCATATCGGTGATTCCATCTATACTCGATAATTAATCTCAACATACCAATTCAACATTCCCACTCAAATATAGGCTCAAGGCGCTAGAGGTGACCCCAACACAAAGTCTCGTCATCGTGCGGTACTTAGTCCTTGACCACAAATAACAATAGTATAAGGCGCTAGAGGTAACTCACACGAAATCTCGCTATCGTGTAGTACTTAGTCCTTCACTACAAAATGCAATAGGGTAAGGCACTAGAGGTGACTCACACGAGATCTTGCCATCGTGTAGCACTTAGCCCTTCACTATGCATAACAATGCTGCAAGGCACTAGAGGTAATTCCCATGCAACTCAGGTCGCCATGTAACACTTAGCCCTTAACTACAATAAGCAATGGTATAAGGCGCTAGAGGTAACTCACACGAAATCTTCTACTTGTGCAGTACTTAGTCCTTTACCTGCTCATGATCCATTAGTTTCCCTCAACACAACACACATCACACCAACTTCCAATAATCATCTTGCTTTAACTATAAGCCAACACACAATTAATCCCTTACAACCCAATGACATTGTGCCTCGCACTAAACTTCCTCAATTAAAGTAATGTCTTAACATCATTTCTTCGTATTAAAAATACCCGATAAAATATCGTGCGTGGGCACACGACTGGCCTTAGCCAAAATCTAATATTTTCCTTTCCATAACTCCTACATTTTCTATAGTCTGCTCAAATAGTTTTGGCATTATCAACCGATGTCCGGTTATTCTTTTAATTAATAACCAATGATTTTCCAATTAAAGAATAATTCCCATCCTTTGCAAATAATTCAATTTAACATAAAATAAAGCTCCATTAAATAAACGGACTTCACCACAATGATCATCACGAAATTTTAGTCGTCGCCTAACCCAACCTTAATTTCCGAAAAATAATTAATTAATTAATTAATTTCAAAAATTAATAATTAATTACAATAAATCCAATTTAGCTCAAAATAAAGCCAAATTAAATAAATAGGCTGCACCACGATCATCAGCATAAAAATTCAACCACTAGCCATCCAAGTTGAATTTCCAGAAAATAATTAATTAATTAAATTAATTTCGAAAAATAATATTTAATTACTAAAAATTCCACATAGGCCCGAATTGTCAAATTGAAGCCCGATAAGGGTCGGGAAAAATCCCGAGCTACCTTCAATAAATAGTAGACCATATCTACTTGCTAAATGCACACTCAATTTGTCTAATTCGCATCACAATTGACTAATAAATACTAATTTATACTAATCTAACCACCTAAACCTAATTAATTAAAACTAAACAACCTTAAGTGTAATTAATCCACTAAGCAAGGATTAGTGAGATTACTCACCGGAATCACACGCAAATCAAATCAATCCGACGTGGACAGCGCGAGGAACGATAAACTCCAAAGCATGGCTCGGGTTCGGGGCCCAGAAACGGCCCAAAAGCGGGCCTAAAGCTACTAGAAACCCACTTTGTGGGTTGCTGTTATTGACTGGCCGGAGCTAGTCCGGTGGCCAAAACAGCGAGGCGAGGCCGGCGGAGGGTGAGGGGGATGCTGGAGAGGTTGGGACGGCTGCGAGCAGTAGCTGGAGGCGCCAAACCGAGCTGGGCAGCGACTGGAATCGCACGGGGGAGGGACGACAGCGAGCTGCGGACATGGGGGCATGCACGAATGGCGGGACGACGGCCTGGCGGCAAGCTGCGGCAGAGTGGGGGCGGCGACGACGGCTAGCTGCTGTCTCGATGAGTTGCTGCTTCTGTTCTTCTTCGGCTTCTAGTTCGCTTACTTGAACGCACGGAGAGGAGGAGAATAAGAAGAAGAAGAGAGAGAGAGAGAGAGAGAGAGAGAGAGAGAGAAAAGATAAGGGTTGACTAGTCAAAGAAGAAAAAGAAAGAGGAAGACAGCAGGGCATTCGGTCGGTGGGGGGAAAGAATCGCACGAGGGAAAAGAAAAAGAGAGAGAAGGAGAGAGAGAGAAAGAAAAAGAAAGAATAAAATAAGAGGGAAAAGGGGGAATGGTCAGCGTGGGGAGGGGAGAGGAGAGAAGAGAGAGAAAAAGAAAATAAAAAGTAATCAAATAGTAAAAATCATACTATTCAAATTACTTCTATTATTTCTCCTTTCTCTTTTTAATTTCTTCCAGTCTTCAATTTTTCCTCCGATAATTTCTTTCCCGAAATTTGACGGACGATGAGACAGGATCCTAAAAAATGAATTGTGACACGCTCGAATATTCGATTCTCGAAATCGAATTCAATTTCCTAGTTATAATCGATCAGACGCGATTTTAGTCCAATCCAACCAATTATGTAGCTTTTAGGGATTTTACCGCGGATACATCCCTTAATGGCTTCACCCAATAGGTTAGTTAACTCGTGAGTGATCAGCTCAGAGAAAAAGGACCATAGGCACGTTGACGAAATGTCCATTTCACTTTATCGAAACGGGGTCAAATTTCAAAATGTCACACTAGGTTTCAAGGAGATTTACGTTCTTCATCACGTACCAGTTTAGTGCGGGCTTGGTCAAACTTGCATGAAACAATTGGATCATGAGGGGCTCATTTTTGATGTGCTGGGCCATGCGCACATGGTACATCTGCAAATGAGATTTCGGACAAAATGTCCCATAGTACTTCTCAAATTCTGGCATTTTGAACTTGCTTGGCATTTTGACATTCTCATAAATCGAGAGGTCGAACAAGAGTGAGCTTTGTAACTCCTATAGCTGTCTCACTTTCTCTTCCAGCTTTGCAACGCACTCATTCTAATCTGTTTTGGGAACACTGTCAAACTTGGCATTTCCAACAAGGACCATGTCATCTTCCACCCTAGGCATTTCGTCATCACTCATTTGGGCCATATTTGCTGGCCTCAGGAGGATTCGGGTTCACCTGGAGGGATTAAAGCTGAGCTGTTATATGCTACATAGAGTCAGCTAACTGTTGGAGTTGATTTTCCATGGTGGACATGCGATCGCGCATCTCATTTTGATCGGCCATTTTAGCCCTTAACCATATAATAATAGGCGAGCGCAGTAGATCCGTTGTTACCTAGGGAAAAGAGGTAATGTAAGAACCAATGACAAGATAGAAAATGGCCCATGACAACAGTCTAATCGCCTGATTTTATTCAAAATTCTCTTGAAATATTGAACCAAATAATGAACTAAGAATTGAAATTCAAGTCCCTAAACAAAAAATTAAAAAAATTGAATTGAAAATTAAAATCAAGCTCCCTAGACATTGAACTAAGAATCAAAATTCAAAAGATCTCATTTTATATGCTTTCGGGATTCCAATGCTTTGCAAAGCTTCTTATTTTCAGCTTCAATCATCTCCACTTTCCGCTTAAGATGCTCAATTTGTGCTCGCTAAATGGGTTCTCAATCACATCAGGGACCACTGAACATTAGGCAGCAGGAATCCGGTGTTGTTGAATGTAGAATGCCAACGCATGGTGGATTTCTTCTTCACCTTTCAATCTCTTTGGCACCAAAATCTTCTCTAGATGGCATTCATTCCATCAATGATCGTCTGGATCTCGTTAAAGTAATTATAGTCCGTACAAATAAAACAAACTTGGAACAATTCCGTCTTGAGAGGTGGAGGAATTTCTTGAAGAACTTTGTACTGACGGGTCATCCTATATGGGTAATAAGAAGTCGCACCAAAAAGGCACAACAATGGGATTGGCTTATCATGCTTGTGTGAGAATTAAGCCTCCTTAGCTCGGAACTATTTAGTATGCGATAAGAATGCTTTAAGATTATGATCTTTTAAAAAATTAATCTAACGAGCGTACTGTTTATTTGGAGAAAAACACTCTAGGACCGCAAATTTTTGTATGGGATGCCTAAAATCGTCAATCTTAAATTGTTCTCATGAGGTGCCCAAATCCTCTTATATGGGAGAAAAATCATATTTGTAAAAGTTCACGGAAGGCACACATGACTGTTTCCTCGTTTTGTTTGAAACGGGTTAATGACAAAAATGTTTCGGCTAAGACCATACTGACATAATTTAACCCATCACAAACACAATTAACCACCCACGAAATTGAAGGATTAATATCATTTCTTGGATAAGGAAAAATAATTAGCCCGAAAAATGCTAACATGAAGATCCTAGCTTTTGAAATCATTGATTGATTTGCAAAATATTCTTCTAAAAACGAAAATGGGCATGCAAAACAATTGGCTTTGACAACTTTCCTTACTCTTTTGGCTTCGATTTCTAAAAACTATGATAATTCAGAAATAGAATATATACCGATAGGCGGTCTAACAAGTTCATTTTCCAAAGGCATTCCAATGGCAACACTATATTCTTCAAGTGTCAAAGTCAATTCGTACTCACCAAATAGAAAGATGGAAGTTTGTGGACACCAAAAGTGAGGGAGTGTCTGTATCACACCAGAATGGATGTTGATATCTAATAATAGGAGAAGTCGGGCGATCCTAGCTTTCACATATCTTTGGCCGTCTTGATCTAACTGGTCCAACCACATTTTGAGCTCTTTTTTGGGAGTGGAAATGAATTGTACATCGGTTTTCCCTATTGCATATAAAACAAGACTAACGACGAAACCTATTGTCATGGACCAACAAAATTGCAATAAAGTAAATAAATTGTGAAAAATTTAGTCAACTTACTTTCACCAGAAAGGGGCGACAATCACATAGACACACGCATGAAATGTGAAACTCGATTTCTATCTAGATGGCTTAACAAAGTGGAGTTAAGAGGATGATCTGACCATTGCAGTCTCGCATTAACGTGTCAGATCCTCCTAACCCCGGCTCAGTCGAACGGAATACCCAATAATCACACAATCTCGTAGATATGGAAAAACACATTCGACACCATGAAAGAAATTTCGGGGAAGAGAAGGTCAACCTCTACATAGCAGTCTCGCTTTGGAGGAAGTATCATTCTCAACACCATCCTAGAAATTCTATCGCAGCATAGGTTTGACCGTAGGTTGTGTGTGCAATAGTGTAGTACTAAAAGCAATAAAACATGCACAACAGTTTAAATACAAACAACACTTTTTAATTATGAAAAAATAAATCACTCATCCCACACTCCAACCTGCAAGACAAAAGTTAGCAAAGACTACTCCCATCTGCAAAAACATTTAACACCTTAGACATGTTAGGGACGTACCTGGTGTTCTTACTGCCAAACAAAAACATTTTTAAAAGGAAAGAAAAATTGGCCTAAGTCCACTAAGTGTTTTAACACAAGTCCCCAGTGGAGTCGCCAAACTGTCGTAGCCTAAATTTCATGTGCACCACATAAGTTAGGTTAATGAACTACTAAGTCTTTAAAATTAGCTCGGATTCTCCCAAGCCCATACCAATTCGCGACTTAATGTTCAAATATTTAACATGCAAAAGATTATTAATTAGAAATCGCTACTAATCGGTTTATGATAGGTCAATTAGACATCTAAGTAAAATAAATGGAGATTTATTTTACTCTTACGAACTAGAGACTAAGGGTACAGGGACTTGGTTACACTAGAATATTCTAATGCCCTTTCGGTACTATTTTTTTTTTTTAAAATATTTTTGCAAGCAACTTGGATTTATTTTAACCTAAATTACTATCATGCAAATATGGTGACCACACAGATGTTCAACCAATATTTAAAAAAAATGATAATAATAAATGATTAAATAAATTGCATCACATAAAGCAAACAATTTTTTTAGGTTTTCTTGAAAGTTAGAATTCTTCTACAAAAGTGCATTTTTTAACTAAATGACTTAATCTTATTAATATGCAAATTCTAATTAAATTGGCCTATTATGCAAACTAATTATTATGCACCTCATGACCTAACTTCACTAAAGAACAAATTCTAATTAAATGATCCTATTATGCAAACTAGTTAACATGCACCTAGTATTTTTGCATTTTTTTGATTGAAATTCAGAATTTATAAAAACCCTAATTAATCTATCTAAAAAGGGATAATTTCTAATTTATTCTAGGGATTAATTTAACTTAAACCCTATCCTATCTTAGAAAACTATTTTTTTTTTTTTTTTTGGAAAAATGAGATAATTAAAATGTGCGAACATTATCTAAAACCTTAAAAAAAATTTATTTAGGTCCAACCCTAACTTATTTCTAAAAATGCAATCCTAAAAATGTAATCCTAAAAAATTTCTAATTTACTAAACCTACATGTCTGATTTACTAAATCTATATGCTCATGCAGAATTTTGATTTTTTTGATTTTCCGATTTTTTTTATTTTATTGAAGATAAGTAATTATTAAATAAATATTAAATCTAAACTATCAACAAAATAAAGGATTAAAATAATCGAAAAAATAACATGTTATCTCACAGGTCAAATTAATGATTATCCTAACCCTAATTATCACGACAAAGAGATCAAAATAATTAAAAATCCGATCCAAGTCTTACATATCAAATTAATAATTATAATGATTTAACAATTAAAATTCTACCAAAAAGCCCAAAAATTAATATAATTAAAAAAATATTCCAATGTCTCTCAAATTAAATTAATAATTATAATAATTTCGGACAAAATCCTAGTGGATAATGCCTACAAAATGCACAAATATTAACATTGACAAATCATATTCTAACTTAAACAATAATAAAAAAATTAAAATGAATAAATAAATGACAATAAAATAAAAAAAAAATAAAAAATAAACTACCTAGGTGCAATTTGAAAAAGAGAGGAACGGCGGCGATGGGCGACACCGAGCGGAGGATGGCCGGCGGTTGGTGTCGAGGCTCGGCAAGTGCCGGCGACGTTGAGGGCGGGGGCCGTGACGGATTGCAAGGGTTCGATGCGGCGACCAATGGGCGTCGAGCTAAGGCGAACCAGCAAGCGTCGGGTGGACCGACACGGGTTGAGGTGCGGCAGCAGGAAGGCGTGGGCGTCGGCGGCGGGATCTCAAGAGGTGGGCGAGTCACGAGCAGCTGTTGGTCGAGGCAGGGACCGGTAGATCTCGGGCAGAGGCGACATGACGGTAGATCGTCGGGCGTTGGGTCATCGAAAAGAGGATGGTGGCGAGTTAGGGGGTGTTGGCGCGGGCGATGCTGGTGCTTCAGGATCTACAGATGAGGGTGTCGGACGATGGCTACAGCAGCGCGACGGCCTTTGGACAATAGCAGCGACGTGGGCTCGCGGGTGATGGAGGGTTTCGGCAAAGGTGACCAGCAGCAGCGATGGGCGAGCGGGTCGCAGGCTACTGCAAGTCATTGCGGCCATGTCTGGCACCAGCAAAGGTGCGTTTGGCGAGGCAACGGTGGCGGAGGTGCGGCGGAGGCCAGTGGTGCAGGGGTCAGTCATGCGGCAAAAGGAAGCCACGGAGAATATGAACAGTGGCTTTTTTTTTTGCTTTTCTTCTTTTTTTTTCTTTTTTTCTCTCTCTCCTCCCTTATGTCTCTCTCACATCCCCTCACCAGTCTTCTCTCTCTCCCTCACTGTAGACCAATCAAACCTCTCTTTTTACTTTCTCTTTCTTTTTCTCTCTCTTTGGATTTTCTCACAAAAACTTTTGCTCTTCGAATTTGCTCTCAATTTTTTCAAAAATTCCCCCAACTTTCTTGAAAAATGCAGCACTCTTTTATAGTGGTTCCAGACGGCTGTATTTTTATGGCATTTTCCAAGTTTCCATCTCTTGCCACATTAGATCAAATCTGTAAATTAGAGCATGATTTTGCAATCAGCTCAATCTTTGGTAAGATTTCTTCCAATTTGCAAAAATTCTTGCCATTTATTCACTTGATTTTTAAATTGCTTCTGCATTTAACAAAATCCAAATATCCATCAAAATTCTAATCTTCCATGCATAATCAATCAAATCAATTTCCTCCAATTTTTCATTTTTTTTCTTTTATTTATTCAAATGCAATTTTTATTTTCCTTATTTCCCTAGATTTGCTAAAATTAGGTATCAACAGTGACCTAGAGCAGCGACGGACGACGATGTTGGCGCACGGACGAAGGTGGAGTAGAGTGCGAGCCAACGAGCGGAGCCGCGCGCGCGGACAAGCGGCGACGGCGACGGCACGACGACGAACGGGCGACGTCGAGCAGGCGAGGAGGCGGCGTCGGGGCTGGTCTCCGCTCGAATTCCCCCTCTCTCTCTCCTCCTTTCAAACTCCAAGAAGCAATGAAGAAGATGATGGAGATTGGTGGAAGTGATGTCCCACCTTTTTGAGAGCCAATATCCACCCTCCACTTCTCAATATCTTAAACACTTTGACCCCAACCACCATGATATAACATGAGATCATCTTCCACTATCTCAAACTCCCACAACCTTATTCCAATATGGGCAATTTCATTTTCCGCCGTGACATGAATTCTCTAAAATCTTGTACAACACTTTTTATTCAATTTCTTTCCAATTGAATTGAATTGAAGTCCACAAAATTAATTCAAGGTCACCACACTTCAATTTACATAATCACTTGAAGATAGAATCAACTTGAGTCCCAAAAGCACGACCAAAAGCAGGCCTACCAATTTCTCGAACCAAATTAACCATTTTTTTATTATTTTGCCATAAAAACTCGATTCGAATGAAAAATCTTCCGAAGATGAGTCAATGTTCCTAAAATGATTTGTGACACACCGGGACTTTCAATTTCTGAATTCAGTCTCAATTTTGTGGTTAATTTCACTCTGGCACGATACTAGCACATCTTAATCTACCGAGTAGCTTTTAGAAATTTTCATGCATTTGACCTGTGGTTGATCATTTTCAAGTCACAATGTACATCTTTGACACATTGATGACTCTCGGTTATCGGGGTAATCTTAATGTTTTAAATATGGACACAGGGTACCCAATCTACAAAAAAGCCGGTCTAGTGCCGATTGACAAGAATTGTGCGGTCTAGTGGAATCACCAACACTTGATCACATGCCTCTGTTGAGTCGACATATCTCCGATCTCTAATCGATTTTTAATTGTGCCGTAATGATTCTTGCAAATTAGCTCGGTCAAAAGGCCGCTTCCTAGTCAAATTCTCAAGTCTGATGCATTAGAATCTCTTAGCGACTTCACCTGATAGACTAGTTTTCACATGAGTGACCGACTCAAGGAAAAGAACTATATGCGTACTAACTAGGGGCGAGCACGGGTAGCGGGTAGAACCGGGAATCGGAGAACCGGAACCGGAACCTCGGTCCGGTTCCCGGTTCTTAAAGGACCGGTTCCGGTTCCGGTTCCATTTTTCCGGAACCGGAACCGGCGTGGAACCGGGCCGGAACCGGCCGCGGAACCGGAACCGGAACCGGTCGCGGAACCGGTTTGGAACCGGTTAGGGTTCCAAAAGGAAACCCCCCGCTCGGCTCTCCAACTCCAAGCCTCCACCTCCCCGTCCTCTCGTATCTTCCTCACTCGGTCCTCCGATTTCAGCCGGACGCCGCTCACCCTCAAGGCCACCGTCGTCGGACGCCACCGGTCCGGACGGGCGCCGATCCCCCGACGTCGCTCGACGCCCGCATTCGCGACACTTGAGTCGTCGTTGCCACAAGACCCGACCGACGTCCCCTGCTCACTCCTCGGCGCCGGCCACCGTCGCCGAACGCCGCTCGACGCCCGTCGCTCGCTCGCGCCGCCACCGTCGCCGAACGCCGCCGGACGCCGGATCCCGACGTCGCTCGAGCCTCGACGCCCGCATTCGCGAATCGCCGAAGTCCTCCGCTCGTGACCGGCCGTTGCCCCGAAGACCCCGACCGACGTCCCCGCTCGTGATCCACGCCGCTCGCGCCCGAAGCCCCGACGCCCCTGCTGCCGCAACGAACCGAAGCCACTTTGCTTCGCCATTCCCGTTCGGCACCGGGTTCCCTCTCTCTCTCTCTCTCTCTCTCTCTCTCTCTCTCTCTCTCTCTCTCTCTCTGTGCAACCGAGCATGCGTTCGTGATTGCGCTTCGCCCGGCTCGCGCGCACTTTTGCTTGGTGGGACCGATTGTTTCGTAATCGATTGCAAGTGGGTGTTTATCGATTGCCGAAGCGCTTCGGGTGCTTGCGGAATTTCTGGGTTCTACCTCCGCGGGGGGCTGGGTTTGCGCTTTGTAATGCAAGCTTTTTTCCTTATTGGAAGCTGAAACTCCGTTTTGCGTTGTGGGTTCTTCTAGAAAAGAGAAATTGGTTTAGTTGGTGAAGTGTTGACGCTTTCTCTGTGAGAGTCTCGCGCATCCGGGTTGGCTCGCTTGGTGGGACCAATTATTTTGTAATTGATTTCAACTGGGGTGTTTATCTGATTACTGAAACGCCGGGATAGTTGCAGAAATTTCGAGGGTCTGCCTCCGCGGGGCTCGTTCGTGCTTCCCGTTCTGCGTGTAATGGAGCTTGTTGCATGACCCCTTTTGGGCTTTTTTTCCTTACTTGAAGCTGAAACTTCGTTTTGGATTGTGGGTTCTTCGGGAAAAGAGAAATTGGTTTAGTCGGTGAAGTGTTGAAGCTTTCTCTTTCTCTGCAAGAGTCGTGCGCTTCGGGTTGAGATTAATGATGCTTCCCTTATTGAACTTTGAAATCCGAGTCTCGCATTCCATTGTTGTATTGTTTATCTGATTACCGAAATGCTTCAGGTACTTGTAGAAATTTGAGGGTCTGCCTCTGCTAGGCTGGTTTTTATTCATTTTTAGAGTGCATATGTTATAATTCAACTCTAAAAATGAATAATAGAAAAAAAAAAAACTGTTGGCATTGGTATGTTTCCTAAGATGTGAGAAGTTACCGTATAGTATACGCGTACGTTATAGTTTTTTTTGGTAACACGCGCATACGTTATATTTTTTTGGTAATGTGCGTCCACGTTATAGTTTTTTTTGATAACGTGCGCGCACGTTATAGTTTTTTTTGATAACGTGCGCGCACGCTATATTTTTTTTTTTTATATCGTGCGCGTACGTTATATTTTTTTTATAACGTGCGCGTACGTTATAATTTTTTTGATAATGTGCGTGTACGTTATATTTTTTTTTTTTGATAATGTGCGTGTACGTTATATTTTTTTTTTTTTTTTTTTTGGTAACGTGCGCGTACGTTATAATTTTTTTTTTGGTAATGTGCGCATACGTTATAGTTCAAATCTATAAATAAAAATAAAAACAAAAAAAGGAACGCGGAACTGTTGGAACCTGGAACCAACCCTAGACCTGTGACGGGGTAGGTTCCGGGTTCTCATGCTTCGACGGGTAGGTTCCGGGTTCCTCATTTTGAGGAACCTGTACCCGAGGGTAGGTTCCAGGTTCCAGACGGAACCGAACCGGAACCTGGAACCGCTCACTCCTAGTACTAACGAAATGCTTGTCTCAACTTATTGAAAATAGAATTGAAAAATTAGGATGTCACATTAAAAGTCCTAACTTCCATAGACGGTAGAGCATAGATCGCTCGATTCATCTTTTTTCAACATCAACCTAATTTAATCATGGGAATAGCTAAGAAGAGACCTAATTATATTTTTAAAACGACCCGTTGGCTTTTATGGACATCTTCAATCGATTCTTTCCTTCCTTTATGGTTGTTTATCTCTTTTTAGTTGAAAAAGTAAGTAAATGGATTATTAGAATTAAAAAAAAAAAAGATAGGGGGTTAATCCTATTACATATCTAAGAGACAAAATTAGTCAATAATATTCAATAACTACAATATACATGTATGTACAAATATATTTAGTTGAAAATCAATAAAATAATTAAGTAATTAAGATGTAATATATATATATATATATATTGGTCTAGTCCGAGTGGGTGGACGTGCGGTTCCACCTCTAAAATCAGGAACCAGATCAGTACTCACTGGTTCTAATAAATTGAAATCGGCAATTGAACCAGCATCCATGGGAACCATTGACTCCGATATGCTTCAATCCAATTCCAAGCAATTTCCAATTCTTTTGCAAACCTTAATCTCATTTTTAATTTTCAATGTAATTTAAATAAAATTTAGGATAAAATTGTCTTAGGACAAAAATACCTTTAACCAATCAAAATATTTAGCCAATTAGCGAGGTTGAGCCCTTATTAAAACTATCACGATCACTTTAGACCCTTTTTTGGAAATTTTCCTTAAATTTTATTAAGACTACAAAAGATGGGCGATCAATTGACTAAGCTTTTGAAATTACAATGCATGGTGAAATTAAATCAAGCACATGAAAGTCCACGGTGCTTCAATGGAGTAGCCACATTAGATTTTGAAATTTAGCACGTTAAAAATACATTTATTTCACAAAGAATAAATGATTTTAAAAATATATTCCTAAAAACAATCACTTATAATATTTTTATTATTTGCAAAAAAATTCAAAAACAAATAATTATTGATAATAAAAATATATTTAAAAAATTAATTATTTTAAGTGATAAATAATTAATTTTTTAAAATATATTTTTCAAATTAATTGGGCGCATTTGGTAACCTATTTGTTCCGGATAACAATTTTTGAACATAAATAGTTTTTTTTTTTTTTTTTTTTTTTTTGTTCTAGAAACAATTTCTAAGTATAACCACCCACCTAGGTGGCGCTGCTGACAGCGAGCTTCTCCCCCTAACGCAAGGGGAGGAGTTCGATTCCTGGGCGTCGCAAGGTGACTTAATTGGTGGCACGTGTGTGGTGGCTAGCATGTGTTTTTGGGGTTTACCCCTATTACCTCGGGCCTTTCGAGCTGTTTCGTGTTGGTACGGTGCGCGGGTTCTCAGGTTACCAAAAAAAAAAAAATTTTTGAGTATAAGAGCGCGCTTGGTAATTGCAAAAATTTATACTTCAAGAATAAAAATGCGTTCGATAAACTTATATAATTTTCATTTCTTTTAATTTTTCAATATTTTTATTCTTTTATTCTTTTTCTTCTTTCTTTCTTTTGGCCACGACCTCGCCGGGCCATCACCAGTCGGCGTCTCCTAGCGGTGGCCCGATGAGCCAAGCCTCGTCGATGGTTGGGTGAGGTCGGCCTCGCCGGTCGGCGCGAGGCTCGGCCTCACCAAGCCAGGGCGAGGCCGACCTCGCGCCGCCTAGGCGAGGTCAAACCTCGCCGGTGACCTTGCTTGGCCACCGGCGAGGTCGAGCTCGCCTAGCCACCGCTAGGCGATGCCGACTTGGCAGTGGCCCGGTGAGGCCAAGCCTTACCAGTGGCTGGGCGAGCTCGGTCTCATCGGATTTGGTCGAGCCTTGCCGAGGGCCGACGACCGGCCAAAAGGAAGACGAATGAGAGAAAAAAGAAGAAGAAAAAAGAAGTGTTTCTTGGAATTATTCTTGGAAATAAGAAATAAGTTTTTTATACTTGCTTTTTTTTTGTTAACAAAAAAAATATTACTAAATGCGTTTATGTTCTTTTTTTTTTTTGCTCCCGAAACAAAAGAACAGACATTTTTGTTTCGAGAACGGAAATAAAAATAAACAAACATGCTACCACCCGTGGTAACAGCGTAGTGGTTAGGCGCTAACCTCTTCACAAGAGGTCCAGTGTTCGAATCCCCGTGTCGTCTGCGCTTATTGGAAAGGAATTTATGACTACCTGACACCTTCCAGATTTACTTCTCCGTGAAATGGCGCACGGAGGTTCCTTAGTTATCAAAAAAAAAAAAAAAAGTAAATAAAATAAACAAACATGCCCTTCTTTTTCGCTATTGGACCGCAAACGGTAATCCCTCTCCTCTGACCTCCGCCGATTATCAGGAGCTTACTTCTGCCCTCGAAAGGAAACAGCAGCTCGCACGGAGTCATCCATGGCAGAAGTAGCAGAGCACGCGATACAGACGAAAGATCGAGACTTTGCCAAATTGGAGCACGGGTACGCCGCCGCCGCCTCCATTCCCGCGTCCGGATCGCCTCTGCCCGGCGCTGCCTTCTCGTTTTCTCTTTCTGGGTTTTTCATTTTTCCGTGTGCCCGTATCCTTTCAGCTGCGAGCACTACCGGAGACGCTGCAAGATTCGAGCCCCGTGCTGCGATCGGGTCTTCCCGTGCCGCCACTGCCACAACGAGTTCACGGTACGGCTCTTCCTCCGCCTCCCTCGTCGCGCCCCCATTGCGTTCGTTCTTCATTTTGTGTGTAATTTGCGTGGGAAACAGTGTGTTGCTACTGTCGTCGTGTCTGGATGTGGTTTCGTTGATCTTTTCTCCGGTTTTTCGTCTCGCCTAGAGCTCGCTGAGCAACCCGAAAGATCATCATGAGCTGGTGCGGCACGACGTGAAGAGGGTAGGTGCCATTCGTTTTGTTGATGTGAGCTCTGCTTGCGCCAGATTTTGTGGCGTGGTGTGGTGCTGAAGGTCTTTTCGTGTTTCAGGTCATCTGTTCTGTTTGCGACACGGAGCAAGAGGTATGTCATGGTGGATCGCTTGTGGATTTTACATAGTCTCTTGTCAGTTTTTTCAGCTGTCTTGGGGAATTTATGTGTCCATTGTTTAGGCTGCTCAAGTTTGTTCGAAATGCGGTGTGAACATGGGAGAATATTTCTGTGGAATTTGCAAGTTTTATGATGATCAGGTAAGACGGATTTGTTATGTTCTCATTTATACTAATTAAAGGTGTAGCCTTTCCATTTTGATTCTACATGAATTGAAAGCATAGGTGATATGACAGTGTATTTTATGTTCAATTTTTGCAGACCGAAAAGGAGCAATTTCATTGTGAGGAATGTGGAATTTGTAGGTGAGCTAATTGATGTTTGGAATGTTCTTCCCGTCTTTTGGAAGTTAACTGTATCTGCCATATGAATTGTAAATTGAATTTAGCCCCTGTCTTCCAGAGTTGGAGGTCGTGAAAATTTCTTCCATTGTCCAAAGTGCGGTATGGCTTTCTCTTTTAGTATCTCCATCGCTGCACGTTGCTTTTTTGTTGCAAGAAAGAATCTCTCTCTCATTTTTACACATGTTGATTAAGGTCATCTCTTTAGAGAGTTTCCATCTTCTCCTAAAATTATGAAAGTTTGGACTGCTTTTATTTCTGAATTATTTGGAATGTTGTGTTCTAGTTTGGCAACTGTCGTGAGTTACATAAGCCCATAATTTCATACATCATATAATTAGGCATGAACATGTATCATTAGATGGAAATGCAGTGACCAATGATTAGGTGATAGTATATTTCTTACTTGAATTTATGAGAGATGGGAATCAAGGATCTTGCTTTATGTTGGACATACAAATTACCTTCAGAGTGGATCTTGGTAGGAACTTATCTTGAAGTGATGGTCTAGTCACCATCGAAGACACTGCCTTGTTAATATCCTTCTTGGTTCACATAATCTTGGAATAATCAATTTGGATTTGTAAGGACAGTTCTGAAGAAGTTTGATAAAGCAGAGTCAAATTATGGCTATGGACTGGCACTTGGTATACAGATACCCACCAGGAATCCTTGAGTGCTCAGTTACATAGTTAGATTTTCTCATTGGAAAGGTAAGACGCGTGGTGAGCTGGTTAGATATGACGAAACCTGACATGTATTAATGAGTTTTGCCCATACGATGGTTAATAGGAACCAGAAGCTGGTTTAGCCTGCTGGACTTTTCCTATCAAATTTGTTTCACGTTGGATTTCGGAATTTTTCATCTCAGGGTTCAATGGCTAATGAAATATATATTTAAAAAGACTCTGGAAAAGTGCTTTTTCTTATGTTTGAACCTTTTCTCTATATTGGGTTGGAATCCCTATCTTTTCCACTCCCCTACTTGCCTGAAAAGAAAATAACTTGTCCAGTTTTAAAAGGGTAGCTCCAAACCTACAAGAAAACAATGCTAAAAGAGATTTAAGTATATCTTTCAGTTGAATTAAAATTCTGAAGAGTCTTAAGTCAAAGCTGCTCTCTAAGGATGATGGTAACCAGGGTGGCTCTTTAGAGGTCACTGGATCTAGGATATGATATCAAGTCTACCACAAGAGTTGTGATGACTTCAAAGGTACTTGTTCAAAGCTGGCACGATCAACTTTGTATCTTGAGAGGGAGAATGTTAGCGAAAGAATTCTTATTTTGGAGTTTTGGGTACTTCCCATGGTATTACTGCAGCTAATGCATGATTTTGTTTAGACATTTAAGAGATGACATCTTAAAGTGGTGTGCGCCACATTGATCACTTACAACTTATTCTTATTCAAGGAAGGACAGAGGCAGGAATTTTTATTTTTATTTTTTTTTTGGGGGTTCAGATATTTTTTATCACGGGGAGGGATACAAAGGCAAGGAATCTTCTACTACTGTGATATCTACAATGGCAAATATTGGGTTCACAAACCACACTGCAGCAGCATTTATGCATTCTTTTCCGCAGCAATTTAACCAATAGGACTGACTTTAGCATCTGAAATATAGAAGAGATAAATTGCAGTATCAAAGTACTTTATATCAGCTTGCGGAAAACTATTGCAAGCTCCAAAAGGAGCACTCTGCATGCAGAGGTTGCGTAAGAGTATTTATATTAAAACCGAGAAAATAGAAGTTATTTATCAGTGCAAGGTTAGAGTGTTGTTAGGCTTATGTAGCAGGAGAAGTTCATAACTGAATGCAATGATTTTCTGAGAGTGATCTCTTAGGTTAGAGAAAAGAAAGTTTTAGTTAATATCTGTTTCTTGTTTCTCAAATTATGTGATGGAGACTTGTTGTTCTGTTATCATACATGCAAATGGATGAAAGAAGTTAACCTCGTGAGAGTTGAAACAGATCAGAGTCATAGAATTAGGTAGATTGAAAAATATAGCCGTATTCTTATTTGTTTATAAAATATAAATGTGTGCATGGTGCATATTCTTACTTGTTTCAAAAGTATAATGTGTGCATGGTGCATCATTACTTTACTATTGAAACATGGAAGTATGCTTTATTATTGGCATCAAATGAAGTCACCTATTTGCTGAAGGTCCATATCACTGGTTGTCTTGCTCTGCATCTTCTAGATGTTAGTTTCTTCTTTCTTGCTCCTATGTCTTGAGGAGATGCTTAATTTCTATATGCATAGCCTTAACAAACTTCTTTCAAAAGTGCAGGATCTTGCTATGTTATGTTGTTACGTGATAATCATGTATGCGTGGAGAATTCAATGAAGAGCCATTGCCCTGTCTGCTATGAGGTTGATGGTTTAACATATACCAAATTTGGCAATAATGAAGGTTTGAAAGGTCTTTCTAACAACTTTCTGTTGACTCTGCAGTATCTATTTGACTCGATCAAAGGAACAACAATCTTGAAATGTGGACACACAATTCATATGGACTGTGCCAAAGAAATGGCTGACCAAAATCAGTTAAACCTTTTCCCTCGTAGATAGTTGTGTATATGATTTCTGATAAATAGTCATTTGTTGTGTCATTAACCTACGTTCTGGTCACACAGGTATCGTTGTCCCATTTGCTTGAAGACAGTTATGGAAAAGTCTGAAGACTGGAGAGTGCTGGATGCAGAGGTAGTAAGCTTTTAACTTGATATTGTCACAATTGCGTTAGAATTACATCCCAAGTGTGAGATGTGTAATTGTAGGACCAAAAAGATTGATGGAATGAAGGTTCAGTCTAGTGAAATAGAAACTCTCAACCTTGTCATTCAAAAGTAGCTAACTTTTAAACTGAAATTTAAGAATAAGAATGGAAAATCGATAGTTCTGCAGAAAGAGAAAGGAAAAACCTGTGACTAACAAATAATATCATTATCGATATTTTAGGTTCTAACGAATTGTGCTCGGTTGTCATTGAGCATGGTAATGAATGGCTGGAGATTGGAGTCTGTTTTTATTAGTCATGTGTGAGGTGAATAAAGATTGATCAGCTTGACCAATTTACCAGTTAAGCTGAGAGACCTAATGGATGTTATGATACTTAGCTAGTTTATTGTCTGTGCCACTTGTAATCATAGGTTTTAGTGCTAAAGGAGGCCACGATTGAGCACACTAAAGTCTTTGTTTGAAGTGTTTAAGAGAAATTCATAATAAGGGGCACCACCTTTGCACAAAATTAGATGCAAATATGCCAGTCTTTGAATGGAACCTGAATTAACTCTGCAAATCTGCATATGTTCGTTTACTTTTATTAGAGTGAGGCACTCTTCATAAGAGTTCTGGGCTTTCAAAAGGGTAATGGCCACTCACCTTTCCCTCGATCTCTACTTTAAGAGACAGGCCCTTAACAGGCTCCAGTAATAGAGGCTGGAGCAGAATGAAAAATATTTCTAAAATAATCACTATTACCCATCAAAATGTAACACCATGCAATTTCATGCTTTTCTATTATCCTTTCCGTCGTTTCTGAATTGAACTTCACAGTTTTAATATTCGGAAAAGATAGCCTTTCAGTTTGATCATCTTTTTCTCTTGTTTAGATTGCAACGACGGTCATGCCTAAAGAATATCAGTATAAGGTGTGTAACTCATCCTCCAATATTGCTCAGTTTCTTTTCACATTTGTCTTGTGTTTTGCAGCCCAATTTTTTTTTCTTTTTGTAATTTTTTGTTGAGTAATTACTCATGAATTTTTGAAAAGACAGTTTGCCTTTGTGAGCTCTGCTGGAAAAATTATTTGGTGTTTTTAATTAAAATCAATTGAAGTTGGTCTTATATTTTATGCTTTAGAGCATAATAACTCTTCGAAAGAAAAACAGAAGTTCATGATGACTTCTTTCTCCTTTAATATGGCAAATAATAGGTAATAGGCCAGGCTATACACTAGCTCTGAGGGATGATATTGCCGTTAGGATAGAGTGCAAGTATCCTTTATTTAAGGCACTACTTTCGTAGAACAAATACAGATAATTTTATCTTTGGATACTATTCATCTGAAAGAGTATTTGATCAGTTTATGTTTTCTCATATAGCTGGTATATTAACCTGAATCTCGTTGGAGAAATGTAGCGTAGTTATCGTTCAAATTAATGAGTAGCCACGGGGGATCATGCATGTACAGTACTACGGTTTCGTTACAACCTTTTGAAATTGGCCTCATTATAATCCTCGATCTGCTCTGAAGCCCAGACACAATGACTGTTGCCATTTTTTCCAGCTTGTCAACCTGACCTTGCTTTCTTGATGGTTCCGAGTGCATTTAAAAGGAATGTCATCTTCACTTTTATGGAATTTTGACAGGTCACGATTCTCTGCAATGACTGCAACAAAGCAGGGCACGTTCCATTTCACATTTTTGGGCTGAAGTGCAGCGAATGCCGTTCATACAACACTCGAAGAATATCAGCTGCGGACCATCAGCAAGATGATTCAGGCAAACTAATTCATATCATCACATTACATTCTTTTAGATAGATTTTCCATCTTGACAACTGAACATCTCTTGTGTGCAAAACAATTGTCCTACAATTATTCCCATATGCATGAACAGATAAAACTGAAAATAGTTTCCTGATACTTTCTGAATGCTATGCGGTTTTTACTCGATTTCCAGGTGAAAGTTCAGCTTGCGGTCCTCGTACAACTTAGAGAATCCTGGACTCAAATACCTGGATCTTTGCTCTCTCATTCGAAATTGGCCCGGGAGGTGCTTCTTCAGCAGGTTCTTGGCACTAACCTATTACAGCACTTGCACCGACTCTAATGATCATCGGTCGACAATTGATCGGTCCACCTGCCGATTTCTTCATTAGTGATACATTAGATTGGGGAATAACTTTTTGAAGCAGTTCTCATAGCCGTTGATACTTTCCGCAATCAATCAGCCTTTTCACTGTTCGGTTGCCCATAGCTATTAGCGCCCGCTGCAAGAGTCACTACTGCAGGATTACGGCTGATCTTGTTGTCGTCTGATGATTGCATTCCTTGTTCTGATGTAGCATTCTCTGATCATGTGCTCATATGAGCTCCGCATTTGGTCATCACATAATCTGTAGAAATTTTTTCGGTCCAGTTTCGTCGCCCGACACAATCTTCTCATCACCCATCACGGCGAAACTTCTCGTCACCCGTCACGGCGAAACTGACTCGGGCTAATCAGGGTGAAGCGTTCAACGCCGATCCACGTGGAGAGAGGTACGCATCCGGGAACGAGATCTCTCTTTTATCCCGGCCTATGAGGCATCCTAAGTGCAGTTTTGCATTCGACTTGATGTTGTTGTCATGAGTTATTGATGATGTACCGTAGTTCCGCGAATTTCGGATGGTGAAAATTGACTAGTTGGATGGGATCCGCGAACCGATTTGTCTAGGCGGTCGCATCTTGGGACGGTGAAAGTTGACTTAATCGGAATGGATTCATGAACCGGTTTGTCTGGGCAGTTGGGCGACGTAACCGGGTCGAAATGGATGCTCAGTTCTTTGATATTTTTTTATTCAGACAAAGTACGATGATGTCCAGTCATATACTACTTTATTAAATTCAGGGTACAAGTTAAATGACATGAATCTCCACCTCAAATGATAACCCGAGTTCGTAAAATATCCCCCAACGATAACGAATCGAGCGCCATTGCATGGGTCGAGGCTAGTCTCAATTGGTGGGGAACGCGCTGCACTTCAATAAGGCGAAATATCGAACGTGGCTATGCGCTTGATCTGTGCTCATGTTAATTTTGTACTCATCAACGTTAACAAAGCAATACGTTATTGGGTTAATACAATAAAAAAAAAAAAAGAATCTCAAATTGATGTACTTATGATAAATTTAATTTAAATTAATTTTTTAACTATCAAAAATCTCAAATCGATATATTTATAACAAATTAATTTCTCATTTTTCTGTTTAAGTTAGATGATATGTGACGGTTAATAGATTTCCTATTCCATTTATCCTAAATATACTAATTTATGATTTTTCGTTATATTAATCCAATTTAATAAAAATTAAGAAAGTATAAATGTGTCAACTTGTGATTTATTGTATTAATTTGGGATAAATTTGTCACATATATATTAATTTGAGATTTTTTGATAAAAATATAATTTAGGATAAATTTGTCTTTTGTGATGTTAATCAAAGCGACTTCTAATTACGACTTTCGTACCCTCTCCATAGACTACAATTAAGGTCCGCGAAGAAGAGGAGGAAGCAAATTTCGATCACATGACTAAAAAATTGAAAATTAAAATTTAAACTCCAATTCTATTTTTTAAGAAAGAGGGAGCGGCGACCATCCTTATCAGCAGTTATTGCGTAGGGCCCTTTTCCATTATAAAAAAATCTAAAAGTGCAAATAAATATTACTATCTTACAAGAAAGATCACCCAACTATATGATACAAAAATTAAGAAAATATTTATGTATTTATTTGTTTATTCTTTTTTTTTTTTAAATATATTTGTTTATTCATTTATTTAAGCAACTCTTTTTGACATCTACCGAGAGCAGATTTCGGCGGTTGCCCGTTAATTCCACTATCGTCACCCATTACGTCATCCGCCTTCCGCTACTGGCAAGTCAAAGGCAACGCCCGCGCCTTTCTAGAACATTAAAAATATAGCTCGTCCTTTTCATTTTCCCAAAATGCCAAAGGAAAAAAAAATATATATAATTCCCAAAAAGGCTGATTTTCTTTATTCTCTTGGGAGGTAAATGACAAAATGACTACCGAATTTAGAGTTATTGCGCAATATAATCATTAACCTTTAAATTTATTTAATGTGATCCTTAAATTTTGAATGAATAGTATAATCACATCTTGAATTCTTTTGTTACATGTTGAATTTAATTTTTAAATTAAGTGAAAATATTTAATATTATTTTTAAATTTAAATTAATACAAAAATGATATCGAACATTTTTAGATAATTCATTAATTATGTGTTATTATACGTTAGTCCGTGTATAACAAATCGATTTATATAATATTAGGTGAAATGAAAAAATAAAATAAAAAAATACCTTTTTCAATTTTACGTCGACGTCAGATCACAAATTCCTTGCGGGCGACTGTTCTTGCTCCACAAGGTAAGGAGAGCAGGGACTCCCCGGAAAACCAGAAGATAAGAACAGAAGCAGACGAAGAAGAAGCAGCTCGAAGAAGCTCTCCCCGAGATATGAAGGAGACGCAGATCGAGGCCTGAAGAAGAGATAGAGAGAGAGACGGCGACGGCGACGGCGACGGCGGCGGCGGCGGCGGGGGCGGGGGCGGCGGCGGAGGCAATGGCGAAGGGCGGAGGCGGGAAGCGGCCCTGCGACTACTGCGGCGGGACCACGGCGCTGCTCTACTGCCGGGCCGACACGGCGAAGCTCTGCTTCGCCTGCGACCGGGAGGTCCACGCCACCAACCCGCTCTTCGCCAAGCACAACCGCTCCCTCCTCTGCGACTCCTGCGACTCCGCCTCCGCCTCCTTCTTCTGCGAGGCCGAACGCCTCCTCCTCTGCCAGAACTGCGACTGGGACCGTCACGGCGGCGGCGACGGCGGGGGAGGGGGAGGGGGCGGCGGCGGCGGCGGCGGCGGCGCACAACCGGAGGCCGCTCGAGGGGTTCGCCGGGAGCCCTTCGGTGGGCGAGATTTTGGGGATCTTGGGGGTGGAGGATATAGGGTTCAAGGGCCCGCCTTTGGGTGGTGACGAGGGTGGGGATGACGGCGGCGGCGGCGGCGGCGGCGGCGGCGGGGATGGTGGGTTCTCGGATGTTTTGCTTTGGGACACTCCTGCTTTTGTTACTCTCGATGATTTGATCGTTCCCAGGGAGGATGCGTGTGCTCTTCGGGCTGTGGATGTTCCTCCTCTGCCTAAGGTAAGGCATTTTACTTCTGTTGTTCCGATATAGAGAGAGAGAGAGAGAGAGAGAGAGAGAGAGAGAGAATTTAGAGGTCTAGCTGATTGGTGTCGTGTTTTCTGTGAGAGGATCGGAAAAGATCTCGACTTGCTGTCTTATTACGTAGTGCAGGGAAGTGGAGATTGAACGGGTTTGATATTGTGAATCCTCAGCGGGTTATTAGTTTGAATTTGATGGAAAGGAATGTCCTGGAGAGAGAAGCTCCGTGATGCAGAGATGTGATTGTCTACGATGCTTTCGCTTAGCTTGAAGTTTCATCTCGTTTTATCTGTTGGTTCGGTTTGTCACAAAAGTGAACGGGTGTCAGAATTGGAATCACCTTCAGTTTTAATTTCGACAAATTATGCAAGGATAACTGGCCTCCTTTGCCTATGCCCAACAACAAAGCGATAGAAAGAATTCTGAAATCAGAAATGTTTTGAATCTCTCGTACTCTTTCATCTTGTCCATCCGCTCAGTGATTTTGACTTTTTCACGTGATTACTTTTTTATCCAGAATAGAAATGCAACCTGTGGTCTGCACAAGAAAGAAATGCTACGCCAGCTCCGCTTACTTGCTAAACCAGAATATAACTTCAACTTTGAAGAGGGGGAGATTGAACCGTTGGATGATTTTCACTTGCCAGTTTTGACTCAAGCTCTTCAGCCAGCAAATATTCACACTGGATGTGAAGATAGAGATCAAGGTGGATTTCACAAAATTGAGGTACTTCTTTCTCCTTTCATGGTCAAGACTCAAAAGCATCATGTTATTTCTCTTATTCCATTTTCATACGACACCATAAAAGGTACTTTGGGATGAACCTGCATATATACAGAAGGGGAGGTGGGGATCATGGGCATGGTACGGTGCATGGGCATTCACTTGCTATTTCATGAGAGTTTGTTGACTCTGGATATCTGTGTTGCTTTAGTGCAACTCGTGCATGTTTTGCAGACTAAAACTAAGAATTGACTGTCTTTGAGGATGAATTGCAATGTCCAAGATATGTTATAACATTGAAGATTAGCTCTGCATAGAAGTCCACCTGAAATTTCAGTGGCCTTCATGTAATCTTCTTCTTCTTCTTCTTCTTTGTATGTGATTGCACCAGCTCACCTGCTTAACTTGTTAGTGACGTAGCCATATATACATGATGACCAAGACGAAGACATGAACTTTTTGTTTGCAGGCAACTGACTTTCAGTGGTTTTCTAATGATGGCAACACCAGAAACCAAGCTTATGACGCTTCTTCATTCTCTGGTGGCTATAAAGAGGTAGAAAGACTGACAGCTTTAGACAAATATCCAAACGGCAGTATTCCGAGTTCTACCAATGAATGTCATGAAGTACCATCCGAAAATCAGATCAATCCAAATCCTTTGCCTCTGGTTCCATTAACTAGCCAGGAGAGAGAGTCTGCAATCTCACGCTACAAGGAGAAGAGAAAAACAAGGAGGTAAAAACACTGTAATTTCTGAAGGAAAAATATGGTGTGTTTTTTTTTTTTTTTTTGGTAGAAAAAATATGGTGTGTTAGTATGGATAGTTAAAATTTATGAAACCTCAAATACATCAAGCAATATGTTATCTGCAGCTCATCTGCTTTTTAAAACAGGTCCTTGTGGTTGATTAGATGCATTCACTTTATCTAAATGCTTTAACTGCATCTTTTAATCACGTCTGGACTCCCTGGTTACATGTGCAATGCAGGTATGATAAGCACATCAGATATGAATCACGGAAAGCCAGGGCTGAGAGCAGGATTAGAATCAAGGGACGTTTTGCTAAGACGGACAGGACCTGGTAATCGCTTTGGCTCCTGTAAATTTGGTTTGCATGCTTTAGAAACATATTCTGTTAAGTATTCAATTGCTATTGCAGTTTTTGATGTTTCTCATGCATGTGTGTTCATACCTTACCTCAGTAGAATGATTAACATTGTCAGAATGCTTGTTTATGACAAGTGAAAGAAGATTAATTATTATGTAGAGCACAATAGCGTCCAGCTAATACTGACCTTAGAGAAGGTGACGTTCATGCACGAAGTTGGATAAGTTGCAGATGGTCTTTGAAAGCCCCAGGGCTATTATGCGTAGAGGACTGTAGTAGGAATATGAGAAAAAGAACCTTCAGCCACAGCATTTAAGGCTACATAATGTTAGATGTTTTCCAGGCAGCTGATAGTTTATGCCAGTCTATCAATCTGGTAGCTCTATTTCTGCCAATAAAAAGTTAGCAACGGTCATGCGTGTGAAGTTTATTTATGGTTGATCAACAGTCTGTGGTGGAGCTTTCAAGAAAATGGAAGCATATTTACACTTGTCCGTCTTGGTTAGATAAACTGGTGAGATGGCTCTTCATGGCAGGTTTTCCATATGATATGTAAATTTTCTAGGTAGAAAGCCTTTTTATACCTTTAAACAAAAGGGCTCAAAAGAGTTTACGATGGATTTGATCATGAGTAACAGTTGTAAGTACAAAAGTTAGTGGGGTGAGTGTATGCTCTAAGGAAGTGAATGTGTCTGCAATATGGAGAAAATCACTGAATGTGGTCATGCTAATTATCATTATCTGTTTAGGTTGCTCTGGGTGTACAAATGGTTTAGTTACCTTGGTGTATAGAATAAAGTAATGAGGCAAGAAGCAATTGCATGAATCGGTACTTTATCTTGTCTAAACTCTTATGCATGCATTTATTCTCTTGTGGTAGTGGCCCAAGAGGTGGAATGATTCACAGTAGTGGGTGGAAGGCTGATAGTGCTAGATTCTTCTCATTAGTCTAGACCACTGTATTCTCTCCTTCATGATTCATTTCGTTTCCTCTGGTTTGGTACCAGTTTCAGCCAAGCCTTACCCTTTGCTCATCTTTATTGTTGTCCACATTGTAGGTTGATTTATTCGAATAGCGATTGCTTACCGAATTATCCATTGGCCATTTATTTTTTCAATATTTACCTTCCTGCCTTGGTTTAATATTTGTTTCTGGCAACTTATTCTCACATGGTTGAATAGTTGAGTCATGAATGCGCTGATTTGTTTAGTTACATACGTGTGCAAGTGAAAGAAGCTGACTTGTGTGGCAATCAACAGATATTATAAGCAACCAAGGTATGGATACTGAGTGAGTCGCTGTTATCAAATCGGGACAAGATATGGAAGATACGCATCTTCAGGATCAATGAGTGCATCCCATGGTAAATGTTTATGGTAGTATATACTTATGTACATGGAAATAGCTGTTAGTTTTGGGTTTGATTTTCGTTTGCTAGTATCAGTGTCAATCAAAGGGTAGTCAAGAGCATTCTTGCTCTCCCCATACTGAAATTCAGAGTCAAATGATGCATAGCCCCTGTATAGTCAGTAAACAAAGTGTTTTTACATACGTGGATTCTCTTTTATATGCCCGTCCAGTAGCCCATGCTTGCTATTGCAGGTCCTCGTATCCAATTCTGTTGACCTTACTCTTTTTCTTGGTGCACCACTTTGAGCTCCACTAACCAAGATGCATCAAACCAAATCATCGAATAAATGGGGTATGAAAGGTGTCAAAGCCTAACCTCTGTGGGGTACCTGGTTTTCATGGTGACTCTTGGCTTCAGGTCATGGTTTTCAGCTCGCTAAGCCTGAGTTGTATTTGATGAAATGTTCGAAAGTTGAAACTTTATTCCATGGCTTCTACTTGAAACGGTGAGTACATAAGAATGTTCTACACTTAGGTTTAATACCTAAGGGGCCGAAAGCACAACCTTTTTGCCAATCGATAATGTTTATTTCCTTATGGTGGTCCTTTGACCACCATACCAACAGGAGAAATTGCGCTAGACTTCAAGAAGTTCTGGCGATTCCCATGTTAGAATGATATACCTGATTTTCTCTTCTTCCTAACTAATCTTGCCGCGCAGGGTTGAGGGCTAGGCTGGTCGCTGTGCTTCGTGATATCAATCGAAGACCAGCATTCATGTCTTTCCCATATGCATGACATATCTTATCACGATAAGAAGTTACTGATGGTGTAAAATGACTTCATTTGCAGCATTGGCAGACTAGAGATCCAATATCAGATTTAACGTAGTTAATACTCTCAGAAGAACCAACGATAAGTAAAATAGTCGTGACACATTCGTCACATGCCCCGAATCACTAACTCACCAGATCTCTGCAGCTCAATGGCCAGCTAACTTTATACTACGAACCAAACCACATCCATGCATTTACTACTCCATACGTACCCTTCTAACCTACCCA
Source organism: Eucalyptus brandiana (assembly GCA_014182725.1). NCBI lineage: Eukaryota > Viridiplantae > Streptophyta > Magnoliopsida > Myrtales > Myrtaceae > Eucalyptus > Eucalyptus brandiana. The sequence continues at coordinate 14,012,275 of CM024675.1, forward strand.
CGCACCTTCCACTCTCCAAAGAGATAAAATCAACAACCCTAGCCACACAAATATCAACTTTCCCTACCAAACAGCATTGGTCGGTTTGCATCTCCAATCATCTTCAAATTTCATCTCGACATGGCCTTCTTGTGGAGGTCCATGACGTAGAGCACCGCAAGCAGCAGGAACACAAATGAGCCGACGAGACACAGGGTGAATGCCGCCGCCATCTGGTGGCAGTAGCTGCCGAACGCATGGCAGACCTTGTTCCACTGCACATGGGAGTTGCCGTGCTGGGCGATCACGCCGATGGCGGCGGACGCGCCGCTGGCAGATAGGAGCAGCCCCATCATGACAGTGTCAAGCACATTGATGGCTAAAGCTGCTTTGGCACTGCGGGCAGCCCCGGCAACGGTGACGTACACGAGGGATGCAGCTGCATACGAGCATGCGATGGCATTCGACACCAGGAAGTATCTGAAAGACAGTATTCGGAGATCGAATGCATTATTAGGGTGGCAAATACCTTACCATACGACTCATGAATTCTAGAAAAAATCCCAAAATAAAAAATATGTTTACAGGCATGAACATGAACTATCTAGACTACTATTGACATACAATATCCAAATGAACTGTAGCTGAAAGTGAAGAACACATGCACATGAGCATATGGACCCTAACAATTTGAAAAGATCAAGAGCATCATTCTCCTTATGGTACTCAGTCACGGAAACTACCAACATAACTCGTTATGTTATCGTCATCTGTATGTATTTTGCGACCTCCCTATACTGATAAATTTTATGATAAGTGAAAGTACTTAATAAGAGGTTGTCTATACACAGTTATAACTTATCAGTGGTCGAAGTTCCCATCATAAAATTGTCCACCCTCACAAATTTTCACTCTTCTGAAAGGCAGACAACGACGTGTTGGTGAACCTTTTTGTACTTGGGTAGGCGTACAATGTGGGTTGTGCTTCTGCCTTCGAGCATGGGAAACAAGACATTTGAGAGGTAGTTGTCACCGGCTCGAGATGGAGGACAATCTCTGGATTGCTTGGGCTTCTTTATTGTGCGTCGCGGCATGGCTCGTTGAGGGTGTCATAAATCCAATATTAAATGAACTGAACCATAGCTACCCCGGTACGAATTAAGTTCACGAAATCTCCCTTTAAAGCAAGGGAATTGGAGAATCGGGAAACATATGTTGATCATTGTCTATTTTTAGCCCACCCGTTATACATTCATGGGGATAACTCTTTATCTTAGGTAAACCTCGAGATCAAGTGATACAGTACTAACATCGGGGGCTAGTTCAAGGCACGAGCTGAAGTTGAAATGCGAAAATAATCTGGGGAACTAAGCTCGCATAAATGCGCACCACCTTCATACTCTCAATTGCTAAACCGACACTTACCCATTATTATTCAAGTCAAAAAGGAGTTAACATCATAAAAGAAAAGCAAATATAACATGAAATCTACCCCTAGGTTTCTATACGTATGCACATATTGTGCAGCTATAAGTGTAGTCGGTCATGTCCATAATAACACCACTCTTGCCATCTGATTCTCTCCCTTTTCTTAGGGCAAATGGCAGGACGTGTTAAAGATTTATTACCGCTTGAGGTAAACATTGAACTACCGAAGGATCCGGAGTAATGACGCGTCAGCTTTTACGAGCATGGGTCACTGTCAGGTTGGTTGGGAAGAATGCTATTGACCCTCATTTTGAATGCTAATAATGGGAATAAATTGCCAAATTACTGATTATATCAGAAAACAGACCGATAATTTACATTTTATATGAGGAGGATGCCATGTAACAAAATACTGATACGTCAAAGCTTGTTGCATGATCGTATCTGCGCACTTCATTTGCCGTACGCACGAGTCGTGGAGAGCTAGCTACATTCGTGTGCTTCTTCTACATTCCCCGATGTAGAACTACTCCCGTTTCGCTATAAACTCACGCCAGATGTGAAAGAGAGCGAAAAGATCAAGCGAAGGATTGATAGCGGGGACTTACACGAAAGCGGACATGTATTGCCACTTCGCGGTGGCACGGACGTGCAGTGTGAGGCTCTGGGAGATGGTGACGGAGACCGTCTTGGACTCCTTGTCGACGCCGACCATGACCGCGGCCGCCAGAGTGAGCGCCAGTGCTAGGGCGCGGAGCAGTAGATCGGGACACCTGACGGCCTTCGGCGGACGCTCCGCCATCTTGACGTCGCCCCTCGCCGACGCCCCGTCCTTGCTCGACTTGCTCTGGCTCTCCATTTTGTGTCTTGTGCGCGCGCCTTGTGTGTGTGTTTTTTTGGGTTCAGTGAGTGTGAAACTTTTGAGAGAGAGAGAGGGAGAACGAAGGAAGGGGGAGTTGATGAGTAAATAGAGAGAGATGGAGAGAATTGGGAAGGTGGAGGGGCATTGAAGGTGAACACAGTTGAATTTAAAGGGAGAGGATGCACAAATTTAATGCAATCTTCTTTGCTCGGCCGGCCAGATGATGCCCCTTAGGGCAAACCCTTAAACCAAGAAAAAAGGGTTTTTTTATTAAACCGGGCACAGTCTAGGTGTGGTTGTCTTGAGTGTTAGCTACTTAGTCTTTTATACGACCTTAGCAGGTTCGTCAAATGATTGTCAAGTGATTGGACCATGTTTAGTTGGCTTTGCTTGGATGGTCAATCAAACATACAAATGCGAGTTCCATTCGCCCCTTCCTCTAGCTCAAGAACGACAATTTCGAGACTTGCCAATTACATGCGAATCACTAGAAATGAGGATTGTTGTGAAAAGAGATGGCGCACGGATTCACTACATGTCTAGATTGTGTTTGATCAAACTTGTGCGCCTTCGAGGTTTAGTGCTGTGTTTTGGAAGGGGAAGAGTGGGTGGAAAAGTTGAGGAGAGAACAAAAACTTGGAGGGATAATGTCTTGTTTGAGAGGCCAAGAAAAAAGTGGATGTGGCGGATTAACTCGAGGGTTTCTTACATTGACAATCAAACTCATTGTTGATTCTAATAAAGCCAAGGAGATTTTCTCTTTTCAAAGAGAAATTTTCATTTACCGTGAAAGAGAAGCACATAACTTCAAGACTGAAATGCAAATCCCATAAAGTAAAACTTACATCTTATAGAGACTCACTCATTCTATAAATATGGATCTATCATGCAACCGATCATTCAATCTCCCATCATTATTAGTTATGAGCACACGCAGAGATTTTCCTCTCCAATAGCCATGGCTTTGCTAAAAAGCGGTGCACGCCTAGGATTAGCATCCCTAGCAGGCTAGCACTATCACCGTATAAAGACAATAGGAACACCAATAAGTTGAAAGGGCACAAAAAACGCCTTATAAATCCCAAATCTAAATATAATCAAGATAGAAGAGCACACAAATCTAGAACAACTGCTAGATCGAGGGAGAAGAATAGTAAAGCGATATCGATTGATCACAAAATCACTTTTAAAAAGCAACAAAGTAGCCTGAAAGACTTGTGAAGCACTCAACTATTCGAAGCAAGCACCTGGAGCCGGAACAAGCGAGCATATTCAGAGAGACTAGATTCTCCCAATGCACTCCCACTTCGATCTTCAAAGCTCACAGGACAAACCTCTCCCCTTCTGTGGAGGATGTCAATCTCTTCCTCAAGGATGTGAGCTTCAAAATAGAGGGCTAGGCGGCAAATTAGAAGAGAGGAAATCAAAAGGGAGAGGGAGAGCAGTTATTTTTGGATTACGAGTGGATCTAGTCATTATGAAAGTCAAAGAGATGAATAGGTCCCAAATAAGGAGAGATACTTAAAAAAAAAAAAATTGGGTCCGATTGTGCATATTCCTGATCCAAAATGAAATACATATCATCTTATTTTGTTGGACTTACTAAGAATGGTATCATAACTCTTCTTTTTGCAACTTTAGCCTTGGCTCATACAGACAAATTTACAGAGAGTCATCATTGACTCATTTTCAATGTAAGTGTATACAATCTCTATAGTAATAGGAGAAAAGAATATGGTATTCCAATTAAGGAAATTCTGACATCACAGAAACTTGGTATGTTCATCAAATCGCCCACCAAAGCATTTTCAGAAGACAAATCTAAGGACACATACTAATAACTGTGGTCTCATAGTTTTATTAGTAACTTGGTAATAAACTTATTTATAACTTGTAGGAAAATCTTATCTTGCTAATGCTGGTTATGGAATCCAAAATAGCATCATCTCTCCCTATCGTGGTGTTAGATACCATTTGAAGGAGTTTAGTGATCGTCCACCTGAAAACGAGAAAGAACTATTCAATTTGCTACATTCATCTCTAAGAACTACTATTGAAAGAGCATTTGGAGTTCTAAAGAAGCGTTTTCGAGTACTGGATTCAAAACCTTTTTAGTCATTTAGAACATAAGTCGATGTTGTCTTAGCTTGTTGTATCATTCACAATTTTATTATGGGAACTAATCCCAATGACTTTATCATGGAAGAGATGAATAGACAAATGGAATCTCAAAGAGAAAATCCAAGAATCCAACTTTCTCAAATGGTGGAAAAGGAGAAAAATAGGATATGAGCATAAAAAAGGGATAGGATTGCACATGTAATGTGGATTAGTTATCACAATATTAGAAAAAGCCAATAGTTTTCCTTTTATTTCTTTTGAGTGCTTTATTTTGAACATGTGGCTTCCATTTCTTTAATGGTAATCATCTTTAAATATTTACTATGTGTCCGTCTTCATCATATTTTTTCTTATTCTATTGTTTAAAGTTGTTACATAGTTATCATGATGGGTAAAAGTAAGGCAAACGATGAGAAGGTCAAGCAATTAAGATGGTCAAAACCTATGGAACGTATTTTTTTACTTGAAATTCTCGCCGATGAAGCTAGTAAAGGAAAGAAGCCTTCAAGCACATTCAAACTCTCTTCAATTGCTCGAGTTGTCAATACAATAAATAAGAAGTTTGGTGTTTGTTGTGAGTCCGACCATGTTGAGAATCATTTGAAGACAGTCAAAAGCAATTGGAAGACGATTCAAACTGTGCGTGTCAAGAGTGGATTCAATTGGGATGACAAGTTGAAGATGGTCATAGCTGGGAAAAAGGAATTTGATCAATATGTGTCGGTAATTTTCCTCATCACTTACTCAGTACATTCTTTTAGCCAATGTTTCACGTAAGTAGTTTTATGTGTCTTTATATACTTACTCAGTATATAAGGGATAATTTCCTAACCATTTCAGCCAAGATTTTTAAACTTTAATGCATTTGCTAACATGCTGGACTGAATAAATAAATAAATAAGTAAATAACAGATTATTGACTTGTTAATCACCCCAGTTTCGCTAAAGCCATAGGTTATCGTGTTGATGTTGTTTCTGTTTTTGTTACAAGTGCAATGCATAATTTAATATTGACTTTCATACTAGCAACTTACATGTTTGGAAATTTTCTCAATGTCTTTTGCTACTACAATTTCGATCTCAATTGTTGGGTGTCTTTGGAATGTGACTAGGATTGGTAAAGTTTGCTTCTTTTCTCTTTATCTTCTGCAATTTAGGTGAGGAGAGCCTAAGAATACACCATGTAAGAATGTCCAGAGCTTACTGAGTTAGTACTGGAGCCTGGTTGGACTCTAGGCATGTTATAATGGGCTAATTGCCTAAGATTGTTTCTAGGATTGCTTGAAAATGTGATCTTGAATATGCTTTAAGACATTACTTCTCGAGCCTCATTTGAAGAAATGAGTAGTAAAAAAAACTAGAGAAGGTCGAGTAGTGATAACAGTTTGCCTCAATGATCAAGAAATGAATTGGAATAGTGTGTTGCCGAAGACTCTTATGCTTTCTGGTATGTTTTGATCTCAATCTATGCCGGTATGGAAAGCACATTGATGATTCCACTTCATAACATTGTTGCAAATGAGTTGCTAATTCTGACAATGATAGGCATTTTCAGAACCTCGTGTTTTAGATCTTCTTGATCTTGCATCTCTTGCAAAGATAAATCGACAATGCAATTTCTGTTCAGGCATAATTGTGAAGGGAAAAAGACTAAAAGAACAAACAAATGAAGGGCTTCAAATATGTTTCTATCATAGTTTGAAGCCTAAGGCTGCGTTTGGTAGTCCGGATTTTAGTGTGGATAGGATAATTTGTTATCCTATCCGATGTTTGGGAATGTCCACCGGATCGGACAAACCCGAATACATCCGGATAAAACGCTGGATAAAAAATCCGGGGGAGGGGGTGGGATAAGCCCGGATTGGATAAAAAAAAATTTAAGGAAAGAAAGAACTTAACAAAAAAAGAAGATATCATGAGCATCTATGTCAAATGGATGCCTCCGCCTCTCCGATTCATTTGTCAACCCTCTTCTTCCACTTCTTCTCCCATCTTCGCTTCTCGTACACCAGCAATTGGGTGCCCCTTCCTTTGGATCATGGACTTGCTAAATCTAATGACCAAGTATGTTGGACATCTCAAAGGAAGAGGGGAAGATGGTGATGGTGATGACATAGCTGTAAATCTTTGGTATCATTGACAATTTGGGATCTCGATCGATTTGAGGCAATGCAAAGACTACTTCGGTGTTCACCTAAAATTTCCCCACCCCCCTCTTTGTCATAGTCTAAGATTTACCGATTTGCGTTGCCATTGTTGGTGCTTGCCGTTTTCAATGATGGCCACTGCAAAGGTGGCCACAATTCCTAGATCTAGGGCTTTTCCATGGCCTTTAATTAATTGAATGTTCTATTTTTTAATTTTATAATTTAATTGAATATCATATTTATTTTTTAATCTTATCCTGAAGTGCGCCAAACACTTGATAGAATTAGATATGTCCGCATTTATTATCCAGAGGATTTAATATCACTTTATCCTATCCTATCCAAATTATTATCCCAACGACCAAATGCAGCCTAAGTGTTTCAACTTTTAAAGCTCATGCACTTTTCCTTATCATTTTCTTTATTTACTCTACCATGTACTTGTACATTATTCAAGCAAAGGGCTCTACATACTTTGTTTCTTTTCTATTTTGTTTATTAAAACACAAAAGACTCGAGGGGAGATCAGGCCACTCAACTAGAAAATTCTTATAAGGGTTGTACATGCTTTGCTTCTTTTTTCTTTTGTTTAAGATTGTAAATTTTCAAGAGAAGTTTAAAATTCATACAAACATATTTTCAAGAGAAGTTTAAAATTCATACAAACATTTTTTAGAATAGATGAGCGTTTGGCGACAACGAGGGAATAAAGATGTGAAGTAAGTTTGCTTGGCTTTAAAGGCAAGTTTAGATTTAATGAATTTATAGGTCGGTAAGTGATACATGCCTAATTGGTGAAGTCTTAAAAAATATTTTTCTTATCGAACACCAGAAAATATTTTTCAAAACATTTTTAGGTTTTAACCGAACATTAAAAAATATTATTATTTTCCTAGAAAATAACTTCTAAGAAAATATTTTCCGAAAAGTGCTCATTTTCCACAAAACAAACGAATCCATAGAGAATACGTAACTTTCGAATGTGTAACTAAATACAAATAGTCTATCAATTGGAGAAGCACATTATTCATAATTTGAAAGTGACTTATGTCATTTGTTTTAATTGCTAGGTAGTGGCTTATATTAATTGCGACAGTTTAAGTAAGATCAATCAACCTAACTTCGTTTGGAGGCCACCCTTCTCTCCCCCACTCCTCTTTTTTAACATTCTTTCTTGGATATTTCTATGCGGTGTGCCACGTCAGCTCCAAATGGTAATTTTTCGCCGCGTCATCAGAACGGAGGCCCATTGGGCCGGAACCCGACGGTGACGGGAGCAAAGGAAATCCGGGAGAATTAGGGCTCCGAATTCTCTCTCTCTCTCTCTCTCTCTCTCTGCCTCTCTCTTACAGAGTACCTGCTCTGTTTCGCCTGAACCTTGCGATCGCCGGTCGGAATTCCTGCTGGTCCGCGCCGTGATTCGTGGCGACGATGAAGGGTCGGGCGGGTAAGGACGGAGAGCCCCGCGGAAAGGGCGGTAGATTCTTCGGTGGCTCCTCAAAGCCTGCGGGGAGCAGCAGCAAGGCGGCGGCGATGAAGAAGAAGAAGCAGAACGTGACGCGCCTGGGAGGCGGCGGCCTCTCCCTCGAGGCCTTTGCCAACATAAAGTCGACCACGAACCGGAACCAGTACAACCCCGCTCTGATCAGTACGTGCGCACGCTCTGTGTTTGATGAATTTCCGGCGGTTGTTTTAGTTGAATGGGGTGATGTGTGTGTGTGTCTCTCTCTCTTTTCTTGCGGTTGTGTTAGAATGGAGGTGGTTATGGTTGGTGGGTGTGAGGTGCAACTGTGAAAGTTGCGTTCTTTTTTGGTTGTTTGAGAAATCGAAAGCGGAGTTATTTGGTGGGGAGTGAATTGCTCACTGGGTCGCTATGAGCTTATTCAATGAGGATTTTGTGACTCTCGATCGATCGAGGCACAGTAAAAATGAAATGCCAGCGTGGTGCGCTAGCGGGTAGGTCCAGGTCGATATTGTTACTATAGCTCCTTGATAGGATTTTGTTATTGTGATGGTTTTGGCCTGGCGAGATCTAGGGTGCTAGAATATTTTCCAGGGTGTCTGTCTATCTGTTCTCTGCGGAAGGGCAATCAAAATTTGATCTATTGGTCGTGTTCAGACAATTGAGACGGCCTCACTTTGTAAATGAGCTCGATTTTACAAACCTTAGTTTTCTTTTATGATGACGTGAATGCTTAAATTCTTGTCTCTCTAAACACGCAGCTTGTGGTTGTCGTGATCACTCAAGCTTATGTTACTGGATATCAATGTCCATCTGATTTTTAACTGTTGCTTCATGAAGGAGGTGGCTGCTAAGGCATCCCGTTTCTGTTTACATTTCTAATCGTTTGAGTTATAATTAAGACTATGAGGACCTGAGCAATAAAAGGCTAAGGCTGATCTATTTAGTACTTACAATTGAGCTAATGTGGTTAGCGTAAGGGTTCTTGCAGACAAGAACTGACTTTTGTCCTGCAGTTCCTTTCTTGTTATAAGTGAAGGAAGGGCTGGTGAGATGAATTTTTCAAAGTTCTAGGGGTTAAGGTGATAAAGGTTGAGCAAGGAGGATGCTTTTTTATCGTCTTTTAAGATTGCGATTTGCCAAGGTTTTGCAGGAGGCTAATCTGAATATTTCTCTTTCATCTTTTAACAAACATCTTGGGTTTATCTCCTTCCAACATCTCTCGAAATCAATGTTTCTTTCAATATGCTTATACAATTTGTTGACTCGAGTGACCTATGACCAGCTTGATGCATCATCAGCTTCTGCTGGCCAGCTTTTGGCAATTTGATAACTGTGATAAGGGATCAGTGATAACTGACTTGTCTCTTTGTGACCTACTTTTGAATTTAGGAATTTTGTTGCTTCGTCCTCGTGTACATCCTTTTACTTGTTCTTGTTTAATATAGGTTCTTCATTTTGTTTTTCCCCCTTGACCTGTTGCTTCTCTTTATTGTGTAGGATCAGAGCAAGACTTTTTTTTATCATTATATGGATGTTGGCTGTTGTCTGCAACTTCATGCTTCTTTAAAGTGTTTGTTTTTTAATTTCGTGAGCTGATAAATTTCATCATTAACAGAAAAGAAGAGGGAGTTCTACAAGAATGCCAAGTATATCAGCAAGTACAAGAAATCCCTAAAGCATTTAAGTGAGCCAAATGATCCATCGGCCGTGAAACCTTCAGAGGTGTGTTGTCGCATTTGACAATTTGGTTATTTGTCATGTCTGCTTTCTGTCATGAGAATTGACTACCCATCTGGTTGACATTTGGTAAAGGATATGTTGTATGCACATCTCCTTCTGTGGTAAATCTAAATATACTTTATTTTTCTTATGGTTGCATAGTTACACTTTTACCTGCAATTCTCTTTTAAATATCGTATGGTTCTGCCTTGATGATGGTTGAGATTATGATTAGGGAGTATCCATTTCCAGAGTGATTCTGTAAGACCGACTTCTTTTGCAGTATCTCAGTTGAGAGGATTTATTAATTTCATGAGCAACAGTAACTCAAATATTTATTTCTCATCATCTGATGGTCAAAAGCCCGATTCATCATATTTCACTCAGTTTGGATGGAGTGATTAGGAGGGAATGGAAAGGACTTGGACAATCACCTCAGGAGAGAAAAGAAAGAAAAGGAAAAAAATTGATTTATTGGTGTTTGGATGCTTATGAAAGAAAGGAAATAAAGGGAATTTGGCCATTTCATGTATGATTGAAGAAGAGAGAAGAATGGAAAGAATCTAATTATATCTCTATGATTATTTTGTCTTTATTCTACTTCATAAGAATAAATTATATTATGGTTTTCTCATAAGAAAAGATGTAGCAGCATGAAAAGTAAACCTTGTTTAATGAAAAGAACCAACAAGTTGTAACAGGCATTCGTGTTTATTAGGAAAGGCAGACTAAGCATAACATCCTATGATTATATCCATATGCAATATTTTTAGTTTCCTAATCACTTTGTATCCTTATGACCTTTTTAATCAAACTGCTCTTTGTTGCATGTGATTGTTTTGCTTTGTAGATCTCATCTAAACTTTCTGCATTTCACTTGCAATTTTTTCTGATATTTGAGTGTTTGCGTGCGGTGTAATTCTCCCAAACTTTTTCCTGAAATTTAAGGTGAACTCTACAATTTATGCACGTTAGGTTTGAGAAATTTCTTTTCCTCTCTGTCGTCGAGGTGCACAAAGATTCACTCCTGCTTTGAATACTTCCTATGATTATATCCATATGCAATATTTTTAGTTTCCTAATCACTTTGTATCCTTATGACCTTTTAATCAAACAAATCTATTTTTGCATGTGATTGTTTTACTTTGTAGATCTCATCTTAACTTTCTACTTTTCACTTGCATTTTTTCTGATATTTGAGTGTGTGCGCGCGGAGTAATTCTTCCAACCTTTTTTCCTGAAATTTAAGGTGAACTCTGTGATTTTATGCACATTAGGTTTGAGAAATTTCTTTTCCTTTCAGTCGTCAAGGGCACAGATATTTATTCCCGCTTTGAATACCTCAAGCTTATACACTAATGTGGATGTTTTTTGCAGGACACAAAGGAAATGCACGAATCTAAGAAGAGAAATAAGAAGAACGAGAAGAGAGGTTCAAATGGTCTGAGGGAGCTATACGAGAAGAAGCGTGAGGAGGAAGAGATTGCAAGAAAGGAGAGGGAGGTGGTTATGCAAGCAAAGAAAGAAGAGAGGGAGAAAGCTGAGGCTCGGAGGAAGGCAGAAAGAGTGAAGATGTTCAAGAAGACACGGTCCGGTCAACCCGTTATGAAGTACAGAATCGAGCATCTTTTGCAGAGCATTCAAGGCTCAAATTAGTGCTTGGGTTGCTCATTCGATGGGGATTTCGTCATCCCCCTCTCTTTTTTCTCTGGTTTCTACACGAGCGGTCTTTGCTTGAACGAGGGATATGGCCAGGGTTTCTGGACTTCTTCTGGCCTTTTCAGAAAGTATAACCTGAAATGGCATATTCTTTGATCTCTGTATGTAATGAAAGCTTGTACATTTTCTTCTAATATGAAATGGCAGCTTCAACATATCCATTAATTAATTGGCTGTTCACTGGGTTTTGGCCTAACACGGGGGAGTCTGGTGCTAGATAATCACCAGAGCTCGTTGTTAACGACTGTACTTATGTACGAAGATCATTATGGACCAATGGCGTCACTTTGTCTCTGTTTCTCGCCGCCAAGTTGGCTTTTGCCTGCGGAATTGAATTACCACATTTTTCGGTATGGAGTCTTAACTAACGACAGTTCAAATGTATATGCTTTTTGTACACCAGTGTCGCTGTTATCTTGTACTTTGGCCTCTAAATGATTGTTTTTCCATGGTCAGACATCTTTTTTCTCTAACTAGTTCATTAGCACATCCAAAAGGGGAATGAAACGCGTTGATTTGTTAACTTGGCTGGCATCATTAGGGAACATATGTATATGTTTATCTTGGAAATTCACCCCCATTATGCGGGCTTGTGAATGAACTAGACCAAAACATCCATAGGATATACATGAGCCGACTGCAGCCATAATATTCATCCTTGTTTTGTGAGGTCACACGTGTGCTTGTAGTTAGATAAGCCTCGTATGAGTTTTGCAATTGATTACGAGCACAGGAAGTTATAACAGAAAAAAGAAAAATCAATAGCTTGACCCAACGCTTGAGTTGTATACAAGGCTTCAGGTTCGACCATAGCATATTCTTCTGGCATCATATTCTGTTTTGTAGTCCGTATATAATGTCAAGATTCAGCTCATTCTCTCTTTTGAATTTTCGAAATACAATCGATCAGTACACTTGCCAAAATAAGTGGGGAATATATGCATTTGCTGAGAAGTGTAAGGGCCCCTGTGGCATCACAGAAGAGAAATACTCCTATAGTATGTCCCTGATATGTGATTGTTACATTATTAGATAGACATACTAAACATGACAGAGAGGTAGCCCAGCTGTGAATTGATTTGAGCAGCTTTAATTATCCAGAGATGGGCACCTAATGGTTGCAGATGTTAATATACATGCTACAAGTACTAGTGAAAGATCAGCCGAACGAGGTTTAGCGATTCATGCCCTGCAATCATAATAAGTGTCGGTCATTCGTGTCATGCCATGTCATTAGGAAATTGTTTCAATTCAATCACAAAGATTGGTCAAAACGTTCCATTCCTAATGTTTCAAGTTTATACGTGTAGTGTCGTGTTTGTGTTTGTCTGAACAACATAAAGATTGTCATCGATTGACAGCTCACAGTTTGCCCTTCTGAGAGTCATTGTGAGTGGTTACTTATCTTGATCAAATTCACGTTCCAACAGTATTGAAGTCGAGGCTTTGACTGGTTGGTATGGACGAGAAGAGAGCAACTGCCCTGCTTTGAATAGTAGGTCTTGTTCTTTGAGAAGTTCGGTTGACATTTTCGTGAGCCACCACGATTCAAAAACGAAAGCGAGATGCTTTGACACTAAGGAAACTGCCTCATCCGCTCACGTATCCAGATCTCACACCTGAAGAGCCCTGTCTTAAGTCGTTTCATTGTCATCATCTGCACATACCCATCTTCATATTTCCTTTGTGCAGTTTGCTGCTCGAGCTCGCTTGCGAATCTCTCCGGTGATCGGTCAGTGCACCAAATACCACTGGTGTCTGATCTTCATCTGTTTTCCGGCGATAGAATGGGACCTGGAGGACCCGGCGGGCCTGGAGGAGGGGGTTTCGGCGGGCCTGGAGGAGGACCCGGTTTCGGCGGGCCAGGAGGACCAGGGTTCGGTGGACCTGGTTTCGGAGGTCCGGGTTTCGGTGGACCCGGATGGGGTCCTGGCCCCGGGGGACCGTGGGGTCCGGGGATGGGATTCGGAGGTCCTTGGGGACCTGGCGGTGGCTTCTTCGGACCTGGTGGTGGCTTCTTCGGACCTGGAGGCTTCTTTGGTGGGTGCTTTGATGGCATATGCAGCATGGTATCTTCTTGGTGAGCATTGTCTTCCTTTTGCTTGGTCTACCATATCCAGTAAAGTTGAAGCTTCTTACGGACGTATAGTTTTCTTTTTGGCCGAATCTATCTTATGCGATTGAAATATGCGTTGTCCTGTTGATTTTATCTTGACAAAAGTAGAATTCGAACATGTTCCTAGTTCAAGAAGAGAATATAGGACTTGCAGTACACCTTTTGCTAGAAAACTGATGGCAACAACACTAGAATTTCTGTTAACGACTCTTTGGTCGTGTGCAGCATGTACTGCTTGTGCTGTTGCTGGCTGCTGCAAGGTTGCTTTGGCGGGCCACGCGGGTATGGCCCTCCCGGTCCTGGAGGTCCTCCAGGCTACTGATCCGGAGATGTTTTGATCCAACACCATCGCGTGCGCTAATTTACCTATCTATTTCTCCGCTTTTCACTTCTATATCGTCGATAATAAACTGTTTGTCTTCCATTCTTTCTGTTTGTGCTTCACATTAGCGCACTAAATTGTTTTGGAATGTCTATGAACCGTTTCCAATTTCCCAAGGTTTTGATGATTATGACTCACCATTCCCCTTCTATGCGAATTGCATGATGTGCAAGATTGACAAAGTAGTCATCTCATCGATGCATTAGACAATTGGACAAGCTTGTTGAGAGACCTTAGTACTAAGATACCCCGTTCAGTTCAGGAATTTCACAGTTAGTACGAAGTTCAATATGGAAGGGGTTCGAGTGTCATTAACATATCTAGGAGATACTCATTTTAGGGGGAAAAGTTTATACAAACTCGGCATTGTATAAATTTCACCTGACTCTGCTCAGTCAAACCGAAAAACATGCCTGTGGAAGGTGGATGATCAAAATGATCTGAACATTGTTCTACATTTCTCACTGGTTGACCTAAAACCTTCTGTAGAGTAGGTCAAGTCAGCATCGCCAAAGTGCATCGTCCAAATTTTTGGAGCTCATAGGCAATAGCCCAAAGGTTCAAACATCATTATTGACCGGCCTCACGCAACCTATATTTTGACTTATATATAACTCTTCATTTCAGAATATTTGATCGAGTAAGTACACAAAAAGTTCAATTTCGGCATTGGCTTCTTCCAAAGCTGTCAGTAAACTGAGTAGGCACCCCTCAGCAATTATTCACCAAAGAATCCGGATACATTAGTCAAAAGCACAAGCAACCAGACTCATACACACAAATGTCTCTCCAGCTGCAAAAGCACATGTATACAACGAAAAATCAATAGGAAAACCAGACAAGGCGGGGTAAACTTCCGAAAAGAAGAAACAAAAAAAAAGAAAAAGGTGCTACCGAGTTCTGGCTAAATCCTTTGATCAGAATGCTCCCCGGAAACACATTCAAACACAATGCCTTGCAAGAAATCCCTGTCCCTGCCTAGAAAAACCTCCCAGGAAGGGAAAAATAGAAATTTAAGTCGGTTTAAATGAACCCAAAAGCTGGAGCAACAACAACGTAAGATGGCAAACAGGCACCATATATACCATTCCTTTTAAGCCTTTCTTTATCAATACAGGTAGAGCTAGTAGCTATTAATCAAAGAAAAGCAAACGTTCTCAATGAATGCCGGATGGAAAAGCTGAAAGACTGAAACGAGGCAAAATCCCTCATGTACACTTCAGGGTGGGATGCAAGAACATAGAGCTTGAGAGCTTGACCATGATGCGATAAAGCATCCTACATGTCACATTCTCGTGAAGATAAAACCCCAGAGAGTATAAAGAACTATAAAAATTGATATCATAATGATGAAGATTGATACAACCATTAGTTTATAACATTGAAATTGATGAGCAGAAGTTCATACAAATTGGAAACGAATTGCTTATCATTCTGATCAAATTAACCAGTAATAGCCTGCATAACAATGGAGAGACCAGTACCTGGCAACACAAGGGACTCTAGTGTCGAAACTGCTGAGAAATATGGCGAATGATTGGAAAACTGAGATAGGATACTGATAATCCATTGTAAATACATCCTTCCCCACCTTTCCAAACTGGAGGATAACGTTCTCATTCTCCGGACTGGCAGCTCCTTGTTCTGGAGGAGCCACCAACTGGAAGTTCTTCACTGAAGAAACAGTAACCCGTCCATGAAAATTTAGGCACCAGCTCTGTTGTTGCTCGTGCCACCTCGGGCACTTGCTCTTCAACAACAACATCCCATCTTTCAGAGCAGACATCGGTCTCCCAGACTGAAGGTTCTCTACATGCGTCGATTTAGATCTAAAAAAAGAGAATGAGGGAAATGTGTCGAGAGTGCTCGACATAAATCCAGTCTGTGTCAGGGTAACTCCTCCTGGCTCAATCGAAGAGGCAGGTATGGCATCCATGACACATTGCATTCTTCTTGCTTTCCTGCTTTCCACACCCAAAACAAATAGAATGCAGAAAGAAACAATTAGTTGAGATTCTAGAATTAATCTTCTTAAAATTGTTTTTTTTCGTAGTAAAGTGGAACGAGTCAGTTTTCCTACCTCGATCCCAAGAAATTCGACTTATAAGGTATGTGCACTGCAGGGTAATTTCGAGCGAGAACTTTCGGGGAGACTTGCTTAAAGTTCACTAGCCTGGTGGACCGGCTTTTTATGACTTCTGAGCCAGCATTTGGAGGCTGTGCATCAACGGCTGTGAACTTCGTGCCCCATAAATTTGACCGATCGTTAAATAATACAAGGGGTTAAACATAAGCAGCTTGACCATTCAGCACGAGCACAACTTTCGGTAAGTACATTAATTTGCTAATGTACGTGCTACTCCCTTTGGACATGTCATCTGGATTTAAAGAGATGATGTAGTCTGTGCAGGAAAGGTGTCGGACCATCCGTGCAGCGAGAAGAAATTTGCCATCTTCATTTAAAGCTGCAAAGACAGCGCATCCACAGAGCCTTCCATATTTGCTCTTATAAAGAAAACAACTAGAATCCTCGAATATCTTGTTATGCACGGTACAGACATCCCCCAACTAAAACTTTATATAAAACCTAGACCAACTTGAAAAGGCTAATTCCACGGTCAGAACTAAAAATGTCCTGAGTACGAGCAAAAGGACGCTCTGTAATTTCAAAATAAAGTAATATATCGGGCAAAAAGAAGAGACAAAAAAGGTTGTCCTGTTCTCACCTTGATCTAAACTGAGGTAGAGATAATTTGTTTGGTTGCTGCAATTGCGTTTAATATAACACTGAAGAAGGGAGTCCTTTGGACCAGGCTGGACATTTAGCCAAAGATTATGAGTTAATGATAACAAATATGTCCACTATTATTTTCCTTGATGAAGCATTCTACAACATATGCAGTGGCGATGCAACTGATGAGATGATTATGAAGTTTAAGCTTGAAGAACTTGCTGTCGGTAGAAGTTGCCACTTTATCATCTAATCTTCCGAAGGCATTGAAATAGAAGAGACCACTCAGCATAGTTTGGCCAACAAATAATCTATTTAAGTGCTCGCAGATTACATTGTGAGAGTGAATAACTTTTGCCAATAGATCATCGCAGTGACAACTGTGAAACAATTATAGACCAAAGTAATAAATAAATTTCATCAGATTATTGAGATTCCAATTACAGAAAAACTGCAGGAAAATCTCCTCATCAAAAAGAAGAAAGAATTCATACATCAGAAACCACTTTAGGTGATATGAACATGGCGAGGAGCAAGAATGAAGGGCGGAGACTCTTATAGATTTCAGATGCAGTGTTCTGAAGCATGATGTTACCTTCCTTTTCTATTCCATTTAGTTAACTGTGGTTCACATTGTGAAATTCATCCTTAGGTAGGCTATGCCCCCACGAGTAATTTAAAAGGAAAAGAGGGTACCCTAACTTTGTGCTATCCATACAACTAAAATCAACGTCCAAACACAATCCTGACCCAATGTGCAGGACATGATCGGGAAGAAAAAGGCAGATAACACTTGGAAAAGTTAGAAGACGGAAGGAATTCTTTCTTCTCACATTTAACCCCATTTCTGCGTTCTTTATGAAAAAGCAAATTCTTTCTACATTTCCACCTCTTGGGGTTCTATGCTGCTTTCATCAATGCCACTGGCCATAACAGTTAAAGAAAGGTGACATGAGAACCGCCATGACACACCTGCTTCAGTGAAATTGGGAATGTCAATTTGCCAGACACCTCCGGTGTCTTCACAATTCCCTTCACGATCTCCCTCAAGTTCCGGCAAACGCCGGCACAAGCAACCACATTTCGCCTCCCAGGCCATGTCCTTTCCGACCCCTCTATCCTCATCAACACGTCCCTGAAGAGCTCGAGCGGCACGCTCACCCAACGACTCTGCTCTAATGCATCGACTACCCCCAACCTGTCCTGAACAACCCGATGCGAGCATGATCTCAGCCCGTACTTCCTAGAGATGTTCCTAGTCTCGTCCTTCATGTCCTGAGCGATGCTTTTGACCTTTCGCGTATAAAGACATGAATTTGATAAACTCGATTCCCTCCCACTACAAAGCAAACGCCATTCTCAGTTCCTTTTCTTCACATCAATCCAAAAAACCACCCTGGCGAGAACACCAAGAAGAACCAAAGCAATGAAACTTGTTGACCCTGTGATGTAACCAACCCAAGCTATGAGCACGTGAATATAGACTGCACCATTTGGCTCGGAACAGAACAAAGTGGGGTTGATTTGGTCAGATACCCAGATGAGGATATCCAGGGCGCTGTCAAGAACTCAGGGCCATTGTCACGGAAGAAATCGCCCGAGAGACGACAGATTACCAAGACGACAAGAATCAATTTCCGGGTCTTGTAATTGAAACCATTTTTCAGTTGCTCTAAACTCACTGGTCAATACTCCATGTCGTGTCGGCTTACGCCAGCCAAATTTTACTGAACCTGGGTCAGGCATGACCGGACTTTTGTGAACTTGTGGCATGTGCTGCGTCTCGTACTAAGATGCCCGGTTCAGTTCAGGAATTTTGCTGTTGCTAAGGGTTAATATCACGAAAGTTTTAAGGCCAATATAAATTAGTATGAAGTCCAATGTGGAAGGGGTTCGAGTGCTGTTAACATAACTAGGAGATACTCCTTTTAGGGGGAATAGATTCTTACAAACTTGGCATTGTATGAATTTCACCTGACTCTGCTTAAGTAACTCAGTCAAACCGAAAAACATGCTGTGATTTCTTCACTGTGGAGGGATGATCAAAGTGGTAAGTGCTCTGAACATTGTTCTGCATTTCTCACTGGCATACCTAAAAGCTTCTGAAGGTTCAAGTCACCATCCCCAAAGTGCATCCTCTGAATTTTTTGAGTTCATAGGCAAAAGCCCGAAGGTTCAAACATCATTATTTACCGGCCTCACGCAACATATATATTGACTTATATCATAACTCTTCATTTCAGAAAAGTCAATCAAGTAAGCACACGAACAAGTTCGATTTTGGCATTGGCTTCTTTCAAAGCTGTCAGCAAACTGACTAGGCATCTCTCAGCAATCATTCACCAAAGAATTCGAATACATTAGTCAAAAGCACAAGAAACCAAACTCATACACACAAATGTCTCTCAGCTGCAAAAGCACATATATACAATGAAAAATCAATAGGAAAACCAGACGAGTCAGGGTAAACTTCAAAAGAAAAAAAAAAGGTGCTACCGAGTTCTGGCAAAATCCCTTGATCAGAATGCTCCCAGAAACACGTTAAACCTCTATGCCTTCCCAGAGACCCTTTTCTCTGCCTAGAAAAACCTCCCAGGAAGGAAAAATTAGAAATCGCAGTCAGTTCAAATGAAACCAAAAGAATGAGCAACAGCACGATAAGATAGCAAACAGGCACCATATATACTGTTTGGTTTTGCATCTAAGCCTTTATTTATCGATAAGGTTAAGCTAGTGGCTATTAACCAAAGAAAAGCAACTGTTCTCAAAGAATGCCAGATGGAAATGCTGAAAGACTGAAACTAGACAAAATCACCACATGTACACTTCAGGGTGTTATGCAAGAACATATAGCTTGAGAGCTTGACCATGATGTGATAAGATATACAAACCCAGAAAGTATAACAAACAATAAAAATGCGATATCTACATGATGACTTGAGATACAACCATTAGTTTGCAACATTAAAATTGCCAAACAGAAGTTCATTAAAATTGGAAAAGAATTGCTTATCATTACTATCAAAATAACCAGTAGTAGCTTGCATAACAATGGAGAGATCAGTACCTGGCAGTCAACTATTCACAAGCGATTCGAGTGTCGAAACTGCTGAGACATATGGCAAATGATTGGAAAGCTGAGATAGGATATTGATAATCCATTGTGAATACATCCTTCCCCACTTTTCCAAACTGGAGGATAACGTTCTCATGCTCTGTACCGGCGACTCCTTGTTCTGGAGAAGCCACCAACTGGAAGTTCTTCACTGAAGCAACAGTAACCCGTCCATGAAAATTTAGGCACCAGCACTGGAGTTGCTCGTGCCACCTTGGAGACTTGTTCTTCAATACCAGCATCCCATCTTTTGGAGCAGACATTGGTCTCCCAGACTCAAGGTTCTCTACGCGCGTCGATTTAGATCTGAAAAAAGAGAATGACGGAAATGTGTCGAGAGTGCTGGACATAAATTCAGTCTGTGTCGGGGCAACTCCTCCTGGCTCAATTGAAGAGGCAGGTATGGCGTCCAAGACACATTGCATTCTTCTCGGTCCCCTGCTTTCCACACCCAAGACAAATAAAATGCAGAAAGAAACAGTTAGCTGAGACTCTAGAATTCACCATTCTTAAAATCGTTCTTTTTGTTTTGGTGGTAAACTGGAATGAGTCAGTTTTCCTACCTTGATCCCAAGACATTCAACTCATAAGATATGTGCACTGCAGGGTAATTTCCAGCAGGAACTTTCGGGGAGACTTGCTTAAAGTTCACTAGCCTGGTCGACCGGCTTTTCATGACTCTGGAGCCAGCACTTGGAGGCTGTGCATCAAAGGCTGTGAACTTTGTGCCCAGAAAGTTTGACCTATCATTAAATAATACAAGGGGTTTAACATAAGCAGTATGACCATACAGCATGAGCAAAACTTTGGTAAGTACCTTAATTTTCCAATATATGTGCTACTCCCTTTGGACATGTCATCGGGATTTAAAGAGATGACGTAGTCTGTGCAAGTAGGGCGCCGGAGCTTACGTGCAGCGAGAAGAAATTTGCCATCTTCATTTAAAGCTGCAAAGATAGTGCATTCACAGAGCCTTACAAACTTTTCCCTTAAAGAGGAAACAACGAGAATCCTCGCATGTCTTGTATGCATAATACAGACATCCAACAGCTAAAACTTCATAGAAAACCTAGACCAACTTGAGAGGCTAATTCCATGGTCCAGAACTAAATGCCCTGAGTAAGAGCAAAAGGATGCTCTGGTATTTCAAAAGTAAAGTAATATAAGGAGCAAAAAGAAGAGGAAAAATAGGTTGTCCTGTTCTCACCTTGATCTAAGCTGAGGTAGAGATAATATGTTTGGTTGCTGCGATTGCGTTTAATATAACACTGAAGAAGGGAGTCCCTTGGACCAGGCTGCACAATTATCCAAGATTATAAGTTAATGATAATAAACATGTTGACATTCATTTTCCTTGATAAAAACAGCTCGAGAACCATTAGCTTCCCAGCATTACTACTAATATAACACCTAGGCATCATACAACATATGTAGTTGTGATGCATGTGACGAGATACTTATGAAGCTTGAGCTTGAAGAACTTGCTGTCGATAGAAGTTACTACTTTATCATCTAGTCTTCCCGAGGCATTGAAATAGAAGAAATCACTTGGCATACATTGGCCAACAAATAATCTATTTAAGTGCTTGCTGATTACATTTTAAGAGTCAATAACTTTTGCATATAAATCATCGCAATTACAACCATAAAACAATTACAGACCAAAGTACCGAAGAAATTTCATCAGATTATCGAGATTCCAATTACAAATAAACTGAAGGAAACTCTGCTCATCAAAAAGAAGACTTAATCCATCAAAAACCACTGTAGGTGATATGAACATGGAAAAAAGCAAGATTGAAGGGCAGAGACGTTAGATTAGACATAGTGTCCTGAAGCACCATAATTAACTTCCTTCCCGTTCCATTCAGTGACTATGATTCATAATGTGAAATTCATCCTTAAGTATTCTTAAGAACAAATCAAGGCAATGTCCCTGAATAAGTTAAATAAATGAGGGTACCATATATCAGTGCTAACCAAATGACTTAAATCAACGTCCAAACACAATCCTGACCCAATTTGCAGGACATGAGAAAGCCATCAGGAAGAAAAAGCAGATACACTTGGAAAAGTTAGAAGACGGACGGAAGGAAGGAATTCTTTCTTCTCACACTAGCACATTATTTCTGCGTTCTTTATGGAAAAGCAAATTCTTTCTACACTATCTCCTCTTGTGTTGCTTGCATCAGGGCCACTGGCTAATTCAGCCCACATCTACTATCTAGAGAGGACACTTATCGTTGAGTAATGCTAAACATGAGGTAAAGGTCCAAGCCAAAGCAAAACAAAAGTAAAAAGAATGTATAATTGAAAGCTCAAACACTACAGTTAAAGAAGGCAATATGAGAACTGCTATGACAGACCTGCTTCAACGAAATTGGAAATGTCAACTTCCCAGACACCTCCGGTGTTTTCACAATTTCCTTCATGATCTCCCTCCAGTTCCTACAAACACCAGCACAAGCAACCACATTTTTCCTCGGGGGCCACTTGCTCTCCGACTTCTCTATCCTCATCAACACGTCCCTCAAGAGCTCTGGCGGCATGCTCGCCCAACAGCTCTGCTTCAACGCGTCGACCACCACCGAACTGTCCTGCACAACCCGGTGCGAGCGTGACCGCAGCCCATACCCAAACTTCACATGGTCAAACCCTTTCCTAGAGATGTTCCCAATCTCATCCTTCACGTCCTGAATAATGCTCTTGAACGACGCCATATCCGTAACCCTCGTGATCCCACGACCTCTTAGAATGACCAATTCACGCCGAAAGACACCAAATTTCAACACCCCGACCCCCTCCCGCCTACCCAGCAACCCCCCATTCTCAGTTCCATCTCCTCACATCACCCAAAAGCCACCCAGCAAGAACACCCAGAAGATCCAGTGATGTAACTAACCCGAGCGAAAAGCACACGAATATAGAACTGATAAGGGGCACAGACACCACCCTCTCCTCTCCTCTCCTCTCCTCTCCTCCTCCACGTGTCGGAATCAGCAACACTCTCTAACTGATAACAACCCCACGAGCAAAATCAGAAATTGGGCAGCACCGGCGCAGCGCCCAGATCTAAAACGCCCCCCAAAAAACTCGAGCAACAACAACAACCACCTCGGCACGACCTAACAAGAAGAAACCCAGATTTCCGCTCGCGTCACCTAACGCGCCGCGACCCGACCTTCCGGGAACGCCCCCCCGCAGATCAATCCCCGCGTAGGCGGCTTACCCAGATGAGGAATTTCTCCCGAGGCGCTGTCGTCAAGAACCGGCGCCCATTTCCACGGAAAGAATCGGTGCCCCGGGGGGAGAGAAGACGGTGGGATTACCGAGGCGACAAGAATCGAATTCTGGGTCTTGTAAGAAAGACCATCCTGCGGTTACTCCTCGACTCACTGGTCGAATCTCTCTCTCTCCCTCTCCCACGCACACTCGCCACGCACACTCGCACAGGCAACGAAGAGAGAGAGGGAGGGAGAGGAAGGACTTTTAGGTTTTTATTTGCGAAGGTACGAACGGCGGTCGCTGTTCGCGTCGGCCAAGGCCGGCCGTTTTCGCTCGGTTCTGGGTCCGCCGTGACCGGTCCAAAACGCAGCCTTTGTGCCCCCACCCTTGACTTTTTTTTCTTTTTTTTTTTGACGACCCCCACACTTGACTTTAAAAATCTCAGTTTTATGTCCAATCTCAATTTTGACTCTAACTTTCACGTACTTCCGTTCTAATTTCAGTTCTACCCTTATTAACCGTCCATCCAAAAGTCGCCACTGATCTCGTAATTATCGACATTGGGAGTTACCGTTAGTTTATACAAAAATTGAGGTGTTAATGAAAACGCGAATTCCCATAATGAAACTTCAAGTGGCCCTTATATTGATACTTGTGAAGAGAAATTACGCCGGCAAATTATGGTGTTTTGAGTGAAAGTTGGTATTTTTTAACAAAAAAATTCAAGATGAAATTGGAGTTGGAAATAATATTAGGAATTTTTGAAAGGATTGAGTCCATAGTCGATCAAGACTGATATAGGTTAGTGTTTTAGGTAAGAACTTGTCAAGACACATGAGTGACAATTTATTACACAGTCGAGATAGTCCAACGGGGAAGGTGTGGTTGATCAATAAGTCAATGCCCAATTTAATGGGAACCATTTGAAAATAAGTTAATTTGCAGGAAAGTTATGATTATTTCTTTGACAATGTATATATAAACTCTGAGACTTTTTATGCCACGTCATAGGAGCTCAAACTTTGCATGGCGTTAGAGCTCAACAAATATAAGGGCAAGCAAATCCCACTTTTTATTTAAATCTATTTATGGTAAAACATTATTTTAAGTTCTAAGAATATATGAGCAATTATGCGAATACGTCGATGCACCTCGTAACCCGATGTTGGTCGAGACGATGTAATAAGGAGACTTCCTTGCATGGTTCAAATTCATTCAACGAAAAGAAAATTCACCATAGTCGACGTTGATTCCCCTTATTCTAAAAGAAGGAAAACCGCAGGAGAAATTCTTGCATTTTTCAAGCCGTAACTTAAACATTTCCTTTCATTACTTTCGTAAGTTAATGTCATTGTAATATATGAATTTAAGGAATATTAAGTAAAAAAAAAAGTATTTAATAAGCTACTCTTTACAATTTAATTAAATTTTTACATTTAGTGCATAATTATGTATTTATATGCTTATCAAAATTGGGATGCTTCAAGTTATGAATTTTACCCGTGTAATAAGATTTAACTTTTTATTAAAATATATATTTAGATGGATCAATTGGGCATTTCAAAAAATATACCATATCAAATAGTTTCTTCAATTTTAAGATCTCAAGATAAAAGTTGAAATTTATTTTCACGGATGTTATCGTCTATCCATTAGGAGGGCTTAAATCAAAAGAAACTATATTTGGGAAACAACATTTCTATATTTTAATACTTATGAGATCTATACATGAGCTGAGGCAAATATATACCACACGTATGGCATCTAATAATCATATATGTGAAGTGAAATACTACCTCAAGATAAAATTCATGTTAATAAGAGAGAGAGCATGACTATTTACCTTCACAAATCTGTCGCTTCCATGAAATTTTGATGTGAACCGGAGAGCTACTGAGAAGAAGACTTCGACATCGATACTTTAGTTATGGAGGAGTCGTTTGGGTGAACAAAGGAGAAAGAAAAGAAAAGTGTAGGGTTTCAAATTTTGGATAAAAGAAATCCTATACAACCTTATCTTACTCCCTCAGATTTTTTTATCCGGGCTGTATTCCCTCTATATCCAACCTTATCCTATTCTAGACAACTACCAAGCATGGAATAGAATAAAACATATCCTATTATGATTTTTATACGGTCAACCAAATGTAGTCTAAGTAGATAAAATTGATATATTATGTATTTCAAGATACTTTTTTTTTAAAGTTTAAAAACATATGGTATCTCTATTTGACTTTTCCAATTTAAGACTTGTTAGAGATAGACATGAAAAATATATTTAAGATACTTTCTCTTTCAAATTGACATTGCATCCACCATCACCGTGAAAAACTTTTTAACTTTTACCATCGGATCACGAACAAATAAATCTCTCTATTCATCTTCTTTATTAAAAATTTAAATTTAATAAAATAAAGATAGAAGTTTCAGGTGACAATTAAATAAACCAATTCATACTAGTCAAATGCGGTAACGTGACAAAACTATTTCATGCGTCTTGCTGTGTGACCACAGTCCACACCACAGAGACTCAAACTAAAGCGACACGTGGCATGCACAGGAGAACTCCCTAGATCAAATACCAGCAATGTGGCAAAACTATGCCGACTATCTCGCCAAGTGGCAATCATAGAGGCGAAATTAAGTGATAGGTGATGAGCATGAGGATGAATATCCTCACGATCCTGGACTTATTAATTATATAAAATAAATAAATTAATTTTTTTTTTTTCGATCCTATTCTATCCCTATTTTAATTTTCATTTTTCAGACTTTTACTCTGCAAGTTGCCCTAGTCAAAATCTACTCTTGAAACGAAATCGTCCCCACCTCAACCCCTTAAGAATGTGGGAATTCAAATCCCCCACCTCTCCCTTCCATGTTGGAAGGATGACCACCGAAGCAAACTTCAGTAATTCAAATATATAAATTAGTTGAAAAGTATTTAAAGTTGCACTAAAATTGTTTCTCTTTCAATTTCTTTTTCAATGTCTGCCATGGATTTGTCGACCATGCTAAATGTTTCATTTTTACTCGTATTGGTGCGCACACGGTGTGTGAAAAAAAAAAGACAATTTATTTTGTCAATTGTATAGTGATTACCAAAAGAGATCATATTTCACCAAAACTGAACAGGAAGTTGATGAGCGGGTTTCCCATTTTTACTATTTTCTTGATTTTTGATCTAGATTTAGATTAGATGCGAAGGCATGATAGTAATTTAAGGATATGAACACCAAATCCAAAGTTGACTTCACATATTGTATAAATTAGCACATTCTACTTTAGAGATAATCAACAAAAGTCTCATGCAGATAAGTGTTTTTTCAATGACTACGAGGAGAAATCCGCACGGTCCTTACTTACGCTGATTGCACTGAGTCAACCCCTCACGAGGTGCCAAGAGAGTCCTCACCATCCTCAGCACTAGCTAATTTTAAATTGAGTATGTGGGAGTATTTGAACATGACACTTAGGACCTGAACAAGTCCTTAAAAGGCTCACGGAGGAAATAGGCGGGAGAATCGCCCTGGAGTGGGAGACCCCACGCTATCCTCCTATTCCCTCTCTGTCGGGAAGACAAAAATAAACAAAAAATTAGAGGGCTTTACGATGAAGAAGGTAAACATCACGTCAGAATTTCGATTCTAGCTACTACTGGGTAGGCAAGTATAGTAACCTCCCGCGCCTAGAGTGAATAAGGGTGAGTTAAATACCACAGCTGGATTGACACGTCTTACGACTCTGTCCTCAACCATAGGTTGACCCAGATCCCTCAGTTGAGGACAGCACCGTAGGGTCAACACAACATCTCCATACACACCTCGATTTGCTTGGGGGGCCACCAAATGACCCTTCACCCCCCTCATCTCAAAATTAGTTACCGACGGAGCTTGATTGGCCAATTTACCAGTCAGTTTGATACGTTTGCAATCCCCATATACAATTTCCAGGCCATCGGACATTTATGACTTAAGCGGAATTGATAGGTAATTATTGCTCTCAACTACCATCGGATTTTCAAATGCACTTATACTTCTCTCTAGCACATAGTAATGAACGTCTTGCGTAAGCCGGAGATACGATATCCCGCTCCGTACTATGCGGTGCAGGCATATCGCGGGAACGCTGCGAACTCACTTATATCGAATGAAAGCTCACCACACACTCGAACGCAACAAAGGGAAAAAAAAGGGGGTCAAAAAGTCCAAAGACCGAAAAGCCGGAGAAGGTGGGCCGACATTCGGTTTGGTGAGTTGAAGATGAAGATGGTAAGTATCGGAACTTGAAAGGTAGCTGTTGCTATTGGATTAGTGACTCCTTTTAATACGATACCAACCCAACCCAAACTCCGAATTCGATTCCTTCTCCCGCTGGCCAAAAGAATTATTGCGTGGAGTAGAGTCCACCGTTCCACCCTCTCTAGGAGGAGGAAATCATCAGGAGGCAGCGCGATCATAGCCGTTAATCATGAAGTGCTCAGGTACCAAATTCTCGCGTGGCTTTACCAAGATCGACGGCTTTGATGAGTTTCGAGAATTTCTCTCTCGGACGTGTTCCAGCAATGACCCAAAAAAAGATAAAAGTGGCTATAATTATAAAGATTAATTTGAAAGTCGGGAAATCACTTCACAGTTCTAATGACAATCATTCCCGCATTAAGAGGAAAGGTAAGGAATTTGATTCTTCACTTTCTTAAGAAATTAAAGGTGAAAATATGGGAAATCTTTAGTTTCAGATTACGAGGTATAAAGAGGACCAGGATAAAAAATTCAAAAGTAAATTAAGAATTAGAGTAAGCCGGACGAATAAAAAAATTTGAAACTCGGGATTTACGTCGTATGGATGGCAATGTTCAACCGACCACGCGGCTGTCGATCGCGCGGATAGGATTCCCCTCCCTTTCCTCGCACCCCCGCGCGAACTCGATCGGACGGCCAGGAGCGCGCGTCGCACGGATTCGATGGTGGTCGCGGGAGCATCCGATTCCTCCCCGCCCGACGAGGTCCTCTCTCTTTCGCGGTCTTTCCTTTCCCTTTCTCTTCTCTCTCTGCAGCGACCCTTCTTCTCCAGCTCGCGCGTTGGGCAGCACATACGCAGGTACAACCGCGGTGGAAGCAGCAGCTCATATCGCCATGAGAGCGACGCTCTAGGCAGGCAAGCAAAGCAACCCTCTCTCTCTCTCTACATCTCTTTCTCTTTCTCTCTCTGGAGTTTGGTGTCTTTTTCGTCTCGGCGGGGGACGCGATGACTTAGCTTGTAAGTTTTCCTCCTCGCCTCCTTGTTTTTGCAACCCACCTTCGAGAAACGACGAAAACCCACGACGTTTCTCGCGGGAAAAAGAGCGCGATGGAGCAGTGAGGTCAGGCCCGGGCTTTCACGTGATTCCTTGTCCTTGTCTTTTCTTTTCCTTTATTTGGGCGCGATGCTTTGTTGCTGAATTTGAGTCGAACGATGGAAGGAGCGCGGTGAGAGAATACCCAGAAGAAAAAGTTTTGAACTTGATCATGCCCTCGCCGTGTACTATGCTTTTCTTGCCGGCGAAGTTTTGTGAGCTGATGCTTGCTCCGAGCGGTGACTGATGAGTACCCGCTTAGGTTTCGTTTGGATTGTCGATTCCGTGTTCGCAATGTGCGGCGTTCTGGATAAGGCGGCTGCACTAGCTTAGGATTTGTTGATTGCTCTGCAATGCCACGTCCTACTGTGTAGCACGGGACGGAGTGTATTGACGAACGGTGAAGTTCGGGGTTGGTAGTTTAGAGGGTTCTCTCTTTTGATTTGATTGTGTTTAGCTAGCTGTTTCGGGATGCAACGATGTTGCCGTGCGCTGACTTATCCAGCTTCGTATGGGCAGCATTTGACTTCCAGGGATCGAATTGAAGTCGAGGTGGCACGATGGGGTTCAGCTTGGGCTCTGTTTTGATGAGTTTGGGGATGCGATCGGAGGCCGATCAAGTATCTGTGGATGCTATCACGTTGTTCGTTCTGCTCCTTTGCACCTGTATTATCATTGGACATCTCCTGGAGAAAAACAAATGGATTAACGAGTCTATTACAGCCCTTACGATTGTGAGTTTTTCATTATGAGATCCAGAATGAATGGATGGCTGGTGAAAGAAGGATGCTGCAAGCATTAATTTTGATTAACAATGGTTTCCGGATGGTTGCTTTCTTGCAGGGTCTTTGCACTGGAATCATTCTTCTGCTAACTACAGAAGGAAGACGCTCACATATCTTGGTCTTCAATGAGGAGCTTTTCTTTATATATGTTCTTCCACCTATTATCTTTAATGCCGGGTAGGTTGGAGTTTGCACTTCTTTTAGAGACTGGAGTTACTAACAACCAACCATCCTATTTGCCTAATAGCTTGTATAGTCTTAGGAAACAAGTGTAAACTTTACACTTATAAATACTTATAGCTTGTGACCAGGCAATCATTTGTGATTTTGATTGGGTGCTGTTGCAGTCATTTTGCATGAAGTTTACAAGCCTATTAACTTTTAGTTTTCTCTTTGCAAACATTTTACAAGAAACTAGAAAGTCTGGCTGACTGTTTCGGTTGAGTGGTATAATGCTGACTGGTAGATTTTGTTCGGTACTTTAAATTCTTTAATGCGACTTTTGACATGGAATGGCTGCAGCATTGACTAGAATATGATCAACTTGAAATTTAAATAGTTATTTTGTCTGTTTGAAGAACTGTTTTACATTCCTCTAAGATTGCCAAGGTGTACTGTTGTATGCTCTCTCTCTCTCTCTCTCTCTCTCTCTGTGGTGTCTGTGTGTGTGCCTGTGTGTTTTTTGCTTGGCACATCATGCGCATATTACTGTTGTCTTGGATGCTGATCTATTGTTTATAGAAGTCATCATAATTTGTGTACTTGTAAGCACTTTGCATCATTCCTGAATAGGATGAAATATAATTTAATTTCACTTTATTTCCAATGCTTTATTTGCAATTTTCATTTTCCCAGGTTTCAAGTTAAAAAGAAGCAGTTCTTCAGAAATTTCATGACAATTACTCTATTTGGGGTGGTTGGTACTCTGATATCCTTCTTTATCATATCACTAGGTATGTCCTGAATCTAATGTGGCAAACATCTAGTTCATTACAGATTTGACGTGAAATTTCCTATGTTCTGGTGGAACCTCTTGAATTTCATTGATTTTGTAGAATCTGTACACCATTAATTGTTTTGTTAGTATGTGCACCACACTGCATGATAATTTTGTTGCAGTGAAAGAGTCAAGAAAATCTCAAGAACTGTTCTTTTTTTTTATTTTTAGCATACTGGTATTGGCCCAAAAAAGGAACAAAAAATGTTTATCACCCTGGCTAATTTCCCATGTAATTAGAAAACAAGATCATTGTTGCTATTCATTCTGAAAGACCCTTATTGTCTTAAAGCATCTCTCAAGAATCGCTGCTAGTTCGTCATCCACAGAGGGGCATTTTACTTTTGGGGTCAAAATTCTAGCAAAATGCATATCTGTTGCCAAAATATTAACAATAGAAATGGTTGACAAAATAGAGCTCCACAGTGAATTTACAATTGGCTTAAGTTAGTTTAGTGCCTTGTAGAACTACAGGTTCAGGTTGGCTTTTGTGTGTGTCATATTGCTATGGAGTATCATGTGTGCAATCTGCCTTTTAAAAGAACAGAAGAATGATAGCTGATTTTCCAGCTAACAAGAAGAAAGAAGAATTAGAAAAAGATAGCAGAGGAAGAGCTTATGCTGCTTTGCATTATTCATATAACCGTCCTATTGTTAATACAGGTTCTGCACAGCTGTTCAAAATGTTGAATGATGTTGGCTTCCTGGAGATGGGAGATTATTTTGGTATGTCTTTTTCTTTATTTTAATTGACAGAAAGCATGCTTCCTGAAGTTAAGGGCTTCTTCGGTTCAATTTAAATAAATTAATAAATACGTTTAGTTTTTCCAAAATATAAAGTAACATTCTAATTTGAAAAAGATATGAAAATTTTTTACATGGATCCACGTTTCAACATTTGCATTTTGTGAAAGTTTCAAGTGTTTCAGATTTTGGAAAAGTCAAGATGTGTGAATTGAAAGAATTTAATTAAGCAAAAAAATAAACAGTAAAAGTCAATCCAGACAGAGCCCAAATCCTTTATGTGAGTACAGGAGCATTCTGTCTATATAGTTGTAGAGTTTGGTTAGAAAATTAGTTCCTCTCTGCGGTGTATTTTCTTAACTATGCATATTGAGGTTTTCAGGTTTCTTGAATCCTTTGCAATTTGTAATTACTAAGTCAATAAGGACATATGCTTTGGGTTTGATGATGATTTTTTGTGCAAAAAGAGAAGAACAGAAAGATAGAGACTGGCTGATTTACCTACAGTAGATCCATATATGTTATCATCAGGTCACTCTCACTTTAAACCTATAGGTTTTACCTTCTTAAAAAAAGAAATTGGTGCATATCAAGTGTCATTTGTATGGTTTTCAGATATTAACTACTTTTTGCCTTGACTTGTAGCACTTGGAGCAATTTTCTCTGCCACAGATTCTGTTTGCACATTGCAGGTAAAGTTGCCTTCAGTTGGTGAATGCGTTTCATATTTGGATGACAAGACAGACATTCAAATTAAGTGTTCAATTTGTCATTCAGGTGCTAAATCAGGATGAGACACCTCTACTTTACAGTCTAGTTTTTGGAGAAGGCGTGGTTAATGATGCTACTTCTGTTGTCCTCTTCAACACACTCCAAAGATTTGATCTCTCTCATACCACCTCAGGCATTGCCACACAATTTGCTGGCAGTCTCTGCAGTTTATTTTTCACAAGCACATTGCTTGGTGTAGCTGTAAGTTTCTCCCCTCTGTTAATTGTATCCTTGGGTCTTTTTTTGTGTTCCCATTATTTCCTTTCCATTGTGCAATTTGAGTTTCCTTATTGTGTTAAACATCATTCCTGTCCTCCCTCAGTGTTTCTCAGTTAATTTAAGTAATGAGAAACACATATGAATGAAGGTCAGCTTAGTGGATGAATCAAAGTGGTAGCAATATTCTCCAGTTTTCCTCTTAAGCACTGTAGACGGTTCCCACATTTCTTTTAGAAATCTTCAGAGCATATTACAGGACGTTGGGGAAATTTCTGGAGTTTTAGGCGCTAGGTGCTTGCCATAATTTTTTTTTTGCCATGATGTATCATTGTCTCAAGCAATGTGTCTATGTGATACTAGTGCAGTTTTTATCGGGTGACATCTTGTTTGGTTTTACTTGCAGGTTGGTTTACTCAGTGCATATATCATTAAGAAACTCTACTTTGGCAGGTATCCGCCAGGCTTAAGTTTTCTAACACAATTTCTTTAATGTAATGGAAGTCCATCTAAAACGTTTCCTCTGGAATATAGAGATGAATGTGGTCCCTTATTAGGAGTAATTTGGTGGAATCTGCTTTCTGCCTAGACACAGAGCATCACGGAGTTGTAGCTCATTTTCTTTCCTGACTTTATATTATTGCCAATAGGTTAATAGCTAGGATTGGTTAAATTAATTGGCTAATGTGGTGTTATGTGGAGACTCTAGCAGAGGATTGCCGATATGATTATAAGGAAAAGAAGATTTATGGCTTAACATCCTCTGAGAAAGAACAGTATGTTATAGTAATGAACAAATGATATATTGAGTTTGGTTAGACATCCTCATAGGTTTTATCCTAGAGACATCATGTATCAGTCTGTCAGTGGCGTATTGTAGACTTTCAACTTTTCAGCTCCGGCTGTAGCAACTGATGCTGCTCTGGTGTCTTCAGAGTAATTTGAATTGATTATCTATCGAATATGATGGAGGCTGAACTGCCAAGGGTGCCAATGCACACATACACTGCTTTTAAAGGCTGACTTAGAATTTTATTTTCCAATGGGCAGATATTTAAGATCAAGTCTTTCAGTGTTCATTTGCATCCTGAACTGTTATGACACTGATGTTGCCGTCTGTTCAATTTTCAGGCATTCTACTGATCGTGAAGTTGCTCTGATGATCCTCATGGCTTATCTTTCATATATGATGGCAGAAGTAAGGTTTAAATAATTCCTTCTAGGTAGTGTAGCAAGTTTGGGGTCCAATTGCTTTCATTAACTGAATTTGACTGCTTTAATTTGTATTCTTATGCAGCTCTTCTCTTTAAGTGGCATTCTTACAGTATTCTTTTGTGGGATTGTGATGTCACATTACACTTGGCATAATGTAACTGAGAATTCAAGAGTAACAACCAAGTACGTAATTTTCTCCAGTCGATCAATAATGCTATTCTTTGTCGTGCAATACAATTTTCTTGATGAATGAAATTACAAAAATAACAATGTGGGACAAAATAACATGCGGGTCCCATTCTGGGTTCCATTTTATGCAGACATGCTTTCGCAACAATGTCCTTTATCTCTGAGATCTTCATCTTCTTGTACGTTGGCATGGATGCCCTGGACATTGAAAAGTGGAGTGCTGTAAGCAAGAGGTAGTGTTCAAATATTTACAACAATTACATTATTGAATTGGCTGCCATAGTTCATTGCAGGATCTCTGTCTAGTGATATCAATCTGCTTCTCTCCCTCCTTTGCCCTCTCTCTAAGAGTGCACTTTTATGCTTGTTCGCATTTTGTTGGTGAATGTATAGGTGAGATGCGAGTTTATCGCACAACATTATTCACAAGTATACACTTTGGACTCTAGTGCCAGTATTCTTACTTCAGCTGGGATGTCTCCTGGGTGAAGGTCCTCTTTTGGTTCTTTATATGTTGCTTTTGTTGATGAGAGGTTTCTTTTCTTCCTTTGATGCCTTGTGCAGTCCAGGCACGTCAGTTGGAGTGAGCACCATACTGCTTGGCCTAATTGTCCTTGCGAGGGCTGCTTTTGTGTTCCCCCTGTCCTTCATTTCCAACTTAACTAAGAAGTCTCCAGATGATAAAATTGGTTTTAAGCAACAGGTAGGCTTTTCTTTTTTTCCAAGTAATTATATTTATCAATCATCGTATGAGCCATCAAATAATGGAAACCATAACAGGTGACAATATGGTGGGCTGGGCTCATGCGAGGGGCTGTATCCATGGCGCTTGCTTATAATAAGGTACCACTGGGATAATTTTGACTTATTAATGACGTTGGCTATATATTGTTAGGTTTGGTGCCATGGTTCCTTTTTAATCAGTCTAAGTGTTAACATGATACAATCACGTGCTTAATTCTGCAAAGGTTGGCCAATTGCATTGTCTCATTCAGATAAACCCGTCTGCATGCATCAAAACAAAGCAATTGTATGGTTTTTAATATATACAAATATGGTCGCTATAGGCTAAGTGGTCATCTTCATGCATTTTTTTTGTTATCTCTATTTCACATGTAGCCCAACATTATGCGTTTTATTGATGTAACCACTAATGAAATTTTTTTAGGTAGCATTCCCTTTTGTATCTAGTCCATTCTGACTTACAAGACAATTATATTTGCCAAAGTGCTACCACCAAACCTTTATCTGCAAGAAAATTAAAAAGTTGACTGACGATATTACCATCCTTGATATCTGTGGTGGCACTGAGGAGTTTTTCCATGTTAATTTGTCTTATGGTTACATAAACTTGACAGAGTAGCCCTTTCTAACATCCTCATGTGTTTCTTAGGCCAGACTTTTGGGCCAAGTTCCAGTTTTCTTTGGGATTATCTGAGTATGATCATGTTGCCTTCCTGTCAATTAGTATTTCCTCATGTCTTCTTAAGATTTCTTGGAAAAAATTCTGTCCATCTCCTGTTCCTCATCTAGATGATTTATATACAATACACTGAAGCTGCATTGCTATATTTGAGCGTTGAATGTGCTAAGCTCACATTTCAACTTTCACACAGTTTGCCAGCTCAGGCCATACACAAATACGAGGAAATGCTATCATGATCACCAGCACCATCTCAATAGTCCTCTTTTGCACAGTGGTAAGGGCAGTGGTTAATATTACTGTACTCTGCACAATTGTACATATACATGTATAATTTCGTCAAGTTAGAAGCCATCCTGATATGCATATAATCCAATGAGGATGTGGTTCACAGGCCACGTATTCCACAAATTAAGCCTCTATTGCATGAGCAAGAAATCTGAATGGCCATTAAGCTTTGATTATAAACTAATTGGAAGGTGGGAAACATAAGCACAAATTAAGGCATATGCTTTCTGGACTGGATGGAGGTGCAAACCCATCTAATCAGAGCCATCTCTTGTTTGGGTACCTAGCTTTACCACAGGTGATCCTAAAGAAGCCTGCACGGGCCTCGATTTAAGGATCAGTATATCTATAGTTTGACCTTCTGTCAAGAACATTAGATCACACTCTTTTTTAAGAACGATGAATTAACAGCAACAAAACTAATGTATAGACTATTCACCTCTTCTGTTTCAGGTGTTTGGGTTGGTGACCAAACCTCTAATAAGATTCCTGCTGCCCCTGCGGAAGCCTCTGAGTAGTATGGTGGAATCTGAATTGTCCTCACCAAAATCTCTTACGCTGCCTCTACTTCAAAATGGTCAAGACCCGGAAGTTGCGATGAACGGCCAAAACGGCACAACCCTGCCTCTACTTCAAAATGGTCATGACCCGGAAGTTGCGATGAACGGCCAAAACGGCACAACCCTGCCTCTACTTCAAAATGGTCATGACCCGGAAGTTGCGATGAACGGCCAAAACGGCACAACCCGTCTGAGGAGTCTATGCATGTTCTTGACAACCCCTGCTCACCCTGTGCACTATTACTGGCGTAAGTTTGATAATGCTTTTATGCGTCCGGTGTTTGGAGGGAGGGGCTTCGTGCAGCGCATCCCGGGCTCACCGACTGAGACAGTCGTCAGCTGACGATCTTTGGAAACATCAGAAATTTTATAATTTTGATACCCATGTTATACGTTGGAGCAACCCAGTGCATATATAGTAGAGGTGGGTCCGCATGCTCCGTTACACGTCACTCGTTCGGCCCATTGATGGGCTGAATTCCTTGCTTCTTAGGTTTAGCAACTAATATGTTCTGATGACGAACTATGATAATTCGTTTATCGGGAAAAAAATATTTTAAATTGTTGCAGTAAACACGTTTGAGCTTTCTGTCTAGCTCGTCAATTAATGTATCGATTTTGTAGGCCAATCTCAAAGTGACCGCCATTGTACAAAGATAATCTCCGCTTTCATTCTGATTTTTGCCCTTTCTGTGGACCACGATCCCGCGGCTGCATTCTCCCGTTAGAGACAAGACAACGCAGTCCTTGTCCAATTACAATTAGTGCCTTGTGAATGAAAACAATTGATTTTGTTTTAGGCCACGAATGGGAACAACCGATTCCATTACTGAATGTCTGTCCTAGAATGACTTGGACCTTGAGCTTCTCCGGCCATGTGAAGTGGACACATCATACAAAACGACCAGACATGGCTATTTCCAACGGCAGATTCGGATGCAAGCTGGCTCACAAACGTCGCTGATGTAAAGTACGGCGCGTGTTAGCATCGGTTGCGTGCAGTGCCTGCTGAGATTTATTATCCACAGGGACAAATGACATGGCGATGTGCGACATAGATTCAGTATTTTCGTCGAAGATTTATTTGTCCTGTCGCTTTTTATGTTGGTACGTGTCATGTTCAGGACGTAGTCTGTACATTCCAGATTATGTCTTTGCGTAGACGACCCGCTTCTAATGTTTTCACAAGATGTCATATTATCTTTTGGCAGAAGAGAACAGAACAATCATCACGTCGTGACTACGAGAGAGGGAATCTTTCTGCGTACTCAATGCACACGATGATTCATCTCGGCCACGGTTCGCATTTTCTTCTCACAATACTCCAGACTTGTCTCAAGATGTAATTACATTACATACGCAAAATTACATGAGGAATCCTAAACGTTTGATCCATGTTACAATCAAGTCCCAATTCATTCTTACAATGAAACAAATTTATTTTCAATAAATAAATTTCAAGCTCCCGAAATCCCTCCATTCATCTTATAGATGCGGTAAGTTGTGAATATCATTTTCACTTGATGGTGACGAGAATCGAGTATATATCATGTGCCTGATCTACAAATGAAGTTGTGCTTTTATCATTAAGCTACCCACATTGGATGATACGTTCTTACATACGCATGGAGCCACATTGAGTGAAACGATCTCCATTCATCATTTTCAAAAAGTACCGTTGTAATCTCTCTCTCTCTCTCTCTCTCTCTCTCTCTCTCTGAGATGTGTGGCTGTATAGGGTCGGAAGGTCATGGTGGAAGAAGATATTTGAGTTCAGTGGGTCCTTCTACTTATACGGCCTTTTGGGAAGTTCTTTGGATGGATTGGACGGATAATAAGGGTACGAGCTAAAGTTTTATCCTCAGTTACAAGACAAAACACTGGGACATAACTATTTTTGCATTGAAAAATTTTCCTATCGTGTCTCGGTCTCGACCATTCAAGTCTCAATCAAGTAGTCATAATTATCTCATTAGCTTTAAGGGAAATCATTGAAAATGTGCGCTTAGAACACAATTATTAAAAATGATTGATTGTACTTAGTTTGAAAACGTTAACGAATCTACTGAAATATGTGATTTTCTTCCTTAGTGGCCACCCTTCCAACATGGAAGGGGAATGTGAGGGGTTCAAATCCCCACTTTCTCGGGGAGGGAATGGGGTGAGGACGCGTAAGTTTCAGGAGTGGGTTTTGATTCCCCCACGCCCGCGAGGCGGGGGTAAAAGTCTGAGAGTGAGTGTAGAGTAGGAATAGAATAGAACTGACAAAAAAAAAAAGTGATTTTCTTGAAATATATGTTATTTACAACTTTCAAAAATTTGTAAGTGAACAAACCCTCATACTGTCTTTAGTAATCTTAAATAGTGTCTTTGGACTTATATTGAAAGATCCTTATTTTATTTTTTTGGGCCACCTATGCAAAGATCCTTATTTGAATAGGGTTTGTAGAGATAATTATCATAGCGATGAGGTAGAGCTTTATGTAATGGATGTGAGCCGATTAATTCATAAGCATCTATAAAGATTTTTCGAATCAAAACTTTGGAAATTGTATGCAATCGGATGCAAAATTACTTTAATTTCTTTACTGGATAAAATTTAAATCAGTTCATAAAATTGGCCAAATTGTTTGAATCGCCCACTTGGATGGCTCTCATCCATCCAATATTACTATTGATATGCTCATCCTACTCGACCCTATAGTGATTATAGGGTTTGGTGCAGCTTACCATTAAAAATCGATACGCTACACACGTGTTTGTTGGAAATGCTTCCCTGAATTCAAGCGTATCGTATCGAAGCTTTACTGCCATTGCCATCGCTGTTGATCATGTGAATCTATAAGGATTTCATATTTAGGGCTCACATAATCAACAGCTAAAGCAAAAAAAATAAAAGAAAAAATCATCCTCATGTGCCAATGGCGACACAAGAAATGGAGGGTGTGGAAAAGAGGGGCGATAAAATTGTTTTAGTAAACATTACCTATGATGGCCTAACTTCCTCGAAAGTTTCAACTTTAGATCAAATCTCAATTATGCTTTGAATTTATTCATGTCTAAAAAAAAAGGGAAAAAATTACAAAAAATCCTAAACTTTACTTAAAGTGACAGATTTATTCCAAACTTTTTTTATGACGTGAAAAACTCTAAATTTTGCCAACCGTAACACATTTATCCAAAAAAAAAAATTGTGATACAAAAAGCCCTGAACTTCTGTTGTGTGACACATTTATTCTAAATTATAAGATATTTTGGTCTTTTTACTTTTTTTTTTCCTTCTCTCTTCCCTCCGTTGGCGTCGGGCGAGGGCTTCCCTTGCCGGATCTAGCGAGGGCACCCCTCGCCCGAGTTCGGCGAGGGCATCCCTCGCTAGGCCCTTGCCGACGTTGGGCGAGGACGGCCCTCGCCATCGAGCCGTTCTTGCCCGACGCAAGTGAGGGCGGCCCTCACCGACCCAACCGAGGGCGCCCTAGCCGCCCTGGGCAAGGGCGACTCTTGCCGAACGCTGGCGAGGGCAGCCCTCGCCGAACGCCGGCTTCGCTCCGCCAGTTCCGCCGCGGCCGGCGGAGGGAAGAAGAAGAAAAAAAAGAAAAACAAAAAACAAAAAAAATAAGACAAAAATTCCCTTGATGAGGTAAATGTATCATAGTTTGAAAAATTTGAGGTTTTTCACGTCACAAAAAAAGTTTGGGGGTAAATGTGTCACTTGGAAAGAAAGTTTGGGATTTTTGGTGGTCTTTTCCCAAAAAAAAAAAACTCCTAAATTTTCACTATAATCCAAAATCTGTCCATATGTCCAAGAATCGTTCACTAGTATCTTCAAATTTATCAACTTCAAGGCTAGTTAAAGGTCCATTATCAGAATATGCATTTTCATCAACTTCCTCATGCTTCGTATGAAATAATAATAGTCTCGTGATGTTGACAATCTTGAAGAAATCAATGACCATTTTTGGACATATAGGCATTGTTGCGATTAGAGTGAAAGACAAGGATCTTTTAGAGAATAAAAGAAATTTTAGACAGTTGAAATTTGACCCAAAATTGGGGTCTTTTTAGGAGGCTAGCCCTATTTGTGATTAAATTAAATTTCATTCCAAATTTCTTTTACTAAAAGTCTAAGCAACTTTTTGTGGGACCAACAAGGGGCAATAAGGCCACCACTAGCCCCTCGTTATTAGTATTAGGCATACAAATACAATGAAATAGAGAGTAACGCCATAAAGAGAAATCAAGAAATACAGTTCATCTCGTTCATCCTTGAACTAAGGCTGTACATCCAGCATATAATTTCACTATAATCACCACCTTACACTTCTTTGTTACAACTCTTAGTTACGAGAAAAAGAGGTTATGTATGTTACTCATCAATTACTCATAATCCAAATCTAAACTACCAATAAATTACCTGGGCGTCTTGTGACCCCGTGCCAGGGTAATCCCTAAAGCGAGATTCCTATACTTTTCTATCAATGGTGAGTATGAATCCAATCTTAATATTCGTAATTTGAAAGAGTTTATAGTTGTCATTTAGTTCATCATCTGCGGGCTTCTTCCCCAAAGAGGTAGTTGCTATGTTTTCGGAGCATGCGACTAAATATATATCTGAGGACCAACTTAAAAAGAGAGAGATTTCGTGGTGGCAAACCTGCAACGTACGTGATGCAGCCACATTTGGCTGCGTCCAAGATGATTTGGCTCCATCGATTATGGAGATGGAGTCGATGGGCTCCATAGAAAGAGACAGAGAGAGACATTTGTGGTGGTGGTGGTCCGCAACTGACAACAAAACTTTCCTTAACAACTTTTTTTTTTCCTTATACGACACTTTCGGATTGAATAGATTAACCATTAGGACCATTCATACAAATCCCTGATCTTCTTGTATTGAGCGATATTTCGCGATACAGATTAATGAAATTAATTTTGAAAATACCCTTAACTAAAACTCACTACAATCATTCCTTACCATTAAATATGGCACTATAACATCTTATGTAGCTTGGGATCCAAAGGGATTGCATGTATTTTCGAAAAAAATTATCATATGAAACTGAATTTAAATCATTGAAAATGACGTGAGTCACATGCCCAGCCAAATTAGGGAGAAAAGACTCCCAAGTAGTCCCAGTCCGGACAACCTCCTCCCGAAAATAATCAGTGGTTCGTGCGCGCCACGTCATCCGCTTTACAAATTCTAATCCTCTTCCTTCGCTGCTCTCTCCACCACACCCCATGAGCAACGAAGCGGAAGTGATCATAGTCGGCGGCGGCCCCTCCGGCATCGCCGCCGCCGGGGCCCTCTCCTCCCTCTCCATCCCGTACCTCCTCCTCGAGCGCGCCGACTGCTTCGCCCCGCTGTGGCAGCGCGGCGCCTACGACCGCCTCCACATCCACCTCCCCAAGCACACCTGCCAGCTCCCGCACGTGCCGGTCCCCGCCGACTGGCCCAAGTACCCTCCCAAGTCCCTCTTCGTCCAGTACCTCCAGGAGTACGTCTCCCGCTTCGGCATCAACCCGGTCTACAGCCGGTCCGTCGAGTCCGCCAGCTACGACGAGGCCTCAGGAAGGTGGCGCGTGGTGGCCAGGGACATGTCGAAAGGCGGCGCAGGGGTGGTGGAGGAGTACAGCACGAGGTTCCTGGTGGTGGCGACCGGCGAGAGCTGCGACGCGTTCGTGCCGGAGGTGGAGGGGATGGAAAGTTTCCCCGGGAAGGCGATGCACTCGACGGAGTACAAGAACGGGAAGGAGTTTGCAAAGAAGAAAGTGTTGGTGGTCGGGTCCGGCAATTCGGGCATGGAGATCGCGCTGGATCTCGCCGACCATGGAGCCATCACCTCCATCGTCGTCCGGAGTCCGGTGATTAATCCTCAGCTTTTCTCCATTATGGATAAACCCCTCATGCATACGTACACACATACACCGTTTTATACACTTATACTCATGTCATGTGAATTATCCTCTTTTGGAGTTTGGAAAAACATTTTGTGGACACATTCTCGGTGCGATACAATGGATACAACCGATTACGGTGCATGATTTATATGAATAATCATGATTTTTAGTGAGATTGAGCGCGAGTTTACGCATACTTTTGATATGGGGATGATTGATCTTATAGAAGGAGTCTAGATGATATCTAGCAAAAAAGAGCCCATCAGAGTGAAAAATATGATTCCATCGATTGCCCTCTAGCTTGTTTCTTATAGGCTACGTTTGGTACTGAAAAATAAGATGGGTTAGAATAGGATAAGATTGAAAAAGAAGTCCTCCCTGAATTTCTCATCCTATCATTTGGTCAAGGAAATATACCACACATAAGGGTGTTTGCCATGATCCCTGCGGTTGTGGTCGCAGCCACAAGCGCACGCGAGTGCGAGAGAGAGATCTTTCCAAGCTCATATATGAGTTTTACACTTGCCGTGAGGAGTGCGATTTAATCTAGTTCAGGGAATGAGTTTGATAGATAATGTCGGAAAGCTTTCGAGCGAAAAATCTGGGGTTGGAACTTGAAATTGGCATTGGATTTGCTTTATAAGAATAGAGGTTAATGTACTTATGGTGTATATGTAGATCAAATCATTATGGATGAAGGGGTTTCTCGTGGTTTTCCTTCTTCTCTGTTTTATGTTTTTGGGCGATTCGTGTGCGACTTTGCAGGTCAATTTTGTGACAAGGGAGATGCTGAACTGGGCGGTAGTGCTGGTGAAGTACTTGTCCTTCAATTGGGCCGAGAGATTGACGATGATCGCGAGCCGCCTGTGGTTCGGGGACATGAGCAAGTACGGCATCCCGAAGCCCAAGGAGGGCCCCTTCACCATGAAGATGAAGTATGGCAAGTACCCTCTCGTTGATGTCGGCACTTGCGCGAAGATCAGATCCGGAGAGATTCAGGTAACTCGTTTCTTCTAATCATTATTGTTAAGGAATTTTGCGAGGAAATGTGAGAAGTTTTGTCTGTTGCATGTGGCTTGAAGTTAATACAGCAGCTGTCTAAGCAGTTTCACTTATTGCAAGATTGAC
Source organism: Eucalyptus brandiana (assembly GCA_014182725.1). NCBI lineage: Eukaryota > Viridiplantae > Streptophyta > Magnoliopsida > Myrtales > Myrtaceae > Eucalyptus > Eucalyptus brandiana. Next base: position 14,054,833 of record CM024675.1, read on the forward strand.
ATGAGGTAAAATCTGATAGAATAATTAAATATTAAATCATGCATTCATCTAAGACTTTAAGGTTTTTAAACAGTTAATAGTGGTTATAATAAAATCTTACATGATACCAGAGCTGGAGGTCCCGAGTTCAAATTTTTGTAAGTCCTGTTTGCCTCCTCAGTTAAATTTTTACGCTTAGTATTAGACCAAAAAAATAGCGTAGTTTTAGAATGGTTGGCAATGGTCTTATCAAAATCTTACAAAATCTGTCATCAAGGAGCTGGAGACTTGCTTAAACTTGGACGAGATGTTGCATTCTTCTGCAGGTTTTGCCGGCAGTCAAATGCATAAGAGGCAATGAAGTGGTATTCGAAAATGGACACTCGGATTCGTTCGATGCCATTGTGTTCGCCACCGGCTTTAAGCGGCCGACGAAACAGTGGCTCAAGGTCAAGGTACCCGGCTCTCTCTCGAGCTTGTAGGTTGCATAGCCGATGTTTTGTAAATGATTGTCCGAGACTACGGTCGACTATGACCGTTCAAGTAGAAGTTACACAGCAGATGATGTAGCTCTCACTTTGTTTCCCATTCCGATGACAGGAAGAGGATTGCATTCTGAACGACGACGGCATCGTGAAGCCGAGTTATCCAAACAAGTGGCAAGGAAAGAACGGCTTATACTGCGTGGGACTGTCCAGGAGAGGGTTCTTTGGAGCTTCTCTCGACGCCCAGAGCGTCGCGAACGACATAAAGGGGCTGCTGTGACGTCGCCCCGATACCGGCGAAACGAAATCGCCGCCGAAAACGTTGCTGTATGATGCTCCTGATAGTGCAGTCGTGTACTCTCTGTACGCAAATGTAGCAAATTAACTGATCCGAGCGGTGATGATCATCAACAGTTGCTTGGCTATTTGATGCTGTGCGTCCTAGCGAAATGCAGCGAAACATGGTGCCGAGCGAATCAATTAAAGAACGGCGGTCGATATTTTTGTGACTAAATTCTTCCGCATGTTAACCGTTCAACGGTGAATGTGTATACTATTTATTTCTAACACCGACAGCGGACACAACGAAGATCCATAACAGTGTTTTACCAATATGAGAATTATTGGGAGTGCCGAAGAAACGTGTGAAGCATACTATATATACTATAAACTATGTCAAAATGTTTACAAGTTTAGAGATCACTTGAACATTGTATCAAATTGGAAGACAATATTGAACGAAATAAAAATTTAGTTATGACATTACTTATTGGACCCAAATTCAAAGACCATATTGACATTTGTATCATTTTCCCTTTCTTTTATGATAACATGTACCACGGAGTCTTGGGAAAATTGTCCAAAAGGTATCAAGCATATATCAATTGAGTTTTAAACTTTTTAATTTAGCCAATGTAGTCCTAAACATTTTCACATTTTGACAATTGAGTCAATCTGACTAATTTTAGCTAGAATTTGTTGACATGGACGCCGGTTGGTGATGACGTAAACAATTGTTAATAATATTCTAATATTTTTTAATATTTTTTTTTTTTTTCTTTTTGTTATTCCTTTTGCCTATGGTCAACCATTGGCCATGGACCGAGCAACTTGGCCTCATTTGCCACAAGTGAAGCCACCTTGACCTAGGAGGGCCGGCCTCATCGGATCTGGCCGAGGCAAAGTTGAGCCTCATGAGGGCTCACCCCCCCTACCACACCTCGGCTGTGGGAGGCAAGGGTGACCCGCAACCTAGGCAAGGCCAGCTAGCCTAGCCATGGCCAATGGTTGGCAAAAAAAAAAAAAAAGGAAAAATACAAAGGAAAAAAACGATAATTTTAATTTTTTAAATTTATTATAATATTATTAAAAAATATCTACATCAGCAGCACCAACGGTTCTAATGTCCACGTCGGTGATTTTCGACCAAAATTAGCCATTGACTCAATTGGCAAAATATTGAAAGGTTTCTAATTGAATTAATAAAATTGAAATGTTTAGAATTGAACTGACAACAATATAATAAATTTATGATTCTTTTCGATAAATATTCCCCTGTTATTTGGGATACAACTGCTTGTCAGTTAACGCCTCTATGTATTTTGGTCATTACCCCTTCTCTTCGTTGCCTCAACAGATCTCAGAGACTGATTTATCAAAACGACGTTACCAAATGATTTTAGCCACCGAGGGAAATACCGTGGCTGGTAGACGATCCTCTTCCGACTTGCCTCCATACCCTCACCTTGTCAATGTTGAGGCAAAAAGAGAATGATCCACGAAGGAAAAGCTAGGAGAGAAGAAGGGAACTGTAGATATTTTCAAAGCTCATTCAACCTTTGATAAGGCTGCATAAACTCCCATTGGTTTCAAAATGCTACATTTAGATAACAGAAAGCAATGCACGTATGACTATTCGAGGAGTATCATCCAAAAAATTCATTCATTATAATCTTTCCGACCCAAGATCCGACATCACTCAATCGTCAAAATGAAAATAGTTACAAAATTGACTGCCATAATTTACATGTAGAACCACTCGTAACTTGATCTCCACCTGATAAGTAAAAAAGAATTGATCACGAATCGCGCAGGCTCAAAGGAAGAATAGGAGATCAGTCTTCAGACTCCTCACTTCATCCTTATTGATGATGCAACCCTGCCTCCAGTAAGAGATGCTACAAGGGTGAAAAGAATTAGGCCGACGCCAACTGTCAGTTAACTATGCCCACAAAATTCCATCATTCCCGATTTCCAAACTTGAAACTGGGCTATTGCCGAAATCTTGCTCTACTTTTTCATTATCTGTTGGCAAATCCACGTAAGGTTCTAAAAGATCAGAAGATCTTTCGGCTGGAATCCCATAATCTTTGAGAATGCAGGACGAGGCTGCCATAGCGGCTTCTCTCTCCAGTACAGCCAGATAATTGTCTTCAAACTCAAAAACTAGATACTTGTCCTTACATGCTAAGAAAGCCGGTGGACAAATTGTGAGCGTCATGGTAATCAAGGTCATGTTAAGACGGGAAAGGGGACAAATGTCATCACTTACAGTCAACGAGGTGGGCGAGGTGACGAATGTTTTTTATTTGAGTGCCATTGAACTTCAAGACCTGATAATACCTCCTATTGAGTACATGGAAAATACTAAAACTAAAAGCGCTAATATATGGGCAGTGCCATGGTACCTGTTGATTGCCCATGTCTTCATATCCTATGTTTACCTCGTTTGCCAGCACCTATACATATGAAAAGGGATGATGAAATACAGTCACGATTGTGTGAGGAGGATCTGGAAAACTGCAAGATCTAGTTCTCCAGATGGAGTAAAGGCAAGGAAAGCAAAATGATTGCCGTTCTTTTGTTTGTTGATATCTAATTTTCGGAGTAGATTTGATTGGAATCTCATAAAGTTTTCAGGGAAATCATATAAATATAGATACCACTAACCTGCGATAGGATCACAATTTGTTCACCTTTGAACCTTGCCAAAGAATAGCGAGCCTTTGCTAGTAATTTTAGCTGCCACGAAGAGCGCGTGTAAGACTTATTTCAGATGGTTAATTACAAGAATATCTCCTGTACTTTTGCTCTTGAAAAAAAAAAGAAAAAAAAAGAAAAAAGAAATCTGAACATCACATGATAATATAATTCGTCATATCATCTGCCATGTCAAAATGACTTACCCCTATAGAATCTTCACACTCTTCACTGTCCAAACAGTTAGAAAAGAAATTTATCAGACATAATTGCAATGTTTAATCAACTTCAAAATGTGAACATTATACAACTAGAAGAATTTTCGGCCGGTAGTTGGACCATACTCTATTAGCGGTTCTGATAGCGGGGTAAAGACCAGACCGGCTATAATTAGATAAGAAGGCTGACCCCCTTCGATATGATAGGGAACCTACAAGCATAAACCGTACAGGATTGTCACAGAGGAGAGCTCCAGAGATTAGGGATGCAATGTTATGTAGAGACAAAAAGCTATAGTAATTTACCAAATGAACTCGCGGATTCAAAATTACAGGAACTTTCACAAACGTCCCTGCTCTAATAATGCCAAGTTGTACTACATCACCAGCAAACCTGCGTAAGCATCACATGTAGTCAATAAGAACTTGAGCATGGGCCTATAGCTTCCATGAAGGACAATGGTTTCGATTGTGATTAGGGAACGCAATAAAAAACTTAAAAGGAGCATATATGCATTATGCGAAATGCATACTAAGAATGGCCAGACATAAGAATATGACCCTCTCTCTTTCTTTGAAAAAAAGACAATTCCTCCTTATGTGTATTTTGTCAAAAGTTTCCAGTGGCAGTGATAACAACTGCTTCCTTGACCTTCCATAATGCATGCTAAAGTGCCCCATCAGTGAAAATTCCAGAATGACACTTATATGCCACATAGTGATTGTAGGGCCTATGCAGAGCAAATACAAATCACTGGCAGCAATCTCACAATTGCATAATAATAACTGATTATATGTGAATGACTCCACCTTGTAATGACATCTCATTCACATCTCAATGACAGAAAAGATGGGCATAACTAGTCTTATGACGACTCAAAACTCCATCACAAAAGAAAGAGTTGGGAAACATGAGGGAAGCCCTAAAATGAACAAGATTGAGCCAACATTTGATTGTTGTAGTTACTAAACTAACATGAAGTTTCAAGGGAAGAATATCTTTCCCCTCTGACATCTGCTTAGAAAAATGAGCTCCTTACTTCTGACTAATTAGGTAGCGGAATGCAATGCGCTCAGATGATCGGAATGGCACAGTTCCTTCGCACCCAACATGAACATCATCAAAGCTAGTAATCACGTCCCCCTGGAAAAGCATAGATACATGATCATGTGACTTATAAGAACATTTTCCCACCTTTAACCTTTACTTTGGCATACTAGTTCATGGTGTGAATTTGCAAGCCTTTCACTTTATCTCTTCAAAAAAAGTTGATAGCAATTTAGGGCGCGTTTGGTAATGTTTCTGTTCCGGGGAACAATTTTTGAACAGAAAGAGAAAACTATTTCTGTTTCCGAAAACAATTTCTAATCATAAAAATGCACTTGGTAACTGCAAAAATTTATACTCCAAGAATAAAAATGCGTTTGGTAAACTTGTATAATTTTGTTATTTCTTTTAATTTTTCAATATTTTTATTATATTTTTCCATTTTTTCTTCTTTTTTTTTTTTCTTCTTTCTTCCTTTTGGCCGGTCGCCAACCTCGGCCATGGCTAGTGACCGGCTGACAAGGACCAGCGACGCTTCAATGAGGTTGCCGGCCCTCATCGGTGGCTGGGCGAGCTCGGCCTCACTGCGGGCCGGCGACGCTCCGGCAAGGTCGCCGGCCCTCATCGGCCGATCGCTGGCCAAGGCCAAGGCCAGCGACCAGCCAAAAGGAAGAAGAACAAAAGAAAAAAGAGAAGAAAAAAGAAGTGTTTCTCAAAATTTTTTCCAGGAACAAAAAAATAAATTTTTTGCTCCTGGGAACAAAAGTTTTACTAAACACGTTTCTGTTTTTTTTTTTTTTTGTTCCCCAGAACAAAAGAGCAGAAATTTTTGTTCCAAGGAACAAGAACTCTTTTTGCCAAACAGGGCCTAGTGAACCTATTTAGGCAATCCATGCGTATGATGCAGGGGAAAAATTGACAAAATGAAACATTAATAGCATAACTATTGATACCAAAACCAATTTGAAGGTTCATCTAAGTTGCCTAAACAAAATTTATTTCCGGTAAAGCTCCTTACATGGAGCTCTAACCTTTGATGTTTGAGAAAGCAATCGATGTTGACTGTGTCAAAAGTACTCCTTGAGTCAGAAGAATACCTCTTTTAAAACATTATTTGCATCAGATGTTGGTTCCACTCTTCGCACCAACACCCCCTGCACATGTGCAATTCTTGTGAGGATGGTGTGTAGCAACACTAAAAGCAGGTGCAAGCTCTTGAACCCACATGAACATGAAAGAAGGGGAAAGTAGCACTAAGGATGCTGCATTTACTCTTAATCATGACATGCAGCAATTTGCTGATAAAAGGCAGAGTGAACCAGAACTCTGGTATTTTCTGTAGTCTCAGATGCTCTTGACTGATACAATATTGATGCAGCAAGATGATGGTTTTCAGAAAATTAAAACATGACGGGATGGCTACATGTGAATAAAAATATGTTTTTCAGTTTCTAAGCAAACCAATTTCCTCTGATTTTAGTATGAAAATCAATATAAAACTACATAAAAGTTTACAAAATGCCAATTAATTAAAGCAAGATATATAAACTGATAAGTACATCATTGGCCTACCAGTGACAGGTATATAAAACAAGGCTAGCTTTCACTTCACAAAAAGATTGCTTTCAAGTTACAGGCATCATCTATCCAAGTAAAGCTACCTTTCAATTAATAGCTATTGCACAAAAGATGGGGAAAATGTCACGTGCTACAAATCTAACATCTTAAACATCAATAATCAGGACAGATAAGAAATTTATTATGCTGAATCTATCCCAAAATGATGGACATTTCACTCCATTGCATAGTGATATCAGTCAAAAAGCAAGGTGGTGCACATGTAAATTGCCAGTAACTAAATAATTTGGGGCTGGGTATGCACTCTGATGTATCTGTCTAAATACAAAAGATGCCGACTGGTATAATCTGACCACTGCACGATACATGAATGAATTAACAGCAACTATGGATATGCCAATAACCATCAATAATTGCACAACTTGATCCGAGAAGGCCTTCCTGCAAGTAAATGAGAGATGTACCTCGTTGGACTGTACTTTTAAACATTCACGTAGAGCTGGATTTTCCAACTTTTGCAGCAAGACTCCAAGACAAGGAAAACCTTCATGAATAAGAATATTGTTCCATCGATTTAGCAGATTCAGGCCATTTGACAAATTCAAATTGCTACAAAAATAGCAAGCAGAAAATGACACCAACAAAGAAGGTCTTCAAGACATGCAAGAAAGGAGTAACGAGCTATGCCCAATAATCAGAAGGCAGAACCTCCACTAATAGTGACACTTCAATCATCTCTAATTTCTACCAAGGAGCTGCCACTGAAGCCTAAGAACCAACAATAAATTCAACCAGCTTATAAAAGCTTTGCAGGGGAAGAAACTCAGTGATAATCATCAGACTAGTAAGCAAAGTGGCAAAACTGTGCATCGTGTGTTACAAGCTTTCAAGCAGATTAAAGCTCCATAATTTCCAGTGCTGATTATGTTGGGCATCAAAACCATTTGCGCAATCATACAGCTACAGCTTCATGTCTATGGAACCTTTAAGTTGCTTATGTCTTTTATTCAGATAAATACAAGGTTAAGAACAGAAGACAACAGACATGAAACATGCACTGTGACCACTTAATCCTCACCAGTATATTTCCCGTTTCGGTCGTAGTCATTCAAAAAGTGAGAAACGACTGTTGTTGGAATCACATAACCAATATTTTCAGCCTCTTCAGATCTGTAAACCTAAAAGAAAAGTTTTGTAAGAACGTTATCCAAGAAGAGCTCCATATTGACTTAGCCAACATAAGAGCACCACAGCTCTGAAGCTATTTTTTCCAGAAGCCATAGATTTACCTGGAATGCTACCCCAATGCACTCTCCTTGATCATTGAATGCGGGTCCACCACTATTACCTACAATCTCCCAAATATGAGCAGAGGCCGGTACAAAAAATGAGTGCCGAAATTTATGGTAAAATAAGGATTTTAATATGAGGATAACTGTCCCTTAGAAAATGCATGAAGAGACATTCATAAAGGAAAAAGATCCACCAACCCGGATTAATTGCCGCATCAATTTGTATTCCCAGCAAATCAGAGGATCCATGAGCATAAGATGTTACCTGATGACAAATACTTAATTCTTAAGATATGGACTTCACAGACAAACTCAATAACAAAAAGGCTTCAATGTTATAGCATGAACAGACCATGTCAGATAGAGCAGTTAGTTTGGAGTGCTACATGCAATGGAAAATCCAAGAGATTAGCTAGAGTGAATGTGTAGTCAAACTCTTCAAATTGATCAACCTCCTAATGCTATGGCCCCAATAGACAACACTCTCAGACCATTTAGCAATCATACACAAGCTAGCCTCATATATTTGAAATGAAAATGACATATACATATTTTCCCCTATACAAAGAGGAGTGGGGTCTGGGGATCCAGAGATTGCGTGATTGCAACAAGGCTTCTATGGTGAAGCACATCTGGACTTTGTTCACGGATAAGGAGTCGCTTTGGTGCAAGTGGATCCACTCCACGTTCCTTAAAAGGAAGAACTAGGCTGACCTCTTGCTCTTGGGCCTGGAAGAAAATTTTACAACTCAGAGCAGAAGTCCGGCTCAGTTTCTGGTGGAAAATTGGGGATGGCCATTCTTGTCACTTTGGTTTGATAACTGGCATCCTAGGGGCCGTTGAATTTGGTTTTCTCAGATGTGTTTATCTATAACTCTGGCCTTTCTAGAGAGGCTTCAGTTGCAGACCTCTATGCGAAGGATGGGCAAGCTTTAAGGTCGGTGTTGGAGTCATGGGAGATTCCCGTCCCCTCCCTCTCTCTTAACCAAGTTTGCTTTTGCTCGAAAGATAATCCGGCGGGGTTCACGGTGGCCACGGCGTGGGAGGCCTTTAGGAGGAAGAAGCCCCGAGTTTTATGGCATCATTTCATTTGGAACAATGCCATTACACCCAGGTACCAATTTCACCTTTGGCTTGTTGCCAAGCATAGGCTTCCCACCCAAGCTTTCCTCCTCTCTTATGGCAGGATTGATACTTCTTTTTGCCCCTTCTGTGAGGAGGTGCCTGACTCTATTGACCCTCTATTTTTTTAGTGTCGGGTCACGGCTCATTTGACTTTCTTTTGGGCAACTAGATGTAACCTCCCGTGGCGGAACCGGTCTTGGGATGAAAATTTCCTTTGGGCCACAACCTTTCTTGTGGGCAAGGACTTCTCCAAAAGCATGGCGCAGTTTTCTTTTGGCGCTCTCTATCATATCATTTGGAGGAATAGGAACAATATTCTCTTCAGAGACGAGCCACTTTCCATTCCAGCCATGAAGAATCATCTCCTTAAAGTGGTCAAAGATAAGGCACTCTCTTTCAAGAATGTGGAAGATTCCTTCAAGAATAGGAGACTATAGTGTAGCTGGGACCTGGATCTGAGTATCTTTGCTCCGCGCGTTTCCCTCTCGGGTGACTAGCCGTATCTAGACCGACCGATGTTGGTCGTCGTGTCGTGCTTGTCTGGCGATTGTTCATGCCGTGTAGGTCTCTTTCTTTTCTTTTATTGCTCTTGCCACTTGGGCTCTTTCTCGGCTTCCTTCCACTCAAAATGAGCTTGTTCATCTTAAGTGCAAGTTTCTGAAGCCAGTTCGTTTTGTACTTTTTGGTCTTCCCCATTTATATATTACTTAATTTACCAAAAAAAAAAAAAAAAAAAAAGGAACACCGGGAGGTGACTACAAGATTATATTTTACCACTCTATCAATCCACCAAAATAATGCAAAAAGACCACTTCAAATGTGAATATATCATCCTATAGTTGATGAAGCAGTGCAAAATATGCAGTAAAGGATGAATGTCAAAAGCTGACGCTAATCTGAAATTAAGTGCCGGCCCCATTGCCCATCATGAAGGGCAAGACCAGAAGATCTTACACAGTCAAAATCTTCCAATTTTCAGAGTTTCTCAACTGTTAGCATTTACATTTTAAAGGAACAACAGAAATGCTATATTAAACCTCCAAAAGATTTCATAGAGAAAACAAAAGTCAAGAAATTTTGCTGCTCTCACTCTGAGTGAAACTACAAGGATAAAGCCCTTGCTCTAGTAATACATGATTGTAATTTTCTAGCTTTAGGCAAATCCTTCACAAGAAGTCTCGAGCTATAGGCAAAAAATTAACACCATATTTTGAGAGGCATTGATTATGTAAACCGTGAATCATTCCATTGTCACCATCAAACCAAAGCATGTCAACAAACAAAGGACAAGAAGACATTTACATCTATAGAGGTACAAGACTCCCCAGCAAACTAGTTTTGCACAATAAAAGGCAGACATTAGAACATTTAGTGAACACTTGTCATATGGGTCTTCGAAGAATAAAAGCCATGTTCATTACTTATCAGAAAATAATACAGTTAAACGTGAATGTCGAACCTCTATACGTGATACAACCCCTTTTGTTACGGAAATGGTATCTCCTCCAAGCGGATATCCGACAACAGTGACAGCATCCTGTCCAATAAGGAACAGCTAAATATGAAAAGTTTACCCACAAGATGAGAGTAAAGGAAATTGAGAGTTGATGAGTCATGAAATGGTGCTACATTGACTTTAAGCTCGTTCAAACTCTTAGAATATTTAATATAAAATCCATCTAACCGCTTAAATTTTTTATATAGTTGCAAAGGTCCCACAAAATTTTACATGGTATCAAAGCTAGAGACTTGAGCATATGTTTCTCCACTTCAATCTTGTCCATCACAGTTCCTTTGCGAGACCACAAAGCTTTATCCTGGATCTTAGACTTCCCTTAACATTTTCTCTGTATACCATTAATTTAGTTTATGAACCACTTTGCTGGACCAAGTTCTGTATTTATGATTCCATGTACCGAGGCATTTTGCCAAAAGCCATGGTGTAAAGGTAGATAGTCGATGCATCTCCCAAATAGTGATGCTGCTTCTTGCGAAATAAGAGAATAACTCAGACAAAGAAAAACTTTTTAAGAAAATTACAAGATGATAGTGCAAGAAAGATATCTAACACTTGGGCAAAACATTAATCTGCACTAACCCATCATCTTTATGATAATAGATTAGTCTATTTTAGGAGATATCTCCATGCAAAGATAATATTAAAATGCCAAATTTCAAGATCGTCAAAAAATCTTGCTAGGGATGGAAGAACCAGAAAGAAAGCTTCATAGAATTTGAAACAACTTCTATGAAGTGAAACAGAGAGCTAGTTGTTTCACAACCAAATAAGTCCTACCTGGAGCTGTGGTAAGCGTCCCAATTGCAGTGGTTCTGCTCCTTTCCAAAATCCCTCACTCTCTACAGAAAGCAAAGCTATATCACAATCGATGCCTTTAGCCAAAACCTGTCCATTCAACCAGAAAGAAGAAGCTGAGGCATGGGATTGTTACATCCGAGACTGCAAATTTGGAACTGAGAACTTGATTGGTTCTTCATATTCAGCTTTCACTTCTCACTAAGAGTCAAAAGAAAAAATGCAGACTGCTGACCCAATGATGCAAAGGGACATGTATGTGCCTATAGAAGGAAAAAGGTAGAGAAGGCAACAGAGATAATTGGACACTAGCTCCATATTACAGAGAAAAAATAAAGGAGAATCACCATCTAGCTGTTTTGGGGGGAAAACCAAAATGGTAAATGAACACACGCACTAAGGCACTATCCATACAATATCAGATCATTTTTCATGTACCAGCATAAACAGGTCGATAAACAATGATTCATCTACATGACGCAATTTAAAGCCTTCCTAAATGAAAGAAGACATTATCCCATGGTCAGATATGTAGGTCGGTACTTTCTTGCATATATGATGCACATAACAGAAAATCAGTAATCGTGAAGAATTTGTTTTGTTTCTCATGGAAGCAAACACATGAGAATGTTTAGTCATTCTTTGGCTCTCTTTGGCACATGGTAAAAGAAAAATAGTTCATATTATCAGCAAATGTAAGGGAGAAACATTAATTGTGGCTGATATCTTCTAACCTAAACCGTGATTGTCCAACATGTCTGCAACAGCAGCAAGATCTTCTGGTTAAGAGGCTCAAATATGCTTTCCACAGGTGAAATCAGGTTCACAAACAGAATAACCAATTAATAAATTGAGCCTCCTTATAGAGATCAATCAAATATTCTGAAATCTTTTCCACATAAATAATGCAACTTAGATAGGAAGTTTACAAAGTGAAAAGTGGATCTTAGCCAGAAGAGCTTGCTATGGACTATCAATGCTTCAAAAAGAATTTACATCTCTCAGTAGGTTACGGTTCTCTGAAACTTGTTTGGACAAAACAAATTGTCTCCGTCTTTTTCTGAGGAGTGGCTGGCTGCTCAGTGTATTTTTGATTTTCTAATATTTTACATGCTACCTTACTTTATATTCCCACTCATTGTGAGGAATCATCTATCAACCCGTGTCTTTAAACACCTTTTTAAGACAAGTTTGTCTCCAGCAGTACTTCTAGTTGACATTCACTAATATCCACACAACAGTAAAAAAATGTTGTATACATGGAATAATTGGCCAAATAATACTTTACTTGAAAAGAAAACAGATATCACAATGCATCACTTGATTACTGAACCAGTGAAATACCTTAGCCACGTATTTGGTATCATCGCCTCTTCTCTTTACTTTGACCTGCAATCGAAAACATCAATGAACAAATGTAACAGAATATGTTTGGTCTTACAAATTTGTCTGCAAATCATATCCAGGGCAGTTCAAAATTCTAAGGATGCCTAGGCAGATAAAAAAATAACTCCTGTCCCACAAGAAAAGACAGATGGAGATTACCAAGGATGTTTAAGATTTTTGGCTAGTTTGGTAGTTTCGGTCACAATTTTAAGAAAGAATAAGAAAGAAATGAAGAGAAATTTGCATAAGATAATAACATAAACACAAGGAAATTGTGGGGCCAGCATATAATGAATCGAAAGAGAAGATTAGTCTACACAATTATACTTCCAGATTACTCCAGAGTCTGTATCTGTTTTACAGGGAAGTGCTTCTCAGAAAACGCATACCCCATTTTCTTTGATTTGGCAAAAGGGAAAAATCAGTCATGGCATTTTCTTTTTGGTATCTGGTTGATGAACAATTGATACCAAAAGCTTTACGAGAAACACATGTTTCTTCTCATATTCTTCTTAATTTCTGTTGTTATTCCTCCATTTCCTATACTTTGTTGTATCATCACTCACCATCATTGCTCACAACCAACCCTTTGTTGCCATAGGAACTACGGCCACCCAGATGCCTATCCCCAATCCATCTTGAACCCATTCAAGAACATCAACACCAGGCAAAACATGACTAACTACTATCTTTCCATCATCTTCATTGGTTGATAGCAGTACGCTGGCCATCAATTATCTTTCATAAGCGTACTATCTGATAAAAGTCCCACTCAAACATTTTTCACATGTATGCTTAGTGTCGAGCATAAAAAAGGATCACCACCTGGTGATCGTGACACATATCCAAAAACACATGGTTGGTTGAGATTTCAATCAATGCATTTACTAGTCGGCATCAATTTATATTGCCAAGAAACTGTGCTGAAACATGGTAAATTTCATCTCAGATTATAGGTAAATAGAATACCGAAAATGCATATTAATAAAGTCTTTCATGGCTATAGAAATAAACAGAGCAGGAGAGGGAGGGGAAGAAGGTCGATGGTCGTACAAAAGAAGACCAGAAGAGATGTCAAGACAGACATTTACCATGAACAAGGAAAAGAGTAAAAATTCTTCCAATGCCATATATTACTGGAAGTATCTAAATTGGGGATGTAGGCAAGTATGAACGGCCAAAACCTATTGAAAGAAGCATTGATAGCTTTCAAAGAAATGCAAAGATTTGAATGGAGCACAACATATAATTAATGATACCTATCACAAAACCACAGAAGTTCGAGGTCCAAGGCAATTACCACGTGAAAAGAAGATGTCCTACAGTATTGAATGCCATAACCAATATACCATTGCAACATTCGGAAATTCTTTTCCAAGAACAATCAGGAATCATTTTCTAGATCTGCAAAATGTTGTCTGGTATCTAATCATATAGCCTGGAGAAGCTAGTTTCCCAGAGAAACAACTAAAGCAAACTCAAACAACCATGGATATCTATCAAACAATAAATAAACTTTTGGCATGACAAATAAGTAGATTACCTGTGTATAATGGTCCACACAATGTGCATTAGTCAAGAGCTTTCCATCACCAATCATAAAAGCACTGGAGCAAGATTAAGAGTGAATAGTCAAGTCACCAGAAGTTTGACTTTTGCATATAGAAAGAGCGATTGCCGACAAATAATACAGAATGGGAGAACTATTGCAAGAAGACCTGCCTTCCAGTACTTGTATATTGTCTTTGCTTTTGCCAGGGAAGAGAATAATCGGGTTCCGTATGAGTGCAATACACCTGATATACATAAAGGGAGATCAAACACTAAAAAATTACACAGCAATTGTCAACTTAAAAGGATCCTCAAGTATCATTATCTTCATCTTTTTTAAATGAAACATCTAGATATAATCATATAACAATTTCATTGACAAAATATGATAGGGACAACAAAAGCTCGAAATATTCAAATAAACATACTTGTTACTCAGACATGCAGCAACAAATTCCAGTTGATGCATGTAAAAGATTCATGATGAGCTCAATAGAGAAATTAAAATAGGTGATTCTACCAATTAACATTAAGTTTTTGGGAGAAAAACAAAGATGTTAAATTAAAGTGCAACACATAGTCTACCTTAACGACAGCATTGAGAGAAGCTGCATCTTGGAACTTCCCAGGTTCAGTTCGTGACTGTCATAGGGCGCAACAATATCATATCACCATAACAGTAAAATCCAAGGAGATATAAAGTCCAAAAATCTAAAATATCAGTTGAGATATCACGAGAGATACCTGCTGCTCAGTGAAATTGAAACCCCTCTTTTCTTTTCTTTGGAGGCCAGACGAACCGAAACCCGTAGATTCAGATCGCCCTGCAGATCCTCTATTCCTATCACCATCAACAAATGGATAAGGCCTTTCATCTTTTGATCTTCCAGGATACTTTTTCTGAGAAATAGGTTTCCCCTAAATATGGCAAACCGAGCCAAGAGAGAAATAAGAACACCCCCAAGTCCAACCATAGCAACAAAGTTCAGACAATACAGAAACCCAAAGCAGAAACATCTTTAATCGCTAATGTGCACATTCATGTCTTCGGAGCTCCCCTAGCGAAAAAAAAAATCGAACTTTGTAGCTATCGGCAAGGTCATCACATAAAGATCGAACAATGTGCAATCATCGGCAATCCATCAACAGGCATATGTCTGAGTATCTTAGATCATGAGATTCACGGCAGAACAGAAAATCAAAATGTGAACTATGCACATCATCCGCGACGCCCTAACCAGCTACCAAAGCTAGGAACTTGCACTCAGCACTTCGACAGACTATAAACAGTAGACAAGCTTCACTTCCAGATAGTTCTGCAGCGAGCACGTGCTGCGCACGCTTCGACGACTCGACAGCTGAAAGAGAGGGCGCGCGCGGCGAAGTACCTTGTCCCAGCTCGTCTTCGCAGACGGCGGCGGCGGCGGCGAGGAGGAGGAATCCTTCTTCGGAGGTCGCTTGTGCTCGGACTTCAAGCTGAGGGGGAAAGGCGAGTCGCGCGGCGCGGTGGAAGCGAGGCGGCCGAGGCCGGGGAGGAGGGAGCCGCGGTAGGTGACGGCGGAGGAGAGGGAGGAGAAGTAGCAGCCGGCGGCCGCAATCGCCATCGTCGCGGCTTCGACGGAGGAGCAGGAGGGGAAGAGAGACGGAGAGAAAATTATCGAAGGAGAGAGATGGATTTTAAGCGCGAGTCCGCCCCTTATCCTTACGGCCAATTTCATATGGCGCCTCCTTGTCGTTATTTCCCTTTTGTTTATTTTTTTAACCAATTTTTTTAATCAATTTTTTTTTTTTTTTTTTGGTGGCCATGTATGGGAGAGACTCAATCGTTCCCACCTGTCCAATTTTTACGGTGCGATGGTTAGTTGTTCATGGACTAGCTGTACCTACCGTTTCTTTTCTAAGGTCAATATCAGTAATGCAGTTCATCCAATGATAAGCCTAATAAAAATTATAGAGATACGACACAATTAAATCCGAATGAACAAAATGTTAAATTGAATCGTACTGATCTCTTCCGGGGGTTATTACTCATTTTTGTACTTGCTGTTTTATTTTCCAATTATTTCTTCAATTAAGAGAAGAAAAAAGAATAGTATAGCTAGGGGTGAGCATGGTCAAGTGGCGGTTTCCACCTTAGAACCGAAAACTAGCCAAGGACTGGTTTGGGTGGGTCCATGGAACTAGTCCTAAGCTTCCCACACTCAGTGAAATTTTTCCAATAAGTTAGGAGTGAGCATGGTCCGGGTTGGTCCCGCCACCCCTAACCCTGTGACCAACCGTCCGTGTCGGTCAGTTTGGCCCTCAATTTTTGGACCGAGACCGACCCTATTGAGCTGGGGGATCGAGGACCGGACCGACCCAATGGGTTCGGTCCGGCCTTCACAACCCAAGACCGATCGATAATTTTTTTCGTCTTATTTTTTATACTTCCTAAAAAAGCAAACTTACAAATTCAAATTATACATCCATCGACAATGCGGCATTGTGCAACTAAATTATAAATAAAAATACATATTTAGCAAATTTAAGATGACACAATAATAGAAATTTCGTACCTGCTAACCATTTATCGAGATATGAGACAAGATGAAAAGTTCTTGTAGTCATCTATCTTTAATATTCATAGCGTTTTCCTGCATTTGATCATGTAAAGTCCACTCAACCAAAAAATGAGCTTTACACTACTTGACTAGCAAATCACCGTAGCAATTTCAGTACTACTCCACTCTTCAAAAACTTCTATCATTTGACACAAATTGAAAAAGCAAAGTGCAGCTGAAATTCATTAGTAAAATACAATTAAACCATAAAAAATTCAAAATACTTAATATAAACCATGAATATATAACTTCACATCTTGTTAATTTGCTTGAACTTCTAAAAACCTAAAAACAAAACAAACGACACATAATTAATACTCAACAAAAGTTTTAAATTGAAATTACTATTAGTGCTATTGATAGAACATCTTAATATAATATAATATAACAAGCATTTTACTTAGGTTTGAATATATAAAAGAATTATAAATAATATAATATAATATATAATATAATATAATATACGGTGTTGGTCAGGGGTTGGACCGACCCAAAACTCTTGGGACCGGGACCAACCCGCAAGATGCGTTGTTGGTCCCGAATTTCAGACCAAGGACCGACCCAGGCCCCTCGGGAACAGGACCAAGACCGGCAGGGTTGGGCCGGTTCACGGTCGGTCTAGGGTCGATCCTAGACCGCTGCTCACCCCTACAACAAGTTAAAGTAAAGGAAAAAAATAAAGAACTTCACCATTCTTAATTACAACATCAGTAAAAAGATTAGACTCATATTGAAAATTAAGAGTTGGGACTATGAGTTGATGGGCGTTAAGTATTGAGCTTGAGGGTCAAGGCCATGAGTGAGGGACAAAGAGATAGCTCGGACAAGGTAAGAATGGAATGAGATGAGCACTCAATTAATAGATATTGAGCTTTAGATTAGGAATTTTAGGAAATTTATTTTTCTTAAATTTATTTTTTCAAAATTTTTTAGTAAAAGTTAAATTTATACCGACCCCATCCGGGTCAATGGTTCCACACCCGAAATAAGGAATCACCGATTACGGGCGATCCCTAATTCCTTTGCAAACCCAGCAAGAAATTTCATATTTGAGTTGATGACAAGCTTTCTCATAGAACGTCATTCAATTTCTTACAATAGAGAAAATTTCCCTGATAATATTTTTATCCAACGAGAAAATTATGGTCCGTGGCTCGATAATTGCACATGTTTTTTGTAGTCTACGCTTTGGAGCTTGTGCATTTAGGAGAACGAGGATGCCGGGAATGTGACAAGGATGGTGAGAAATGAGTGTGGCGAAGTAAAGGTTCCCAATCCATTAACGGTAGGCTAACACGTTTTGAAGAACACGTCTCGCCAAGTACCTGTCTTGCAAGATCAAGTGAAACAAATTCATTTCACTTAGGGGTGCGCAAAAAAATAAAAAATTGCCCAGACCACATGGAGCCAAAATAAATTGGCCCAGAATTGACGGTTCCCAAGTTCAATTGGAACTGGTGAGTATATATATATATATGATATCAAATCTCTAGTTTCCTCTTAGTCTCTTTTCGTCCCTCCTCTCACTCCTTTCACACCCTCCACATAGTCTTCAAAATCACCGAGACAACTCCTACCTCAACGTAGTTTCTAAGGCTAGCTGATCATCCCCAACTTCTTCACATCCATTAGAAATATTTAAGAATGAGTGTGGGCCAAGCATCAGTTCTGGCTAATGACATTTTCTGTAACTTTTGCTGGTACCATTCAGCCCATTTCAAATTTGATTTTTGTAAAAGGTTAATGTTGGAAAGCTTATCGCAGGATGCATCCTGTATTGGATATTGAGAAGGTGCCTTGGATGACCCAAAGAACCCAAAATTTAGAACAAACTCCTGCCAAAGCCAGCCTTGCTAGAAAAGCTATAAAAATTAAAAATATACACAAATAGATCATAGAAAAGGAAGGTGAACTGCTCTGTTTTAGATAGATGAACCACATGAATTTATTGGGAACATTTCAATTAGTTCCATGGACCCATCTATGAATCGAACTATGTCCAATTTGATTCCCATGTGGATCCTTGGAACCAATGGACGGTTTCTATTTCCTATTTTTCGAAACCGGTTCTTAGTGGTGTTAAGGATGATGGCACAAATCAGGGAATCAAAATCAAATCAAATCACACAAGTGCTAAAGTCAAGGAAATATCTCACTTAACAAGCAAGTGCTAAGATCAAGGGATTGTAAATTCAATTTGATTGATTTTAACAGCTTGTAATCTCTTGTATAAATACGTGTACTCAACTCATGAAAAATAGATCACTTGCAAAAAGTCTTTTTCGCATAATTCTCCTAAACTTTATATGGTATCAGAGTTTCTTCAATCAACCGAGCGTTTGATCCCACCGATCCCACCAGTTATCGAGTCACTCATCTCCTCCAACGCCAAAGAAGTAGTCATCATGAGTTTAACTAGTGACAACACCAACTCCTCTGCAATTGGTCTCATAACCATCGGCAACAATGGTCTCATCACCATCGGCAACACTGTCCAACTTCCTATGAAGCTTACAACCAGCAACTTTTACTCTTGGCAAGCATAACTTCAAGCTATTTTAATCAAGCATGATCTGCTCCGATTTGTTGATGGCACACACCCTTATCTGCCACTTGATTCATCCAAATCAGCCAATGCAACATGCACATTATGGATCCACCAAGATCAGCTATTGTTATTTGCTATTTTCGACTTGGTTTCTAAGGGGGCGCATGACAACATTTCTGTTCCAGAAATAGTTTCTGGAACAGAAATGAATTTTTCTATTTCTATTTCTGGACGAGTTTCTGAGGAAAAAAATCTGTTTGATAACTGAATAAAATTTCTATTTCAAAAATAGAAATTCGTTTGATGAGCAAGAGGAGAGGCAGAGAAGAGGCGGAGCAGAGGCAGAGGCGGAGCAAAGGCGGAGGAGAGGCGGAGGCGGAGGTGGAGGCAGAGCAGAGGCGGAGGAGATCTGTTGCTGAGGGGTGCTCGGACAACAAGAGGGGACAGTGGGTCGTGGCGAGGGGGCGGATTCGCGAGCAAGAGAAGAGGCGGAGCAGAGGCAGAGAAGAGGCGGAGGAGAGGCGGAGGCGGAGGCGGAGAGAGGCGGAGCCGAGGCGGAGGAGAGGCGGAGGTGAAGGCGGAGGCGGAGGCGGAGGCGGAGGAGAGGCGGAGGCGGAGGCGGAGCAGAGGCGGAGAGAGGCGGAGGAGAGGCAGAGGCGGAGGAGGAGGAGGAGGCAGAGAAGAGGCGGAGGAGGAGGCAAAGAAGAGGCGTACGAGGGAGAGAAGAGTGAAATTAGGGTTGGGAGAAATCGAAATTGATTTCCGGAAGAAATCGAAGTAGAAAATTTCTACTTCGATTTCTCCTCCATTTCTATTTCGGAATAGAAATCTATTCCGTAAATAGAAAATTTGATAAGCGTTATCAAACAAGTTTCTCGTTCTTAAATTGGTTCGGAACAGAAAAATCATTTCTGGAACAGAAATAATTTTTATCATGCACCCCCTAAATCCATTTTGCTACTAATTGCATTTAATGAAACCTCTCAAGAGGCTATGATAAAGCTCACTAACCTTCATGCCAACAAATCCCGTTCTTGGGTAATGTTTCTCAAAGACCGGTTGTCTACAATCCAGCGTCAATCGAGATCAGTTTCTGGATATGTTCAAGGATTAAAGGGTATTGCCAACAAACTATCTATTATTGATACACCTCTTCAAGATAATGATATTGTTATTCATGCCTTATGTGGAATTAGTCTTAAATTTAAAGAATTAGCTATTTGCACTAGAGAAAATCTTATATCATCTGAGGAATTACACAACAAACTTGTCACGTATGAAACTTACCTTAAGCATGAAGAAAAAGCTATAGAATTCATTTCTGTCATAAATTAATATATTGCCAAATCACGCTCTAGTATGTTTGCTACTCACTAGAATGGTGCCCAAAATGGACGTGGTGCTTCTCATGGTGCTTGCAACGACCCTAGCAGTCAACAGTTCTGTAGAAAACCCACCTAATGGGGCAACCCATGACATCCTGAATTTTCGGCCTCATCTTGATAAAATGAAATGGGTGTGGCACCCTTGAATGGCTCCCGATCCGCTAGGGTCGCCACAGTCCACTTGCCTTTCTCTTGACCTGATAATATATTACTCTAATACCAAAGAGTTATACTAAGTCTATAAGTCCTGGGGGTTTATATCTTTTAGATTGGTTTCTGCGCAGTTTACATAGCAGAAGCACATCCATCAACTCCCATTTCACAAATTAAAACGATGCACACCAACTAAACACATTTATAGGTAATAAGCCGAATACTTTTATTTACATAACTTGATGGACATCATTAGTCAGTACATCAAAATGCCGTAGTCTTCTATACTCGGTTATACTTCAAAAGATGACCGATATTTTTTCCAACAATCGTATACTTAAAGTCCATCGATCAGTGTCGGCGTCCAAAAGTTCCTTCCTTTGCTATCCTCCTCCTCGCAATCATATCCAACCACTCGGTCCATCTGCTGGTGGCAGTGGCAGCAGAGGTATCTTGTCTAATCTGAAATGTTAATCCCTAAAAGGGGTAAGTACAACCACTCAGCTGTAAAAGATCTACTAAACTATATCATGTATAGCCATCACAATCTAATTTCGTGCAAGATAGACAAAACATGTGTAACCAAAGGAAATGAGTGATGTGCATCCCTAAAAGCTACTCGGTAATTTGGATTGTACTAAAATCGTGTTCGGTTGATTTTAACCACAAAATTGAATTCGATTTCAAGAATCGAATGCTCGAGCATGTCACAATTTATTTTTAGGACCCCATCTCATTTTTTGAGGAAATTTCGTCGAGCCAGGAAATTTGCGGAAAAATCAAAATTGGCGAAAAGAAATGAAGAGAAATTTGGATGGGCATCTTAATTGGCATTTTTGGATGCCAATTTGGTTTATTTGGTGAAGAAATATAAAGAAATTCGTAGGGGTTGAATTATTGGGATTTTTGGCCTTCTAATTGAATTGATTTTGTGAGAAATTGAAAGAAAATAGATGAAAATTCGTATGGGCAACCTTGGAGCCATATTTGGTCACCAAATTGGATTGTTTTGTGAAAAATGGTGAAAATTTAGCAATTGGGTGGTGCCTTGACTTCCTTGGGCTGAAGACTTGTGTGGCAAAGCACTCAAGTGCTTGATATTTTGCATGCAAGGTGATTGGTTGCATACAAGACTTCTTTAACTCTTGCCCCCCTCTTGCGCATTCCCCATGGCCGACCAGCCTTGCTTTTGCCTTCTTCTTCTTCTTCCTCAAATCTTCATCTTCTTCCCTCAAGCTTTTTCCCTCCCTGGTTTTTGTTGCCGCCCACACAGAACCACCACCGACCAACACCTCTGCCCACCAGCCGTCCACTTCAGTCCAGTGCCGCCAGCTCAATGAACCACCAGCCTTGTTCACCCCACCGTCTTGCCTCCATAGTCGCCCGTCGTTGTTGCCAACCGTTCCTGCTCGTATGTGCTGTCCTAGCTACGACCACCTCAGCCGCTACCACCAGTTGCCGTTTTGACCTCACCATCCACCCGCCAGCTCTGTTCAAGCTCGGGTCTCTTTAGCTCAGCTCAGAATCGAAACCACCAGCCAAGCCGTGAGCTTGCTAGGCTGGTTTCAGCCTCTTCTAGGCCTTTGTTAGAGTCGCCGTAAACACAGGATCTCACCGCCATCGCGCCGCCGTCACCATGAACCCATCGCCTCACTAATCCGGTGAGTTAACACCCTAATCTTGGATTAGGAAGTTAATTGCACTTAGTCGGATTAGTTTAGCTTTAATTAGGATTAGTGTAATTTAGTTAGTGTAACTAGTTAGTTAGTTAGTTTAGTTAGATGAACTAGGTGGTTAGATTAGTTTAGTTGTGGCTTAGTTTGGTTAGGATTAACTACCCTAGGTTAGTTAGTTAACTAGGGTTAGTTTAGTTAATCGTGGTTAGTTTAATTAACCATGGTTAGTTTATTTAAATTAAAATAATTTATTTCTCTAGAATTATTTAATTAATTATAATTAGCGTAAATTATGCCGAGATAGCCGGTTATCAGAATTTTACACCGATCGTCGTAGATGTGTTGATTTGTGAAATTAGTTGCTAAATTATGCAATTGAATGCTTGGTGATGATTTTTGATTATTATTGCAAAAATATGATTTTATGGTATTTAATTAGAAAAATACCGGGTGTCGGGTTTTGACGCCAAAAACATTTTATGTATTATATAAAATCGTGGAATTTTGAAATGGGAGAGTATTATGTTTTATAGTTCGATTTGACCGTGTGACCACGCACAATTATTTTACCCGATGTTTTTAATACGAAGAAAATTAACTAAATCTATTATTTGAAATGGAAGTATTTGAGTGCAAAGCACGATATTCTGAGTCAAGTATGTGTTGGTGTGTGATCACCTAATACCCTGATGCGTTTACGCGGGGTAGTGAATCCGTTCTGATGTGTTTACGTGGGACGATACCTAATTAAATTCAAATGCCCTTGACAACAGATACCGGTCGCAATGGAAGTTAGGCCAATGCTTCTTCGGGAATGCCATCCTGATGCGTTTACGTGGGACGTTGTCATGCCCGACGAAGCGGGACGATGTCCGGTTATGCCGGATGACTGCCGACTATTAAGTTGGAAATGGCCGATGAGTCGTAATAACTAGGACACGTGTGAGTGATTGAGATAGTCACGCCTGATTATGGGACAAATTGTGTGGCACAAAATAGGACATGTCATAACTGTTTGGCTTTATAATCGGGACCCTTGTGATTGTTTGAGAATGAAATGAAGTGTCCTGGTTATTAAATACAATTATTGTGTGCACATGTATATGTGGTGTACTAATGTGTAGGGAGGTACTGAGACGTGGTAAGTTCTATATGGTGCATATTTAGGCTGCCTCTAGGTGAATTCTCATCCTAATCGAGGTTTAGGGTATAGACTTGCTGAGATTTTATCTCACTCCGTCGTGATTTAAATATTTTCAAGTCCTTAGATGGAGGTAAGACACGTCCGTTTTGGGTGGTCACAGGAAGTAGAGACCGAGACTACCATTCTCATCATCCACGGGCCTACCTGGACCTGTGAACTCGTGGTGACTACTCTTTGGGTTGATGAGTGCCTACCTTACTTGGTACCTCATCGCTTCAAAGCGTGGTTTCGTAACAGACCTGACGGGGTTCGGGAGGGTCCTTTGGCGGATTTTGACGAACCTGCCGTCGATACTGACTATGAAGAGGTACTCAACCCCATTGTGGATGCTAATATTTTGGAAGATATCGCGACGAACTCGGGGCCCAAGGCTGAAGGGACCAGAGTAGAAGTAGCTGATCTTTTAGAGGTCGACATCCTAGATGGTGTTGTGGTAGACCCGGATCGCGAGTAAGTAGGGTCCAGGGTAGGATTGGCTTAGTAGCTTCTTTTTGAGTTAGGCCTTATGTATATAACTCTATAGGGCTAACCTGGTTTGTTTATAAAGTATGTTTGGTGTTAATTGACTGTTCTGCTTTTACTATCCTTGTGTTTGATTGTTGTCTGGGGTTTTACTAGTTCGCTTTCGCATATGCTTAAAACGAATAAGTCGGCGATTCATCCTAGGAACGTCGCTTTTTAATTGACCGCCAAGGGATGTGCGCGTGCCCAGAGTTTGGGGTGTGACACAACCCATCTCAATCTCATGACTCTTTGCCTCTATGTCAATTTTACGACAATATGGCCACACGGCCAAGACTTGCTACCGTATCCAAGGCCATCCAAATGCTGAACTTGTTGTACACCACATAATCGCTACAAGCTCAACCACACAATGGCTTGTTGATTCAGGAACGTCCTATCATGTTACCAACGACTTAGTAAACTAATCTCTTCACTTGGAATATGAAGGACCGGATGAGATTGTTATCATTGACGGGAAAGGTTTGAGTATTTCGCATGTTAGGACGACAAAACTTGAGTCTTTGATGACAACTTTGTTTCACCCAACACACTTTGTGCACCATCCCTTACTCAAAATTTAATTTCCATTTCTAACTTTTGTGCCCAAAATAATACCTCCATTGAATTTTTTGCCAAGTTACTTTTGGTGAAAGATTCTCAAATGGGAGTGACGTTATTGCACAGCAAGCATAAGCACGAGCATAAGCACAGAGTCCATTGGATGACACTCTCTCTACGGCCACACAAAGACTAACCCGTGGCGTTCGTAGGAGGTAAAACGACTTACTGCAATTGGCATCGACGTTTGGCACATTCTTCTCTCTCCATTCAAAATTACATAGTTAGAACATTTTCATTACCCATAAGTCCTAAGTCCTAATCCATTTCAAAATCATTTTGTGATTCGTGCCAATGCAAAAAAGATAACCATTTGTTATTCAATGTTTCTTCTCTCTTAAGTCAAAATCCACTATACCTCCTATACACTGATGTTTGGGGGTCCTGCTCCAGACACCGTGGTTGATGGTTTCAAATATTGCATTTCATTTGTCAACCATTTTGCAAAATACATATGGTTTTATCCTATACAAAAAAAAAATCTACATTTATGCCATATTTATTGTTTTTAAACCAATTGTCAAAAAAAAATTTAAATGTCCTATTATGGGTACGTTTGGAAACTACTTTTGGGAAAAGCCTTTAAGAAAATGCAAAGGCCTTTGGTCTAAAGGCCTTTGGTGAAATGCAAAAACTGTTTAGTAAATTATAATTGAAAAGCGCCTTGAGAAGCAACTTTAGGAAAATGCTATTTGGTAAACACATATTTGTTGGAAGTCCTTTAGCACGATTAATTTAAGCTTTTATTTTTTATTTTTTAAAATTGAAAACAAAAATAGTGATTTTTTTTTTTGCACTAAGATGTATAAATAAAAGAGATATATTAACAAATTCAATGACTATTTTTTTTTTATATTTTTGCACTGAGATGTATATATAAAAGAGATATATTAACAAATTCAATGACTTTTTTTATATATATTTTGCACTGAGATGTATATATATAAAAAAATATTAACAAATTCAATGACTTTTTTTATTTTTTTATTTTTGCACTAAGATGTATATATAAAAGAGATATATTAACAAAAAGAAATAGTAATTTTATTATAATGAACATGATTACATATGCATCAAAGAAAGAAATAGGTCTTCATTAAAAATTACAAACATCCTCCTTAAGTATTTACTAAACCCATTGTTATTTGATCACGTAAATGCGTCATGTCAGAAAATAAATTGTCATTTGAAGTACCAGCCCCCTCATTTGTATTATGAAGGTCAATTGAATATCCATAATCGGGATCCAAATCTGCTTTTACAAAATGTCTATCATTGGCGGCGTTTCGTCGTATGTAATTATGTAAAGTCATTGCTACTATAACAATTTTTACTTATTTTTCAAAAGGGAAATTTGGCATATACTTTAGGATCTTCCACTTCTTATTCAACACACCAAAAGCTCGCTCAATTTCCGATCGCAGCGAGGAATGAGCACAATTGAATACCTCTTGATAGCCTGTAGGGATGGAACCTTGTTGAAATCTGGCAAATGATATCTAACTTCTTTGTATGGTCCCAAATAACCCGTCAAATTTGGATATCCAGTATCTACTAAATAATATTTACCTGCATAAATATAATATAAATTTGATCAACATATACCATATTTAATCAAAAACCATTAATTAACAAACCTAGAGGAGGATAGGGAAATTGCATATCATGTCTCCCTAAAGTTTCATAGAAAATACGAGTATAATGGGCTTGACCCTCCCAACTAGCTCAAACATAAGTGAATTCCATATTAAAATTACACATCGCTAAGACATTTTGAGTCGTTGTACCTTTTCGACCAATAAAATGAATCTGATCTTTTACAGGTATCACCACTGGGATATGAGTGCCATCAATAGCTCCAATACAATCTTAAAACAAAAACGCAAATATTATTATATAATCAAAATTTGCATTTAGTTCTTTCTTTCTATTGAATAATCAAAACATACCTTAAAATATGGATAAAATCTTCGATTATTTTTTATCTTCTCCGGAATATCCCTAAATTGCCGATCAGCTGGTTGGATCAAATTTTTTCCCATTTCACATACTTTGTCTAATATTAAGCTAAAATACCTACTTATAGTTTTCTCTTATGTTAACCTGTTACCTATACTATGTCCTAAAATATGAAGAAATATTCCAAGCATTTCTCTAAAATCAATATTCCTAGTTCCTTCAAGACCATAGCGTGTTACTAAATCATGTATTAAATTATTAAATACAATATTATCCATCCTAAACATTTGATAACATATTATCGGATTAGCATCTTCGTCCATCAACTCTTCTAACCATGCATATCCTGTATATAATGATATCCTACAAGGTTTTTTTCTGACTGTATATTACTTGATAAGCGACAAGTTGATTGAATTCCTCATCCTCTTTCTCATGGATTTCTCTTTCAGGAAAATTGTCCATATCTGTTTAAAATAACAAAACAGTAAAATAAGTGATGAATAATCATCCATCAATGGAACGATTATTTTCCATAATATATATGCAAATTCCACCAAATCAAAATAACATAAACTGAAAACACATGTCTTGCATTAAAACATAATTAGAAGAAGAGTTCATAAGTAGTGCAAATTAGCAACCAAAAATAAATCTCTCATTACAAGTAGATTAATATGAAAGAGCTCAAAGAAATAACTAGTATCCTAATGACGACTATCACGCTCTTCCAACTTATACTTCAACCACTCAACTTTTTCTTCATCTTCATCTAAGTTCATAAAAATCTGCATATTATCTTTCTTTTCAGCAAAATGAGAGAGTGCAAAAAAGAACAACTTTCTGTCTTGCTTAATTTCAGGTATGACTTTCAATGTTTGCACAATTTCTTTGTAAGGATCAAACTCCCTTGCAACCGATGTTGCATTGCTCCTACTCTCAACAGCTAAACAAAGTCTGTCAATTTGTGATGTTAACTTATTAGGTCCAGTCAATTTTTTTCCTTTCTTTTCTCGAGCTTTCTACCGTCTTTTTATTACTCTTACTTTGACTTGGTTGAGCATTTGTTTCACCTACATCACCCTCTAAAGTATCATCAGTAGATCCTGCACAATCACCAATATCAGCTTGTGTGGTCTCAACATTCTCATTATTGCATAAATCTTGTGTAGGATTCCAAGTAACACTTTCAATAACAACTATACCCTAGAACATTTGATCCAACAAAGCTTCAATATCCGGATGTACACCTTTCGTTCGAAAGGCTCTAAGCTTAGGATTTGCCTGTTATAATAAAATATTTTTAGAAGTTATATTATAAAAGTTGAACTTACAAAACAAAAAGTAACAAAAGATTAGATAAACACCTGAATTTTTTTCTCCCACCATTTGTCACTCGCGTCAATGGTTTTCTTCATTGGATCCCATCCTAGTCATGTTTCCTTTTGAACCAATTGTTTCCATTTTTTCCATTCTTCCTTTAAATTATCCCACTTACTTTTCATTTTATTTTTATCATACATTTTTCCCCTCAGCTCATCAAACTTGTTAATTATATCCGTCCATCCATCCATTTTGTTACTCGTAGGACGATTGCCTTTTTCAATTTGTTCAATGCATAATCGGCAAAAAGTTTTTATATCTTCAGGGCTCCAATATGCTTTTTCCTTTGATGAACTTGCCATCTTTCAATAAAATGAATACAAACATATTTGAAAAATGAAAAGAGATGATGTTAACTATGAACACAAAGCAAGTGACACTACAAATAAATTAAAATACAATTTATATAAACCCATGAAAGAGCACACCAAGCTAGATATGTAAGTGGGGAAAAAGAACAAAAACATAAGAAATAGAAGTGAAAGAACCTGGATTTAAAGTGGGACAATCGACACCTTTTGAGCAAAGAGAGAGGGGAGCACTTCAGTGAAAGAATATGAACAAGGAGTATATATCCTGCTGAAATTAAAACACACAAAAACAATCAGAATAAAACGTGTTCCTAACTCAGTAGCTGAAACAATTAAGCATGTCAACGTCAATCATGTTCACCCATTTCACTAAAATAAACCCGGCCCATATAAAAACCTCTTTTATTTCAAAACTATTCATAACCCAACTTAGAAAATACCTAAAATAAATCAAACTTAGCTCAACTTCAACACTCAAGCCTACTCGCATTAAACCTACGGTTTATTAAGCCCATAACCCACCACTCTAGCTATCTCAACATGGTCTTTCACACCCCAACGCACGCCCACAACCTCCTTCCCCGATAAACTGAGGACCTCCAGAAACTTGCACACTTAACACATTCAAGCTTCAAATTAAAAGTAATCCGTGCACAACCACAAGCTATATGCGGCCACCATGCACCACCATCCACAGACAATGCCATTAACCAGCTCTTCCGAGCACCGCTATGAGCCATCAAATATTTTTTTTTAAAACAAAAATCAAGCAGAACAAATACGCACAAGAGCTATAAAGTGTCCATGACTAGCAACTATTTTAACTTCATCACAGCATAAGCTTTACCTAGTTGTAAAACCCTAAACTTTGAAGGGTCAAAAAAGAAAAGAAAAGTTTTTGTTTCATTAGGATTTGTCATCACCAACTAGGGTTGCTGCAACTACACCCTAGAGAAAAAGAGCTCTGAAACAGAGTTTCGAAACAGAGTTTATTATTGCTATTGGTTATAAGGAGCATAGTCAGAATGATTAAACCTTTTTTTGATTCTGTAAAAACTGGCAGGAGTATAGATAAAACTACCTTTCATTTCTGTGCTATTGTTCTAGGACATTATGTAACGTTTTAGTGAAATTAGAACATGACAGTTGTGATTACTTTGTCGAAGCAATTTAATCATTGAGATATAAGCAAGAGCAAAATACCAAGACTTAATCACCAACTTAAGAATGTCCACAATTCGAAGAAATATTCCCTCCTATTGATCAATTGCCCAACGCATGATTTGAAAGAAATAATGCTAAATACAAGAGCAGCTGCGTGAGTAAGAAAACTGAGCACACTTCTGTCAGTTAATGCTCCAGAAAAGTAGCTTGAGCTTGACAACAAGCAATCTAAGGTGCAAAAGAAGAATCCATTAGCCAATCAACTTATTTGCACGAAAACTCCTCCGCAAAACAAGCGAAACGAAACCCTCAAGGAAAGATCCGGTCAAAACTCAAACTAGCGCAGCTCATTAGCTCCCGTCCCACCAAAAACAGCTCGTTCGCACGTCAAATCGCGCACAGATCTAATCACGAGCACCGAACATGCACACAACACTTCGAAGAAAGAAGAAAGAAAATGGATAATCCTTCAACTGCGACTAACGACTAATAAGTAGAGAACACGCTAGAAACCCAAAACCCAACTTCAAAATGTCAACGCCAGAAACCCAAAATTGGAATTCAACTAGGCACGAAAGAAAATGGAATCGAGAACTCACCGAAGCAAAAAGAGAGTTCGGCGTTGGGTGGCTGGCGACGGTGGTGGCCGAGGCTCCGATGACGACGATGGTGGCTGGGCTTCGACGGAGACGATGGTGGTTGGTTCCGATGGCGACAATCAGGGTTGGCGGTTGTGGAGTTGAAAAGGAGCGGTGGAGAAGATCGGGGAGAGAGAAGGCCTTTGGACGAGAGAACGTCGCTCCGACAGCGACGATGGTGGCTGGGCTTCAACGGAGACAATGGTGGCTAGTTCTGACGGCGACGGTCGGGGTTGGTGGTCGTGGAGTTGAAAATGAGCGGTGGAGAAGATCAGAGAGAGAGAAGGCCTTTGGACAAGAGAAGCGAGACGGCAAGCAGCGACGAAAATTAGGTTTTCAAAAGGATCAGAGTTGGAATTTAATAAATTTGTGAGGGCAACAAAGGCAAAACAAAACTTTCCTTTAATGAACCTCCCGCATGCCGAAAATGCTGAAAAGCCCGAGGCAACCCCCAACCTGCCTTGGGCTTTCAGCCTTAAAAATGCTAGCTTTCAGCCTAAGTTCCTTCCAAAGTTTTTTCCCAAACACCTTTTTTTTACCCAAAGGGCTTTGGACCCCCAAAGAGCTTTGGGAAGTGGTTCCCAAACGCAACCTATCTCTATCTACTCCAACGGCGGAGGTGAGTGTCTAAAATTCAAAACATTTTTCAACATACATAGTATTTTTTACTTCACCACTCCTCACACTTCGCAACACAACGGCACTGCCAAATGGTGACATCGTCATGTTGTAGAAACAAGCTTAACTTTACTCCACAATGCATCTCTTCCAACCACTTTTTGGTCCTATGTCTTTTAAATCGATGCATATCTCATTCATCGACTATCTACCCCAATCCTTCAGTATGAATCTCCATATAAAAATTTTTCAATCAAAAGTCGAATTGTCGTAATCTTTGAATTTTCAAATACTTATGCTATTCGTGGCTCTGCCTATATGCCCAAAAACGAGCTTGATAAACGATTTGATCCATATTCCTTGAGTACTTGTTCTCCCGAAGTGCATACAAATATTTTGAACTCCAAGCCAAATTTGTTTATATTTCTTGTCATGTTGTGTTCCACGAATATATTTTTCCATATGTTACAACAAACTCCTCACCTCCAAACCCATTATCACCTACAAATCCGACATGGATTCAACTCCTAATCACTGATCAACAAATGAGTCCAGCCTCGTCTCTTGGCCTAACATTGATCCAACCGCAAGCTCCTATAGCTATTGCTAACTTGCTATCTACTCTCTACACAATAGCTATCTCTCTAATTCGCAACACCGACACCACCAATGACCATCCTTAGCTCAAATCACAACCTCAACCACCACTCAACCTACCCACAGTTGACCCCTTACCTAAAACTTAGACTAATTCAAACAAAAATGACACACCACTATCTACCATAAACCCCACCCCATCGGATCCATCTCCTTCAATCCTCTAATACATCACTACAATAGACCTTACCACTACCTCCATCAACCATAACTCGCTACCATCCAATAATTATATGATCAAATAATAATATATTCAAACCTAAACAAATTCATCACACCACTAAACTCTCTATACTTAATACCATTGAATCAACATGCGTTACTCAAGCCTTGCAGGACATGCCATGTATGAGGAGTCTAATGCATTGCTACACAATGGAGCATGGGAACTCACTCCCAACACAAATTCTAGTAATGTTGTTGGTTGCAAGTGGATCTTCTAGATTAAACGTCAACCTAATGACAATAATGAGCACTATAAAACACGTCTAGTTGCCAAAGGCTTCCACCAACGTCCCGAGATTGATTACAAGGATACCTTTAGTCTTGTTGTCAAATCGACCACCATTTGTGTTGAGATTTCATTGCATTGAACCGAGGATGGCCACTTTGGCAACTTGGCATCAACAATATGTTCCTACAAGGGGATCTCATGGATGAAATATACATGACTCAACCTCCAAGATTTATTTATCCAACTTGATTGAACCATGTGTGTAAATTGAAAAAAGTTATTTATGGATTATAATAAGCATCAAGGGCATGGTGTAGTGCATTAAGTAAATTCCTACACACTCACGGATTTTGTAACTCCCACTCTAATCCATTCTTGTTTATTTACATGACAAGTCCAATTACAATATTTTTTCTTGTCTATGTTGACGATCTCATCATCACAAGTAATAATATCTCTTTCATTGCCAAATTCATTGAAACACTATCCACAAATTTTTCTGTAAAAGATTTGGGAACACTTCTTTACTTCCTTAGTGATCCCAACCAAAATGAGCATACTTCTTTCTCAACATAAGTATATCCGTGAGCTTTTACAAAAACACAAAATAAAAGAAGTCAAGGAGGTAGGCACTCCATTAGCCATGAGAATCAACTTATCTGCAAATTATCTAGTCGAGACAACCAATGCAAGTAAGTAATGAAGTTTTATTGAGGCATTTCAATATCTCACTATCATAAAATCCAACATTGCATTCTCAGCCAATAAATTATCCCAATTCATGCAACATCTCACTAATACACATTGGGTTGCTGCTAAGCGACTTCTCCAGTACTTAAAATGAAGCATATTTCATGAGTTACATTTAACACGCTCCATGACATATATTATTCATGGGTTCTCAAATGTTGATTGGCAGGCAATTTAGATGACTGATCATACACCTTTGCATTTGTCATCTATCTTTGGACCTAATTCGGTGTATTGGAGTGCGCAAAAACAACGCATAATTGCCCGGTCTTCGCCCAAAACTGAGTATCGCGTCATTGCCACAGTTGCAGCACAATTACAATTGATCTAAAACCTACTATTTGAATTTAGCATCAAACTAGTTACCACTCCAACTCTATTTTGTAACAACATTGGCACAACATATGTATGTATAAATCCAGTATTTCACTCTTGAATGAGACACATTGCCAAAGATTACCATTTTGTTTGTGATCTAGTTGCAAACAGAACTTTTCCGCATCTCCCACATCTCAACCACGGATCAACTCACAAATGCCCTCACAAAACCATTATCCAAACCTCAGTGAAGTTGTTTATGACCCAAGATTGGCATCTTCGATGGAAGCGCCGTTTTGTGGGGGGTGTGTTAAGGATAATGGCACAAATCAAGGAATCAAGATCAAATCAAATCACATAAGTGCTAAAAAGTCAAGGAAGAATCTCACATAAAAAGCAAGTGCTAAGATCAAGGGATTGTAAATTTAATTTGATGGATTCTAATGGCCTGTAATCTATTGTATAAGTACATGTACTCAGCTCATTAATAATGGATTAGTTGCAGAGAATCTTTATCTTTTTCCTCATAATTCTCTCGATTCTCTTAAATTTTATAAGTGGACGGTTCTCAATTTTAAGGTGAGAACTGTCCATCCTAAAATGGATCGCCCTAATTCCAACTGGCGCCCTTAATCCCAAACGTTTGCCGAGGTAATCGACAACTGACAACTTGGCATTGGGGGCTTTTTGGACGGAGAAGCTAATGGTCGTTGTTTTTGCCCCAGGAGTAAGAGTACGTTTTTTTGTTGTTGTTGGGTTTCTTTTATTTTCGTATTGGGCCTACCATTCACCTCATTTCCCTTTCTCCTACCTTTTCCCCTGCAAGCTCCAATGGGCTCAAAGCCTGCACCAAGTGATCGTGATGCAATGAACACCGGATCGATCCGCCCAGAAATCTCATCGTGCTTGCAAGCTTGATCGAGCCCTTTTCCGCTTGGTCACATGACGTACACGATGCTTAGATAGCTAAGCGGTTTTCGCTTGCTTTAATTCTAAAAGACGGCGACACCGGCGGTCCATGAACTTTTACTCGCCGTCCAGTCCGGGCACTGTCTTCTCGAACCTCGCTTCTTGTTTGACTAGGCCCACTGCACAATTATGTATCATCTTGTGCCCAAGTTGATGATCCTCCCGTTGCAATCATAGAAGGAAATGGAAGACGTTGGACTGAAAACTCCAGTAAAGGTGATGGCGGAATCATTCCTCAAGCCCCCACAGCCGAGGTTGATCCACGTAATGCTTTTGCGTCCACACCGATCGAAAGTGTAATCACGCACTCGAACTAATGCTCGTAGGTTCGTATGGGTTATTATTACATTATTATAATCAGGGTATGTTACTTCTGTAAACGCTTCATCCAGGTTTTATGCAATCCTACGCTAAAAACTAAGGGATGGTATCTATTCCGATAAAATGTCTTCGACAATCAAGGTAGAAGTTCTAGAATTTCTGGCATGGATACACTGGAGCACTAACATTTTCATCGTTCATTTAAGTTATTAATTTATGTTAGAAATAATTAGGAATTTCTCTATGAACATTCTCTATGTTAGAGATAATTACAATATTTTTGTTGATTATACATATCTCTCAAGATTGCATGTATGACTCCCTTTCATCATGTATATCTTGATTAAGATATCATCTTGGAATAGTTTTCTGACAGCGCCTACAAATAAGTTGATGTGTTATTCATTAACATAGATATCGAAAATATATCTCAAATTCATTTTCCACATGATTATTAATTATTTGCAACTTCGATGTATTTGAGTACTTCCGTTAATTTTGTCTATTTTAAGTTGATCCAAGATTCCACCTTAATTTTCCTTACCATTTTTCCAATATCTTATGACCCCTTTAATTATTATTTCAATCTTCTGATACAATGCGAAATTGTTTGGTAGTGTCACATCACAAAATTGAAGAAAGCTGTAGATAAGTAAAAAAAAAAAAAAAAATTGAAAAATAAACATCAAATTTGAAGGGAAAAAAAGAAAAAGAAAAGAAAAGATGAAGACAAGAAAGATACTAAAGATTGGGGATGGAGGAATGCCGGCGGTTGGGGGTGTATAACAAGGGACGCCACCGCCCCCTTCGTCGCCGGTAGAGGCTGATGATCCTCATCGAGATCCTTAGCGAGGGCAGTGGGCCCCTCACATGGTAATAGTTGCAGCAACCATCACCACCATCGAGCCTCGGCGGGGTCTCTACAACATATATCGTACCTTATCGCCCCTAACCTTTTTGACCTTTCTAAAATCAATTTTAGTCTTTATTCTAATTAGTGCGTCTTCTTTTTAGCTCTTAGTCTTTTTGACGCGGCGCCAATTTGAAACCACGACAACGCTATTGTGGGGACGATGCGGGCAAAAATTAATAATAATAAAAAGAAGATGGCATGAAGCATTTTCTGTCCCAGAAAAGCTCGCGGAGTTATGGAAAGACCAAAGTGAAGGACAATGACAAGCGTTAATAAATTAATGCCTGAAATGAGAATTCCAAAACATATAATGTGGCATGTCTTAGAAATTGTGGTATAATTATCCTAAATAATTTCAATGCAAGTCACTTTCGCAATAGGGACGCTAACCTTTTGAAAGTACTAACTTTTCAAGACGATGCAATAACAATCACATGATTACGATTGATATAAATTAAGATGGAACTCAAGTAACATGCACCGTATTTATATTTTAGAATTCCATATTCAACTCAACATAAATGTAAATTTCCACATGTGTGGCGTCCCCCAAGGTGTCCTCTAATGTAGCAAATCAAGAAGAGGTACTTACATATAGAGTATAGTGCTTATCCGACCGAAAAGAAAAGGTGCCACGTCGATTTCACGCCGTCTAAGTTTCGGGACGAGGAGGAGTTGCGGTCGACATCGGACAAGGAAGTCCCCCATTTTGAACGTTGGTTCTGGTTCTATAGGGCTCCCAACTGACTTTCAACGGGTTCGATCTCATCAATTCATTGCAATCAATTCCAACTAATTTCGAAGGGGACTCTCGGCCAAAGAAATTTGAAGATCACAACGAGATCCTAAGGCCGGAATTCGTTGAAAAACACCAAAAATATTGGAGCCCTCGAAGTCGCCTTCGTGGGGTCTAGAATGAATTGTTTGATTGCTTGCTTCTAAACACGTTGATATATACGGTCACCTAATCTATTTATTATCCCGTGCCACCGTTGGTCCAACCTTATTGAAAACGATGGAAAGTCACTTATGGGGGTGGACACACATACGCCAATGCGAAGGAACCAACTCTTCCACGATAGAAAGTCCTAGTAAATGCATAAATTGATAGATAGAGTGAGATTGCATGAATGTAAGAAGTATATATGGCCAATTGTTGAGTAACGGGAGGCACGAGTTCAATGCTCTTCTCATGTCCAAGGCGGATTAGTTGATCACGGCACGCGAAATCTGATTGATGGGATAGGCATCAATATGTAGAGGTGAGTTTGAAAAACCATTTGGACCAAAGCAAACTAGTTGGTTTCGGGTAGTTCTTAGAAGTATTGATCTGATTCCTAATTCCATGTGATTGGAATTGATGAATTTTAGTTCGATTCCTAGTTCTAAATGTGAAACAACCCATCCATTTCACTAAGACTGGACCGATCTTTTACTTAATTACATTTTTTATTTCTCACAAATATGAAAAATTCCTAATATCTTCACAACTCTTTTATGCCTCTCTATAAAACCCTAATTTCTCTTACTCATGTTGCCTCCTTCTCCATTGATCTCCTCACCCTTGCTTGATGAATCCTTCACATTGCCCTACCTTGACGCGGAGGACTCGTTAGCTTTGATCGCTAACTCGTATGCATCAAGGCTACCTTTGTGTGTGTGTGTGTGTGAGAGAGAGAGAGAGAGAGCTGATTCCATTTATCATTATCATTGGTTTGATTCCAAAATTGAATGGTCTAGTTCCCCATTCAAAAAAAAAAAAAAATTGGGGAGCAATCCCTCTGATTCAGTTCCTATATTTTTCGAGGAGAAACCAATAACTTTTACAGATACACGGATACTCTAAAGGCATAAGCTGATAGATAAAAGGAAATCACATGAATATAAAGAGTATATGAAACCCATGATTAATCTATGTCAAACAATAACTTTTTTTTGTCAGTACTGCTTTAATTTCAATTCACTTACAGACTTTTATCATACATCTTCATACAATGTGGAATCAAACTCTACACCTAACTAAATGTCCTCGCCTCTAGCCTTTTCTTAGAAGCCTGGTAATCAAACTCTCCACTTCCCTCTTCTCATATGAGAAGGCTGGTTATTGAGACAATTCCCAATTCAATATAAATATATTAAAAAAAAACCATGTAAGATATTGAGCCTGTTTGGTTCAGCTTTGGAAAAATGCTATTGGGAGATTGTAAATACCTTTAAGGTAAATGAGTTTGCGAAAATGTTACACTGTTTGGTAAATTGTAACATTGAAAGGCAACTTAGCATAAAACACCGTCTGGTAAAATTCACATTTGTATTGACTTTTGCTATTTTTTATTTTTTATTTAAGTCAGAAAATCAAATTCCAGGGGCCGACCAACTATCGGCCAATTGTCAGCCAACTAGATCTGGTCACCGGACCACCGAATCTGGTGGCCTGAGGTCGCGAAGGCCAGATTTGGCCTCAAGACCACCAAATCTTGCCGTTCGGTGGCTAGATCTGGCGACACCTGGCTCGCGCTCGCCAAGCGACATCACTTGGGTCGCGGGTCCCGCCACCTCGGGCAGTGGTCACTGGGGACGCGGGACCACCACGAGGCGGTGGCGGCTGTCGGAGAAGCCGAACTCTCAGGCGGTGGGGAAGATGAAGAAGACGAACGGAGAAAAATAGGGAAGAAGATGAACAGTAAATTGGCACTTTCGAAATGCTAAATGCTCAAAGCTGATCATTCTCAGCATGGGCTTTTAGCATTAGAAATGCTGACATTTAGTTAAGTAACTTTTAAAAATGATTGCCAAACATTAAATATTTTCCCCAACGAGCTTTGGGAACCAAATGGGGCCATTATCATCCTCGTGGCCACGAGAGTCACGTGCAACCCCGTGCGATTCCGAAGGCCATCGATAGGCGATCACGCATCGAACGGTGCCGATACGAGGAAAGGTTGTTGGGGAAAGGGGGAGGGAGGGGGAGGGGGAAATGGGGGTGGGGCCCGCGGGAATTATTTGAAATCAGTCCCCAAATTATTGGAGGGCGAAAAGGGAAGAGGGTGGTTGAGATATGTCATTTTGATGTGCCCCCCATCACGTGCGACCTGGTCCCGCGGCTTCCCCCTCCCTCATGCGTGGCAATCATTCATGTCGAGCCCTTAGCGCATGCACTAAACCGTGGGCCCCAGGGGGGGTGTTTTCCCCATCCCCTGGTGACACGTGTGGGTCCTTTTTCTTTGTTCTTTATGATTTATTGCTATTTCACTTTGTGGCTTAGATCGTACATAACTAGTTGGTGAAACATCGGTCCCCCGTAAAAAATTCCAAGTCCGACAAACTCGTGATACGTATGCTCCCAGCTACTCTGCGCGCGCACCCCCAACCGAGTTTCCCCGGACTGGGCCTTTTCATCGACTGTACCTTGCCGGGAATGGTTGCCCGGGATCGGCATCGCGGCTCGAGTGGCGCCAGCGCCCCTCAACCCCGTAAAGGGGTTGTGTGCGAGGAGAGACTGCGGGGGATATTTTTCGAGACCGGATCCCGACCTCTACCCAAATTTTTCCCTTGCCATATACTTTTGGGCGGTGCTTTGCTAGGGGCCAATTTTTTTTTTTTTCTTTTTTTTTTTTTTCCTTTTAAAGTCTTGCTAAGGACCTACTTGGTTCTAATGTGTTTTACGGGGACCAGGATTTTGTCCCCAACTATTATTTTTTCCTCCCAGTAACTAGGAGTATACCTGGTTCTAATGTGTTTTACGGGGACCAGGATTTTGTCCCCAACTGTTATTTTTCCTCCCGGTAACTAGGAGTACCCCCATGTGCACCGGGGGCCCACCACATGGCGGGGGTGGGGCACCTACCCGTGCCCAGGGGCCTTGTTATCGGGGTTGTCCCCCCCGGAGCGCTGCAGTTTAAGGTCTTGCCGAGGACCAATTCTTTATGATTTATTGCTATTTCACTTTGTGGCTTAGATCGTACATAACTAGTTGGTGAAACATCGGTCCCCCGTAAAAAATTCCAAGTCCGACAAACTCGTGATACGTATGCTCCCAGCTACTCTTCATCCTATAAAAAAATTTCGAATTCCCCCTGTATATTTACTTTAAATGAATTTTTATTTGCAAAAAAATTCTCGAACCAATACTCCCGATCTGAATCTATATGAACGTGTTAACGTGTGTGGATTTTCCATGTTGAGTTGGTTTTGCAATCGTTTTGACATGTGGACAGTGAGATGAAATGGGTCGAGAGTGTTTTTTTTTAAATTAAAGTTAGTTTGCAGTGAACATTTCGTGGGCAGGGGGGGGGCATGAGTTAAGGATTTTCTTGTAAGATGAAGATGAATTCGACATAA
Source organism: Eucalyptus brandiana (assembly GCA_014182725.1). Lineage (NCBI taxonomy): Eukaryota > Viridiplantae > Streptophyta > Magnoliopsida > Myrtales > Myrtaceae > Eucalyptus > Eucalyptus brandiana. The sequence goes on from CM024675.1 coordinate 14,094,272, forward strand.
ATGTCTCATGGAATATTGGTTTTGATGTCTTTAATGGTACTAACACGAGAGTTATAAATCCAAAGTATCAAGAACGAAGGTACAAAACTATTCAATCGACATTTTCTTCTCCTAGAATCTGAATCCAAACCCTCCGACTCGGTTAATTTTTCTGCACATTAAAAAATCTCTAATAATCAGCATAGGTACATCGCATGTCCTCTTCTAGACCAAACCTCGATTCGATCGAAAACTCGTTCGACCATGCGATATGTTGAGCTCATTATGCAAACGCAATTTCTCTATCTTATCAAGTGCGGATTCCAAAACGAAGTTTGAACCCATCTCTCCCCTTCCATAGTTGCTTCCTTGCATGGCTACGGTGCCGACATGGGGATCGAGAAATACGGCAGCGTGGTGGCCATGGAAAAGTTCAGCCACATGGAGAATCTCATGATAAGCAAACTCTTCCTTGGGGTATCCTAGTTTCGAGAGTCAAGATAAGCGGGCAGCAAAATGCTTCCGAACGTGGCTGCAGTAACTTCTCAGAGCAAAAAAACAAAATGGCAATTGGCAAACTCCACGCAACTCCCCAGGCTTCCTGTGCAGGGAATCCCAGAGGGAATATCCGATCCACGGCGAGCGATCATGGATTGTATCGCCGCCGGATCATTAGCGGAAACAGGTGGCCGAGGGCGTCGCCTCCCAGGTGGCGGACGGGCGGCGAAACCTGGCCTCCGCCCTCCCATGCAACCGCACACCCGGCGCCCCTCCCGCTGCCGCCACCAACTTCCTCCCTCTGTGGGCGTGTCAAACTGTCTACAAACCGCCTCCCGGACCCAGAAAAGCAGCAGCACTGATCTTCCCTCGAACTGCCCGTGTTGCCCCTCGCGTCGATTGAGGTCGATCCGTGACCACCAACCCCGCATTATGTCGACCGTCTCATGCAGTGCCGCCAATCTCGTCCGCCAACGTGGCTCACGAGGATCAGACGTACGCCACACGTTAGCGATCGACGGCAAAAGGCGCTTAGGATTTTCACTAACGCGCCCCCACATGCCCACGTTCCTTTCAACCCGCCCGCTATGATTGATTCCCAATCCCCCCCCCCCCCCCAATAATAAAGAGCTCCACAGTGACGGGCCAGCCGCTTGCGGCGCCGCTATAAATAAGGACGAGCGAGCTTCATGCCTCTCGCGTCTGGCGAAAGACTCTACACTCCTCCTCCTCCCGCATCTTCTTTCTTCACTGCCCGTCGTCCCGAAGAGAGAGGCCGAGAGAAATGGACAGGAATGGCGTGCTGGTGTGCGCTCCCCTGGAGTGCGAGACCCTGGAAGGGATGCTGTCCTCCATGGACAAGGCCAAGGCGCACGGCGCGGACCTCGTCGAGCTCCGCGTCGACGCCATGTCCTTCGGCCGGGTCTCCGAGGTCGAGGAGCTCATCCGGCGCCGCACCCTTCCCGCCATTGTCTCCTTCAGGTGATTCCCCACGTCCTAGCCCTCCCGCATTGTCACTCCAACAGCAGCACAGTCATTGGAAAGCTCAAGTTTGCTTTCTTGTGGTCTCGTTTCGTTCGTTCGTTCTCTCTTTTCTGTCATCTGTCTAGAGAAGTGATAATGCGCATGCGGGTTGATTTCGAAAATCATCCCATAACACTAAGATCTTTCTTCTTTTTTCTTCTTCTTTCTTTTTTGGTTATTAATGCGTTTAGATAGCATTCTGACTAACTTTCCAAGGAAATTGCTGACATGGTAGCCGCGCGACGATGCCATAACGTCCAAAGTTTTGGTCGCATGTATGCCATCTTGGCATTTCACCAGTGAAATTAAACGAACTTTGCTAAAACATGCAATCTATTCGTAAGAAACCTAAAGTTCAGTGCATCGGAGGACCGAAAATAGAAGTTTAGTGACATGATGGAAAATACATGGTGACCGCACATGTCATTAGCTCGTATTTTCCCTCTGGTCCCAATTGAATAATTTTACGATCAGTCGTTCTCCAAGTACGGATGTCTATACCCATCGATATCCTTTTCGTTCGAATTTTCCACGAGAACGGGATTCGTGTTTGTAATCCACCAATCGGAGACATAATAGGAGGGAATTTCCTTCTATTGGAGGAAAATATAGCACGACAAAACCGACCCGACATGTTAAAAACCTTTCACTAACATAGATCGGCAAAATAATTAGGTAAGATTACATGGGCCACCCCGATTTCGGACCACCCAATTCGCTTTTGCCAAATCGCTTAGCACATCAAGTTTATAGTACAAATCTCCAATTTTTTTTATCATTGGCATGCTGTTTCCATTGGATACTTCACCTTGTCCGCAAGAGTGTGCTCAAATTAAAATAATACTTTAAAATCGGAGGAGGAAAAAAATAGCATGAAAAATGAGGCACTTGTCCTTGTCTTGTCTTAGGTTTCTTTTTCTCTATATTATTATTGATGTCCTTTCCCTAATCTCCCTAATCTCCGGACCTTCGAGAGCTTGACACTGCTGGTCCGTGTCGCCTGCATGATTGTTGCAGATCCATTAAAATATTCTCTGTATAGAACGGATTCGTGTGTATTTTTTCCATTATTTTAAAGTATAGATCCTGCACATACATTAAATATGAAAAATATGTCTATCAATTCATAAATGTTCATATACGCAAAGTAGGAAAAGCTCAACCGTGAAAATCACTCGACATTTAAAGCAAAAATATCGTGGTGATTCAAACGTGCACGCTATAATGGTATGATTTCAAAACGATAGTCGGGCCGTTTTTAATGGTAGTAAAACTAAATTGAATTAGCCCGGAAGGTGACGCCAGACGATATAAGTTATCTAGCTTAAAGCGACGGGCATGACAGGAGTTGCGCCTGGACTTATCACGGTGGGGACCATCGAAAGTGGTCCTCCCGCCTCTCGGCTCCAACCGTCGAAACCGATGCTCTTTTGGACGAATCCAGGAACCAAGCTTTTGCACACATCGTACAATGTTCATGTGGCCTGTTGTGACCCGTGACCATGATGCCAAAGACCGACCGAGGACACGAGACGTTGTCGTCCTGCCCGTCTTGAAAAAGCTGCAGTGGCTTGCCTGCCCAGAAATGTGCACTGACTCTTGTCCTTTTTCGGCAGGTTGAATTCCGCAAGAGCTTCTCGCAGACAAGACGATAAGACCACTTGCTTGCAAGTGCTGCGGCTAGCGCTCGAGCTGGACGTCGAGTTCGTCGAGATGGAACACGAGGTAATCTTGTTCCCCAGGGAGAGGACCGAGACTAATGTACGCGCTTTTGAATGCATGTGTGCATATGGATTATTCGACATGGATCGCAAAGATGTCGAATTGAACCTGTTTTTGTCTAAATGGGCTAAAACAAGAAGATATCTAATATCCGGCGTCTCACGTATATGCGCTTGCTGTATTGGTCCTAAAGTGAATTGTCCGAACGTTTTGCAAATCAAAAGCGGTCCCTGATTTGCAGGTGGTTTCTCACTTCAACATCGATGAACTGATGGAAAAGCGTTCGAGCAGCAAAATAATCGTGTCGAGACACTTGAACGGCGACAAACCGTGCAAGGAGAAGCTCGGGAACTTAATTGCCTTGATGCAATCCTCTGGAGGAGACGTTATCAAGCTCCTTGTCGAGGTTGATTACATCACGGATTTAGCACCGATTTTCCAGCTCCTCACCAGTTGCCAGGTACTCATAACCATTCACAGCTTGCAAAAACCATCACTTGAATCTTTTCAGTGACATGCCTCTCATCATCATAATGTTGTAAATCGCCCTGAAAGTCATACGTATCTGTCTTAATATCGGGAAATTAGCAGTATTTTGAATAACTGATTATGAAAAGTAGCACGAGATCAAGCTGTTTCAGGAAAATCGGAACGCTAAATCTCACTGCAAATGAACTTGATGGAGAGGTTAATAATGTAGCCACTCTAGCTAGTCATTTCACTAGCGAATACGCCTTCTACTGCTGATGTACCTATAGGATTGCTGGATCGAAAATCAGCTTTCAACAACGGTAGTAAGGTCAGAATGGAAATCAACTTTGCAAATTATATGATTAGTCTCATAGCATATCGACCTTGATTTTGTCTTCAGGTTCCACTAATTGCCACCACAGTTGGCGACAGAGGGCTGATAGGCCATTTGCTGGGGCCGAAGTTTGGCGGCTTCTTGGCGTATGGGTCGCTGGAAGGAGCAATTCCCGGTCTGCCAACGCTGACTAGCCTCAGGCAAGTGTACAAGATTGAGCACATGAACGCGGACACCAAGGTCTTCGGCCTCATATCGAACCCAGTCGGGCACAGCAAAGGGCCACTCCTCCACAACCCGACCTTCCGATATGTAGGGTTCAACGGTATCTATGTCCCTATGCTCGTTGATAACATCAAGGAGTTCTTCAAGGTCTATACCAGTCAAGATTTTGCAGGCTTCAGGTAAGCTATTTCGTTCTTATCAGATGAGAACCCGGAGATCATAAACCAGTTGGAATTTCATCGACCTTTTTCCCTTTCAATTCAAATTATAGTCTTTGCTCATGGTAGGTAGTTCTCCTGCATTAGAGTACATTTCCAACTTTAGGTTCCTCTCTTTTTCCCGTTTGAAGTCAAGGCCTTGATGGATGTTTGAAATGCAAAGTCTTGTTGTCTTTTTCTTCCTGTGAAAAAATTTTGCAGTGTGGGAATTCCACATAAGGAAGCAGCAGTTGCTTGCTGTGATGAAGTTCATCCACTAGCTAAGGTCTGGAGACTCGAACCAATGCACAAACCTTTAAGACTTTTCTTGTCGATCTTTAGTTTGCGTTTCTGGTATCTTTTCCTTGGTTTTTGGCTCAGGCGTGAGTAAGGGACTGAAATGAGGCGAAACATATTGTTGATCCTGGTAAAGATGCATGCGTGATCAATCAATTTTGCGAGCAAAATTGTTTCATTCTCTGTCATGATGATCACGACCTTCTGTTCTTTGCTGCACATGAAGCTGATGGCTTTGTTTCCTTGTGCTCAATTTAGTCCATTGGAGCTGTGAATACTATAGTAAGGAGGCCTACTGATGGGAAGCTGATTGGGTACAACACAGATTGTGAGGCTTCGATCACTGCTATAGAGGATGCTCTGAGAGGTAACTAGACTGGTTTCGATCGGAGCGACCACCTGAGTTTTCTCGTCCTAGTTTCTAAAAACGTTTTCCTTATGTAATAGGATTGATTAGGGATAAGTTTTGATCTGAATTAAGTGATGATGAACAGAGAGGCATGCCGCTAATGGGGAAGCCAGAGCAATGGACGCATCTCCAATTGCAGGGAAAGCATTTGTATTGGTTGGAGCTGGAGGAGCCGGAAGAGCTTTGGCCTTCGGCGCCAAGAGTCGCGGGGCCCGAGTCTTCATCTTCAACCGCAACTTCGGTAAGTAGTCTGAATAAATATTGGCCTTGCCTAAGCTCTCACTCTGACAAACCAAGCCAACACTTTTTCAAGAAACTGACTTCAATGTCGACTCGTCTCGCAAATGCGAAAAGAGAGAGCAAAAGCCCTAGCCAACGCGGTATCAGGAGAAGCCGTCAGGTACGAACACTTGGACACGTTCCGCCCCGAGGAAGGGATGATCCTTGCGAACGCGTCCGCCGTCGGAATGGAGCCACACGCTGATAAGAGCCCCGTTTCCAAGGTTTGTTCTCCTCCTCTCTGGTTTCCCTTCTTTGGATGCACAGGTGCTTGCATTGAGAATCATGCTTCTCAAGATAGAATTGGTCACTGTTCTGATTAATGTTTCTGCAATGGACAATGCAATGCGTTTTAGGGGGTGCTGGGAGCATATGAGCTGGTGTTTGATGCAGTGTACACACCGAGGAACACAAGGCTATTGCGAGAGGCAGCACAGGCAGGGGCCATTGTGGTTAGTGGGATGGAGATGTTCATCAGACAGGCCCTCCATCAATTCAAACTCTTCACCAGCGGCTTAGGTATCCTCTTCCCAGATACACACATGCATAGATTTCTTTTTGTCTCCTGGATATCCGGATTTTTCGACTCTCAGCTAATCTCGACCGGCTTGCTATCTATCTTGCAAAACTCTCTTTTTGTTCTTGGGATTGATACCACTAGATTTGTTAGATAGTTCAACCCAAAAACTTAATCGGATAGGTGAAAACAGACCGAGATTACCTAAGTCGGGAAAATCGATAGTACATGCACTCTGCATCGACAGTGGACGAAACAAAAGGATCCGTCCGGATATTTAGCGCGCTTTGGTTCGCGAGCGACTTTGGCCTATGTAATCAAAGCACACGTTCCTTGATTGCCAGGTATGGAAAAGATTCGAACATTAGGTAATGACAGTGTTCTTCCTCGTCTTTGTTGCATTTTCGCAGCTCCGGAGGAATTCATGCGCAAGCTCGTGTTGGAACAATTCTGAAGGCATTGCCAAAGCGAAAGGGACCAGAACCATACAAAGAAGTCCTTCATTGATGAGACACTTGTTCACTTCCGTGTAACACAATTAAATCCGAGGACATCTTATTATGACATGTCACCGTGGCGTTCCCTTTTGTCCGGTGCAACGATGTAATCACCCCCGATCATAAATTCTTGCGCGTACGACAATTTACTTAATATATGTTATGATAGGATTTTATTTAAGCGCCGATTCTTGTCGACATATAAAGTTAGACGTGTTATGTTGTGTTATATTCGCTTGTTTTCCCTGTAATTCATGTTTTACCTCGTGTTGTGCATACACGTTCAGTCTAGTATTGTTGGCCCTATCTCTTTGCGGCAAGAAAATGTTTTTGTGGTTTCTTTATAGAACTAGCCCTCTATCTAGACCTTGCATCGACAAAAAATTAGTTATTTGCTTAATCACTAAATTGGATAATCCTTTTATCTTTTCTTCTCCTATTAAAATTTACAATTTAAATTGTCGATTAAATGTTAATTGGCATTAAAGAAATTTCTCTCCTTTTGCAATGCATCTCTACTTTATATATTCCAAATCTATAAGTCTATAGATATATAAATGTGATGTTTGATGCGCCCAAACATCTCTCAATCATGTGAAAATAAATAGAAGAAGTTTTCTTAGAATGTGCATAAACTTTACGTGATTGGAATTAAGAAGTAATTTGAATTCAATTTAATGGCATCCTTCGAAGACAGTATACTCAATTTTTTTTTTTTTTCAATTCCGACACTGATTCCTCATCTGAATTTTATATCTATTTCCTACATAGAAGCAATTGTGTGAGTTTTCATTAGTTTTCCTTTTTAATCTGATTTAAGTTTTGATGATGTCAGAGAAATTTCACTTATGATTGCTATTTTCTTTCTTATCTCATTAACTTTCCTTTTCTATTTTTTTTCCAAAATCATTTTCGAATCAAATGGCAATATATCAATCGCCCTACGAAGCTACCCCATCATTTAAGAAAAATTGCATTTTTTTTATAAAGTATTAGGCGAACATGTCACGATTATGATATGTTAATTTGCTGCAACTTTAAGAAAGCTACCCCATCATTTCAAATGGAGTAACATGGACGTTGACTTTTACCCGTAAGAGACCATTTACCATCTTAGAAAAATTTTGGTATAATATGAAATAAATGGTTCCTAAATTCTAGTTCAATGTACAATATAATTCTTGAACTTTAGTTTAATATACAATATGATCATTGAAAATGTTTAGCTGTCATTTAAGTAATTCAAAATCAGGGATAACATCAAACACTAAATTGAATATGCAAAAGTTTAGGATCGCTCTATCTTAGACTAAAGTTCGAAGAACATTTAGGTAGTTTTTCCAGGAAACTTTCTCGGAATGGACCGATCTCGTTCTCGTTCAACGAAAGGCAGCTGGAGCGGGGTGTCACCTCGGAATTGCCAAATTGCATTTCCCATTTCGCCACCCGATGCCTGAATTCCGGGAACCGCATGTATAAATACGGCCGCGATTCAATTGCGGGGGAGAGGTCATGATTCTGCGCGCCATCTGACCCCCGACCGCGCGGAAATGGTCGGCACCTCGCCTGCCGATTCGTCTTCGCTTCCAGGTTCTCCTCCTTCTCTTTTTCCCGTTTCCCAGGTCAAGTTCGGTTCTTTTACGAACGTTCGGGCGTCGAACTCGCTGTTCTTTTCTGGGTCTTTTCGATGCGTCCGAGGCATTTGCGTTTTTCGTTGATAGGAAAGATGGGATTTCACCCTTTTGGTTGTTGGGGAGGTTTTTCGGTTGCTTTTGAGGCGAGGAGAGATTGAATGGGTCGAGAGGGGCTTTTTTGTGCACCGTGGTGTTCTGCGGTATTGCCCGTTGGGTTTCAATGAGGGTGGTCGTGGCTCGTTCTGTAGAGCCCCGGAATGTGGTGATTTGTGGTGGAAAGATGATCTGGTTGGGCTTTCGCCCGCGAATTGTGATGGAATTGGTTCGGATATCGGTGGTTTTGCCGACTGGTTGGAGATGGACGTGACTTGATTTGGGGTGTTTCGGGTTCGGTTTGATGCAGGTTCTGCGAGGCAAGACAAGAGTCGGAAATGGCGGGTGTCGCCATCGGATATCGCGTATCACTTTGGCACCAGTGGGCTATCTGTCGCGGTTGCCACCGGGGTGACCCACCCTTTAGGTTTGTGCTCACTTTAGTGGCATCTTGTTATCTTGCATCGTTGTGTTGTTGATTTGTATGTAGATTAGAATCAACTGGGTCTTTTTCATTTGATGGCATTACTGAGTCAGGTAACTCACTTGATAATTAGTTTTTCAAGGAAATGCCTCTACTTTATATGCCTCTGATTACCTAGGATTATTGATGATTCTGGACGGTACTTTTGCCCCCTCTGTAAGAAATATTGAGGACACTGATCCTCCGAGTGGAGCATCACTGACTAAATACGTAATCTTCCATTCTCAAGGATGGAGATTTACACAATAGACAACTTTATGCTCATAAATGTCTCTTACCAAAGGCAAAATACGATCATTTAATAAGTCATGGACTCTGAAGTTCCATTTTCATACATGTTGAAGAAGGATAGCTCGATAGTTTTCTTAAATTATCAGAAGGAAAAGACATTTTTGAGGAGTATAGCTAAAAGATTTCTTATGTGCAATATATTAAAGTATTCCCTCACCTGCAGATGTGCTCAAAGTTAGGCTACAAATGCAACTTGTTGGCCAGAGAGGTCAGTTGACTGGAATGGTATCGTATCCTCCACATAGGTTGCTTCTCTTGTACTCCCAACATGAAAGTCCTATTTGTAAATTGGTTCTCTGAAGTTTCTCTCTTGTCTTAATACATAGGGCCAAGTATTCATTCAAGTGTTGAAGAATGAAGGGCCGCGTTCATTGTATCTTGGAATGACGCCTGCACTAACACGATCACTTCTTTATGGGGGCCTCCGCTTGGGCTTGTATGAACCCTCTAAATATGTCTGTGATCAGGCATTTGGGTCCTCCAATATTTTTGTTAAAATAGCATCTGGAGCATTTTCAGGTGCTATTGCAACAGCTATGACCAACCCAGTTGAAGTCATAAAGGTAATGCTGTCAGGCTCCACTTTCTGAAAGTATCCTGATTAGACTAATTTGAAGATTATCTCTATCACCAGGTGCGGTTACAAATGAATTTGGGTTCGACAAAAGTGGGGCCAGTCGGAGAAATGCGCAAGATTGTGTCTGAAGAGGGAGTAAAAGCTCTCTGGAAAGGGGTTGGCCCTGCTATGGCTAGAGCTGCTGCTTTGACTGCATCACAGCTGGCAACATATGATGAATCCAAGCAGGTCAAGCTCTGGTCACCCTATTCTTTACTTGGATTTATCCAGGAATAATTTACCACTTTTTATTAAGCAGTTTGTGTTTTGGCTAATTGTACAGATTTTGAGGAGATTGACACCTCTAGAGGAAGGATTTAATCTACATCTGAGGTAAGATATTGATGTTTTTATTCTCATCTAGCATATCTTGATGCCCTTTGAATGGAAGGTTAAAGAGTGGTCCACTAGACCAGGTAATAATTAGTTGAAATGATGCATGAAAAGGACTCAGCCTGTGACATTTGCGCAGGATTTAGAAAAAATCTGGAGTTTCCTTTAGTTGTCACAATTGGTCATTCTGGTTACATTTGCTTGCTTGTGTAACACAAAATTGCTGCTATATGGTTTGAACTTTGAGTTGTTCACCCGCGATATTTGGCTTGCTCAAAGTTGTTTCCAGATAGAATTATCGCAACTTTTAAGCGAAATACTTACATGAAATTATGAAAGTGCCAATGTATGCTCAAGTGAATATTCTGGTTCTTTTTTAGAAAAATGTCAACTGACTCTGCTTTTTGTCATGGTAAAGCTCAAGTATAGTCGCAGGCATGGTGAGTACTCTCATGACAGCACCAATGGACATGGTTAAGACCCGTCTCATGTTGCAACGAGAATCTGAGACTCTGGGGAGATACAAAAATGGATTTCATTGTGCATATCAGGTAGCTTATTTATCCCTCTCCTTGTCAAAGCTACCATTACCAAGGAATATAGAATAGGATTTTCCAACAGAAATGATATGTTTACTCGAAGAAAAGTTTTCAGAATTTTCATTTTCTTTTGAGAATGAAAATGCTGATGAAAATGCGTTGGGTCTAATTTACCAGACACTTTCCACACCAAATGCTGTTTTTCTTTTACTACTGAACGGGTGAAGGGAAAAAAAGAATCATATTTTTGTAGATTTGTTTTTTATATTTCCTTTTCAATCAAAAACACAGCTTATGAAGGGAGAGATAAAGATGCATTGTTCTTTGCAGTCGCTGTTCTCTGGTTGACTCTCTATCCCTTCTCTTCATTCTTTATACATTGAGGAAGAATTTCTCTGAAGAAGTTGCAACAGGTTGATGAAGTACTTTATCTGAAGAAAAATAATGCTCTCACCTAGATTTTATATATCTTTCACTATTATTACTTGTTCGACCGAAAAAAAAAAAAAAAACTATTATTACTAGTATAGAGTAAGGTGATTAAATTGACACCATCTGAACCTGGTGAATTAGCATTTGTGCAGATGGTCAACTTTTTTGGTCATGTGATGCTGATAAGTGGAATTGCATTTTTTACGTATTTTATGAGTAAAATAATTACTTATGCTCAATTATCTCACTAATTATATTTGGATAGTCTGGAAGGGCTATGATAAAATACTGTAGCAACCACTGAGACACAAATGGATTAGTTGTAAGGACATACCAAACATATCTTCACAATTTTCATTTTTTTTTTTTGAAAACTCTCTCTGATTTTCAAGAAAATTGAAAATTGAAAACCCTTTGACATTTTTGCGAAGTGAATGAATCCTAGACTCATTTGAAGAAAATTGTAAGAGAAGAAATATGAGGCATTTGAGCTTGTTTGCCCAGATATTCTTATGTTGCGATGTTTAGCAAATTCTCTCTATTTTGGCTCTATCTACTAACCAGTTAGATTTGTGGTGGTTTTATTGAAATTTTAGATGACTTGTTTTTGGGCTCTATCTTCTTGATTACTTGTTTCATTTGAATCTCCTGTGCTTTCAGGTCATTCGTACAGAAGGCTTTAGGGCTTTATACAAAGGGTGAGATTTCCTCCACATCTGTGCTTTGTGCACCACTTTTTTTATCAACCTGCGACAAGCCTCAGGTGTAACTTCTTCATGTCCGGTCTAGAATGTCGTGGTTTGGTGCTATGTGCATAGAAGACGTCCTTCGAAGCAAATTTGAAAAACAAAACCATCTCTTCTTCACAAATTTTCAAAAAGATTATGTGATATGAAGCCCATAGTCTCTGAACGTTAGTCCCTTTTATTTGGTGCGTCTGTTACTACAGGCATTAATCATCACGCATTTTTCTCCAGGGGATTTGCAATTTTTGCTAGGTTAGGTCCCCAAACCACAATTACCTTTGTACTTTGTGAGAAGCTGAGGGAGGTCACTGGACTAAAGGCACTTTAGTCGCGCAATAGCCTATACCGAAGGAACGCCACCCTTCGACTTCATTACAAATATGTAGCCACTGCTGTCTAGCTGCCTTATTCCCAAGAAAACGATGGCGAAAGACGATTTTTTTTTCAAGAATTTTTACCTCCTCTTAATCTGGAGAGGGGACAAAGGTTCATTTTTTTTTTGGGAGTCAGAATCAACTGAATTCCCAATCAGAATGGCATACATCTCGAGACTATATTGTTGTTGATCAAGGTCCATTTATTTCATTCCTCTCACTGATATTTTTTGTACAATTGTACGTTGCGCCAACGTCCGGCACAAATGCGATGAACATTTCTGTAATATTTTTCTTTGGCACCTTTGTGACTATCGTGTATTACTTGATGTCTGAATAATGTCAATGGCGAATCACATCATGTTTATGACTCCTTCAAACTTTTCAATTTCTTGGCGTTGCTTCTCTCTTATTCATTCCTCCCTTACCCGTCTATAGTGAAGTAAAAGTTCCGGGGTTGACCCAGACCGTTGATGACCTGTTTATGGACGATTTATCCAATTGTAAAGGTGGTATGGTAACATCACTGACCACATTAGCCATGGTGTGAGAAACGAATGCAGTTCCTGCGCCAAAGAATTTCTCTTTTCTGTCATTTACAAAACAAAAACTAAACATGGTCAAAGTGCTCTTTCCACCAAGCGTGCTCTCTAGCTGCTTCACCTCATTCTCTGCTCTGTCTCAATCTTAGGCTCTCTCTCTCTCTCTCTCTAACTCATAAGGCTGAAGCTACAATGGTGGAGAGGCGTTCGATATCGCTGAAAGCCTGGTCCTCTTGAGGAATGATTCCGCGGAACTCGATAAACAAAACATGATTTTTTCGAACATCATTGGGAATATTTATAAGACGAAGGAAAAAGTGTTTTTATACTAGCAAATAACTAATGACAGTAGATAACAAATGGAAATTGTTTGGCACATCCGCGAAACTTCCCTACCTTACTTAAAAACCTTTTTACTAATAGTTTCTAGCGCACAAAATATGTTAACTAAGTATCTCATACTCAATGTAGATTGATACAGCCCCAAATGCTCATTTACCACTATTTATGCTAGAGAAAGAGAGGAATATACGACCGAATACAACCCATCAATTGAAATGCTAGTTTTATTGCAAAGTTGTTGCATATGATTTTGCTCTTCTAATAATTTATAACTACATTTGTTTAGTATAAACAATGTTTTTTGTTTTGTTAAAACATGGATATATATCTCTCCAAAACAATATTCATTGGTTAGTGGAGTCCAAATCCATCTTGAATCGGGCACGTGCATAACACATGCAAAAGTGTAGAATACTCTCTCTTGCCTCTATTCCATTGAGCTCCTCCTCCTCCTCCTCCTCCTCCTCTCTCTCTCTCTCTCTCTCTCTCTCTCTCTCTCTCTCTCTCTCTCTCTCTCTCGGCTAGGCTTAAGGCGTTGGATATCGCTGAGGTCTTCGTCCTCATTGTCGCCGACTGCTCCTATTGGCTTGGCTTGTGAATCAAAAGGGCCAATGATTGGATGAGAAGCACCACGAGATGAAGCGGCTACTCCTATTGGCCATGAGGGTTATGCTTGAGGCGTCAGCCATGGTGTGGGTAGGCCTTGGTCCTCTACATCATATGGAAGCTACCACTTGTTGTAGTCCTAATCCAAACGAATTGGTAGTGATTAGTTGAGAGGAGTTATAGGATTGAGTAGTTCGTAGAGCTAGCTTCGGAGGAAGCTTTTGAGGGTTGAGATTGAGAACTCCAACAAGTATGTCGTGCTCTCACCTTCCCATTCTATTATTGTCCCATTTGCTATCGTTGCGCTACATTTCTATGCTCAGGTTGCAAGGTGATTCAATACTAGTAAGTCAAATGTTTTTGTTTGGACTAGAAATATGGTATTTATGGGCAAATTGTGCTTGCAATTCCTCTTCTTGGTAGTCTTAACGTGTCGAATTTGCTTCTTTTAGTTCTGGCGAACTCACTAGTACAAAGATGACAGCCAACAATGCCATTCTACCTAGTTAGAGTGAGCATTGAAGGGTTTGATTCTAATCATATTATGTACATAGAGTCATTTGGATGTGTTAAATATTTTGATATTAACTAAATTATGTACATAGTTGTCATTTGGATGCATTTCATTGTTTGATTTTAACTTAATCATGTACATAGTAGTCATTTGGGTGCATCATCGCTTGTACATACTAAATGGAATGTTACTCGCTGACTGTTATCGCGACTTTGTTCATATTAGCATAATTGTCCAATTCAATCGAAGGGCTCCACTAACCAACTAACGTTCCACATGCCAGAATTGCCGAAGTGGCTCATCATGCGGGGCCACCTAGGCCTCACCAAGCCATCCTTACCAAGACCTCCAAATCTGAGGAGGAGGCTACACTTCGGCTTGCCCAAATCAAGAAGGATGCTGGCATACCTGAGGAGTGCAACCATGACATTGTGGACACCTACTAGAATATGGGCACGTGGCGAGACATCTTTCACCCAACTAAGAGTGTCCGTCACATGCTATTGTGCATTATTGTGGTCCAGTTTGTCCAACAAGCATATAGCATAGACACCATGATGCTGTTCGCCTCTATCATTTTCGGGAAGCTCTGCATCATCCCGTCCTCCAAAAGACTTCTTGTAAGCTTGATGGTTGATTTGCTGGAGATACCCACCGTCCTCTTCGCCACCTATTTCGTCAACCAGCTTGGGCGGCAGCGGCTACTGCTTAGCAGCATTGGTGGAGTGGTCATCTCACTAGTCTCCTTTGGAGCGTGCCTCAGGTTCATTGAGGTAGCAACACGAGGCCCTTGTGGGCAGTGGTGACATGCTTGGTCACGGGGATTGGGTACGTGATCTCCTTCTCCATCAGGTTGGCACCGATAGCAGCAATCTACTGTTTAGAGATCTTCCCCACAAGATTGTGTGCACAGGAATACGCAATTGGCGTTGGCGTGAAGCGGACGGTGAACATAAGGTTGTCATTGAGCTACATATCGCTGGCTAAGGCCATCACCCTCGGTGGAATTGCCATATCATTAGAGCAAAATCATGTGTAACTAACCTAACATTTCAGTTGAGCCTTCCTCCTAGTTCAATTTATCATAGCAATAACAATTGCTATCAACAGTACTCTCTATACACATTAGAAGTAAACCAGCAGGCTAGCAATTGCACATACAATACCTATGGAAAGTGTGATTGTGTAACTAGTTATTTATGAGTAAAGATCTTAATATAGTACTAGATTTTTCGTTCGCACATGTTTTGCATGTGTTATGCACGTGCCCAATTTGAAATGTATTTGAACAATACTTGCAATATTTTGCATGGGCTTTGTAACTCTGAATTTGGCCCATCATTCATTGTTCCTTGAATTGATGGATTTGGTCAATTTTGAACATGTAATTTATCTCCGTGATGCTTGGATCCACTAAGGAGAAAGAAATGTTGATACATTGAAATGGACTTGCCTTTCAAAGGCTCTACTATTCCGGTATTCACTCATTCTTAGTATTCAGTTATTTATTGATCTCTGTTGACACATTGAAAATGACTCAAAAAAATTTCCAACGACCATGACATTGTGCACACCCACTAGACTATGAGCGCATGGCGAGACATCTTTCACCCAACTAAGGGCATTTGTCACATGCTATTGTGCACTGCTGTGATCCAGTTTGTCCAACAAGCTTGTAGCATAGACACCATGATGTTGTTCGCCCCTATCTTTTTCGGGAGGCTTCGCATCATCCCATCCTCCAAAAGACTCCTTGTAAGTTTGATGGTTGATTTGCTGAAGATACCATCCGTCCTCTTTGTCACCTATTTCATCGACCGGCTTGGGCGGCGGCAGCTATTGCTTAAAAGCATTAGTGGAGTGGTCATCTCATTAGTCTCCTTTGGAACGTGCCTCAAGTTCATTAAGGCCAACAACACGAGGCATTTGTGGGTGGTGGTGACGTGCTTGGTCATGAGGATTGGGTACGTGATCTCCTTCTCTATGGGGTTGGCACCGATAGCAACGCTCTACTGTTCAGAGATCTTCCCCACAAGATTGCGTGCACAATGATACACAACTGGCGTTGGCGTGAAGCAGATGGTGAACATAGGGTTGTCACTGAGCTACATATCGTTGGCCAAGGCCATCACCCTTGGTGAGATTGCCATATCATTAGCCTTTATCGCCTTGGTTGTGGGGCTGGTATTTTATCGGTTGATGCCAGAGACTAGCGAAAAGACCGCAGAAGAGATCGAACTATTGTTTGGTACATCCACCGCAGCAAGGGAAATGCAAACAATCGATACAGCTGCGGCGAAGGAATTGCAAACAATCGATACAACTGCAGTGAGGGAACATAAAGGTACACATTTGGGGTGATGACAACAATGATTCCAATTATAAATTAGTAGAAGAGCAAAATCGTATGTAACTAACCTAACATTTCAGTTGAGTCTTCCTCCTAGTTCAATTTATCATAGTAATAACAATTGCTATCAACAGTGCTCTCTATAAACATTAGAAGTAAACCAGCAGGCTAGTAATTGCACATATAATACTCGTGGAAAGTGCGATTGTGTAACTAGTTATTTATGAGTAAAGATCTTAATATAGTACTAGATTTTTCGTTCGCACATGTTTTGCATGTGTTATGCACGTGCCCAATTCGAGATGTGTTTGAACAATACTTACAATGTTTTGCATGGGCTTTGTAACTCTGAATTTGGCCTATTATTCATTGTTCGTTGAATTGATGGATTTGGTCAACTTTGAACATGTAATTTATCTCCGTGATGCTTGGATCCATTCAAGAGAAAGAAATGTTGATACATTGAAATGGACTTGCCTTTCAAACGCTCCACTATTCCTATATTCACTTGTTCTTAGCATTCACTTATTTATTGATCTCTGTTGACACATTAAAAATGACTCAAATTTTTTTCTAATAACCATGACATTGTGGACACCCACTAGAATATGGGCGCGTGGCGAGATATCTTTCACCCAACTAAGGACGTTCGTCACATGTTATTGTGCATTGTTGTGATCCAGTTTGTCCAACAGGCCACATCATGATGATGTTCGCATCTATCTTTTTCGAGAAGTTCCGCATCATCTCGTCATCCAAAAAACTCCTTGTAAGCTTGATGGTTGATTTGCTAAAGATACCATCCGTTCTCGTTGCCACTTATTTTGTCGATCGGCTAGGGCGGCGGCAACTATTGCTTAGCAGCATTGGTGGAGTGGTCATCTTACTAGTCTCCTTTGGAGCGTGCCTTAGGTTCATTGAGGCCAGCAACACAAGGCCCTTGTGGGCGATGGTGACGTGCTTGGTCACGGGGATTGGGTATGTGATCTCCTTCTCCATCAAGCTGGCACCGATAGTAGTAGTCTACTGTTCAGAGATCTTCCCCACAAGATTGCATGCACAGGGATACGCAATTGACATTGGCGTGAAGCAGACGGTGAACATAGGGTTATTACTAAGCTACATATTGCTGGCCAAGGCCATCACCCTCAGTGGGATTGCCATATCATCTTGGTTGTGGGGCTAGTACTTTATTGGTTAATGCTAGAGACTAGCGAGAAGACCGCAGAAGATATCGAACTATTGTTTGGTACATCCATTGCAGCGAGGGAATTGCAAACAATCGATACAGCTGCGGCGAGGGAACTGCAAACAATCGATACAGTTGCAATGAGGGAATAGAAAGGTACACATTTAGGGTGGTGATGATAATGATTCCAGTTATAAATTAGTAGAAGAGCAAAATCGTGTGTAACTAACCTAACATTTTAGTTGAGCCTTCCTCCTAATTCAATTTATCATAGCAATAACAATTGCTATCAACAGTGCTCTCCATAAATATTAGAAGTAAACCAGCAAACTAGCAATTGCATGTGCAATACCCGTGGAAAGTGCGATTGTGTAACTAGTTATTTATGAGTAAAGATCTCAACATAGTACTAGATTTTTCGTTCGCACATGTTTTGCACGTGTTATGCACGTGCCCAATTCGAGATGTGTTTGAACGATACTTGCAATATTTTGCATGGGATTTGTAACTTTGAATATGGCCCATCATTCCTTGTTCGTTGAATTGATGGATTTGGTCAACTTTGAATATGTAATTTATCTCCATGGCACTTGGATCCATTCAAGGGAAAGAAATGTGGATACATTGAAATGGACTTACCTTTCAAAGGCTCTACTATTCCGGTATTCACTCATTCTTAGCATTCAGTTATTTATTGATCTCTGTTGACACATTGAAAATGACTAAAAAAATTTTCTAACGACCATGACATTGTGGACACCCATTAGAATATGGGCGCGTGGCGAGACATCTTTCACCCAACTAAGGGCGTTTGTCACATGCTATTGTGCACTGCTGTGATCCAATTTGTCCAACAGGCCTGTAGCATAGACACCATGATGTTGTTCGCCCCTATCTTTTTCGAGAAGCTCTATATCATCTCGTCCTCCAAAAGACTCATTGTAAGCTTGAAGGTTGATTTGCTAAAGATACCATCCGTCCTCTTCGCCACTTATTTTGTCGATCGGCTAGGGCGGCGGCGACTATTGCTTAGCAACATTGGTGGAGTGGTCATCTCACTAGTCTCCTTTGAAGCGTGCCTCAGGTTCATTGAGGCAAGCCTCAATGGAAATCCTTCTCTCTTGGTTCGGATGTTTTGGTAAGGTGACTATTGCTTGGTACATTCTCTAGGTGAATGAGCATGTCCACTAGTAACGCCACGGTGATGATCTCTGTTTTGCTATTCTCATTTGACAACAAAGAAAAAAACACCATGAACATACACGAATTTCACCCAAACCACCACAACTTTGTGATCCAATTATCACATCACCACAAACAACTCAACACCAATCAAAACAAACCTTGAAGAAACAAACTCAATAGTATGGTGGTGGAGGCTAGAGGCCCGCATGGATGCATGGACCAGCTCCTTTCTTTTTTTCCCAAGTGTAGTTCCTCAATTGCATGCCAAAAATTTTATGAGGTGACAGATTCTTTTTAGTGATTTTGCAATGCGGTGTACTTTTCCAAGTACTCCATTGCAGTTATTTATTTATTTATTTATTTATTTATTAGGTTTAATCACATCTCACGGTTTTATTAAGCAAGGATTTTTTCCGGAGACATAGCTTTACCTTTTGGCCTCAACAAGCACGCTTAATAGGCTTTCGATGTTAAGTTGTTAATCCAAGCCGTCATAGGAAATAGTAAAAACCAATCTTATGGGAAGGTCCAAAATATTTGAATTTGTTATCCGAGTCCCATCTAGAAAAAGAGTAGTGTATTCTGCATAATGAACATCCTATATAAAAAGAGACAATTCAGATTTCAAGAAAAAAGGCAAGAAGTAATGAATAGTTAATCTGTAGAATCATAGCTTTATGTACTAAGGATTCAAAAGAATCTACTTGGAGCTAAAATCTTTATCTATGATTATTGGAATATGCAAATTCATCTTTACCAAGATTGAACTAAAAGCCTATATATCTTTACCGCCTTAATGGTCGACATGATTAGTGAATTTCACCTTGAGCATTTTCCATTATATTGACAATAGCTTTGCTGATATCAGGTGCGCCTGGGAGCATTAGCTTGAATTTCCTTGTGTCTTCGGGAGCCAAATCTTCAATTTCTGCAAAGTAGCAATATGCCCAACCATTACCAGGAAACCCATCCAAGTTCAAGCGGTAAGTGAGCGATCCATTTGTTCCGACTACAGCAGTCTGTATAACTTTTTGAGGTGGCCTCTCGTCACGGTTAGCATCAATTGGCGATTGGGTTGAAACCTTTTTGGTGCCAGTGGCCACATCGACAAGGAAGTTTGCTCTCTTTACAGAATCAGACTCCCATATTCTATTGAATGGATCATCTGGATACCTACCAAAGAAGAACAGCATGTGAGCAATAAGGACAAACAACTTATTCATAGTCTAAACTCTTTTAAAACTGGAATCATACAATACAAGGTTGGTGAGAAACTAGTCAAACAGCCGAGAAATAAAAGTTGGAAGAAATACATCCACAATGTTCTAGATCTACTTGACTGGCTCTTCACTTTATGCACCAATCGTCATCAATCACCTTGAAGTAATTGGATCTTCTAAGCAATATTTAGACCAATGGGTAGATTGGCTAGATAATTTTCTTGGAAATATGTCTGGTGAACATAGGGTTGTCATTGAGGTACATATCGCTAGCCTAGGCCATCACCCTTAGTGGGATTGCCATATCATTAGCCTTCATCACCTTGGTTGTGGGGTTGGTACTTTATTAGTTGATGCCAAAAACTAGCGAGAAGACCGTAGAAGAGATCGAACTATCGTTTAGTACATCCACCACAGCGAGGGAACTGCAAACAATCAATACAGCTGCGGTAAGGGAACTGTAAACAATCGATACAGCTGCAGTGAGGAAATAGGAAGGTACGCATTTGGAGTGATGATGACAATGATTCCAGTTATAAATTAGTAGAATAGCAAAATCGTGTGTAACTAACCTAACTCAGTTGAGCCTTCCTCTTAGTTCAATTTATCATAGCAATAACAATTGCTATCAACAGTGCTCTCCATAAACATTAGAAGTGAACCAGCAGGCTAGCAATTGCATATACAATAACCATGGAAAGTGCAATTGTGTAACTAGGTATTTATGAGTAAAGATCTTAACATAGTACTAGATTTTTCGTTCGCACATGTTTTGCACGTGTTATGCACGTGCCCAATTCGAGATGTGTTTGAATGATACTTGCAATGTTTTGCATGGGCTTTGTAACTTTGAATTTGGCCCGTCATTCCTTGTTCGTTGAATTGATGGATTTGGTCAACTTTGAACATGTAATTTATCTCCGTAACGCTTGGATCCATTTAGGAGAAAGAAATGTGGATACATTGAAATGGACTTGCCTTTCAAAGGCTCCACTATTCTTATATTCACTCATTCTTAGCATTAACTTATTTTATATTAATTCATATTGATCTCTGTTGACACATTGAAATGACTCAAATTTTTTTTCAATTTTTCTCTTGTTTGATCCGTTGCATGTTCACATCCATATTTTGGATGTACGCTTTTCAAATATAGCGTGGATAAGGGATGGCTTAATGCGCTAATCTTTCCAATTTTTTAGGATACTCTCCCGCCTCTCTCTCCACCTATTTACTTCACATTACTCTTTGCTTCTCTACCTAAATCTTAATTCGTTTTTCTCTCTATCCTACTCTCTCAAACTCTCAAACTCATTTGGCTATGGTTGAGGCATTCGATATTGCCAAGGCCCTCATCCTCATTGTCACTTGGTTGCTCCCATCTACCTAGCTTGTTAGTGGAAATGGCTAGTGATTGGACGATAGGCACCTTGAGATAAAACGCCTGCTACTATAGGCTTTGAAGAAAGTCCATGAGGGCTAAGCTTGATTCAGCCGTGGTATAGATGGGATTTAACTATAGGCTTTGAAAGAAGTTCATGAGGGCTAACTTAATGTGTCAACCGTGGCGTAGGTGGGATTTATTACGAACCTTGTCCTTTGTGCCATATGATTCCACCACTTGTCATGTTCCTAATCCATAGGAATTGGTAGCAATTAGTCGAGAGAATCCGTTGGGTTGAGCGGCTCTTGGAGCTGGCTTTGGAGTAAGCTTTGAGGGTGGAGATCGAGAACTCCAACAAGTATACCGTGTTCTCACTTTCCTATTACTATCAGTGCCCCATTTGCTATCGTTATACTACATTTATATGATGGCGCCACAAGGTGATTCAATACTAGTAAGTCAAATGTTTCTATTTGGATTAGAAATATAGTATAATGTGCAAATTGTGCTTGCAAATTCCTCTTCCATAGTCTTAAATTTCCTTTTTTTAGTTATGTTTGGTGTCTGAAAACTCATTGGTACAAAGGTCATTGCCAACAATGCCATCATCCCTAGTTAGAGTGACTGTTGAAGGGTTTGATTCTAATTATACCATGTACAAAGTAATCACTCGGACGTGCTAAATATTTTGATATCAACTCAATTATGTACATAGTTGTCATTTGGATGCAGTGTATAGTTGGTTAGTGGAGTCCAAATCCATCTCAAATTGGGTACATCCATGGCACATGCAAAAGTACATGTCCCGTGTCTATTCTACCAAGCTCCTCTCTCTCTCTCTAACGACAAGGCCTTGTCCTCATTTTCACCCGATTGCTCCCATTGGCCTAGCTCATGAGTCAAAAGGGCTAGTGATTGGACTAGATGCACCACGAGATAAAGTGGCTACTACCATTGGCTTCGAAGGAAAGCTCATGAGGTATGAGCTCGATGCATCGGTCGTGGCATGGGTAGCCCGTTGCAACCTTAGTCCTTTGCGGCATATGAATGTCGCCACTCATTGTGTTCATAATCTAAAGGAATTGGCATCGATTAGTCGAGAGGAGCTGTAGGATTAAGCGGCTCTTGGAGCTGGCTTTAAAGGAAGCTTCGAGGGTTGAGATCTAGAGCTCCAACGGGTATACCATGTTTTTGCCTCCTTATTAGTATCAGTGCCCCATTTGCTATTGCTGCACTGTATCTATATGCTTGCGTTGCAAGTTGAGTCGATACTAGTAAGTCAAATGTTTTTGGGATAAGTGCTACAGACGTCCTAAAACTTGTCACGAAAATGTAATTGAGTCTTAAAACTTGCAAAAAGTGCAATCAAATCCTAAAACTTGTCAAATTGTTTTAATCGAGTCCTAAAGTTAATGCCGTCGACTTTTTAACGGAAAATGCGACGTGGCATTTAAAATTAATTTTTATTTTCCATGTGGTTTTTTTTTAATTTTTTTAAATTTTAAATTAGATTTAAAAATTAGAAAATAAAAGTTAAAATTTATTTAAAAAACAAAAAAAATTAAAAAAAAAGGGTAGTTGCCGCCCTTTTTTATAACTATTTTAAAAAATAAATTTTAGCTTTTCTTTTTAGTTTTTAAATCTAATGTCTTTAAAAAATTGAATAAAAATAATTAAAAAGCCACGTGGAAAATGAAAAATTATTTTAAATTAATTTTAAATGCCACGTCAGCATTTTCCATTAAAAAGTCGATGGCATTAACTTTAGGACTTGATTGAAACAATTTGACAAGTTTTAGGATTTAATTGCACTTTTTGTAAGTTTTAGGACTCAATTGTATTTTCGTGACAAGTTTCAGGGTTTCTGTAGCACTTATCCCAATGTTTTTTTTGTTTCGATCAGAGATATGGTATAATACACAAATTGTGCTTGCAATTCCTCTTCCATGTAATCTTAAATTTGTTTCTTTCAGTTTTGTACGGTGTATGAGAACTCACTAGTACGAATGTCACTGCCAACAATGTCGTACTCCCTAGTTAGAGTGAGCGTTGAAGGGTTGGATCTAATTATACCATGTACAAAATAGTCATTTGGATGTACTAAATATTTCGATATTAACTAAACTATTTACATAGTTGTCATTTGGATGCGAAGTATAATTTGATTCTAACTTAATCGTGTGCATAGTATTAATTTGGATGCATCATCACTTGTACATATTAAATGATAGAATCAAACCATGCTGCGTCATCACTTTAATGCAATGTTGATATGAGGTCCTAAACCAATTGAGCATTCTTATCTATTGATTGTCGCATATCCTATGATATAAAAATCACAATATTGGCATCGAGAATTCTTGATTAGTATATAGGGCACTTGTTTTACCCTTGGAATTTGGCCTTAGAACATCAATTTCAAGATTTTAGAACTTGGAATCCAATCTACCATTTGAAGTGAGTTAGTGTTACTCATTGCACCCATGAGGCTAACTCACTAGCAGATTGGGTCGCCCAATTCTATCGTCAAAAATCACTTTCTCCCAATTGGATTGTTAATCTGCCAAGGCCTTTTTAGAATATTCTTTGTTTTAAACACTTATGTTTTATTGAATGAATGAAATACTTTGTTTTCGTCCAAAAAAAAGAAGAAGAAGGTTTTTGGTACTTTGTATTATTTTTGAAGAAATTATTGAAAACATTTTTTCCTAATTTTTATGTCCAATTCAAGGTTTCACTCGGTTGACTACATGTTTATATAAACAACAACATAGGCTCAAAACACATAACCAAATCACACAATTAAACTACAAATCAATAAAAAAAAATTGTCAAGCAATATAAATGCACAAGCTCAAATGTGAAAATCTACAAATAATTGACAAACACTCCGAAATAAGTCTCATGCGAGACCCCTCTAGAATTAAGGTTCATGACGCACTAGGCTCTCGTGAAACAGGCCCGATTGGTCCGATTGGAATTATTGCGAAATAATCGGAGACACCGGAAAATATAAAAAAAATTCAGATGCAGTTGGGCGCAACCAGTTTGACGAGAAAATATTCTATTTTCAAAGTATTCATCGTTTTTATAAAAAAAAAAAAAAATTATATTATATTTCGTACGCAGCTGCTCGGCAAGCGCCCCTTCAATTCCGCACCTGCTTACACGGAGACAAGAGAGGTCCAAACGAGGAGGGGTCAAGTTGCAACTTGCACAGAGATAGAGAGAGAGAGAGAGAGAGAGAGAGAGAGAGGGAGGAGCGCCACGTGGCGGCTCCTGAGGAGTACTGCCTTGGCGGGACAGTCTGGCGTGCTTGGAATTTGGCCCTCCAGGGTCGCGCTTAACTACGGTTCTGCCCCCTGCCCCCGTGCAATTACCGTCTTGCCCTTCCCCCGCGGATAAGGCTCCATAGAGAACGGCATCTTTTTGCCTTTTCGGCTGAAAATGATGTTTTCTTCTTTTTTTAAGGTTTTTCAACTGGTAATCAATGTGCTGCTGCCCCGTTCGCTCGATACGCTTTTTAACTGCCCAAAACTTTTGGGGCTGACTTCTTTTAGGGGCTAATTCCCTCAATGAAAGATCCTCAAATTTAGGTTTGATCTCAATCCTATCTGGATTTTTTTTTTATCTAATAAGAAATTTCAAACTTTCACTATAGCTCGAAATTTGCTTACTTATCCAAAAATCACCACTAATTTCTTCAATGTTATTAATATCAAGAGATTGCTAATTGTCCCTTATAAAGTGAGGATGTTAATGAAAACTCAAGTTCTTATAATGATATTATACGGGTTTTGAGGCATCCTCACTGCTCTTTTTCTCTACTAATTTGGTTCTCATATCAATAGATTAGCCTTATCAAGTACCATTTTAGTTACTCGGATGGAAAGTCAAGATATTTTTGTATTGTAGGCAAAAGTTCAAAAAAGTGTTTCTTCGGGGATTTGGTGCCTTATAGCTACAAAACATGCATTTTAATGTGCATTGCATTTGCATGCAAACAAAGTGAGGATATAACGCATATATTCCAAAAATGACAAAAAAGATGGACAAAAAAAAGGTTTGCGTATGGTAAAATGGAACGAACTATTGCTTTTTTTTTTTTTTTTTGACTAGCCAAGTGCTTGCTCTTGCAACTATAGGTGAACATCCGTGCCAATTTAGTTTGGGAACAAAATCAAATTGGCCTTACTCGATTAATTTCAAGCCAGTTTACATGGAGATTGAGTAACAATTGAAGAACCAACTTTGTTTAGAGAAAATATAGATAAGTGGGATGAGTTTCGAACCCATCAATACCTTAATCATTATATTGCAAATTGTTCATGTTATGAGTTTTATAAAATAATAGTTATACTTTTAAAATTAGACCCACTTTCCAAGGTCAACCTGGGTGTTGAACAACTTTTCCAAGAGAATCGATTCAAAAGTGGAAACCAATTCTAACATAATAAGTTTCAACTTTTTGGTGTGGAATCGTCTTTGAAATTGATCACCCTTACTTACTTAACGACATTTATGTACTTGAGCGAGCGCTTTCTTAAGCCATGACATGGGTAACGCCGCGGCGTAATCCCCGGAAGGATGGGTGAGTCGAAAAAAGAGGGAAGAGCAACGAGAAACGCTAACAGAGAACCAAAAAGCAAGCAAAAAGAAAATTGGGAGACAAGTCGTTTTCGTGAAGTAGACCGCAATGTTTTCGGCACATGACTTGGGGAGAAGAGACAGAGCTTTCCAAAGCGACAACAAGCGACTCCGCCCATCTCTGTCTCTCCATCGCCAAATAGTCATCGACATTACCATATCATGTTTGTGGGTTTTTTCGGATGTTGTTGGCTTCTTAAGCAAAAGGGAGCTAAAAGAGAAGTGAATAAACAAACACGGCACGCTTGCATCCTGAAAATTGACCAAGCCAAAGCGTCCCCCTTTCCAGATCCGCTTCAGCTTTCCAAAGCAAAACTCGCTTCCGGCAAAAGAGGTTTTTTTTTTTTTTTTTTATAATCTTTTTCTACAGCGTCATGTTACCGGCGGTGAACGCAGAAACCTACTCCGAGGGGAGCTTAGATAAATGAAATTCGCAACGCCCAAACTCATTCCATGTGAGATCAAATGAATTATAGCTTTACACATATTGCATTAAAAAGTCATGGCCCCGCGCCGACCGTCTCTGGGTTCGGCACCACATGATTTATCATATTTGGTCCCGAACGTTATTTTCTTGACGACAAGAAGGGCCGGGCCTTTTTTTTAACGTCTCCGACCGGCAGCCTTAAGAACATGGAACGCCGCCCATTTCTACTTTTTCACCGAGCTTGCGGGCAGGGGCGACGTTCGTAACCTCGAACTTCATCGATCGGGAAATCTGACCAATCAGATGCTCGAGACCACACGAGTTATGATGGGGATGGGCTGATGTGATGAGCTCCCCCTCCTCCCGTGGAAAGAGAGTCACGTTACCGCTTCCCGATTGGACAATTCAAATCCAACCTAATGAACTCCAACCAGCTGGTCCCACCTACTCCCCCTTTTTCTTAAATAAAAAAAATAGGAAAATCCGATCGGCCCCCCAGATTTCCCCAGCCCCGCCCAGCCGGGTCAAAGACGACGCGATCCGAGGTCGTTTTCGTCATTTCGCGTTTTCTGCTCCAGGAGATGCACAGCTCGATCTCCGGTGGCGTATTTGATTATTTTAAAGAAGATCTCTCCCTTCTCCCCTTCCTTCCGCCAGGCGACCGCATAATCTCCATCAAAATCATGCCAAACTCAAGTTGGCACATGCCAGAAGTACGAAAATTTCCCCGCAACTTGGCATTTCTTTTTCTGTTTCGAAAGTTTCCGAGAAGGAAAATAAGGCCCTATTTTTTTTTTATTCTTCATAACATATTTTTCGGGATAATAATTATTAGCACGACTTACAAAAATGAATGGACGAAAAGTATTCTTTATTATTCATGAAAATTTTTTAGACATAAAAGAAATCTTTGACCAATTGGTTATTTTAAGTTACGTGTGCATTATGCTTAAAATTCAAGGTTTTGGAGATGAAGATCGAATGATCGATGCGATTGGTCGAGGTTATCCGTTCGAATCCCACTAATATACGTGACTTTACTCTCCGTTGGAATTAGCGAAGAGATTCGAGCTTTAATCAGATCGCTAGATTTTTAAGGCGTATCGTCGGATGGCTAGGTCTGCACGTTATGCTATGTTGTGGGTCAAAATTATAAAAAAAGAAAAAGAAGAAGAAAAAGAGCAAACAAAGCCTTTTTAACTATGTAAGTTGGACTGATCAAAAAAAAAAAAATATGTAAGTTGGGAAAGGAAATCAAGCTCCGATTGACCTTTTTGCCCAATTGCGTCTCTCTCTCTCTCTATTTTTCTTACAAGCCGCGGCAGGAGGAGGAGGGAGGAGCCCCTGCTGTCCCCCGGCGCGCACGCACGCACGCCACGTCAGCGCACCCCCCGAAACAGCTGTGAACGGGGCGCGGTGGCAGAACCGTGAATAACGCGACGACCGGGGGCAATTTGCCACCCCCACCCAATATCGTAATATAAAATTTTTTAAAAAAAAGGAAAAACTCGCCCCTTGCCCGGAAGTAAGGCGGAGAAGATCCAAAACCAAAAGCGACGACTCCTACTCGAAGAGAGAGAGAGAGAGAGCAAAAAAAAAAAAAAAAAAAAAAAACACTCGCGAAGAAAAGAAAGAGAAAAAAGGGAATTCGTAGCCAGCAAAGCAAAGCGTCTTCTATAGAGAGAGAAACCTGCATTCTCCAGAGAGAGAGAGGAGAGAGAGGGAGGGGCGTCGTTCCGGCGGGTTCTAGAGAGAGAGAGAGAGAGAGAGAGAGAGGAGAGAGAGTGTCGGAGGGAGGGAGAGAGAGAGGGGAGCATTCTTGCTGCGGAGTGCGTTAATGGCGGAGGAGGAGAGGAAGGAGAAGGAGAAGGAGAAGGAAGAGGAGGAGGAGGTGGAGGTGGAGGTCGAGGGGCCGGTGGCGCCGGCGGCGGAGGGGGCGGCGGCGGCGAGGAGGAGAGCGTGAAGCTGTTCGTCGGCCAGGTCCCGAAGAGCATGACCGAGGGGGACCTCCTCGCCATGTTCCGGGAGTTCGCGCTCGTGGACGAGGTCAACGTCATCAAGGACAAGGCCACGCGGGCCTCCCGCGGTTCGTTTTTCTCGCCCCCCGCATTCTCGAGCTTGGACTTCGTTTCGCCTTCTCCCTCATTTTCTTCTTCCGCTCTTCCCCCTTCCGGATCTCTGGAGCGGCGCGATTCGCGCGGCGCGCGTTTCAGATTCGGAAAAGTCTTTTAGTGCGGTTCGGTTGGTTGTTTCGTGCCCTAATTCGCGCGTCTCTTTTTCTCTTCTCCTTCTTCTTCTTTCCTTTTTCTCTGGGCGAAGGTTGTTGCTTCGTGATATGCCCGTCGAGGCAGGAGGCCGACAAGGCGATCGGCGCGTGCCACAACAAGCGGACGTTACCGGGGGTTAGTGTCGGTTATTTTTTTTTGCCTCTCGATCTGTTCATTTACGGAGTAATCATGTTCCTGCATTGTGCATTGATGCTGTCGGGCGGTTGCGGTTGCGGCTGCGAAATGATGATCCCAGCCTCGTTAGGAATGTGTTGGTTCTGGTGCGGCCAGATCTTTTTTTTTTTTTTTTTTTTTTTTGAAGTGTGTAAATTTAGTTCACTAGTTTCTGCATGCTTCCCTAATGGCGTGTGTGCTAATTGTCATCTCGGGACTTTCTGCAACAAGCTGCTTTCCAATGTCGTCAGAAGAGCTATCGACTGTTTTTGTGCATCTTTACTGTGTGGTGACTTTGGGTTTGCACGTGGGATAGCAATGCAATCACCGCATTGCATCAGTCTTCCGGATGTAGAAGTTCTAGATCGGTTACAGTAGTCCGTGCATGCTGCATGAGGGGAGGGGAGTTGATACATGGAAGTCTCGTCTTCAAATGGAAGAAGTCTATTTGAGTCAATTTAACTCCTAGCAGTAACCGTTTAATTAGTTCAATCATGAATGGTATTTAATTAGTCTTTTATATCCATTTGACTGGTAAGTAGTAACTAGTAAGTATATACAGTTTGTATATTGTCATATAAAGAAAATGCTATCATGATAAATTGGGAGAAAAAACCTTCAGCAACTCAACAATCACGGCAAAAATAGAAAAGAAAATCGAGCATGTTTGTTTCCGAGTATGTTCATATCAATTGGTGCCTTGCCTTACTGATTGGTTGCGACTTAGCATTAAGATTTCTTGGACATTACTTTTGGTGTATACTAAGAATGGCATCATGTTTTCAAATTCTAGGGGAGTCATTCATTTCTATATGAGTTATTTGCCAGATTCCTCATTTGCTTGTAATTTCTTCATTTCTCATCCCCCTTTTCTTTTGTTAGATTTAACCTTGGAAACTTGTTCTTGTTACTCTACATTCTGATTAGTAAGGTTCTTATGGGTTTGAGTGGTTGGAACATAGTATTTTCTTTAGAATGATTGACCTTTTGATGTCTTTTACAATTCTCGTATCTTATCATTTGATGCATGCTGAATTAGAAACTTTAAACCATCAAATTTGTTCTGTTTGGTACTATTTAATCATGGTCACTTCATCTTGAAAACTACCATGCAATATTTGTCCATATTATATTCTGCAGAATCAGTAGAAAATGATTGAAGTATAGTCAGTGGCAGATGCAGGAATTTGGAAGAGGGGGGCAAGCAAGTTTACTTAATACCAAGTTAAAAAAATCTAATATTCATTTCGCCACATTTAATGTGTGAAAAGGGGATAATTTCATTTTCAGTCCAATGACTTATGTGAATTTTGCGATCAAATCCTTGAATTCTTAATTCGTGCAATCAAGTCTCGTGACTCTAGTCTAGTGTCAAATGTAGTCCTCCGGTTACTGGAGATTGGAAATTTTGATCAGATTAATGATGTGTTGTTTTTCCACAGCTTTCATAGCTTGTTGCTTTA
Source organism: Eucalyptus brandiana (assembly GCA_014182725.1). Lineage (NCBI taxonomy): Eukaryota > Viridiplantae > Streptophyta > Magnoliopsida > Myrtales > Myrtaceae > Eucalyptus > Eucalyptus brandiana. The sequence continues at coordinate 14,124,572 of CM024675.1, forward strand.
TCAATTTGTTTGCCCCATTAATCCAAAGTTTTGAAATCGACAAGTTGAAAGAAGGAAGAGAAGAAAAGAGAAAAGGGGGGAGTGAATAAACATGCACTTCAAAACTTGCATGAGCCATGTTTAATAAGGGCACTGTATTATTTTAGAATATAAAAAGCTTTATGCATGTATTGCCCTTAGAGTGGAGATATTTATTTATTATATGCTATTGTTGGGGTCAAATATTCTGTTCAAATGCCAAATCCTGTGACAAATACATTTGGAGACAAGTTGGACATAGGGACATTGCCCATATGACACACGTTTGAGTCTTAAGTAACATAGGATGCTTTTTATCCTTAGACTTCTGATTTGATATCCTCATGCAATGGCATTGTAGCCTGTTATGCATTAGTTCCTAGGGATGTTATCTTAACTCTGACCAGAAAAGTTTTCTTGGAATGCAGGCATCTAGTCCGCTGCAAGTGAAGTATGCAGATGGAGAGTTGGAAAGGCTAGGTAAATGCATATGCGATTCTTCTCTTCTTCTTTTTATGCTAAGACGATTTGGTGAATTGCTACTGGAGTTCTTGGACAGTTATAGTTTGTCTCACCATGTATAATGACAGCCTGCTTGAATTTATTGCATCATATTCATGATAATATGCTTTGAATGATCAGTTTTTGACTGCAATTCTGAACCAGAACACAAACTCTTTGTTGGCATGCTTCCGAAGAATGTCTCTGAAGATGAAGTAGCTGCTGTTTTTTCAAAATATGGTACTATTAAGGACCTGCATATATTAAGAGGTTCTCAAAAAACCAGCAAAGGTGCTTCTTTTACCTCTATGTTATGTTGGACTGTAATCTGGCTTAATTAGTGTCTATTGCTTTCCCAGTCTTTGAGAAGTTGTTACTAATGGTGCTAATCTATGTTTGTTGTGGAAAACTCACTGGCCTGTTTTTAACACCGACCATGCAGGTTGTGCTTTTATAAAGTATGAGACGAAGGAACAAGCACTTGCAGCCCTAGATGCCCTGAACGGAAAGCATAAAATGGAGGTTTGTCCTTCCTTTCAGCTTATGATAGAAATCTGGATTTCTATCTACTTATAACATGTCTTGTCATATTGGTGTCATGTGGTCTGATGCTCAATGTCGCTGGAGGTAATTAAATGGAGTCACCAGACTTGATCAAGATTGACGAAAGTGATGCTTTGAGTCATTGACCAGCCGAAGAGTTTTGAATTGTCACATTGCTTTAAAAATGAATTTTTTTTTTCACATCATTAATGTTCTGACCACGGTAGTCACATTCATCTTAGACCTTGGGCACGTTTTTCAACAGTGTTGGAGGAGTCCAGACCATCCATTGACCCCCTTCCTTCACCTGTGGCAACTCCTCCACTTTGTTCCTGGAAAAATAGGATTCTGATTTTTGCCTTGTCTTCTGTGATTTGACGGGCATTTTTGACCTCGATTAGGTCAATGCATAGCTAGTAAAGTACAGCTGGATGCAGTGCTGTAACAATCTTTATGCGAACTAGCAGAGCTGAAAAGTGGAAAAGCAAATTAACTACAGCATCATTTGTTTTGTTTCTTTTGGAACTCCAACATATTTTGCTGATGGAGTGAATTCAGAATATAAAGACTAATGACATTTGCTGCAATGACAGTGCTGACCTGGAAAGAGAATGTTTATAGTCAGGTTTTTCATGACTGTAAGCATGAGATTTGATTTTTGGAATCAGTTTATGTGATGCTAGCTGGACTGATCTTACTCTGATGTGAATGCTATATGATATGTCATGCATTGTCTCTGTGGTTCTTTTTGCTTATTTGGGCCAAAGCTGATTTCTGGTGCAAGCAATGTGTTTAGCGCATCTCTTTTTTTGGTTGAGCAATAAATTAAATCAAATCCATTGTAGAATAGTATACTTGGGTAGGACTCTGGCCAGAAACATCAAGATGTGGGGGAATTGATAGTAAATAAATTCATACTAATATGTGTACCAGCTGAAGAGAACCACCTTCAGTTAGACATTACTTTCTTCCTAGCCTAGAAGCTGTAGATTTGTCTGCATGATCTTCTTTTTCTGTTATCTTTAAGTTTAGTAGGTCTTTGCTATGGAGTACTGTTACTTGAATTTGCAATCTGCAAATGGAAGACTTGTATGCCCACCTATATCCATCTTCCTTCTTGTCTATGGATGATCTGTGCTAAATGTGCATTAGACTGGGGAGATAATTAATGGGCTGCTGACATCTCTTTCTTGCTTTTTTAGGGTTCTAGTGTTCCCCTTGTTGTCAAATGGGCGGATACTGAAAAGGAAAGGCAAGCTCGAAGAGCTCAGAAAGCTCAATTTCAGAATGCTGCTAGTATGCAAAATGCTGATTCACAACATCCATCATTGTTTGGGGCACTGCCTATGGGTTACATGCCTCCATATAACGGATATGGCTATCAGGTTGGTTTTGGAACCTCTTTTCCTCCCAGTGCATATTTTGCTAACTACACTGCGTGCAGGCTTAGGTTTTCCACTGTATTAGGGTGCACATGACAAAATTTCTGGAATGGAAATTGATTTCTAGCTAGAAATTGATTTCTCAATTTCTATTTCAGAAATTGAGAAGTTAAAAATTTTAGCTTCTGATTTCTTCTTCAAATCAATTTCAGGAATAGAAATCCGTTCTAGAAATAGAAAAATTAATTTGCGTTACCAAACGGATTTCTGTTCCAAACCTGTTCTGGGGAACAGAGAAACAGAAAAATAGAAAAGTAAAAATTTTATCATGCGCAGCCTTAGCACCTTTCATATGGTCATTTCTCTGTTCCTACTGAAATTTGTTTGCCATGCTTAGACATCATCATGAGCAGTTCAAGCATTTTTTTCTCCTTGTAATTTCTTAACCTCTTCATCGAAACTTTTTGTCTTCCGGTGCCTTGTTGAAAGCCAGTAATTTTTAGAGATTTTGTCTTGGCCATTATCATACCTATGACCAGACATCTATCCACCCCTTGCCACTGTTATATGTGCCATGAGTCTAACTCATATTTGTATTGATATTCTTACGCTCCTTTAGTTTTGTCTTCACAGAGATAACAAATTAGGAACAGACTTTTAGCAACACTTGTTTTTTTCTGCCTACTTTTTTCATCAACTTTATGATCCAGTGGGTGATGATTGTGATCGTGATCTCATTCTCTTTAGGGTCCTGGAACTTATGGGCTCATGCAATACCAATTGCCACCAGTGCAGAATCAATTCCATAACATGATTCCTCCTGCCAACCGGGGAAACGCTTTGCGTGCAGTTTCACCTGAAGTATCGGCCAGAAATTATGCATTGCCTCCTGCAAGTTATATGAGTTCTCCGTACCATGCAGTGCCCGGTGTTCAGTATCCTCTTGCGTATGCTGGAGGAATGATGAGTCACCGACCTTTAAGTGCTTCTGCAAGTGTTGCTGCTCCTGTGTCTCTGGATGGTGACTCTGCATCATCTTCAGTTGCCGGTCCTAGTGGTGGAGGTCAACTTGAAGGTTCTCACCCAAATTTGTTACCTTTCGGCTTCTGCTTGCTATTTCTATTGGTGTTGTGCAGGCAATTTAATTTCTCTTCACCTCTTTTGTGATGTAGGACCAGCTGGTGCTAATTTATTCATTTATCACATACCACAAGAATTTGGTGATCAAGAGCTTGCCAATGCTTTTAAGGCATTTGGTAGGGTTTTGAGTGCTAAAGTATATGTTGATAAAGCAACCGGTATTAGCAAATGTTTTGGTAAGAGACTACTCAGAATATCTCCGAGTTAAATTCTTTATCAAGGGTTTGCAAATTTGATCTTGCTATTCTATTTTCAGGTTTCGTTAGTTATGACTCGCCTGAAGCTGCCGAATCTGCTATTAGTGCAATGAATGGACGTCAATTAGGTGGTAAGAAATTGAAAGTTCAGCTCAAAAGAGACAATAGACAAAGTAAACCTTATTGATATTAAGGTGAGTCATTCAAGGAAGCTGAATTTTCTCCTTTATGTGCACGTGCTCCAACCTAGATAACACGGGGTTCTCTGCAGTACAGATTTGTGGGATGGATTGGAATAATCTTCACCTCATACGGTTCTCCATCCTACTTGTAATTGTCTGGCGGGATTAGACTACAAACTTGTAATTCATGGTACATATTCTGTGCCAACATGATTTGTAAACCTTTGTATCATGGAAGCTCATTTAGACATTAATGATTGATTTGTTGATTTATCTCTTGACTTTTAGTTGTATAGTTCAATGAAACATCTGTTACCATTGACTTTCTTCCAACTCTCCAATGGCCTTTTCTTTTTGGTCCCTGCAACTTTTGCTATGTTCTTTGTCGCTGCTTCATTTTCTGCTTTTCATGTGGATAATATACTTTAAGCAGTGACGTTGCATCTGGAGTTTTATCGTACAACAAATTATCTCCTGGCATTTGACAATGCTTGCAAATCCATCCTCACCGTCCTGTGAACTTACTCTCTCTTGGGCAAATATTTAGTCTGGTACCAAGTTACACGATGTGCTTGCCATCGTCAAGTTTGAAGGAAGACAGGTATTGCTGACCTACTAGTTTTTGAGGTATGCCCTTCTCAGTGAAGTGGTCATTTTGTACTCGACTACTTTGGCAATTGCTTAATAGCAATATGACTAAACGCCACTTTCAGTTAAAGATTGGAACTTCATCGTGAACCTGTTTCTTTGGGTATCTTCTTGCCCTTTTTTCAGTAACTTTTACTCAGTGATGGAGGATTTTTTTGACGATATCTGATTGTTTGAATGCATGTTATACATTGACATATTAATCTTTTTCTTAGTGCTAGTGCACTCATTTCAGCTGTTGGAAGTGCATATGCCATTCCCAGAACAACCTATTTGGTTTCTTATTCAGGTACGTTAGTTATCTTTTAGTAGAATGATCATTCTTCCCTGTGTGCTTATTGTAATCGTATATCAACATGCAGGACTGTTGCTGCGATGCTCCAGTTTTGGAAATCTGATCTTAGGTTGTGATTATTCCATTTACTGATTCTGCTTCATCTGGTAAAACTAGGTTTCAAGAAAAAGAGGATTTGATGAGAATAATCATGTACACTATTTTTCCGGAGGTGATCAATGTAGACAGGGTGTGGACTTTGCATCTTTAATTAGTCTGCTAAGTTCCTTGCGTAGTCACAAGTATGGGAAACTTGTCAGCCTAATTCAGTTTGTCTTTGTAAGGTTCTACTTCATATTGTTAAGAGTGTACTGTTTACTGCTTTAGAATTGTAGATGAACAAATGGTGAAGTTAGCTTTAGATTTCTTTTTTTTTTTTTTTTTTTTGTTAAGAAGTTAGCTTTAGATTTTTCTTTCCTTTTTTTGGGGGAATTTGACCTCTTGAAAAAAAATGGATGGAATCGATTCTTTTCCACATTGTGAGCTGCTAATTTTTGATTTTGGCATTTCTAGTTGTGGATGTAAAATGGCTCCCCATGTCCTATTGAAGTGGCAACCGTTGAATCTTTCGTCGTATGTGTTTGTTACTTTTCATTTTTGGAACTTGCTAATTTATGCCTTTCAAATTTCAATTCTCGAGTGGGATACATGCAGTTCATACGCGAAACCCAAGCTACAAGATCAGCCTGTTGTACCTCATAAAATCCCGGAACATCATATGCAAACGAACCTGAAGTCATGAGCCCATCATATAATTGAGGTGAAGCTTAAAGTCAGTCTTAGGTCGATTTTCTTTCTCCGATCATTTTGATGGAATATACGGTTTTGATTTGCTGTGCAATCAGCTATCTGTATCGATATGAGATTATCTTCTTTGGGGTCCATGCGTATTTGCTTAGCCTGGTTGGTCTTCAGTCGACCTTGGTTTAGTATGATTTGGGTATTTTATCTTTTCCTAAATAGCTTGAGATGCGTACTCGTGGATATTCATCGTTTCTCTCTCGGAAATTGTATACAGTGGTATTTCCTTGCTGTGAGCCCGTGAGGCCTTTCCTTGTTTGCATCAATAATTGTAACCATTGCTAAAAATCAACCAGAATGAAGTAAAGTAGAGAGGAAGCTCGGATCAACTCCCTGTCTGAAGACAATAGAAGGAAACAGAAGCATTGATCAGCCGACAGGCGAGGTCCATTGCTGCGATGGGCACCTCGACAAAAATTGTTCTCATGGCGTGTCCCACTTTCCTTAGTTTACAAGAGATCTCATTCCGGTTCTGGGATTCGGAGCACCGTGGCGCATCAATGTCTTTCTTGTTTGAGATTCAATGTTCTGGTTCTGGAAGTCGGAGCAACGTGGCACATCATGTCTTTCTTGTTTGAGATTCAATGTAAGACGGCGTGAAAGCGTGAGAAAATCGACATGAGTACTGAGTAGGTCCGAACAGCAATGCATCGTCACATCTCGAAGGACCCCATCATGTTTGTTGAAATGTGACTTTATCTTAATTCGCGTCGACAGGTGTAGGCATCTTAGGTTGTTTGATATTCCTTAAGCACAAGCTATTGACGTTCGTCCACAAATTGGAAAACTCAAGCCATGTGTTGGTGGGTATTGGAGACGAAATGGGGAAAAATGGGATTGGCTACCCGATAGGTTGGTCAAAGAGGATAATTTCGTTTTGGGTTACTGCATGTGGTTTGATGTACGCCATTTCCTTTGTCCGTTCTGTATGTTAAGCGCCGAGTACGTGTGGCAGACCCTCGGACTAGCTTAGTGGCTGACAGGTTGTCGTTTTATTTATTATGTTGCCCGGTATAAAAGATTTTCATGTTTGAGTTACCCACTCGGAGTTTATCTTCACTCCTTATTCGGTCGGGAGCTTTATTTTATGAATCAAACCCCTCCTTTTCTACGAGGCAGGTAGGTCGAATAGGCTCACTTAGTCTGGAACAATCTCTTTTCTTTTAATATGAGAAATTGCTTTATTGTTGAGGGAGTCCAGATTGCTTCTTGCGCGCATGGACCCGCTCAGGTATCTCTTCGAAAAGCCGGTTGTTTCAGGCCGAATTGCTAGGTAGCAAATCTTGTTGTCAGAGTTCGATATCATTTACGTGGAAAAAACTCTTCCATTCGATGTGAAATTTTTGGATGTTACGAATTCTCTTGCTCAAAAGAATTGGCTCCACCGTTGCTTTTGGGTTGTATGCTCAGCGATATTCCTCCTATTTAATAGGTGATCCAATCTATCTTTACTCTCCTCGCCATTCTAGAAGGTTAACGGAAGCCACACTTTGCCTGAGCCCTCTCATCGTAGGCATCGCTCCTCTTGCCCATGTTTGATATGATAAGAGTCCAGTTTGCTCTCATCGTACATCTATTTAAAAAGGGAAAAGTTACTAAAACAATCCTAAATCTATTGTAATTTTTTCAATTTAGTTATAAATATATATTTTTTGCTAATTTAGTTTTAAACATTTTGTGGTTGTGCCAATTCAATCTATTTGGCCTAATTTGACTAGCCGGCATTGATGTGTCAATTTTTTTATTTTTAATTTTTTCAACTTCCTTCTTCGCTATGCCAATTACCAAACCTCAGCAATCGGCTAGAGGAGTTGGCCACTAGCAAGGGTGAGCCTTGCCAAGTTGATGGTGAGGTCAGGCTCACCTAGACTGGATCTTGGCAAATGAGTAGAGTCATTAGTCGGCAAGGCTCGCCCAACCATGGCGAGGCTAAGCATCACTATCGTCGGTTGAGGCCGACCTCATCTTGCAAGGGCAAGGCCACTGTGGAGAGAGAGAGAGAGAGAGAGAGAGAGAGAGAGGGCAAGGCCACTGTGGAGAGAGAGAGAGAGAGAGAGAGAGAGAGAGAGAGAATAATAAAAAAAATAAAAAAATAGACACGTTGGTGTGCTCAGCACACGTTAGCATTGCTTAACCAAATTTGGCCAAATGGATTGAATTAATACAATTATAAAAGATTTATGTTTGAATTGGCTCAAAAAATTTGGCCAAAACAAAAAATTGGCTCAAAAAAATTTAGAACTAAATTAAAAAAAAGTTAAAATAAGTTCATAACTGTTTTGGTAATTTTTCCATTTAAAAAGATGTTTGTTTCAATATCATCTTCGACGACCCGATTCGTTTTGTCGCTGCCTCAAATGAGGTCATTGCTTACTTATACAAGGCGTTAAGGTGTCGAGCAAACACTAGTGAAGACAGAGGATTGACCAAATTAGAAAAATTGTAATAGATTTATAACTGTTTTAACAATTTTTCAATTTAAAAAGATGTTTGTTTTTGATATTATCTTCGATGACCTGATTGGTTTCATTGCTAGTCGGTGCCTCAAATGAGGTCATTGCTCACTTACACAAGGCTTCGACGATGAGGACGGGGGACTGCTTGTGAGATCAGTGCCAATCCTATTGGCAAAGCAAAAGATCAAATGACGAATGAAATCAGGCTAACACCTGGGTACGGCGGGCTTCTCTTCTAGAAGGGCAAAAAATAAAAAAAATAAAAAACAACGATCTCGTCAATGAACGGACCAGATGTGCCTGAGGAATTCTGGCATATTTCAGATAGAGACGTGGTCGATCATGGCACGCTCCGGCAATTAAAAGGCAAAAAAACAAAAAAAAGCAATCTAATCCAATCTAATCCCCGAGCCATAGGTGGGTCCTGCCCTGATTTCCGTGCACGTTTACTACACCTGTATATCTTAATCCCAAAGCCTGCAACTTCACAGCACCCACAGTTTTACTTCCATATCAAATCTTAATTTTTTCCTTCTCTCTTTTGGCCCCAAAAGAATTTGTCTCTTATCTCAGGAAAAAAGCGGGTACCCGGTACTTCCAATTTGGTGAAATTAACCTCTATGCTCTTTATATCCGAAGTCCCTAGTTCCGTAACATCCTGACGGAAGTTGAATAGATGGCTCACGATAGATATCTAGATAATCTCACCCTAAAAAATTTGATCTCGATGAAGGATATCCAAAAAAAGAGAGGTAGGAATAAGACTATACAAAGGTCAAGAATCGAATCTCACATTGGTAGCCATGGCTCGTCTTTTTATCTTATGGCCTAGATGTTTTTGCTTTAGAGAGTATGAGGACCAGCCTCCTCTTCACTTACACTGTCGACTTTAGTTCAAAATCTATAATGGGATTGGCCACACCAGCATCCATTCAAACGTCCACAGTGCACATCCTCATCTACAACAGTGCTTCCATCTACTTGCTGTGAGTGAGAGAGATCCATCAGAGTAAAAAAAAAAAAAAAGGTTTCGAGTCAAAAGGTCAATCGGAGTGGCTCCGACGCTAGACCAAGAAAAGGAAGGAAACGATAGGAAAATTTTTGAAGGGGTGGGAAAAGTTCGGGAAATGGGATGTTTTTGGAATTTGTCGATTAATAAAATGGAGGGTCCATAATGACAACTTTGGGACTTTGCAGGACAGATGTTGGGGAAAAGGAGAAAAGAGTGGGAGGGCCAAAAAGGAAAGGGAAAAGGGCGTCCTAAGTGTCCACGTACAGGGAAGGCAGGCTAGGGTCACGTCGCATCGATAGCTCTGCCCCTCTTTCTCTTCTAGAAGACTTTGGCTTCGTGGGTCGAAATCCTTCTCGCGTACGCATTCATCAGAAGCCTCCAGTTGGATGTTTTCATCTAGAAGGTTGGTGGGCTCAACCTTGCATGATCTCTATCTCTCTCTCTCTCTCTCTCCCCGCCAACATCTGATTCTCGTAATGGATTACATGGAAAATCACGAACGAAATTGTTCCTTGACCCTCAAGTTGGCTGTCGCCAAGCGTTCGATTTGGAGGGCCGATTCTATGTTCGACCATTCGGAATTTGTGCTGGACATTTCGTGGGTAGAGTCTTGTCCCAGTTCACGCGGGTCTGTGTGGATAAATCGAATTAAAAATTCATGTCACAAGACTCCTTTTATCTTCACGGAAATTCAACGGTCTGCGAATATATTTTACAGGGTTCGATCTCTTATATAATAAAAAAATTTCGATTGTCACACTTGCATAAGCGACATGGTTCGTGATTTTTCTAGAAAAGATTGGAGCTTAGAGTAGGCAGTTTGTTCTTTGCATTGTAGGCCGCCGACCACGTAATGCGAAGTGTGAAACAAGAAAACGAAGACAGCCCACGTTTTATAAACACGCATAAGATCCGACACTACAAATACGAACTTCCATTGACAAAGACGAGACTTTCCCCTCCAAAGTAAAAAGCCAAGTCAATAAAAACTTGTCCACAAGACCACTTTCAAAAGAGAGAGAGAGAGAGAGAGAGAGGCACTGCAGAATGGAGAGAAAGAACGGGGCCGTCGACGTCTCGCCTTTCTTGCTCATGGAAGCCACCGGCGATTCGGAGGAGGCCGTCTCCGATCCCGCCATAATGCGAGATCCCAGCCTCACTGGTAGCAAGGCATACGACGGAGGTGATGGCGATGGCGGCGGCGACGAGGACGAGGACGCGGAATCTTGCTGTAGCGAGTGGTCTTCTTACAAGTCGTATAATGACCAAGATGTTCGAGATTTAGACGGCGGCGACGCCGAAGCATGCGACGGAGCGGACTGGAGCGATCGACAGCGGTGGAAGCGCGGAACGGGGAATAGTGAACGTGTCGAGCAGCAATGGTGGTCGGAAGCCGAGGAGCCGTGCGTTTCAGAGGAAGTCAATAGTTTCGACGACGGCAAGGAGATTAACAAGAAGCCTAGTGGGATTGCGTCAAGCGAAGTGCATCTAAGTGAGATGGAGAAGAGTAGGTTGTTTTGGGAGGCCTGCCTAGCATCGTAATTTCAATTTACCCATTTTCCCCTCATATATATCTTATATTTGTGTATATATTTGAATTCTTTAAATGACGATTGTCTTCTGGTATTTGATGTCGATATTTTTGTTTAGTAGGTTTTGATTGTCTCATAATATGGAATGTATAGAAGTTTCTTGTAACACTATAGTAGCTTTCCGTGCTGGAAGATTCGTATAGTTGAGAGCTCTTGACGTGGCATGTATCTGTCTAATTTCTGGTGAGCAAGTAAGAAAGAAACAAGGGTGGATTACACTCAATTTTTCACAAATTTTGCGTATGAGTTCGAGTTTGTTTCTCTCTTCCTTTTATGAAGTTTCATTCGAAAAGCAAAGGTGGGCTGGGTGATCTGGTCTGGTCTGTACGTGTGCTGTTCGTGCAGTCGAGAGAGGAGAGGAGGCAGATCGGAGAAGCTAGGTTTTTTTTCCCTTGATTGGGGTGTTTGATGCATATGCGCCGGCGAATCCGACGTTCTTTACTTTTAACAAGAACTGATCTATTTAGCGAATTGAACAAACGGAACTACTGCATATTATTAAGCCGTCACAGCGACGAGGCAACCCAGTTGCGCCTTCTCCACGTTCGCAACGGCACCGACGACGTAGGAATTAGAGTACATTCCCTTTATTGTCTTGATCACTACCTTAGCCACAACAACTTCAATTAGCAACGACTGAGGAATCACTTCATGACAGACTTAACCCTTATTGATTCATGAAGGATTGCTTCCTTGAACATTGAGGACTTAGTTGATCTTACTACAGACCTTCCTAATCTCCCCAGATTTCCCTGTGAGGACGGAGATCGCCCCCATCCTCTTGATGGACGTCCTGAAACTTTTGAAGAACCTGCTCGAGTTGAGCATCTCCTGCGTGATCCTGGCCGAGGTGGAGTTCGTGAGCAGCGCGGCGTCGGATTCGAAGAGGCCCCTGCGCTGTCTGAGGACGGTGAAGTAGCGAGTGTCGAAGCTGAGAGGGGTGATTGGGTCCATCGGCACGAAGGTGGTGTTGTCGGTAAGGTTTTTGCACTGGGTCTTCAAGAAGGCGGCGTAGGTGGAGTTCAAGGATGGGTCTTGGTCGCCTTTTCCGGTGAAGTTGTAGAGCCTTACGCTGAAGGCGTTGCAGTGCCCTACTCCTATTGTGTGCGCACCTTTAAACACCACTCGAAAAGCATTATTTTTGGTCCAGAACAAATAACTAAGAGAACGCGCAAATACGCTCAATATGCACGTGATTAGCCTGTTTTTCGGGGCAATTTAAGCTCTCGGCATAAGCTAGCGGCTTTCTAACATAGTGGCAGAGTCAATTGATGAGCTCCGATGTGAGAGGTTCTCTCTTTTCTCGTTATCGTGTCTTTGTTCTCCGATCTGGTTGTCGATTCGATGCAACTATTTTCTCACAGCTATCGCGATCCATGTGTAAAGCCCAACTTTCGGGTTCGATCGGGAAGTTTTTTGAGAGCAACTTTTTCCCATGAGAGCTAGTAAGGAAATTACGTTACCTGATAAAACAACAAGGTCACGCACGCTTAGCCCTTTACTGGCGAAATTCTGATGGAGGGCGGTGAAGTTGAGGAAAGGGGATGGGATGTTGGTCAAGGCCTCGGAGGCTAGCGACACCGTGCCGTCTCTTCTTCCGGTCAGCACTTTCCACATTGACCTTTTGAACTGCAAAAGTATGAAAGAAGAGAATGAAGAAAAAGTCTAATGAGTTTGGCGGGAGATATTTGTGATATGGAGTTTACATGCTTAAGTGGCTTCTCTCGTGATCAAGAAAGATGTAAGTTTTCGACGTTGCATGGCGTTGTCGGACAGGTGCATGTATGTCCGGTGCTATGATTAGGCTCCTGTCAATTATGTCCATAACTCGGCCATGTCTATTTGCTTTAGGAGTACCGAAATGCCCCCCGTCTTATGAAAAATCGAGCACAAAATCAGAGAAAACGGAGGGAGGTGGAGGGCCATGGAGGCAACAGAGTGGGGCCGACGCCATGGTGGATGGCAGTGGTCGGAGGTTGCTCGGTGTGAAATCAGGGAAAAGAAAGAGAGAAGATGGGAAAGCAAGTTTTTTGGCCATTGGATCTCTTCTTTGCCTTGTGTCAAGGTATCATGTAAGAGATTGGAGATGATTCACTCATTAGTTAATTATCGGAGAGGATCTAGATCCCAGATTGAACGGTAAAATCGATCCTTATGTCGATATGCATATGTTCATCTATGTTCATTATATATACCAAGTGTAAAAAAGAAGAAGTGTTCATATGTGCCTAGCATGGTCAATTCTGACATATCCTTCTAGATTAGAAAAGAAGAATTTGTCTTTGCTCCTTTCTTCACGTGTTTTTGCACTTACTTGGAACGAAACGGAGTCCCTTGCGGCTAGAGCCAGAATGTCGGCGCAGGATACGACGCCTGGGCACTTCTTCTCGACCTCCGCTTTGATGTCGTCGATAATATCAAACCCCGCCAACGTGAGGTTCGGGACTGCCTCCTTCTCCGCCGTATTATTCTTGGTCGAGTTCAGCAAGACTGAGCCGTCACATCCCTGGAAATTGCATGGAACCATGAAATTGCCATTGTTCATTTGCCTTTTCTCGATTCATTCTTGTAGATCTAATGTGCACTTTGAGAAATTGGTCAACGCAGGTACATGACGACATGCTCTCATTTACTGATCTTTGGTTAAATAATAATAATGAGCGACCAGTCTTGACCTTATGAGCGACATTACAAGTGGGTTGGGGTAAAAGAGGTAGTGTTGATAATTTTACGTAAAGAATACTATTTGGCTCGTGTCCGATAAATGATGATGTTTTGTATACTTTCTAATTCTCACGTTCATGTACGGATTGATAAAATTAAATGGATATGTGATTTCGATTTCGCGACAGGGTAATCACAATTTAATGGAGATCAAATGCATGTTGGCCTCATCTCCTCGTTTTGCGAGAAAAATTCACTAACAACGCAGGTCACATTGCTAAGAATTGCTCCTTTTTTTTTTTTCGTTGGTATTTACACATGGCTCGCAATGTCAAATTCACATGATTTTTAATCTATAAATTAAGACTATCGGGAAGAAGAGAGACTAATTTTAGTATTGTTATGAGTGCATTGTGAACCTTGGGTACTAATGATTATTAGAACACGAATCCTAAATGACGCTCTAGGGTATGCTCTTCTATGATATGTGATATACATGATTCAACTCTATTGGTCTACCATGATGCCCTAGTCCTCGGCGAATATTGACCGAGGTTATGTTGTTACATGTACTGCGCTTGCTGTAACTGAGCAGTCTAATGAAGCATCTATGTCATCACACAAGTCAAGAGTAGTTAACAAGGAAGCTTACCCTGACAAAGCAGTCATGGAAATGCATCCTCAAGAACTTCGCCGGCAGTGTGTTGTTCGCAGCGACATGCCTCCACGTCGCGTTCCTCACGATCTCCTCCGCCAAGGGACAGCTTTTCCTGTAGAAGTTCTTCTTCAGGCTCCCCCCATGGCAGCCTCCTAACAACACAAGGAACCCTAAAACACACCCTAAAATCAATGAGTGTCGGTCACTCCTCATCACCATCATCAAAATGAAGAGCAAAACCCTAATGTGATGGAAGCCTAGCTCTTTGTGTCTTGCATGCTATGATATTCGCCGAGGAAGCTCTTCCTTATATAGCATTAATCTTGTCAATGTCACGAGTTGAATTTTCTTGGTCAGATCTAGGGAAGCGACAGAACAAAAGATTCCAAGCTCGTGACGATTTATTGCCCGGCAAAGGTGGAGATTATTAATGCATGAAGAGATAAGCCAGCTAAATTAAATAAGGTTGTCTATTATTTGTTAATTCATTCTAATCCTCCCTCATCGTCCTCATTTAGAGTAAATTATAAGGGTAGAGGATGTGGTCCTATGGAGTGAACATGGGATGCTGACTTTCAAGGGACTTGTCTTTCTTATTTCCCTTGTTGCTTGGTCAGATTCAACAACATAGGATTTGCCTTCCAAAGGAGTCAAGATGTAGCCTCCTTCACCAAAGAGTAATAAGCAATCGCGCCCGTGGAGTGATCTTTTGTATATTGACGGCAGACAAAAAAATCGCATACGCTCATTTTAGTCCCAGAGCGCCGGAAGAAGGCCATAGAATCGATCACAAAACAAGAAAATATGCGGTCTTTACGTCTCTTCAGGGAGATACGTAGTGCAGTTTCGTATTGTGTTTCTCGAGAAAAGAGATCAATTCATCTCTTGAAACCTAATATGCTTAGTATAGGAGTTAGACCAGCGGGGCACCATGATTAGTGGGAGGTGATTCTTGGGGTAGGTGGAACTGAAAAATGCAGTCCTTATTTAAAGTTACTTAGATCTGTTGACTTGCTTCGTTGAGTATGTTAAATAAAGTGAACACAAGCGCTCCATCAGGTATCACCTGATGACGAGGTCCTCATTTTCCTCAAAAACTCTTTGAGTGATTATTGTGGTGGAGGCTCTTGTGTACGTCTCTTCCTTTTTAGGGAGTGATCATGTCTTCTTCTGGGCAATTCAATAAAATCTTGCAGCTAGCAATACCAAAGAAGTGCCGCGTCCTTTACAAGCCCAAATCAACCTAGCTCGATTTCTCAAGGTCATATCACGCACGAACCTGCCCAACTCAACAGCCAACATCAATTTCTCAAGCCCAAGGTAAAAAGACTACTAAATATAACTGAAATCACTGTTCCTAGATACTGGCACCTAATTGTTGTAATACAAGTTCAGCCACTTAATTAGAATTCGCATGTTGATAAACTTGCCCTTCCTACCCACTAAGTTTAAGGTAAATAAGTCGATAGACTTAGACCTTCCTACTCCTTAGGTTTAGGGTAAATGGGATTTTTAGGCCTTGTCAAATCTTCATTGGTGATGGGATCACTTGGCCTATATTATTTCCATCGTTCAATTGACTAAGAGTTGGAGGCACATACTCAGAAACAGCCATACTGGGTTGGATTGGTATGGATTGATTTGATGTCTTGAGCTTGGAGATGACATAATTGATGGCATTGACGACAATTGGCTGGATTACATTAGAGATGTGTTTCACTATGTGATTCGCCATCTTATTATGCTATTTCTTGAATAGCCTCTTGATTTTAGTCACCAAAGTGGGGTTTGTGCTACTCTCTCATATGCTTCTTTGTAAATTGTCACCGAATTTCGACATTGCCCCCATGGCTTGGTTTTCTACTAGAGTGGTTTAGGTATCATACTAGGTAGCTGTATCACGTGGATTTGGAAATTATGGCTAAGACGCATGCTGAAATTTAATTGACGATGCAAATTTAGAAACTATAACTACATTGTAGGAATAGAAAGATAACATTTTGTGTGCCAGGGGTCTCTAAAGAGTATGATGTGGCTATTTAAAGTCTATAATCTGTGATTATCAACGGAGGCTAAAGATTGAGGTTACAAACGGTTATTGAACGGTTACATCAGCTCCACTATCTTGATGGTTTCTTTGATTCCATTATCTTGACGGTTTCTTTGATTCCATTATCTTGACAATTGCTTTGTTCTACTATGTTGATGGTTACTTCTTTAACAATTGCATTTAAGGCTTTGCTTATTTTGCAGAAAATTTAACATTTTTGGAAAATGTTCTTCAGAAACTAATTTTCAAGGAAAATGATAATATTTTTTGGTGTTTAGTAACTAGAAAATAATTTCCTAGTATGGAAAATTTGATTTGATTTTCCTGAAGATAATTACCAAAATATTTGAATTTTTAAATTTTTTTCTTTTTCTTTTTCCTTCTTCCTTGATTGGCGAATTGATCCTTGCCCATCTTTCTAGCCTTAGGTGAGGCCCCACCTCTCTAGATCTAGTGAGGTTGAAGGTGCTTGAGGTTGGCAAGTGTGAGCCTTGTCACAGGTTGGCAAGGTTGGAGCTCACTTGATTTTGGTAAGCTGAGCCTAGCTAGCCTTGAGCGAGGTTTTACCTCACTAGATCTAATGAAGTTGTTGTGGGTTGCCAACTGGTTATCGACTGAAGAAGAAAGAAAATAAGAGAGAGAAAAGAAAAAGAAAAAAAGGAAAAGAAAAGAACATAATTAAATATTCAAATTTTTAGAAAAAAAGAAAAAAAAGAAAAAAGAAAAAATGACAGAAAAATAAAAATTAATTAAAAATAGTGTAAGGAGAACGTGAAGAGGAAGGAAGAGGAAATCATTTTCCTCACTTTTGAAAGTATTCTTTTCATTAATGGAAAATCTTTAACTAAAAGTTATGTTTCATAAAACAAACAGAGCCTAACAATATGAATTTCACTTGAAAGAATAGAATCCTCGTCATAACTCAAATCACGATTCCTATCTCCATGAGATCGAACAACTCCCGACACTTCAAGTAAGGTCTTATGATCATTACTTCAGCAGGAAGCTGCTTCTTCCCACCTTATTGGAGGACTCAAGTCAACTCTCTCAATGAGAAGAAGCTATCTGCCAAAACTCGACCAACTTGCGGAGGAATTAGTCCAATACTATTCTATACATTCTTCTGCTTTCACATATTCTCCACATTTCTAAAAGCCCGCTACAAAGAAGGAAATCTTTCCGTAAACCGATATTAAGTTTGATATAGCATTAGTAAGTAAAAACTGGTTGCCAACTTAGCAGTCTTATCAACTGGTGCTAAGTTACCAATGGAATAGCAACTTTTCCGTCCTCAATCCTAACGATAGATCACCAATTGCTTTTATATTTTACAAGCGGACCTCTTCATTAGTTAATGAGTTACCAGCACTATATTTTGCCACCATAAGTTCTTAGCATATTATTAACATTGTTTTGGTTTTTCGAGTACTCACATTTTATTGTGTCATAACATACTTACGAAATAATTGATTCACCAAGCTAATATATCCTTACATATTACGATAAGTTGTTCTTTTTTTACAAGTGAGTGTGTACTCTTTACTAGTAATTCACAAGTGGCTTACACATCTTGCCAATAGTTGGTCCTTGGAGACCAGGCCAAGCTGCGCTCGAGCTTAGGTCCTCCAAGGCCAAGCTTGAATCTGTTGGTGCTTGGCCCGAAGTCCTAAGTGCTTGAGCCTTCACCCTAGGTAATTGATCCCAAGTCCCAGAGGCTGGATTGGGACCCTAGTGCCTGTGCCCTGGCATGTGGCGGGTGGGCTTGGGTTGCCTGAGGATAGGCTTAGGTCCCCAATGTTTGAACTCGGGATCGGGTTGTAGTCAAGAAATTTTTTTTTTTTTTTGTGTATTTCATAATTTTCCTATAACAAACATAACAAAAAAGCCTTCCAGATTATTTGCATAATATGGCGAAATAAAGGAAAATGAAACTATTTTCTTAAAAGTAAGTTCTTTTCAAAATATTTTCCAGCAAAGTTAATTTTTTGTGAAATAAACAGAGCCTTACAATTTACATTGCTAAGATTTAGTAACTTACTATTATATTGATGATCATAAGTTGTTCACATCGTAAATTGCATTAAAATATGTAATCAATGGGTCACTAGTTGCACAATTTACTAATAGGATCTATATTTTGCTAATAGTGTTACATGTTTACTATAGTTAGTGGCACACTGTTTCGTTTTCCCTCTCTGGTTCAGGTGGACAGCTTGGTGGCACACTGTTTCGTTTCCCCTCTCTGGTTCAGGTGGACAGCTACGCAAATGAATCCGCAGGACAAATTGTTTGATTCAGAATCGTCCACATACTCTACACGTTGAAAAAAAAAACCAAGCTACCTTCACCAGAATCACCTTCAGACTTCTAGACCTCATTTCTTGGATAGATCTTGGGAAGCAACGAGATAGATTACCGACATTTGATTATTAAATTGACCGACAATGGTGGAGATTAATGCCTGCATAGATAAGCCAGATAGACTGACATAAGGCTGCCTATTGTTTTTGTTAATTCATTCCAATCTTCTACCATTAACCTCATTTGGAGTAAAATATGAGGGCAGAGGATTTGTTCCTTTGGAGTGAACATGTGATGCTGGTATACGAGGGATCTGTTCTTTTATGAGCTTGTTCTACCATTGGCCAGATTTGAAATCGCGAGATCTCCCTTCCAAAGGATTTAAGACGTAGCCTCTACCAGAGGGTAATAAGCAATCGTGCCACGAAGCAAGCTTTCGAATGTGCGTAACGTAACAACGACATCAAGAATCACATAGACTCATTAAGTCCTAGACCGGCAAATGTGGCCATAGAATCAAGCATAAAACAACAAACTACGGTGATCTTTACGTCTCTTTAGTGAGGTGCAGTGTGGTTTCATATTATTTATTGAGAAACAAAAAAAAAAAAAAATGATTTTCCGCCTTATCTCTTGAAACCTAATATACTTAATGTAGGAGTTAAACCAGCGTGGCTCCATAATTTGTGGGAGGTGATTCTTTGGGAAGATGGAACTGAACAATGCGGTCCTTAATTTCGCGTTGCTTAAATCAGTCGCTTCGTTGAGGATGTTAATTAAAGTGAACACAAACACTCCATCGGGTATCACCTGCTGAGGAGCTTGCTCATCACCTTCCTCAAAGCTTTTGAGCGATAATTGCGATGGAGGCTCTAGTGTACATCCCTTCCATTTAGGCGATAATCGTGTCTTCTTTTTAGTAATTTAATAAAACTCCATTGCTAGCATTACAAAGAAGAAGAGACAAATCAATCCGGCTCAATTTATATAAGGTCATCACGCGCGCGCCTGCCCAACTCAACAGTCAACGTGAACTCCTCATGCCCGAAAGAAAAGACTACTTACTTTTAAGTCGAATGACCATTCCTATCTTCATGAAATTGAACTAATTCCTACACATCAAGCAAGTCATGCAGCGTATTCTCAACTGCTCGCATATAGCCATCACTTCAGCAGAAAGCTGCTTCTTCTTAGGGATGAGCAACGGGTCTGGTTCAGTCGAAGAATCAAATGTGAACCGGCCTTGCTTGACTGGTTCACATAAGGATTGGAGAAATTCCTGCGTGCAAAATTAGGAAACGTACGTTCCCGGTTTTATACTGTGAACTGTCGAAGTTGTATATGTTGAAGATGGGTTACATCTACTATGCCGCAGGTTGTTTACGTGGTATTTTTATCTAAAAAAACTCAAAGTTAGGCTCGGTTGCTGGGGCGACTTGGAACTAGGTGGTTTCCCAGTGTAAAAAAATCGAGAACTGACTTTAATAGGATAGGTTTTGGGTTTTTGATTTGGGACCTACTTATCCTGAAATCAATTACCTCTACATCTTCCCATCTTGTTCAAGGACTCATAGGTGACTCTCAATGAGAAAGAAATTTCAGCCAAAACTTGACCACCTTGAGGAGGTTCTTGCCCATGAACCACTATATTTCATTCCTCCCCTTCCATATATTTTGTACAATTGCTAGGCATGGAAATCTGTTCCGTACATGGTTTATTTGAATAATCCACTGAGTTTGAAATATCGTTGATAACTATAAAATGATTGCCAACTTATTGGTTCGGTCAACAACAGTTTTACCATTCTCAAATCCAATGGTAGATTACCAATTGTTTATAAATGCTACTAGTGAACCTCTCCATCAGTTAATAAGGTCCTCAAGACGTGCCTCCACGTCACGTTCCTCACAATCTCCTCCGCCAAAGTACAGCTTTTTCCCGTGGAAATTCCTCGAGACTCCCCCATGACAACCTCCTAGTAACACAAGAAACCCTAGAACACACCCTAAAAATAATGAATATGGCTCACTTGTCATCACGATCATTATTATCTCTTCTTTTTTTCCCTTCACTCACTCAAAATGAAGAACAAAACCCTAATATGTTGAAAAGCCGAGCTCTTAGCGTCTTCCACGAAACTTCCCAAGCATGCTGTTCCTCATATGGTGTTAATCTTGCCAATGGCACAAGTTTAATATATCTTGGATAGATCGTGGGAAGCAACAAAATGGATTACAAAACTTATGTTTAGTAATTGCATGGTAATGGTGGAGATCAATGCATGCAGAGATAGCTGGCTTGGCTGAGATAAGGTTGCCTATTGTTTGTTAATTCATTTCTATCCTCAACAGATAACCTCAGTTTAGAGTAACATATGGGGGCAGAAGATCTGGTCCTTTCTAGGGAACATGTGATGCTGGAATACGAGGAACATTTTTTTATCAGTTGTCTTGCTGTAATCAGATTTGATATCGTGAGATTCCCTTCCAAAGGAATCACGTAAGCCTAAGAAACTGCGCCCACGAAGCAAACTTTTGTTTGTACGAGCATACTCACATAAATATATTGCACCGACCCATTTAGTCGTCGATGGGCGGAAGTGAGGCTTTGCTACCATAATAGTCTTTTGGTTATTGTGAGAATAACAATTTGTTATAAGTCACAAATTTTTTAAAAAATGAACTTCACAATAATTTATAATTATTTATTATTTGATTCTTTGTGGTCTAAAATAGACTATTATTCTAACTGTAGATTAAAAACTATCACGTAATCATTTTCCTGAAAGTGGCTATAGAGTAGAACATAAAATAGTAAAAAAGAAGAAGCTGGTCTTAATGTTGTTTTAACGAGACACATAAATTTATATAATCTCTCGTGGGGGAAAAATAGAAAATTTCAGTTTTTCGCCTCATCTCTTGAAACCTAAAATATTTAATATAGGAGTTGAAGCTGCGGGGATCCAAAATTTGGGGGAGGTGATTCCTGGGGTAGGTGGAACTGAAAATTGCAAGCCCTGACTTATGTTACTTTATCTGCTACTTGCTTCGATGGCGATGTTAATCAGCCAAAAGCTTGATCTGCAACGTCTCTCCCCATTAGGGCTTAATTGTGTGATTTTCTTGGGTAATTCAGTAAGTTTTATTGCTAGCAGTTCCAAAGAAGAAGAGGGAGTGCCGCGTGCGTCGCGTGCCCATATCAACAACTCAATCATTCAAGGCCATCATCACGTCGCACCTGCCTTCCCAATTCAACGACCGACGTGCCCAATAGAAAACACTACTCAATATTAACTCAAAATCACTATTCCCATCTCCACGAGACTGAACAATTCACGGGACTTCAAGCGGGTCACATAGCTATTCGCAATTGCCCGTAGAGGGTCATCACTTCAGCAAAAGCTAATTGTTACCATCTCGTTCAAGGACCCAAAGGCAAACTCTAAATGAGAGGGAAGTGTCGGGCCAACACTCGACCAACTTAAAAGTGCAGTGACTCGATGAGAAATGTTAGCTGAAACTACAACGGCCACGTCAACTTGATTTGTCTGCATTTGATATTTGAGGGACTTGATTAAAAGATTTGTGAAACTAGAAAGACTTAATTAGACAAATCAGAAGTACGACCTGAATAGAATTTTTTTTTGCAAGTCTACGGATGAAAGTAAGCTTTTCAAGAGTATATATCTTTTTGACTTAGCTTGGCAGCTCGCATAAAATACGTATCTCACATCGCTTCCTCATTCTATGTGCCGGCCCGGCTCGATAAGAGCACGAACCGGCCCGTACCTGTGCGGTGGCTGCCCCAAATCAACTTTTTAGGGGGTAGCCAACGACCACCAATTATTTGAGTTACTGTTTCTTAGGCCATTGATCCTTAGTAGCTTAGCGGCTATTGACCAAATTAGTAGCCTTTCTGCCCAAAAATAATTTAAAAACGGGTTAATATCCTGAAAAACTTTAAACTGGTACACCTATGATAAATTTATCTAAAACTAATTTTTTGACTATCAAAAACCCCAAAAAAATTATCATAAACTGGTATACTTGTGACAAATTTATCCTCTATTAGTTTCCGTTAAATTTTACCGTTAAATTACTAAATTGAATGACATACTGTCACGCCCCGAACCCCGAGACACGTGAAACAACCCACCATGGTCATGTAGATGCGACATTCCTAGGTAGTGTCGCCGACCCCAAAGTTTCAATTTAATGCACAAGCGGAACGTACTAAGACACCCCTTACAATAGAATACGGGATAGGACAGCAGGAACATCAATTTCAAAATCAAACAACATACTTTCATACATCATCATCATCATTATCAACATCATTACAAGGTTTAGGTACATCAACAGGATCCAGAGACTATGCACCAAAAATGGGTCAGAGTTTATGTGCATCAAAAAGGGGTTAGCCTACACAACATGGATCAGCCCACAACAAAAAGAAGAACGGTCCTATAGCTACTAATTGGACTCGTTCGACGATCCCACATCCTCCACTGCTGACTGCTCTGGGCCTGGAGATGGTGGGTTATCCACCCTGCCATCAGGAAGGTCAGCTACCCCCTCTCCCGGGACAAAGATCCATCACGGCCGGGGAATGTCAAAACCGTCAAGTGGGCCGATCCTAAAACCATTGGCCCCAAAACGGAACCAAGCCCTATACCTATGGGGCACCCTAACATCTTCAGTCTCCTGGATCCACACGGTAGACCTAATCAGCTCATAGACCCAATGACTCCCAGGGTCAGGGGCGCTGCGCACCTGCTCGATAATCTGAACCGGGATGCCATTCTTCTCAGGGGGTCCCGCCATCTAGGGTCCTGTAATAATTTTCCCCAAACTGGGATGAGACTTTGTCTCAGCAAGTTCACCCCTCCTAAACCCCTATTAGAAAGTAAATACGCCCCAAAGTATCTTAGCCACAACATCAAGAAGACTTACCTCGTCTTAGCCCTCATCTGCAGATTAGCACAATTTATATAATTCAACCACGTGCAATTATGATAACCAAACAATCATGGCACAATCACATTATCAGAACAATTCAACCACTTGGATCGTCTCAGCGATCAATCGACTTGGCCGATTACATGTCATTCTAGCAATTCAATTACTGCTCTCAATCACGGTCCTAACAGAAGGTTCAACAATTAGTGGCAATCACGGCCCCACTCGGCACGACCTTTAATTAGGTGGTCCATCACGGCCTCACTGGGCACGACCTCTCATAGGTGGTTCATCATGGCCTTATTAGGCACGACCTCTACTAGGTGGTCAATCACGGCCCTACTAGGCACGACCTCTCTTAGGTGGTTCATCACGGCCCCACTAGGCACGACCTCTCATAGGTGGTTCATCACGGCCCTACTAGGCACGACCTCCAATCGGTGGTTAATCACGGCCAATCTCCTATCAATTCCCACACTTAGGGTTTTCTAAAGAATCCTCATAATTGCAATCACACTCAATTCACCACAACCAATCATCAATTTCAAATTCTACAAGCACAAAGAATGATCGGCACGAAATTCGAGCAACTAGGGTCAAAATAAAATTTTCGAGTTTTTTTTTTTGAATTTCGGAATATGAAATATTATTAAATAATCCAACAATTTCAAAGCATTTATTTAAATCATAAATAAACTCCTTTAAGTCACATCAATGTTTATTTTAAAATAAACATACTTAACCATTAAACTAAACACACGTAACCTTAATTAATCAACTTAATATAATCCATGATTAATTAAATCAATCTAGCCACCTAATCCCAATCAACTTAGGCTAAACATACTTAAGGTGTCATTAACTCGCTAATCGCGGATTAGTGAGGTAAACTCACCGGAATCGCTTTCCGATGGGTCTCCGGCGAAGAGCACGACGACGCCGACGACAAACCTACACGGATCGAGACCAAATAAGCATTAAAAGGAGACCAAAATGAGCCCGGAAGATCTTAGATCTTGCTGGTTTTTCTTTCCAGCACTAACCGAGCTTGAGGGGATGGTGGAATGGCGACGGGACGGCGGAGATGCGGCGGAGGAAGCTCGGCGGTGGCGACTAGGTCTCGGGGCGGCGGCTCACGGTGACGGACGGCGACGACGGGGACCTCGGCAACGACGAACAGCGGCTGGTTGGAGAGACGACGGCGCGGAACTCGTGGCGGAGACGGAGGCAAGGTGGCTCGGCGCACGGGATGGCGAGCGGCGACGGCGGACTCCGGCGGCGAGCGACGAACGGCGACGATCGAGCGCGCGATGGACGGACGAAGCTCGGCTGCCTTCCGCTGGTTCTTCTTCCCTCGGTTTCTCCCCCTCAATCTCTCTCCTCCCAAGCTTGAAGATGATGGAGACAAGAGAGGGAAGTGACATCTCCACTTTAGGTGAGCCAATTAGCTTGTGACACTTGTCAAGCTCTCATTAAATTTGGCCTCCACCAATGACATCACCCGCTGATGTCATTCTCCACTAATTTCAAATCCTCACAACATCTTTCAATAGGTTCAATTCATTTTCCGCCGGGGTCCAAGCTCTTGTATACTTAATTACTTCAATCTCTATCAATTCTCTTTTAATTGAGTCCAAATCAAAATCCATGAAATAATCCGATGTTCCTAATAAGATTTGCAACACCCCTTTGATTTTCAAATTTCAAAATTCAATTTCAATTTCACGGTTAATTTCACTCTGGTGCAATTTTAGCGCGCCAGGTCCACTTGAGTGGCTTTTAGGAAATTTTCTTGCATCTAACCCGAGGGTGATCGGTCCCCAAGTCGACGCGACAAAATTCCTTAATCACCTCACTCAATAGACTAGTTCCCTCATGAGTGGCCAACTCTGAGAGACGAACTATATGCACAGATGAATTGCCCGACTCAATTGACCGAAAATAAACTTGAGGAAAAATTGGGATGTCACACATATGACAGTTGACTAGTGTACCAATTTGAGATATTCTTAATTTGTTGCAGTTATACAATTTTTTTGATTTTTTTATGGTATTATCTAATTTAACAAATGATATATTTGTCACAAATGTATTATTTTGGGTTTTTTGACGGTCGAACAAATTACTTTGAAGTAAATTTATCATAAATATACAAGTTTATGGTTTTTTATGATCAGTTGGGGTAAATTTGTCATAGGTGTACTAATTTAGGGTTTTTTATGGTCAAAAAATTAATTTGGGGTAAATTTGTCACAAATGTACCAATTTGGGATTTTTCAGGATATTAACCCTTAAAAAAATTATATGTCGAGCACAGCCCACTAATAAATCGGTTGTGCCAAGCCTGACCCAAATCATCCCTAGGCTGGGTTGCATGCCTGTCTGATGACCCCTTGCTTGAGCTATTAAAAATAGGGGTGTCAAAAACCGAACCGAACCGAATCGAAAAATTCGGTTTTTTCGGTTCGATTCTCATTAAAAACCGAAATTTTTTTTATCGGTTTGGTTTTTATCGGTTAACCGAATTGAATCGAACTGACAAACCAATAAGAGCTTTTTTTTGAAAATGAAAAATATATACAACATAAAAAAACGAAAAAAAAAACAAATACAAAAACTGAAAACTAAAAGCTAAAAACCAAAAACCGAAAAACCGAACCGAACCGTTGACACCTCTAATTAAAAACATGGTTCTTTGTACCCCCGGTAGAAAACCATCGATGGTCAAATGTCGCATGTAACTAATAAGTGTCTTGTCTCAAATCAAAAATATATGAGTGGAGGTCATTTTGCAGTCATTTTTAGAATTTATTTGAAATTTTGAACTTACAGTTAAAAAAATGAATAGTTGTGTCCTTTTGAAACAATATATTTGTTCACAAAATGATTTCACTTTTTTTTTTTATCAACATTGCTAGTTCGATAACAACCTCTCACAATTTTCATCTTTATATATATATAAGTGTTTCCTTTTTAAGAGTTTTTAGAAATATGCTAGAATTGCTATATGGTATTTTCATTGGAGACTCTATTGTATCTTGAAAGATTGTTGTCAGTAACCGTTAGCAACATTGTGGAGCAAATGATTCCTTAAAAATAATATATTTTCGTGCCTCAAAATCTGATTCCGTTTTTTCCTATTGATTTTTTTCCCAACAATTATATGGAGTTATTTGCTCAACAAGGGAATCAAATTCAAACAAAATCATGAATCAAGACATGGTAAAATTGGATTGATTTCTTGGCAACAATTTTGCTCATTAGAGGGACAAGATGATATTTCTTCTCACTACCTTGAAGGTTTCTTTCATTCTATATCCCAATCCAATGCCTATAGAGGATCCAAAACTAACCATTGAAGGACAGCCAAGTGAATTTAAACGATCAGTAAAGAGAAGAAAACATGAAGATGATGAATTGCTTTTTCATGGGCATATTCGAACACACTCTCTAATCATTTGTATGATTTATTCATTAAGATGTAATCCACTAGAGATATATAGAATGCACTCGAATTCAAATACGTGGCAAAGGAGCAAGGTGGGAATAAATATTTGATTGCAAAATATTTCAATTTCAAATTTGTTGATAAAAAACCCTGTTGGGGTAAGTCCATGAATTACAAGTGCTTGTGAACAAAATTCGTGCCCTTTCAAGTTGGAGCAATTATTGTAAAATTGCTTCCAAGATGGAAAGACTAAAAAAAAGCTTGCTGCATAAGTTAGAAGACATCACTTTGGACCAAATTTAAAAACATCTTCGAATTTAGTAAGAGTCACATTTACGTGACAAATCTAATTTATATGATACTAAAGTGAATGTTGTGGAGTGTAATGGATTTCAATCATTCGAGACTAAGAAGCATCTAACTTCCATATTTTTTTGAGCCAAAGTCATTACGTTAATAACGTTAAATGAATTTGAACATCTTGATTTCAAAGAAATGAGCACTCTATTTGATTTTAGTATTTAATTAAATTTAATATTGGTAGAGCAGTAACACGACTTGAATATGCGAGTTCCATGAGGTCTTTAATGTATGAAATGCATTGTACTAGATTTGATATTGCTTTTTCCATGTGTAAGGTTAGCAGATATACTAGTAATCCAAATACACAACATTGGATGCTATTGCTAGAATTTTTTATTATCTTAAGAGAACTAAAAGTTTGGTTTTGTATTAGAGGGAAAACACTGATGCTAGTTGGATTACAAGTGTGGGTGATAGACATTCCACTTTTGGATGGATTTTCATATTAGTGGATGTGTTGTCTATTGTGCAAGCAAGAAATAAACATGCAACTCACTCAATGATGGAATTGAATCCATTACTTTCCAGAAATTAGGAAAGATGTTGAATGGATTAGGAATTTATTGTTGGATTGAAATTATGGTCTAGTCTTATGCCTCATAATTCTATTCATTATGATAGTCAAGCTACTTTTACAAGAGCTCATAGTAACACTTATAAGGGCAAGTCTAGACATATCAACTGAAGATTTGAGTAAATGAGACAATTGATTGTTGGGATGATACCATAACAATTTGTTTATGCAAGGTCAAGCAAGAGTCTGGCTGATTCCTTTACAAAGGCTTTACCAAGAATGTGGTAAAGATGACCTTAATAGAAAAGGGGTTGAAACCCTTTAACTAAAATCAATAGTAATGGTAACTTAACCTAATAATAATATATTACTAGTCATAAGTTTTAATGGGTAAAAATAAGTCACTGGAAGTGATTGTTTGATACTAATATTATCCTAGACTTGAGAAGTCAGTTTTGTCTATTTCAATTTTTGTAGGTTGAATTATATTTTTAATAAAGTATAATACAAATTGGTAATGTGTTTATTAGTAATAGAAACACATGGTAGAGACTTTGTCTATATAAGCTTAGAAGTAGTGTCACTTCTTATCTAGGGTTACTTTCTAAAAAGCTCACTAAACAAAAACAAACACAAGGCCATAATTGTGCTAAGTGAATTATAGAACTTCTTGTTGAAACAAGAGATTAGTATATGTGGCGGTATATCCGATTCTTTTATTAGAATAGCAAGTTTAAAGGTACCGGTATTTTGTAAATTTTATAGAATTTTGAGATACTTGTACTAATTAATGGTTTAACTTAAAAAAGACTTTTATGTATGTATATTAGTCTCATGGAAAATTTTGGACACATATTTTAAAAATTTTATTTTGTAAATGTTTTTCACAAACAAAGTGAACGATTGTTGTTAGTTTGTTTGTAAAACAAATCAAGAGGTGCCTTGCCCTTGTCCCACATCAAAGAGGTGTGCGTGATGGTTATTTTTTTTTTAAATTTCAAATTTACAGTTAAAAAATGAATAGTTGTGTCCTTTTGAAATGTTACAGGTCACAAAAGGGTTTTGCGAGTTATTATCAATTTTTTTTGGTTCGATAACAACCTCTCTCAGTTTTTCGTCTCAATCTAAATAAAATATTAAAATATACAACTATTGTTTTCAATTGTTTCCTTTTTGAGAGTTCTTGGGGAAACTTGCTTGAAATTTTGTTGTATTTTTGAGGATTTTTGCTAGTAATTATTAGTAACTTTGTGGGATAAATAATTTCTTAAAAACAATGTCTCTTCACATCTCAATGTCTAATTCCGTTCTTCCCGATTGACTTTCTTCCCAACACAAACTTTGAATTGTTATAAGGCAATAACTAAGCATTATAGGCATTTGATATTTACACATACTCGTGTAATGTTATTCTGTGACTTGCGTATATTGTATATTGAATTAGTATTTCATGAAAATTATAAAAAATCTAGGATTTTCAAGAGAGAAGATAAGAAAAAATGAGGCTACATTTACATTAGATTACCAACTAATTGTTAACTTTATTTTATAAGTTGAAATTAGCATAACACCGTGAATATTTAATTAATTTTAGTAGTTGTGAAATGGTTTGCACTAGCATTTATGTCAAAACATTAATTATAAGTCAATGAATAATGTTTTCATTATTGACAGTAATTTATGTCTAAACATTTTTATGGACGATAAAAATATATTTCACTTGTCCATTTCTGCAAGTGCTACAAGTAATCATTTTTAGAAAAATATTTTTTAACTTATACATATTTATAGGGAAACAAATGCACTCGCTTAAATCATTTTCAATATCATTGGCACTTCAGTCTAACATGACACCAAAGATAACAACAATTGCATGTGTTACACCACCATGATCCATCTCCATGTATGATAGATATTGACACCTAAATTTTGACTAAATATTTAGGATTAAATTGCATTAGAAAATTAGGGACCAATTTGGCCCTAACAAAAGATGATTTTCGCATCACCTAGGCCTTAGTTTTCATTTGCATCCATTAAGTTTTATTTTCTATTTCATTCCCTTTATTTTACACTTTTTTTGGACAAAATAATTATTTTTTTTGAAAAAGGAGAGTGCCCGCAGGGGCTGGGCTTTCACGCCCAGCCCTTCCTTATTGTCCTTTCTCCCCTACGTAGGCCCGAGGCCCATTTCCCTTTTTTTCTTCTTTGGCCCGACTCCCGACCCCCGACCCCCTTCCCTCTTTCTTCTTCTTCTTATTCCTTCCCCCTTTGTCTCTGCAACTCACGTGCAGCGACGACGACGCGCGCGAGGACAGCCTACGGCGGAGAAGGAGGAGTAGGCTGGTGACAGATAGGACGTGTCTTCAATGTCGAGCAGGCCTGGGCTAAACCTACTGTGGAGGAGAAGGGATTCGATGCCGATTCGGCCGAAGTGGACGCCGGTCGACACGCCAAGGACCGATGGTCGGAGCCTCCGTCGACCGGCCTACTCGACCGATAAATAGGCCGTCTGCGAGCTAAGAAGACACGCATAGAAGCAGCGAGCTCACAGGATTTCCCCTAAGAGACATCAGGGTAGGCCCGAGAGTGAGCGAGAGAGAGGCCGTCGGTGACCATCGCACCGGAACCACGCCGACGAGCGGCCGTAGTACCGACTGAGCCGAACCATGAGCCCTCCAACCTCTATTTTTGCCTTGTTTTGGGCATGCCGGGCCGAAGCTCGCTGCTGGCGGCCGCCGGATGCGGGAACTCCGGCCCGTGCTCTGTTATTTTCGGCTGCTATGGTGTTGTTGTTTGTCCAGCGAAGGCTTCGACTTTGGTTTGCGTCTCGATGGAGGCAAGGTCCGACGTTTCAGCAGTGTTTTCTACCCGTTTGGACGGAATGCTTGAGCCAGATCTATTTTTACATGTTCATTTTGAACGGTTTTGAGTTATTCGGAGGACACCATCTCGGTCGATCTCGGTGACGCTCGACGCTCGCGGGCGTCGGCCGTTTGACCGTGCCGACACGTCCCCATCGCTCCCCCTCTACTACCGTTGTCACTCTTGGTTGAAGAGGGAGGAGCCCCTCGACCGGCGGTGTCGGATTTGGCCGGGGAACGAGAACACAGGCAGAGGCCGAGCCCTCGGCATGGGCTTGCGGAGACAACATCGGAGGGTGCGTGTCCGTCTCGGCCATCCCCGTCGATTCCGCAAGGAGCAGGCGCATAAGTGCTTGGGTTGCATAAGGAAAAAGGAAAGTAGAAAAATCAAAAATAAAAAAATAAAAAAGGGGATCACCACACGCCCAAAAAGAGCAAGAAGAGAGAAGTGAGGAAAAGACAAAAAAAAAAAAAAAAAAAGGAGGAAGAAAAATTGAAAATGGGGGCAAAAGGCGTGTGCGTCGTTCGGGTTGGGGAAGCGCCACTCGGGTTGGACGGGCCGGATCTAATCGGGCCAGCGTCCGGGTCTGACCCATCCAAGTCAGTATATTTTCATATTTCCTTTAAAAAAATAAAAAATCAGAAGAATCCAAAAGTATTTTATATTTCCCAAAAATAAAAAAAGCCAAAAAATATAGTTTTTGATTAGTTTTCCTTGCAAATGCATGAAAAATATTTGAACTCCAGAAAGCCTCACGTTTAAACAAATTAGGTACTGGAAGAGCATTAGCTAATTAACTAGTTTAATCAAAGTCGATCCTAATTTCTTTGGTTGCATATGAGTAAAATATTTCTCTCAATATTTTATTTAGGTTTTTAATCTACCCACCTCAAATTGATTAGTAACGACTCATATTTGAAATTGACTTACAAATTAAAAGTTTGAACAATAAGTCTTGAATTGCTAGGCTTAAGAGAGATCATGCTAAGCCTAATAGATTTAGCGAGTCATTAGCCTCCGCATGCATCCACGCGTAAGAGGGCGTCGAAAAGAGAGATTGCGACAATAAAATAGAATATTATAGTTCATAATGTCAACTTCTACATGTCTCAAACTATAAATGAATTGTTCGACCAAAAAAAAAAAAAAAAAAAAAAAAACTATAAATGAATTGCATCATTGCTCACTTGTGCTTTAAGGCATTGACAACTCAAGGAAAATGCGTGCTTTTGAAATAGTTCTCTGTCGCGACCAATTTTTCGAGTGTGAACCACCTAAAATTTGGCTAATGGATTGTTAAGCCTAGACTTAATTCGGGCTCTCCCAAGCCCATACCAATTCGCGACTTAAGTTTAAGTTCTTAACATGCAATTGATTTTTTAATTAGGAGTCGCCACTAATCTATTTTTTGGTGGGTCGATTAGAAACCCAAATAAAGTAACGGGAGTTTCACTTTTACTCCTACGAACCAGAGACTATGGGTACGGGGACTTGGTTACACTAGATTTCTCTAATGACCTTTCGGTACCATTCTTTTATTTTCAAAAAAATGTTTTTGTAGGCAGCTTAAATTGATTTTAAATCTATTTTTCTAACATGTGAGATGATCATGCGGGTGCGCAATCCACCAATTTAACACCCAGATAAACAATAAATAAATTGTAAAAACTTACCTCAAAGCAACGAAAGCATCTGTAATGTTAGGTTAAAAACCACATCAACAACCTTGGATACGGTTTCTAATTAACACGCAATTTCTTTTTGTTTTCACTTAATTAATGAAAATCATGCAATAAGCAATGCAATATTAACTAAATGACCTAATTCTAATGACATTCAATTTCTAATTAAATGAACCTAGCAATGATCATTAAATGGCATGCATTTCATGAATCTAATTCTAACTAACATGCAATGACATTTTTAAAAAAAAACATGCAATTCAT
The DNA here is from genome assembly GCA_014182725.1 of Eucalyptus brandiana. Classification (NCBI taxonomy): domain Eukaryota; kingdom Viridiplantae; phylum Streptophyta; class Magnoliopsida; order Myrtales; family Myrtaceae; genus Eucalyptus; species Eucalyptus brandiana. The sequence goes on from CM024675.1 coordinate 14,157,146, forward strand.
CCTAAAGGATTAAAATTAATTTATCCTAAGTCATTTTTTGTATTTTTTATGAAATTCGAAATTAGGTTAAATGTGAAAATTATCTAGCTAGATTAAGATCCTATTTAATTTATATTAGGAATTAGATTGAGCCAAATCCTAATTTAAACTAAAATATTATCTTAACCTAAATAATCCTAAAATGCAATATATCTAAAAAAAGCCTAAACTTATACTAAATTAAAAAAAAGAATTATCTAAATTAAACTAAGTGCAATTTAACCCTAATATGCAATGACATGCAAAATATGCCCTAATTCTACATGACAAGTGTATGATGATTTTTTATTGTTTTATTAATTTTCGAAATTTATAATTTTCAAATAATTAAACATGCAACTCAATTTGAAATCTAGCAACCTAAATTGATTGATTTGATTTTTTTATATTTAATTTTTATTTTTATTTTTTAAAATTTCGAAATAATAAAACTCCTATCCTAAACATGCAAGATAATGCAATATTCTAATTCAAACATATTTCAAAATAAACAAAGCAATCAAGACAAACAAAACAGGACTTGCAGCCGTGGGGTTCGACCAGGGGTGGCTCGGATCGATGGTGAGGGCGTCACGGTCGGAGCTCCGGCGAAGCTAGGTGGTGACGGGGCTACTGGTGATGCTGAGGGCAGGGGCGGTGACGGCGTTGCAAGTGTTTGGCACGGCAACCAGCGGCGTCGAGTGGAACGGCACGGGCTGAGGTGCGGCGGCAGGAAGGCGCGGGCGTCGGAGGCACCGGGTGCTGGGCTGAGGCGAGCGGCGCGGTGGCACGGCGAGGTCGGGAGCGGCAAGCTTCGGAGCTCCGGCGTCGTTGAGGATTGGCGAGGGGCTCACCGAAGAAGAGAAACAGTAAACTCTTCTTTTTACTTTTTTTTTTTTTTCTCTCTCCTCTGCTCTCTTTTCTCACTCTCTGTTCGCACGTCCCCTTTACGTCTCCCTCACTGTAGCTTTGCTGACTTTTCCCTTTTTCCTCGGCAGCCTGTCAGAGAAGAAGGGAAATGACCCCTTTTGTTGACCGGAGATGGACGAGGCTTCTCCTTTTTTGCACGATTCTTTCACGGATTTTTTCTCCGAAACCTTTTTTGCTCTCAATCTCTCCTCCGAATCCCCCTTTCTGCAGATGTAGCTTTTCACCTAAAAAAGAAAAGAATTTTCCCTTCCTTTCTTTTGTATTTTTTTTAGAACTCTCTCACGCACGAATTTTTTCAACGGATTCGCTCTCCATTTTTTCGAAAAATCCCCCCTTGTTACGAAAAATGGACTTCTCTTTTATAATCATTCCGAACGGCCACTTTGTATGGCATTTTCTAAGTTTCCATCTTTAGCTACATTAAATCACGGCCGCAAATTGGAGCGTGATTTCGCATCAGTTTCCGATCTTTGCACCAATTCCTTCCATTTTATCAAAATCCTTGCCCTTTGTTCACCTGATCTTTAATTGCTTTCGCATTTATAAAAATCTGAATATCCATCGAATTTCAAATTTCCTTGCATACTTCAATCAAATCAATTTCCCCCATTTTCATTTTTTTCTTTTTATTTGTTCAAAATGTAATTTTATTTTTCCAAAATTAGGTGTCAACATTCTCCCAATCGATATATCTCGGATCAAAGTAGAAGACACTATCCAAGTTTACTCCATCGTTAAAGGTTGTGGCTCTCAAAGCTTCTGTATTTCTATCATCAAAGCTGGGTCAATAGAAAAAACCAAGAATAAGATATTGTGAAATTCTGTAGACAATAGATAGGTGTTCTAGAAGCTTATTTTGCAATACTTATATATATTTTATTGAAACATACCCACAAATTAGAATCGGCAATCAGCATTTTATGCAATATTCAATGAAAATGCCGCAATTTTTCTGCTATATAGCTTGACAAATAAATACCGAGATCTTAAAAGATGGTCATTGGATACTGTACAAGGCTGGCACCAAATCTTCCATTATAATTTCCTTTCCTGCTGTGGACTTCAGTTTGCCTTTCTACCTTTTCAGTTTCATGTTCGTCATTGCCAATATCTATGCAAACATTGGCATTTTTGCCCGTCTTCTCAATCTTGGGGACTCTCACTTCATAATTCATATTTCATCTCGAATGTTATGGGCAACCCATGCTGTTCGTTCGTTCCTGTTTTGTTCATATTGATTACTAAACCCAATACAAAACAATATTGATTTAGAACTGCAGCTTAATTCTGAAATTCTTTTAGCATTCTATTAAGGAAGAAAATAGAGTCATCTGCGAACAAGGTGTGAGATAATATTAGACAAAATGTACTCAGTTTTGTCCCTTTGACATAGCAACCAACTACCGCTCTCTTCGTTAGAAAGGATAGAAGAGACATAGGGAAAGTGGATCGCCCTCATCGTTAGAAAGGATAGAAAAGACATAGGGAAAGTGGAGCACCCTCATCGAATGGCTCTGGAGAAAGAGTGAATTGTTTGTCAATCCAGTTGTTCGTCATCCCTTGCTATGTCTTCAATCTACTGGAAGTACACCTAGAGTACTGACAAAACTCAAACTTAACATGGCAAATTACAGGAATAAGAAATTCTTGGAACCAATAGATGATTACAATATGGAGTCACTCTAATTATTTTATAAATTGCTTGAGTGAAACATAGAACGATTATTTCAAACTTCCGTTCAACAACGTTTCCTGAAGGAAAAGAGTAGTGAGACTTTCCACTTTTAATTAATGCAATGTAGTTGCGCATCAATTTTCTGCCATTTAAAATCCCATCGACCTTAACATAGATATAATTTATTGAAAAGCCAACTACCTCACTGAATATATGGGGACAAATATCAACAAACTATTTGACAATGACATTATGTGGCAAACCCCCTCATCCCTCAAAGGCTTAAAATCGACAAGTTCATTGATGCGGGCCGTATTCAAGACCAACTCATTCAATCAAGAAGATTGGTGCGCATTCAAAATCGATAGTACTCTCATCAAAAAGTCCCTAATCAATATGGCCTCATCTTAGATTTTTCATAAAGATTTATCATTTCTCATGCATTGAAGCTTGCATCAAGACTCTCTTGGAGAACCACAAGCATTGGAGATATTATACATTTAATAGCTTTTAGTTTCTATGTAGATGAATGATTACTAGTTTCTAGGTTTGCATCTAGTCTTTTCTTGTTTTCACTATAAGAAGTCATCAAATCTTTGTATGTGGGGGATCGAATTTGATTAATGAAAATTTGCTTAGTGCAATGATCTTGAACCTTGAGGAGTTCAAACCCTTTGAAAACCTAAAAGAGTTTTCACTTTGTCCTCAAAGAATCAGGGTTTTTAAAGCCTACGTCCTTTTAGAGTCGCAACTATCAATCTTGAAAAATTGATGCCATTTCAACTTCCTTGGAGGCCTAGAAGAGCAACCACTGAAGTTTCTATCATTTTCTTCATTTCATCTAGCCAACAGTGCTTATCTGAGAAAACTCAAAACACGAAAGTTGTAGATGTTTAAGTTTTCGGTTCTTTTGGCTTTGGAATTAGGTCATTTTGATCTGAATCAATAAAATTATACCCATTTCTTGATCTTATGTAGAACATAAATTGTTGCTTGATTTTGTGACTAAGTCTATGGACATGTGAGTTATTCTCCCAGTCCTATTGTTTGAGTCACCGACCTTGGGTTACATCAATCATCGACGCAACCCCACCAACGCAGTAATAAAAGGCATCTCTTTCCACATGAGCACAACTAGAGTGCGCATGATAAAATTTCTGGAATAAAAATTGATTTCTGACCAGAAATTGATTTCTCAATTTTTATTTCAGAAATTGAGAAGTTAAAAATTTTAGTTTCTGATTTCTTCTTCAAATCAATTTATGTAATAGAAATCTGTTTTAAAAATAGAAAAATTAAATTGCGTTACCAAACGAATTTTTATTCTAAACCTATTCCGGGGAATAGAGAAACAGAGAAATAGAGAAGTAGAAATTTTATTATGCGCAACCCTAGCACTCCTCGTGAATCGTCCTTGAGAAAACTCCTACCTTGCATCGATTGGAAGCGGGATTTTTGAGTAATACACAAGTGCCATCAACGGTAGTCGGCTACCAAGGGACATCTATTAAAGACTTGATCAATCATGATAAAGACAGACGATATCGTGCTGGTGCTTTGCCTGGTTGGTGGATTGCACCTTTGAACATGGTGACGTGTATAACATTGTACCCGTTAGATGATCTCATATGTAAAACGTGGTAGCTAGTTCTCTTTCTGCCATATCGCAATGTTAATGTTGCGCACCAAAAAGTCATAAATGTAGTCGGATCAAAGAGATCGTATTTTTTTTTTTTTTCAACCAGTGAAAAAAGACGTTGATAGGCATGATAAAATTGTGGCTATATATGAAGCCTCTGTGCCTCAATGCTTTATTCGCTCTTCAAGTTCTACCTAACTCTTGTTCAGACTCTCGTCCATTTCGGTTCTAATATGGGGTTGGATATAGTCCAATTTTTTGAAAACAAGACCATCTTAGTCACGGGAGCCACTGGCTTTCTCGCAAAGAGTACTCTCTCTCTCTCTCTCTCTCTCTCCGCGTATGAAGTATTCTTAGTCGCCAATTGCCATCAATTGACTGCCTTTCTGCTAACTAACATTTATTTGATTCTATATATTATGATGGGTTAGTTTTTGTGGAGAAGATGCTTCGGATTCAACCAAATGTCAAGAAAATGTACGTTCTTATTAGAGCTATGGACAAACAGGCAGCGACACAACGGTTGCATGAAGAGGTAGAGATTCAAATCCTGAATTATCCTTGCATAGTTAGATCCACCTTTTGTTCTAAATTGACTAGCCAAAAAAGGCACACATAGATGTGTGTGCACAAAATAAAATGAAAAACAATTATTAAGACTCCGTTGTTTCGTGGAAAATAAATGATATAAAAAATATTTTCTTATAAATGATTGCTTTATTGCTTACAAAAATGAATTTATGAAATTTATTTTCATCTTGTGTGAAAATGTTAGACATAAATTGTTGTCTAGTGTCTAAAGAGTGTTCAAGTCCAAGCTTGCCAAAATATTTAGTTGGACTAACAAGGATATATTATTGTTTCACACCACACAAATTATTCGATAAAGGACTTTTTTAAACATAACTCACATGTGTATCTCAATAGATTAACTATTTCAAGCTATACAAGCACTCATTTTTATAAATATTTATTTCAAAACATGTTTTGTGGAACAAGCGGAGAAGAAAACTATGAGACTTGTGCTATTTTAGGAAAGGAGCTCGAATGATTGCAAGAGTAACCGTATGATGGCCTATCCAACATATGGTACAATCATTTAGATATGTAATTCCAAATAATTTCTACTCTATTTAACATGGAGAATAAAGGCAAAGGAAGAAAAAGAATACGAAAATTAAGATAAAAGACAAAATTTCCTTCATAACAACTCTCAATCTTTTCACATCGCGAACAGCTCATACAAAAGGAGTTATTCGACATTTTGAGGGAAGAATGGGCCGAGAATTTCAACTCAATTGTGGAGAAATTGTCTCCAATTCCTGGTGACGTTTCTTGCGAGAATTTGGGAATACATGATTTTGATTTGAGGTCGGAGATGTGGAGAGAGATAGACATAATTGTTAGTTCGGCCGCATCTACCAAATTTGACGAAAGGCACGTAATTGCAACCTTGCCCTCCCTGCTCAATTTATAATCAGTTCAAATAATTCGTGGCTTTTTTTTTTCATGCTATTTTGAGTTTAATGCCATTTTTTTTCCGCAGATATGACATTGCACTAGCAGTCAATGCATTTGGAGCGAAGCATGTTGCTGAATTTGCTGCAAGATGTGTCAACATAAAGATGCTACTCCACATATCGACTGGTTTGTGATAGTCAATCATGGTTTTATTGATTTTTTTTCTATTTAAATTAGTATATGAAAGGTTCCATTTCAGTACCGGTTGTTTGAAAAATATTTTACAGTGACGATGTATCTTATAGAACCTTATATTTTTAGCATATGTATGTGGTAATATGACTGGAATTATACGAGAAAAGGCATTTAGCATGGGTGAGACACTCAACGGGTCAAGGAAGTTGGACGTGAATAAAGAGAAGCTCTTGGTTGAAGAATTGATGAATGAACTTCGAGAAAAGAGTGCTTCACAAGAGGAAATCAACGTTGCTTTGAAGAATTTGGGATTGCAAAGGTTTGCTTGTTCTTAATTGAATTCTAAATAATGGAATTAATGATTTAGTTAGTTGAAAAGTACATCTTTAATTATGGCTATCAAACCCATGCCCTTGGTTAGACTGCTACCTTAAGCTTGGCTTACTTAATCATCATATTTAGAGTTGATGGTATCATATTGTCTTTTCATGAAAATTTGGGTCGTAAAAAATGTTTTTGATTATATTTGAAGTTCTAGATATAAACTTTTTACAAGGTGCTTGACCATAATATTTAGAACTAAAACATGAGTTATGTAGTTAAAATATGTCTAATCAATTGATTCATTTGTATATATGCGTACTATTATATTATAATCTTCAGCAATTCTTATAATTTTCATTATAATTGATGCGCAGGGCAAGGCTGTATGGTTGGCCAAACACGTATACTTTAACGAAGGCAATGGGGGAAATGATGGTGCAGCATCATCTCAAACAAGATATTCCACTAGTTGTTATGAGACCCACAATCATAACAAGTACTTATCGAGAACCTTTTGCTGGTTGGATTGAGGGTTTCTCTCCAAGGTTATCCTTCACAGAACTCTCTCTCTCTCTCTCTCTCTCTCTATGTTGTCTGACTGTTACTTCCTATTTTTAGCAAAAAAAAAACTATAATAGATCTTTCTCGGTCAATACAATGTTACAGAACCACTCACTTTAGATTTGTAGTATCACCTGAGACATTGTTTTTTGGGATTAATATTATATGTCGTCCATAAATTGTTATTTGGTGTTCAACAAACTAATGACTAAATTGAATTAAAAAAAGTGGAAGAACTCTATTGAGCACCGAACAAAAGTGAATGGATTACTCAGGTATTACCTCTTGGTTCTTCGCAAAATTCTAGTTTTTATTGAGCAAGAAAACCAAGAAACATACCTACGTCTGTTTTCTTAGTCTGGTTGCTCAATAGCAATACAAGGGCATAAAGAAATCAGATAGACTTGTGCAGGCGCATCTACTAATGAATGCCCCATCTTTTTGAGGAAGTTAAACCTTCAGAGGGGGCTAAACAATGAAAAATGACGTTTGCGATCCTTGATTTTCATAAAGGGCCAAAAAAAGTCTACTCCATGGGGAGCTTAACAGGAGAGTTTGAAAAGAAATTTCTTAAATAGGTAAAGGATCAACGTCTCATTGACAGTTATATTCATCAAATGTATAGAGCAAGTATAGGTTAAAGAACAAACTCATGGGCACATCTTTTACTGGTTTTTTTTTTTTTGGTCGGAAAGAAACATTGCATTAGCTAAACAGGAAAAGTACAACCTGCTGGACGACTATCAGAAGTTAATAAAGCTAACAAGGGAACAGGAGGGGACGAAGCCCAAGTTACGGGTAAGGAACCACTGTCACAGGCCCTTGCGGCCCAATCTGCCACCGAATTAGCTTTTCTAGGGCAAAATTGGACAGACAGATCGGGAAGACGCGAGAGGAAAGCTACGGCTGCTTTATGAAGGGTCGATCGCCCATGGAGATGCATCTGATCCCGAACCGCTTGAACAAGGAGAAGGCAATCAGATTCGATTAAGGAGACCCTATTTTCGTTGACGTTGATCAGATGAAGCAGAGCAATAGTCAGGGCTTCTGCCTCCACCTTTAAGGCCGAATCGGCAGGTACTTTCTTGGTAAACCCTTCAATCAAATTTCCGGTGTGGTCGCGGCAGATATAAGCGACTGATCCTATATTGCTTCCTGGTTGGTAAGCCCCGTCGATGTTGATCTTGAAAGTGCCTGGATCTGGAGGACGCCATTGGGTACTGATATCGGGACGTGGGCGAGTTAAACCGATGGCGGGAACAGAAGCTGCGGCTACAGCGGCCATTCGAACTTGTTCAAGAGAGCGGGCAACTACCTGAAAGGGGTCGGGTCTCTGTCGAACAAAGATAAAGCGATTACGAGACTTCCATATCTGCCATAACAGCGTGGTGGTGAACTCCAATCCAGGTACCATCTGATTGTTTATTGACTGTTGATTAAACCAGTCCTCTATGCGATGAATTGCTGTTTGTTGAATAGAAACTTTGACTTGAGGATGAGACCATACCTGTGAGGTCCAAGGACAGAATAAAAAGAAATGCTCGATAGTTTCAGGCATCCTGGTTGAACAGAGTGAACAGATAGGAGAATCAGTAATTTTCCTGCGATATAAATTTTCTTTAGTTGGCAATGCGTTCTGACAGAGTGACCAAAGGAAAAACTTTTGTTTGGGAGCAATGGGATCTTCCATATAGTGTTCCATAGGTGTGTTGGTGGATGATATGAGGAAGAAGCTCTGTTAACTGAAGGGGTAGGTGCCACCTGTCGTAGAACACTATAGGCACTTTTGACAGTGAACTCACCTTGAACAGTACATGGCCAGATAATCTTGTCAGTCGTATATTCCGGCCTAATCGGTAACTTAAGAATTTCTGCGGTAGTGTGCACATCATAAAAACGTTCCGGTAATGACAGATCCCATCTTTTAGTTTCGAATCAATCAACTCAAAGAACTCTTTTAGGTTCTTGTGCAGCGGCCAGCTTCCGCCTATTCTACCTGTAGGAAGCCAACAATCTTCGCGAATCCGAATATGCGTACCATCCCCTACCGACCACCGAAGCTTGGAGGAAATAGAATCCCTTCCCATTAGGATACTCTGCCAACCCCAGGAAGATCTAGTGCCTTTAGAAGCTGTTAAAAAGTCTTGAGAATGAAAATACGAGACCTTTGAAGAGAGTTGCCCATAAAGAAGTAGGATTCTCGAATTAGACGCCGGGGCTGTTTTTACCTAACATAGCTCTATTGAAAGCCACTAGGTCTCGAAAACCTAGACCTCCTATCTTCTTCGGAGTTTTGAGAACCTCCCAAAGCTTCCAATGAATTCCGAGGTTTTCGGCTGTCATTTTGCCACCAAAAACGGGCAATCTTTTTTCAATAGATTGGCAAAGTGAAATAGGTATCTTAAAAATGGACATAGCGTAATGAGGGATGGCTGAACAACACTCTTGATAAGGATTTCCTTTCCCCCTTTTGAAATAAGATTTTCCTTCCACCCGTCAAGCTTAGTATTAACTCGGCCTAGTATCCACGCAAACATATCTCGTTTAGAGCGACCCCAATCAGATGGGATACCAAGATATTTCCCAGAGTTTGCTAGCATAGGTAATCTGATTTCCTGGGCTAAATTGTTCTTAAGTCGATCAGGACAGCCTTTACTAAAGAAAATACCCGACTTATTTCTATTAATTGCTTGTCCTGTTGCGTGACAATACTGATGTAGAATATTAGAGAGTTCTTGGCATTCTGTATTGACCCGTGAAGAAAAATATAGCATCATCAGCATAAAACAAGTGAGTCAATGTAGGACACCACCTATTTAGTTGGATACCCTTAAGATTGCCCATGTGGATAGCTTGATGGATGAGAGTGGTCAACATATTTGCCATAAGAATAAACAGGTAGGGAGATAAAGGATCTCCTTGCCGAATTCCGCGTGTGGGGTGAAAATATCAGAATCGTTCCCCATTAAGTTTAACACTTATTGAAACAAAGTGTGATGCATTGCATAATCCACATAACCCAAGTAGAATGGAAGCCTAACCTGAGTAAGTAGTCATTGATAAAATCCCATTCGACTCGATCGTACGCTTTTTGCATGTCCATTTTAACAACCGCCTGAAATTTTCGCTTGCGAGTCCTGCTTTTGAGCTGATATAGAACCTCTTGCACTATTAGGATATTATCCTGAATTTGGCGACCACTGACAAATGCGCTTTGTTCGGGAGATATGATGTCGGGTAGGAGGGGTTTCAATCGGTTGGCCATTACCTTGGAAATGATCTTATATGCAAAGTTACAAAGACTGATGGGTCTATATTGATCAAGGCTGTCTGGATTCGGGATTTTTGGAATAAGAGTGAGAGAAGTTCGGTTTAGCTCCGGTGGCATGGAACCAGATCGAAAGAATTGTTGAACCGAGAAGAAAACCTCATCTTCTAATATATCCCAATGATGATGGTAGAAGAGACCATTGAAGCCATCCCATCTTTTACTGGTTAAATGTTGGTTTTATTTGATTGATTATGTTGTGAGACCTTAATCCTTGACAAGTATTGGCGATAAGTATCTTGTTAAGCGACTATTTTGTTGCTTAACAAGCAAGGATTGTCTAATGAGCTTTTTCTTTCTTGGAAACATATGATGGCACAGAACTATGGACAGCATCGCCATACACTATGGTAGAGGAAGGCTGAAATATTTCTTGGGTGATCCTAATACGATACTCGACGTGGTAACATCTAATCATCTTGACAAGTGTTAACTACCATGCCACAATCATAAGCATCCTAAATTTTGCATTAGCTTGATTGAGGACAAAGTACAACCAAAGTGCCAAAACTTGGCACGAATGGATACTTAAGTGCAAAAAGTTAGGAAAGTGACACTTAAGTGCCATCTCTGGCAAACCCTATTGGAAATCTTACGTAGCAATTTTTTATTATTTTTTCATCTACGTGGCTCGCCGGAATGCCGACTCAACAAAAAAAAGACAAAAACAATGTTGTTTTTGAGTGAATTCAAATGTTAATATAAAAATTAATTTAATTGTATAAAAATAAATAATAATAATTATTTTAATTTATTAGAAAAAAAAGGTGGAGGAGAGGAGGCCATGGCTGAGGGCTGAGCCCTCGCCGCCGCCACCTCCCCGCCGTCGCCGGGAATGGTCGGCGACGATGGGGGGAGCGTCGGCCGGGGTTGTCGACCCCTGGCCTCGGCTGACCGGCGGTGAGGGCCCGCGAGCTCGGCCGACCAGATTTGGGGCGAGGGTTCGTGGGCCCTCATCACCGGTCGACCGGCGACCCCGGCCGACCCTCCCCTCTCTCGTTATTGCCCCTTCTCGGCGGCGGCGGGGAGGCGGCGAGGGCCCTCAAGCCCTCGTCGGATCTAAGCGAGGGCTCGCGGGCCCTCGCTGCCGGTTGGCCGGGGGTCGGCGACCTTGACCAACCCTCCCCCTCCATCTCTGCCCCTTCTGGCGGCGGCGGGCTCGCGAGCCCTCGTCGCCCGTCGGCCGAGGCCCGGCGACCTTGGCTAACCCTCCCCCCTCCTTCGCCACCCCTTCCCGACGATGGCGGCGAGGGCTCAACTCTTAGCCATCTCCCTCTCTTCCCCCCTTTTAATATTTGTATTTTAATTTTTAAATTAATTTTTTTATCGGTCATAGACAACAATGTCATTTTTGCATTTTCTAGCCACATCGGCGTGCAAAACGACGTCGTTTTGCACTAACCTCGTTGGAAAATTGCCACGTCAGCATTTTGACTGGATTTTGGCCGGATTGTCACTTAAGTGATCCATTTTGCTATGATTTTGACACTTAAGTATCACTTTTCAAACTTTTGGCACTTAAATATCCCTCCGTGCCAAGTTTTGGTACTCCAAGTGTTCATACCTCGCTTGATTGATTATGTGTTCCTTCTTTTGGAATTAGCTTATGATAATTCATCAGGCAAACATTATTGGTAATTACACATTCCAACCATCACTTTATTGTGCACATTTGAACATACATATAGACATACATTCATTCATATACAAGTACATTCGATGCATTTCAACCTAAATATAGAATTTCATCTTGAGCAGATACCAGCAGATATGGTGGTAAATGTTATGATTGTGGCCACAGTGGTGCATGCTAATCAGCCCATTTCAAACAAGATTTACCATGTGGGTTCCTCAAAGAAACATCCCATGACCTATTCAGATCTTCAAGACATCATCGTGAGTTACTTCAGGGACAGTCCTTGGATCAACGAGGATGGGAAGCCGGTCAAAGTTCGTAAGCTTAGAATTATGGGAAGCATGGCCAGCTTTCACAAGCACGTGAGACGTTACATCCTCTTGTCAAAGGTAAGTTCAAAATGGCTTTATGTTAATTCAATAAATTAAAATATATACAAAATTGAAGATCCCAAATAAATGAAAATCTTCATGTTATATAAATTTAAGTAGTCAACTCTACATATTTCTTTCTTTAACGAATAAGTGATAACAATCTACAAATTAATATAAATATCTTCAAAATAATTAGCTAATTTGTTTGAAGTGACAGTTTCTTTTCATATGTTTCAACATTTACAACTCTCATTTTTTTTTTTTTTTTAACTTACGTTAGATGGGAAATAGTCGAAACCTTTAGTAATACCTAAATATAAGCACACAAAACATTACCTATGATGAAAAATTTGGACAATATTTTACATTCCAGCAAAAACTATAACGAATAATTTTTTGAATTTAAAACATCGGGGCCCTAACAGAAGTTAAAAAAGCTAGTGGTGAAAGCTGAAAATTCATCGAAAAATATATTTTTAATTTTTAATTTTTTTTTTTTATTATTATTATTATTATTATTATTATTATTATTATTATTATTATTATTATTAATTTTTTTTTTTTTTTTTGTAAAATAAAGTGAGCTTAACTCTATTATTTGGGTGAAGGTGCTGAAAGTAGCTAGCTCAATGTTCGGCGGGTATTTCCAAGGGTTGCATGCTGACTTGGACAAAAAGGTCAATGCTGTCGTGCGATTGGCAGACCTCTACGGACCATATGTTTTATTCAATGGCGTGTAAGCATCTATGCATTGACCAATGTGCCTGCAGGGTGCACTATTCAATCTCCTTGTTGCCCTTATAAGAAATCTCTATTCAAGTATTTTAAAATTAAATCACGCATTCACCTTTTTTATTTAAATTAATAAATAATAATTAATTATGATTTTACAAATTTCATATGATATCAGAACATGAGATCTCAAATTTGAATATTTATAAACCTATATTTACCTCATCAATTATATATTTTCATGATTTAAAGTCGAGCTTACACAGGATGAAGAGCATCATGGTGATTAAATATTACCATTTATTCACCTCTTAACTTAAAATTTTAAAATTGTTAGTAGTGATTCACAAAATTACACAATTTCTAATTTTTTTTTTTTTTGGTATTGACTTAGCTTTGACGATACAAATACGATGGCTTTGAGAGCCATGGCATTTAACAATGGAGTAAACTTGGAAAGTGTCTTCTACTTCGATCCAAGGTGTATCAATTGGGAGGATTATTTCAAGAGAACTCATTTGCCTCAAGTTGTCAAAACCTTCCGGCGCAAGTGAGACATGATTTATATATTTTGGGACATGCAATAGTTGGCATTACCAACTCCATGTGTACTATTCTATTATAAGTGGAAATAAATGAGGTGGTATAACTCAAGCATCTATTGCTATTTTCGGTGTCATGTTATGTTGAAGTGCCTATCATATTGAAAAATATGCATACATTCTTCTTTGTTTGTAACACCTTAAATAATGCAAATTGGAGGTTGCTAGCTAAATAGTGGCCTGGTTACTAGAATCTTCCCAAATTATTGGTTCATGTAATGCACCTTATTTGATATGACCATGTCACGACTTTCCCATAGGTGAACCACCAAATAGAAAGCTAATGGATTATTAAATAGGAACGAAGGTTCCTTTCATGAGGTAATCATTTGTGTTTAGCACGGATTCTCCTAAGCTCTACCAATCGCAACTTGGTACTCAATTTAATACACATTTTTCTTATATTTTGGAAGTGCTGCTAATTAATTTTGGGTTGGTTAGACACCCAAATAAAATGCGGGAGTATATTTATTTCTATGAACAAATGATTCAATAGATTCGGGGACTTAATCATGCTAGTTTAATCTAATGCCCTTTTAGTATTATTTCTCTTTATTTTTCAAAGAATATTTTGTAGGTAGTATTGATTGATTTTAATTTAAGCCACTAACACATGAGAGCTGATAATGTGAGTGCATAGATAAAAATTTAATAATAAATAATCAAAGTAGTAAATAAATTACTAGAGATATGATAAGAACATAAATACATCAAACAAGCAAAAGCTCATTAATTGCCCTTTCAGCCTTATGGGTTCAATTGGTGAAAGGAGTATACTTCCCTAGAGGGGATTCTCGGAATGCAAACAAAGGTTTTAGACTCGCCATCCCATTTAGCCCTATCATGGGGCCTGGCAAGCGAATTTGGACCGGAATAAATCTGGATCCTACTCAGTCAATAGTGAATATAACAAAGTATACTCAGCAGATACCCACAACAACAAAAACCAGGCCTCCTTGTCCTGCCAGCCTCCCAAAAGTCCGTGGAACATGATTTAGCAACGCCACACCTACCCGGAGATCAATTTTTTCATGTGGAGTGTTAGCAATATTAGGATATTCAATTGATTCTGCATATCTTCCAAGAATATACATATATCTCATTTTAATAGAGCATATACTTGATTGATCATATTTGCTATTATGTTTTTTTTATTACACTAAATAACCTTTTTATATAATTGATATATAGGCTAATGTAATTTTCATTATAATATACAAAAATACAGAGAAATTCTATATTCCTATATTCCGCGTATCATTTTTATCAATATGATATTAGTGCCTCCTTTCCTGAGGTAACTTAGTGCATTGGGTGCAATTCGCACCCAGTGCACCTCATGCACTCTCGAAATTTCCCCAATCTTTTCGCTTTATCATTCTTAGCTTTGCACTTGTTGTAACCCAAGTAAAATAAATCCATCCCGCCTGTCTTCGCACAGTGATATTTGCTCAAGAGTGCCTGGCGTTATTGTCCCGACAGCAAAGTCAAGCGCAAAGGACACATGTTGTTTAGCTCCAATGCCTTCGATTCTCAACTTTTCAGTCTTGTTTTGAGAAGCCGACTCCACAACCAAATTTGCAGTTGTTAGAACAGCAACATACTGAAATCTTCTCATCAATGGAAGCTTGGAGACATCACACATGCCACAACTTGTTTCACGCCGTGCAACCTAATGGCAAGTCTTGAGTGTGCAACAACCCTCTAAGGTCAATTATTTGCGATGTCCCAAAAGGCGTCACTGACCCATTTATTTTATCTTTCAATTATACGCAAGCGGAAGCAGAATTAACTCCATTCGATAATACGCCTTAATAAGGATAGCATGAAAATACACCAACGAATACTTATATATATATACACACACGCAAGCACGCACATATACATTTACACATACACATCTACATAGTACATCAGAAGTTTCATAATCACAAATCCACAATACGGATTCTTTCCTAATACTAAAAAGGGGTTAGTGGTTAGCCTAACTCCTTTATCCTACGAGGGCGACCTCAAAAAGTGGTACTCCCTATGCGCCTAGTATGTGTGCTTGTCCTAGTACCATGGCTTGGACTCGGGATTGGACTTTGAGTCCGGGTTTGTCTTTGGGTCAGTGATGGAGCCGTCAATAATGTCCACGACTATGGGGTCCCAGATGGCACCTCCGGATCCCCCACGAAGCAATCCATCAAATCTCATAGAGGGCTAGAGAGCTCCCCTCCAAACCACACGTACCATGCCATGAACTGATGCGACATCAGGTTAGTTAGTCTCTTGGCCACCCAGATGAAGGTCATGTACTTCTCATATACCATGTCGGTGCCCTCTATTGGGAAGGGGGTCACTTGGGTGTCCTGATCCATAGGCACCCCAAAGTGCACGTGGTGAAAAGGACTACTCATGATTAGGGCTAGAAAACTTTAAACAACAATGAATGAGATAAACTCAATAAGTAAATTCCCTAAACCTCACGTAAGAGAGTACTTCGCCTTGGATACGCCCTATATGTGCAGCTTAATTGTTGATGGCAAATGAATAGTAAAGCCTTTGCTTTGCATTATTTATAAGCATGAAATGGGCAACTCACCAAATTATGCCCTAACAACATATCCAATTATTACACAAATAATTCTTTACATGAGTGCACAATTTCAGCAGGCATATGATAAATATGAATAATAATCCAGACATAAATATTATCATTTCCATGCACAATGCATCCAAAGAGTCTAGATTATTACAACCAATCTCGGCCACGACCGCTACTCGCATCAGTGGTCTTTTAGTGTAATTGGGCATTGTCTCACCCCCATTGGACACGACAACATCTCAACCTCACTTTAAGACAGCATTTAATTAAGAGCAAAAAAATTGTTCCGAAATCCATTCATGAACAGCATCCCATTGACGTGAAAGCATCCGAAATCCATTGAGTATCATCCCTTATAGTCATACAAGTACGGAATCATTTATGTGATCACACAAGCACTTCAATCACTCAAGCCAATTTTTATCTTCCAATTTAACCAATGCTAGAGTGTTTAGTGCTCACACATAATACACTAGCACTTTTTGCACGCAAAAATACCATAAAATAATCCCATGTGATCACCCATTGATTAATTATCCACCAAATTAATCATACGATAACTTCATTCCATACAATATCATACCATGGATTACTTATCAACATAGCTTGTCAATTTTCAAAATAAGTTATCACCATCACTTATCACTATTTAAGATAAGTTATCACCATTACTTATCACTATTTAAGATAAGACATCATAAGCACTTATCACTATTTAAGATAAGCTATTGCTATTACTTATCACTTATCAAGATAGGCTATCCCCATTACCTATCACTTATCCAGATAAGCTATCACCTTTATTCATCATTTATCGAGATAAACTATCACCCTTACTTATCACTTATCGAGAGAAGCTATAACCTAATCCATCTATCTTTTAATCTAATTATTATTAATCTTAATTCTAACCTTAATCTCAAGCATGACCACCATCCTAATCAAAGGTTAGGAAGTCACTCACGGGACTGGTTTTTGAGCTTTGAGGGCAAGCGGCGACGATGACGACGGCATGGTGGCTCACGGCTTTGGATGATGATTATGGTGAGGGCGCACGGCAAAGGGGACGATGGTGATGACTATGAGGGTGCGGTGGTTCATGGCCTTGGGTGGTGGCAACGGTGACGGCGACAACGTGTGGCTCATGGTAGGTGGTGGACGGCGTCATAGCAATGGCAGCTCACGATGCTTCGATAGCGTCATGGCGGTGAGGGTAGCTAGGCATGACAACAGTGAGCTAGGTGTGAAGATGGCAGCTCACGGTGGACAACAAACCAAGAGAGAAAGAGAGAGAGAGATGAGATGAGAGATATGAGGGGTTCGGTTGATGAGAGAGAGAGAGAGAGAGAGAGAGAATATGAGAGAAATGAGGGGAGAGAATGAGGACTTCTCATCCAAGTTTCCTCTCTAAGCATTAATGAACTTAGTACAAATTTTTGTAAATCACTCTTGGCCAAGTCTTTGAATGGCCACAAATGGCTCTTGAAATCTTCCTATTCAAGCTTCATTAAAATTTCATGCATGTATTATAATTGGAATTGAACTAAGGGAACTAACCAAATTTGCCTTTTCCCTTTCCTTTCTTCAAGTGGGCGCCCCTCTTCTTTGGAAGACAACAATTTTGTCTCATTAGGCCAACTAATATCTAGAAAGGGCAAATTAAGGATTTAATTAGACTATAGTCTAAAACATTATTCATACACATGGGCATTTTAATGTACAAGCTTCCAAAAGGCTAAGTGTGGGCTTAAATGGCTTGATAGGCCCCCTTGGTCTGCCCATGGTGGGCGTGAGGCCCATTGGGCCCTCCCACGACTTGGGCCCTTGTGGTTCCTCGTTCATGACCCATTTCCACTTTTCTGAAAATTCATGGTCCACCAATGAAAAATTGAATTTTTATTCTAAGGTGACCATCCCTTGTTTTTCTGTGATTCGTTGATTACTATTGTAATTCTATTTCGTAGATAGGGGTTGAATTGAGGATGTCACAACTCCTTCTCCCTTAAAGAAATTTCATCTTAGAAATTTGTAAAATTACTCGTCCCTTTAAATAGATGAGGATATTGATGTCTCATCACATCCTCACTTTCTCAGGTTGCTCTTCCAATACCATAGTGTTTCCAAATAACCTTGACTAAGGAAATGACCTTGTTGCGCAATACTTGCCCTTTTCTATTGACAACCTGCATCGGTTTCTCAACATACAACACTGTTTTTTTTGGTAAAGGTAAGTAATATATTGATTTTGCAAGAAAGAATACAAGAGGGAGGCCTGGCACCAACAAAAACAGACACTCAAGAAGACAAAAGTCTAGAACGAGTGTAAGGGTGCCATGGTTCCCAGAAAAAAAGGAGCAACAACAACAAAAGGAAACAAAAGACAACAAAAATTAGAAAACCTCCATCAATCAAAAATAGAAGGATGGATGTTCCAGCTTCGTTGAAGTCTTCTACTCATGGGCACATCAGGAACATGTTTAAAGGTCATAGCCTTATCTTGGATAGCCTTCTAAAGATGCATTTTCATCGCTGGAAGAAAGAGAGTCTGATTCCAAAAAAGCACATTGTTCCGCTCTTTCCAAATGATATAACACATTGCACCAAAACTAAACCGAGCTAGGATCTGATAAAAACTCTTCCCCATAAACCGCTTGGAAGCCTAGGCCAAATTATCCACCCAACGCTTGTTTCACCACACTAGGTTGAATCTTGCCGCCCAAAATGAAATAAGACTATCCGAAGCACGGCAAGCAAAGAACAAATGATCTATAGAATTAGGTCTGCACGAACAAAGGGGGCAATTTGTAGGGGGGATCCTACCATAAGAGATGAGCAAAACCTGAGTCGGCAGCCAATTGCGTGAAATAAGCCAAAGATGCGTTTGATATCTTGGAGGCAAGGCAGTATTCCAAACAAAAGAAGCCCATGAAATGACATTACACTTCGGTCGGATCAAATCCTAGGCAGAAGCAATGGAGAAGCGACCGGATGGGTGCGGAAGTCACTGAAATTGATCCTCCTCTTGGTTGAATACCGGAAGGGGATTCCACCAATTAGCCACGATGTTAATGATATACCAGCCCATAGGAGTAGCAAAATCATTAGCAATCGAAGCAGAGCGGGATATACCTGAGCGATAAATATCCTGATTAGAAAAGATCTTGTATAAAGGACCATTTGGGTGCCAAGGGTCGAACCAAAAGGAGACCGACCTCCCATTTCCAATGCTCCATATGAAATATTGCTTAAATTGATCACGAAGATCTAATAACTTCCTCCAGGCCCAAGAGCAATGAGTAGGGCAAGGGACCACCCAAAAAATTTTATGCTTCAGGAAATTGGAATGAATCCACTTACACCACAGGGATTCTTTATCCGAGAAAAGAATCCAAATATGTTTGAGCATGGACGCAATGTTGTTCTCCCTTAGAGTACGAATACCTAAGCCCCCTTCATTTTTGGGAAGGCAAACATTACACCACGAGACTTTAGCACCACTTGCACCCATCTTAGGGCCTCTCCACAAGAATTGGCGGAAAATTTGCTCAATTCGGTTTAGAACCGAACATGGCAGAAAGAACACATTAGCCCAAAAGACTTGTATAGAATGAAGCACCGACCTTATAAGTTGAAGACGCCCCGCAAAGGAGAGGAATCTATTGGTCCAAGACTGAACACGAGCCGTGATTGAATTAACCAAGGAGACGCAGTTAGCTTTCCCCAATCTAGCTGAAATAACCAGTACTCCTAGATAGTGGAAAGGAAAGGTGCCCAACTGATAGCCCAGCTTATTGATGATATCCTCATGAAGGTCAGAGGAGCCTCTAGAAAGGAAAACTTCACTCTTCCGAAGATTCGGAATCAGCCCACTCCAGCTAGAAAATTTCTCGATACCATTCTTGAGAAGATCAATAGACGGTAAGTTAGCTTCAGCGAAGAGTAGTACATCATCAGCAAAGAAAAAGATGAGAAAGTCTGGTGGGCTTGCAATGCCAGAAAAAACCAAAGTCTGGATGTGAAGTTTGAATGTCCAGAATACCTATAAAGACTTCCATCACAAGAGTAAAAATATACGGCGACATGGGATCACCCTGACGAATACCCCTCCCACTTGAAAAGAACCCATGGAGTTCCCCATTAATTGCAACTGAGAACTTGGGGGTACGAATGCAAATCATACCCGGGTAATGAACTCCTGGGGGAAATCGAAAGCCTGCAAACACAATTCAATAAACCTCAAATCCACCGTATCGTAGGCCTTCCTAAAATCAACTTTAATAACACATTTAGGTGGGTAAGGATCATTGTGGAAACCACAAAACAGCTCCTGAGCAAGTAAAATATTGTCACTGATGTGTCTACCTTTTACAAAGGCATTTTGGGGCAGACTAATGATAGAAGGTAGCACTTGAGAGAGCCGATTAGCAATAAGCTTGGTAATACACTTGTATAATGTGTTACAACAAGCAATTGGCCGAAAATCATTCACATTGGAAGCATTCGGGACTTTGGGGACTAGGGCCAAAATAGTTGTGTTAATTTCCCGCAACAACATGCCCGTCTCGAAGAAATCTTTCACTGCCAGAATAACAGAAGGTCCAACAATCTCCCAAGAATGTTTAAAAAATTCCACATTGTATCCATCAGGGCCAGGGGCCTTACCCACCGCAAGAGAAAATTCCACATTATGAACCTAAGTAAGTATGGGCGGTAATGCTAATCGATAGGTTAAGGTTCCTATTCGTTCTAGAATTTCGAAGGATCCGACATACCTGGAGCTTAGCTTTCATTTCTTGCCAAAATGTAACGTTCTTCTCATTAGTGACACCTTAAAGAATACGCGTCACCTACTTGGAATTCTAAAGACTTTCTTCGTTTATCTGCATAACTTTTCTGATGGTTTTAGGCTATTTTTAGCCCGTCCCTAATAATCTTAATTGCATCCACGTAGTACTTAACTAGCTCAGGGCTAGTAACCTTTCTTTCTCCAACTTCATCCTAATAGACAGGTGTTTTGCAAGCACGACTATATACTGCCTTAAACGGTGCCATTCCGATGCTTTGTTGGTAGCTTTTGTTGCACTCGAACTTGATGAGGTTGTAGTTCTTATTCCCATCATCCTTTACAATCTACAATGCAAGCTCGTGACATATCTTCGAGTGTTTGAATGTTCTTCTTGGAATGACCATCTGTTTGCGGATGATAGGCTATGCTAAACTGTAGTTTCATTCTCATGATAGTCTATAAACTTTTCCAAAATGCTATAGAGAACTAGGGGTCTCGATTTGGAGTGATTGTGACGGGCACTACATGTAGATAAATTATTTTCCTCGCATATAGCTTGGCGTACTTGTTGATGACAAAGTCCTTTTGTACTGCATTAAAATGTGTTGACTTGGTTAGTCTATCAACTACGACCCAAATAGAATGATTACCTCTTTGGCTTCTCAATAGTCTCATAACAAAATTCATAGTGATGTGCTCCCATTTCCATTCTGAAATTTCTAGTGATTGCAATAGTCCACCAAGTTTGCAGTTTTGCACTTTCATTTGCTGGCACGTTAAGCACTTGGCCACGTGCTTGATGACATTTGCTTCATCCCATTCCACCTATAATAACGTCGAAGATTCCTCTAAATCTTCATGTTTCTTAGATGTATGCTATAGTTGCTTCTATGAGCTTCTGCCAGAATCTCTTCCTTGAGTTTTGGATTATTGGGCACAAATAATTGTCCTTGAAATTTCAATATCCCATCCTCTGCTATTTGAAAATCCAATTTCCTCTTTTTCCGTACTCTCTTGCAAAATTTCGTGGATTGATGGATTCGTTGACTGTAGTGCTTTAATCTTGGTCTACACTTCGAGTTTAATTCGGAGGGTAACTATAAGATTAAAAAGATGGCTTACCTTGAATATGAAATCCAAATCTCGTACTCCTTCAAGAAGGATCCATTCTCAAACCATCATTTGTGCAATTTTTAACTTTTGATTGAGTGCATCCGTTATCTCGTTGGCCTTTCTAGGATGATCTAGAATGTTGTAGTCGTAGTCTTTGAGAAGTTCCATCCAATGTTGTTGTCTCATGTTCAATTTCTTTAGAGAAAACCAATACTTTAGACTTTGATGGTCGGTGTTAAATCGTGAACTTTTCTTTACAAAAGTAATGCCTCAAGATTTTCAAAGTGAAGATGATTGCTCCTAATTCCAAGTCATGTGTTGGATAGTTCTACTTGTGAGGCCTCAATTATCTAGACGCATAGGCTACCACTTCCATGTTGCATTAGGTAGCTTAGTCTTTTATATGAAGCGTTGCTATAAATCTCATAACCTCCAGGACCAGACAGTATCGTCAATACTGGGGTAGTAGTCAACTTGTGCTTGAGCTCTTGAAAACTCTTTTTGCACTTCTGTCTATTCGAACTTTACTTCCTTCTTTAGTATTCGTGTCAGAGGTGTAGCCATTCTAGAGAATCTTTTCACAAATCGCTGATAATAGCTAGTTAATCCTAGAAAACTTCAAACTTCGATCACCATTATTGGTCTTGGCCAATTCATGACTGCCTCAATCTTTGTTGAGTCCATAGAAATTCCTTCGTTGTATATTACGTGGCCTAGACTAGCTACTTGATTGAGTCAAAACTCACACTTACTAAACTTGGCGTAAAGTACATTTCTCAAAGGGTTAGCAATATCATCCTCAAATGCTATTCATGCTCCTTTGGGTGTTTTGAGTATATCAATATGTTGTTGATGAATACAATGACAAATTGATCCAAGTACAGCTTGGACACTTGGTTCATTGAGTTCATGAAAGCAATTGGGGCATTGGTTAACCCAAATAACATTACTATAAACTCGTAGTGGCCGTATTGCGTTCAAAATGCTATCTTTGAGAGTCCTTCTTGATTCTCAACTGATGATAGCCTGTCCTCAAGTCTATCTTGGAGAACACCCAAACTCATTGAAGTTGATCGGATAAGTCATCAATCATTGGTAGTGGATACTTGTTTTTGATCGTCATTTAATTGAGTTGTCGGTAGTCGATGCATAGACATAATGATCCATCATTCTTTTTTTGCGACTAGGATTGGTGCTCCCTGTCGCGACCCAATCTCATTGTCCTCGAATCTCTCATCATCACAAGGAAAGAAAGGGGAAAGGTCGGGTTTAGGGGTACTTGATCACGAGAGTTCCCTCATAGCTTGCATTCCAAAAAACGTTATCACCTCACCTTTCGGATCAAGCCTCCCATGAGTTCCCTTAGGTAGATCGCGAGTTCTCCTAAACTTGCATCCCACATGATAGCGGAATGTCGTGACCCGTACCCACACGGGTGACACACCTCGAGAGAGGAGGTTGGATGTGAATATTGAATTTAAGGGTACCTTTACCAGGGTAGCTCTCTCGATAGTACCCTTTGCCCATAAGGATGGCATCACTTCATCCTTTGGGGTACTGCCACGTCAAGCATGCTAAATCATGGTGAGCTTCATCGAAAATAGTACCCCTTACGACGAATTTATTTATATGGTCTAGTTGTTTATGACAATCTAAAAATAAGACGGGAGTCTCCACTAGCCTCATTTTGGGGGTCGATTAGAAAACCTAATCGAGGGTTGGGAGTATTCTCTCGATTTTTACGCAACCAAATATCTAAGTTCCGGGACTTGGGTTATGCTAATATTCTATTAGTGCCCTTTTGGTACTTAAACGATATGTTGTGTTTTCCTAACGTGTCCATGGTACTATCGAGAGAGCTACCATAGTAAATGTACCCTTAAATCCGATATTCACATCTGACCTCCTCTCTTGAGGTGTGTCACTTGTGTGGATACGTATCGTGACACTCCACTATCATGCGGGATACGAGTTTGGGAGAACTTGCGATCTCGTGGAGAGAACTCATGAGAGGCTTGATTCGAAAGGCGAGGTGATGATGTCTTTTGGAACATAAGCTGTGAGGGAACTCTTGTGATCAAGTACCCCTAAACTCGACATTTCCCATTCATTTCCTTGTGATGATGAGGGATTTAAGGGCAGCGTGATTGGGTTGCGACAAGCTTGGTGACTTCACTGGGGAATGAAAATGCACCGAATGTTTTTTTAAAAGACATATTTCATTGACCCTATTGGGGAGACTTTTGGAAATAAGGTTGAATAAAATTTGTAGACAGAACAGACTTTGTTTGGCACAGGGATTTACTTCTAGAGTTCTAACTGACTATTTTGGCATTCTAAAAGGTATGGCCACTTCTAAGCTTTAAAGAAGATGGTCGTTTTTTGAAAGTTTTGCATTTCTAAGATGAACCTCTTATGGACAGGTAGAGTGCTTATGTTTGTTTCTTCGGCAGAATACTAAGATCAAGTGGTAATGCATGTTCTGCTATCTCGGGGTCTAAACCTGGCATATCAACATATGACCAAGCAAAAATATCTTGGTACTCTTTCAAAAGTCTAATTAATCTATTGGCATCCGCTTGAGAGAGACCTGCTCCAATCTTGGTTTATGTAGGATTATCTGAATTTCCTAAATTCACGGTGATTGGTTGCTCAATAGTAGAAGGTTTGGACTCTTCATGTTTGAGTCATTCCCTTTCAATACTTGAGGATTATCCTCATTCTATGAGTTGAAATAATTAGGTTTGTATAGATTGCTTGATTAGGGGACTTATAAGCGTTATTGGCCATGCGAGAACACACTTGGTTAACAATTGCTATAAGTCACAAAAATGGATTGGGTAGGTATCTTAGTGGGACCTACGCATGAAAAACAAATGCTAACCCCAAGGCCCCAAAATCTGATTTTCATACTTAACTTTCTTTAAATGATTGATCTTGACATGATATCTTGTTTTTATTTATTTATTATTATTATATTTTTTATTGTTTGGATATGTATGTTTGTTTTTTTTTTCCATTGTATGTACCTAGTTATAGGTTTCTAGATATGTTTAAATTAGGACCCCGAAGATGGAAAAAGCACGAAGACGGTGGAGATCGATGTGCATTCCAACCATTATCATGTACTATTCATTCCCCCGACATATGTCTTGAGTTTCATTTATTGTATAAAGCTTGACGAGTTGTGAGTTTTCTCTCTTTCTCTCATCTTTTTCAATTGTGTTTCTCTTTTATATTTTCTAGGATTGCATGGTAGATTTACTGCTTTCCTTGATTATTTACTTACTGTCTCATAATTTCAATTCAA
Source organism: Eucalyptus brandiana (assembly GCA_014182725.1). NCBI lineage: Eukaryota > Viridiplantae > Streptophyta > Magnoliopsida > Myrtales > Myrtaceae > Eucalyptus > Eucalyptus brandiana. Next base: position 14,182,420 of record CM024675.1, read on the forward strand.
TTGAATGCTTTCTTTTATTGTTTTTTTAGAAATAGAATAGTATAAAAATGACCAACCACGCATGATCGCTTAGTTTAGGACTAATGATCCTGAAAATGTAAGAAGAAATGCATGGACACGTTAGGAAAACACAACATACTGTTTAGGTACCAAAAGGACGCTAATAGAAATATTAGCGTAACCTAAGTCCCCAAACTTAGATATTTAGTTGCGTAGGAATCGAGGGAACACTCTTAATGTTCGATTGAGTTTTCTAGTCAACCCCCAAATGAGACTAGTGGCGACTCTCGTCTTATTTTTAGGTTGTCATAAACAACTAGACCGCATAAATAAACCCGTTGCGTGGGATATGAGTTTCAATGAAACTCACCATAGTTTAACATACTTAATGTGGCAGTGCCCAAAGGATGAAGTGATGCCATCCTTATGGGCGAAGGGTACTATCGAGAGAGCTACCATGATAAATGTATCATTAAATTCAATATTCACATTCGATCTCCTCTCTCGAGGTGTGTCACCTGTGTGGGTACGGGTCGCGATACTCCGCTGTCACGCGGGGTATGAGTTTGGAAAAACTTGTGATCTCGTGAAGGGAACTCATAAGAGGCTTGATTCGAAAGGCGATGTGATGACGTCTTTTGGAATGCAAGCCGTGAGGAAGCTTTCGTGATCAAGTACCTCTGAACCCAACCTTTCCCCTTTCTTTCACTGTGATGATGATGGATTCGAGGGTGGCAAGATTGGGTCGCGACAGGCTTGGCGACTCCATTGGGGAATGAAAATGTACCAAATTTTTTTGAAAATACATTTTCCCTTAACCCTATTGAGGAGACTTTAAAAGCTCATAAGGACAAAATCTGAATTGTTGAAAAAGATTGAAGAAGAAATTATCAAGCTCTTAAATGTTAGTCTCATTGAAGTCACCAATTATGCTGATTGGATTGCTAATATAGTCTCAGTTATGAAGAAGGATGGACGAGTCCGAGTCTATGTTGATTACTGCGACCTGAATAAGGCATGCCTTATGGATGATTTTCCTTTGCTACACATTGATATCTTAGTTGACAGTACTACTAGATTCGAACTTTTCTCTTTCATGAATGGATTTTTCAGTTATAACCAAATCCGGATGAAAGAGGAAGACACAACTAAAACTTCTTTCATCACCCCATAGTGGACATTTTGCTACAAAGTTATGCCCTTTGGCTTGAAGAACACATGGGCAACATATCAAAGAGCCATGGTAATGTTATTCCATGACATGATGCATAAGGAGATTGAAGTCTATGTTGATGACATGATTGCAAAGTCAAGACAAGGCAATGACCATGTTGAAGTCTTAAGAAAACTATTTGATTAATTGAGGAAATTCAAGCTGAGGCTTAACCACGCAAAATGCATATTTGGGGCAAATTCTGGGAAGCTTCTTGGATATAACAAGGGTCTTGAGATAGATCCCTTTGAGGTGAAGGCCATATGCGACTTGAAACCTCCTTCTACTATTAAGGAAGTCCGAAGTCTACTGAGAAGATTGAATTATGTTGCCAGATTTATCTCTCAATTGTCAGAAACCGCTAAATCGTTCTTCAAGCTGTTAAAAAAGAACACCCAGGTCAACTAGGATGAAGAATGTCAAGAATCATTTGAAGATCTTAAGTGATATTTTTCGCAATCTCTTGTACTCGTACCGCCTATCCAAGGCGTGCCTCTAACCTTGTATCTCATTATTCACGAAGAGTCTTTAGGAGCTATGTTGGTGCAAAAAGGACCAAAGGATGAAATAGAACATGTCATATACTACCTCAGTAACAAGTTTACTACTTTCAAGGTGCGATATCCTGAAGTGGAAAAAACTTGTGTAGCCTTGATTTGGGTTTTACATCGATTGAGGCAATATACTCTTCACTACCGCATTCTACTAGTGATTGAGAATGACTCGATTAAATACCTTTTGGAGAAGTCTACATTGGTTTGAAGGCTTGCTAAATGGAAAATATTACTCTCTGAGTTTGATATCCAAAGCATGGCATAGAAGTCTGTCAAAGGGCGAGCTATAGCTGATATGTTAGCTGAAAATCCCGGGAAGAAGAAGAAGAAGAAGAAGAAGAAGAATAAAGAAAAGAAAAAGAAAAAAAGAAATCTATATAGATATTATATTCCAATAGGTAAGAGGATAGTTGGGATTGGGAGAAGTAGTGATGGCGAGGACAACGTCCATGAATGGGAAATTATAGATCGAACTACTGAGCACTTTTGCTCTGCTTTCTAGGCTTAAGGCTTTGCCTTCTCATGGGGGGATGGAAAGAAGAGAGGTCAACTAGAGTGGGCCATTGCAGGTCCTTCTCCTCCCGATGAGATAGCCCTCTTTAAACGAATAAAAGAGAATAATTTTTTTTTAAATAAAAAAATAAAAAATTTATAGAAAGGGATGTATGTTGGGAAAGAAAAAACAAACACAAGAGTAAAAACCGAAAAACTGAACCAAACCAAATTCAAGTGAACTAGGATTTCGGTTCAAATTAAATTTCAGTTCGATTCAATAATTTTCTTTATCGGTTTGGTTTTCCAAAAAGACTGAATTGAACAATCATTTACACCCCTAATTAAGAGTGATTGGTTCCAAGGTGGGTAGGTTCTAAAGTTGAAGCCTAAAACTTACAATGTCATAACTACTTCTCAGTTTTTGGATTCTGTGACCTACCCTATTTACTTGGAACGGGTTTTGGAACCTATCTAGTTTTTCCTATTTGGTTTTAAGATACCCCATAACTTGTTTTTCCCCCATTTTTGGTTCATTTTTATAGCAAAACCATATGATGTTATGAGCAACAAATGGTTCAAAGTAAAAGATGGAACAACAAAATTTCCTATTCACCAAAAACATCAATCCACAAGATGTACATGTAATTACAATTATAAATAATTGAAAATTCAAATGTGTAATATAAAACATAAATTATAAAACTCCATTCCCCATTAATTCATAAAAATTTAAGGGAAGAGTAAAGACTGGCGAGGAGTTTTGAGGAAAGATAAAAAAACGAAGGAGAGCTGGATTATAATTTAGGGAAAACATAAATCAGGGCTTTCTCTTTTTAACTTATAAAGCTAGCTTAATAGAGCGATCTACTTCGGTTCTTGGGTGGGTTTTTACTTGAAACTTGTTCCCAAACCAGTTTCAACTAGTTCTTGGGCCTATTTTTTGAGCGGTTTGGTCCAGTTCCCAAGTAGAACTGGTTTGGTTGCATACCTCTAATTGTCATGTGTTTGAATGTAATGTGCATAACTATGTAAAAAAAAGTATCAATGAGATGAAACGAGTCACATTCAGTTCATTTTAATTTAAGCAAAAAAGAAATTATTAAGATTTTTATTACTCGTATTGTTAAGAGAGAGAGAGAGAGAGAGAGAGAGAGAGAGAGAGAGAGAGAGAGAGAGAGAGAGAGAGAGAGAGAGAGCATGTGTAGCTGATCTTTTCCATTTTTTAATTTGATAAACATACTATAAAGTCACCATAGAAATAATTTCCATATGCATTAAAATACAAGGAAACTCACATGAGGTTCCAAAGGTGACTTCTCATCATATATGTCAAGCAATTGTAAGCACCTTTTTGTCACTATCTGGATGGCTAGGCAAGGCTCACCAGATCCGGATAGCAAACAGCTTTGCAAAGGCTCCTTGTCACATATAAAATAGTGGTCACATGCCCACCAGTGTCAATGTTTCGAAAGTTTCGTCTTGTTCCTAGTCCCATTGTTTAAGGACTTTTGTTTAATGTCTAGTATTTCGTTTTGTCATTATTCCAAGTTTGGATATTAGAAGTGTCTTGTCTATAAAATCCTTTTTTGATAAATAAAATCAGCTTGATCATTTCCATGGGTCATTTTTTTACCTCAAGCTCATTTTTTTTTTTTTTGCGATACTAGTTGATAATGAATCGCCTATCACCAATCGATAGCACATGGCCTTAAGCAATAGTGGCTGATCAAAGTGATGTACAAAATCACCTCGGTAATATTGAAGATGGCGTAGGACATATATCCATTGTCCTTCAACAACTCTCGAGGCAAATGGAGTCCATTCAAGCCAAGCTCAACCAATAATTGCTCTAAACATACTCGTGACACCTACGAACTTGCCAAATGATAACTAACATGACAGGCACTTTGCAAGGATCATGAAGAAGTTGAGCCAATTGCAGGATCCAAATCCTATTGATTTGTCTAACTATGTTACTGTTAAAAATCCAGAAGAGCTCAAAGTACCTAAATACGGAGGGTACGCCAATGCCTCTTACCCAGAGGCCTATTTGCAGGCCTATCTAGTCTAAAGGATGATTCAATCATATCAATCAAATTTGACTGGCCTTGCTTGGCAATGGTACATTGTAAGGACAATTATTTTCTTAAGATTTGGGAGGAATTGATTGATACTTTCCGCCAAAAATATTATGTTGACATCAACATTGACATCATCCCATCATACGAAGAGCTGATAGGCATGGAGATGAAGGATAATAAGTTCTTAAGGGCACATACTGCATCAAGGAGGAGCCCGGTTGCCCAATTTGACCCACAACCAATATAAGAAGGATCAATTAAAGAAACTATTGATGCATCCTTGAATGATGAAGGGACTATCGAGCATAATCCCATTACTAAGAAGCTTCCTACTAAGAAAGGCAATGAGCCCGCGGACGAGGTCAATGCTATAAAACCTATTCAGAGCCGGAGCATGACAACACAGCTCCCCAGGCTTACCGCAAGAGCTAGGGTCCAAAGAGTACCAACCCCATCAATCTAAGAAGTGAAATTCCACCATCTTCCAGTCCCTTTGACAAGCTCAAACTGGCAAAACGAAGGGTTTTACTCAAGAAGTTAGGACTGGGTGTTAATAAAAGAAAGCATAAGTAATCTAAGCCAACACTTGACACTGAACATAGGCAAAATCTGACAGCTAATAAGCGGTCACATAAAGGCTTTGAACATCACCCATGGTACAGTCTTGAGAGCTACCAATATTATATAGATGAGGTCAGCCATTCATCGAATGGCTATTAGAATGGGGAACATGCTCTTCAAGGGTTATCTCCCAATGGGCTACTCAATTGGTCACTCGACCATGAGAGGAACATAGATACCTCATCTTCAGCTGGAAATTTCAACCTAGATAAAAGTAATGAAATGATCTCAAAAGAGTCCAGCTTCCCTGAAGTAGCAGAATTCATCACCGTAATGAATGGAATGTCAATGCAATAGGAGGACCAATTACCTAACTAAGACACAATGGGCCCATCTGGTCTCCACATAATTATATAATTCCGAGAGAAATAGGAGTACTTAATCACTGTAAATATAGCGGCACGACTTGCCCCATGATCCACTTGCAATATTTCTCGGTTGAAATGAGTCGGCATTGTAACCAGGTACCGTTCATAACTCAGACCTTCCAAGAGAGTCTCATGGGGCACGCATTGCAATGATTCTTCATGGCAATAATATACTTCATGAGGGATTGGAGTGAGCCATCTTCTGTGTTTTTGTATCAATACCAAACCAAGATTGGAATAGAATTGCTTGGTGAAGATTTGGTTCGCATCAGAAGAAAACCAATGGAGGATTTTCGAGCATATATAGAAAGGTGGGAAGCTTTCATGATGCAAGCTAACCCTCAATTGGGTGAGGAAGAAATGATGAAACTATTCATAAAAGCCTTACCTCGCAAGCAATGCTCTTGGTTGCATGGAATGTGTTTCCGTAACTTCAAGGAAGTAGTCCTCTCATGCGAATACTTCAAGTTTACTAAGGGTGAAGAACTCAAAGGGGCTTAATTCCGGGGCCAAAACCATTAACTATCAAAATGCTCCATTTTATAGGAGTTTTCATGGGTTTAAGTTGTTTTTATAATTTCCTATTTTGTATACTATCTGGTATGTTATTGTCACATTTTTCATTCTAGTACTATAATTTATTTTCATTCAGTGAATGTACAATTCCATTGTTTCGTTTCAAAAGCATGAGAGGGTATCCCAAACTGACCCAATGATGCTATCCAACCATAAAAAGAAAATATCATCCAAGGAGAATTCTGAGGACTAGGCTTCCTCATGTTTCCACAAAACGATAAAAATAAATACAAAAAGCATTTCATTACATTTTTTTTTTCAAAGCAAGATGTCAGATTTAATCCTATTTGTTTTTCTGATTTACTTACTTCTTGTCTTAGAACATTATCCCCTTGACTTAGTGTGATAGGGGGTATTTGAAACTGACACATCATGTGGACTCGTCGAATTCAAGAACATTTTTTCAAGAAAGTAGGGGCAAACAGAAAAATCACCCCATTAAAAAAAAAACAAAACAAAAGATATGTTTTGTTCCCTAAATATAATTTTGAGAATGACGCTCTCTCTCTTTCCCACATACGAGGATGAAAGATAGGACATAATAGGCACAAGCACGGTTGAACTTGAAGTATGCATATCGTGGTAGCTTAGGATAAGGCAACCTAGGAATCATCCTCCATGCTGCTCTCAGCCTCTCTCATTTTGTGAGCCATCCCTGGAGCTTTGTATGCTCCACCTCGTACTTGCACAACTTTGCCTCAAGTTTGAGCAGTGTTTACTTTACACAGCATACCCTGTGAGACTAGACATTGCAGTTTCATTGATGAGACGTTTAGTTTCGGCAAGCCAAGAAGCACAGAGAAGGAATTCCTCATCTTCCTTTGAATTGGCTACTGTTATTAGGGATAAAGTCTAGAAACCTCACTTCTTGTTTCAAACGCATACTTTGTCGAGAAGTGATTGTCATTAGAAAACTGGAGGTTTTGACTATCTATCTCAGATTCCATGGAAGTCTAAGGTACATGACTTTACCAAATACTACCGATGTTCATATGATCAAAGGCAAAAAAAAAAAAAAATTAAATTAAATTCCACAGAAGGAAGGCCTTGAAGATGGATCAACAACTGTTGATCACGCTTACATGACCATGAATAAGAAGGGCCAATCAAAAGGGATGCTAAACCATGATAAGAGAAAATAGGCATAACCAACTATTGAGACATTCTAAAAAGTCATTGAATACAAACTTTGAGAAAGGGTAATTTGGTATCGTTTCCATAACCCCTCTCTAAATTTGCTTTTGACATAGTTTCCCTATTGATAGGAAGTATCGGGATTTTCGCAACAAACTTCATGGGTTAATTTGGGCAAATCTATATTGGCCAAACAAGCGTATGGGAGTACCTCGTATCAAATTCACTTAATTCAATGTGAAAAGACATATTATCCTAAAGTTAGCTTGGATAAATGAAAAGAGAAGGGCTCTATGGACACTACTAGCGCCTTAGCCTAGTGGTATGGGGGATGAAGCAATCTAGGAACGATCAGGCTTCAATCCCCTGATGCGGTAACTAGGTTGTCATATGTAAAAAACCTACTAAAATTTCTTTTGTGTCTCTTCATTTTGCAAAAAAGGGAAAAGTATTTAACCTAATGAGATCAAAAGTGCAGGACTTCATGCCATCTTCATGCCATCTAGGATTATGGGCCTATTCAATTTACCAACAGAGAATAATGTTGTATCGCTCCTAGTTATTCAACTTTCGAGAATTCATACACTAATGTATTCCTTCCTATCCGTTGTAGGATCACGTTACTACCAAAGGTACGAATGACAAACTAATGAGAGGCATGTCAAACTCTAGTAAACTCTCTCAAGCAAAATGACGTCTCAAATATCGCCAAAGCAAATCCCAAGAAGATTGTGAGCCTCAATTTGCTTCTTCGCTTTCAGCCCTACTCATTGATCTATTTCTACATCTTTTCGTATGCAGATGCAAAAGCAAACACATCAGTCGAATCAAAGATCAGCCTTGATTAATTGTTTATATGTTATTTCTTCTTTTGAATAAGGGCAATCCGTGAGCATTCAATTTTTTTTTAAATAATTCCCTTTGTGTTTAGGATTTAACACATCTATAGAGGCAATTTGTTAAATGCTTTTAATGATTTTTTTGAGTAAAATCAATTGTTTGTTTTAGGAGTACAAAATCCCTCATATTTAAAATGCTCCATGCTTTTTCCAAACAGATTTTGCATGATTATTTTGTCTATCTAAGTCACTGATTCCACTAAGGATTATTAAAGTAGACGGCTGAATGAATAATGTGGGAACGATTAAACATGCCAAATGAGGTGCATCAAAATGATGAAAGGCAAGCCATATCCCATATACAGTCCGCTGTTTATACACTTGTGAGATGAGCATATGAAGTTTTATGTCTGCAAAGTAAAGGGTTTCTCTCGTGAATGGTACGATAACCAAGAGTAATGAGAGGCATATTATTTCTCTAACCTAAACACTACAGGTTTTCCATTGCTTATCACCTTTAAGCCTTATACACTAGTGAAGTTTCTTTCATATTACCCTTGTCAAGAACCACCCTACACTGGGGTAGATTGGAGGCGAGGCAGCATCACAAGGTGAGAAAGATGATAAAAATGTTCTTGCTTGCTCTTGCATTAATCTTTGGATATCTTTTTTTGCATATGAATACTCATGATAATTTAAGTATCATAGAATGACAAAGAGCGATTCTGTTTCTACTTGACACACTTGTATTCATTGTATAGCCCAATTGAGTTTATAATTTCTCCTCACATTGAGGCAAATTAGGCGTTATTACTGTTCAAACAACATGATCTGCAGTGCTGAATGAAGACAAAGACCCAAGAGTCTAATAGCAAAGTTTTGTTTGAACTTGACTAGGCTAGTCCTTAAACAACAAAAGTGAAAAACAAAGGGGCATGAAAAAGTAGTATACCTAGTAAAAGTAAGGTCAATGCCTATAGATGAGAAAATTTGAAAAAAAATAAGGGCATGAAAAAACAATGTGCCTAGTAAAAAGCAAAACTGACGCCCTTAGACAAAAAAAGTAAAGTTTAGTCATTTGTACTCCCAAGCAAAGTTGCTATTGTCGTTCAATTAATAGAGCCTCCATGAAGATAATATTTGGTGGTGAGAAGAAAGACCGATGACAATGTTAAGACAATCACCAACTCCCACCCTTTTACACATGAGCCGAGCTTACGTTGCGTCCCTTTATAAAAGTCTCTTTAGACTAGAGCACTTCAATTAACGTAGGACTTCATATGTTTATAAGTATCGCTCGAAGAAGTACGAGCAAGATTATTTTTATCTCTTTTCGCAGCGTTCTTGACTTGTAAACCTGGAGATGATTGTATTGTATTTCTTTCATGAGCCTTGACCTTAATGGTCCCCTTTGATAAGCCGTTGACCAAGCCTATATTACGATTCCGATAAAGACAACTTAGATTGGTAAAGTTGTATTTCTTACGAGAATACTTGGACCATTGCCAACATGATGACAGTGAGAAGATGTGCTTCTTGTAATTCTTACATTAATGGTCGTGATAAAACAACCTTTTTAATGAGAGTGAGTGAAAAGTCATTTCAGATTGAAAGTCCCTCATCTGACATGTTTAAGACATCCATATTTGAAGATTGTCTTTCTAAATTTTCTCCAGTGCAACTTTGATGATGCAAAGTTGACAAAATTGTCATGCATGAACCCCATTTGAACTCATAAGTTTACAACATGCTGACATATTGCATGAGACATACTTTCATAAAGCAGAGATATCATGAGGTAAGCATATCTCTACCTTTATTTTCAAAAAAAAAAAAAAAAAAAAAAAAACCTTGTGTCTGACCAAGTGTTTCATTGTCTTTGAGTACCGGCCATTGTCCGAGTGCTCTCTTATCGACATTCGACCTATTCCAGTTATGCTCTAAATATAGGTACCGACGATTGCCCAAGTGTCCCATTATCTTCGAGTATCTACCATTGTTTAGGAACTCCTTTTCAATGACACACGGCTTGCTCGAGTTGTCCTCAACTTGTATCATTGAATATTTGTAACTGTTCAAGTATTCCATTGTTTTGTGTGCTTGCGGCTACCTATATTCCAACCCCTTTGAGTGCCTATGGTCATCCAAGTATTCGCAAAGTTTTATTGCTCTATGGTGCACTCGAGAAAAAGTCGTATACTTAATTGGACAAACCCTGTGCTACATCCCTAACATATTTTTACCAAGAGGTCAGAGACCTCCACGAATATCCAAGGTGTATCATCGATATTCTAATCATTAGGAGGTGGGACACCTTTACAAAGCCTCTTCACGAATATTCGAGATATGTCCTCAATATTCCATTTATCAGAAAGTGGGAGACCTTCACAAATGTCTATGGAGATGGGAGACCTTCACAAATATCCAAGGTGCGTCGTCAATATCCAACTTCTTTCTACGTGGAGGTGAGAGACCTTCATGAGTATCCCGGGTTCATCTTAGTTATTGCCAAGTTCTCTTTACCAAAAGGTGAGAGACCTTCCCAAGTGCTTAAGGTGAGTAGTTGCAAGTACTCTTTCGATGCTTGTGAACGTCTAAGTATCTTTCAAGATATTTTCTAGGAAATATCACTAGGAAATCGATACGGCATGCTTCCATAGCTCGGAGTCTCCCTACATCGACACGGCATGCTTTCGTAGCCCAATATCCCCTTACATCAGCTTAGCATGCTTTCGTAGCTCGAAGTGCTCCTTTTATTGACTTGGCGTGCTTCCGTAGCCTACTGTCCCCCTACATCGACCCAATGTGCTTTTGTAGCTTGGTATCCCCCTACATTAATCTGACGTACTTTTATAGCCTGAAGTCCATCTACATCGACCCTGCATGCTTCTGTAGACCAAAGTCTCCTTTCATTTACCTGGCGTGCTTCTGTAGCTCGAAGCCCCCACTTTATCGACTCGGCGCACTTCTATAGCCTGGAGTCCCACTTCATTGACCTGGCGTACTTTTGTAGCTCGAAGTCTACCTTCATCGACTCAGCGTGTTTCTATAGCCTAGAGTCTCACTTCATCGACCCGGTGTGCTTCCGTAGCCTGGAGTCCACCTTCATCAACTCGGTGTGCTTTTGTAGCCTAGAGTTTCACTTCATCGACCCAGCGTGCTTCCGTAGCCCGGAGTCCACTTTCATCGACCCGGCGAGCTCTCATAACTTGGAATCCACCTTTATCGACCTAGCGTGTTTTTGTAACCCGAAGTCCACCTTCATCGACTCGGTGTGCTTCCGTAACCTAAAGTGAATATTTATCGACTCAGTGTGCTTTTGTAGCCCGAAATCCATCTTAATTGACTTGGCGTGCTTCCGTAGCTTGCGGTTCTCCTTTATTGACCCGGCATGCTTCCGTAGCCCATGATCCCCTCTTCATCGACTTGGCATGCTTCCATAGACAAGACGCGCTTTTGTAGCCCGAAGTTGGATAATTGAAAAATGGTTCGGGCCCTAGAAAAGTAGCTTTCCCATGTCATCAGGTAAAATGATATCTTGATATTTGCCAAAAAAACTCAGTTTCACACCCGCATTACTCCTTCCTGGTAAGTAAATACATGTATATTCTTATCTGTCTTAATATCTATTATGCTATATTACCATTTCTGCATAGAACACCTGGTCCCAAGTAAGATTTATCCATTGCATATGTATTGATAAAATTTAGGTATCTGTTTATCTTTAAATGCAATCTTTGCAAGCTCACCTTCAAAGAATGACAACTATTAACACCTAAATTTTGGCTAAGTATTTATGATAAAAATTGCATGGCTAAGGACCAATTTGAGCCTAACAAAAATGATTTCCGTATTACCTGGGTCTTAGTTATTATTTGCATTTACTAATTTTTATTTTCTATTTTTATTTTCCCTTATTTTACCCTATTTTTGGATAATTATATTTTAAAAAATAAACATTGGCTCTTGGGGCTAGGCCTGATCCCCGCCCCTTTTCTCTTTTCCGCAAGAGCCTAGGGCCCATCTTTCCCCCAGCTTGTTGACTTGACGACCCGATCCTTTCTTTTTCCTCCTCCTTCCCTCTGTGGTATGGACATGACGTGCATAGAAGAGGAGACAAGTGCAGGCTACTTATAGTAGAGAGAGGAGGTTAGACAAGTGACTGAGGGAATGTCTTGCAAGCGCCATCAATGCCTGCCTTCAATGCCAAGCAAGCCTTCACAAAGAAGAAGGGATGGCACACCGGTTCGACCAAGAGAGAGTCCAGTCGGCGAGCCAAGATTTTGAGGCCAAAGCTCCTCCATCGACTAGACCTTCCTCACCTATAAATAGGCAGGTTGTGAGCTCAATTGAAGCATGCAGCAAGCTCAAAGAATTTCCCCTGAGAGACATCAGGGAAGGCTCGAGAGTAAGCAAGCTAGAGAAAGAGAGAAAGGCCAGATCTGAGGAGAGGTAGAAAATGTGAGAAATGCTTGAGAGACCGTGAGGGTGAGCCAAAAGTCGCAAATAAGGGTGGACTGGAGGGGAGAGTCATCGGCTGTCATCATGCTTTGTTCGCATCAAAGTCGCGGCAGGTTCCATTTGGGTTTGTCTTTTTTTTTTTTTTGGGTTTAGGGTCGATTTCCCAAGATCCTGACTCAGAGACTGATCCAGTAAGAATAAAATATTTTCATAATTCTCTATTGATACGACATGCTATTTTTTTTCCAGTCATTTTAATTGGTTAGGTCTAAAATAAGAATATCCTTTTATATGATCTCTTATAGATATCCATATATAGATACATTGACTTGGCGGGTAGACATAGCCCAATATGTCGAGCTCATCCACTATCCGATGCCGCCAAGTCGGGTAGGGCTCCCTCAACCAAACACCTGTAGTACCTTGTTTTCGTACTCTATTTTGGGCCCATCGGTTGAGCCGCCGTCCTTCGAATCGGGTGAGTCTTCAACCTCATTTAATTAAGAACCGCGGTCGCAAAATATCAGGTGTTGTTGGCTTTGAATCTTGCTTGAATTCGAGCTCATTATCCTTGTCTCTAACCCCCTACCGATGCACCCTATGTGCTTGTTGAAATGCCGGTTGAGATATATGCATTCATTCTTGGTTTCTTGTCCCTTTTTAGTGTTCGTGGTTTGTCGAATACGTTTTGGTAGATTTCAACAGACATCTTTTGCTCGGTCTGCCTCATTTCATGGTTATTATCGGCATGTATCATGGTTCAAAAGCGATTGATTCTTGCCCGGCGAGGTTGGAGTGTGGCGATGGTAGTTAGGTGCGGCTCCCTCGTTCTTGAGTCCTTTTTCTTTTTCTTTTTTTTTTCTTTTTAGTTAGCTAAGTTTGAGTCTTATTTTTACGTTTGAACTGGTGGTCATGGGGATAGGTGAGGTCGGCAGCATTTTGGCCATTTCGTGCAAAGGAATGAGAGACCCGATTGACGCAAGGAGAGGGAGGTGAAGAGTAAAAGAGACAGAAAATAGGAAAAAATGAAAAGAAAAACAAGTGGAGGAGGGGAAATAATTTTTTTAAACAAAAAGGGTTTATCTTTTTTTTTTTTTGTAATTCGAGAACCCCCATACAGCCAACGGCTAACAAGATAAACTCGAAGTGACGTTAATGCAAAACATACCACCACGATGTCACGGTTAACACCTCTAGCAATGTGTCTAAGATTCAAACTCGTGTCCTTTTGTGAGAGGAAAGGAGCTTGAGCCAGCAACGTCACCGTACGGTGTGGTAGCAGAAAGGGAGAAAATATTGGGTGGGTTTAACCCTCCACGTAGGCGAAATGTACCACCATTCAAAAGTCAACACGTGGCAAATTTGGGCCCACCTATCAGTCTTAACTTCCTCTGTTAACCCTCCGTCTCTCTCCCTTTTATTCTCTCTCCTCCCCTCCGTTTCTGCCCACAAAAACCAGCTGTCCTCTCTCCTTCCCTCTTTCTCTCTCTTCCCTCTTTCTCTGTCTTCTGCTCCCGAATAAAGAAGAAACCAGCGTCCTCTCGCGAACGGAGAAGGAATTTCGCCAGTGCCCATCTGCGCACTCTGTAAGTGACGACCCTTCACTTCATCCAGTGCCCACATTCTAGAGAGAGAGGGGGAGTGCAGTAACGAACAAAAGGGAGCTTTTTTGCGCCGTTCCTAGAGAGAGAAAAATGCGTGGTGGCTGAGCTTGGAGCCGCTGGACATGGTGGGCGTCCAGATCCCGCACCACTTCCGGTGCCCCATCTCGCTGGAGCTGATGCTGGACCCGATGACGGTTTCAATGGGGCAGACCTACGACCGGTCCAACATCGAGCCCTGGATCGCCGCCGGCAACACTACCTGCCCCGTCACCCGCGCCCCGCTCCTCGACTTCACCCTCATCCCCAACCACACCCTCCGCCGCCTCATCCAATCCTGGTGCGTCGCCAACCGCCACTCCGGTGTGGAGCGCATCCCCACCCCGAAGCAGCCCGCCGACCCCTCCCGCGTCCGTGCCCTCCCCCCGCCTCTCTCCCTTCTTCCGTAATAGACTCGCTCCAATCGCCGCCGCCGGACTCGTCATCTTCCTCAAGCAAGATGATCGTCAAGGCAGTGACGGCCACTGTGGCCAGCTCGCTAGTCGTCGCTACGCTGTTCTTCTTCGCAATCCAAAGGCGGAGACACCGAAAGGGTCCGAACCATGGACCGGCGGAGGCGGGAGGCTTCACTCCGATGCCTCGCAGCGGCGCGCCATACCTCGACCTGAAGCGGCCATGAGCCGACTCGAGCTCGAGCTATGGCAGACGCAAGAAAAAGAAAAGAGAAGTGGAGAGAGAAAAGGGGGAGAAAGAGTCGTGGGCAGAAAACGGAGGGGAGGAGAGAGAGTAAAGGGGAGAGAGACGGAGTTAATGGAGAGAGAGTGGACGCTGACAGGTGGGCCCAAATTTGCCACGTGTCGACTTTTGAATGGTGGTACATTTCGCCTACGTGGAGGATTAAACACACCCAATATTTTCTCGCAGAAAGGGTTCATCTATTGTCTTTTGGTTCATGGAGTACAAAAGGTGGAGTGTTTTTTTTTTTTCCTGACAACGTGCAGATAGAGAGAGGAGAGAAACAAAGAGAGAAAAGAAAGAAAAGTCAATAAATAATGAAGACAAAGTGGAGAAAGACAAAATGGGTCACTTTCACTCTCTTTTTCACTAGTCTGGCGTGTACAGAGAGAAGAAAAGACAAGACAAGGAAGAAAGAGATAAGAGAGACATAAGAGGAGAGAGATAAGAGGAAAAAATCGAAGAAAGGAATTAAAATAGTAAAGGAGAAAAGGAGACAGAGTGGGGCCTCGCGTCTAGTCTCCGGAGGTGCGACCCAGGTTGGTCGGGCCGGATCCGAGTCGGGCCGGCTGGCGGGTCTCACCCACCCGGGTCAGCTTTTTGTTTTATTGTTATTTTGATTGAAAAATAAAATAAAAATTGATTTGTTCTAAAAATCAGAAATATCCCCAAAAGTCTACATTTTTCAAAAAAAAAGAAAATGCCTAAAAGATAGTTTTATTTTCCATAAATTCATGGAAAATCCTTGAAAATCCAAAAAAGCTTTAGGGTTTAAACAAGATTATGTATCGTAAGATCATTAGTAATTAATTAGTGTAATCAAATTCTCGATCTTAATTTCTCTAATTGCGCATGAATGAATTATTTCTCATAATATTTCGCTTGAGTTTTTATTCGGCTCACCCTAAATTAATTAGTGGTGACTCATTTTTGAAATTGACTTGCATGTTAAAGACTCAAATTATAAGTCATGAAATGGTGGATTTAAGAGAGCTTAGGCTAACCCCTATGCTTAGCGAACCATTAGCCTCCAATGCCTGCGACACTGTAGAATCAAACACAAAATAAGGAAATATGTGGTCTCTAGGTCTCTTTTAGTGAGCTACACAATGTGGTTTCATATTGTTTATCGGAACTTTCCGCCTCATCCCTTATATAATACAAGATTTAAACCTGCGGGCCCAAAAATTTGTGGGAGTTGATTCTTGAGGTAGATGGAACGGCAAAATGCAGTCCTTATCTCACGTCACTTGATCTGTTACTTCATTTAAGATGTTAATCAAAGTGAAGACAAAAACTCAATCACGGATCCCCGATGACGAGCTCGCCACCTAGTTTCAAAGCGCCAATCACCAAGGACTTTGAGAAAATAGGAGGAGCTTCAGAGCAGTAAATCACACCCTGTAGAAGTAGAGCACAACAAAAAAATAAAATGGCTTTCATAGTCAGCTGTAGAGTAACAGAAACGCCAAATATGCAGAATTGATCGGCCCTGTTCCATTAGCCTATCTTTGGTGGCTAATCTGTTATGCATAGGTAACCAAGAGATATAAACAATCATTTGTGGATGCAAGAGTTAAATCAAATTAGTCTAAGACCACGAAATTCCAACGCCCATCAGCCTCAAAGCAAGAGATATAAACAATCATTTGTGGATGCAAGAGTAAAATCAAATTAGTCTAAGACCACGAAATTCCAACACCCATCAGCCTCAAAGCATCTCAAGGACTCCCTTGGTTAAGTCCAGGCCCATAAAACACCCTCCATGCTCCAACAGTTAAGTCCAGTCCTTTGGTTGCGCAGATGGTTCTGACTCAAACTAGTTGTGCCAACGCTAGGGTTCTCTTTTTCCAATAGAATTACTGGCTAACTCTCTATTCGCTTTTTCCAAGAGAATTGATGAGGAGCTTCAATGGCATGAAAAATTACTAAGAATGAGCTTCCAATTATTGATGCCATTGGTATCTGACATGAAAGGAAAACTACTAACGCATACATGTTGCGTTGTTGTGTTCCATTTCCACATAATTACAGAGCACTAGATTATCATATTTCAATAAAATCAACTGTTGCATATCTTTGACTGAAAAAAAAAAAAAAAAACTGTTGCATATCCAAGCTACTATATTTTAGAGCCTTGCTCGCTTAAGCTTGAAGGCACCGCTGATTCCTGGCAAATGAATTCTTTGGAAATAGTCCTCCCAATTGATATACCTCGGATCAAAGCGGAAGGCATTTTCCAAGTCTACTCCATTCTCTACGGCCGTGGCTCTCAAGGATTTTGTATTTGTGTCATCGAAGCTGGTCGGTTCAGAAAAAGGAAAGAGAAAACAAAAAACAAGAATTCATTAAAGATTAAAATTTCGTTTTGTATGGTCGCTGCTTTATTTGGATGCCATGATTTTAAGTAGATTGATTAGTGAGTCGATTGCAAAACTGAGGCTTACATGCCCTTGAAAAATGCGTAAGGTTTACAGATTTCTGCCGCTCGCATTGCGTTGTCGATATTCCTTTTCAGATCGGCATGCAAGCTTTGGAAACCATTTTGTTCCTACAACAATAAATAATAAATGTTAACAAACTCATTTATATTGATAGGCATATGATGCAAACATTAGGTCTATCACTGTGAATATGCCTTTTTGCACTTATGGCTTTTCAAGTTGCGATGCTTATGGAAGTAAAATGGGTTTGGTGGACAAATATGCTCAGTTCATGAGTAATCCTATGACCGTATGACATGGTTATAAAGGGGACAAAGGCACTACAAGTGCTATATATTTGTAAAGTGCTTACTTTGGTGTCAAAACTTTTCCATTGATGAATTGATTGCCACAATTTTTGAATCGATCACTTAAGTACCGTGAATGAAGGGAAAAGAGAAATTGCTGACATTACACAGAAGAAAGTTTTTCATGAGTTATATCACTCAAGTGATCAATTGAAAAGTTATGATACTAAAATAAAGTCTGTATAAAAGCTTAAGCCCTCGTGTGTCCTTTTGAGAGTAGCTAACTTTTACTCTTCTAGATTTATGTAGATAAAAGCGGAATCTTCATGTGTGTGAAGGTTTTTGCATTAGACATCAAAGAAATCGAACTTATAAAAGTCGTAAGAAATGCCGTTTCGTCATAATGCCATATTATGGTTGACCTAATGGCTAGGCCATTATCAATTTATCACGGCAGAAGTTACAATAAACACACAAAAGCGGAGAGGGATGCCAAAAAAAAAAAAAATATATTCATATGGCACATGAGATATTGGTATATGATTGACAATTTGAGTCAATGGGACAAACCTTTGACCGGAGAGTGTAATATTGGGTTAGCTGCTTTTGAAAGCTTTCCATGCTGTCTACAAGTATAAGCTTACCAACTTTGACCGGTTTTCCATCCTCATCTACCAAAGGGTTGTCTGTGAAATAATTGAGAACGAAGTTCTGAAAGTCTGCATACCTCAGGGGATTACTCATTGAGGAACCCACGTGATAAATCCTATACGCAGGTCGATTTGCATGCACTACCATGGCCACAATCATGGCATTGACCACCATATCAGCCGGTATCTGCAAAAAAAGAGAGAATTATGTACTAAAACTCAAGCGCAATGAGAGCATAGGCAATCAACGGGCGAGCGGCCCACTTGGACAACTCAAGCCTGAAATGTAAATGGGCAAACTTGGACAATATGCTTATATGAGAAATCCCGACCAGGTTAAAAAATTTCCATCTAAATTCGATGTTGAATGTTCGGGTTTAGGCGATACACTAGGTCTAATCTTCAGGGCGATTGACTAGTAATACGTTTAATCGAGAACATGCAGTCCATCATTTGTCATACAGATTTTGTTGCCTCACCACGGGCATAATTGATAAGAACTCATCTCTTTTCCTCCCATTTTCCCCCTTGCCTCACGTATAGGGAGAGATAATGGCTTGCACCTAGTATTTTAGGGCCGCCAGGGAAGGATGATTCAACCTCTATATCCTTCATAAGCCTAGACTCTTTTTAGTGAAGAAAGTTAGAATTCGAAATTGAATCCATTTTGTAATTGCCTTCTATAATGGGGAAATCTGACCTCAAGCGGTAGACCCCTAAACTTTTGACAATTCACTATTCATGAACCAAGTGTTATGCGAATCAAAGTATAGGTTGATTATCCAAATATGATGTTTGCCTTCCTTTGTGAAAAATCCTAGCTACCTCATTTTCACTAAGTACTTTCCATTCTGTGCGATACAGTCATGCAGGAGATAGTTAAATGATTGATTTTGCACGACAATGCATTGAAAACTGAAGAGGATTGCTCTGATAATTAAATATTACCACGTCCAATATAGTGTCCGGATCACCAATGAAGGAGTTTATTTTTCCTCGCCCGTAATTGATGGCGACGTTATCGAGGGTTCTGTGCATCGTCCATAAAAAAGCAATTTAGAAAAAAAAAAAAAAAAAAAGGAAGAGAGACTTGCTTCGTATACTAATATGGTCATGAACTTCTGAAGTCCCACAATACAGAACTAATCAACTAAAACAATTTTGCGACAAACAAGTACTATTAAATGGTTGATCATCTGAGAAAATCACGTGACAAGTTCCAAACACTTTGTATGGTGTGCGATCAATTTATAATTTCAACAAGTGCAATAAAGCTCTAAGCCTTTTGAGGATTGGAAAATCATGTCCTAACATTTCCACAAGTGATATGCAATTGCTGGAAAATCGAATTACTTATCAAACTTATTAGGAAAGATTGTCTGGAAAACATGGAAAAAAAAGGAGTCTTTCTCTTGCATTGAGAGTGTGATTATGATTATCGATTGGAAATAGAACTCAAGTTCTATGAAAAATTGAGTAAAAGTCGATATCAAATTGAAAACCTAAAATAACACTTCTATCTCTAATTGAATCAAAATAAATTGAAAGGTTCATTCATTGATGTCCAAACTAAATAGTATAAAAAGACATATGAGTTTTAAAATCTAATTTCCAATTTAATCCACGAATTCACGAAAGGAAAAACTAAATTGCATATAAGAGAACCTATGGATTATTGTAGGCGCCTATAATTAGCTAATTGAAATTTTGATTGATTTTTATAGATTCGATTTGAGACTTAATAACCAGATTTTGGCTTTAAATCAAAACCCTATGGGCCCAAACATGTTTAATTTGCTAAAAGAATCCCATTTTCCAACCGGTTAGACTTGATTGCGCGAATTTCAGAAGGTTAACAGCTTGATTTCATTTTATACAAAACATTTGATAATGTTAGTCATTTTCCTCCCCATTTTGCTTTCAAAAGCACCAATGAATTTATGTAAATGTGTAAGTGAGAGGGAGATTTGAGAAGGATAACCTGAAAGGGAAACCCTCGAACCAACCAGCAAAAGGTTCCTTATAAGTGCTTGTTATGAAGGTTGGTCTTACTACAGCCAGCGATACATTCGAATTCAGATGATGCCTCATCATCATTTCTCCCATTGCCTTCGTCAAAGTGTACGTGTTTGGCCAACCATGCAGCCTCGCCCTGCGCATCAATTATTTTGGAGCCGATAAGAAAGGAGGATTATATTTTCCTATGTTTATGAAAATTCATTTTAAAATTTATTTGGTTTGACAGTCAAGTGGTGTCAGGATCAATTTTCGCTCACCTCGACAAGTCCATCTCCCGGGCAATCTTAAAGACGTATTTTTCCCATCCGCCAAGTGCATTTAGGATTTTACTCATCAATTATTTTCCTTGTCCTTTAAGCCAATATCTCATTGATAAATAGATTCATACATATTACCAAATAACTTTGATTCTGGTTAAAACTATTAGATCTTTCCAAAATAGAAGAATAAGAATCCGGTTTTAATAACAGTGTCAAGTTGCATGATCATCAACCTAATTATTCACCTTAAAAATCTAAACAAAGCAAACCTGTGCAAGCCCAAGTTCCTCAAAGCGATGGTGATTTCTTCCTCTGAAGCATTCCTTTTTCGAAGCTCACCAATTAATTCTTCACACAAGAACTTTTCTTCATTGATGTCCAGTTTTTTCCACCCACTTATTGTCTCACCCATGCTAAATGCCTTTTCTGGTATAACTTCGCTGTTTTTGCCACGTACATATGCTGAAAAAGAAAGGTGTACGATTATCATCAATAAAATATGGTCAATGCGATACACACTAATATGACCAGTCCGCTGAATCAGTTTACGAACTGCTGTGACATAATTCTATTGAGCGAAACGTAGTAGAATGAGGAAATTATAGAGAAAAACCGCAATGGGAAAATCACTTACCAGTTGATACATGTAGTAGCATCTTTATATTGACGCATCTTGTTGCAAATTCTGCGACATGCTTAGCTCCATACGTATTGATGGCCAATGCAGTGTCGTACCTGCAAGAAAAAAAGCATACAAAATTGGTTAAATATAAATCATTAATTGCAGAAAAAATTGAGCAGATTGACAAGGTACCGATCATCAAATGTGACAGTTGCAGCCGAATGGATGATGACATCAATTTCTCTCCACATCTCAGACCTCAAATTGGAGTCATTCACTCCCAAATTCTCACTTGAAACGTCACCCGGAATTGCATGTAACTTCTTGAGAATGGAGCTTAAGTTTGGTGCCCATCTTTGCTTCAAAACAGCGAATAACTTCTTCTCTATGAGCTGTTTGGGATTGAACGCAAAAATTAGACCACATGCACAACTTATATCACAAAACCGATCGTGCGAGAAATCTAAGATGATGGACAGTGGAGATTTTGTTTTATATATGTAAAAAAAAGTTATCTTTCAAGTAACTCAAATTAAACCTTGAAAGTTTCTACAATAGTATTGGTCGAGGATGACGTGAATAAATTTGTATATGAAGAGGACTATTCTATTGTTCTGTCTCTAAGGCTTTACTTATTTCGCAGAAAATAAATGATTTGAAAAAGATTTTTCTAAAAATGATTGCTTGTATTGCCTTAAATAATTAGTTAATGGAAAATATTATCACTATCAACAACATTTTATGTCTAAATGTTTTCATGAATTATGAAAAAAAAAATCATTCATTCATTTTGTAGACAATACAAGCAACCATTTTTAATAAGATATTTTTCAAATCAGCTATTTTTTTTTTTTCGAAACAAATTGAACCTAAAAATATAAAATTTTCTCCATACTGATAAATTTGTAAACAGAGTTTATAAGTATCAAGCAAATATTGGAAAAAGAGTTACTGCTCACTAATTTCCCAATAACTTGTCGGTAACTCATCCATATTTTTATAAAATTACCTACTCTTTGTGATGGCATGCAAATTACCAACTTTTCTTATATTTTATTAATTGTATTTGTCTTTCTCATCAATGCCTTAATTTTGTGAACTCTTATATGAAATTATCAATATTTATTTGTGTGACTTACTAGCTTTCCTTATATAAGGTTGACAACTAATTTTGGTTTACCAAGCCTCATTTGAGTTGGCTACCAACACTTATCTTTGTTCTTTTTTCTCTTTATTTTTACCAACTTTTTCATGGACTTACCTGGTTTTTTTTTTTTTTTTTGATCTTGCTTACCAACAATCAACTCGAAATTACCAACCATAGTTAATTTATTACCAACTTTTCTCCGATTATACTACTAGTTTTTTTTTATTTTATTATCGGATACTACTAGTTAGGTATGCCTCATCAACTAGAATTAGTTATTGATATTTATCTTTTCTTAAATTAACAACTCCTCTTAATTCTAACAAAACAATTTTTTTAAACAAAATTCTGTTTACCTTTCTTACCAAGACCACCAACTATTGTATAAAATCACCAATATTTACCTGGGAGATTTACCAATTTTTTCAATTATGTTATTAACTTGTTTTAGGTTACCAACTTTCATTCCCTATTTCGTTATCGATACCTTAAATTTATCAATTATTCCATGAAATTAATAGCATTTTCATATGATTTACTTTCTCCAATTATACTTACCAACTAGTCTAACGATTTACCACTTTTATTTGCCTTACCAAATCTTTTTTTTTTTTTGGTGAAGATAAGAACTTACCAAATCTTTTCCCATCAAGTTATCCACTAATTTTGCATTATTAACATTTATTTGAGTTATTATTTCCCCAATTTTATTTGTGTTCTTAATTTTGAATAAAAAGTTCTATTATCTCTAGAAAGAGACTTCTCTTGTCAAAATACTCTTTATAAACTTTAAAAGTGAGTAAAAGCATGTAATCCTGTGTCAGAATATTATTTCATTGCTAGGTAAAAAAAGTCTCAGTGAAATTTTATAAAATTACATGTAGCAGAGTACTATTATTCAAGCAAAACAGAAAAATAAAAATAAAAATAATAAGATGACTTCTCATCACACATGTTAAAAATGGTAAGCACCGTTTTGTCACTACCGATGGATATTATAGTAAAGTACCATCGAAGATATAGAGAACAATAACTAACTCTATCATGCCAATCATAAATTTGGCGTTTATCCATAAATCTGTTACCTCTTCATGTAACCGATGTGCGGCTGACTGTTTATCCGTAGCTCTAATAAGGAGGAATATTTTCTTCACATTTGGTTGAATTCGAAGTATCTTCTCCACAAAAACTATGTCAAAACAATAAATACAGACAAAACCATGTCAATTGAAAACAAGATGATTTCTAATAATGACTGCAACTAGGAATATTGAGTATGTCTAAGTAACTGGATATCCATATTTTGAACTTCAATTCCCCCACCCCCCCCAACTTCTTATAATCTTTTTCCTTTTGTTTGAAACTTTGAATGTCCTGTTACCCTCTTTCCAAACAAAGCCTTCTAATAATATGGTGGAGATTCGAGTACAAGAGCATCAACAATGCTCTCAACGCTGTCCCTCCTGCATGGCCGGGTTTGAAGAAATTCTCCTATTAGCTTCCGATCGATGAATTCCATCAAGACATTCACCTTTGAAATCTGTATGTACGCAGACAGTAGACAAAACATCCACAACACGCAGAACGTGAGGCACCAGTCGAGGTGATTGAAGATGGAAACTTGTCGGCATCAATGGTGTTACAAGAGTAACAGAAAACGAAGTATGTTTATAACTCCCATACATGTGGGCATGCTATACTTACATATCTACGTGCGCGCGTATGTATATATATATGCTCTGTGTGCGTGTGGGTATGAAGAGAGAGAGAGAGAGAGAGAGAGAGAGAGAGAGAGAGAGAGAGAGAGAGAGAGAGAGAGAGTACTCTTGGCTAGGAAACCGGTGGCGCCAGTAACTAGTATAGTCTTGTTTTCTAGAAATTGGACTATATCTAACCCCATTGCAAACGAATTTTTGATTGAACGAGCTCGAAATTGAGAGAGAATTTGGAAGTGATACTTTCTGAGGCGAGTAGTCCATCTTCTGGTGCATTATTTATACTTGCGGTCACCGTGGCTATCAATTGCATGAGTCAATAGGATGTAATGTTTGATCTGACCCTCGCGGGGTGGTTGCCATTCAGTCACCTAAATCATTGATATGTCAACATTATTCTGGAAAATCTCATCAAAAGAGAAAGTGAATATGTGACCCACTATAACCAGAAAATGTCGTGAATTTCTTATCTATAATAAGAATGACTGCTGTGGCTAAAATCTGATCTAGGAAAAGTGATGATCGCCAAATAAGCAGACCTTAGTTGGAAAATACACACCATACCATATGTTTAAACACTTTCTAAGATTATTTTTCGTTAAGTGGATGATGTACAATTCAAGAATTATTGGACCCTAAGATGGCTTGCCGAAACCTCTGTCAGTAAAATAGCTATAGTTATAGTGAAAAGCAATCATGAAGGTGTAATTCTGATCAATAAACCTTCGTCGTCTTATGTCCATAAAATATATGTATAGGTAAAAGGAGACGTACTCAAAAAGTTATATACCTCTTACTTTGGTATCAATTTAGTTCTACACATTTCAATTAGATCAATTTAGTCCTAATCATTTTAGGCCATGTTTGGCAAAAAGTGTTTCTGTTTCCCGAAACAAAAATTTCCGTTCTTTTATTTCGGAGAACAAAAAAAGAACAAAAAAACGTGTTTAGTAAAACTTTTGTTCCCGAGAACAAATTTGGAATAAAAACAAAAAGTAGAAAAAGTTCTTCTTGTTTTTGGGAATAATTCCGAGAAACATTTTTTCTCTCTCTTCTTTTTTCTTTCATTCTTCTTCCTTTTGGCCGGCAACCTCGCCGGAATGTCGCCGCCCCCAATGATGCCAAGCCTCACCATGGCTGGGCGAGGCTCGACCTTGCCTTGTTGGCCGGCGCAAGGTTCGGCCTCGCCAAATCTAGGTAGCTTGAGTTCGCCCAACCAAGGCGAGGCCGACCTCACGCTATCTGGGCGAGGTTGAGCCTCGCTGGCTGGCGCGAGGCTCGGCCTCACCAAGCCGGGTGAGGCCGACCTTGCATCGTCTAGGTGAGGTCGAGCCTCGCAGTGGCCTGGCGAGGCTCGGCCTCACCTAGATTTAGCAAGGCCAAGCCTTGCGATGGCTTGGTGAGGCTCCAACGAGCTTGTCGACCCTCGCGGTGGCCTAGTGTGGGTCCAGCAAGCTCATCGGTCCTCACCCAACTGGTTGTTGGTCGTCGCTGTGGTCGACGACTAGCCACAAAGGAGAAAGAAGGAAAAAAAAAAGAAAAAACAGAAAAAACAGAAAAATTAAAAGAAACAACAAAATTATACGAGTTTACCAAACGCATTTCTATTCCTAGAATAATTTTTTTTTTTTTTTGTAGTTACCAAGGGCATTCTTATGCTCAAAAATTGGTCCCAGGAACAAAGGTAGAAAAAACTATTTCTATTAAAAAATTGTTCATTGGAACAGATTCGTTACTAAACACGCCATTTAAATTGATCCCAATTTAGCTTTAAACCTTTCAATTAGACAAATTTATTCTCAAATCCTTTCACATTGTTATCAATTCAATCCATCCCGCTAATTTAGTTTGAAAATTGCTAATTGGGATGTCAATCCTCCTACATGGCATGGTTAGTGCCAATATAGACATTTTTTTTAATGATATATATTTTTTTAATTTTTAATAATTTTGTGTTTTTATTTTTATTTTTATTTTTCTTTCTCTTTTCCCTTCATTTTAGCAAGCGAGGGCCTTAAGGGTTGCCTTGCCCGAAGCCAGTCGGGCCACGAAGACCCTAGGCAAGGGCCTTTACAACCTTGATTGCAAATGGCGAGGCCACGATGGCTCTAGGTGAGGCCATTGTCACTGCACCAGCCAAAATGAAATTAAAAAAAAATGAAAGAAAAGAAAAAAATGCAAAAATTATTAAAATATCATTATAAAATGTCTACATTAGCATCAACCAAGTAGAATAGCTGGCATTCACTGCATTGATTTTTAGCCTAAATTGACCGGATGACTGAATTTGTATAAATATGAAAAAGTTTAACATTAAATTTCTCCAAATTCAGAAGGCTTATAATAGAATTGTTACTAATGTAATAAGTTTGGGACTTTTTCAATATTGTTCCCTTGTAGGTATTTATCGGTTCATAAGGATTCCAACCTTACTGACTTATTTCAAGGCTAACTTTTTGGTTGCATGATGTGTAAAGCGCCAAATTTTTATTTGAGGAATCGATATTGATGATGCTGGATATAAATAATCATGCAAACATACCCAAAATTTTTAAATATATTTCATTGCTAATTCGGTGGTCAAAAAAAAAAAAAAAAAAAAAAAAAACAGTGCATGAGCGTATGGTCTTGAAAGAAACCGCAGCCTTGCCTTGAACTTTCCCTCTAATAGTGAACTTTTTACTTTGCAATCATAGTTTTTTATTTGGCGGCGAGTGTGATCATAGTTCACTTAGTGATTTTTCAATTAATATATCGTCATCACTTCATCCTTATAAGATATCTTAGTGAAAATCCAAACGGACTGATTAACATAACTAATATTTTACTTGGATGTGGATTCTCTATCCATGACTCACCGACACATGCACCTCAATATATTTCCCCTCGGGAGCTTCTTTTCTTAGGTTTGTACCCCTCTAATCTAAGCATTCTGCTCAATTTATCTCAACCCTAGTCTCCATCTTCATCCTTTGCACTGCAAAACACATTATTGTTGATGACAATATTTGTAGTCAAAGGTGGCAATTCCTAATGCAATATAGGAACACGGCACGAATGGGACATGAATTTATCAAGAAATCCTAATACAACGTGACAAGGCACAACTGAGCTTGAAACCGACACAAATCAACATATTCTTTTTTTCTTTTTCATTTTTTTATGAAAAGCACTTATAAGCATATTGAAATATTTTGTAATAACACAAACTTACACAAGCAATGGACCCAAAAATATAAAGAATAGGCAAACCTGCTAGTAGTCTCCCATGAACTAACTTGTGACGCGTGACAACTACATCCAGGACGTGTTACTTACACCTCCACGTCTCCCTCATCTATGATCTTTTCATCCGTACCGGAAATGATGACAATTTTAATCGGTCATTTATGAAGATGTTCAAATTCCTTTTTAGATATAAACTAAATATCTATCCATATTGTCAGCTCTCCCTAAGTGACGTGGGACTCCCCTTCCCCGCGCACTATCGCTTGGGGGTGGAAAGTGAGTGGCCCCACATGCGGTCGGACACGCGATCGGAAGTCGGTTTTAATATCATTTGGAACGACTCGGGCCCCATTGTATAATATTGTCCGCATTGGACATTGAGTTTTCAC
This sequence comes from Eucalyptus brandiana, assembly GCA_014182725.1. Lineage (NCBI taxonomy): Eukaryota > Viridiplantae > Streptophyta > Magnoliopsida > Myrtales > Myrtaceae > Eucalyptus > Eucalyptus brandiana. Next base: position 14,209,859 of record CM024675.1, read on the forward strand.
AGCTTTAAAACGTGTTACACAGAGTAGGGAGACTCAAACATTTATAAACTAGCCTAGGATTCCTCCCAAACGATGTGGAATTAGAGAGAGACCCCTTCCCCTTCCCCTTCCCCTTTTTTGCACATGTCCGGAGACCGAGGTGCGGACGCAGCGCCATCTCTCCTCCTCGCGTACCGTCACTTGAGCTATCACAGAAAACATGCAACAGAACTTCGGTAAGTTATCTTCGAGAAAATCTTTAAGAGGTCGACGCTCTATCATGCACTAGTTCTTTATTTTTACTCTATGGAAAAACTCGATTGAGAATAAAGTTATGCACTTTGTGACTATCTTTCTTCAAAAAAATTAGTGCACGACAGACTATAGCCTTGCAGATACCATCGCCACCCCCCCGGGCGGCGATAACGGCTACAGTTTCCACGATTATTGCCGAGATTAACGCAATGGTCTCGAGCAATTAAAATTCAGAAGGAGCACAGTTAAACACAGTCCGGCTGTCCCACTTTTGTTCAGAGCAAAACGACAATAAACAAACAGTGATCAGCTTTCTGGCCCGGGTGCGCTCAAATCAAATCAGTCAACATGCCCATTGGCGTGGAGTTCTTTCAACCATAGATGCAATTTGCCAATTTGTGCTTTTATGGGGGGCTTCTATAGCTTCTCCATGTGCCATGCTCAGATCATGACCCCGTCATGATTTCGTACGTTTTATGGCAGGTTCATAAACAATTAAAAACTAAAAAAATCTGTCAACAATGACAAAGATGGATTCCTTATTTTGCTATTCAAAGATTAACTACCCTCTAATCAAGACAAAATTCAAGATATAATGAAATTCATTCCATCTTGTATCCGGCTCTTACCCAAGACAAAGTTAAGTTAGATCTAAAAGGTTGTATTTAATGGTCAGAATAAAATTCAGGATATGATACGCGTTTAGTACCTGTTCAAGATAGAATAAAGTTGTATAAATAGGATATAGGCCGAATAAAATTATCTTATGTAATATGTAGAATAAATGTGAATATGATTTTTAATATCCAAAATAAGAAAGCTATTTTGCTCAAATAACAAACTTCTTAAATTAACAAATTTAAAATTATATTTCGATATAAATAATATTTGAATTTTAATATAAGAAGTTCAAAATAACAATTTAGTTTTTAATTTATTTTTATTTTTATTTATATATTTGAATTTAATTTTATCGTATAATATAAATTCAATATATAAATATATTTATTACATATTTTAGGTGTTTTAGTATTTTAGGTCTATTAATATAGTTTTCTATTTAATAAAGTTTTATTAGAGAACGATGAAAGGGAAAGAAAGAAATAAAAATAAATTAAGAAAGGAAAATAAAATATTAATAAAGTAGACAAAAGGGTCGCAAGAGCTTTTTGCTATATCTGTTTGTAAATTTTGTCATTCGTGTATATTAATATACCATCAACACCAATATATATATATATATATATATATATATATATATATATGTGTGTGTGTGTGTGTGTGTGTGTGTGTGTGTGTGTGTGTGTGTATTCAACTTTATTGCTACAATCATCAAACAGTTGATAGGATATAACAAAACTCCATGAATTTTATATTATATTTTATCCAATCATATCCTGATTAAAAATTTAGTTTACCAAACATAGCCAAATGGAATTGGCTTGGATAAAAATTTCTATGAAAAAGGTGAGATAAAGATAGATAAATTTTTTAATATCAATTGTATAAATTTTTTTTTCTCGAATAAAAACCTTCTTAAAAATAAATTTGAAATGAAATTAGATTCTCATATAAAGAAAGTTCCAAATAACGCAAAACAACAATTTTCTTATATATATTTGAATTTCTTTTTATTCTATAATTTAAGTAGCATCGACACTGACATGTGACACACGACATAATACAACAGGACATGACACGCCGACACGTCGTTTCTAAAAAAATAGAGAATTCTAACACATTAGTACACATTGTATATTGAATAAATAAACCCAATGCATGAGCTTAGTATGGTCTTGAAAGAAAACCCGAGCATTACCTTGAACTTTCCCTCTAATGGTGAACTTGTTCACTTTGTAATCATAGTTTTTTACTTGGCGACAAGTGTGATCATAGTTTACTTAGTGGCATCTCAGCTAATAAATCATCACCACCTTATCCTTATAAGATATCTCAATGAAAACCGAAACGGACTCATTCATATATTTAATTTTTCACTTTGATGTGGATTCTCTATCCATGACTCATCGACACATGCAACTCAATGCATTTCCCCTCGCTCGTAAGCTTCTTTTCTTAGATTTGTACCCCTCTACTCAATTTATTTGATTCTCCATCTTCATCCTTTGCACTGCAATACACACTGTTGTTAATGATAATATTTGTAGTCAAAGGGGCCATTCCTAACACAATATAAGAACACGGCACGAATGGGACATGAATTTATCAAGAAATCCCAATACAACGCAACATGGCACAACTGAGCTTGAAACCAACAAATTGACATATTTTTGTTCATTTTTTATGAAATGCACTTATAAGCATATTGAAACATTTTGTAATAACACAAACTTACACAAGCAATGGACCCAAAAATATAAAGAATTGGCAACCCTACTAGTAGTCTCAAAAGGACTAACTTGTGATGCGTGGCAACTGCATCCAGGATGTGTTACTTACACCTCCATGTCTCCCTTATCCATGATCTTTTCAATCGTACCGGATAACGATGGCAATCCTTATCGGTGTTTTATGAAGATGTTCAAATTCCTTTGCTAGATATAAACTAAACATCTATGCATATCGTGTGTCGGGCAATATATTATTTTAACTTTGATATTAATTGTCGAAAACATGCGGCAGAACTTCGGTAAGTTATTTTGGAAAAAATCTCCTAGAGGTCGAAACCCAACACAAAGACACCGGCTCTATCATGCACCGGTTCATTTTTTCTCTAAGGATAAACTCGACTGAGAATAAAGACATGCACCTTTGTGACTATATTTTGTGACTATCTTTCTTCAAAACAAATTAGTTCAGGGGAGACTATAGCCTCGCAGATACTTTTTTACCCCCACCAACAACGGCTACGGTTTCCACGATTATTGCCGAGATTAACGCAATGGTCTCAAGCAATTAAAATTCAGAAGGAGCATAGTTAGACACGGTGCGGTTGTCCTACTTTTGTTCTGGGCAAAACGACAACAGACGAACAGTAATAAGTTTTCTGGCCCGGGTACGCTGGAATCACATCAATCAACATGGTCATTGGCGTGGAGTTCTTTCGACCATTAGCTGCAATTTGCCATTATTGCTTTCTTGGGGACTTCTATAGCTTCTTCATGTGCCATGCTCAGATCATGACCCCGTCGTGATTTCGTGTGTTTTATAGCAGGTTCATAAACAATTATAAAAACTTAAAAAGTATGTCAACAATGACAAAGATGGGTTTGTTATTTTGCTATCCAAAGATTAACTAACCTCTAATTAGGACAAAAATTCAGGATATAATGAAATCCATTCCATCTTATATTCAGCTCTTACCCAAGACAAGATAAAGTTAGATATAAAAGGAAATTGACCCGGATAAAACTTTCTATAAGGGAGGTGGAAAAATGTTAGATATGATTTCTAATATTAATTGTATAAAGCTATTTTCTTGAATAAAAACTTCTTGAAAAAATAAAACTGAAATGAAATTTAGATTCTAATATAAAAAAGTTCAAACTACCATAAAACAACAAATTTCTTTTTTATTTGTATATTCGAATTTTTTTATCCTATAATATATATTCAATATGTATATTTAGTAATTATTTTTATTACATATTTTTGGTATATTAGTATAGTTCACTATTTAGTAAAATTTTATTAAAGCATGATGGATGGGGAAAAAGGAATAAAAAAGGAAAGAAATAAAAAAAATAGAGGGAATATAATAGAAAATAAAACAAAAATGAAGTAGGCAAAAGTGTTATGAGAAATTTTTACCCTCTTCGTTTATATATTTTTAGGTTCATTTACACTAATATATAGTTCATACCAAACAACGGAATGATACGATATGAAAATATTCAGTTTTATTATCACTATTCACAAAACAATGTATGTATTATAGCAAAATCCCTATATTTCATGTCATATCCTATCTATCATTATCATGGTTAGATATCCAAACAAACAAACGTAGCTTGAGGAATGAATTGTTAAATGATTATAGATGTACCATAGCTTCTACAAATCAAATGCATCATGACCATACGCAACACTATCAAAAGAAAAAAAATTAGAAAATTTTCAAAATTTGTCTACATTAGCATCGATTGTACTACACAAAATGATTGACATTCACATAAACACTTATTTGCTAAAATTGAATATGAAGACTGCATTGGTAAATCGTCACACAATTCATAATTGAATTGGTCAAATTGAAAAATTTAAAATTAAATTGACAATATAGTGTAGATTAGAAATATTTGCACAATTATCTTGATATGAGCATATTTGATCCACTAAAACACCATGTCTAGGTGGTATGGAAAGATTTGATTGGAGATCATTTTTGATATGTTTGAACTCACTATTAGAGGTGTTACTATCTGAAAAGTTCAAACTACCAAGGCTCCATTTGTTTTGTGAAAAATAGACATTTAGGAAACATTTTGCTAAAAATAATTACTTGTATCACTGGAAATAATTAGTTAATGAAAAATATTACATTATTTATAACAATTTTTATCTAAACATTTTTGACCAATGAAAATCTTTTTGTTCGTTCATTTTATAAGTAATACAAATAATTATTTTTGGAAAGTTACTTTTTAAATTATTCATTATCTACGAAACAAACGCAACGTGGGGATGCTAAGGGTGTGCATGGAAACACTCCAAAAAAAGTGTTTCCGGCACACTTCGTACGGAAAGTGTTCCTGGAACAAAAAAAGAATGTAAACGCGTTTGGTTGCGTTTACTTTCCTTTTTTTTTTTTTGTTTCTGGAACGAAATAGGAACGAGAAAAAAGAAACAACAATTTGTTGTTTTTTGTTAAAAAAAAATGAAACGTTTCTATTCTCTCTCTTCTTCTTCTCTTCTTCTTTTTTCTTTTCTTCTTCTTTTTTTTTCTTCTTTTTTTTTTCGCCGGTCGCCGGCCTCGGCCATGGCCGGCGACCGGCCGTCGAGGCTCGGCCTCGCCGGATCCGGGCGAGCCCGAGCTCGCCCGCCAAGGCGAGGCTCGGCGTCGCCGGCTCGGCCTCGCCGGATCTGGGCGAGGCCGAGGGCCGGCGAGCCTCGCCGTGGCCGGGCGAGGCTGCCAGCCCCGTCGGCCGATCGCTAGAGGCCGGTGACCGGCCGAAAAAAAAAAATAAAAAGAAAGGAAAAATAAAAATAAAATAAAAATGTTTAAAAAATTAAAAGAAACAAAAAAGAATAAAATTTACCAAACGTGTTTCTGTTCATTTTTTATTCCCTGGACCAAACGTTACCAAACGCGTTCTTTTGTTCAAAAATTGTTCCCCTAACAAACACTTTTTTTTTTTCATTTCCCGCGAACAAAAAAGAACAAAAACAATTCCATGCGCGCCCTAAATGTCTAAGACTCTCCATGGGGAAGTTTTGATTGGACATTATTTTTTACAATATTTTAATAGTCTACTTGACTTTAGATATCACTAGCAAGTTAATTGAACGTGATGTAGAAAATAATGATAGATACGTGTTACACCACCCTGATTCGTGTCCACAAAATAGAATTGTATCCATGAGTGACAAGAATGAGTTGCAAAGTGGTGAGAGTATTAACAATAAATAGTAAGGTTGTGTAACAAAATTAGTTCTATTTGGAAATTAGATGGAATTGCCGTAAAACAGCTCAAGTTCTTGGTTCCATTGGTTCCATTGGATTCGGTCTAGTTCTCAATTCCAAAATTTTAGAATTGGTCTAGCTCAACTCAACTTCTTTTCTTGCTCACTCACAGCTTGTCCTTGCTTGTTTGAGCGTTGCAACCCTCGTGGTAAAAAGTTCAACAAATTTCGTAAAATAAGTTAATAGAATTAAATAATTGTAAGAGTTTTTCATAACAGTTATGAAATATGCTGCTTTCAATTTATTAATATTTGGTAATTATAAAAAAAAAGAAGCCAATATCATGCTAGGTGAGTCAACTTATTTATATTAACTTGTTTGTATTCTTTGCTTTATAACATGTCTTGTTTATTTTACTTTAGTCATGAATTGAGTGCATAATAAAATATAATGGGTTGTATAATATAACAATCTACACTTTAATAAATTGCTTGTAATTAATATATAGCAATATGTATTTGTATCAGAAACACGCCGGCGGATTAATAGATCGGGGCTAGTACTGACCCCACCCGTGTCCACCATTTGTTTGGCGATGCATTTTTCATGAGTAAAATATGTCCCGCTAGAAGTGGGGATGGGTGCCTCGTGTCACATCTCTACGCATGCGAGTCCAAAAAAGCATCTTATTCCTAACTTTTTTATAGGCTTTGACCATAAATATATAGTCCTCTTCCTTTTTTTTTTTGGTAAATGACCCCGTGAATGCATTTTCAAGATGATGGAACTCCAAAATGTAATGTCAGTAAGTTGTTTCATATTTGTCATCATTCATTCAGTGAGGTAGTTGGCTTTTCAATTAATTTTATTAGATTTATTGGTTAGTTTAGCATTATTTTGAGGACCCCCCCTTTGAGGAGGATAGGATCAGAGCTTGATGGGATTTTGGTAAAGCAAACAATTGACGCATAACCGCATTGCATTAATTAAACACCGCAAAGTCTTACTATCTTTTTTTCCTTGAGGAAAACGTGGCTGTTGAAGTTCTCACATAATCAATCTATAAACGTGATTGCAACGTCAATGATTTCCAATGAAAATTAACTGGAATGACTATGTTGGCATTCTGCGTGATGTTTAGGATTAAATTAACAAAATTAAAAATTTTAAGATTGAATTGACATACGTACAATAGGTTTATGATCAATTGAATAATTTTCCCTAGATTTATTAATTGGACTAATATGGCATCTACATCATGATTGGAACACAAATCTATCTAACTCTACTCCTCGCTACATCAAGTAATGATAGTGTTAGAATAATTAGATATTAAATTGTGAATTCATCTATTAGTTCGAACTTTTATAACATTTAACAGTAATTTCACAAAATTTCGGGGTTGACTCTCTATTGTTCTCACCGGGGTCAATTGACCCCACTTAGATGATTCCTTTTTATGTTTTTTATATACTGATTTTTTTTTTTAATTTCTCAATGCTACTCATTAGATTATATATATTGACCCCACTGTAATAAACTTGTTCCTATTCTTACCTGATAAAAAGGTCAAGTTACATGTGGAAAGTGCCCCCAAAGTTTAAGGCTTATTGAGTTAACCCTAAATCTAGGAATCTCAAGACAAAAGAATGAGGACAACACATGGTTACTTAGTAGCTTTGGTTCTTGATCAAATCCTTCCTTTATTTCCAAACTTTGAACTGTAAGCAGTAATTAATAAACACTCTGGAGTTTGGGAACACCCTCCAGACCAGATTAATTAGGATACGTTCATATAAAATGATGAATAAGAAATCCAAAATAAGGGACGAGATAGACCTAGATTGAATAAGAATTTTTTTTTAAAAATATATTCAAGAAGAAAGACAATAACAAGCTGTTGCTTTCTCCTGAGATGACCGGTGCCACCATTGACAACCACGATGGCACATTGCAATGTCACTAGCGAGCGAGTTGCGCTGGTGGAAGAGCTCGTCTAGCTCCAGCTCATCGGATTGCATTGCAACCATTGATTTCTAATCCAAACTAGAGGTGGGGAAAGTCCTATGTCGGTTGTTGATAGCGTACTCGGATTCAAATCTCTTAATGGGATCAATCTCGGTGCTGGTTTAGCAATCACTTTGATTTTATCATGCTGGACCACCGTGACAATGACCGTGCAACTAGCGCTCACTTGAGGTTCCTCCGTCCCATCTCACTATTCTGGTCTTATATCTACAATGAGTCACTCTTCCCAAGCAACGTCTCAATCTCCCAAATTCACCACCACCACCATAATTTTGTTAATGTTTAGAGTCAGATACAAAGTAAAGACAAAATATTTATAGTGGCTCAATCCCAATTAGGATTGTATATGTATTCATAGGAGTGATTAATTACAATCAAGATACATATAGAAACATAATTATAGAAAGTCATCATAATATTAAATTACATATTTATAGATTTCTCCATCTCGTGTGTTTTGGTTGCAGTTCAAGCTTGGCGATAAGATTTTGGGAGGAGATGGAAACTTCGCAGAGCACCGTCGGAGATGGGATCTTTGTGTAGGGCCGCAGTGAGATCATCTTGAACTTGGCGATGAGATCACCATTGGAGATAAAAGCCTCACCAGTGGCTGTGTGGCTGCACCTCCGCTACCCAATTCTTCCTCCCTTCCCCATCCGCAACTGTGGATCCTAACTCCATCTTCCAAAATGCTTTATTATTATTTGGGAAAATTTCAAATAGGGACCAGAGTGCCCTCATTTTCTCAAACGAGAACCTAAAGTGAAATCTATTTCAAATAAGGATCCAAAATGGTTATTTAGTCTTAAAGAGGATCTCAGTCGCCGGCCAGTGAATAGTTACATCTCTAATGCATATTCCAGTGGCCTGATTATGGTATTTTCGTCCAACTTTATTTTTTTTTTTTCCATTTTTGGCTGTCCTGCTCATCGTCTTCTTCAGGGCACATCTCCTTTGATTTCCCCCATGAAACAACATGCTGCAATTACGCATTTCGAAAGGCACCCAATTGCTGCCTTCACTTAGGAATACCTGTTATAGATAAAGCCAAATATTTGTTTTTAGGGGCTTTTTTGTCTTTCTATTAGATTTCCTTTTAGGTTAAAAGTGGTACCTATATATTAGCGATGGCAAAACCCTAGCCGTCAAGACGCGAAAAAGGAAATAGAGAGGCAAGAAAAGAGAGAGAAAAAAAGTGAGTTTTTCTTGATGAGAGTTCTCAATCTCTTTGTACCCGATCTTGAGAGAAGATCGTCGTTGTATTCCAACTTTTTCGAAGTCTAGTGGATTCGCAGAGTGCCTCTGCGCGGAGACGTAGCCCGGGTTTGGGTGAACTTCGATAACAAATTTTCTGGCGTGTTCATCCGATTCTCGCTCTTTTATTACTATATTCCGTCCGGAGAATTGTTTGCGAGTGTTATTTTTCTGGAATCGACGTGCGATTTCGTAACAAACTGGTATCGAGCTTGGGTTGGCTAATCGAGAACATCGAGGGTTTTCGGTGACGTTCGATTGAAAGCAAACAGATGGCGAAGATAAAATCGAATCGATAAGTTCAATGGAGAGGATTTCGGATGGTGGAAACTACAAATAGAGGATTATCTTTATCAAAAGATCTCTATGCACCACTTGAGGGTTGGAAACCCGAGATGGCGGAAGTGGATCCGACAAGCGAGGCCGGATGGAAAATTCTTGATCGAAAGGCGTTGGGTGCGATTCGTCTAGGGTTGACGAAAAGACAGGGTACCACATCGCGAAAGCAAAAACTGCAAAAGAAGCCATGGATATTCTAACAAATATTTTTGAGAAGCCATCCACATCAAATCGGTATTTTTGCTGAAGAAACTGGTTAATATGAAGTTATCGATAGAGATTCTCGTGGCGAGCATATTAATAGTTTCACGCAGTCACGGGTCAATTAGAATCCGCAGGCATAAATTTAGATATGAAGCTTCAAGCTTTATTATTTTTATGTTCTCTTCCGTAAAGCTACAATACCGCAAAGCGGGGAATTTCGAGCACCATGAAGGATGATTTAACTCTTGATGATGCTGTGAGTAGTATCATGGATGAAGAGATGCGAAGGAAAGTCTCGAGTGGAGATAATCTTTTTGCATCTACATCTTCAACGGCACTTGCAAAGTGGAGAACCGTGGAAGAAGTAAAAGTAGAGGAAATTTCAGCGGTCGTGGCGGATCACAATCAAGGGGTAAGAGACAGGTTGCAAAAGATGAGTGTTGGTTTTGTCACAAAACCGGACACCGGAGGTTTCAATGTGAAGCCTACAAAAAGAAGCAGCAAGATGAGAATCAAGGTGCTAATGTAGTTAGCGATAAATCTTTGCTAGATAACTTGTGTTTGTCTACAGGGTTTGATTTGACAACAGATAAATGGTTTATTGATTCTGGCGCTTCTTTTCATTGCACCTCGCAAAGAGACATATTTGATGATTATGCTAGTGGAGATTTTGGACAAGTGGTTGTGGGAAACGGCCACATGTGTCCAATTGTTGGGAAAGGAACCGTGACTGTGAACATCTCGGGTGGAGGACATCTAGTTTTGCGTGAAACTAGGCATATTCCGAATTAAAGAAAAATCTGATTTCAACCAAGAAACTTGACCAAGAAGGTTTGGTAATAACCTTTGGCTGTGGAGAGTGGAAGATAACCTCGGGGATAAGAGTAGTAGCAAAGGGAAAGCGTACGGTACACTTTACCTTCTCCAAGGAGACAATATCGGTGATATAGTTGCAACTACAATGGTTACAGTAATTTATCTACTCTTTGGCATTATCGTTTGGGACATCTTGGTGAAAAGGTGTAAAGCAATTACACTCGAGGAAATTACTTCCGGGTTTACAAAAGTTGAGTTAGATTTTTGTGAGAGTTGCATTTATGGAAAACGTAAGGCTGTTAGTTTTCAATTGAATGGGCAACAAAATAAAGGCCGAAGCTAGAGTTGGTTCATACCGATGTATGGGGACCCGCTCAGAACTCTCTTATGGTGGTAAGAGATATTTTGTCACCTTCATTGATGATGCAACAAGAAAGACTTGGGTCTATGCTCTTAAAGAAAAATCAGAAGTATTCGGGATGTTCGGGATGTGGAAGACTATGGTAGAAAAGAAACGGGTTATCGATTAAAGCTTTGAAATCGATAATGGTGGTGAATACACAAGTAAAGAATTTGCAAATTATCTCGAGTCGAGAAGGCATACACGGGCTAAAGACTGTTCCTAGAACTCCTCAAGAGAACGGTGTAGCTGAAAGAATGAACAGGGACTATTCTAGAACGTGCGAGATGCATGAGACTACACGCGGGTCTCCCGCTACACTTATGGGCTGCCACGCTTGATGCAGCTGTTTATCTTATCAACGAAGTCCATCTAGTGCGTTGGATGGAGAAATACCACGGGAGCGGTGGTCGGTAAGAAGATTAATTATTCACATTTAAAGGTGTTTGGTTGTATTGCATATGCTTTGATTGACGGGGAGGATAGGAAAAAGCTTGATGCTAAGTCCCAGTGCGTCTTTATCGGATACGGTGGCGACGAGTATGGTTATAGACTTTGGGATTATGAGAATAATAAAGTTATCCGCAGTCGCAATGTGGTATTCCATGAAGAAAAGATGTACAAGGATCGTCGACGAGAGAGAGAGCATGAGAAGGTAGTACAATCGAATATGTTGAATTAGACACAATGCCCGTGAAGATGTTTCCGGTAGATCAAAGTTCACCCGAAAGAGAGGTTCAAGATGAGCCTATTATCAGTGAAGAGGTAGTTCAAGAAGAACGCAGTGATTCGGAACAAACGAATGACCTTGAAGTACCTGTCTTGAGAAGGTCTACACGTGTGAGAAAGCCAAAGGTAATTTTTGATCCATCGGCTAATACTTTTCTAAGTCATGTCTTATATACGATTCGGGAGAACCGGAAACTTACAATGAGGCAAAGGCGGACACGTCTCACTTGCGGTGGGAGTGTGCTATGAAAGACGAGATGAGCTCGTTGCTTGAACAAAACTTGGGAGTTGACCAAGTTGCCCACAGTAAAAAGCTTTATTAAACAAATGGGTGTACAGGGATTAAGAATGAAGCAGATGGTAGTATTAGATACAAGGCGAGACTTGTAGTTAAGGGCTTTTCTCAAAAAGAAGGGATCGACTACTCCGAGATATTTTCACCCGTAGTGAAAATGACATCAATTAGAGTTCTGCTAAGTATAGTTGCAGTGGAGGATCTTTATCTTGAGTAGCTAGACGTAAAAACAGCGTTTTTACATGGTGACTTAGATGAAGAATTATACATGGCACAACCTAAGGGTTTTGAAGTCAAAGGTAAGGAGCACATGGTATGTCGCTTGAAGAAAAGCTTGTATGGCTTGAAACAAGCTCCGCGACAATGGTACTTAAAATTTGATGGTTTCATGCAAGAAAAAGGATTTACACACTGTGAGTCTGATCACTGTGTTTATTTTCGCAAATATGATGATGGTGACATTGTGTATTTATCTTTATATGTGGATGACATGCTGGTGGCTAGTTCCAATATGAAGAGAATCGTAGAAGTGAAAAGATGTTGTCATCACGGTTTGCTATGAAAGACTTGGGAGAGGCCAAGAATATTTTAGGCATGAAAATCATTAGAGACAGGAAAAATAAGAAATTATGATTGTCGCAGGAAGACTATGTGAACAAGGTGTTAAAGAGATTTAACATGGACAAGGCAAAACCGGTTGCAACTCCTTTAGCGAATCACTTCAAACTTTCCAAGGATATGTGTCCAAGCACTCGGGCTTTGAAAGATGAGATGGCGGTAGTTCCATATGCATCGGCGGTGGGGAGTTTGATGTATGCCATGGTGAGCACGAGACCGGACATTGCACAAGCAAAGGGGAGTTGTGAGTCGATATATGCGAGAACCCGGTAGAGAGCATTGGAATGCGCTTAAATGGATATTGAGATATCTAGCGGTACTTCCAATTACTCACTTTGTTATAGTGGTACATCTCTAAAGTTGCGGGGTTATGTAGATGCGGATCATTCGGGTGATCGAGATAGTGGTAAGAGTACCACTGGATATGTCTTTACGATTGCGGTACAGCAGTGAGTTGGGTATCTCAACTACAAAAAGTAGTTGCTTTATCGACAACAGAGAGGCGGAATATGTAGCGATTACGAAGCCTCCAAGGAAATCATGTGGTTACAAGATTATATGGAGGAGTTACATCGAAAACAGCCAGTCGATTACACTTTGTGGAGTGATAGTCAAAGTGCAAAGGTGCACTTAGCAAAGAATGCAGCTTATCACTCAAGGACTAGACATATCAAGAAGCGTTATCACTTTATCGAGTCGGTATTGAAAGATAATGAATTAAAGCTACAAAAGATTGATGGCTCGAAGAATCCAGATGACATGTTGACCAAGGTAGTAGACAGAGAGAAGCATATTTTCTACTACTACCATTGGTATTACTCCATGTTGATTGATGAGGAGTATCGCAGAGGCACAAGTTTCACAACTACTATTTTTTGAAGAAGATGGATGCAAAGTTGCTTGGTGCTTGGGTATATTTGTCTTCAAGTGGGAGATTGTTATAGATAAAGCCAAATATTTGTTTTTAGGGGCTTTTTTGTCTTTCTATTAGATTTCCTTTTAGGTTAAAAGTGGTACCTATATATTAGCGATGGCAAAACCCTAGCCGTCAAGACGCTGAAAAAGGAAATAGAGAGGCAAGAAAAAGAGAGAAGAAAAAAAGTGAGTTTTTTTCTTGATGAGAGTTCTCAATCTCTTTGTACCCGATCTTGAGAGAAGATCGTCGTTGTATTCCAACTTTTTTCGAAGTCTAGTGGATTCGCAGAGTGCCTCTGCGCGGAGACGTAGCCCGGGTTTGGGTGAACTTCGATAACAAATTTTCTGGCGTGTTCATCTGATTCTGCTCTTTTATTACTATATTCTGTCTGGAGAATTGTTTGCGAGTGTTATTTTTCTGGAATCGACGTGCGATTTCGTAACAATACCAACAAACACCGACTGAGCATCCACACCATTATATCCAAAACGTGTAGAACCCTAAACTGTTCACTCGAGACGGTAATGACACAAAGCAAAGGGGAAGGAAAACGAAGTGCCCATTTGAGCACCTCTTCTGGTCCGAAAGCTTGGAAATTTGCGCTCAGTGCGCTCGGTTTGGGCGAGCTCGAGACGGAGAAGAGAGCTCGAAGCAGCTGTCCATAACAAGCCACCGGTACCGTTTCTTCATCATCAGTTGCCTCCTGATGATGACAGTGAGCAAGTTTGTAGCACTGTTGATCGTCCCGGCATCAAAAACTAAGAAGAATTTCTTCAATTCCGGAGATCTCGTAGTGAGTGAACGTAGCGAATTCAATTACGTTCCTCGGAATATGTTTGTCATCTTTGTTTGATTTTCCTGATGCATTTGCTGCAGGTGTGTTCGATTATTGAGCTGAGTGGTCTGTTCTTGTGCTTGTTGGGGGCTGCAAGAATCACCCACAGAGCTCAAGGGATTGCCTCTTTGGCCACTAGATGGCACATGCTAGTGACTTATGCTTCTGGTTCAAACTGCTCGAAACCCGAAACCGTGGAACACGACGGCTCGCACAGTGACACCGACTCGGATCTCCTCATCCCAGTCTCCACCTTCTCGGATTCTAGCTCATTCCAAATCCGACAAGCACTAGTTCAGTCCATATCCACACATATCCATACACATGAAATCCATCATTGAAGCTCAAACCTCACTTCGATACCATCTCTCATTCAATGTACTGTATGTGCAGTGGCGTACTTGGAGCGGAATAAGGTGGGATAATGCTGTATGGGTTCGCACTGGACCGCGGCCAAGGCCACACTCGCCAGATCTGGCAAGGGTCGGCCTGCAAGCCCTCGCCTGCAGCCGGCGAGGGCTCAGCGATCCTTGCCCACTGCTGGCAATAGGCGTCCAGCCCTCACCAGCCCTTCCCAAGTCTGATCTTCTTGGTCTGGGTAAGGAGAAGACAAAGAGGGGACGAAGAAGATGATGAAGAGTGAACCATAGACCCGGAAAAAAAAAAAAAAACAGAACAAACTGAAAATTAAAAAAAAAAAAAAGAATTTTTTTGGACAAAAATACCTCTATTCAAGTTACGGGAATATGCATTGGAGATGTATCTCTTTACCGGCCAGCAAGTGAGGTCATTCTTTGAGACTAAATGACCACTTTGGATCCTTATATGAGACAAACTTCATTTTAGGCCCTCTTTTGAGAAAAAAATATGCACTTTGGGTCCCTATTTGGGATTTTCCCTTATTATTTTATTATGGATTATAATTTTTGTTTTAAAATTTAATTTTTTTATTTAATTGATTTTTATCTGTTTTTTCGATCTTATCTTAAGTATAAACATATGTCCACATTTACTACCTGAAAAAATAAAAATTATCCTACTTTATCGTCTCCCATCTTGATTTTTCTCTCAATGACCAAATTAGCCTACAAGCATTTTATTATCACAATATCATTTATAATATTTTCTAGTAACTTTTATATGTTGTATATTGAATAAGTATTGCATGGGAATTATAAATAGTGTTGGATTTCCAAGAGGGAGATAGAGAGAAAATAGTCAAATGCTAAATTCGAATTAGATAAGCAATTAATTATTAATTTAATTCTATACGTCGAAATTAGCATAACATAATGAATACTTAATTAAAGTAGTAGCTGCGAAATGGTTTGTGCTAACATTTACTTCAAGTTTTTTTTTTTTTTTTTTTTTTGGTAAAATATATTCAGTCGATGGAGACCCTCACAAAAGATTACTAAAAGGGAGAAACTGAATGATGAATTACTAATTTATTCACTGTAACTGAAAAGTTGCTCTTGAAAGAATAAAAACGTGGGCTTCGAGCCAAGTTATGTGAACTTATTTTTTTGGTTAATAAAGTATAAGTTGATGTTATCAGTTTTGATTTTTTGTCGTAGATTTTTGCAGTTTTCCCTCTTAATCTGGTGGGAAAAGATAGACAATTATTTATAATGACGTACGTTGTAGCTTTGCTCTCTGCTCCAGATTTTCCAGTTTTACTTAGTAAAAGCTGGCAAAACATAATTGAACACACATTGATTCAAGGTAGCATCTTCAACGGCCTCGTTTCCTCAGGTAATTACTAATGTAGTTCTAAATCTATTCAATTGTATCTATACAGTCTTAAAATTTCATGCGTAATTCCAGTGAAATCATTCCGAGTAATTATTGATGCAGCGTTCAGTCAACTTTATCCGTCCTACATGGCACGATGGCTGATTTGCATGCATCACCATGGCCACAATCCTCGCATTGGCCACCATTTCACTTAATATATACAAGTCATGTTGCCATACAAGATTCATTCGGCGAGCAATGAAGACACAAGCTAAAAGGCAATGTGGCCATTCACGTAATTTCCAAGACTCCGACCAACCAAAGTTAGATCAGTCGACATCATATCAATCAGACCTAAGATAAATAATCTTCTCAAGATTTTGCGACCAAAATTTTGAATTAAGACTGTCTAATAAGTCTGGACACTCAACCTTAGATATCTGTAATTTTATCGAACCAGTTAGTAAACTCAATCAAAAGGCAAGCCTTATCTTATGCTAAGTTTTACAAGACATTGTCGTAGAATCAACACCATTCTCTATGAGCATGTAACATTGAAAACTTTCGTCGAGAAGGGATTTGCTGCATGAAATCCAGTTGTAATCTTATTTCTATCGGTAAAGATGTTGTTATCTTAATTTCGGCTTATAAAGGTTTCTTCTTATTTTAAAATCATCAACCCCATTGTTATCCTTTACAAACTAATAACAAAACAAACCTTTGCAGGCCCAAATTCATGGTGACCTCCTCTTCTTATGCATATTTTGATTTTATGCTCTGTTTGTTTCGTATAAAAAGAATAATTTAGAAGACATTTTCCTAAAAATAATCACTTGTAGCAATTGAAATAGTTAATTAATGAATTTTTTATTGATAACAATTTATGTCTAGATATTTTCTTATATGATGAAAAAAATTTGCTTGTTCATATTTGTAAGTGATAAAATCAATTATTTATAGGAGAATATTTTCTAAATCATTGATATGAATGATTTGGAAAATATTCTTTTAAAAATAATCTTTTATATCACCTGAAATAATTAGTTAATAATTTTTTTAATTATTGATAATAATTTATGTCTAAATATTTTTATGGATGATGAAAATATTTTTCATTCATTAATTTTTGCAAGCAATACAACTTATCATTTTAGGGAAATGTTTTCCAAATAATTAATTTTTGGAAAAATTATCAAAGGAGTCCTAAACTTATTACATTTTTGCCTATAAAATCATAAACTTTTCAATTTTATCAATTGAGTCATAAGTATTTTCACACTTTGCCAATGGAGTCAACTCGGCCAATTTTGGCCGAGAATCACAATGTGGATGCCGAGCGTCCTATGTGACATAGTTGACGCTAATGCAGACAATCAATAATAATATATAAATATTTTTCAATTTTGTTTGTTTTTATAATTTTATTTTTTCTAATTTATATTCCCTTTTTATTTGCTTTTTTTTTTATTATTCTTTTTTGTGTTGGCAATGGTCATTAGCGACTCTTGCCAACTGCAAAAGGACTTGTCCTTGACTAGTAGGACCATGAAGGCCCTTGCCCAAGGCCATCGCATGGGCAAGGGCCTTTGAGGCCTTGCTAGCTACGAACGAGGGTACAAAGGCCCTTGTAGATTTTGGCAAAGGCTACCTCATTCACAACTAGAGAGGTCACAATGGCCTCGCCCAAATTGGGCGAGGCCTTTGCAGGGGAGAGTTGCCAATGATCCTCATTGAAACAAAAAAGAACAAAAAAGTATTAAAAAAAAAAAAAAAGTAAAAACTAAAAAAATTGAAAAATATACAAAAATTATATATAAAAAAATTCTACATCAGCGTGGCCCATGCCATATAGGACATTCAGTATCCATGTCATTGTTTCCTTATGAAACTTGATCGAATGAACTCAATTACAAAGTGTGAAAAAGTTTAGAATTCAATTGGTAAAATTAAAAAGTTTTTCATAGAATTGGCAAAGTTGCAATACATTTATGACTTTTTTGAAAATTTTCCTTTTATTTTTTCGCAAAGCAAACAGAGCCTAACTTAAATCCTCAATTCTTCAATCAAGAGCTCTTTCTTCATTCGTGTCTAGTTTTCTTGACCCATTTAACGTCTCACTCATGCAAAATCCCTTTTTTCATAAAACTCTGGTCGTATTCCCACATGCCTTTTCCAGTCATTCTTTCGTGATGTTTTGAATCCAAATTTGCCATGACATGTTACAACTGATTATTATCATATCATGTCTATTTCTCCTTATGTTATGAATTTCGAATTTTTCATGTCATGATGCATGTGCGTTTACCATGTCATTTCATTTTCTCCTTGTGGTTTAATTTCGAGTTTGTCATTTCATGCTACATGTGAATATTGTCATATTATGTCATTTCTCTGTCATATTTGAATTTCAATTTTTTCATGTCATGCTACATGTGAATATTAACATTTCATTCGTCCTCTATAAATTTTTAATTTGTCATAGCATATTGCATGTGATTATCATCATATTAGGTATTTTCCTCATCATGTTTAAAATTATAAATTTATCATGTCATGTCATATGTGAAGTTGTCGTACTATGTCATTTTTCCTGTCATGTTTGCAATCAATTTTACTA
Organism: Eucalyptus brandiana; assembly: GCA_014182725.1. Classification (NCBI taxonomy): domain Eukaryota; kingdom Viridiplantae; phylum Streptophyta; class Magnoliopsida; order Myrtales; family Myrtaceae; genus Eucalyptus; species Eucalyptus brandiana. The sequence continues at coordinate 14,228,465 of CM024675.1, forward strand.
TGTGGTGTTGAATTGGAATAGCATCATCTTCAATCTCATGTTTGAATCTTTGTTATGCTTGTTGAATCCAACTTGCTCGTTATGACATTCCCATGTTGACTTTAAAGTTTTTTTTGCGTGTCTTGCAAATTGACATTTCGTTTGCATTCACACTTACAAACACATGGATTTGTGACTTGATGTAGAGATTGTGCGAACTTACTTGCATTCATGAAGTAATTTACAATATATACTTTAAGCAGAACAACAATAAACGAACAGTAATAAGATTTCTTGCCCGGGTACACTCGAGTCAAATCAATCAACATGTCCATCGGCGTGGTGTCCTTCGACCATAGCTGCTATTTGCCATTAGTGCTTTCGTGGGGGCTTCTATGGTTTCTTGATGTGCCGTGCCCGGTCGTGATTGCGTGTGTTTTATGGCAAGTTCATAAACATTCAAAACTTAAAAAATTTGTCAACAATGACAAAGATGGATCTATCCTTTTGCTATCCAAAGATTAACTAATTTCTAATCAAGACAAAATTTAGGATAGGATGTCTATCCTATATATGGCTCCTATTTAAAACAAAATAAAGTTAGATATAAGAGGGAACTACCTAAATAAAATAATCCCATGGAGAGATGAGATAAAAATGAATAGAATTTCTAAAATTTATTGTAAAAAGCTATTTTTTCAAATAAAAAATTCATAAATTAATACAATTGAAATAATATTTAGATTCTAATATAGAAAAAGAACATTCAAAATAACACAAAAGCAACAATTTCCTATTTTATTTCCATATTCAAATTTCTTTTTATCTTGTAATATATATATTCAATATATATTAAGTATTTATATTTGTTGCGTACTTTTTATTTATTAGTATAGTTCACAATTTATAATATTTTATTAAAGAATGATGGAAGGGAAAAAGATTTTAAAACACATGTAAAGAAATTAAAAAAAAAAAAAGAGGGAAGAATATAGAAAATAAGATAATAATGAAGTAAGCAAGAGTGTCGTGAGAAATTCTTACAATCTCTATTACATATTTCTAGATTTATTTATACTGATATATATATATATATATATATATATATATATATATATATATATATATATATATATATATATTTGGTAAAGATTATACTAATATATTGTTCATACCAAATAATGAAATGATAGGATATTAAAATATTTGGCTTTATAATTGCGATTCCCTAAACAGTTGATAGATTATAGCAAAATCCCTATATTTCATGTCATATCTTATTTAGCCTTAGCCTAGCTAGAAATACAAACGACCGAATGCAGCTTGATGAATGAATTGTTAAAGGATTATACACATACATAGCTTTTATAGTGCCAACTAGAGCTATCGAATACATCATGACCGTATGCAGCACCATAAAAAAAAAAAAAACGTTTAGAAATTTTTAAAAAATTCCAAAATTTGTCCATGTCAACAATTTCTTATTAAAATTGGTTGAGCTAATACTACATTGATAAATAGTCAAAAGATTTAGAATTGAATTGATCTAATTAAAAAGTTTAAGATCGAATTCATATTGTAGAATAGATTTAAAAAGTTTACACAATTATTCCAATATTTGTATATATGATCTGCTGAAGCACCATGTATAGGTGGCATGGAAATAATTGATTGGAGATCATTTCTGATATGTTTAAAGACTATTTCTACCATGTTAGAGATCCTACTATCCGAAAAGTTGAAACTATTAAGGCTCCGTTTATTTTGTGAAAAACAAATATTTAGAAAACATTTTGCTAAAAGTAATTTTAATATTGCTCAAGATAATTAGACAATAAAAAATATTTTATTATCTCTAGTAATTTATGTTTAAATGTTTTAGTAAACAATAAAAAATAAAATTGTTTGTTCAAAGCAATACAAGTAATTATTTTAGGAATTTTTTTTTTAAAAATTATTTATTATCAGCAAAGCAAACACAACCCAAATGTAGGGATGGTACATGTCTACGTGGTGCGAGGCTCTCCATGGGGAAGATTTGATTGAACATCATTTTTTACAATATATTAATAGCCTATTTGACTTCCGATACCATTGGCAATTCAATTAAACGTGGTGCAGAAAATAATGACAAATGTGTGTTACACCTCTTGATCCATTTCCACAAAGTAGAATAGTATCCACGCGTTTCACGATGATGATTAGTGCACATCTTGACTATTCTACTATATTAACTGCATCATTGCTTACCTCAGCTTGAAGGCATTGCCAACTCCAGGAAATTGAGTTTTCTTGCGATGGTCCACCAAATAGATCCATCTCGAATCAAAGTAGATGACGCTTTCCAAGTCTACTCCACTCTTAGCGGCAGTGGCCCTCAAGCTTCTGAATGAATCGTCAAAATTGGGTCAATAATCACAGCAGGGAAACAAAGAATAAGAGATTTTTATGAATAATGCGTTAATATTCTCTCAGATACTTGACTTGGTTCTACTTGCATGGTCAAGTTGTTTTTTAAGTTGCATGATAAGGCAAGGCGGTTTATCTCTCTAAATTTAGACGATTTAATCTGACCACTATGAGCACAACTTTTAAGGGCAATAAAAGGGAGTAAGTACACTATCAGTGCTAAAAGTTTCTGTCGGATCACTTAAGTGCCAAATTAGAGGAAAAATGATCACTTTAGTGCGACCAGCGAGAGATTCTGGTTAAAATGATTACGTGGCTTTTATATTTAAAAAAAATAGATATGGCTTTTAAATGACATCGTTTTCCGTCCTCCTTAAGAAAACGACGTCATTTTGCCGTCCTAAGTGGATAGTCTCACAAAAATGACGTTGCACAACTCATTTGGGGATTTTTTTTATTTTATTTGGGGATTGAAATTAGGATTTTTTGTTGATCCTTGCCCAACACTGACCTAGCTCACTCGGCCGTCGTCGCTTGGCCGTAGCTTGAGGCACATGAGGTTCCTGCACTTGAGCGAGATTAGCATGAACACGTCGTTGCTGATGCTTAACGACTTGCGGTTGTACTTGAGCGTGAGCTTCGTGACCAAGTCGAACCGCGCGAATAGCGCTGGGACCGCATCCAACAGCTCCGAGTGGGCGTGGAGGGCGAGCCTCTAGCGACTCTAGCCTTCGATTGCGAGCTAGCAACGATGCATGAGGGAGCATCGGCCTCGGTCGCCGAAGCCTAGGTACTGTAAGACGTAGGCTAGGCACTCATTGGGGAGATCGGAGATGGAGAGGGAGGGAACGAGGGCGGCGCACTCATCGGCGGCCTCCCCGAGCACCGGCCAGATCATGGCCTTCGACTTGGCTGTCAAGTGGCCATCGTCAGGGTCAGGGTTAGGGTCGAAGCCATAGCAGTCGAGTGCGAGGGCCGTCGAGGAGGGCAACTGGCCCATCGCCGGCAGCGGTGGAGGCGAGGGATGTGGACGGTTGAAGGGGAGAGACACCAATTTGGGGATTTAGGGTTTTGAAGAGTTGCGAACCCCTCAAGTGCCATAACTTTGCACGAAAGGACACTTAAGTACCATAACTTAAGAAATGTACACTTAAGTGCTACATTCGAAGAAAAACGGATTACTTAGGTGCCACTTCGGCCAAATTCCGGCCAAAGCGCTAACGTGGCATTTCTCCGGTGAAGCAAGCCCAAAACGACATCATTTTACACATTGACGTGACTAAATAATACAAAAACAACGTCGTTTTGGGACTAATGTGGTAAACAAATAATATAAAAGATAATTAAATTAAATTTAAAATTAAATTTAGTTAAAATATTAAAAAATAATAATTTTCAAATTAAACTTATTTAAAATATTAAAAAATAATAATTTTAAAATTAAATTTAGCTAAAATATTAAAAAATAACAATTGTAAAATTAAAAAATTTAATTTTTATTTAAAAAGAAAAGAAAAGTGGGGGCTCAATTATTATTTTTTAATATTTTAGCTAAATTTAATTTAAAAATTATTATTTTTAATATTTTAACTAAATTTAATTTTGAAAGTATTATTTTTAATATTTTAACTAAATTTAGTTTTAAATTAATTTTAATTAAATTTAATTCTTTTTACCATGTCGCCCCAAAACGACGCAATTTTTGCATTATTTGGCCACATCAATGTGCAAAACGGCGTCATTTTAGACTTGCTTCGTTGGAAAAATGCCATGTCAGTGTTTTGGCTGGAATTTGGCCGAAGTGACACTTAAGTGATCCATTTTTCTTTGCATGTGGTACTTAAGTGTACCTTTCGTAAGTTATGGCACTTAAGTGTCCATTCGCGCAAAGTTATGACACTTGAAATATACTTTTCTCAGGTTTTAAATTAGGGGAGAGACACCAAACGGCATCGTTTTGTTGTTTAAATGCTGACTATACTCTCCAGCAAGCCACATTAACTTCAAAAATTAATAAAAAAAAGTGCCACATCGGATTTCCGACCAACTAGATCGAAGTTGGCACTAAAATGATTGTTTTTAAAACTTTTTGGCACTTAAGTGATTCAAAATAAACTTTTGACACCAAAGTGAGTGCTATACACAACTTTTGGCACTAATAGTGTACTTACCCCCAATAAAAGTGAATGGTTAATATACTGCATGCAGATTAGTCACTGCACCGAAGCTTACACTCCTTGGAGAATACATCACAAGTCCAAACAGATCTGCTTAAGTGTTCACCTTTTTCTCCAGGTCAACATGCAAGCCTTGGAAATACCCACCAAACTTTTAGCTAACCCACCTATAGCATCTTCATCCAAAATAATGCCAAGAAAGTGAAGAAAACTCTTTTTCGCAGAACAAAATCTATATGAGAGTCAAATACCTCAAGTCTCTCTCAGGATGCAGAGTTTTCTTCTACCGCTATGGTAGTTTTCTTCTCATCTTCAATCCTAGCAGTTGCTTCGACACTTTGCCAATTCCACATACACCTCCCCTCTTCCCTCCCTGTTCTAATTTTCATTTGATTTGGGAATGACTCTCGACAAATCCCCATCAATTCTTTCCTTCTCCACAACAAACAACGGAATCCAATTCCCCTATTTTCCTCTATTCTAGGCATGCTTTATGGACGATGTCGTATCTTACGGAATCAACTGAGCAGTTCATCCGCACCAAATTATCCTCAAATTGAGTCGAGCCTCATACCCAATTTCTCCAGTCTACATGGTGAAGCTGATGGTTGCCATTTTCTACCCCAAAATTACAATCGAAGGATGACCCTCCTCCACAAGTAACTTAGTAAGTTTGTCTGCCTTGGCATTGTAACCTCATGGAACCCCACGAACATAAGGACAATTCGAGACTCACAGCTCTTTGTAACAGAATGGGGCGTCTCTGGTCTACACAACAAATCGAAGATTGGAATGAAGCGTTGCCCATGGAAAAAGTTGAAGAATGTAAACTGATTTTAGTCGGTACAATCCTATCGAACCCCTCTATAAACTTTCAGGCCTTTCAAACTACCTTGAAGTGCGCATGGCGAACTGACAAAGTCGACATTTCCCAACGAGAAGTTGGCATATATGTAGCGAAATTCCAGTCTGAAGAAGAAAAACAGAGAGCATTAGAGGGTGGTCCTTGTTTTCTAGTCACTTAGTTATTTTTAAACCATGGATACAAAACACGCCTTTACATTGCTATGATTTCTCTACTTGTGCTTTCTGGGTGCAAGTATTTGGATTACCACTTGAATGGTGTTCGGAGGACATGATTACAAAAGCTATGAAACATGTGGGTCGTGTGATTGAGGTTAAGCTGGAACACAAAGATAGGACGACTCTTAGAGCAGGTCGTGCTCGGGTTGAGCTAAATCTGAAGGATCCCTTAAAAACAGGATAGCTAATACGAATCTCAAAGAAAGCCATATGGCTTGATTTCCGTTATGAATGTCTACCACAATTCTATTACTCCTGTGGTAAAATAGGTCACTATGCAACGTACTGCCAGGATATTTCTTTTACTGAGGCAAAGATGGAGGGCAAAGAGAAAATGGCGTTTGGCCAATGGCTGCGAGCTGAGGTAAAAGAACACAGTCCGTATTGGCTAACCTTTTATGAGAAGCCAGACCAAGCTGAGGACAGAGTCATACCAAAAACCCCACCCTCCTCCACCCATCTTCAGCAACCAGCTCTTCCACCAAACCAGCCCACTGACACCCCAAACAAACAGAACCTCTAGCCAGGACTCATACAAGGGGAACCATCCACTGGTGCTTTAATCACACCACATGCAAAGATGAAAGGGATTCAGCAAGTGCCACAATCCAGCTATGACCTTTATACAGGACAATTGAAACGAACAGCAATTCACCTCAACCCTATAGTCCATCTGCCTGAACATCAACTTCACAAGGCACTTCCCCAACCCACTCATTTCCCTGGTGTGATGACTCCAGCTCCTCAATAGAAGAATGAACTACCAAATCAGGAAACGAGCATCCCTTACTGCAAGAAGTTGAAAACTATCAAAATTTCTACCAAAGCAGGAACAACGAAGAAAGTCAGACGATACAATCCTTACAAGACAAGGATGAATTTATCGGAAACTCTTGATGAAACGCAGCTAATGGACGCACCCATTTTAGCGGTTGTAGAGGATGAGACATGGGCTTTGGTGGCTGGCCCTCAATAGCCACCACAAGATAAATGAAGCTACTATGCTGGAACTGTCAGCGATTGGGCTCTCCCCTAATAGTTTGAGCTCTAAAGGCCTTAGTGGCCAAAGAAAAGCCCGATTTAGTCTTTTCGATGGAGACCAAGAATCAAGAGGAGGTTATCATTAAACTTCAACAGTGTTTGAAATTCAAGAACTCTCATGTGCTTGATCCTATTGGTATCGCTAGCAGATTGGCTATGCTATGGCATGAAGACATTTCGATCCATATAGAGCAAGCCTCTCAGCACTATTTTGACACGACCTGCGCGGATACGCGATTGGGGATTCCTATGCGTTTAACTTGTGTCCACGCACCAGCAACTTATTAGCTTCACCAACAGCTATGGACAGATCTTCAACAAATAGCTTATTCAAATACTCTACCCTGGGTGTGTGCCGGTGACTTTAATGAAGTTATTTATCATTGGGAAAAGGTTGGCAAACGGCTGGCTGAACCACATCGAATGCATTCTTTCAAAGAAGTATTACATGATTGTTCTCTGATGGACATGGACAGCAAGGGCTGTGCCTTCACCTCGATGAATAATCATGATGGTGATGACCTAGTCAAAGAAAGGTTGGACAGAGTTTTGTGTACTATGGAGTGGCGTCTAACTTTCCCTGAGGCATAGGTGTTTGCACTTCCATGGGCTCTGATCATAGCCCTCTTTTATTAACTACTGATGCCTTACCAAGCATACGACACAAGAAGTTTATATTCGAAGCCTACTGGCTTTAGGACAAGGAATGTAGTGAGGTTGTTGAAAGATCCTGGGCTTCCACACATGTAATAACTTATAATCTACCACACAGAATACAAGTAGTAGCTATAGCCCTAACTAAGTAGAGTCGTTCAAAATTTTCATAGGCACATAGTCAAATATTGTACCTACAATAGCAACTCCAAACACATACCAATTATCCCAATAGTTACAGCAATAAGCATATGATTACAAATTTGAAGTTGGACATCCAAAGATTACGGCAGCAAGAGGAACAACATTGGGCAATGCGATCCAGGATAAATTGGCTCAGCTGGGGAGATAAAAATACCAAAATTTTCCATGCGACAACTCTTCAAAGGCGACTTTGCAATAAATACGAATGTTGAAAGATGTCAATCTCAGCTAGATTAGGGAAGATGGCATTTTGAAAGATATGACAAAGAATTTCTTTTTGGATCTCTACAAATCTGTGGGAACTCGAAATTATGATCATATTCTTGCCAAATGCCCAACAACAGTTACAATGGAAATGAACGCTATGTTGACAGCCCAGGTTACTAGAGAAGAGGTTCGCAGAGCCACTTTCCAGATGGGGACCACTAAAGCACCAGGACCTTACGGTATGAATGGCTTGTTTGATCAGACACATTGGAATATTTTACAATAAGATATTTTTACCCCAGTGCACGATTTCTTTAGAACTGGAGTTCTACTTGCTCCTCTTAACAAAACTATCATAACTCTGATTTCGAAAGTTGGTCAACCGAAGAGTCTTGACCAATATCGACCAATTAGCCCGTGCAATTATATATATAAAATTATCTCCAAGGTGTTAGCTAATTGTCTTAAGCCCTTATTACTTGATATGATATCTGTTAGCAAAGTGCCTTTGTTAGTGGCCGGCAAATCCAAGACAATGTTCTCATTGTGCAATAAGTACTTCATCAGCTACGGATCAGGAAACGCAAAAGAAATTTTCAAGCAATTTTGAAAGTGGATATGCAAAAGGCATATGATAGGGTGGAATGGGACTTTCTTCAAGACTATCTACTCAAATTGGGTTTCCATACCACTTGGGTTCAATGGGTCATGCAGTGTGTTACAACAGTTTCTTTCAGCATCAATTTTAATTGCGAACAACTAGAGTATTTTCATCCAACTCAGGGATTACGACAGGGAGACCCACTCTCGCCTTATTTGTTCATTTTGCTAGCAAATGTTTTATCCAATCTTATCCATGAAGCTATCGAAATGGGAAACCTCAAGGGCCTAAAGCTAAACAGGTGGTGTCCAACTCTTTCCCATCTATTTTTTGCTGATGATGCTATATTTTTCATAAATGCCACAATTCAGGAATGTCAGAACCTAGCCAATATTCTGAATCAATACTGTTTGGCTACCAGACAGGCGATTAATAGAAACAAATCGGGCATTTTCTTTGGGCAGGCTTGCCCTGACAGCTTAAGGGCCAACTTGGCCATTGAATTTAGGGTCCCAATATTACACAAAATAGGTAATTATTTAGGAATCCCATCTAACTGGGGTCAATCAAGACGAGATATGTTTGCATGGATCATAGGGAGAGTGAATGCCAAATTAGAAGGATGAAAATCAAATTTTCTATCGAAGGTGTGAAAGCTAGTATGTGCACCTAGAGGGGGGTGAATATGTGCAGAAACAATTTTGCGAGATAAGTGCAACACAAATCAACGATGGATTATGAAAAGGAAATTCCTCTCTTTTCAAATAAACAAGTTACGATCAAAGTAAAAGAGTGTGGGGAAGAGAATTTGAACACAGAGTTTATAGTGGTTTGGCTTAATCCAAGCCTACTTCCACTCTTCCGCAATGATAACCCACCAGCTAGATTTCACTATAAACAAAAGAGTTGTTACAATAAAGCTCTCCTTTGATTCCACAGTGTAAAGACTCTACTACACTTCCTCAAGGTCTATCAAAGATATAGACTCTCTTTTGCGTACAAGATTTCGTTCAACAAATGAATTGACTAAGAACAAGGAGTTTCAGACTTTGAAATTCTTCTATCGCGCACACACTCAAACAATTGGAACGTCTTCGTTATATACTCTTTTATGCCATCATACCCGTTGGCACTTACCAAAGGAATTCTTCCAATCTATTCGTTGAACAGAATCAATTAGGAAGATCTTCGAGCTATTTAAGGAACATGACGATAGCCCATCAATCATGCTCGCCCATACAATCAAGATCTTGGTTTCTATAAGTAGAACCTTCTAAGTATACTTCGCCAATAAATGGATCCACAATCCCTGAATAAATCTTGATTTGAATAATGGATTCCGACATGCTATATCCAGCCAAGAGATCTTCTCCAGTCGATAAAGTCAAGTCCTTAACGAAACATCCAGTTCTGGATAAGTCTTCTTCGACGGTCTAGAAACTGTCAATGAGGATAGACTTTGAGTCTTGAGTTTGGCAGTCCGGAGGTCCTCAAACTTTGATGAAAGAGTCTGCAAGTCTTCAGACTAGACTGATGGAAATGTTTTGTCAGCTTCAAAACACTCAAGAAAGTTTTCTCCAACAATCTCCCCCTTTTTGATAGTGATAAAACTTTCCTGCAAATTTGGATAACTTTGACCTGCAAAAAATTACTCAAGCAAATATGGATATCTCACATTGATAAATGGCTTAATAACACTAGAATCTGCATCCACAAAAGGTAGATTAGTTCTATAAATAAGCAAAGCCATGAGATATCAACAGTGCTTAAGATAAACAAACGTTCAAACAGTTAAATCCAAATCTAGTTCAAATCCAAACAGCCAAACACAAAAATCAAGTCACAAAAGTCAAGTCATAACCGATATAAAGGTTCAAATCAAAAAGTGAGTTCAAAGTTCAAATAATTTCAAATCTGCACCACATCTCTCCCCATTTTTGTCATCATTAAAAATGTAGAGATGAAAAGAGAATGGAATTAAGACTGCTTAGGAACACGAACAAGCTGGAAATCTCCCATTGACTAGATAATCCCTTCTAGCTTTTTCAAGTCCTCCTTCAGTTTCGCCACATCTTCAACCTTAGCATTTGCTTGAACTTGAAGAGCAAGGGCTTGAATTTGATCATTCAAAGAAACTGAAGAAGCTTGACCTACAGTTTGCAAGTTCTGTACTTCACATCCCAGAGCATATATTTGACCCCGCATCTCTAAGAGAACATCAATAATTCTGCAAAAATCTGTTGAATTATCAGTCTGAGTACTGGCTTCTGCACGATTAGACGGTGTAAAGGCGGATGATGGTTATTGACACCTAATTTAAAAAATAGAAATAAAAAATAATCTTTGATTAGAGGAAAATTTTTAAAAAAAATTTTGAAAAAATTGAATTCAAAAACTCAACCGTGTGATTTTGGAGCCACTTTGTTGTTCGAGGTTGAGCGAAAATCTCCACCAGCGAGAGGTTGAGCGAAAATCTCCACGGGCGAAACGAACTCGAGTTTTCGCTTTATAAATAGGGGGTTGCTCTTCACCTTTCGGGGGAAGTTCGAAAAAATCAGAGCAAAAATTCTGTCGTTTAGGAGGGTTCTCTTGGTTTTCGTCGAAGAAAAGTCAGAAAGGAAGGAGAGTTCTCTGGGGAGTTTCTCTTCACAAAAAAAAAAGAAAAAGAAAAGAAAAGTCAGAAGCTTTTGCTTCTGCAGAAAGTGAGAGAGACAGGTGAGAGAGAGTGTCAGGAGAGAAAAAGTAAACAAAAAAGAAGAAGAAAATAGGACACACTGTTCATCTTCCTCGTGGATTCCTCCTCCGCAAAGCCCCACACTGCTGCCGCTCCGGCGCCCCACATCACCGCCACCCGTGAAGCTTCCGGTACTGCTTGCTCTGCCGCGCCACCACCTCGCAGCAGCCCGCCTCGCTCGCCGGTCTCGCACTCCGCCTCCCTCTCGCAGCTCTACGCCCCTCTCCGCCTCCGCCTCTCCGCGCCACCGCACCCCTATGCCGACGCCGCCGCCCTCGCGGCCTCCGACGGCCGAAGCTCGCACCGCCGGCCTTGCTCCTCCTCGCCCACCGGTGCTGTTTTACGTTTCACCGTCCGCTCAACCTGGCCCGACCCGACGTGCCGACGCTACCCGGAGCTAAAGACCAAGAAACCACATCCCTGTTCGCCTCACTTGCAATCACTTGCAACCCACGAGACCGCGAAGCCGCGGCCGCCCTTGCTCGCTCCGGCTCCCTCGTTGCCCGATCTCATCGTCGCCCGCATTGCGCCTCTCGAAGCTCCAAACCTGTTTGGTTGCTACTCGAGCTTCGCCGGAGTTCCGACGACCGCCTTACTCCAGCCATCGCGAGCCAGAACCTGAAGCCGCTCCCGTGACCTGCGATTTGCAGCTCGCGTGCGCCTCTGCCCGTGAGCTCGCCCCGACGTCACTGCTCACCATCACCGCAGCGACCCACAACCCAGCCGCTGCTCGCCGGTCACTGACGCCGCGCCTCCTTGCTGCTGCCACTACCCAGCCCTCGCCGGAGATCCGACGTCGGCTGTCTCCCTCGTTCGTTCAGACGCCGACCAGCCTTTATCTGAAATTGTTCAACAAGTTCAGTACCGTTGGTACCATTTTCCTTGTGCAGGTCACTTGAGGCTTGAGAGGGGTGAGGTTGGCATCGTTCCTTGCTGGTTTCCATCTTGGAAATAATTTTTCTAAGCTAGGTAAATATTTTTATATTAAATTAAGTCCAAATTTTAGGTTTCATAGTTGGTGAATTGTTCTGATTTATTTTCATCATTATTCAATTAGAAAATTTGTTATATTAAGTCATAATAATCAAAAATATTGAGCCGCGAGACGTCGGATTAGATTTTTGATTATTTCGACTTTTTATGGCAAAATTCATTAATTGCTTTGCATCATTGATTCATATTAAAATAATATGCCATTGATTACATGGATGAATTTTTATTTTGGCATGTTATTATTATTTGCTCATCACATATCATGCATCATATTAGATATTTAGGTCTATACACATTTCACATTTGAAGCAACGTATTTTAGTTTTTTTAAGGTTCAGGTAGAATTAGGATGATTTTCCTTTAATAAAACCAAAACAAAAAAAAAAAGATGTTATTTAGGTTATATAGATTTTATAATGCGCACATTACATGTTGCGTTTTAATTAGTGGGTTATAGGTTAATGTTTTAACATTCTCATCATGTAGTATTTTTTTTAAATATAAAAATAAAAAATGCCAAAAATTAGCATTGCATCATTACGTTACTTTTTAATAAAAATTATCAGGTCATTTCATTCTAATTAAAAAAAAACACAAAAGGTCTTCTAATTAGTTAGTTAATAGGTCAGTTCATAATTAATCCCATTTCATATTATCATTGTTTAATATAGGGTGCATATGTATAAAGTATAATTTATCAAGGTTGCATTATTTTAAAATAAAAAAATCACAAAAAGAACATGCATATAGAATTACCACATCATTCATCTCATATCATGTAGTACATGCATATTTAGAACTATGTAAATAAGATTGCATACATATAGTGATAGTTCTAGTCATACCATATGAATTGCATCTTGCATGTCATTAAAATAAATCCATGCATATTAAATTTAGTTTAAGATTGCATATAATTGACATTTAAAAAAAAAATTAGGTGTCTTGTCATTTAGAAATCATGTTTAGGGCATGCATTTTTATTAGCATTTTTCATTGAATGTTATTTTATTGATTGTGCACCCGCATGACCACCATTTGCATGTTAGTAGTTTATGTTAAAATTAATTAACATTGTCTGCTAAATATTTTTGAAATTAAAATAAAAGGTACCGAAAGGGCGTTAGACTAATCTAGCGTAATCATGTCCCCGGATTTATTGAATCTCTGTTCGTAAAAATAAAGTATTCTCCCATACTTTATTTGGGTTTCTAATCAAACCCTAATTGATTAGTGGCGGCTCCAAATTGAATTGAAATTGCATGTTTAAATGAGTTAATTTCTATCAAGTCGCGATTGGTAGGACTTGGGAGGGTCCGTACCAAGTTTTCAGACTTAGTAATCCATTAACCTAAACTTTAGGATTGCCCTGAAAATTTAGGTCGCGACAGCTTAGCGACTCCGCTGGGGACAGAGTTAAAACTCATAGTAGACATAGGCCTGTTTTATTTTAAGAAAATTATTTTGTTTGGCAGCATGGAAACAAGGTACACTCCTAACATGAAGTGTTAAATGTTTTTGCAGATGGGAGGCATAAGGGGAGTAGTCTTTGCTAACCCTTGTTTTGCAGGTTGGAGTTAAGGATGAATGGTTGAATTTAAATTATAGAAGTGTTGTTTGCAATTAAACTGTTGTGCATGTTTTATTTTTAACATTACACTATTGCACACACGACCTGCTGCCGGACCTAGGCTGCGATAGGATTCTTAGGATGGTGTTGAGAAGGATACTTCCTCTAAAGCGAGACTGCTATATAGAGGTTGACCTTCTCTTCCCGAAAAGTTCTTCATAGTGTCAAATGTGTTTATCCATATCCGCAAGACTGCGTGATTATTGGGTATTCCATTCGACTGAGTCAGGGTTAGGAGGACCTGACACGTTAATGCGAGACCGCAACGGTCAGATCATCCTCTTAGCTCCACTTTGTTAAGCCGTCTAGATAGAAATCGAGCCTCACTTTTCATGCGTGTGTCTATGTGATTGTCATCTATTTTCAGTGAAAGTAAGTTGTTTAAATTCTTCGCAATTTATTGCAATTTCGTTGGTCCATGACAATAAGTTTCGTCGTCGGTCTTATTTTATATGCAATGGGGAGATCCGATGTTCAATTCATTCCAACTCCTAAGATTGAGCTCAGAGGGTGGTGGAACAATTTAAGTAAAGAAGGTCAAGATTATGTGGAGTCGATACTGAGACGGCTCATCCTCCTTTTGGATATCGGAGTCCATAGTGGTGTTTTGCAAGCTATATCGCACTTTTGGTGTCCCGAGACGGCTACCTTTATTTTCGGTAAGAACGAGCTAACTCCAACACTGGAAGAGTATAGCGTCATCATAGGAATGCCCCTTGAGACAACTTGTTAGGCCACCTTTTGGTATGGAACCCACATCAATTTTATCTCAATTTCTAAGAATTAAAACTGATGAGGTTAAGAAAGTTTTGAAAGCTAATTGTAATGCATGCCCTTTCTCCTTTTTGGCTAATCATTTTTTAAATTAGTCTTCAATGCGCCAAAAGGGTAGGATATTCATCTTAGCGTTTTTTGGACTTATAATATTTCCTCATCGAAAAAATGCTATTGATCCCTCGATTGCATGGGTGGTCAGACAAGCATGCGCTGACATGAACTTTATAAACATGATTTTGGCTGAGACATTTTTGTCCCTCAACCGTTTTAAACAAAATGGAGAAAAATCATGAATGCCTCTCCCGAGCTTTTACATTTGGTTTCTTTCTCACATGAGGGAGTTTGGTCATTTCATGCGTCGAGGTGAAATTGATCACCCAATAAAAAGATTTTCAATCTTAGAAAAAAAATATACCGGAAAATCATTTTCCGATTGGGTGACTTTTCTTAAAGATTCAGATCTCAAGGGCTTCCTATGGTATGCTAAATGGTTCCATGTTAGCATGGCTCGTTTCTCTCACAAGACAGATAATCCAATTCCACTGATGGGAATTACTGGTGCAACATCTTACTATCCTTATAGAGTGGCTCGCCAATATCGAATGCTCCAAGATATCCCACCTCCTCTCCGAATGGATCTATTTCAAGCCCGCTTTGTGCGCAAGGATCACAAATACCTTGATGGGATCGAGCATCTTGAAAATGCATGGAAGGAATGCCATCCGGAAAAAATAGTGGTGCCTAGAAGATTGAAAGGAAATGAGAGGATTTTTCATGCCTCGGATTATTATATCCATCATCACGAGATCCCTCAAGCTCTACTTCCCATGATACCTGAAGTGACCATGAAGCCCACTTGTAAAGCACAAATTGAAAATCTTGAAGAAACGGTGGAAAGGAAAGAAGCTCGTATTTCTGAGTTGGTTCGACAAAACAAGAAGCTTCGAAAGACTGTGATCTCCCAATTGTATATAGAAAAGAGTCGCTAGATTTAGGAGTTTAATTCTGGCTTTATGATGTTATTTCAATTTCTTAGATTGATGTTTTAGGAATTTAATTTCCTAAGGAGTTATTTTAACATTTTAAGTTGATGTCTTTGGAATTTGATTTCACTTAATAAAATAAGCGATTGACCGTTGTCATGGACCAATCTCATTTGTTATGATACTTACTGTATTATTTTACATTGACAGGTGACAACACGGCTCACCTAAGATCACCAATCCATACTCGTTCTAGAGCAACAATGGCTGATAACACCGAACAAGTGCGTGTTGCTGAACAAGCTCGTATCACCACCCTCGAAACGGAAATGAAGCAAGTCTTGAATGTTCTTGAGCAGCTTTCTAAGCAAATCGATTCTCTCCAAGCAAACACTGCTCCACCAGCTCCACAAGTTGAAGTGGTGTTACCACAACAAGCTCCCATGGCTGATCCGAGAGATAAAGGCAAGAATACAACCGCAGTTGGGCCATCAAGCTCTAAGGATGTCTCAAGGGAGAAAATTACTGACACGCCTCAAATTGTTGTTGATGAGGAGATACAAGTGATACAGCCGGTTGTACCGAAAATTGAGCAGGAAAAACGCTTGGCGAAAGTTGAGGAGAAACTTAAGCAGCTACAGGGTTCGTTTATCCAAGGCCCAACTGATTTGTCCCACTATGCAAAGGTCAAGATGCCGAAGAAGTTCAAAATGTCAGATTTTGAAAAGTATGATGGCACCTCTTGCCCAAAGATCCATCTGCAGACTTATGTGGTCAGGATGACCCAATACCCTTGATGATTCAACAATTTCAAGCAAGCCTGACAGGACCAGCACTACAGTGGTACATCATGAAGAAAATTAATCTGCTGGAGACTTGGGAGGATTTGACAGATGCCTTCTTCAAGCAATATAAGTATAACATTGATGTCACTCCATCTCGAGAAGATTTACTTCGCACTGAGAAGAAGAGGACAGAATCTTTCAAGGCATATGTCACGAGATGGAGGACTGTAGCCGCTCAAATAACTCCAGAGCCAATAGAAAAGGAGCTGATGGATTTGTTCATGAAGACACTCCTGCCTGAGTATCAAAATCGAATGCTGGGATCAACTGCCGAGTCATTCAATCAGCTAATCCCTGTTGGCGAGCGAATTGAAGTAGCATTGCGTGATGGATGGGCGTCTGATCAAACCAGCTCATATGGGAGAGTCTCAACCAAGAAGGATAAGGAACTTGTAGCAGAGGTTAATGTAACTTATGTGCAACCACCTCGCCCTACCTCGAACACCCATCAAGGAGGAGCATGACCATTCTTTGGCCAGCAGAAGAACTCTTCCAAGCGTCAATTTACGCCTCTTCCTAAGCCATTGTCAAAGATCTTGCCAACCCTTCAGAAGAAAGGATTACTCGCTAAGGAGCCTAAGCGACCTAATCCCGAGCGTTTCCCCAACTATGATTCTTCCAAGACATGTGCTTATCATATGGGAGAGGTAGGGCATTCTGTTGACGATTGCTATACGCTGCAACATAAAATCCAAAATCTTTTGGACGCTAAGGTGGTCTCACTCCGCGATGCACAGCCGAACATCCAGAATAACCCACTCCCTGACCACTCAGAAGCTGTGAATGCCATTTTCAATTTTGATGCTGAGCCCACCATGTTTCAGATGATGCATAAGGAAGCAGAAGTGATGGACACCCTGGGGCAACCAAGTGGCAAATTCGATTACTATGTAAAGTATTCAGCTCCTTCCAGCTCCTACTTCGACCCATGGGATATCATCCCAGATGGATGGGGTGACATAGATGATCCCGCACTTCTAAAGATTGAGAGCTCAGACGACACACTTGAAGGAATGACTGAATTGTTCATCGACAAAGCTCGAGAGTAGAAGAATTTTAATTATTTGCACACTCCTCTGCGCAGGAGTCTTTATTGCTTTCCATATTTGCATATTTGCATTTTCAATTCTAGGATTTCCCTTATTTCAATAATGTAATTTGTTTTTCATCCAATAAAATACATGAAGATTTTCATTGTTTTAAGGGCATGTTGAAGTACACCAAACTAGCCCTGTGATGAAATCCTACCAAAAAGAAAACGGCAATGAGCTAATTTTGAAGGCTGGGCTTCTTCATGTTCCCTTGAAATTTTTTTCAAAATAAAATAATTTTCCAGCATGCATCCAATTTACTCTGTTTGTTTCTTTTAATTATTTGCTTTATGTTTCAGGTGCAGCCCTGCGCACATTTAAGGAACCTCTATGAGCTCTCTTGCAAAGAGGGGCAAGACACAAACATTTAACAGTTTTGACTTTATGATTTGATGTGCTAGAATAGAGCATGGCCTTTTTATCATTATAGAATGCTTTTACATGATATTGAGCAATTCCACTTGAAATTTATCAAAATGGATAATTCAATGAAGGATGTTGAATTACTTGAACATGTTAAATGATGCTAAATGAGGTGTGAAAGGTAAGCCTAAATCCCATACACAGTCCCCTGTCTATACATTGTGAGGTGAGTATGGAAACGTTTTGTGTTTCAAGGTGAAGGGTTTTCTTGCAAGAAGTACGACAACTAAAATGACGAGGGGCAGTTCATTTCTCTACCAGTGAACCCTTGTTTAACTCCTCTTTGATCCCAAATACTTGAAGAATTTCTTTCATACTACCCCTGTCAAGGACCACCCCACATCGGGGCAAATGGAGGTAAGTTGACATTGAAGGAGAGTGAAATGAATGGAAATTTTCTTGCTCTCACTTGCATCAATCTTCAAGTCATGCTATTACATTAAATTCATGTGGTAATTTAAGTGCCTTAGGATGACGAAGAACGTTTCTTTCACTATCCTACACACTTATATCCTTTGCATAACCCACTTGAGCCTGCAATTTCATTTCTTTAAACCCAGTTGGTGATCATCCCCCACACTGAGGCAAGGCAAGAGACGGATGAAGACCTTTGAAGGTTCGAATGTCATTTAAAATATACTTGACACACGCATTGTGTGCAAGAACTAAAGTCAAAATAGAACTAAGGGGCATGAAAAAGCAGTGTGCCTGGTAAAAGCAAGGCCAATGCCCATGAAAAGAAAAGAGAAATGACTCGATGAATTGGGGGGGATGAAAAAAAAAAAAGTGTGCCCGATCGATGCCCATCATCAAAGAAAATGATTTTAAAAGAAAAAATGTTGAGAAAAAATCTCCTGTTGAATAATCATTGGCATTGGTAATAAACTCTTGAGCCAATAAAGAAATTTGTCAAGAAGACAATCCATGGCGAAGAAAACTGGTGGTAATGTCAAGATGATCACCAACTCTTACCCATTACACACATCTTTGAGCCTAACGATCCTTTCGTTTCTCAAACCCAAGAACCAAGCCTATGTTACGTCCCTTACAAAGTCTCTTCAGATTAGGGTACTTGAATTAACATAGGAATTCATATGTTTTAAGCATTGCTCAAAGAAGTGCGAGCAAGATTATTTCTTTCTCATTTTGCAGGGTTCTTGACTTGTAAACCCGGAGATGATTACAGAATGGTTCTTTCAATAGCCTTGACTCAAAGAGTCCATTTTGCTAAGCCATTGACCAAACCCACGTTACAATCCTTGTCAAAGACCTCTCAGATTGGTAAGGTCGTACTGATTGCAAGAAAATTCGAACTCTTGTCGACAAGATGATGATAAGATTGAGTGATATATTCCCACATCAATGGTCGGGACAAATAACCCCTCCTAAATGAGAGCGAGTGAAAAAGCCTTTTTCACACCAAAAGTGTCTCATTTAGCATGTTTAAGAGATTCACACTATAACTGAAAATTGTCCTTGTGATAATTTTTCCAAAAGAAAGCTTGAAGCTTGATAAAGCCATCATGCATGGACCTTCATTGAATTTTTCCTCAAAGACCAAAAAATTGTCTTTGAAACCCTGAGTTTGTTCAGTCATCTTGGTGCTTGATGAGAATTCCAAGTATCCATTTATAAAATGTTTTCAAATGTCTAGTGTGAACCCCAGATATTTGAACCCTTAAACGCTTGATGTGATACCAAGTGTTTGTCTTTCCAAACGTCTGATGTGACTTCCAGATGTTTAGTAAAAACCCCAGATATTTGAACCCTTAAACACTTGATGTGATACCAAGTGTTTGTCCTTCTAAAACGTCTGATGTGATTTCCAGATGTTTAGTAAATGTTTTCAAATGTCCAAAGATGAATTCCAGAATTTGAATCTTTAAATGCTTGATGTGACTTCCAAGTATTTATATTTTCAAACATCTGAATGTGATTTCCAAGTGCTTAGGATCTGATGAGAGTTCCAGATCTCTAAAGACTTTGAGCCTTTCAATTATCTGAAGAGATTTCCAGATGTTGGTCAGGTCTTATAGGAATGATTTCACACCTAATAATACTTTTCTGAATCTCCACATAAGTATGACAGGTACGTGTTCTTCTTTGCATTTTGCATTTCTTTAAAGCATGGAGACATAGAAATATATGCTCTCGATAAAATCATTGCATTTACATTGCATTATTGCATGACCTTGCATTTCAAAAAGAATTAAATTTATTTGAAAAGAGGTCATTAACATTTGCATATACATTCCATATTCATTTTGCATTCATTTTGCATTTGCATTTCATTGAGCATAAACACATTGAAATATATGTTCTTGACCAAATCATTGAATTTACATGGCATTCTTTATTGCATGACATTGCATTTATTTGAGTCCATTTCTTTAAAAAAAAAGGGTCATTACAATTAGCATTTGCATATTCATTTTGCATGGTTTAAATTTAGGTGTCATTTATTTTTGAAGGAAACCTCTATGAGCTTCCCTTCAAAGAGGGGCAGCTGTTGACACCTAATTTAAAAAAAATAGAAATAAAAATAATCTTTGATAAGAGGAAAATTTTTAAAAAAATTTTGAAAAAATTGAATTCAAAAACTCAACCGTGTGATTTTGGAGCCACTTTGTTGTTGAGAGGTTGAGCGAAAATCTCCACTAGCGAGAGGTTGAGCGAAAATCTCCACGGGCGAAACGAACTCGAGTTTTCGCTTTATAAATAGGGGGCTGCTCTTCACCTTTCGGGGGAAGTTAGAAAAAATCGAGCAAAAATTCTGTCGTTTAGGAGGGTTCTCTTGGTTTTCGTCAAAGAAAAGTCGAAAGGAAGGAGAGTTCTCTCTGGGAGTTTCTCTTCACAAAAAGAAAAAGAAAAAGAAAAAGAAAAGTCAGAAGCTTTTGCTTCTGTAGAAAGTGAGAGAGACAGGTGAGAGAGAGTGTCAAGAGAGAAAAAGTAAACAAAAAAGAAGAAGAAAATAGGACACACTGTTCATCTTCCTCGTGGATTCCTCCTCCGCGAAGCCCCACACCGCTGCCGCTCCGGCGCCCCACATCACTGCCACCCGTGAAGCTTCCGGTACTGCTTGCTCTGCCGCGCCACCACCTCGCAGCAGCCCGCCTCGCTCTGCTGGTCTCCGCACTCCGCCTCCCTCTGCATCTCTACGCCCCTCTGCCTCCGCCTACTCCGCGCCACTGCACCCCTGTGCCGATGCCTCCGCCTGCGGCCTCCGACGGCTGAAGCTCTGCACCGCTGGCCTTGCTCCTCCTCAGCCACCGGTGCTGTTTCTGTTTCACTGTCCACTCAACCCAGCGCCCGACGTGCCGACGCTACCCGGAGCTGAAGACCAGCAAACCACGTCCCTGTTCGCCTCACTTGCAATCACTTGCAACCCACGAGACCAGCGAAGCCGCGGCTGCCCTTGCTCTGTTCCGGGCTCCCTGTTGCCCGATCTCATCGTCGCCCGCATTGCGCCTCTCCGAAGCTCCGAACCTGTTTGGTTGCTACTCGAGCTTCGCCGGAGTTCCGACGACCACCTTACTCCAGCCACCGCGAGCCAGAACCTGAAGCCGCTCCCGTGACCCGCGATTTGAAGCTCGCCTGCGCCTCTGCCCGTGAGCTCGCCCCGACGTCACTGCTCACCATCACCGCAGTGACCCACAACCCAGCCGCTGCTCGCCGGTCACTGACGCCGCACCTCCTTGCTGCTGCCGCTACCCAGCCTTCGCCGGAGATCCGACGCCGGTTGTCTCCCTCGTTAGTTCAGACGCCGACCAGCCTTCATCTGAAATTGTTCAACAAGTTCAGTACCGTTGGTACCATTTTCCTTGTGCGGAGTCACTTGAGGCTTGAGAGGGGTGAGGTTGGCATCGTTCCTTGCTGGTTTCCATCTTGGAAATAATTTTTCTAAGCTAGGTAAATATTTTTATATTAAATTAAGTCCAAATTTTAGGTTTCATAGTTGGTGAATTGTTCTGATTTATTTTCATCATTATTCAATTAGAAAATTTGTTATATTAAGTCATAATAATCAAAAATATTGAGCCGCGAGACGTCGGATTAGATTTTTGATTATTTCGACTTTTTATGGCAAAATTCATTAATTGCTTTGCATCATTGATTCATATTAAAATAATATGCCATTGATTACATGGATGAATTTTTATTTTGGCATGTTATTATTATTTGCTCATCACATATCATGCATCATATTAGATATTTAGGTCTATACACATTTCACATTTGAAGCAACGTATTTTAGATTTTTTAAGGTTCAGGTAGAATTAGGATGATTTTCCTTTAATAAAACCAAAACAAAAAAAAAAAAAAAGATGTTATTTAGGTTATATAGATTTTATAATGCGCACATTACATGTTGCGTTTTAATTAGTGGGTTATAGGTTAATGTTTTAACATTCTCATCATGTAGTATTTTTTTAAATATAAAAATAAAAAATGCCAAAAATTAGCATTGCATCATTACGTTACTTTTTAATAAAAATTATCAGGTCATTTCATTCTAATTAAAAAAAAAAAAAAGGTCTTCTAATTAGTTAGTTAATAGGTCAGTTCATAATTAATCCCATTTCATATTATCATTGTTTAATATAAGGTGCATATGTATAAAGTATAATTTATCAAGGTTGCATTATTTTAAAATAAAAAAATCACAAAAAGAACATGCATATAGAATTACCACATCATTCATCTCATATCATGTAGTACATGCATATTTAGAACTATGTAAATAAGATTGCATACATATAGTGATAGTTCTAGTCATACCATATGAATTGCATCTTGCATGTCATTAAAATAAATCCATGCATATTAAATTTAGTTTAAGATTGCATATAATTGACATTTTTTAAAAAAAAAAAAAAAAAAAAGAAAAATTAGGTGTCTTGTCATTTAGAAATCATGTTTAGGGCATGCATTTTTATTAGCATTTTTCATTGAATGTTATTTTATTGATTGTGCACCCGCATGACCACCATTTGCATGTTAGTAGTTTAGGTTAAAATTAATTAACATTGTCTGCTAAATATTTTTGAAATTAAAATAAAAGGTACCGAAAGGGCGTTAGACTAATCTAGCGTAATCATGTCCTCGGATTTATTGAATCTCTGGTTCGTAAAAATAAAGTATTCTCTCATACTTTATTTGGGTTTCTAATCAAACCCTAATTGATTAGTGGCGGCTCCAAATTGAATTGAAATTGCATGTTTAAATGAGTTAATTTCTATCAAGTCGCGATTGGTAGGACTTGGAAGGGTCTGTACCAAGTTTTCGGACTTAGTAATCCATTAACCTAAACTTTAGGATTGCCCTGAAAATTTAGGTCGCGACAATGGTAAATCAGCATGGTCACGCAGATTAGGCGATGAAACATCATGTCCCTCCTCAAGAAATTGAGAGGCATAGATGTCCTCTGGATCTGCTGAAGAGCGGTTTACTCCTTCACTAGTGGCAAGGAATGAGGATGTTCTTCTTTGCTTATTATCTCCCCCTGTTTCCATGCCTTCAGTTGGAGAAAAGTGTTCATCATGCTCTGCTTCCGCTTGATCTCCTCTCTCCTCTTCTTCTTCTTCTTCTTCTTCAATTCGTTCCTCCTCTGCATCTCTTTCTTATGCTTCTCTCTCCTCTGCTTCTTTCTCCTCTGCTTCCAAATTTTCTCTTTCTCCAGTCCTCTGTTTTGTCTCATCCGTGTCTTTATCTTGTCTCTTCGTTGATTCTGGAACAGAATGACTCAAGTTCTTCAATGCCATTGCAGAAATGGTAATATCATCCTCATCCTCTTCATCCTCAATGATGAGTGCTCTTATTTTCTTGGATGGAGCAACCATGGGCTCATTTCCTTTTCTCTTTGCAGCCGAAGAGATTTGATGAGTCTTGACAGGGGTTTTCTCCTCGAATCGCTCCAATGCCTTATTGAGTTCCTTTAGATGCATTTTAGAGACCATTTTCAGTCCTATCACCATTTGATCGCACGTTCGAACACAAAGAATTCGAGGAGGCTGAACGTTCAAATGTCTGAATAACTTAGTCACAAGAGCTGGATAAGGAAGCTGACCCTTGTCCTTCACCACTGCCCTGTACATGTGGAACATAATAATGTGTGGAAGAGAGAACTTTTTCCCAGCATTGATGACATACATCAGCTTTGCCTCCGAGTTCGAAACGTCGGTCTTTGAAGTAGATTTTGTTCTGAGGCAATTAATCACAATCTTGTGAAGCAGAATGTTGGATGCATTCATCCTCAAATAGGAAATCTTCCCCTCTGTCCTTATATCCTTAACAAACTCCAACGTTGCACGAGCAATAGACACACTAATAGGTTGATATCTCCCTCTTTCAACCCCAATCACATCAGCCAAAATATTCATGTCAACCACATAATCCTGATCTCGAACACTAAAAGAGAATTTATTCACATCCAAGAAACTGAGATTCGAATAGAAATAAGTAGTAAGTTCAGCATAGGCTTCTGTAATTTTAGAACAAAACTGTTCGAGTTGAAGAAGACTGATTTTTTCTCGCAGATTGACATTCACAGAGTCAAGAAAATCAAAATCCACA
The DNA here is from genome assembly GCA_014182725.1 of Eucalyptus brandiana. Taxonomy (NCBI): domain Eukaryota; kingdom Viridiplantae; phylum Streptophyta; class Magnoliopsida; order Myrtales; family Myrtaceae; genus Eucalyptus; species Eucalyptus brandiana. The sequence continues at coordinate 14,252,869 of CM024675.1, forward strand.
CTTCTAAGGTTTATTACCCCACGCTTTAGCAACTTCGAGTACAGTTGCTTATGTTCCTCCGATCAAAACAAATCTGTCCTTTTGCTTTGGATTTTTACCACAACACCCATTCTCGGTTTAAACTGACTGTACATCCTATCATTGTCATTCCTATATGGCTGACTCAACCCTCCAACACGTGGATCGCTTGGGATATTTGCAAATGCCTCTTCCGCTGACCTAGCAGGGGCAATTCCCAATCGTTCCATTGTGCGTAAAAGGAAAGTTTCATTTCTATACCCTTTGTCTTTCAGAAATTCATCAATGTGGTTCAAATGAGTAGAACCCCTCTTCAAAGCACAATAACGTTTGTAGGTAAAAGAGGGCTTATGAGTTCTTACAGGTTCTGCGTCTTCGATTATTTCTTCCTCTTCTCGATGTGCAACATCCTGAGATCTAGATGGAGGAGATGGACGCTGTTGAGAATGTTGTGGGCTCTGTTACTGATTAGGAGATTCTTCTTCTTTGGTTAGATCGAAGTGCGTAGGCCCCTCACGCATTTGCTGTGGTCCCCTATTCGCGATCCTCGAAGACTTTCTTTGGGAAGACATTTTTCACAGTCTTTGAGAGATTCCAAGCTTGTTTTGCCAAGAAAGATGACAACTTTTCGAAGATTAAACAAGAGAAGAAGACAGAAATGGAAAATCGGTGCTTTCTTAGGGTTTTTGTGAGTAAAACGAAGAGGAACCGACAGTATATAAGACAGTCGAAGAAAGGCATACAGAACGTCGTAAAAAGGAAATATAAAGATGCATTTTTTAAAAATAACTGCCTTTTCAAAAATTAGATAACTGTCATTTCAAAAATAACTCATTTTTCGAAAAGGATATCATTTTTCGAAAAGGATAGATTGCAATAATCACGGAAATTAAAAATAGCAACAATCAATTACGGGTTGATGATCGTACCTTTTCAAGATTTGATTCGAGAGATAATAAAATAAAATAACTTACGGAAAAAATCTTGATCGTCTGAGTCTGAGTATCTTTAGACTTTTAGTCCTGGGTCTGAACTTCCTCAGACTTTAAGATATTGAGTTTAGAACGAATAGCTTCAAATTGATTTTCTCCAAAGGCTTTGTAAAAATATCCGCCAGTTGATTCTTTGAGTCAATAAATTGAATCGAAACTTCTTTATTTTGAACATAATCTCTAATGAAGTGATGTCGAATCTCTATATGTTTTGCTCTTAAGTGAATAATCGGATTCTTGGTGAGATTGATTGTGCTGGTGTTGTCACACTTGATTTCAGTGCATGAATCTTCAATTCCAAAGTCTCTTAACTGTTGTTTTATCCACAAGATTTGTGAACAATAACTTCCAAGAGTTACATATTCTGCTTCTGTTGTAGAAAGAGTTATTGTACTTTGCTTCCTTGAAAACCAAGACACTGTCCTGTTTCCAAGTAGCTGACAGGTACTCGAGGTGCTCTTTCTATCAACTCTGCATCCGGCTAGGTCTGCGTTTGAGTATTCAAGAAGAGTAAAGTCTCATTCTTTAGGATACCAGAGACCCAAAGTTGAAGTTGAGGCAATGTATTTGATAATACGTTTTGCAGCACTTAAATAAGATTCTTTAGGGGTTTGATTGAAACCTGGCACAAATGCAAACACTAAACAAAATATCAGGTCTAGAAGTAGTAAGATAAAGAAGTGAACGAATAATACTCCTGTATAACTTCTGGTCGACTTTCTTTCCTCCTTCATCTTTGTCCAACTTCAAGGAACTTGACATTGGTACATCATTCTTTTTGCAATTCTCAAGTCCAAACTTTTTGACAAGATCTTTAGCATACTCTTCTTGATGAATAAAGGTTCCTTCCTTTAGTTGTTTTACTTGGAGCTCGAGAAAGAAGGTTAGTTCACCCATTATGCTCATTTTAAATTCATCCTACATAGACTTAGAGAATTTCTTGCATAGACTTTCATTACATGATCCAAAAATAATATCATCAACATAAATTTGAACAAGTAGAAAACTTTTGCTTTCTCTTTTGATAAACAGTATAGTATCTACTTTACCTTTGACAAAGTCATTTTGAATTAAAAACTTACTTAGTCTGTCGTACCAAGCTCGAGGTGCTTGCTTTAAACATGTAAAGCCTTTTTCAGTCTGAATATAGAGTCTAGTTTCCTTGGGTCTTCAAAATCGAGTGGTTGTTCCACATAGTCTTTCTCTTGGATAAATCCATTTAGGAAAGCACTTTTGACGTCCATTTGAAATAACCTGAAATTCTTATGACAAGCAAAAGCAAGTAATAATCTAATTGCTTCTAACCTTACTACTGGTGCGTAAGTCTCATCATAGTTTATCCTTTCTTCTTGCGTATATCTCTTGGTCACGAGTCTTGCTTTGTTTCTTATGACCTTTCATTTATCGTTCATCTTGTTTCTGAAAACCCATTTAGCTCCAATGATAGATTTACCTTTTGGTTTATGAGTCAATTCCCAGACATCATTGATACTGAATTGCCTGAGTTCTTCTTGCATAGCTTCAATCCAGCTTTCATCAGTTAAAGCTTCTTCTATGCTTTTGGGTTCTATTTCAGAAATAAGAGCCACAGCACTAGACTCTTCGCGCCTTTTGAATCTTGTGCGGATTCCTTCATTAATATCACCAATGATGAGATCTTTGGGATGACTGGACTTATGCTTCCAGTTACTGGTTGATTTGTCAGACTGTTGATCTTTTTCCACATTTGAATCTTCGACGATCATTTGTTGCTGATCTTCTGAAGTTTGAGCTGCTTCTGGAGGTTTAGACTTTGTAGAGTCTGGAGCAAGTTCAAATTCTTCAAATTGAGTCTGAATTAATTCATTTTGCATAGAATCTTGGAATTTGATATTCATTGATTCCTCCACAGATTGAGTCTTCTTGTTGTAGACTCTGTAAGCTTTGCTTGTGGTTGAATATCCAAGGAAGATACCTTCGTCTGATTTTTCTTCAAACTTACCAACTTGATCATTTGCATTTTTCAATATAAAACATTTACATCCAAACACATGAAAATATGAAACAATGGGCTTCTTTCCTTTGAATAACTCGTAGGGAGTTTTCTTCGAATAGGCCTTAGAAAAACTCTATTAATAATATAACATGCTGTAGAAACTGCTTCAGCCCAAAAACGTGAAGAGATGTTGCTTTCAATTAAAAGAGTTCTAGCAATTTCCTGAAGTGATCTATTCTTTCTTTCCATGACTCCATTTTGCTCTGGAGTATATGGAGAAGAGAACACGTGCTGAAAACCAGATTTATCACAAAATCTTGTAAAGTCTTGATTTTAAAATTCGCCTCCGTGGTCAGTTCTTATACTTGAAATGACATACCTTATTTCATTTTGGACCTTTTTAGCAAACTTTTTAAAATAAGAAAATGTTTCAGACTTACTTACCAGGAAATATACCCAAGTGAATCGTGAGTAGTCATCCACAATTACTAGGCAATATTTTTTTACCTCCAATGCTCTGAGTTCTGGTTAGTCCAAAGAGATTCATATGCAGAAGTTGCAGTACACGGTTAGTGAAAACTTGATTTATTGGTTTAAATGAGTTTCTTACCTGTTTTCCCAACATGCATGGTGTGCATAGATCAGTCCTTTGCTATGACAGATTGTGTAGACCACGAACAAGTTTTTTTGCTGAAATTTTGGCTATTTGTTTCATGTTGATGTGCCCAAGTTTTTTGTGCCATAAGTTTGCTTCTTCTTGAATTGAGATTAGACATTGGGTTTCATATGGTTTGACATTCAAGAGGTAGATATTTCTATGTCTTCAACCCGTGAAAGACTGAGAGGAGTCTTTACTAGTTTCTGAATATATTCCTTCTTGAAAATTGATTTTGAAACCGGTATCGCACAGCTGACTAATACTTAGCAAATTGTAGTTGAGTCCTTCCACTAATGAAACATTATTGATCATGAGGCTTCCAATCTTTACAATTTTAAATCCCACAATTTTTCCTTTATTATTTCCTCAAAATGAAACTTTTCCACCATTAACTTGAACAAGCTTTATAAAACAATTTGAATCTCCTATCATATGCCTTGAGCACCACTATCCAAGTACCATTTAACCTTTTTTTTTTATAGTGACCTGCATTTAGAAAAGAGACTCAAGCTTTCTTTGGTACCCATATTTTCTTGGGTCTATTGGTGTTAGTATAATATACGGTCTTTGTCCATACTTTCTTAACGGGTTTCCAAATCATATGACATTCTTTCTCAAAATGGTTTGAGCTATTGCATTTAGAACATTTAAGAGCATTGCGACCTACTAGTTTTGCAAAAACTCTTTGGAAATGATTTTTATAAGCATCTCTTGTAGGTATTTGCTTAATTCTTTCCTTTACTTTAGGAAAATCAATTAGAGGAATGGTTTCCGCAGTCATTCCCAAACCATATTTATTGAAATAAGGTCTTTGAGCAGAAAGAATTTTTTCCAGTTTCTCAGATCCTATAGAAAATCTTTTAGAAATATTTGAGATGTCATTTTTCAAGAATGCATTTTCTTTTGAAAGATTGTCTTCATTTTCTTTCAAGGTAGAAACACTTTTGTCTAAACTTTTGACCTTTTCTTTCAAAATATTTTCCTGTTGTTTTAGTGCAGAATTTTCTCTTTTAAGTTCAGAAATCCTTTTAAGAGAAGTTTTGAGACTAAGACACAATTCATTAATGTATCTAGAGACTTTAGTAGGGAATTTCAAATTACTTACCTTGATTTCATTGTCTGAATCTAAGTTTGTCTCGGAGTCTGAATCTGAGTCTAATTGTGCCATGAGACAAATGTTGGCATAATCATCATCACTTTCTTCACATTCTGTATCACTCCAAGTTTCTGCTTTGAGTGCATTTCGATATTTCTCAGCTTTTCCTTTCTTTTTCCTTAGAAAGGGACAATTGGGTCTGATGTGTCCCTTTTTCTTACATTCAAAGCAGATTACATCTCTATTGGATTCATCATCCTCAACAGACTTACTCTGTTGCTTTTGAAAACTCTGTTTCTTTAGATTGAATCTTCTTCCTTTTCTTTTTAGCTTTCTGAATCTTCTTATCATGAGAGCAAACTCTTCGTCATCCACATTGTCTTCAAAATCTGTGACATCATAATCATCATTAGATTTTAATGCAATGGATTTATTACCTTTAGGATCTTTATCTTCGTTGATTCGCTCCACTTCATAAGACTGAAGAGTCCCAACCAGTTCATTAACCGAAAGTGGCATAATTCTTTGTGTCTCCCTTATTGAGATCTTTATGTGATTCCAGTCCTTGGAGAGTCCACGCATAAGCTTGTTTACTTTCATGAGATTAGAAATTGGTTGCCTTTGATTTTCAAGGCCATTCACGATCTCTGTAAAACGACTAAACATGTCAGTGATAGATTCTCCAGATTTCATTTTAAATGCTTCATATTGACCGAGCAGAATGTTGATTCTGGTTTCTTTCACTCGATCAGTTCCTTCATAGGTGATGTGTAATCTATCATAGACTTCTTTAGTTATAGTACAAGAAAATATTCTGTTATATTCAGTAGGTGATAATGCACAATATAAAGAATAAATTGCTTTTGCATCAAGAGCTTGTCTTTTGGTTATCTCTTCTTGGATCATTTCGCTAGACTCAACAGCTTCTTTTCCTCTTTCTGAGACAGCTGCAGCTTTAGGAATGATTCATTTGTCTACCACATCCCATTCCAGAGGATCCTTTGATCTTAGAAATTTCTTCATTTTGTTTTTCCATATGTTGTATTCATTTCCATCAAAATAAGGTGGTCTGGTATTATTTTGCCCTTCAACCAGTCTTGGAGCCAACATACTAGTCATGGATCTTTAACTCTGAAGTAAAACACTTCAAATTAAGTGAGTACATAGGCTCTGATACCAATTGTGAAAGCTAGTATGTGCACCTAGAGGGAGGTGAATAGGTGCAGAAACAATTTTGCGAGATAAGTGCAGCACAAATCAACGATGGATTATGAAAAAGAAATTCCTCTCTTTTCAAATAAACAAGTTATGATCAAAGTAAAAGAGTGTAGGGAAGAGAATTTGAACACAGAGTTTATAGTGGTTCGGCTTAATCTAAGCCTACGTCCACTCTTTTGTATTGACAGCCCACCGGCTGGATTTCACTATGAACAAAAGAGTTGTTACAGTAAAGCTCTCCATTGATTCCACAGTGTAGAGACTACTACACTTCCTCAAGGTCTCTCAAAGATATAGACTCTCTTTTGCGTACAAGATTTCGCTCAACAAATGAATTGACTAAGAACAAGGAGCTTCAGACTTTGGAATTCTTCTATCATGCACACACTCAAACAACTAGAACGTCTTCCTTATATACTCCTTTATACCATCATACCCGTTGGGACTTACCAAAGGAATTCTTCCAATCTACCCGTTGGACAGATTCAATTAGGAAGATCTTCGAGCTATTTAAGGAACATGATGATAGCCCATCAATTATGCTCGCCCATACAATCAGGATCTTGGTTTCCATAAGTAGAACCTTCCAAGTATATTTCGCCAATCAACGGATCCACAATCCCTGAATCAATCTTGATTTGAATAATGGATTCCGACATGCTATATCTTCTCCAGTTGATAAAGTCAAATCCTTAACGAAACATCCAGTTCTGGATAAATCTTCTTCGACGGTCTAGAAATTGTCAATGAGGATAGACTTTGAGTCTTGAGTCTAGCAATCTGGAGGTCCTCAGACTTTGATGAAAGAGTCTACAAGTCTTCAAACCAGACTGATGGAAACGTTTTGTCAGCTTCAAAACACTCAAGGAAGTTTTCTCCAACAGAAGGGAGGTAAGGAGGTTCTTATTAAAGCTATTGTACAGGCAATACCACAATATGCCATGTCCATTTTCAAACTCCTAGTGTCAATTTGCAAATCCATTGAAAAGAAGATTGCTCGCTTTTGATGGTAGAATGATAGCCGCAGATCTGGTATTCATTGGACACATTGGGAAGTTTTAAAGAGCAGCAAGCATGAGGGCGAACTAGGATTTCGTGATCTTATAGCTTTCAATAAGGCACTGCTCGATAAACAGGCTTGGCGCTTAATCCAGAATCCAGCATCACTTTGGAGCACACTACTTAAGGGTATTTATTTTCACCAATGAGATTTCAGATATGCGGAGAAAGGAGTGTAGCCATCTTGGGGCTGGCAGAGTTTATTATTAGGAAAGGATTCGATTTCACCAAAACTTCAATGGTCAGTTGGAGATGGGCTAAGTATCAGAATACGTGAAGATAAATGGCTTCCTAAAAAAATTCTAGGTGGTCCTACTAATCTAATTGAACCTCTACTGGTTGCTAAAATTACTAGATCTGCAACAGCAAAACTGGAATGTTAACCTATTAAATCAGCACTATGATGCCCAGACAATCCAAGAAATAACAAGCATTCCGGTAAGACCCAACCATGCTGCAAACAGACTGATATGGACAGACACAACACACGGGCAATACACAGTGCAAAGTGGCTACAGAGCAATACAAACATCAACATCAAGCATTCATACAGACAAGCCATCATCCTCATATCAAACACCATGAACCTATGGAAAAGTATTTGGAAACTCGGGCTAGCATAAAAAATCCAAACCTTGATTTGGTCCCTCTGCCATAATGCGCTGCCTACCAAAGACAACCTCTTTCGCCGTCACATCAACACAGAATTGGTATGTACTCTATGCAATAACAAAAGTCCAAAAACCATTGAACACATTTTTCTTTTTTGTCCATGGACAAAACGAATCTGGTCTCACCCCAAGATTAGCATTTATCTAACGCCATAAGCTGTTCCACGCATAGAGCAATGGCTAGCAGATAGGGTAGTTTAGAAGAACCTCTTACCTAATTTCGAAACCATAGCCGTGTAAATGCTAGTATGAGCACTTAGAGATGGTGAATAGGTGCGAAAACAAACTTTTGCGGATACGCCAAAGTCTGAAGACCGCCAATACGCCTCCCTCTTTCTTGCTTGATCTCCTTGTTTCGGATGCTATGGCTGCAGGATGTAATGTTTCCTTTTCTTGAATGAATGAATCCTCTTTCATGACCAAAAACAAAAAGGTCTATATGATTTCTTTATGCCTATGCATTTCTCAGTATAAAAAAGTGTGGGTACTCTTTCTCGGTTTTCTTGTCATGTTACAAGCAAGCTATATGAAGCCTGCATAGTGCATATCTACATTGTCCCTCTAAGTGACATGAGTAATTGTCCCTTTGGGTGACATGAGCAAGCTGTGAGGTAATGAGGGTATTAGCTATGAAAGGTTCTACAACAGACTTGCTCTACTCGGAAACCAGACTAGACCGTCTTTAAAATCGGTAATAGTTTCTATTGAAATCGGTCTAGTTCTGGTTTGACTCCTTGTTCCAAGTGAAAAACGTAAACTGATTTCATAAAACCCAAAACCCCTAATTTTTATCTTGGCATCTTTTTCTCAAGAAAATTATCAAAAAAATCCTATTTATTGCAATTTTTTTCCATTTTAGTCCTAAATCTTTTTTTTTTCCAATTTAATCTTAAACATTTTTGTAATTGTGTCAATATAGTCTATTCGACCAAATTTGGCCGGTTGGCGCTAACATGAATGCTAGCTGGCCCCGACAAATAATTTTTAAATAATATTTTGTTTTTTATATTTTAAATTTTTGAATTTTTCATTTTTTTCATTTTTTTTCTTTTTCTCCTTTCTCCTTCCCCTTCTCTAGTGACCAGCCAAACAGAGGGCTAATCGCTAGACAATGGCGAGCTCGCCCGGCCATTGTTGGGTAAGGGTGAGCTCTCCTCACTAATGGATGGCGAGGCCGACCTTGCCCATGTTTAGCAAGGCAAGCCCTCGCTAGTGGCTAGGTGAGGCTTGTCTCATCGGATTTGGGTGAGATCAGCCTTGCTATCCATTGGCGAGGTGAGCCATTGCTAGATTCGGCAGGGCCTCACCTTGTCAATGGCTAGATGAGCTCACCTTTGCCCAATGATGATGAGGCAAGCTTGCCATTAGCTGGCAACCGACTCTCCCTTTAGCCAATTGCTAGAGAAGGGGAAGAGGAAGGAGAGAAAAAAAAGAGAGAATATTATCAAAAAATAAAATAAAAAATAGAATATTATCAAAAAATTGTCCATCGGCACCCGCCGGCATCCACGTCAACATTGATCAGCCAAATTTAGTTAAATGGACCGAATTGGTATAATTGTAAAAAAATTTATGATTGAATTAGCAATAAAAAAAAGTTTATGACCAAATTGGAAAAATGGTAAAAAAAAAAAAAACCCTAAACTATGGCCCTTATAACACATTTACCCCAAACTTTTATCCATGTGACACATTCACCCCAAACTTGTGTAGTATGACACATTTCCCCTTAACTTTTGTTTTATGACATCAAAAACCCCAAACTTTTATTTTGTAACCTCAAAAACCCCAAACTTTTTTCTATGACACCAAATTTTTGGGATAAATGTGTCACATGAATACAAATTTGAGGTTTTAGTGTTACAAAGTAGAAGTTTAAGATTTTTGGTATTACAAAAATATAAGTTTAGGTTTTTTGGTGTCACGGAAAAAATTTAGGATAAATGTGTTACACGGGTATAAGTTTGAGGTTTTTTACGTTACAAAAAAAAATTATGGTAAATGTGTCAATGTTAGTAAAATTTGGGGTTTTTTTGTAACTTTTTCCCATTGGAAAAATTACAATAGGTTCAAGATTTTGTTGATAATTCTCTCTCTCTCTCTCTCTCTCTCTCTCTCTCTCTCTCTCTCTCTCTCTCTCTCTCTCAACTCACCTTCCTCCTCGCTCACTTGCGGCGTGCCCTTGCTTGTTTGAGCCTTGCAACCCTCATGGGAAAAAGGTTCAACAAATTACATAATATAAGTTAAGAGAATTATATAATTGTGAGAGTTTTCCATAACAATGATGTAATTTGCTACTTTAAATTTATTCATATTTTGTAATTATGGAAAATTATCACAATCTCATGTTAGGTGACCTACTTATTTATATTAATTTGTTTGTATTCTTTGCTTTATAACATGTATTGTTTATTTTACTTTAGTTATGAATTAAGTGGATAATAATTATAATGGGCTGTATAATATAACAATCTGTATTTTAATAGATTACTTGTAATTAATATATAGCAACATGTGGCTTTATCATAAACAGGCTGGGGGATTAATTGAACGGGACTAAGGCTGACCCCGCCCGTGCCCACCATTTGTTCCGCGAGGCAATTTTCATGAGGAAAATTTGTCCCATTGGAAAAGGAGTGCGGGTTGTAGTCTCTATGCGCGCGAGTAAAAAAAAAGCATTTTATTCCTAACTTTTTATAGGCTTTGTCCATAATTACAAAGGCCTCTTCCTATTAGGGTAAATGACCCCATGAATGCATTTTCAACACGATGGAACTCCAAAATTTAATGTCAATTAGTTGGTTCATACTTTTTCATCATTCATCCTGTGAGGAAGTTGGCATTTCAGTTAATTGTATTAAATTATTACTTAGCATTATTATAAGGGCCCACGCGCTAAGGTGGATGGGATGATAGATTGATGGGATTTTGATTGGCACACAATCAATGCCCAATCACATTGCATTAATTAAACACCGCAAAATCTCGCTATGTTTTTCCTTGAAGAAAATGTGGCTGATTACAGTTGTCGAATAATCGATCTATGCTTCAGCCAAGCAATTAATTAAATAATCATCCATTTATCATAAAATCGATCTATGGATTGTGATTATTGGACTACCACCTCAGTGATTTCTAACAAAAATTGACCGAAATGATTACATTGGACTGATTGAGCAATATTTTCGAAATTTGTTGCTTTGATTAGTATGGCATCTCCATCATAGTCTGTCCTACAATGCACGATGACATGGATAATTTCACTCAACATGACGATTTGGGTGTATGTTAAGCCCCTATAGAAGGGACTCCCACATCATTTAGGAGAAGCTATCCACTCTACATATAACCTTCAAGGCTACCCTTACCTCACAAGAGCTCTTTTGGAGTTGGGAACCTTAATTGATGTTAGAGCCAGGTGTAGTGGATCAAGGTATATGTTAAGCCCCTATGGAATGGAGCCAACTCACTCGGCATATAACCTTCAAGGCACAAGAGCTCTTTCGGAAATAAAAACTTTAGTGCTTGAGGCCCAAACAGCTATGTGGAATAGAGTTTCACATCGTTTGGGAGAACCTTAGTGTCTTAGGCCCAAATAGCTATATGACCAGATTGATGATACCTTCTACCAAAAAAGAAAAGAAATTGATGAGACCATTTTCATTTGAGTACAAAATACATTGTATGATTTGCGTGTGCAAATAGCCCTATGGAATGGAGCCAACTCACTCTGCATATAGGCACAAGAGCTCTTTCGAAAAAAAAAACTTTAGTGCTTGAGCCCCAAATAGCTGTGCGGAAGAGAGTTCCACATCACTTGGGCGAACCTTAGTGTCTCAGGCCCAAATAGCTATATGACTAAATTGATGATACCTTCTACCAAAAATAAAAAATAAAAATTGATGAGACCATTTTCATTTGAGTACACAATACATTGTATGACTTGCGTGTGCAAATAGCTTTGTAGTTTGCACAATTGGCCATAATCATCATGTGGACCATCACATAAGTTATTATCCATAAGTCATGTTGCCATGATTAACAAGATTCATTTGTGGAGCAAAGTAGACACCAACTTAAAGGTAATGTCTTCATGTATGTGATCTCCAAGACTCTAAACAAAACTAGATCGATTGACACCATATTAGTCAGACCTATGATAAAGAATCTTCTCGAGGGTTTGTGATCAAATTTTCGAGTTAAAACCGTATGATAAGTTTGTATACTCGATCCTAAATATCTTTAGTTGTATCAAATAACTCAATTAAAAGGTGAGTGTGATCTTATGCTAAGTTTTTCAAAACAATTTTAACCATCTAGTCCAGCCTACATGGGTCAAGGGTCTTAAAGATGTACCTTGGTAGGTAGTTGACATTGATCGCACTTGTGTATCACTCAATAATCCCTCTTCCAATCCATGCAAGACTCGAGTCATCTCACGGGTGGCCTCTGATGAGGTTTTAGGTGTGCCTGTGTGGAGAGAAATGCATATTGTCACTGCGTTGTTAGGGCTTTGACAATAACCTTATCAATGTTGAACCTCTGTCTGACTAGTTGTGTTGGGCAGTTCATGTTCATATAGAATTTCTTTTAATTGGTGGGAAATATTTATGATAACGTTGTCATTGATAAGATGCAGCTGAAAGTTCCATTTATTTTGTATCATCACTATTTATGTGAAGTTTTTCAGGTCTAAGTTGCGCTGGCTTGAACCTCTTGTGAGCAGGATTGGTCTACACACCACAAATATAGGAAGCCTTATGGGCTTGGTCTCAAGAGAAACCCCCAATACTTGAGTTGGTAAATGAGAAATAAAGTGACAGAGGAAAGAATTTTCAAAGAGGATCCATCTTAGTGTATATAGATAGGCATGCAGTTGGGCAGGGCTAGGGATAGCACACCGTTGTTTTCGCCCAAGCAATTGACCTGGGGCTCATCACCTGGGGCTCATCGACCCTCTTCGTGCGCTCGCGCCAAGCTCACCGGTGCCGTTCTTCGTTGGTGTTGAGCATTCTTTGCTAATTTGTGTCGAGTTTCGATCTGGTTTTGTGTCTCGTTCTTGTCTGTGGTCATCTTTCATTTGACGCACCCCACATGTTCGATAAAATGCCCAAACGAGATCTAGTTTCGTTTTGCTGCTTCGAGCGAAAGCCGAGTTGTCTGGGCGACAACCCATAAGTGCCGCTCGACCTGCCACAAGACCCGTGGTCACCCTCGTGGTGGCCCGCGGAGGGTGCGGCTCTCTTTTGTTCCGTCACCTCAGCGACGACCATCATGGTAGCTACAGAGACGTCGCCAGTTGGACATTGGCCAAGCACCAGGCTCGGCTTGGCCAAGGCGGTGCCGCCATTTCCCCTAGACCGGACGGAGAGGTGCGGCAAGCCTTTTGCCACGTTGCCTCCGTGGCGGCCAACTTGCTGTGAAGCAGCAGGAAGCAAGTCGAGTCGGCTAGACCGGAGCCGGGTCAGGCCGACTTACTGCTCTAGTCGGCCCGAACTCATTGTGCATGGGCCGGCTGATTTTTTTGGGTCATGTTTTTATTTTTAATGGGCCTGCCCTGTTAATTTTTAGGCTTAGGCTTTAGTTCAGTTTAGGGGCTAGGCTTTTCTTTTCATTTATTTTTCATTTTAGGCCAGGTGTATTGCCAAACTGGGCTCATTCGTTGAGCCCAGTCCAGCCAAGGACAGGCCTAGGGCGGTCTCGACCTGGGTTAAGTGCAGTGGCCCAACCCGAGTACGTTTATTTATGTGATATAATATAATATTATTTTATTTAATTTAAAAAATTCAAAAATCCAAACCAAAGGTAGGGAAAGTCCTACGTCGGCTGTTGTTAGCGTACTCGGATTCGAATCCGTTGATGGGATCAATCTTGGTGCTGGTTTAGCAATCACTTTGATTTTATCGTCTTTGACCACCGTAACAACGATCGCGAAACTACTGTTCACTTGGGATTCCTCCGTCCCATTTCACTATTCTGGTCTCATATCTACAATGGGTCAAGCAACATCTCAATCTCCCCAATTCACCACCACCATCGTAATTTTGTTAATGTTTAGAGTCAGATATAAAATAAAGATAAAATATTTATAGTGGCTCAACCCCAATTGGGATTGTATATGTATTCATAGAAGTGGTTAATTACAGTCAAGATAGAGATAGAAACATAATTATAGAAAGTCATCATAATATTAAATTGCACATTTATAGATTCCTCGATCTTATGTGTTTTGGTTGCGGTTCAAGCTTGGCGATAAGATTTTAGGAGGAGATGGAAACTTCGCAGAGCACCGTTGGAGATGGGATCTTTGTGTAGGGCCGCAAGGAGATCATCTTGAACTCGGCGATGAGATCACCATCGTAATTAAAAGCCTCACCAGTGGCTGTGGTCCGCTACCCAATTCTTCGTCCCTTCCCCATCCGCAACTGTGGATCCTAAGTCCGTCTTCCAAAATGCTTTATTATTATTTTATTATGGATTACAATTTTTGTTTTCTAATTTTCAGTTTTTTTATATAATTGATTTTTTTATCTGCTTTTCAATCTTATCTTAAGTATAAACATATGTCCACATTTACTACCTGATTTTTTTTTTAATCCTCTCCCATCTTGATTTTTCTCTCAACGATTAAATGTAGCCTACAAGCATTTTATTATCACAATATCATTTATAATGTTTTCTAGTTACTTGTATATGTTCTATATTGAACATGTATTGCATGGGAATATATAAATACTGTTGGATTTCCAAGAGAGAGATAGAGAGAAAATAGTCAAATGCTAAATTCGAATTAGATGAACAATTAATTATTAATTTAACTCTATACGTTGAAATTAGCATAACATAATGAATACTTGATTAATTTAGTAGTTGTCAAAGGGTTTTTGCTAGCATTTACTTCGAGTTTTTTTTTTTTTTTTTTTTAAAATATATTCAGTCGATGAAGATCCTCACAAAAAGATCACCAAAAGGGAGAAACTGAATGATGAATTGCTATTTATTCACTGTAACTGAAAAGTTGCTTCTTGAAAGCATAAAAACGTGGGTTTCGAGCCAAGTTATGTGAACTTATTTTTTTGGTTGATAAAGTATAAGTTGATGTTATCAGTTTGATTTTTTGTCGTAGATTTTTTCAGTTTTCCCTCTTAATCTGGTGGGAAAAGATAACAATTATTTATAATGACGTACGTTGTAGCTTTGGCCTCTGCTCCAGATTTTCTAGTTTTCCTTAGTAAAAGCTGGCAAAACATAATTGAACACACATTGGTTCAAGGTAGCATCTTTTACGGCCTCATTTCCTCGGGTAATTACTAATGTAGTCCTAAATCTATCCAATTGTATCTATATAGTCTTAAATTTTCATGCGAAATTCCAATAAAATCATTTCAATTAATTTTTTTTGGTAAATATTTTAAGTAAAATTTTAAGTAATTATTGATGTTGCGTCCGGTCAACTTTATTCGTCCTACATGGCACATGCATCACCATGGCTACAATTGTCGCATTGGCCACCATTTCAGTTAATATATACAAGTCATGTTGCCATATGAGATTCATTCGTAGAGCAATGAAGACACAAGCTTAAAGGCAATGTGGTCATTCACGTAATTTCCAAGACTCCAACCAAAGTTAGATCAATCGACACCATATCAATCAGACCTAAGATAAATAATCTTCTCAAGAGTTTGCAACCAAAATTTTGAATTAAGACTGTCTAATAAGTCTAGACACTCAACCTTAGATATCTGTAATTTTATCGAACCAGTTAGTAAACTCAATCAAAAGGCAAGTCATATTTTATGCTAAGTTTTACAAGAAATTGTCGTAGAATCAACGCCATTCTCTATGAGCATGTAACATTGAAAACATTCGTCGAGAAGGGATTTGCTGCATGAAATCCAGTTGTAACCTTATTTCCATCGGTAAAGATGTAGTTATCTTAATTTCGGCTTATAAACGGCTTATAAAGGTTTCTTCTTATTTAAAAAATCATCAATCCCATTGTTATCCTTTACAAACTAATAACAAAACAAACCTTTGCAGGCCCAAATTCATGGTGACGTCCTCTTCCTAAGCATATTTTTCTTTAATGCTTTGTTTGTTTCATATAAAAGAATGATTTGGAAGATATTTTCTTAAAAATAATTGCTTCTAGCAATTGAAATAGTTAACCAATGAAAAAACATTTTATTATCAATAATGTCTAAATACTTTCTTATATGATGACAAAAATTTGCTTGTTCATATTTGTAAGTGATACAATCAATTATTTTATAGGATAATATTTTCTAAATCATTGATATGAATGATTTGGGAAATATTCTCTTAAACATAATCGTTTATATCACTTGAACTACTTAGTTAATATTTTTTTTAATTATTGATAATAATTTATGTCTAAATATTTTTGTGGATGATGGAAATATTTTTCATTGATTAATTTTTGCAAGCAATACAACCAACCATTTTAGGGAAATGTTTTCCAAATAATTAATTTTTTGGGAATATTATCAAAAAAAGTCCTAAATTTATTACATTTTTGCCAATTCAATTATAAACCTTTCAAATTTGTCAATTGAGTCATAAATATTTTCACACTTTGCCAATGGAGTAAAGTCGGCTAACTTTGGTCAAGAATCACGATGTGGATGCCGAGCATCCTACGCAACACATCAATGTTGATATGAACAATTAATAATAATATATAAATGTTTTTCATTTTTATAATTTTATTTTTTCTAATTTATATTCCCTTTTATTTGCTTTTTTTTTTTTTTATTATTCCTTTTTGTGTTGACAAGGGTCACTACCGACTCTTGCCGGCCACAAAAGACTTGCCCTCAACTAGTGGGACCACAAAGGCCCTTGCCTAGGGCCATCGCATGGGCAAGAGCCTTTGAGGCCCTACTAGATGCAGATGAGGATGCAAAGGCCCTTGCAAATTTTGGCAAAGGCTGCCTCATTCACAACTAAAGAGGTCACAATAGCCTCACCCATTTTGGGTGAGGCCTTTGCAATTGGGGAGAGTTGCCAATGATCCTCATCGAAACAAAAAAGAACAAAAAAATAAAGATAAAAAGAAAATTAAAACTAAAAATTTAAAAATTATTAAAAATTATTAAAAATTATCTACATCGGCGTAAGCCATGCCATATAGAACATTTAGTATTCATGTCATTGTTTTCTTATGAAAATTGGCCTGATAAACTCAATTAACAAAGTGTGAAAAAGTTTAAATTCAATTGGCAAAATTAAAAAACTTCTCATAGAACTGGCAAAATTGCAATACATTTACAACTTTTTTTCAAAATTTACCCTTTATTTTTTGCAAAGCAAATGGAGCCCAACTTAAGTCCTCAATTCTTCGATCAAGAGCTCTTCTTCATTTGTGTCCAGTTTTCTCGACCCATTTTTTCGTAAAACTCTGGTCATATTCCCACATGCCTTTTCCCGTCATTCTTTCGTGATGTTTTGAATCCAAATTTGCCATGACATGTTACAACTGATTATTATCATATCATGTCTATTTCTCCTTATGTTATGAATTTCAAATTTTATATGTCGTGATGCATGTGCGGTTACCATGTCATTTCATTTTCTCCTTGTGGTTTAATTTCGAGTTTGTCATGTCATGCTACATGTGAATATTGTCATATTATGTCATTTCTCTGTCATATTTGAATTTCAAATTTTTCATGTCACGCTATATGTGAATATTGACATTTCATTTGTCCTCTTTAAATTTTAATTTGTCATGGCATACTACATGTGATTATCGTCATATTAGGTCTTTTCCTCATCATGTTTTAAATTATAAACTTATCATGTCATGTCATATGTGAAGTTGTCGTACTATGTCATTTTTCCTGTCATGTTTGCAATCAATTTTACTGTGTCGTGTTGCATTGGAATAGCATCATCTTCAATCTCATGTTTGAATCTCGGTTATGCATGTCGAATCCAACTTGCTTGTCATGACATTCCCATGTTGAGTTTAAAGTTTTGTTTTGCATGCCTTGCGAATTGACATTTCGTTTGCACTCACACTTACAAACACATAAATTTGTGACTCGACAGGGTAAAATGGTGTTGTTAATCAATAACATCACCGAATAAGTGTTGACAATATTTTAATTTCTATAATAGAAAATCATGCAAAGTTAGGAAATTGTTTATGAATGATTTAGGATTCAACCAAAAATAGGATTACAGTATTCAAAAGGGCGTATTGGGATGCTAATCCATATTACACACCATCAATCCTCCTGACCTAAAATCTCTAAGTTGTTTGATTAGTTTCCTTTACACATGCACTTACGTAGTTTGGCATCCCCAACGATATTGGGGGCTCTAGGTGTCCAATTTGACTTAGGTTTTTCCTAAATAGATTAGTGGCTACTCTAGTATGGGAAGATCCTAAAAAGTAGGATGCTATTTAGTTGGCAACCCCCGATTTGCAAAATTTGAGGGGTTTCAAAGGAGATAGAACACGCATGGGTATTTCTTATCTAGAATTCTACGCTAATCAAAGATGCGACAATAGTTTACTTGTCCAAACATCCCAAAACAGAATGGAGTTCCTGAAAAAACAAATTGGCATTTGACAGAGATTAAACGATCCAAGAATGTTATCATTGCCTCTAATCTACAAGCCGGATTAAGCAAGACGAGACTAAACCTTAAGACATGTCAGTCTAGAAAGAAAGCGGGGATGATGATTCGTCAGAGACATAAAACCAAATCAACACCCGATGCCTTGTTGAAGAGTACTAACCACTAGAGTTTAAACTATCAAGTGAAGGGATATCACATTGACATATTGATCGATCTAAAAACCCCCAGCCTAGTTGGCGTGACATTCTTCATTACAAGCTTTTATGGACATGGACCTCGTCTTTGACAATGTGTTTAATCCTTAAGTCTATTTATTTTTCAAAATCATTGGCGCTTCAATCTAACATGACACCAAAAATAACAGCAGATGCATGCGTTACTCCCACCATGATCCATGTATACATATAATAGAATAGACCACTGTAGTTCATATTCTCAACTGTTACATGTCGCAAACAATATATCAATTGCATCATTGCTCACTTGCTCTTGAAGGTATTGACAACTCCAGGCAAATGAATTCTTTCGAAATAGTCTTCCCAGTCGATACATATCGGATCAAAGTAAAAGACACTTCCCAAGTTCACTCCATTGTTAGAGGTTGTGGCTCTCAAAGCTTCCGTATTTGCATCCTCAAACCTGGTTAAAAAAAAAAAACTAGAATAAAATATTGTGAGCGCAGCGTGGTAATATTATACCATTTTGATCCTCCTCTCTCTTGCTCTCTTGTGTCTTTTTTCTTTTCTAACGTGTGTGTATATATATAGGAGTAAGTCTAAGCTTTCTTTTAAGGTGAAGACCCCCTCACCTTTCCTAGTTTGTATCAATAAGATATCTTGCATATAATTCCAATATGATATCTTTAATCTCCTCCTAATTCAATCAGATAAAGCAATCTTCCCAATTTCATAATTCCCCATGTGCCGTGCATATGCAATCTTATTGATTTCCAATGGGCTCAACTAAATTTTGTTGTCCTGACCATAGTTATGATAATTCAATTAAACTCATAACCCCCCTTGCTTTGGTCCATCAACCCTAATTCAATATTATGTAGGCTTAACAAAAATGCTCATAATATTTGTATGTAATTCTATGTAATGAATTCTTAAGGGTGTGTATGGTAACATTTCTGTTTCTAGGAATAGTTTCTTTTCAGAAACATTTTTTTCTATTTCTGTTCTCGAGAACAGTTTCTAAACATTTTAAGGCGTTTGGTAATTATAAAAAAATTTTGTTCTGAGAACAGAAATACATTTGGTATAACCCCAAAATTTTTTGTGACTTAGAATTTCTTTTAATATATTAATGATTTTATTACTTTTTTCTTTTTTCTTTCCTTCTTTTTTTCTTCTCCTTCCTCTTAGCCGGTCGTTGGCTTGGTCATGGCTAGGTGAGGGCCGGTGAGGTCGTCGACCTAGAGGGAGCCTCACTGTGGCTTGGCGAGGTGACCTTGCCCCAATTTGGCGAGGCCGAGCCTTGCCCGACCACTAGTGAGGCTCGACCTTGCCTAGCCACCATGAGGTTGGGCCTCACTCGGCCACCGCGAGGCTAGGCAACGCCGACCTCACGGTGGTCGGGTGAGGTTCGGCTTGCCCAGCCATGATGAGGTTTCGGCATGGTCGCCGGGCCTCGTTTAGTAGGTCGTTGGGCCGGCGACCAGCTAGGGAGGAAGAGAGGAAGAGAAAAAGAAAGAAAAGAAAAGAAAAGAAAAGAAAAAAGCCTTGTTTCTTGAGTTGTTCCTAGGAACAAAAAATAACTTTTTTTTTCTTGTTTCTATTTTAAATTTATTCCCCATAACAATTTGTTCTCGGGAACAAAAAAATTACCAAATGCGTTTCTATTCTATTTATGTTCTAGGGAACAAAAAAACACAAATGGATGTTCCCCAAAACGTTACCAAAGAGTACCTAAATGGGTCATTAGAATTTATGTGCCTGAGAGTTTCCTTTGCATGTGCAATTAGGTAGCTTGACTTTCTCGACCCTATCGGAGGCTTTAGGAGGCCAATTGAACTAGGTTTTTTCTACATAGATTAGTGGCGATTCTAGTCTAGTTTTAAGGTTTCAATCATATCAATATTGTAGATTTCATGACCCTAGTATTGCGAAGATCATAAGAATTGAGATTTGCAAAATTCAGGTGCTACAATCGAGAAAGGGCACACCCCATACAAGTTGTCTAAAATTCTTCTCCAATCCAAGATACATCAACAGTTTACTTCTCCAAACACTTCATAGCAGAATGGAGTTGCCGCTAGAACAAATCGTCATTTGGAACAGATTAAGTGATCTAAGATAGTTAATATTCTGTCTCATTTGCAAGCTAGATGGAGGAACATGAGACTAGACTATAAGGCATGTCGAATTAGACAAACGGTGTCCATAAATAATTCATCAGAGACATGAGACCACATCAAAACCCCAATCCCTTGTGACACATGCACATACTTGATCGATCGAAAACCCCGTGTCTAGGTGGTGCGACGCTCTTCGTCGAAAGCTTTTCTGGATATGGACATCATCTTTAACTATACGTTTAAACTTTGAAGTTTATTTCTTTTTCAACAGGATTGGCACTTCAATCCATGACATCAGAAATAACAACAGATGCGTGTGTTACACCACCGTGAGTTATTTCCATACATAATAGAATAGAACACACGCATTTCATAATGTTAAATATTACATGTCCCAAACAACATATCAATTGCATCATTGCTCACTTGCGATTGAAGGCATCGACCAGTCCAGGGAAATGAATTCTCTTGAAATAGTCCTCCCAATCGATACATCTCGGATCAAAGTAGAAAACCCTTTCCAAGTTTACTCCATTGTCAGAGATTGTGGCTCTTAAAGCTTCCGTATTTGTGTCATCAAAGCTGGGTCAAAAAAAAAAAAAAAACTGGAATAAGATATTATAAAATTTTGTAAATAACAACAATTGTTTTCAAAATTTAAGCTAATAGATGAAGTTCAGTAATATTTAAACCATTTCAATTCTCCTCACACGTTTATATTGGACTTTTATGTTAAGATTGTGGTGTAAAAATATATAAATGGGAAAGTATATATGAACCTTGAAAGACTTAAAACATTTACCTTCATGTCGGAAGTTTTATAAGATCATAACTATTTATTCTAAATGGTTAAGCTAAAAAGTGACTGCATGTTTTAATATTTCTTATACTTCATTGGAAATTTTTTATAACGGCAACAAGTTGATTGATTAGTGTACTCTGCATGCAAACTGGTCAATGCATTGAAGCTTACATGCCCCTGAAGAATGCATAAGGTTCATAGAGTTCTGCCATTCGCACAGCAGCGTTGACCTTTTTGTGCAGATCAGCATGCAGGCCTTGGAGACGCCCGCCAAACATGGAGCTAGCTACTTTCAGCACCTTCATCCAAGACATTACCAAATAAGAAATCGAAATAACATTGAGTAGCTACTTTTAGATGCTTGTCCATTTTTAAAATATATATTTGGAATACGCATGTCGATTGATTTGTTTGTCGTAACTCTTACTACTTAGGGCCCCACTGTTTTCAATTTATCAACAAAGAATCTATGCATTAACGTTTTCACGATAATTAAAAAAATTATTCAAACTTTATATTTGTTATAATACATAATGTATGTTTTGAAAAGTTTCAACTATTTCCCATTTAATGAAAGTAAAATAATAAGAGCTGTAAATCTTGAGAACATATTAAAAGATATTCTCGCTTGAAACAAATCAGCTGATTATTTTGGGGATATGTTCATTAATTTGCCACTTATATCATAAAAGAACGAAATATGTAGACTTAACTATGTAAAATTATTATAAGATAAAGACTTTCAGATATTTGGGTAATATTTAATTTTCTACGTGTTTTAAAATTATTGCATTAACTTTCCGTGACCAATTTGATCTTCACTTTTGAAGGCATTTGGGACTGACCTTTGTTAAGAGAATGTAACGTCTCAAGTGCTTGCGGAAGCTGTCCATGCTTTCCATAATTCCAAGCTTATGAACTTGGACCGGCTCCCCATTCTCGTCGATCCAAGGGCTATCCTTGAAGTAACTCCACGCGATGTCTGTAATATCTGAATAGGTCAAAGGATGCTTCCTTGAGGAACCCATTTGGTAAATCTTGTTTGAATTAGGCTTATTAGCATGCACCGCTATGGCCACGATCATAGCATTTACCACCATATCTACTGGTATCTGCACGAGATGAAATTCCATATTGATGTCGAAATTCGTCAAACATATTTATATATGAACAATTCTATGTGTGTATCTACATGCAATTTGCACAATATAGTGGCGGTTGGTATCAATAACTATCAATACTTTCTGATTAATTTTCACATACCAATTCATAAAAGGGGGAGTACATAATTAATTATTTATAGCTAATGCAACATTTGGGATGCTTATAATCCTGGCATTTTCATGGCGGTTAATGCTCGGCTATTACCGTGTCGATTATTGTACCAGGATTGCCCGGGAAGAATTTCAGTCTTCCTCTACCATAATTGATGGCAATGCTGTCGATTGTTCTGCATCATCATATGTTTCCAAAGAAATAAAAAAGTACATGAGAAAAAGCCTTGCTTGTTAAGCAACAAAATACTTGATTAACAAGGTACGTACCGCGGTTACTTGTCAAGGACTAAGGTCTTACTTTAAAATTGATCAAATAAAACCCAAGTTTAAGCAGCAAAAGATGTGCCCGTTCGTGCGTTCTTACCAACTTCCTCTACTATTTTGATGAAGATTACTCTGAATGAGACGTTGATCTTTGAAGTTCTCCTCTTAACCTCAAAATGGAGTTGATTTCCTAAAAAAGATGATGCATCCATTTGTTGATGTGCTTGTTCAAGACTATATGATTTCTTGAGAAAATGGCATTATAAGTGTCATAACTTTAATATAACGCTCATTTTGATATCATAAGTTTTCAATCGATCACCTGAATGACATAAATTTTGAAAAACATTTACTTGAGTGACGTCGGCAATTTTCCTAATTGGAAAATCCAACGTTGCATAAAAACTTATAGCACTTGAAGCGAATATCTTTTAAAAGTTACGACACTCAAGTAATCATCAATGAGTTATGCAATTTAAGTGACCAATTAAAAAATTATAACACAAAGTGAGCATGTAAGAAAGTTATGTTATTCGTGATGTTCTTGTCCCACAATTTCGCAATTACCATGTATTGCTAACTAGCAATTGGAATAACAAAATAATGGTACGGTTTCTTGGTTTTCTTGTCAATTAATAGCTTGCATTTTGCAAAGAGACAATAAGTAACATCATGAATAGTCTCTTAACTTTTGATCGATGCATTATCCATGAACTTTCTTTTTAATTCACTTTAGTTACTAAGTTGCATCTAACATCTAACAATTCAGGGATGACAATGACATCACTTTCAAGACACGATGTCACGAGTAATACTAGAGATCTAAAGTGGGTGATATTGAGAAAATTATACCAACTATGAGTGTATTATTATACTTGGAAGTTATTGCTACAAATACAAGTTTGATTTGCAATATTCTTAAATATTAAACTTCGCTTTCATTCCACGGCTCGATTGTCAGATCTCGTTATGAGAGAGAGAGAGAGAGAGAGAGAGATTTTAAAGGATAACCTGAAAGAAGAATCCTCCATCCAACCGGCAAAAGGTTCTCTATAAGTGCTTGTTATGACTGTGGGTCTTATAAAAGCAAGTGGTGTATTTCGGTTGCAATGATGCCACAATATCATTTCCCCCACCGCCTTCGTCAATGTGTACGTGTTTGGCCAACCACGGAGCCTTGCCCTGCGAATTAATTATATCGAAATCATGGAAACTGGTCTATATACTATTATCTAAGTATATGACTGGATTGATTGATCAATCATATTTTTAACTACTTAACTCATGTGTTGATTGTTGCTACTATCATCACATCCTTGGATAAAGTACTTCACCAAGAGTTTACTTGTTAAAATTCACTTAAAGTACAATCAAAAACGTTTTTCAACAGCCCAGACTTTCATGAAAAGGGAATCGATATGACACAATCAACTTTAAAGATGAACATTGGGTAAGCCAAGTTTGAGGTGACAGACATTTCTTCTTCTTCTTCTTATTTTTATCTATCCTACTCCAAGTATGTTTCTCTCAAATTTTTACTCTACCTCTTTGTAGAGCATGGTTATCAAACCAAGTGGTAGTCTAACTTGTAGCTCAAAGTTTGACACCCACTATTAAAGACGTTATTTCCAATTAACTTCATCATCAATTCCATTGATTGCAATCAATTAATAACAGGCAAACCTTTGCAGGCCCAAATTCTTTAAAGCAATGGTGATTTCTCTTTCCGAAGCATTCTTTTCTCGAAGTTCGATCATTAATTCTTCAACCAAGAGCTTCTCTTCATTCATGTCCAATACTCCTGATCCGTTGAGCGTCTCACCCATGCTAAATGTCTTTTCTCGTATAATTCCGGTCATATTGCCACATACATATGCTGAAAAAAAAAACGATTCTATAAGATACACTGTCAGTGTAAAGTACTTTTGGAAAAAAAAAAAAAATCTCTTACCTGCTAATGGAATAAACTTAGTTGCTAAAATATGAAAAGGGAATACGTGTAAGCATTTGAGCTTATCATGTATAAGGGTTTCTTTTGCACCGTCAGTGTATAAAAACAAAACCGGAAGAAAGATAACGAATCATGGTGTTTCGGTTCTACATATCCCGCTTTCCTGGATAAACATGGACTATAATTGACGACAACCAGAAATAGTGATTAAATGTTTCCTCCCATTGGCGATTGCATGTAATATTTATCCATCAAGCTTCATTATTGAAATTTTCTTTAATTTGATGTATACTAAAGCAAAATGATAATGATGCTGATGCTGATGATGATGATAATTTGATTTGGTGTTCTCAATGACGTGCGGTAGAGAGCTGAGTTGCAGTATCAAGAAGGACCCCGATCGACAATCACAAACCAGTTGATATGTGGAGTAGCATCTTTATGTTGGCACATCTTGCAGCAAATTCAGCAACATGCTTCGCTCCAAATGCATTGACAGCTAGTGCAATGTCATATCTGCGGGAAAAAAAATGGCAGTAAACACAACATAGCATGAAGAAAAAGAAACGAACCATTTGAATTATTATAAATTGAGCGGCAAAGGCAAAATTATCGCTATGTACCTTTCGTCAAATTTTGTAGTTGCGGCAGAGTTAACGATTATGTCTATTTCCCTCCACATCTCCGACCTCAAATCAAAATTATGTATTCCCAAGTTCTCGAAAGAAACGTCACCAGGAATCGGAGACAATTTCTCCACAATTGAATTGAAATTCTCTGCCCATTTTTCCCTCAAAACATCGAATAACTTCTTCTGTAGGAGCTGTTCGCGATGTGCTCAATATATAAGACCTCATCTAGAACATATGTATAATGTGCAAAATACTCTTTATAAAATTCAAAAGGTAGTAAGAGCATGTAGTTTTGTCTCAGGATATAATACGCATCCCTGGGTAAAAGAAGTGTCAGTGAGATTTAACGAATAACATCTCGGGGTTTATTTTTATTCAAGCCAAAAAGAATGAGAACATTTTTATTCTTCGCCCTGTTATAGCGAGACAAAAAAAAAAAAAAAAAAAAAAGAATGTGTACCCGATATATTCCGTCATTTAACTCCATAAATATACTTGAAAGTTTACCATAGAAAGCCATTCTATATGCATTAAAACATAAGGAAACCCACATGAGGTTCCAAAAGTAACTTCTCATCGTATATGTTAAAGAATGGCAAGCACCATTCTATCACGGGAAAAGTATAAAAAAAGTCCAAAACCTATTATATTAGTATTAATTTAGTAATAAATATTTCAAATGAACCAATTTAATCTTAAATCCTTTCGCATTTGATATCAATTCAATCAATCCGGCCAATTTAAATAAAAAATTGTTGAGGTAGATACCGATCCTACATGACACAACCTCATTGGCCGTAGGCAAGATCATTGTCTCTCACCTAGATCCAAACAAGGGTCACCTGTTGGCCAATGAGTGCCTCTACGCCCTCGTTGGCCACAAGTGAGGGAGCAGAGGCGCTCAATCGTAGCAGGTGAGGCCATTTGACAAGGACATGGGGCCCTTGCCTAGATCCAAGCGAGGGTCGTGATTCCCTCACTTGGTCTAGGCAAGGCATCGTGGCGTTCACCCATGGCAAGCGAGGGTTGCGGCTCCCTCACCTAGGGTCAATGAGAATACAGAGGCCCTCAGTGGCCAAGAGGGTAAAGAAAATGAAAAAAGAAAAAAGAAAAAGAATATTAAAAAGAAAAAAATTCCACGTTAACATCAATCATACCACGTAAAACTGTTAAAGTTTATGTTAGTAATTTTTAACATAAATTGACTACATGAACTGAATTGATACTAATGTGAAAAGGTCTATAACTAAATTAGTGCAATTGAAAGATTTATGACTAATTTGGTACAGTGTAATATATTTATGACTTTTTTGATACTTTTCTCATTCTATCACTATCTAGGGAGATAATAGTAACGGCTCAATCAAATGCTATGATGAATATAAAACAAGAACCGAGTTTATCATGCCAATCCCAATTTAGGGTTTATCTGGAAACCTATTACCTCTTCATGTAACCGACGTATAGCTGATTGTTTATCCGTAGCTCTAATAAGGAGGAACATTTTCTTCACATTTGGTTGAATTCGGAGTATCTTCTCCACAAAAACTATGTCAAAAACAAAAATACAAACAAGAACATGTCAATTGGGAACGAGACGATTTTTAATATTTATGTGCGTCTCAAATAAATTATTATTTAGAAAATAGATCGTAATAACAAGAGAAATACACATTATAACAAAATATGCTCATAACCCCCGCAGACGTGTGTGTGTGCATGCGTTACGCATGCATCCCATTTCTTTTTTCTGTCTCCAAAGGAAGCCTTCGCCCAGGAGTATACTGGATTGATTTATATAAATAAATATTCTGTGTATAGAGAGAGAGAGAGAGAGAGAGAGAGAGAGAGAGAGAGAGAGAGAGAGAGAGTACCCTTGGCTAGGAAACCGGTGGCGCCAGTAACTAGTATTGTCTTGTTTTCTAGAAATCGGACTATTTCTGACTCCATCGCAAATGAATTTTCGATCCCACGAGCTTGGAAATTGAGAGAAAATTTGGACGTGGTACTTTCTGAGGCAAATGGTCCATCTTCAGGTTGATTATTTATACCCGCGATCACCGTAGCAATCGATGCAATTTTTCGACTTCAAAAGTCAATATGATGTGATGTTTGATGTAACTCTTAAGGGATCATTGCTATTTAATTGCCTAAATCATTGATATGTCAACATCATTCTTGAAAATCTCATTAAAAGAGAAACTGCGTGCGTGGCCTGCTATAAACAGAAAATATCGTGAATTTTTTATCCATACAAAACAGGCTGTTGTAGTTAAAACTTCATCTGGGAAAAGCGACGATTGCTAAATAAGTAGATCTTAATTGAACAATACACGCCACGCCATATGTCTAAACACATTCTAAGATTATTTTTCGTTAAGTGGGTGAAGTACAAAAGTATTGGGCCCTAAGAGAGCTTCCCGAAACCTCTGCCAGTAAAACAACTATAGTTATAATGAAAACACTCATGAAAGTGTAATTCTGATCAATAGACCTTTGGTCATCCTATTTCTATAAAACATTTGTATAGGTAAAAACTACAGCACGCCCTGAACTACACTTATCAGTTCATAAGGATTCAAATACTACTAACTTATTTCAAGAATATTTTTTGGTTGCACAATATGTAATGTATAGTGCCAACTTTTATTTGAGGAATCAATATTGATGATGCTAAGTATAAAGTAATCATGCAAAAAGACACAAATTTTTTACATATGTTTCATTGCTTGTTCGACTGGTTAGAACTACAAAGTAAACTTCGTGCATGAGCCTAGTATGGTATTGAAAGAAAATCCCAGCATTACCTTGAACTTTCCCTCTAATGGTGAACTCGTTTACTTTGTAATCTTATTTCCTTTCTTTGGCCACAAGTGTGATCATAGGTCTCTTAGTGATTTCTGGATCAATTCATAGTCACCACCTCATCCTCAGGAGATTTATTAGTGAAAGCCCAAACGGACTCATTAACAAATTTAAATTTCTACTTTGATGTGGATTCTCTCTCCATAACACACATGCACCTCAATATATTTCCCCCCACTTGCGAGCCTCCTTTCTTAGATTTGTGACCCCTTTAATCGAAGCATCCTTTTGCTCAATTTATCTCAACATGAGTCTCCACCTTCGTCCTTTGCACCGCAATACACATTATTGCCGACAACAATAATTGTAGACAAAGGAGGCCACAATACACATTATTGCTGACAACAATAATTCTAGACAAAGGAGGCTCTTCCTGACACAATGTAAGATCATGATACAAATAGGACATGAATTTCTCAAGAAATCTTAATACAACATGACTCAGCACAGCTTACCTCAAAACTGACACAAATTAACATATTTTCATTATTTTTCAATGAAAAGCATTTATAAACATACTGAAACATTTTGTAATGTCACAAACATACCCAAGCAGAGGACTCAAAAATATAAAGAATTGACAACCCTACCTGTAGTCTCATATGGACTACCTTGTGATGCATGGCAACTACATCCAGGAATTGTTATTTACACCTCCACGTCTACCTTACCCATGATCTTTCAACCTGACCGTATAACGATGGCAATCCTAATCAACTACTTATGAAGATGTTCAAACTCCTTCAAGATATACACTAAACATTGATACACATTTTGTGTTGAGTAATCAATTATTTTAACTATGATATTACTCGTTAAAAGCATGCAGCAAAACTTCGGTAAGTTATCTTGGAGAGGATCTCCAAAAGGTCGTAACCTAACACAATGACAGCTTCTCTATCACGCAATAGTTCCTTTTGCTTTATGGATAAACTGGACTGAGCATAAAGTCTAGGCATCGGAGCATCTGTGAGACTATAACTTACAACCATACGGACCGAGGTGGAGAAAATACAGAACCCATCGCGCCAAAAGGGTTGTGACTATCTTTCCTCAAAAAAGTTAGTAACAGAATAGACTATAGCCTTGCAGACGGAATGGTCTCAAGCAATTCAAATCCAGAAGGAGTATGGTTAAACACAATGCAGTCTTCTCCTTATGTTTTACGCAGAACGACAATAAACGAACAGTTATAAGATTTCTTGCCCGGGTACACTCGAGTCAAATCAATCAACGTGTCCATCGGCATGGTGTCCTTTCGACCATAGCTGCTATTTGCTATTAGTGCTTTCGTGGGGGCTTCTATGGTTTCTTGATGTGACGTGCCCCGTTGTGATTGCGTGTGTTTTATGGCAAGTTCATAAACATTTAAAACTTAAAAAATTTGTCAACAATGACAAAGATGGATCTATCATTTTGCTATCCAAAGATTAACTAATTTCTAATCAAGACAAAATTTAGGATAGGATGTCTATCCTATATGTGGCTCCTACTTAAAACAAAACAAAGTTAGATACAAGAGGGAACTAGTCTGGATAAATTAATCTAATGGAGAGATGAGATAAAGATAAATTGAATTTCTAATATTTATTGTAAAATGCTATTTTTTCAAATAAAAAACTTCATAAATTAATAAAATTGAAATAATATCTAGATTCTAATATAGAAAAAGAACATTCAAAATAACACAAAAGCAACAATTTTCTATTTTATTTCCATATTCAAATTTCTTTTTATCCTATAATATATATTCAATATATATTCAGTATTTATGTTTATTGCATATTTTTGGTTTATTAGTATAGTTCATTGTTTAATAATATTTTATTAAAGAATGATGGAAGGGAAAAAAAATTTAAAACACATGGAAAGAAATAAAAAAGAGAGGGAAGAATATAGAAAATAAGATAACAATGAAGTAAGCAAGAGTGTCATGAGAAATTCTTGCAATCTCTATTACATAATTTTAGATTTATTTATACTGATATATCGTTCATATCAAATAATGAAACGATAGGATATTAAAATATCTAGCTTTATAATTGCGATTCACCAAACAGTGGATAGATTATAGCAAAATCCTCATATTTCATGTCATATCTTATTTAGCCTTATCCTAGCTAGAAATACAAACAACCGAATGCAACTTGATGAATGAATTGTTAAAGGATTATACACATAGATAGCTTTTATAGTGCCAACTATAGCTATCGAATACATCATGACCATATGCAGCACCATCAAATGAAAACACTAGGAAAACTTTTTAAAAATTCCAAAATTTGTCAATGTCAATGATTTTTTTATTAAAATTGACTGATAGTACTACATTAATAAATAGTCAAAAGATTTAGAATTTATTGATCTAATTAAAAAGTTTAAGATCAAATTCATATTATAGAATATATTTAAACAGTTTGCATAATTATTCCAATATTTGTATATATGATTAGCTGAAGCACCATGTATAGGTGGCATGGAAATAATTGATTGGAGATCATTTTTGATATGTTTAAAGACTATTTCTACCATGTTAGAGATCCTACTATCTGAAAAGTTGAAACTATTAAGGCTCCATTTATTTTGTGAAAAAAAATATTTAGAAATTTTTTTGCTAAAAGTAATTGTTTATATTGCTCAAGATAATTAGCCAATAAGAAAATATAAAATTATCTCTAGTAATTTATGTTTAAATGTTTTAGTAAACGATTAAAAAATTGCTTATTCAAAGCAATACAAGTAATTATTTTAGGAAAATATTTTTAAAATTATTTATTATCAGCAAAGCAAACACAACCCAAATGTAGGGATGGTACATGTCTACGTGGTGCGAGACTCTCCACGGGGAAGATTTGATTGCACATCATTTTTTACAATATATTAATAGTCTATTTGACTTCCGATACCATTGGCAATTCAATTAAACGTGGTGCAGAAAATAATGACAAATGTGTCTTACACCACTTGATCCATGTCCACAAAGTAGAATAGTATACACGCGGTTCACGATGCTGATTAGTGCACATCCAGAATATTCT
The DNA here is from genome assembly GCA_014182725.1 of Eucalyptus brandiana. Classification (NCBI taxonomy): domain Eukaryota; kingdom Viridiplantae; phylum Streptophyta; class Magnoliopsida; order Myrtales; family Myrtaceae; genus Eucalyptus; species Eucalyptus brandiana. The sequence goes on from CM024675.1 coordinate 14,284,298, forward strand.
ACTATATTAACTGCATCATTGCTTACCTGAGCTTGAAGGCATTGCCAACTCCAGGAAATTGAGTTTTCTTGCGATGGTCGACCAAATAGATCCATCTCGAATCAAAGTAGATGACGCTTTCCAAGTCTACTCCGCTCTAAGCGGCAGTGGCTCTCAAAGCTTCCGAATGAATCGTCAAAACTGGGTCAATAGTCACATCTGGGAAACAAAGAATAAGAGATTTTTATGAATAATGCGTTAATATTCTCTCAGATACTTGACTCAGTTCTACTTGCATGGTCAAGTTCTAACCTGAGAGAGAGAGAGTTTTGTGAAGGATAACCTGGGAGGGAAACCCTCAATCCAACCAGTAAAAGGTTCTCAGTAAGTACTTGTTATGATTGTGGTTCTCATAACAGCAAGAGGTATATTTTGTTTGAGATGATGCTGCATCATCATTTCCCCCATTGCCTTCATTAAAGTATATGTGTTTGGCCAACCATGCAGCCTTGCCCTGCGCATCAATTATAATGAAAATGATAACTGCTGAAGATTATTATATATTGGTACGTGCATAAACAAATTAATTGATTGATCAGACATATTTTAACTAACTAGCTCATGTTTTAGCTCTGAATATTATGGTCACATCCTTGGAGAAAATACCTTGTAAAGAGTTTATCACTAGAACTTCTAGTACAATCAAAAACATTTCTTACAACCCAAATTTTCACGAAAAGAGTATCAATGTGATGCAAGAGAATTATAAAAAAAAAGTCTTAAACTTATTGCAATTGTACAAATTCAGTACTAAACTTTTTTTTTTACTAATTGTATCCAAACCTTTTATACTTGTGTCAATTTAGTCCATCCGACCAATTTTGACCGAAATCGCTGACAGGTCAATTATCTTACGTGGTGCAATCAGTGCTAACATAGGCAATTTTAATGATATTCTTTCAAAAAAAATTATTTATTTAATTGTTTTAATTTTCTTTATCCTTTTTTCTCTTTCTTTCTCTGTGATCAGTTAAGGAAGAAGGGAAGAAAGTAAAAAAAGAAAAAGAAAAAATATTATTAAAAATTGTCTACGTTAGCATTGGCTGTACCACATAGAACGGCCAACGTCTATGTCAATAATTTCTAGCCAAAATTGGGTAGATTGATTGAATTTGCACAAATACAAAAAGCTTAAGACTCAATAAAAAAAGTTAAAAATTAAAACTGCATGAGCACTTTTACAATAGGTTTCAGAATTTTGTTATAATTTTCCCATATGATACAATTAACTTTAGAGATGATAAAAGTGTAAGCTGACCTTGAGGTAGTGGTCTAACTTGATGCTTGGGTTTGAGAGCCACAATAGAAGATGTAATTTTCAAATGACTTAGTCATCGATTCCATTGTTTAGAATTCAATTAATAACAACCAAACCTTTGCAAGTCTAAATTCTTTAAAACAATGGTGATTTCTCTCTTTTCTCAAAGTTCGTTCATCAATTCTTCAATCAAGAGTTTCTCTTCTTTCACGTCCAACTTCCTTGACCCGTCGGGTGTCTCACCCATACTAAATGCCTTTTCTTGTATAATCCGAGTCATATTGCCACATACATATGCTGAAAATAAAGGGTTCCATAAGATACATTGTCAGTGCAAACTACTTTTTAAACGAGCAGGTGGTGAAATGGAACCTATCATCTGCTAATTTAAATTGCAAAAATATCAAGAACAACCACAATTGAAAAAACGCAAACCAGTTGATATGTGAAGTAGCATCTTTATGTTGACACATCTTACAGCAAATTCAGCAACATGCTTAGCTCTGAATGTATTGACGGCTAGTGCAATGTCATATCTACGGGAGAAAGATGGCAGTAAACACATAAATAACATGAAGAAAAAGCCACGAATTATCTGAACTAATTATAAATTGGTTGGGCAGGGCAAGATTGTAATCACGCACCTTTCGTCGAATTTGGTAGTCGCGGCCGAACTGACAATTATGTCTATTTCTCTCCACATCTCCGACCTCAAATCAAAATCGTGTACTCCCAAATTCTCAAAACATCTCCAGGAATTGGAGACAATTTCTCCACAATTGAGTTGAAATTCTCTGCCCATTCTTCCCTCAAAATGTCGAATAACTTCTTCTGTATGAGCTGTTTGCGATGCGAAAAGATTAAGAGTTGTTATGAAGGAAAATTTATCTTTTATCTTAGGTTTCATATTCTTTTTCTTCCTTTGCCTTCATTTTCCATGTTAAATAGAGTAGAATTAATTTGGAATTACACATTTAAGTGATTGTACCAACAGTTAGATAGACCACAATATGGCTACTCCTGTAACGATTCAAGTTCTTTTCCGAAAGTAAATCTCATCATTTCATTTTATTAGGCTCCGTTTGTTATACGAAGAACAAATATTTTGGAATATATTTTTCTAAACATGATCATTTATATAGTTTGAAATAATTAGTCAACGAAAAAAAAATTCATTATTGACAATAATTCATCTTGCATTTTTGTAGAAGATGAAAATATTTTTCATTTATTCATTCTTATAAGCAATACAAGTAATTATTTATAGGAAAATATTGTCTAAATTATTCATTTTCTTTATTTTCGGCGAAATTAATGGTTGCTTAATAATTATTATTTTTCCAAACACACACCTATGTGTACCTTTTCTTTGTAGTCAATTTGGAACAGAAAGTGGATCTAACTATCTGAGGATAATTAGAGTTTGAATCTCTCTACCTCTTCATGCAACCTTCATGTCGCTACTTGTTTGTCCATAGCTCTCATAAGAACGTACATTTTCTTGACATTTGGTTGAATCCGAAGCATCTTCTCCACAAAGCCGTCATGATATATAGAATCAAATAAATTTTAGTTAGCAAAAAGACAGTCAATTGATGATGGCAGTTGGTGACTAAGTATACTTCATAGAGAGAGAGAGAGAGAGAGAGAGGGGGGGGACCTTGAAGAGCGACTTGTTTCACCGGTTGAAATTAATACAGTAATCTCTCTTTGATCAGTCTACATCCATGACTTTTTGGTACGTCAACATTACCATTGCAAAGAGAAGACATCCCTCCCCGGTTAAAGGGCCAAACCGCCCCCGAAGAAGAAGCCCCAGACCACTTTTCTCCCTTTGGACTCTTGTGTGCCTATTTTCAGAGAGAGAGTGAGAGATCCCAAAAAAGAACCAGCCCCCTCCTTTGTTGTGTTTCTTCCTCTTTCTTCATTTTGGTCAATGTCTCCCTCTTTTTCTGTACTGCCTCTTTTTATATGTAGAGCAATGGGGTCCCTCGAGAAAAGAACCAATAAATATTTCCTCTTTTGCATGACCGAATAAGTTCATGGTAGGAGTATCGACCCCATGCATGAATAACTACCTCCAATTCAGCCAATTATCACCTTCCTTTTGACTTGTTTCCACAATGTTTTCTTGATATGAACTTCGGCTCCCATTTGCGTATCAATTGTGAACTTCGACCATCATACTCTCTTATGGGCTTTGGACAAACATTTAATCCTTAGGACTGAGTGTGGTTAATTTAATTAAGCTCAAGACCATTCACTTAAATTTATCGATGTTGGTCCGATGGATATGTAAATGTCCCTAATACCTACATGCAATGCAATTTGATAAATTTATTTTTGCTAGGTGTTAAAATTTAATTCATAATTTTCTATGCAAGTAATGAATGATTAAGTTGGTCAACAAAATTTAAGTGTCAACAATCACTTGGTCATGGCTTACCCTTGCTCGTTTGAGCCTTGCAACCCTTGTGTGAAAAAAAGTTCAACAAATTTCATAAAAAAAAAACTTAATAGAATTAAATAATTGTGAGAGTTTTTCACAACAATTATGTAATTTGGTACTTTAAATTTATTAATATTTGGTAATTATTAAAAACATCAATCTCATGCAAGTCTACTTATTTATGGGGAATATTCCAAAAAAGGCTTGAAATGCTCTCATTTTTTTAAATAATGGCTCGAAATGGATCTTGTTTAAAAGAAAGGCCCGAAGTACCATTACTTTCTCAAATAAGAGCCTGAAGTCAATCTTATTTTAAATAATGACCTGAAATGGTTATGTCTTGTTCAAATAAGGACCTAACTTTCTGATTGTCAAGATTCATCATTTATCATTTTCCGTTTCTTCTTCCTTTTATTTCTTTTTCTTTCCTTTCTCTCCTTTTTTTCTTCCTAGTTCTTCTTCTTCCTCTTCATTGATGGCCGCTCGGCCACCGACCACACCCAAGCAAGGTTCACCCTTACTTGACTCGGGAGGGCCACCCACATTGGGGGACGGCCTTGCCTAAGCAAGGCGACCCTCGCCCTGGAGGAGGTTGCCCATCACAGCCCACTACCAACAAGTGCTTGCAAGCCCTCACTAGCCCTTCCTAGTGGCCAGCCAACGAGGGTCGCTAGGTCCTCCCCTCGGCCTTTGCTAGAAACCACTAGCCAACATGAAAAATAAAATATAAGAAAAGAGAAAAAAGAAAAGAAAATTTGGACAAAAAAGCCATTGACCAATCAGAAAATTTAGCCGGCCGGCGACTAGCAAGGTTAATTAAAAACAATCATGGCTATTTTAGGCCCTTATTTATAACAACCAAGTCTACTCAAGCTCTTATTTAGAATAAGGTTCAGTTCGGACCCTTATTTGAAAAAAATGAAAGAACTTAGACCATTTTTTAAAATTTTTCCTCATTTATATTAATTTGTTTGCATTCTTCGCTTTATAACATGCATCGTTTATTTTTCTTTAGTTGTAAATTGAATGTATAATGTTGTAAAATATTGCGTTGCAAATATGTAATAGAGAGAATAAAGAGATTGAGAAGAGAAAATCAGACACCAAAGATCGTAGAGAAAGTCAGAGGAGAGAATTTTATTTTCAGTATATGACTGTTACCTGACTGTTATGTCTATAACAATAACTAAACTCATATTTATAGGAAAATAAGAATGTGTTTATCATTAATATCAATGTATCGAATGATACATGTATTGGATAGGGAGATGAACATTAATTGTATATGGAGATGTACTTAGAATGTATGATACAAATGTATCATAATAAGTACATTAGATAAGATAAATATAATAAATATTTATTCATGTATTTCATAACACTCCCCCTTGAATATTCATTGTATTAATTACAAATGTACATCGAATGATACTGCCTCATTAAAAGTTTTAAGCCGAACAAACCCAGTGGGACAAAAACCAGACAAAAGGGAAAAAGAGTGCAGAGCACAAATTTTATGATCTTTCCCTTTTATGGATGCATTAATCGCCTTGTTAAAAACTTTAAGCCGGAAAAACCCTGTGGAAAAAAAAATCGGACAAAAAGAAAAAAAGAGTGCAGTGCATAGTTCATAATATCTCCCTCTCAATTGAGCCATATAGCCACTGCTGGGGCTACTTAGTCTTGTATCTTGTGAACTCGCTGCATACCCATGCTGCAATGCATAGTTCATAATACTTCCCCCTCAATTGAGCCATGTAACCACTTCTAGGACTAATCAATCTTGCATCTTAATTATAGAGTCAAATAAATATTATATAAGGTTCATAAACATTTTAAAACCATATGAAAGAACAATAAAAAGTAATAAAGTGAAACAACTAAAAAGAAATATTAGAATCATAAAATTCGAAGTTCAAATTATCATCCACCAATCTGATGCCTCATCAAAGTAATCAAAGGTCCTCAAAGAAATCAGAGACATCCATGCATGCATTTGCTACTTCAGGAGCAAGAGGAGTCCCACCAACGGAAATATTATTGGTCTCAACAGTGTTTATGGCAGTAGGATTGATTCCAATGGCATGAGATTCACCACACTTGTCCGTATTTTTTAAAGATGCATGGTATAAGTCAACAAAGTGCCTTGGCGTACGACAAGTACGTGACCAATGCCCAATTACGCCACAGCGATGACAAATACTTTCACTAATCACTTTCTTTTGCTTCTTGTCTTTGCCATGATTTGGGTCAAAGTTAGACTTCCTAGAGCGGTTAAATTTCTTGCCATCCGTTCTAGGATTATGTTCTTGTCTGCACTTAAAGCCCTTAAAATAACCAGTATTTTTCTCAAAGTTAGCATGTGTTTCAAGCAATACTTTTGAGCCAACAGGTCTAAGATCATGATTTTTAGCAGCAATTCATTAATTTGCTCGGCAATAAGGAGCACAGAAATTAATTCAAAATATGTGGCAAACTGATGTTGCCAGTATTGCTGTTGAAATACAATATTCGAAGCATGGAAGGTGAAGAAAGTTTTCTCTAACAATTCCGCATCAGCAAGTTTGATACCGCATAACTCAAGCCGAGAAATAATATCAAATTAAGCGGAATTATAGTCAGACATTGATTTAAAATATTGCAGTATGAGATTTTTCCAGTCATATTGTGCTTGAAGGAGGATAACAGTCTTGATATGATCATACCTATCCTTCAATCTCCTCCACAAGATCTAAGGGTCTCGAATAGATAAATAAAAATTAGCGCATTTACTTTATCCTTTTCATTTGAGATTTCATCATTTGTAATTGCATTAGTGAGACATTGCCCTTGGAGGTATCTTTCCATGTCAAGGTACCAGGATAGATAATTCTTTCCACTCACTTCTAGGATGTGGAATTTGGGCTTTTCAATATTTGTCATAATCTTTGCAAAATTAAATTCTTAAATTAATTAGAAGGATTTCTAAATATCCACTGCCACTTCAGGAGCATAATGATATTTTTTTTAGATTTGAAATTTGGCTTCGGGCCAAAAAAAAATAAAAATGAAGAATTGATAGAAGAAGATGAAGTATAAGTTGATTAATAAAAAAGAATACCCACCTTGCAAAAATTACTTACTTAGTCGGTAGATTTTCGTGCTGATAATGTGTCGTAAAATATTGTGTTGCAAATATGTAATAGAGAGAATAAAGAGATTGAGAAGAGAAAATCAAACACCAGAGATCGTAGAGAAAGTTAGAGGAGAGAATTTTATTTCTAATGTATGACTGTTATCTAACTGTCATGTCTACAATAATAACTAAACTCATATTTATAGGAAACAAGAATGTACTTATCATTAATATCAATGTATCAAATGATATATGTATTTGATAAGGAGATGAACATTTATTGTATAAGGAGATGTACTTAGAATGTATGATACAAATGTACCATAATAAGTACATTAGATAAGATGAATATAATGAATATTCATTCATGTATTTCATAACATATAATAAATTATAATGTGTTATATAATATAATAATCTACATTTTAATATATTACTCGTAATTAATATATGGCAACATGTATTTGTATCATAAACAAGCTGGGGATTAACAAAATGGGACTAGTGCTGACCTCGCCCACCCCCCATGGCCACTATTTGTTCGCGAGGCATTTTTCATGAGGAAAATATGTCCCATTGGAAGTGGGGCATGGGTGTCTCGTGTCACATCTCTATGCGTGGGAATCCAAAAAAGCATTTTAATCCTATCTTTTTTATGGGCTTCTTCGTAAATATGAATTCATCTTCCTTTTTTGTGTAAATGACCCCATAAATGCATTTTCAAGATGATAGAACTCCAAAATTTAATGTCAATTAGTTGTTTCATATTTGTCATCGTTCATTGAGTGAGGTAGTTGGCTTTTCATTTAATTATATTAGTTTTATTAGTTAGTTTAACATTATTATAAGGACCCGCCCGTTAAGGAGGATAGGATGAGAGGTTGATGGGATTTAGGTAAGCAAACAATTGGTGCACAATTGCATTGCATTAATTAAACACCGCAAGGTCTCACTACTTTTTTTCCTTGAGGAAAACATGACTGATTGAAATTCTCAAATAATCGATATATTTTTCAGTAAAGCAATTAATCAAATAAGCATTCATCTATCATTAAATTGATCTATAGCCTATGATGATTGAATTCTCATGTCTACGATTTCTGATGAAAATTGATCGAAATGACTACACTTTGATGATTGGGTAATATTTTCTAGATTTGTTGTTTGGACTAATATGTCATCTCCATCGACATGGATAATTTCACTCGAAATGACGATTTGAGTATATGTTAAGCCTTTGCGGAAGGGAGTCTCACATCACTTGGGAGAAGCCAACCCACTTTGCATATACACTCGAAATGACGATTTGAGTATATGTTAAGCCTTTGCGGAAGGGAGTCTCACATCACTTGGGAGAAGCCAATCCACTTTGCATATAACCTCTAAGGTCGCCCTCATCCCACAAAAACTCTTTTGGTGTTAAGAAACTTAATTGTTATTAGAGCCAAGTTCAATAAATCGAGGTGTATGTTAAGCTCTCGTGGAAGGGAGCCAACCCACTCCGCATATAACCTTCGAGGCACAAGAGCTCTTTCAGATATGAGAACCTAGCCTTAGTGTTTGAGGCCCGAATAACTATGTTGAAGGGAATACCACATCACTTGGGAGAATCTTAGTGTTTCATGCCTAACTAAATATATAACCATATTGATGCGACCGCTCGCCAAAAAAATCTGATGAGACCATTTTTATTTGAGTATTCAATACATTGTACAATTTGAGTGTGCAAATAGCTTGGCAGTTTGCATAGTTGGCTACAATCCTCATATGGACCCCCATATCAATCATTATCTGTAAGTCACGTTGCCATGATTAAAAAGATTCATTCGTGGAGCAAACAAGACGCTAGCTTAAAGGCAATGTGGTCATACATGTGATCTTCAAGACTCCAACCAAAACTAGATCGATCAACACCGTATTGATCAAACCTAAGATAAAGAATCTTCTAAAAGTTTGTGACCAAATTTTCGAATTAAAACCGTCAGATAAATCTATACACTGGACCCTAAATATCTTTAGTTATATCGAATAAGTAAGTAAACTCAATCAAAAGGCGAGTATGATCTTATGCTAAGTTTTACAAGATTTGCTAAGTTTTTCAAAATAATTTATAACAATCTAGTCCAACCCACATGGGTCAAGTGTCTTCAAGATGTACCCTAGTAGCCAATTGGTGTTGATCGCACTTGCGTATCACTCAATAATCCCTCTTTCAATCCATGCAAGACTCGAGTCATCTCATAGACGGTCTATGAGGAGGTGCTAGTTATGCTCGTGTGGAGAGAGAGGCATTTTATTGCTAGGTTGTTTGGGCTTTGACAATATCCTTGCCAATATTGAACCCCTGTGTGACAATTTGTGTTGGGTAGTTCTTGTTCATATAGAATTTCATTTAATTGGTGTGAGATATTTACGATAACGTTGTCGTTGATAAGATGTAGCTGAAAGTTCCATATACTGTGTATTGGCACTATTTATGTGAAGTTTTTCTAGGTCTAGGTTGAGCTGGCTTGAACCTCTCATGAGCAGGTTTGGTCTACACAACACAAATAAAGGAAGCCTTATGCGCCTAGTCCCAAGAGAACCCTTCAATAGTTGAGTTGGTAAATGAGAAATAAAGTGAAAGAGAGGTGTGCCTTCGGGAACGCGGACACAGGTGGTGCATGGCTGTCGTGAATTTTGGAAAGAGTCTATCTTAGTGGAGGTACAAACATCTAGAGTACCAAAACTTAGCACGGAGGGATACTTAGGGTACGCATGATAAAATTTCTACTTTTTTATGTCTCTGTTTCTCTGTTCCCCGGAACAGGTTTGGAACAGAAATCCGTTTGGTAACACAATTTGATGATTTCTATTTTAGAAATAGATTTGAAGAAGAAATCAGAAGCTAAAATTTTTAACTTCTCAATTTCTGAAATGTCTCAATTTCTAACTAGAAATCAATTTCTATTCCAGAAATTTTGTCATGCGCACCCTTAAGTGCCAAAAGTTTAGAAAGCGACACTTAAGTGCCAAAATCGGAGCAAAATGGATCACTTAAGTGCCATTTCGGCCAAAATGCCGACATGACAATTTTCTAGCGAAGGAAGTGCAAAACGACACCATTTCGCACACTGACGTGGCTAAACATACAAAAATGACGTTGTTTTTATGCGACGTTGAAAAAAAATTAATATAAAAATTAATTAAATTAAGTCTAAAACTAAACTTATTTAAAACGTTTTAAAATAAAATAAAAATATTTAAAAAGAAGGGGGGGCGGGCGACTAAGGGTTGAGCCCTTACGCCACCGCCAAAAAGGCCGCGACGGAGGGGGAGGGTCGGCTAGGGTCGATGGGCCCTAGCTAAGGGCCAGCGATCCCGGCCGATCGAGGGTGAGGGCATGCGAGCCCTCGCCCTAGATCTGGGCAAGGGTCGTGGGCCCTCGCCCCCTGGCCAAGGCCTGGCGGCCTCGACAGACCCTCTCCCTTCCCCCGCTAGCCCTTTTGACGACGGCGGGTAGGCGGTAGCAACGAGGGCTTAACCACCAGCCACTTTTTTTATAGTTTTTTTTAATAATTTTTATATTATTTTTAAATGTTTTAAATAAATTTAGTTTTAAATTTAATTTAATTAGTTTTTATATTATTTTTTTTTTACCACATCAGCACCAAAATGACGTCGTTTTTGTATTGACTAGCCATGTCAGTGTGCAAAACAGCATCGTTTTGCACTTCCTTCGTCAGAAAATCGCCACGTCGGCATTTTTGCCAGATTTTGGCCGAAGTGGCAATTAAGTGATATATTTTTTTCCGATTTTGGCACTTAAGTATCACTTTCCAAACTTTTGGTACTTAAATATCCCTCCGTGGTAAGTTTTGGCACTTGGGGTGTACTTTATCCTATCCTAGTGTGTATAGATGGGCACATAGCCAGCCAAGGCTAGGGATCGCATTCCAAGTCCTCGCCCCATGAGGCGGAGCTTAGCCTGATCACCCTCTCATGCTGTGTGGGGAGGGCGCTTCCTAGCAAGGCATGGAGCACCATATCCCAACTTGGGAAATAAATTTCAAATAATTTTGTACAATAAAGAAAGTTGTATAATTGTAAGAGTTTTCATGACAATTATAAGTTTTGCTACTTTAAAATTATTATTATTCCATAATTATTAAAAATATTGGAATCGCATGTACGTGAGTCTACTTATTTATGCTAATTTGTTTGTACTCTTCACTTTATGACACATTTTTCAGTTTATATTAGTTTTGAATTAAATAGATAGTAAACTATAAATAGTCTTTTAGTATATTCCAACGTGTGATTTATATGTATCATGCTAATTATCTGTAATTAATTATGTGTTTTCAATATACAAGCGAGGAAATTGAGTGGGCCGAATGTTGCGTTGCTCTATGTGCATTATTAGACCACACTGCTTGTTTGTTGATACCTAAATTTTAGCTAAATATTTAGGGATAAAATATATAGAAAATTAAGGATCGATTCGGCCCTAACAAAAAATATTTTCATCAAACAAAACAACATAGGCATTAAGATTATTTGCATTGACTAGGTTTTATTTTTATTTTTTTTAAAAAGGAAAGGGCTCGGGGTCTGGGCTTTCGCCCTGATTCCTTTTTCTTTTTCTGCCCCCCTTTGCCCGGGCCTGGGCCTATCTTGCCCAGCTCACTTCTCCCTGGCCCGACCTTTCCCTTCTTCCTCCTTTCGCACACGGAAGCAAGGACGAAGCAAGGAGAAAATATTGGGTACGTCTTATGTATCAACGTGGCAAACAAGAAGGCGCTCGCAGCACGACACGTGTCGTGCGGGACCCATGATTTCAGAGGCGCCCATTTTGAAAATTTTCCTGTACTGTAGCTCTGACACGTGTCGCGAGAGAGAGCGAGTGTAGAGAGAGAGGCGCAATAAAAGAACCCGCGGCAAAGCTACAGTACAGGAAAATTTTCAAAATGGGCGCCTCTGAAATCGTGGGTCCCGCACGACACGTGTCGCGCTGCAAGCGCCTTCTTGTTTGCCACGTTGATACATAAGACGTACCCAATATTTTCTCCTATCCAAGTGGTTATGGATAAGATGGAAGATTTCATGTGCAAATAGGGTTCTTATCTTGCGGTTGAACTCCAATTGCCGCTCACATGCACGTTGTTAAATTAGGAAAATCCTTAATTAATGGGCATTTTCGATATCTTTTGAAATATGCATTGTCACTCAACTATTTGATCGGATTACAATTAATCTCCATGGGCTTATTCTAATTAAGCTCAAAGCCTTTTAATTTTAATGGGCTGAACCACTACAATTAAAGCTCAAGACTCTACCTTTTCCTCTTGTAATTTCGACCACTAACACTCCTAGCCTTGGTCTAATTTCACTTCTTGTGGGCCACCATCCACGTGACTAATTCAGGTCCATTCATCACCACCAATCCGATTAAAATGCAATTAACTATATGCTTCTAAAACCTATATACTATGCAATTTAATTCTAATGTTTTTATTTAGGCGCTTCGGATTAGTCCCTAATTTTTATACAATTAATTCTAAATGGTTAGGCATAATTTAGGTGTCAACATGTATAATCTTTTCTTAGATGTTAGTGGCTTAGGGTGCGCATGGTAAACTTCCCCAGCCCAAGAATTTCTATTCTTCTCTTCCCCAGAACAAAAAAAGAATAGAAACCTGTTTGATAACGGTAAGTTCGTTTTTTGTTCCCAGGAACAAAAAGGTAGCCCGAGAATGGTTTTGGAATAGAAATGAGAAGTAAAAAAAAGTTATTTCTTGTTCCCAGGAACAAGTTTAAGAAATAAGTGAATTTTTTTTTTCTTTTATTCTTCTCTTGCTGACCGCCATTGACCGCCCTTGACCGCCGCCCACCGTCGCCCACCGCCACCGCTGCCGCCGTCGGCCGACCGCCGCCGCTGCCGGTCGCCGGAGGCCGACCGATCGCCGCCCGCCGGCCGCGCGGCGGCCCGACCGATCGTCGCCGTCGCCGGTCGCCGCCGGCCGACCGTTGCCGCCGGACGACCGCCGCCGCCGCCGGTCGCCGGAGGCCGACCGACCGTCGCCGCCGCCGGTCGCCGCCGGCCGACCGTTGCCGCCGGCCGACCGCCGCCGCCGCCGCCGGTCGCCGGAGGCCGACCGACCGCCGCCGGTTGTCGCTAGTCGTTCTTGAAAGGCCGCCGCCGTCGCACGCCACGCCCCGGCCGACCGCCACCCGCCAACTGCCCGCCGTCGGCCGCCGATCGCCGTTGCACGGCCCATCGACGGCGGCGGCCAGCGGTCGACGGCGGCCGATGGGCTGTGTGACGGCGATCGGCGGCGGCGATCGGCGAGTGGCGGTCGGCCGGCGGCAACGTGCGGCGGCGGCGGCCTCCGGCGGTGGCGGCGGTCTACCGGCAAAAAATAAAAAATAAATAAATATAAAAAAGAAACTATTTTTTACCAAACGCATTTCTGTTCTTTTTCTATTTTCGAGTAAAAATTTTGTGTAGTTACCAAACGGATTTTTTTATATAGAAATTGTTCCCCAAAATAGAAATAGAAAAGAAATTGTTCCCTGGCCAAGAAATGTTGCCATGCGCAGCCTTAAGTTAAAATCAATCAAGACTGCTTGCAAAAATTCTTTGGAAAATAAAGAGAAATTGGGCCAAAAGGGCATTAGACTAATATAGTGTAATCAAGTCCCCAAATCCATTGAATCTCTTGTTTGTAGAAGTAAATGCACTCTCACATTTTATTTAGATGTCTAATCAACCATAATTGATTAGTGATGGCTCAAAAATGTAAGAAAATTATATGTTAATTTGAATACCAAGTTGCGATTGGTAGAGCTTGGAATAGTCTGTGCTATACATTAATGATTACCTCATGAGAGGAACCTATGTTCCCGTTTGTAGTTCATTAGCTTTCTCTTTGGTGGTTCATCTTTAAGAAGATTGCAACATTATCGTAAAAAATATTATGTGTTACATGAATCATGAATTTGGGAAGATTCTAGTAACCAAACCGCTATTTAGCTGGCAACCTTCACTTTGCAACATTTGAGGTGTTACAAATGAGGGAGAATACACATTGTACACGTATTTTTCAATATGATTGGCATTCCAATCTTATATGACACCGAAAATATCAATAGATGTTTGAGTTACACCACCTGATTCATTTCCACATATAATGGAATAGAGCACATGAAGTTCATAATGCCAACTAGTACATGTCCCAAACTATTTATTAATTGCATCATGTCTCACTTACGCTTGAAGGCTTTGACAACTCCAGGCAAATGACTTCTCTTGAAATAGTCCTCCCAATCCATACACCTCGGATCAAAGTAGAAGACACTTTCTGAGTTTACTCCACTGTTAAAGGCTGTGGCTCTCAAAGTCACTGTATTTGTATCATCAAAGCTAAGCCAATAAAATAAAATAAAAAAGCAAGAGTGAGAGATTGTGTAATTTTGTGGATCACTATCAATTATTTTAAAATTTTACGCTAGGAGGTGAATGCATGACAATATCTAATCATTATGATGCTCTTCATCAAGTTTAAGCTTGACTTTGAGGCATGGAAATATATAATAGAGGAGGTAAGCATAGACTTAAACCTAGGACTTCCTATTCTGATGTGATTAATTAATGCACTCTGCACGCACATTGGCCAATGCATAGAAGCTTACACGCCATTGGAGAAAATATAGGGTTCGTAGAGTTCAGCCAATCGCACGGCAAGGTTAACCTTTTTGTCCAAGTCAGCATGCCAGCCTTGGAAGTACCCACCAAACACGGAGCTAGCTACTTTAAGCACCTTCATCCAAAATAATTCAGAATTAGGCTCAATTTGTTTTGCAAAAATATATATAATGTAAAAAAAATAAAAATAATCATTTATATCACTTACGAATAATGATTAAATAAAAAATATTTTCATTATCTATGAAAATATTTGAACATCTATTAGTATCGATAATGAAAAACATTATTCATTGACTCTTTTTAATGAAAAATATTTTAAAAAGCGGTATAAACAATAATTTTAATGAAAAATATTTTAAAATTATTAATTTTCCATGAAATAGAAATACCTAAGGTTCCGTTTGTCCAACAAAAACTACAGATGCTCTTCCCCCTTTCTTAATATCATGGGATATGCATGTCAATTAATTCGATAAATGTCTGAGATTCTTATGTAACACGAGCCTAGGGAATAGAGAAAAAACATTTTTTTTTTTTTTTGGTGGCTATAACTTTTGACGATGACTTTTCGGCTTTTTATCTCTAGCGTTTTTTTTTTTTTTTTTTTTTTGCCTTCTGTTAGGGCCCCAATGTTTTGAATTTGTAAAGCAAAAATTATGCATGATCGCCGGAATGTAAAATGTTATTCAAACTTTAAATTTTTCATAATAGGTGATGTTTTATGTGTTACATTTACTTATTTCTAAAGGTTTCAGATATTTCCTGTTTAACGGAAATCAAAAAATGAGAGCTGTAAATGTTGAAACATATTGAAAGAAATTGTCACTTCAAACAAATTAGCTAACTATTTTGAAGATATGTTTATTAATTTATATATTATCATCACTTATATATTTAAAGAAGGAAATATGTAGACTTGACTACTTAAAATTTATATAACATAAAGATCTTCAGATATTTGGGATCTTCAATTTTCTACATATTTTGATTTATTGAATTTACCTTTAGTGATCATTTGATCTTCACTTTTTAAGTCATTTTGAACCAACCTTTGACATGAGAATGTAACACCTCACGTGCTTGCGAAAGCTGGCCATGCTTCCCATGACTTTAGGCTCACGAACTTTGACCGGCTTCCCATCCTCGTTGATCCAAGGACTGTCCTTGAAGTAACTCCAAACGATGTCTTGAAGATCTGAATAAGTCAAAGGATGTTTCCTTGAAGAACCCACATGGTAAATCTTGTTTGAATTGGTCTGATTAGCATGCACCACCATGGCCACAATCATAGCGTTTACCACCATATCTACCGGTATTTGCTCAATATGAAACTCTATATTTAGGTGGAAATGAATCAAATGTATTCCTATATGAATAAATGTAGGTCTGTATGTATTTTCAAATGTGTACAATAAAGTGATGTTGATATCTGTAATTATCGATAACGTTTGCCAAATGATCTATCATAAGCCAATTCAAAAAAGAGAAGTACATAGTCAATTAAGCTAATGCAAAATTTAGGATGCTTATGATCATGGGATTTTGATAGTGGTAAGCACTTGTTGAGATGATTAGATGTTACCGTGTCGAGTATCGCATCAAGTTTGCCCAAGAAATATTCTAGTCTTCCTCTACGATAACTTATGGCGATGCTGTCCATAGTTCTGTGTCATCATATGTTTTCAAAGGAAAAAAAGAGTTCATTGGACAATTCTTGCTTGTTAAGCAAAATAAACACTCAATTAACAAGATATTTATCTTTGTTAATTGTCAAGGACTAAGGTCTAACAACATAATCAATCAAATAAAACCAACATTTAACCAGTAAAAGATGAGCCCATGTGTGTGTTCTTACCAACTTGCTCTATTAATTTGATGAATATAGTTGTCTGTGAGACATTGATCTTTTACCGATGCGAGAAATATATTTTCATACTCTCATGTTATCCTCCCCATGGAGTTGGCTTTTCGATGGCCCCTCTTTAAAATCAAGGATCGTAAACTTCATTTATTCATTGTTTAGCCTCCTCTAAAGGTTTAACTTCCTCGAAAAGATGGTGCGTTCATTAGTAAGAAATTAGATGTAGGTATATTTCTTGGTTTTCTTGTTCAGTAACAACTTGCGTTTCGCCTCTTTACCAAAAAAAAAAAAAAAAAAAAAAAAAACAACTTGCATTTCGCAAAGAACCCAAAGGTAATACCTAAGTAGTCCATTCACTTTTGTGCGGTGTTCAATAGAGTTCTTCCACTTTTTTTAAAAAAAGAATTCAATTAAGTCATTAAACTAAGGTGCATTGAACACCAAATAACAATTCAGGAACCACTTATGATATTACTCTCAAAAAATAATGCGGCAGGTGACACTAGAGATCTTAAGTGAGTGATTTGTAAGATTCTACTAACTATGAGCGGACTCTAATACTTCTTAGGAAGTTCAATTTTGGACCACCTTTTTGAGAGAGAGAGAGAGAGAGAGAGAGAGAGAGAGAGAGAGAGAGAGAGAGAGAGAGAGAGAGAGAGAGAGAGAGAGAGAGAGAGAGAGAAAACCTGGGAGGAAAACCCTCAATCCAACCAGCAAAAGGTTCTCGGTAAGTGCTTGTTATGATTGTGGGTCTCATAACAGCAAGCGGAATATTTTGTTTGAGATGATGCTGCACCATCATTTCCCCCATTGCCTTCGTTAAAGTATATGTGTTTGGCCAACCATGCAGCCTTGCCCTGCGCATCAATTATAATGAACATGATAAGAACTGCTGAAGATTATTATATACTGGTACGTGCATAAACAAATGAATTGATTGATCAGACATATTTTAACTACCTAGCTCATGTTTTAGCTCTGAATATTATGGTCACATCCTCGGAGAAAGTACCTTGTAAAGAGTTTATCAGTAGAACTTCTAGTACAATCAAAAACATTTCTTACAACCCAAATTTTCACGAAAAGAGTATCAATGTGATGCAGGAGAATTACCAAAAAAATCTTAAACTTATTGGAATTGTACAAATTTAGTACTAAAATTTATTTATTTATTTTTACTAATTATATCTAAACATTTTGTACTTGTGTCAATTTAGTCCATCTGGCCAATTTTGACCGAAATCACTGACATCAGGGTCAACTATCTTACGTGGTGCAATCAGCACTAACGTAGACAATTTTAATGATATTCTTTCAAAAAAATTATTTATTTAATTGTTTTCATTTTCTTTTTTCCTTTTTTTCTCTTTCTTTCTCGATGATCGGCTAAAGGAAGAAGGGAAGAAAATAAAAAAGGAAAAATAAAAGATATTAAAATATTATTAAAAATTGTCTACGTTAGCATTGGCTACACCACATAGAACGGTTGACGTCTATGTCAATAATTTATAGGCAAAATTGAGCAAATGGACTGAATTTGTACAAATACAAAAGGCTTAAAACTCAATTGACCAAAAAAAAAAAGTTTAAAACTGAATTGACACTTTTACAATAGATTTAAGAATTTTCTTATAATTTTCCCATATGATACAATCAACTTTAGAGATGATAAAAAGTGTAAGCTAAGCTTGAGGTAGTGGTCTAACTTGATGCTTGGGTTTGAGAGCCACAATTGAAGTTGTAATTTTCAAGTAACTTAATCATCAATTCCGTTGTTTACAATTCAATTAATAACAAGCAAACCTTTGCAAGCCTAAATTCTTTAAAGCAATGGTGATTTCTCTCTCTGAAGCATTCCTTTCTTGAAGTTCGTTCGTCAATTCTTCAACCAAGAGTTTCTCTTCATTCACATCCAACTTCCTTGACCCGTTGAGTGTCTCGCCCATACTAAATGTCTTTTCTTGTATAATCCCGGTCATATTGCCACATACATATGCTGAAAATAAAGGGTTCCATAAGAAACATTGTCAGTGCAAACTACTTTATAAATGAGCAGGTGGTGAAATGGAACCTATCATCTGCTAATTTACATAGCAAAAATATCAAGAACAACCATAATCGAAGAAACACAGACCAGTTGATATGTGAAGTAGCATCTTTATGTTGACACATCTTACAGCAAATTCAGCAACATGCTTTGCTCCAAATGTATTGACGGCTAGTGCAATGTCATATCTGCGGGAAAAAGATGGCAGTAAACACATAAATAGTATGAAGAAAAAGCCACGAATTATCTGAACTAATTATAAATTGGGCGGGCAGGGCAAGATTGTAATCACGCACCTTTCGTCGAATTTGGTAGTCGCGGCCGAACTGACAATTATGTCTATTTCTCTCCACATCTCCCATCTCAAATCGAAATCATGTACTCCCAAATTCTCGCAAGAAACGTCCCCAGGAATTGGAGACAATTTCTCCACAATTGAGTTGAAGTTCTCTGCCCATTCTTCCCTCAGAATGCCGAATAAAACTTCTTCTGTATGATCTGTTGCGATGCGAAAAGATTAAGAGTTGTTACGAAGGAAAATTTATCTTTTATCTTAGTTTTCGTATTCTTTTTCTTCCTTTGCCTTGATTTTCCATGTTAAATAGAGTAGAATTAATTTGGAATTACACATTTAAGTGATTGTGCCATCTATTGGATAGACCACAATACGGCTACTCCTGTAACGATTCAAGTTTTTTTTTCCTAAAATAACACAAATCCCACAATTTTCTTCCCTTAGGTTCTATTTGTTTTGCGAAGAGCGAAAAAGTTGATGTATATCTTTCTAAAAATGATCGTTTATATAGCTTAAAAAATTAGTTAATAGAAAAAAATTTCATTATCAACGACAATTTATGTCCTGCATTTCGTAGAAGATGAAAATATTTTTCGCATATTTATTCTTGTAAGCGATACAAGCAATTATTTGAAAGAATTTTTTTTTTCAAATCATTCATTCTTTATGAAACAAACGGAACCTTAATAGTTTTTCTTTTTAACATACATCTATGTGTGCCTTTTCTTTCTAGTCAATTTAGAACAAAAAGTTGATCTAACCAATCTGAGGATAATTTAGGTTTTGATTCTCTACCTCTTCATGCAACCTTTGTGTCGCTGCCTGTTTGTCCATAGCTCTGATAAGAACATACATTTTCTTGACATTTGGTTGAATTCGAAGTAGCTTCTCCACAAAAACTAACTCGTCATAATATATAGAATCAAATAAATGTCAGTTAGCAAAAAGATGGTCAATTGATGGCAATTGGCAACAATGTATACTCATAGGGGGAGAGAGAGAGAGAGAGAGAGAGAGAGAGAGTACTCTTGGCGAGAAAGCCAGTGGCTCCGGTGACTAAGATGGTCTTGTTCTCAAGAAATTGTACTATATCCAACACCATGTTCGAACCGAACAGGAAGAGTCTTTGAACTGGAGTTAGGGGCCACCTGGAGAGCGACTTAAGCACTGAAGCATAAGTGAGTACTCTTGGCGAGAAAGCCAGTGGCTCCGGTGACTAAGATGGTCTTGTTCTCAAGAAATTGTACTATAGCCAACCCCATGTTCGAACCGAACAGGACGAGTCTTTGAACTGGAGTTAGGGGCCACCTGAAGAGCGACTTAAGCACTGAGGCACAAATGCTCCATATATAGCTGCAACTTCACCATGCCTATCAACCTCCCATAAATTTTCGACAAGTCAACATCAACATTGCAATACGGCGGAAAGAGAACTAGCACCCACATGGTTACATATGAAATTATTTAATGGGTACAATGTCATATTGTGTGTTCACGATGTTCAAGGCTGCAATTCCATCCAGGCACACCACCAAGACGATGTTGTCCGTCTTTATCATTATTGATCAAGTCTCTAATAGATGTCCCTTGGTAGACAACCGCCGTTGATAGCACTCGTGAATCGCTTAATAATCCCGCTTCCAATCTATGCAAGACTGGAGTTGTCTTAAGGACGGCGGTTCATGAGGAGTGCTAGTTGTGCTCATGTAGAGAGAGATGCCTTTTATTTCAGCGTTGGTCGACCTGCAACGATGACCTTGTCAATTTCAAGTCTTCCTGTGACGAGTGCTGTTGAGTAGCTGTCGTTCCTATAGAATTTCTTTCAGTTGGTGTAAGATATTTGATAATAATGTTGTTGATAAGATGCAGCTAAAAGTCCAATATATATCGTACCGTTAGTATTAATGCAAAGTTTTTCAAAGTCTCGGTTGGAATAGCTTGAACCTATTACGCTGTGGAGAATTATGGCAGGGACGAGAGGCCTAGATAAGAAGCAGCCGCAACAAGCTTTTAGGATGGCAAAGGGGATGGGAATGAATTGAGTTACGCACTGAATAAGGGGGAGCGTTTATGAAATACATATGTAAAACTAGAATTAACTCACAAAATGTACCTTTTGACGTAATAGCAACATTTAGTATTAGAACTCCAATGTTAAGTAGGCTTATATCAGAGCACTATCATGATAGGTGATCTCCTAGGAAAGTGCTTCCCTATATGTCAAAGGACAAAACCGTGTACCTAAGTATAGGACGGTCAAAAATGGACAATACATTTAGTGAATTAATTCAAGGGTGTCACAATATGGTATTAGAGCAAAACCTCCCTCTAGTGGCATGTGGTTTGAGGACAAATCATGCGGAAGCTAGTGGACTTGTAATGAGCCAGTTCAAAAGGGGCAGAGGGTAATCGTCAAGGAGAGAGATTGGAGTAGTATGGCTTCCACCAAAATGGAAAGGGGGCAAGAGTGAACCAAATTGTGCACTAAATAGGGAGAGAGCATTCTTTGAATAAACATAAGAAATTGAAATTAACTTAGGAGATGGGCTTCTTAATGTAATGGCAATGTTTAGCATTGAAACTTTATTGTTAAACGTGCACCTGTAGACCAAAGGGCAAATTGGTGAGGTTTAATATGCGAAGGGCCAAAATGAACAATACTTTCGGTGAGTTAATTAAAGAGTATCATAAATTTTCTTATAGCAAGACTGGTATGCACACCACAAATGAAGGAAGCCTTATGTCCTTGGTCTCAAGAGGACCTTCCAATAGTTAAATTAGTAAATAAGGAATAAAGTGACAAATGAGAGGAATTTCAAAATAGATTTATCATAGTGTGTAAGGACAGGCACGCAGCGGGGCGGGGCTGGGGATTGCATTCCCCGTTCCCGCCATGGGAGGCGGAGCTTTGGCCCACCACCTTCCCGTGATCCTTGCAGTGTGGGGCGGGCACTTCCTCGTAGGGCACACAAGGCACTGTATCCCAACATGGGAAATAAATTTCAAATGATTTTTAAAGCGACATATTAAAGTAATATAATCGCCAAAGTTTGCATAACAATTTTTCATTCTGCTACTTTAAATTTAATCACTTTTATATTATGTTTAAGTTAAGTAGATAGTAAATTATAGTGAGTTATATATAACAATATGTACTTTAGCATATTACTTGTAATTAATATATATCGAAACATATTCTTTTTAAGATATACAAGTGAGGGGATTGATGGTACAGGGCAAGCATTTTGCTCGGAAAAAGTTTATGCCACACCGTCACGCTCCTTCATCTATCGTTTGAGCTAGGCAGAAGTTCCTTTATCTAATTATTTGGATTTTGGTTAGGTCCACCATCGTTAAAATTATTTACACATTGACTATTTGACTTTTATTAGTTTCATTCCCTCTCATGTGCAAATTGTATTGATAACCACGCAAAGAAATTCATATATGAAATAAATCTAGAACAAAATATTGGCTCTAATACCATATTAGAGTAATGGTAGAGACTTTATATATGTAAGGCTCATTCAAATTTCATTGACAAAACAAAACATGCGTGGTAATTTAGCATGTATCGTTGATTATAGTTTTTCATCATTTTGGGTAAAAGATCCGTGAATGCATTTTCAAGATGATCAAATTCCACGTTTAATGTCAGTATCAATTAGTTTTTTTAATATCTGTCCCCATTTATTCAGTGAGGTAAATGGCTTTTCAAGCAATTGTATCGATCGTTAGTTTGATATCTATTATATGGACCCAACTGAGCTCCACATTCAGTGTCGCTGTCAAAACATTGATGCACAACTACATTGCATTAATTAATTAGTACAAAATCTGGACCGAATCTTAGATTCAGCCTCCCTAGAATCCCATATCAAATAGATCGAACCAAACATATGCTGAAATAATGTCGTGTCTTAATACAGTTCGACAAAATAACGTGACCCATCAAAAGAAGTATACGGATGTGACCACGTGAGATGGTAGACATTTGAAATGGGTTTCTACTTGTGAATAACATCACTAGCCATCTTTCATCTTATTTGAGACTAGAGGTATTACGCTTTTATCGTTAAAAAAAGCAACTGGCGCCTAATTGATTACCAAATACCTAAGAGATTTTTAATCTGGAGTTTTTCAAGTTAATTATCTGCCTTGACCCAACTTTTCTTTAATTTCATCTTTGTACATGCATGTTGACATCTATAATGATTTTAAGTCCTTTTTCCTCCAAGGCAATCTTCCTCATTTTCAACATTTTGTAGGAATGGAGGAACTTATGCTTATTTTTCTAGGCTTTGGCATTGATGATCGTTTTTCCTCCTTTTGGGCAAATGACCAATGCATTTTCAAGATGATGGACTCCACATTATTAATGTCATTGTCAATGAGTTGCTCATTTCGTCCCCATTCATTCAGTGAGGTAGTTGGATTTCCAATCAATCGTATCAGTTATTAATTTGGCGTGTATCACGTTCCCATGTTAGGGTTGATGGGAATTTTTTTTTCCCCTGGTCAGATGGTCTGTGGATTTAAATAGCAAAAAGTTAATGCTCAACTGCATTGCAATATTAAATCGTACAAAGTCTTACTGCTCTTTTCCTTGAGTAAACGTTGTCGAACCGAAGTTCTCAAATGATCGATCAATGTTTCAGTCAAGCAATTATTCAAATAACTAGAGTGACTCTATGATGTAGTCATCTGTCGGTCATAGAATCGTATTAATCATTCGGTCAACTCTAATTTATAGACTAGGTCTATCCATAATAGGAAAATTTACGTATAGAAAGGTCGAGCTTTATGACTAAATAGCATTGCCTAAACATTGTACCTACTCTTTTGCAACATTTAAAAGTCCGCTTAGGGTGCGTTTGTTTGCGTTTCTGTTTAAAAATTGTTCCAGGGAACAGAAATAGAAAAAAGTGTTTCGTTCTCCTAGGAACAATTTTTGAACAAAAACGCGTTTGGTAAACTTGTTCCGGGAATAAAAAATAAACAAAAACACGTTTGGTAAATTTGTATAATTTTTTTATTTCTTTTATTTTTTCTATTTTTTTCTTATTTTTCCTTTTTTTTTTTTTTTTTTCCTTTTTCTTTTTTTCTTCTTTTGGCCGGTCGCCGGCCTCGGCCATGGCCGGCGACCGGCCGACGAGGGCCGGCGGCCTCGCCTTGGCTGGGCGAGCTCGATCTCGCCCAGATCCGGCGAGGCCGAGCTCGCCCGGCCGGCGGCGAGGCTCGGCCTCGCCGGGCCACCGCCAAGCGACGCCGACTTGCCCCGGATCCGGCGAGGCCGAGCCTCGCCGGCCGCCGGGCGAGCTCGGCCTTGCCGGATCCGGGCGAGATCGAGCTCGCCCGGCCGGCGCGAGGTCGGCCTCGCCTTGGCCGGGCGAGCTCGAGCTCGCCCGATCCAGCGAGGCCGAGCTCGCCCGGCCAAGGCAAGGCCGACCCTCGCCCGGCCTACGGCGAGGCTCGGCCTCGCCGGGGACGGCGAGCCTCGGCCTCGCCGGGGGCCGGTGAGCCTCGCCGTGGCTGGGTGAGGCCGCCGGCCCTCGTCGGTCGGTCGCCGGCCATGGCCGAGGTCGGCGACCGGCGAAAGAAAAAAGAAGAAGAAAATAAGAAGAAAAAGAAGAAAAAAATAGAAAAGTGTTTCTCAAATGTGTTTCAGAAATAAGAAACACAAATTTTGTGTTTCTTATTTCTGTTTCTTTTTTGTTTCTGGGAACAAAAGAACAAAAAAGGAACAGAAACGCACCCAAACGCGTTTCTGTTCCTTTTTTGTTCCCAGGAACAAAAAAACAGAAAAAGCGTTTAAAAACAAAAAAAAAGAAACACAAATAAACAGAGCCTTAGTGTTTGAAACAAAAACCTTCATAGACATGAAGATATTGCCTTTGTCAACTCCACTAGTAAGGCGCACTCAGGATTCCCTAACCATCAGGCGTGCCGTTGGATTAGGCTTGGAGTGAGTCTTTGGAGAAGGTGAAACCATATAGCAAAGGACCACAACGGGAAGAATTCATTCTTTTCATGAAACATGAGAATAGGATGGTACTTCTTCGTGACATTGATGATTCTCATATGAGGGACAAACTCATTGATGTGATAAATCAGCCAAATTTGGAGAAGTCCCAATAGGGCTCTAAGAGTTCCTTATCCATTTGCTTTCAATCGATTAAGGGATATGAAAGTCTCAACGAGAATCATGTATGTAAAGCGACTAAAGGCATATACTTGGTTAATGATGTTGGTAACAAAGGGATCTATTATTTTTTTGGTGTGAGGAAATATCACAAAACCGAAGAACATAAGAAGAAATGTGCAGGGAATTTGATTCCCAACCGTAGGCTCAAGACTAAGAAGATATTGCTCGAGGAAAGCGTAAAGCATGGAATTTGAAGTTCTCTTAAGAATGGCTTTAATTTTATTGGAAGGAATATTAAGAAATTGACTTAAAAGAGAGATTGGGTTTTGTCTAATAGGAGGAGCGGTGAAACCTAAGGAAGCCTTATCTAACCCAATGATTATCTCGAACTTCTTAATTGTAGGGGCCAACTCGTATTGATTGAACACAAAGGTGGAAGTCATAGGAGTCCAAAAGTGGACCAACGCTTTCACCATTACTATTCCGAGTTTGACCTCCACTAAGATCGGGAGAAAACCAATGTGTTTCTCCACACAGCCTTGGTGCTTCAAATTGAGGTTATCTCCTATAATCTTGAGGCTCCTCAACACAAGAATAACGTCAATCTTGAACATGTCCATCTAAACCTAAACCTAAAGGGGCATTCAAGATTAAAGACGCATCGTTGTTGGAAATATGAAGTGTGGAATTGAAATTCAAAAATTAGGAAAATAACAACGATAAAATGGGAATGATGTCTTATCAACCAACACTATAGCAAGCACAAATCACACATCGCATGAGGACTTGTGAGGTTTTGACACTTAAGGGTGAGGATACCAAAGGCTCAAGGCCCCCATCTTAAAGGATAAAAATAGTTTACTCACCACTACTATCATCGGTCAATGCAACTTTTATCAATCAGGATGAGCGCATTAATGGAAGTATAGATTACCACAAGTGTTCACTCGTGAATTCTACCAACAAACCTTGCTAAAGGTTTTAAATTGGGCGATCAGGGTTTTAGACTGCGATTGTGAGTGCGATATAGTGCTAAAGCTTGTAAACATGCATTTAAAGTTAAACATTCAACATAACCCTTCATTCATACATCATTTCACCACCTACAAGACAAGGAGTTTACACACTCTTCACCCCTTATATCTCCCACTTACAAGACCATTTAACACAAGATTAGCAACTTACCTCGTTTTTCACGCGACTTTGACATGCAAATGATCCTACATAAAACATGTTGGTTAACACGACAACTATTTTTAAACGGCTTCAACTCCTCTTAACTAGTGACCAATCTCTAGTGGACCCCTCACGCTCCCCAAATGGAGATGGAAAAGGTTGAGTTTAGGGATACTTGACCATAAAAGTTCCCTACGGTTCACATTTCAAAAAAATGTCATCACATCACCTTTCGGAACAAACTCATTGCAAGTCCCCTCATACATGGTTGTGAGCTCTCCCAAGATCGTACCTCGTGTGACAATGAAAATGTGCCGTGACTTGTACCCACACAAGTGACACGCCTTGAAAAAAAAAAGAGGTCAAGTGTGGGTATCGAATTTCGGGGTACCTTTACCATGATAGCCCTTCCAATAATTGTCACGCCCCGATCCTCAAGCACGCACACATCCGTCTCACTTGGTCGATTTTATAATGCGATATCCCAGGACAATGTATCGCCGACCCTTTCATTTTTAAGCACATGCGGAAGCAGTTAAAATCCCCAGACAATAAAACGATGGGATAGAAAAGCAGGCTATATTTTTCATATTGAAAAATTTACAACCAAACCTTTATACATGGCATTGGACAGAGCACTTTACAAACTATTCGCAACTTCAGAGTCTCACTCTATCTACACATATACAAAAGGGTTCGCAAAGAGATGGGATTTCAATCCTCGTCTAAGTCATGCTCGAGATCATCCTGATCCTCCTCTGATTCCTCTTCACTCAGATCATTCTCTTCCTCAATTTCACCTGCGAGCTCTCATTCACAAATTCCTCCTCCTAAGTTTCTCGTCGGGATCCTGAAATGTTTTTCCCCAAACTGGGATGAGACTACGTCTCAGCGAGTTCTACCCCACTAAGCCCGATTAGTAAACTATTATACTAAAGGCTGCCTAAACACGCATAGGTCAGAAGACGTACCTTAGCATCAGATCTCACCTGCAAGTCAGTACAATTTACAATAAGCGTTCAAGCAATCATATCACCGATCGATAATTCGATCAATCGATTCAGTCGACCACACGCCAACAAGATCACTCACGATCATTTCCATTCAATTAATCATTTCACAACATCGGATCACATCATGATCAATCGACCTAGTCGATTACATGTCAGTTCGACCATTCCCCAGTCGTTTCCCTTATTCAGCTTCAAATCGTACTCACAACTTTGCAAGCCTAGACTACCAAATCTTGGCAACAAATTACAGTCCCGAAGGACACGACCTATCTTTAGGTAGCAAATTACGGCCCAATGGGCGCGACCTTTAATAGGTGGCGGATTACGGCCTTATCAGGTGCGACCCGTATCGGGTGGCAAATTACGGCCTTCTCAGGCGCGACCCATATTAGGTGGCAGATTACGGCCTTCTCAGGCGCGACCCATATCAGGTGGCAGATTACGGCCTTCTCAGGCGCAACCCGTATTGGGTGGCAAATTACGGCCTTATCAGGCGCGACCCATATCAGGTGGCAAATCTCAGCCCAACAGGGCATAGCCATACTTCGGCGGCTTCCGAGGTTTAACTCACAACCTCTCACAGTCAAATTCTAATTGAATGCCGACACGATCAATCTTGGGATGAATCCCCACATACTCATCAACTCACTCAATTTTCACATGATATTAACATACTTGATGGATCTTAGCCAAGAGTATATTCAAATCACTCTTACAACTCTACTCACTTTACAACTCAACAAAGCATTATAAATGCTGAATAAACATACTTGGCCATTTACCAATCAATAATTCAATCTCAATCAATCCCAATCAATTTAGGGTAAATCCCTAAAATATCACAATTTATTTAATTCCATGCAACGTGGAGCTCAAATAAATAAACGGACTGCGCCACGACGATCAGCATCAGAATTCGGTCATCGGCCATCAAAATCATAATTTCCGAAAAATATAATTAATTAATTAATTAATTTCGAAAATTAATTAATAATTATTAAAAATTCCATTTAGCTCAAAATAAAGCCAATTTAAATAAACGGACTTCACCACGGTCATCAGCATAATTTTCCGGTTCCAGACCATCTCCCTTGAATTTTCGGAAAATAAATAATTATTTAATTTAATTCCGAAAATTAATATTTAAATGCCAAAAATCCCACTTAGGCCCGAATCACCAAATTAAAGCCCACGAAGGGTCGGGAAAAATCCCGAGGCACTTCCAATAATTAGTAGACCACGTCTACTTGCTAATTGCGCAATCAATTTATCTAAATCACATCACAATTGACTAATAAATGCTAATTTAGTCTAATCTAACAACCTAAACATGATTAATTAAATCTAAATCAACCTTAAGCATAAATTAGCCACTAATCCTGAATTAGAGAGATTACTCACCAAATCGCGCGCAAATCGGATCAATCCGACGGCGGCGACGCGAGGAACAATACTTCCCAAAGCGACTCGCGGATCCGGGGCCGGGAAACGGCCCAAAAGCGGGCCCGAAGTGGCTGAAACCCACTTCGTGGGTCTTGCTGGTCGCGGCTGAACGGAGCCGTTCCAGCGGCTAGGGCGGCGGGGGAAGGCCGGCGGAGGGCGAGGGGGTCGCGGGGGTGGTCCGGCGGGGTTGGGCGGTGGCCGGAGATGGCCGGGGATGGCTGGACGGAGCTGAGACAGGGGCTGGTCGCGGCTGGGTCGAGCGGCGGACGGCGGGACGACGGCGAGCGGCGGGCGCTCGGGCGCGGCGCGACGGCGACGGGCTGCGCCGCTCCTGCTCCGAGCTTCTGGTTCGCACGCGAAAGAAAAAAAAAGAAGGAGAAGAAGAGAGCTGGTTCGGTCGTGCAGGAGAAGAAAGAAGAGAGAGGAGAGAGAAAAGAGAGATAAGAGAGAAAAGAGGGGGAGAGGATGAACATTGACTGGTCAAAGTAAGAAGGAGAGGGAGAAGGTGGGCGGTGCGGAATCGCACGAGGGGGAGAGAGAGAGAGAGAGAGAGAAAGGAAAAAGGGAAAGAAAATAATACTTTAATAAGAAAACCCAATTTTCTTATTTCTATTATTTTCCTTTTCTCATTCCCTTTTATTTTCTTCCGGTCTTCGATTTTTCCTCCGATAATTTCTTTCTTGAGATTTCGGACTCGGCAATAAATTGATGGACGATGAGACGGTCCTAAAAATGAATTGTGACACGTCCGAATATTCGATTCCCAAAACCGAATTAAATTTCATGATTAAAATCGACCGGACGCGATTTTAGTCCAATCCAACCAATTAGGTAGCTTTTAGGGATTTTACCGCGGTTATATCCCTTAACGGCTTCACTCAATAGGTTGGCTAACTCGTGAGTGATCAGCTCGAGAGAAAAAGGACCATAGGCGCGCCGACGATATGCACATTTCACTTTATCGAAACGGGGTCGAATTTCAGGATGTCACAACTCTTCTCCTCTTATAAAAATTTCGTCCTCGAAATTTAAACCCTTACACACTTTGCTCAAAAGGGCGGGGGTATAATTGTCTCATCGACTCTTCAATCTCCCAAGTCGCTCCTTCGTAATCGTGGTGTTGCTAGACCACTTTGACTAACGGGATAGTCTTTGTATGCAGAACTTGCTCTTTACGATCGACAATCTGAACCGGGCTTTCCACGTATGACACATGGTCATCCACGTCCAATTCCTCGAAATTGAGCACGTGGGTCGAGTTAGGCTCACACTTTCTTAACATCGACACATGAAAGACGTCATGCACTTGCACCAATCTTGGCGGCAATGCAAGACGATACGCTAAGGTCCCAATTCTCTCAAGAATCTCAAACGGACCTACGTACCTCGGACTCAGCTTGCCTTTCTTACCAAAGCGCGAAGTTCTCCTCATTGGTGACACTTTTAGAAAAACGTAATCACCAACTTGGAATTCCAAAGACCTTCGATACTTATCTGCATAACTTTTCTGCCTGCTCTGCGCTCTCTTTAATCTGTCTCTGATCACTGCCACAGCATCTACAGATTGCTGAATCAACTCTGGGTCTGCCTTCTTCCTTTCTCTAACTTCATCCCAACACACTGAAGTTCTGCATGCTCTGCCATACAACACTTCAAATGGAGCCATCTTGATGCTCTGCTGATAACTGTTGTTGTAGGCGAATTCCACCAGATAAAGCTGATCCTCCCAACTTCCTTTAAAGTCTATTACACACGCTCTCAGCATATCTTCAAGAGTCTGAATTGTCCTTTCAGACTAGCCATCTGTCTGTGGAGGATATGCCGTACTATACTGAAGCTTTATATCTAAAGCACTCTGTAAACTCTTCCAAAAAGCAGCAGTAAATCTCGGGTCTCTATCAGATGTTATCGTAACTGGCACTCCATGCATACGAACCACCTGACGCACATACAAGTCTGCGTGTCTATCCAAACTCAGGTCCTTTCGAACTGCAATGAAGTGAGCCGACTTTATCAGCTTGTCGACTACTACCCAAACTGGAGTCATTATTCCTCAGACTCCTTGGTAACTCTATCACAACATTCCATCGTGATATCCTTCCATTCCCGCTCGGGACTCTTATGTGATTGTAAACGTCTCTCGGCTTGCATTACTGAACTTTCACTTACTAGCACATTTGATACTTGCAACCTGTCCGATGATAACTATTTTCATATCAGTCTACCTACCTCACATTGTATGGTCGAATACTGCAATTGCCACCGTGAGTTATTGACCAAGTTTCTTCCTCAAGTTCCGTACTGTCTGACACTTATCATCACTTACGATACTTCGACATTCCATCTTCCAAAATCTTAACGTCAACTTTTCATCCACTGGTATCCTCTTG
This sequence comes from Eucalyptus brandiana, assembly GCA_014182725.1. Lineage (NCBI taxonomy): Eukaryota > Viridiplantae > Streptophyta > Magnoliopsida > Myrtales > Myrtaceae > Eucalyptus > Eucalyptus brandiana. The sequence goes on from CM024675.1 coordinate 14,315,219, forward strand.
CAGGATTTTCTAAACATTCTGGTTTGTCAAGTGAATCGTCTTTCCAGGGTGATACAGGACATCTTGATCACCATTCTTCTAAAATTCTAACTCATAACACTGTCTTCATTATAACTTCCTTCAACGGATTAAACTATATCACATTGCAATAACACTTCATTACACAAAAGCTCCTCGAGCTAAACCTTTTCATAGACGATATCAAAGTTATACATAGGCAAAGGATTCAAGTACAACTATAACTAGAGATTCATTTTCCTACCACTTTATTACAACAACGGAAATTTCACAACCTTCACTCAAAAACCTGCCACTCTACTCTGATAGAAACACCTCAAAACATTCTTTCTTTACTTGGTGCTTAGTCAGTCTACTCCCATTCTTTTCGTCATCCTAGTTATGTTCTATCTGCGGTGCTTTCCCTTTGTCTAGTCCTCCGGTGATAGCATACACTGTACCCTGAACTGGTGGTCTCAACTGACCTCCTTGCGGCGTGCTCTGAGGTGCATACCCTCTGATCTGGCCCATTTGCGGTGGTGGTGGCAACTGATGCGGTCTCCCCTGTCTTCTGGGACAGTCCCTAGCTATGTGACCCAGCTGGCCACACCCAAAACAAGTACCCGGTCTAGAATAGCATGGGGCAGATCCGTGTTGCCTTCCACACAGGCGACACACACCATTCTGATTAGACCCTGTCTTTCCGATTTCACCCTCTCTGCTGAGCGGAACGCGGAATCTGTTCCCAAACATAGGCCTCTTTCCTTGGCGGATGTTGTCTCTATGAGAGCTAAACCTCGATCCAGATGAGGCAGCTTTATCGTTCTGATCTTTCTCAATCTTTTGAGCTCTTCGATATATGTCATTATAAGTCTTCAGATCCAGAAGGACTAAGGCACTCTTAAAATCTTGCCTGAATCCCTCTCTGAATCTCCTTGCTCGATTCACGGGATTCTCAATTAATTCAGGGGCATATCGCGAAAGTTCAGCGAACTTCGCCTCATACTCATCAACAGATAGAGAACCCTGGCGAAGACGTTGAAATTCAGCCATCTTCACCTCTCTCGGCGCCTCGAGAGAAGAACTTATCATTGAAAGCTTCGCGGAAAGTGTTCCAATCTCGGACAAAGACCTTCGGAAAGATCATTTCTCGAGTTGTCATCCACCAAGTGTCGGCAACTCCCTCCACTGGTAAGTTGCTAACATTACCTTCTCGGTCTCGTTGCACATCGCAAGGTGCAAACGCTTTCTCGAGCTTCTTAATCCATGAAGAAGCGCTTCGGGGTCTCCGCACCCGGAAACAACGGCGGATTTAACCTTAGGAAATGCTCCACCAACTTATGGATTGGTCTTGCAGAACCACTATCTCCGGTGGGTTCTCAACATTCACGGCGGCCGGAGCAACGGCAGTGCGACTGCAGCAGGCGGCAGCAGTGCGGCTGCGGGGGCGGCGGCAGGAGCGGCCTGAGCAGCGGCAACAGCTACGGCATTAGTGGCGGCCTGAGCGGCGGCTTCAACTGTCGCAGCTTGCTGATCCATTCTGGTACCCATCGCTTCCAAAACACGCAAGATCCCATCCACCCTGGGATCATTAGGGGCTGCTACCCCGACATCTACAACAGGTGGATTCACTCCACTCGCGCTAGCTTGTGCTGGCGCTCGACCACGTCCGCCTCGGGTTCTGACACGAGTCGGAGCTCTACCCCGAATAACGGCCCTACTGGTCCTCTTTGCAGGAGTTCTCGGCTCCTGATCGCTCATGGTGTAGCTTTACTCAACTAACACCTGTTTCCAATTCAACACTGAATTAGAAACAGAGCGATCCAAACAACAAACAAATTTAGCACTCAGCTAACACAGACATGCACCGGCATGAATTTAAAGGCCTTTCCTACTAACTATCCCATGATCATCGCTCCTTATCACTCCAATCTTCAACTTCGCTCTGATACCACTTAAACAGGATGTCACGCCCCGATCCTCAGGCACGCACACATCTGTCTCACTTGGTCGATTTTATAATGCGATATCCCAGGACAATGTATCGCCGACCCTTTCATTTTTAAGCACATGCGGAAGCGATTAAAATCCCCGACAATAAAACGATGGGATAGAAAAGCGTGGCTATATTTTTCATATTGAAAATTTACAACCAAACCTTTATACATGGCATTGGACAGAGCACTTCACAAACTATTCGCAACTTCAGAGTCTCACTCTATCTACACATATACAAAAGGGTTCGCAAAGAGATGGGATTTCAATCCTCGTCTAAGTCATGCTCGAGATCATCCTGATCCTCCTCTGATTCCTCTTCACTCAGATCATTCTCTTCCTCAATTTCACTCGCGAGCTCTCATTCACAAATTCCTCCTCCTTAGCTTCTCGTCGGGATCCCGAAATGTTTTTCCCCAACCGGGATGAGACTACGTCTCGCCGAGTTCTACCCCACTAAGCCCGATTAGTAAACTATTATACTAAAGGCTGCCTAAACACGCATAGGTCAGAAGACGTACCTTAGCATCAGATCCCACCTGCAAGTCAGTACAATTTACAATAAGCGTTCAAGCAATCATATCACCGATCGATAATTCGATCAATCGATTCAGTCGACCACACGCCAACAAGATCACTCACGATCATTTCCATTCAATTAATCATTTCACAACATCGGATCACATCATGATCAATCGACCTAGTCGATTACATGTCGGGCCGACCATTCCCCGGCCGTTTCCCTTATTCAGCTTCAAATCGTACTCACAACTTTGCAAGCCTAGACTACCAAATCTTGGCAACAAATTACAGTCCCGAAGGACACGACCTATCTTTAGGTAGCAAATTACGGCCCAATGGGCGCGACCTTTAATAGGTGGCGGATTACGGCCTTATCAGGTGCGACCCGTATCGGGTGGCAAATTACGGCCTTCTCAGGCGCGACCCATATTAGGTGGCAGATTACGGCCTTCTCAGGCGCGACCCATATCAGGTGGCAGATTACGGCCTTCTCAGGCGCAACCCGTATTGGGTGGCAAATTACGGCCTTATCAGGCGCGACCCATATCAGGTGGCAAATCTCAGCCCAACAGGCATAGCCATACTTCGGCGGCTTCCGAGGTTTAACTCACAACCTCTCACAGTCAAATTCTAATTGAATGCCGACACTGATCAATCTTGGGATGAATCCCCACATACTCATCAACTCACTCAATTTTCACATGATATTAACATACTTGATGGATCTTAGCCAAGAGTATATTCAAATCACTCTTACAACTCTACTCACTTTACAACTCAACAAAGCATTATAAATGCTGAATAAACATACTTGGCCATTTACCAATCAATAATTCAATCTCAATCAATCCCAATCAATTTAGGGTAAATCCCTAAAATATCACAATTTATTTAATTCCATGCAACGTGGAGCTCAAATAAATAAACGGAATGCGCCACGACGATCAGCATCAGAATTCGGTCATCGGCCATCAAAATCATAATTTCCGAAAAATATAATTAATTAATTAATTAATTTCGAAAATTAATTAATAATTATTAAAAATTCCATTTAGCTCAAAATAAAGCCAATTTAAATAAACGGACTTCACCACGGTCATCAGCATAATTTTCCGGTTCCAGACCATCTCCCTTGAATTTTCGGAAAATAAATAATTATTTAATTTAATTCCGAAAATTAATATTTAAATGCCAAAAATCCCACTTAGGCCCGAATCACCAAATTAAAGCCCACGAAGGGTCGGGAAAAATCCCGAGGCACTTCCAATAATTAGTAGACCACGTCTACTTGCTAATTGCGCAATCAATTTATCTAAATCACATCACAATTGACTAATAAATGCTAATTTAATCTAATCTAACAACCTAAACATGATTAATTAAATCTAAACCAACCTTAAGCATAAATTAGCCACTAATCCTGGATTAGAGAGATTACTCACCAAATCGCGCGCAAATCGGATCAATCCGACGGCGGCGACGCGAGGAACAATACTTCCCAAAGCGACTCACGGATCCGGCGGAAACGGCCCAAAAGCGGGCCCGAAGTGGCTGAAACCCACTTCGTGGGTCTTGCTGGTCGCGGCTGAACGGAGCCGTTCCGGCGGCTAGGGCGGCGGGGGAAGGCCGGCGGAGGGCGAGGGGGTCGCGGGGTGGTCCGGCGGGGTTGGGCGGTGGCCGGAGATGGCCGGGGATGGCTGGACGGAGCCGAGACAGGGGCCGGTCGCGGGCCGGGTCGAGCGGCGGACGGCGGGGACGACGGCGAGCGGCGGGCGCTCGGCGCGGCGCGACGGCGACGGGCTGCGCCGCTCCCGCTCCGGCTTCGGGTTCGCACGCGAAAGAAAAAAAAAGAAGGAGAAGAAGAGCTGGTTCGGTCGTGCAGGAGAAGAAAGAAGAGAGAGGAGAGAGAAAAGAGAGATAAGAGAGAAAAGAGGGGGAGAGGATGAACATTGACTGGTCAAAGTAAGAAGGAGAGGGAGAAGGTGGGCGGTGCGGAATCGCACGAGAGAGAGAGAGAGAGAGAGAAAAAGGAAAAAGGGAAAGAAAATAATACTTTAATAAGAAAACTCAATTTTCTTATTTCTATTATTTTCCTTTTCTCATTCCCTTTTATTTTCTTCCGGTCTTCGATTTTTCCTCCGATAATTTCTTTCTTGAGATTTCGGACTCGGCAATAAATTGATGGACGATGAGACGGTCCTAAAAATGAATTGTGACACGTCCGAATATTCGATTCCCAAAACCGAATTAAATTTCATGATTAAAATCGACCGGACGCGATTTTAGTCCAATCCAACCAATTAGGTAGCTTTTAGGGATTTTACCGCGGTTATATCCCTTAACGGCTTCACTCAATAGGTTGGCTAACTCGTGAGTGATCAGCTCAGAGAAAAAGGACCATAGGCGCGCCGACGATATGCACATTTCACTTTATCGAAACGGGGTCGAATTTCAGGATGTCACAATAATACTCGCTTGCCATGGATGGCATCACTTCATCCATTGGAAACTTTCATCAGTGGGTATACTAAACTATGGTGAGTCTTGTTGAGACCCATACCCCTCCAATAGGTTCATTTATTAACTAGTTGTCTAAACAACCAAAAAAGACGGGAGTTGCCACTAGCCTCATTTTTGGGAGTCAACCAGAAAACCCAATCGAATGTTGGTAGTTATCCCTCGATTTCTACGCAACTAGAAATCTAGGTTCAGGGACTTAGGTTACACTAATATTTCTATTAGTGCCCTTTCATACATAATGGTTTGTCATCATGTTCTCTAAGGTGATTATGTCTATCTTTTTACTTTTTCCGGTCAATGAGTTTAAACTAAGTGATCATGGTTGTTTTCATGCAATTCTATTTCTAAGAAATAGAAAAAAGAACACTCAATTGAAATTTAAATGCAAAACAATAAGTAAACACTCAATAAATGGTCATAGAAAAAATAATAAATCTAACATGCAACCCTAAATGGTAGAGAAAAATGAAATGGGAGAAATAAAACCCGCACCTCACGGGTGTTTATACAAATGAAGTGAGCTGAAACATATATTAAGAATATAGTCGGAATGAACATCGACATTCCATCGTCTTCATATCTTGATGATTTTCCACCTCCAAAGGCCTAATCTAATCCTGACTTAAATCTAGACTAGGTACATACAACAGGAAACAAACAATTGCTCAAGGCAAAATCAATCACAACCATGAAACAAACAAAAAGAGTCAAGCAATTGGGAGAAGATTCAAAATCAATCAATTTGAGTCTCGGGGTCGGCCTTTACAATTCACATGTCGATCCCTCTAGACACCTATCCCAATTCATTTTCATGGCTTACATTCATTAGTGACTATTTGTGTTCTCGCATAGCCATTAACACCTATAAGTCCCTAAGACATGTTCTAGGTGAGCCCCAAAATTTATCCATGGAATCAAGCATCGTACTTAAGCATACATTTAGAATTCACATGCATTATGAGAAATAAACATGTAGGCAGGCCTCAGGCCTTATTTCTCAAACAATCAAATAATTTTCGGTGAGCCAACATTGGACAAGCGCCAATCACAATCACAAGCATTTCTAACAAATGAAATGGTTTCATGCATGTGTAATTTATGTGATGCTTCAAAGATTTGGATGTGTTCTGAAATGTTGTGAAAGGAAAGCGAAACATTTAGACAAAGGAGCATTTTGGTTATGGAATGCATTCAATTGCCAAGGCTAATATGGGGCGCATATCATACGCTCACAGGTGTCACAAGCATTTTAAATATGGTCCAAACCTTTACAATTCAAATATCAAATCCAAAGTTTAAAAGATTTTAAACAATTAATGTCGAAAGCATCACATGCACCAAATTTACTTTGATATGCAAAGTCAACATTTACAATCAATTTGGAGAAAATGTCATTAAAAGATCATTCAGTTATTGAAAATTTTCAACAATGAGGATTAAGGGATTTGGAATGGATTTCATGAAGATGATGAATATTAACTCCACATGCAAGTCACTCTAAAAATCCTAATATAAAATCACAGCAGGAATTTGCAACAAAACATTACAAATAGGACAAAAAAAATTAGCAAAAATGGGAAGGGGACCCATTGATAAATCGTCCCAAGAAAATTACACAACGTGCACAATATCACAGGGAACAAACTTCATTAAGAAAGTTTTCTGAAACGATCCATGTAAGCATTTATAAAAATTCAATGAAGTTCAACTTCACATAAAAAATTTCACAAAATAATAGGGTAACGTGCCATTGCAACTGAAATTTGACCTAGTAAACAAGGTCTAAAAAATGTAAAACCACAACGTAGTAAAAAAAGTAACGAATAAAGTTCATTAAGGACCTGACTTAAAAATCTCTAACAAAAAATCACACAAAAATAGCAAAAATCTGATTAAATAGGGATAAAACAGGGGTTCCGAATTTTAGCTAAGTCGGATTTCTAACCTAAATTGGAAAAAAAATGAAAAAGGGAACAAATGATGAGCAAATCACACAAAATCAGTGGCATTTGAAAGATTTGGACGAGTCCGTGACTTCTTAGAAGGGTTCGAATCTAATCGAGATCAAATTAACATTTGAAAATCAATACTCGTGAAAGCATGCAAATTGGCCATTTGCAAAACAGAACATGGAAAATGTTTAATAGTTTAAAAGACCATTAAACAATGTGTGAATGGTATGAAACTCGCATATGATGAAGGATTGGATGCGACAATGATTTGAATAAAATATTTAATCCTAAGTCGAGATGCAAAAGAATCGCACGATCCATCAATATTGTAAAATGACCTAGAACTAGGAATGACGTCTTCAATGAATTTCAAATGCGAGTGGCCTAATTAACGTATGATATTTACATACGAAATGAAGTTCAATTATGACATGCCATATATAAATGTGACATTTGTAATGCACACTTCAAATGTCAAGAAGGTATTGATGCATGATTTGGTCTTTAAGAAACCCAAACAAATGTGTTTATATAGGCTCATGATGAGCCCTTAATCTAAGACAACCACATGCTTAATCTCAATGATCTAATGACATGTAAAAATCTCACGAAAAATTCTACATGTGGAATGCGATGTAATGAACATTTTTCGTAATAGACATCTAGATTCAATTTTGATCACAGAATCCTATATGAAAATAACAATACAGAGGCATATTATGAGATGCACTAATTACAGCAGTACCTAAACATATTTGTGCATGCAATTGACATACCAAACGATGACCAAATCATGTAAATCATACCTCTTTAGAACACACATGACATATATTACAAGTCTCATGAAGGACATGAAGTCCAATGGACTTATCTACAATCTCAATTTCATACGAATGCAATTTGGACCTAGTGTAGGGCAGATAGCCCTAGGTTCGGTTTTTGATATTTTGCCTAATCAAAACATCTTTAAAAATTCTGGAAAAAATATATGTTGTAAATGAAACAATCTCGTACAAATTGCGGATTCTACACATAAAAATCGTTATGAAAATGAAAAAACAGAAAATCAGAACAAAGTTAGAACTTCAAATCAACCTATAACTACTTAGAATCGACTGACTTCAAAGGTATTTTTCAATATCCAAATGAAAGAAATTATAGAGAAGCGAAGAACAGAACAAGAGTCGTAGAGTTTTGGGGAAATTTTCTGTTTTCTCTATTATAGTCAATGTACATCACTTTGTAATTATAATACAAGAGATATATGAATAAAAGGAAAAGAAATATTTTACAAATCAATTTAATATCTCAATCTAATTCCTAATTGATTTAATGCATGATCATAACCAAAATAGATTCTAGCATATCTTCCAAATCTTTGAGCATATCTTCCAACACTCCCCCTCAAGCTAGTAGCTTGTAGATATCCAAGACTCCTAGCTTGCTTAGAAGATATGCATGTTGTCTTTGACATAGAGGTTTGGTGAAGATGTCTGCAGGTTGTTCTGCGGTTCCAATTCCTCTTGTCTCGATGATTTCTTCTTGAATCTTCTCTCGTGTGAAGTGATAGTCCACTTCTATATGCTTCGTTCTTTCATGCATTATGGGATTTGCTGCGAGCTTGAGAGCCACATCATTGTCACAAAACAACTTCGTTGGCCCTCTTAGTCTTATTCCAAGATCCCCAAGCAACCTTCATATCCATACAATCTCACGTGTAGTTTTCACCATAGCCCGATATTCTGCTTCAGCTAAGGATAAAGAGACCGTTGCCTATTTCTTGGTCTTCCATGAAATAAGAGATTCCCCAAATTTAATACAAAAGCCAGTAATCGATCTTTGACTCATCGGACATGTCGCATAATCCGCATCACAGTATGCTATCAATTCCATGTTACATCTTCTAGATAGAAGTATTCCGAGTCTTGGGCACTTCTTCAAATATTTCACAACTTTCAAGGCAGCATTCATGTGAGACTCCTTCGGGCTGTGCATAAATTGGCTGAGAGTTTGTATGGCATATGAAATATCAGGCCTGGTCATAGTAAGATATATGAGTTTTCCAACGAGTTTCTGATAACTTGTCGGATCTTTGAGTATAGGATCATCATTCTGAGATATTCCCCCAAGAAAATCCGCTGTGGTTAATTTGGTATTATGCTCAATTGGAATAACTGCTGGCTTGCATCCTGATAATCCAGCTTCTGAAATGATCTCCAATACAAACTTCCGCCAACTGAGAGAAATCTCTTGGTCGAATCGAGCAATTGCAATCCCAATGAAGTATTTTGGTGCTCCCAGGTCCTTTATATAGAATGTGGTATGCAAATATTTCTTAAGACTCCCTATTGTAGTTTCATCATTTCCCATGATGAGAATGTCATCAACATATATCATTAAGTAGATAGATGACATACCTTTAATTCATGTAAACAAGGCGTAATCATACTTGGATTGTTTGAAGCCTACAACTGTGAGATCATTTGCAAATTTTGCATACCATTGCCTTGAAGCTTGTTTAAATCTATAAAGGGATTTGCGGAGACGACATACTCTATTCTCCCCCTATCTCCGTAAGCCCCGAGAACTATCCATGTAGATTTCTTCATCCAAATCGCCATGAAGAAAGGCGTTGTGGACGTCCATCTGGTGCAAAGACCAATTATGAACAGTTGCAACTGATAAAAATGAATGAACTGTGACGTCTTTAGCGATTGGAGAAAATGTTTCATGATAATCGAATCATTCCCATTGGGTATATCCTTTAGCCACCAACCGAGCCTTGTAACGCTCAATGGATCCATTAGATCTATATTTTATTTTATAGACCCATTTGCATCCTATAGACTTTTTGTTTTGAGGAAGAGTGACTAATTCCCATGTATGGTTATCAGTCAATGCCTTAGTTCTGCTGCCATAGCTTGTTGACATCGTGGATCTTTGGATGCCTCATCATAACTAGACAATTCTCTCTTATCGGATATGCGACTAATGCAACATCTATGTTTTGACGAAAGCTTATCAAAACAGACGTAAGAAGATATTGGATAGTGAATACCTGGTGAGTTAAGTGAAGCGCAGACATAATCTTTAGTCCACGTTGGCGGTCGTGTAGCTCGCCCTGAGCGACGTGGATGAGTGGTCGGCGGTGGAGATGGAGATTGTCCTTCTTCATTTGTCTCCGATACAACAAAGGCATCCTCCATGTTGTTTGTGTCTACAGGAGCATTATCCATAACCTCTTCTGGAAAAGAGTTAGTTAAGGCTGGATGAATACCTGGTTCTGGAGGTGCTGTGAGGATATAGCGCGGGGATGCATTCTCGTCATCTAGGACTTGATGGGAATTGGTTGGAGCATCCAAGGCTTCTTGGGAAGAGGAGATTTCACGAAATGGGAAGACATTTTCGTGAAAAACAACATCCCGACTAATGAAAAAATCTCTTGTTGTTGTGTCGAGAACACGATATCCTTTTTGTAGATTTGGATATCCCATGAATATACATCGCCTAGCACAAGGACTCATTTTGTCCTGATGCCCCATTACTGTAGCATAGCATAAACAGCCGAATATTCTTAGATGATCCAATGTTGGCCTTTTTCCATAAAGTAATTCAAAATGCGATTTTCCATCCAGTATCTGTGTTGGCATTCGGTTAATCAAATAAGCCACAGTAATAACACAATCTCCCCAATAATTTTTTGGGATAAATCCCTGAAATTTTAGTGCTCGTGTGACTTCCAATAGATGACGATACTTTCGCTCTACTACCCCATTCTGTTGTGGAGTATAAATGATGCCATGGGACAAAAGAAGCGAACGGCAATCATTATTAAAAAACTTTGTCCCATTATTAGTGCGAATTCGTTAAATTGACTTCCCAAACTGATTATTGGTTAGAATTAAAAACATCCTTAGATGAGAGGCAACTTGAGCTTTCGACTGCATTAGAAATACCCATGTGGCATTAGAGTAATCGTCCACAATTGTGAGAAAATAACGTGAACCATCACGATGTGGGGGTGTGATAAGGTTCCCAAACATCCATATGAATCAGTGAAAAAATGTCACTGGAACGTGTTGTACTGGAAGGAAAAGGAGTTTGGGATTGTTTTGCAAGTGAGCATATGTCATATTTAGAGTTAGGAAAGAATGCACTATGACCCATTCGTGAATGCATAAGAAAACAGTTATCATTGGCAGACATATTACACAATGATTTTTTATTCAGGGGAATTGAAGATAAATCAAAATGACTTGGAAAACTAGTCCAAAAATAGAGCCCTTCATAAAGACTACCCAAGCCCATTAGTTTGCCAGTCGAAAGGGCTTGAAAAAAACAGGTGTCAGAATCGAAGAATATCTGACAGGAATTTTCTTTGCAAACTTTGGACACAGATATGAGATTGAATTGAAATTGTGGAACATAAAGGACATTTTGAAGGGTAATCTGATGACTCAATTGGACAATGCCTGTCAAAGTGACATGAGTGATGTTCCCATTTGACAATTGCACAGAAATAGATATATCTAATTTCTTATGCATATTGGAAAAAATCCTTTATCACAAATAATATGATCACTTGCCCCTAAGTCAACTATCCAAGCCTTTCTTGAAATAGAACTTATCAGGCAATGAGAAATACCTGAAAAACTTGCTCCTTTGTTCCCAACATCAATTTTTTGCAACGCCTGCATCAACTGTTGGTACTGTCCATAGGTAATAGGTTGGTCACTATTTAGACCGGTTGATCCAGTGACCTGATAGGTTACAGAATATTCTTTCTTCTTCCCCTTTTCTCCTGGCTTACCATGTAATTTCCAAAAATTATCTATGGTATGATGTGGAGGTTTGCAATATTCGCAATATAATTTACCTCTCCCTTTGAATTTTGAGCAAAATTCTTTGAAGATGCAGAAAAAATCTGACCATCTGATCCTTTTAATGTGGGATTATACCCACCGTTTGATTCGGCGGAGTGATACAGCCCTTGTGCACCGTCAGATCTCGGTGGAGCATCTGAGCCGTTGATCCCTTCTCTTTTAGAGACCGTTCGCCAGCAGCTCCCTGTAACCCTAGTCCTTCGCGATTCTCTCTCTCTTGAGCTAGGGTTTTCACCCCCGAGTCTCGCCGAATGCCGCGCAATGCGAGGGCGACACTGTCGCTTCCTCGCGTTTGCTCCGAAACCGCAAGCCTCTGGCTTTCCTCTTGGACGGCCAGCTGGAAGATTAATCCAAGGGGAGGTACCGAATCCATCGCCAAGATCTGTGAACGGAAGGTTAGGTAAGTTTCGTTTAAAATCAAAAGAAATCACGTATCCTTTTCCCTCTCCTTCATAGATCTGTATTGCTGGAGAGTCTCTGCTGGTCCCTCGAGTTTTTCCTTTGTCGCTTCGAGTTGGTTCCAAAGGGATGACAACTTGTTGTAGCAGGGTGTGACTATCATATTTCCTTGCTTTAACTCGCTTAATTCCTGCATGAGAGAAAAGATCTTGGCCCAATCTAACTTCCCGTACATCTCTTTGATGTTATCCCACATCTTCTTTGAGTCCTCCATCGGAGGAAGCTCGGCGGCCACTTCTGGAGAAATGCAATTGTCGATCCACATTCGGATGATGTGATTGCATTTTCTCCAGTGTCTGGCCAGTCGCTTGTCCGAAGGTATGGGTACTATTCTGTCAAGGAATCCGTCTTTGTCCTTCGTCACGAGGGCTTGCCGGAAATCCTGCGACCATCTGGAGTAGTTCTCCGACCCGGTGAGTTGCAAACTAATCAATTTCAGTTCTGGGCCATCAACGGTTGACACGTACAGAGGGTCACCAGGCTCTAGTCAGCTAGTGACAGCTGCGATCGGAAACAACAAAAAGCCAAGTGCGAGACTCGGGTAGGGATTTGTCCCTGTACCCGATCCGCTAGATCTGGATCCATAACCCCCATTGGAAAAGCCCGTGTAGGGATTTATCCCAAAACCCGGCTCACCCGACCCGTTAATTTGTTCTGAACCGACGGTTGAGTTTGCCCCATTCATGGCTGGTGAAATTCTGTCAGGCTGAGGGTTGCTTTGGCTACTCCCAGTCCTTGGCAATGATGCATTTGGGCCTAGCCCAACGTACCATGGATACAGTACCCATTGGTAAGGATGGCCCGAGATGGGTAGCCCCATATTTGACTAAGCTGGGTGATACTGCCATTGTAGGCCTTGAACTTGAGCTTGATGTTGGATCGCCGAGATCGTGCTTTGCATTTCTTGTGCAAGTGTAACTTCTCCTGTCGGTTGTGTATCTATATCGGAAGATGAATTCTCTGGGTGACTCATGGTGAGTATTGATTTTTGCTTCTTTCTTCTCTAATGAATCCTCCGCTGCTTTGATCCAATTTTGCAGATCAGGAAGCTTTGACATGCAATCAATGCGGAAGCAGGATCAAGAGCCAAGCTCTGATACCATTAAAAAAAGCATAGAGAAGCGAAGAATAGAATGAAGAACAGAACAAGAGTCGTAGAGTTTTGGGGAAATTTTCTGTTTTCTCTATTGTATTCAATGTACATCACTTTGTAATTATAATACAAGAGATATATGAATAAAAGGAAAAGAAATATTTTACAAATCAATTTAATATCTCAATCTAATTCCTAATTGATTTAATGCATGATCATAACCAAAATAGATTCCAGCATATCTTCCAAATCTTTGAGCATATCTTCCAACACCAAATGATGTCCGTTTGGGACATGCGACCTATCAAATCGAAGCTCTTAAACTCTATTTTCTAAACTAGAAGGGCTCGAAGTCAGAAAACCTAATCCAGTACCTCTTTTTAGCCAAAACAATAAACATATCACAAAAGCACGAAATTGTAGATTAACACTAATCACATTCAAACAAATTCAAGTTTATCTTTAGTGAACATCAATCTTCAGTAGATCATTCAATCACATCATCAGTCTTAGATCTAGGCATATTATATAAATTTAAACTTGAATCTTAACCCCGATTGGTAACGTTGATCTCGCATCATCAGATTCGAGGTTAGAAAATTCACCTTTGCGCCGAAACATGATCGAGGCTTGAGGATGTTGATCAAATTGCCTAGGGGTTGGACCGGCATAGTTGGACTACCGATCCAAAGTTGGAATAGAACCGGTCCAAATTGGACTGGCATTGGATGTCAACGAGGAGATTGACCGTCGAAAGGCTAATCGGAGGCTCTTTCACGGATCCTTAACCATGGCAAGGTCAAGATTACCAGAAGAATAGATCGGTGATAGCTGTTCCATTGATCAAGGTCATTGGACCGCCGATTCAAGCGATCGAAGGAACCGGTTTGGATTTGACCAATTCTAGATCATCGAAGCAAAACCAACCACCAAAGACAATTCGATGGCTATTTAATCAGTCTTTGACCTCTAAGGTCAGATTAGAAACGGTCGAGAGCCTCAAGAGTGACCGCCGATCGCTGATCAAAAAGGAGACGAGCACCGATCTTACAACCGACAAGGAGCCATAGAATGGGAAGCTCTTATTGCCTCCTTAGTGATCTGGACTTGCGACAGAGAAGAGAAGACATCAAGGTAGGTGCTGGGCAATGGCGTTGGCAAGGCAAGGCAAAACGCTGATGAGGGGCGATATCGACGGTCAACGACAGGCATGCAGAAGAGGGAGAGGGAATGAAAATGGCCGAAAAAAAATTGGGGAGAAAGAGAGAGAAGTGTTTTTTTTTTTCTAGTGAGAGAAATTAGATATGTAAATGAGCCCCTTGCATTTTGGAGGGAAAATGACTTTTATGCTAGGACCTAATTGGTGAATCTTGACCGTCAGTTCAATCCGAAAGTCAAAATTTCGATTTAGGGCGCGCATGGTAAAATTTACAAACAGAAATTGATTTCTCGGCCGAAATCAATTTCTCAATTTCTATTCCCCGGACAAGTTTCGAGCAAAGAAACCCGTTTGATAACGACTCAAAATTTCTATTTCAAACAAAAAATCCGTTTGATAACGAAAAAATTTCTATTTCTATGAATCATGTTGTCCCCATCCTTTTACCTCACTTTTCTTGGTGCTTGTTATGGTAATTTAATTTGATAAAAGTTGGTAAATCACTTTAATTTATATTGGTAATTCGATATAGTAGTTAAGAACTTCAAAACATTAGCAATTAATGTAAATAAAATCTAGTAATTAGTATAAAAATGCTAATATGCAAACTATAAAAGATTTGGTAGTTTCAAATGCTAATATGCAAATAGTTAATGTATTTATTCTCCTCATTCAAGATGTATTACTTCAAAGTAGGACTGATTACTTCACATCCACATTTCTGGTCAATTTAAAGAGTGTTAGGATGTATTAGACAAAACTCAAAGCATGTAACTAGTGCTACTTTTTTCATTATAATTTTTTGGCAAAGTAGGATCATATCAAAAAGCAAATCGGGACACTATAACTCGCAATACACTTCCTTTGTTTTAGCCAAAAGCTCAATAGCACACCTTGCAAGTTAGGAATTAACTCCTTAATGATCCGTACCTATCAAGTAGCAAAGACCACAACAAAATTGTATACAGTCTATAACACGAACCTAACATGTGAAACGCCGAAATCACGATAAAATGAGTAAGTGCCAAACAAGATGGCTCTAAAGGTTATGATGTTTATATCTAACAAATAGATCACATCGAGGAAAAAAATTTCTGTATCGGTTGCGCTTTAGGCACACCCAATTCAAAAAAGGTCATAACACTCTTTCTCTTCCTTCTCTCGTCCAAAAGCAATCTAGTCCTTAGTCCTAGTCCGGATATCTTTATACATCAGCTACAAAAAGTGAAGTGTCGAAACTATTAAGATTTCGGAACAACATCGCATGAATATTTGGTGCTTTAGGAAAGGAATTCGAGCTAGTAGGGGTATCCCGTATGTATACATGCTCCCCACTTAGCAAAGATGGCGCTTCCGTCCGGACACCCCTCGATTTGCAAAGTGATTTCAAGAAATCCCGCACTCGAGGGTCCTCTTCTTCATAGTCACTAGAGTCAGATTGCTCTGAGCTTAAATCACTCTCTTCTTCATCACCGATTTCCGCATACTCAGATAGTGCTATACAATCAACGCCAAGCTTTGCAGAGCTTCCATCATCGACATTTTGACCCGATGGAGTACCTTTGCTCCTCCGAGGCTCGGCTTCAACATCATTTGGATCCAAAGACTCCACCTTAACATCCTCAACAGCGAGAATCGACTTACGTACCACCGAATCAACTTCCGGTAACAAACGTGCACGCTTAAGGTGAAAAAGCCCTTCCTCCACATCTCTTATTGCGTAAAAACCAGCTCTTCATGAACTGCGGAAGTAGAGTTTATTGGAACCCAAAGGAAAAATAAATAAATAAATACCACCAGCACCCTCCTTCCATGGATGAGGACCTTACACACATGTATTTACTTCATCATGCAAATAGAGTTCATCTTAAAGCATCGATCGCTAACGCAGATTCACCGATGCAACACACGAAAACTAGAGCCACCGAGTATCTTTATCCAATATAGACATAACTCAAAATGCATACTCCCTCCGTAACCCGCAGCTAGAGATAAGCCGATCATAATTATGCCCAACACGACGGTATCTCCGACGTAATGAAACCTCTCCGCATTGCTCTTGGGTTTATCAAGCACTCATCGAAAAAATGATCGAATCGTAACTTGGGGGCTTCCACCGACCTCGCACCAATCAAACATCACAAGCAAAGCAATAGAGTACACAAAACAAACAGGCCCGATAACAAGCAACTCCCTAAGACGCATATTCCCCAAAGAACAACCAAACCCATCAAGAAAGCTCTCAAAAACCCGAATACATCAATTTCCAAGGGCCAAAAGCGGTGCCCGAAAGGAAAAAAAAAAAAAAACGAAACCAAGAAGACGAACGAGCGAGGGAGGAGAGAAGAAGCGCACGCACCGCAAGGATCTCGGTGTTGGCAGGGTCGGAGGCAAGGGCTTCCTTGAGCGAAGAAAGGGAGTCCTCTCGCTCCCGCAATTGGAGCTCCAGCTGAACCTCCGAACTCTCTCTTCTTCTTCGTCGCTCGCCATTTGCCTTTTCGCCTTCTCGCTATGGAGGATGGAAAATGGATTCAACGCTGGTACGGAGATTGCCAGGTGAAGGAGAAGGGAACGAAACGACGCGCCGTCTTAGCTTTGTGGAGTTGGGCGACTGGATCCGCGGACGAAGATGGGCGACGACTGGAGATGGGCGCGGCGACTGGAGTTGAGCGACGGCGACGGAGATGGGCGACGGCGATGGCTACTGGAGTTGGGCGACGGCGACGGCTACTGGGCGATGGCGACTGGAGCGCGACTGGGGACACGGACGGACGAGGCGGGTCGGACGGGACGACCGGAGCAAATTGGCCGGTGGAGATGAGCGGCGACGGCGACGGCGACGGCGAGATGAGCGGCGACGGTGAGGATGAACAGCCGAGTCGTTAGGGTTTCGGTTTAAGGTGAGGAGAAGGAATGGGAAAGCTACGGTAGTGAGGAGAGAAGAGTCGATATTTGTTTGAAGGAAGAAGGGGATGGATAGAAACAATTTCTATTTCTACTTCAAGAAATAGAGAAGCTAAAATTTTTAGCTTCTCATTTCTCACCAAAAACAATTTCAAAATGCAATCTGTTTGAAATAGAGAAATCAATTTGCGTTACCAAACGGGTTTCTGTTCCAAACCTGTTCCCGGGAACAGAGAAATAGAGAAATTGAGAAACAGAAATTTTACCATGCGCGCCCTTAATGACCAAGTCAAGTTGATTAAAGGCTATTCTCACTTAAGATGTGTCCTATTACTATTCGGATGGATTCGGTTAGCAAAAATCAAGGTTTAAAACGAGAATCATAATTAAGGGCTAATTAAGGGCAAAATCATAATTTCACAAAATCTTGAAAATATAACACATTGAGATAAAATACAAATAACAAGGATCACGAAACCAACCACTGCGAACTAGAATTAGCTAGCAAGGGGCCAAACTGGCTTGCCTTGTCGACAATCGGTTGGACCAATTCATGTCGGTTCTTGGCTAGTTCTGGCTAGTTCTGGTTGGTTCTTAACCAAGCGGTTCTTGTGAGTCCAAAATTCATGGAATTTGGTCCTTTGAAGAGAAAACTTATCCAATTTGAAGAGAAATTATTTGATTCAAATCAAATGAAGCCTATTAAACCCCATAAATGCAATCTATGGGTTTTCTATTCACTTAATTGAATGATTACTATAAAAAAAATAGCGAACCTAGATCATGGATATACATGATTGAACATTATAGGCTAAAATGGGCAATTTTGCAGTTATTCGCTCAAAATCGCAAATTAATTTAAATTGAATTTAATATTGTAATAAACCTATTCAACTAATTACTCATGCTTAGGATAACCTATTGTATTCAAATCAACTTTGAATTGAGTCCGTGAGACTTAGGCCAAAAATGAATCAAGGTCTAATATCAAAATTGGACCTTGATTGATGAACTTGAACCTTAATCTTGAATGGATCAACTTGAATTTCTTCAATTGAAATTCAAAAATTTCTTATATCAAAGAGAACGAAATTCTTCAAATTGGGAAGTTCTTATGTGAATTTCTCAAAATGAACTCTGGATTTGGATGTTTCTCAAGAAAATGTGTGAAATACAATTTGTCTGTTTGCAACTCGTGAAAGATCGATTCCGACCACCTAATTATGGCTTAAAATGGCAATTCACCTTTCAACATGACGATTCTTGAAATTGAGTGAACGAATGGATGACAATTAGTCCATAGACCAAATGTCGTAGAAGGAGCTAAACCTAATCGTGACTAAAATGAAAGTATTTTTTTTTTTGGTTGATTTTGAACCTAAAATCGAAAAAATTGGAAAATAAAGTTCTTAATCGAATTTTACAAAATTCTTGACACTAAAGTCAAATTAACACTAAAACGAAGTGTTTTGCAGATTTTTAATTTTTTTCAACTTTTTGGTCAAAGATTTAACTAAAGTCAACCATTTAGTTAAATTTTCCTAAAATGTTGATTTTTAAGTCAAATCTTTGAAATTTTTTTAAAATTGACTTAACTAAAGTGAAATTAAAGCCATTTGACATCTTTTTGGCAAAAAAAAAAAAAAAACTAACTTTTGACTCGGGGTTAACTTTTGGGTTGACTTTTGAACAAAGTTTTGACTAAAGAATCAACCATTTGACTTTTCAGACTTTTCTTGAAAATAATTAGGAAATTGTTAAAAATGACAATGCAAAATAAAGAAATGAAAAACAATGCTTTTTGGTCGAGATGGCCTCCATCGTAATCGAAAGCCTTAATCTCAGTCTTCTTGACGTGTCGACTAAAAATCAAATGTCAACAAATATGTCATCTTATCTTTTCAAGACTAACCTTGCTTAATTAGACATATCTATTACAAGAATGAAGCCGAATATTTGTTGCCAAATTGAAGATAGTATATGAACTTGGATGGAAAAATATATAATAGGGGTTTTTTGTTTTATAAAATAAAATCAACATATATATTTAATTAAATATATATTTGTATATGTACATATAAAGTTAAATATATATGTGTATGTATGTTTGATCTGATATAAATGCATATTATATGACTTGTTATGACATGGTGCATGTTTGCATATGATATGGGTTCTAGCCATAGCCATTTTCATCCTGCAAAGTAATACCCCTATAATTAAGGATTCTTCATTTATCGAGATAAAATTATGGTTCGACGATTATGATTTCGAGGCATGGTTACATGCTATATGTTCCCCCACTTTATAGGATGCATCACTAGTAGGGATAAGTCACTAACCAGTCCTCGCACATTCACAATAGAGTTAACATACTTGGTATAATGGACTCTACCCATAGCCTATTCTGCTCTTCGGAGTGAGACACCTATAATTAGGGATTTCTCATTTATCAAGATAAAATTATAATTTGACAATTATGATTTTGGAGGCATGACTATATGCTATATGTTCCCCGCCCTATAGGATGCGTCACTAGTAGAGATGAGTCACTAACCAGTCTGTACACATTCATGATATAGTTATCATACTTGGTATGATGGGGGGCTTTGTGTTAAGTTAGAAGGATTCAATGATGCTATTTCAATCTCAAATTCAAATGAGATGAAGCTATTACCGGTTATGATTCGCCCTCGGTGGGGGCGTAGTATCTTGCCAATCAGCTAAACAATCTATTCTTTCAAAATCCACTTTTGACTCAAACTTTAAAGCTCTTGAGTTGGGAAGTAGTGAGACCGTAACCGAGTGGTTGAGGGATTTCCTAACAGAACTTTTGTTGTGCATTCAACCAACAACCTACGTGTCCATACTCTAATTGCCAAACTACAATAGCCGTAGCTTAAGATAAAGCACAAGATGACAAGAGGAGGCACATTCCATTGAAACATTATTTCTTAAACCAGCTGCTGTAACGTGGAGTTATATCAATCGATTATCTGAAGTCGAAAGGAAATTTGGCCAATTCTCTGACTAATTTTTTAGAAGAAAACAAATAATTGAAATATCGAGAGGAATGAGATTCATGCCAATTTGAGATTTCTATGATGGCGGTAACCCAACTAATATGTGGGTATTGTAGTGGAGATCCCTTGAAATAGGTCCATATGGCTTATAACAAGCCTTCCTGTTGATCTTATAGCACCAAAAATGTAAAAAAAGCCTCTCCCTCCTATAATGTATGTGATCGGTGCTAAATTGCATATTAAGTGAGGACAGGTTATGCTCTTTATGAATTCCAAAATGTTAAGGGTGGTGTACTTATTGAATTGTGCACTTAAGGGAATCACCTATATGAATATGGAGTGGGTCCACTCTTAGGAGATTTATTGCCAAATCCCTATATCACTCATGTATTAGCAGATGTGAGAACGGCCTATTAGCACATAATTGAGTTGGATAACAAATATTGTGGGGGTATAAAGTGATAAGTGAAGTCTCTAACTTACAACCTCGGTTCATAGCAGGTATAAGCTTCATCATTGGTTGTGTAAGGTATATCGCATTATTTCCAAGTCCGGTTCATAGAACAGAAGACACCAGATTGTATTGCACTCCACTACGAAACCAGCATTTGTTCTTTCTATTCTTTAGGATACCTTCCGAAATATGTGGGAGATTGTCATGTGAAGTGTATTTCAAAATGTCTATTTACGCTAAATCTAATAGCCATACATGTGACGTTCGACCATAGATGACTTTCCACTAGCCTAAGCTTATTTGATGTGCTGGCCGATGCTTAGTTATTTCACGAGCTGTCGTGACATTTATTCTTAGTCAAACTAGCTTTTGCCTATATAATCCCGTCTTTCTTCTACAAATACGGACCACTTTGTTCATTATTTGATATGTCCAAATCTATGCACCTGCAAATTTTCACAAACGAAATACTCATTTCTTTTGCTCTCCAATGGTCATGCATTTCATGCGAGTCCTACTTTACCAAAATGGTGTAATGTACACTATTTAAAAGGTTTGTTAAATCCCGGAGGATAACCACGACACATCTTCTGCACTTTGTGAGGGGTGGAATTTACTTTTGAGGATGGCTATTACACGTCTCGGCCTTCGTCAGTTTTTTCATGTCCAGTTTGCAATTCTCAAAATTTTACAACAAGATAGATGGAAGAAGGACACTAGAAGTGCAAAAGTTGTATACAATACTCATTTTAATGCCAAAAATTTTCGCCAACTCACTTAAATGTCAAATTGGATAAGAAAAAAATGATCACTTAAGTGCCTCCGCAAAAATTCCAATCAAAGAAATAACATGGCTTTTATAATTAAAAATGTAAATGTGTGCCATTTTTTTAACACTGAAGTGATCAATTTCTCATTGAGATTGGCATTAAAATGATCACTTTTGAACTATGACTGACATTGAAGTGATCATTTTTTTTATAAATGATTGGCACTAAAGTAATCACTTTAAACCTACTACGCAACATCGTTTACAGGTTATATGCTAATTTGACATGCTGGTAGCCTACGTAGGATAGAGAAGTTATTAAAATATGGCCACGTCGAATTTTTGATGATCCAGATCGGAGTTAGTGCTTAAGTGATCTTTTTCTTTTAAAAGTAACACTTAAGTTATCCAAAAAAAAAAAAAAAAAAAACTTTTGATACTAAAATGAGTGTCATATATAATTCTTCACACTTGTAATATCCTTTTCCCACAAGACAACAGAATTCAATGTTCTTCTTTGAATTGGTCTCCTGCAAGATGAGGTGTATTGATGTATACTAAAGGTGCTATTTGTGGGATTAAAGTGCATACAACTTCTAACCATGATCGAGTTGCTCAAGTATCATGACCTTACGCGAAATCAGCAGTTTAGAGTGCTTGAAATGCTTTGAGACAGAGAGGTCCTAGAATTTCATGGTCCAAACTAATTTGATTTAATTCATGGAAATAAGGATTTATAAGTATCATAATTTTCATACATTATTTATGGCGTGACTTTAAACGAATTTTACTTGATTGTGGGATTAAAGGGTATACAACTTCAGACCATAATTGAGTCACTTGAGTATTATGGCGTTATGCAAAATTGACAGTTCGGAGTGCTTGAAATGCTTTGAGACTAAGAGGTCCTAGAATTTCATGGTCCAACCTAATTTGATTTAATTAATAGAAATAAGGACATTATAAGTATCATGACCTTCATACGGTACTTACATAAGTGCTCCACTTTTTCAATCAGTCACATAAATGTCATGACTTTAAAAGAATTTCACTTGATTATAATAACTTTTCAATATATTGTTTGAGTGATATAACTTTTGAAAAATGTTTGCCATAAGTGTCATGCCACACAGACTTTCGGTACTTGTGAATATTTTTTAAAAGTAATGGCTCTAAAATGATCAACTAAAAAGTTATGGCACTCAAATAAGTATCATATAAAATTTTTAGTACTTAAGTGATTGGGAAATTGTGAAATATGTATTATGAATCTTAAAATTTGTCATAAAAGTGTAATTGAGTCATAGGGTCAGGTTGTTTGATGAGAAACCATTTTTTCTCTTCTTCTTCTTCTTGTGTAAATATATGAATATCATTAGTCAAATGAGGTATAAAAGTTTAAGGGAATCCCTCAGCATTACAAAGAGACTAATTATGTGAGAAGATGAAGGAAGGAAGCCTCCACACAATAGCCAATAAAACATTTGCCTGGGAAGGCTTACAATGTTGGTAGAGTGATGCCTTAACTCTACAACCTTTGGAATCCTAGCCAATAGAAAATTAGGTTCAATTGACTTGTGTTGAAATTGTCTGCAATTGCATTCCATTCAAATGCAATAGATAGGCACTGGGACAGACAGCTTGACAAGTCTCGCCTCGAAGTTTTTGCTCTTTGTGGCCCTGATCATCTATTGTCTAAAATATTGTGTTATATATTACTTGTCCATGTGCACTTAAAGAATAAGTGGTTCTTGTCCTCTATACCAATCATAAAAAAATTACACTTAGTATAACTAAAGACAACTATTGTGATTTGGCCATTGCTATTGATAGCCTATCCTTATAAACAAGTTAGCTGATAAAATTATGCTAGCCAATACCACTAGTCCAAATCAATTGTAGCAATCCATAGCTGGTCCCTCCTATCTAAATTCCTTGTATATCTTTTTGCAATAGTATATTTGGTCGGAGATAATAGGTGTTAGAACAAGTGCAGCTTGAGAATACATCACCAACTCCAAGCTATATTGCCCTTTATGTTGAGTTGCATAGTAGGAGTACCTCTACATTTAATATGGTGAATCCAAGTACTCCATAGAGATGAGGACGAATGATTGATGAGGCTCCAAAGCATGTGGCCCAATAATACTTTTTTTCAAAGTTTCTAATCAAGTAGACCCAGTCCTCCCTCCTTTTTTGGTGAGCATGCTACTCCATACAACTTTGTGAGATCTATGAGTTTTTGTGTTTCATGCCTATGAAACCATTTTCAAAACTACTTTTGAACTTTTCAACGTCTTGATGGCATGGAAAACTAGTGAATCAACAAAAAGTGTTTTCCATGAATTGGAAAGAACAAGTTTAGATTTGAAAAAACAACTTCCCCTTCTAGCAAAAAGAAAATCATTTCATTGACTTCTTTTTTTTTTTGATACCCAGGGAACCCCGTACAGCCGGTAGATGGCGGGTAAACCCTGGAGCGACGCTAGTAGAGGACCCACCACCCCGATGTCGCGCTTAAGATCCCGTGCAGCCAGCGGGATTCGACCCCCTCCACTTTCGTTAGTTTCATTAGAGAGCTTTATCTAATTAGGCCACCGTAGGCGGTGGTATTTAATTGACTTCTTGATGTGCATCCAAGTGAGAAAAATGGGTACTTCTATGTCTCTTTTCTATCTCTCGTTAATATATTTCTTTTTCTTTCAATAAGTCTCATATGTTTTTTCATAAATATTGTATGTCATTTCTTAAATATGCTTCATTGATGCTTGTATTCTTTTTCATTCCCAAATGTGATATATATCACTCTACAAATATGATTTAATAGTTCTCTCTTAATTTTTTTTTTTTTTTTTTTTGCAATTTCTCGTTATTTTGATGGATTATAATATAAACAGAAAAGGTGTGGATTCTAGTTTATTAATCATTATGCCATTTTTAACGATACAAACAGCTTATTAAATACCATAAAACAAATTTATTTTCAACCTGTTTTCAGTACAAACAAACATCAAAAATTGATTTAATTTCTCTGAAATTTAATTTCCGGTAGGTACTTTTCAACGACAAGAAGTTTTCAATGAAATAAACAGATACTTAAAATTTACAAAAAAAAATAATAATGCAATCGAATTCTTTAGTTAACTCATCCAATTTGACTAAAAAAATACGAGCAGGTGCTTCGTTAGATGTTTTCTTCTCCCTCACCGTTATCAGTTAAAGGATGCAGCGATATCCAATGCAACGCAGCTTCCGTTCCCCTGGCCCCAAAAAATATATTTCTAAAAGATTATCATCTAAAGGGTGCAGCAACATCCTCTTTTTTTTGTTTCTTTATCTTTATTTTTTCTTCCTTTAAAATCTCATGCTCTTTTATATTGCAACGCCAATACGTGTATCCTTAAAAACATTCTTAGAAAAAAAAATCACCTTCACATTTTCGGTTAGCCAAATCATATGCAATTAGTAGGAAACTTGATTGCACTAATTTGACCAGTTTTATGATTTAATTATATTTTTTAAAAGTCTTAAAATTTTATTACACTTTCGTGAAAAATTTTAAAATTTTTTGTACACTTATCCCAAAACAATTAGGAAAACTGGAGTTACGTTAATTGTGTTTAGAGGTGGTCAACAGGCAGCTGGCCACTTGCCCAATGGGATCGCCTATCCAAAAAATACATGGGCTTGGCCACTATTTGTGAGCTCACTTGTTGAGCCTAGGCTGTTTTTTAGACCTGATTGATGAGCGGGCCACCTAGCAAAGGGCTTTCATGCCCTCCTTGCAGTGATCAGGTCTAGGCACGTGCATAAATCTTCGACACCGACGCCACAAGCATGTACGGACCTTATGAAGTGTCCTCGCTCATTTTCCTATACTATGTTTAGAGAATTAACGACTTTTGAGCAATGCTAAATAACTCCAGCCTAAAAAATTAAGTCTTGCCCCCATTAAATTTCTCGAAATTCTTAATAACTCCAACCTAAAAATTAAGTTTTGCCCCTCATTAAATTTCTCAAAAAACTTATAACCAATTCATGCTTGAATGTTTTCACTTCAAAACAGCCCTATCAATAAAAAAAAACTTGGTATACAATTGTAATAACCTGTTCTTGCTTCAGATGAAGCAAAACTTAATATCAGCGGACTTTTTAGGCATAAGAACATTGATTGAGGTGCAAAGACATATAACTTTAATTTTCCTGAAATCATTCATTAATTGATATTTTCATTTTCTTATAATCATTCTTGAAAAATCTCCAGGGCAAGAAAAGGTGCATAAAGACATTAATTGAGGTACATAAATATATCACTTTAATTTTCTTGAAATCATTCATTAATTGATATTTACATTTTCCTATAATCATTCTCGAAAATTCTCCAGGGCAAAGAAAGTTTTGAGTGGCCGATCCATCGGAACGTGGGCCGATACGACGGTGACGCGCATTCTCCGGCAAGTTGTCTTGTGCCCGCTATTTCACAAAACCTTCATCTTCATGGTAATTCACCTCCTTTAATTCCGCATTTGACATTACCCCGTTGATGCCCACGGTCGTCCCTAACTGGGTTTCTCTATGTCCGTTTTAGCGGTTGAACGATGCCTGTGAGTGGTGGATATGACTGCGATAGAAGTACGGAGTTTTTGGCTTAGTTGCACGGACGATGTTTGTTAAAATGTCCCGGCCAAGCCAGAAGGAAGCTGATTATCTAAGGCAACTGATTATCTGAGTTTGAGTTGAGACTGAAAGAAGCCTGTTTGCAGCAAGAAATAGTTTTTTGTTTGTTCTTCTAGAACCAAAACTCATCTATATTGCATAAACTCCCTAGTTGGTGCTTATGACGAGTTCATTCCAAAGTAAGCATTATAGGGTTGCGTTCGTAATGTAGTTGTCTTTTAACTTCTTGGTCATATAGTTTCAGTGACTCTGTATCTTCTCTTTTTCAGGTTACACCAGTGTGCCCTCTATCAAAGACATAGTACCTGCAGCACAGAACAACATAACCACACAATTCATTCTATTGGACAAAGGCAGGGTTGCCACAGAAGGACAGAGCTAGACATGCTTGGCACTTGTGGCAGATGAGACTGTGGATGTGCATTTTCAGTTCTGGGGTGAGGAGTGCGACCTGCTCAAGCCCGGGGATATTATCCGTTTGACCAATGGGATTTTCTCTTACAACAGGAACCATCTTCTGTTGAGAGCAGGGAAGAGAGGGAGCATCGAGAAGGTGGGTGAATTCACCATGACTTTTGTCGAGACTCCCAACATAAGCGAGATGCAGTGGGTTCCCGATCCAACCAATTCTAAAAAGTACGTACAGGAAGCTGTCATATCTCCTTACTCACGTATTTTCCCTCCGATGCTTTGATGGTGAATTTGTTTTGTATGCTGCTATTACTGGTTGCAACATACAGAAAAGCATATGTGTGGTATAGAGTTTTTTTACCTTGACCAAAAGCAAAAGAAGCTTGCTTTTAGGTTTGTTTTTGTTTCGGAAAAGCGCTCAATTTACGTTGGAGTTTTTCTCCTGCAAGTTTGTGAAGGTCATTATATTGATTTCATGACTGTTGAGAAGCCTTTCATCACTGCTTGTATAACCTTGCATTTGGAGGATCCTACTATTAAGAATGCCAAGTTGTGAAAAAAAACGAAAGCCTTTTTGTTTATAGTGGTGACTTCCATCCAGGCATAACATTGTTCGTCTGCCTTCCTTTTCATGAGTCAAATATGTTGCACAGTAGGTGATGGATGCATTGAAATACAGGTAATGCGGGATGGGATTATCTGTCTTATCTCTTGCAAGGAACAGAAAATCCTAAACATTGATTGTAGCCTAGTCCAACCTCGCAATTCATTTCAAAGCCTCATTGAGTAAAAGCATTCCAATGATTACGCCCATTTCATTGGCACAAACTCGCATGCTCCATTTCATAGCAAACTGGCTGGGACAGCAGGATGGTATCGTAGGTACGCATTTGGCGGGTACTAACTTTCTGCTGGATAGAGTAGTGCAATAATTTGGTCATGTCTTTGTGGGACACTTTGAAGTTTGGATTCCGATTGTTATCCGTTAAATGAAACTTCTCAATTCCAATGATTGAGTTCTGCTTGTTGACCAAAAGAATGAGTTTTGCTCCCATATTGTTCAGGACAATTACTAAGTATAAGTGGCGTCACTAACGACAATTTGATTTATTTTACTGTTCCATTAATTAATTACTAATTGTTAACATTTTCTTAGTACAAACTCTGTGGTCAAATACATGTACATGTATATAAGTGCAATCGTGTTACCGCTACAAAAATATTACGCCTATGAAATCAAATTACTACTAATGGGTGCAACAGACTCAGGACTATTTGAAGTGCATTACAATATTTTGGTGGAATTAGAGACATTTTCTTCAACTACGGGCCAATCCCATTAACGTATGTAACAGTATCTTCGACTATCTTATTGATTTTTTCGTCCAATTATTTTCTTAAAGATCACATGGATCATTTCAAGATGCTTAGCTCTTGGGCTATGTTTGGGAGCAAGGGTGAAGAAAATTGGGAAGGAAAATACACCGAATTTGTAATTTCCCTCGCTCCTAATCAAGAAGTATTAACAATTTTCTGTCCCTTGAAAAATAAAAAATCTTGCTTTAAATTTGTCAGAATAACCAACAATTGAGGAGCAAGAGGGGGAGAAGAAAAAGGAGAACTACCAACTGATTTAATCCTGTGACGCAAGCTCAAACGACAGTAATAATGATACACAAACGGACAAAGCCTTAAGAGCTTTGTGGGACTTGTTGCCCCTTGCAAAAATCTGGCAACAAAGCCGTAAGAGCTTTGTGGTAGTTGTTGCCCCTTGCAAGAATCTGACAAATCTGTGCCACTCGAAATTTCCAATGATCAAAACTAAATTTCACAAAAGATATGATTTTAGAATTAAATAATAAAAAATCAGAGAAAAAATTTACATTACACTAGTAAATACCACTGGCACGACTAACCCTATATTCAACTTTATCTTCCTCATCTCTTCCAAAGACCTAATATACATGTACATGTAGTAATCTCAATATGGGAGGGAAAAAAGAGGGTGGGGAAGAACAGAGAGACGCTCACAAATAACTGGTAAAATTTGCTACCTCTCAAACTATGTATACACCTATGCAACAAACAAGCCCAATTATCATATTCCACAGTAGACAACTACACCGCATGCAAATTACTTGAATAATGTACAAAAGCCCATAAATCGATTCTTTTTATGGACTCCACCGAAAAGGGA
Organism: Eucalyptus brandiana; assembly: GCA_014182725.1. Taxonomy (NCBI): domain Eukaryota; kingdom Viridiplantae; phylum Streptophyta; class Magnoliopsida; order Myrtales; family Myrtaceae; genus Eucalyptus; species Eucalyptus brandiana. The sequence goes on from CM024675.1 coordinate 14,344,234, forward strand.
AAAATCAATTGATAGGCTTTTGTACATTATTCAAAGAAATCAAAATACAAGATTCACCTTTGTTGATTATTACTATCCCTTTTTCCATTTGTTTTTAACATGGAGAAAGGAAAGAAATATTGACCTTTATTACTGTAGACACCTAAATTTTGGCTACCCGTTTAGTAATTTGTCGCATTAAGAAATTAGGGGTTAATTTAATTCCTAAAAAAAAATGTTAATTGCATAACATATAGATTTAAGTTGCATTTATTTTGTTATTTGTATTTTTTGCATTGATGGCGGGTATATTCAAATTAGATGGATCAGGCCCACGAAGCGAGCAGGTTGGCCCAAGCCCGCGTTTTTTAATAATTAAAAATTATCTCATGGGAATATAATATTTTAAAATTTTTCCGAGATATGAATCCTTTTTTAGATAGGGCAGATGGGTAAAAAAATTGCGATTTGGTTTTGAAAGATTTGGATTTTAAAAAAAAAAATCTCATCTTAATCTCGAATCCTTATCAGTATGGGATGAATTTTGTGAAAAAATACTGCAATCTTATCTTTAGTCTTTTGGTGGTAAAATCATTGGGGAATATTAAGGAGGATAAGAAATAATCTAAAATATTCTGTTGCGGATAGAGATTTCGAAAGATTTTAGAGTTGGATAATAGAGCTTGAGTGAATTATCTGAAAAATCTTCACAAAAAAATTTTAGATTATATTCAATCGCTGAGTCAATATATGAAATCTGGGTTGGTAGAACACATCGATTCGTTTTTGCTCTATAAAAGGGGGCCTTCTCTTTGTCTTTAAGGGGAGTGTCGCGACCTCTTTTTTTTCGGCGCCCGCAGTCGCGTACGGGCGCCTAAGGAGACTAATGGCTCGGCTGTATTTATTAAGCCCGGACTCTCCCAAGTCCACCAATTCACGACTTAATGGTTCAGTTTTTTTAGCCTGTAAATCAATTTTTAAAATGGAGTCGCCACTAATCAATTTGTGGTGGGTTGATTAGAAACCCAAGCGAAGTATCGGGAGAAATACTTGCTCCTGCGCAACCAGAGAAATTAGGATCGGGGACTTGATTACACTAGTTAATCACTAATGCCCTTTCGGTACCTAATCTTGTTTAAACCCTGAGGTTTTTTGGATGTTCAAGGGATTTTCCATGCATTTTGGGAGGAAAACATTTTTTGAGTCATTTTCTAATTTTTGGACACAAAAGGGATTTTTTTGGGATTTTTTTGGAAAATACAAGTCTTTTTGGCTTTTTCTAAATTTTTGGCTTTTTCATGAATTTTTTTGGAAAATGAAACATTTTTTAACATTTTTAATATTTTCTGATTTTTTGGAAATTAAAACATTTTTGATTTTTTTTAAATAAATAAATTATTTATTATTTATTAGAATATTATTTTACATAAAAATAATAAAACAAAATAAAACCGACCCGGGTCGGATCCGCGGGTTGGGTCCGACCCGAGCCGGCGACCCAAACACTGCGGGCCCGACTCGGATTTTTCGGCTTTTTCCTTTTTTTTTTTTTTTCTACTGAAACGGCGTCGTGGCTGGGCGTTTGGGGCGCCCGGCCCGACCCGACAACCCGACCCGACGGCCTGCTCCGCGACCCAACTCTCCGCGAACCCTACCCGACCCGGATCCACGTCGCGACCCGACTTCCCGCCGCCCCGAATCTCGCGAAACCCTACCGAGGTTTTGAGACCCGGATCCGACTCGGCGACTCGGAAAATCGCAAACCCTAGGGTTTGCGACCTGCGGCGCCGGAGAGGAGACCGAAGCGATCCAGCGGCGATGACGACCACGGCGGCGACGGCGAAGGGGATTGGACCATGGAGAGGGGGATGGCGACGGCGACGGCGACGGGGACAACGTGATACCTGCTCGGCAACGGCACGACGAGGGCGAAGACGGCGACGACGAGACCCGCGCAAACCCCTTCTCTCTCCGTGCCTCTCTCTCTCCCTCTCTACTCCGGCGGGGCTCAGATCCGAGGCCGCGAGCCCTCGGCCCCCCTGAAGTCTCTCAGTGGGGTATCCAAAGGCCGCGACTCGATCGGGCTCCCTCTCTCTCTCTGCGTGCTCCCTCTCCGTCGTCGTCGGGTGGGGGGTATTTATAGGCGAGGGGCGGCCGATCGACGGAGTTCGACCGCCGATCGCCACGGCCTTCGCCGGCCGAACCGGCGTCCCATCCGGCGCCAGCTCCCCCTGCTCCACGTCCCATCGCTGTCCGTCCATCCTCTTCCCCTCCGTCGCGCCCCCTGCGCATGCTCTGCAGAGGCGTGAGGAAGGAGAAGACCTAGCGGGGCCGGGCCGAGGCGAAAATGGGCCGAGGCCCATGCGGAGGCTGCTTCCTCCTTTCCGCTTTTTGCTTTTCTTTTTTGCTTCATTTTTTGTTTATTTATTAATTTTTTTTTTTTTTAGGCGTCAACAGCTGCCCCTCTTTGAAGGTGAGCTCGCAGAGGTTGCATTCAAAGACAAACTGATGCCTAAATTTTATCCATGCATGCGTAACAAATTATATTTTATTTGGCACCTATTATTCTATGCAGAAAAAGAGCAATATAACTTTACATATACTAAGACAGATAAGAAGATACCTGTAGTTACTTACCGGGAGTGAGTGAGATAGGGTGTGAGCCCCGAGTTTGGCAAGTATCAAGGCGTCATCTTACCTAGTGCTATGAGGAGATTGCTTTTCCAGGGCTCGAACTATTCTTCGGTCGCCTGTTGGAGCAATCAGTGATTTGTCCAGGACCCGAACCTTTCTTCGGTCGCCTGTTAGAGCAATTAGTGGTTTGTCTAGGACCTGAACCTTTCTTCGGTCGCCTTGATTGGGGATTACTCCTCCAGGACCCGAACCATTCTTCGGTCGCTTGTTAGAGCAATCAGTGGTTTGTCTAGGACTCGAACCTTTCTTCGGTCGCCTTGACTGGGGATTACTTCTCCAGGACCCGAACCATTCTTCGGTCGCCCGTTAGAGCAATCGTGGTTTGTCTAGGACCCGAACCTTTCTTCGGTCGCCTTGACTCGGGATTACTTCTCCAGACCCGAACCATTCTTCGGTCGCCCGTTAGAGCAATCAGTGGTTTGTCTCGGACCCGAACCATTCTTCGGTCGCCGTGACGGGAAATCGCTTCTCTAGGACCCGAACTATTCTTCGGTCGCCCGTTAAAACAATCAATGATTTGTCTAGGACCCGAACCTTTCTTCGTCGCCTTGATCGGGATTACTCCTCCAGACCCGAACCATTCTTCGGTCCCGTTAGAGCAATCGCTGGTTTGTCTCGGACCCGAACCATTCTTCTGGTCGCCGTGACGGAAATTGCTTCTCCGGACCCGAACCATTCTTCGGTCGCCTGTTAAAACAATCAATGATTTGTCTAGGACCCGAACCTTTCTTCGGTCGCCTTGACGGGAGATGCACCGACCTTTCTCAGGGCATCTCGTTTGTGGGTGCCTGATTTGTATCGAGGACACCAGTTGGTACCCGACCTTTCTCGGGAGATGCGCCGACCTTTCTCAGAGCATCTGTTTTGTGGGGGTGTCTGACCTTGTCAAAGACACTAGTTGGAACCCGATCTTTCTCGGGAGGATGTACCGACCTTTCTCAGGGCATCGATTTGTGGGGCGTCTGACTTCTGTCGAAGACACCAGTTGGAACCCGACCTTTCTCGGGAGGATGCGCCGACCTTTCTCAGGGCATCAATTCTGGAAGATACCTGGTCATTCACAAGCATATCAAAGAGTACCTGGCTATTTACAAGTACTAACCTGAAGGGTGTCTGGGCATTTGCAGGCGTCAAAATGGGTATTTGGCTGACCATAGGTATTGAAGGGGTACTTGGATGATCACAAGTATGAATTCTTAGGGGATACCTGGGCATTCACAAGTATCGAAGGGGTACTTGATAATTGGAAATATTGAGAACATACCTTAGATATTGGTGAAGGTCTCTCACCTCCTGGTAGTTGGAAATATCGAGGGCCTGCCCCGCATATTCGTGAAGGTCTCTCACCTCCTGGTAATTGGGAATATCGAGGGCGTACCTGGGATATTCATGAAGGTCTCTCACCTCCTGGTATTTGGGAATATCAAGGACATATCTCGGATATTCGTGAAGGTCTCTCACCTCCTGGTAAATGGGAATATCGAGGGCATGCCCCGCATATTCGTGAAGGTCTCTCACCTCCTGTTAAATGGGAATATCGAGGACGTACCTGAGATATTCGTGAAGGTCTCTCACCTCCTGGTAATTGGGAATATCGAGGGCATGCCCCGAATATTCGTGAAGGTCTCTCACCTCCTGGTAAATGGGAATATCGAGGACGTACCTAGGATATTCATGAAGGTCTCTCACCTCCTGGTAATTGGAAATATCAAGGGCGTACCTGGGATATTCATGAAGGTCTCTCACCTCCTGGTATTTGGGAATATCGAGGATGTACCTCGGATATTCGTGAAGGTCTCTCACCTCCTGGTAAATGGGAATATCGAGGGCGTACCTGGGATATTCATGAAGGTCTCTCACCTCCTAGTATTATAAACTTGAATGTGGTATGAGGCTTACTTGGATTGCCGCAGGCACTGGACGGTGGTGCCAAGCAAAGCAATGGAATGCTTGAATAGCTGCTATATTATTTGGGGACAACTTGGGCAAGCTGAGTGTCATGAAAAGGAAGTACCTAGACAACGGTGGGCATTTGACGGTATGGGGATACCTAGACAGCAGTAGGTATTCCAAGAGATACTTGGTCAGTCACAAGTATCAATACTCTGGGGACAACTCGAACAGGTCGAGTGTCAGGAAAAGGGAGTATCCGAATGGTGGCCGGTACTCAAAGACAATAGGGATACCTAAATAGCAGTAGGTATTCGACGATAAAGGGATACTTGATCAGTCACAAGTATCAATACTCTGGGGACAATTCGAACAGGTCGAGTGTCAGGAAAAGGGAGTATCCGAACAGTGGCCGGTACTCAAAGACAATGGAGATAAGGATATGCTTACCTGGCAATATCTCTGATCTCTGAGAGTATGTCTGCTATTTGCACAACATGCACACATGATTGTATATGCTGTAAATTCATGACTTTAAATGAGATTCATGCATGATAATTTTGTCAGTTTTGTATCATTCGAATTCCATTTGGGAAGATTTTGAAAGACAACATTTATTCGGAATATAGATGCTTTGAGCATGCCAGATGAGGGACTTTCAATCTGAAAGGACTTTTCACTCACTCTCATGGAGAAGGCTATCATGACCATTGATGTAGGATTTATAAGGACCACACTATCTTACTGTCATCATGTCAACAGGGATCCGAGTATTCTCGCAAACAGTACGACTTTACCAATGTGAGAGGTCCTTGTTGAAACTATAATGAAGTCTTGGTTAGCGGCTCATCAAGTGGGACCGTCGAGGTCAAAGCTGATGGACAAAAAATGCTGCACGATCATCTCCGGGTTTACAAGTCAAGAACCCTGCGAAAAGAGATAGAATAATCTTGCTCGTACTTCTTCGAGCGATGCTTATAAAGATATGAAATCCTACGTTAATTGAAGTGTCCCTAGTCTGAAGAGACTTTTACAATGGGGATGTGACGTAGACTCGGCTCACATGTAAGAGGGTGAGAGCTGGTGACTGTTTCGGCATTTGTCACTAGTCCTTCTTGTTTAGATGAGGGTTCTATGGACCACAACAACAACTCTTCTTGGCTGCATTTTTGACTGGGGGGCATTGGCCTTGCTTTTACCAGGCACACTGCTTTTTCATGCCCCTATTTCTCATCTTAATTTTTCATTCATGGGCATCGACCTTGCTTTTACCAGGTACACTGTTTTTTTATGCCCTAGTTTTTGTCATTGTTGTTTGAAGAACTGATCTTGACAAGTTCAAGCAAATGCTTTTGCTAGACTTATTGAGTCTTCTGGTATTTCTGATTATGCTGCTCGGATGGCGGCAGTGGCTTCTGCTTTGCCTCCATATGAGGGTGAATTTCCAGACTCAATTGAGTTGTACAATGGATACAAGTGCGTAAATAAAGAATTACTCTTCACGACTCTAGGGCACTTAAATTAACGCGAGTGTTCATATGCAATAAAGACACTCAAAGATTGATGCAAGTGCAAGCAAGAGAATTCCTATCCCTTTTCTCACCTCGTGATGTTGACTTGCCTTCAATTTGCCCCAGTGTAGGGTGGTTCTTTGACGGGGGTAGGACAGAAACTTCACCAGTGTAAGGAGCTCAAAGGGGTGAGCAATGAAATGCCTCTCACTGCTTTGGTTATTGTACCATTCGCGAGAGAACTCTTTACCCTGCGGTCATGGAATCTTCTGCACTCATCTCACAAGTGTATAGATGGGGGACTGTGTTTAAGATATGGCTTGCCTTTCATCATTCTGACGCGCCTCATCCAGCATGCTCGATTAATCTTGTATTCTTCACTTAGCTGTCTATTCTAATAATTCTCAATGGAATCAGTGATTTAGACAGACAAGATCATCATGCAGAATTCATATGGATGCAACATTTTGAATATGATGGAGTTTGAACTCTTCAAAACAAGTGAATGGTTTTGACTCAAAAAAGGCCCTATTGACAACTTTAGGAGTTAACATAATGGTGTTCCCAAATATGTTAAATTTTGAACATCAAAAGGGTTATTTGCAAATGGGTGTCGATAGTTATCCCTATTGATTAGGGATATGACACATGAAGGATCAGCCGGGGTTGGGGATCTAATCGGGCATCTCTATTTTCACCTTTTACAGAGAAGAAGCTGAAAATGGATCAATCAACAGGGCCAAAATTAAAGGTGAATTAAGGCCTGAAGGATCTCTGTCATTTGCTTTCGCAATACTTGAGACGTCATTTTGTTTGGGAGAGTTTGTCATGCCTCTCATTGATTTGTTATCTGTATTTGGCAATCAGGTGATCCTGCAACAGACAAGAGGGAGTGTGTTAGTCATGAACTCTTTCGAGAGTCGAATAATTGGAAGCGATACAACTTTACCCTTCACTGGTTTGCAGACGATTGGATGAACCTGAAGTGAGAGGGGGACACGAAGTCCTATGTCCCTTGCTTCATTAGGTCAATTATTCACTGTATTGGCTTATGGATGGCATGTCCCTTTACCCGAAGTCAAGTGAATTCGATGCAAGCCATTTCTGTATATTAGCTTGGCCAGTATTTGTTTTGTCAAATCTAACCATTGAGTTTGGTTCTTGAGTTGTGATGCTCCCTGTCAAATAGGGAAAATATGTCAAAAGCGGGTTCAGATAGCGAGAGTATTGGAAACGATACCAAATTACCCTTCTCCAGAGTTTGTATGTGCTAACTCCTAAAGATAATTGAATGTCAATGATGGCCCTTTTATCTTGGCATAGTTCAATGCTTCCTTCAGTTGGCCTTTCTCATTGGTGACCATGTACGCATGATTGTTGGTCATTGATTCATCTTCAACGCCTTCCTTCTATGGAATTTCTTCTTCTGTCTTTGACTATAGCATCATTAGCAGCATTGAGCAAAGTCATGTACCTCAAGCTTCTATGGAATCTGAGATCAAAATCTCAAGCTTTGTGGTGGCAATTACTCCTTGAAAGAATATGCGTCTAGAGTGAAGTTTCTAGATTCCAAAGTCATTGTTCAGGGTGTAGGGCCTAGATTGCTTTGATTGTCTAGATTTTCTCCCTGTTGACAGTAGCCAATTCGAGAGGAGAAATTCATTTTCTGTGCTTCTTGGCTTGTCAAAGCCGGAACCGTAACATCTAGTCGTTTGGGCGTGTCGTGCGACAAGATAGTCCTTCGGCTCGGGATGGAGGCAAGGCGGGAGTGAGGCATGTCATGGATGCTTCGATCTCAACTCTATGCCCGTACTTACGTTTCATCTTTTGTATCCCGTAAATAGAAGAGAGAGGACATCATTTCCAAATTATATTCGAGAGAATAAGACTTACCCTCTTTTGGTGTAGGATGATTCTTTCTATTTGCCCCTCGTTTTCTTGGCGGGGTGTCTTTGAATTTGGCGAGTTCACTCCGATGCGCTTGCTTCAAATGCCCCCGTCACACTAAGTCAAAGGGGACGGGAATGATCTTCTGTGACATGGAGTAAGTGAGTCAGAAAGACAAACATGATTAAATTTATCATCTTGTTTTAACAAAAGCTTTTGGGTGATGAAATATTTTTTATTTTCAAAATACGTCTTTGGGGGAGAAAAAGCATAAGGAAGCCCAGCCCTCAGTATTCTTCTTGGATGATATTTTCTTTTCATGGTTGGGTAACATCACTGGGCAGGTTTGGAGTACCGTCTCATGCTCTTAAAACAAAATATTATAATTGTACAATAGAGTACTTGGAATGGAAAATACAACAGTAGCACACTAGACAAGATAAGAAACATGAAATTATAAAAACAAGTAAAACCCATGAAAACTCCCGTGTAAAGGAGTGCTTTGATAGTGTTGGTTCCGAAATCAAGCGCCTTTGAGTTCCTCGCCTCCAGTAGACTCGAAGTATTCACATGAGAGGACCACTTCATCGAAGCTATGGAAGTGCAACCCATGCAACCAACAACGATGCTTGCGAGGTAAAGTCCTTATGAACAGCTTTATCATTTCTTCTTCGGCCAGTTGAGGGTAAATTTGCATCATAAAAGCCTCCCACCTCCTTGCATATGCTCGGAAATCCTCCATTGGTCTTCTTCCTCAAAGTGAACCAAGTTCGACAAGGCACTTCGGTTCCAATCGGCTTTGATACGGGCGGAATGCAAGAAAGACAGCTCATTCCAATCTCTCATAAGGCAGATATCTGCTGTGATGAACCATTGCAATGCAGATCCCGTAAGACTCTCTTGGAAGGCCTGAATTGTGAATGATATTGGGTCATAGTACCGACTCATTTCAGCATGGAGGTACTGCAAGTGGGCCACGGGGCAAGTCGTGCCGTTATATTTGCGGAGATTAGGTATCCACCTCTTTCCAGGGGTCATGATCCTATGAGCGTAAGACGGGCTTGATGTATCTTGGTTAGGCCACTGGTTTTCCCACTGCATATCTGCTGTAGTGGTGAATTTTTCTGCTTCAGGGAAGTTGGATTCTACCGAGATTACCCCATTGCTTTCATCTTGGTCAAAATTTCCGAATGAGGATGAAGTATTGAAGCTATCCTCCTGGTCAGAGGACAAGCTTAGTACTTCGTTAGGATCGTAGCGGATAAAGACGTACGCTTCCTCTTCTGACGGACCTTCATCCCCGGATGAGAGTATGAAACAGCTTATACGATGAATCGTCGCCATTGTCAAAATAACGCCGGAAGTCCTTGGGATTGTATTCTAGGGCCGGGAAGTCTTCAGGGTTGTACTCTAGAGGATGGTGGCCTTCAAAGCTGTATTCTTGGGAATGCTCGAAGCTTTGGTGCGGTGGCTCGTCGGTAGATGCTGAATCGATCTGCTTAGGCTTTCTTTTCTTGGCTTCTGATCCAGGCCTTTTGAGTAAGGCCCTTCGTTTTGCTAACTTGATTCTGTCAAGGGGAGTGGGAAACATTAGAGTTTCACTGTCTGATTCACTTTCCAGGTTGACAGGGGTTGGTATTCTTTGGACCCTAGCTCTTGGAGTAAGCTTGGGAGTTGTCCGCCAGTGCCCCGCTCTTGAACAGGCTCGAGTCTATGATCTCGTACAAAGGCTCCTTGCCTTTCTTAGTGGGAAATTTTCCAAAACAAGATGCTTTGCTTAGCCGCCCATTTATCATGCAAGGCTTCATTGACATGCTCCTCTCCTATCTTATCGACTAATGGCTCCTCGTGCTCTGCGATCATCGGCTCTTCGTAGGGCAAGGTGATGTCAGGGGTGATGTCAATATCATACTCTTGGTGAAAAACACGAATTAGTTCCCTCCAGGTTTTAAGGGGGCTAATCTTCCTGACAATGTACCATCGCAAGGTAGGGCCAGTCAAGTTTGATTGGTACGATTGAATCATCCTTCGGACCAGGTAGGCCTGCAAGTAGGTCTCTGGGCGTGAGGTATCAGCATACCTTTCGCATTCAGGTGCTTTGAGCTCTTCAGGGATTTTAATGCCGGCATAATTTGAAAGGTCTATGGGATTCCGCCCCTGCAGCTGGCTTAACTTTTTCATGATCCTTTCAAACTGTCTATGGTACTGGCTATTTTCTAGCAAATTTGCAGGTGCCATGACGGTGCTTAGGGCAACTACAGAGTTGGGTTCGACTTGAGTGGATTCCATTTGTCTTGAGAGTTGTTGAAGGACAATGGACATTTGTCCTACGCCGTCTTCAATGTTAATGAGGCGGTTTTGTACATCATTCCGATCGGGCCCTAGTGCATGAGGCCATTCACGAGCTATTGGTGGCCGGCGATTCATAATTACTCCGCCGTTTGCGAAAACAATGAATGAGTATGAAAGTAAACAAAAATTGACCCATGGCAATGGTCTAACCGCTTTTTTATTCATCAAAAGAGGATTTCATAGACCGCGAGACTTCGACATCTAGAACTTGAAATTGAAATGACAGAATAAAATACTAGATATTAAACAAAAGTCCCTAAACAATGGGACAAGACTTTCACACTATTAGCACTACGGGACACATGATTGCAAATTTATATGCGATGGGGAGTCTTGCGCTTGCGTAGATGCCTGCTTTCTTGGACCGGCTCTGAGGTGTGTATCCACCATTCCCAAATCCCTCACCATGAGCTCTGCTTGCTCGTGCTGACTGCTCTTGCCGATCGAGTGAGGGACTGATGGCTTCCACCTTGTCGGGATGTGATGATTGTGGATGTAGGCCGCAGAGGCATGGTGGGCTTTTTCTTCTCCCTCAAGCCTTTCAGGTATCACAATCCTTTTGCGATGGCACTTGTCCCAGGTTTCCTCAGCGGTAGAAATGTCGAATTCATAGTCACGGCTTGTGTTGAAAAGAACTGGAGGGACCATCATCTTGAAAGGCGGTGGGATCTCCTGAAGGGCTCCATATTGTCGTGCTACCCGATACGGGTAGTAGGGAATGGCGCCGGTGAGACCGAGCAACGGAATTGGGCGGGTGCGCATGTAAGCAAAGCGGGCCCTCTTTTCATGGAACCAACCAAAGACACCATTGGAATGCCTCAGGAGCTGGGTTTCTTAGGAAGCTTACCCAATTTAAACAGCTTTGATTGGGAATGTACGGCCCTAAAACCATAAATTTTTGTAATGGATTCTCAAAAGCATTTGTTTCAGGCGATCGCATGAAGTCTCGAAATTCGTTTAGGTGAGAAAAGAACCAGACTTGTAAAATTTCAGGAGAGGCTCGCATGATTTTCTCCGAGTTGTCTTTAAAACGATTAAAAGACAAGAATGTTTCAGTTAAAATCATGTTGACATAATTCCCCCCTCTTAAGATCTGATCAACTATCCATGCCATCTTGGGAGTTATGGCATTTCTTTGATGGAGGAAGATGATGAGCCCGAAAAAGGCCAGGAGGAAAATCTCACTTTTCTGGGTCATAGGCTGATTTTGGAAACAGGCATTCATAAATTCTAGTGGGTAGGTATTATGGTTGTCTTCAAGAATTTGTCTCATGACATGGATTTCAGTTCCTAAAAGTCGTGCTAACCCGCGCCATGGGAGGGCGCCAATCGATGGCTTGACAAGCTTTTTCTCAAGAGGCATTCCAGTGATGATGCTGTATTCTTCCAGGGTTGGGGTTAGCTCAAACCTACCGAATATAAAAGTAATTGTCTTCGGGCACCAAAAATGTGCCATGGCTTGTATGACTTCGGGACGAACAGTGATTTGGATCAATGATAGGAGATGACCGATTTTGGCCTTCACGCGCTCCCGGGCAACCGATCTAATTGACCCCACCATCCGAAGAGCTCCGCCTTGGGAGCAGAATGAACTGGATATCGTCTTTCCCCATCGCATATAAACTGGGACTTGAAAAGTTTATCCTACATTGCCATGGGCCAAATAAAAAGACTGAGTAAAAGTAAAGAAATCACTTTGCTTTAAAAAAAGGCAAGCACAAAGATATGTGCATGGAACGTGCGGCTCGATTTCTAACTCAGAAGGCTTGATGAAATTAAAAGGTATCCGCCCATCGCAGTCTCGTGTCGGCGGATACCCCCTTAACCTCGGCTAAGAAATTCGGGGAAAAGAAAGGCAACCTCTACATCGCAGTCTCGCGTTCGAGGTCGTATCTTTCTTAACACCATCCTAAAAATCCTATGGCAACCTAGGTCCGGCGGCCGGGTTGTGTGTGCCATGTGTAGTGCTAAAATAGTAAATCATGCATAGCAATTTATAATCACAAGACAATAAAAAAACTCTAAGCTATTAACCTGCACAAAAGAAAAAAGACCCAAGTTAGCAAAGCATTTAAACAAGACAAAAATGGCCTAAGTCCTCAAAGTCCTCAGCGGAGTCGCCAAGCTGTCGCGACCTCTTTTTTTTCGGCGCCCGCAGTCGCGTACGGGCGCCTAAGGAGGCTAATGGCTCGGCTGTATTTATTAAGCCCGGACTCTCCCAAGTCCACCAATTCACGACTTAATGGTTCGGTTTTTTTAGCTCGTAAATCAATTTTTAAAATGGAGTCGCCACTAATCAATTTGTGGTGGGTTGATTAGAAACCCAAGCGAAGTATCGGGAGAAATACTTGCTCTGCGCAACCTGCAGAAATTAGGATCGGGGACTTGATTACACTAGTTAATCACTAATGCCCTTTCGGTACCTAATCTTGTTTAAACCCTGAGGCTTTTTGGATGTTCAAGGGATTTTCCATGCATTTTGGGAGGAAAAACATTTTTGAGTCATTTTCTAATTTTTTTGGACACAAAAGGGATTTTTTTGGGATTTTTTTGGAAAATACAAGTCTTTTTGGCTTTTTCTAAATTTTTGGCTTTTTCATGAATTTTTTTGGAAAATGAAACATTTTTTAACATTTTTAATATTTTCTGATTTTTGGAAATTAAAACATTTTTGATTTTTTTAAATAAATAAATTATTTATTATTTATTAGAATATTATTTTACATAAAAATAATAAAACAAAATAAAACCGACCCGGCCGGATCCGCGGGTTGGGTCCGACTCCGGCCGGCGACCCAAACACCTGCGGGGGCCCGACTCGGATTTTTCGGCTTTTCTTTTTTTTTTTTTTTTTTTTTTTTTTTTCTATTTTAAACGGCGTCGTGGCCGGGCGTTTGGGGCGCCCGCCCGACCCGACAACCCGACCCGACGGCCCGCTCCGCGACCCAACTCTCCGCGAACCCTACCCGACCCGGATCCACGTCGCGACCCGACTTCCGCCGCCCCCCCGAATCTCGCGAAACCCTACCCGGTTTCGAGACCCGGATCCGACTCGGCGACCCGGAAAATCGCAAACCCTAGGGTTTGCGAATCCGCGGCGCCGGAGAGGAGACCGAAGCGATCCAGCGGCGATGACGACCACGGCGGCGACGGGGACAACGTGATACCTGCTCGGCAACGGCACGACGAGGGTGAAGACGGCGACGACGAGACCCGCGCAAACCCCTTCTCTCTCCGTGCCTCTCTCTCTCCCTCTCTACTCCGGCGGGGCTCAGATCCGAGACCGTGAGCCTTCGGCCCCCCTGAAGTCTCTCAGTGGGGTATCCAAAGGCCGCGACTCGATCGGGCTCCCTCTCTCTCTCTCTGTGCTCCCTCTCCGTCGTCGTCGGGTGGGGGGTATTTATAGGCGAGGGGCGGCCGGTCGACGGAGTTCGACCGCCGATCGCCACGGCCTTCGCCGCCGAACCGGCGTCCCATCCGGCGCCGCCCCCGCTCCACGTCCCATCGCTGTCCGTCCATCCTCTTCCCCTCCGTCGCGCCCCCGCGCGTGCTCTGCAGAGGCGCGAGGAAGGAGACGACCTGGCGGGGCCGGGCCGAGGCGGAAATGGGCCGAGGCCCATGCGGAGGCTACTTCCTCCTTTCCGCTTTTTGCTTTTCTTTTTTGCTTCGTTTTTTGTTTATTTATTAATTTTTTTTTTTTAGGCGTCAACAGGAGAGACTAAAAAAAACACAAAAAAGGGCCAAACGGAAACCGTCCGTTGAGGTGTGGGGGAGGAAGAAAAAAGGGGGAGACTTTTCTTCTTCGTCCATCTTCAGCAGAGAGAGAGAGAGAGAGCTTTTTCTCTTTTTCCTGACAACTGCAGGGAGAAGGAAAAGTCAACAGGAGAGTGACGTGAGAGAGACACGAGCAATGCCACCCGATCCCCACCTTCGTGGAAAGGGAAAAGAAAGTCCTTTGCTCGTGGCCCGTTGTTCGGAAAAAAAAACCCTTGCGCCGGTCAAAAGGAAAAGAAAAGGCTCCCCATCCGAAAATTAGGTAGTTTTTTCATTTATTTATTTACTTATTAGGTTTTTTTTTCTTTTCTTTTAGTTTCCTTTTTTTTTTATCCTTTTAGTGAAATTGTTCCCTTTAAATATGTGATTGAGATCCCAATATGAAATAGTCCCTCAGGGATTGACAGTCCGATTTTCGTGCCCGAAATCCGACTCGCAATCCCTTATAAAAATCGATAATCCAATCTCAAGCCCGAGATTCGATTTGCGATTTAATTTAAAATTAGCTAACCCGATCTCATGCGCGAGATATGGTTTGTCAATTTTTGGATATCAATCTTATTTTTGTTTGATTTGCTATCGTCAAATTGATTGAGTCAAATCTTATTTTCGAAAAATAAAAAATGAAAAAAGATTTCACTTAGGATTAAAATTTGTTGTCATCTTAAATAAAAAATTTAATTAGGATTAGGTTTTTATCTTTTTATTTAGAATTTTTTATTTTGAATAAAAAAGAAAAAAAAAAAAAAGAAAGTGCATTCATTTAGGTTGTTAGTTTTTTATTTGAATTGCATGTTTAACTATGTGTTAGTTTTAATTTCAAAAAACAAAGAAAAAAAACACAAAAAAAAATCATTGTGCATATTAGATTATGATTGCATCTTAAATTTCATTTTTTTAGATAAATGGCAGATTTAGATAATGTCTTAGTTTAAATTAGGATTTAATATGACTTAATCCCTAATTTAAATTAGATAGAATCTTAATCTAGCTAAATCATTTCAAATTTCATAAAATCTGTCTTGGGATAAATTAGTTGCAATTTCTAGGATAGATTGCATTTTTTAAATAAAAAAATGCCATTTGCATGTCATGTAAGATCGGGTCCATGAAATGCACGTCATTTTAGTGATTTTTATTAGGTTCATCTAATTAGAACTTCCTCGTCATTAGACTAAGTCATTTAATAAATGTCACGTGACATATAACCCGCATACTAAATTATATGATGCATGTCATTTTAGTTTAAATAATTTTGTATGTCGTTGCATCGTATTGCATGTCATTAAAATTAGGTCATTTAGATTGCATTTAATTATTGCATTTCTTCATGTCATATAGTTTAGATCATGCTGCCATATCATATTAGATTATTAGCATGCATCGCATGATTTTCACTAAATAAAGTGAAAATAAAAATTGAAATTGCGTGTTAATTAGAAATCATATTTAGGGTTGCTGATGTGAATTCTGATTTAACAATGCAGATGCTTTCGTTGCTTCTAGGTATGTTTTGCATTATTTAATTTGCTTTCTTGAGTGTTAAATTGGTGGTATGCGCACATGTATGATCACCTCACATGTTAGAAAGTTAAATTAAAATCAATTCAATTGCCAAACATTTTTTTGAAAATGAAATAAAAATGGTACCGAAAGGGCACTAGTATAGTCTGGTGTAACCAAGTCCCCGAACTCATAAATCTCTGGTTCGTAGGAGTAAAGTAAATCTCCCGTTACTTTACTTGGGTTTCTAATCGACCCACCAAAAATAGATTAGTGGCGACTCCTGATTGAAAATCATTTGCATGTTAAGAATTTAAATCTAAGTTGCGAATTGGTATGGGCTTGGGAGAGCCCGAGCTAAGCTTAAAGACTTAGTAATCCATTAACCTAGTTTTAGGTCCAAACCCCGAAAAAATTGGGTCGCGACAGCTTGGCGACTCCGCTGGGGAATGAGTTAAAACTCTTAGTGGACTTAGGCCAATTTTTTTTTTCTTTTGAAAAAATGTTTTTATTTGGCAGCGAGGATTCCAGGTACGCCCCTAACATTTAAGGTGTTAAATGTTCTTGTAGCATGGGAGGTATAAGGGGAAGTGTTTGTTACCTTTGTTTTGCAGGGAGTGTAGGAATGTATGGTTTATTTTTATTTTTTGAAGTGTTGTT
Organism: Eucalyptus brandiana; assembly: GCA_014182725.1. Taxonomy (NCBI): domain Eukaryota; kingdom Viridiplantae; phylum Streptophyta; class Magnoliopsida; order Myrtales; family Myrtaceae; genus Eucalyptus; species Eucalyptus brandiana. The sequence continues at coordinate 14,360,484 of CM024675.1, forward strand.
TGATATAAATTGCCATGCATGCTTTGCATTTACACTACACTTTTGCACACACAACTTGCCGTCGGACCTGGGCCGCGTAGGATCATTTAGGATGGTATTGAGATGGATACCACTCCGACCGCATGCTCGCGGTACGAGTCGCCCATCTCAATCCCGAAATTTCTTTCATGGTGTCAGGAGTACCCACCTCGGTCCGCATGCCTGCGACCCGGGTCGTCTCTTTGACCAAGCCGGAGTCATGAGGACCCGACATAGTCCACAAGCTCGTGGCTAGTCTGATCATCCTTGTGGCTCCACCTTGATAAGCCTTATAGATTAGAAATCGAGCCACTTACCATGTGTATGTCTATGTGGTTGCCATTAATTTCCCTTGATGAAGTAAGTCTTCTATCCCTATACCATGCAATTTATTTTGTCATGCTTTTGGTCTGTCCATGACAATCTAGGATAGTCATTTGATCTAATTCCTTTGTCAATTAGGAATGAAATGAGGAAATAAATTGCCATACAATGAATCATTTGGAAAATAAAAAAAAAATGGAAATTTGTCTTCAATTTCTGTTTTGGCTCTTCCTAGTTCATATTTAGGAAATTTGATCTTACTAGCATCCCATATCTTTGTTTTCCTAGTTCATTTTTAGGAAATTCCTCTTTATATGTGGACTTTTCTTGACTAAAAAAAAGTAAATTGTTGTCATGGACTGCTCTCTATTTACACTTCATGCTTACATGTTCCCATTTATTTGATTAGGTGATTATAACGATCCCTCGCTCACCCATCCGTTACGCGGTCAAGAGCCAAAATGGCCGATCGAAAAGAAATGCATGACCATATCATCGACAATATAAACAAGCAAATTGCACACCACCAAAGTCAAGCCGATGAATTGTCTTTGACTATGGCTTTTCTCACTAAGCAAAAGGGCCGTGATGACATAGGTACTCCATCTTCAGAGAATAGCGACATGCCCGAAGAAGAAAGCCAAGAGAACTTTTGAATCGTTCATTTTCCCTAAGACAAAGCAAGATGAATTTGATGCCACCATGAAGAGATTAGTGACATATCTAGAAGGAAGAATTCCAAGTGGATGGGATGACCTAAAGGGTTCGCATGACACGATCAAGGAGGATGAAGAACTCAAGCAATACATGATTCATGGTTCTAAGTAGTTCACTTTCCTTGTTTAATTAGGGGCATGCTTGGTTGCACCTTCCCCGCGTGGGAATTTTTATTACTTTTTAGGAATTGTTTTCGCTTTTAGGAATCATTTCTTAGGTTTAGAAAAACAATTTTCATTCCAATAATGTAATTCATTTGATTCTATTCAATGAAATTACAATTTTATTTCAAATTTTGAGGACATGATGGAGTATACCAAACCAGTCCAATGACGATATCCAGTCATGAAAAGAAAATATTATCCATGGAGAAATCCTGAGGGCTGGACTTTCTCATACTTCCTCCCAAAAAAATTTTTGAAAACAAAAGCATTTCACTGCTAAAAAACAAAAAATTTCCCAAAGCTTGTAGCAGATTAAACTTGTTTGTTTGTCTGACTCATTTACTTCATGTCTCAGAGCATAACAGAGAGGCGTTTGAAAATAACGCGTCAATTTCCAATGATAGTGGGCCCATTGATTTGGGAACATACATCCGAGAAGAAAAATAGACGTGGGGGGAAGGATCATTTCCTAGCTGATTGTGATGACATCTCCCAAGAGTGAAGAGGACTTTAAACACTACTTATCATTTTACTTGTCCTGAGCAATTTCCTTGCACATCAACAGGAAATTGAGGACAAGTCAGAAGAAGATCATCTAGATTCCAAAGTGTGATGTGTGGCACATCTCTTTACAATTTGTGTGTGATGCCATTTCCATGAGAAAATGTTGGAACAAGTCAAAAGAGAATCATCCGTCTTGGATGAAATGGATACATTGTGTTCATGAACATAATCAATTTTGGAATTGACACTCTGTTCTTTTCCTTGCAGATGATGAATTGGGACACTATGGATTCTAGTAGTGACATGATTGAGACAAAATCTCGATCCGAGCCAAAATGGTTATGCAATTTGAATTTACTTTGATGATGCATAATATCCTATTCATGCACGTTGTTCTGTGCAGGGGCAAAAGCCAGATTTCATTGAATCAAAGATCGGATTTTTCATCCTTGATTGATCAATTTGTATGTTTGTTCCCTTTTGATAGGGGCAATCCATGGACACCCATTGCTGAGACAGTCCCTTCGTGGGACATTTCATTGAATGAATGCTTGAAATCATGTTTTCATACTTATAAGAGAATTTTTGAGTATGGTAAATTGTTTGTTTGAAGCCACAAAAGCTTTTCATGCTTAAAGTTGTTGAACTCTTTTAAAAAGAGAATTTTCATAGTGATTTTACCTATTTAGTTCACCAATTTCATGTGGAGATTTATCAAGATAGACAACTCAAGGGAGTGACATCAATGTTTAAGAATACTAAATGAGACGTATCAGGATGATGAAAGGCAAGCCTTATCCTATACACAGTCCCCTACTCATACACTTGTGAGATGAGTGTAGGAAGTTCCATATCCACAAGGTAAAGAGTTCTCTCGCGAAAGGTACGATAACTGAAATGATGAGGGGCAATTCATTTCTCTATTCTAAACACTACAAGTGATCCATTGCTTAACCCCTTTGAGCTCCATACACTTGTAAAAATTCTTTCAAATTACCCCTGTCAAGAACCACCCTACATCGGGGCAACTAAGAGATTAGATGGCATCATGAGGTGAGGAAAATTAATTGAAATTTTCTTGCTCTCACTTGCATCAATCTTCAAGTAGTACTATTACATTGAAATCATGCGTTAATTTAAATGCCTTAGGATGACGAAGAGCATTTCTTTCTCTATCCCATACACTTATATCCTTTGCATAGCCCATTTGAGCCTGCAATTTCATTTCTTTTAAACCCAATTGGTGATCATCCCCCACACTGGGGCAAGACAAGAGACAGATGAAGACCTTTGAAAGTTTGAATGTCATTCAAAGTGTAATTGCTTGACACATGCATAGAAATCAAAATAGAATTAAGGGGCATGAAAAAGCAATGTGCCTAGTAAAAGTAAGGCTAATGCCCATGAAAAAAAGTGAAAAAAAATGAATAAGAACTAGGGGCATGAAAAAGCGGTGTGCCTGGTAAAAGCAAGGCCAATGCCCATGGATGAAAAAAGAGTCAAGATAGGTGACTGTCAATTATAAGAATTGAATCCCAATGGAGCAATAGTCAAAGAACTCAAATGCTGAGTTTTTACAATCAATTGGGCACTTCATGAAGACAATCCCCGATGGTGAAAAAGAAAATTGATGGCAATGCCAAGATGATCATCAACTCTCACCTTTTACACACATTTTGAGCCTAATGATCCTTTCATTTCTCAACCCATGAACCCAACCTACGTTACGTCCCTTACAAAGTCTCTTCAGATTAGGGCATTTGAATTAACGTAGGAGTTCATATGTTTATAAGCATCGTTCGAAGAAGTGCGAGCAAGATTATTTCTTTTCGCAGGGTTCTTGACTTGTAAACCCGGAGATGATTACAAGACAGTTCATTCAATAGCTTTGACTCAAAGAATCCTTTTGTTAAGCCATTGACCAAGCCCTCATTATGGTCCCTATTAAAGACCTCTCAGATTGGTAAGATCGTACCACTTGCGAGAATACTCGGACCCATGTCGATATGATGAAATTGAGTGATTCGCATAAAATAGACATTTTAAACGAGAGTGAGTGAAAGTCCTTTCTAACCGAAAGTCTCTCATTTAGTATTCTTAAGAAATCCATGTCATGAGTGAAGATTGTCTTGAATGATAATTCTCTCTAGTGAAATTTGGGTGATGCAAATGTCATTATGCATAAACCCGATTGAGTTGATGAAAACCTCACAAATTTTGAAATGTGCATTCTAGAGTAGCTTAGATTGTCTATCTCTTTGATGAATGCATATCAGTTATTGCTCTAAATCATGTCTGACAGGTAATTCAAGTTCCTTTCAGAATGTTTCATGATATTAGAAGATGAGAAACCTCCACCAGGAGGTGAAAGACTTCCACAAGATATCTGAATTCCAGAAGATATATCCCCAAGAATCAGAGATATCATCAGGTGAGTATATCTCTACCCATTATCGACACTTGACTCGGTCATATTGACTGCGTGCTTTTATAGCCCGAGTCCCTTCTTATCGTCTTTTAGTAGCCCGAGTCCTTTTTAATAGACCCGCGTGCTTTAGTAGCGTGCTTTCGTAGCCCGGTCCTTTTAATAGACTCGGCGTGCTTCCGTAGCCCGATGTCCCCGTGACCCGGTGTGCTTCCATAGCCCGGAGTTTCTGACCTGGCGTGCTTTCGTAGCCCAGAGTCCATTTTATCGAACCGGTGTGCTTTCGTAGCCCAATATCCATTTATATTGACATGGCGTGCTGTCATAGCCCAGAGTCCATTTTGAAAACACCGACACTCGACTGAGTTGTCCCCCAAAGATTTTCCTCCAGATTCAATCTGATTAAGGCGATCGAAGAATGGTTCGGGTCCCGATCGCTTTGATCTCTCTTTGCGCAAGGCTGGGCGACCGAAGAATGGTTCGGGTCCTAGCCAAGCAAAACCTCAGTTTAGGCGACCGTAGAATGGTACGGGTCCTAGACAAAATCTATTTCCCTATTCATGCGACCGTAGAATGGTACGGGTCCTGAAAGGTAAACTCCCGTTTAGGCGACCGTAGAATGGTACGGGTCCTAGACAACATCTATTTCCCTATTCGGCGCAGAATCCGTAGAATGGTACGGGTCCCGGAAGGTAAATCCCCGTTTAGGCGACCGTAGAATGGTACGGGTCCTAGACACAACCAAACACTGTCATACTGGGCGACCGTAGAATGGTACGAGTCCTGGGAAAGCAGTCTCTTTACAAAACCATGTTAATATTTTAGGCGACCGTAGAATGATACGGGTCCTAGATATATAACACCATCTATCTTGAATCACTCTACCCTCCTTGAAGGTAAGATATTCTAGGTAGGTTCCTTTACCATTTGCATACAAATTGCATTCCAAAATTTCGACATCTCAGTCCGGATCTGGATGTCTCAATTCTCTTTATTAAACATTTCACTCTGGATGTGAATGTTTTTGGCAATCCTTCTCATTATACCTTAGTCTGGATCTAGGTATTTTGAGTTTTTCAAAAATCTTGACATCTCAGTCTGGATCTGGATGTCTCAATTCTCTTCATTAAACATTTCACTCTGGATGTGAATTCTTCCATTGAATATTTCACTTTGGATGTGAATGTTCTTACATCTCGTTACGCTTTTCAAGGAACCTGAGTGAGAGTTGGGTACTTGTAGAGTAAACAGGGACTTATCATGTACCTCAAGATGCTCTACCGCACTGACCGGTAAGTAATTGTAGGTACACTCTTTCCTTTCACATCATGCATTTGCATTAGCATCTTCATGCATCATATTAATTGCATTTTAAAATGGAATTCATTTTCCGAAAAAAAATCAAAAATCAAAAATCAAATCAAATCAAGAAATCATTTAATGTATGTGCATAGTCAAAATTTAGGTCTCAATTTGTCTTTGAAGGCAACCTCTTCGAGCTCACCTTCAAAGAGGGGCAACTGTAGACACCTAAATTTTGGCTACCCGTTTAGTAATTTGTCGCATTAAGAAATTAGGGGTTAATTTAATTCCTAAAAAAAAATGTTAATTGCATACATATAGATTTAAGTTGCATTTATTTTGCATTTTTTGCATCGGTGGCGGGTATATTCAAATTAGATGGATCAGGCCCATGAAATGAGCAAATTAGCCCAAGCCCATTGTTTTTTTTAAATCAATTATCTCATGGAAAAATTGAAAATTTGATGCAATATTCTAAAAAATGATTTTTTTGAAGATTTGATTTTTAAAAAAAAATCTCATCTTAATCTCGAATTTATCAATCTCATCTTTATCAATAGGCAATAAAATCATTAGAGATATTCAAGAGATAAGGAAAATAAGAAGATTTTGGGTGATCGGGAGGTTATAGATTATCTTCGTGTATATTGAAAAACGAGATAAAAAATTTTAGATTATCTTCAAGATTACCTATTTTCACCTATAAAAAGCAATCGGGTATGTGGAGATGAGGGAGCTTCTTTTTGGAAAAATTGAGGAAAAAGTGAAAGAGGGGAGAGAAGCCATCCGTGGAGTTTGAAATTAAAAAGAGAGAAAGAGTACGAAGGAAGAGGGAGAGTGACGTGAGAGAGAGAGAAAAGAGGAGAGGTGAAAAGTAAAGAAAAATGAGATTTGACCCCTACTATTCACCATCTTCCCCAAATTGCTGCCCCTCCTCTGCAACCTCCATCCGCGATTCCGCCACCGTCCTTCCTCCACGCCGCGCCTCAACGCCCCGTGCCACAACCCGAAGCCTCGACGCTCCACTCTCCACGAGCAAGCTAGCCACGGCCGCCCCCACACCCATTCGCCACGCCCGCTTCCGCACCGAGCCCCGCTCCGCCCACGGCTCATTTCATCCGACGCCGCGCCTCCCCACCTCGGCGTCCCGCCGTTGCCCGAGGTCCGCCTCGCCCGCCCCCGCTGCGACACCCAAGAACCCGCGCCAAGCCACGACCCGGAGTCCGTGCTACGCCGAGGCCCTTGTTCCCGCAACACCGTCACGATTCGACGACCCACGCGCCCCCAAGCCCTTGCCCCGTCTGTCTCGCCCGAACCGCGACCCGCCGCGCCCATCGTCTCGGTCCGCCCGCCTCCGAGTGACGTTCGCACCTTGCTCCCCATCCGACTAGCGCCATTGTAGCACCCACTTGCCGCCGTGAGCCCCCCGCCCTCGGAGATCCGACCTTTGACCCGCCGGACCGACGCCGCTGCCCTTGGTGACTTGCCACGAGCAATCCGTGGAAAGGGAAAAGAAAGAAAAAAAAAAACAAAAGGAAAAGAAAAGGGAAAATTAGGTAGTTTTTTTTATTTATTTACTTACTGTTTTCTTTTTTTTCCTTTTTATTTTATCCTTTTAGTGAAATTGTTCCCTTTAAATATGTGATTGAGATCCCAATATGAAATAGTCCTTCAAGCTAGGGATTGACAGTCCGATTTTCGTGCCCGAAATCCGACTCGCAATCCCTTATAAAAATCGACAATCCAATCTCAAGCCCGAGATTCGATTTGCGATTTAATTTAAAATTAGCCAAACCCGATCTCATGCGCGAGATATGGTTTGTCAATTTTTGATATCAATCTTATTTTTGTTTGATTTGCTATCGTCAAATTGATTGAGTCAAATCTTATTTTCGTAAAATAAAAAATGAAAAAATATTTGAGTTAGGATTAGATTTGTTTGTTAAAATCATCTTGCATATTTAGAAAAATTGCAAAAAATGTTGAATTAGGATTAGGTTTTTATCTTTTGAATTTTTTAAATAAAAAAGAAAACCAAAAAAAAAAAAAGTGCATTCATTTAGGTTGTTAGTTTTTTATTTGAATTGCATGTTTAACTATGTGTTAGTTTTAATTTCAAAAAACAAAGAAAAAAAAAACACAAAAAAAATCATTGTGCATATTAGATTATGATTGCATGTTTCATTTTTTAGATTTAGATAAATGGCATTTTAGATTTAAATTCTTAGTTTAAATATTTAATATGACTTAATCCCTAATTTAAATTAGATAGAATCTTAATCTAGCTAAATCATTTCAAATTTCATAAAATCTGTCTTGGGATAAATTAGTTGCAATTTCTAGGATAGATTGCATTTTTTTAAATAAAAAATGCCATTTGCATGTCATGTAAGATTAGGTCCATGAAATGCACGTCATTTTAGTGATTTTTATTAGGTTCATCTAATTAGAACTTCCTCATCATTAGACTAAGTCATTTAATAAATGTCACGTGACATATAACCCGCATACTAAATTATATGATGCATGTCATTTTAGTTTAAATAATTTTGTATGTCGTTGCATCGTATTGCATGTCATTAAAATTAGGTCATTTAGATTGCATTTAATTATTGCATTTCTTCATGTCATATAGTTTAGATCATGCTGCCATATCATATTAGATTATTAGCATGCATCGCATGATTTTCACTAAATAAAATGAAAAAAAAATTGAAATTGCGTGTTAATTAGAAATCATATTTAGGGTTGCTTGATGTGAATTCTGATTTAACAATGCAGATGCTTTCGTTGCTTCTAGGTATGTTTTGCATTATTTAATTTGCTTTCTTGAGTGTTAAATTGGTGGTATGCGCACATGTATGATCACCTCACATGTTAGAAAGTTAAATTAAAATCAATTCAATTGCCAAACATTTTTTTGAAAATGAAATAAAAAGGTACCAAAAGGGCACTAGGATAGTCTGGTGTAATCAAGTCCCCGAACTCATAAAATCTCTGGTTCGTAGGAGTAAAGTAAATCTCCCGTCTTGGGTTTCTAATTACTTTACTTGGGTTTAAATCTAATTGCGAATGGGTATGGGCCCACCAAAAATAGATTAGTTTTAGGCGAAACCCCGAAAAATTTGGGTCGCGATTGAAAATCAAACTTTGTGGTTAAGAATTTAAAAAATATTTTTGCTAAGTTCCGCGTCCCTAACCTTTAAGGTGTTAAATGGGCTTGGGAGGTATAAGGAGAAGTGATTGTTAACCCTTGCCTTGCAAAGACTTGGAGTTAGGGATGTATTTTATTTTATTTTTTGAAGTGTCCAAACCCATGCTTTGCATAAATCACTACACTTTGCACACGACAGCCACTAAGCCGGAGTCATGAGGACCCGACATAGTCCACAAGCCCATGGCTAGTCTGATAATCCTTGTGGCTCCACCTTGCTAAGCCTTATAGATTAGAAATCGAGCCACTTACCATGCGCATGTCTATGCGATTGCCATCGATTTTTCGTGGTGAAGTAAGTCTTCTATCCTTATATCATGCAATTTATTTTGTCATGCTTTTGGTCTGTCCATGACAATCTAGTATAGTCATTTGATCTAATTCCTTTTAGAAATGAAATGAGGAAATTGCCATGCAATGAATCATTTGGAAAAATAAAAAAAACTTTGGAGAATTTGTTTTCAAACTTCGAGCAAAGTATATTATGACTATGATGCAGCCACCATCAGCTCCAGTGCCTATTGCAGTTATCAATTCGGTACTGTTTTTAAACTTAGGACGCTTGGATTTTCTCTCCTGTTGTCATGCTGTTTCTCAGCAAAGACCAAAATGCATAGGACATTTACTACAAGTATAGAACTTAGAAGAAATGATTAAAACCATATCGAACATGTGTTATATCTCCTGCAGTGGAAGGAAAACCATATTCATCGAACAAACGCATGAGATCGCCAAATTGACCATGTAGGTCACCGAATTCTTTAACTGGAGCTTTTAACTGAAGAACTGTTGGCTCATGCATGAAAAAGCTGTTCTGCAGCATAACAGAGCTCCCCAACTTTGTAAGAATCCAGGAAAAACCTCCTATTAGCAGGAGCTTTCCAATTTCGAGGCTGAAGCAAAGTGGATATAATCTGAAAAGAGAAAAGAGGTAATTAAGACTGGCAAAAGTTCGAATGAGGATGACGGTATTGACTTCTGTAACACTCACCTTCTTATGCAAGCCTTGAGGAGATTTCTGTCTGGTGAACTTTTTTGTAGGATATGACAGCTCATTATTCATCAGAACCATCCGTCTGCTCTCATTTTTACATGGATCCAGTGATAGCTGTCTTACCATTCCACCAAGGTTACCTACAGCCTCCTTAGCAACTACCACCTGGAGGACAACAATGTAAGCACGAAGAACAGAGACTAAACAACCCTTTGATGTGAGACCATGACATAAGTTCACAGACTTACAGCTCTAGGATGAGGACGAACGTCTCCCTCAGTGTCACTACCATCTGAAGCAGTTTCAGTTGCTGGAGAGATTTCATCTGATACTGATGTTTCTTCTGCAGGGACAGAAGATGCCGATTGAACAGCTTGCCAGACAGCATTAGCCGCCTCAGCTTCAGCAGATGAAGCCTCCCTAAGTTTTTCCATCGAGTTTTTGTCCATGCTGGAACTGTTATAGACACGTCATTAAGATACACGCAGACAAGATGCTAACTAAAATGTTTGGGCGTGTCTGCGTGCCAACAAGTGCCTGTAGGCACGCAGCCTAGTGGCCAGAAAAGGAGGGAAGCAGAGAGGGACACGGATTGGGGGCGAAAAGAAACAATAGTATGTCACTGCAGGCACAACAAATTCCAGACTTGTACTTGAGAAAAGGAAGGACAGGAGAGATGGGGAAGAAAGTATAATACCCCATGCCACCAGATGAATTATCTAGTGCACTATCTGAAGTTGGAGATGTTGCAGGAACAGCTCTAGACGCATTTAATTTTGGACCACTGATAGGTGAGGCTCTCTCCGATGTTAACATGGGAGAATCGCTATCCAACTGGAACAGCGAATTTTCAATGACCAAACGATCATCAAGCAGCATATCTGCACTGAGTAATTCGAATTATATTAAGGGAACAAATGGATGACCAGATGAGAAGGCCAAATGAGAAAGACATGTCATGCAATCGCTGGAAAAGCCTTCTGAACTAAACAAACAATTAGATGGACAAAAATGAAACTTTATCAAAATATCTGACCAGATCATAATTCAGCGTGGTATGCTGCATGAATGAACATTACGAACCTCTTAATCTAACCAGTTTGTCCATATAATAACTCATAATATGTCTGCTCATTGGAAATTTGAAAATCTTCCTCTTTCCAACAGAATAACATCCAACTAAACCCATAGCGAAAGGAAAACACGAGACAAATGATATAGATGGCCATTCCCATTCTGTTGTATGAGTCTCACTCTTACATATGAACCATGGTAAAGCCAGTGAAAACTAAAATGAGAAGATTACAAGACGAGAACCACAAAAAAGAGTTCCAGTTCCATGTGGACTGTGATTCCCATTTTATTTTTAATTCTTGTCTAAGATCATTATTGCACCGGAAAAATTAGTGTTGATAATACAATTGGAACTGAAAAAAGTCAGTTTATGTATATAAACTTCGTATATAAACTGAAAAAAGTCAGTCCATGTGATCTCCAAGACTCCAACCAAAATTAGATCGATCAACACCATATCAATCAAACCTAAGATAAAGAATCTTCTCAAGAGTTCGTGACCAAATTTTCGAATTAAATCTGTTTGATAAGTCTGTACCCTCGACCCTAAATATCTTTAGTTTCTTCAAACAAGTAAGTAAACTCAATCAAAAGGCGAGTTTGATCTTATGTTAAGTTTTAGAAGATCTTCTGCTAAATTTTTCAAAATAATTTTAACAATCTAGTCCGGATCACATGCGTTAAGTGTCTTAAAGATATACCCTGGTAGCCAGTTGGCGTTGATCGCACTTGTATATCACTCAATAATCCCTTTCCAATCCATGTAAGACTCGAGCCGTCTCACAGACACTCTATGAGGAGGTCCTAGTTGTTCTCATGTGGAGAGAGAGAGGCATTTTGTTACTGCATTGTTACAATAACCTTATAAATGTTGAACCTTTGTGTGACAAGCTGTGTTGAGTAGTTCTTGTTCATATAGAATTTCTTTTAATTGATGTGAGATATTTATGACAACATTGTCACTGATAATATGCAGCTGAAAGTTCCATATAATGTGTATCGCCACTATTTATGTGAAGTGTTTCTAGGTCTAGGTTGGGCTAGCTTGAACTTCTCGTGAGCAGGTTTGGTCTACACACCACGAATAAAGGAAGCCTATGGGCTTAGTCTCAAGAGAACCCTCCAATACTTGAGTTGGTAAATGAGAAATGAAGTGATAAAGGAAAGAATTTTTAGAAAGGGTCTATCTTAGTGTGTATAGATGGGCACATAGCCAGGCAACGCTAGGGATCACATTCCCAGTCCCCGCCCCATGAGGCGGAGCTTAGCCCAACCACCCTCCCATGCAGTGCGGGGAGGGCGCTTTCTCGCAGGGCATGGAGCACCATATCCCAACGTGGGAAATAAATTTCAAATAATTTTGTACAATAAAGAAAGTTATATAATTGCAAGAGTTTTCATAACAATTATAAGTTTTGCTACTTTAAAACTATTATTATTCTATAATTATTAAAAATATCATAATTTCGTATACGTGAGTCTACTTATTTAAGCTAATTTGTTTGTACTCTTCACTTTATGACACATTTTTCATTTTATATTAGTTTTGAATTAAGTAGATAGTAAACTATAAATAGTCTTTTAATATATATTCCAACATGTGATTTATATATATCATGCTAATTATATGTAATTAATTATGTGTTTTCAATATACAAGCGAGGAAATTGAGCAGGCTGAATGCTACACTACTCTATGTGCATTATTAGACCACATTGCTTGTTAATACTTAAATTTTAGCTAAATATTTAGGAATAAACTATATAAAAAATTAGTAATCGATTCGGCCCTAACAAAAATATTTTCATTAAATAAAACATCACATAGGCATTAAGATTATTTGCATTGACTAGGTTTTTTTTTTTTTTTTAAAGGAAAGGGCTCGAGGTCCAATCTTTCATCTTGACCCCTTTTTCTTTTTCTTCCCCCCTTTGCGTGGGCTTGGGCCTATCTTGCCTAGCTCACTTCCCTTGGCCTGACCTTTTCCTTCTTCTTCCTCCTTTCGCACACGGAAGCAAGGACAATGCAAGGATAGAGTAGGCGCAAAGCAAAACAGAAGAGGAGTAGTCGGACAGTGACGGAGAGGATGGCTGGGCATGCTGTTGCTTGTACAGTAGAGCTACCGCGAAGGTGACGGGCTCAAGATGACCCTAGTTCTGCCAAAGGGGAGGCCGGTCGGTGCGTTAAGGACTAGCGACCGAGCAACCTCCATCAACTAGCCTTCTCAACCTATAAACTAAGTAACATCGACACTGACACGTAACACACGACACGATACGACATGTTGACACGTCGTTTCTCAGAAAATACGAATTCCAACATATTGAAACACGTTATATATTAAATGTATATACATAATAAATTATCATTTATCAAATTAATTTGATTTAAATTCATAAATAAATAAATAAACCAAGAATGAATTTACACTAAAAATATTAATCCACAATTTGTTAGTATCATTCATTGTTTCAATTTGACAAATTCAACTCTGTTATGATAATCCATAAATTTGGAGGAAAAAAAATAGGCAATTCATATTCTTGACTCGACCAAGAGCCGTTGTCGTCCACTACGTCCGTCCGAACCACAGCTGACTATTCGCCATCGGTCCTTGTTCGCGTCAACGCCATGATAGGTCCTATTCGAGCGTGTCTCGGCTAATCCGATTTGGGGTCAATTTCCCGAGGATCCTGGCTCAGAGATGCCAAAGGCAAACAGACGTAGCCCGATATTTGAGCTCGTTCGACGTTGCAAGAGGGCACCCACCAATCGCCCCTATTTTTCCTCTTTGTTTTGTGCCTTATTTTCGCCCGAGCACTTGACCCGGGGCTCATCCCCCCTCTTCGTGCGCGCGCCGGGATCACTAGTGATGTTCTTCATTAGTATTAGTATTGAGCATTCTTTGCTCATTTGTGTCGAGTTTCAATCCGGTTTTAAATCTTGTTTTTGTCTGTGGTCTTATTTCGTTTGACGAACCCCACACGTTCGATAAAATGCCCAAACGAGATCTAGTTTCGTTTCCCTACTTCGAGCGAAAGCCGAGTTGTCTAGGCATCAACCCATTAACGCCGCTCGACCTGCAACACAACGCCACTAGACCCGGGGTCGTCCTCGTGGTGGCCCGCGGAGGCCGCAGCTGTCTTTTGTTCCGGCACCCGAGCGACGACAATCGTGGCAGCCGCAGAGACTCGCCTGCTGGACGTGGGCCAAGCACTAGGTTCAGCTTGGCCAAGGCGGCGCCACCGCCGTTTCCCCTTGGCCAGGTGGACAGGTGTGGCACGCCTTTTGCCACCTTGCCTCATGGCGGCCAACTTGCTGCGAAGCAGCAGGAAGCGAGTCGGGTCGGCCAGCTCGGAGCCGGGTCAGGCTAGGCCGACTCGCGGGTCTAGTTGGCCCGAACTCGTTATGCGTGGGCCGGGTGATCTTTTGGGTCAGGTTTTTATTTTTAATGGGCTGGCCCTGTTTAGTTTTAGGCTTAGGTTTTAGTTCCACGGGGCTTTTCTTTTCTTTTATATTTCATTTTGGGCCGAGTGTGTTGCCAAACTGGGCTCATTCGTTGAGCCCAGTCTAGCCAAGGACGGGCATAGGGCGGTCTCGACATAGGTTGAGTGTGGAGGCCTGACCCGAGTACGTTTATTTATGTGATATAACATAATTTTATTTTATGAAAAAATCAAAAATTCAAGAATTAGGAAAATGCTAAAAAATAATATTTGGGTAGTTTTCAAAGAAAAATGCAAGGAAATCCTCCAAAAAAAAAAAAAAAAGAACTTAGCTTAAGTTCTTGGAAATAAATGTTGGATTATTAATTGCATATTCATGTATTCCAATTGCACCCTTGTAATGCACCGATTGCTATTTCCTTAGCTTGGTTTGGAATTGAATCCTAGGACATATGATTGGTATAAAATGCTACACAAACACTTGGCTTGAATTTTAAATAAAATTAGGTATTGGAAGGATATTAGTTGATTACCTAATGTAATTAAGCCCCCAATCCTATTTTCTATTTTTTTCAATATTTTACTTGAATTTCTAATCGATCTACCACAAACTAATTAGTAGGTACTTCTAAATGAAATTGACTTACAGATTATAAATCTGAACCATAAGCTGCAAATTGATAGACTTAGAAGAGCCTAGGTTAAGCCTAAACTTAGTAAGCCATTAGTCTAAAGCCGCGAGAGAAGAGGTTGTGACACTACTTTGAGTTACGTGTTCATTTCTCGGAATTTTCCCTTATTGGACTCCTTACCTCTTCTAGGCTCATTGAGGCAACCTGACTCCTCATGAAAGGGGTGAAAAGTTTTTAGCTACACCCGTCACACTCCTTCATCCGTCATTTGATCTAACCAAGAAGTTCCATTCTCTAATTTATTGGATTTCCATGAGGTCCATTGCCAATGCAAAAAATCAATTATCACGATCTTATCTCAAATGCACCATCTAAGGATTCGGCTAATGAATTACCAAGTCTAAACTTAGTTTGGGCTCTCTTGAGTTTATACCAATTCATAACTTCGGTTCAAGTTATTAACATGCAAATGATTTTCAACTAAGAATCGCCACATTTTTTTTTTTGATAGGTTGATTAGAAACTTAAGTAAAGTAACGAGATGATTATTTTATTCACATGAATAAGAGATTGTGGGTACGGAAATTTGGTTATGCTAGATTTTACTAATGTCCTTTTGGTGCTTTTTTTAAATCAAACTTAAGTAGTTTGGATTTATTTATTATCTTCTAACAAATGAAGTGATCATGTGGGTGTACAAAGATTTCCGAAACACTCAATAAAAAAAAGCAGTAAATAAATAGCAAGGAAAGGGAGGGTACTTACCTCAAAGCAAGTAAGCACATGCAATGTCAATTAGAAAAATCACATATCCAACCTATATAGGTTTCTAATGGACATATAATTTCAAACAATTTTTTTTTTGGTTTTTCTCTTGTTTAATAAAAACTATGCTTTATTCAATTTATGCAACGCGAGCTTAATCTTCATGCGATGTCGTAGAAAAAATGATGATGCTTAACTATGTGTCCTAATTATAACAAGAAGAAAATTTAATATGCACTACCTTAACGTGGCATGCAACTTTTATTAGAATAAACTAACATGCAGGCTATATCCATGCGATTTTAATTAGAACGACCTAACCCTAGTGATGGGCAAAATTAATATGCATTTTATTCTAACATAATGTGCACTCTAATTAAATTGACACATGTGACGTGCAATTGAATGAACCTAATTCTATATGACATGTACATGATATTTTCTTTTGTTGGTATTTTTCATTAAAACTCAAAATTAAAATTTACTCAAAATGAACTACAAAGATTATGATACTATCTAATTTAAACTAGGAAATAAATTATTCTAATCCTAATTTAATGCAGAAAATTACCCTATTCTTCTAGAGTTGACATAAATGATATCTATCCAAATAAATAATAATCTATTTAATGAAAAGCAATCAGAATCTATCCTAAACATGCAACATGATCTATAAAATTTTCCACCTAACCTTTTTTATATTTTTTTTAATGGGGAAACAAATTAACTCAAATCAACAAAAAATAGCAAGAAACAATCAAATCATCCAAAACACATCCATTTCATTCAAATTAGGTAATGAACAAAATCAACGACCGTATCCAAGTGGTTATGGATAAGATAGAAGATTTCATGTGCAAACAGGGATCGTATCTTGGGGTTGAACTCGAATTGCCATGCACGTTGTTAAATTAGGAAAATCCTTAATTAATGGGCATTTTCGATATCTTTTGAAATATGCATTGTCACTCAAATATTTGATCGGATTACAATTAATCTCCACGGGCTTATTCTAATTAAGCTCAAAGCCTTTAAATTTTAATGGGCTAAACCAGTACAATTAAAGCTCAAGACTCTTCCTTTTCCTCTTGTAATTTCGACCACTAACAGTCCTAGCCTTGGTCTAATTTCACTTCTTGTGGGCCACCATCCACGTGACTAATTCAGGTCCATTCATCACCACCAATCCGATTAAAATGCAATTAACTATATGCTTCTAAAAACTATATACTATGCAATTTATTCTAATATTTTTATTTAGACACTTCTGATTAGTCCCTAATTTTTATACAATTAATTCTAAATGTTAGGCATAATTTAGGTGTCAACACATATAATCTTTTCTTGGATGTTAGTGGCTGAAGTTAAAATCAATCAAGACTGCTTGCAAAAATTCTTTGGAAAATAAAGAGAAATTGGGCCAAAAAGGGCATTGGATTAATCTAGTGTAATCAAGTCCCCAAATCCATTGAATCTCTTGTTTGTAGAAGTAAATGCACTCCCACATTTTATGTAGATGTCTAATTGACCATAATTGATTAGTGATGGCTCCAAAATGTAAGAAAAATGTATGTTAAAATGAATACCAAGTTGCAATTGGTAGAGCTTGGAATAGTTTGTGCTATACGTGAATGATTACCTCATGAGAGGAACCTACGTTCATGTTTGTAGTTCATTAGCTTTCTCTTTGGTGGTTCATCTTTGAGAAGATTGCAACATTATCATAACAAATATTATGTGTTACATGAATCATGAATTTGGGAAGATTCTAGTAACCAAACCACTATTTAGCTGGCAACCTTCACTTTGCAACATTTGAGGTGTTACAAACGAGAGAGAATACACATCATACAAGTATTTTTCAATATGATTGGCATTCCAGTCTTATATGACACCGAAAATAGCAATAGATGTTTAAGTTACGCCACCTAATTTATTTCCACATATAATGGAATAGAGCAC
This sequence comes from Eucalyptus brandiana, assembly GCA_014182725.1. Taxonomy (NCBI): domain Eukaryota; kingdom Viridiplantae; phylum Streptophyta; class Magnoliopsida; order Myrtales; family Myrtaceae; genus Eucalyptus; species Eucalyptus brandiana. The sequence continues at coordinate 14,378,025 of CM024675.1, forward strand.
ATGGAGTTCATAATGCCAACTATTACATGTCCCAAACTATTTATTAATTGCATCATGTCTCACTTACGCTTGAAGGCTTTGACAACTCCAGGCAAATGACTTCTCTTGAAATAGTCCTCCCAATCCATACACCTCGGATCAAAGTAGAAGACACTTTCTGAGTTTACTCCACTGTTAAAGGCTGTGGCTCTCAAAGTCATTGTATTTGTATCATCAAAGCTAAGCCAATAAAAAAAAAAAAAAGCAAGAGTAAGAGATTGTGTAATTTTGTGGATCACTATCAACTATTTTAAAAATTTACGCTAAGAGGTGAATGCATGGCAATATCTAATCATTATGATGCTCTTCATCACGTGTAAGCTTGACTTTGAGGCATGAAAATATATAATAGAGGAGGTAAGAATAGACTTATAAAAATTTAAACCTAGGACTTCCTATTCTTATGTGATTAATTAATGCACTCTGCACGCACATTGGCTAATGCATAGAAGCTTACACGCCATCGGAGAAAATATAGGGTTCGTAGAGTTCAGCCAATCGCACAGCAAGGTTAACCTTTTTGTCCAAGTCAGCATGCAGGCCTTGGAAGTACCCACCAAACACCAAGCTAGCTACTTTAAGCACCTTCATCCAAAATAATTCAAAATTAGGCTCAGTTTGTTTTGCAAAAATATATATAATGTAAAAAAATAAAAATAAAAAAAATCATTTATATCACTTACGAATAATGATTAAATAAAAAATATTTTCATTATTTATGAAAATATTTGAACATCTATTAGTATCGATAATGAAAACATTATTCATTGACTCTTTTTGTTTTAAGTGATATAAACAATAATTTTAATGAAAAATATTTTAAATTATTTATTTTCCATGAAATAGAAATACCTTAGATTCCGTTTGTCCAACAAAAAACTATAGATGCTCTTCCCCTTTTCTTAATATCATGGGATATGTATGTCAATTAATTTGATAAACTGTCTATGAGATTCTTATGTAACACAAGAGCCTGGGGATTAGAGAAAGCACATTTTTTTTTTGTTTTGGTGGCTGTGACTTTTGACGATAACTTTTCGGCTTTTCATTGCTAGTGTTTTTTTTTTGCACTTCTGTTAGGGCCCCAATGTTTTGAATTTGTAAAGCAAAAAATTATGCATGATCGCCGGAATGTAAAATATTATTCAAACTTTAAATTTTTCATAATAGGTGATGTTTTATGTCTTACATTTACTTATTTCTAAAGGTTTCAGATATTTCCTATTTAACGGAAATCAAAAAATGTGAGCTGTAAATGTTGGAACACATTGAAAGAAATTGTCACTTCAAACAAATTAGCTAATTATTTTGAAGATATGTTTATTAATTCATATATTATCATCACTTATATATTTAAAGAAGGAAATATGTAGACTTGACTACTTAAAATTTATATAACATAAAGATCTTCAGATATTTGGGATCTTCAATTTTATGCATATTTTGATTTATTGAATTTACTTTTAGTGATCATTTGATCTTCACTTTTTAAGTCGTTTTGAACCAACCTTTGACAAGAGAATGTAACACCTCACGTGCTTGCGAAAGCTGGCCATGCTTCCCATAACTTTAGGCTCACGAACTTTGACCGGCTTCCCATCCTCGTTGATCCAAGGACTGTCCTTGAAGTAACTCCAAACGATGTCTTGAAGATCTGAATAGGTCAAAGGATGTTTCCTTGAAGAACCCACATGGTAAATCTTGTTTGAATTGGTCTGATTAGCATGCACCGCCATGGCCACAATCATAGTGTTTACCACCATATCTACTGGTATCTGCTCAAGATGAAACTCTATATTTAGGTGGAAATGAATCAAATGTATTCATATATGAATAAATGTGGGTCTATATGTATTTTCAAATTTGCACAATAAAGTGACGTTGATATCTGTAATTATCAGTAACGTTTGCCAATTGATCTATCATAAGCCAATTCAAAAAAGAGAAGTACATAGTCAATTAAGCTAATGCAAAATTTAGGATGCTTATGATCATGGGATTTTGACAGTGGTAGGCACTTGTTGAGATGATTAGATGTTACCGTATCGAGTATCGCGTCAGGTTTGCCCAGGAAATATTCCAGTCTTCCTCTACCATAACTTATGGCAATGCTATCCATAGTTCTGTGTCGTCATATGTTTCCAAAAGGAAAAAAAAAAGTTCATTGGACAATTCTTGCTTGTTAAGCAAAATAAATACTCAATTAACAAGATATTTATCTTTGTTACTTGTCAAGGACTAAGGTCTAACAACATAATCAATCAAATAAAACCAACACTTAACATGTAAAAGATGTGCCCATGTGTGTGTTCTTACCAACTTGCTCTATTAATTTGACGAATATAGTTGTCTGTGAGACATTGATCTTTTACCGATGCGAGAAATTTCTTTTCATACTCTCCTGTTATCCTTCCCATGGAGTTGGCTTTTTTATGGCCCCTCATTAAAATCAAGGATCGTAAACTTCATTTATTCATTGTTTAGCCTCCTCTAAAGGTTTAACTTCCTCGAAAAGATGGTGCATTCTTTAGTAAGAAATTAGATGTAGGTAACAACTTGCATTTTGCGAAGAACCAAGAGGAAATACCTGAGCAGTCCATTCACTTTTGTGCGGTGTTCAATAGAGTTCTTCCACTTTTTTAAAAAAGAAAAATTCAATTAAGTCATTAAACTGAGGTGCGTTGAACACCAAATAACAATTCAAGAACCACTTATGATATTACTCCCAAAAAATAATGTGGCGAGTGACACTAGAGATCTTAAGTGAGTGATTTGTAAGATTCTACTAACTATGAGTGACTCTAATACTTGTTAGGAAGTTCAATTTCGGACCACCTTTTTGAGAGAGAGAGAGAGAGAGAGAGAGAGAGAGAGAGAGAGAGAGAGAGAGTTTTGTGAAGGATAACCTGGGAGGGAAACCCTCAATCCAACCAGCAAAAGGTTCTCGGTAAGTACTTGTTATGATCGTGGGTCTCATAACAGCAAGCGGAATATTTTGTTTGAGATGATACTGCACCATCATTTCCCCCATTGCCTTCGTTAAAGTATATGTGTTTGGCCAACCATGCAGCCTTGCCCTGCGCATCAATTATAATGAAAATTATAAGAACTGCTAAAGATTATTATATACCGGTACGTGCATAAACAAATGAATTGATTGATCGGACACATTTTACCTACCTAGCTCATGTTTTAGCTCTGAATATTATGGTCACATCCTTGGAGAAAGTACCTTGTGAAGAGTTTATCAGTAGAACTTCTAGTACAATCAAAAACATTTCTTACAACCCAAATTTTCACGAAAAGAGTATCAATGTGACGTAGGAGAATTACCAAAAAAAAATCTTAAACTTATTGCAATTGTATAAATTCAATACTAGACTTTTTTTTTACTCTAATTGAGTCCAAACCTTTCGTACTTGTGTCAATTTAGCCCATCCGGCCAATTTTGACCGAAATCACTAACATAAGGGTCAGCTATCTTACGTGGTGCAATCAGCGCTAACATAGGCAATTTTAATGATATTCTTTAAAAAATTATTCATTTAATTTTTTAATTTTCTTTTCCTTTTTCTCTTTCTTTCTCGGCGATTAGCTAAAGGAAGAAGGGAAGAAAATAAAAAAGGAAAAAGAAAATATATTAAAATATTATTAAAAATTGTCTACGTTAGTGTTGGCTGCACCACATAGAACGTCCGACATCTATGTCAATAATTTATAGCCAAAATTGAGCAGATGGACTGAATTTGTAAAATACAAAAAGGGTTAAAACTCAATTGACAAAAAAAAAAAAGTTTAAAAATGAATTGACACCTCTACAATAAATTTCAGAATTTTCTTATAATTTTCCCGTATGATACAATCAACTAGAGATGATAAAAAGCGTAAGCTAAGCTTGAGGTCGTGGTCTAACTTGATGCGTGGATTTGAGAGCCACAATTGAAGTTGTAATTTTCAACTAACTTAATCATCAATTCCGTTGTTTACAATTCAATTAATAACAAGCAAACCTTTGCAAGCCTAAATTCTTTAAAGCAATGGTGATTTCTCTCTCTGAAGCATTCCTTTCTCGAAGTTCGTTCATCAATTCTTCAACCAAGAGTTTCTCTTCATTCACATCCAACTTCCTTGACCCGTTGAGCGTCTCACCCATACTAAATGCCTTTTCTTGTATAATCCCGGTCATATTGCCACATACATATGCTGAAAATAAAGGGTTCCATAAGAAACATTGTCAGTGCAAGCTACTTTATAAACAAGCGGGTGGTGAAATGGAACCTATCGTCTGCTAATTTACATAGCAAAAATATCAAGAACAACCATAATCGAAAAAACACAAACCAGTTGATATGTGAAGTAGCATCTTTATGTTGACACATCTTACAGCAAATTCAGCAACATGCTTAGCTCCAAATGTATTGACGGCTAGTGCAATGTCATATCTGAAGGAAAAAGATGGCAGTAAACACATAAATAGTATGAAGAAAAAGCCACGAATTATCTGAACTAATTACAAATTGGGCGGGCAGGACAAGATTGTAATCACTAATCACGCACCTTTCGTCGAATTTGGTAGTCGCGGCCGAACTGACAATTATGTCTATTTCTCTCCACATCTCCGATCTCAAATCGAAATCATGTACTCCCAAATTCTCGCAAGAAACGTCCCCAGGAATTGGAGACAATTTCTCCACAATTGAGTTGAAGTTCTCTGCCCATTCTTCCCTCAGAATGCCGAATAACTTCTTCTGTATGAGCTGTTTGCGATGCAAAAAGATTAAGAGTTGTTATGAAGGAAAATTTATCTTTTATCTTAGTTTTCGTATTCTTTTTCTTCCTTTGCCTTGATTTTCCATGTTAAATAGAGTAGAATTAATTTGGAATTACACATTTAAGTGATTGTGCCATCTATTGGATAGACCACAATACGGCTACTCTTGTAACGATTCAAGTTTTTTTCCTAAAATAACACAAATCCCACAATTTTATTCCCTTAGGTTCTATTTGTTTTGTGAAGAGTGAAAAAAATTGATGTATATCTTTCCAATTTAGAACAAAAAGTTGATCTAAACTATCTGAGGATAATTTAGGTTTTGATTCTCTACCTCTTCATGCAATCTTTGTGTCGCTGCCTGTTTGTCCATAGCTCTAATTAGAACATACATTTTCTTGACATTTGGTTGAATTCGAAGCAGCTTCTCCACAAAAACTAACTCGTCATAATATATAGAATCAAATAAATGTTAGTTAGCAAAAAGATGGTCAATGGATGGCAATTGGCGACAATGTATACTTCATTCATGGGGCGGGGGGGGAGGGGAGAGAGAAAGAGAGAGCCAATGGCTCCCGTGACTAAGATGGTCGAGAGAGAGAGAGAGAGAGAGAGAGAGAGAGAGTACTCTTGGCGAGAAAGCCAGTGGCCCCGGTGACTAAGATGGTCTTGTTCTCAAGGAATTGTACTATATCCAACCCCATGTTCGAGCCGAACAGGACGAGTCTTTGAACTGGAGTTAGGGGCCACCTGAAAGAGCCACTTAAGCACTGAGGCACAAATGCTCCATATATAGCTGCAACTTCACCATGCCTATCAACCTCCCATAACTTTTTGACACGTCAATATCAACATTGCAATACGGCGGAAAGAGAACTAGCACCCACACGATTACATATGAAATTATTTAACTGGTATTGTTGGAATTGGCGGCGCAGCGGAAGCAGATCGAGATTTTGCAATTATGTCAGGAACTATAGAAATCAACAGAAATAAAACAAGAAACAATAAAAGGATACCGGAAATTTACGTGGTCCGATTTGAATGTCGGAACCTACGTCCACGGAGAGAGCCGTCAAAATAATCTACTATAAATCGGAGAATTACAAGATTATAATCACTCATACATTCAAGTGTTTTCCAATTCACTGCTTTATACCTAATACCCACGGTGTTTAACGACTCAACTCCACTGGACTCGACTCCGCACAAACCTCTCTGAGCTCACGTCTCTCACTCTCTCCCTCTCGAGTTCCTCTCGCTACTTGCATCTTCAGACGTCTTCTCCTATTATAAGGGAGAAGGGCAGAAAGGGAGAAGGGCAGAAAACAATACAAAATGAAAGTAAATGGCCTCATTAAATGCAGCACAGGCGCCCACAAGACAAGCCACAATGGGCACCGACGCCCACCATATTTGTAGGCGTGCATGCAGATCGTGCATGTGCATGGGCACACATTTAATGAGGCAGAAGAGATGAGTGATAATAGTCAACAAACATGTGCCTATGATCCGTCAAATGAGGTGGGCCGCAGTCTTCAAATTTCTTGTTCCTGGAGAGAAGCAAGCGCTATAGGAGTCTTCTTTATGCATGTGCTGCAGGTTATGGGTCCCTTTATTTAATGTAGAAGATTGTGGATGCCTTCCTTTTTCGGCTGAGGAAGATCTCTCTTCTCTGACTTATCTTCTCTGACTTATCTTCTCTAACTTTTCAATATATCATGTGAGTGATATAACTTTTGAAAAACGTTTGCCATAAGTGTCATGCCACATAGACTTTCGATACTTGTGAATATTTTTTAAAAGTACTAGCTCTGAGATGATCAACTAAAAAGTTATGACACTCAAATAAGTATTATATAAAAGTTTTAGTACTTAAGTGATTGGGAAATTGTGAAATATATATTATGAATCTTAAAACTTGTCATAAAAGTGTAATTGAGTCGTAGGGTCAGGTTGTTTGATGAGAAACCATTTTTTTTCTTCCTCTTCTTTTTGTGTAAATATATGAAAGTCATTAGTCAAATGAGGTACAAAAGTTCAGGGGAATCCCTATGCATTACAATGAGACTAATTATGTGAGAAGATGAAGGAAGGAAGCCTCCATACAATAGCCAATAAAACATTTGCCTGGGAAGGCTTATAATGTTGGTGGAGTGATGCCTTAACTCTACAACCTTTCGAATCCTAGCCAATAGAAAATTAGGTTCATTTGACTTGTGTTGAAATTGTCTGCAATTGCTTTCCATTCAAATGCAATAGATAGATGCTGGGACAGACAGCTTGACGAGTCTCGCCTCCAAGTTTTTGCTCTTTGTGGCCCTGATCATCTATTGAAATTCTAAATTCCAACCTTATGCCAAACATCAAATTCCATTTTGTGCTAAAATATTGTGCTATATATTACTTGTCCAAGTGCACTTAAAGAATAAGTGGTTTTTTTCCTCTATACCAATCATAAAAAAATTACACTTAGTATCAACTAAAGACAACTATCGTGATTTGGGCATTGCTATTGATAGCCTATCCTTATAAACAAGCCAGCTGATAAAATTATGCTAGCCAATACCTCTAGTTCAAATCAATTGTAGCAATCCACAGCTGGTCCCTCTTATCTAAATTCCTTGTATATCTTTTTGCAATAGTATGTTTGGCCGGAGATAATAGGTGTTAGAGCAAGTCCAACTTGATAGTACATCACCAACTCCAAGCTATATTGCCCTTTATGTCGAGTTGCATAATAGGAGTACCTCTACATTTAATGTGGTGAATCCAAGTACTCCATGGAGATGAGGACGAATGATTGATGAGGCTCCAGAGCATGTGGCCCAACAATACTTTGTTACAAGTTTAGATTTGAAAAACAAGTTCCCTTTCTGCAAAATCATTTAATTGACTTCTTGATGTGCATCCAAGTGAGAAAAATGGGTACTTCTATGTCTCTTTTCTATCTCTAATTAATATATTTATTTTTCTTTCAATATGTCTCATATGTTTTTTCGTAAATATTGTATGTTATTTCTTAAATATGCTTCATTGATGCTTGTACTCTTTTGCATTCCCAAATGACGTCATGATATATATCACTCTACAAATATGATTTCATAGTTCTCTCTCTTTTTCTTTTTTTCTTTTTTTGCAATTTCTGGTTATTCTGATGGATTATAAAATAAACAGAAAAGGTGTGGATTCTAGTTTGTTAATCATTATGCCATTTTTAACGATACAAACAACTTATTAAATACCATAAACCAATTTTTTTCAACCTGTCTCCAGTACAAACAAACATAAAAAATTGATTTAATTTCTCTGAAATTTAATTTCCGGTAGGTACTTTTCAACGACAAGAATTTTTCAATGAAATAAACAGATACTTAAAATTAAAAAAAAAATGCAATCAAATTCTTTAGTTAACTCATCCAATTTGACTAAAAAAATACGAGCGGGTGCTTCGTTAGATTTTCTCTTCTCCGTCACCGTTATCAGCTAAAGGATGCAGCGATATCCACTATCCAATGCAACGCAGCTTCCGTTCCCCTGGCCCCCAAAAAAAAAAATATTTCTAAAAGATTATCAGCTAAAGGGTGCGGCAATATCCTCTTTTTTTTTTTTTCTTTATCTTTATTTTTTCTTCCTTTAAAATGTTATGCTCTTTTATATTGCAACGCCAATACGTGTATCCGTAAAAACATTTTTGAAAAAAAAAATCACCTTCACATTTTCAATTAGCCAAATTATATAAAATTAATAGAAAACTTGATTGCACTAAATTTGATTAATTTTATGATTTAATTATAATTTTTAAAAATCTTAAAATTCTATTACACTTTCGCGGAAAGATTTAAAACTTTTTGTACAATTATCCAAAAGCTCGCTTGTTGAGCCTGGGCTTTTTTTTAGACCTCACTGATGAGCGGGCCACCTAGCATGGGGCTTTCATGCCCTCCTTGCAATGATCGGGTCTAAGCATGTGCCATGTGCATAAATCTTCGACACCACAAGCATGGACGGACTTTATAAAGTGTCCCTGCTCCTTTTCCTATACTTCGTTTAAAGAATTAAGGCTTTTTGAGTGATGCTAAGTAACTCTAGCCTAAAACATTAAGTCTTGCTCCCATTAAATTTCTCGAAATTCTTAATAATTTCCAACCAAAAAACTAAGTTTTGACCCCATTAAATTTCTCAAAAGACTTACAACCAATCCATGCTTGAATGTTTTCATTTCAAAATGGCTCTATCAATAAACAAAACTTGGTATACAATTGTAATAACCAGTTCTTGTTTTAGATGAAGCGAAACTTACTCAATATTATCGGACTTTTTAGGCATAAGAACATTGATTGAGGTGCAAAGATATATAACTTTAATTTTATTGAAATCATTCATTAATTGATATTTTCATTTTCCTATAATCATTCTTGAAAAATCCCCGGGGCAAGAGAAGGTGCATAAAGACATTAATTGAGGTACAAAAATATATAACTTTAATTTTCTTGAAATCATTCATTAATTGATATTTACATTTTCCTATAATCTTTCTCGAAAATTCTCCAGGGCAAAGAAAGTTTTGAGTGGCCGATCCATCGGAACGTGGGCCGATACGACGGTGACGTGCATACTCCGGCAAGTTGTCTTGTACCTGCGATTTCATAAAACCTTCATCTTCATGGTAATTCACCTCCTTTAATTCCGCATTTGACATTACCCCGTTGATGCCCACGGTCGTCCCTAACTGGGTTTCTCTATGTCCGTTTTAGCGGTTGAACGATGCCTGAGTGGTGGATATGACAGCGATAGAAGTACGGAGTTTTTGGCTTAGTTGCACGGAAGGTATTTGTTAAAATGTCCCAGCCAAGCCAGAAGCAACGGGAATATTTGCGGTACTTCCTTTAGAGTGGATTACCCATGTGTAAATGCACGAGAGACGTTGGCATTCGTAGATATACATCTTTTCTTTCTCCCAAAATTCATCTTTTCACTGAGTGAGCTGAAAGCTAGGACGTCCAGACCGTCTCTACAGGGCACTACTTCCGGCCCTTCTGAGTTTTGGAGATAAACTTCTGTGATTTTCTGGTGAATTGAGGGATTATCACATACTTTCTGATTGTAAGCACGCTTATTGTCTTATTCTAATCTGCATGTATTTTCAAAAAATAAGGATATGTATAAATATTATGGAGTATATAATACTGTGTTAGCAGAGGAACGAGCACGGTTCCCTTCTATATTCTGATGAGTGGCTTGGTGGTTCCCTTGTTCTTCTACGTAGCATGTATAGCAGGGCTTTATGTGAAGAGTATATAGTACGGATTCTTATAAGGACCTTGTTTACAAGCCCCCTTATGTTATTGTTTTTTAAAGTGCTAAAAATGTCTGTTCTAGTTAACGGTGTTCATGTTCAAGCATCTAACATTCAGAAAATGAGACTGTTACTGTGATTGTGGACGAAGATGCAAATTGAATGTGGCCATTTGGGTTTATAATGATAGACGACAAAGATGATATCCCTCTGGTTGAAATTATATATGTCTAAGGCAGCTGATTATCTGAGTTTGAGTTGAGACTGAAAGAAGCCTGTTTGCAGCAAGAAATAGTTTTTTGTTTGTTCTTCTAGAACCAAAACTCATCTATATTGCATAAACTCCCTAGTTGGTGCTTATGACGAGTTCGTTCCAAAGTAAGCATTATAGGGTTGCCTTCGTAATGTAGTTGTCTTTTAACTTCTTGGTCATATAGTTTCAGCGACTGTGTATCTTCTCCTTTTCAGGTTACACCAGTGTGCCCTCTATCAAAGACATAGTACCTGCAGCACAGAACAACATAACCACACAATTCATTCTATTGGACAAAGGCAGGGTTGCCACAGAAGGACAGAGCTAGACATGCTTGGCGCTTGTGGCAGATGAGACTGTGGATGTGCACTTTCAGTTCTGGGGTGAGGAGTGCGACCTGCTCAAGCCCGGGGATATTATCCGTTTGACCAATGGGATTTTCTCTTACAACAGGAACCATCTTCTGTTGAGAGCAGGGAAGAGAGGGAGCATCGAGAAGGTGGGTGAATTCACCATGACTTTTGTCGAGACTCCCAACATAAGCGAGATGCAGTGGGTTCTCGATCCAACCAATTCTAAAAAGTACGTACAGGAAGCTGTCATATCTCCTTACTCACGTATTTTCCCTCCGATGCTTTGATGGTGAATTTGTTTTGTATGCTGCTATTACTGGTTGCAACATACAGAAAAGCATATATGTGGTGTAGAGTTTTTTTACCTTGACCAAAAGCAAAAGAAGCTTGCTTTTAGGTTTGTTTTTGTTTCGGAAAAGCGCTCAATTTACGTTGGAGTTTTTTTCCTGCAAGTTTGTGAAGGTCATTATATTGATTTCATGACTGTTGAGAAGCCTTTCATCACTGCTTGTATAACCTTGCATTTGAAGGATCCTACTATTAAGAATGCCAAGTTGTGAAAAAAAACGAAAGTCTTTTTGTTTATAGTGGTGACTTCCATCCAGGCATAACATTGTTCGTTTGCCTTCCTTTTCATGAGTCAAATATGTTGCACAGTAGGTGATGGATGCATTGAAATACAGGTAATGCGGGATGGGATTATCTGTCTTATCTCTTGCAAGGGACAGAAAATCCTAAACGTTGATTGTAGCCTAGTCCAACCTCGCAATGCATTTCAAAGCCTCATTGAGTTAAAGCATTCGGATGATTACGCCCATTTCATTGGCACAAACTTGCATGCTCCATTTCATAGCAAACTGGCTGGGACAGCAGGGTGGTACGTAGGTACGCATTCGGCGGGTACTAACTTTCTGCTGGATAGAGTAGTGCAATAATTTTGGTCATGTCTTTGTGGGACACTTTGAAGTTTGGATTCCGATTGTTATCCGTTAAATGAAACTTCTCAATTTCAATTCAATGATTGAGTTCTGCTTGTTGACCAAAAGAATGAGTTTTGCTCCCCTATTGTTCAGGACAACTACTAAGTATAAGTGGCGTCACTAACGACAATTTGATTTATTTTACTGTTCCATTAATTAATTACTAATTGTTAACATTTTCTTAGTACAAACTCTGTGGTCAAATTACCATCCATCAATGCATATTACTAATTATAAGTGCAATCGTGTTACCGCTACAAACATATTACGCCTATGAAATCAAATTACTACTAATGGGTGAAATTGACCTTAGGACTATTTGAAGTGCATTACAATATTTTGGTGGAATTAGAGACATTTTCTTCAACTACAGGCCAATCCCATTAACGTATGTAACAATATCTTCGACTATCCTATTGATTTTTTCGTCCAATTATTTTCTTAAAGATCACATCGATCATTTCGAGATGCTTAGCTCTTGGGCTATGTTTGGGAGCAAGGGTGAAGAAAATTGGGAAGGAAAATACACCGAATTTGTAATTTCCCTCGCTCCTAATCAAGAAGTATTAACAATTTTCTGTCCCTTGAAAAAAAATCTTGCTTTAAATTTGTCAGAATAACCAACAATTGAGGAGCAAGAGGGGGAGAAGAAAAAGGAGAACAACTACCAACTGATTTAATCCTGTGACGCAAGCTCAAACGACAGTAATAATGATACACAAACGGACAAAGCCTTAAGAGCTTTGTGGGAGTTGTTGCCCCTTGCAAGAATCTGACAAATCTGTGCCACTCGAAATTTCTAATGATCCAAACTAAATTTCACAAAAGATATGATTTTAGAATTAAATAATCAAAAATCAGAGAAAAATTTACATTACATTAGTAAATACCAATAGCACGACTAACCCTGTATTCAACTTTATCTTCCTCATCTCTTACAAAGACCTAATATACATGTACATGTAGTAATCTCAATGCGGGAGGGAAAAAAGAGGGTGGGGAAGAAAAGAGAGACGCTCACAAATAACTGGTAAAATTTGCTACCTCTCAAACTATGTATACACCTATGCAACAAACAAGCCCAATTATCATATTCCACAGTAGACAACTACACTGCGTGCAAATTACTTGAATAATGTACAAAAGCCCATAAATCGATTCTTTTTATGGACTTCACCGAAAAGGGAAAAATCAATTGATAGGCTTTTGTACATTATTCAAAGAAATCAAAATGCAAAATTCACCTTTGTTGATTATTACTATCCCTTTTTTCATTTTTTTTAATATGGAGAAAGGAAATAAATATTGACCTTTATTACTTTGTATAAATGTGGTATTTTTTCGACAAAAAAAAAAAACATCGTATTAAAAAAAAGAAGGAAATTGGTCAATTTTCAAATAGTTAGGAACTAAATCGAATATTAGATAAAAGTTCATGGACTAAATTGAGCAAAGCGAGTGATGAAATTAAAAATTAGATGAAAATTCAGTGACCAAATTGAGCAAATTGAAAGCTCGTGGATGAAATTGAACATTAGATGAAAGTTCATGAATTATTTGTAATATTTTCCTTATCTTTTTCTCTATGAGAGCAGCAAGCGGAAGATAGTTGAAAAGTTGATCAAAACGTGTCCATGCCCATATTCCATCATTCTCTCCCTATCCAAAAGCAAATTGAGATAACATGCCTTGGAAAAGAGAACAAATAGCTGAACACCTGCACTCACCATTCGCTCAATGCATTCAAGACGAAAACCGAAGAGTGCATTTATGTCAGCTGCCTCGTGGTTTCCTCGTATCAAGTGAACATTTTATGGGTATTCAATCTACAAAAAGGTAACCACAGCCCAGTTGGTAAAACAACGTAAACATTGCATTGCATTTTCATATATAATTATCTCTTTCGTAGCAGAAACGTCCCTTAAGAGCAAGAAGCAAAGTTATAGTCTCCAAACTGTGCTGTCCCCGATCAATGTAATCTCCCAAAAACAAATACTCAATATAGCTGTGTCAATGCATAGACATTTAAGTTTCATTTTCACATAACCCCACCCCACCCCCCCCAAAAAAAAAAAAAATACAATACTGGGAAAACTTCCTCCCCAGAAGAATCAATTCACTAAATTTTACCATTATCGGAGATTCAGAAAATGTGTGGCCCTTTAAGCAACATGAACACAAGTCACCACCATAAAGTGCACCTCACAATAGTAGGGAATGCCAGGTTCGACATTTCCAAGCCTTCCTTTGAATAAACCGAAATCATAACAGTAGTCTACGGTTTAAACTTTTGATAGAATTTCTGAACAAAACTTATACATAATCACCTTAATGTTGTGAAACTTCGAGCAAAGTATATTATGACTATGATGCAGCCACCATCAGCTCCAGTGCCTATTGCAGTTATCAATCCGGTATTGTTTTTAAACTTAGGCACTTGGATTTTCTCTCCTGTTGTCATGCTGTTTCTCAGCAAGACCAGCATGCATAGGACATTTACTACAAGTATAGAACTTAGAAGAAATGATTAAAACCATATCGAACATAAGTTATATCTCCTGCAGGGGAAGGAAAACCGTATTCATCGAACAAACGCATGAGATCGCCAAATTGACTATGTAGGTCACCGAATTCTTTAACTGGAGCTTTTAACTGAAAAACTGTTGGCTCATGCATGAAAAGCTGTTCTGCAGCATAACAGAGCTCCCCAACTTTGTAAGAATCCAGGAAAAACCTCCTATTAGCAGGAGCTTTCCAATTTCGAGGCTGAAGCAAAGTGGATATAATCTGAAAAGAGAAAAGAGATAATTAAGCCTGGCAAAAGTTCGAATGAGGATGATGGTATTGACTTCTGTAACACTCACCTTCTTATGCAAGCCTTGAGGAGATTTCCGTCTGGTGAACTTTTTTGTAGGATATGACAGCTCATTATTCATCAGAACCATACGTCTGCTCTCATTTTTAAATGGATCCAGTGATAGCTGTCTTACCATTCCACCAAGGTTACCTACAGCCTCCTTAGCAACTACCACCTGTAGGACAACAATGTAAGCACGAAGAACAGAGACTAAAGCACCCTTTGATGTGAGACCATGACATAAGTTCACAGACCTACAGCTCTAGGATGAAGACGAACGTCTCCCTCAGTGTCACTACCATCTGAAGCAGTTTCAGTTGCTGGAGAGTTTTCATCTGATACTGATGTTTCTTCTGCAGGGACAGAAGATGCCGATTGAACAGCTTGCCAGACAGCATTAGCCGCCTCAGCTTCAGCAGCTGAAGCCTCCCTAAGTTTTTCCATCGAGTTTTTGTCCATGCTGGAACTGTTATAGACACGTCATTAAGATACACGCAGACAAGATGTTAACTAAAATGTTTGGGCGTGTCTGCGTGCCAACAAGTGCCTGTAGGCACACAGCCTAGTGGCCAGAAAAGTAGGGAAGCAGAGAGGGACACGGATTGGGGGCGAAAAGAAACAATAGTATGTCACTGCAGGCAGAACAAATTCCAGACTTGTACTTGAGAAAAGGAAGGACAGGAGAGATGGGGAAGAAAGTATAATACCCCATGCCACCAGATGAATTATCTAGTGCTGTTGGAATTCAAGTCGGCGGAAGACGACTTACCTGATTCCAATGCGCAAACAGCAAATGGCCCTGGAACGAACGTTGAATTGCGAATTTATCACGAACAGTACTTCCTCACGTTAGTCTAGATGCAATCACGAGGAAAACACCCGATTTCCACAGCGTAAATGCCGATTGTTCTTGCAAAATTGAAATGGAACACCTTTGATCTTCTTCAATGGAAATGGAGAGGAAATTTGGTGCGAATGAATAGCCAACCATCTCAATGGTTGTGTTCGGGAGGTTTATATACGTCTCCCTTCGTACCCTCCATTTGTGCCTTTCCATCGTAGCATATCAAAGCCAATTGGTGCGGTCCAATCACACCCCATCATGGACGTACTAGCTAACTAGCTAAAGTACAACATCTCCCACTCGGACATGATGGGCTTGATAGCATTCTATTAAGAATATAAGGCATTCAACATTTATCAATTTTACAAAATAATTCATACTGACAAATAAGCCGTGCGACCAGTGAGTACACCTGCACTTAGGAGCTCAAATTATGCACCTGTTAGGGATAACATAATGGCTACAACCCTGAAAAGAAATAAACGATCGATGTCTCACAGTACCCCAGACATATTTTGTTACATCAGTCCAAGTATACCTATCCCTTAAAGGCTATACTCGACTATTCTTAAAACATCATGTATTTACAATTATATCCGCGATCACATAGGGCGATATAATTGGTCGACCAGTAAATACACGCGGTAGATGTAAAACAACAATAGTCTTCCTTCGCACTCATGTCTCTCTCAATTTCAGAACAACTGCTTTCCTAGACATGTCCCATAAGCCATATCTATTCATGACCGCTCGTAACATGCTAAAGTAGCAACATTGATATTTCACTTCGAGAACATAGTCAGAAGTAACATAGGGCACAAAATTGAGGTAAAATACAAATTACCTCAAGGGCTCACACGATGAGTAAATAGGGATAATTTTACTCATCTTCCCTTATTGGTCGTACAATGCACATGTAGTACGAATTACATGCTATAGTGGATTTCTCTTTCTATAAGAGCGTATGTCATTTATTAACCATATCCACTATACGGATTTTAGCCTAAACATAGTCACGTGCTTCTTACGTACTCATGTTTAGCCCGAGTGCTATATCAGCTTGCTTTCTATAGCACCTAATTAAGTACTCGCATCCGGCATCTTTCGGGCATACATGATTGTGGGACTATCATGTTCGGTCTTGTTATGATTCAATCACGACCTCATCTTGACTCCAATCAAGGCGACATATTTTATGTACCAAACTTGCTCTTCAGCATTTATTTATACATAACGTCTCATCTCAACGTGCTAACTACAGCACTTGAGGCGATTGCTCGTGTGAGTGAGCCAATCATTGCCTCGCCGACATACTTTTCAATAATATATGTGTGTTTGTGCTAGTCTCATAGTAGATTTGTACTTATTGATAAAACATCAAATCATTAATAAACAAACAAGTACAATACATTTGTCCACAAATACATAAACTAATGATCCTCTACAATAACATATATCACATTCTACGTAATCCTAGTGACATCCTATGGGTCAAGAATATGTCTCTAGGAATAGCCTTGGTAAATGGATCAAGAACCATTCTATTGGTTGAAATGTATTGCAGGGTCACTTCTTTCTGCGTTATAATTTCTCTGATGAAGTTATTCTTTATGTCGATGTGCTTTGTCCTTCCATGATACTTGGGATCTTTCACATAGGCAATGGCTGCTTGATTATCACAATAAACTGTCACCGCTCTTGGAATTTCAGTGACAGTGGCTAAATTTTCAAAGAAACGTTTTAGCCATACTGCTTCTTGCACTGCGGCAGAACATGCAATAAATTCTGCTTCCATCGTGACAAGGCCGTGCATGTCTGTTTCTTGCTATTCCAAGAAATTGCACCTCGATTGAGCAAGAAAGCATATCCAGAAGTTGATTTACGCTCATCCAGGTCTCCACCCCAATCGGCATCTGAATAACCTAATAGGCGTAAATCATTCCCTTGGTAACAAAGTCGATAGTCTACGGTGCCCTTCAAGTATCTCGGGATCCTCTTCACTTTGCTTTCCGGTGTGCTTGACCAGGATTTGATTGATATCGGCTCACCAATCCCACGGCATAGCATATGTCGGGTCGAGTACACATCATAGCATACATTAAACTTCCGACTGCACTAGCGTAAGGAACAGTTTCCATCACTTTGATTTCTTCTGGAGTCTTAGGACACATCTCAGTACTTAGGCCTTCACCTTGCATGACAGGGGTATCAATGGGATTACAATGCTACATATTGAAACACTCAAGAATCTTCATAATGTAAGACTCTTGTGATAAAGTAAGGAGTTTCCTTGATCGATCTCTTTCGATCTTAACTCCTAATATATAAGCAGCTTCTCCCATGTCCTTCATCTCAAAATTGGAGGACAACCATTCTTTTATGGTGATTACCAAAACCTTGTCATTTCCAGCCAACAGAATATCGTCCACATAAAGTGATAAAATCACAAACTTATCTTTGGACCGCTTGACATATACACAGTGATCTTCTTCGATCATCATGAAACCAAATGTTATTATTGCTCGATGAAAACGAAGATACCACTGTCTAGATGATTGCTTAAGGCCATATATTGAGCGATGAAGCTTACAAACTTTATGCTCTTGACCTTTAGCTATGAAACCTATTGGTTGTTTCATATAGATTTCCTCATCTAATTCTCCATTGAGAAATGCCGTCTTTACATCCATTTGATATAATTCAAGGTCCAAATGTGCAACGATGGCTAAAATAAGGCGTATTGAGGCAAACCTTACAACCGGCGAAAAGTTTCCTCATAGTCTATACCCTCTTGTTGAGTATAACCTTTCGCCACAAGGCGAGCCTTATACTTTTCAATGGATCCATCCGCCCTTCGCTTAATCTTAAAGACCCATTTATTTCCAATGGCCTTACGATTGGGTGGTAGATCAATCAAGTCCCAAACATGGTTTGCCCTCATTGACTCCATCTCATCTTCCAAAGCTTTTCTCCATTCTTCCTTGTCGAGGGATGAGAGAGCCTCTTGAACAGTCTTAGGCTCGGCATCGTCATTCGAGCAATCATAAATGCTTCCCCTTCAATCTCAAAACGACGACGGGGAATACTTTTACGATTACTTTTACGCAATTGAATTTCTCTTGAATTCAATTCATTAGGCGATGCAACACTCCCACTAGGTCTTGTGTGTTGAGGTAAATCTTCATTTCCCTCTACTACATCGGTGGGTGTGTTATCTAGATCTTCCATCTCATATAATTGGAAGTCCTTATCAATCTCACCTCTATTAGGAAAATCGTTCTCCAAGAACGTGACATCTCTTGACTCCATTTCGGTCACACTCCCATCAGCTTGTTCACCTACGAACACGTACCCTTTGGAGTGTTCGGAATATCTTATAAAGATACATTTCTTCCCTCTAGGACCTAATTTGCCATGTTTATGGGAAGAATCATAAACATAAGCTGCACATCCCCATGGACGCAGACTACTCAAGTCTGGTTTCCTACCAGTCCATAATTCATAAGGGGTGGAAGTAACCGATTTTGAGGGCACATGGTTAAGTATATAGGCAACAGTCAATAATGCATCTCCCCAATAGGAGACAGGTAAATTTGCTTGCGCCATCATAGACCTAACCATTTCCAATAGGGTTCTATTCCTTCTCTCGGCTACCCCATTTTGTTGTGGAGTACCGGAATAGTCAATTGTCGTACAATTCCCTTTTCATCACAAAGAGCCTTGAATTGCTCCGATAGATACTCACGTCCACGATCGGTTCTCAATGCCTTTATTGTCTTGTTTAACTGATTCTCTACCATCGCTATATATCGTCTAAAGTAGTCTAATGCTTCTGACTTATGGGAGATCAGAAAGACATAACCAAAACGTGTGAAGTCATCTATGAAAGTGATGAAATATGAGGCTCTATGCCTCGCCCTCACATTCAAAGGACCACAAATGTCAGAATGTATGAGATGCAATAGAAATTCAGCTCTAGTCCCTTTATCAAATGGTTTTCTAGTTGTTTTTCCCGCCAGACAATGTTCACATATGGATAGACTAACATTAGTGAGTGACCCCAAAAGGCATTCTCTAGCTAATCTTTGCATTCTTTGCAATCCAATGTGACCTAATCTAGCATGCCAAGTATTTGCATCAATCTCAACGTTATTTGAAGACGCAATTAAAGAAAAACAACCATCAACATTAACATTGTACTGATCATAGTCAATGTCTAACACCATAAAACCATTCAATACATGACCTGAACCATAATAAACCGTTCCATACAAAATGTCAACACAATCACCATGGAAATTCAATACATAACCTAAGCTAAGAAGAACAACTACGAGACCAAGTTTTGTCGAATATCCGGAGCATAAAGGACATCATGCAGGAACAGGTTTCGACCACCATGTAAGATTAATTTACACGTGCCAATACCCTTCACTTCAACTCTTGAGTTATTCCCAACATATATCCATCTTCTTCCAAGCGGTATCCGACGATACTCCACAAATGCTTCTCGGTCTCTAGCTACATGGTTCGTTGCTCCTGAGTCTACAGTCCACATTGGATAAGATTCAGCAAGCATTATAGTACTAGAAACAAAAGCATTACTCAAAGTAATGGAGTAATAGGGTACCTTTTCGGCTCAAGTGCATTCACGAGCAAAGTGACCCAACTTGCCACAATTGTGGCACTCCATCTTGGCCTTGTCCTTCTTCCCACCACGCTTCTTGCGTCGGAAGGTCTTAGCTCTCTTGGGTCCCCGATCGGTCATCTTCCCTTTGTTGTTGAACTGAAGATTCCTCTTGCGCTTGAAGCCCGAAGCCTTGCGCGAACTCGATTCAGCAACATAAGCATGGGTAGAGGATCCGGCAGCCTCTAGGCGCTCATCCTCTAATTCCAAATGACGCGCTATATCATCAAAAGTGACGATGTTCTCATTATGCGTCATATTGATCTTCATATGCTCCCAATTATCGGGAAGAGACCTTATAACAACCTCGAACTTGCTGTTCATCGGTAAGGGAGTGACCAGCCGACTTCACTCACGGATCATGTTTGACATCTCCCGAAGATGCTGCCTCATCATTACATTTGGGCGCTTTCGGAAGGTGTCAAACTTGATGGTGAGTCTCCTCGGCTTAGTGGCGATGTACCCCCAAACTTATCTTTCAAGGCAACCCACATAGCTTGAGCTTTGTCATAACTCTCAAACTCACACATGAGATCATCTTGCATACAGCTCGGCAACGTGATGCGAGCAATGCTATTTTTCTTTTTCCAAGCTTGATAAGCTTCCAGGATCTCTCCCGTGTGTTGAGCTGAAGTTCCACGCTCGGGTTCATCCATGGTATGGTTGAGGGTTTCCAAAACCTCTTGCTCCTCAAGGATGTATCAAACCTTTCGGTGCCAAATATCATAATTGTCACCGTTCAGCTTCTCACCTTTATTGAGGTCAGCCACAATGGTCTTGGATGCCGAAACCATAATCAATTGCTATAACACATTGACATAATAAACGCAGAATCAATACTAGCACACTTTACAGAATAACACACATATTTAATTTGCAGCAAAGACAAACTAAATTAATGATAATTCAACAAAAGACACAAAAGCAAAAGTTCACTATGTTCCCAATCAACTTCTACGTACAATTGTTCTATTATCATTACTTAGTTTAATTTGCGTAAATTTTTAAGTTCTAGGTGAGAACTCCTTTCATTTCTACCAACCTACGAACTCCCACTAGGAAAAATAATTACATAAACTTATGTAATTTCTACATTTTTCCTTAACACAAGAACATGGCATGGCAATAACCAACGTGTATAAACAACAATCATGCTTCAATTATAATCAAAATTGCAATTCAACATATAATGGATTTCCTACCATTGTTCTTATTTTCTAGCAACTAGAAAAATGCAAGTATATTAAAATATACACATCACGTCATTGAACCAAGCTTTACACAGCATATATAACATCATTTGCACACAAGCTAGCTACTTTGTATTTCCCTAATCATAAGAAAATACAAGCTACAAATGAATAAATTGCATTAAAACCCCAAAAATACGCGTACATAGGGTTCCCAAAGCATTTTCATACATTTATAAAATTCAAAAGTATAAAATAATTAAACCACTGTGTAGAGGACACTCATACGAATCAAACGAGACCAACCACGCTCCAATCCGAGCTCGCACGCGCCCCCACGCGCCGCCTGAGTGTGCGGCGCGTGTGGCGCACGCGCCAGCGAGCCAAACGGCTCCTGGCCGGTCCGACCGGTCAGACCGGTCCAACCGGTGACCGGTCCGACCGGTTCGGGTGGTGGCCGGTCCGACCGGTTTGACCGTCGGACCGGTTGACCCGTCCGACCGTTGACGGTCAACGAGTCGGGTCGGGTCAACGAGTCGGGTCGGATCTCGGGTCGGGTCGGATCTCGGGTCGGGTCGGGTCGCCGGCCGGTGACCGGCCGGCCAACTGTCTCTGGCGGTGACGTCATCGATGACGTCATCCCGGCGGTTACCGACCGTTGGGTGATGTCACGTGACGTCATCACGTGCCGGTTTGCCGACCGGCGCGTGCCGGTTCGCCGGCGGGCGCGCGCGCGCACGCACGCGCCGGTCGCCGACCGGCGCGTGTGGCGCACGCGCCGGCTTGGCCAGCGCGCTTCAGCGCGTGGCGCCCACGCGCGGCGGCTTCCGGCCGCGCGTGTGGGCGCGTTCGGCGTCTCTCGGCGGCGCTCGACCCATCCCGGATTCGTCTCGACGAGCTCTTTCACCCTGTATATTCAGAAATTAATTTTGACAAAAAAATTATTACGAAAACGATGAAAACCTCACGGATCACGCAACCCCGAACCCGTTCTTCGCTCCGGTTCAATTTCGAGTTTTTCATGGGGCAATTCCGATTATCAGAGATCCAAACAGTGTAGAATACATTCTCATGATCTCAATATCAAATGGTAATGAAGAAAACTCGATGAAAAACAAGGCAGAAATCACGATCGGGCTCTGATACCAATGTAGGAATTCAAGTCGGCGGAAGACGACTTACTTGATTCCGATGCGCAAACAGCAAATGGCCCTGGAACGAACGTTGAATTGCAATTTATCACGAACAGTACTTCCTCACGTTAGTCTGGATGCAATTACGAGGAAAACACCCGATTTCCACAGCGTAAATGCCGATTGTTCTTGCAAAATTGAAATGGAACACCTTTGATCTTCTTCAATGGAAATGGAGAGGAAATTTGGTGCGAATGAATAGCCAACCATCTCAATGGTTGTGTTCGGGAGGTTTATATACGTCTCCCTTCGTACCCCTCCATTTGTGCCTTTCCATCGTAGCATATCAAAGCCAATTGGTGCGGTCCAATCGCACCCCATCATGGACGTACTAGCTAACTAGCTAAAGTACAACAAGTGCACTATCTGAAGTTGGAGATGTTGCAGGAACAGCTCTAGACGCATTTAATTTTGGACCACTGATAGGTGAGGCTCTCTCCGATGTTAACATGGGAGAATTGCTATCCAACTGGAACAGCGAATTTTCGATGACCAAACGATCATCAAGCAGCATATCTGCACTGAATAATTCGAATTATATTAAGGGAACAAATGGATGACCAAATGAGAAGGCCAAATAAGAAGAACATATGTCATGCAATCGCTGGAAAAGCCTTCTGAGCTAAACAAACAATTAGATGGACAAAAATGAAAATTTATCAAAATCTCTGACCAGATCATAAATCAGCGTGGTATGCTGCATGAATGAACATTACGAACCTCTTAATCTAACCAGTTTGTCCATATAATAACTCATAATATGTCTGCTCATTGGAAATTTGAAAATCTTCCTCTTTCCAACAGAATAACATCCAACTAAACCCATAGCGAAAGGAAAACATGAGACAAATGATATAGATGGCCATTCCCATTCTGTTGTATGAGTCTCACTCTTATATATGAACCATGGTAAAGCCAGTGAAAACTAAAATGAGAAGATTCCAAGACGAGAACCACAAAAAAGAGTTCCAGTTCCATGTGGACTGTGATTCCCATTTTATTTTTAATTCTTGTCTAAGATCATTATTGCACCGGAAAAATTAGTGTTGATAATACACTTCGAACTGAAAAAAGTCAGTTTATGTATATAAACTGAAAAAAGTCAGTCCATGTGATCTCCAAGACTCCAACCAAAATTAGATCGATCAACACCATATCAATCAAACCTAAGATAAAGAATCTTCTTAAGAGTTCGTGACCAAATTTTCGAATTAAATCTATCTGATAAGTCTGTACACTTGACCCTAAATATCTTTAGTTTCATCAAACAAGTAAGTAAACTCAATCAAAAGGCGAGTTTGATCTTATGTTAAGTTTTAGAAGATCTTCTGCTAAGTTTTTCAAAATAATTTTAACAATCTAGTCCAGATCACATGGGTTAAGTGTCTTAAAGATATACCCTGGTAGCCAGTTGGCGTTGATCGCACTTGTGTATCACTCAATAATCCCTTTCCAATCCATGCAAGACTCGAGCCGTCTCACAAACGCTCTATGAGGAGGTCCTAGTTGTGCTCATGTGCAGAGAGAGGCATTTTGTTACTGCATTGTTACAATAACCTTATAAATGTTGAACCTCTATGTGACAAGTTGTGTTGAGTAGTTCTTGTTCATATAGAATTTCTTTTAATTGATGTGAGATATTTATGACAACATTGTCGCTGATAATATGCAGTTGAAAGTTCCATATAATGTGTATCGCCACTATTTATGTGAAGTGTTTCCAAGTCTAGGTTGGGCTAGCTTGAACCTCTCGTGAGCAGGTTTGGTCTACACACCACAAATAAAGGAAGCCTTATGGGCTTAGTCTCAAGAGAACCCTCCAATGCTTGAGTTGGTAAATGAGAAATAAAGTGATAAAGGAAAGAATTTTTAGAAAGGGTCTATCTTAGTATGTATAGATGGGCACATAGCCGGGCAAGGCTAGGGATCGCATTCCCAGTCCCCGCCCCATGAGGCGGAGCTTAGCCCAACCACCCTCCCATGCAGTGCGGGGAGGGCGCTTTCTTGCAGGGCATGGAGCACCATATCCCAACGTGGGAAATAAATTTCAAATAATTTTGTACAATAAAGAAAGTTATATAATTGCAAGAGTTTTCATAACAATTGTAAGTTTTGCTACTTTAAAACTATTATTATTCCATAATTATTAAAAATATCATAATCTCATATACGTGAGTCTACTTATTTAAGTTAATTTGTTTGTACTCTTCACTGGTTTTGACTTAAGTAGATAGTAAACTATAAATAGTCTTTTAATATATTCCAACATGGGATATATATATATAATTAATTATGTGTTTTCAATATACAAGCGAGGAAATTGAGCAGGCTGAATGCTACACTGCTCTATGTGCATTATTAGACGACATTGCTTGTTAATACCTAAATTTTAGCTAAATATTTAGGAATAAACTATATAAAAAATTAGTGATCGATTCGGCCCTAACAAAAATATTTTCATTAAATAAAATATCACATAGGCATTAAGATTATTTGCATTGACTAGGCTTTTTTAGAAAAAAAAAAAAGGAAAGGGCTCGAGGTCCAGGCTTTCGCCTTGACCCCTTTTTCTTTTTCTTCCCCCCTTTGCGTGGGGTTGGAACTATCTTGCCTAGCTCACTTCCCTTGGCCTGACCTTTTCCTTCTTCTTCCTCATTTCGCACACGGAAGCAAGGACAATGCAAGGATAGAGCAGGCGCAAAGCAAAACAGAAGAGGAGTAGTCGGACAGTGACGGAGAGGACAGCTGGGCATGCTGTTGCTTGTAGAGTAGAGCTACCGCGAAGGTGACAAGCTCAAGATGACCCTAGTTCGGCCAAAGGGGAGGCTGGTCGGTGCGTCAAGGACCAGCAACCGAGCAACCTCCGTCAACTAGCCTTCTCAACCTATAAACTAAGTAACATCGATACTGACACGTAACACACGACACGACATGTTGACACGTCGTTTCTCAGAAAATGCGAATTCCGACACATTAGAACACGTTGTATATTAAATGTATATACATAATAAATTATCATTTATCAAATTAATTTGATTCAAATTCATAAATAAATAAATAAATAACTAAATAAATAAATAAACTAAGAATGAATTTACACTAAAAATATTAATCAATAATTTATTAATATCATTCATTGTTTCAATTTGACAAATTCAACTCTGTTATGATAATCCATAAAATTTGGAGGAAAAAAAATAGGCAATTCATATTCTTGACTTGACCGAGAGCCGTTGTCGTCCACTACGTCCGTCCGAACCACAGCCGACTATTCGCCATCGGTCCTTGTTCACATCAACGCCATGGTAGGTCCCATTCGAGCGTGTCTCGGCTAATCCGATTTGGGGTCAATTTCCTGAGGATCCTGGCTCAGAGATGCCAAAGGCAAACAGACGTAGCCCGATCTTTGAGCTCGTTCGACGTTGCGATAGGGCACCCACCAATCGCCCCTGTTTTTCCTCTTTGTTTTTTGCCTTATTTTCGCCCGAGCAGTTGACCCGGGGCTCATCGCCCCTCTTCGCACGCGCGCCGGGATCACTAGTGCTGTTCTTCATTAGTGTTGAGCATTCTTTGCTAATTTGTGTCGAGTTTCGATCCTGTTTTAAATCTTGTTTTTGTCTGCGGTCGTCTTTCGTTTGACGAACCCCACACGTTCGATAAAATGCCCAAACGAGATCTAGTATCGTTTTCCTACTTCGAGCGAAAGCGGAGTTGTCTAGGCATCAACCCATTAACGCCGCTCAACCTGCAACACAACGCCACTAGACCGGGGGTCGTCCTCGTGGTGGCCCGCAGAGGCCGCGGCTGTCTTTTGTTCCGACACCCAAGCGACAACAATCGTGGCAGCCACAGAGACGTCGCCAGTTGGACGTGGGCCAAGCACTAGGCTCAGCTTGGCCAAGGCGGCGCCACCGCCGTTTCCCCTTGACCAGATGGACAGGTGTGGCACGCCTTTTGCCACCTTGCCTCATGGCGGTCAACTCGCTGCGAAGCAGCTGGAAGCGAGTTGGGTCGGCTAGCCCGGATCCGGGTCAGGCTAGGCCGACTCGCGGGTCTAGTTGGCCCGAACTCGTTATGCGTGGGCCGGGTGATTTTTTGGGTCAGGTTTTTATTTTTAATGGGCCTGCTCTGTTTACTTTTAGGCTTAGGTTTTAGTTCCACCGGGCTTTTCTTTTCTTTTATATTTTATTTTGGGCAATCATCTCGTTACTTTACTTAAGTTTCTAATCAACCTATCAAAAAAAGGAAAAAAATAGTGGCAGTTCTCATGAATAAGAGATTGTGGGTATGGAAATTTGGTTATGCTAGATTTTACTAATGTCCTTTTGGTGCTTTTTTTTAATCAAAAATATTTAGCAAGTAGTTTGGATTTATTTATTATCTTCTAACAAATGAAGTGATCATGCGGGTGTGCAAAGATTTCTGAAACAATCAATAAAAAAAAAAAGCAGTAAATAAATAGCAAGGAAAGGGAGGGTACTTACCTCAAAGCAAGTAAGCACATGCAATGTCAATTAGAAAAATCACATATCCAACCTATATAGGTTTCTAATGGACATATAATTTCAAACAAACTTTTTTTTTGGTTTTTCTCTTGTTTAATAAAAACTATGCTTTATTCAATTTATGCAACGCGAGCTTAATCTTCATGCGATGTCGTAGAAAAAATGATGATTCTTAACTATGTGTCCTAATTATAACAACAAGAAAATTTAATATGCACTACCTTAACGTGGCATGCAACTTTTATTAAAATAAACTAACATGCAGGCTATATCCATGCGATTTTAATTAGAACGACCTAACCCTAGTGATGGGCAAAATTAATATGCATTTTATTCTAACATAATGTGCACTCTAATTAAATTGACACATGTGACGTGCAATTGAATGAACCTAATTCTATATGACATGTACATGATTTTTTTTTTTTTTGATATTTTTCATTAAAACTCAAAATTAAAATTTACTCAAAATGAACTACAAAGATTATGATACTATCTAATTTAAACTAGGAAATAAATTATTCTAATCCTAATTTAATTCAGAAAATTACCCTATTCTTCTAGAGTTGACATAAATGATATCTATCCAAATAAATACTAATCTATTTAATGAAAAGCAATCAGAATCTATTCTAAACTTGCAACATGATCTATAAAATTTTCCACCTAACCTTTTTATATTTTTTTTAATGGGGAAACAAATTAACTCAAATCAACAAAAAAATAGCAAGAAACAATCAAATCATCCAAAACACATCCATTTCATTCAAATTAGGTAATGAACAAAATCACCAACCGTATCCAAGTGGTTATGGATAAGATAGAAGATTTCATGTGCAAACAGGGATTGTATCTTGTGGTTGAACTCGAATTGCCATGCACGTTGTTAAATTAGGAAAATCCTTAATTAATGGGCATTTTCGATATCTTTTGAAATATGCATTGTCACTCAAATATTTGATCGGATTAGAATTAATCTCCACGGGCTTATTCTAATTAAGCTCAAAGCCTTTAAATTTTAATGGGCTAAACCCGTACAATTAAAGCTCAAGACTCTTCCTTTTCCTCTTGTAATTTCGACCACTAACACTCCTAGCCTTGGTCTAATTTCACTTCTTGTGGGCCACCATCCACGTGACTAATTCAGGTCCATTCATCACCACCAATCCGATTAAAATGCAATTAACTATATGCTTCTAAAAGCAATATACTATGCAATTTAATTCTAATATTTTTATTTAGACACTTTAGATTAGTCCCTAATTTTTATACAATTAATTCTAAATGTTAGGCATAATTTAGGTGTCAACACATATAATCTTTTCTTGGATGTTAGTGGCTGAAGTTAAAATCAATCAAGACTGCTTGCAAAAATTCTTTGGAAAATAAAGAGAAATTGGGCCAAAAAGGGCATTAGATTAATCTAGTGTAATCAAGTCCCCAAATCCATTGAATCTCTTGTTTGTAGAAGTAAATGCACTCCCACATTTTATGTATATGTCTAATCGACCATAATTGATTAGTGATGGCTCCAAAATGTAAGAAAAATGTATGTTAAAATGAATAACAAGTTGCAATTGGTAGCGCTTGGAATAGTTTGTGCTATACGTGAATGATTACCTCATGAGAGGAACCTACGTTCCCGTTTGTAGTTCATTAGCTTTCTCTTTGGTGGTTCATCTTTGAGAAGATTGCAACATTATCATAACAAATATTATGTGTTACATGAATCATGAATTTGGGAAGATTCTAGTAACCAAACCACTATTTAGCTGGCAACCTTCACTTTGCAACATTTGAGGTGTTACAAACGAGAGAGAATACACATCATGCAAGTATTTGTCAATATGATTGGCATTCCAGTCTTATATGACACCGAAAATAGCAATAGATGTTTAAGTTACACCACCTAATTTATTTCCACATATAATGGAATAGAGCACATGGAGTTCATAATGCCAACTATTACATGTCCCAAACTATTTATTAATTGCATCATGTCTCACTTACGCTTGAAGGCTTTGACAACTCCAGGCAAATGACTTCTCTTGAAATAGTCCTCCCAATCCATACACCTCGGATCGAAGTAGAAGACACTTTCTGAGTTTACTCCACTATTAAAGGCCGTGGCTCTCAAAGTCATTGTATTTGTATCATCAAAGCTAAGCCAATTAAAAAAAAAAAAAAAAAAAAAAAAAAGCAAGAGTAAGAGATTGTGTAATTTTGTGGATCACTATCAACTATTTTAAAAATTTACGCTAAGAGGTGAATGCATGACAATATCTAATCATTATGATGCTCTTCATCACATGTAAGCTTGACTTTGAGGCATGGAAATATATAATAGAGGAGGTAAGCATAGACTTATAAAAATTTAAACCTAGGACTTCCTATTCTGATGTGATTAATTAATGCACTCTGCATGCACATTGGCCAATGCATAGAAGCTTACACGCCATCGGAGAAAATATAGGGTTCGTAGAGTTCAGCCAATCGCACAGCAAGGTTAACCTTTTTGTCCAAGTCAGCATGCAAGCCTTGGAAGTACCCACCAAACACCAGCTAGCTACTTTAAGCACCTTCATCCAAAATAATTCAAAATTAGGCTCAGTTTGTTTTACAAAAATATATATAATGTAAAAAAAAAAAAAAATAATCATTTATATCACTTATGAATAATGATTAAATAAAAAATATTTTCATTATCTACGAAAATATTTGAACATCTATTAGTATCGATAATGAAAACATTATTCATTGACTCTTTTTTTAAGTGATATAAACAATAATTTTAATGAAAATTATTTTAAATTATTTATTTTCCACGAAATAGAAATACCTTAGATTCTGTTTATCCAACAAAAACTATAGATGCTCTTCCCCTTTTCTTAATATCATGGGATATGTATGTCAATTAATTTGATAAACTGTCTATGAGATTCTTATGTAACAAAAGAGCCTGGGGATTAGAGAAAGCACTTTTTTTTTTTTTTTGATGGCTGTGACTTTTGACGATAACTTTTCGGCTTTTCATCGCTAGTGTTTTTTTTTTGCCCTTCTGTTAGGGCCCCAATGTTTTGAATTTGTAAAGCAAAAAATTATGCATGATCGCCGGAATGTAAAATATTATTCAAACTTTAAATTTTTCATAATAGGTGATGTTTTATGTCTTACATTTACTTATTTCTAAAGGTTTCAGATATTTCCTATTTAACAGAAATAAAAAAATGAGAGGTGTAAATGTTGGAACATATTGAAAGAAATTGTCACTTAAAACAAATTAGCTAATTATTTTGAAGATATATTTATTAATTCATATATTATCATCACTTATATATTTAAAGAAGGAAATATGTAGGCTTGACTACTTAAAATTTATATAACATAAAGATCTTCAGATATTTGGGATCTTCAATTTTCTGCATATTTTGATTTATTGAATTTACTTTTAGTGATCATTTGATCTTCACTTTTTAAGTTGTTTTGAACCAACCTTTGACAAGAGAATGTAACACCTCACGTGCTTGCGAAAGCTGGCCATGCTTCCCATAACTTTAGGCTCACGAACTTTGACCGGCTTCCCATCCTTGTTGATCCAAGGACTGTCCTTGAAGTAACTCCAAACGATGTCTTGAAGATCTGAATAGATCAAAGGATGTTTCCTTGAAGAACCCACATGGTAAATCTTGTTTGAATTGGTCCGATTAGCATGCACCGCCATGGCCACAATGATAGTGTTTACCACCATATCTACCGGTATCTGCTCAATATGAAACTCTATATTTAGGTGGAAATGAATCAAATGTATTCATATATGAATAAATGTAGGTCTATATGTATTTTCAAATTTGCACAATAAAGTGACGTTGATATCTGTAATTATCAGTAACGTTTGCCAAATAATCTATCATAAGCCAATTCAAAAAAGAGAAGTACATAGTCAATTAAGCTAATGCAAAATTTAGGATGCTTATCATTGTGGGATTTTGACAGTGGTAGGCACTTGTTGAGATGATTAGATGTTACCGTATCGAGTATTGCGTCAGGTTTGCCCAGGAAATATTCCAGTCTTCCTCTACCATAACTTATGGCAATGCTATCCATAGTTCTGTGTCATCATATGTTTCCAAAGGAAAAAAAAAAGTTCATTGGACAATTCTTGCTTGTTAAGCAAAATAAATACTCAATTAACAAGATATTTATCTTTGTTACTTGTCAAGGACTAAGGTCTAACAACATAATCAATCAAATAAAACCAACATTTAACAAGTAAAAGATGTGCCCATGTGTGTGTTCTTACCAACTTGCTCTATTAATTTGACGAATATAGTTGCTTGTGAGACATTGATTTTTTACCGATGCGAGAAATTTCTTTTCATACTCTCCTGTTATCCTTCCCATGGAGTTGGCTTTTTTATGGCCCCTCATTAAAATCAAGGATCATAAACTTCATTTATTCATCGTTTAGCCTCCTCTAAAGGTTTAACTTCCTCGAAAAGATGGTGCGTTCTTTAGTAAGAAATTAGATGTAGGTAACAACTTGCATTTTGCGAAGAACCAAGAGGAAATACCCGAGCAATCCATTCACTTTTGTGCGGTGTTCAATAGAGTTCTTCCACTTTTTTTAAATAAAAAAAAAATTCAATTAAGTCATTAAACTGAGGTGCGTTGAACACCAAATAACAATTCAAGAACCACTTATGATAGTACTCCCAAAAAATAATGTGGCGAGTGACACTAGAGATCTTAAGTGAGTGATCTGTAAGATTCTACTAACTATGAGTGACTCTAATACTTGTTAGGAAGTTCAATTTCGGACCACCTTTTTGAGAGAGAGAGAGAGAGAGAGAGAGAGAGAGAGTTTTGTGAAGGATAACTTGGGAGGGAAACCCTCAATCCAACTAGCAAAAGGTTCTCGGTAAGTACTTGTTATGATCGTGGGTCTCATAACAGCAAGCGGGATATTTTGTTTGAGATGATACTGCACCATCATTTCCCCCATTGCCTTCGTTAAAGTATATGTGTTTGGCCAACCATGCAGCCTTGCCCTGCGCATCAATTATAATGAAAATTATAAGAACTGCTGAAGATTATTATATACCGGTACGTGCATAAACAAATGAATTGATTGATCGGACACATTTTAACTACCTAGCTCATGTTTTAGCTCTGAATATTATGGTCACATCCTTGGAGAAAGTACCTTGTGAGAGTTTATCAGTAGAACTTCTAGTACAATCAAAAACATTTCTTACAACCCAAATTTTCACGAAAAGAGTATCAATGTGACGCAGGAGAATTATAAAAAAAAATCTTAAACTTATTGCAATTGTACAAATTCAGTACTAAACTTTTTTTTTTGTTACTCTAATTGAGTTCAAACCTTTTGTACTCATATCAATTTAGTCCATCCGACCAATTTTGACCGAAATCACTAACATAAGGGTCAGCTATCTTACGTGGTGCAATCAGCGCTAACATAGGCCATTTTAATGATATTCTTTCAAAAAATTTATTCATTTAATTGTTTTAATTTTCTTTTTCCTTTTTTCTCTTTCTTTCTCGGCAATTAGCTAAAGGAAGAAGGGAAGAAAATAAAAAAGGAAAAATAAAATATATTAAAATATTATTAAAAATTGTCTACGTTAGTGTTAGCTGCACCACATAGAACGTCCGACGTCTATGTCAATAATTTATAACCGAAATTGAGCAGATGGATTGAATTTGTACAAATACAAAAAAGCTTAAAACTCAATTGACAAAAAAAAAAAAATTTAAAACTGAATTGACACTTCTACAATAAATTTCAGAATTTTCTTATAATTTTCCCGTATGATACAATCAACTAGAGATGATAAAAAGCATAAGCTAAGCTTGAGGTAGTGGTCTAACTTGATGCGTGGGTTTGAGAGCCACAATTGAAGTTGTAATTTTCAACTAACTTAATCATCAATTCCGTTGTTTACAATTCAATTAATAACAAGCAAACCTTTGCAAGCCTAAATTCTTTAAAACAATGGTGATTTCTCTCTCTGAAGCATTCTTTTCTTGAAGTTCGTTCATCAATTCTTCAATCAAGAGTTTCTCTTCATTCACATCCAACTTCCTTGACCCATTGAGCGTCTCACCCATACTAAATGCCTTTTCTTGTATAATTCCAGTCATATTGCCACATACATATGCTGAAAATAAAGGGTTCCATAAGAAACATTGTCAGTGCAAACTACTTTATAAACAAGCGGGTGGTGAAATGGAACCTATCATCTGTTAATTTACATAGCAAAAATATCAAGAACATGCTTAGCTCCAAATGTATTGACGGCTAGTGCAATGTCATATCTGCGGGAAAAAGATGGCAGTAAACACATAAATAGTATGAAGAAAAAGCCACGAATTATCTGAACTAATTACAAATTGGGCGGGCAGGGCAAGATTGTAATCACTAATCACGCACCTTTCGTCGGATTTGGTAGTCGCGGCCGAACTGACAATTATGTCTATTTCTCTCCACATCTCCGATCTCAAATCGAAATCATGTACTCCCAAATTCTCGCAAGAAACGTCCCCAGGAATTGGAGACAATTTCTCCACAATTGAGTTGGAAGTTCTCTGCCCATTCTTCCCTCAGAATGCCGAAAAACTTCTTCTGTATGAGCTGTTTGCGATGCAAAAAGATTAAGAGTTGTTATGAAGGAAAATTTATCTTTTATCTTAGTTTTCGTACTCTTTTTCTTCCTTTGCCTTGATTTTCCATGTTAAATAGAGTAAAATTAATTTGGAATTACACATTTAAATTTTTTTCCTAAAATAACACAAATCCCACAATTTTCTTCCCTTAGGTTCTATTTGTTTTGCGAAGAGTGAACAAATTGATATATATCTTTCTAAAAATGATCGTTTATATAGCTTAAAAAAATAGTCAATAAAAAAAAATTTCATTATCAATGACAATTTATGTCCTGCATTTTCGTAGAAGATGAAAATATTTTTGCATATTTATTCTTGTAAGCAATACAAGCAATTATTTGAAAGATTTTTTTTTTTAAATAATTCATTTTTTACAAAACAAACGGAATCCTAATAATTTTTCTTTTTAACACACTTCTATGTGTGCCTTTTCTTTCTAGTCAATTTAGAACAAAAAGTTGATCTAAACTATCCAAGGATAATTCAGGTTTTGATTTTCTACCTCTTCATGCAATCTTTGTGTTGCTACCTGTTTGTCCATAGCTCTGATAAGAACATATATTCTCTTGACATTTGGTTGAATTTGAAGCAGCTTCTCCACAAAAACTAACTCGTCATAATATATAGAATCAAATAAATGTTAGTTAGCAAAAAGATGGTCAATTGATGGCAATTGGCGACAATGTATACTTGGTACATGGGGGAGAGAGAGAGAGAGAGAGAGAGTACTCTTGGCGAGATAGCCAGTGGCTCCGGTGACTAAGATGGTCTTGTTCTCAAGAAATTGTACTATATCCAACCCCATGTTCGAACCGAACAGGACGAGTCTTTGAACTGGAGTTAGGAGCCACCTGAAGAGCGACTTAAGCACTGAGGCACAAATGCTCCATATATAGCTGCAACTTCACCATGCCTATCAACCTCCCATAAATTTTTGACACGTCAACATCAACATTGCAATACGGCGGAAAGAGAACTAGCACCCACACGGTTACATATGAAACTATTTAACGGGTATTGTTGGAATCGGTGGCGCAGCAGAAGCGGATCGAGATTTTGCAATTATGTCGGGAGTTATAGAAATCGACAAAAATAAAATGAGAAACAATAAAAGGACACTAGAAATTTATGTAGTTCGATTTGAATATCGGAACCTATGTCCACGGGAAGAGTTGGCAAAATAATTCACTATAAATCGGAGAATTACAAGATTACAATCACTCATGCATTCAAGTGTTTTCCAGTCACTGTGTTATAACCGATACCCACGGTGTGACATCTCGAATTTCAACCCCGTTCCGAGTATATGAAATGGGCATTTCGCCGGCGCGCCTATGGTCCTTTTTCTCTGAGCTGATCACTCATGAGTTAACCAATCTATTGGGTGAAGCCGTTAAGGGATATAACCGTGGTAAAATCCCTAAAAGCCACTCCATAGGTCGGATTGGACTAAAATCGCGTTCGATCGATTTTAACCACGAAATT
Organism: Eucalyptus brandiana; assembly: GCA_014182725.1. NCBI lineage: Eukaryota > Viridiplantae > Streptophyta > Magnoliopsida > Myrtales > Myrtaceae > Eucalyptus > Eucalyptus brandiana. The sequence continues at coordinate 14,413,168 of CM024675.1, forward strand.
GAATTCGGTTTCGGAAATCGGATGGTCGAGCATATCACAATTCATTTATAAGATGTCATCTTTTCTTTCGGAGTAATTTCGTTAAGTTCGAGATTTTGCGGAAAACCGATTTGAACATTGCGAAAAAATAGCAGAAATTTGGATGAGCTCAATTGAAGAAAATTTGGACTTCCAAGCTGAGCTTTTGAGTGTCAAGGACTTGCAGAAAATGGAATGAGATTTTACTTCATTGAAATTGGACTTTGATTTGGAGAATTTGTGAATAAATTGAGGCCAAGAAAGTGAAATCCGGAGCTAGGCATTGGGGGTGCAACATTTGTCATCAAATTGGAATTTTTGTGGATTAATTTACAAGATTTAATTATAGGAGACAATGATTTTGGATAAATATCTTGACCTTTCTTCCCCCTCACCCACGGCTTCTCGAGCAAGCCTCACGCGTCCCTCTCCCTTATCCGTTCGTTCTCTCTCCAAGTCGGTCTCTCTCTCTCTTTCCTTTCCTTCGAAGACCGTCTGCAGCTTCTGTTTTCATTTTCCTTTCTCTCTGGACGCCACAGCTCCTCTCTCTCTCTCTTGCTGCCCTTCTCCTCCACCGTTCGAACTCCAGCGCTCATCTCACGCCAGCTGCTCCACCATTTTTTGGTTTCCCTCGGTCAACTCCAGCAGAATTCTCCGAGTGAAGTCAATTTGTTGACCTCCGAAGCTCTACCGAAGACCCTCATCTCACGCCAGCAGGTTACCCGAAGCCGCTCCAGTTTACGTGGCCGTCTTCAGCTTCTTCAGTCCACGGTTCCACCGGTTTGTTGACCTTGCACCGCCTTCTTCATCCAGCTGCACGAAGACCAGTTGCCGAAACAACTCCATCGCCCCGCCCCATCTTGGACCGCCAGCAGAACCCACCGAACTCCCCCTCGCTTCCTTGTCGTTGCCTCCATTTTGCCGTGTGAAGACCACCGAAGCTCTCTCTCTTCTGCTTCGTTGAAGATCGACCGCCCACGAAGCAGGCCCGTGAAATCCAGCAGCTTCGGTCAGCCCACCTGCTTCCTTGTTCGGCCCAAATTAGCGAACAACCCAGCAAGTTTCGGGCTCATTCCACCGAAGAAAAGTCCACGTGAATGGCAGCTCAGCCCAGTGAATTCAACAGTCCATTTTCAGTTTTGACCAAGCCCACTTGAAGCCCAGTTCAGTTTAGTTTCAAGCCCAGCATCATTTGTATTTCAGTGAGGCCCAGCAAGTTCAGCCCATTTTGGGCCCGTGAAGCAAGTCGGCCCAAGTTCGGCCCAAGCCCAGCAATTTGCTGTGGGCTTGCAAGGCCTTTGGGCCTGGCCCGAGTGATCGTCGACGTCACCGAAAATTCGGATTTCGGCTGCCGTCGCGTCGCTATCACGGTGTCCCGGTCCCCGCTTTTTAACCTCACTAATCCTTACTTAGTAGACTAATGATGCTTAATGGTTGATTAGATTTAATTAAGTGCAATTAGGTGGTTAGATTATAATAGATTAGTGGTTATTAGATCATTGTGATGCATGTTAGGCAATTGAATTGTGCAATTAGCGAATAGACATGTGCTAGTATTTATTGAATGCATCTCGGGATTTTTCCCGATCTTTATCGGGCTTCAATTAGGCATTACGGGCCTAAATTGGATTTTTAGTAATTATTTATTAATTTTCGAAATTAATTAATTAATTATTTATTTTCCGATTGGTAGGCATGATAAAAATGCAGCTATATATGGAGCCTTTGTGCCTCAGTACTTAAGTCGCTCTTCAAGTTCCCCCTAGCTCTTGTTCAAAGACTCTTTGGTCCATTTCGGTTCAAATTTGGGGATGGATATTGTCCAATTTCTTGAAAACAAGACCATCTTAGTCACAGGAGCCACTGGCTTTCTTGCAAAGAGTACTCTCTCTGTTTCTCTCTCTCTCTCTCTCTCTCTCTTCACGTATGAAGTATACTTAGTCGCCAATTGCCATCAATTGACCATCTTTTTGCTAACTATTATTTATTATGCTGGGTTAGTTTTTGTGGAGAAGATCCTTCGGATTCAACCAAATGTCAAGAAAATATACGTTCTTGTTAGAGCTATGGACAAACAAGCAGCGATACAGAGGTTGCATGAAGAGGTAGAGAATCAAACTCTAAATTATCCTTGGATGGTTAGATCCACTTTTTGTTCTAAACTGACTAGAAAGAAAAGGCACACACAGATGTGTGTTGAAAAAATAAAATAAAAAATAATTATTAAGGCTCCGTTTGCTTATCGAAAAATGAATGATTTGGAAAATATTTTCCTACAATTGATTGCTTGTGTCGCTTGTGAGAATGAATAAATGAAATATATTTTTATTTTCTATGAAAATAGAAGACATAAATTGTTATTGAAGATGAAAACTTTTGTTTTTCATTGACTAAAATATTTTTTAGGTATATAAATGATCATTTTTTGGATAGTTATATTCCAAATTATTCGTTCTTCGTTAAATAAATAGAGTCTATGGGAAGAAAATTAAGAGATTTGTGTTTTTTTAGGAAAAGAACTTGAGTCGTTACAAGAGTAGCCGTATAATGGTCTATCCAATAGATGGTACAATCACTTAGGCGTGTAATTTCGAATTAATTCTGCTCTATTTAACATGGAAAATAAAGGCAAAGGAAGAAAAAGAACATGAAAACTAAGATAAAAGACAAAATGTCCTTCATAACAACTCTCAATCTTTTCACGTCGCAAACAGCTCATAGAGAAGAAGTTATTCGACAAATTGAGGGAAGAGTGGGCAGAGAATTTCAACTCAATTGTGGAGAAATTGTCTCCGATTCCTGGTGACGTTTCTTGCGAGAATTTGGGAGTACATGATTTTGATTTGAGGTTGGAGATGTGGAGAGAAATAGACATAATTGTTAGTTCGGCCGCGACTACCAAATTCGACGAAAGGTACGTGATTACAATCTTGCCCTCCCCGCCCAATTTAAAATTAGTTCAGAGAATTCGTGGCTTTTCCCTCATCCTATTTTGAGTTTATTGCCATCTTTCTCCCACAGATATGACATTGCACTAGCCGTCAATGTATTTGGAGCTAAGCATGTTGCTGAATTTGCTGTGAGATGTGTTAACGTAAAGATGCTACTTCACATATCAACTGGTTTGTGTTTTTTTGATTGTGGTTGCTCTTGATATTTTTGCTATGTAAATTAGCAGATGATAGGTTCTATTTCACCATCTGCTCATTTAAAAAGTAGTTTGCACTGACAGTGTATCTTGTGGAACCTTTTATTTTCAGCATATGTATCTGGCAATATGACCGGAATTATACGAGAAAAGACATTTAGTATGGGTGAGACGCTCAACGGGTCAAGGAAGTTGGACGTGAATGAAGAGAAACTCTTGGTTGAAGAATTGATGAATGAACTTCGAGAAAAGAACGCTTCAGAAAGAGAAAGCACCCTTGCTTTAAAGAATTTGGGCTTGCAAAGGTTTTCTTTTTATTGATTGAATCGTAAACAATGGAATTGATAATTAGTTGAAATTGCATCTTTAATTGTGGCTCTCAAACCTACGCACCAAGTTAGACCACCACCTCAAGGTCAACTTACTCAATCATCATTTGTAAAGTTGATGGTATCATATGGCAAAATTACCAAAAATTTTCAAATTTATTGCAATCGTGTCAATTTAGCTTTAAATCTTCTTTTTATTGGCTAATTGAGTCGAAAACCTTTTGTATTTGTGCAAATTTAGTCAATTAGATCAATTTTGGTTGAAAATCGCTAGCATGGATACTACCCTCCTATATGGTTTAGCCAGCACTAACGCAGACACCTTTTAATATTTTTATTTCTTTTTTCTTTTATTTATTTAATTTTCTTTTCTTCCCTTCTTCCTCTAGTTGGTTGTCCTTTCCAAGGCCAACCAGCCAGAAGAAGAAGGAAGGACAACAAAAAAAAAAAAAGAAAAGAAAAGAAAAAAATAATTAAAAAATATTATTAAAAATTAAATAATGGAATTGATGATTAAGTTAGTTAAAAATTACATCTTTAATTGTGGCTTTCAAAGCCAAGCATCAAGTTGGACTGTTACCTCAAGATCGGCTTACTCAATCATCATATCTAAAGTTTTTTTTTTTTGCTTGAAATTATATCAAAAGTTGATTGTATAATATTGATGTTCTTTTCATGAAAATTTGGGTCGTAAAATATGTTTTTGGTTGGACTTGAAGTTTTGGTGATAAACTCTTTACAAGGTGCTTGACCATAATATTCAGAACTAAAACATGAGTTAGGTAGTTAAAATATGTCTGATCAGTCAATTGATTTGTATATGGCCGTACTATTATATTATAATCTTCAGCAGTTCTTATGATATTCATTATTATTGATTCGTAGGGCAAAGCTGCATGGTTGGCCAAACACATACACTTTAACGAAGGCAATGGGGGAAATGATGGTGCAGCACCATCTCAAACAAAATATACAACTTGCTGTTATGAGACCCACAATCATAACAAGTACTTATCGAGAACCTTTTGCTGGTTGGATTGAGGGTTTCCCTCCCAGGTTATCCTTCACAAATCTCTCTCTCTCTCTCTCTCTCTCCCTCCCTCCCTCCCTCTCTCTCTCTCTCTCTCTCTCTCTCAAAACATGGTTTGACATTGAACTCCTAATTTTAGCAATAACTTCCAAGTATTATAGTTCGCTCATAGTTAGTAGAATCTTACATAATCACTCATTTTAAATTTCTAGCATCACCTATGACATTATTTTTTGGGAGTAATATCATATGTGGTCCCAGAATTGTTATTCGGTGTTCAAGCGCCACGGTTTTTTAATTGAATTAAAAAAAGTAGAAGAACTCTATTGAACTCCAAACCAAAGTGAAGGGACTACTCAAGTATTATTACCTCCTGGTTCTTCGCAAAATGCAAGTTGTTACTGAACAAGAAAATCAAGAAACATATCTACATCTGTTTTTTAGTCTAGTTGCTAAATAGCAATACAAGATCATAAAGAAATCAGATAGACTTGCGCGGGCAGGTCTACTAATGAACGCACCATCTTTTCAAGGAAGTTAAACCTTTAGAGGAGGGTAAACAATGAATAAATGATGTTTGCGATCCTTGATTTTCATAAAGGGCCATAAAAAATTCAAACTCCACAGGGAGGTTGACAGGAGAGTTTGAAAAGAAATTTTTTGAATAGGTAAAAGATCAACGTCTCATAGATAGTTCTTACCAAAAAAAAAAAAAAAAAAAACGTCTCATAGATAGTTATATTCATCAAATGAACAGAGCAAGTTATAGGTAAATGAACACACGCATGGGCATATCTTTTACTGGTTAAAAATGTTGGTTTTAATTGATTGATTATGTAGTGAGACCTTAGTTCTTGACATGTAACGGCGATAAGTATCTCATTAACTGAGTATTTTGTTGTTTAACATGCTAGTATTGTCTAATTAACTTTTTCTTTCTTTCTTTGGAAACATACATGGCACAGAACTATGGACAGTATCGCCATACTCTATGGTAGAGGAAGACTGAAATATTTCTTGGGCAATCCTAACACGATAGTCGACATGGTAAGATCTAATCATCTCGACAAGCGTTAACCACCATCTAAATGCTATGATTATAAGCATCCTAAATTTTGCATTTGCTTAATTGATTATGTACTCCTCCTTTGTGAATTGGCCAGTGATAATTGATTTGGCAAAATATTCATAATTATAGATTCCAATCATCACTTTATTGTGCACATTTGAAAATACATAAGGACATACATTTATTCATATACATGTGCATTTGATGCCTTTAAACCTAAGTATGGTATTTCATCTTGAGTAGATACCAGCAGATATGGTGGTAAACGCTATGATTGTGGCCATGGCGGTGCATGCTAATCAGCCCAATTCAAACAAGATTTACCAAGTGGGTTCCTCAAAGAAACATCCTATGTCCTATTCAGATCTTCGACGCATCACTGTGAGTTACTTCAAGGACAGTCCTTGGATCGACGAGGATGGGAAGCCGGTCAAAGTTCGTAAGCCTAGAATTATGGGAAGCACGGCCAGCTTTCGCAAGCACATGAGACGTTACATTCTCTTGTCAAAGGTAAGTTCAAAATAACTTAAAAAGTGAAGACCAAATGGTCACTAAAAGTTAATTCAATAAGTTGAAATATGGAGAAAATTGAAGATCCCAAATATCTGAAAATCTTTATGTTATATGAATTTTAAGTAGTCAAGTCAACATATTTCTTTCTTTATTGATATAAGTGATAATAATCTAGAAATTAATAAACATATCTTCAAATAATTAGCTAATTTGTTTGAAGTGACAGTTTCTTTTAATATGTTTCAACATTTACCACTCTCATTTTTTGACTTCCGTTAAACGGGAAATGGCTGAAACCTTTAGAAATACGTAAATATAAACACATAAAACATTAACTATTATGAAAAATTTAAAGTTTGAATAATACTTTACATTCCAGCAATAATGCATAATTTTTTGCTTTATAAATTCAAAGCTTTGGGGCCCTAACATAAGAAAAAAGAAAAAGAAAAAAAGAGCTGGTGATGAAAGCCGAAAACTCATAGTCAAGAGTCAGCCACGAAAAAGATGGAAAAATGTGCTTTGTTTAAACCCTAGGCTCTTGTGTTACATAAGAATCTAATGGGCACTTTATCTAATTAATTGACATGCATATTCCTTGATAGTAAGAAAAGGGGAAAATCATCCTTAGTTTTTGTTTGACGCATGAAATTTGAGGATGTGTTACCGCTAAAAATAATTATTCCATGAATAAAGTTATTGTTATCAGCAGCAATTTATATCCAAATATTTTCATGGATAATGAAAATATTTTTTATTCATTTATTTTTATAAACGATATAAATTATTATTTTTAGAATTTTTTTATATTATTTATTCTTTCGCAAAACAATCTGAGCTAGTTCTGTATTATTTTGAATGAAGGCGTTGAAAGTTGCCAGCTCAGCGTTTGGCGGGTGTTTCCAAGGCTTGCATGCTGACTTGGACAAAAAGGTCAACACTGCCCTGCGATTGGCTGACCTCTACGAACCTTATATATTCTTCAATGGGGTGTAAGCTTCTAAGCTTCTATGCATTGGCCAATATGCGTGCAGAGTGCATTAATTAATCACCTCCTTCCCCTTATATACAAATCTCTATTCAAGTATTTAACTATTGAATCACTTTTTAAATTATAACTTTTGAAACAACCAATTATGATCTTACAAATTTAATATAGAAGTCTTGGGTTTATACTTTTATAAGCCTAAATTTGCCTATCCTATTATATTTTTCATGCCTTAAAGCTTACACGTGAGGAAGAGTATCGGATTGATTAAATATTACCATGAATTCACCTCCTAGCTTAAATTTTTAAAATAGTTGATAGTTATCTACAAAATTATATAATTTCTGATTCTTATTTTTTTTTATTGACTTAGCTTTGACGATACAAATATGATGGCTTTGAGAGCCACGGCCTTTGACAATGGAGTAAACTTGGAAAGTGTCTTCTACTTTGATCCGGGGTGTATCGATTGGGAGGACTATTTCAAGCGAACTCATTTGCCCACAGTTGTCGAAACCTTCAAGCACAAGTGAGAAATGATGCAATTAATAAATAGTTTGGGACATGCAATAGTTGGCATTATGAACTCCACTTGTTTCGACCCAAAAAATAAAATAAAATAGAGAGAGAGAACTCCACATGATCTATTGTATCATATTTGGAAATAAATAAGGTGTTGTAACACAAACATCTGTTGCTATTTTCGGTGTCATGTTAGTTTGAAGTGCCAATTATATTAGAATAATACATGTACGATCTGTATTCTACCTCATTTGTAACACCTCAAATATTGCAAATTGGAGGTTGCTAGATAAATAGCAATCCGGCTACTAGAATTTTCCCAAATTCTTGGTTCATGTGACACATAATATTTGATATGATAATGTCTCGACCTTCCCAAAGGTGAATCACCAAAAAGAAAGCTAATAGACTACTAAACAGGAGTGAAGGTTCCTCTCATGAGGTAATCATTCACGTATAGAACGCTCTTTTAGGCCCTACCATTTACAACTTGGTGTTTAATTTAACATGCAATTTTCTTACCTTTTGGAGCCATTGCTAATCAATTAGATTAGACACTCAAATAAAACGTGAAAGTATATTTACTTCTATGAACAAGAGATTCAATGGATTTGGGGACTTGATTATGCTTGATTAATGTAATGCCATTTCGATACCATTTTTCTTTATTTTCAAAAGAATATTTTGCAAGTAGTCTTAATTGATTTTAACTAAAGCCACTAACACGCAATAAGTGGTCATGTGTGTTGACACCTAAATTTTGTTTAACCATTCAAAATTAATTGTATACAAAATTAAGGGCTAATCTTTAGTCCCTAAACAAAAATATTAAAATTAAATTGCATATCATAAAGTTTTAAAGAGCATATGTTAATTGCATTTAAGTCAGACCAGCGGTGATGAATGGGCCTCAATTAGTCACGTGGATAGGGGCCCACAATAAGTGAAATTCGGCCTAGGCTAGGAGTGTTAGTGGCCGAAATTACAGGAGGAAAAGGAGGGGTCTTGAGCTTTAATTGAACTTGTTCAGCCCATTAAAATTAAAAGGCTTTGAGCTTAATTAGATAAAGACCCTGGGGATGAAGCGTAATCCAATCAAATATTTGAGTGATAATGCATGTTTCTTAAGATACCAAAAATACCCGTTAAATGAGGAAATTTTCCTCATTTAACAATGTGCATATGGACTGCAATTTGATCTCAACCACAGATATGATCCCATTTGCATGGAAAATCTTCTATTATATCCATTACCACTTGGATACGATCGTTCATTTTCTTCATTCATTACCAAAATTGAATAGAGTGGATGTGTTTTGGATGATTTGGTGGCTGTTTCTTGCTCTCTCTCTGTTTTTTTTTTTATTCGAGTTAATTTGTTTCCCTATTAAAAAAATACAAAAAAGACTAGGTGGAATTTGAATAGATTTTTATAGACCATGTTGTATGTTTAGAATAGATTCTGATTGCTTTTTCCTTAAATAGATTAGGATATTTTTGGATAGATAGCATTTAATGTCAAATCTAGAAGATTAGGGTAATTTTCTGATTTAAATTAGGGCTTAGAATAATTTATTTCCTAATTTAAATTAGATAGTATCCTAATCTTTATAGTTCATTTATGGTAATATTCAATTTCAAAGTTTTATGAAAAATACAAAAAAATATCATGTACATGTCATATAGAATTATGGTCGTCTAATTGCATGTCACGTGGATTAATTTAATTAGAATGCGTGTCATGTTAGAATAAAATGCTTAGTAATTTTGCCCTTCATTAAAGTTAGGTTATTTGATTAAAATCGCATGTTATGTAGTCCGCACGTTAGATTAATTTAATTAAAGTCACATGCCACATTAACGTAGTCACAAATTAAAATTTTCTGGTCATTAGAATTAAGCCACCTAGTTAAACATCATCATTTTTCTACATTATTGCATCTAGAGTAAGCCGGTATTGCATACATTGTATAAAGCATAGTTTTCATTAAACAAAGTAAAACCCAAAAAAATAGTTAGTTCAAATTGTGTATTAATTAGAAATCATATATAGGCTGGATATGCAATTTTTCTAATTACTTGCAATTTATTTACTATTTTGTTTTATTGGATGTTGCATTAATGTTTGCACCTCCATGTAATCACCTCACATGTTAAAAGATAATAAAATAAATCCAAGTTGTATGCTAAATATATTTTTGATAAAATGAGTGGTACCAAAATGGCATTAGAAAAATCTAATGTAACCAAGTCTTTGTGCTTACAATCTCTAGTTCGTATAAGTAAAATAAACTTTTCTTAACTTTACTTGGGTTCTTAATCCACTCAACAAAAAATAAATTAGTGGTGACTCTTAATTGAAAATTATTTGCATGTTAAGAACTTGAACTTAAGTCACGAATTGGTATAAGTTTAAGAGAGATTGAACTAAGTTTAGGCTTAGTAATTTATTAGCTAAACCCCTAGGTGATTGTGGCATCCTAGAATTCCTTGCCAATCTTTAGGGGTGCTCTAATTCATGTCTTGCAATAAGACTTTGGCCAAGCTTTTGGTGAATAATTATTTGATAGGAAAATTCTATTTTTTTGGCTAGGTGGATTATGAATTGGAATTTCTTAAATTAGGTCATAAACTTTTATGAATTATAAATTCCAATTAGGTGTTTATAAAATTTAGGTTTTAAGGAGGATTATTAGGATGAGGTGTGGGCCAAAATTCTATCTCAAGACCAGCCCACAAGAAGCCCCACCCTTCGGCCGTTTGGGCCTAGCCGCGAAGCCCAAGGAGGAGGAGGAGCTATCGGCCCATGGCTGGCCCAAGCCCAGCCGAAAAATGGAGGCCCATCTTGCATGAAGAAGGCCATTTGTCCCTCCTAGCTGCCAAGTGTTCCCCATGTACATCTAATGATTGTTCATCATTGAGGGGAAGAAAAATTAAGGGAAATGATGGCTGGCTTAAGCGAGAAAGAGAGGGAGAGAGAGGGGTTCGTCCGAAGAGAGAGAGAGAGAGAGAGAGAGAGAGAGAGAGAGAGAGAGTTACCGAGGGAAAGAGAGAAATTGAGAGAGAAAGGGAGAGTGAGCGTGTGGAAGAAGAAGGAAGCCAATCGTCCGTCGTTCGTCGCCGCCGTGTCCAGTCGCCGTGTGCTTGCTGTTTGCTTGGTTTAGAGGCAAGTTGGGATCCTTAATCTGCTCTTGCATGTTGTGCCTAGTATGTGTGCTTGAATGGTGATAGATTTCGGATGTTTAGGGTGTAAAAAAGTTGAAGTCTTAAGAGGGATGTTTGAGACTAGTAAACTGTTCTTGAGAAAACAGTTCGACCTTGGATGTTCTGTTGGTTTGTATGTGTTGTTTGAGTTAAATTTTGGCCGTGACTTCTAAATGAAAGTTGTTAAGGACTTCTTGAAATATAACATACTCAAATTTGGGACAAAACGAACAAGTGTAAGTGGGTGAAATCTTTATTTTTCGGAGAGACTGGATCTGGAGATTTCGGTAACTACCTTTGATGAATGCATGGACTGTAAGGCTATATTTCTGTTGAAATTTCACTTCGATTTATTAACAAAATATGTAAAGGACATCCTGAGGTTTAACATATCAAAAATTTAGAGAAAAATAACAAGAATAGATAGGTGAAATCGTGGTTTTTCGGAAGTAGTCAGATCTGGAAACTTCGGTATTGAAACAGAAGTTTTCATCGTCTATATTTAATTATCTAGGACGAATATGACTTTGATTCTTTCATGAAAAACCTATCTTAGAATCTTGACTACAACATAGTCGAATTTCATGAATTTTGAAGGTCATTAGGGTATTTAATCGTAAATAAATCTAAAACCGTGTAATCTGACGCGTTCGGACTTAGTCAGTTTCAATGCGTGGGCCATATCATTTTGTATGAAGTTCTTTCGGCAAAGTGTCCTTCATGAAGTATTTTTCTTTATGTCTTCCCTGCAACATATTAAAATTTCATAAGTTTTTAAGTTCATTTGCCTATTTAACTGAAAATGTTTCGAAAACTGTGCAAGTTAAATGGTTATGATAATGGTGCTGTGATGTTCGGTCTATACCGCATGATATGAGGGTCTTTTGGTGCAGTGTTCTTCACGAAATGTCTGCCTTTATGTCTTGACTATCACATGTTTGAATTTCATAATTTTTGAAAATCATTTGGGCATTTAAATAAAATATTTTCTAAAACTGTGCAAGTTAGATTGAGCGAATTTCAAAATGCTGTAATTTATGACTATTCTGTTTTGGATGAGCCTCGTGAATTATATTGATTTAAGTGATCAAATCTTGCTGCACATGTGATGATATTTCGCATTGCATATAGAATCAAATGTTGAATTTGACTTTGTTGCCATTACATCATGTGCCATGTTGATTGTGAGGCATGAATTGGTGAATATGAATTATGATGAATGAGGAAACTATTGGAGGTAAGCCGACAATGCTCTGGGAGTGTCAGGATGCCCGGGATGGGGGGGTGCCGGATGCCCGGTTGTATTACAATACATGCCCGGATGTCCTTGGGAGTTTCGAGATGCCCGGAATGGTTGGATGCCGAAAGCCTCGAAGGTTTGTGCCCGGGGAATGCCTCATGATGTCAGTTGGGATACGAGATGCCCGGAATGTGGGGGTGCCAGGATGCCCGGTGGTGTGTGCCGGAGGTTTTTCGCGATGCTAGGTTGAAGTGCGAGTGATAAAATATGAGATGCAATTACTGATCCCGGGAAAGAAAGATGTGGTGATCAAATTGAAAGATAAAAAGTGGAAATTGAATCATGCATGGTATGGTGACATGTATGCATGGATGTATGATATGTTTGGTGATGAGTGCATGATGATGTATGCACATATGGTATGACGACATATGCATGGCTGCAAGATAAGTTATGCTTGAATGCATCAAAGATATGTACTCTGCTATGATGTTATGATTGTAATGTGTGATGCATTGAGTAGTCAATGGATCTTTTACTTGCTGAGTGGCTGTACTTAGCCCTTCGAGGACCCACATTTCAGATTAGGAAGATGCCTCTCACTCCGGTCACACGAGGTACCTTTTACGGCCTCCCATCTGACGTGGAGGTAGAGTGTTCGGAGATTGATTGCGTTACCATCCCTGGTCTGACGTTTGTATGAGTTCGCATGCTGGTCATGTATGATGTGGGCCTTGCTGGGGGCCCGATCATCGAGGAGTTTTTGTCGGTCCACGTTCGCTGAGATGAAGTGATTCGGGGGATGTTGCCGCCGCCATCGCCCGATGCACCAGGATGGGTGTGATGGCTGCGTGAGGAGTGAGAGCTGTCATTTTTTTTTTTTTTTAGAGTAGCCGACACTTGTAGATGGGGATGACATGTGATTGATATAGGGGTTGAGATATCTTTTGGGTTGTGGCCAAGTGTAGTTAAAAGTCTTGGCTTTTTTTTTTGGTTATACCAACCCGAGAAATCCATCATAAAAATATATAAATAAAAGTGGCTCGGCCTTATCTTTTCTTATGGTGCATAGTTAGCGTGCATTGCATTATGGTTATTGGAGGGAGAGATGGTGAAACTCAATTATGCTTCCGCAAATAAGTTGCGCTGGGACCATTTTAAAAAAAAAAGAGTATATATATATCTATAAATATACCTAAGGACCTCGGTCCTTCTTTAAAACCCTTTATATAAAAGTAAAGTAAAGGATATCTTATTGAGATAAAGAGATAGATAGACTGTGGTGACCTCAGTTGTTCAAGGGTGTCACTCCCGGCTTTGTTGGTATCAGAGCAATGGTTATAGGTTGGAGTGATAAGAAGCCTCATTTGGAAAGTGAGGAACATGATGACAATGCACACCATAGGATATTGAGTGGAATAGTTGGGTAACTTTGAATAACGGGTGATGAGTAATCACTCGTAGATCCCTAGTAGTTATTATGAACTACTTTTAGGTACCAGTAACATGGTTATGTTATTTATTTTCTTTAGTTGCTTTTGTTTTTAAAGAAGACATTGAGTCACAGATATTTCCTAAGGCAAATGCTTGGAAAACTATAGCGAAATCATGGTACGACCTGGAAGTGCTCATCCATCGAGGGCTGAAGCCTCTGCAGTAAGGGCTGAACCTTGGATGGAAGATATCCTGCAGGCATTAGCCAATATAGGAAATCTGATGGAAAGACAAGCACAGCAACAACCCAGAGCAAAACGCCGTACTCAAGGATTGGTGGAGTAATTTCTGGAGTTGAAACCACCTAAGTTCAATGGAATGGGAAGTCCTGAGGAGGCGGAGCATTGGATTGATGGGATGGAACGAATTTTCCGGCTGTTGGACTGCAATGATGTTGAGAAAATAACTTTGGCAGAGTACCAGCTGGAGGGAAATGCGAAGTTTTGGTGGAGAGCTTCGAAGGATACAATCTTTCCACCAGGTATTGATGTTAACTGGGAAGAGTTTGTGGGAGCTTTCAATAGAAAGCATTTTTCTGACTGTGCTAAGGACAGGAAAATTTCATAATTTGTTCAGTTAGAACAAAAGGAGCTAACAGTGGACCAATATGAGGCAAGATTTTCTGAACTGTCTAGATATGTCCCTAGACTAATTGAGGATCAGGAAGAAAAGGCTAAGAGGTTTCTGAAAGGGTTGAGAACTGATATTAGGAAACAACTGGTGCCTTTGAACATAAGGAATTATCACGAGATTTATGAAATGGCACAGTTAGTGGAGCAAGAGCTGGTGAGAGAGCGATCAGAGTTTAAGAAACAGCTGAACTTTAATGATGTGAGAAGGGGTAAGAGACCCTATTCTGGTCAAGGTCAGACTTGGAATGTGAAGAAAAAGAGCAATTTTGGAAATTTCAGGAGAGCAAAAGATGGCCGGAATATAGGGAAAGCACCCTATCAGCCTGATGTTTGTCAAAGGTGTGATGGGTGATATGGCCCAGGACCTTGCAATGGACGACTGAGATGTTTTGGTTGTGGACAAGTGGGCCACCTTAGGAGAAGTTGCCCATAAGAAAGGTCGCAAATGAGTGTTGGCTTGGTGTGATAGGGACAACAAAGTGCGGTTAGATTAAACTTACCAAGGAATCCTTAGAGGCCACCAGTACAAGGAAGGGTGTATGCAGTCACCCAATAAGAAGCGGAAGCGTCCAAAAACGTTATTTCATGTACGATTTTCATAAATGGCAAAAAGGCATATGCATTGTTTGATATGGGTGCTACACATTCATTTGTGTCTAAAGATATAGGCATTTGAGTAAAATAGAAGTTACGCCTCTTGAGACGCCTCTGTCTTTCTACGCCTTTAAAGAATATGGTATTGTCTACGCTGGTGTATGGGAGTTGTAAGATATCAATCGGAGGAAAGGATATGGAAATAGACTTGGTCATAATGGCTATGTATGATTTCGATGTTATCATAGGAATGGATTGGCTTCATAAGTATCAGGCCAAAATGGATTGTTATAGAAAAGTGATCCAATTTGTCTTACCTAATCAGTCTAGTTGTGAATTTTTGGAAGGTCAGACCCACCTATCTATAGCACTTATTACAGCAATAGAAGCTCGTTCGTTACTTGACAAAGGATGTCAAGGGTACCTGGCTATGGTTAAAGATTATAATAGGGAAGAGCCTAAACTTGATGAAATTCGAGTGGTTAATGAATTTCAAGATGTATTTCCTGAGGAATTGCCTGGATTACCGCCAGAACGAGAAATTGAGTTCAAAATTGAATTAATGCCTGGAACAGGACCAATATCGAAAGCCCCGTATAGGATGGCCTTAGTTGAGTTGAAGGAATTGAAGGTGCAACTACAAGAGTTGCTTGACAAAGGATTCATTAGGCCAAGTGCTTCACCTTGGGGTGCACCAATTTTGTTTGTGAAAAAGAAAGATGGGTCAATGCGCTTGTGCATTGACTATAGGCAACTAAATCAAGTGACCATTAAAAATAAATATCCTTTGCCTAGAATTGATGACCTATTTGACCAACTCCAAGGAAGTTCGGTCTTCTCTAAGATTGACTTAAGGTTGGGATACCATCAACTAAGAATTAAGAAAGAAGACATTCCTAAGACTGCGTTTAGGACTCGTTATGGACATTACGAGTTCCTGGTCATGCCACTTTGATTGACAAATGCACTGGCTGCATTTATGGATCTAATGAATAGGGTATTTAAGCCTTATTTAGACCAATTTGTGATTGTTTTTATTGATGACATCCTGATATATTTAAGAGGGCCTAAAAAGCATGAACAACACTTGAGGATAGTTTTGCAAACTCTGAGAGATCATAAACTATATGCCAAATTTAGCAAGTGTGAATTCTGGCTGGACCAGATAATATTTTTAGGGCACGTAGTATCAGGAGGAGGAATTGCAATGGACTCGGCGAAAGTTGAGATGGTAATAAATTGGCCGAGACTGACGACACCTACTGAAATACGGAGTTTCTTAGGACTGGCTGGTTATTATAGAAGGTTTATTGAAGGATTCTCGTGATTGGCAGGTCCTCTAATAAAATTGACTCGAAAGAACGTGAAGTTTGAATGGAATGGGGAATGCGAAAGGAGTTTCTAGGAGCTTAAAAGAAAATTGACCTCGGCTCCAATCTTGACTATACCGATAGGATCGGATGGTTTTACGGTGTATAGTGATGCATCTCACAAAGGACTAGGATGTGTTTTGTTGTAGCATGGCAAGGTCATAGTCTATGTGTCTAGACAATTAAAACCCCATGAATTGAACTACTCAACGCATGATTTAGAATTAGCAACTATAGTGTTTGCTTTGAAGATATGAAGACATTATTTATATGGGGAAAAGTTTGAGATTTATACCGATCATAAGAGCTTGAAGTATCTGTTTTCACAAAAGGAGTTGAACATGAGACAAAGGAGGTGGATGGAGTTGTTAAAGGATTATGATTGTGAGATACAATACCATCTAGGGAAAGCAAATAAGGTAGCGGGTGCTCTTAGTCATAAGTCAGCTATGGAGATGGCCAGTTTAAGAATGGCGGAATGGAGCTTGTTAAAGTCCGTAGCGGACTCAAAGTTTAAATTAAAAGTGGATTGTCTTACAAATATGCTCAGTGCATTAAGGATTGAACCTGAAATTATTCAGAAAGTTAAGATCTTACAAAAGTCTGACTTGGAAATTATGAAAGTGAAAGATGCAGTGTCTCTAGGAAAAAGACCGGAATTTCAAGTCTTTGAAGATGGAGTGGTAAGATGCCAAGGACGACTTTGTGTTCCCGACAATGAAGAAGTAAAGAAGGAAATTTTGTCGGAAGCACATAGGAGTAATTATAGTGTTCATCCGGGTAGTACAAAGATGTAAAGGAATTTGCGTCAGCAATTTTGGTGGAATGGTATAAAAGCAGACACGGCTAAGCACGTTTCTCAATGTTTGACGTGCCAGCAAGTAAAAGCGGAGCATCGCAAGCCCGCAGGACTCTTGAGACCATTAGACATACCAGAATGGAAATGGGAACATATAACAATAGACTTTGTACAAGGATTGCCAAGGACATCAAGTGGTCATGACTCTATCTAGATAATAGTGGACCGTTTGACTAAATCTGCTCATTTCCTAGCAGTTTGCATAGACTACCCAATGGACAAATATGCGGATATATATATGAGTCAAGTAGTATGCTTACATGGTGTTCCAGTAACTATTACCTCAGATCGGGATTCAAGATTTACTTCGAACTTTTGGTGAAGTCTTCAAATTGCCTTAGCAACTAAACTCTAGTTTAGTACTACTTTTCACCCTCAGACAGATGGACAAACATAAAGAGTAATCCAGACATTAGAGGATATGTTGAGGGCTTGTGTGATTGACTTTAAAGGAAATTGGGATGAAAGATTGCATTTGGTGGAGTTTGCTTATAATAATAGCTTTTAGAAGGGTATAGACATGACTCCCTATGAAGCATTATATGGAAGGAGATGTAAGACTCTTGTCTGTTGGAATGAAGTAGGTGAAAAGAAATTGATAGGACCTGAATTGGTACAAGCTATCACTGAAGCTGTCGAGATTATAAGGAAAAGACTTAAAACAGCTCAGAGTAGACAGAAAGACTACGTAGATAGGCGTAGAAGGCCTTTGGAATTTAATGTGGGAGATCATGTATTCCATAAAGTATCTCCAATGAAAGGAATATCTCGATTTGGAATTAAGGGTAAGTTAAGCCCTAGATTTGTTGGACCTTTTGAAATACTTGAAAGAATATGAGATGTAGCCTACCGTTTGGCGTTGCCTCATAAATTGGGAAATTTGCATGATGTGTTTCATGTATCGATGTTGAGAAAGTACTGGCCGGATCCTGGTTACATACTCGATCATGAAGCCATCAAAGTGGATGAGAAAGTGAGGTACATCGAAAAACCTGTGCAAGTACTGGATCGAAAGGAACAAATTCTTAGGACTAAGAAGATTCATTTGGTTAAGATATTATGGTGACATCATGATATGGAGGAAGCTACATGAGAAAGTGAAGATCAGATGAAGGAAAAGTACCCCTATTTGTTTCAAAAGGCATGAGTAACTGTTTAATTTCGAGGACGAAATTCTCTAAGGAGGGGAGAATTGTGGCATCCTAGAATTCCTTGCCAATCTTTAGGGGTGCTCTAATTCATGTCTTGCATTAAGAATTTGGCCAAGCTTTTGTGAATAATTATTTGATAGGAAAATTCTATTTTTTTGGCTATGTGGATTATGAATTGGAATTTATTAAATTAGGTCATAAAGTTTTATGAATTATAAATTCCAATTAGGTGTTTATAAAATTTAGGTTTTAAGGAGGATTATTAGGACGAGGTGTGGGCCAAAATTCTAGCTCAAGACTAGCCCACAAGAAGCCCCACCCTTCGGCTGTTTGGGCCTAGCCGTGAAGCCCAAGGAGGAGGAGCCATCGGCCCATGGCTGGCCCAAGCCCAGTCGAAAAATGGAGGCCCATCTTGCATGAAGAAGGCCATTTGTCCCTCCTAGCTGCCAAGTGTTCCCCATGCACATCTAATGATTGTTCATCATTGAGGGGAAGAAAAATTAAGGGAAATGATGGCTAGCTTAAGCGAGAAAGAGAGGGAGAGAGAGGAGTTCGTCCGAAGAGAGAGAGAGAGAGAGGGAGAGAGAGAGAGAGAGAGAGAGAGAGAGAGTTACCAAGGGAAAGAGAGAAATCAAGAGAGAAAGGGAGAGTGAGCGTGTGGAAGAAGAAGGAAGCCGATCGTCCGTCGTTTGTCGCCGCCGTGTCCAGTTGCCGTGTGCTTGCTGTTTGCTCAGTTTAGAGGCAAGTTCGGATCCTAAATCTGCTCTTGCATGTTGTGCCTAGTATGTGTGCTTGAATGGTGATAGATTTCGGATGTTTAGGGTGTAAAAAAGTTGAAGTCTTAAGAGGGATGTTTGAGACTAGTAAACTGTTCTCGAGAAAACAGTTCGACCTTGGATGTTCTGTTGGTTTGCATGTGTTGTTTGAGTTGGATTTTGGCCGTGACTTCTAAATGAAAGTTGTTAAGGACTTCTTGAAATATAACATACTCAAATTTGGGACAAAACGAACAAGTGTAAGTGGGTGAAATCTTTATTTTTCGGAGAGACTGGATCTGGAGATTTCGGTAACTACCTTCGATGAATGCATGGACTGTAAGGCTATCTTTTTGTTGAAATTTCACTTTGATTTCTTAGCAAAAGATGTAAATGACATCTTGAGGTTTAACATATAAAAAATTTAGAGAAAAATAACAAGAATAGATAGGTGAAATCGTGGTTTTTTGGAAGTAGTCAGATCTGGAAACTTCGGTATTGAAACAGAAGTTTTAATCGTCTATATTTAATTATCTAGGACGAATATGACTTTAATTATTTCATGAAAAACCTACCTTAGAATATTTACTACAACATAGTCGAATTTCATGAATTTTGAAGGTCATTAGGGTATTTAATCGTAAATAATTCTAAAACCATGTAATTTGACGCGTTGGAACTAGTCAGTTTCAATACGTGGGCCATATCATTTTTTATGAAATTATTTCGGCAAGGTGTCCTTCATGAAGTATTTTTATTTATGTCTTCTCTGCAACATATTCAAATTTCATAATTTTTGAAGTTCATTTGCATATTTAACTGAAAATTTTTCGAAAACTGTGCAAGTTAAGTGGTTATGATAATGGCGCTGTGATGTTCGGTCTATACCGCATGATATGAGGGTCTTTTGGTGCAGTGTTTATCACAAAATGTCTGCCTTTATATCTTGACTATCACATGTTTGAATTTCATAATTTTTGAAAATCATTTGTGCATTTAAATAAAATATTTTCTAAAACTGTGCAAGTTGGATTGAGCGAATTTCAAAATGCTGTAATTTATGACTATTCTGTTTTGGATGAGCCTTGTGAATTATATTGATTTAAGTGATCAAATCTTGCTACATATGTGATGATATTTGGCATTGCATATAGAATCAAATGTTGAATTTGACTTTGTTGCCATTACATCATGTGCCATGTTGATTGTGAGGCATGAATTGGTGAATATGAATTATGATGAATGAGGAAACTATTGGAGGTAAGCCGACAATGCTCTGGGAGTGTCAGGATGCCCGGGATGGGGGGGTGCCGGATGCCCGGTTGTATTACAATACATGCCCGGATGTCCTTGGGAGTTTCGAGATGCCTGGAATGGTTGGATGCCGAAAGCCTCGAAGGTTTGTGCCCGGGGAATGCCTCGTGATGCCAGTTGGGATACAAGATGCCCGGAATGTGGAGGTGCCAGGATGCCTGGTGGTGTGTGCCGGAGGTTTCTCGCGATGCTAGGTTGGGGTGTGAGTGATAAAATGTGGGATGCAATTACTAATCCCGGGAAAGAAAGATGTGGAAAGATGTGGTGATCAAATTGAAAGATAAAAAGTGGAAATTGAATCATGCATGGTATGGTGACATGTATGCATGGATGTATGATATGTTTGGTGATGAGTGCATGATGATGTATGCACATATGGTATGATGACATATGCATGGCTGCAAGGTAAGTTATGCTTGAATGCATCAAAGATATGTACTCTGCTATGATGTTATGATTGTAATGTGTGATGCATTGAGTAGTTAATGGATCTTTTACCTGCTGAGTGGCTGTACTCACCTCTTCGGGGACCAACATTTCAAATTAAGAAGATGCCTCTCACTCCGGTCACGCGAGGTACCTTTTACGGCCTCCCATCTGACGTGGAGGTAGAGTGTTCGGATATTGATTGTGTTGCCATCCTTGGTCTGACGTTTGTACGAGTTCGTGTGCTGGTCATGTATGATGTGGGTCTGGCTAGGGGCCTGATCATCCAGGAGTTTTTGTCGGTCCACGTCCGCCGAGATGGAGTAATTCGGGGGATGTTGCCGTCGCCACCGCCCGATGCGCTAGGATGGGTGTGATGGCCGCGTGAGGAGTGAGAGCTGTCGTTTTTTTGGAGTAGCCGACTCTTGTAGATGGGGATGACATGTGATCGATATGGGGGTCAAAATATCTTTTGGGTTGTGGCTAAGTGTAGTTAAAAGCCTTGGCTCTTTTTGGTTATACCGACCCGAGAAATTTATCATGAAAATATATAAATAAAATTGGCTCGGCCTGATCTTTTCTTATGGTGCATAGTTAGTGTGCATTGCATTATGATTATTGGAGGGAGAGATGGTGAAAATCAATTATGCTTCCGCAAATAAGTTGCACTTGGACCATTTTCAAAAAAAAAAAAATGTAAATATATATAAATATACCTAAGGACCTCGGTCCTTCTTTAAAACCCTTTATATAAAAGTAAAGTAAAGGATATCTTATTGAGATAAAGAGATAGACAGGCTGTGGCGACCTCAGTTGTTCAGGGGTGCCACAGTGATGCACCCAAGTTGATTTTTGGCATTGGCAATAGACCTCATAGAAATCCAAATTAGAGAAAGGAACCTCTTGCCTAGATCAAATGACGAATGAAGGAGCGTGACGGCTATAGCTAAAACTTTTCATCCTTTTTTTGAGGACCCAGCCTACCTCATTGAGCCCAGGAGAGGCAAGTAGTCCAGGAAGGGAAAATTTCGAGAGATGAACACCTCGCCCAAAGCGGCGTAGTCTGAAGATGCACATAAAGCAGTGCAGCATTTCTGCCTAGGAGAGGCAAGTAGTCCAGGAAGGGAAAATTCCGAGAGATGAACACCTCGCCCAAAGCGGCGTGGTCTGAAGATGCACATAAAGCGCAATGTAGCATTTCTGCCCAGTCTGTCCCCTCACTTGTATATTAAAAACACATAGTTAATTACAAATAATTAGTACGATATGTATGAATCACATGTTGGTATATATTAAATAACTATTTATAATTTACTATCTACTTTATTCAAAACTAACATAGAATGAAAAATATGTTTTAAAGTGAAGAGTACAAACAAATTAACATAAATAAGTAGACTCACGTACATGAGATTCTGATTTTTTTTTTTAATAATATGGAATATGAATAATTTTAAAGTAGCAAATTGTTATGAAAACTCTTACAATTATATAACTTTCTTTATTGTACAAAATTACTTGAGATTTATTTGCCACGTTGGGATATGGTGCCCCATGCCTTGCAAGGAAGCGCCCTCTCCGCACCGCACGGGAGGGTGGTCGACTAAGCTCCACCTCATGGGGCGGGGATGGGGAATGCGATCCCCAGCCTTGCCCAACTATGTGCCTATCTATACACACTAAGATAGACCCTTTCTAATCGTTTCCTTTATCACTTTATTTCTCATTTACACAAGTATTGGAGGGTTCTCTTGAGACTAAGCCCATAAGGCTTCCTTTATTTGTGGTGTGTAAACCAAACCTGCTCATGAGAGGTTCAAGCCAGCCCAACCTAGACCTGGAAACACTTCACATAAATAATGGCAACACACAATATATGGAACTTTCAGCTGCATATTATCAATGACAACGTTGTCATAAATAACTCACATCAATTAAAAGAAATTTTATATGAACAAGAACTACTCAACACAACTTGTCACACAAAGGTTCAACATTTACAAGGTTATTGTCAAAGCCCTAACAACACAATAACAAATTGCCTCTCTCCACACGAGCACAACTAGCACCTCCTCATAGACCGTGTGTGTCACGCTCTGATCCTGGGGCACACACACATCCTTCTACTTGGTCGATTTTATAATGCGATATCCTAGGACTAAGTATCACCGACCCTTTCGTTATTAAGCACATGTGGAAGCAGGTATAAATCCCCAAACAATAACACATTAGGATAGAAAAGCAATGCCATATTTTTCATATTGAAATCCACAACCAAACCTTTATACATAGCATAACTCAAAGTCTATTCACACGACTATTCATAACGTTCTAGTTTCACACTATTCACATTTAGACAAGATTCACAAAAGAGGATGGGATCTCAGTCCTCATTCAGGTCGTACTCAGGATCATCCTAATCCTCTTCTGACTCTTCTTCACTAAGCTCACATCCTTCAAGCTCTTCATCTTTTACTGGCTCATCGTCCTATCTGGTTCCTCCTTCTCAGGCTCATCTACCGGCCTAAAATGTTGTCTCACAATAGGGATGAAACTATGTTTCAGCAAGTTCTACCCCACTAAGACTCAATTAGGAAACCAATACGCTAACCGGGCTGCCTATGCGCACACGAGTCAAAGGACTTACCTTGGCCTCAAATTCCACCTGCATATTAGCACAGTTCAATAGGCACCTAAGCAGTCACATCACAGATCGATATCTCAATCAATCGACTTAGTTGATTACATATCAAACGGACCATTCTTGGTCATTTCAATCAATACTGTCCGTTCTCTAAAATAACCCATCAAGTTACCAAGCCAGTATATTATATGATTCATTCTCCGAGATGACACCCTCAGTCACCAAGTCACTATAACATACTATTCATTCTCCAAGATAACCTATTGAGTTACTAAGCTAGTATATTATAATATTCATTCTCCGAGATGACATATAGAGTCACTGAGCATATTCATCATAATGTACATTCTCCAAGATGACATGTTAAGTCACCGAGCCGTTATGGCATGCCGTCCATTCTCCAAGATGATCTATAGAATCACCGAGCCGACATTTAATACGGTCCATTCTCCAAGATGACCTATTGGGTCATCGAGCCGGTATACAAGCAATTCTTTCTCAAAATGACATGAGAGTCATGAGCTGTAATAGTATAATGTCCATTCTCCAGATGACATACAAATCATCGAGCCGTTATAGTGTTTTCTCTTTGTTCTGAAGACACAATCAATTTTACCATTTTCATCATATTTGATAAAAGTACACGTGAGTGGGCACACGGTTGGCCTTAGTCAAAATATAAAATTTTTCTTTTTTATTCACCCACTCCTTTCAGCAGTACAAAAATAGATTTTTTTGACGCTGTAGACTGACGCCCGGTAATTTTCCACTCAATTACCAAGGTTATTCAATTTCTGAAATAAATACCCACAACTACTATTTGCACTCAATTTGCACAACCAAGTACTCAATTAAATAAACAAAGAGCACCACTGAAATCAACACGAAATTCCGGTCGTCGACTATCCCAGCCTAATTTCTGGTAAATAAATAAATAAATAAATAATTTCGAAAATTAATAATTAAATACTAAAAATCCAATTTAGGCCCGTATTGCCTAATTGAAGCCCAATAAGGGTCGAGTAAAATCCTGAGATGCATTTAATAAATAGTATATGCAGTTCTCTAGCTAAGTACACTAACCACCTAACTAATATGCAATGCAATTAACTAATAATCACTAATCCATTCTAATCTAACCACATAATTGCACTTAATTAAATCTAATCAACCCTTAAGTATCATTAGTCTACTAAGCAAGGATTAGTGAGATTACTCATTTGGCAAAGTGAAGACCGGAACACCGCGATGGCGATGCGACGGCGTGACGACGGCCGAAATCCGAATTTTTGGCGATGTCGACGATCACTCGGGCCAAGCACAAAGGCCTTGCAAGCCCACGGCAAATTGCTCGGCTTGGGCCGACTTGCTTCACGGGCCCAAGATGGGCTGAACTGGACTGTTGAACTTTTCATGGGCTTCAAATTGCTGGGCTGGGCTTCAAGAAAACACCAAACTGGGATGGAATGCAAGCTGTTGGGCCACTGAAATTTGCTGGGCCAAGCTGGCTTTGTGGACTCAATTGAGATGGGCTGCTCGATGGGCTCAATGGAGTTGCTGGACTGGCTTGCACGGGCTGAAGAAATGCGAACGTGCTGGGCCGAATTCGCTGGATGTGCTGTTTCGGACACGCTGGCATCAACATTGGGGCCGAGAGGAGCAGATGATGGCGGACGAAGAGAGCTGCCGAAGAATTGACACGTGAGGCTGAGGAGTTGCTTCGTGTGGCTTCGGTTCAGTGGACTCCACGGGATGCACGTGAAGGCTTCGGTGGAGCAAAACCGAAGATGCTAGTCTTCGGTCTTCGCTGGACTCACGAACAAGCAGAGGGAAGCAGGTTGGTCTTCGTTGAAGCAGCTGAGTCTTCGGGTGGGGACGGTTACGGTGGCCGAGAGGAGCTGCTTTGGGCTTTGCTGGCGTTGAAGAAGCTCACGGTTGACTTGGGAGGAAAGAGCTGAGGACGTGTGGCATGCAGCAAAGAATTCGGTGGGGTGAGTCGTGGCAGGAAGAAAAAGAAATGGAGCGGCGTGAGACGGTGCCCGATTGGAGGAAAGAAACGAGCTGGTGTGGTTGTTGGCTTGATAGCGAATGAACGGAGAGAGAGATTGAGGGGATGAAGCTGCCTCCGCTTTGCTCGAAGGAAGAAAAATCAAAAAGCAAAAGTGTGAAAGGGGATGACGGCGACGAAAATTGGAGGGCGGCTGGTCAAGGCTTGCTGAAGAAGCCACGGTTAGGGGAAAATTCCACAAACCCAATCCACTTAATTAAATGCATGTCCCCTTAAAGCCCACACAAGGTTATCCTCTTGTCTCCAATACTTTCTAGCTTATAATTTCTCTAAATTAACCAATTTGAATGCAAATTGTTGCACCCCCTTGCCCTAGCTCCGAATTTGACACATTGGAGCTTCAATTTCTTCAATAAAATTCCCAATTTAATGTCCAACTTTGTCGAAGAAAAAATGCCATACCATTTCTGCAAGTGTCCATCGCCAAATAGCTCATCTTGGAAGCCCAAATTTTCCTTCAAATCGGCCATCCGAATTTCCGTTCATTTATGAACCATCCGAAGTGATTTTCCGTAAACATCCCGAACTCGACAGAACCTCTCCGAAAGACAAGACGACATCCTATAAATGAATTGTGATATGCTCGAACGTCCGAATTCCGAAACTGAATTCAATTTCGTGGTTAAAATCGATCGAACGCGATTTTAGTCCGATTCGACCTATCGGGTAGCTTTTAAGGATTTTATCGTGGTTATATCTTTTAAAGGTTTCAGCCAATAGATTGGTTAACTCGTGAATGATCAACTCAGAGAAAAAGAACCATAAGCACGCCGGTGAAATACCTATTTCATATATTCAGGACGGGGTCGAAATTCGGGATGTCACAGTTTGCAAGACGGTTCGAGTCTTGCATGGATTGGAAGAGAGATTATTGAGTGATACACAAGTGCGATCAACACCAACTAGCTACCAAGGTATATCTTTAAGACACTTAACCCATGTAATCTGGACTAGATTGTTAAAATTGTTTTGAAAATCTTAGCATAAAATCTTCTAAAACTTAGCATAAGATAGGACTCGCCTTTTGATTGAGTTTACTTACTTGTTTGATGAAACTAAAGATATTTAGGGTGGAGTGTACAAACTCATTAGATGGATTTAATTCAAAAATTTGGTCACGAACTCTTGAGAAGATTCTTTATATTAGGTTTGACTAATACGGTGTTGATTGATCTAATTTTGGTTGGAGTCTTGGAGATCACA
The DNA here is from genome assembly GCA_014182725.1 of Eucalyptus brandiana. NCBI lineage: Eukaryota > Viridiplantae > Streptophyta > Magnoliopsida > Myrtales > Myrtaceae > Eucalyptus > Eucalyptus brandiana. Next base: position 14,439,739 of record CM024675.1, read on the forward strand.
TGAGCTGACTTTTTTCAGTTTATATACAAAGTTTATATACATAAACTGACTTTTTTCAGTTCCAATTGTATTATCAACACTAATTTTTCCGGTGCAATAATGATCTTAGACAAGAATTAAAAATAAAATGGGAATCACAGTCCACACGAACTGACCAAAATGCCAAAAACTATAGTATTACAAAGTTCATAAACATAAACTGACTTTTTTCAGTTTCAATTGTATTATCAACTTTAATTTTTCCGGTGCAATAATGATCTTAGACAAGAATTAAAAATAAAATGGGAATCACAGTCCACATGGAACTGGAACTCTTTTTTGTGGTTCTTGTCTTGTAATCTTCTCATTTTAGTTTTCACTGGCTTTACCATGGTTCATGTGAGAGTGAGACTCATACAACAGAATGGGAATGGCCATCTATAACATTTGTCTCATGTTTTCCTTTCGCTATGGGTTTAGTTGGATGTTATTATATTGAAAAGAGGAAGATTTTCAAATTTCCAATAAGCAGACATATTATGAGTTATTATTTGGACAAACTATTTAGATTAAGAGGTTTGTGATGTTCATTCATGCAGCATACCACGCTTATTTATGATCTGGTCAGATATTTTGATAAGGTTTCATTTTTGTCCATCTAATTGTTTGTTTAGTTTAGAAGGCTTTTCCAGCGATTGCATGACATATGTTCTTCTCATTTGGTCTTCTCATTGGTCATCTATTTGCTCCCTTAATATAATTCGAATTATTCAGTGCAGATATGCTGCTTGATGATCTTTTGGTCATCGAAAATTCGCTGTTCCAGTCGGATAGCGATTCTCCCATGTTAACATCGGAGAGAGCCTCACCTATCAGTGGTCCAAAATTAAATGCGTCTAGAGTTGTTCCTGCAACATCTCCAACTTTAGATAGTGCACTAGATAATTCATCTGGTAGCATGGGGTATAATACTTTCTTCCCCATCTCTCCTGTCCTTCCTTTTCTCAAGTACAAGTTTGGAATTTGTTGCGCCTGCAGTGACATACAATTGTTTCTTTTCGCCCCCAATCTCGTGTCCCTCTCTGCTTCCCTCCTTTTTTGGCCACTAAGCTGCGTGCCTACAGGCACTTGTTGGCACGCAGACACGCCCAAACATTTTAGTTAGCATCTTATCTGCGTGTTTCTTAACGATGTGTATATAACAGTTCCGGCATGGACAAAAACTCGATGGAAAAACTCAGGGAGGCTTCAGCTGCTGAAGCTGAGGCAACTAATGCTGTCTGTCAAAGGGTGTTTTAGTCTCTGCAGAAGAAACATCAGTATCGGATGAAAACTCTCCAGCAATTGAAACTTCTTCAGATGGTAGTGACACTGAGGGAGACGTTAGTCTTCATCCTAGAGCTGTAAGTTTGTGAACTTATGTCATGGTCTCACATCAAAGGGTGTTTTAGTCTCTGTTCTTCGTGCTTACATTGTTGTCCTACATGTGGTAGTTGCTAAAGAGGCTGTAGGTAACCTCGGTGGAATGGTAAGACAGCTAGCACTGGATCAATTTGAAAATGAGAGCAGACGGATGGTTCCGATGAATAATGAGCTGTCATATCCTACAAAAAAGTTCACCAGACAGAAATCTCCTCAAGGCTTTAAGAAGGTGAGTGATATAGAAGTCAATACCATCATCCTCATTAGAACTTTTGCCAGGCTTAATTACCTCTTTTCTTTTTTCAGATTATATCCACTTTGCTTCAGCCTCGAAATTGGAAAGCTCCTGCTAATAGGAGGTTTTTCCTGGATTCTTACAAAGTTGGGGAGCTCTGTTATGCTGCAGAACAACTTTTCATGCATGGGCCAACAGTTCTTCAGTTAAAAGCTCCACTTAAAGAATTTGGCGACCTACATGGTCAATTTGGCGATCTCATGCGTTTGTTCGATGAATATGGTTTTCCTTCCACTGCAGGAGATATAACATATGTTCGATATGGTTTTAATCATTTCTTCTAAGTTCTATACTTGTAGTAAATGTCCTATGCATGCTGGTCTTTGCTGAGAAACAGCATGACAACAGGAGAGAAAATCCAAGTGTCCTAAGTTTAAAAATAGTACCAAATTGATAACTGCAATAGGCACTGGAGCTGATGGTGGCTACATCATAGTCATAATATACTTTGTTTGAAGTTTCACAACATTAAGGTGATTATGTATAAGTTTTGTTCAGAAATTCCATCAAAAATTTAAACCGTAGACTACTGTTATGATTTCGGTTTATTCAACGGAAGGCTTGGAAATGTCAAACCTGGCATTCCCTACTATTGTGAGGTGCACTTTATGGTGGCTACTTTTGTTCATGTTGATTAAAGGGCCACACATTTTCTGAATCTCTGATAATGGTAAAATTTAGTGAACTGATTCTTCTGGGGATGAAGTTTTCCCAGTATTGTATTATTTTTTTTTTTTTGGGTTTTGTGAAAATGAAACTTAAATGTCTAGCCTTTCGGTTTCCTGCCTCCTTGGTGTGGCTTATCATGACTTGTGTGAGGACGTCGAAGTTTTCCATTTCTTTGAATGGGGAGTTACATGGTTTCCTTCCTAATGAAAGGGGTCTGCAGCAAAGGGATCCCATGTCTCCTTATCTGTTTACTTTGGTTATGGAGATGCTCTCAGGGATCCTCACTAAATGCTCCTTACACCCGGAGTTTAGATTCTTTTGGAGATGTAGATTCACCAACCTCTCACATCTGTTTTTTGCAGATGATGTCTTTCTCTTTTGCCAAGTTGACTTGCACTCTGCGACTCTTTTCAAAGATGGTCTTCAAATGTTCTCCTCTTGGAGTGGTCTCTGAAAGTGCCAGTATAAACACTTAGAGATGGGGTGAATAGATGTAAAAACAGATTCTGCAAAATACAGTGAAAACCTTTACTTTTAACCTGAGTTTGAATAACGATAGACTTTTGAAACTGAGTTTGAAGAGCAGTAGACTTTGAGCGAGATCAGACTTTAGCAGTTAAATAGAACTACGAACAAAATAAAGAGATTCGGGAAGAAAATAAGAACACAAGATTTATAGTGGTTCGGCTTAATCCAAGCTTACATCCACTCTCCCATGCTAACAGCCTTCTTGGTTGGATTTTACTATGCAATCAACAAGAGATTACAATTTTGAGTACAAATACTTAGTAGTAGATCACACTATCTCATTAAGTCACTCTTTTGGTATTTCCCTCACGATCACAAACGTTTAAGCTCACAAGAGACAAATATATGATCGAAGGTCGCTCAAACTTTGGAATTGTAAATTCTACGCTCTGTCTCTTACTTGCTTATCGGTCCTTGATCTTCTTAAATACTTCTCCACTTCCAAACTAGCCGTTGAACAATATATCGAGGATCGTCTTCCAATCTACCCATGGGACAGATCTGTATCCAGAAGATTTGGCAATTGTTGAGTGATAAAAATAGAATCCCAAAATGATTCTGATCGCCCATACAAACAGAATCTTGATTTTCATAAGTAGAGTTTCTTCGTTTAGAAAGTTCTTGTCTTCAAGATCCAATTGTCAATTAATTAAATTAAGTCAATCAAATCAATCTTGATGTAGAATCCAAACCAAATCACTAACCGTTATATGATTGTGGCTTGAGTTACATTCTGTCAAATCTGGATGTAAAGTCTGAGTGTAATAGACTTTACAATCTAAATCTGAGTGTAATAGACTTTACAATCTGGGTCTGAACATATTCTGCTTCTGAACAGATTTAGCTTTAAGGTTTGAACACAGTCTAAATAAGTTCAGCTCTAGTATAGAGTCTATCTTTCGGTTCTTCATTCACGTTCAGTCTGGAATTTGTCAGAGTTAGCAGATTTCTGATGTAAAACAAACTTTGATACTAAAATCTGGCAGTTTTTAGACTTTGACAATATCCTTTACATGTTCTATCATCTGCATGGTTTATTACTTAACCATTAAACACGTTAGTAGTCTTTGATTTATTTTGTCATCTTCAAAATATCATAAGGAATTTCCCTAACAATCTCCCCATTTTTTATGATGACAAAACAATCTCTAAATATGCAGATTTGTAAGCACGCTTTTAAAAATATTAATTTAAATAAAAGGAAATCAGAAGATAGCAAATAGATTGAGCATAACAATATATAGAAAAAATAATCGTAGCTCAATATTATGCAATAAATAATATTAACCAATCAACACATATGCATATTCATATCTTCTCCCCTTTTTATCATAATCAAAAAGCGATAATAGATATAGTATCACGTAAAGAATATAAAATGATAAATATATCTTGCATGAAACATAATTTCCAAAAAATCAGCTTTGATAAGGTAAATCGAATATTAAAAAATGCAATATAGCTCACTTCGATCATATATATTAGCAAACATCCAATAAAAATCACGGATACATTATAAAATTCACTTATCTTTTTAGTCATAATAAAATGATAATATCAATAAGAAATTTGTTAAAGACAAAAGGTAATAAAAATGTACTAACCGGATTTTGTAGAACTTAAATTCCGACACATTTACCTTCCTTCCATAACAAGATTACGATCAATCCAAAAGTATTTTTCCATAAATGATCAACACTCCCCTTCAATTTGTTGCCTTTTTGAGATGATCACTAATCTTTCCTTTCTCTTGGATTCGCTTTCTCCCCCTGTCATTATGACAATATTTGTGAATAGAAACAACCGTGGCTTGTGCACGTTGAGCAGAATATTTTTTCATTATTTCCTTCATAGCAACAATATCCACAACGATCATTTCCATTTTGAAATTCGAGGCAAAAATTTATTTTCTTCAATTAAACTCGTCTCGAATTCCACCTGCATTAACTTAACAAACTTTTTGCACAAATAAGCTGTAATAATATCCACATAATATATAATGCCATTTCTTCAAATAAATAAATTAAATAGCATAAATAAAATTAAAATTTAGAACTACTCAACCTTTCGTACGACACATTAGGGACTTCCTTAACAATTTGCAAAAACTTTGCATAAGAAATAGAATCTTTGAGCCTCCAAAAAATAGTACAATATCTCCACAATTTTCTAATCCAGCTTTCCAAAATTCATTTGGAAGATTTTATTGCCACCTGCAAAATTTTGTATAATAGATAATAATCTTTGCAAAAATGTCATGTAATATCTTCTGTTGATTTGTGGATCAAACTTGCTAGATATAAGATATCTTCTAAGAATATAGCAAGAGTATCCATGAATATGCAATAATATCTTTCAAGATCAAAGGAATTTGCTTAAGCATAAAACTCAAAAATATATTGTTGTTGCATTTTGCAAAAAGAAAATAGATATTTCTCACGTGCCAAAATTGCAATGCCTTATATTTATGACAAAAGATATTTGCAATATAATAAACAATCATCCAAAATTATGATAAATGCATGTAGAAATTTATAAGGCATGATGATAAAAAATATTCTCTTATTGCATGATATATGTTTTTAACATACCATTAAAAAAAAAAATCATTACCAATTTTCGCATAAGATACATTTTTGATTGCATCATGATTTGCGTTAATTTTGTGATCATCCTTCTCTTAAAGAATTTCCTACAATCAACTCATTTCCTTTTTGGTATCCATTAATTTGGATCCTTCCATTTCGTTTGAGTAAAATAGAAAATCCATAGATAAACAAATATTATTTCTTAATTCATCATAAGAAAGTATTCAAAGAAAGAATATTATGCACAATGATATTTTGAAAAATAAATTCTCACTTAGTCATAGTACAATAAAAACAGAGAGAATAAAATTCTTGAGTATCTAAGAATATCTTGCATAATAAATTAATATTACGTAAAGCAGATTTTTACTTGGCAAAATATGATAAAATAAAATCAAACCAAAAAATGATCACACGTATTATATCAAATCTCAATGCACGAATCACAAAAATAAATCACACGATTCTTTCTTCAATAAAACAAATCAAAGAATATGATTATTATAAAATCCGAATCAACCAATGATATATCGAATATCAAGCATAATGAGAAATTTTAAATTGTGTACTCAAACCAAATTGAGAATAAAAATATATAAATTTCTTACCAAACTCTCCTTCTCCTCTTCCTTTATTTCTTGCAAAAACAGCTCATCATTTTTTTGGTACCCATATTTTCTTGGGTCCATGAGAGTTAGTAGCGTATGTTGTTTTTATCCAATTTTTCTTAATAGGTCTTCAGACTTTAGGACATTCTTTCTTAAAGTGTAATGAATCTCCACAATTTGAACATTTTACGGCATTTTGACCAATGGGTTTTATAAACACTTTTTGAAAATGATTTTTGTAAAATGCCTTTGGAGGTCTTTGTCTAAGTTTCTCATTGACTTTAGGAAAATCAATTAGAGAATCACTTTCCTTATTGAAACCAAGTCCCGACTTATTATAATAAGGTACTTGTATGGAAATGATATACTCTAATGTTTTTTATCTATTTGAAAATTTTGTCGAAATATTTGAAAATTCTTTTTTCAAAGAATAATTTTTTTCTTCTTTTGTTTGTAGAAAATCTTTTTGCAAAATTTCAAAATTTTCTTTTCTAGAAAGATCCTGTTGTCTAAGCCAAGAATTTTCCTTTTTAAGTTTGGAGATTCTTTTAAGAGAAGATCTGAGATTTGAGCAAAGCTCATTTATATACTTAAGAATTTTGATAGGAATTGCTGAATGACTTACCTTGATTTCCTCATAAGATTTTGAGTCTGTGTCTGAGTCAGACTCAGATTCTGAATGTGCCATCAAGTATATATTTCCTTGCTCATCATCTTCTTTCATTGTTCTTTTCTTCACATTCTGCTTATATAGTCTTCTTCCACTGAATTTGCTTCCTTTTCTACTCAGCTTTTTGAATTTCTTGATTATAAAAGCAAGTTCTTTATCGTCCATGTCATTTTCTAAGTCTATATTATCAGAATCAGCGTTAGATATTAAAGCAATGGACTTTTTACCTTCAAGATATTCATCAATGATTTGTTCCACTTCGTAGGATTGAAGAGTGCTGATGAGTTCATCAACGGAAAGTGGCATAATCCTTTGAGTCTCCCAGATTGAGGTCTTAATATGGTTCCAATCTTTTGAGAGATCTCGTAAGAGTTTGTTGACCTTCATTGGGGAAGAAATTGACCGACCTTAATATGCTAAACCATTTACAATTTCTATAAAACGGTTGAACATATCTCCAATCGACTCTCATTGCTTCATCTTGAATGATTCATATTGACAAAGCAAGAAGTTTACTTTTGTCTCTTTTACATGATCAGTCCCTTCATAAGTGACATGAAGTCTATCCCAAACTTCTTTTGTTGTTTCACATGAAGATATTCTATTATATTCAGTAGAAGACAATACGCAATATAAAGAATAAATAGCTTTTGCATCAAGCACTTCTCTTTTGGACATCTCCGTCTAAGACATAGGAGCGGAAAGTTTGCTTTCTTTGTCTTTGTCATTCTTATTTGATGTAGACGTAGCAGTGTGATTGATTCCTTTTTCCACAATATGCCATTGCAAAGGATCTCTGGATCTTATGAATGCCTTCATTTTGTTCTTCCACACGTCGTATTTTTTTCCATCAAAATATGGTGGCCTGCTATTGCTTTGCCCTTCCATAAGTCCTGGTGCCAAGATAGTAGCCATAGAAGATCTTTAGCTCAAAAGTAAAAACACTTTTATAAACCAAGCACTTAGCTCTGATACCAATTGAAAGTGTTAGTATGAATACCTAGAAGGGGGGTGAATAGGTGTAAAAACAGATTCTGCAAAATACAATGAAAATATTTACTTTTAACCTAAGTCTGAATAACAACAGACTTTTGAAATTGAGTCTGAAGAGCAGCAGACTTTGAACGAAATCAAACTTTAACAGCTAAATAGAATTACAAATAAAATAAAGAGATTCAGGGAAGATAATAAGAACACAAGTTTTATAGTGGTTCGGCTTAATCCAAGCCTACGTACACTCTCTCACGCTAACAACCTTCTTGGCTTGATTCCACTATACAATCAACAAGAGATTACAACTTTGAGTGCAAACACTTAGTAGTAAATCATACTATCTCACTAAGTCACTCTTTTGGTGTTTCTCTCACGATCACAAATGTTTAAGCCCACAAGAGACAAGTGTATGATCGAAGGTCGCTCAAACTTTGGAATTGTAAATTCTACGCTCCATCTCTTACTTGCTTATTAGTCCTTGATCTCCTTAAATACTCCTCCACTTCCAAACTAACCGTTAGACAGTATCTCGAGGATCGTCTTCCAATCTACCTATTAGACAGAATTGTATCTAGAAGATTTGATAGTCGTTGAGTGACAAAAGTAGAATCCCAAAATGATTCTGATCGCCCAAATAGAATCTTGGTTTCCATAAGTAGAGCTTTTTTGTTTAGAAAGTTCTTGTCTTCAAGATCTAATTGTCAATCAATTAGATTGAGTCAATCAAATCAATCTTGATATAGAATCCAAACCAAATCACTAGCCGTTATATAATTGGGACTTGAGTTACGTTCTGTTGAATCTGAATGTAAAGTATGAGTGCAATAGACTTTACAATCTGAGTTTGAGTGCAATAGTTTTTACAATTTAGGTTTGAACATATTTTGCTTCTGAACAGATTAGCTTTTAAGTCTGAACACAGTCTAAATAAGTTTAGCTCCAGCATAGAGTCTGTCTTATGGTTCTTCATTCACGTTCAGTTTGGAATTTGTCAAAGTTGGCAGACTTCTGATGTAAAACAGAATTTGACACTAAAGTCTTGGTAGTCTTCAGACTTTGACAATATCATTTACATGGTCTATTACTTAACCATTAAACACGTTAGTAGCCTTTGATTTATTTTGTTATCTTCAAAACATCATAAGAGATTTCCCTAACAGTCTCTTTCCAAATGCAAGAAAGAGTGAGGTATTTTTGGCTAGGGGTCTGCCGGCCTTAAAGAACCAAATTCTGCTTGACCTTGGCTTTAATGAGGGGGTTCTTCCGGTCCGTTACTTGGGAGTTCCGATCATCACGTCAAGGCTACGGAAGGCGGACTACGCCGCTTTTGTTGGCCGCATCACAGCGAGAGTTGGATCTTGGACACACCGGTTCTTATCCTTTACGGGCCACCTCCAACTGATCAGGTCAGTACTATATGCTATCTAGGCTTATTGGGCGAGTGTGTTTGTTCTACTTGCAAGAGTGCTAGACTAGATTGGACAAATACTCAGACAATTCCTTTGAAAGGGTCCGGAGTTGGGCAAAGGAGGAGCCAAGGTTGCTTGGGACGATGTTTGCCTCCCAAAAGAGGAGGGGGGTTTGGGGATCTAGAGATTGCGTGATTGCAACAAGGCTTCTATGGTGAAGCACATTTGAACTTTGTTCACGGATAAGACGGATAAGGAGTTGCTTTGGTGCAAGTGGATCCACTCCACGTTCCTTAAAAGGAAGAACTTCTGGGTGGTTAAGAAGCCGACTTTTTGCTTTTGGGCATGGAAGAAAATTTTACAACTTAGAGCAGAAGTCCGGCTCAGTTTCTAGTGGAGAATTAGGGATGGCATTTCTACGTCACTTTGGTTAGATAACTGGTATCCTAGGGGACCGCTGCATTTGGTTTTTCTCGGATGTGTTTATCTATAACTCTGGCCTTTCTAGAGAGGCTTCAGTTCTAGACCTCTATGAGGAGGATGGGCAGGCTTTAAGGTCAGTGTTGGAGTTGTGGGAGATTGCCCTCCCCTCCCTCTCTCTTAACCAAGATTACTTTTGCTGGAAGGATAATCCGGAGGGGTTCACAGTGGCCACGGCATGGGAGGCCTTTAGGAGGAAGAAGCCTCGAGTTTTATGGCATTGTTTCATTTGGAACAATGCCATTACACCTAGGTACCAATTTCACCTTTGGCTTGTCGCCAAGCATAGGCTTCCCACCAAAGCTTTCCTCCTCTCTTATGGCAGGATTGATACTACTTTTTGCCCCTTCTGTGAGGAGGTGCATGACTCTATCGACCATCTATTTTTTGAGTGTTGGGTCACGGCTGGTTTGGCTTTCTTTGGGCAACCAAATGTAATATTCCGTGGCGGAACCGGTCTTGGGATGAAAATCTCCTTTGGGCCACAACCTTTCTTGTGGGCAAGGACTTCTTCCAAAGCATGGGGCTTCCAAAGCATGGTGCGATTTTCTTTTGGCGCTCTCTGTCATATCATTTGTGATAGAGCTAGTATGAGCACCAAGAGGGGGGTGAATAGGTGCACAAACAACTTTTACAAATTGTAGTATGAAACTTTACTTTTAATTTGAGTCTGATTGATAATAGACTTTGTAGAGAAAGTTAGACTCTAACAATTAAATAGAGTTACAAGCAAAATAAAGGAGTTTAGGAAAGAGAATATGAACACAAAGTTTATAGTGGTTTAGCTTAATCCAAGTCTACATCCACTCTTCCGCACTGACAACCCACTGGCTGGATTTCACTATAAATCAAAAGAGTCATTATAGTATCACGTCCTTGATTCCACAGTGTAGAGACTCAGCTATACTTCCTCATGGCCTCACAATTGTCTAAACTCTTTTTTGAGTACAAATTTTCGCTCAACAAACGAAGCAGCAAAGCACAAAGAGCTTCAGACTTTAGAATTTTTCTATTGTGCACACATTCAAATAACTAAAGCATTTTCCTTATGTACTCCTCTATGCCTTTATATCTGTTGGCACCTTCCAAAGGAGTTCTTCCAATCTACCCGTTGGACAGAATCAATTAGGGAGATCTCGAGTTACTTAAGGAATGTGAGGATAGCCAACTAATCATGCTCGCCCATACAATCAGGATCTAGGTTTTCATAAGTAGAACCTTCTAAGAATACTTTACCAATCAACGGATCCAATTTACTCGTATTGATTACAAAACAAATAATAGATCTTAAGATACTATCTCCAGCCGTGAGATAATTTTCAACCAAACGGATCAAATCCTTAAGGATAAACTTGCATCTGAATAAGATTTCTTCGTCGGTCTAGAATTTGTTAATGAGGGCAGACTTTAAATCTTGAGTCTGACGATCTCCAAACTTTGATGAAAGGAAATGTTTTGTCAACTTCAAAACAGATAAGGAAGTTTTCTCCAACAATCTCCCCCTTTTTTATGGTGACAAAACTTTCTCGCAGATTTGGACACTTTGACCTGCAAGACAACACTTAAAGAAACCAATATTTCTTATAGATGAAAATTAGAGATTACGATAGAGATAGTAGCAATTATGAAACCACAAAAAACGTGTTAGTCCTGTAAACACACTATCTTTAATGTAATCAATAATTGCTTAAGTTGCAAGCATCATCGGTCCAAACCGGTCTAAATCAAAACCACACCAAACAAAAGTTAAAGTCCAAAACAGAAAGTCAAAAGATAGAGAGTCAATCAAATCTGCATAAAACCTTTCCCCCTTTTTGTCAACAGCAAAAAGTGGAGAATAGACGAAAGAGATGGATAGAAAATGGAGTTTAAAATCAAGGTTGTTTAGGCAGGCGAACAAGCGTGAATTCTCCCATAGAATACACTGTCTTCTCAAGCCTGTCAACAATCTGCTTCAGTAACGAAAAATCTTCACCCTACAAAGACTGAACTTGAAGCTTTAGGGCGTTCAACTGATCATGCAACGATACTTAAGTAGCCTTAAAAGCATTCTTGAGATCCTGCATCTCAAATCCCATGGCATATTGCTGCTTTCTGACGTCCAAAAGAACTTCCGGCAATCTTGAAAAGTCTGCTGTCTGAGCAGATGCATCACTAGGACCAGCTGAGTCAAGGATGGGAATTTTGAGAATTAATGGATTTTCAGCAGATTGTCCATCATGACTGTCTTCTGGATTGTGCGAGGCATACACATCCTCAGGATCTGTAGTAGAACGACTCATATCACTTGCAGGCAGAGATGAACAAATACCTTTTGGATCGACAGCTCCCCCTGATTTGATGCCCTTAGGTGGAGTAGGTGATGTTTCCTCATCTGCAGAGGTATTAGACAAAGAGATAGCCAAGGTTGGCTTGAAAGAGTCCTCTTGACCCTAATCTTGTTCTCCTTCTCTCTCTTCTTCTTCCTCTTCCTCTTTTGCTTCTCTTCTTTCTTCCTCTTCCTCTTTTGCTTCTCTTCTTTCTTCCTCTTCTTCTTCCTCTTCCTCTGTCCTCCTCTATTCTGAGATAGCTAGTATAAGCACCTAGAGGGGGGTGAATAGGTGCACAAACAATTTATCGAGATACGGAAGTGATTCTTGGCAAACGATAGAAAGGAAATTCTTTCTTGATTAACAAAATGAAATACGATCAAGGTAAAGAGAGTAAGGGAGAGAAAATTGAACACAGAGTTTATAGTGGTTCGGCTTATTCCAAGCCTACGTCCACTCTTCCGCACTGACAGCCCACCGACTGGATTCCACTATGAACAAAAGAGAAGTTACACCACAGCTTTCCCTTGATTCCATAGTATAGATGTTCTACCACACCTCTTCAAGGTTTCTCACAAATATAGACTCTCTTTTGAATACAATGTTTCGCTCAAAGGAATTGTCTAAACAACAAGAAGCTTTCAGACTTTGGAATTCTTCTATCGCGCACACCTCAAACAACTTAGAACGTCTTCCTTATATACTCCTTTATGCCATCATATCCGTTGGCACTTACCAAACGAATTCCTCCAATCTACCCGTTGGACGGAATCAATTAAGAAGATTATTCGAGCTATTGAAGGAACGTGTCGATAGCCCATCAATCCTGTTCGCCCATACAATCAGGATCTCGGTTTCCATAAGTAGAACCTTCCAAGAATATTCAGGCAATCATCGGATCTTCAATCATCGAGTAAATCTCGATCAATCAAGGATTCCGTTATGTCTTTTCCAGCTACGAGATCTTCTCCAGTTGATAAGGTCATATCCTTAACAAAACATCCAATTCTGGATAACCTTTCTTCAACGGATTAGAGACTGTCAATGAGGATAGACTTTGAGTCTTGAGTCTGGCTGTCCCGTGAGGTCTTCGACTTTAAATAGCGAGTCCGCAAACCTTCGTACTAGATCGATGGAAACGTTTTGTCAGCTTCAAAACACTTCAAGAAGATTTCTCCAACAATCTCCCCCTTTTTGATGGTGATAAAACTTTCCTGCAGATTTGGACAACTTTGACCCGCGAAACATTTCTCAAACATACATGCATATCTTATAGAGATAAATGGCTAATACTCGAATCTGCAACCACAGAAAATAGGTTAGTCTTGAATATGATAAAGCCATCCATAAGATATCAATAGCAGTCAATAGTAGTTATCCAAATTCAAATCCAGACACAAAATTTAAAGTCAAACATCAATCCAAATCAAACAAACCAAACAGTCAAACAAACGATTAAAAGTCAAAGTGTTCAAATCTCTTGCATCTCTCCCCCTTTTTGTCAGCATAAAAAATGTTGAGATGAAAATGGAATGAAGTCAAGATTGCTTGGGAACGCGGACAAGCTAGAAATCTCCCATGGACTCGAACGATCCCTTCCAAATTTTCAAGTCTTCCTTCGCTTGTGCAATCTCCTCACCCTTGGCATTAGCCTCGAATCAACAAAGTGAGGGCTTGGATTTTATCATTCAATGAACATGAAGAATCTTGACCCGCATTTTGCAAGTTTTGAACCTCGCATCCCAAGGCATAAATTTGACTGCGCATCTCCAAGAGAATATCCATAATTCTGCGAAAATCGGCTGAGCTGTCGGTCTGCGTACTGGCTTCAGCATGTTCTGCAGATGATGGCATATTAGAATAATCTCGCAGGTTTGGCGATGACACTTCATGACCTTCTTCTGGAAATTGAGAGGCATAAACATCCTCTGGGTCTGCAGGTGAGCGACTGACTCCTTCACTTTTATCAGGATATGAGGACTTCCCTCCTTTCTCTTGATCTCCCCCTATTTCTGTGCCTACAGGTGGAGAAGAGTGTCTTTCAGGTTCTCCTTCTTCTCTTCTTTCTTCTCCAGGTCTTTCCTCCTCTGCTTCTTTTTCGCCAACTGCTCTTTCTTCTTCTTTCTCTTCTTCTTCTCTTTCTTCTTCTTCTCTTTCCTTTTCTTGACCTTCTCTTTCCTGTTGGCCTTCTCTTTCATTTCCTCCGGTCTCACGTTGTTCCATTGACTCTGGAACAGTACGACTTAGCTTCTTCCAAGCTATGGCCGAAATGGTAAGGTCATCATCTTCTTCATCTTCCACAATAAGAGCTCTTCTTTTCGGTTTTGAAGCAACCAAGGGCTCCTTTCCTTTCCGTTTTGAAGAAGAGGTTTGATGAGCTTTGACTGGAGTCTTCTCCTTGAATTTCTCAAACTCCTTGTTCAGTTCTTTCAGACGCATTTTGGTCACTATCTTCAGTCCTACCACCATGTGATCGCACGATCGAACACAAAAGATTTGCAGAGGCTGAATATTCAGATGTCTGAATAACTTCGTCACAAGGCTTGGGTAAGGGAGTTGACCTCTGTCCTTCATTATCGCTCTATACATGTGGAACATGATAGTGTGAGGGAGAGAAAACCTTTTCCCAGTGAGGATGGCATACATCAGTTTTGCCTCTGAACTTGAAACATCAGTCTTGGAGGTTGATTTCGGTCGGAGGCAATTGATCACAATCTTGTGAAGCAAGATATTGAATGCACTCATCCTTAGGTAGGTGATCTTCTCCTCTGTTCTCCTATCCTTCACAAGTTCCAGTGTGGCCCGAGCAATGGAAGCTTTGATCGGTTGATATCTTCCTCTCTCAACTCCTAACACATCTGCCAGCATATTCATATCCACAACATAGTCTTGATCTTTGACACTGAAGGAAAATCTATTCGCATCCAAAAAGCTAAGATTTGAATAGAAATATGTAGTTAATTCAGCATAGGCCTCTGTAGTGTCGGAGCAAAACTTTTCAAGTTGAAGATAACCGAACTTTTCCCTCAAGTTCACATTTACAGCATCCAGAAAATCAAAATCCACACTCCTAGGGTTTATTACCCCACGCTTCAGCAATTTCGAGTACAAATCGTTTTCTTCTTTCGATCTGAACAAATCTCCCCTTTTTCCTCGACTTTCAACCGCAACACCCATTCTCGGTTGAAATTGGCTGTACAATTTGTCATCATCATTCACATCTACAGGATTCGGTCCCCAATCACGAGGATCACTTGGGATATTCGCAAGGGTTTCCTTAGCCACCCCTTTACGAGCAATTCCCAAACTTTCCATTTTTCACAAAAAGATATATTCGTTCCCATATCCTTTGTCTTTAAGAAAATCATCGACATAGTTCAAGGGAGTACGAGTTCCTTTTAAGGCACGATACAGCTTATAAATAAAAGCGGGCTTTTGAACTCTTACTGGATCTGCATCCTCAATGATTTCTTCCTCTTGTTGATGATCAACGCCTTGAGGACTAGATGGAGGAGAATGACGCTGCTGAGAATGTTGTGGGCTCTGTCGCTGTTCTGGAGACACTTCTTCTTCAGTAAGATCGAAGTGCGTAGGCCCCTCACTCATTTGTCGTGGTCCCCTCCTTGCGATTCTCGAAGACTTTCTTGAAGATGACATATTTCTCAGTTTTTGGAAGATTCCTTGCTTGACTTTCCCAAGAAAGATGATAACTTTCGAAGATTAAACAAGGGAGAAAAACAGGAATGGAAGATCGATGCTTTCTAGGGTTTTCGAGAGTAAAGTGAAAAGGAATCAACAGTGCACGATCGGTTAAAAAAGAGATAAACGAACCGTTACAAAGAAAAATAAAAAGATGCCTTTTCAAAATAACTGTCATTTTTCCGCGAAAATAGTCATTTCAAAAAATAACTTCTTTTTCGAAAAGGAAATGATGCAATAATTACGCCGATTAAAGATATCAATAAAACACGATTGACAATTGTACCTTTTCAAGATAAGATTCGAGAGAGAGAAAGACTAACTTACAGTCTGGCGGTCGTACCAAGACTAACTTACAGTTAAAGTCTTGTATGTCTGAGTCTGAGAGTCTTTAGACTTTGATCTCCTCATACCTTAAAATGTTGAGTCTGGAACGGATGGTTTCAAATTGATTTTTCTCCAGAGGCTTTGTGAATATATCCGCCAGTTGGTTCTTTGAATCAACATATTGGATTGAAACATCTCCATTTTGAACATGGTCTCTAATAAAGTGATGTCGAATCTCTATATGCTTTGCTCTTGAGTGGAGAATTGAATTTTTGGTGAGACTGATAGCGCTGGTGTTGTTGCAATTAATCTCCGTGCATGAGTCTTCAATTCCAAAGTCTCTCAACTATTGTTTTATCCACAGAATTTGTGAACAACAACTTCCGAGAGCTATATACTCTGCTTCTGCTGTAGAGAGAGCTACTGTACTTTGCTTTCTTGAAAACCAAGACACTGTCCTGTTTTCAAGTAGTTGACAGGTACCCGAGGTGCTCTTTCTATCTACTCTGCATCCAGCAAGGTCTGCGTTTGAATATCCAAGAAGAGTAAAGTCTCCCCTTTTTGGATACCAGAGACCAAAGCTTGAAGTTGATGAAATATATTTGATAATACGCTTCGCAGCATTTAAATGAGATTCTTTTGGGTCGATTGAAATCGCACAAATGAAAACACTAAACAAAATGTCGTCTAGAAGCGAAGATAAAGAAGTGATCCGATGATACTTCTGTACAGCTTTTGATTGACTTTCTTTCCTCCTTCATCTTTGTCTATCTTCAAGGAACTTGACATTGGTATATCAGCTGTTTTGCAGTTGCCCAGTCCAAACTTTTTAACAAGATCATTTGCATACTTTTCTTAATGAATGAAAGTTCCTTCCTCAAATTGTTTTATTTGAAGTCCAAGAAAGAAGGTTAACTCACCCATCATGGTCATTTCAAATTCATCCTGCATAGTCTTAGAGAATTTCTTGCACAAACTTTGATTAGAGGATCCAAAGATAATATCATCGACATATATTTGAACAAGCATAAAACTTTTTCTTTCTCTTTTAATAAAAAGAGTAGTGTCTACTTTACCTTTAACAAAACCATTTCGAATTAAAAACTTACTTAGTCTTTCGTACCAAGCTCGAGGTGCTTGTTTTAAGCCATATAGGGCCTTTTTGAGTCTGAATATTGAGTCTGGTTTCCTTGGGTCTTCAAACCCAGGTGGTTGTTCCACATAAACTTCCTCATGGATAAATCCATTTAGGAAAGCACTTTTGACATCCATTTAGAATAACCTGAAATTTTTATGACAACCAAATGCAAGTAATAAACGAATTGCTTCTAACCTCGCTACTGGTGCGTAAGTCTCGTCATAATCAATCCCTTCTTCTTGTGTGTATCCCTTGCCCACAAGTCTAGCCTTGTTTCTTATGACTTTTCCTTTTTCATCCATCTTGTTCTTGAAAACCCATTTAGCTCCAATAATTGATTTACCTTTTGGTTTATGAGTCAGTTCCCAGACATCATTAATTCTGAATTGTCTGAGTTCTTCTTGCATAACTTCAATCCAGCTTTCATCGGATAAAGCTTCTTCTACGCTCTTAGGTTCTATTTCAGAAATAAGAGCCACAACACTAGACTCTTCTCGCCTTTTGGCTCATGTGCGAATTCCTTCATTGATGTCGCCAATAATAAGATCTTTGGGATGATTGGACTTATGCTTCCAGTTGCTGGTTAATTTATCAGATTGATGGACACTTCCTTCACTTGAATCTTCAACAGTCACTTGTTGCTGTTCCTTCAAAGTCTGAGCTGCTTCTTGTGATTTAGACTTTGTAGAGTCTGGAACAGGTTCAGTCTCTTCGAGATGAGTTTGAATGGATTCATTTTGTGTAGAATCTTGGAATTTGACATTCATTGATTCTTCCACTGTTTGAGTCTTCTTATTGTAGACTCTGTATGCCTTGCTTGTGGTTGAATATCTAAGGAAGATGCCTTCATCTGACTTTTCTTCAAACTTACTAACTCGATCATTTGCATTTTTCAATATGAAACATTTGCATCCAAATACATGAAAATATGAAACAATGGGTTTCTTTTCTTTAAATAGTTCATAGGGGGTTTTTTCTAGAATATGCCTTAGAAAAACTCTATTGATAATATAACATGATGTTGAAACTGCTTCAGCCCAAAATCGTAAAGAGATATTACTTTCAATTAAAAGAGTTCTAGCCATTTCTTGAAGAGATCTATTTTTCCTTTCCACAACTCCGTTTTGCTTTGGAGTATATGGAGAAGAGAACAAATGCTGAAAACCAGATTCTTCACAAAATTTTGTAAAATCTTGATTTTCAAATTCACCTTCATGATCTGTTTTTATACTTGAAATAACATACCCCTTTTCATTTTGAACCTTCTTAGCAAATTTTTCAAAGTAAGAGAAAGTTTCAGACTTACTTGCTAAGAAATATACCCAGGTAAATCGTGAGTAATCATCCACAATTACTAGGCAATATTTCTTACCTCCAATGCTCTGCGTTCTTATTGGTCCAAAGAGATCCATATGCAAGAGCTGCAGTACACGGTTAGTGGAAACTTGATTTATTGGTTTAAAGGAATTTTTTACCTGTTTTCCCAATATACATGGTGTACATGGATCAGACTTTTGGTATGATAAATTGGGTAGACCACGAACAAGCTTCTTTGCTGAGATCTTGGCTATCTGCTTCATGTTAATATGCCCAAGCTTTTTGTGCCATAAGCTCGCTTCGTCTTGGATTGAGATTAGATATTATGACTCATTTGGTTTTACGTCCAAGAGGTAGATATTTCCATGTCTTCGACCCATGAATGACTGAGTAGAGTCTTTACTGGTTCCTGAACAAATACCCTCTTGAAAGTTGATTCTAAAACCGACATCACACAAACCGACCGACACCGAGCGGATTGTAATTGAGCCCTTCAACTAAAGAAACATTGCTTATTGTGAGGTTCCCAATCTTTACAGTTCCAAATCCTACTATTTTTCCTTTGCTGTTTCCTCCAAATGAGACTTTTCCACCATTCACTTGAACAAGCTTTATGAAGCAATTTGAATCTCCTGTCATGTGTCTTGAGCATCCACTATCCAGGTACCATTTCACCTTCTTCTTGATAGTGACTCGCATTTAAAAAGAGACTCAAGCTTTCTTTGGTACCCATATTTTCTTGGGTCCTTTTGAGTTAGTCTCGATATACGGTTTTTGCCCGGACTTTATTGACAGGTCTCCAAACCATAGGACATTCTTTCTCAAAATGATCTGCACTATTGCATTTTGAACATCTAAGAGCATTGCGATCTACTGGTTTTACAAAGTTCCTTTCAAAATGATTTTTGTAAGCATTTCTTGTGGGTCTTTGTTTGATTCTTTCTTTTACTTTGGGAAAATCGATTAAAGGAATAGTTTCAGCAGTCATTCCTAAACCAGATTTATTGAACTAAGGTCTTTGAACGTAAAAGTATTTTCTCCAGCTTTTTCGATCCTAGAGAAAATCTTTTGGAAATATTTGAAATGTCATTTTTCAAAAATGCATTTTCTTTTAAAAGATTATCTTTACTTTCTTTGGGAGAAGAAACATTCTGGTCTAAGCATTTCACTTTTTCTTCCAAAACATTCTCTTGTTGTTTTAAAGCAGAATTTTCCTTTTTGAGTTCGGAAATTCTTTTAAGAGAAGTCTTAAGACTAAAACATAATTCATCAATGTATTTTGCAACTTTAACAGGGATTTTGAAGTTACTTACCTCGAATTCACTTTATGAATCCGAATCAGTCTCGGAGTTTGATTCTGAATCTGATTGTGCCATTAGACATATGTTGGCATAATCATCATCACTATCTTTACACTCCGTATCACTCCAGGTTTCTGCTTTGAGAGCTTTTTGATATTTTTCAGTTTTTCCTTTCTTCTTCCTTAAAAGAGGACAGTTGGGTCTGATGTATCTCTTTTTCTTACATTCAAAGCAGACTACATCTTTGTTTGGTTCATCATCTTCAGCAGACTTGGTCTGTTGCTTTTGAAAACTTTGTTTCTTTACATTGAATCTTCTTCCTTTTCTATTCAGCTTTCTGAATCTTCTTATCATGAGAGCAAGTTCTTCATCATCTATGTCACCTTCAGAATCTGTTACATCAGAATCATCATTAGATTTTAATGCAATGGATTTCTTACCTTTGGGATATTCGTCTTCATTGATTCGTTTCACTTCATAAGATTGAAGGGTCCCAAGCAACTCATCGACAGACAGTGGCATGATTCTTTGGGTCTCTCTGATTGAGGTCTTTATGTGATTCCAATCCTTGGAGAGTCCACGCAGTAGCTTGTTCACTTTCATGGGATCAGAAATTGGTTGACCTTGATTTTCAAGACCATTCACGATTTCTGTAAAACGACTAAACATGTCAGTTATAGATTCTCCTGGTTTCATTCTGAAGGCTTCGTATTGACCGAGAAGAATGTTGATTCTAGTCTCTTTCACTCGATCGGTTCCTTCATAAGTAATGTATAATCTATCCCAGACTTCTTTGGCTGTATCACAAGAAAATATTCTGTTATATTCAGTAGGTGATAAAGCACAATACAAAGAATAAATTGCTTTTGCATCAAGAGCTTGTCTCTTGATTATCTCTTCCTGACTCATTTCGCTGGACTCAACAGTGTCCTTTCCTCTTTCTAAGACAGATGCAGCTTTAGGAATGATTCCTTTTTCTACAACGTCCCATTCCAGAGGATCCTTTGATCTTAAGAATGCCCTTCATCTTGTTCTTCCATATGTTGTAGTCCTTTCCATCAAAGTAAGGCGGTCTGGTGTTGCTTTGCCCTTCTACCAGCCCTGGAGCCAACATACTAGCCATGGATCTTTTACTCTGAAGTAAAACACTTTAAACAAAGTGAGCACACGAGCTCTGATACCAATTGAGATAGCTAGTATAAGCACCTAGAGGGGGGTGAATAGGTGCACAAACAATTTATTGAGATACGGAAGCGATTCTTGGCAAACGATAGAAAGGAAATTCTTTCTTGATTAACAAAATGAAATACGATCAAGGTAAAGAGAGTAAGAGAGAGAAAATTGAACACAGAGTTTATAGTGGTTCGGCTTATTCCAAGCCTACGTCCACTCTTCCGCACCGATGACCCATCGGCCGGATTCCACTATGAACAAAAGAGAAGTTACACCACGGCTTTCCCTTGATTCCACAAAGGTAGATGTTCTACCACACCTCCTCAAGGTTTCTCACAAATATAGACTCTCTTTTGAATACAATATTTCGCTCAAAGGAATTGTCTAAACAACAAGAAACTTTCAGACTTTGGAATTCTTCTATCGCGCACACCTCGAACAACTTAGAACGTCTTCCTTATATACTCCTTTATGCCATCATATCCGTTGGCACTTACCAAACGAATTCCTCCAATCTACCCGTTGGACGGAATCAATTAAGAAGATTATTCGAGCTATTGAAGGAACGTGTCGATAGCCCATCAATCTTGTTCGTCAATACAATCAAGATCTCGTTTTCCATAAGTAGAACCTTCCAAGAATATTCAGGCAATCATCGGATCTTCAATCATCGAGTAAATCTCGATCAATCAAGGATTCCGTTATGTCTTTTCCAGCCACGAGATCTTCTCCAGTTGATAAGGTCATATCCTTAATGAAACATCCAGATTACGGATAACCTTTTTCAACGGATTAGAGATCGTCAATGAGGATAGACTTTGAGTCTTGAGTCTGGCTGTCCAGAGGTCTTCAGACTTTAAATAGCAGAGTCTGCAAACCTTCAGACTAGACTGATGGAAACGTTTTGTCAGCTTCAAAACACTTCAAGAAGATTTTTCCAACATTTTCTTCTTCCTTTTCTGTGACTTCTCTCTCTCTCTTTCCTCTTCTCCAGGCTCTTCTCTTGTCTCACGAAAGCTTACAAAACTCTTTAAGTTTCTTAAAGCCGCTATGGTCAGTTCATCCGCATCTTCTTCATCTTGCAAGATGAGAGCTCTATTATTCTTCATAGGAGCAACAATGGGCTCCTTACCTTTTCTCTTCACATCAGTAGAGTCTTGTTTTGCTTTTATGGGAGACTTTTCCTTCACATGCTCCAATACTTTGTTCAACTCTTTCAATCTCGTCTTTATCACCATTTTGAACCCAATAACCATAGGAGAAATAGTTGACAAGCATAATGATGCAGAGATGTGAATTTTAAAGTACCGAAAGAGCCTCGAGATGAGAGCATAATAAGGGAGTTATTGTTGGAGAAATCTTCTTGAAGTGTTTTGAAACTGACAAAACGTTTCCATCAGTCTAGTCTGAAGGTCTGCAGACTCTGCTATTTAAAGTCTGAAGACCTCCGGATAGCCAGACTTAAGACTCAAAGTCTATCCTCATTGATAGTCTCTAATCCGTTGAAGAAAGGTTATCAAGAACTGGTTGTTTCATCAAGGATATGACCTTATCAACTGGAGAAGATCTCGTGGCTGGAAAAAACATAACGGAATCCTTGATTGATCGAGATTGACTCGATGATTGAAGATCCGATGATTGCCTGAATATTCTTGGAATGTTCTACTTATGGAAACCGAGATCCTAATTGTATGGGCGAACATGATTGATGGGCTATCGACACATTTCTTTAATAGCTTGAATAATCTTCTTAATTGATTCCGTACAACGGGTAGATTGGAGGAATTCCTTTGGTAAGTGCCAACGGATGTGATGGCATGAAGGATTATATAAAGAAGACGTTCTAAGTTGTTCGTGAAGTGCGCGATAGAAGAATTCCAAAGTCTGAAAGCTTCCTGTTGTTTAGACAATTCCTTTGAGCGAAATATTGTATTCAAAAGAGAGTCTATATTTGTGAGAAACCTTGAGGAGGTGTGGAAGAACATCTACACTGTGGAATCAATGGAAAGCTGTGTTGTAACTTCTCTTTTGTTCATAGTGAAATCCAGCCGGTGGGCTGTCAGTGCGGAAGAGTGGACGTAGGCTTGGAATAAGCCGAACCACTATAAACCTTGTGTTCAATTTTCTCTTCCTTACTCTCTTTACCTTGATCGTACTTCATTTTGTTAATCAAGAAAGAATTTCCTTTCTATCGTTTGCCTAGAATCGCTTCCGTATCTCGATAAATTGTTTGTGCACCTATTCATCTCCCTCTAGGTGCTTATACTAGCTATCTCAATTGGTATCAGAGCTCGTGTAGTCACTTTGTTTGAAGTGTTTTACTTTAGAGTAAAAGATCCATGGCTAGTATGTTGGCTCCAAGGCTGGTAGAAGGGCAAAGCAACACCAAACCGCCTTACTTTGATGGTAATGACTACAACATATGGAAAAACAAGATGAAGGCGTTCTTAAGATCAAAGGATCCTCTGGAATGGGACGTTGTAGAAAAAGGAATCATTCCTAAAGCTGCATCTGTCTCAGAAAGGGGAAATGACACTGTTGAGTCCAGCGAAATGACTCAGGAAGAGATAATCAAGAAACAAGCTCTTGATGCAAAAGCAATTTATTCTTTATATTGTGCTTTATCACCTACTGAATATAACATAATATCTTCTTGTGATATAGCCAAAGAAGTCTGGGATAGATTACACATTACTTATGAAGGAATCGATCGAGTGAAAGAGACTAGAATCAACATTCTTCTCGGTCAATACGAAGCCTTTAGAATGAAACCAGGAGAATCTATAACTGACATGTTTAGTCGTTTTACAGAAATCATGAATGGTCTTGAAAATCAAGGTCAACCAATTTCTGATCCCATGAAAGTAAACAAGCTACTGTGTGGACTCTCCAAGGATTGGAATCACATAAAGACCTCAATCAGAGAGACCTAAAGAATCATGCCACTGTCTATCGATGAGTTGGTTGGGACCCTTCAATCTTATGAAGTGGAACGAATCAATCATCGCTAGTGTTTTTTTTTTTTTTTGCCCTTCTGTTAGGGCCCCTATGTTTTGAATTTGTAAAGCAAAAAATTATGAATGATCGCCGGAATGTAAAATATTATTCAAACTTTGAAATTTTCATAATAGGTGATGTTTTATGTGTTACATTTACTTATTTCTAAAGGTTTCAAATATTTCCTATTTAATGGAAATCAAAAAATGAGAGCTGTAAATGTTGGAACATATTGAAAGAAATTGTCACTTCAAACAAATTAGCTAATTATTTTGAAGATATGTTTATTAATTCATATATTATCATCACTTATATATTTAAAGAAGGAAATATGTAGACTTGACTACTTAAAATTTATATAACATAAAGATCTTCAGATATTTGGGATCTTCAATTTTCTGCATATTTTGATTTATTGAATTTACTTTTAGTGATCATTTGATCTTCACTTTTTAAGTCGTTTTGAACCAACCTTTGACAAGAGAATGTAACACCTCACGTGCTTGCGAAAGCTGGCCACGCTTCCCATAACTTTAGGCTCACGAACTTTGACCGGCTTCCCATCCTCGTTGATCCAAGGACTATCCTTGAAGTAACTCCAAACGATGTCTTGAAGATCTGAATAGGTCAAAGGATGTTTCCTTGAAGAACCCACATGGTAAATCTTGTTTGAATTGGTCTGATTAGCATGCATCGCCATGGCCACAATCATAATGTTTACCACCATATCTACCGGTATCTGCTCAATATGAAACTCTATATTTAGGGGGAAATGAATCAAATGTATTCGTATATGAATAAATGTAGGTCTATATGTATTTTCAAATTTGCACAATAAAGTGACGTTGACATCTGTAATTATCAGTAACGTTTGCCAAATGATCTATCATAAGCCAATTCAAAAAAGAGAAGTACATAGTCAATTAAGCTAATGCAAAATTTAGGATGCTTATGATTGTGGGATTTTGACAGTGGTAGGCACTTGTTGAGATGATTAGATGTTACCGTATCAAGTATCGCGTCAGGTTTGCCTAGGAAATATTCCAGTCTTCCTCTACCATAACTTATGGCAATGCTATCCATAGTTCTGTGTCGTCATATGTTTCCAAAGGAAAAAAAAAAGTTCATTGGACAATTCTTGCTTGTTAAGCAAAATAAATACTCAATTAACAAGATATTTATCTTTGTTACTTGTCAAGGACTAAGGCTAACAACATAATCAATCAAATAAAACCAACATTTAACAAGTAAAAGATGTGCCCATGTGTGTGTTCTTACCAACTTGCTCTATTAATTTGACGAATATAGTTGTCTGTGAAACATTGATCTTTTACCAATGCGAGAAATTTCTTTTCATACTCTCCTGTTATCCTTCCCATGGAGTTGGCTTTTTTATGGCCCCTCATTAAAATCAAGGATCGTAAACTTCATTTATTCATTGTTTAGCCTCCTCTAAAGGTTTAACTGATATAGCTAGATTAAGTACTTAGAGGGGGGTGAATAGGTATATGCGAGATTTTTCTCGATAATTGCTCAATGCTAGACAATTAATAGATATGAGACAAACAATAATCAAAGTAAGACTGAGAGAAGAGAGAATTGAACAAGCGGTTTATAGTGGTTCGGCTTATTTCAAGCCTACGTCCACTCTTTTCGCACCGATGCCCTATTGGCTGGATTCCACTATGAACAAAGAGATGTTACAGCGATGTTCTCCCTTGAATTTTCGGTGTAGATGATCTCCCACACTCGCTCAATGTATCACTAAGTATAGACACTCTCTGTGTGTACAATTTCGCTTAGAATGAATCGACTAATAATCAAGGTGCTTCAGACTCTGGAATTTTTCTATCGATCATATTATAAAGCAGCTAGAACGACTTCCTTTTATACTCCTTTATGCCATCATACCCGTTGGCACTTTCCAAAGGAATTCCTCCAATCTACCCGTTGGACGGAATCAATCAAGAAGATCATTCGAGCTATTAAAGGAACCTGATGATAGCCCATCAATCCTGTTCGCCCATACAATCAGGATCTTGGTTTCCAAGAATAGAACCTTCCAAGAATACTTCGTCGATCATCGGATCTTCAAACGATCTTGATAACGAATAAATGAATCCGTTAGAATAATCCAGCCAAGAGATCTTCTCCAGAGGATAGGAATAAATCTTCAACCAAATACTTCGGCTCTGGAATTCCTTCGTCACTTTGGATTAGAAGAACTGTCAATGAAAATAGTCTTGAGTCTTGAGTCTTGAGTGCTGAGTCTGGTGATCTTGAAAGTCTTCAGACGCTAAACAGAAGTCTTGCAATTATCCAGCTAGACTAATAGAAACGTTTCGTCAGCTTCAAAATATTTTGGATAGATTTCTCCAACAATCTCCCCCTTTTTGATGGTGACAAAACTTTCCTGTAGATTTGAACAACTTTGACCTGCAAAATATTACTTAAGTAATATGGCTATCTCATAAAGATTAATAAAATCAACAACCGAGACTCGCATCCACAAAGAAAATTGGTTAGTCTTTCATGAGTAAACCATATGGCAATACTTGATATAAATGCAAATAGTCAAGCATCAAAATCCACATCTAAATCAGCCAAATTTAAGTTCACACCCAAGTCATACTCAAAAATTCAAACACAAAAACAAATTTAAAGTCAAAGATTGAGTTCAGAGTTTGAGTTCAAATTGCAATTCTCCCCTTTTTGTCATCATTAAAAAGGTGAGAAAAGTCAATTCTGCTTGGGAATGCGGACGATCTGGAAATCTCCCATCGACTGCACGATGCCTTCCAGCCTCTTCAAGTCTTCCCGTAAATGAGCTACCTCTTCTCCTTTGGCATTGGCTTGAATTTGAAGAGCTAGATCTTTCATTTGATCTACTAGGGAATCAGAAGATGCTTGTCCAGCATTCTTCGGGACTTGAATTTCGCAGTCCAGAGCATATATTTGACCACACATTTCCAGAAGAACATCAAAGATACGACGAAAATCTGATGTATTGTCCGTCTGTGTGCTTGCATGTGCTTTCTCAGATGGAGTGCCGACAGACGATGGAGCTTCGGTGACATCGAGCAAATTTGGTGTTGACGTATCATGTCATTCTTCAGGCATTTGAGAAGCCTGAAACTCTTCCTCGGGATTTGCTTCGAGCGACTCACACCTTCATTGTGAACCGCTTCGGTGTAGCCCTTTCTTGCTCTCCATCTCCCCTGTCTCTAGGACCTCGATTGGGGAAGAGTGATGGTCATGCTCTTCAGCGCTTTCATTCCCTTTCTCTCCTTCTTTTTCTTTCACTGCTTCCTCTTCTTCTCCTTCTTCAATCTCTTTCTCTTTCTCGTGATGCTCCTCTCGCTTCTCTTCTTCTTCTCTTGTCCATCTTTTTCTCTCTCGTTCGTTGGTTCTCAGTGCGAACGTCGGTTCTTTTCAGTGCAGGAATAGAGAGATCTTCCTCTTCATCTTCATCCTCCAAGATAAGAGTTCTTCTCTTTTTGACTGGAGCACTCATGGGCTCCTTCCATTTCTTCTTTGAAGCAGAAGATGCTGGAGTCTTCACTTTGAATTGCTCCATTGCCTTGCTAAGTTCTTTCAGACGCATTTTTATCATCATTTTCAAACCTACCACCATTTTGTCGCATGGTCAAACACAAAGAGTGTGTGGAGGCTCAATGTTTAAGTGTCTGAAGATCTTGGTCACAAGACCTGCATAAGGCAATTGGCCCTTGTCCTTCACCATTGCTCTGTACATGTGAAAGAGAATGGTGTGAGGGAGAGAGAACTTCCTTCCTGAGTTGATCGCGTACATCAATTTTGCTTCAAAGTTAGACACGTCAGTCTTTGATGTAGACTTCGGCCTGAGACAGTTGATCACAATTTTGTGAAGCACTATGTTGATGGCACTCATCCTCGAGTAGGTAATTCTCTTCTCTGTATCCCTGTCTTTGACAAGTTCCAGTGTAGTACGAGCAACCAAAACTTTGATTGGTTGATAACGTCCTCGTTCAACTCCAACTATGTCTCGCCGCATGTCCACATCTACCACGTAGACTTGGTCTCGAACACCGAATGATATTCTATTCGCATCTAAAAAGCTGAGATTTGAATAGAAATATGCTGTTAATTGAGCATAACCTTCTGTGGTGTCGGAGTAGAATTTCTCAAGTTGAAGCAAATTGAACTTCTCTCTTAAGTTCACGTGATGGCATCCAAGAAGTCGAAATCGACACTTCTAGGGTTTATCACCCCTCTTTTCAACAGTCTGAAATACAGATTCTCCTGACCCTTTGATTTGAACAAATCCATCCGATTTCCCTTCACCTTTGCTGCCACACCCAATCTAGGTTGGAATTCAAGGAACATTCTCGTCATCATTGTTCCCTTCGATCGGTTCTCATCTGGGTACACGAGGGTCACTTGGAATTTTCGCAAGTGCTTCCTCTCGCCTTTCCTTTCGGGGCAACTCCCAAATCCTCCATTTTCCGCAGAAAAATATACTCATTCCCATAGTTCTTATCTTTAAGAAATTCATCTACGATATTTAGCGGAGTCCCAATGCTTTTCAACGAACGATAGAGCTTATAAATAAAAGCGGGTTTTTGGACTCTTACAGGGTCGGCATCCTCGATTATTTCTTCCTCCTGATGATGACCCACACCTTGTGGGGTAGATGGTGAAGATTGACGTGGAGGAGAGTGAATCGGGCTCTGTCGCTGACTCGGTAAATCTTCCTCCTCGGTGAGATCGAAATGGGTAGGTCCCTTTCCCATTCTCTCGTGGTCCCCCGTTCGCGATTCTTGATGACTTTCTTGAAGAAGACATCTTTCTTTGTCGATGAAAGATTCTTTCTCTCGCTTTCCCAAGAAAAGTTGACTACTTTCTCGAATACGAACACGAGGTGAAGACAGGATTGGGAGGAGAATGCTTTTCTAGGGTTTTGAAGTTTAGTCGAGAAAAACTGTATTATATATATATAACCAATCGGCACAAGGAAAGTGAACAGTCGTATCTTTTTGAAATTGATAACTGCCAATTTTAAGTTAATCTTTTTGAAAAGACACGATTCCATTTATCACGGAAATTATAAATTAACTGAACTGATAATCGTACCTTTTCGAGATTGAATATAACAACTTACGCTTGATAGCCATGAACGTCCGAGTCGAGGGTTGGATAGTCTCTAGACTTTAACTTCCTCAAGCTTCAAAATGTTGAGTCTCGGTACGGATAAAATCGAATTGATTTTTCTCCAAAGGCTTTGTGAATATATCCGCTAGTTGGCTTTTTGAATCAACAAACTGAATCGAGATTTCTCCATTTTGAACATGATCTCTGATGAAATGATGTCGAATCTCTATATGCTTCGCTCTTGAGTAAAGAATTGGATTTTTGGTGAGATTGATTGCGCTGGTGTTGTCACATCTGATCTCTGTGCTTGAGTCTTCTATTCCAAAGTCTTGTAGCTGTTGTTTAATCCACAGAATTTGCGAACAGCAACTTCCAAGAGCTACATATTCTACTTCATTGTTGAGAGAGCCACGATACTTTGTTTTCTTGAAAACCAAGACACTTTATCCCCGTTTCCAAGCAACCGGCAAGTTCCCCGAAGTGCTCTTTCTATCGACTCGCAACCGGCCGGATCTCGTGTCTCGAATATCCTTAAGACTAAAGTCTCTCTTCTTAGGATACCAAAGACCGAAGCTCGAAGATGAAGCAATGTATTTAATAATACGTTTCGCAAAGACCGAGATGAGATTCTCTTGGATCCGATTGAAACCTAGCACATATGCAAACACTCAACAAAATGTCGGGCCTAGAAGCGTAAGATAGAGAAGTGAACCAATGATGCTCCTGTACAACTTTTGATCAACTTTTTTTCCTTCTTCATCTTTATCTATCTTCATCGAACTTGACATTGGTAGTCGGTCTTTTTGCACTTTTCCAATCCAAACCTCTTGACAAGATCATTAGCATATTTTTCTTGATAAATAAAGGTTCATTCCTTCAATTGTTTTATTTGAAGTCCAAGAAAGAATGTTAACTCTCCCATCATACTCATTTCAAACTCATCCTGCATAGACTTAGAAAATTTCTTGCATAGAATTTCATTAGAGGATCCAAATATAATATCATCAACATATATTTGAACAAGTAAAAAGCTTTTGTTTTCCTTTTTGATAAATAAAGTAGTATCTACTTTACCTTTGACAAAACCATTCTTTATTAAGAACTTACTTAGCCTGTCGTACCACGCTCAAGGTGCTTGCTTTAAACCATACAAGGCCTTTTTCAGTCTAAAGACTGAGTCTGGCTTCTTTGGGTCTTCAAACCCTGGTGGTTGTTCCACATAGACTTCCTCATGGATAAATCCATTTAGGAAGGCACTTTTGACGTCCATTTGGAATAACCTGAAATTTTTGTAACAAGCAAACGCAAGTAATAATCGAATAGCTTCTAACCTTGCTACTGGAGCATAGGTCTCATCATAGTCTATCCCTTCTTCTTGCGTATATCCCTTGGCCACGAGTCTTGCTTTATTTCGTACGACTTTTCCTTTCTCATTCATCTTGTACCTGAACACCCATTTGGCTCCAATAACAGTTTTACCTCTTGGTTTAGATGTCAATTCCCAGACATCATTAATGTTGAACTGTCTGAGCTCTTCTTGCATAGCTTCAATCCAGCTTTCATTAGATAAAGCTTCTTATATGCTTTTTGGTTCAATTTCAGAGATGAGAGCCACAGCACTAGACTCTTCATGCCTTTTTGATCTGGTGCGAATTCCTTCATTGATGTTGCCAATGATAAGATCCTTAGGATGGCTGGATTTATGCTTCCAGTTACTGGTTGATTTGTCAGGTTGATGATCTCTTTCTTTATTTGAATCTTCATGAACAGCTTGATGCTGGTATTCCAGAGTCTGAGATGCTTCTAGAGATGTAGGCTTTGCTTGATGAAGAATACCCAAGGAAGATGCCTTCATCTGATCTTTCTTCAAACTTACCAATTTGATCTTTAGCATTTTTCAATATAAAACATTTGCAACCGAACACATGAAAGTATGAAACAATAGGCTTCTTACCTTTGAATAACTCATAAGGGGTTTTCTCAAGAGAAGGTCTTAAAAAGACTCTATTGATTATATAGCATGCTGTTGAAACAGTTTCAGCCTAAAATCGTGAAGAAATCTTACTTTCAATTAAAAGAGTTCTAGCCATTTCTTGAAGAGATCTATTCTTCCTTTCCATAACTCCATTTTGCTGAGGAGTGTATGGAGAAGAGAACACATGCTTAAATCCGATTCATCACAAAGTTTTGTAAAATCTTGATTTTCGAATTCACCTCCATGATCTCGTTCTTATTCTTGAGATAACACATCCTTTTTTCATTTTGAACCTTTTTAGCAAATTTTTCAAAATACGAAAAGGATTCGAACTTACTTGCAAGGAAATATACCCAAGTAAAACGGGAATAGTCGTCCACAATTACTAGGCAATATTTCTTACCTCCAATACTGACGAGTTACGGTTGGTCCGAAGAGATCCATATTCAACAACTATAGTACATGATTAGTAGAGACATGATTTATTGGTTTAAATGAATTTCTTACCTGTTTTCCCAAAATACATGGAGTGCATGGATTAGACTTTTGGTATTGTAATTTGGGAAGACCTCGAACAAGCTGTTTTGATGAAATTTTGGCTAACTGCTTCATGTTAACATGACCAAGCTTTCTGTGCCATAAGCTTGCTTCGTCTTGTATTGAGATTAGGCATTGCGATTCATCTGGTTTCACATCCAGAAGATAGATATTTCCATGTCTTCGACCCATGAAAGACGAGTAGAGTCTTTACTTGGTTCCCGAACATGTTCCTTCTTGAAAGAAGATCTTAAAACCGAGTGTCGCACAATTGGCTAATGCTGAGAAGATTGTAATTGAGTCCTTCCACTAAGGAAACATTACTTATGGTGAGATTTCCAATTTTCACAGTTCCAAATCCCACAATACTTCCTTTGATGTTCCCTCCAAATGAAACTTTTCCACCATTTACTTGTACAAGTTTTATGAAGCAATTTGAGTCTCCTGTCATGTGTCTTGAACATCCACTGTCAAGATACCACTTTACCTTTTTCTTGACGGAAACCT
This sequence comes from Eucalyptus brandiana, assembly GCA_014182725.1. Taxonomy (NCBI): domain Eukaryota; kingdom Viridiplantae; phylum Streptophyta; class Magnoliopsida; order Myrtales; family Myrtaceae; genus Eucalyptus; species Eucalyptus brandiana. The sequence goes on from CM024675.1 coordinate 14,471,790, forward strand.
GCATTTAAAAGAAAATCTCAAGTTTTCTTTGGTACCCAAATTTTCTTGGGTCCTTTAGTGTTAGTAGAATAAACAGTATCAGCCCATACTTTCTTAATAGGTTTCCAAATCATAGGACACTCTTTTTCAAAGTGATCCGGACTTTTGCACTTTGAACACCCGAGGGCATTACGGCCTACGAGACTTTACAAAAACTTTCTTAAAATGATTTTTATAAGCCTCTCTCGGGGGTCTTTTCTTAATTCTTTCTTTTACCTTAAGAAAATCAATTAAGGGAATAGTTTCTGCTGTCATACCTAGACCCGACTTATTGAAATAAGGTCTTTGAGCTGAAAGAATTTTTTCAAGCTTTTCGGACCCTATAGAAAATTTCTTTGAAATATTCGATAAGTCAATTTTTAAAAAAGAATTTTCTTTCAAAAGATTTTCTTTATTTTCTTTAAGAGAAGAGACATTTAAGTCTAAACTTTTAACCCTTTCTTCTAAAACGATTTCCTTTTGTTTTAGAGTTGAGTTTTCCTTTTTAAGTTCGGAAATTCTTTTGAGAGAAGTCTTAAGACTAAAACATAATTCATCAATGTATTTAGAGACTTTGACAGGAATTTTAAAATTACTTACCTCAAATTCACCATCCGAGTCGATCCGAGTTTGAGTCTCGAGTCCGAATGTGCCATCGGACATAGATTGGCATATTCATTATCACTTTCTTCACACTCGTATCACTCCGTGTTTCAGCTTTGAGAGCTTTTCGAAACTTTTCAGCTTTTCCTCTTTTCTTCTTCAGAAGAGGACAATTGGGTCTGATGTGTCCCTTTTTCTTACATTCGAAGCAAATTACATCTTTGTTTGGTTCCTCATCATCAACAGACTTAGTCTGCTGTCTTTGAAAACTTTGTTTCCTTGAGTTGAACCTTCTTCATTTTCTATTCGGTTTTCAATCTTCTTATCATGAGAGCAAGCTCCTCATCATCCATGTCATCTTCGAATCAGTATCATCGGAATCATCAATTGATTTTAATGCAATGGATTTCTTACCTTTTGGATCTTTGTCTTCATTGATTCGTTCCACTTCATAAGACTGAAGACTTCTTATCAGCTCGTCGACAGATAGTGGCATAATTCTTTGCGTCTCTCTGATTGAAGTCTTTATATGATTCCAATCCTTGGAGAGTCCAGGCAGTAGCTTGTTTACCTTCATGGGATCAGAAATTTTATGTCCTTGATTCTCAAGACCATTGATAATATCTGTAAAATGGCTAAACATGTCAGTTATTGATTCTCCTGGTTTCATTTTGAAGGCTTCATATTGACCGAGGAGAATGTTAATTCTAGTCTCCTTCACTCGATCTGTTCCTTCATAGGTGATGTGCAATCTATCCCAAACTTCTTTTGCTATAACACAAGAAGATATTCTATTATATTCAGTAGGAGATAAAGCACAATATAAAGAGTAAATTGCTTTTGCATCGAGTGCTTGTTTCTTGTTAATCTCTTCCTGAGTCATTCCGCTGGTCTCAACAGTTTCTTTTCCTCTTTCTGAGATTGATGCAGCTGTAGGAGTAATTCCTCTTTCTACAACGTCCCATTCCAGAGGATCCTTTGATCGTAGGAAGGCTTTCATCTTGTTTTTCCAGATGTTGTAATCATTTCCATCAAAGTAGGGTGGTCTAGTATTGCTCTGACCTTCCACCAGCCCTGGTGCTAGCATACTAGCCATGGATCTTTTACTCTGAAGTAAAACACTTCAAATAAAGTGAGTACACGAGCTCTGATACCAATTGATATAGCTAGATTAAGTACCTAGAGGGAGGTGAATAGGTATATGCGAGATTTTTCTCGATAATTGCTCAATGCTAGACAATTAATAGATATGAGACAAACAATAATCAAAGTAAGACTGAGAGAAGAGAGAATTGAACAAGCGATTTATAGTGGTTCGGGTTATTTCAAGCCTACGTCCACTCTTCTGCACTGACAGCCTATTGGCTGGATTCCACTATGAACAAAGAGATGTTACAGCGATGTTCTCCCTTGAATTCTCGGTGCAGATGATCTCCCACACTCGCTCAAGGTATCACTAAGTATAGACACTCTCTGTGTGTACAATTTCGCTCAGAATGAATCGACTAATAATCAAGGTGCTTCAGACTCTGGAATTTTTCTATCGATCATATTCTAAAGCAGCTAGAATGACTTCCTTTTATACTCCTTTATGCCATCATACCCGTTGGCACTTTCTAAAGGAATTCATTCAATCTACCCGTTGGACGGAATCAATCAAAAAGATCATTCGAGCTATTAAAGGAACCTGATGATAGCCCATCAATCCTATTCGCCCATACAATCAGGATCTTGGTTTCCAAGAATAGAACCTTCCAAGAATACTTCGTCGATCATCGGATCTTCAAACGATCTTGATAACGAATGAATGAATCCGTTAGAATAATCCAGCCAAGAGATCTTCTCCAGAGGATAGGAATAAATCTTCAACCAAATACTTCGGCTCTGGAATTCCTTCGTCACTGGATTAGAAGAACTGTCAATGAGAATAGTCTTGAGTCTTGAGTCTTGAGTGCTGAGTCTGGTGATCTTGAAAGTCTTCAGACGCTAAACAGAAGTCTTGCAATTATCCAGACTAGACTGATAGAAATGTTTTGTCAGCTTCAAAATATTCTGGATAGATTTCTCCAACATTAACTTCCTCGAAAAGATGGTGCTTTCTTTAGTAAGAAATTAGATGTAGGTAACAACTTGCATTTTGCGAAGAACCAAGAGGAAATACCTGAGCAGTCCATTCACTTTTGTGCGGTGTTCAATAGAGTTCTTCCACTTTTTTAAAAAAAAAAATAATCAATTAAGTCATTAAACTGAGGTGCGTTGAACACCAAATAACAATTCAAGAACCACTTATGATATTACTCCCAAAAAATAATGTGGCGAGTGACACTAGAGATCTTAAGTGAGTGATCTGTAAGATTCTACTAACTATGAGTGACTCTAATACTTGTTAGGAAGTTCAATTTCAGACCACCTTTTTGAGAGAGAGAGAGAGAGAGTTTTGTGAAGGATAACCTGGGAGGGAAACCCTCAATCCAACCAGGAAAAGGTTCTCGGTAAGTACTTGTTATGATCGTGGGTCTCATAACAGCAAGCGGAATATTTTGTTTGAGATGATACTGCACCATCATTTCCTCCATTGCCTTCGTTAAAGTATATGTGTTTGGCCAACCATGCAGCCTTTGCCCTGCGCATCAATTATAATGAAAATTATAAGAACTGCTAAAGATTATTATATACCGGTACGTGCATAAACAAATGAATTGATTGATCAGACACATTTTAACTACCTAGCTCATGTTTTAGCTCTGAATATTATGGTCACATCCTTGGAGAAAGTACCTTGTGAAGAGTTTATCAGTAGAACTTCTAGTACAATCACAAACATTTCTTACAACCCAAATTTTCACGAAAAGAGTATCAATGTGACGCAGGAGAATTACCAAAAAAAATCTTAAACTTATTGCAATTGTATAAATTCAGTACTAAACTTTTTTTTTTTTTTTTACTCTAATTGAGTCCAAAACCTTTTGTACTTGTGTCAATTTAGTCCATCCGGCTAATTTTGACTGAAATCACTAACTTAAGGGTCAGCTATCTTACGTGGTGCAATCAACGCTAACATAGGCAATTTTAATGATATTCTTTCAAAAAATTTATTCATTTAATTGTTTTAATTTTCTTTTTCCTTTTTTCTCTTTCTTTCTTGGCGATTAGCTAAAGGAAGAAGGGAAGAAAATAAAAAAGGAAGAAGAAAATATATTAAAATATTATTAAAAATTGTCTACGTTAGTGTAGGCTGCACCACATAGAACGTCCGACGTCTATGTCAATAATTTATAGCCAAAATTGAGCAGATGGACTGAAATTGTACAAATACAAAAAGGCTTAAAACTCAATTGACCAAAAAAAAAAAAAGTTAAAAACTGAATTGACACTTCTACAATAAATTTCAGAATTTTCTTATAATTTTCCCATATGATACAATCAACTAGAGATGATAAAAAACGTAAGCTAAGCTTGAGGTAGTGGTCTAACTTGATGCGTGGGTTTGAGAGCCACAATTGAAGTTGTAATTTTCAACTAACTTAATCATCAATTCCGTTGTTTACAATTCAATTAATAACAAGCAAACCTTTGCAAGCCTAAATTCTTTAAAGCAATGGTGATTTCTCTCTCTGAAGCATTCCTTTCTCGAAGTTCGTTCATCAATTCTTCAACCAAGAGTTTCTCTTCATTCACATCCAACTTCCTTGACCCGTTGAGCATCTCACCCATACTAAATGCCTTTTCTTGTATAATCCCGGTCATATTGCCACATACATATGCTGAAAATAAAGGGTTCCATAAGAAACAATGTCAGTGCAAACTACTTTATAAACGAGCGGGTGGTGAAATGGAACCTATCGTCTGCTAATTTACATAGCAAAAATATCAAGAACAACCATAATCAAAAAAACACAAACCAGTTGATATGTGAAGTAGCATCTTTATGTTGACACATCTTACAGCAATTCAGCAACATGCTTAGCTCCAAATGTATTGACGGCTAGTGCAATGTCATATCTGCGGGAAAAAGATGGCAGTAAACACATAAATAGTATGAAGAAAAAGCCACGAATTATCTGAACTAATTACAAATTGGGCGGGCAGGCAAGATTGTAATCACTAATCACACACCTTTCGTCGAATTTGGTAGTCGCGGCCGAACTGACAATTATGTCTATTTCTCTCCACATCTCCGATCTCAAATCGAAATCATGTACTCCCAAATTCTCGCAAGAAACGTCCCCAGGAATTGGAGACAATTTCTCCACAATTGAGTTGAAGTTCTCTGCCCATTCTTCCCTCAGAATGCCGAATGATGAAAAAAGATTAAGAGTTGTTATGAAGGAAAATTTATCTTTTATCTTAGTTTTCGTATTCTTTTTCTTCCTTTGCCTTGATTTTCCATGTTAAATAGAGTAAAATTAATTCGGAATTACACATTTAAATTTTTTTCCTAAAATAACACAAATCCCACAATTTTCTTCCCTTAGGTTCTATTTGTTTTGCGAAGAGTGAACAAATTGATGTATATATTTCTAAAAATGATCGTTTATATAGCTTAAAAAAATAGTCAATAGAAAAAAATTTCATTATCAATGACAATTTATGTCCTACATTTTTGTAGAAGATGAAAATGTTTTTTGCATATTTATTCTTGTAAGCAATACAAGCAATTATTTGAAAGAATTTTTTTTTAATAATTCATTTTTCACGAAACAAACGAAATCTTAATAATTTTTCTTTTTAACACACATCTATGTGTGCCTTTTCTTTCTAGTCAATTTAGAACAAAAGTTGATCTAAACTATCCAAGGATAATTCAGGTTTTGATTATCTACCTCTTCATGCAATCTTTGTGTCGCTTTGTTTTTGTCCATAGCTCGATAAGAACATATATTTTCTTGACATTTGGTTGAATTCGAAGCAGCTTCTCCACAAAAACTAACTCGTCATAATAAATAGAATCAAATAAATGTTAGTTAGCAAAAGGATGGTCAATTGATGGCAATTGGCGACAATGTACACTTCATACATTGGGGGGGGAGGAGAGAGAGAGAGAGAGAGAGAGAGAGAGAGAGAGTACTCTTGGCGAGAAAGCCAGTGGCTCCGGTGACTAAGATGGTCTTGTTCTGAAGAAATTGTACTATAGCCAACCCCATGTTCGAACCGAATAGGACGAGTCTTTGAACTGGAGTTAGGGGCCACCTGAAGAGCGACTTAAGCACTGAGGCACAAATGCTCCATATATAGCTGCAACATTGCAATACGGCGGAAAGAGAACTATCAACCTCCCATAACTTTTTGACACGTCAACATCAACATTGCAATACGGCGGAAAGAGAACTAGCACCCACACGGTTACATATGAAATTATTTAACGGGTATTGTTGGGATCGGCGGCGCAGGGGAAGCAGATCGAGATTTTCCAATTATGTCGGGAGCTATAGAAATCGATAGAAATAAAACGAGAAATAATAAAAGGACACCAGAAATTTACGTGATTCGATTTGAATGTCGGAACCTACGTCTACGGGAAGAGCCGGCAAAATAATCTACTATAAATCAGAGAATTACAAGATTACAATCACTCATGCATTCAAATATTTCCCAGTCCACTGCTTTATACCCAATACCCACGATATTTAATGACTCAACTCCCCTGGACTCAACTCCGCACAAACCTCTCCGAGCTCACGTCTCTCACTCTCTCCCTCTCGAGTTCCTCTGGCTACTTGCATCTTCAGACGTCTTCTCCTTTTATAAGGGAGAAGGGCAGAAAGGGAGAAGGGCAGAAAACAAGACAAAATGAAAGTAAATGGCCTCATTAAATGCAGCACTGGCGCCCACGAGACAAGCCACAATCGGCACCGATGCCCACCATATTTGTAGGCGTGCATGCAGATTGTGCATGTGCATGGGCACACATTTAATGAGGCAGAAGAGATTAGTGATAATAGTTAACAAACGTGTGCCTATGATCTGTCAAATGAGGTGGGCCGCAGTCTTCAAATTTCTTGTTCCTGGAGAGAAGCAAGCGCTATAGGAGTCTTCTTCATGCATGTGCTGCCGGTTATGGGTCCCTTTATTTAATGTAGAAGATTGTGGACACCTTCCTTTTTCGGCTGAGGAAGATCTCTCTTCTCTGACTTCTCTTCTCTAAGTTTTCAATATATCATGTGAGTGATATAACTTTTGAAAAACGTTTGTCATAGGTGTCATGCCACATAGACTTTTGGTACTTGTGAATATTTTTTAAAAGTGCTGGCTCTGAAATGATCAACTAAAAAGTTATGACATTTAAATAAGTATTATATAAATATTTTAAAACTGAAGTGATTGGAAAATTGTGAAATATGTATTATGAATCTTAAAACTTATCATAAAAGTGTAATTGAGTCGTAGGGTCAGGTTGTTTGATGAGAAACCATTTTTTTTTCCTTCTTCTTTTTGTGTAAATATATGAAAATCATCAGTCAAATGAGGTACAAAAGTTCAGGGGAATCCCTATGCATTACAAAGAGACTAATTATGTGAGAAGATGAAGGAAGGAAGCCTCCATACAATAACCAATAAAACATTTGCCTGGGAAGGCTTATAATGTTGGGGGAGTGATGCCTTAACTCTACAACCTTTTGAATCCTAGCCAATAGAAAATTAGGTTCATTTGACTTGTGTTGAAATTGTCTGCAATTGCATTCCATTCAAATGCAATAGATAGATGCTGGGACAGATAGCTTGACGAGTCTCGCCTCCAAGTTTTTGCTCTTTGTGGCCTTGATCATCTATTGAAATTCTAAACTCCAACCTTATGCCAAACATCAAATTCCATTTTGTGCTAAAATATTGTGTTATGTATTGCTTGTCCAAGTGCACTTAAAGAATAAGTGGTTTTTGTCCTCTATACCAATCATAGAAAAATTACACTTAGTATCAACTAAAGACAACTATTGTGATTTGGGCATTGCTATTGATAGCCTATCTGTATAAACAAGCCAGTTGATTAAATTATGCTAGCCAATACCTCTAGTTCAAATCAATTGTAGCAATCCACGGCTAGTCCCTCCTATCTAAATTCCTTGTATATCTTTTTGCAATAGTATGTTTGGCCAGAGATAATAGGTGTTAGAGCAAGTCCAACTTGAGAATACATCACCAACTCCAAGCTATATTGCCCTTTATGTCGAGTTGCATAGTAGGAGTACCTCTACATTTAATGTGGTGAATCCAAGTACTCCATGGAGATGAGGACGAATGATTGATGAGGCTCTAGAGCATGTGGCCCAACAATACTTTGTTACAAGTTTAGATTTGAAAAACACTTCCCTTTCTGGCAGAAAGAAAATCATTTAGTTGACTTCTTGATGTGCATCCAAGTGAGAAAAATGGGTACTTCTATGTCTCTTTTCTATCTCTCATTAATATATTTCTTTTTCTTTCAATAAGTCTCATATGTTTTTTCGTAAATATTGTATGTTATTTCTTAAATATGCTTCATTGATGCTTGTACTCTTTTGCATTCCCAAATGACGTCATGATATATATCACTCTACAAATATGATTTCATAGTTCTCTCTTAATTTTTTTGCAATTTCTAGTTATTCTGATGGATTATAAAATAAACAGAAAAGGTGTGTGTGGATTCTAGTTTGTTAATCATTATGCCATTTTTAACGATACAAACAGCTTATTAAATACCATAAAACCAATTTTTTTTCCAACCTGTTTTCAGTACAAACAAACATCAAAAATTGATTTAATTTCTCTGAAATTTAATTTCCGGTAGGTACTTTTCAACGACAAGAAGTTTCAATGAAATAAACAGATACTTAAAATTTAAAAAAAAAAATGCAATTGAATTTTTTAGTTAACTCATCCAATTTGACTAAAAAAATACGAGCGGGTGCTTCGTTAGATGTTTTCTTCTCCGTCACCGTTATCAGCTAAAGGATGCAGCGATATCCAATGCAACGCAGCTTCCGTTCCCCTGGCCCCAAAAAATATTATTTCTAAAAGATTATCATCTAAAGGGTGCAGCAACATCCTCTTTTTTTTGTTTCTTTATCTTTATTTTTTCTTCCTTTAAAATGTCATGCTCTTTTATATTGCAACGCCAATACGTGTATCCGTAAAAACATTTTTTTTTAAATCACTTCACATTTTCAGTTAGCCAAATCATATGCAATTAATAGGAAACTTGATTGCACTAATTTGACTAATTTTATGATATAATTATATTTTTTAAAAGTCTTAAAATTCGATTACACTTTCACGAAAATATTTAAAACTTTTCGTACAATTATCCAAAACAATTAGCAAAGCTGGAGTTACGTTAATCCTGTTTGGAGATGGTCAACGGGCAGTTGGTCACTTGCCCAATGGGATCGCCGATCCAGAAAATGTGGGCTTGGCCACTTTTTGTGAGCTCGCTTGTTGAGCCTAGGCTGTTTTTTTAGACTTCACTGATGGGCGGGCCACCTAGCAAGGGGCTTTCATGCCCTCCTTGCAATGATCGGGTCTAAGCATGTGCATAAATCTTCGACACCACAAGCATGGACGGACTTTATAAAGTGCCCCTGCTCATTTTCCTATACTTTGTTTAAAGAATTAAGGCCTTCTGAGTGATGCTAAGTAACTCTAGCCTAAAAAATTAAGTCTTGCTCCCATTAAATTTCTCGAAATTCTTAATAACTCCAACCAAAAAACTAAGTTTTGGCCCCCATTAAAACCAATCCATGCTTGAATATTTTCATTTCGAAAAGGCCCTATCAATAAACAAAACTTGATATACAATTGTAATAGCCCATTCTTGTTTTAGATGAAGTGAAACTTACTCAATATTATCGGACTTTTTAGGCATAAGAACATTGATTGAGGTGCAAAGATATATAACTTTAATTTTGTTGAAATCATTCATTAATTGGTATTTTCATTTTCCTATAATCATTTTTGAAAAATCTCCAGGGCAAGAGAAGGTGCATAAAGACATTAATTGAGGTACAAAAATATATAACTTTAATTTTCTTGAAATCATTCATTAATTGATATTTACATTTTCCTATAATCTTTCTCGAAAATTCTCCAGGGCAAAGAAAGTTTTGAGTGGCCGATCCATCGGAACGTGGGCCGATACGACGGTGACGTGCATACTCCGGCAAGTTGTCTTGTACCCGCGATTTCATAAAACTTTCATCTTCATGGTAATTCACCTCCTTTAACTCCGCATTTGACACTACCCCGTTGATGCGCACGGTCGTCCCTAACTGGGTTTCTCTATGTCCGTTTTAGTGGTTGAACGATGCCTGAGTGGTGGATATGACTGCGATAGAAGTACGGAGTTTTTGGCTTAGTTGCACGGAAGGTGTTTGTTAAAATGTCCCAGGCAAGCCAGAAGCAATGGGAATATTTGCGGTCCTTCCATTAGAGTGGATTACCCATGTGTAAATGCTCGAGAGACGTTGGCATTCGTAGATATACATCTTTTCTTTCTCCCAAAATTCATCTTTTCGCTGAGTGAGCTGAAAGCTAGGACGTCCAGACTGTCTCTACAAGGCACTACTTCCGGCCCTTCATTTTGACTTTTAAAATTATATCATAACCTTGTGAGTTTTGAAGATAAACTTCTGTGATTTTCTGGTGAATTGAGGGATTATTACATACTTTCTGATTGTAAGCACGCTTATTGTCTTATTCTAATATGCATGTATTTTCAAAAAATAAGGATATAAATGTATAAATATTATGGAGTATATAATACTGTGTTAGCAGAGGAACGAGCACGGTTCCCTTCTATATTCTGATGAGTGGCTTGGTGGTTCCCTTGTTCTTCTACGCAGCATCTATAGCGGGGCTTTATGTGAAGAGAATATAGTACAGATTCTGACAAGGACCTTGATTACAAGCCCCCTTATGTTATTGTTTTTTAAAGTGCTAAAAATGTCTGTTCTAGTTAACGGTATTCATGTTCAAGCATCTAACATTCACAAAATGAGACTGTTACTGTGATTGTGGACAAAGATACAAATTGAATGTGGCCATTTGGGTTTTATAATGATAGACGACAACGATGATATCCCTCTAGTTGAAATTATATGTGTCTAAGGCAGCTGATTATGTGAGTTTGAGTTGAGACTGAAAGAAGCCTGTTTGCAGCAAGAAATAGCTTTTTGTTCTGTTCTTCTAGAACCAAAACTCATCTATATTGCATAAACTCCCTGGTTGGTGCTTATGACGAGTTCATTCCAAAGTAAGCATTATAGGGTTGCGTTCGTAATGTAGTTGTCTTTTAACTTCTTGGTCATATAGTTTCAGTGACTGTGTATCTTCTCTTTTTCAGGTTACACCAGTGTGCCCTCTATCAAAGACATAGTACCTGCAGCACAGAACAACATAACCACACAATTCATTCTATTGGACAAAGGCAGGGTTGCCACAGAAGGACAGAGCTAGACATGCTTAGCACTTGTGGCAGATGAGACTGTGGCTGTGCATTTTCAGTTCTGGGGTGAGGATTGTGACCTGTTCAAGCCAGGGGATATTATCTGTTTGACCAATGGGATTTTCTCTCACAACAGGAACCATCTTCTGTTGAGAGCAGGGAAGAGAGGGAGCATTGAGAAGGTGGGTGAATTCACCATGACTTTTGTCGAGACTCCCAACATAAGTGAGATGCAGTGGGTTCCCGATCCAACCAATTCTAAAAAGTATGTACAGGAAGTTGTTACATCTCCTTACTCATGTATTTTCCCTCCGATGCTTTGATGGTGAATTTGTTTTGTATGCTGCTATTACTGGTTGCAACATATAGAAAAGCATATGTGTGGTGTAGAGTTTTTTTACCTTGACCAAAAGCAAAAGAAGCTTGCTTTTAGGTTTGTTTTTTTTTTTTTTTCAGAAAAGCGCTCAATTTACGTTGGAGTTTTTTTCTTGCAAGTTTGTGAAGGTCATTATATTGATTTCACGACTGTTAAGAAGCCTTTCATCACTGCTTGTATAACCTTGCATTTGAAGGATCCTACTATTAAGAATGCCGAGTTGTGAAAAAAAACGAAAGCCTTTTTGTTTATAGTGGTGACTTCCATCCAGGCATAACCTCGTTCATCTGCCTTCCTTTTCTTGAGTCAAATATGTTGCCCAGTAGGTGATGGATGCATTGAAATACAGGTAATGCGGGCTGGGATTATCTGTCTTATCTCTTGCAAGGGAAAGAAAATCCTAAACGTTGATTGTAGCCTAGTCCAACCTCGCAATGCATTTCAAAGCCTAATTGAGTTAAAGCATTCCGATGATTATGCCCATTTCATTGGCACAAACTTGCATGCTCCATTTCATAGCGAACTTGCTGGGACAGCAGGGTGGTATCGTAAGTACACATTTGGTGAGTACTGACCTTCTGCTGGATAGAGTAGTGCAATAATTTGGTCATGTCTTTGTGGGACACTTTGAAGTTTGGATTCAGATTGTCATCCGTTAAATGAAACTTCTCAATTCCAATGGTTGAGTTCTGCTTGTTGACCAAAAGAATGAGTTTTGCTCCCATAGTTTTCTATATATATTGTTCAGGACAATTACTAAGTATAAGTGGCATCACTGATGACAATTTGATATATTTTACTATTCCATTAATTAATTACTAATTGTTAACATTTTCTTATTACAAACTCTGTGGTCAAATTACCATCCATCAATGCAAATTACTAATTATAAGTGCCATTGAGTTACCACTACAAACATATTACGCCTATGAAATCAAATTACTACTAACGGTTGCAACCGCAGGACTATTTGAAGTATATTACAATATTTTGGTGGAATTAGAGACATTCTCTTCAACTACGGGCCGATCCCATTAACATATGTAACAGTATCTTTGACTATCCTATTGATTGTGTCGTCCAATTATTTTCTTAAAGATCACATGGATCATTTCAAGATGCTTAGCTCTAGGGCAAATTCTAGACCGATGAAGAAATTTTATTCAGATGCAAGTTTATCCTTAAGGATTTGATCCGTTTGGTTGAAGATTATATCACAGCTGGAGATAGCATCTTAAGATCTATTATTCGTTTTGCAATCAATACGAGTAAATTGGATCCGTTGATTGGTGAAGTATTCTTGGAAGATTTTACTTATGGAAACCTAGATCCTGATTGCATGAGCGAGCAGGATTGGTGGGCTATCTTCATATTCCTTAAGTAACCCAAGATCTCCCTAATTGATTCTGTCCAACGGGTAGATTGGAAAAACTCCTTTGGAATGTGTCAACAGATATGAAGGCATGAAGGAGTATATAAGGAAGATGCTCTAGTTATTCAAATGTGTTCGCGATAGATAAATTCCAAAGTCTGAAGCTCCCTATGCTTTGCTGATTCGTTTGTTGAGCGGAAATTTGTACTCAAAAGAGAGTTTAGACAATTGCGAGGCCTTGAGGAAGTGTTGTTGAGTCTCTACACTATGGAATCAATGACGTGATACTGGAATGACTCTTTTGATTCATAGTGAAATCAAACCGGTGGGCTGTCAGTGCGGGAGAGTGGACATAGGCTTGGATTAAGCCGAACCACTATAAACTTTGTGTTCATATTCTCTTCCCTAAATTCATTTATTTTGCTTGCAACTCTATTTAATTGTTAGAGTCTCACTTTCTCTACAAAGTTTATTATCAACCATACTCAGGTTAAAAGTAAAGTTTTAAACTACAGTTTGTAAAAGTTGTTTGTGCACCTATTCACCCCTCCTCTTGGTGCTCGTACTAGCTTTATCAATTGGTATCAGAGTCTATATACTCATTTAAATTGAAGTGTTTTTACTTCAGAGTTAAAGATTCATGGCTAGTATGTTGGCTCTACGTTTGGTTGAAGGGCAAAGCAACACCAAACTGCCTTATTTTGATAGAAAGGAATATAGCATATGGAAGAACAAGATGAAAGCTTTCCTAAGATTGAAAGATCCTCTGGAATGGGATGTGGTAGACAAAGGAATCATTCCTAAAGTTACAATAGTCTCAGAAAGGGGAAAAATAAGTTGCAGAGGCTAGCGAGATAACTCAAGAAGAGATAACCAAGAGACAAGCTCTTGATGTAAAAGCAATTTACTCCTTATATTCTCCAACTGAATATAACAAAATATCTTCTTGTGAAACAGCTACAGAAGTGGGATAGGCTGCACATTACGTACGAAGGAATTGATCGAGTAAAAGAAACTATAATCAATATTTTGTTAGGTCAATATGAAGCCTTCAAAATGAAGCCAGGATAATCTATTACTGACATGTTTAGTCATTTTACAAAAATCGTGAATAGTCTTAAGTATCAAGGTCAACTAATCTCGGGACCCATAAAGGTTAACAAATTGTTGCGTGGACTTTCCAAAGATTGGAATCACGTAAAGACATCAATAAGGGAGACACAAAGGATCATGCCACTCTCCGTTGACGAATTGATTGGCACTCTTCAGTCTTATGAAGTGGAGCAAATTAATGAAGATGAAGATCCCAAAGAGCTTGCTCTCATGATAAGAAGGTTCAGAAAACTGAACAAAAAGGGAAGAAGATTCAATTGGAAGAAACAAAGTTCTCAAAAGTTTCAAAATAAATCAGTTGAGAACAATGAATCCAATAAATATGTGATTTGTTTTGAATGCAAGAAAAATGGACACATCGGACCCAACCGTCCCTTACTGAAGAAAAAAGAAAAGAAAAGCTGAGAAATACATAAATGCACTCAAAGTAGAAACTTGGAGTAATACCGAATGCGAAGAGAGTGATGATGATTATGTTAATATTTGTTTAATGGCAAAATCAAATTCAGATTCAGACTCTGAGACAGATACAGATTCAGACAGTGAAATCGAGGTAAGTAATTTAAAAATTCCCACTAAAGTCTCAAAATATATTGATGAATCGTGTCTTAGTCTCAAAACCTCTCTTAAGAGAATTTCTGAGCTAAAAAAGGAAAATTCTACACTAAAACAACAGGAGAATGTTTGGAAAGAAAAGTTCGAAAATATAGATAAAAGTTTTACTACTTTGAAAAAAAAAAATGCAGACTCTTTTTCAAAAGAAAATACACTTTTGAAGAATGATATTTCAAGTATCTCAAAAAGGTTTTCTATAGGATCTAAAAAGGGAAGGTAAAAACTTTTTACTTGTTCAAATTTATATTGATGATATAATATTTGGATAATCTAATAAAAATCTATGCAAGAACTTCTCTAAGTCTATACAGGAAAAGTTTGAGATGAGCATGACAGGTGAATTATCCTTCTTTCTTGAATTACAAGTAAAGCAATTGAAGGAAGGGATTTTTATTCACCAAGAAAAATATACAAAAGAACTTGTTAAAAAGTTTGGTTTAGACAATTGCAAAACGACTGAAATACCAATGTCTAGTTCTTCGAAGTTGGATAAAGATGAAGGAGAAAAGAAAGTTAACCAGAAACTTTACAGAAGTATTATTGGTTCACTTCTTTATTTTACTACTTCTAGACCTAACATTTTGTTTAGTGTTTGCATGTGTGCCAGATTTTATTTAGATCCAAAAGAGTCTCATCTAAGTGCTGTGAAACGCATCATCAAATACGTTGCAACTACATCCAAGTTAGATCTATGGTATCCTAAATAATGAGACTTTACTCTTTTTGGATATTCAGATGCAGATCTAGCAGGTTGTCGAGTTGAAAGAAAAAGTACTTCTGGCACTTGTCAATTGCTTGGAAATAAGACAATATATTGGTTCTCAAGGAAGCAAAGTACAATAGCTCTTTCAACAGCAGAAGCAGAATATGTGGCTCTTGGAAGTTGCTGTTCTTAAATCTTGTGGATAAAACAACAACTAAAAGAATTTGGAATCAAAGATTTGTGCACTGAGATTAGATATGATAACAACAGCGCAATTAATCTCGCCAAGAATCCAATTATTCATTCAAGAGCAAAGCATACAGAGATTCGACATCATTTTATTAGAGACCATGTTCAAAATGGAGAAGTTATTATCCAATTTATTGACTCAAAGAATCAACTGGTGGATATATTTACAAAGCCACTGGGAAAAGGTATATTTGAGTCTATTTGCACCAGACTGAACATTATATCTCTTACCCAGTAGAGTCTGGATGTGCACAAGACTCAAAAGGTAAAGTCTAAATGTGTTCAGACTCAAAAAACTAAGAGTTACAACGGTATGTTATTTCTAAATTTTAAAAGGTATGATTGTTTATTAATTGCTAATTGATTAAAGTCATCTTTCCAAGTTTTCTTTACTTTTTCAAAAAGGTAGTTATCAATTTTGAAAAGACAGTTATTTTCAAAAAGAAAAGTTATCCTTTTCAAAAAGGTATTTTTATTTTCCTTTTACGACGTTTCATTTACCTCGCTTCACTTACCTTATATACTGCCGAGACTTATCTTCTTCGTTTTTACATTGAAACCCTAGAATACAAAATTCCTATTTGCTTTCCCTTTCACTCTCAATCTGTTAAAAAGTTATCTCCTTTTTCGAGCAAGTGGTGAACTCCTCTCTTGAAGCGACAATGTCTTCGAAAAAGTCTTCAAGAATTGCAAGCAGGGGACCACGATCTATGCCTGAGGGTCCTACCCATTTTGACTTAACTGAGGAAGAAGATTCATCTCCACCACTACGTCCAAGTCAGCAACAACCTTCTCAACAGTGTCATCCTTCTCCACCGACTCAACTTGAAGAAGAAGTCATAGAGGATGATGAACCTGTAAGAACTCTGACTCCTAAGGTTGCTTATAAACTCTACTCTAATATGAAGAAATGAGGTACGCCGATGTTCTTAATCGATGAATTCTTAAAAGATAGAGGATTGAAGAATGAAACCTTGTTTTTAAGAGATTTAGAAAAATTGGGAGTTGCAGAAAAAGGAACGGCTGACAGAACGTTTGAGAACATTCTAAGTGACCCATTCTATGGCTCTGCACATCAACCTCAGGACGACGATGAATGGTTGTTCGCTCACTTTCAGCCTAGATCGGGTGTGGCTACAAACGTTACTAATGGCTTTAATCTATTTAGATCGAAGGGGCACAAGAAGGTTTATTCGAAACTTCTGAAGAGAGGAGTTATGAACCCTAGAACTGTTGATTTTGACTTTCTTGATTCGATAAAGGTGAATCTCTGCGAGAAGTTTTCTTTACTGCAATTGGAACAATTTTGTTCTAAATCCATTGCCGCTTTTCCAGAACTCACCGCGTACTTTTATTCGAACTTATCTTTCGTGGATGCAAACAGTTTTATTTTCACTATGAAGGACAAAGAGTTTTTGGTGGATACAGACACACTGGCCGACATAATTGGGGTGGAAAGATCGAGTTTTCAACCAATTAATGTGTCTATTGCACATGCTATTCTGTCATTGGTGAGAGATAGAAATGTTGATGGCAAGATTTCTTACTCAAGGATAGTGCCTCTAACATTAAGTTGCACAAGATTGTGATAAATTGCATTCGTCCTAAATCAACATCCAAGACAAATGTTTCTCGATTGGAAACTAAGTTGATGTGTGCCATTAACTCTGGATATAAATTCTCTTTGCCTCACACTATACTGTTTCATATGTACCGCACTGTTGAAAAAGATAAAGGGACAACTCCTTTATTCTGCTCTTATCTCGAGGCTCTTTCGCCACTTTAAAATTCACATTTCTACACCATTATGCTTGTCAACTATTTCTCCTATGGTGATTGGGTTCAAAATGGTGACAAAGATGAGATTGAAAGAGTTGAAAAAAGTATTAGAGCATGTGAAGGAAAAGTCTCCCACAAAAGCAAAACAAAACTCTGCTGCTGTGAAGAGAAAAGGCAAGGAGCCCATGGTTGCTCATGTGAAGAAGAAAAGAACTCTTATCTTGCAAGATGAAGAAGATGTGGATGAACTGACCATAGCAGCTTTGAGAAACTTAAAGAGTTTTGTAAGCTTTCGTGAGACAAGAGAAGAGCCTGGAGAAGAGGAAAGAGAGAGAGAAGTCATAGAAAAGGAAGAAGAACAGAGGAGGACAGAGGAAGGAAGAAGAGAAGAGGAAAATGAAGAAGAAGAGGAAGGAAGAAGAGAAGCAGAAAAGGAAGAGGAAGAAGAAGAGAGAGAAGGAGAACAAGATTAGGGTCAAGAGGACTCTTTCAAGCCAACCTTGGCTATCTCTTTGTCTAGTGTGTCTGCAGATGAGGAAACTTCACCTACTCTACCTAAGGGCATCAAATCAGGGGGAACTGTCGATCCAAAAGGTATTTCTTCATCTCTGCCTGCTAGTGATGTGGTCATTCTGCCATAAATCTTGAGGATGTGTATGCCTCGCACAATCCAGAAGACAGTCATGATGGACAATCTGCTGAAGATCCATTGATTCTCAAAATTCCCATCCTTGACTCGGCTGGTCCTAGTGATGCATCTGCTCAGACAACAGACTTTTCAAGATTGCCAGAAGTTCTTTTGGACATCAGAAAGCAGTAATATGCCTTGGGATTTGAGATGCAGGATCTCAGGAATGCTTTAAGGCTACTTCAGTATCGTTGCATGATCAGTTGAACGCCCTGAAGCTTCAAGTTCAATCTTTCTAGGGTGAAGATTTTCCGTTACTAAAGCAGAGTGTTGACAGGCTTGAGAAGACAGTGCATTCTATGGGAGAATTCACACTTGTTCGGCTGCCCAAACAGCCTTGATTATAAACTCCATTTTTTATTCATCTTTTTAGTCTATTCTCCACTTTTTGCTGTTGACAAAAAGGGGGAGAGGTTTTATGCAAATTTGATTGATTATCTATCTTTTGACTTTTTGTTTTGGACTTTAACTTTTGTTTGGTGTGGATTTGATTCAGACTGGTTTGCACTGATAATGCTTGCAACTTAAGCTATTATTGATTACGTTAAAGATAGTGTGTTTACAGAACTAACACGTTTTCTGTGGTTGCAGAATTGCTACTATCTCTATCGTAATCTCTAATTTTCATCTATAAGAAATATTGGTTTGTTTAAGTGTTGTCTTGCAGGTCAAAGTGTCCAAATCTATGAAAAAGTTTTGTCACCATAAAAAAGGGGAAGATTGTTGGAGAAAACTTCCTTATCTGTTTTGAAGTTGACAAAACATTTCCTTTCATCAAAGTCTAGAGACCGTCAGACTCAAGATTTAAAGTCTGCCCTCATTAACAGATTCTAGACCGATGAAGAAATCTTATTCAGATGCAAGTTTATCCTTAAGGATTTGATTCGTTTGGTTGAAGATTATCTCACGGCTGGAGATAGCATCTTAAGATCTATTATTTGTTTTGTAATCAATACGAGTAAATTGGATCCGTTGATAGGTGAAGTATTCTTGGAAGGTTCTACTTATGGAAACCTAGATCCTGATTATATGGGTGAGCATGATTGGTTGGCTATCATCACATTCCTTAAGTAACTCGAGATCTCCCTAATTGATTATGTCCAACGGGTAGATTGGAAGAACTCCTTTGGAAGGTGCTAACAGATATGAAGGCATAGAGAAGTATATAAGGAAGATGTTTTAGTTATTTGAGTGTGTGCACGATAGAAAAATTCCAAAGTCTGAAACTCTTTATGCTTTGCTGATTCGTTTATTGAGCAAAAATTTGTACTCAAAAGAGAGTTTAGACAATTGTGAGGCCTTAAGGAAGTATAGTTGAGTCTCTACACTGTGGAATCAAAGACGTGATACTGTAACGACTCTTTTGATTCATAGTGAAATCCAGACGGTGAGCTGTCAGTGCGGAAGAGTGGACGTAGACTTAGATTAAGCTAAACCACTATAAACTTTGTGTTCATATTCTCTTCCTTAAACTCCTTTATTTTGCTTGTAACTCTATTTAATTATTAGAGTATAACTTTTTCTACAAAGTCTATTATCAATCAGACTCAGGTTAAAAGTAAAGTTTTATACTACAGTTTGTAAAAGTTGTTTGTGCACCTATTCACCCCCCTCTTGGTGCTCGTACTAGCTCTATCACAAATGATATGACAAAGAGTGCCAAAAGAAAACTGTGCCATGCTTTTGAAGAAGTCCTTGCCCACAAGAAAGGTTGTGGCCCAAAGGAGATTTTTATCCCAAGACCGATTCCACCACGAAATGTTACATCTAGTTGCCCAAAAGAAAGCCAAACCAGCTGTGACCCGACACTCAAAAAATAGATGGTCGATAGAGTCATGCACCTCCTCACAGAAGGGGCAAAAAGTAGTATCAATCCTGCCATAAGAGAGGAGGAAAGCTTGGGTGGGAAGCTTATGCTTGGAGACAAGCCAAAGGTGAAATTGGTACCTAGGTGTAATAACATTGTTCCAAATGAAACAATGCCATAAAACTCGAGGAGGCTTCTTCCTCCTAAAGGCCTCCCATGCCGTGGCCACTGTGAACCCCGCCAGATTATCCTTCCAACAAAAGCAATCTTGGTTAAGAGAGAGGGAGGGGAGGGGAATCTCCTACAACTCCAACACCGACCTTAAAGCCTGCCCATCCTTTGCATAGAGGTCTACAACTGAAGCCTCTCCAGAAAGGCCAAAGTTATAGATAAACACATTCGAGAAAACCAAATTCAGCGGCCCCCTAGGATACCAGTTATCAAACCAAAGTGACGTACAAAGGCCATCCCCAATTCTCCACCAGAAATTGCGCTGGAGTTTTGCTCTGAGTTGTAAAATTTTCTTCCATGCCCAAAAGCAAAAAGTCGGCTTCTTAACCACCCAGAAGTTCTTCCTTTTAAGGAACGTGGAGTGGATCCACTTGCACCAAAGCAACTCCTTATCCGTGAACAAAGTCCAAATGTGCTTCACCATGGAAGCCTTGTTGCAATCACACAATCTCTGGATCCCCAAACCCCCCTCCTCTTTTGGGAGGCAAACATCGTCCCAAGCAACCTTGACTCCTCCTCTGCCCAACTCAAGACCCTTTCAAAGGAATTGTCTAAGTATTCGTTCAATCTAGTCCAGCAATCCTGCAAGTAGAACAAACACACTCGCCCAATAAGCCTAGATAGCATATAGTATTGACCTGATCAGCTGGAGGCAACCCGTAAAGGATAAGAACCGGTGTGTCCAAGATCCAACTCTCGCCGTGATGCGGCCAACAAGAGTGGCGTAGTCCGCCTTCTGTAGCCTTGACGTGATGATAAGAACTCCTAGGTAACGGATCGGAAGAACCCCCTCATTGAAGCCAAGGTCAAGCAGAATTTGGTTCTTTAAGGCCGACAGACTCCTAGCCAAAAATACCTCACTCTTTCTTCCATTTGAAAAGAAACTGTTAGGGAAATCCCTTATGATGTTTTGAAGATGACAAAATAAATCAAAAGCTATTAACGTGTTTAATGGTTAAGTAATAGACCATGCAAATGATAGAACATGTAAATGATATTATTAAAATCTGAAGACTACCAGACTTTAGTATCAAAGTCTGTTTTACATCAGAAGTCTGCCAACTTTGACAAATTCCAAACTGAACGTGAATGAAGAACCAGAAGATAGACTCTATGTTGGAGCTGAACTTATTTAGACTGTATTCAGACCTAAAAGCTAAATCTGTTCAAAAGCAAAATATGTTCAGACCCAGATTGTAAAAATTATTGTACTCAGACTCAAATTGTAAAGTCTATTACACTCAGACTTTACATCCAGATTCGACAGAATGTAACTCAAGCCCCAATCATATAACGGCTAGTGATCTGGTTTGGATTCTACATCAAGATTGATTTTATTGACTCAATCTAATTGATTGACAATTAGATCTTGAAAACAAGAACTTTCCAAATGAAGAAGTTCTACTTATAGAAACCAAGATTCTGTTTATATGGGCGATCAGAATCATTTTGGGATTCTACTTTTGTCACTCAACAGCTACCAAATCTTCTAGATTCAAATCTGTCCAATGGGTAGATTGGAAGACGATCCTCGAGATACTATCCAACGGCTAGTTTAGAAGTGGAGGAGTATTTAAAGAAATCAAGGACCGATAAGCAAGTAAGAGATGAAGCATAGAATTTACAATTCCAAAGTTTGAGTAACCTTCGATCATACACTTATCTCTTATGAGCTTAAATGTTTGTGATTGTGAGTGAAATACAAAAAGAGTGACTTAGTGAGATAGTGTGATCTACTACTAAGTGTTTGCACTCAAAGTTGTAATCTCTTATTGATTGCATAGTGGAATCAAGCCAAGAAGGCTGTTAACATGGGAGAGTGGACGTAGGCTTGGATTAAGCCGAACCACTATAAAACTTGTGTTCGTATTCTCTTCCCTGAATCTCTTTATTTTGTTTGTAATTCTATTTAACTGCTAACGTCTGATCTCGCTCAAAGTTTGCTACTCTTCAGACTCAATTTCAAAAGTCTGTTGTTATTCAAACTTAAGTTAAAAGTAAAGGTTTTCATTGTATTTTGCAAAATTTATTTTTACACGTATTCACCCCCCTCTAGGTGTTCATACTAGCACTTTCAATTGGTATCAAAGCCTAGTGCTCAGTTTATAAAAGTGTTTTTACTTTTGAGCTAAAGATCTTCTACAGCTAGTATCTTGGCACCAAGACTTATGGAAGGGCAAAGCAATAGTAGGCCACCATATTTTGATGGAAAGGAATACGACGTGTGGAAGAATAAAATGAATGCATTCTTAAGATTTAGAGATCCCTTGCAATGACATTGTGGAAAAATGAATCAATCCCACTGCTACGTCTGCATCAAATAAGAATGGCAAAGACAAAGAAAGCAAATCTCCCGCTCCTATGTCTTAGACGAAGATGTCCAAAAGAGAAAAGCTTGATGCAAAAGCTATTTATTCTTTATATTGCGCATTATCTCCTGCTAAATATAACAGAATATCTTCATGTGAAACAACAAAAGAAGTTTGGGATAGACTTCATGTCACTTGTGAAGGGACTAATCATATAAAAGAGATAAAAGTAAACTTCTTGTTTTGCCAATATGAATCCTTCAAGATGAAGCAAGGAGAGTCGATTGGAGATATGTGTTGGAGAAATCTTTCCAGAATATTTTGAAGCTGACAAAACGTTTCTATCAGTCTAGTGTAGATATTTGCAAACCTTCTGCGTAGCATCTGAAGACTTTCAGATCACCAGACTCAGCACTCAAGACTCAAGACTCAAGACTATTCTCATTGACAGTTCTTCTAATCCAGTGATGAAGGCAATCCAGAGCCGAAGTATTTGGTTGAGGATTTATTCCTATCCTCTGGAGAAGATCTCTTGGCTGGATAATTGTAACGGATTCTTTCATTCGTTATCAAGATCGTTTGAAGATCCGATGGTCGACAAAATATTCTTGGAATGTTCTATTCTTGGAAACCAAGATTCTGATTGTATGGGCGAACATGATTGATGGGCTATCGTCAGGTTCCTTTAATAGCTCGAATGATCTTCTTGATTGATTCCGTCCAACGGGTAAATTGGAGGAATTCCTTTGGTAAGTGCCAACGGGTATGATGGCATAAAGGAGTATAAAAGGAAGTCGTTCTAGCTGCTTTAGAAAATGATCGATAGAGAAATTCCAGAGTCTGAAGCACCTTGATTATTAGTCGATACATTCTGAGCGAAATTGTACACACAGAGAGTGTCTATACTTAGTGATACCTTGAGCGAGTGTGGGAGATCATCTACACCGAGAAATCAAGGGAGAACATTGCTGTAACATCTCTTTGTTCATAGTGGAATCCAGCCAATAGGCTGTCAGTGCATAAGAGTGGACGTAGGCTTGAAATAAACCGAACCACTATAAACCGCGTGTTCAATTTTCTCTTCTCTTAGTCTTACTTTGATTATTGTTTGTCTCAAATCTATCAACTGTCTAGTATTGTGCAATTATCGAGAATAATCTTGCATATACCTATTCACCCCCTCTCTAGGTACTTATGATATGGCTAGATTAAGTACCTAGAGGGGGGTGAATAGGTATATGCGATATTTTTCTCGATAATTGCTCAATACTAGACAATTAATAGATATCGAAATGGGTAGGTCCCTTTCCCATTCTCTGTGGTCTCCTGTTCGCGATTCTTGATGACTTTCTTGAAGAAGACATCTTTCTTTGTCGATGAAAGATTCTTTCTCTCGCTTTCCCAAGAAAAGTTGACTACTTTCTCGAATATGAGCACGAGGTGAAGACAGGATTGGGAGGAGAATGCTTTTCTAGGGTTTTGAAGTTTAGTCGAGAAAAACTGTATATATATATAACCAATCGGCACAAGGAAAGTGAACAATCGTATCTTTTGAAATTGATAACTGCCAATTTTAAGTTAATCTTTTGAAAAACACGATTCCATTTATCACGGAAATTATAAATTAACTGAACTGATAATCGTACCTTTTCGAGATTGAATATAACAACTTACAATTGATAGCCATGAACGTCTGAGTCTGAGGGTTGGATAGTCTCTAGACTTTAACTTCCTCAAGCTTCAAAATGTTGAGTCTGGTACGGATAAAATCGAATTGATTTTTCTCCAAAGGCTTTGTGAATATATCCGCTAGTTAGCTTTTTGAATCAACAAACTGAATCGAGATTTCTCCATTTTGAACATGATCTCGATGAAATGATGTCGAATCTCTATATGCTTCGCTCTTGAGTGAAGAATTGGATTTTTGTGAGATTGATTGCGCCGGTGTTGTCACATCTGATCTCTCGTGCTTGAGTCTTCTATTCCAAAGTCTTGTAGCTGTTGTTTAATCCACGTAATTTGCGAACAAAGAACTTCCAAGAGCTACATATTCTCGCTTCGTTGTTGAGAGAGCCACGGTACTTTGTTTTCTTGAAAACCAAGACACATCCCGCTTCCAAGCAACTGGCAAGTTCCCGAAGTGCTCTTTTTATCGACTCTGCAACCGGCCAGATCTGCGTCTGAATATCCCAGAAGACTAAAGTCTTCCTTCTTAGGATACCAAAGACCGAAGCTCGAAGATGAAGCAACGTATTTAGTAATACGTTTCGCAGCATTGAGATGAGATTCTCTTGGATCTGATTGAAACCTAGCACATATGCAAACACTCAACAAGATGTCGAGTCTAGAAGCGGTAAGATAGAGAAGTGAACCAATGATGCTCCCGTACAGCTTTTGATCAACTTTCTTTCCTTCTTCATCTTTATCTATCTTCATCGAACTTGACATTGGTATGTCGGTCTTTTTGCACTTTTCCAATCCAAACCTCTTGACAAGATCATTAGCATATTTTTCTTGATAAATAAAGGTTCCTTCCTTCAATTGTTTTATTTGAAGTCCAAGAAAGAATGTTAACTCTCCCATCATACTCATTTCAAACTCATCCTGCATAGACTTAGAAAATTTCTTGCACAGATTTTCATTAGAGGATCCAAATATAATATCATTCACATATATTTGAACAAGTAAAAAACTTTTGTTTTCCTTTTTGATAAATAAAGTAGTATCTACTTTACCTTTGACAAAACCATTCTTTATTAAGAACTTACTTAGCCTGTCGTACCACACTCGAGGTGCTTACTTTAAACCATACAATGCCTTTTTCAGTCTAAAGACTGAGTCTGGCTTCTTTGGGTCTTCAAACCCTGGTGGTTGTTCCACATAAACTTCCTCATGGATAAATCCATTTAGGAAGGCGCTTTTGACGTCCATTTGGAATAACCTGAAATTTTTGTAACAAGCAAACGCAAGTAATAATCGAATAGCTTCTAACCTTGCTACTAGAGCGTAGGTCTCATCATAGTCTATTCCTTCTTCTTGCGTATATCCTTTGGCCACGAGTCTTGCTTTATTTCGTACGACTTTTCCTTTCTCATTCATCTTGTTCCTAAACACCCATTTGGCTCCAATAACAGTTTTACCTCTTGGTTTAGATGTCAATTCCCAGACATCATTAATGTTGAACTGTTCGAGCTCTTCTTGCATAGCTTCAATCCAAATTTTCATCGATAAAGCTTCTTCTATGCTTTTTGGTTCAATTTCGTAGATGAGAGCCACAAAGCACTAGACTCTTCATGCCTTTTAGATCTGGTGCGAATTCCTTCATTGATGTTGCCAATGATAAGATCCTTAGGATGGCTGGATTTATGCTTCCGATTCTTGGTTGATTTGTCGCTTGATGATCTCTTTCTTTATTTGAATTTTCACCATCATCTTGATGCTTTGGTCTTCCAGAGTCTGAGATGCTTCTTGAGTTGTAGACTTTGGAGGGTCTGAAGCAGGTTCAGATTCTTCATGATGAGTTTGACTGGATTCGTCTAATATAGAGTCTTGAAATTTGACATTCATTGACTCTTCCATAGACTGACTCTTCTTGTTGTAGACTTTGTAGGCTTTGCTTGATGAAGAATATCCAAGGAAGATGCCTTCATCTGATCTTTCTTCAAACTTACCAATTTGATCTTTAGCATTTTTCAATATAAAGCATTTGCAACCGAACACATGAAAGTATGAAACAATAGGCTTCTTACCTTTGAATAACTCATAAGGGGTTTTCTCAAGAGAATGTCTTAAAAAGACTCTATTGATTATATAGCATGCTTTGTTGAAACAAATTTCAGCCCAAAATCGTGAAGAAATCTTACTTTCAATTAAAAGAGTTCTAGCCATTTCTTGAAGAGATCTATTCTTCCTTTCCACAACTCCATTTTGCTGAGGAGTGTATGGAGGAGAGAACATATGCTTAAATCCAGATTCATCACAAAATTTTGTAAAATTTTGATTTTCAAATTCACCTCCATGATCTGTCTTTATTCTTGAGATAACACATCCTTTTTCATTTTGAACCTTTTTAGCAAATTTTTCAAAATACGAAAAGGATTCGGACTTACTTGCAAGGAAATATACCCAAGTAAAGCGGGAATAGTCGTCCACAATTACTATGCAATATTTCTTACCTCCAATACTCTGAGTTCTGGTTGGTCCGAAGAGATCCATATGCAACAACTGCAGTACATGATTAGTAGAGACATGATTTATTGGTTTAAATGAATTTCTTACCTGTTTTCCGAGAATACATGGAGTGCATGGATTAGACTTTTGGTATTGTAATTTGGGAAGACCTCGAACAAGCTGTTTTGATGAAATTTTGGCTAACTGCTTCATGTTAACATGACCAAGCTTTCTGTGCCATAAGCTTGCTTCGTCTTGTATAGAGATTAGGCATTGCGATTCATCATCGTTTCACATCCGGAAGATAGATATTTCCATGTCTTCGTCCCATGAAAGACTCGAGTAGAGTCTTTACTTGGTTCCCGAAACATGTTCCTTCTTGAAAGAAGATCTTAAAACCAAAGTGTCGCACAATTGGCTAATGCTTTGAGAAGATTGTAATTGAGTCCTTCCACTAAGGAAACATTACTTATGGTGAGATTTCCAATTTTCACAGTTCCAAATCCCACAATACTTCCTTTCTTTGTTTCCTCCAAATGAAACTTTTCCACCATTTACTTGCACAAGCTTTATGAAGCGCTTGAGTCTCTGTCATGTGTCTTGAACATCCGCTGTCAAGATACCACTTTACCTTTTTATTAACGGAGACCTGCATTTAAAAGAAAATCTCAAGTTTTCTTTGGTACCCAAATTTTCTTGGGTCCTTTAGTGTTAGTAGAATAAACAGTATCAGCCCATACTTTTTTAATAGGTTTCCAAATCATAGGACATTCTTTTTCAAAGTGATCCGGACTTTTGCACTTTGAACACTTGAGGGCATTTCGGCCTACAGACTTTACAAAAACTTTCTTAAAATGATTTTTATAAGCCTCTTTCGGGGGTCTTTTCTTAATTCTTTCTTTTACCTTAGGAAAATCAATTAAGGGAATAGTTTCGCTGTCATGCCTAGGCCTGACTTATTGAAGTAAGGTCTTTGAGCCGAAAGAATTTTTCGAGCTTTTCGGACCCTATAGAAAATTTCTTTGAAGTATTCGATAAGTCGCTTTTTAAAAGAGAATTTTCTTTCAAAAGATTTTCTTTATTTTCTTTAAGAGAAGAGACATTTAAGTCTAAACTTTTGACCTTTTCTTCTAAAACAATTTCCTTTTGTTTTAGAAATGAGTTTTCCTTTTTAAGTTCGGAAATTCTTTTGAGAGAAGTCTTAAGACTAAAACATAATTCATCAATGTATTTAGAGACTTTGACAGTATTTTAAAATCACTTACCTCAAATTCATCACGAGTCGATCCAGAGTTTGAGTCTCGAGTCCGAATGTGCCATCGACATAGATTGGCATATTCATTATCACTTTCTTCACACTCGTATCACTCCAGGTTTCGGCTTTGAGAGCTTTTCGAAACTTTTCAGATTTTCCTCTTTTCTTCTTCAGAAGAGGACAATTGGGTCTGATATGTCCCTTTTTCTTACATTCGAAGCAAACTACATCTTTGTTTGGTTCCTCATCATCACGACTTAGTCTCGCTGTCTTTGAAAACTTTGTTTCCTTGAGTTGAACCTTCTTCCTTTTCTATTCGGTTTTCAATCTTCTTATCATGAAAGCAAGCTCCTCATCATCCATGTCATCTTCGAATCAGATCATCGAATCATCAATTGATTTTAATGCAATGGATTTCTTACCTTTTGGATCTTCGTCTTCATTGATTCGTTCCACTTCATAAGACTGAAGAGTTCCAATCAGCTCGTCGACAGATAGTGGCATAATTCTTTACGTCTCTCTGATTGAAGTCTTTATATGATTCCAATCCTTGGAGAGTCCACGCAGTAGCTTGATGGGATCAGAAATTTTCTGTCCTTGATTCTCAAGACCATTGACAATATCTGTAAAACGGCTAAACATGTCAGTTATTGATTCTCCTGGTTTCATTTTGAAGGCTTCATATTGACCGAGGAGAATGTTAATTCTAGTCTCCTTCACTCGATCTGTTCCTTCATAGGTGATGTGCAATCTATCCCAAACTTCTTTTGCTGTAACACAAGAAGATATTCTATTATATTCAAAAGAGGAGATAAAGCACAATATAAAGAGTAAATTGCTTTTGCATCGAGTGCTTGTCTCTTGATAATCTCTTCCCGAGTCATTCCGCCGGTCTCAACAGTTTCTTTTCCTCGTTCGAGACTCGATGCAGGCCGTAGGAGTAATTCCTCTTTCTACAACGTCCCATTCCGTAGGATCCTTTGATCGTAGGAAGGCTTTCATCTTGTTTTTCCAGATGTTGTAATCCTTTCCATCAAAGTAGGGTGGTCTGGTATTGCTCTGACCTTCCACCAGCCCTGGTGCTAGCATACTAGCCATGGATCTTTTACTCTGAAGTAAAACACTTCAAATAAAGTGGGTACACAGGCTCTGATACCAATTGATATGGCTAGATTAAGTACCTAGAGGGGGGTGAATAGGTATATGCGATATTTTTCTCGATAATTGCTCAATACTAGACAATTAATAGATATGAGACAAACAATAATCAAGGTAAGACTGAGAGAAGAGAGAATTGAACAAGCGGATTATAGTGGTCCGGTTTATTTCAGGCCTACGTCCACTCTTCTGCACTGACAGCCTATTGGCTGGATTCCACTATGAACAAAGAGATGTTACAGCGATGTTCTCCCTTGAATTCTCGGTGTAGATGATCTCCCACACTCGCTCAAGGTATCACTAAGTATAGACACTCTCTCGTGTGTACGATTTCGCTCGAATGAATCGACTAATAATCAAGGTGCTTCAGACTCTGGAATTTTTCTATCGATCATCTACTAAAACAGCTAGAACGACTTCCTTTTATACTCCTTTGTGCCATCATAGCCGTTGGCACTTTCCAAAGGAATTCCTCCAATCTACCCGTTGGACGGAATCAATCAAGAAGATCATTCGAGCTATTAAAGGAACTTGACGATAGCCCATCAATCATGTTCGCCCATACAATCAGGATATTGGTTTCCAAGAATAGAACCTTCCAAGAATACTTCGTCGATCATCGGATCTTCAAACGATCTTGATAACGAATGAATGAATCCGTTAGAATTATCCAGCCAAGAGATCTTCTCCGAGGGATGGGAATAAATCTTCAACCAAACACTTCGGGCTCGGAATTCCTTCGTCACCGGATTAGAAGAACTGTCATTGAGAATAGTCTTGAGTCTTGAGTCTTGAGTGCCGAGTCTGGTGATCTTGAAAGTCTTCAGACTCTAAACAGAAGGCTTGCAAATATCCAGACTAGACTGATAGAAACGTTTTGTCAGCTTCAAAATATTCTTGATAGATTTCTCCAACAACTTAAACTAGCTATATCAATTGGTATTAGAGCCCGTGTACTCACTCTATTTGAAGTGTTTTACTTCAGAGTAAAAGATCCATGGCTAGTATGCTAGCACCAGGGCTGGTGGAAGGGCAAAGCAATACCAGACCACCCTACTTTGATGGAAAGGATTACAACATCTGGAAGAACAAGATGAAAGCCTTCCTACGATCAAAGGATCCTCAGGAATGGGACGTTGTAGAAAAAGGAATTATTCCTACAGCTGCATCAGTCTCAGAAAGAGGAAAAGAAACTGTTGAGACCAAATGGAATGACTCGGAAGAGATAATCAAGAGACAAGCACTCGATGCAAAAGCAATTTACTCTTTATATTGTGCTTTGTCACCTACCGAATATAACAGAATATCCTCTTGTGTTACAAAGCAAAGAAGTTTGGGATAGATTGCATATCACCTATGAAGGAACAGACGAGTGAAGGAGACCGAATTAACATTCTCCTCGGTCAATATGAAGCCTTCAAAATGAAACCAGGAGAATCTATAACTGATATGTTTAGCCGTTTTACAGATATTGTCAATGGTCTTGAGAATCAAGGACAAAAAAATTCTGATCCCATGAAGGTAAACAAGCTACTGCGTGGACTCTCCAAGGATTGGAATCACATAAAGACTTCAATCAGAGAGACGCAAAGAATTATGCCACTATCTGTCGACGAGCTGATTGGAACTCTTCAGTCTTATGAAGTGGAACGAATCAATGAAGACGAAGATCAAAAAGGTAAGAAATCAATTGCATTAAAATCAAATGATGATTCTGATGATACAGATTCTGAAGATAACATGGACGATGAGGAGCTTGCTCTCATGATAAAAAGATTGAGAAAACTGAATAGAAAAGGAAGAAGGTTCAACTCAAGGAAACAAAGTTTTCAAAGACAGCGGACCAAGTCTGTTGATGATGAGGAACCAAACAAAGATGTAGTTTGCTTTGAATGTAAGAAAAAGGACACATCGTACCCAACCGTCCTCTTCTCAAGAAGAAGAGAGGAAAAGCTGAAAAGTTTCGAAAAGCTCTCAAAGCCGAAACCCGGAGTGATACAGAGTGTGAAGAAAGTGACAATGAATATGCCAACCTATGTCTGATGGCACATTCAGACTCAGACTCAAACTCTGGATCAGATTCAGACAATGAATTTGAGGTAAGTGATTTTAAAATTCCTGTCAAAGTTTCTAAATACATTGATGAATTGTGTTTTAGTCTTAAGACTTCTCTCAAAAGAATTTCCGAACTTAAAAGGAAAACTCAGCTTTAAAACAAAAGAAAATCGTTTTAGAAGAAAGGGTTAAAAGTTTAGACTTAAATGTCTCAACTCTTAAAGAAAATGAAGATAATCTTTTGAAAGAAAATTCCCTTTTAAAAACTGACTTATCGAATATTTCAAAGAAATTTTCAATAGGGTCCGAAAGACTTGGAAAAATTGTTTCAGCTCAAAGACCTTACTTCAATAAGTCTGGTCTAGGTATGACAGCAGAAACAATTCCCTTGATTGATTTTCCTAAAGTAAAAGAAAGAATTAAGAAAAGACCCTCGAGAGAGGCTTACAAAAATCATTTCAAGAAAGTTTTTGTAAAGTCTGTAGGTCGAAATGCCCTCAAGTGTTCAAAGTGCAAAAGTCCGGATCACTTTGAAAAAGAGTGTCCTATGATTTGGAAACCTGTTAAGAAAGTATGGGCTGATACTGTTTATTTTACTAACACCAAAGGACCCAAAAAAATTTGGGTACCAAAGAAAACTTGAGACTTTTTTTAAATGCAGGTCTCCGTCAAGAAAAATGTAAAGTGGTATCTTGACAGTGGATGCTCAAGACACATGACAGGAGACTCAAATTGCTTCATAAAGCTTATGCAAGTAAATGGTGGAAAGTTTCATTTGGTGGAAAGTTTCATTTGGAGGAAACAGCAAAGGAAGTATTGTGGGATTTGGAACTATGAAAATTGGAAATCTCACAATAAGTAATGTTTCCTTAGTGGAATGACTCAATTACAATCTTCTCAATATTAGCCAATTGTGTGACACTGGTTTTTAAGATCTTCTTTCAAGAAGGAACATGTTCTGGAACCAGTAAAGACTCTACTCGCCTTTCATGGGTCGAAGACATGGAAATATCTATCTTCCGGATGTGAAACCAGATGAATCGCAATGCCTAATCTCAATTCAAGACGAAGCAAGCTTATAGCATAGAAAGCTTGGTCATGTCAACATGAAGCAGTTAGCCAAAATTTCATCAAAGTAGCTTGTTCAAGGTCTACCCAAATTACCATACCAAAAGTCTAATCCATGCACTCCATGTATTCTGGGAAAACAGGTAAGAAATTCATTTAAGCCTATAAATCATGTCTCTACTAATCAGGTACTACAGTTGTTGCATATGGATCTCTTTGGACCAACCAGAACCTAGAGCATTGGAGGTAAGAAATATTGCCTAGTAATTGTGGACGATTACTCCCGCTTTACTTGGGTATATTTCCTTGCAAGTAAGTCCGAATCCTTTTCATATTTTGAAAAATTTGCTAAAAAGGTTCAAAATGAAAAAGGATGTGTTATCTCAAGTATAAAAACAGATCATGGAGGTGAATTTGAAAATCAAGATTTTACAAAATTTTGTGATGAATCGGCTTTAAGCATGTGTTCTCCTCTCCATATACTCCTCAAAGAAATGAAGTTGTGGAAAGGAAGAATAGATCTCTTCAAGAAATGGCTAGAACTCTTTTAATTGAAAGTAAGATTTCTTCACGATTTTGGGTCAAGTCAAGTTTCAACAAATAAGTGCTATATAATCAATAGAGTCTTCTTAAGACCTTCTCTAGAAAAAACCCCTTATAAGTTATTCAAAGGTAAGAAGCCTATTGTTTCATACTTTCATGTGTTCGGTTGCAAATGCTTTATATTGAAAAATGCTAAAGATCGAATTGGTAAGTTTGAAGAAAGATCAGATGAAGGCATCTTCCTTGGATATTCTTCATCAAGCAAAGCCTACAGAGTCTACAATAAGAAGAGTCAATCTGTGGAGGAGTCAATGAATGTCAAATTTCAAGACTCTATGCTAGACGAATCCAGTCAGACTCATCATGAAGAGTCTGAACCTGCTCCAGATCCTCCAAAGCTTACAACTCAAGGAGCATCTCAGACTCTGGAAGACCGGCATCAAGCTATTCGTGAAGATTCAAATAAAAAAAGAGATCATCAACCAGACAAATCAACCAGTAACTGGAAGCATAAGTCCAGTCATCCCAAAGATCTTATCATTGGCGACATCAATGAAGGAATACGCACTGATCAAAAAGGCATGAAGAGTCTAGTGCCGTGGCTCTCATCTCTCGAAATTGAACCAAAGAGCATAGAAGAAGCTTTATCTCGATGAAAGCTGGATTGAAGCTATGCAAGAAGAGCTCAGATAGTTCAACATTAATGATGTCTGGGAATTGACATCTAAACCAAGAGGTAAAACTGTTATTGGAGCCAAATGGGTGTTCAGGAACAAGATGAATGAGAAAGGAAAAGTCGTACGAAACAAAGCAAGACTCGTGGCCAAGGGATATACGCAAGAAGAAGGAATAGACTATGATGAGACTTACGCTCCTGTAGCAAGGTTAGAAGTTATTCGACTATTACTTGCGTTTACTTGTTACAAAAATTTCAGGTTATTCCAAATGGACGTCAAAAGTGCCTTCCTAAATGGATTTATCCATGAGGAAGTTTATGTGGAACAACCACCGGGGTTTGAAGACCCAAAGAAACTGACTCGCCTTCGACTGAAAATGCCTTATATGGTTTAAAGCAAGCACCTCGAGCTTGGTACGACAGGCTAAGTAAGTTCTTAATACATAATGGTTTTGTCAAAGGTAAAGTAGATACTACTTTATTTATCAAAAAGGAAAACAAAAGCTTTTTACTTGTTCAAATATATGTGGATGATATTATTTTTGGATCCTCTAATGAAAGTATGTGCAAGAAATTTTCTAAGGCTATGCAGGATGAGTTTGAAATGAGTATGATGGGAGAATTAACATTCTTTCTTGGACTCCAAATAAAACAATTGAAGGAAGGAACCTTTATTTATCAAGAAAAATATGCTAATGATCTTGTCAAAAGGTTTGGACTGGAAAAGTGCAAAAAGACCGACATACCGATGTCAAGTTCTTTGAAGATAGACAAAGATGAAGAAGGGAAGAAAGTTGATCAAAAGCTGTATAGAAGCATCATTGGTTCACTTCTTTATCTTACTGCTTCTAGACCTGACATTTTGTTGAGTGTTTGCATCTGTACTAGGTTTCAATCAGATCCTAGAGAATCCCATCTCAGTGCTGCAAAACGTATTATTAAATACGTTGCTTCATCTTCAAGCATCGGTCTTTGGTATCCTAAGAAGGGAGACTTTAGTCTTTTGGGATATTCAGACGCAAATCTGGCCGGTTGCAAAGTTGATAGAAATAGCACTTCGGGAACTTGCCAGTTGCCTGGAAGTAGGACAGTGTCTTGGTTTTCAAGGAAACAAAGCACTGTAGCTCTCTCAACAACAGAAGCAGAGTATGTAGCTCTTGGAAGTTGCTGTTCGCAAATTCTATGGATAAAACAACAGCTACAAGACTTTGGAATTGAAGACTCAAGCACAGAGATTTGATGTGACAACACCAGCGCAATCAATCTCTCTAAAAATCCAATCCTCCACTCAAGAGCGAAGCATATAGAGATTCGACATCATTTCATCGAGATCATGTTCAAAATGGAGAAATCTCGATTCAATTTGTTGATTCAAAGAGCCAACTAGCGGATATATTCACAAAGCCTTTGGAGAAAAATCAATTCGATTTTATCCGTTCCGACTCAACATTTTGAAGCTTGAGGAAGTTAAAGTCTAGAGACTATCCAACCCTCGACTCGGACATTCATGGCTATTGACTCGTAAGTTGTTATATTCAATCTCGAAAAGGTACGATCATTAGTTCAGTTAATTTATAATTTCCGTGAAAAATGGAATCGTGTCTTTTCAAAAAGATTAACTTAAATTTGGCAGTTATCGATTTCAAAAGAGACGTCTATTCATTTTCCTTGTGCCGATTGGGTTTATATATATATATATATATATATATATATATATATATATATATATATATATATATATATATACATATATATACATTTTTTCTCGATTAAACTTCAAAACCCTAGAAAAGCATTCTCCTCCCAATCCTGTCTCTACTTCGTGTTCATATTCGAGAAAGTTGTCAACTTTTCTTGGGAAAGCGAGTAAAGGAATCTTTCAACGATAAGGAATGATGTCTTCTTTGAGAAAGTCATCAAGAATCGCGAACAGGGGACACAGAGAATGGGGAAGGGGCCTACCCATTTCGATCTCACCGAGGAGGAAGATTTACCGAGTCAGCAACAAAGCCCGATTCTCTCTCCTCTACGTCACTCTTCACCATCTACCCACAAGGTGCGGGTCAACAACCGGTGGAAGAAATAATCGAGGACACAGACCCTGTAAGAGTCCAAAAACCCTCTTTTATTTACAAGCTCTATCGTGCGTTGAAAAGCACTAGTACTCCGCTGAACTATATAGATGAGTTTCTTAAATATAAGAATTAGGGGAATGAGTATATTTTCCTGCGGAAAATGGAGGAATTGGGAATTGCTACCAAAGGAAAGGCTGAGGAAGCACTTGCGAACATTCCAAGTGACCCTCGTGTACAGGGACTGAATCCGACTGACGGGAACGATGATGATAAAATGTTCCTTGAATTCCAACCTAGAATGGGTGTTGCAGCAAAGGTGAAGGGAAAAAGGATGGATTTGTTTAAATCGAAGGAATAGGAAAATTTATTTTTCAGATTGTTGAAAATAGGGGTGATAAACCCTAGGAGTGTTGATTTCGACTTCTTGGATGCCATCAATGTGAACTTGAGGGAGAAGTTCAATCTGCTTCAACTTGAGAAATTTTGCTCCGATACCACAGACGGTTATGCACAATTGACAGCATATTTCTATTCAAATCTCAGCTTTTTAGATGCGAATAGAATATCCTTTAGTGTTCGAGACCAAGACTATGTGGTAGATGTGGACATGTTGGCAGATATAATTGGAGTTGAAAGAGGACGCTATCAACCGATCAAAGTTTCGATTGCTCGTACTACACTGGAGCTTGTCAAAGACAACAAAGACAGAGGGAAGAATTACCTACTCAAGGATGCGTGCCATCAACATCTTGCTTCACAAAATTGTGATCAACTGTCTCAGGCCAAAGTCTACATCAAAGACTGACGTGTCTAACTCCGAGGCAAAATTGATGTACGCGATCAATTCTAGGAAGAAATTCTCTCTTCCTCACAGCATTCTCTTTCACATGTACAGAGCAATGGTGAAGGACAACGGCCAATTGCCTTACCCAAATCTTGTGACCAAGATCTTCAAACACTTGAACATTGAGCCTCCACATACTTTTTGTGTTCGACCATGCGACAAAATGGTGGTGGGTTTGAAAATACTGACAAAAATGCGTCTGAAAGAGCTTAGTAAGGCAATGGAGAAATTCAAAGTGAAGACTCCAGTATCTTCTGCATCAAAGAGAAAAGGGAAGGAGCCCATGAGTGCTCCATCCAAAAGAAAAGAACTCTTATCTTGGAGGATGAAGATGAAGAGGAAGATCTCTCTATTCCTGCATTGAAAAGGACCAGACGTTCTGTACCTGAATCAACAGAACAGAGAGAAGAAGAGGGACAAGCAAAGAACAGAGAAGCAGAGGAGCAACAAGAGAAAGAGAAAGAAGCTAAAGAAGAAGAAGAAGCAGTGAAAGAAAAGTCTGCAGATGAAGCCAGAGAGAAAGGGAATCAAGGCGCTGAAGAGCATGACCATCACTCTTCCCCAATTGAGGTCTTAGAGACAGGGGGAGATGGCGAGCAAGGAAGGACTACACCACATGCTGAAGGTGTGAGTCGCTCACCAGCAAATCCAGAAGATTTTCAGGCTTCTCAAATGCCTGAGGAAGGACATGATACGTCAACACCAAATTTGCTCGATTTCAACGAAGCTCCATCGTTTGCCTGCACTCCATCTGAGAAAGAACATGCAAGCACACAGACGGACAATACAGCAGATTTTTGTCGTATCCTTGATGTTCTTCTGGAAATGCGTGGTCAAATATATGCTCTGGACTGCGAAATTCAAGTCCTGAAGAATGCTGGACAAGCATCTTCTGCTACCCTGGCGAATCAAATGAAAGATATCGCTCTTCAAATTCAAGCCAATGCCAAAGGAGAAGAGGTGGCTCATCTACAGGAAGACTTGAAGAGGCTGGAAGGCATCGTACAGTCGATGGGAGATTTCCAGATCGTGCGCATTCCCAAGTAGACTTGACTCTTTTCTCACCTTTTTAATGATGACAAAAAGGGGGAGAATTGCAATTTGAACTCAACTCTCTAAAAATCTTTGCATTTGAATTTTTCTTTTTTTGTGTTTGAATGTTTTTGAGTATGACTTGGGTGTGAACTTAAATTTGACTGATTTGGATGTGGATTTTGATGCTTGGCTATTTGCATTTATATCAAGTATTGCTATATGGTTTTACTCATGAAAGACTAACCAATTTTCTGTGGATGCAGAGTCTGGTTGTTGATTAATCTTTATGAGATAGCCATATTGCTTGAGTAATGTTTTGCAGGTCAAAGTTGTTCAAATCTACAGGAAAGTTTTGTCACCATCAAAAAGGGGGAGATTGTTGGAGAAATCTTTCCAAAATATTTTGAAGCTGACAAAACGTTTCTATCAGTCTGGTCTGGATATTTGCAAACCTTCTGCGTAGCGTCTGAAGACTTTCAGATCACCAGACTCAGCACTCAAGACTCAAGACTCAAGACTATTCTCATTGACAGTTTTTCTAATCCAGTGACGAAGGCAATCCAGAGCCGAAGTATTTGGTTGAGGATTTATTCCTATCCTCTGGAGAAGATCTCTTGGCTGGATAATTGTAACGGATTCTTTCATTCGTTATCAAGATCGTTTGAAGATCCGATGGTCGACGAAATATTCTTGGAAGGTTCTATTCTTGGAAACCAAGATTTTGATTGTATGGGCGAACAGGATTGATGGGCTATCGTCAGGTTCCTTTAATAGCTCGAATGATCTTCTTGATTGATTCCGTCCAACGGGTAGATTGGAGGAATTCCTTTGGTAAGTGCCAACGGGTATGATGGCATAAAGGAGTATAAAAGGAAGTCGTTCTAGCTTTGCTTTAGAAAATGATCGATAGAGAAATTTCGAGTACGAAGCACCTTGATTATTAGTCGATACATTCGAGCGAAATTGTACACACGAGAGTGTCTATACTTAGTGATACCTTGAGCGAGTGTGGGAGATCATCTACACCGAGAAATCAAGGGAGAACATCGCTGTAACATCTCTTTGTTCATAGTGGAATCCAGCTAATAGGCTGTCAGTGCAAAAGAGTGGACGTAGGCTTGACATAAGCCGAACTAATATAAACCGCGTGTTCAATTTTCTCTTCTCTTAGTCTTACTTTGATTATTGTTTATCTCAAATCTATCAACTGTCTAGTATTGTGCAATTATCAAGAATAATCTTGCATATACCTATTCACCCCCCCTCTAGGTACTTAAACTAGCTATATCAATATGTTCAACCGTTTTACAGAAATTGTAAATGGTTTAGCATATCAAGGTTGATATAGCTAGTACGAGTACCTAGAGGGGGGGTGAATAGGTATATAAAGGATTTTTCTTGATGATTGCACAATACTTAGACAGTTGAAGGATTTGCAGCAATTAATAATCAATCGTAAGACTGAGTAAAGGAAAGAGAGAAATGAACACGCGGTTTATAGTGGTTCGGCTTGATTCAAGCCTACGTCCACTCTTTCTCGCACCGATGCCTCTATTGGCTGGATTCCACTATGAACAAAGAGATGTTACAAAATGATAATCTTCCTTGACTTTTAGGTGTAGATGATCTACCACACTCGCTCAAGGTATCACTAAGTATAAACACTCTCTGTGTATACAATTTCGCTCGAACTGTATCGACTAATAATCAAGGTGCTTCAGACTCTGGAATTTCTCTATCGATCACGTTCTAAAATCAACTTGAGCGTCTTCCTTTTATACTCATTTATGCCATCATAGCCGTTGGCACTTACCAAATAAATTCCTCCAATCTACCCGTTGGACGGAATCAATCAAGAAGATCATTCGAGCTATTTAAGGAACCCGACGATAGCCCATCAATCCCGTTCACCCATACAATCGATCTTGGTTTCCAAGAAATAGAACATTCCAAGAATATTTCGAATCGACCATCGGATCTTCAATCGATCTAGATAAGAATAAAAGAATCCGAAATATTTATCCAACCAAGGGATCTTCTCCAGATGATAGGATCGAATCCTCAACCATATACCTCGGCTCTGGATTTCCTTCGTCACTGGATTAGAAAGACTGTCAGTGAGAATAGTCTTGAGTTTTGAGTCTTGAGTCTTGAGTCTTGAGTCTTGAGTCTTGAGTCTGATGATCATAAAGTCTTCAGACTTTAAACTGTCGGTCTGCAAATATCCAGACTAGATCGATAGAAACATTTTGTCGCCTTCAAAATATTCTCGAAAGATTTCTCCAACAATCTCCCCTTTTTGATGGTGACAAAATTTTCTTGTAGATTTGAACAACTTTGACCTACAAAAACATTTCTCAAGCAATATGGCTAACTCATAAAGATTAATAAAACAACCGGACTCGCATCCACGAAAATTGGTTAGTCTTTCATGAGTAATACCATATCACAACACTTGATATAAATGCAACCAGTCAAGCATCTAAATTCACAGCCAATTCAGTCAAATTTAAATTCACACCCAAGTTCACTCAAGCCAAACTCAAAAAAACATAACCACAAATTTAAAGTCAAAGTTTAAAAGATGTTGGTTCAAATTGGTTCTCCCCCTTTTTGTCATCATTAAAAAGGTGAGAAAAGAATCAGGTCTGCTTGGGAATGCGTACGATCTGGAACTCTCCCATAGACTGGACTATGCCTTCTAGCCTCTTCAAGTCTTCCCTTAGTTGAGCTACCTCCTCTCCTTTAGCATTGGCTTGAAGTTGTAGAGCAAGGTCTTTCATTTTGTCCTCCAGGGTAACCGAAGATGCTTGTCCAAAGATTCTTTATGGTTTGAATCTCACAAATCCGAGCATATATTTGTCCCCGCATTTCTAGAAGGATATCAAGAATACGACGAAAATCTGCTGAGTTGTCCGTCTGTGTACTTGTATGTGCTTTCTCAGATGAAGTAAATGTAGACGATGGAGCTTCTGTATAATCTTGCAGATTTGGAGTCGACGTATCGTGTCCTTCTTTAGGCAATTGAGAAACCTGAACTTCTTCTGGGTCTGCTAGAGATTGTCTTAGACCTTCACTATCGGCAGCATGTGGTGTGAACCTTTCTTGCTCGCCAACTCCCCCTGTCTCTAGGACATCAAAAGGGGAAGAGTGATGATCATGCTCTTCTGTATCTTGATTTCCCTTTTCTCCAGATTCAGCTGCAGACTTTTCTTTCTCTCCTTCTCTTTCTTCTTCAGCTTCAAAATGTTGAGTCTGGAACAGATAAAGTCGAATTGATTTTTCTCCTAAGGCTTTGTGAAAATATCCGCTAGATGACTCTTTGAATCAACAAATTGAATCGAGATTTCTCCATTTTGAATATGATCTCTAATGAAGTGATGTCGAATCTCAATATGCTTTGCTCTTGAATGAAGGATTGAATTTTTGGTGAGATTGATCGCGCTAGTGTTGTCACATCTGATTTCTGTGCATGAGTCTTTAATGCCAAAGTCTTGTAGCTGTTGTTTTATCCATAGAATTTGTGAACTGCAGCTTCCAAGAGCTACATACTCTGCTTCTGTCGTTGAGAGAGCCACGGTGCTTTGCTTCCTTGAAAACCAAAACACTGTCCTATTTCCAAGCAGTTGACAAGTTCCAGAAGTGCTCTTTCTATCGACTCTGCAACCGGCCAGATCTGCGTCTAAGTATCCTAGAAGATTAAAGTCTCCCTTCTTTATCCTTGTCTATCTTCAGAGAACATGACATTGGTATGTCGGTCTTTTTGCATTTTTCCAGTCCAAACCTTTTGACAAGATCATTTGCATACTTTTCTTGATGAATGAAAGTTCCTTCCTTCATTTGTTTCACTTGGAGTCCAAGAAAGAATGTTAACTCTCCCATCATACTCATTTCAAACTCATCCTGCATAGACTTAGAAAATTTCTTGCATAGACTTTCATTAGGAGATCCAAAAATAATATCGTCCACATATATTTGAACAAGTAAAAAGCTTTTGTTTTCCTTTTTGATAAATAAAGTAGTATCTACTTTACCTTTATCAAAACCATTCTCGCATTAGGAACTTACTTAGTCCGTCGTACCAAGCTCGAGGTGCTTGCTTTAAACCATACAAGGCCTTTTTCGATCAAGACGAGTCCGACTTCTTTGGGTCTTCAAACCCCGGTGGTTGTTCCACATAAACTTCCTCATGGATAAATCCATTTAGGAACGCACTTTTGACGTCCATTTGGAATAACCTGAAATTTTTATAACAAGCAAACGCAAGTAATAGTCGAATAGCTTCTAACCTTGCTACTGGTGCGTAAGTCTCATCATAGTCTATTCCTTCTTCTTGCGTATATCCTTTGGCCACGAGTCTTGCTTTGTTTCGTACGACTTTTCCTTCCTCATTCATCTTGTTCCCGAATACCCATTTG
Source organism: Eucalyptus brandiana (assembly GCA_014182725.1). Classification (NCBI taxonomy): domain Eukaryota; kingdom Viridiplantae; phylum Streptophyta; class Magnoliopsida; order Myrtales; family Myrtaceae; genus Eucalyptus; species Eucalyptus brandiana. Next base: position 14,513,370 of record CM024675.1, read on the forward strand.
GCTCCAATAACAGCTTTTACCTTTTGGTTTAGATGTCAATTCCCGGACATCATTGATGTTGAACTATCTCGAGTTCTTCTTGCATAGCTTCGATCCAGCTTTCATCGATAAAGCTTCTTTTATGCTTTTTGGTTCAATTTCAAATGAGAGCCACAAAGACACTAGATTCTTCACGCCTTTTTGATCTGGTGCGGATTCCTTCATTGATTTCGCCGATAATGAGATCTTTGGGATGACTGGACTTATGCTTCCAATTACCGGTTGATTTGCCTGGTTGATGATCTCTTTCTTTATTTGAATCTTCATGAGCATCTTGATGTTGGACTTCCAGAGTCTGAGACGCTTCTTGAGTTGTAAGCTTTGGAAGGTCTGGAGTAGGTTCAGACTCTTCATACTGAATCTGACTGGATTCATCTTGCGTTGAGTCTTGGAATTTGACATTCATTGATTCCTCCACCGACTGGCTTTTCTTGTTATAGACTCGTAGGCCTTGCTTGATGTAGAATATCCAAGGAAGATGCCTTCATCTGATCTTTCTTCAAACTTACCAACTCGATCATTTGCATTTTTCAAAATAAAGCATTTGCAACCGAACACATGGAAGTATGAAACAATAGGCTTCTTACCTTTGAACAATTCATAGGGGGTTTTCTCTAGAATAGGTCTTAGGAAGACTCTATTGATGATATAGCATGCTTTGTTGAAACAAATTTCAAAAATCGTGAAGAAATTTTACTTTCAATTAAAAGAGTTCTAGCCATTTCTTGAAGAGATCTATTCTTTCTTTCCACAACTCCATTTTGCTCGGAGTATATGGAGAGGAAAACACATGATTAAAACCAGATTTATCACAAAATTTTGTAAAATCTTGATTTTCAAATTCACTTCCATGATCTGTTCTTATACTTGAGATAGCACATCCTTTTTCATTTTGAACCTTTTTAGCAAACTTCTCAAAGTATGAAAAGGTTTCTGACTTACTTGCAAGAAAATATACCCAGGTAAAGCGAGAGTAATCGTCCACAATGACTAGACAATATTTCTTACCTCCAATGCTCTAGGTTCTTGTTGGTCCGAAGAGATCCATATGCAGCAACTGTAGTACATGATTAGTAGAGACATGATTTATTGGCTTAAATGAATTTCTTACCTGCTTTCCCAGAATACATGGTGTGCATGAATCGACTTTTGGTATGGCAATTTAGGTAGACCTCGAACAATCTTCTTTGATGAGATTTTGGCTAATTGCTTCATGTTGACATGGCCAAGCTTTCTGTGCCATAAGATCGCTTCATCTTGAATTGAGATTAGGCATTGTGGTTCATTTGGTTTTACATCAAGGAGGTAGATATTTCCATGCCTTCGACCCATGAAAGACTGAGTCGAGTCTTTACTAATTCCGAACATATGCCTTCTTGAAAGGAGATCTTGAAACCAGATCACACAATTGGCTAATGCCGAGAAGATTGTAGTTGAGTCCTTCCACTAGAGAGACATTGCTTATTGTGAGATTTCCAATTTTCACATTTCCAAATCCCACAATGCTTCCTTTGTCAAGTTTCCACCAAATGAAACTTTTCCACCATTTACTTGAATAAACTTTATGAAGCAATTTGAGTCTCCCGTCATGTGTCTTGAGCATCCGCTGTCAAGATACCACTTTACCTTCTTTTTGACAGAGACCTGCATTCAAAAGAGAGTCTCAAGCTTTCTTTGGTACCCAAATCTTCTTGGGTCCTTTGACGTTAGTAGGATAAGCATTATTAGGCCATACTTTCTTAACAGGCTTCCAAACCATATGACACTCTTTTTCAAAGTGATCCTGACTGTTACACTTTGAACACCTTAGAGCATTTCGACCTACAGACTTTACAAAAACTTTCTTGAAATGATTTTTGTAAGCCTCTCTCGACGGTCTTTTCTTTATTCTTTCTTTTACTTTCGGAAAATCAATCAAGGGGATTGAAGTAAGGTCTTTAAACTGAAAGAACTTTCTCAAGTTTTTCAGACCCTATTGAAAATTTCTTTGAAATATTTGATAAGTCGCTTTTAAGAAAGCATTTTCTTTTGAAAGATTATCTTCATTCTCTTTAAGAGTAGAAACATTCAAGTCTAAACTTTTCACTCTTTCTTCTAAAATGTTTTCCTTTTGTTTTAGAGCTGAATTTTCCTTTTTAAGTTCGGAAATTTTTTTGAGAGAAGTCTTAAGACTAAAACATAGTTCATCAATGTATTTAGAAACTTTGACAGAATTTTAAAATCACTTACCTCAAATTCACCGTCCGAATCGATCCAGTCCGAGTCCGATTGTGCCATCGACACGAGTTGGCATATTCCTCATCACTTTCTTCACACTCTGTATCACTCCAGGTCTCGGCTTTGAGAGCTTTTCGAGACTTTTCAGCTTTTCCTCTCTTCTTCTTCAGAAGAGGACAGTTGGGTCTGATGTGTCCCTTTTTCTTACATTCGAAGCCAACTACATCTTTGTTTGGTTCCTCATTATCAACAAACTTGGTTTGCTGTTTCTGAAAACTTTGTTTCTTTGAGTTGAACCTTCTTCTTTTTCTATTCAGTTTTCTGAATCTTCTTATCATTAGAGCAAGCTCCTCATCGTCCAGATCTTCTTCAGAATCTGTATCATTAGAATCATCATTAGATTTTAATGCAATGGATTTCTTACATCTTGGATCTTCGTCTTCATTAATTCGTTCCACTTCGTAAGACTGAAGAGTTCCAATCAGCTCGTCTACAGATAATGGCATAATTCTTTGCGTCTCTCTTATTGAAGTCTTTATATGATTCCAATCCTTGGAGAGTCCATGCAGCAGCTTGTTCACCTTCATGGGATCAGAAATTTTCTATCCTTGATTCTCAAGACCATTGACAATATCTATAAAACGGCTAAACATGTCAGTTATAGATTCTCCTGGTTTCATTTTGAAGGCTTCATATTGACCAAGGAGAATGTTAATTCTGGTCTCCTTCACTCGGTCTGTCCCTTCATAGGTGATATGTAATCTGTCCCAAACTTCTTTTGCTGTAACACAAGAGGATATTCTGTTATATTCAGTTGGTGACAAAGCACAATATAAAGAGTAAATTGCTTTTGCATCGAGTGCTTGTCTCTTGTTTATCTCTTCTTGAGACATTCCGCCGGTCTCAACAGTTTCTTTCCCTCTTTCGGATACCGATGCAAAGGCGGAGGAGTGATTCCCCTTTCCACAACGTCCCATTCCGAGGATCCTTTGACCGTAGGAAAGCTTTCATCTTGTTCTTCCGGATGTTGTAATCCTTTCCATCAAAGTAGGGTGATCTCGGTATTGCTTTGCCCTTCCACCAGCCATGGTGCTAGCATACTAGCCATGGATCTTTTACTCTGAAGTAAAACACTTCAAATAAAGTAAGAACACGAGCTCTGATTGTGGCATCCCAGAAATTCAAAGCTAAGCCTTAAGGTGTGTTAAATGTCTTTAATTAGGTGATAGAATTTTATGGCTTATGCTTTAGCCAATTTGTCTTTTAATTTGATGAATTTTGCTTGTGTTGTGGAAACTTAAATTTAAATGCTTGGCCATATGATTTAAATTTCAATAATTAAAATATCCCAAGACTTTGGCCAAGATGAAATTTGAATTTAGAAATATTTATAGAAAGGAATTCAAAAAAAAAAAAAAAAGAAAGGAAAAGGGGATTAATTTTCGAAATGGGCCTTGGACCCATTGGCCTAAGCCTAGTGGGCCGAATGGCCGGCCCAAATGGAAGCCAAGAAAGGGAGCTCGACCAGCCCAAGGGGGAATGGCCGGATGGGCCTAAGCCCAAGCCCAATGAATTCAAAAAAAATAAAGATTACAAGTGGCCAAAGGAAGAGCATGCATTGGTTGGTCATTAGGTGGATCAATCATTGCAAATGATTGGATTGAGGGGATATAAAAAGGGGATTAGGAGAGAGTGGCCGGTTCCTCTAGCTCATTTTGGCCGAGAAAGGTGAGAGAGAGAGAGAGAGTGTTCGAGAAAGGGGAGAGAACGAGAGAGAGGAGGTGGAGCCGAGAGTTGCCGCCGCCGTGTCTCGCCGTCGCCGCCTTGTCCGACCGTCCTACGCCGCCTTGTGCTTGCTGTTCGTTCATTTTGGAGGCAAGTGGGGTCCTTAACTTCTCTTGCATGTCTGTTTTGTTGGTTGCATGTTCGGTTTTAGGTCTGATTTGGGCGAAAAACCGAGGTAAGGGTTGGATGTGTTCAAGCTATGTGACTGTTTTCGTTTGGTTTGTGGTAGTCAATATCTTAGTCGAGCTTGCATGTGTACTTGGAGTGCGATTTTGGCTTCAGTGTCTTCATGAAAGTTGAAGCTAACATCTTTAAGTATGACATACTCGAATTTCATGGAAAACGATGGTGATATGTGGGGTCAAAAGCTTTGTTATACGGAGACCTCAGATCTGTGAAATCTTCACTGACCTTTTGTTGATTTCTTGGTTGCATGTTGATTTCTGTTGGAGATCTCACTTTGTTGTCTTCTTGAAAGTTGTAGGAAACACCTTAAGCTACAACATACCCAAATTTGAAGCAAAAATAACAAGTATAACTTGGTGAATCTGTTAGATCTTGGAGATGGTTGATTCTGGTGAGGTGTACCGAGACACCCGAGACTTCATGGGTTAAAATGGTGACCATAATCTGGTTATTTGACCTAGATCCCTTCATGAAAATTGTAAAGGACACATTGTTACATAACATACTTAAATTTCAGAAGGAACGAAAGAGATTTGATGGGTGAAATCTAAGAAATACGGAGGAGTGTGTTCTGGACGTCGCGATAGTGATTCCAGAAGCTTCGTAGGGCTATAGAAATTAATCTAAAAATAATTTGGCTTAAAGTTATTAATGAAAAAGGTACGAAAATGTGTTGGCTATCACCCTGTAAATTTTCGTAATTTTGGAAGACCGAATGGGTATTTTAATTTAATTTATTCGGAAACTGTGCAGTGGGTTTAAATCCGAGAATTTTAGGATGTCTTTGGAGGAAATTGTGAAATTGTGAAAAATACGACTTGGCCACGAATTTTATTGTGATCCTATAAATGTTTATTGAATATTATGATTTTGGGAAAATCATAAATATTAAATATTTATTTATGAAAATAAATAAATATAATAAAATTATAATAAAATAATAAAATAATAAAATAAAATAGATTTTTATTTGGCCATGGATTCAATTCCATTTGTGTGGCACTTGTGTGATGAGGTCTTTGTACATGCATTAAGTTGAAATACTTATGTGATTAAGCTATGACATGTGCATGACATGTGAATTGAAATGCAAGTGTGATATGTTTGATGCCATGCCAAATTTCCATGTTAAATTGAGATAAAAGATAAATGTGGATAAGAATGAGGTTGTGGTGGAGGATGTTGTCTGGTGGCCTGGTGGCGTAATTCCAGAGATTCCCTGGGAGTTTCAGGATGCCTGGCTAGAAGGGTAAAGGCCGGAAGCCCTGTCGGAGGTTTCTGCCCGAAGGGAATGTCTCGTGATGCCGGATTGGGTACGAGAAGTCCGGAATGTGGGGGGCCGGATCCCTGTCGGAGGTTTCTGCCCGAAGGGAATGACTCGCGATGCCGGGATTGGGGTGCGAGATCCCTGGTTAGAAGGGTAAAGACCGGAAGTCCCCGTCGGAGGTTTCGCCCGAAGGGAGGTTCCTCGTGATGCTAGTTGAGGTGCGAGATGCCCGGAATGTGGGGGCCGGAAGCCCAAAGGGCCATGAGATGGCTGGGATACTGGGATCCCCGTCGGAGGTTTCGCCCGAAGGGAGGATGGTGATGGTGGAATTGATGAATTGAGAAAAGATAATGTGGGATCAATTGATAAATAAAAGTGAAAATTGATCTATGATGTGATATGCATGGTGATGCATGGCTAATGATGATATGATGTGATATGCATGGTGATGCATGGTTAATGATGATGTGATATGCATGGTGATGCATGGCCAATGATGATATGATGTGATATGCATGGTGATGCATGGTTAATGATGATGTGATATGCATGGTGATGCATGGCCAATGATGATATGATGTGGTATGCATGGTGATGCATGGTTAATGATGATGTGATATGCATGGTGATGCATGGCTAATGATGATATGATGTGATATGCATGGTGATGCATGGTGATGCATGGTTAATGATGATATGTATGCTATGATGATGCATGAATACGCTTGTCATCAAAGAGGTAAGTGACGCCTGAATTGTATGATGGTATGCATGGTGCACTGAGTTGTTATTGGATTTCCTATCTGGCCGAGTGGTTGTACTCACCCCTTTGGGGATAACATTTCAGATTAGCACTATGCCGCTGCTCGCTTTTTCGCGTGGCGTGTTTTACGGTATTCCGTCCGACGTCGAGGTGGAGATGACTCGAGATAGATCGTCCCTCGGTACCCGGATTGACTTTTATCCGAGTACGATGCTTAGTCATGTATGATATCGGCCGGGGGGCCCCGTCATGCAAGAGTTTTTGTCCGTGCACATACGACGGGATGGAGTGATGCGGGGGATGCTGCCGCCGCCACCACCTGACGCACCGGGATGGGTGTGAGATCGCACGCGAGGAGTAGGAGCTAGACCGCTTTTTGGTATAGATAGTTGACGCTCGTGATGGGAGGGTTTTTGTGCTCATATGATGTTAGAGGTCGGAGTTCCTTTTTGAGATTTTAGGAAGGATATGGCAGAATCCTTACCTTTTCTGTTTCTTTTGTACCGACCCGAGGAAAAAAACCCCATCTCGCTATATGATGTATGTAAGCAAAGCGTTTACACTGTTTATAAAATCGTGGTGTTTAGTCGGTGTGTATTTGTATCATGGGATAGAGGGGAGATAGATGGTGATATTTATTTGCTTCCGCTATGAGTCGCGCATGGGACCGTTTTTAAAAAAAAAAAAAATGCCTGTAATCTGGCAAGGCTTAATATAGCCAAGAGATAGAGATGGTAAAAGATGTAACACCGGCGCTGGTGACGACCTGCGAAGGGTTCGGGGTGTCACACTGATACCAATTGATATAGCTAGTACGAGTACTTAGAGGGGGGGTGAATAGGTATATAAACGATTTTTCTTGATGATTGCACAATACTTAGACAGTTGAAGGATTTGCAGCAATTAATAATCAATCATAAGACTGAGTAAAGGAAAGAGAGAAATGAACACGCGGTTTATAGTGGTTCGGCTTGATTCAAGCCTACGTCCACTCTTTTCGCACCGACACCCTATTGGCTGGATTCCACTATGAACAAAGAGATGTTACAAACATAATCTTCCTTGACTTTTAGGTGTAGATGATCTACCACACTCGCTCAAGGTATCACTAAGTATAAACACTCTCTGTGTATACAATTTCGCTCTAACTGTATCGACTAATAATCAAGGTGCTTCAGACTCTGGAATTTCTCTATCGATCACGTTCTAAAATCAACTAGAGCGTCTTCCTTTTATACTCCTTTATGCCATCATAGCCGTTGGCACTTACCAAATAAATTCCTCCAATCTACCCGTTGGACGGAATCAATCAAGAAGATCATTCGAGCTATTTAAGGAACCTGACGATAGCCCATCAATCCTGTTCGCCCATACAATCAGGATCTTGGTTTCCAAGAATAAAACATTCCAAGAATATTTCGTCGACCATCGAATCTTCAATCGATCTAGATAAGAATAAAAGAATCCGAAATATTTATCCAACCAAGGGATTTTCTCCAGAGGATAGGATCGAATCCTCAACCATATACCTCGGCTCTGGATTTCCTTCGTCACTGGATTAGAAAGACTGTCAGTGAGAATAGTCTTGAGTTTTGAGTCTTGAGTCTTGAGTCTTGAGTCTGGTGATCATAAAGTCTTCAGACTTTAAACTGTCGGTCTGCAAATATCCAGACTAGATTGATAGAAACGTTTTGTCAGCTTCAAAATATTCTGGAAAGATTTCTCCAACAAAGGTCAGCCAATTTCTTCCCCAATGAAGGTCAACAAACTCTTACGAGATCTCTCAAAAGATTGGAACCGTGTCAAGACCTTAATCCGGGAGACTCAAAGAATTATGCCACTTTCCGTTGATGAACTCATCAGCACTTTTCAATCCTACGAAGTGAAACAAATCATTGATGAATATCTCGAAGGCAAAAAGTCCATTGCTTTAATATCTAACGCTGGTTCTGATAATACAGACTCATAAAATGACATGGACGACGAAGAACTTGCTTTTATGATCAAGAAATTCAAAAAGCTAAGTAAAAAAGGAATCAAATTTAGTGGAAGAATACAATATAAGCAGAATGGGAAGAAAAGAACAATGAAAAAAGATGATGAGTAAGGAAATATATGCTTGATGGCACATTCAGAATCTGAGTCTGACTCAGACACAAACTCAGAATCCGATAAGGAAATCAAGGTAAGTCATTCAGCAATTCCTATCAAAATTCTTAAGTATATAAATGAGCTTTGCTCAAATTTCAAATCTTCTCTTAAAAGAATCTCCGAACTTAAAAAGGAAAATTCTTGACTTAGACAACAGGATCTTTCTAGAAAAGAAAATTTTGAAATTTTGCAAAAAGATTTTCTACAAACAAAAGAAGAAAAAAATGATTCTTTGAAGAAAGAATTTTCAAATATTTCGACAAAATTTTCAAATAGATCAAAAACATTAGAGTATATCCTTTCCATACAAGTACCTTATTATAATAAGTCAGGACTTGGTTTCAATAAGGAAAGTGATTCTCTAATTGACTTTCTTAAAGTCAAGGAGAGACTTAGACAAAGACCTCCAAAGGCATTTTACAAAAATCATTTTCAAAAAGCATTTATAAAACCCATTGGTCGAAATGCCGTAAAATGTTCAAATTGTGGAGATTCAGAACACTTTAAGAAAGAATGTCCTAAAACCTGGAGACCTATTAAGAAAAATTGGGTAAAAACAACATACGCTACTAACTCTCATGGACCCAAGAAAATATGGGTACCAAAGAAAGGATGAGCTGTTTTTGCAGGAAATAAAGGAAGAGAAGAATGAGAGTTTGGTAAGGAATGTATATATTTTTATTCTCAATTTGGTTTGAGTACACAATTTAAAATTTCTCATTATGCTTGATATTCGATATATCCTTGGTTGATTCGGATTTTATAATGATCATATTCTTTGATTTGTTTTATTGAAGAAAGAATCGTGTGATTTATTTTTGTGATTCGTGCGTTGAGATTTGATATAACACGTGTGATCATTTTTTTTGGTTTGATTTTATTTTATCATATTTTGCCAAGTAAAAATCTGTTTTACGTAATATTAATTTATTATGCAAGATATTCTTAGATAATCAAGGATTTTATTCTCTGTGTTTTTATTGTACTATGACTAAGTGAGAATTTATTTTTCAAAATATCATTATGCATAATATTCTTTTTTTGAATACTTTCTTATGATGAATTAAGAAAGAATATTTTTTTATCTATGGATTTTCCATTTTACTCTAATGAAATGGAAGGATCCAAATTGATGGATTTCAAAAAGGAAATGAGTTGATTGTAGGAAATTCTTTAAGGGAAGGATGATTGCAAAATTAATGCAAATCATGATGCAATCAAGAATGTATCTCATGCGAAGATTGGTAATGATTTTTTTTTTTAATGGTATGTTTCAAACATATATCATGCAATAAGAGAATATTTTTTATCATCATGCCTTATAAATTTCTACGTGCATTTATCATAATTTTGGATGATTGTTTATTATATTGCAAATATCTTTTGTCATAAATATAATGTATTGCAATTTTGGCACGTGAGAAATATCTATTTTCTTTTTGCAAAATGCACCAATAATATATTTTTGAGTTTTACGCTTAAGCAAATTCCTTTGATCTCGAAAGATATTATTGCATATTCATGGATACTCTTGCTATATTCTTAGAAGATATCTTATATCTAGCAAGTTTGATCCGCAAATCAAAGGAAGATATTATATGACATTTCTGTAAAGATTATTATCTATTATACAAGATTTTGCAGGTGGCAATAGAATCTTCCATATGAATTTTGGAAAGCTGGATTAGAAAATTGTGGAGATTCTGTACTATTTTTTGGAGGCTCAAAGATTCTATTTCTTGTGCAAAGTTTTTGCAAATTGTTAAGGAAGTCCCTAATGTGTCATATGAAATGTTGAGTAGTTTTTAATTTTAATTTTATATATGCTATTTAATTTATTTATTTGAAGAAATGGCATTATATATTATGTGGATATTATTACAGCTTCTTTGTGCAAAAAGTTTGTTAAGTTAATGCAGGTTGAATTCGAGACAAGTTTAATTGAAGAAAATAAATTTTTTCCTCGAATTTCAAAATGCAAACGATCGTTGTGGATATTGTTGCTACAAAGGAAATAATGGAAAAATATTATGCTCAATGTGCACAAGCCACGATTGTTTCTATTCGCAAATATTGTCATAATGACAAGGGGAGAAAGCGAATCCAAGAGAAAGGAAAGATTAGTGATCATCTTAAAAAGGCAACAAATTGAGGGGGAGTGTTGATCATTTATGGAAAAATCTTTTGGAGTGATCGTAATCTTATTATGAAATGAAGGTAAATGTGTCAGAATTTTAGTTCTACAAAATCCGGTTAGTGCATTTTTTATTACCTCTTGTTATTAACAAATTTCTTATTGATATTATCATTTTATTATGAAAAAAATGATAAGTGAATTTTATAATGCATCTGTGATTTTTATTGGATATTTGCTGATATATATGATCGAAGTGAGCTATATTGCATATTTTTAATATTCGATTTACCTTATCAAAGCTGATTTTTTGGAAATTATGTTTCATGCAAGATATATTTATCATTTTATATTATCTACGTGATACTATATCTATTATCGCTTTTTGATTATGATAAAAAGGGGAGAATATATGAATATGTATATGTGTTGATTGGTTAATATTATTTATTGCATAATATTGAGCTGCGATTATTTTTTCTATATATTGTTATGCTCAATCTATTTGCTATCTTCTAATATCCTTTTATTTAAATTAATATTTTTAAAATAATGTTTACAAATCTGCATATTCAGAGATTGTTTTGTCATCATAAAAAATGGGGAGATTGTTAGGAAAATCCCTTATGATGTTTTGAAGATGACAAAATAAATCAAAGATTACTAACGAGTTTAATGGTTAAATAATAAACCATGCAAATGATAAAACATGTAAATGATATTGTCAAAGTCTGAAGACTGCCAGACTTTAGTGTCAAAGTCTGTTTTACATCATAAATCTGCCAACTCTGACAAATTCCAGACTAAACGTGAATGAAAAACCAGAAGATAGACTCTATACTGAAGCTAAACTTATTCAGACTGTGTTCAGACCTTAAAGCTAAATCTATTCAGAAGCAGAATATGTTCAGACACATATTGTAAAGTCTATTGCACTCAGATTGTAAAGTCTTACACTCAGACTTCACATCCAGATTCGATAGAACGTAACTCAAGCCCCAATCATATAACGGCTAACGATCTGGTTTGGATACTACATCAAGATTGATTTAATTGACTCAATCTAATTGATTGACATTTGGATCTTGAAGACAAGAACTTTCTAAACGAAGAAGCTCTATCTATGAAAATCAAGATTCTGTTTGTATGGGCGATTAGAATCATTTTGGGATTCTACTTTTATCATGCAACAGCTACCAAATCTTCTAGATATAAATCTATCCAATAGATAGATTGGAAGACGGTCATCGATATACTGTCCAACGGCTAGTTTGGAAGTAGAGGAGTATTTAAGGAGATCAAGGACTGATGAGCAAGTTAGAGACGGAGCGTAGAATTTACAATTCCAAAGTTTGAGTGACCTTCAATCATACACTTGTCTCTTATGAGCTTAAACGTTTGTGATCGTGAGGGAAATATCAAAAGAGTGACTTAATGAGATAGTGTGATCTACTACTAAGTGTTTGTACTCAAAATTGTAATCTTTTGTTGATTGCATAGTAAAATCCAGCCAAAAAGGTTGTTAGCATGGAAGAGTGGACGTAAGCTTGGATTAAGCCGAACCACTATAAACCGTGTGTTCTTATTCTCTTCCCTGAATCTCTTTATTTTGTTCGTAGTTTTATTTAACTGCTAAAATCTGATCTCGCTCAAAGTCTACTATTCTTCAGACTCAGTTTCAAAAGTCTGTTGTTATTCAAACTCAGGTTAAAAGTAAAGGTTTTCACTATATTTTGCAGAATCTATTTTTACACCTATTCACCCCATCTCTAAGTGTTCATACTAGCACTTTCAGAGACCACTCCAAGAGGAGAACAACTGAAGACCATCTTTGAAAAGAATCGCAAAGTGCAAGTCAACTTGGCAAAAGAGAAAGACATCATCTGCAAAAAACAGATGTGAGAGGTTGCTGAATCTACATCTCCAAAAGAATCTAAACTCCGGGTGTAAGGAGCATTTAGTGAGGATCCCTGAGAGCACCTCCATAACCAAAGTAAACAGATAAGGAGACATGGGATCCCTTTGCTGCAGACCCCTTTCACTAGGAAAGAAACCATGTAACTCACAATTCAAAGAAATGGAAAACTTCGACGTCCTCACACAAGTCATGATAAGCCGCACCAAGGAGGCAGGAAACCGAAAGGCTAGGAGAACATTCTCAAACCAAAAGGCAGGAAACCAAAAGGCTAGACATTTAAGTTTCATTTTCACATAACCCAAAAAAAAAAAAAAAACAAAATACAATACTAGGAAAACTTCATCCCCAAAAGAATCAATTCACTAAATTTTACCATTATTAGAGATTTCAGAAAATGTGTGGCCCTTTAAGCAACATGAACAAAAGTAACCACCATAAAGTGCACCTCACAATAGTAGGGAATGCCAGGTTCGACATTTCCAAGCCTTCCTTTGAATAAACCGAAATCATAACAGTAGTCTACGGTTTAAACTTTTGATAGAATTTCTGAACAAAACTTATACATAATCACCTTAACGTTGTGAAACTTCAAGCAAAGTATATTATGACTATGATGTAGCCACCATCAGCTCCAGTGCCTATTGCAGTTATCAATTCGGTACTATTTTTAAACTTAGGACACTTGGATTTTCTCTCCTGTTGCCATGCTGTTTCTCAGCAAAGACCAGCATGCATAGGACATTTACTACAAGTATAGAACTTAGAAGAAATGATTAAAACCATATCGAACATATGTTATATCTCCTGCAGTGGAAGGAAAACCATATTCATCGAACAAACGCATGAGATCGTCAAATTGACCATGTAGGTCACCAAATTCTTTAAGTGGAGCTTTTAACTGAAGAACTGTTGGCTCATGCATGAAAAGTTGTTCTGCAGCATAACAGAGCTCCCCAACTTTGTAAGAATCCAGGAAAAACCTCCTATTAGCAGGAGCTTTCCAATTTCGAGGCTGAGGCAAAGTGGATATAATCTGAAAAAAGAAAAGAGGTAATTAAGCCTGGCAAAAGTTCTAATGAGGATGATGGTATTGACTTCTGCATCACTCACCTTCTTAAAGCCTTGAGGAGATTTCTGTCTGGTGAACTTTTTTGTAGGATATGACAGCTCATTATTCATTGGAACCATCCATCTGCTCTCATTTTCAAATTGATCCAGTGCTAGCTGTCTTACCATTCCACCAAGGTTACCTACAGCCTCTTTAGCAACTACCACATGTAGGACAACAATGTAAGCACAAAGAACAGAGACTAAAACACCCTTTGATGTGAGACCATGACATAAGTTCACAGACTTACAGCTCTAGGATGAAGACTAACGTCTCCCTCAGTGTCACTACCATTTGAAGCAGTTTCAGTTGCTGGAGAGTTTTCATCCGATACTGATGTTTCTTCTGCAGAGACAAAAGATGGCGATTAAACAGCTTGACAGACAGCATTAGTTGCCTCAGCTTCAGCAGCTGAAGCCTCCCTGAGTTTTTCCGTCGAGTTTTTGTCCATGCCGGAACTGTTATATACACATCATTAAGAAACCCGCAGATAAGATGCTAACTAAAATGTTTGGGCGTGTCTGCGTGCCAACAAGTGCCTGTAGGTACGCAGCTTAGTGGCCAGAAAAGGAGGGAAGCAGAGAGGGACACGAGATTGGGGGCCAAAAGAAACAATTGTATGTCACTGCAGGCGCAACAAATTCCAAACTTGTACTTGAGAAAAGGAAGGACAGGAGAGATGGGGAAGAAAGTATAATACCCCATGCCACCAGATGAATTATCTAGTGCACTATCTAAAGTTGGAGATGTTGCAGGAACAATTCTAGACGCATTTAATTTTGGACCGCTGATAGGTGAGGCTCTCTCCGATGTTAACATGGGAGAATCGCTATCCGACTGGAACAGCGAATTTTCGATGACCAAAAGATCATCAAGCAGCATATCTGCACTGAATAATTCGAATTATATTAAGGGAGCAAATAGATGACCAATGAGAAGACCAAATGGGAAGAACATATGTCATGCAATCGCTGGAAAAGCCTTCTGAACTAAACAAACAATTAGATGGACAAAAATGAAACCTTATCAAAATATCTGACCAGATCATAAATAAGCGTGGTATGCTGCATGAATGAACATCACAAACCTCTTAATCTAACTAGTCTGTCCAAATAATAACTCATAATATGTCTGCTTATTGGAAATTTGAATATCTTCCTCTTTTCAACATAATAACATCCAACTAAACCCATAGCGAAAGGAAAACATGAGACAAATGTTATAGATGGCCATTCCCATTCTGTTGTATGAGTCTCCCTCTCACATGAACCATGATAAAGCCAGTGAAAACTAAAATGAGAAGATTACAAGACAAGAACCACAAAAAAGAGTTCCAGTTCCATGTGGACTGTGATTCCCACTTTATTTTTAATTCTTGTCTAAGATCATTATTGCACCGGAAAAATTAAAGTTGATAATACAATTGAAACTGAAAAAAGTCAGTTTATGTTTATGAACTTTGTAATACTATATTTTTGGCATTTTGGTCAGTTCGTGTGGACTGTGATTCCCATTTTATTTTTAATTCTTGTCTAAGATCATTATTGCACCGGAAAAATTAGTGTTGATAATTCAATTGGAACTGAAAAAAGTCAGTTTATGTATATAAACTTTGTATATAAACTGAAAAAAGTCAGTTCATGTGATCTCCAAGACTCCAACCAAAATTAGATCAATCAACACCGTATTAGTCAAACTTAATATAAAGAATCTTCTCAAGAGTTCGTGACCAAATTTTTGAATTAAACAAGTAAGTAAACTCAATCAAAAGGATCTTATGCTAAGTTTTAGAAGATTTTCTGCTAAGTTTTTCAAAACAATTTTTAACAATCTAGTCCAGATTACATGGGTTAAGTGTCTTAAAGATATACCCCGGTAGCCAGTTGGTGTAGATCACACTTGTGTATCACTCAATAACCTCTCTTCCAATCCATGCAAGACTCGAACTATCTCACAAACTGTGACATCCCGAATTTCGACCCCGTTCCGAATAGTTTGCATTGAGTCCACAAAGCCAGCTTCGCCTAGCAAATTTCAGCGGCCCAACAGCTTGCATTCCAGCCCAGTTCGGTCTTTTCTTGAAGCCCAACCCAGCAATTTGAAGCCCATGAAAAGTTTAGCAGTCCAGTTCAGCCCATCTTAGGCCTATGAATTAAGTCGGCCCAAGTTCGGCCCAAGTCGAGCAATTTGCTATGGGCTTGCAAGGCCTTTGGGTCCGGATAGAGTGATCGTCGACATCGCCGAAAATTCAGATTTCGGCCGTCATCGCGCCATCACGTCGCCATCGCGGTGTTCCGGTCTTCGCTTTGCCAAGTGAGTAATCTCACTAATCCTTGCTTAGTAGACTAATGATGCTTAAGGATTGATTAGATTTAATTAAGTGCAATTAGGTGGTTAGATTAGAATGGATTAGTGATTATTAGTTAATTCATTGCATATTAGTTAGGTGGTTAGTGTACTTAGCTAGAGAACTGCCTATACTATTTATTAAATGCATCTCCGGATTTTACTCGACCCTCATTGGGCTTCAACTAGGCAATACGGGCCTAAATTGGATTTTTAGTATTTAATTATTAATTTTCGAAATTAATTAATTATTTATTTAATTACCGGAAATTAGGCTAGAATAGCCGACGACCGGAATTCGTGCTGATTTCAGTGGTGCTCTCTGTTTATTTAATTGAGTACCTGGTTGTGCAAATTGAGTGCAATAGTAGTTGTGGGTATTTATTTCAGAAATTGAATAACCTTGGTAATTGAGTGGAAAATTACTAGGCATCGGTTTATAGCGTCAAAAAAATCTATTTTGGTACTGCTGAAAGGAGTGGGTGAATAAAAAAGGAAATTTTTGTATTTTGACTAAGGCCAATCGTGTGCCCACACACATGTACTTTTATCAAATATGATGAAAATGGTAAAATTGATTGTGTCTTCGGAATAAAGAGAAAACACTATAACGGCTCAATGATTCATATGTCATATGGAGAATGGACGTTATACTATTACAGCTCGATGACTCTCATGTCATTTTGAGAAAGAATTTCTTGTATACCAGCTCGATGACCCAATAGGTCATCTTGGAGAATGGACGGTATTAAATGTCAGCTCGGTGATTTTATAGATCATCTTGAAGAATGGCCGGCATGCCATAACGGCTCGGTGATTCAAAATGTCATCTTGGAGAATGTATATTATGATGAATATGCTCGGTGACTCTATATGTCATCTCGGAGAATGAATATTATAATATACTAGCTCAGTAATTTAATAGGTTATCTTGGAGAATGAATAGTATGTTATAGTGACTCGGTGACTTAGTGTGTCATCTCGGAGAATGAATCATATAATATACTAGCTTGGTAACCCGATGGGTTATTTTAGAGAATGGACAGTATTGATTGAAATGATCAAGAATGGTCCGTTTGATATGTAATTAACTAGGTCGATTGATCGAAATATCGATCTGTGATGTGACTACTTGGGTGCCTATTGAACTGTGCTAATATGCAGGTGGAATCTGAGGTCAAGGTAAGTCCTCTGACTCGTGTGTGCATAGGCAGCCCGGTTAGCGTATTGGTTTCCTAATTGAGTCTTAGTGAGGTAGAACTTGCTGAGACATAGTTCATCCCGGTTGTGTGACAACATTTCAGGCCTATAGATGAGCCTGAGGAGGAGAAACTAGATAGGACGATGAGCCGGTAAAAGATGAAGAGCTTGAAGGATGTGAGCTTAGTAAAGAAGAGTCAGAAGAGGATCAGGATGATCCTGAGTATGATCTGGATGAGAACTGAGATCCCATCCTCTTTTGTGAATCTTGTCTAAATGTGAATAGTGTGAAACTATAATGTTATGAATAGTCTTGTGAATAGACTTTGAGTTATGCCATGTATAAAGATTTGGTTGTGGATTTCAATATGAAAAAAATGGTCTTGCTTTTCTATCCCAATGTGTTATTGTCTGGGGATTTATAACTGCTTCCTCATGTACTTAATAACGAAAGGGTTGGCGATATTTAGTCCTGGGATATCGCATTATAAAATCGACCAAATAGAAAGATGTGTGTATGCCCGAGGATCGGCGCGTGACACAAACGATCTATGAGGAGGTGCTAGTTGTGCTCATGTGGAGAGAGGCAATTTGTTATTGTGTTGTTACGGCTTTGACAATAACCTTGTAAATGTTAAACCTTTGTGTGACAAGTTGTGTTGAGTAGTTCTTGTTCGTATAAAATTTCTTGTAATTGACGTGAGAGATTTATGACAACGTTGTCATTGATAATATGCAGCTGAAAGTTCCATATATTGTGTATCGCCACTATTTATGTGAAGTGTTTCCAGGTCTTTGGGCTGGCTTGAACCTCTCATGAGCAGGTTTGGTCTACACACCACAAATAAAGGAAGCCTTATGGGCTTAGTCTCAAGAGAACCCTCCAATACTTGAGTTGGTAAATGAGAAATAAAGTGATCAAGGAAACGATTCGATTAGAAAGGGTCTATCTTAGTGTGTATAGATAGGCACATAGTTGGGCAAGGTTGGGGATCGCATTCCCCATCCCCGCCCCATGAGGTGGAGCTTAGCCGACCACCCTCCCGTGCGGTGCGGAGAGGGCGCTTCCCCGCAAGGCATGGGGCACCATATCCCAACGTGACAAATAAATCTCAAGTAATTTTGTACAATAAAGAAAGTTATATAATTGTAAGAGTTTTCATAACAATTTGCTACTTTAAAATTATTCATATTCCATATTATTAAAAAAAAAAAAATCAGAATCTCATGTACGTGAGTCTACTTATTTATGTTAATTTGTTTGTACTCTTCACTTTAAAACATATTTTTCATTCTATGTTAGTTTTGAATAAAGTAGATAGTAAATTATAAACAATTATTTAATATATACCAACATGTGATTCATACATATCGTACTGATTATTTGTAATTAACTATGTGTTTTTAATATACAAGTGAGGGGACTGAGTGGGCAGAAATGCTGCACTGCGCTTTATGTGCATCTTCAGACCACGCCGCTTTGGGCGAGGTGTTCATCTCTCGGAATTTTCCTTTCCTGGACTACTTGCCTCTCCTAGGCAGAAATGCTGCACTGCTTTATGTGCATCTTCAGACCACGCCGCTTTGGGCGAGGTGTTCATCTCTCGAAGTTTTCCCTTCCTGGACTACTTGCCTCTCCTGGGCTCAATGAGGTAGGCTGGGTCCTCCAAAAAGGGGTGAAAAGTTTTAGCTATAGCCGTCACGCTCCTTCATTCGTCATTTGATCTAGGCAAGAAGTTCCTTTCTCTAGTTTGGATTTCTATGAGGTCTATTGCCAATGCCAAAAATCAACTTGGGTGCATCACCTAGGGGTTCAACTAATAAATTACTAAGCCTAAACTTAGTTCAAGCTCTCTTAAACTTATACCAATTCGCGACTTAAGTTCAAGTTCTTAACATACAAATATTTTTTAATTAAGAGTCACCACTAATTTATTTTTTGTTGAGTCGATTAAGAACCCAAGTAAAGTTAAGAAAAAATTATTTTACTTATACGAACTAGAGATTGTAAGCACAAAGACTTTGTTACATTAGATTTTTCTAATGCCATTTTGGTACCACCGCTCATTTTATCAAAAATATATTTAGCATACAACTTGGATTTATTTTATTATCTTTTAACATGTGAGGTGATTACATGGAGGTGCAAACATTAATGCAACATCCAATAAAACAAAATAGTAAATAAATTGCAAGTAATTAGAAAAATTGCATATCCAGCCTATATATGATTCCTAATTAATACACAATTTCAACTAACTATTTTTTTGGGTTTTACTTTGTTTAATGAAAACTATGCTTTATACAATGTATGCAATACCAGCTTACTCTAGATGCAATAATGTAGAAAAATGATGATGTTTAACTAGGTGGCTTAATTCTAATGACCAGAAAAATTTAATTTGTGACTACGTTAATGTGGCATGTGACTTTAATTAAATTAATCTAATGTGCGGACTACATAACATGCAATTTTAATCAAATAACCTAACTTTAATGACGGGCAAAATTACTAAGCATTTTATTCTAGCATGACACGCATTCTAATAAAATTAATCCATGTGACATGCAATTAGATTACCATAATTCTATATGACACGTACATGATATTTTTTTGTATTTTTCATAAAACTTTGAAATTGAATTTTACCATAAATGAACTATAAAGATTAGGATACTATCTAATTTAAATTAGGAAATAAATTATTCTAAGCCCTAATTTAAATCAGAAAATTACCCTAATCTTCTAGATTTGACATTAAATGCTATCTATCCAAAAATATCCTAATCTATTTAAGGAAAAAAGCAATCAGAATCTATTCTAAACATACAAAATGATCTATAAAAATCTATTCAAATTCCACCTAGTCTTTTTTGTATTGTTTTAATAGGGAAACAAATTAACTCAAATCAAAAAAAAAAAAAAAAAAAAAACAGAGAGAGAGCAAGAAACAGTCATCAAATCATCCAAAACACATCCACTCTATTCAATTTTGGTAATGAATAAAATGAACGATCGTATCCAGGTGGTAATGGATATAATAGAAGATTTTCCATGCAAATGGGATCATATCTGTGGTTAAGATCAAGTTGCGGTCCATATGCACATTGTTAAATGAGGAAAATTTCCTAATTTAAAGGGTATTTTTGGTATCTTAAGAAACATGCATTACCACTCAAATATTTGATTGGATTACGCTTCATCCCCAGGGTCTTTATCTAATTAAGCTCAAAGCCTTTTAATTTTAATGGGCTGAACAAGTTCAATTAAAGCTCAAGACCCCTCCTTTTCCTCCTGTAATTTCGGCCACTAACACTCCTAGCCTAGGCCGAATTTCACTTATTGTGGGCCCCTATCCGCGTGACTAATTCGGGCCCATTCATCACCGCTGGTAGGATTTAAAAGCAATTAACATATGCTCTTTAAAACTTTATGATATGCAATTTAATTTTAATATTTTTGTTTAGGGACTAAAGGTTAGCCCTTAATTTTGTATACAATTAATTCTAAATGGTTAAACAAAATTTAGGTGTCAATGCACATGATCACTTATTGCGTGTTAGTGGCTTTAGTTAAAATCAATTAAGACTACTTGCAAAATATTCTTTTGAAAATAAAGAAAAATGGTATCGAAATGGCATTACATTAATCAAGCATAATCAAGTCCCCAAATTCATTGAATCTATTGTTCATAGAAGTAAATGTACTTTCACGTTTTATTTGAGTGTCTAATCTAATTGATTAGCAATGGCTCCAAAAGGCAAGAAAATTGCATGTTAAATTAAACACCAAGTTGTAATTGGTAGGGGCTGAAAGAGTGTGCTATACGTGAATGATTACCTCATGAGAGGAACCTTCACTCCTGTTTAGTAGTTTATTAGCTTTCTCTTTGGTGATTCACCTTTGGGAAGGTCGAGACATTATCATATCAAATATTATGTGTCACATGAACCAAGAATTTGGGAAAATTCTAGTAGCCGGATTGCTATTTATCTAGCTTCCTCCAATTTGCAATATTTGAGGTGTTACAAATGAGGTAGAATACAGATCGTACATGTATTATTCTAATATAATTGGCACTTCAAACTAACATGACACCGAAAATAACAACAGATGTTTGTGTTACAACACCTTATTTATTTCCACATATGATACAATAGAACATGTGGAGTTCTCTCTCTCTCTATTTTATTTTATTTTCTGGGTCGAAACAAGTGGAGTTCATAATGCCAACTATTGCATGTCCCAAACTATTTATTAATTGCATCATTTCTCACTTGCGCTTGAAGGTTTTGACAACTGTGGGCAAATGAGTTCGCTTGAAATAGTCCTCCCAATTGATACACCCCGGATCAAAGTAGAAGACACTTTCCAAGTTTACTCCATTGTCAAAGGCCGTGGCTCTCAAAGCCATCATATTTGTATCGTCAAAGCTAAGTCAATAAAAAAAATAAGAATTAGAAATTATATAATTTTGTAGATAACTATCAACTATTTTAAAAATTTAAGCTAGGAGGTGAATTCATGGTAATATTTAATCATTCTGATACTCTTCCTCACGTGTAAGCTTTAAGGCATGGAAAATATAATAGGATAGGCAAATTTAGGCTTATAAAAGTATAAACCTAAGACTTCTATATTAAATTTGTAAGATCACAATTGGTTGTTTCAAAAGTTATAATTTAAAAAGTGATTTAATAGTTAAATACTTGAACAGAGATTTGTATATAAGGGGAAGGAGGTGATTAATTAATGCACTCTGCACGCATATTGGCCAGTGAATAGAAGCTTAGAAGCTTACACTCCATTGAAGAATATATAAGGTTCGTAGAGGTCAGCCAATCGCAGGGCAGTGTTGACCTTTTTGTCCAATTCAGCATGCAAGCCTTGGAAACACCCGCCAAACGCTGAGCTAGCAACTTTCAACGCCTTCATTCAAAATAATACAGAACTAGCTCAGATTGTTTTGCGAAAGAATAAATAATATAAAAAAATTCTAAAAATAATAATTTATATCGTTTACAAAAATAAATGAATAAAAAATATTTTCATTATCCATGAAAATATTTGGATATAAATTGCTGTTAATAACAAAAACATTATTCAAGGAATAATTATTTTTAGCGATAACACATCCTCAAATTTCATGCGTCAAACAAAAATTAAGGATGCCTTTCCCATTTTCTTAATATCATGGAATATGCATGTCAATTAATTAGATAAAGTGCCCATTAGATTCTTATGTAACACAAGAGCCTAGGGTTTAAACAAAGCACATTTTTCCATCTTTTTTCGTGGCTGACTCTTGACTATGACTTTTCGGCTTTCATCACCAGCTCTTTTTTCTTTTTCTTTTTTCTTATGTTAGGGCCCCAATGCTTTGAATTTATAAAGCAAAAAATTATGCATTATTGCTGGAATGTAAAGTATTATTCAAACTTTAAATTTTTCATAATAGTTAATGTTTTATGTGTTTATATTTACGTATTTCTAAAGGTTTCAGCCATTTCCCGTTTAACAGAAGTCAAAAAATGAGAGTGATAAATGTTGAAACATATTAAAAGAAACTGTCACTTCAAACAAATTAGCTAATTATTTGAAGATATGTTTATTAATTTCTAGATTATTATCACTTATATCAATAAAGAAAGAAATATGTTGACTTGACTACTTAAAATTCATATAACATAAAGATTTTCAGATATTTGGGATCTTCAATTTTCTCCATATTTCAATTTATTAAATTTACTTTTAGTGACCATTTGATCTTCACTTTTTAAGTTATTTTGAACTTACCTTTGACAAGAGAATGTAACGTCTCATGTGCTTGTGAAAGCTGGCCGTGCTTCCCATAGTTCTAAGCTTACGAACTTTGACCGGCTTCCCATCCTCGTTTATCCAAGGACTGTCCTTGAAGTAACTCACAATGATGCGTCGAAGATCTGAATAGGACATAGGATGTTTCTTTGAGGAACCCACTTGGTAAATCTTGTTTGAATTGGGCTGATTAGCATGCACCGCCATGGCCACAATCATAGTGTTTACCACCATATCTGCTGGTATCTACTCAAGATGAAATTCCATATTTAGATTTAAAGGCATCGAATGTACATGTATATGAATAAATGTATGTCCTTATGTATTTTCAAATGTGCACAATAAAGTGATGGTTGGAATCTATAATTATGAATATTTTGCCAAATCAATTATCACAGGCCAATTCACAAAGGAGGAGTACATGATCAATTAAGCAAATGGAAAATTTAGGATGCTTATAATCATGGCATTTGGATGGTGGTTAATGCTTGTCGAGATGATTAGATGTTACCACGTCGAGTATCGTGTTAGGATTGCCCAAGAAATATTTCAGTCTTCCTCTACCATAGAGTATGGCGATACTGTCCATAGTTCTGTGCAAGGTATGTTTCCAAAGAAAGAAAGAAAAAAGTTAATTAGACAATACTAGCATGTTAAACAACAAAATACTCAGTTAATGAGATACTTATCGCCGTTACATATCAAGGACTAAGGTCTCACTACATAATCAATCAATTAAAACCAACACTTTTAACCGGTAAAAGATATGCCCATGCGTGTGTTCATTTACCTATAACTTGCTCTGTTCATTTGATGAATATAACTGTCTATGAGACGTTGATCTTTTACCTATTCAAAAAATTTCTTTTCAAACTCTCCTGTCAACCTCCCTGTGGAGTTTGACTTTTTTATGGCCCTTTATGAAAATCAAGGATCGCAAACATCATTTATTCATTGTTTACCCTCCTCTAAAGGTTTAACTTCCTTGAAAAGATGGTGCGTTCATTAGTAGACCCGCCCGCGCAAGTCTATCTGATTTCTTTATGATCTTGTATTGCTATTTAGCAACTAGACTAAAAAACAGATGTAGATATGTTTCTTGATTTTCTTGTTCAGTAACAACTTGCATTTTGCGAAGAACCAGGAGGTAATAATACTTGAGTAGTCCCTTCACTTTGGTTCGGAGTTCAATAGAGTTCTTCCACTTTTTTTTAATTCAATTCAAAAACTAAGGTGCGTTGAACACCGAATAACAATTCAGGAAGCACATATGATACTACTCCCAAAAAATAATGTCATAGATGACGCTAGAAATTTAAAATGAGTGATTCTGTAAGATTCTACTAAGAGCGAACTATAATACTTGGAAGTTATTGCTATAATTAGGATTTCAATGTCAAACCACGTTGAGAGAGAGAGAGAGAGATATTTGTGAAGGATAACCTGGGAGGGAAACCCTCATTCCAACCAGCAAAAGGTTCTCGATAAGTACTTGTTATGATTGTGGGTCTCATAACAGCAAGTTGTATATTTTGTTTGAGATGGTGCTGCACCATCATTTCCCCCATTGCCTTCGTTAAAGTGTATGTGTTTGGCCAACCATGCAGCTTTGCCCTGCGCATCGATAATAATGAATATCATAATAACTACTGAAGATTATAATATAATAGTACGGCCATATACAAATGAATTGACTGATTAGACATATTTTAACTACCTAACTCATGTTTTAGTTCTGAATATTATGGTCAAGCACCTTGTAAAGAGTTTATCACCAAAACTTCAAGTCCAACCAAAAACATTTTTTACGACCCAAATTTTCATGAAAAGAACATCAATATTACACAATCAACTTTTGATATAATTTCGACAAAAAAAAAAAAAGTTTAGATATGATGATTAGGTAAGGTGATCTTGAGGTAACAGTCCAACTTGATGCTTGGCTTTGAAAGCCAAAATTAAAGATTAATTTTTAACTAACTTAATCATCAATTCCATTATTTACATTTTTAATAATATTTTTTAAAAAATTATTTTTTTTTTTTTTTTTTTTCTTTCTCTCTCTCTCTCTCTCTTTTTGGTCCTTCCTTCTTCTTTTGGCTGGTTGCCCTTGGCAAGGACAACCAACTAGAGGAAGAAGGGAAGAAAAGTAAAAATAAATAAAAGAAAAAATAAATAAAAATATTAAAAAGTGTCTGCATCAATGCTGGCTAAACCATATAAGAGGGTAATATCCATGCTAGCAATTTTCAACCAAAATTGACCTAATTGACTAAATTGGCACAAATATAAAAGGTTTTCAACTCAATTAGCCAAAAAAGAAGAAGAAGAAGAAGAAGAAGAAGATTTAAAGCTAAATTGACATGATTGCAATAAATTTGAAAAAATTTTGGTAATTTTGCCATATGATACCATCAACTTTACAAATGATGATTGAGTAAGCTGAGCTTGAGGTAGTGGTCTAACTTGGTGCATAGGTTTGAGAGCCACAATTAAAGATGAAATTTCAACTAATCATCAATTCCATTGTTTACGATTCAATCAATAAAAAGCAAACCTTTGCAAGCCCAAATTCTTTAAAGCAATGGTGCTTTCTCTTTCTGAAGCGTTCTTTTCTCGAAGTTCATTCATCAATTCTTCAACCAAGAGTTTCTCTTCATTCATGTCCAATTTCCTTGACCCGTTGAGCGTCTCACCCATACTAAATGTCTTTTCTCGTATAATTCCGGTCATATTGCCACATACATATGCTGAAAATAAAAGGTTCCATAAGATACACTGTCAGTGCAAACTACTTTTTAAATGAGCAGGTGGTGAAATAGAACCTATCATCTACTAATTTACATAGCAAAAATATCAAGAGCAACCACAATCGAAAAAACACAAACCAGTTGATATGTGAAGTAGCATCTTTATGTTAACACATCTTGCAGCAAATTCAGCAACATGCTTAGCTCCAAATACATTGACGGCTAGTGCAATGTCATATCTGTGGGAGAAAGATGGCAATAAACTCAAAATATGATGAGGGAAAACCCACGAATTCTCTGAACTAATTTTAAATTAGGCGGGGAGGGCAAGATTGTAATCACGTACCTTTCGTCGAATTTGGTAGTCGCGGCTGAACTAACAATTATGTCTATTTCTCTCCACATCTCCAACCTCAAATCAAAATCATGTACTCCTAAATTCTCGCAAGAAACGTCACCAGGAATCGGAGACAATTTCTCCACAATTGAGTTGAAATTCTCTGCCCACTCTTCCCTCAAATTGTTGAATAACTTCTTCTCTATGAGCTGTTTGCAACGTGAAAAGATTGAGAGTTGTTATGAAGGAAATTTTGTCTTTTATCTTAGTTTTCATATTCTTTTTCTTTCTTTTCCTTTATTTTCCATGTTAAATAGAGTAGAATTAATTCGAAATTACACGCCCAAGTGATTGTACCATCTATTGGATAGACCATTATACGGCTACCCTTGTAACGACTCAAGTTCTTTTCCTAAAACAACACAAATCTCTTAATTTTCTTCCCTTAGACTCTATTTATTTAGCGAAGAATGAATAATTTGGAATATACCTATCCAAAAAATGATCATTTATATAGCTTAAAAAAAAAAATTTAGTCAATGAAAAAAAAAGTTTTCATCTTCAATAACAATTTATGTCTTCTATTTTCGTAGAAAATGAAAATATATTTCATTTATTCATTCTCATAAGCGACACAAGCAATCAATTATAGGAAAATATTTTCCAAATTATTCATTTTTCGAAGAAACAAACGGAGCCTTAATAATTATTATATTTATTTTTTCAACACACATCTATGTGTGCCTTTTCTTTCTAGTTAATTTAGAACAAAAAGTGGATCTAACCATCCAAGGATAATTTAGAGTTTGATTCTCTACCTCTTCATGCAACCTCTGTATCGCTGCTTGTTTGTCCATAGCTCTGATAAGAATGTATATTTTCTTGACATTTGGTTGAATCCGAAGGATCTTCTCCACAAAAACTAACCCGTCATAATAAATAATAGTTAGCAAAAAGATGGTCAATTGATGGCAATTGACAACTTAGTATACTTCATACGTGAAGAGAGAGAGAGGAAGAGAGAGAGTACTCTTTGCAAGAAAGCCAGTGGCTCCCGTGACTAAGATGGTCTTGTTTTCAAGAAATTGGACAATATCCAACCCCATATTGGAACCGAAATGGACGGGAGAGTCTTGGAAGAAGAGTTAGGGGGAACTTGAAGAGTGAATTAAGCGCTGAGGCACAAAGGCTTTATATGTAGCTGCATTTGACCATGCCTATCAACCTTATCCGTAACTTTTTGATACGTCAACATCGACATTGCAATACGCGGCGGAAAGAGAACTAGCAACCACATAATTTCATATAAAATTATTTAACGGCTATAATGTCGTCCCGTGTGTTCACGATGTTCAAGGGTGCAATTCCGCCTAGGCAAACTGCCTCGACAATATCGTCCGTATTTATCACGATTGATCAAGTCCCAATAGATGTCCCTTGGTAGACACTAGACAACCGCCGTTGATAGCACTTGAGTTCGCTCAATGATGCCGCTTCCAGTCCATGCAAGACTGGAGTTGTCTTAAGGACGACGGTTCACGAGGAGTGCTACTTATGCTCATGTAGAGAGATGCCTTTTCTTTCAGCGTTGGTGGAGCTGCGACGATGACCTTGTCAAATTGAAATGGAGTTGAATTTATCAAATTCAAGTTTTTTTTTCCCTTCAAATTTTATGGATTATTGGAATAGAATTGAATTTATTAAATTGAAATAATGAATGTTAATATTAATGTTTTTAGTGTAAATTTCATTCTAAGCTCTCTTTTTTTAATTTATTTAAATGAGTATTATAGAGCATATGAAGTACAGCAACTTATGGGCAGCGCCCCCCCCAGCCCCGCATTACAAATAGAGCTAGTAATTCAAAAGGATGGAGGTAAGAAGTCTACGTATAGTAAACAATACAATATTTGACTGGGAATGTTTAATATTTGGGTAAAGTGAAGCTATACTTTTATGCACCTTGGCCAAAATAATGTAAATGTCGGTTGATTTGTTTTGAAACTGTATATGGTTATGCTCAATCCAAAAGCAATATATGGTTGAAACGATCTATGGTTGCACCCCAATCTAGGCTTTTTATTATTTATTTATTTATTTATTTATTTATTTATTTATCAAATTTGAATCAAATTAATTTGATTGAAATAATCAAAAATGATAATTTATCATGTATATATTTTTATATACATTCAATATGCAACGTGTTCCAATATGTTGGAATTCTCTACTATTGAGAAACGACGTGTCAGCGTGTCATGTTCGTGTTTATTTAGTTCTCAAATTTGAATCGAATTAATTTCATTAAAATAATAAAAAAATGATAATTTATCATTGATATATTTTTATATACATTTAATATACCATGTGTCCCAACATGTTTGAATTCTTTTCTTTTCTTTTTTAGAATCGATGTGTTGGCGTATTGTGTCATATCTCGTCGTGTCACATATTAGGTGTCGGTGTCAATGCTACTTAGGGTCCACCATCAATAAAATTATCAACACATTCACTATTTGACTTTTATTAGTTCCATTCACTCTCATGTGCAAACTTTATTGATAACCACACAAGGAAATTCACACGTGAAATAAATGTAGAACAAAATATTGGCTCGAATACCATATTGCAATAATTGTAGAGACTTTATGTATATAAGGCTCAGTCAAATCTCATAGACACATCATGTATGATACTTTAGCATGTATATTCGGGCCCTTTTTTGAATCGATTATTATTAATTTCTATATTTTGTCTAAAACATTTATATTAGTTGATCATGATCAAATAAAAAAATCATATAATTTGGTAATGCCTAAAGCGGGACTATTAATAGAGGGAACAAACATATGTCATATGTTTGATTGAACATCATGTTTGAGTCTATTTCTAATGCGATATGCTTAACATTCAACCCTAACTTGAGATTGAATCTTGATAGTTAATACATATACAACATACAACATACAAGCATACTCATCCGTTGATTATTCTTGCCCTTGTAGACTCTGATTTATGACGTGGTCCTTCCTGGGACCACACACTGAAAAGTGTGCAAATCGGATTCAATTCGTAACGACCTGACCAAATTAACGTGGACCACTCAAAAGAAGTAATCAATGTGACCGCTCAAGGTGGTAATCATTTGGAGTGGGTTCTATTTGTCAATAACATCAAAAACCCTCTTTCATCTTATTTGAGACTAGTAGTATTACACTTTTATTGTTGAGAGTAGTAATTGTAGCCTAATTGATTACCAAATATCCAACTTTCATTAATTTCATCTTGCAAGACTGGGATTGCCTTTTCTTGGCGCCCTTCACGTTTCTTAGCCAATAAAAGGAAGTGAATTGCAATTGCATTCGCATGTGCATGTTGAGACATCTATAATGATTTTAAAGATCCTTGTCCCATGCCTAGTTTTTTCTAGGCTCGGTCCTTGATTATAGTTTGTCATCACTTTGGGTAAAAGATTCGTGAATGCATTTTCAAGATGATTGAACTCCGCATTTTATGTCATTATCAATTAGTTTCTTGATATCTGTCCCCATTTTGATCAGTGAGTAGTTGGTTATTTCAAGCGGTTGTATTGATTGTTAGTTTGATATCTATTATATGGACCCAACTGAACACCAAAGTAATGTCGCTGTCAAAACACTCATGCACAGCTGCTATTAGGCCCTTCCTAGAACCCCACATCGAATAGATCGAATCAAATATATACTGAAAAAACATTGTATTTTAATATTGTCCGACAAAATACTGTGACCCATCAAAAGAAGTATCCGAACGTGACCACTGGAGATGGAAACCATTTTTTTTGTTTTTTTAGTCAGAGAGATGGAAACCATTTGAAGTGGCAATAACATCACATGCCATCTTTCATCTTATTTGAGACTAGAGGTATTACAATTTTATTGTTAAAAGAAGTAATTGACGCCAATTGATTAGCAAATACCTTTAGAGCTTTTCAATTTGGAATGTTTCAGGTCAGCTATCTCCCTTGACCCAACTTTCTTTAATTTCATCTTGCACAACTGGGGATTGCATTCCATTGGTGCCCTTTTATGTTTCTTGACCAATAAAAATGTAGAGAAATGCAATTGCATTTGCACATATCGACATCTATAATGATTTTAAAAGTCATTGTCCCTTCAAGGCAATCTTCCTCATTTTCAACATTTTGTAGGAATAGGGTAACTCATGCTTAGTTTTTCAGGCTTTGGCATCGATGATAGTTTTTCCTCCTTTTGGGTAAATGACCAATGCAATTAAGATGATGGAACTCCATATTATTAATGTCATATCAATTAGTTTGTTCCTACCGTCCCCATTTATTCAGTGAGGTAGTTGGCTTTTCAATCAATTGCATTAGCTGTTAGTTTGGTATCTATTATATGGACCTGTGTCAGGGTTGATGGGATTTTTTTTTCTTCTTTTGGTCAGAAGGTTAGTGGGATTTTAAATAGCAAAAAGTAGGTGCACAACTGCACTGTGCTATTGTCTCACTGCTCTTTTCCTTGAGGAAATGTTGTCAGACTGCAGTTCTCAAATAATCGATCTATGTTTTAGTCAAATAATTTAGTTGATCATAGTGACTTTATGACGTAGTCATCTATCGGTCAAAAAATCGTATTACTTATTAGGTCAACCCTAGTTTATTAACTACGTCTATCCATGATATATATATATAGAGAAATGTCGAGCTTTATGAGTAAATAGCATTGCCGATGCATTGTACGTACATACACTTTTTGCAACATTTAAACGTCCGCCTAGTGTTTGACGCGAAAACCTTCACAGACGTGAAGGTGTTGCTTTTATCTCCAAAGTTTGTTTCTCTCACCATATTTCACGCTGTCGTTGGATCACGCGTGGATTATGAACATTTGTCAGCCAAAAAAAATAATAATAATAGTAATTTTATCTTTGTAATGCGACGCGGCTTAAAAATTCAAAGGCATAGTCACAGTGAAAGATCTTATGTTCGCACCATATACCTATCGATATAAATGAGTTTGTTAACATTTTTTGTCATATTTTTGCAGGAGCAAATTGGTTTCCACAGCTTGCAAGCCGACCTAAAAAGGAATATCCACAACGCAATGCGATCGGCACGTTACACATAGTTCAAGGGCATGTAAGCCTTAGTTTTGTGATCAACTAATTGATAAATTCACATAAAATCATGGCAAATAAATAAAGTAGCGACTATACAAAATGAAATTTTTAGTTGTCACCGAAATCTCATTTTTGTTTTCTCTTTCCTTTTCTAAATCAACCCAGGTTCCATGATACGAATATAAAAGCTTTAAAAGGCACAGCCATAGAGAATGGAGTGGCCTTGGAAAGTGTCTTCCGCTTTGATCTAATTTATATAGATCAGGAGGACTATTTCCAAAAAATCATTTTCCCAAGATTCACCACTACCTTCTAGCTTAAGGGAGCGCGCTCTCAAATATCGTGTTTGGACAGGCAATAGTTGATGTAATATATTGATTATCTGGAACTCTATATGTGACATCATGAAATTTCATTATACTTTCAATTGAATAAATCGGGCTTTTCATTAACGTGCTTATAGTGTTATTTTCAGAACTGATCACTCTTTAGATAACTGGATGATCTGGGAAAGTCATTAAGAGATTTTAATGCAATAGACTTAAGAATTCGACTAGAAATTGGCTACTCAATCTTGCTCATCTGCAGAGATCATTATGGCACAATTAAAAATCATTTAGGAATCAGAAATAGGTCGGTTCAACTGAGATATGTAGTTAAACATGAGTGATTCCACCAAATTGCAAAATTCTCGTCGATCGACACTAAACTGATTTTTCTGTTGTTTTGGTACCCTGTGTCCGTATTTGAATCCTTGAGATTTTAACGACCACCGAGAGTCACCAATGTGTTGAAAGGTTCATTGTAGCTCGAAGAAAAACGACCATGGGTCATTTGCACTAAAATTTTATAAAAGCCACTCGGTAGTCTAGGTCACGCAAAAATCGTGCCAGATTAAAATTAACCGCGAATTTGAATCCGATTTCAGAAATTGAAAGTTCTGTTATGTCATAAGTTATTTTAGAAATGTCAACTCAGTCTCCAAAGATTTTTCTGCAAAGCAAAACTTTTTGGAAAAAAGTCGATGTAGGGCCGTTTTTGTCTAGAAAATTCAAGGGATCATTTTTTATTGTGAAATTGGGATGCAAGTGGGTTATATTGGTGAGGAAAAATATCAATTTAATCGAGGACTCGACGGTTGAAATTTTAGGAGCCAAATTAAGTGGAATCGAGGAGGAATTGAAGTCCAATGGGAGAGAAATGTGTACAATTCGTGTGCCCCATGGACCCAACCCTTGGACCACCTCAAAACCTTCTATAAGGGGGTATTTTGGTATGGAATTGAGCTGTGCACACCAGCTGTGGAGGTGGGCTAAGCATGGGGACAAAGAGATGAGGATGATGTCATTGGTGGCCCCTCCAAGCCCAACTGGTCTCCCCTCCCTCCTCAAGCCGTCGACGCCTCCATCTCCTCCCTTCCTCTTGTTGTTCGAACTCTCACAAATCCAAAACCATCAAACCAGCAGCCTCCTCGCCATCGCAGCCACTCGACGGAGCCAAGAAGCCACCATCGCGCCCCTCGTGCACTTGTCTACTCATCACACGCCACCGTCATCCCAACCGTGTCATCTCCGCCCGTCCTCACTTCCAGCAGGTCACTAGGACACCA
Source organism: Eucalyptus brandiana (assembly GCA_014182725.1). Taxonomy (NCBI): domain Eukaryota; kingdom Viridiplantae; phylum Streptophyta; class Magnoliopsida; order Myrtales; family Myrtaceae; genus Eucalyptus; species Eucalyptus brandiana. The sequence continues at coordinate 14,546,119 of CM024675.1, forward strand.
TGGGTCACCGTCGAAGTCACTGGAGCCACCGCCTACCTCCGCTCAACCCTGTAGCTACCCCTCCGCCCATCTCCGCTCGTTTCAAGCCCAAGCTAGCACCGGAGTAGCTCCTTCAAGCCCCCATCCAGCACAAAACCGTGTGGGTCTCCAAGCTACTGTCGGGCCGATTTTCAAGGCTTTCCTAACCTCGAAAGGCGGTCCCACTTTGGAGTTTATCGAGTCTCGCCACGTTCCCGTCATTTTGATCTGAGTAGATCGCTTAACAAGTGAGTTTAACTCACTAATCCTTATTTAGTAAGTTAATAACGTTTAAGGGTTGATTAGTTTAGACTAAGTATGGATTAGGTGGATAATTAGAGTAGATTAGCAATTTAATTAATCATTATTGCATGTTAGGTGGTTAGAGTAGTGTAATTAGAGTCTAGACAAGCTCTAGTATTTATCTAGAGTGGTTCAAAAATTTTCCAAGCCCGTCTCGGCTTTTAATTAGGCTTTTCCGGCCTAAGTTGCTATTTTTGATATTTAATAATTAATTTTCGTAATTATTTAATTATTTTTTTATTTTTTCGAAAATTAGACAAGGATAGCCGATGACCGGATTTTCATGCTGATTTCAATGGTGTGATTTGTTTATTTATTTGACTATTATTTGGTGCAATTTGAGTGTGATTTGTGATTTTGGGTATTTATCCTAAAATTTATTAATTTTGATAATTAATTAGAAAATTACTAGGCATTGGTCTACAATGCCAAAAATCTATTTTGGGACTATTGGAAATAGTGGGATGTTCAAAAGTGAAAATATTATATTTTGGCTAAAGACTATCATATACCCACACACGAGTATTTTTATCAAATGTAATAGAAATAGTGAATTTGTCAAATAATCGAGATGATATACTATATTAACCTACGGACTCTGATATATCAGCTTAGTTAGAGAGCAGTATACCGGTATACTACATCAACCTACAGGCTTTGATATATTAGCTTAGATAGAGAGCAGTATACCTTATCAGCTTAGAGTGAGTAATATTACTATCAGCTTAGAGTGAGCATTATTAATATACTATATCAGCCTACGAGTTTCATATGTCAGCTTAGATAGAAAGTAGTATACTATTTATCAACTTAGTACAAATTATACTATCTATTTATCAGCTTAGAAGGAGCAGTCCTGATATGATCGGACCTCATAGATAATATTGATTTGGCCGACCAAGGAAAGGTCGTGATGACATGGAATCGACTGAGTCGATTGATCGAAAGTTCGATCTGATTGATTGAATTGTTTGAATAAAATGATTAGAGGATTATTCAAATTTCATTGACTTGCAGGAAGAGACTGAGGCCAAGGCAAGTCCTCCAACTCATGTTTGTGCTTAGGTAGCCCTTAAGGCGTATTTTCTTCATAGTCAAGTCTTAGGGGTAGAACTCACTGAGACGTCATCTCAACTCGTTGTGGGATAACATTTTCAGGTCCATAGATGGCAGCTTCTCTTGAGTTTTTTGGACGGCCTAAGAAGGTTACAGAATAGACATCTTACATTTCGTTGCATGAGAGCCCTAGGGGCTGGACTTATGAGCTGGTAAGGTCCATAATCTGAGTCGATGCGGGTCTCACCCACAAGGTGCCTCACTAATACAAATAATGGTATCGCAAGGCTCAAGATGGCCAAAGAGAGGGTCCTCGGAGTCTGAGATACCTCTGTATGTACTAGAGGTGGCTTTTGGGAAGGGTATTGCAGATCCCTCTAGAGGTTCGGTGGTAGACTCGGATCTTGAAGAACCAGAGCCCCCAGTGTATTCTGCTGAAGGCTTCAGTTGGAGTGTGGATGAAGATGGAGAGGAGGACGAGGATCCGTAATTTAAGAAACCCCCCTTGTTGTGTAGAACTTATATATATGTATATGTATATTTAGTTTGTATTGTACATAACTAGTCGTGATATGTATATATAATTGTGATGTTGGTTTTGAAAAATTGTGGCCCTACTTTCCTATCCCATATTATTTTTGTCTGGAGATTATTTATTTGCTTCTACATGCGTATTAAAATGAATGGGTCGGTGATGCGTCATGGGATGTCGCTTTTTAATCGACCACAAAGGAATGGGCATGCGCTCGGAGGATCGGGGCTTGACACTATAGTTATGCGAAAATAAACCACAACAATGTCACGTGTGTGCGGTTATTAGTTGTCCTTTCATGTCAAGTACAAATGCCTTCAATAATCGACAGCTTATTCTTAATCATTTTTCATGCCATTGGAGCTCCCCCTCAATTCGTAACTTCAAAAGAAAAATGTGTGTATTCTCAGTCAGTGTAAATAATGAGTTAGCCACTAATTCTTCTTGAAAAAGAAAAGCTAGCATACCGCAATTGTTTGTGGCATTAAAGGATTTCTAGCTCAACAACTAGAGATCATCCGTTCAAATCCCACCAATTGCATCAAAACTATTCCATCTACATAAAAACCAAAAACCTTAAGTTAACCCCTTATAGGCCTACAAGATGTTTCATAGGCTTTCCAATAGCCAAGCCTTCACATCTATACTACTGGATTATAGAAAAAATAAGTCTTTGACAAGATGACCTTCTCTCGCCTTTTTTGTCAGTGATTGCCATTGGGGTTTGTAGGAAATAGATTTCTAAAAATCGAATCGAACCGATACTCGAACGATTGAATACCGAAAAAACGAAAGCGGAAACGTGCCCGGAAAACATGTAACATCGATCGAAGGCATATCACGGAATAGGACATACCTTGATTGTCACAAATTAAGTACTGTCACAGTTTTAGAGGAATCCTTTGAAACTTTAGAGTTTCACTTGTCGAGAGGGAGTGTACTACTTCAAATGGGGAAATATCGAGAAGCGTATTTCTCTGAAACACTACTGTTCAGATCATCCCCATTTTTTTACCTTTTTATTTTATATATTGCAGTAATTGTACTCTTTCATGGGCCCTCACTTACGGGCCGGGTTTTGGCCCAACATAGGTTGACGGGCTTAACTTGGCCCATCAAATATAAAACTCATCATCTCCCACTCGCACATGGTGGGTCGAATAGAACTCTTTCTTTACCTCTCTACAATATTCATACAAGTTAATAATCAGTGTGACCAGCATACTATGAGAGTTCGTTGCCAACATCTATTAGGAATATATAGTAGCTCATAATTGGCATCACATTTTTTTTAGTAGATATAGTATGCAGTATATTAAATCGATCGATCACATTTATATCAATCTTGATCTCTTTTTAACAATGATATATTGTATTTACAATCATAATTATCTCAAAACAATCATAATTGGTAGACCAGTGAATACAAAACTAGAATGTGATTCTCCAAACTCGATCTTCCTATTTCCTTGAAACACTCAATTTCAATTCAACTTGCTTTTCTAGAAATGTCCCATTAGATTGAATCAATTCATGATCATTGACAATATTCTAAGATAGTAAACACCGAATAAAAATCTTGAGGATAAGTAAGAGTCATGAGTGTATTTAATTGAGAAACTCTTTTCCTTAAGAGTCTCACATGGCATAAAAGTTGAGATCAAAACTTTTGTCACTCTTATTGGTCGTCTTATGCTACATAGTATGAAATACGTATTACGATATTAACTCATTTCCCATGGAACGTGTATCTACACTTTCAATACTACACAAATGATAGTTTAGACACACCTAATGTCTAACTTGAGTTCACATATCTACTCTTTCACAGAATTCATCAGAACTCACATCTGGTATCATAGACAGATAAAGTATAATATATGAGTTATTTTACTTTCGAACATAATAAATATTATGTCATCATCTTAATGTTCAGTTAAAATGACATATATATTTTAAGCTTGAGTTTTCGATTATCACATAGATAATAAGCTTAAAAATCGTCTCATCTCTCTTTATCACATAGTAAATAGAGGCGATTACCCATATGAGTAGGTTAATATCTTATTTGTCCAACATACTTTCTTGATTGTATATGATGTACTAAGCATTAAAATGCATATACGTCAAACAAAGACTCATATGCATTAATAATGAAAACACAAATTCATTAAATGTGAACACTTAAGGAAAATTACAATATTTAGTACATCAGCCTCTACCTAGTTCTAGAGATTTTACATGACCACAGAACACATCTCTAGGTATTGGCTTTGTCATAGGATCTGCTACCATTCTATGTGTAAATATGTACTGTAAATTCACATTTTTTCGTGCAACAATATCTTTGATAAAATTTTATTTGGTATCTATATGTTTGGTCTTACTATGATATTTTGAATCTTTAGTGTACGTTATTGCTATTTGGCTATCACAGTTAACCAACAATGAGTTTGCAGCATTTTTAATAACACCTAAATGATCCAAAAATCTTTTAAGATAAACACATTCTTGTATTACTGCTGATAATGCTACAAACTTAGCTTCCATCGTAGACAAGGCTATACATGTTTGTTTCTTACTACTCCAAGATATAGCGCCATTATTCAGTAAGAAAACGAATCCAGAGGTAGATTTCCTTTCATCTAAATCTCCTCCCAAATCAGCATTTGAATAGCCTTCAAGTTGCGGATCCTTTCCTTGATAACTCATCATATAATCAACAGTTCCTTTCCTATACCTCAGTATTCTTTTCACGGCTTTCCAATGTGCTTAACCTAGATTAGATTGGTATCTACTTACCATTCGAACTACAAAACATGTATTAGGTCTTGTACACATCATAACGTTCATTAAGCTTCAAACAGCATTAGCATAAGGAACATGATGCATTTGTTCCTTCTCTTGTGGAGTCTTTGGATACATTCTATTGCTCAATTATTCACCTTTTGCAATAGGAGTATTTATGGGTTTACATTCTTGCATACGAAATCGTTCAAAAACCTTATTTATATATGTTTCTTACGAAAGAGATAATAATCTCTTCAAACAATCCCTTAAAATTTTAACTCCAAGAATGTATGCAGCCTCACCCATGTCTTTCATCTCAAAGTTGGAAGATAACCAATTCTTGATAGTATTAACAAACTCCTTATTACTTCTTACAATCAATATATCATCAACATATAATGATATGATCACAAATTGATATTTGAATCTTTTGGTATATACACAATGATCATCATCAATCATTATAAAATCATGTGTCATTATAGTATTATGAAAACGTATATAACATTGTCTTGACGACTACTTAAGGTTATATATCGATCTCAAAAGTTCACCTACCTTTTGTTCTTTGCCTTTTAAAAGAAAACCAGCGGGTTATTCTATATATATATTTTCTTCTAATTCTCCATTGACAAAAACAATCTTTACATCCATTTGATATAATTTAAAATCCATACTAGCTACTATTGTCAGAATAGTGCGAATCGAGATATATCTCACTAAAAAAGAAAATGTTTTATCATAATCAATTCATTTCTATTGATTATACCCATTTGCCACAATACGAGCTTTATATCTTTCTATTGAACCATCGGCTTTACACTTTATTTTAAGAACCCACTTGTTCCTAATGATTTTGCATCCTTTTGGAAGATCAACCAGTTCTTAAACATGGTTTGACTCCATTAACTCAATTTCATCTTCCATTGCTTGGGCAAATTAGAGCATCATTTACATTTTTTGGCTCATCTTCATCTTATGGAGCAACCATAAAAGTTTCCCATTCAATATCAAAACATTAACAATAAATACTTTTGTGACTTGTTCGCCATACAGAAGATTGTACATTTTGTTCATTATTCTCCATTATGCTCCCACTTGAATTAGATAATGACGATATCGTCTCATCAGATTGTTGTAATTGAAAATGAGTCGAATTTAATTAGTCACTTCTCATGTTATTCTCACTTAGATGAATTCTACTAAATTTATTATCTTGATCTAAGATTTCAAATAGGGAGTGATACTCACCTATTTTACCAAAATTCATCTCTAAGAATGTGATATCTTGTTATTCAAATTCAGTTTTACTATTACTTTCCTACTCACCTATAAACATATACAATTTCGAGTTTTCTGAGTATCTTATGAAAATATTAGTCTTGCCTTTGGGACCCAATTTCCTATACTTGTGAGAGCGCTCATGAGTATAGGCAGCACAACTCCACAATTTAAGAAAACTTAAGTCTGATTTTCTATCTATCCATAACTCATATGGAGTGATCCATAACTCATATGGAGTGGAAATAACTGATTTGGAAGGCACGCAATTAAGTATATAGGCAGTAGTTAATAAAGCATCACCCCAAAAGGTGATGGGTAAATTAGCATACGCCATCATGGACATAACCATTTCCAATATGATCTGATTTTTCTTTTGGCAATACCATTTTGTTGAGGAGTATAGGGAATAGACAACTGTCTTTCTATTTATTTTTCATCACATAAATTTTTGAACTCATTATATAAATATTCTCAACCTCGATCGGATCTCAATACTTTTCTTATCTAATTGATTTTCTACTAAACTCATAAACTTTTTGAAACAACTTAACGCTTCAAATTTATGAGAAACCAAATAAATATATCCGAATCGAGGATAATCATCTATAAATGTGATGAAATAAATAGTCTTATGCATTTATCTCACATTCATTGGACCACAGATGTTAGAATGAATTAATTGCAAAGGAAATTCAACTATTTTACATTTTCTAAATAGTTTCTTTGTCATTTTCCCTATTAGACATTACTCACATATGAAGAAATCGGCTTTTTTAATATTGCCCAACAAGCCATCTTTGGTTAACTTATTCATACGTTATTGGCTAATATGACCAAGTCTAGCATGCCACACATTCACATCATTATTATATGAATTAGAAGATGTGAAGAGTGAATAACAAATATTGACATCATCATAATCAACATTCAATATAATAAAACCATCTAGAAAATAACCACAACCATAGTAGTTTGTATTCTAATACAAATCCACACCATTATTATAGAAGTTCAAACTAAAATCAAGTTTTATCAACACTAAAACAGACACTAAATTCCGACGAATCTCCGGATCATATAATACATCATGAGGAACAAAATGCGTCAACCACACATGTTTAATTGACAGATTTCAATCCCTTTTATTGCAGCTCTAGAGTTGTTTCATATATATATCCATTTAATTCCAGTCGGTACTTATCGGAATTCCATAAAGGATTTTCTATCCTTCACTACATGGTTTGTTGCTCCTAAATCTATATTCCACAAAAGATTAAATTCAGTTAATAATACAAAACTTGATACATAAGCAAAATTCTCAAGAATACAAGGGGTATTTATTTTCTTTGGCTCGCGATAGTCGCGAGCATAGTAACTCTTCTTGTCGCAATTATAACACTTCACCCTTGACAACTTCTTCATTCGAGGAAGCTTTCATCTTTCATATTGGTCAACTTTTGGTTTCTTCCCTAAAGAACTTACTCGCTTGCCTTTCCACATTTTGAACGAATCAATACGTTTATGCTTGGAACTCGAAACCCTTTATGAGTTAGAACCAGCATAATAAATGTTAGTTTCCAACTTGGCTGCCAGGAGGCGATTCTCTTCTAGCTCAAGATGGCGCACTGCATCCTCAAAAGTTCTAATATTCTCATTGTGTGTCAAGTGCACCTTCATATGCTCCCAACTTTAAGGCAAGCAACAGATCACTACTTGCACTTGCTTCTCATCAATCAGGACATGACTAGCATCCTTTAGCTCATTAATCATGTTTGACATCTTTCTTAGGTGTTATTTCATGGTCTAACCAAGAGGTTTCTTGTAAGAGTCAAACCTTATAATGAGCTGCCTCAGTTTGGTCATCCATGTATGATAAAATCTTTCTAACAATGCTTCCCACATTTCCTTGGCATTCTCAAAACACCTTAACTCTCGCATGACATCATTTTCCATGCTACGTAACAACATAATGTGAGCAAGGGAGTTCTTTCTCTTTTATGCAGCAAACGCATCTTTATCTCTTTTATGTTGTGCAATGTTCCCATCTTCAAGTTCTTCCATAATCAAGTTAAGAGCTTCTAATACCTCTTGCTCTTCCAGCACATATTGGATTTTCATATGCCATATTTCATAATTATCGTCGTTTAGCTTCTCACATTTGTTCAATTCAATGAGTATGCTCTTAGTTGATGAAGCAATTAGATCTGAACATATCAGACATATATACACGAATTATTAATGTCCATCATTTATGCATCAATTTTGCATAAACTCATCATATTAATGAATAATTTTAAATAAGGTTTCAGAATCAAATGGTTACTATGTTTCCAATCATCATCCAAAAATCTTAATTTAAAATTATCATTAATATAATCTTCTATACAAAATAAGTTTGTTGAAGTTATAGAAACTTTTATGAACCACCCACAACAATTAATAATAACAGAAGCAATTGACATTGAATTTCTATTAACAATAGAATAAAAATATTTTCACATAATGTAACCAATATATCAATTGCTACAATGACATCAACATGGTAGAAATTATCTACATAAGATATCCATAAAACATACTAAATAAACACCACTAAAAAAAAAAAAAAACTAACGCCAAGTCAAATTATGAACTGAAAAGGATCCTTTTAATTTCTTGGAAATTTCATTTGTAAATTATATAGGCACATACGGCAACCACGACAAAATAGACAGAAATCCCTTAGGATTTCTCCTTTGCACATTTATCCCCCGTCGGATTGAACTCATTCCTTAGGTCAAAGTCTTTGTGACTTCAATCCTATAATATTCATTCAAAAAAGCTACTACAAGCTTCTTATATTTAGGAACCATGTTGACCTCCCATAGGCAATTCAAAACTCATTGCCATTCAGATGGAAGAGTATTCATGAAAAATCGCACAATCGCAAAAGTTGGCATGGGATAACCCTTCTAAATAACTTTTTATATCTTCTTATATCTTCTTATTGACCTCGAGAACATGTTCAATTAAATCACTACTTTCCCATCAATAATCAACCAACTCAGCTATCATCCTTGCAAGCATCATCTTTTGTGTTTCTGACTATGCGTGAATAGGTGTATGCTTACGAAGGAGAAACATTGTTCATACAACAAATGCAGAACAAAAAAGAGATTACTTATAATCCATAAGAACTTAATTAAAAAAGAAACACATTCTTCTTTTCTTTTCTTTTGTCAATGGTCAACGAAGTAAACTGTCAACGTGGTCAATGGTCAACGGTCAACAAAGATCGGGTTGGGTCAAAAGGGTAGGGTTAGGTCAAGTTGGGTCAAATGGACTGACCTAACCAGGTGACATCATCATGATGTCACCAACACGTGCCCCCGCAGGTTGCGAGCGTGTTGCTCACACACACCTGCACAAACCATTGCACGCATGGATGGGGCCATTTCTTTTGGCTACGCATGGCGGTGCGTCCGGCAGCCCCTAGCACAGAGCCACCCATCGTTTTTCTCATCTCGACGAGAACTACAACCCTGCACTATTAGAAATGAGTTTTGATTTACGAAAAATCAAAACAGGGGGGGCGAACAATACAGGCATGTCGAGATTTCCATCCCCAAGCGCCCGACAGTGACATTTCTCAAAATTTCGACCAAAAACAATTTATAAACATCAATAATTATCGGGAAACATGAACAGCATTGCTCTGATACCAATGTAGTAAGTAGATTCCTAAAAATCGAATCGAACCAATACTCGAATGATCGAATACCGAAAAACAAAAAAAAACAAAAAAAACAAAAAAAAACAAAAGCAGAAACATGCTCAGAAAACATGTAACACCAATCGAATGCATATCACGAAGTAGGACATACCTTAATTGCCACAAATTAAGTATTGTCATAGTTTCAGAGGAATCCTTTGAAACTCAGGAGTTCCATTCGTCAAGAGAGAGTGTACTGCTTCAAAGGGGGAAATATGGATAAGCGTATTTCTCTTAAATGCTACTATTTAGATGCATCCCCTTTTATTACTTTTTATTTTATATATTACAGTAACTGTACTATTTAATGGATCCTTCACTTATGGGCCAAGTTTTGGCCCAATATGGGTGGACGGGCTTAACTTGGTCCATCAAATGTAAAACCCATCAAGGTCCTATTAGAGTTGTTAGAGCAACTGCTACTGGAGGGAGTTTGAAGTTTCAATATGTTGCTGTGAAATTCACTTTAGGCACTTATGCTTTTTGCTAAGGACCTCGTGATGTTTCTGAATGGTGATGTACATTCTTTATAAGTTCCGTCTACTTTCAGCAAGTTTCAAAGCTATATTTGGTTTTAGGATTAACCAAATCAAACAAGGCTATTTTCTTCTTGGATTTCAAATCGAATACTTGGTCTTAGAAGGGTTATATGATGGAATAAAGCTTATGTCATATACTCAAGCTGTTTCTATTTGGGGTTTATGGCTAAATTGCGACAATTTGAAGGATAAATCCTCCTGGACTCCATCTGTTCCATCTATTGCTTCTTTCATTTTCAATTTATCCAAGACTTGAAGAATATTGCCAGACTCTTCATGTATAAACCATCTTATTGCCAATGGAAAATTTCCCTTTTTATGGCATGATCATTTGCATCCCATTCACTCCTTTTGTCAAAGAAATTCTCTAGTATAATGACATAATATTTATCCATTTTTCTTATAACTCAACTGTAGTCATGTTGCATATGCATTTCAAAAAGTCTATATACAATAAAATCAAATGTACATACAAGTGACTTTTGACCATTGTTGACTTTCTACTAGTTGTTGCTTATTGAATGAGCTAGTCGTTGCTTGAGTTACTTCACTAGCCATTGTAGTATTTATCCTTAGTCGAACTTGCCGTTACCCATGTACACCTTCTTTCCTCTATAAATACCAACCACTTATCTCTTCGATTTGCGCAAATTTATGCGTCCAAACATTCGCGTGAATACCCTTTGCTTTTGCTCCCTAAATGTTTCGCAATTCATGTTGATTATATGACATATGAATAGTAGGGGTGAGCATGATTCGGGTTAGGCTGGTCCACCCCCTAACCTTAAGACCAACCCACACAATGTTGATCCTTAATTTTTGGGACCGAGGACCGACCCTATTGAGTTTGGGACTGAGGACTGGACCGACCCTATTGAGTTTGGGACTGAGGACTGGACCGACCCAATGAGTTTGGTCCGGTTCTAGAGTCAACTCGGGACCAACTGATAATTTTTTATTTCATTTTTTATACTCCTTAAAAAAGTTATTGAGGACCGAACTTACCCAATAGGTTCGATCCGATTTCAAGATCAACCCAGGACTAATCAATAATTTTTTATTTCATTTTTTGTACTCCTTAAAAGGGCAATCAAGGACTGTACCGATCCAATGAGTTCGATGATGAGCAAGGTCGGCTAAGAAAGGCAAGCGGTGAGGGTCAAGTGGAGTAAGCGTCGAATAGAATGAGCATTGAATGTTGAGCCGAGAGCAACAAGCCAAGCGAGCATCGAGCAACGAGTGGCGAGCGGCACAAGTGACCCAAAGCGAGCAAGGTGAATGTCGAGTGGCAAGCAAAGAAGTTGTTTTTTTCTATTTTAACAAAATGAAGACTAAGAGGACAAATAAGACAAAAAAAAACGAATACTAGAGGAGAATGCCATAAGGTGCCTTTTTGGACGCCATGAGGACTCCTCACAAAAACATTTTCCTCCTTCGTAAATTATAACTATTGACGCCGTAAAGTATATTAAAAACCTAAGTTATTAAAGAACAATATAAAATTATTTGAACTCCTCACTAAAGAGTTGTTTAATGTTGTTGACGCTGTTTATTTTAAGATTTTCTCTATATAAAAATATTATATTACCAGGTTGGACCAACCCGCAACTCTCAAGACCGAGGACCAACCCGCACAGTACTAGTCCAGGAATTCTAGGACCAAGGACTGACCCAGTCTCCCTGGGAATCGGACCAAGACCGATAAGGTTGGGCCGGTCCAAGGTCGGTCTAGGGTTGACCCTAGACCAAATTTCACCCCTGCTGAATAGTGAGGTGCACATTATATAGAAGGTCTATTGGATTCTGAAAGAGAGCCACAACACACTTTGCAAAGGGCACAACTTATCTTTGAGGATGGTGCCTGCACCCCTCAGACATTTTCAATTTCCACATTTCCAATTTGCCTTACTTTGAAATTTCAAAACATTCTCGAGGATAAAATTCGCTCTCTTTAGATGTTGCTGCTGGAACTGATGCCCCCTTCTTACTAGAGCTGTTGACCCCATACTGATCCTGTGGTGCCATCGTCATCTATTGCTACTGTTGTGCCTATCGTCCCGACCATGCCGTACACAAAGGCTTTACTGAATATCTTCAAAATTGAGTGTTTGGTAATCAAAAGACACCAACATCTTCGAAGCTAACACATAGACAAGCATATGTGGGGTGTACAGTTTTTTCCTTGACCAAAAGCAAAAGAAGCCTTGCTTTTAGGTTTGTTTTTGTTTCAGAAAAGCACTCAATTTACGTTGGAGTTTTGTTCCTGCAAGTTTGTGAAGGTCATTATATTGATTCCATTACTGTTGAGAAGCCTTTCATCACTGCTTCTATAACATTGCATTTGAAGGATCCTACTATTAACAATGCCAAGTTGTGAAAAAAACTTAAGTCTTTTTGTTTGTAATGGTGACTTATGTCCAGGGATAACCTTGTTCATCTGCCTTCTTTTTCATGAGTCAAATACGTTGCACAGTAGGTGATGGGTGCATTGAAATACAGGTAACGCCGGTTGGGATTATCTGTCTTATCTCTTGCAAGGGAAAGAAAATCCTAAACGTTGATTGTAGCCTAGTCCAACCTCGCAATGCATTTCAAAGCCTCATTGAGTTAAAGCATTCCGATGATTACGCCCATTTCATTGGCACAAACTTGCATGCTTCATTTCATAGCAAACTGGCTAGGACAGCAGGGTGGTATCGTAGGTGCACATTTGGCGGGCACTAACTTTCTGCTGCATAGAGTGCTGCAATAATTTGGCCACGTCTTTGTGGGAGACTTTGAAGTTTGGATTCCGATTGTCATCTGTGAAATGATACTTCTCAATTCCAATGATTGAGTTCTGCTTGTTGACCAAAAGAATGAGTTTTGCTCCCATAGTTTTCTCCAAAATATATGTTGTTCAGGACAATTACTAAGTATAAGTGGCATCGCTTACGATAATTTGATATATTTTACTGTTCCATTAATTAATTACTAACTGTTAACATTTTCTTATTACAAATTCTGTGGTCAAATTACCATCCATCACTACAGATTACTAATTATAAGTGCAATCGAGTTGCCGCTACAAACATATTACGCCTATGAAATCAAATTACTACTAACGGGTGCAACCAACCTTATGACCATTTGAAGTGCATTACAATATTTAGGTGAAATTAAGGACATTTTCTTCAACCACGGGCCGATCCCATTAATGTATGTAATGGTATCTTCAACTATCCTATTGATTGTTTCGTCCAAATATTTTCTTAAAGACCACATGGATCATTTCGAGATGCTTAGCTCTAAGGCTACGTTTGGGAGCAAGGGTGAAGAAAATTGGGAAGGAAAATACACCGAATTTGTAATTTCCCTCGCTCCTAATCAAGAAATATTAACAATTTTCTGTCCCTTAAACAAAAAATCTTACTTTAAATTTGTCAAAATAACCATCAATTGAGGAGCAAGAGGGTGAGAAGAAAAAGGAGAACTACCAACTAATTTAATCCTGTGACGCGAGCTCAAACGACAGTAATAATGATACACAAACGGACAAAGCCTTAAGAGCTTTGTGGGAGTTGTTGCCCCTTGCAAGAATCTGACAAATCTATGCCCCTCGAAATTTCCAATGATCCAAACTAAATTTCACAAAAGATATGATTTTAGAATTAAATAATCAAAAATCAGAGAAACATTTACATTACATTAGTAAATACCACTGGCACGACTAACCCTGTATTCAACTTTATCTTCCTCATCTCTTACAAAGACCTAATATACATGTCCATGTAGTAATCTCAATGCGGGAGGGAAAAAAGAGGGTGCGGAAGAAAAGAGTGACGCTCACAAATAACTGGTAAAATTGTCTGCCTCTCAAACTATGTATACACCTATGCAACAAACAAGCCCAACTATCATATTCCACAGTAGACAACTACGCCGCGTGCTCTCGGGTGGCGAATGGTCTGCGTGACCATGACGAGCTATAAATTAAGCCCGCCAATCCAGGAACAAAGATTCAGCGTCTCCACACTATTTAGTCGAACTCAGATATATGCAAGGGAGCTACGGTCTAGGTCAGGCTGTGGGCGACCCCTGGTAGGTGTCGGTGGTCTTTGAATGTTAAGCTCCTGCATTATACCAGAAAATTTAGAAGAATTTGTGGCTTATAAACGATTTAAGACTTTGACAAGAAGGAAAAAAAATCAGGAAACGACAAACAGGGCTTGCCTGCATCCAGGTGTCCTCAATGACACGCTCCGGAGATGTCTCCGGTGATTGAAGGGGAGGTGGCAGTGGATATATCAACTTGGGCACGACGACCAAACCCCTTCCAACAACTAATATTGCTCCAGCATTGTTTGCAGTTCCTAAAAACATAGAGAAAATTAGAATTGCAAATGCACGATGTAGGGGTCAGTCAAAAGCTCAGGACTTCATTTGCTTACCACAATAGTTAGTTGCAGAAAAGAGGGTAATCAACTGTCCCTGAGCAAACCGCTCAAACCCATCCATAACACATTCATGGGCTTTTACGATAAGTTGTAATTTGATTTTCTTGCAGAAGTCTGTGACCCTGTCGGGCTGAAGTAAACTAGAGTCAATACTCAACAAAGCAATGATCAGGCTTATTCCAAGACAACCTTGTTCTTTGGAATAAAATTACTGCAGTGACTTTTAAAGACCTCAGCTACAAAGTACTCTCTAATATTTTAGTGTCCAGTCAAAATAAAATATCTTGAGAAATGAAGTGGCAATAGCACAACTAATGAGATTGGGCGCAGGTTCAAACTGGTTCTATTGCAGAGGAGTGGAGGCTGGGAGGTTCTTGGACAAACGTGAAATAATGAGACAAAGGACGAAGAGAAGGAAAATAATGCGATACAACAAATGTCAAGCAGATTTTTTGCTAGGCTCAGCATTTTTCTTTTGCCAACAACCATTCTTGCTTTATCGAGCAAGCTGGACATAGCAGTCCCTTAACGCTCACACTCAAAGGGATTAAGATCAAGTTTCATTGTCAAAAGCAGCCTATTAGGCAACCATTCTAGTGTCCTCCCACTGGAGGAATTATTGCATATAGGTTTTCTGCATTCAAAATTTAACCAAAAAAAAACTCTAATGATTGATTTCTGAAAATTCTGATTACCTGAAGGTCTATCGATTATCCACTAGCTAGGCCTCAAGTATACACATGACACTACTCAGCTTTGAACTTCGTAGGGACAATTGAGTATCACATGAGAACAGAGATAAGGGAGGGCACATATACCGAAAGGCAAAGAGTACAAAGAAAAGCATGACTCAATTAGAAAAACTTGCATGGCATACCCCAAATGTGACAAGGCCTGGCCCTCTAGCATTTGGCCTCAAACCTTCTACGCTGTCATTTTCTGTTGGATCAGACCTGTTGAAGAAACTGTCAATAAAAACATCCACAAAAGGTCCACATTGAAATGGAAAAAAATGAAGACACTTATCATATCACAAAAGTTCCATCAATATAATGGATCTAGCATCCATTGTTTTTGGCCTTTCAAGCCCCATTCTGTAATATTGCCCCATTCTGTAATATTGTCCGCTTTGGATACTAAGTCCTCACGGCTTTAAAAAGTGTCGTCTGGGGTAAAGGCGGGAACCCAGCCACCCTCATCCTAGCCCAATATTGTCCGCTTTGGAGGCCCGGCCACCACCGTCCTCCCTCACGGGTTTGTTTTTAGTGCAACGAAAGCGTACATGAAACGCGTCACACAGATTAAAGGTACCTAAGTCTTATAAACAAGCCCCAGGACTCCCCCCTAAGCGATTTGGGATGGGAGACGCACCCCCACGCTTGGGCCATCACATTCTCCCCCCCTTGGGAGCACAGCGTCCTCGCTATGATCCCACACGCGATCGGAAGTCGGCTCTGATACCATTTGTAACGACCCGAGACCCACTATGTAATATTGTCCACTTTGGACACTGAGTCCTCACGGCTTTAAAACGCGTCGTCTGAGGTAGAGGCGTGAACTTGGCCACCCTCATCCCAGCCCAATATTGTCTGCTTTGGAGGCCAAGCCATTGTCGTCCTCCCTCACGGGTTTATTTTTAGCGCAATGGAAGCATACGTGAAACGCATCACACAGATTAGAGAGACCTAAGCCTTATAAACTAGCCCCAGGACTCTCCCATAAGTGATGTGGGACAGGAGACGCACCCCCGTGCTTGGGCCGTCACAATAGGGCTCGGGTCGTTACAAATGGTATCAGAGCCGACTCCCGACCGCGTATGGGGTCACGGCAAGGATGCCATGCTCCCAAGGGGGGAGAATGTAACCGCTCATTTTATCAAAAATATATTTAGCATACAGCTTGGATTCATTTTATTATCTTTTAACGTATGAGTTGATTACGCAGGCGTGCAAACATTAATGGAACATCCAATAAAACAAAGCAATAAATAAATTGCAAGGAAAAAGAGGGGTACTTATCTCAAAGCAACATAAGCACCTACAATGTTAATTAGAAAAATTGCATATCCAGCCCATATATGATTTCTAATTAATACATAATTTCAACTAACTATTTTTTTGGGTTTTACTTTGTTTAAGTTGGGAAAATTTCAAATAAGGATCCGAAGTGACATTATTTTCTCAAATAAGGGCCCGAAGTGAACTTTGTTTCAAATAAGGACCTAAAATTGCCTTAATTGTTTCAAATAAGGATTTGAAGTGGCTTTGGTTGTTTCAAATAAGGACCCGACCTCGCCGATCACCAACTAGCTAAATTTTCCGACTAATCAAGGTTATTTTTGTCATTTGGCATTCACCTTCGTTTTTTTTTCCTTTTTTTCCTTCTCTTTTTTTTTTTTTTTTTTCTAGCTCTTCTTCCTCTTCGCTGGTGGTCGGCCAGCCACCAGTGATGCCCATAGAGGGCTAAGTGAGGGTCGCCCCCACCGGTGAGGGCGACCCATGCTAGCCACAAGTGAGGGATGGCTTTGTCTGAGCATGGTGACCCTTGCCCAGTGGCCATCCACGAGGTTGGCCCTTGCTGGTCCCAAGTGAGGGTAGTCGGTGAGGTCGTCCAGCCCTCGTCAACCTCGCTTGGGGTCAACATGGGCCAACCTCACACATGGTCCCTAGGCGAGGATTGCCATACCTGGGTGAGGCCATCCCTCGCCCAGCCCTTTGTGGGCATTGTCGGTGGTTGGCCGGTCACCAGCAAAGAGGAAGAAGAAGAACCAACAAAATAAATTGAAAAAAAAAAGGGGGGGGGAAATGATGAAAATGCCCTTGATCACTAGAAAGATAGGTCCTTATTTGAAACGAACATAACCACTTCAAGCCCTTATTTGAAACAGCATCCACTTTAGGCCCTTATTTGAAAAAATGAAAGTACTTCAGGTCCTTATTTGAAACAATATCCACTTCGAGCCCTTATTTGAGAAAAAGATGGCACTTCGGGTCCCTTTTTGGAATTTTCCCTTTGTTTAATGAAAACTATCCTTTATACAATGTATGCAATGCGAACTTACTCTAGATGCAATAATGTAGAAAATGATGATGTTTAACCACTGGGATTCGCCCCAGTAGCCACCCTTCCAACATGGAAGGGGGAGGTGAGGGATTCAAATCCCCACCTTCTCAAGGGGGGATGGGGTGGGGACGCGTAAGTTTCAGAAGTGGGTTTCGACTCCCATGCCCTGCAAAAGGCAGGGCAAAAGTCTGAAAGTGAGTGTAAAGTAGGAATATAGTAGGACTAACCAAAAAAAAAAAACTAGGTGGCTTAATTCTAATGATGAGAAAATTTAATTTGTGACTACGTTAATGTGGCATGTGACTTTAATTAAATTAACCTAACATGCAGACTACATAACATGCGATTTTAATTAAAATAAACTAACTCTAATGATGGGCAAAATTACTAAGCATTTTATTCTAACATGACACACATTCTAATTAAATTAATCCACATGATGTGCTATTAGATGACCATAATTCTATATGACACATACATGATATTTTTTGGTATTTTTCATAAAACTTTGAAATTGAATATTACCATAAATGAACAATAAAGATTAGGATACTATCTAATTTAAATTAGGAAACAAAGTATTCTAAGCCCTAATTCAAATCAGAAAATTACCCTAATCTTCTAGATTTGACATAAATGCTATCTATCCAAAAATATCCTAATCTATTTAAGGAAAAGCAATCAGACTCTATTCTAAACATGCAACATGATCTATAAAAATCTATTCAAATTCCACCTAGTCTTTTTTGTATTTTTTTTTTTAATAGGGAAACAGATTAACTCAAATCAACAAAAAAAAAAAAAAAAAACAGAGAGAGAGCAAGAAATAGTCACCAAATCATCCAAAACACATCCACTCCATTCAAATTTGGTAATGAATAAAATCAACGATCGTATCCAAGTGGTAATGGATATAATATAAGATTTCCATGCAAATGGGATCATATCTCGTGGTTGAGATCAAATTGTGGTCCATATGCACATTGTTAAATTAGGAAAATTTCCTAATTTAACAGGTATGTTTGGTATCTTAAGAAACATGCATTACCACTCAAATATTTGATTGGATTACGCTTCATCTCCAGGGCCTTTATCTAATTAAGCTCAAAGCCTTTTAATTCTAATGGGCTAAACCAGTTCAATTGAAGCTCAAGGCCCCTCCATTTCCTCCTGTAATTTCAGCCACTAACACTCCTAGCCTAGGCCGAATTTCACTTATTGTGGGCCCCTATCCACGTGACTAATTCGGGCTCATTCATCACCACTGGTCCGATTTAAATGCAATTAACATATGCTCTTTAAAACTTTATGATATACAATTTAATTTTAATATTTTTATTTAGGGACTAAAGATTAGCCCTTAATTTTGTATACAATTAATTTTGAATGGTTAAACAAAATTTAGGTGTCAACATACATGATCACTTTTTGCGTGTTAGTGGCTTTTTAGTTCAAATCAATTAAGACTGCTTGCAAAATATTCTTTTGAAAATAAAGAAAAATGGTATCGAAATGGCATTAGATTGATCAAGCATAATCAAGTCCCAAATTCCACTGAATCTCTTGTTTGTAAAAGTAAATGTACTTTCACATTTTGTTTGAGTGTCTAATCTAATTGATTAGCAACAGCTCCAAAAGGTAAGAAAATTGCCTGTTAAATTAAATACTAAGTTGTAATTGGTAGGGCTTGAAAGAGCATGCTATACATGAATGATTACCTCATGAGGGGAACCTTCACTTCCGTTTAGTAGTCTATTAGCTTTCTCTTTGGTAATTCACCTTTAGGAAGGTCGAGACATTATCATATCAAATATTATGTGTCACATGAACCAAGAATTTGGGAAGATTCTAGTAACCGAATCGCTATTTAGCTAGCAACCTCCAATTTGCAATATTTGAGATGTTACAAATAAGGGAGAATACAGATCGTACATGTATTTTTCCAATCTGATTGGCACTTCAAACTAACATGACACTGAAAATAGCAACAGATGTTTGTGTTACAACACCTTATTTATTTCCACATATGATACAACAGAACATGTGGAGTTCTCTCTCTATTTTTTTTTTTTTAGGGGGAGGGGGGTTCGAAATAGGTGGAGTTCATAATGCCAACTATTGCATGTCCCAAACTATTTATTAATTGCATCATTTCTCACTTGCGCTTGAAGGTTTTGACAACTCCGGGCAAATGAGTTCTCTTGAAATAGTCCTCCTAATTGATACACCTCGGATCAAAGTAGAAGACACTTTCCAAATTTACTCCATTGTCAAAGGCCATGGCTCTCAAAGCCATCATATTTGTATCGTCAAAGCTAAGTCAATAAAAAAAAATAAGAATCAAAGATTATATAATTTTGTAGATAACTATCAACTATTTTAAAAATTTAAGCTAGGGGGTGAATTCATGGTAATATTTAATCATTCTAATACTCTTTCTCACGTGTAAGCTTTAAGGCATCGAAATATATAATAGGAGAGGCAAATTTAGGCTTATAAAAGTATAAACCCAAGACCTATATATTAAATTTGTAAGATCACAATTGGTTGTTTAAAAAGTTATAATTTAAAAAGTGATTTAATAGTTAAATACTTGAACAGAGATTTGTATATAAGGGGAAAGAGGTGATTAATTAATGCACTCTGCACGCATATTGGCCAATGCATAGAAGCTTAGAAGCTTACACCCCATTGAAGAATATATAAGGTTCGTAGAGGTCAGCCAATCGCAGGGCAGTGTTGACCTTTTTGTCCAAGTCAGCATGCAAGCCTTGGAAACACCCGCCAAACGCTGCGCTAGCAACTTTCAACGCCTTCATTCAAAATAATACAGAACTAGCTCATATTGTTTTGCGAAAGAATAAATAATATAAAAAAATCCTAAAAATAATAATTTATATTGTTTCAAAAGTAAATGAATAAAAAATATTTTCATTATCCACGAAATTTTTGTATATAAATTGCTATTGATAACAAAAACATTATTCATGGAATAATTATTTTAAGCAATAACACATCCTCAAATTTCATGCGTCAAACAAAAAATAAGGATGTTTTTCCCTTTTTCTTAATATCATGGAATATGCATGTCAATTAATTAGATAAAGTGCCCATTAGATTCTTATGTAACACAAGAGCCTAGGGTTTAAACAAAGCACATTTTTCCATCTTTTTTTGTGGCTGTGACTTTTGACTATGACTTTTCGGCTTTCATCACTAGCTCTCTCTCTCTCTTTTTCTTTTTTTCTTATGTTAGGGCCGCAATGCTTTAAATTTATAAAGCAAAAAATTATGCATTATTGCTGGAATGTAAAGTATTATTCAAACTTTAAATTTTTCATAATAGTTATTTATGTGTTTATATTTACGTATTTCTATAGGTTTCAGCCATTTCCCGTTTAACAGAAGTCAAAAAATGAGAGTGGTAAATGTTGAAACATATTAAAAGAAACTGTCACTTTAAACAAATTAGCTAATTATTTGAAGATATGTTTATTAATTTCTAGATTATTATCACTTATATCAATAAAGAAAGAAATATGTTCACTTGACCACTTAAAATTCATGTAACATAAAGATTTTCAGATATTTGGGATCTTCAATTTTCTCCATATTTTAACTTATTGAATTAACTTTTAGTGACCATTTGATCTTCACTTTTTAAGTTATTTTGAACTTACCATTGACAAGAGAATGTAACGTCTCATGTGCTTGTGAAAGCTGGCCGTGCTTCCCATAATTCTAGGCTTACGAACTTTGACCGGCTTCCCATCCTCGTCGATCCAAGGACTGTCCTTGAAGTAACCCACAATGATGCGTCGAAGATCTGAATAGGACATAGGATGTTTCTTTGAGGAACCCACTTGGTAAATCTTGTTCGAATTGGGCTGATTAGCATGCACCGCCATGGCCACAATCATAGCGTTTACCACCATATCTGCTAGTATCTACTCAAGATGAACTTCCATATTTAGGTTTAAAGGCATCGATTGCACGTGTATATGGATAAATGTATGTCCTTATGTATTTTCAAATGTGCACAATAAAGTGATGGTTGGAATCTATAATTATGAATATTTTGCCAAATCAAATATCACAAGCCAATTCACAAAGGAGGAGTACATAATCAATTAAGCAAATGCAAAATTTAGGATGCTTATGATCATGGCATTTGGATGGTGGTTAACGCTTGTCGAGATGATTAGATGTTACCATGTCGAGTATCGTGTTAGGATTGCCCAGGTAATATTTCAGTCTTCCTCTACCATAGAGTATGGCGATACTATCCATAGTTCTATGCCATTGTATGTTTCCAAAGAAAGAAAAAAAAAAGTTCATTAGACCATGCGTGTTCACTAGCATGTTAAACAACATAATACTCAGTTAATGAGATACTTATCGCCGTTACATGTCAAGGACTAAGGTCTCACTACATAATCAATCAATTAAAACCAACATTTTTAACCAGTAAAAGATATGCCCATGCGTGTGTTCTTTTACCTATAACTTGCTCTGTTCATTTGATGAATTTAACTGTCCATGAGACGTCGATCTTTTACCTATTCAAAAAATTTCTTTTCAAACTCTCCTGTCAACCTCCCCGTGGAGTTTGAATTTTTTATGGCCCTTTATGAAAATCAAGGATCGCAAACATCATTTATTCATTGTTTAGCCTCCTCTAAAGGTTTAACTTCCTCGAAAAGATGGTGCGTTCATTAGTAGACCCGCCCGCGCAAGTCTATTTAATTTCTTTATGATCTTGTATTGCTATTTAGCAACTAGACTAAAAAACAGATGTAGATATGTTTCTTGATTTTCTTGTTCAGTAACAACTTGCATTTTGCGAAGAACCAGGAGGTAATAATACCTGAGTAGTCCCTTCACTTTGGTTCGGAGTTCAGTAGAGTTCTTCCACTTTTTTTAATTCAATTTAAAAACTGAGGTGCGTTGAACACCGAATAACAATTCAGGGACCACATATGATATTACTCCTAAAAAATAATGTTATAGGTGACACTAGAAATTTAAAATGAGTGATAAATGAGATTCTACTAACCATGAGCGAACTATAATACTTGGAAGTTATTGCTAAAATTAGGAGTTCAATGTCAGACCACGTTGAGAGAGAGAGAGAGAGAGATATTTGTGAAGGATAACCTGGGAGGGAAACCCTCAATCCAACCAGCAAAAGGTTCTCGATAAGTACTTGGTTATGATTGTGGGTCTCATAACAGCAAGTTGTATATTTTGTTTGAGATGGTGCTACACCATCATTTCCCCCATTGCCTTCGTTAAAGTGTATGTGTTTGGCCAACCATGCAGCCTTGCCCTACGCATCAATTATAATGAATATCATAAGAACTGTTGAAGATTATAATATAATAGTACGGCCATATACAAATGGATTGACTGATCAGACATATTTTAACTACCTAAGTCATGTTTTAGTTCTGAATATTATGGTCAAGCACCTTGTAAAGAGTTTATCACCAAAACTTCAAGTCCAACCAAAAACATTTTTTACAACCCAAATTTTCATGAAAAGAACATCAATATTATACAATCAACTTTTGATATAATTTTGACTAAAAAAAAAAAAACTTTAAATATGATGATTGAGTAAGCCGATCTTGAGGTAACAGTCTAACTTGATGCTTGGCTTTGAAAGTCACGATTAAAGATGTAATTTTTAACTAACTTAATCATCAATTCCATTATTTACACTTTTAATAATATTTTTTAAATATATATATATATATATATATATATATATATATATATATATATATATTTTTTTTTTTTTTTGTTTTTCTTTTCTTTCTTTTTTTTTTTTTTTTTGGTCCTTCCTTCTTCTTCGCCGGTTGTCCTTGGCAAGGACAACCAACTAGAGGAAGAAGGGAAGAAAAGTAAAAATAAATAAAAATATTAAAAAGTGTCTGCATTAGTCTTTGGCTAAACCATATAGGAGAGTAGTATCCATGCTAGCGATTTTCAACCAAAATTGATTTAATGGACTAAATTGACACAAATATAAAAGATTTCCGACACAATTAGCCAAAAAAAAAAAGATTTAAAGCTAAATTGACACGATTGCAATAAATTTGAAATTTTTTTTTGTAATTTTGCCATATGATACCATCAACTTTACAAATGATGATTGAGTAAGCTGAGCTTGAGGTAGTGGTCTAACTTGGTGCCTAGGTTTGATAGCGACAATTAAAGATGTAATTTCAACTAATCATCAATTCCATTGTATACATGTCGCGACCAAATTTTCAGGTGCGAACCACTAGGGTTTGGCTAATGGATTGCTAAGCCTAGACTTAGCTCGGGCTCTCCCAAGCCCATACCAATTCGCAACTTAGGGTTCAAGTTCTTAACATGCAAATTTTTTAATTAGGAGCCACCACTAATCTATTTTTGATGGGTCGATTAGAAACCCAAGTAAAGTAACGGGAGATTTACTTTACTCATTTATAAGTTCGGGGACTTGGTTACGCTAGATTTCTCTAACGCCCTTTCGGTACCATTCTTTTATTTTCAAAAATGTTTTCGCAGGCAACTTTGATTGATTTTAAATCTATTTCCCTAACATGTGAGGTGATCATGCAGGTGCGCAATCCACCAATTTAATACCCAAGTAAAAGCAATAAATAAATTGCAAGACTTACCTCATAGCAACGAAAGCATTTGCGTTGTTAGATCAAAATTCACATGTCCTAATATGATTTTTAATTAACACGCAATCTTTTTTTTTTTCACTTAATTAATGAGAATCATGCGATATGCAATGCGATATTAACTAAATGACCTAATTCTAATGATATGTAATTTCTAACTAAATGGGCCTAGCAAAAATACTAAATGAGATACATCTTAGTGAATCTAACCCTAATGACGCACATGTGACATTTTTTCATTTTTTTCTAAAAGAATGCATTTTTTATCCTAAATAATAAAACTAATTTAACCTATGACATTTTTTGTATTTTTCATGAAATTCGGAATTAAATAAAATGTGAAAATTACCTAACTAGATTAAGATCCCACTTAATTTATATTAGGAATTAAGTTGAGCCACATCCTAATTTAAACTAAAATATTATCTTAACCCAAATAATCCTAAAATGCAATATATCTAAAAAAATACCTAAACTTATAATAAATTAAAAAATTATTTAAATTAAACTAAGTGCAATTTTTATCCTAATATGCAATGACGTGCGAAATATACCTTAACTCTACATGATATATGCATGATGATTTTTTTGTGTTTTTTTTTTCTTTCTTTTTTTTTAAATTTCGAAATTAATAATTGCCAAATGATTAAACATGCAATCCAAGTTAAAAAAAAAAAAAAAAAAAAAAAAAACTAGCAACCTAAATTAATTGAATTGATCTTTGATTTTTTTTTTTTTTTATTTTTGATTTTTTTATAAAATTCAGAATAAAATTTCTAGTCTAAATATGGAAACCCTAAAGAGGAAATAAACCTAATTCTAACCTACATTTTTTATTATTTTTTTATGAAAGCAAATTTAATTAAACGGCACGACAGCAAATCAAAGCAAGATGATACCCAAATTGACGAACCATATCTCGCGCATGAGATCGGGTTTGTCAATTTTTAAATAAATCACGAATCGAATCTCGAGCGGGAGATCGGATTGGCGATTTTTTCGTGCGATTGCGAGTCGTATTTCGAGCATAAAATCGGACTGTCAATTATGTGCACGTTGCGAAATTAGGAAGATTTCCTAATTTAGGAGGTTACTCGAGTTGCGAATATCATGGCATATCGGGAATTTCCATCATGTGCACCAATGAATATATCAAATAAGGAAACAAAATTTTTGGAAATTAGAATAGACAATTTTTACCTATCCCAAATATTGCTTCCAAATTTGGTCTTCGAACGGCGGCCGGTTCGTGATGACCAACTGTGCTTCAGAGCAAGCCGGCAAGGCATCTCAGCTTGGGATGCTCGAGCTGGTAATTCACGGTGTGGTGTTCGGTTGACTGCAAAATCAAAACAAGTGCACGGCAAGGACCAACGCAATATAAAAGATTAAAGAATTAGACCCCAAACCCTCGAATCTCCTTACTGTCGGCGTTTCCCCGGCTGCCATGCACCCTTATATTTCTATTTTTTTTTATCTAACCCCACTCTCCCACCGAAAACCAAATTTCCACCGCCTCAGACTACACGGAGGCCAATTCTTTCCCACGTGTTTGTCCTTTGGCTATAACTTTTCGAGTGAACTTCATGAGTGGCCGTGAATTCAAATATTCCATTGAGAATTCTCGTATTTTTCTTCTTTGATTTCAACCGGTAATGTCGTGACTTGATGGACGCCGAAGTGTGAACACGAGTGAATTTCTTCACGGACGATATACTCAAGAATCATAGGGACATGGCCACCTGGTCACCGGTGCACAAGTCAGCCTGCAAAACAAAGAAATTCAACGGCACAATCCGAGTAGCGAGTTGTCGAGGCCGAGGTCATCGATGAGGGTAGCCACTGGTGGTCCGGCTCTTCTGGACGGCAGGTCTTCACTGGTACTCAGCTCGGAGAGATCACGGGGCAAAAGTCGGTGACGGATCGCAACAAGGCTTTTTTTGCGGTGATGCTTCTCAGCGTGATGAAACAACTCTTGGTGGTGTGCTCAGGGTTGGGATTAAAATCTATCGGAGCAATTCACTGGAGATTCCACAAACCAAGAGCTTTAAACGTGATGAGGGCAGCACATCAGGGAACTCGACACAACTCAGGCACGTCAAACCATGGTGTCGGCAACAGCTCGATAGGGTAGCACTCATTAACAAGGCGTTGTGGATGAAGAACTGAGGCTGCACAACACCAAAAAGACGGCTGGAATAGTATTTTGACTTTGCTCTATCGCCACCTTCGTGAAAAAGGAGTCTTCCCCTCGGTATTGCCTCTCTCTCCGTGAAGAACGTGAGTTCTCTCTTTTTTGCGGCCGTGTGTTCTCAATTGTGTGACCCTCCAAACCCTACGTATGTTTACTTATTTATAGGGCACGAATTAGGGTTTTTAAATTTTCCAAATCCATATCCACGAAGATTTCTTTTCGAAACGCAATATTTGTTTTTTCCAAACGTAATATTTGCTTTTGAATTGAAATCTCACAAAGATAAATCCGTAAAATATCTCCGAGGATACGGGCTTGGACCAATTTGCTTTTTTTTCGTGGGCTTAGCCCGACTCATCAACTTAAAGTTTCTAAACCATCAATTCGAATCAATCCGTCACCGGCCCAATGTAAATGCAAATAAAAAATAAATGCACCTAAAACTATATGCTATGCGATTAACTATTTTTTTAGGGGTAAAATTAACCCCTAATTTTTTAATACCATAAATGACTAAACGGGTCGCCAAAATTTAGGTGTCAACAATACAATTCAATCAATAAAAAGCAAACCTTTGCAAGCCCAAATTCTTTAAAGCAATGGTGCTTTCTCTTTCTCAAGCGTTCTTTTCTCGAAGTTCATTCATCAATTCTTCAACCAAGAGTTTCTCTTCATTCACGTCCAACTTCCTTGACCCATTAAGCGTCTCACCCATACTAAATGTCTTTTCTCGTATAATTCCATTCATATTGCCACATACATATGCTGAAAATAAAAGGTTCCATAAGATACACTATCAGTGCAAACTACTTTTTAAACGAGCAGGTGGTGAAATAGAACCTATCATCTGCTAATTTACATTGCAAAAATATCAAGAGCAACCACAATCGAAAAAACACAAACCAGTTGATATGTGAAGTAGCATCTTTAT
Organism: Eucalyptus brandiana; assembly: GCA_014182725.1. Lineage (NCBI taxonomy): Eukaryota > Viridiplantae > Streptophyta > Magnoliopsida > Myrtales > Myrtaceae > Eucalyptus > Eucalyptus brandiana. The sequence continues at coordinate 14,573,696 of CM024675.1, forward strand.
GTTAACACATCTTACAGCAAATTCAGCAACATGCTTAGCTCCAAATACATTGACAGCTAGTGCAATGTCATATCTGTGGGAGAAAGATGGCAATAAACTCAAAATAGGATGAGGGAAAAGCCACGAATTCTCTTAACTAATTTTAAATTGGGCGGGGAGGGCAAGATTGTAATCACGTACCTTTCGTCGAATTTGGTAGTCGCGGCCGAACTAACAATTATGTCTATTTCTCTCCACATCTCCAACCTCAAATCAAAATCATGTACTCCCAAATTCTCGCAAGAAACGTCACCAGGAATCGGAGACAATTTCTCCACAATTGAGTTGAAATTCTCTGCCCGCTCTTCCCTCAAATTGTCGAATAACTTCTTCTCTATGAGCTGTCTGCGACGTGAAAAGATTGAGAGTTGTTATGAAGGAAATTGTGTCTTTTATCTTAGTTTTCATATTCTTTTTCTTCCTTTGCCTTTATTTTCCATGTTAAATAGAGTAGAATTAATTCGAAATTACATGCCCAAGTGATTGTACCATCTATTGGATAGACCATTATACGGCTACTCTTGTAACGACTCAAGTTCTTTTCCTAAAAAAACACAAATCTCTTAATTTTCTTCCCTTAGACTCTATTTATTTAGCGAAGAACAAATAATTTGGAATATACCTATCCAAAAAATGATCATTTATATAGCTTAAAAAAAAATTAGTCAATGAAAAAAAAAGATTTCATCTTCAATAACAATTTATGTCTTCTATTTTCATAGAAAATGAAAATATATTTCATTTATTCATTCTCATAAGCGACACAAGCAATCAATTGTAGGAAAGTATTTTCCAAATCATTCATTTTTCGAAGAAACAAACGGAGCCTTAATAATTATTATATTTATTTTTTCAACAGACATCTATGTGTGCCTTTTCTTTCTAGTCAATTTAGAACAAAAGGTGGATCTAACCATCCAAGGATAATTTAGAGTTTGATTCTCTACCTCTTCATGCAACCTCCGTATCGCTGCTTGTTTGTCCATAGCTCTAATAAGAACGTATATTTTCTTGACATTTGGTTGAATCCGAAGCATCTTCTCCACAAAAACTAACCCGTCATAATATATAGAATCAAATAAATAATAGTTAGGAAAAAGATGGTCAAGTGATGGCAATTGGCGACTAAGTATACTTCATACGTGAAGAGAGAGAGTACTCTTTGCGAGAAAGCCAGTGGCTCCCGTGACTAAGATGGTCTTATTTTCAAGAAATTGGACAATATCCAACCCCATATTGGAACCGAAATGGACGGGAGAGTCTTGGAAGAAGAGTTAGGGGGAACTTGAAGAGTGAATTAAGCGCTGAGGCACAAAGGCTCTATATGTAGCTGCCTTTTACCATGCCTATCAACCTTATCCGCAACTTTTTGATACGTCAACATCGACATTTGCAATACGCGGCGGAAAGAGAACTAGCAACCACATGATTTCATATGAAATTATTTAACGGCTATAATGTCGTCCTGTGTGTTCACGATGTTCAAGGGTGCAATTCCACCTAGGCAAACTGCCTCGACAATAACGTCCGTATTTATCACGATTGATCAAGTCCCAATAGATGTCCCTTGGTAGACAACCGCCGTTGATGGCACTTGAGTTCGCTCAATGATGCCGCTTCCAGTCCATGCAAAACTGGAGTTGTCTTGAGGACGACGGTTCATGAGGAGCGCTACTTGTGCTCATGTAGAGAGATGCCTTTTCTTTCAGCGTTGGTGGAGCTGCAACGATGACCTTGTCGAATTGAAATGGAGTTGAATTTGTCTCCAAGTTTTATGGATTATTAAAATAGAGTTGAATTTGTCACATTCAATTTTTTTTTCCTCCAAATGAATTATTGAAATGGAGTTGAATTTGTTAAATTGAAATAATGAATAATATTAACAAATGATGAACTAATGTTTTTAGTATAAATTTCATTCCAAGCTCTCTTTTTTTTTTTTAATGTAAGTATTATAGAGCATATGAAGTACAGCAACTTATGGGCACTACCCGGCATTACAAATAGAGCTAATAATTCAAAAAGATGGGGGTAAGAATTCTCCGTATAGTAACCAATACAACATTTGACTAGGAAGGTTTAATATTTGAGTAAAGTGAAGCTCTACTTTTATGCACCTTGGCCAAAATAAAATAAATGTTAGTTGATTTGTTTTGAAACCGTCTATGGTTATACTTGATCCAAAGGCAATATATATGGATGAAACGATCTATGGTTGCACTCCATTCTAAGCTTTTTATTATTATTTATTTATTTGTCAAATTTAAATCAAATTAATTTGATTAAAATAATCAAAAATGATAATTTATCATATATATTTTTATATACATTTAATATACAACGTATCCCAACGTGTCAAAATTCTTTACTATTGAGAAACGACGTGTCGACGTGTCGTGTCGTGTTTATTTAGTTATCAAATTTGAATCAAATTAATTTCATTAAAAAATCAAAAAATAATAACTTATCATTTATTATTCTTATATACATTTAATATATCATATGTCCCAACATGTTGAAATTCTCTTTTTTTAGAAACGACATGTCAACATGTCATGTTGTATCATGTCGTGTCACATATCACGTGTCGATGTCAATGCTACTTAAGGTCCACCATCGATAAAATTATCAACACATTCACTATTTGACTTTTATCAGTTTCATTCCCTTTCATGTGCAAATTTTATTGATAACCACTCAAGGAAATTCACACGTAAAAGGAAGTGAATTGCAATTGCATTCGCATGTGCATGTTGACATCTATAATGATTTTAAAGATCCTTGTCCCATGCCTAGTTTTTTCTAGGCTTAGTTCTTGATTATAGTTTGTCATCACTTTGGGTAAAAGATTGTGAATGCCTTTTCAAGATGATCGAACTCCGCATTTAATGTCATTATCAATTAGTTTCTTGATATGTCCCCATTTTGATCAGTGAGTAGTTGGCTATTTCAAACGATTGTATTGATTCTTAGTTTGATATCTATTATATCGACCCAACTGAACACCACATGTAATGTCGCTGCCAAAACATTTATGCACAGCTGCTATTCAATCCTTCCTAGAACCCCACATCGAATAGATTGAATCAAATATATGCTGAAAAAACGTTGAATCCTAATACTGTCTGACAAAATAACGTGACCTATCAAAAGAAGTATCCGAACGTGACCACTAGAGATAGAAACCATTTTTTTCTTTTTTTCTTTTTTTAGTCAAAGAGATGGAAACCATTTGAAGTGGCAATATCATCACAAGCCATCTTTCATCTTATTTGAGACTAGAGGTATTACACTTTCATTGTTAAAAGAAGTAATTGGCGCCAATTAATTAGCAAATACCTTTAGAGCTTTTCAATCTGGAATTTTTCAGGTCAGCTATCTCCCTTGACCCAACTTTCTTTAATTTCATCTTGCACAACTGCGGATTGCATTCCATTGGTGCCCTTTTATGTTTCTTGACCAATAAAAAGGTAGAGAAATGCAATTGCATTTGCACATATTGACATCTATAATGATTTTAAAAGTCATTGTCCCTTCAACGCAATCTTCCTCATTTTCAACATTTTGTAGGAATAGGGTAACTCATGCTTAGTTTCTTAGGCTTTGGCATTGATGATAGTTTTTCCTCCTTTTGGGTAAATGACCAATGCAATTAAGATGATGGAACTCCATATTATTAATGTCATTATCAATTAGTTCGTTCCTATCGTCTCCATTTATTCAGTGAGGTAGTTGGCTTTTCGATCAATTGCATTAGCTGTTCGTAGGTGTGAGCATGGTTCCCGGGTAGAACCGGGAACCGGAGAACCGAACCGAGAGTTCCGATTCGGTTCCTGATTCTGGGAAGATAGGTTCTGGTTCGCGGTTCCATTTTTTTCGGAACTGGCAGTTCCCGGTTCGGTTCCAGTTCCACCAAGACCCTAAGTAATAAGCATAGAAATCTTAATTTTTTCTTTCATCTTCAGCCTTCTTCACTTTCCCTTTTCTTTACATTTCCTCTCTACAACTCTCCATGCCCCTAACAACCCCACGCTGCTCATCGCCCTCGAAGCTACCCTTACGACCCACGACGTCGCCGTCAACGGTACCGCTGCTCCATTTTACGACGCTAAAGACTCTTGCCGTCGTGTGTGCCGCCTCCCAACGACGATCTGCTACTGGGCTACCACTGCGACACTTTTGTTGTCCCATTGTCGTTGTTTTTCCGTCGATGACACGGCTGCTGTGCAGACTTCAACGATGAACGGCCCGCATGTTAACGAGCTGCCACATCTCAGCCTCTCGAGTCAAGCTCGCTCAACTCAGCCACTGATTTGAACCGAGTTCAGTTCATATCTCTCTCTCTCTCTCTCTCTCTCTCTCTCTCTCTCTCTCTCTCTCTCTCTCTCTCTCTCTCTCTCTCTCTCTCTCTCTCTCCGATTTTGCAAAAAGTCGCTGCCGGAGAAGCGAATCAGAGGATGGTCTCTCTCTAGGAGCAAAAGGCGTCATCCGTCCTAAACCTTGGTTCATTTGCTCTGTCATCTTTAATCCTCTCTGTGCTCGTATATCTTCAATTGATTGAGGCTGGTGGTGGCGGTGGTGGTGGTGGTGATGGTGATGGTTCAAAGAGAGTGAAGAAGTGGAGAGACGCACTTCGCCAAGCGGCTAATTTGTCCGGATGGTATCTAGGCAACGGGTAATTGTCTAATCACTTTTAGCTAAGTGACTGGATTCTCTTGATTGCTGTTTGTTTTGTAGAGAATTTCTGTTAGATTAAAATCAGATTATAACTCGCTAGAAATGGTAAAGACGAAACTTTGTTGCCTAACTTTAGCAGATTGTTTGAGAAATGAGATTTCAATTGAGTCTCCTTAGAAGAAGAAAGCAGAATTACGGGTTTGGAATTGGAATTCCAACTTTCAAAGTCCAATTCTTCCGATATATAAAGCGGATGAATTGAGGAACATCATTTCGCCTTATGCTCCTGAAATTGCTAAGTTTTGTTGTTTTCGAAGTTTAAGGTGTTAAATTATGTTTCATTTTTATTTTATTTTTATGGCCAAGAACTATTGGTCTCTCATTTGCTCCTTATTCATAACTCTCCATGCTTGATCCTATCCAGTAGGTGCTTAGTCCGATGAGTTTAATAGATCTTCCCATGATAATCTTTATCTTTCCCAGATCTCTTTGCGGAGTGGTTGTTGTGCTCGAAAAGGATTCATGAAATTTTGATTTCCAAGCGTAGTTTAGTTCTTATGTTGAGTATTGAGAATCAACCAAATTTTTGGGGTCGCCCTCATTTTTTTTAGTTCGAAGTCACTGTTTTAGTGCTTTTTGCTTGTATGAGAGCTTTTCAATCGGCGAGTGGCTTTGAAAATTTGAGCAAATCGAGGGCACTTTGATCTGCTCATGTTTTAAGGGGGGTAAATTTACTCTCTCTCGGAAAGCTAAGATCCTAAAGTTTGTTCAGTCATTTTGATTTTGTGCTGTAACCGTTCAAGGGATGTTAGGAGATATTTCTTTTAGTGTTTTGTATGTGTCTATGTGTGTGCCTATATGTATGAATAGAAGGGCTGAGTTTAGTTGCTGCTCATTAGGTGATGCCCTTGTGGTGTTGGCCATGGCGGACAAGAAGGAGCTAAGGTTGTCTGCCATGGATGAGGCCCTATGACGAGCTAGAAAAGTCGAGAAGGGGGGAACCCGTCGGGGCGAAGAAGGGGGGTGAGGGAGGGATGTCGGCTTACAACAATAACAGCCACAGGTACTAGTAATGGTTCAACAATGGTGGCAAGCGAGTGATGACATGGCTTCTGGTGCCGGAGGCTGACTCAGGTAGGTGGCATGTGAAGGAGTTAGAGGGAGGAGAAAGAAATGAGGTTTTAGGCTTAAAGTTGGGTTTTTTTCTTATTGTGACAAATTATATCATGTGATGGGGTATGCATGTCCTCGCTCAAAAGCATTTATTAGTGGATGTCACTTAGCGGGCAGCTACTAATTTGAGCCCTAAATAGAAATTTTTTGCAATGGATGTGAGCTTTGACACACAGCGGGTATTATGTACTAGAGGTTACATGATTTATCAATGTAGGCTTTTTTGCATGTTAATTGTGAGTTGGTATGGATGGGCTATTGGAGTTTGGAAAGAAAGCTCTATTTTATGTGAGGGTTCTCTCTAGATATGAAGAGCGGAGGATCGGATCTTTTAGACTGTAGCTCAAGAAGTGCCTTCAACAGGTTCTTTGCCTTCTGGTTACTATTGATTATCTACTTGCTCCTAGTTCAACATAAGAAGTTATTTGATTTTAGTTTCCTGAAAATAAACCTTGAAAAATATTGACATGCGAACTCCTAGAGTGCCATAACTTGGTAGAAATTGACATTTAAGTGCCATAACTTACGAAAGTTTTGCACACTAACGTGACCAAATAATGCAAAACAGCGTCGTTTTGAGCCGACGTGGTAAAAAAATATAAAAAATAATTAAATTAAATTTAGTTAAAATATTAAAATAATAATAATTTAAAATTCAAAAAAAAAAAAAAAAAAAAAAAAGGAAAGTGGGGAGGCGGCCGAGGGATCGCCCTCGCCCGTCGCCGTCGACACCGCCGCCCTGCCGCCGCCGAGAAGGGCCGGCAATGGCGAGGGGAGGGTCAGCCGAGGTCGTCAGGCCTTGGCTAGAGGCCAGCAACCCCGGCCGACCGACGACGAGGGTCGCCGATCGGGTGAGGGCTGCTGACCCTCCCCGGATCTAGGGAGCCCTCGTCACTGGCCATAGATCTGGGGAGGGTCGCGGCCCTCGCCCGGCAGGCCAAAGGCCGTCGCTCGCTAAGGCGACCCCCGGCGGGCGACCCCCGGCGGCGACCCCGGCAGGTGATAACCCTTGGCCCGACCGAGCGAGGGCCGGCAACCCTCACTGGATCTAGGCGAGGGCTGCGACCCCGGCCAACCCTCCCCCTGCCGTCGCCGGCCCTTCCCGGCGGCGGGTAAAGAGCCTAAGGGTTGATCCCTCAACCGCCTCCCCCTTTCCTTTTTTTTTTTTTTTTAAAAAAATTAATTTTTTAATTTAGTTTTAAAAATATTATTTTTTAAATATTTTATTTTAATTTAATTTAATTAATTTTTATATTATTTTTTTATCATATCAGCCCAAAACGACATTATTTTTGCATTATTTGGCCATGTCAACGTGCAAAACGGCGTCGTTTTGGGCTTGCTTCGCCGGAAAAAATGCCACATCAGCGTTTTGGTCGGACTTTGGCCAAAGTGGCACTTAAGTGATCCGTTTTTCTTCGAATGTGGCACTTAAGTATACCTTCCATAAGTTATGGCACTTAAGTGTCCCTTTGTGCCAAGTTATGGCACTTAAATCGTACTTTTGCCAAAAATATCTCTTTTAGATTTTATTATTAGTATTGGAGAAAGACGTTGATTGTTCCAATCATTAATGAAGACCAATATTTGCATATAATATCAATGGATATTTGATTCATTTGTAAAATGGAACTATCCTTCGCTATTGAAAAAAAATAACTTGTAAGAATCTGAAACCAACCCTAAAACCTATGACAGGGTAGGTTCTAGATTCCAAATTTTGACGGGTAGGTTCCAGATTCCAAAAAATGAGAAATTTGTACCCAATGGCAGGTTCCAGGTTTTCACTTGGAATTTGTAAGGAACTTGGAACTGCTCACCCCTAGCTGTTAGTTCGGTATCTATTATGTGGACTTGTGTCAGGGTTGATGGGATTTTTTTTTTTTTCTTTAGGTCAGAAGGTTGGTGGGATTTTAAATAGCAAAAAGTAGGTGCACAATTGCACTGTGCTATTGTCTCACTGCTCTTTTCCTTGAGGAAACGTTGTTAGACTGCAATTCTCAAATAATGGATTTTTTTTTTTTTGTGATCCGGGAAATGCTGTACAGCCGACAACCGGCGGCATAAACCTAGGGCAACCCATAGGGACCCACCTCCCACGGGCCATAGGTAAGTCGCGCAAATGACGAGGTGGGGAGTTGAACTCTAGCCTTGCGGGTGGCTAGCGTGCAACTCCACCATCTCTACCACCAACTGGGTGGGTAATAATCGGTTTATGTTTCAATCAAATAATTATTCGATTGTAGTGACTTTATGACGTAGTCATCTATCGGTCATAAAATCCTATTACTCAATAGGTCAGCCCTAGTTTATTAACTAGGTCTATCCATGATTAAATATATATATGTAGACAAATGTTGAGCTTTACTACTAAATAGCATTGCATTTTGAAAGCCAACCTAAAAAGGAATATCCACAACGCAATGCGAGCGGCATGTTACGCATAGTTCAAGGGCATGTAAGCCTTAGTTTTGTGATCAACTCATTGATAAATTCACATAAAATCATGGCAAATAAATAAAGTAGCGACTATACAAAATGAAAATTTTAGTCGTCACCAAAATCTCGTTTTTGTTTTCTCTTTCCTTTTCTAAACCAACCCAGGTTCCATGATACGAATATAAAAGCTTTAAAAGGCATAGTCATAGAGAATGGAGTGGACTTGGAAAGTGTCTTCCGCTTTAATCTAAGATATATAGATCGGGAGGACTATTTCCAAAAAATCATTTTTCTAGGATTCACCACTACCTTCAAGCTTAAGCAAGCGATGCTTTCAAATATCGTGTTTGGACAGGCAATAGTGGATGTAATGAATTGATTATCCGGAACTCTATAGTTATGTGAAAATGAACCACAACAATGTCACATGCATGTGGTTATTAGTTGTCCTTTCATGTCAGGTACAAATGCCTTCAATAATCGGTAGCTTATTCTTAATAATTTTTCATGCCATTGGAGTTCCCCTCAATTCATAGCTTCAAAAGAAAAATGCGTGTATTCTCAGTCAGTGTAAATAGTGAGTTAGCCACTAATTCTTCTGGAAAAAGAAAAGCTAGCATACCACAATTGTTTGTGGCATTAAAGGATTTCTAGCTCAACAACTAGAGATCATCCATTCAAATCCCACCAATTGCGTCAAAACTATTCCATCTACATAAACCAAAAACCTTAACCTAACCCCTTATAGGCCTACAAGATGTTTCATAGGCTTTCCAATAGCCAAGCCTTCACACCTGTACTCTTGGATTCTCGAAAAAAGAAGTCCTTGACAAGATGACCTTCTCTTGCCTTTTTTGTCGGTGATTGCTATTGGGGTCCTATCAAAGTTATTAGAGCAACTGCTACTAGAGGGAGTTTGAAGTTTTAGTCCGTTGCTGTGAAATTCACTTCAGGCACTTATGCTTTTTGCTAAGGACCTCGTGATGTTTCTGAATGGTGATGTACATTCTTTATAAGTTCCGTCTACTTTCAGCAAGTTTCAAAGCTACATCTGGTTTTAGGATTAACCAAATCAAACAGAGCTATTTTCCTCTTGGATTTCAAAACAAATACTTGGTCTTAGAAGGGTTATATGATGGAATAAAGCTTATGTCATATACTCAAGCTGTTTCTATTTGGGGTTTATGGCTAAATTGCGACAATTTGAAGGATAAATCCTCCTGGACTCCATCTGTTCCATCTAATGCTTCTTTCATTTTCAATTTATCCAAGACTTGAAGAACATTGCTGGACTCTTCATGTATAAACCATCTTATTGCCGATGGAAAATTTCCCTTTTTGTGGCATGATCATTTGCTCCTTTTGTCGAAGAAATTCTCTAGTTTAATGACATAATGTTTCTCGATTTTTTTTTATAACTCAACTGTAGTCATGTTGCATATGCATTTCAAAAAGTCTATATACAATAAAATCAAATGTACATACAAGTGACTTTTGACCATTGTTGACTTTCTATTGGTCGTTGCTTATTGAATGAGCTAGTCGTTGCTTGAGTTACTTCACTAGCCATTGCGGTATTTATCCTTAGTCGAACTTGCCGTTACCCATGTACACCTTCTTTCCTCTATAAATACCAACCACTTCTTTCTTCGATTTGCCCAAATTTATGCGCCCAAACATTTGCTCGCATGAATACCCTTTGCTTTTGCTCCCTAAATGTTTCGCAATTCATGTTGATCGTATGCCATCTGAATAGTGAGGTGCACATTATATAGAAGGTCTGTTGAATTCTGAAAGAGAGCCACAACACACTTTGCAAAGGGCACAACTTATCTTTGAGGATGGTGCTTGCACCCCTCAGACATTTTCAATTTCCACATTTCCAATTTGCCTTCTTTGAAATTTCAAAACAAGCTCAAAGATAAAATTCGCTCTCTTTAGATGTTGCTGCTAAAACTGATGTCCCCCTTCCTACTGGAGCTGTTGACCCAATACTCATGCTGTGGTGCCATCGTCCTCTGTTGCTACTGCTGTGCCTATCATCCCGACCATGCCGTACACAAAGGCTTTACTGAATATCTTCAAAATTGAGCATTTGGTAATCAAAAGACACCAACATCTTCAAAGCTAACACATCATCTTGAAAACGCCATCAGCAAGAAGCCACACGCAATGAAGTCAAAGGAAATGACATCCATAGTTGATTTGGCGCAGGAAAACCAGCACTAAAGGAGGTACACAAATGAACTACAGAAACATCATCACTTGATTTACTCAGTTGATATGTGGCATGCTAGATTTTTTTTTTTTTTTTTTTTTGGTCGAAAAACGGATGTGCGTTCATTCATGATACTAAACGAGCCTTACAAGTCGACGATGGGTAAAATTCTGAACATAGAATTTCCATAAGGTAAAGAGGAGGATGATTCACCCAATTTGGAGATAGATTGTTGGACCGGTGGGAGTTTGCAAGCCAATCGGCAGCTCGGTTTGCTTCACGAAGACATTTCTCTACTGTGACTTCAACGCCTCTAACAGATTGAAGGAAGTGAAGCTCTTCTTTGCACAGTTCGATAGTATCTTTTGTGTCCCAGGATGGTTTGGCCCAGCCCATGACAGCTTCCACGGTGTTGGAACTGTCACTTTCAATTATCCACGCTCTGCTTTGGCCGAAGCTCTGTTCCACGTGCGAAGCTGCACTTCTACTCACGAAACTCAACCCCTGTAACAGAGCTAGGGCTTCTGCGTGTTGGGGGGAAAGCGCCCGGATCTGCTCTGCAAAGCCGTCGGCCACCATCCCCGACGGGTCGCGCAATATCCCAGCGGCCGATCCTGAGAAAGGGGACCACGAGGCGTCGATATTCAGCTTCATCTTCTTCTGTTCGGGTGGTTTCCAGCTTGTGGGTATGTTTCGAGTAGTGGGTTTCTGGCATGCTAGATTAGCAAGTGAAATTTCATGGCTCTCTCAATCTCTACTACCCCACCTAATTGAAGTGGAAATGTCAAGCAATTGAGGTATTTACTTATCAGGGGCAAAATCGTATTTACAGGCATCTCTGTAGGCTTGTTTCAATTTTTGTGATATTTCATCTAGATTTTATTAGCATTCTGTAGTAAGTTATGGTTTTCAATTTGGAGTTACATTTAACGAGATATAAATCTTTGCTGGTGGTGCATGAGGGGAACAGTACCACGTTGTACTATTCGTGATGAAAATTAACTAATTTCTGACCTTACATCAAGTTGGGAATGAATTGGTTTGTTTAATATGTCATCTTATCTTTTCAATGAGACTGACCTTGCTTAAATTTGACATATCTGTTACAAGAACAAAGCCGAATATTTGTTGCCAAATTGAAGATAGTAAATGAACTTAGAAAAGTGCATGATTAGGCTTGTTTGTTTTACAAAAATGAACATATATATTTAATTAAATATTTATGTATATATGAAATTAGATATATATGTATGTTTGATCTTATGTAAATGTATATTATATGACTCGTTGTGACATAATGCATGTTTGCATATGATATGGGCTTTAGCCATATAATTAGGGATTCCTCATTTATCAAGATAAAATTATAGTTACGATTGTGATTGGAGGCATGTGAAAACTATGTCATGACGCATCCTATAGAGCGGGGAACATATAGCATGTATTCATGCCTCCAAAATCATATAGTTATCGTACTTGGTATATAATTGGGAACGAGTCACTAGCCAGTTTTCACACATTCATGATATAGTTATCGTACTTGGTATAATAAGGGGCTTTGTGTTAAGTTAGAAGGATACGGTGATGCTATTTCGCTCTCAAGGTCAAATGAGACGAAGCTATTAGCGGTTATGATTCACCCTTGGTGGTGGTGTAGTGTCTTGGAAATCAGCTGAACAATCTAATCTTTCAAAATCCACTTTTGACTCGGAGTTTAAAGCTCGACTGGGGAAGTAGTGAGAACGAGTGGTTGAGTGATTTCCTAGCAGAACTTTTGTTGTGCATGAAACCAACAACATGCGTCCATGCGCTCTAATTGCCAAACTACAATAGCCGTTGCTAAAGATAAAGCACACAATGACAAGAGAAGACAAATTTCATTGAAACATTATTTCTTGAAGCAGTTGCTTTAGCATGGATTTAGATTGATCGATTAGTTGAAGTCGAAAGGAGATTTGGCCAATTTTCTGACAAATTTCTAGAAGCAAACAAATAATTGAAATATTGAGAGTAATGAGATTCATGCCAATTTGAGATATCTATGATGGCGGTAACCGAACTAATATATGGGTAATGTAGTGGAGATCCCTTGAAGTAGGTTCATATGGCTTATAACAAGCCTTTTTGTTGATCTTATAGCACCAAAAATGTTTCAAAGTCCCTCCTTCCAATGATGTATGTGATTGGTGCTAAATTGCATATTAAGTGAGAATGGGTTTAAGCTCTTAATGAATTCCAAAATGTTATGGGTAGTGTATTTATTGAATTATGCACTTGACGGGAACACCTATATGAGTGTGGAATGGGTTCACTTTTATGGGATTTATTGCCGAATCTTTATAGCACCCATGAGTAACCAGCTGTGCGAATGGCCTATTAGCACATACTCAAGTTGGACGGCAAATATTGTGAGGGTGTAGAGTGATGAGTGAGGACTTTAACCTACAACCTTGGTTCATAGAAGGCATAAGCTCCATCATTGGTTCTGTAAGGTAGGTCCATAGACCAAAAGACACCAGATTGTATTGCACTCCACTATGAAACCAGCATTTGTTCTTTCTCTTCTTCAGGATACCTTTTCAACTTTTGAAGTATGTGGGAGATTGTTATGTGAAGTGTATTTCAAAATGTCTATTTGCACTAAATCTAATACCCATAGATGTGACCTTCGACCATTGCTGACCTTCTACCAGCCTATGCTAATTTGATTTGCTAGCCATTGCTTAGTTATTTCCCAAGCCCTGGTGACATTTTTCTTAGTCAAAATAGCTGATGCCTATATACTCCCGTCTTTCTTCTACAAATACCAACCATTTTGTTCGTTATTTGATATGCCCAAATCTATGCACCTGGAAATTTTCACACACGAAATACTTGTTCCTTTTGCTCTCCGATGGTTATGCATTTCATGTTATTCCTTCTTTACCTAAATGGTGTGGTATACACTATTAACAAGGTCTATCAATTCCCAAAGATAGCCGCGACACACCTTCTGTACTTTGTGAACGGTGGAATTTACTTTTGAGGATGGCCATTACACGCCTCGGCCATTCTCAGCTCTTTCATTTCCAGTTTGCCATTCTCGAAATTTTATAACAAGCCAACGGTATTCAGGATTCTTCTCCGCATTGGTCTCCTGCAAGATGAGGTGTATTAATGGATACTGAAACTGCTATTATGGCCTTATGACTCTGATCGAGTTACTCGAGTATTATGGCCTTATGCGAAATCGACAGTTGGGACGGCTTGAAATGCTTTAAGACGGAGAGGTCCTAGAATTTCATGGTCCATACAAATTTGATCTAATCATGGAAATAAGAGTATTATAAGTATCATAAATTTCATATGGTATTTAAATAAGTGCTCTAACTTTTCTATTGATCACTTAAGTATCATGACTTTAAAATAATTTCACTTGATCGTGGGATTAATGTGTATACAACTTCTAACCATAATCGAGTTACACATGTATTATGGCTCTATGCGAAATCGACAGTTCGAGGTGATTGAAATGCTTTGAGGCGGAAAGGTCCTAGAATTCCATGGTCCAAATTAATTTGATTTAATTATGAAAATAAAGACATTTTAAGTATCATAATTTCCGTACAGTATTTACGTGAGTATTCTAACTTTTCAGTTGAGTTCATAACTTTAAAAGAATTTCACTTAATTTTCTTAACTTTTCAATTTATTGTGGGAGTAATATAACTTTTGGAAAACGTTCATCACGAGCGTCATGCCACACAATAATGGTATTGAAGTGATAAATTGAAAAGTTATAATACTCAAATGCGCGTTGTGCGGAAACTTTAGCATTCAATCAATTGAATAAATTATGAAAAATGTATTATAAATTTTAAAACTTATCATTATTGCCAACCGCAGGTGAGAACACTTTTCACTGCAGTCAGAGTGTACTTGCATCTCTCTTCTTGCTTTGTTCGGGGCAAGCTCTAAGGGAATAAAATCTAGGGTTTCAATCAAGGCTGCTGCCTAAAAAAATAAAAAGGGCTGCTGCCTTTGCTTGTTCTGCTGAGTTAGCCTCCGTTGATTTGGCAAACCCATCTATAATCCTGCCGAGGAGTCGCGGCGGATGCAAGCTACAGCTCCGCGTGTCGGGGAAGCTCGCATCTGGGTTCCGGAGCTGCAGCCGACAGCCCCTCTGGTCGGACCGAGGCTTGGTGGAGCTTGAGACGTGTACCCGACTGGTCTTCTGGTTAGATCCGGGCCTGTTGGTGATTCGGAGTCGTCGTCGACCACACCTCTGGTCGGGTCGGGCCCTGACGCCTCACCTCTGTTCAGATCGGGGCGTCCCCTTCTCTGTTCAGATCGGGGCCTGGCGTCCACCGCACCTCTGTTCAGGTCGGAAATGCTGCCGTCCGCTCCTCTGTTCAGATTGGGGCCAGGCGGTGTTTCGGAGGCACGGCCGACCACGTTTCTGGGCATCTGAGGTTGAGTTGAGAATGAAAGAAGCCTGTCTGCAGTGAGAAATAGTTTGTTGTTCTGTTCTTCCAGAACTAAATCTCATCTCTATTGCATAGAGCTCCCTAGTTTGTGCTTATGACAAGTTCATTCCAAAGTGAGTATTATAAGGTTGCCTTCGTATTGTAGTTTTCTTTTAACTTCCTGGTCATATAGTTTCAGTGACTGTGTATCTTCTCTTTTTAAGGTTACGCTAGTATGCTCTCTATCAAAGACATATCGCCTGCAGCACAGAACAACATAACCACACAATTCATTCTATTGGACAAAGGCAGGGTTGCCACAGAAGGACAGAGCAAGACATGCTTGGCACTTGTAGCAGATGAGACTGCGGCCGTGCATTTTCAGTTCTGGGGTGAGGAGTGCGACCTGTTCAAGCCCGGGGATATTATCCGTTTGACCAATGGCATTTTCTCTTACAACAGGAACCATCTTCTGTTGAGAGCAGGGAAGAGAGGGAGCATCGAGAAGGCGGGCGAATTCACCATGACTTATGCCGAGACTCCCAACATAAGTGAGATGCAGTGGGTTCCCGATCCAAACAATTCTAAAAAGTATGTACAGGAAGCTGTTATATCTCCTTACTCACGTATTTTCCCTCCGATGCTTTGATGGTGAATTTGTTTTGTATGCTGCTGTTACTGGCTGCAACAAATAGACAAGCATATGTGGGGTGTACAGTTTTTTCCTTGACCAAAAGCAAAAGAAGCCTTGCTTTTAGGTTTGATTTTGTTTCGGAAAAGCACTCAATTTACGTTGGAGTTTTGTTCCTGCAAGTTTGTGAAGGTCATTATATTGATTTCATGACTGTTGAGAAGCCTTTCATCACTGCTTCTATAACCTTGCATTTGAAGGATCCTACTATTAAGAATGCCAAGTTGTGAAGAAAACGTAAGTCCTTTTTGTTTGTAATGGTGACTTCCGTCCAGGCATAACCTTGTTCATCTGCCTTCTTTATCATGAGTCAAATATGTTGCACAGTAGGTGATGGATGCATTGAAATACAGGTAACGCCGGCTGGGACCATCTGTCTTATCTCTTTCAAGGGAAAGAAAATCCTAAACGTTGATTGTAGCCTAGTCCAACCTCGCAATGCATTTCAAAGCCTCATTGAGTTAAAGCATTCCGATGATTACGCCCTTTTCATTGGCACAAACTTGCATGCTTCATTTCATAGCAAACTGGCTGGGACAGCAGGGTGGTATCGTAGGTGCACATTTGGCGGGCACTAACTTTCTGCTGCATAGAGTGCTGCAATAATTTGGTCATGTCTTTGTGGGAGACTTTGAAGTTTGGATTCCGATTGTCATCTGTGAAATGATACTTCTCAATTCCAATGATTTAGTTCTACTTGTTGACCAAAAGAATGAGTTTTGCTCCCATAGTTTTCTCCAAAATATATGTTGTTCAGGACAATTACTAAGTATAAGTGACATCACTTACGATAATTTGATATATTTTACTGTTCCATTAATTAATTACTAACTGTTAACATTTTTTTATTACAAATTCTGTGGTCAAATTACCATACATCACTGCAGATTACTAATTATAAGTGCAATCGAGTTGCCGCTACAAACATATTACGCCTATGAAATCAAATTACTACTAATGGGCGCAACCAACCTTACGACCATTTGAAGTGCATTACAATATTCAGGTGAAATTAGGGACATTTTCTTCAACCACGGGCCAATCCCATTAATGTATGTAATGGTATCTTCAACTATCCTATTGATTGTTTCGTCCAAATATTTTCTTAAAGACCACATGGATCATTTCAAGATGCTTAGCTCTAAGGCTACGTTTGGGAGCAAGGGTGAAGAAAATTGGGAAGGAAAATACACCGAATTTGTAATTTCCCTCGCTCCTAATCAAGAAATATTAACAATTTTCTGTCCCTTCAAAAAAAAAAAATCTTACTTTAAATTTGTCAGAATAACCATCAACTGAGCAAGAGGGCGTGAAGAAAAAGGAGAACTACCAACTGATTTAAATCTGTGACGGGAGCTCAAACGACAGTAATAATGATACACAAACGGACAAAGCCTTAAGAGCTTTGTGGGAGTTGTTGCCCCTTGCAAGAATCTGACAAATCTGTGCCACTCGAAATTTCCAATGATCCAAACTAAATTTCACAAAAGATATGATTTTAGAATTAAATAATCAAAAATCAGAGAAACATTTACATTACATTAGTAAATACCACTGGCACGACTAACCCTGTATTCAACTTTATCTTCCTCATCTCTTACAAAGACCTAATATACATGTACATGTAGTAATCTCAATGCGGGAGGGAAAAAAGAGGGTGGGGAAGAAAAGAGAGACGCTCACAAATAACTGGTAAAATTTTCTGCCTCTCAAACTATGTATACACCTATGCAACAAACAAGCCCAACTATCATATTCCACAGTAAACAACTACGCCGCGTGCTCTCGGGTGGCGAATGGTCTGCGTGACCATGACGAGCTATAAATTAAGCCCACCAATCCAGGAACAAAGATTCAGCGTCTCCACACTATTTAGTCGAACTCAGATATATGCAAGGGAGCTACGGTCTAGGTCAGGCTGTGGGCGACCCCTGGTAGGTGTCGGTGGTCTTTGAATGTTGAGCTCCTGCATTATACCAGAAAATTTAGAAGAATTTGTGGCTTAAGAACGATTTAAGACTTTGACAAGAAGGAAAAAAAAAATCAGGAAATGACAAACAGGGCTTGCCTGCATCCAGGTGTCCTCAATGACACGCTCCGGAGATGTCTCCGGTGATTGAAGGGGAGGTGGCAGTGGATGTATCAACTTGGGCACGATGACCAAACCCCTTCCAACAACTAATATTGCTCCAGCATTGTTTGCAGTTCCTAAAAACATAGAGAAAATTAGAATTGCAAATGCTCGATGTAGGGGTCAGTCAAAAGCTCATGACTTCATTTGCTTACCACAATAGTTAGTTGCAGAAAAGAGGGTAATCAACTGTCCCTGAGCAAACCGCTCAAACCCATCCATAACACATTCATGGGCCCTTATGATAAGTTGTAATTTGTTTTTCTTGCAGAAGTCTGTGACCCTGTCAGGCTGAAGTAAACAAGAGTCAATACTCAACAAAGCAATGATCAGGCTTATTCCAAAACAACCTTGTTTTTTGGAATAAAATTACTTCAGTGACTTTTAAAGACCTCAGCTACAAAGTACTCTCTAATTTTTTAGCGTCCAGTCAAAATAAAATATCTTGAGAAATGAAGTGGCGATAGCACAACTAATGAGATTGGGAGCAGCTTCAAACTGGTTCTATTGCAGAGAGTGGAGGCTGGGAGGTTCTTGGACAGACGTGAAATAATGAGACAAAGGATGAAGATAAGGAAAATAATGCGATACGACTAAAAATGTCAAGCAGATTTTTTGCTAGGCTCAGCATTTTATTTTTACCAACAACCATTCTTGCTTTGTTGAGCAAGGTGGATATAACAGTCCCTTAAGGCTCACACCCAAAGGGATTAAGATCAAGTTTCATTGTCAAAAGCAGCCTATTAGGCAGCCTTTCTAGTGTCCTTCCACTGGAGGGATTATTGCATATAGGTTTTCTGCATTCAAAATTTAACCCCAGAAAAAACTCTAATGATTGATTTCTGAAAATTCTGATTACCTGAAGGTCTATCGATTATCCACTAGCTAGGCCTCAAAGCATACACAAGACACTACTCAGCTTAGAACTTTGTAGAGACAATTGAGTATCACATAAGAACAGAGATAAGGGAGGGCACATATACTGAAAGGCAAAGAGTACAAAGAAAAGCATATCTCAATTAGAAAAACTAGCATGGCATACCCCAAATGTGACAAGGCCTGGCCCTCTAGCATTTGGCCTCAAACCTTCTACACTGTCATTTTCTGTCGGATCAGACCTGTTCAAGAAACTGTCAATATAAAAATGCACAAAAGGTCCACTTTGAAATGGAAAAAAATGAAGACATTTATCATACCACAAAAGGTCCATCAATATAATGGATCCGGCATCCATTGTTATTGGCCTTTCAAGCTTCTCAATTTGTTCTACAGAATGTATTGACCTTCCTATGCCACCATGCATACAGATTATCTTTTTCTCTATGAGAGCAGCAAGCGGAAGATAGTTGAAAAGTTGATTAAACCGTGTCCATGCCCATATTCCATCATTCTCTCCCTATACAACAAGCAAATTGAGATAACATGCCTTGGAAAAGAGAACAAATGACTGAACACTTGCACTCACCATTCGCTCAATGCATTCAAGACGAAAACCAAAGAGTGCATTTATGTCAGCTGCCTCGTGGTTTCCTCGTATCAAGTGAACATTTTCTGGGTATTCAATCTACAAAAAGGTAACCACAGCCCAAGTTGGTAAAACAACATAAACATTGCATTGCATTTGTATATATAACCATCTCTTTCAAAAGCAGAAACGTGCCTTAAGAGCAAGAAGCAAAGTTATAGTTTCCAAACTGTGCTGTCCCCGATCAACGTAATCTCCCAAAAACAAATAGTCGATATAGCTGTGTCAATGCATAAAGAGATTATCAGATGGACATTTAAGTTTCAATTTCACATAACATAAAAGAAGTATATATATCCAATATGGGGAAAACTTCCTCCCCAGAAGAATCAATTCACTAAATTTTACTATTATCAGAGATTCAGAAAATGTGTGGCCCTTTAAGCAACATGAAGAAAAGTCACCACCATAAACTGAACCTCACAATAGTAGGGAATGCCAGATTCGACATTTCCAAGCCTTCCTTTGAATAAACCGAAATCATACAATAGTCTACAGTTTAAACTTGTGATTGAATTTCTGAACAAAAACTTATACATAATCACCTTAATGTTGTGAAACTTCAAACAAATTATATTATGACTATGAAGCAGCCACCATCAGCCCCAGTGCCTATTGCAGTTATCATTTCGGTACTGTTTTTAAACGTGTGACACTTGGATCTTCTCTCCTGTTGTCATGCTGTTTCTCAGCGAAGACCAGCATGCATAGGACATTTACTACAAGTATAGAACTTAGAAGAAATGATTAAAACCATATTGAACATACGTTATATCTCCTGCAGTGGAAGGAAAACCATATTCATCGAACAAACGCATGAGATCGCCAAATTGACCATGTAGGTCACCAAATACTTTAACTGGAGCTTTTAACTGAAGAACTGTTGGCTCATGCATGAAAAGCTGTTCTGCAGCATAACAGAGCTCCCCAACTTCGTAAGAATCCATGAAAAACCTCCTATTAGCAGGAGCTTTCCAATTTCGAGGCCGAAGCAAAGTGGCTATAATCTGAAAAGAGAAGAGGTAATTAAGCCTGGCAAAAGTTCTAATGAGGATGATGGCATTGACTTCTGTATCACTCACCTTCTTATGCAAGCCTTGAGGAGATTTCTGTCTGGTGAACTTTTTTGTAGGATATGACAGCTCATTATTCATTGGAACCATCCGTCTGCTCTCATTTTCAAATTGATCCAGTGATAGCTGTCTTACCATTCCACCAAGGTTACCTACAGCCTCTTTAGCAACTACCACCTGTAGGACAACAATGTAAGCACGAAGAACAGAGACTAAAACACCCTTTGATGTGAGACCATGACATAAATTCACAGACTTACAGCTCTAGGATGAAGACGAACGTCTCCCTCAGTGTCACTACCATCTGAAGCAGTTTCAGCTGCTGGAGAGTTTTCCTCTGATACTGATGTTTCTTCTGAAGGGACAGAAGATGCAGTTTGAACAGCTTGCCAGACAGCATTAGCCGCCTCAGCTTCAGCAGCTGAAGCCTCCCTGAGTTTTTCCATCGAGTTTTTGTCCATGCTAGAACTGTTATATACACATCATTAAGAAACACACAGATAAGATGCTAACAAAAATGCTTGGGCGTGTCTGCATCACAACAAGTGCCTGTAGGCACGCAGTCTAGTGGCTAGAAAAGGAGGGAGGCAGAGAGGGGACACAAGATTGGGGGCGAAAAGAAACAATTGTATGTCACTGCAGGCACAACAAATTCCAGACTTGTACTTGAGAAAAGAAAGGTCAGGAGAAATGGGGAAGAAAGTATAATACCCCATGCCACCAGATGAATTATCCAGTGCACTATCTGAAGTTGGAGATGTTGCAGAAACAACTCTAGGCGCATTTAATTTTGGACTACTGATAGGTGAGGCTCTCTCCGATGTTAACATGGGTGAATCACTATCCGACTGGAACAGCGAATTTTCGGCGACCAAAAGATCATCAAGCAGAATATCTGCACCAAATAATTCAAATTATATTAAGGGAACAAATAGATGACCAAATGAGAAGAACATATGTCATGCAATCGCTGGAAAAGCCTTCTGAACTAAACAAACAATTAGATGGACAAAAATGAAACTTCATCAAAATATCTGACCAGATCATAAATCAGTGTAGTATGCTGCAGAATGAACATTACAAAGCTCTTAATCTAACCAGTTTGTCCATATAATAACTCATAATATGTCTGCTTATTGGAAATTTGAAAACATTCCTCTTTTCAACAGAATAACATTCAACTAAACCCATAGTGAAAGGAAAACATGAGACAAATGATATGGATGGCCATTTCCATTCTGTTATATGAGTCTCACTCTCACATATGAACCACAGTCGAGCCAGTGAAAACTAAAAATGAGAAGATTACAAGACAAGAACCACAAAAAAGAGTTCCAGTTCCATGTGGACCCTGATTCCCATTTTATTTTAATTCTTGTCTAAGATCATTATTGCACCAGAAAAATTAGTGTTGATAATACAATTGAAACTGAAAAAAGTCAGTTTATGTATATAAACTTTGTAATATTATAGTTTTTGACATTTTGGTCTACATGATCAAATGACATGTAAACGAAGCTTTTACTTGACAAAATTTTGGAATCTTAAGACTTTGGGAAGTTCATTCTTTGTTCAGCTATAGCTATTTTTGTTAGAGCTTTAACCTGCATGATAACATCTGTTAGAGACCTGACATCCCTGTCTCAGAGGCTATACCAACTCAGATACTGTTATACCAGATATTACCAACTAGTCCTGATAAAGCATCACTTTTTCATTTGAAAAAAAATAAACATTCTTTCACTTTGTACAGGTGTTGTCATAATATACCCAATTATTTTAGGCAAGCAAAACATCTACTTCACTCTGAGCTGTGTGTGAAGCCATCAGAAATTATATATGCAACCAAAAAAGTAACAGCCTCTGTGCCAGGGTTGTTGGACCTAACATTAACATGATCTGCAATAGGTCTCCTCCAAGGACCGTAACCAGAAGTCTCTGATGACAGAAGTCTAATAAGAGACAGTTGAGCAGGACAGAAGATTCTTCAAGAACAATTGCTAAAGATTGTGGTTTCTATACAGTTTCCAGATACAGTTCCAACTTAAGCATTATGACCCAAAAGAAGAAATATCTGATTACTATAAACAAACTCTTCTTTAATCAGCCTTTTTTAAATCTAGAATTGCCATCCACCAAGTGCTACAATAAATCGATATTGATTCCAAGGAATAACATGCCTTTTAATACACAACATGATAATGGTGGATAGAATAGCAGTTTGTCTTCCTTAATAAAGCCGTAAATAGCAAACTTGGTGAGACTAGATATTGAACTAGCAAATACAACTAGCCTAGTACCGTGCCATGCACCAGTGAATCAATAGATATAAGTTACACAAAATGAAATTAACATGCATGTAACAATGACGCAGCTGCATCTGCGCTCATCTAGGCCCAGCACAAGGACCGTATTGCCTGCTTTATGGCTCACCCAAAATCATATGACTTTTAAATGAGTCGTGCTAGCTTACAAATGCGCAAAAATTACTTGTCAAAATACATCTATTCAAACACGGATGATGTGGAAATAATCCAACTTCCAACATATCCACTCTGGACGACCCAAATCAGGTTCACCACTAGAATAATTTGTGAGCTATAGTCGGCTCATCTACACGTCACACCCACATGACTTTAAGATGTGTCAAGTTAATTTGAGATTGTACGACACTTATTTAACAGCACAATAGCTTTGACATCAATGATATGAAATTCCCCCAAGCGCACCCCCCCCAAAAAAAAAAAAAAAAAAAGTGCTCACCCTCAGCCTCTATAGTTTCACTATGCAAAAGTAAGCACACCATTAAAATTATGGATTGTCTTTATATGTAGGTGCTATATATAAGTTAAGTATCCATTTGATTGGAGAGATCTATCTAACTCCTCATGCAAAAATGACTTATATCCTCATTTTTAGATTAGATTGATCAGGAATCCTTTTGTGTGTTTTCTAAATAAATAAACTGTTTTTGGAAGACAAAATAGCAGGACTTGGTAACTCGTTGGTGTGCAGGTTCCAAGGTAAGTAGAGTATTTACCCTACTCTAGAACTACCCAGAAGGTACCAGTTCCAAATTTTTGGAACTTAGAATGTACCCCGTAGTCTCTTGGAACCACCCTAAACCCGAACCTGTCAGTTACAGAGGTTCCAGTGTACCCTGTACTACCCCCTATTTTTCTAAGATAAATTTTTTTGAATAAAAAATTGTCACATTTATAGTTATACAATTGATCATTCGGCATAAAAATGTTCATGTCTGTAACATAATTCTAAAATAACAGTAACATCAGAAAAAATAAAGAAATAAATCAGGTTCCACCTATCTTTTAAATCTATGAGTTTATATAAAATATATCCCACTCTACTAAAAGCATGAACTAAGATAAAAAAAAGTCGTAGACATAACCAAGCTCATCACAAGTGGGGCAAAATTGGATTGCAGATAGTTAATCAGTTAGGGCCTTCATCCATTGAAATGTGAAGATTTCATACTGACACTAAGAAAGTCATAAGTATTTAAAAGCAAACATAATTAATTAAGCAATAATCTACAGGGTACAAGGCGGAGGAATCCAAGGTGGAAACAGGAATGTATAACCCAAACCCTAGAACCTACCTTGTACTCACCAATCCCAATTTTTCGGAACTCGAGAACCTACATTACAAGCTCTAATACCCACCCTGGAACCTTCCCAACTATGATAGTTCCCTAAAGTCTGCAAGCTGCACAAGTTCTCCTGCAGACGCCTAATTAATTGTGCCTAACTTTATCGCCAATTGCTCATAATCTGTACCATTCTTTAATAGAGAATGTACAGTTCATATCTTGTTGGTAAAATAATTCTGATGAACTCCAATAAGCAGGTGAAGAAAGGTACATAGGTCATACACTTTACTTTGTCTATTCCATTAGATAACCAGAGTCCCAAAAATAGTGCTCTTCATGATTTTCTTTTACATCTCCAAAATTTTCAAAAGGACAAACGACAAGTTCAAAGTTTACAATTCAAATCATGCTACATTTGGACCCATTTTATTATTGCTTTTCTTATTGTTCATGTCATTGTACTAAAAAACCATTAATGATCTGATTACTATGTCATTGAAACTACTAGCTACAATATAAGATCCTTTGCTAGATCCTTTCCAAATTAATTTCTTTACCTCCTCTAAGACCACCGTAGACATATATGCGAACACCAACAGCAGCAGCTGCATGGCGGCAACGGCGCATAAGCTCCAATGTGGGATCATACTGAGAGTGATCTTTGCTAGTGCGAGACGTAGTCACAAGTCCATTTCTATCCAGCCAGACTCCAGCAGCAGTGTCCAAAACTATCAAAACATAACAAAGGTTGTAAAAACAGATATTTGCATAGTATAATGATGATATTGGAAAATAAGATGATTAGGATTATGCCAAAAGTAGTTTGCATATACATCGTAGATTAAAGAGATTACCCGCTATAGCTGCTTCACCTTCAACAGCACGTCCTCCTTTGAGGACACCTCCTGTGACATGCAACCGAGCACCAACAAAGACCTACAACCACACAAACATTTTGGTCCATCGGGTAATAAGCCGTAATATGCATATCCAAACCCAGTCCTCTCAAAGACTGCACGACTGCTCTTCAAGTTCATTAAGCAAAGTGGGAACAAGAAAAAGCATATACTTACCGCAGCATGTTGGTACCTTGGCGAAGGAGATACCCCAGGAGCAAGAGTCCACTCCCATTGACCATTCCTATGCATAAGCAGGCCATAAGCATCGGCCAGTGGCTGTGAATGCCAGGCAGATTAATAGTTTAAGAGATATAGTACGAAAAGACCAAAAACGTATATTATCAGATACGGGAGATCTTGGTAATTTGATTTCTTTTATTTTTTTTTTGCTTTCTTTCTGGGCCGCACACCTCCACGTGCAGGTGAGAGTGAAGTTCTAAATAAGAGGTCTATGCTTGAAAACTCTCCATCCTCAACATCCAACTGGATACTGTAGTATTACTACCCTCTTGCTGTAGTACTAAGGGGTTTGCCATCTTTGTCCTTTCCTCCTTATTGAAATTAACACAAAAAGATCCATCATGAAACATTTCGACTGTAGGATATTGAGAGCATTTGTGTAACGAAAATCACGAGTTCGACGTAGTCCCACAGATTCTGACAGTTGAATTTTAATGTTCTCGAGGCTGAAGGAGGAACAGCTGTAAATTAAGGTCCAACGTATGTGGTCCAACAAACCATCACAGATGTTACATTGGATGTATCAATTTGGAATGCCAACACAATATCCCAAAATTTTCAAGGGAAGCATGAGGCTTTACTAAGTGCCTTATCAATTACTGCCTAAATGCGAAAATCATTCTTTCAATCAGAAAAACTAAACTCACACAAGATTCAACATCTTCATCCACATACTAATCAAGTGGAAAGAAACTTAGGAAGGAAAAAGCTCAAGAACCAAAGCCAAGTGGAAGAGCTAACCATCTAAATGGCATGCTAGTAATACCATTGAAGGTACAGATCTTACTTCCCTGAAGAGGCCCAATGTATGTGGTCCAACAAAACATCAGAGGGTGCAATGGATGTATCAATTTGAAAATGCCAACACAATATCTCATAATTTTGAAGCGGAAGCATGAAGCATTTTTTGAGTGCCTCATAAAGAACTGCCGAAACACATGGGTCATTCCTTCGATCAGATAAAAACTAAACTCACGCATGATTCAACATCTTCATCCACATACTAATCAAGTGGAAATGATCATAGGAAGGAAAAAGCTGAAGAACCAAAGCCAGGTGGAAGGGCAAACCATCCAAATTTCACGCTAGAAGTACCATCAAAAGTAGTTCTTCAGTGAAAATAGATCTTACTGCCGCCAAAGAGAACCAGTAATCCATCACAAGAGGGTGTATTGGATGTATCAATTTGTAAATGCCAACACAAAATCCTAAATTTTAAAGGGGAAGCACAAGGCTTTTCCAAGTGCCTTATATAGGGCTGCCTAGATGCAAAGGTTTGATTAGGGAGAAACTAAATTCACATGATTCAATATCTTCATCCACATACTAATCAAGTAGAAACTAACTTAGGAAGAACAAAGCTCAATAACCAAAGCCAAGTGGAAGAGGAAACCATCCAAATTACATGTCAGCAATACTATTGAAAGTAGTTCTTTAGTGAAAATAGATCTTACTGCTCCTGAGGAGTCTCTTCCACCACAAAGTAAAAACATGCCATCTGATCGTGCACAAGCTGTTGCATACCTGCAAAATTTTTGTAGAGTTATGTATGATTTGGTATTTCATATGTGGAGAGAATGAATAGATAGCATCTGCTTTTCCAACGTAAAAGAGCTTAGGTACAATCATTGACAAAGTGGTAATGCACCGGAAATCATTTGCAGTTACTAATCGCCATCATTAACAATATGCAATTAGAGGCAACTGACTTTCCCAACTGTGTAACATATACTTACATTCTTGCAGAAGGTCTATCACCTTCTGGGTTGAGCCTGCGCCAAACATAAGGTTTCTGGGCAGTATCTAGTACCCAAGCATCCGAAAGAACTCTTTTCCCTATAAAAGAATATTTCCCATGGTCACGTTATCATTAGCCTTCCAACAATGCCTTCATCAAAAATACAAAAAGACCTAAAAGCAAGAATAATGGCTTGACCAACCATCAATTCTAGAAATAAAATGAAGAAAACAAAAATCATTGCATTGTATTGCAAAGGCAATATAAGGCGTCATAATAAATGAGCAAACACCACGTGTCCACAATTGAAAAGGATACTTTGCCAGATAATATCTTTTAGAAAGTTCGATCCAAAGCTATAATGGCGATGGAGACTCCATGCATATATAATCCAAATAAATCCCTAAACAAACAATACGAATCACTTCACACCTCCTCTCAAGTGCAATTTAGGAAAGAAACTGTACGAAGCACATGACAACATAAACAAGAACCACATGGGAAATGACCTATTAGTTCAGTGAAGAATGCGAAACTAGGCTATGATACCGTGTTAGAAAGTTCACTCCTAATGCTTAAGCCATTATGTTGATGGAGACTACAAGTATATGAGGTCCCCAAAAAATTTTAAAGACAAGCCATGTAGGATACTTGTATACTATCATCATGAACATACTCTAAAAAGGAAATAAAAAAGAACATTTTGATGCATCATCAAAATAGCATCGCAATAACCATTCAAACGAGTTGCTGAGGATGAATAACACCATAATGGTTCAAGCCCAACACATTTGAAACTAGCTGCAGCATTTTGCTCACAGTATATATACACATCTACTTTAAAGTTAGAAATCTTTTCCAAACAAAACTAGAGAAGCAAATAGATTCAGCACAAAGCATGTCTTATAGCCATCTCATCTAATCAAAGAGAAGGTATGAGGAAAAGAGCAATGATCATAAAGCATCTCCCCTAAATTTGCAGCGGTTACCAGTATGAATGACAAGTTGATCACTTCTAGTAGCATATCTTCAAGAAAAACCAAAAACAATTGAAAACACTTACCGTCATTACCACTGACAGAGACAAGATATCTCTGAGCAACCAAGTCCATTACATGACCATATCGAGGCCCAGGACCTTGCCCTTGCACCAACACCCTACATATTGAGACCGAATACTAATATTTATCAGAAATCCTTCTCTGTGCAGAAATTACTTCTCATGATTTGGCAGCAGAAGTTCACCTGTGCCACTTGAACTTGTCGTTAGTCAAGTCTAGCACGTAAAGATCATCCGTGGAATGCCCAGCAGGGCCTATGCCACCCTATCAATGGAGACACTTCACGCGTAAATTTAAACCAACAAAGACACCACTAGCCATTCATGTCCACATATTTCCACACCACAATTACCTGAAACACGACCATAGTGCCCACCGCAGCCGCCGCGTGTGCAGCCCTAGGAGATGGCGGGTCACCCGCAGGTTTCATCCTGAATTCATCAATCATACAGAGGTAAACAAACAGCAGTTACTAATCAAGATCCGATACTACTACTCAAAACGGGAAAAAGAGGAAAGGAAATGAGGGAAAGCAGTTGCCTTGTCCATTTCTTGGTGAGAATATCGTAAGAATGCACTGAATTCGTGACTCCGGCTAATCCTAGCACAACAGCAACCAGCATTTCAGAGAGCGGGAGAGAGAGAGAATTGAAAAGGTGAAAACAGCCGAACTAATCCAAAACGGACTGATCGAGAAATTTAGCAGAGTCATTAAGAGTGAACAAAAATCGCGGAAACACACTCGAAGCAACACGACGGGTACTCACTGATGCCGGGGGCGGAGGAGGCGGCGCCGCCCTCGATGGCGGTGGCGCCGCCGAAGAGGATCAGGCGGGGGCCGTGGGACTTGGTGGCGGCGACGGCGGTGAGGGTGTGGCCGACGCGGGGGAGTGGAGCGTCCTCGTCGGCGTCCCAGTAGGTCTCCAGGTTCCGATACGTCGGCGCCGGGTACAGCCACGGCTTCGACCCCATGGAAGCCGGGAGAGAGCGCAGCACGGGAGCTTCCCCCTTCCCCCACCCGCAGGCCCGACCTCAAAATTCAGCCGATCCGAAAAAGGATCAAACCCGAGCCCCGAACCCGAACCCGAACCCGAACCCCCCGAGCGGAAGCGAGATCGCGGAGGGCTCGGGGAGGCTCCGAGGGGCACCCGGCGAGTCGGTCGCCGATCCCGGCGGCCGAAGCTTCTCGATTTGGGGAGGGGCGAATCAATGGCGGCGGCGGCGGCGGCGGCGGCGGCCCTTGGGATGTGGGAATTCGGGAGAGAGGGTGGAGGAATCGGGGCCGCGCCGGGTGGTGCTGCAACGAGTCAAACGTCGAGTGGGTAGAGAGAGAGAGAGAGAGAGAGAGAGAGAGTCGCGGTCAGAGACGATGAATGGGAAAAAGAGGAGAAGGAGAAAAGAATTAGAAATAAAATTTTAAAAACAAAAATTGAAAGAAAGAAAGGATTTCTAGAGAGAGAGGGAGGGAGGGAGAGTCAATGGTCAAGGGAGAGGGACGCCGTGCTTAGGCTATTTCCCGATCGCTTCCAAGCTTTTGCCCAAGCCTTCGGGGGATTTCCTTCTTTTCTTTTCTTTTTTTCTGTTTTTTTGGTTCGCATGTTTGAAAAGAAAATGACGGTTGCTTCTATAATTCAATTAATCCCCCACTTTTGGATTCCTCTCGAAGGCCTCCAATTTTGACGCACACGAGATTTTTCTATCGATTGAAAAATTCATATGAAAAAGAGCCCGATCAAGATATTTTGCACCTCTCAATTATGATTGTTCCATCTCTAGGGTGTCGAGGAACTCGCAATCGAATTCAAACAGGTGACGTTATCAAGAAATAGATTGAAAATCATGGAGAAAAAGGAAAATATATATGATTGGTCAGCTTCTAGAGAATTTATAATCCTGACGCCTCATTTTCAAAAGTGTCTCTCTCAATCTGACTCATCCAATTACGTGGAGTTTCTTAGAATTGCTCTCCAGTGGACCTACGACGAAGATATGATCACTTGGGATTGTCCAGAATATTTTTCAAAAAAGTTTATATCGTTTAAAATAATTAATCAATGAAAAATATTTTTATCAGCAACAATAATTCATGTTTAAATATTTCACGGGCAATGAAAAAATATTTCGTTTATCCATTTTTATAAGCAATACAAATGATTATTTTTTAGAATTCAAATCATTCATTTTTCATGAAATAAGCACGTCATTAAATTATCGATATCCGTCCAGATCACTATTCTCGACCCACACTCTTCTTTGCATAGGAGAATCGACACCAATGCATAGCAGAAGCCACGGGTCTGACCTTCTCCATCATCCTCGACCTACTCCCGCTATTTTCTCGAGTTGCATTTAGAGGTCCTGTAAGTACCAATTTTAAATCAATCCCAACATGGAAGGGTCCTAACCTAGCAAAGACATCAATTCTCCCCTGGAAAATCGATAACTTTGAAATTCATCATAAGCTCGAAAAGTACCTCACACCCTTTGATCATTTGATAACATAAAATAAAAAAGGTTTCGCTAACACAATAATCCTTGAATTCTTGTAAGACTGATAGTTTATTATGAGGTACAAATTCTTAAATAAACGAACCCCATAACAAATTATAATTACTTATTTTTTGTTTTTTGTGGTTAGATTATATTATTATTTTCACATTAAATTAAAAACTATTATCCAATCATTCCTCAGAAAAAAAAAATCCATCTTGAAATAAAATCTTACTAAACCACCATTGAAACAACATTACCTCAAACCCCAAATAATTTTTCGCCCTTCCAAGTCCCACGCCAATTCCTTTCAAGATAGATTACATTAGAACCAACCTGTAGATCCAAATCAAAGAATTCGGGTCTACATATCATTAGAAACAAGGCATGCTGACGAAATCAAACCATTTCTTAGGACTCGAACAAGAAGGCTTTTCTAACATGTGGCGACCTTATCAACAACAAGTTCATTGTGATCGTATTCAATGATTGACATTATATCTCGTCGGTCACTGTGGAGAATCGAGGCCAAAATTTTGTGGATCAGACTCGACCACCAAGATCGCTCGCGATAACTTTGTCGTTGAGAAATACACCTTGAAAAGCATACGAGAGATGATTGTGATGTCGAGTGACACGGCCACGAAGAGCTAATGAAACCATGACATTGTGAAATGTGGTCCACTTAACCTGGTGGTGGCAATTGGGGCAAGGGGGTTTAAAGTGATGGATACCAATCCCAAAACCGCATTAACTTAGCCTTTTTTTAATGAGCTATATTGCCAATCAAAACATAATATATAGAAATCAAGGAGGCATACCTTATTAAACTTAATCAAATCAGGAGAGGATCCACAATGTCAACTTGACTTTTCCTTTTGTTGGTCGAAATTGTCAACTTAACTTCAACCGCTTGGAATTTTCCAGCAGGTGCTTGTATAGAAAATAAAGAACGTCAATTTTTGTTTAGGGATAATGATATAAATTATCCTTGAATTTTGATCCAAAGATGTGACCCCTAAATTTTTAATTTGTTCAATATAATTCTTGAACTTTTACTAAATGTGCAATGCCATCCCTGAACTTTCAATTTGTTCAATATAATCCCTAAACTTTTAATACATGTTCAATTTAGTCTTTAAATTATATGATAATGTTTGACATTATCTTCTATTAATTCAAGTTAAGGGACAAAAGTCCAATGATTATATCGAACAAATTAAAAGTTCGGGAATCACATTACATATTGGATGAAAATTTAGGAACCATATTGAACAAATTAAAAATTCATGAATCATATTGCATATTGAGTAAAAGTTTAAGGACAATGTGTGGCATTTTCCCTTTTTTTTTTTAATATAACATGTTTTCGGTGATTCATCAATATAGTTTTCTGTTCCTTAAGCACAAATAAAATTTTCCTTTCCGAATTCTTAACCGGGTCTTACGTAGCCGCTTTATTTCATTTGATTGCTCGTGCTTATGCGAGAAGCGTCATCTCTGAAATCACGAGGATTGGCCGTTCGGCTTTCTCCAGATAAAAAAAAGTCGGCATGCTGATCGGGAATCTAAAGAAGCATTGAACCGAATATGGAGACTCTCTTGTTTATGGTCCAAACCTTCTTGCTCGTTTGACTCCCCAAGATTCATGCTTCTGAATTCAGATCCACTGCTCGAGCTTGACATATCATATCAAGCATCGTGTGTACTGATCCGATGCTCGGATCATCGACACTTTATGCTACTCGATATCGTGGTTCGACGATAACTCACTACGCAATGCTCTCGTCATTATCAATATACACCGTCGCCCACAGTTTCATGATAAGTGTAAGCATCCGAGCACATTTCTCATCCTGGGTTCATCCGAAAATGGTACTTAGCTTGCTCGCTGCCAACTTGTGTGAGCATTGCCACACTCCAAGGAAATATCAAGTCGGTGCGATGGCCATGACTTGTGTGTATCCGTTGCTTCTTGGCATGCTAGCTCATTATGCAACTTGACAGCATGGCTGGATCCACCTTTATGTGAGGCCCAGCTAGCATTTAAAAGAAAAAAAAAAAGAGAGAGAAAAGTTGAAAAGAAAGTGGTGCCTCGTGCGCTAGTGCGTGTGCCCAAAGTGAGGAGAGAGAAAGAGAAAAGAAAATGAGTAATGCTCTGTGCAGACTAGAAGGGAGAAAAAAAAAGATAAAAAGTAAAAAGATGGAGACCCACCGGGAGAAAGTACACGAAGGAGAAGAGAGGACCAAATCTTTGTGATCGAGATTCGAAAGCCAGACGCTGATGGAATTGGCTCAAATTTGAGTATGTTGTTCGTGAGACTGAGGGCTACGAGTTGATGGTTTTCATTCATCGAAAACCACGTCTGAATTCTCCAGTTACAATTAGAGTTTTATTGCTACGAATTTATTTATCCACCTACGTGGTGATAAAATGAGATTGTAATATTAATGTTGAGTCACTATTATATAACTAGAGAAAAATATTTTGTGTATCCTGCTATTCTTGGTGATAAGTGGATGTTTTGGGTGGTCCGTGATTTTTCGCACATCGGATTTTCCACATTAAATCCTTGGTGTCGTTATTTGCTTTGTCTACTTATTATTTCGGCATTATATTTGCATATTGTGAGGTTATATATTGTTGGTCGTTGCTGGGGGTTAAGAGAATTTCAGTTAATTTAGCTTTGGGGGAGAGATTGATATTGGATTGCGTTTGATTTATGGTGAATTATTATATCCGAGTTCTCCCCAACAAAGTGATATTACAGCCAGATTGAAATTCTATTGTTAAATGGAGAAACTAGCGGCACCATGTTCAATTTAAATGTCTCAAATTATTCTATTTGGCAGCCTCGAATGGAAGACGTATTATATTGTAAAAACTTATTTGATCTTATTTAGGGTGATGAAACCAAATGAGATAAGGCAGTTGGGTTTATCCGATAATGAATTGATGATAGTGTGTTTCATCATGTTGCTTAATAAACGAAGGTGGATACTTTGTGAAAGAAATTACAAAATCTCTATGAGAGAAAAACTCCACAAAATAAAGCTCTTCTAGTTAAGTGACTCGTAAATTTGAAATACAAGGAGGGAAGTAATATAACGAAACATTTGAGTGAATTTCAAGATGTAAATCAATTGAAAAATCTTGAGATTGATCTTGGTGATGAATTGCAAGCATGCTTATTACCTAGTACTCATAGAGGGGGAGATTTGTTGGCTAGATCCACCTTCATGTGAGGCCTAGCTAGCATTAAAAAAAAATGAAGAAGAAGAAGAAAGAGAGAAGAGTTGAAAAGAAAGTGGTGCCTTTGTGCGTCTGTGCATGTGCCCAAAGTGAGGAGAGAGAAAGAGAAAAGAAAAGGGGTGTTGCTTTGTGCAAACTAGAAGGGAGAGAAAAAAGATAAAAAAAAAAAAAGTAGAAAAATAGAGATCCAAAGGGAGAAATTGCACGAAGAAGAAGAGATGACTGAATCTTTGTGATCCAGATTCAAAAGCCAAACGTTGACAGAATCGGCTCAAATTTAAGTATGTTGTTCGTGAGACCAAGAGCTATAAGTTGATGGTTTTCATTCGTCGAGAACCACCTTCAAATTCTTCAATTACGATTAATGTTTTCTTGCTACGAATTTGTTTATCCACCTATATGGTGATGAAATGAAATTATAATATTAATATTGTACCTCTAGTATGTGACTAAAGAAGAATACTTTGTGTATCATGCTATTCTTGGTCATCAGTGGATATTTTGGGTGGTCCGTGATTTTTCCCATATCGAATTTTCCACGTTAAATCATTGGTATCGTTATTTGCTTTATCTATTTATTATTTTGGCATTATATTTGCATATTATGAGGTTATATATTGCTAGTTGTTGTTGGGGGTTAAGAGAATTTCAGTTGATTTAATTTCGGAGGAGAGATTGATCTTAGATTGCATTTGGCTCGTGGTGAATTATTGTACCCGAGTTCACCCCCAACACGTACCTTAGTCATGCTTGGCCAAGGCAACCGAATGACACTTGAGAAAAGCATCCATCCTTCTCAAGCCATGGCTAGCCGAAGCAGCATATAGATCCCATCAGGAATGCCCAAATAATCAGCTCGTATTGTAGCATATGTAGCGCTAATCTGGCTCGGCATATTCGCGCTTTGCTCCTCCCACAAAGGGTAAGCAAATAGCAAAGGCGCGCTCTCAAGACAACAACACAAGAACGCCTCTCAAAACCATATACAAACGGAGTTCAGGGAATAGAAACCGGTTCTTTGGTAAAGAAGCACATATAACTAAACGCAACAGAAGGGTCTGCAATGGAAGCAAACCAATCAGACAAGTGAAGAAAAGATTTCCTCGCTTCTGCAATCTACTTGTGGACAAGAAAAGCAATACGAAATCCGGAATCAAGAGCCGAAAAATCCAACGTTCTAACCCCTAAAGAAGTTACAGATTTTCTTATTTCCTAGACTCAAAGTTTCCAGTATACACCAGACAAGTGTGGCTCCGATGCAACCAAAATTGAAGGTTGGAACGGGCCGGGAGAGGGAAATGAACACTGCAATACATCCTCTCTCTCTCTCTCTCTCTCTCTCTCTCTATTCGACCATCCGACACTATCCGACTACATGGTGAATTACAAATCACAGGACTATATACAGATTGCAGTATAAACACGCATATTGTCAAACAGGCGGTGGCCTCTCTGTTTTTGTCTTCCATTCTTCGTTGCGGCATTTCGTCGAACAGGTGGTGCGGAGCCTCGGTTCAAGCCCGCCCCTTCCCGCGGCGGAGAGGATACAGGAAACGCGGACGGTCGAGACGATGCTTGGCCGCGTCGGAGCCGAGAGGAGCCACGGCCTTCGGGCTCGCCCTCGCTCCGTGCGCGATCAGCAGCAGAGCGAGGTGCGCGTGCCCCGCCTCCACCGCGCACTGCAGCGGCGTGTACCCGGCGTCGTCCACGACGTTCACGCTCGCCCCGTGGCTCAGCAGCACCTTCACGCTCTCGACCCGCCCCTTGAACGCCGCCCGGTGCAGCGGCGTCCACCCGTTCTGGTCCCGCGCCTCCACGTCGGCTCCCCCCTCGAGGCAGCTCTTCATCCCGAGGACGTCGTCGACCCGCGCCGCCCGCAGCAGGACGTCCCGCAGCCGCAGCGAGTCGAGCAGCCGCGAGTGCCCGTTCTCCGCCGCGAGCACGAATGCCGTCTTCCCGTCCCCGTCCACCGCGTGCCTCGCGTACGTCGAGTGGTTGACCAGGTACTCGACGGCCTCGGCGTTGCCCGCGGCGGCGGCGAGGTGGAGAGGGGTCAATCCGGCGGAGTCCGTCGCGTCAGCGTCCGCCCCAGCCGCAACGCAGAACCTGATCGCGTCGACGAAGCCGTTGGCCGCCGCGACGTGCAGCGGGGTCCGCCCGTCGGGGTCAGGCTCGTTCGGGTCAATGACGTCCCCGAACGCCTTGAAGAGGACTTCCATGAGGTCAACCCGGTTCATCGCTGCCGCCTTGTGGAGGATACAATCCGCGTCCTTGTTCTTTTTGCCGACTGATGAGCCTGAAGCTATCAGGATCTTCAGAATCTCGAGATTTCCAGCTTCAATTGCCAGGCTTATCAGGGATGTTCCATCTGGATTCACGTCGTTAACATCAGCGCCGCCGTCGATCAGGCTGGCCACTATTCCCACGTCCCCGCACGAGATTGCATAATTCAAGAGCCTGGTGAGCTGGGACCTGTCACACCCAGGAATCGCCTTCTTCAGCAACGAAGCGGTCTCTCTGATCTGGGTGTTCTGTCTGATGAGGAATTCGATCACCTGGAGGCCCACGAAGGCAATGGGCATGGTGGCGTCCTTGAAGACGTGGGGGCCGGGCCGCGAGAACAGGCGGCGGAGGTCGTCCTGGTGGGCTCTCCCGGTGACGAGCATGGAAGATCGGACGGTGACGGAATCGGGGGGCGAGGAGAGGGGCGGGCGGTCGGACGGGGCCAAGACGAGCGTGTAGGACGCGGAGGACAGGGGCGGGATGATGGAGTAAGGCTGGCTGAAGCTGAAGAAGGAAGGGTTGGCGGTGGACAGGGAGACGGCCACGGACATGGTGTGCATGAGGTTGGTCACCCGGAACGTCTTGGCGCACTTCTGGCCCTTCCTGAACGTCAACTCGACCTCGGTCACATCCGGCTTCACGAGCCTGTCCATGGCAGGACGATACTCGGGGCCAAAGGAGCTTCAAGAAGCAGCAACCCTTTGTGTTTTCCTTGAGGAATTTGGGGGCGACCCGGGTGGTGCTTTCCTTCTGTGAAGGGAAATGCAGAAAGCGAGGGGTGAGGAATGAGGAATGAGGATGAGAGAGGTTTGTCGAACGCAATGATGAAATGCTTGATTGGTTTTTTGTTTCTTTATTGTAATCGGGTGATTAAATTATGGGTTTAACTTGCAGTGGGCTTTGGTTTAGGGGGAGTTTGAAAAATGGGAGAGATGGTGACTTCGACAATGAAAGGGAAAAAGTCCTTGATTGGCTGCTTTGACCATTAAAGGTGCTTTGCTTGCTTGATTTAATTGAAGGAGGGAGGAGGACAGAGAGGCACTTTCAATTTTTAATTGACTCAGCCATTCGTTCTCATGAAAGTTCTGGGAATTTCTGTGGGCTATTTCACCAACAAGCTTCTTAGATCTGTGCTGTTTATGGTTTCCTTAATTCATGCGATTACATGACTTCATGTCAGAGACACCGATGCTGCTGCGTAAATGCAAAAATCGGAAGATGGGAATCCGGTTCGCATTTCACCGAGCCGTCATGCGTCCGGTTCCCATGATGTCCTATCTCCTCCATCATAATCAAGGGCTCGCTAAAGAATGCCTAGAGGGAGCGATATCATTGACCGAGTTTCGGGCTCTACAGAGTTGACCTTGGCCATCTGCAGACTGGTCCAGCATGCGCGTTGAATGTCCTGTTTGCACTTTGCAGGGCAAAGAAATACTTCATAGATCAAGCAGTTGATCCGGTCCGTTAGAAACCCGAAACTACAGATCTTAGATAAGAGATCTCAGATGGTCGCCTATCATGCGGAAAAAAAAAAAAAAAAAAACAAATGGGTCCGACAGCGACGTTTGCTACTAGAGCGAAATCTATTGGCTAGGGGAAAAAAATCAGTTGTCAGTCGATGATTCTAAACAATCCTAGGGGACCACAATTAGCCGGAGTTGATGATTCGAGAGGCTTAAGGGAATGACAGAGCAAGAAGATATGGAGCCTCTTCTGCTAACCCTTCATCTGGTAATGATCACCGTGCTTTCATGCTGAGCTAAGCAAACCATTAACCGGAACATAAGATGAGTTTATCTCCCACGATTAATTTATAAGCCAGATTAGTTTAATCGATACAAAGCACCCTCCCGTCTTTGTCGGATTAGGCACGTAACCGAGATAAGAAAAATATATTATGCGATTTATGCGAGGTTACATACCACTAATTCGAAGATAATATAGCACGTCTTATGCTCCAGTTGAAGACGATTTCTTCAGCCTTTTGTGCAGAAAGTAGTCATTTTCATTGGCCACCTTCTGTGTCTTTTCCCATCTACGAAGGACGATCCTTTCTTAGTTTCTTTAGTCAAACCATCTCGATGTCACTCAACCACTAGGCACCCGAGAAAGAAAACCCCACCAGTTCGGCATATTCTCACTGCAGTGCGTCATTCGACAACGATACACGATGTCGCTCTCACGAATGCGCCGTGATGATCAGCTTGCTACCAAATGGAGACCATTTTCTTGTCACCTTCTTATTCGCGGCCCCGGTGCGTCGGTGTTGGCATTAGATCGCTTGGCTTTGTCTATCCGATACCGTTTCGAGGTTTTCTCAGTGATCCTGGTTTATATTGAAAAAACTGGACTCTTTAAGACCTAAGTGCAACTCCAGTGATTTCCCTAGACTCCTAACTTCTGGTAATCACTTTCAGATTCACGGCATTTCTATGCGACAATGTTTTAATCTCTGTTGCGGTCACTTCTTTTCCAATGACTATAAGAGTAGCTGTGAGTTA
The DNA here is from genome assembly GCA_014182725.1 of Eucalyptus brandiana. Lineage (NCBI taxonomy): Eukaryota > Viridiplantae > Streptophyta > Magnoliopsida > Myrtales > Myrtaceae > Eucalyptus > Eucalyptus brandiana. The sequence continues at coordinate 14,612,182 of CM024675.1, forward strand.
AACATTGTTAGACAAGTCACAACCACCGTGTCGTTGGGTAATTACCAGGGAAATTCTTTCTGTGCAAACTCTCAACATCTTCGAGAATAAAACAAAACGTGCCTAGGTTGTTAATCCTCATAGACAGAGTCGGAACAAGGCCGAGCTTGCTGCATCTCGGGAGACCATCGTAGGTTAGGACTTTCAATGATGCTTCATTCCATTGTAAAGTCTAGATAGATCATTCTGTGAGATTTCATGGGATCACCGTCAACTATTTTAAAAACTTAAGCTGTTAAACAAATGCATGATTTATTATTTAAATATTCTAATACTCTTCCTCACGCTTAGTTTGGTTTTTACCTAGTACTAAGGCTTGGAAGTTTGATTGAACAGACAAATGGGGTTTGGAAAAATTTGAACTCGGAACCTCTAGTTCTGATATCATGTGAGAATTGTAGTGGATTTAACTCTCGAGCCAAATGTCTTGTCATAGTCCAGTCCAGCTTACTGCTTAAATCCCTATGCAATGAGACAAGCTTTGAAAAGTTCCATAGTTTCATCGGTTTTTTCTTAATTTTAAAAATCCATTTATAACCGACTAAAATCTTAGAAGGACTAGGTGGTACAAGATCCCACGTGTGATTAATGACCAAGACATCAAATTTATCTTCTATGACCTCTTTCCAACATGGGTCAAGAATGGTCTTAGAGTAGCAAGTCGGTGTCTCTTCGTAAAAGAATTAGAGAGATTAAAAATTATCCTAGGTTTACAAATTTCAAATTTGACACGAGTTTGCATGGGATGAGTCAAAAAAGAATAGGTGAAAGTAGAGGAGCTAGATAGAGATGTAGAGAGGATTTGTGAGTTTGTCGCAGGAGGAATTTAGTTGAGAGAGGAGTGAGGTTAGGACATAGTGAGTGAGTTCAAAGGGAGGGGAGATGGAGGCGAAAAAGAATTGGAAACAAGTTGGGCAGGTCAAGAGGTGGATAAAGGCAAATTAAAAGGTTGGGTTAGAGAAGAAGAAAGAGGCGGATGAGGAGCTTGAGGACCAAAGGAGGTAGAAAGAAGAATAAATTGAATAGAGTAAACAAAAAGCGAATGAGGTGATTTGGAACCATGGGCTACAAGACTAAGATTTTATGGTTTTGAAGAAAAGGGAAAATTCTCATCATCAAACCAAACATAACAACTAATAAAAACACAAACACTCAACTTATCAAGACAACTATACCCTTTGTAATTTGACGCATACCCAAGAAATACACATGGCACAGAATTAGGTGTCAGCTTGTAAGAGACACAAGACAGAACAAAATGATAACAAGCACACCAAAAAAAACCCAAAAGAATGAGTAATCAAACTTGAACCCAAATAAATAGTGAAAAAAAGATAAATTATATATGACAGGAGTGGGAAGTCAATTAATAGTGCAAACAGCAAAGAGAAGAGCATCAAACCAATATGAATGAGACATATGAGCATGGATATTAATGAGGTTTGAGAAATTTTGACTAAGTGTATTATTTTGCGTTCTAATACATCATTTTGAGATGGAGTTAAGACAAGAAAAACATTGAATACTACTATTTTCACATAAATATGTTTGGAACGCATACTAGTATATTCTCCTCCCCCATTAGTTTGTAAAAATTTAATTTTGGTATTGCACAAATTTTCAATAAAACAACAAAAGCAATAAGTGTGTATGCACTTCAAATTTATTTTTCATGGGAAAGACCCAAGTGAATTGAGAATTAAAAAAAAAAGTGGACTTGTCCATACATCAAAATGAATTACAACTAAAGGAAAAGATGCCTGATTACTGCTAGATTTAAAATACAATAAATGAGATTTACCTACAAGACACGACTCACATAATACTGACTTAGAATTAGAATTACAAACACAACTCAAAACTTGTTTATCTAGATGCCCAATACATGCCTACTAGCGAGTGAGTGAAGCAAAGGAACCGACAACAGGATGCAAGTAAGATGACACCATTGAGTTAGAAATCGGATAACGACCATGAGAAGAATCATCTTAGAGGAGAACTTTCTCGGTTCATTTGTCCTTCAAAGAAAAAGACTTAACCATTAAAATCAATGGCACAAGAATTTTTCGGTAAAGTTGAGCAATTAAGAGGAGATTGCGAGCAAGATTAAGAACATGATAAACTATTTTTAGCAAAGATCCAGACTTAGTTTGTAAAAAGGCTTTATTGACTTGCTTGATAGCAATAAACAACCATCACCAACTGAGACTTTTGTCAAACAGAAAAAAGGTCTAGAGTTTAGGATGTTACCAATATCACTAGTCATGTGTGCTAACGCTCCACTATCAATATACCAACTTGAATCAAAGGTCTCACCAACCAAGAGAACTGAGAAGGAGTCCGATAGGTCGGTAGCGATAAAAGCTCGGTTGAATCATCGGTGACATTATAGTGCGGTGTGCCCGACTCCATAACAAATTTGACAAGTAAGATGAGACATAGATCTAAGAATACCTCCTTGTGTGAATGGGAGAACCTAGGGCTTTAAACCACCATAAGGCTAATTAGAGGAGTTGGAGGAGGTATAGGGCATTGATAATGATTGCAAACTAAACCAAGCATAGGAAGATTGCCAACTCAGTTGATCACGCAAGAATCACCCACCTTATCCCCAACCAAATTTGTGGCCTCTAGAATTACGTCCACCTCGAAATCCTCGAAATGGAGGACTAGATGAAGTAACACGACTGATCAAAGTGTGATGAATATCAAATGAAGGTGATGCACTCAATTTTCGAAGAAATCGTTCTTCTTGGGTGAGGAGGCATGACCACAAATCACCAAAGGATAGAATTGTAGGGCCTTTTGTGACCATGGTGACAAAACGATCATACTCAAGCGGGAGTTCATTAAGGGCTTGAATCACCAAGTCCTTATCAGATATGGAGCAATTAATTGCAGTTTCCACAAAAGATAATTGTCTGCATCGAGTTTGATGGGGACAAGAATTGTGATGTTGAGAAGAATGAGAGACGATGAGGTTGACTGCTCAATCGTAATTTGCGTAGCAACAACGATCAGAGAAATAGAGAAGAGGGAAGAAAAGGAGAAAGTGGGTGCAATATTATAGAGAGGCCATGAGAAACTGGGTTTAACAGAAAAGGATGGGGATAAAGAGATGGTAAAGAAGAAGAAAAATTTAGAGATGTATTGGACATTGTTGAGATAGCAATTGGAGCAAAGGAAGTGCTGATTTGGGGTAGAGATGTTGAATAATTTGATATGTTTTCTTCTTTTGATACCATATGAGATTTAGTGGGACCACTGTCAATTCTTCTAAAAGCTTAAATTGTTAGATAAAGGCGTAGTTTATCATTTAAATATTCTAACGCTTTCGATTTCAATCTCACTTTGCGTAGAGTACTCTCTTCTTTTACTGTGCAGTCGAGACCCCCGTTGATCCTGAAGGCCATCATGGTATTCTCTCTCTTTTGGTATGCTGTGCGGCAACAACAACAGACTCAATTGAACGTATCTGTGCAGTGCACCACAGTTACATGACTAATAGCTATTGCAGGGCATCTGCTCTCTGGTGTATGATTAGGCTAATAATGCCTTCCTCTCCCCAACGTCTAAATTTATACATCTGAGAAATATTCTATGAAAATAGAAAGTTTAGAAAATGAGAAGTAGCTTTTTCCCAACATAATGTCCGAAAATATGAACTTGATATCATGAAATTACTGGCCTGTTCAAAGGCAGCTGATCGATTCCCACTTCATTGTCAAGAGATCTTAAATTGCATTGTTTTTTTTTTTTTTGGTAAAGTCTTAAGTTGCATTGTTCTAGTTCACACTGACCAACTTCTTTCTGATTTTCAACGATGTTAGTTGGAGGGTCAGCTTAATTAATTTTGCTTACGGGCCAAGTGATAACGACGTCCTGCGACATATATTAATAAATCAATTGCATGAGAGCTAAATATAATTGCTGCCATTTATAAGAAATTAAGCAGAAGTTGATTTGGAGTTTCGCGACATTTTCCCGTCACGCCTTGTACCATTCCTAGAAAGTCACATTGGATTCGCTAATGGACAAAATGGCACTTTTCGTCGCCTCGGCTGACAGCACCCTCAAGAAACAAGAGATCCTGAGGGTGAAGTAATGTGAAAGCAAATATGTTGCAAGCTAATTTGTGAGCAATGAGTTATATAAAGATTCAGCTATGCATCTTGCAGTCATTTACGTTATAAAGCGAGTAGACACAATCCACTGTCTGGTGGTTTGCTTTGTCGATATGATACAGCTAGAACTAAGTAATTGGACAATCTCCTTTCCCCTTAATGACAGCAAACTATTTCTGCAATAGCACAACTGTTTATCGTCGATCATTTCCTTAACATTAACAGTTCATGATGTTTAACCGCGGCTCGATCTTCAGGTCCTTTCATGAAACAACATAACACTGTTTGATATGTCCTTTCATAATTAAGCGATCGCAACTCATTCTTCCCCTCCATGTCTTCCGCCCTCTTGTGATCTAATTTGCTTCTTTGATGACTCCTGGAAACGAGCTGAAGCGCCTTTGCAATCAGGAATTACTCTATCATTGAACTGATTTTTATCTTTAAAATGCTGTCATGACTGTCTGGTGGAAAACAAAAACTGTACCTATCAATTGTCACGAGCTACCTTATTAAAAGATAAACTATGACCATATCACAGTTGTATTGACCAGGTGGTTTTTCACATTTTTCAAATACACATAGTAGGAGGAATCGGATAGATCAAATGGACACCGGTACTCATTGGTTCCGCAGTGCCACCGATTAAACAAATCTATTACGAGTGCAGCAAAGTTTCGTCTGTCAGTGAGCGAAAGATGCAGAGTTCCAACTTAGAGCATCAGTTTCAACTTTGATGTCACTCTCATTCTTGTTCTTTTTTAATGCTCATGGGGTCAGATTCCATTGAAAGTTCTCCATAGAAATCATGTCCAGTGTGTGAGACTTAATGAAAGCAACTTCAAATTAATGAGATGTTAGTTCTCTAACATTTACAGCCTCGCCTTGAATCGATCATTCAAATGTCCAATTGCTGGTTTGATTGCTGTCGAAGCATGAAGTGCAGGTTACGTGACTAATAGCTACTGCAGGTTATCTGCTATCTGGTGTATGATCAGGCTAATAACGCATTTCTCTCCCCATCTAAATCAATGTCTAGATTTATATGCCCGAAAAATATTCTAGAAAAATAGAAAGTTTAGCGCTGCTCCGACCTTTGTTGACCTCGTCCAATTTAGGAAATGAGAAGTAGCACTTTCCCAACACAATGTCCAAAAATATGAGCTTGATATCATGAAATTACTGGTCTATTCAAGGCAGCTGATCCATACCCAGTCAAGGGATCTTACATTGCCTTGTTCTAGTTCACACTAACCAACTTCTTTCTGATTTTCAAAGATGTTAGTTGACGGGTCAGCTTAATTAATTGTGCTTATGGGGCCGCTGATAACAACATCCTGCAACGCATATTGATAAATCAATTGCAAGAGAACTGAACGTAATTGCTGCCTCCTAAAAGAAATTAAGCAGAATTTAATTTAGAGCACCAACTTTCACGACATTTTCCCATCGCGCCTAGTCAATTTAGATCAGCTAATGGACAAAACGGCACTTTTTCGTTGCATCAGCTGATAGCACTCTCAATAAACAAGAGTTCCTAAGGGTGAAGTATTATGAAAGCATGTATGCCGCAAGCTAATTTTTTTTTTTTGTTTGTCAATCCTACTATACTCCTATTCTAATTCTCACTCTCTCACGCCCTGAGAAGGTGGGGATTCAAACCCCCACTTTCCCCTTCCATATTGGAAGGGTGGCCACTAGGACAAACCCCAATAGTTATACCGCAAGCTAATTTGTGAGCAATGAGTTATATAAAGATTCTACCGTGCATCTTGCAGTCATTTACGGTCAAAACCAAGCCGGTAGCATCTGCCATCCACTGTCCAGCAGTCTGCTTTATCGATATGATTCAGCTAGAACCAAGTAATTGGACAATCTCCTTTCCCCTTAATGACAGCAAACTATTTCTGCAATAGAACTTCTGTTAATCGTCAATCGCGTTCCCTAAACATTAATAGTTCATGATGTTTACCCGTTCTTCTGGTGTCTATAGCAATTCCTTTCACAAAACATCATAAGACAGTGCGATATGTCCTTTCATGAATATGTGATAGCAACTCGTTCTTCCCCTCCATATCTTTCAACCTGCTGTGATCTAATTTGCTTCTCTGATGAAGCTGCATTGCAGTCGGGAATTACTCTAAATAGCATAACTCCATTGCTATTGAACTGATTTTTTTGCTTTAAAATACCATCGTGACTGTCTGAGAGAAAATATTATTGTACCTGTCAATTGTCATGAGCTAGCTGATTTTTCGCCTTATTAAAATATAGGCGATTGTGGTTGTATTGACCAGGTGGTTTTTTGCATTTTTCAAATGCATTTAGTCGGAGGATTCGAATAGATCAAATGGACGCCAGTACTAATTGGTTGTGCAGAGCCATCGGTTAAACAAATCTATCACAAATGCAGCGAAGCTGCGTCTGCTAGTAGGCGAAAGATACAGGGAGTTCCAACTTTGATGTCAGTCTCATTCTTGTTCTTTTCTAATGCTTATGGGTCAGATGTCATTGGAAAAAACTGGGAAATCTCCATAGAAATCATGTCCAGTGTGTGGGACTTGATGAAAGCAACTTCAAATTAATGAGATGTTAGTTCTCTAACATTTCCAGCATCACTTCGAATTGATTATTCAAATGTCCAATTGCTGGTTTGATTTCCATCGAAGCACGAACTGGTCATATTTTCACTCCGGCAGCGGCTATTTTGCAATCGGTTTCTAAAGCTTGCTTGTCTAAGCCGGCTCACATCACGTAGACGTACGAGGAACGGCTGCAGGCCAGGACTAGCACAGAACGAGTTCTTACTTGGACTGTCGGCTTCGGTGCACGCAAGGAACAGACCGAGTCAATCTAATTGATGTTGCATCGAGTACCCAGCAAGTCTGGCCATCTTTCATAGTTCTGCCCAACGATAACCTTTGATTCCTAGGTAGACAGTAATTGGTTCCAAGAAACACTCTCTAATGAAACCAAAAAATGGTCTTATCACACCATGCTTTGGTCGAAAAATACCGCCCCAACCACCACGAACCACGTGCCTGAAAGTCTGAGAAGAGGGCACGGCGGGCTCTTCAGGGCGTTTCTCAACCTAAGTATCCGATATCAGACAAACACCAATTTCTACATATCGACAATACCAATCCTAAGATTAGAGTCCATGTCCTCATATCCACGTCCTTTTTCTCATTGATAAAAGGGGTGGGAACGAGCGATCAAAACACTAGTAACTATCTCCAGGCATTACCATGAGGATCTTATGCCCCCTACAAAAGCATTTGACCCAGCCTAAGGATATGCCGCCAAAGACAGGTGACCGTTTTACTGCTGTACCAACCACATAGGCAGGTATATCCATTTCCTTCAGCTGATCATGGTGACTTCTCTTTTACTCTGTAGTGGGGCGCATCAGCTGACCAAAAGTGCATGAATTTCATGTATAGTGGAATGTCGCTCAAGAAAATGGGTGGGCTTGGTGAACTTTTTCGGCCCATTGGGCGCCCCCGGCTGATTTATTTCAAGGCCGGCCCCGTCCATGGAACTGTATATGAAATGCCTGTAGAATTTTATACCTTGACACGTAACAGGAAAGTGATATATAGCATATGCGCAAGAGTATAAATATAAAAATACTATGAATCCTAGAATCATTGTCTATTCCTTTTTTCCATATATTAGCTAAAAAATAAACTCTTGAAGAAGATCGTGCATCTTGCCCGCATGAGTTTTTTTTTTTTTTTGGTCCAATAAATATTCCTTTCATTGCTTCGTAGGAACAGTACCAGAACATTTTCCCAAGTCCAAACATAATAGAAATAAGAGACAATGGGGAGGATTAGACAACCAATTTGTTGCAAGGGAGTCGTTTTGGCAAGCCTTCACAACCCAATTCGCGGCCTCGTATCTCACGAACAAACGCCCACGGACACTCCATCGCGCCCGCATGAGTTGGCCCGGTCCCCCTACTTCGCCAAGATTGGCACTCAACCGGGGCTGGAAGTTCGGGTCTGAACGGGCATGGCCAAGGCGTTTAGAGGTCGGGGCCCGGTCAAACCAGCCATATCTCTCTATATTGTGAGGAAGAGATTAATATCTTTAGATTTCAAATTTCTATGCAATTGGAAAACTTTCAAATAGCGTTTGTATCTATTATGAGATGTATAATAACGATATAGTACAAAATAAAGGATAGAATAGCAATTTAAAAGGGTCGCACAATAATCATACTCTCATTTATTCATAATTTAAACTAAAATTTTCTGATAATCCAAAAAATTTAGGTTCATTTTCGAAGACAATTGAAACCGCAATTTCTCCCCTTCGATTAATTTTTTTTTCTATTATTCACATTTATATGTATGGGGGTGACTTTCCTTAATCTTGCATCAAATGAATTCTACTTAAGTGTGGTTCTTAAGTCCTTTCTCTCGAGAAGAAAAGGCCAAAAATTTCACCGACAAGAATAAATCTCGTAAAAAGGAAAATAATGATAAAGGATAGAAGCTGCTCCTTCATATCTTTGCGAAAGATTGTGAGTTTATAGTTATCAAATGTGATGGGTCATAAACCCTAATTGCATATTTTCCTTTTTCATTCTTTCATCTTAAAAGTCACGTAACATAACATGCCGTATGTAGCATCATCATGGAATAGAATCATTCCTCGAGCCTGAACCACCTTTTTAGAAAAACCAAAAACCATGGGCTCTAATTCCCCCATCCCCCGCCCAAAAAAGAAAACAACGGAGGAGGGAGTCTCCACCTCAGTCGTTGCCATGTTCCCATCCCGTGTCCTCCTCGTAATGAACCCTCTTTTGGCGCGCCTACAAGCAAAAGTCCAAGACGACATGCGCAGCACGCCGCAAGGCTCCAAGAAAGAGCCATGACCCGGAAGGGAACCCGGGATTAGGGTTTTTAACAACGAGCTCCAAGGTCAAAACAAGAAGATGTAGAGGAAAAAACCCATGGGTGGGATTTGACCCGGACCGGGCAGAACAAGCCAAAGGCCTCTCCTCAATTGTTGACCTAACGCAGATGCTGCCAAAGGGGAACACGTTGTGGTCCGCACGTTGTTCCTCTGGTTTCGTTCGAGATTTTACTCCAAAAAGAATGACCTAGAAAGGGAGAGAGAAACCCTAGAAAGATGCAAACCTGTTGAATAACGGGGACGGATGGCCACTGAAGTGAGCGTAGGGACACCGAGAGAGGAAGAGAGAGAGAGGGAGGGTTTTCTAGGGTTTCTTTCTTGCTTTCGCCGTGCATGGTGTGCGAAGCGTGGCACATGCCTAGCCACTTACGGGATAAGACAAAGAGATGCATCCAAATGTGCAGCGCACTAGCGTGCCATCGCCCCCCTTGGCTTTTTCCTCCTCGTTTCCTTTTCTTGTTTGTCACCTCTCCGTGACGGCGACTGGTGGAAGAAGACAAATCGAGTGTTTATCCGTTTGATTTTTCTTGGAACCTTGCGTCGAAATGGGGGGAGGGAGCGTCTCCCTGTTCCGAGTCAAGCCAGCATCATCGTCGTCGTCATCGATGAGGAATTTGGCCAGCATCTTGTCACCATCATTTTCCACGCCTTGGAGATCAGTCCGACTACTTGGGGTTTGCCCGTTCTCTGCACACGAACTCTCGCGATGATCTTGAATGGTTCCACGGTCGTTTTGCTTCTTGGTAACCGAAATTTTTCAATATCAGCATGACCAATTAATTGTGATGATGATAAATAATATAAGTTAGGTGAGGATGTTAAATGGGTAGGAGCCAATAACGAATTTACAACACTAATCTTTAGAGAGAGAGGGAGAGAGATACAAAAAGCATACTCGATATATGTCATTCTGTTTATAATTCAATTTTATAATTCGATCTCAGAACCACTTGATCCCATCGTAATATACTTAGGAATTTAGGTCTTTATCGAGGTTAACTAATGGCTACAATGTTGACATGGCAATTAAAAAACTTCCAAGCTCACTATGCTTTCGAAATAATTCTAGATTGTAGGAAGAGTTTTGTTGGCATCTCATTTTGACTAGATAGACATATCTAATCGGGACGCTTATATTTCTAGATGGCTTATCTTTTAGTCCATCGCAAATGGAACTCCTAAGGTATATCCACCTTCCAAAGCGAGAACGCGCAACTGCCATTGACTCCACGACTTTGACTTAAAAATGCCTCTCAATTAAAGATTTGCAAAAGAGGATTTTTCCCTAACGCTAGGCTGCTTGAGCCAAGACACCTAGATCATTGCATTAGACTACTCTCATCTTTTTTGGAGTTATTTAGTAATTTCTAATTGCATGCATATCGCGATCTTAATTGTAGAAATAACCCTAGCCTTTCCAAAAAATACAACGAGGGATACTTTGATAATACTCCATGGCTCGTTAAGCATCTACCAATATATTTGTTTTCCTGAAACTAAAATTCTTTTTGTTTTTCGGGAAGCCCGCCTTAGTTATATACGCAACGAAAAAAGAAAATTACATGGCATCATGAATTTCGTAAAAGTAATAATTTATTAAACCATCTAGAAAAGGCGAAGTTCGGTTGTGCTCATTCATTGAACTGAACTAAACAATAATGATTTTGTATGTGGAAGTTGTTGGAGGAATATGGCCAAAAATCGCCCAACAAGGCTACTTTGCCTCTCTTTTAATTCTTTGACGCATGCATAATTCTCTCCTCTCTTTCTCTCCCATATTCTTTTTCTCATTTGTTCTTTTATAGTCAAGATAAAATTATGCCGGGCGACATATTCTCGATCATAAGTAACATTGGCTTGCGAAATGCCGGATGGCCCACACGTGATCGATTTTTCCTTGGACTCGGGTAATTGCCACCCAATTTATATTCCCCATCAAAAGAATCTAGAAAATTTCGCTTGCACGCAAAGGACTGATTAGATTGTCAAGTTTGAAATGCGACGATAATCACGACAATAAGAGAATGGACAAAAAGAGCATATGAACATTTCTCCTTCTTTAAATCCTTTCCCAATAAGGTGATTATCTCTTATAAAGTACGAATCATATGGTTGTCTACTTTTTGACTTTTTTGTTCAGGCGGAAATTAGGAAAAATAGGAAAAATTCACTTTCTCAATCAAAGGTTTTCATGTTAACACAGAATGGGTTAATCCATAATGCTATGCTAGCTGAGCCAAGACATTTCGATCATGTTATCGGAAACTAACGATTCATCCTTTTGCAGATAATTGCTACTTACTAATCGCATGCATATAGATTTTCACAATTCTTAATTGCAAAGATAATCATACCCCTTCCAAAATATAGAAAGAAAGAAAAAAGTAAATTGACCTCAATGGGGGTATATTGAGAGCAATACTTAAATAATAATAACGAAGCCTAATTTTTTCCTTCTGTTTATGGTAGGATAACGCATGTCTTTATAAGGTTCAGTTTCTTTAGGCATTTATGGGCACATTAAATGTTTCTTTTTTCCAGAAATACAAATTTTATTTTTTTCGTGTGGCCCATCTTAATTGCATACGCGGCCAAAAGGAGAAAATTGTACAACTTCATAAATTTTGCGAAATCAATAAATCATCTGGGAAAGGTGAAGTTCGGTTGTGGTCATTAATTGAGCTTAGGTAAACACTAATGATTTCGTATGCGGAAGTTGTTGGAGGAATATGGTCAATAATCGCCCAGCAATGCAACTTTTCCTTTCTTTTAATTCTTTGATATATGCATTACTCTCTCTCTCTCTCTCTTATATTTTGTTCCGGTCAAGATAAATTATGTGGGGCGCTGTTATAAATAATATTGACTCAACGAAACTCTGACTTTAGCACTACGCTGCACGTAGCTTTTAAGGGGGTAAAAGTGTATTTTCTCCACAAGATATCTCTCTTTTACCCTCGATTTAGATTTGAAATCACCCCTTTTTCCATCCATTAAATTATATTTGTTCAATTGAAAGCTCATTTATGCCAACAGGCATGCGGTGGGGCACTAAAGTACCACCTACTGGGTTCAATCCCGTGAACAACGCACACCGCACATATGTGTACATATAAAAGAGAAGCAAAACTTTAAAAAAAAAAAAAAAAAAAAAAAAAACTCATTTGTTAAAAAATGGAAAAACACAAAGAAAATGGAGAAAAATGAATTAGCTAAAACGTTAACATAAAAATATATAATAAAAAAATTTGATATTTGATGAATATATTAACAAAACTATGAGGTATCTTAAGGGAAAAAAACATAATTAAGTAAAAAAGGGGAAAAAATGTCGGCAACAAAATGTGAGGTTACGAAATTTAGATATTGATCATGTAGCGTGTGACGGTCGAAAGTTCAAGAGCAAAACGTGCCGTACCCTCGAACTCGTTTTCATTTTTCTATTTTTGTTAAGTTAATTTGACTGAATGATGGTTACTCTTTTGTCCCAAATAATACAAACAAAACTCGCGGATGGAAAAGTGGGGAGAAGGGCCTGCCAACCACTTTGATAAAAGCCCTTGATCACCATCAACATCGTCATCATCATCGTCATCATCGTCGATGTGGGGGTGGTACAAAATCAAACGGCCCTGATTAGCCCAAAAGTACAAGCGCCTCGTCGTCATCATTCTACAGAAAAACGAGAAAAAAAAAAAAAAAACACCTCATCAATCAATTTCCTCCCCCGTCCTCTCCTCTGTTTTTCTCGATTCGACAGCCTCTTTTGGGTACGCTATTTTCTGACACTTGAGACCAGAATGGAATGCGAAAAAAGCATTATTGATGAGGCGAGCCCAAGGAGAAAAAGAGAGAGAGAGAGGAGGAACTATCTGATCTTCCCATGATAAATGTGGTCGATGTCGAGCGCCTCTTGTCCGAGTGCACACGTGAATTTTTTTGTTCAAATGTCTCTCTAGACTTGATCAATGGAGGTTGATTGAGTAAGCTAAGGGCAGCGTGACTTTTTTGAGTAATTGGTCCCTTAAAGGATTGGCTTTTGTCACGAAACTAGAGACCTAGTCCGTGACTCGAGGTTCCAAAAATTTGAAATGAATCGAATCTAAAACCACTAGTTCTGAAACTGTGTACTTTTAGTTTTCCATAAAAAAAAAAGGATTCTTATAAGGTAGTGTTGAAATTATACTATTTCATTATAGAAATATATGTCGATTAAGTGGTTCAAGTAGTTGCTTCTTCGTATCGATAACTATAATTTGATTTTGGATTGATGTGTAATATTATAAATTAAAAAAAAAAATCAAAACCAATGAAAAATATAGTCTAGAACTTGCTTGAGCCGATTTCAAGTGGAATAGGCGATTTTGGCCTTGTAACTTGGAAACAATCGATGTCATGAAGGCCCTCCATTCAAGGAATTGGTTCTCCCTAGAGCGGATCGGGAGTTGGTGGATACAATCTAGTTCGGTCTATTTTTGAGTTGAACCAAACCTAGTTATCATCCTTAGTAGCTTATGCAAGTCCATCTCAAAAGATAGGCTAATGCCAAGAGGAAATCACCACCCCACACACTAATTAGCATCACACTTGATTGGTTGGAAAACAATTGGTTGTTTGGGCGCAATCTTGTAACAGGCACAGAGAGTAGTTGAAACCAAATTAGATATATGAAATGTTTCAAGATTTACTATTCACTCAAAAGAACTAACTTGAAGTCGAAGCTCACCATGAATAATATAGACAAAATTATGAGATAGGGCAAGTGTGTTTAGTAAAATTCACTATTATTTCTACACTTATTGATCGTTCATTTACATAAAGACAACAAATCTGTTATGTGCAAATTAAATATTCATCCCATTTATATGTAATGCGTTCATCTTCATAAGTTATGACACAATTGATAAATACTCAAATTTAAACGGTATGTTTGAAAAGTGAGAGAATTAGAAGGACATGAAAAATTTAGATAAAAAGGGAAAAAAATTAAATTTTGGTGAGAAGGAAGGGGATAAAATTTTTAACTTCAATGTATTTTTTCCATCTCCATTTTTCCTCGCCGAACACTCCCCAACAAAGCCCAAAAAAAATAAATAAACGTTGCAAATATAACACAATGATGACATGAAAGAGGCGAGACTACCTGCCAAAAAGCTTAAAGTCCACAGGTTCGATTTTAGGAAACGTTAAAAATTAAAAAAAGAAAAAAGAAAAAAGAAAATCCAACGGCGGAGCCACCGTTGATGGGTCCCACAAGACGGAAAAAAAAATCCCACGTTTTTTGAGGAAAAAGTACGCCAATAAATGCGAAGCTCGGTCGTCCACGTGGCGCGTCCAAGGGCCACTACCAGGCTGCTGGGCCCCGCCGGGCGAGACTTTCTCCGATCATCGCCGAGCGTCCCGTCAGCCGGGCCCCCGGCGGAGCCCCCCCGATCCGGGCAGCCTCGCGCCGCCACGTGTCCCGGCGGCCCCCACCGCGGCGGTCGAGTTCGCAGCGACGCGCACTCTCCTCCTCCCTTCGATACGACAAAAATCACAAGCAAAGCGAGCGCAAAACACGAAAGAGGGGAAAAGATAAAAATAAAAATAAAAAGAGAAAAGGAAAAAGCACCGAAAAGAAAAGAAGGAACACGCGCCGCCGTCACGCGCGCGGCGCTAGACGACAAAAACGCGCGGCCTGCCGCCTCCCGCGGGGCCCGGTCGTGATTCGGGGCGGGGGCCGAGGGCATTTCCGGGAATGCGGGGGAGGCCGAGGGCGGAACCGCTCGTCGCCACGTGCCTTGGCGTCGGCCGCACGCAGGAAGGTCGTACTGAATTCCTCTCTCTCTCCCCTCCCCCAAAACCTTTATCATTTGTTCTTTTCTTTCTCATTTTTTTTTTTCGGATAATAGTCATCTGTATTTTTATTATTTTTTTACTTTTATGAGCTTCTCGATTTTTCTGGCCTTCGTTTGACTGGGGGAGGCATGAAATAAATAAATAAATAAAGTCTCCCATTTAATTGCCTCGCGCTTTTATTTAGGGCGGTTCCGATTTTTTTTATCCTCGTATGAAAAAATTGGGGAAGGGATGTGAATTTTTTTAATAAGTACGTGTTTTTTCCCTTTGTTTTTGTGATTAATTTGAGGAAATTATAATTATAGTAAAGTGAATTTGTTTGTATTAGAGGTGTCCTTGAGAGCCACCATAATAGAATTTAGGCATAACAAAAATTATCATAACCACAAAAATGAGCCAATAATTATAATTAGCGTGTAAAAGTAAGAATAGCATCGCAGTTGTTACCTATGTTGCATAGGTAGTGATAGAACACCGGCATGATCGATGTGAAAATATACCATGTACAAACAAGCCGATCGTTCTGATTAGCGTGTAAAGGTAAGAATAACATTGCGATTGATGTTATGCAGATTTCCCCTATAACCATGTTGCATGGGTCATGATATGTGCTGACATGACTAGAATATTGGCATGATCGGTGTGAAAATGTACTGTGTATGAATGAGTTGATCATTCTAATTAGCATGTAAAGGTAAGAACAGTATGTTGATTAATGTGATGTGGATTTCCTTGTACCTGCATAGGTCATGATATGTGTCAACATGATTAGAACATCGGCACGATCAACGTGAAGAATGTACTATGTATATACGAGCTGATGGTTCCAATTAGCGTGTAATGGTAAGATCAGCATTGCAACTAATGTGATGTAGATTTCCCACGTTGCGTAAGTTATGATATTTGCCAACATGACTAGAATACCGACATGATTGATGTGAAAATGTACTATGTATAAACAAGTTAATTATTATGATTAGCGTGTAAAGGTAAGAACAACATAGCAATTGATGTGATGCAAATTTCCCTATACCCACAGCATAAGTCATGTTCTATGCTGACATGACTAGAATGTTGACATGATCAATGTGAAAATATACCGTGTACCAGGAATGCTAGTTGATTGGTCTAGATAAAGTGTAAAAGTAAAACAAACAGGGATCGATGTGATGGAGATTTCCTCCATACCTCAAGTAGGTAAAGTGACTAGAACTTCAACATAATTGGTTTTGAAATGTACTATGAAATAGTAAAATTAATTGCTTTATTTAGAAAGCGTACAAGAGGAGGAAATATACTTGAGATTGATGTGATGACAGATTTCTCTCACCAATCTCAAATGAAGCCATAGTATAAACCAATGTAATTAGGGCATTGACATAATCAATGTGAGGCTTACTACATACATTAGAAAATTTAGTTGATTGTCCATCCATCTCACATGTAAAGACTCGAGAAAAAAATAGTTATCCAACATCATGGAAATTTCTTTTCACTCGTCTCGAATAGGCCACAACATAAGCCAAACGGACTAAGAACATTGGCACAGCCATCGTGAAGTTTACTATGTCCTCGAGACCATGCCAATTAAGATATAAAGAGAGCGAGAGAAACACGCATGGAGAGATTCGATGTTTACCAGTCTCAGTAAGGCCATAAGGTATGCCAAAAACCTAACTAGAAACCTTGGCATGATCAATGTGAATTCTTGTAGAGAGGGCATGGATACAATGCACCGATTGTGCTTGACTTTCGTTCATGTCATGGGGCAAAGACAACAAGTGTACGAATTTCGAGTTGGGGGGGGTGGAATATTTTATCCACAAAGCAACAAAGTCACATTGTCAAAGAGAATGATCAAGAGACAATGTTGTTGTCTTTCCCTCCTCTCTTTTTAACATGAAACACATTGCGTTGTAGCTGTTGTTGTTGTCTTATGCTCGAAGCATACAGACGTTGCTCTAGTTGGTACCGACTCACATCATAAAAAGTTAAACCAAAGTAAAAAAAAGAGAAAATAAGAGAAAAAATAAGGTTAATGTTAAAAGTAAAAAGCATGAATGAATAATAATGACACAAAAAAGGGTGTGTTGTGAGTATTTACGGGGACTCATTTTAAATTTACTGTGGAATACCGTGCTTGAAATTGTACTTCAAGTTAAAAAAAAATGGTGGAATGCTAGCTTGTGATTTCGAAAGCATGAAAATTCAAAAAAAAATTTGTTATTACATATATGCAAAGATATACATATATATTACATGTAAGACGTACCTGTCACTAAATAAGCTATATAAGTTTTCTTTTTATAAGGGTGGAGCAAATAGAAATAACGCAAGAGATTGCCAAATAAAAAAACGAATAACAAATGATTGAATGAGTTCAATATAACTCATTAATTCTTAAATGTTCTCATGGTCTCCGTAACCCTTTGATTGATTTAGCATAAAATCTCGCAAGACTTTCTACCCATGATTCCATGCTTATTGAACAAAAACTCAAGCCATGTTAGATACATCATAACTTTCGTCTAATTTATATATACTATCTATTATGTAGGAAGACAAATTACCATTCTAAAATATGAAGTGGCTCCATAGAAGTTTAGCGTGTAAAAAGTACAGTACAGATTCACCTTGGGTATTGTATACGTATTCACTTCACTCAATCCAAATAATTCAATCCAATATATCTACCATTCAAGTGATAAAGGCGGCATGTGTGTTTTTTTCTTTTTCCTTCTTAAAAGATACAATGCAAATCTAATAAAATGGGAGCGATTTAAATGAGTAATTCATCATTGTCCCCAGTAAACCGGTCTTCACGTCATGTTACACTATTCATCCAAAGGGTGAAAAGCAAAAATATTTCACAAAATATAATAATAAAATCAAACCTGGCCAAATTGCTTATTTTTATTATATAAAAAAGGAAATCTGGGGGGGTAGAAGTAGGGCCCACGAAAAACAGATTAATTCGGCCGCTCCCTTTGTCGTCTCTTTCGTCTCCGTCCGTCCTCTCTCCTCTCTCTCTCTCCTCTGTACTTTCTTCCCCTCTGTTATTAACTTCTCTCTCTCTCTCTCTCGATCTCTCTCCCCAAGCCATCCCCTTTCCTTGCCTCCTCGGCTTCCCTCTTTTCCGCGACGAATTTTACTCACCCGCCACCCCTCCTGCAGCGCTCCGTCTAGAGCCCCTCCCCTCCTCAAACCCCCCCTCCCGAAAAACCCCAGCAGGGAAAGAAACGTGCTCGCCCAACGCCTCTTTATAACTCTCGCATGCCCGCTCGCCCACAGCACCGCAGTTTCAGAGACAGAGAGAGAGAGGGGCGGTGGACTGTGTTCTTGGGCTTTTTCTTGATTCGAGGGGCGTGTCGCTGCGAAAAGGGTCGTATTGCCATGGAGGCTCTCGCCGCTCTGCTCTGAGATTTCTTGGATTCGTCCCTCTCGCGAGTTTGTCTTGCCTTTCTTTGTTTTGCCTTTGGGGTAGGGGGGGAATCGCCCGGAAGCTTGCCATGGCCGGCAGTGATGAAGTCAACGTCAACGAATCTAAGGTTTGCTCCTCCTCCTCTTCAATTCTTTTTTTTTATTTTTTTTAATCTTTTTCTTCTTTGGGCCCTCGATTGGTCAATTCGGTGGTACTCTTGTGTTCTTCATTCTATCTGATGAATCTCTTCCTCTCTCAGCAACGGAAGTGGAGCTTTTCACTTTCTCCTCGCGCCTGTGCTGCTAATTTCATCAATTAGATGTTAATTTTTGAAGTAACTCCTGTAGGTGTTTCCGAAATTTGAGTTCTTGGTGTGGATTCAAGCTGCGCGCCTGTTTTTTTCTTCCGTTTTCTTTCCTTTTTTGGGTGTGGGCAATTTCAGGGTTAGAATTCGATTTTGATTGGAGGGTAAGTGACGAGATGTTGTGCTTGCGCCTGGCCTCTTCTTCCTTGTCCTTTCTGTACTTCTCTCCTTTTCACATTCCCCCACTCCCCACTTTCATCTCTGTCTTCTATTTCAGCAGGGTTTATGTAGCTGACAAATGGCGATTAACT
Organism: Eucalyptus brandiana; assembly: GCA_014182725.1. NCBI lineage: Eukaryota > Viridiplantae > Streptophyta > Magnoliopsida > Myrtales > Myrtaceae > Eucalyptus > Eucalyptus brandiana. The sequence goes on from CM024675.1 coordinate 14,631,145, forward strand.
GCGAAACATCTCTGTTGCCTGTGCTTGGTGTCATGTGATTGAAATATGCAGAAAATTTGTAATCTTTGGAGGTCGATTTACATGAATCTGAATTGCCATCTCTCCTGAAAATCCGCAGAGCGTCGTCCCCCTCAACACTTACGTCCTGATCTCCAACTTCAAGCTAGCCTACAATCTCCTCCGCCGCCCCGACGGGACCTTCAACCGCGAATTGGACGATTTCCTCGACCGGAAGGTCCCCGCCAACGCCATACCGGTCAACGGGGTCTTCTCCTTCGATCACGTCGACCGGGCGACCGGGCTCCTCAACCGGGTCTATCTGGCCGCCCCTGAAAACGAGGCCCGCTGGGGGATCATCGACCTCGAGAAGCCCCTGAGCACCACCGAGGTCGTCCCGGTCATCATCTTTTTCCATGGAGGAAGCTTCACTCATTCCACCGCGAGCACCGCCATTTACGACACGCTGTGCCGGCGGTTCGTGAACATCTGCAAGGTGGCGGTGGTCTCTGTAAATTACCGGCGATCGCCCGAATATCGGTACCCGTGTGCCTACGACGACGGGTGGGCAGCCCTCAAGTGGGTCAAGTCGAGGCCGTGGCTCCAGAGCGGGAAGGACTCGAAGGTCTATGTATACTTGGCCGGAGATAGCTCGGGTGGCAATATCGTGCACCACGTAGCTGTGCAGGCAGCCGATGCTGGAGTCGAGGTCTTGGGAAACATCCTCCTCCATCCATTGTTCGGCGGCCAAAAGAGAACGGAATCGGAGATGAGATTGGACGGGAAGTACTTCGTCAGGGTCCCCGACCGCGATTGGTACTGGCGGGCTTTCCTCCCGGAAGGGGAAGACAGAGACCACCCAGCGTGTAACCCCTTCGGCCCGCGGGGCCGGAGCCTCGAGGGGCTCAAGTTTCCGAAGAGCCTGGTGGTCGTGGCGGGCCTGGATCTCCTCCAGGACTGGCAATTGGCATACGCAGAAGGGCTCGCCAAATACGGCCACCAGGTGAAGTTGCTGCACCTGAAGGAGGCGACGATCGGCTTCTACTTCTTGCCGAACAACGACCATTTCTATCGGCTCATGGAGGAGATAAACGAGTTTGTCCATTCTAACTGTTAATACGGCCGAAAAAAAATACATCACAGCAGCTTTGACATTTCAGACTTTGGTTATTCTTTCGCAGCGAAAAGGTGTGTAGAGTTATAGGGGTTGTGCAATATATTACTTACCCTTCTTTCTTTTTTTCTCTTTTCTTTTTCACCATTTTCTCGTGGCGGTTTGAGGATTCCGCTCAGTTTCCGTTATCGCAAGAAGCTGACACTGATGTATACAATTCTGGGATGTGGCTCAAATGGATCGCTTTGGAAACTTCGGAACTCAGTGCTTGGGAATCGTTTCTGGACATCGAATGTGCGAATCGTCCTGGCCTGGTTCGGTTCGGGCCGCAACTGGCTGGTCGAATCGCTGGAGGTACAGCATTTGGTTGGTCACGATTCTGTTCCCGAGTGAGAGGAGCATGTTGGTGTACTGTAATCACTGATCCAGAAAACAATCTCAGACTACTTTTGATTCCACCATGCTGTGGAGTTGTATGTTATACTTGTGACCTAGAAATGAAAAGATATCTTTTTTTTTTTGGTCTTCTTCTGCCTCTCAAATTTCTCTCACTGTGATTTTCCAATACTTGTTCAACAGTCTTGGGATTGTATTAGTTCTTGGACTGCAAGTTTTTGCTTGCATTTTGAGAAACGTCTCGTTCCAGATGCATCGCCAAAATCTTCCTGTTTCATGAAAAGGGTACCGTACGGAAAGAAATAGTAGTGTTGTTTTTCCTTTACTCAAATTAAAGGTTCAAACCTCGAAACACTTGTGTTGGGCTATAGGAAGCAAGCATAGGAAGAGGGCTGGGTTCTTTATGATAGTACAAACTGCGGTGGGTCCTTTTTCTTGTGTGCTGAGATGAGACTTAAAGAATTTATCAGACATCTCACGACACTGTTCCTGTTAAGGATTGATGCCAACAATGATAAAGCTACAAAAAAGCTCTGTTTTTTTCACCCGGTTTTTTCCCCTGTGATCTCCTTAGATTCTGAGCAGCTGATGGCTAATCATGTTAATCAAATTGGAAAAATGAAAATTTCTGCCTGTCTGAGGGTTTGTGGAGGAACGAACGAAGAGAACCAAGGTTCAAGATTCGATCAGGACGAGCACGACAGAAGGCAACAAGGCCAAAGACAAATTTGTTAAAAAGCAAAAAAAAAAACAAGATTTCCCCCACGAGCAAAAGTGGCTCTACGTGGGCATCACTAGTGCCGTGGATCCGAAGGAGATGTCGTGCGCGAGACGCCAACACTAATCTCCACGCGCACTGGCGCAAAGTTTGAACCCTTCCGGCCTTTACAATAATCAATCAATCCGATCCCTCCCGAAAGGGACACGTCTAGAGAAGTCCCAATTCATGTTGGCTTCCCCATCAAGGCCCAAAGAGAACTCAAAATTATAATCGCCCTCCCACCATTCGCTCCAGAGGAAGGAGGCCACCCAAACGGGAGCAGACTAATGCCAGAGTCGTCAGCAGTCGAAGGGAGATTGGTTGCGCCAGGGGACTTTTCACGCCCCGTGGCGTGGCCGACCGTCCCAATCAATGCCCCCATTGCAAAGCAGAGGGGGAGAGAGAGAGAGAGGGGCAAAAGAAAGAGAAAAATTCAAGAATTTCAGGGGCGAAAGGAACCGGGAAGGGAGGGAATGATTGGCCACGGGTCCTAATCATGGGATACATCACAATCTCTGTGCTGGGGGAGGAGGAGGGGAGGTGATTGATTTGATGAATCCTTTGTCAGTTTCCTTATCGGTTGCGTCCTGGAGTGGCCACCGGGGGGGGCGGGGGGTGCTTTTGGTTTGGGGGTTTTTTTTTTTTAAGGGTAATTGCCAAAAAATGAATTGAAAAGGCAGAGAAAGAAAGAAGGGGAGAGAAGGAACTTGGGGGGCTCTTGGCTCCTTTCGTTTTGGGTGATGGGGAAACTCCCCTTTAGCGAGTGGTTGGCGACTTTGTTTGTATTATAGATGGAGGGGACCACTTTGAAATCGAGGGCACAGAGAGAGAGAGCCCAAAAAAAAAAAAAAAAAAAAAGGGATGAAAATTCCATTGGCCCTTTTGTTTTCTCTTTTCTTTCCCCAACGTGGGTTATCGTCTTAACGTTGTTTCGTGGGGGCATCATAAGTCGCAGGAACAGCTAAGCATGTTGGATGGAAACATAAAAGCTCCGTTCATTTCCCAAAAAAATTGATAATCTAAAAACTATATTTTTAAAAATGATATTTTTAAAAGTGATACAAATTATTAAAATAAATAATTTTTAGACGGCAAATTTTACTTTGTGGTTTTTCTCTGTTCAAAATTGTTGAGGTTGTTTTCGTTGAATTGTGCACCTTAGTGATTCGGTTTCCTCCTTCAAAAAAACTCTAAATTTTTTAGAGAGGTCGTGGTCTTTGGACTTATTCGACTGGGATACGACAAAATGATGTGCTTTGAATCTTAAATAGGGGTCATTGTCTAATGTGGCTGCTTAGGACAAAAACGCTTTTATTAAAATGGGGGCAGCACCGCACTCACAATCACAAAGTCACGCTTATCATTAGTCTATTCAAAGGAGGAGAGGGGTAACAAGTTAACCTAAAAAGCAAAGCCATAAACCCCGTCTAGATTCCTCCATTTGATTAAAGTCATGTTTTTTTGGCTTTTTCCCCCCTTTTTTGCTTCCGGCGATTTAGAGTGAAATTCGAAATTGATTTTCTAGACAGGTTAATCCACCCTCGTCAATCAAATTTATTGTTTATTGTGCGAAAGAAAATCATCCATGTCGTCAATCAAATTTATCATGTGAAAAAAAATCATCCATGTTGAGATTGAGAGATTCACGAGCATTACTTTCCTTATTGAGAGGCCAAAAATTTTTCTTACCTAATTCCTGTAGTTGGGTAATTTTCTATATTTTCTTAGATGTCCGATGATATCGGGACATCGATGACGTGAGGAAAGAAGAGAATGGGACAAAACAAAATCATGTTTTTGATGTGTAATTCCTTGTCGTCTCCCCAAACCACGACCGATAAGCTCCACGTTGCAATTGCTTTCAAGTCGTGCAATCACTTTCAAGTTTCCTAGTAAATCTTTTCTTGGAATTCTTTTCCAATATTTTTCACATGAATTCGATAATTATCAAATAGTATCTAACTTATATTATTTACGTAGGTTAAACTGACCGGATCAGGGTACTGGCTATAGTTTCATTCGACAACCGAAGAAACATTTAACTTTGTGTATCCGACAACAGTCGATCGCTTAAAATATGAACAGAAGAAACGAACCCTGGCCCTGTCTTTTTGAGCAAAACTGATCTTCCGAGAACTGCGCAGTGGACTTGAGCTATGGAAGTCATGCAAATCGAAACATACATGAGCCACATGCTCAGGAGAGAGTAACAAGAAGACTATATCCTCGCCCAATGCATGGAATCACGAGTTTCTCATTTCCTATCGACCGCATCGCTCGAACACTTCATGCAAGTCGGGCGGATCACATCCTGCGCTGAGTAAGTCCTAGGATGGAGATATACGTGGAACCGATGTGAAGGGCGATATGACACCCTGAGCTTTCTTTGTTCTTGATTGTTGAAGAAATGACCCGACCGAAGGTGAATGGAAAGCTTGATGCGGAACATGGCACACAAATGAAAATTCACTGATTTGCTTGCTGGAGAAACACCCTAAAGTAAAACAACCTTCCTCATCTCATCAGCATCACAAGGGACACGCTGAACCAGAGATCAACTCAAATTCTAGCGACCCGATAAATGTGCCTGGCAGCTTGGCTCGGCCTCTCCCAGCTGGAAGCAGCTGCATTCATCCATCTCACTAATTCCAAGTAAAGATCGACGATTAGCACTCAAGACAATGACAGAACATGAACTAAGTAGATCTTTGATGATATGCATTGGTGAGATGTCAAGACTACAGTCAATTATAATTAGTGTCCAAAACAACTCACAAGACATAAAGATAGCGTGTCGACGCTTCAATACTACCAGAAGGCAGGAGAAGAGATACTGCATATGCTTCAATATTTATGCCCAAACTAGATAAATGAGTATTCAGCCATCCACCGGGTGTTATTTTCTCCTCTCGAAATGTCATACACAAGCTCTACATATGCGGACAGATGTACTGGCAGTACATCGCAAGCACAAAACCTGGGCAATTGCCAGAAATCCTGTGTACCACTTCTTTCTTTTGAGCAGTCACAGCACCAATAAGAGTACTACCCCAATTCATTTCCAAGGTCATTTCAGAAGATTCATGTCCCATATTGTACAAAAGATCTTAAAACACAAATGGTACAATGAACGTCAAAATTGGAACTCTTATTTCTGGGGTTGGCCCAAACCTTGGGTAAAATCCAAAATCCGCAGAAAAGAATAAGAGATCTTAAAACACAAATGGTACAATAACTCTAAAAATTGAAACTCTTATTTTCTGGGGGTTGGCCCCACCCTTGGGTAAAATCCAAAAATCAGTTCGCTATGGCCTACTGATTAATCTGGCCAACTTCGTAGCAGATGAATCATTCACCAAAGTGCTCACGGTAAATGAAGTGCACAGATCCAATATACCATGCCCAAAGTCGCAGAGCTTATCATGCATCCCATTCCCAAGCGTTGCCGGTAAGCTCAGAGCTCCAAAAGGAGTAGCCAGAGTCCAAAATCCAAAACTCAACACACTCCAGACAGATTGAATCATGAAATTGGTGAGAAAGAATATTGCTTGGAAGTACCAGGTTGGATGGAATTATGCAAACGGCACATTTGCATTGCTAATCATGTTCATCTTCTACAAGTAAATAACACTTCCTTGTCCAGGGACATGTATGAACAACAGCAATTCCTGCACAATCAAAGCAGCTAATGAATCAACTAAATGCATGAAAAAGGAAACCAGGCACTTAAAGCTACTCGTGTGACTTGAGAACATATGACATGTCATATAGAGAAAATGCAAGTAACTGCAAAAGAATACAGAATGCTCCTTTCACAATGAGTTAGAAGAGAAGGCCACTCCCTATCATGAACGATGATAAAAACCATAAGGAATAAATCCAGCGAGATTGGTTCAGCAGATCTAGTGAAAAACGCAGATCATATTCAGTGGATAAGATGCATACATGCACCTTGACACGTGGTACTATAGTAGGCATATCAGATTCAGTGGGTAGCTTCATAGCATTATTTTGTGTGAAATCAGCTTATAGATGCAACTATACAAATTAGCACTGATTAGCAGTGCTGTCACTTCCTCAGAAGATCTACCAGAAAATGCTACGTCATTGATTTTCACAATGTGTTCTGTAGAGAGTTCTTACTATTTCCTATATTCAAAGGTATTCAGTGCAGATAGCAAGTGTTTCATAGTGAAAGAGACATTGAGACGTCAAACAATTCTTTTTTCACTTTCAGAGTCTGGGAAACTCTAGCATAACTCTAAGCACTATGAGAACATTTTGTTTCAGAAAAGTTGTTATTGTTCTTATTTATGGAGAATGATAATGGCCATAATTTTCAGGCTTCTTGGAAGCATGTTTAGGAGTGAAAAGAATTTTCTAGATATAAACACTGTAAAATGCATAATTGTATTCCACCAGAATAGTAAGAGAAGCTTTTCTCTTGTATTTCCAAACTCTAAAGTTCTCAATAAAAACAATGAAAAAAGTAAAAACCTTCTTTTCAATTAATAATTTAATCCTTTTTGAAAATAAATTTCCTCATTTTTGTCGATGTAATCGTTGTAAAATTTTTCCTAAAAGCATTTTCTAGATTGCTTTTATTCCATGACATTAGAACAGACAAAATCTGAAATTTCTGCAAACTAAAATGACCTGTGGCTCAAATTGGGTAGTGGGGTTTGATCTCAAATATGGTGAAGCGTTTATCAGGTTTATCAGCTTGCAAACAGAAAAGATTTGTTGCCTCCAATTCCATCTTCCATTTCATTGGGTCATTTGAAAGAAGAGAAGTAAAAGAGCTTTTGAACATGAAGAGAGGTCATATAATAAAAGACGAGATATCCACTTTATCAGTGACAGCTCCTTCTGTGCACAGTCCATTCTTCATCTTTTCAATATATTTTCCTGTAAATTGGTTTTTATTTGTGCATCACACTTCCCTCCTCCTTGGTACAATTTTACGTATTTACAAAGAAAATTCTATGACAAAATCAGGATTAACTAAAACTTGCGAAACCTGCTTTTTAATCAGACAGTCACTAGTATGTCAACTGAATCATTGGCTGCATTGCTTAGTTGACAGTCAGTCTATGAAGCACCTGTGGAAATGAGATGCATACCTCATTTAGAATGATCAGCTGAATGGCCTTGTGCAAGCAGTTATTGATAATAATCACTTAAACATTCACATGTAACCACCCAGTACAAGAAGATGGAAGGAGGGGTTTTATTATGAAGAGACGGCATCATGAGGTACCCCATAACCATACTTGCACATCAGTCCTTTTATCTGCTCTGCCTTATCTTTTTTACCACTGGATATGTAGGCATAGTACATGATGATGAATGTTTTCTTTGTTCGATCGAAATTAAAACTGTCCATCTCATCAAGCACACTCTCCATTTCCGCCAACCGCTGCTGTGATCCATACATTACCATTTTACAATGATAAAGAGAACGGCAGATTCTCCACCCAGCACATTCTGCGCGCTTCACGAAGCTCACAAGCTTATCTAACGCATTACATCGGAAATAACTGCCCACTATAGCCCGCATCACACTTGCTGCATTTACAGAGGTTTTCTGCTCAAAGGCCTCATTGATTGAGTTTTCCATCTTGTCCAACCAATCCTCCTGTGCATAAACCTTGATCAGCAACACATTTAACCAAGGTCTATACCCATTTTCTGGAATGAGCCCTAGTAGCATCTCAATTTTCCTAACTCTGTCCATGATAGAGCTCCTACAGTATGCACATATCATGGCTCTAATCAAAGCCACATCATTCTTATTGACATGGTCTTTTACCAACTCGTATGTCTCTTCCATCTTTTCCAAATTACCCGAGTGTGCATAACCACGAAGCATCAGCAAGTATGTACTTGTATTAGGCTTAACAGGACTTGCCTTCATAGTCTGAAAAGTTCTTTCCATATTGTCCCACATCCAAGCAGTCAAATACCCAGAAATTAGATTGTTATACGTGACAATATTGGGGGCAAGTTTTAAACACTCTAACTCCTGAAAAGCTGCCTCCATATGATCTATCAGCATTAAGCGTCCGAAAACAGAGATAAGAATATTAAACGTAACTATCGAAGGACTACAGTCTGCATCCTTTTTCAACTCCTGGAAAAGCTTCTGGCACTTTCCCGCCAAGCCATTGTACATATAAGCACCCATCAACGCATTATAAGTAGAGGCCGCCTTCAATCTCTTACTAGTAGCTTCCGTAAATAGTTCCGTAGCTAGATCAACATCCTTAATTCTACCAGCAACCGTAATGCCTTTGACATACTCCTCTGATGTCATCGGGATACCGCGCTCCTGAAGTTTCCTCTTCCAAAAAAAGACCTACTTTCATTGAGACAAAAAAAGAAAAGAAAAGGAGAAGGCATTATGCAGAGGTTCAGCTCACGATTAGTAAAGTTACAAATGCTTCTATGGCTTTCCATACATCTTAACTATACCAATGCAGGATGGGCTAAATCGAATCCAATAAACTAAGGCCTACAACCCCTACAGCAACTCACTGACAACGGGACGCAAATGGAAAGGAAAACGAGCAAGCGGAATGTATCAGCACCTCTAGAGCTTGATGAGGCCAGGAGTCGAGCTGCTTCAGGAACTCAACAAACGCCAACCCATCGACGGAGTGGAGCAAGGGTTCGGCTTTCTCGTCCAAAACCCTAACGATCTCGTCCGGCCCGTCGAGCCGCGCCAGCTCGTCCCTCAGCTCCACAACCCTGGCCCGGACGCCTTCGCCGAGCGCCGCCCTGCTCTCCTCCGCCCGCGCGAACTTGTCGACGAAGAGCTCCATGATGTCCCTCATCACGGCCGGGCTCGGGCCGGCCGTGCCGCAGACTCCGCGGCAGGACCCGCGGGCCGGCGACCTCGGGGTCGCGGGGCTGCGAGGGGGTCGCCGGAGGCATAGCAGCTCGGAGTGGGCGGAGGCGGAGATCTTCCAGGCTCTCTTCATTGCGAGCGGCGAGGGGCGACTGAGAAAGGCGGCATCTTTGACTAGGGTTTTCGCGAGAGAGAGAGAGGGAGAGAGATTGGACTCGAATCAGAGGAAATCCCGGGCCGAGATGGAGCTCCGTCGGGTCCAGCCGTTCGTCGGCGAGGGACGGAGGGAGCGCCTGACTCTGCACCCGACGACGACGGCGATGCCGGCGAAGAAGAGCTGAAGAAGGAGTAGAAGATGAAGAAGAAGGAGCAGCTCGCGGTCGTCGGATGGTGGACCCGAGGTTCGAGGTTTCTATCGTGGTGGGCTGGGCCTGTCTAAATCCATAGTTTTCTTTGTTTGGTCTTGGGCCTAATCACTGCTTTTGTCCAATTGTTTAGGTCGGATTTAATAACGTTTATGTTAAAAAATTACTCTCAGAAATAGAAATAGAAATTTTTTTTTTCTATTCCGGAGAATAATTTTTAAATAAAAGAATACGTTTGATAACTTCACAAAATTTTTGTTTTACGTAATAGAAAATGAACAGAAATATGTTTGGTAAACTTGTATAATTTTTTTGTTTTTGTTTTTGTTTTTTTAATTTTTTTTTAATTTTTTAATATTTTTATTTTATTTCATTTTTTTCTTTATTTTATTTTATTTCTTCCTTTTGGCCAGTCACCGGCCTTGGCCATGGCTGGCAACTAGCCAACGAGGGCCGGCGGTCTCGCCCAACCATGACGACGCTTTGGTGAGGTCGCTGGCCCTTGACAACCGGTCACCGGCCATGGTTGAGGCCGACGACTGACCAAAGAAAAAAGAAGAAGAAGAAAAAAAAGAAGTGTTTCTTGGAATTGTTTTCGGGAACAAGAAACAAGTTTTTTATACTTTTTGTTTTTCCAAAATGCATTCCCTTAAAAAAATAAGATTTTTTGTTCCTAGAAACAAAAGTGTAAACAAATGCATTTCTGTTTTTTTTTTTTTGTTCTTAGGAACAAAAGAAAAAAAATTGTGTTCCGGAGAACATAAACAAAAATTTGTTAAACACCTCCTTAGTCATTTTTTACCAATAACATTTCCGCCCAAAATTTGAAAATGGTAAAAGCGTTTCTATCTCAAAATTATGAATGTATATAAGATTTCACGAATCAAAATTTATATATTAGGAATCTAAGGTAGACTTTAAAATATTTCTTGTTAAATTTTTTTTCAAAGTATATGAGGGCAAGAGTTACGAATGGTAATTAATTGGAAGAAAAGTACACCCAAAACTAGCTCAATTCGACCGACATCAACCCTCAAGTTATTCTTATTTGTAATTTAACGGAAAAAATTATTAGCTTGTGTAAAGAATACTACACTACGCAGCACGATAGTAGATTAAATAATACGCTCATGTATTTACTGACCATAGAGATGGCAAATCAAACTATCAAGTTAAAAATGCTCGGACTCAATATTATATCGAAATTTTTTAAAAAAAAATGTTGAATATTAAGTTGATATTGCTCTAGTTTATACCTCAATTTTATTTTATTTTTGGTTGGTTACCTCAAATTCACTTTCTCTTCAAAATTATTTGGATGACCAATGTTGCCTTCAAAGGACGCTCGCACCCTTTTAGTTTGGGGGAAAAGATATGGATGGTTATTAAACTTTTGCTTAATGTCGTGTTGTTATTGGACTTTTAACTTGTTTAATATGATTCATAAACTATTAATAAATATTAAATCTAATTCCTAAACTATATGAATATGTTCAATACTATCCTTTTAATAATTTAAGTTAACAAAATTTGCCGATATGGCTTCCAATTTGTTAAGTTTGAATAATGAACCAAAAAAGAAGAAGAAAATAGTTACACACGAGTTGTCTAACTAAGGTATTCGTCTCAAATAAAAGATATAATAATCCACGTAATTGAGTAATGATCAACATATTAACACTCTAATTTTTTTTTCATTTTCTAAAGCATATAGATAAAAAGAACAACATGTTGGCTCATCATCTTTGAAAATCCAATTTGGCATATAACAATCCACAATCATCATATGACATCTGATTTGTTGCTTAAGAAAAAGGAAAAACTACTTTAGATGTTTAGCAATAGTTCAGGGTCAATATTGAATCAATTAAAAATTTATGAACAGCATTGTGCATTGAACTGAAGTTCAGAGATTATTTGTCATTTTTCCCCTAGTTTTTGGTGATCTGGGGCTATTAAGATTGGTCTTTAACCATTACTGACTATGCATAAAGTCCTACCATTAGCAATTTTGAAAAAACCAGTCACCCATCGAAAAAAAAAAGCTAGCAAATAGAATCACAGTAACTAATAACACATAAGAGTTAACCAAAATGACGCCGGGGACGATCAGGATAGCGTCAAAATCTAAGGAAGATTTACTCTCTGATTGGTTTAATATTCTAGAAACATGAAATTAGTAGAATCGTGTCACATTAATTCTTTAATTTAGCAGATTAAGTTATTTTCTTGATGCACTGCTTGTGCGTTGTATTTAATTAGGTCATTTCATCTTGAAAGGTATTTGCATTATATCGCGACTTTTTCGAAGTTTACGTAAAGATGAGTTATCTAATTGTTACCTAGAAGATATAGAAAGGGATTCTAATTATGTACTCGTAAACATAGTTGAATTCTTGATCGTAGAACACAATTGAGTAATAAATCAAGTTTCATCCTTGGGAATTGGCTCTTGTTTTCTTTCTCTTTGTTTTCTCTCTATCCTTTTTGCTGAATTCCTAGAGTTCGTGAGGGTAATAAAACCTGTAAAAACTCAAGAATGGGTGTCTAAGTTGGGTACGAATGGTAATGTCAAAAGAATGTCTTAAATGACATCGTATAATACTACTGCAAGTTTCAGGTTATATGAGACATACGTGCCTTTAGGGCAAATTTGTGTTCCTTTGGCTCTTTTCGAAATATATAGGCTATAAATAAAGTAAAGGAAAAGTGCTGAAAAAGTCATAAACCTTTTATATTTGTGCCGATTTAGTTATAAATAAACCTTTTTTTTTGTGCCAATTTAGTCATAAATTTTTTTACTTAGTGCCGATTCAGTCCTTTCCGACCAATTTTGGCCGGATTTTGCTGACTGGATGCTGGGCAGTTGACATAGCTTGATCGATGCTGACGTGAACAAATTTTATTAATATTTTTTAATTTTTGTTTTTTCCCTCCTCTCCTCCAGCCAGTCGCTAGACCTCGGTGACCGGCTAAAGGCGACTGGCGAGGTTAACCTCGCCGGACCTCGCTAGCCACCTTGCCCTCGCCGCCTAGTGCGACAGTGACCGTGAGGGTGGTCTCGCGCTAGGCGGCGAGTGCGAGCCTCGTCGGTGCCGCCCAGGCCGCGATTTGGCGAGGTTGAGCCTCGCCAGCCATGGGTGAGGCTTGACCTCGCCAGCCCAGCGCTAGGTTGCCCTCGCGGCTTGGGTGGCGTTGGAGAGGGTGAGCCTCGCTAGTGCCGCCTAGCGCGAGGCCGCCCTCATGGTCACCGTCGTGTTGGGCAATGAGGGCGAGGTGGTCGGCGAGGTTTGGTAGAGTCAACCTCGCCGGCCGTTGCCTCTAGCCGATCACCGAGGTCTAGCGACCGGCTAGAGGAGGGGAGGGAAAAAAAAAAAAAAAAAAAGAAAAGAAAAATAATTCAAAATATTAAAATATTATTAAATTTATCCACTTTAGCACCGATCATGCTACGTTAGCCGGTCGATATCCAGTTAGCAAAATCTGGCCAAAATTGATTGGAAATGACTAAATCGGCACTAAGTAAAAAAGTTTATGACTAAATTGGCACAAATACAAAAGGTTTAAAACTTTTTTAGCACTTTTCCCAATAAAGCAAATGACCAAACTTTTTTTTTTGTCATAAATAAAATTCTCATTGAAAGTAGGGTTGCACAATTAGGCCAATTCTACCTCGGAACTGGGCTAAATGACCCTGAAAATCGATATGATTTCCAATTTTGAGTGAAGAACCACTCAAGAAACGGATTGACTTTGGAATCATTTAACCCTAATTTTTCTCTAGGCATTTTTTTCGCTGTTCTCTCTAACCTCACTCGAACGCTTTACCGACTCTTTCTGGCTTGCGATTCAGCCTCCTCTTGCTTGCTCATGGCTCTCCCTTGCTCGTTCGAGCCTTACAATCCTTGCTTGTTCTTGACTTGCCTTTGCTTGCTTATCCTCGTTTATCTTTTATTTTGAATCGCTTTGTTACTCATATTATTTTGCTGTAAAAAAAAAAAAAAAAAAAAAAAACGAAAGAAAAACAAGTTCTTGAGTAGACCTTGCAACTAGACCGAAAAAAAAACACAATAAGTTTGAGGATCGATTCTAGATCATCCTTAATTGAAAGCATCATGAACGCAGCTAAATATACAAGAGCCCAAAAAATTTAGGGTGGAGGTAGGAAATCCAATTTAATGAAAAGGGCACTTCGTATTTGGGCTCTGATAGCCCAATCCACAACTTGATTTACATCTCGAGTATAATGGTATGCGACAATAGTATTGCTCAATTGAATTTTGCTGTGAAAATTTTGGATCGAAGACAAATACAAGTTTCAAGCGACTATCACGGTGAAATTGTCTGGTCGAACTCCTCAGATTCAGTGTACTCGTGTGCTGCTTATTCATCTTGCTCCAAATTCATGGTGTCCATAGAAGCTTCTAAGCGTCACCAAAGAATAATAATAATATGGACATCGATAAGATTCATTTAATTAAAAATGGAACAACCAATAAATCCCAAACCCTCCACGAAACTTACGTTTAAATGACTATGGTTATTATTTGGTTTATTTCGTGTAATTTCGGCCGCCTTTTTTACTCCCCTTTTTTCCATATTTACCCCTTCCTCCTCCTCCATTCGTGGCACTGCCATGTCGGCCGGGCCTTCTGCGTCCCGGCCTTCGACGGGCAGGGACTCTGTACGGGAGGGACCATGCAGTTGTACTGCAGACACAGCGAGGCGGTCACCGGAATCTCCTCCGCCGGATTGATCTCGATCCCCGTCAGGAAGTTGTGCTGCAGATACAAGACCCGTATGCTCGACCCGAGCAACCGGTCCACGAAGTTCCCCGGCACCTGGCCCATGAACCGGTTGCTGTTCAGGTAGAGGCTCTGGACGGTCGCGAACTCCGGCGGTATCTCCCCCGACAGCCTGTTGTAGCTCAGGTCCACGGTCGGGATCGCAACTCGGCCCACTGGTCGAAGCAGGCCCGAGAACGCGTTCCTCTGGAGCTGTAGGGATGTGATCGGGTAACTGAAGACCCGTCCGGGGATCGGGCCGGTGAACCGGTTCATGCTGAGGTCCAGGTAGTTGAGCCGGCCGAGCCGGTTCAGGAGGCGGTCCACGGGGCCGCTGAGCCGGTTCCAGGAGAGCGAGAGGTACTGCAGGGAAGGAGGGAGATAGGTCGGCGGGATCGGACCAGAGAGCTGGTTGTGCTTTAGGTCGATCCGGGTCAAGGTCCAGGACAGGAACGGAGGGACCAGGCCCGAGAGCTGGTTGTGGCAGAGGACGAGGTTGGAGAGTGACGGCAATGATCCGACCGCCCTTGGAACTGGGCCGGTGAGCCGGTTGTAGCTCAGGTCGAGGGTCTGGAGGTTCCGGAGCAGCCCGAGGTCAGGGGGGATCCCGCCTGACAGGAAGTTTCTGCCCAGGCCGAGGAAGCGGAGCTTCCTGAGCCCGTAGAGGGACTGAGGGATCCGCCCGAAGATGCGGCCGGGGACGAGGGTGAGCTCGGTGAGGGATGAGAGGTTGCCGAGGGCCGGGTGGAGGCGGCCGGTGAGGCCGGGGGCGGAGGCGCGGGGGTCGCCGAGGGAGAGGGAGACGACGCGGTTCGGGGAGGAGGAGTCGCAGAGGACGCCAGGGAAGCCGCAGGGGTCGGCGGTGAAGTCCCAGGAGGCGAAGAAGTTGGAGCCGGGGGTGTCGCGGAGGGACTTGCCGATGGCCTGGAGGGAGAGGAAGTCGACGGGGTCGAGCATGGCGGCGGCGGGGGACGCGGCGCGCGCGAGGAGGAGGACGAGGAAGACGAGGGAGGAGGAGAGCGTGGTGGCGGAGGTCGCCATGTGAATCGAGACGGATGGGAGGGAAAGGCGCTGTTGAATTTGTAGAGAGAAGTGGGGGGTGGAATGCTTTTCCGTGAAGGTGGCCAGAGAGGCTGGGGAAGGGGGTTTCCCGTGGGGAAAAGCGAGCGTGAGAGCTTTTATGTAGCGGAGGATGGAGGAAGCCATTAACCTTTTCCACCGTAGACCACGACGTGCACAAGGTGAAGATCTCAGCTGCACCGTCTCGACTACTCACGTGACATCCATCTTATCCCAAGGCGGGTGCAATCCGATGCTTGCTTGTACTTGAGATTTGATCTTAGAGAAAAAACTCATTTTCACGATTAAGATTAGAAAAATATTGATGTGTTTCGTGTCATCAACAAATTATATGAAAACAGATTATCCTATCAAGTATTTGGTGACGTCTTTTGGACGTGATAAATCCAGATAAAATGTTGGATAAAAAATCCGATATGGGAGGTGGGACAAGCTCGGATTGGATAAGAAAAATTGAAAATAACTTAATAATGACGGCTCCATCAACATCATGCGCAACCCTCCACCGGCACGGTCTCTATCACTCACTCCTCCTCCAAGGACGCCCTCCAGCCCATCAAGATCGTCCCTTACAACCTCTCCTTCTTCACCTCAATTTTCTCCTTGTCCCTGTTGGCTTCGGCCTCTTGGCATCCTTTTCCCTGTCGGCTTCGGCCTCATGGCATCCAATTATCTGTTCTCGTTTATTTCCAGGCCTATTTACTCTTTGTACCATCTTCTTTGGTGTTTTCTGCAAGTAGCTATCTTTCAGATGAACGTAACTCAAAAGACACGAAAAAAAGCAGTGATGAGGAGGCGAGAGCCGCAGTGCTTGTAGTAATAAACAAAGAGATCGCAATCGGGACCATTAAGAGCGGGGTCTTTGCTCTAGTACATGTGTGTCATCCTCTTCAGCATCTCTCTCTTTCGCACCCACCCTCATACAAATGCTGAGCCTCCTCAAATCGGTTTTCAGATTTTGAATAAGCTACAATTCAGACTCCGAGAAATAAAAAAAAAAAACAATTGCAGCCTATTTGGGTCAACTCCAATTTGCTTGATTTGTCCATCCTCATCAATGGAGGAAACGGTTCTCATGCTCTTCTCTACAGCGTTTGCTGCAATGGTTGTGTTGGAAAAACAAAAAGCTTTCTAAATTTCATAAATGTTATTTATGGCATTTTCTAAGATTTTCAATCCTATCCTAAATTATAGCAAACATACGATGGAATTTTTTACTATCCAGAAGATATTTGAAGGATTTCAAATCCCATCTTATCCGATCCAATCCTAATCAGAATTCGGACAACCGAACTTAACCTTAATGATCTCATACCACAACCAATTTATGAACCAAACCAATCTTTTTTTTTTTTTTTTGGGCAACGAACCAAACCAATTGGATGTTACTAAATTTATACTAATGATCAAGTTAATGCTTCGCAATTGAAGGGCTATTTGGTACGTTTCTTTTGGCAGCGGTTTCAAGTCAGGAAATTTGAATATTAAAACACACATTTATTTGACAGCTTTACATTTCTATATTAATTGACAGTGATCCCATAAATCTTGAATAGATGCTCGATTTGGTTGGACTTTCAAAGCACATTTAAATCTTATGACTAGGGTTTTTGCGAGAGAGAATCCGTAGGAGAAAAGTGGGGTCGATATGGAGCTTCTCTGAGTCCAATTGTTGGTGGAGCGCCTGACTCTGCACCGGCCGACAATGGCGATGCCGACGAAGAACTGAAGAAGATGAAGAACAAGAAGAAGAAGCAGCTCGCGGTCGTCGGACAGTGGTCGCGAGGTTCGAGGTTTTTGTCGTGGTGGGCTGGGCTGGTCTAAATGCAGAGTCCTCTGTTAGGGTTTGGGCCTAGTCACTTTTACCTATAACATTTCCCTCCGAAATTTGAAAATGGTTAAAGTAGACTCCATGTATTAAAACTCATATATTAGGATAGATTTTTAAATATTTCACGATAAAAAAATTGTCAAAATATAAGACCGCAAGAGTTGCAGGTGGCATTTGATTGAAGGAAAAGTACAATCCAAACTGGCTCAATTCAACCGACACCAACCTGTAAGTTATTAGTAGCTCATATAAAGAACACTACACATCCCTGACATGATAATAGATTAACTACTATGCCCATGAATTTACCGACCATAAAGATGGCTTCAAAGGCAAATCAAACTATCAAGTTAAAAATGCTTCAACTCAACATGATATCTTTCCTCGCTTTCGAAACTTCATATGATGCTCTCTCAACTAAGGAAAATTTATAGAAAAGAAAGATTATATACGGTCCCATGTGTCCAATGTGCCAAGCGCATGTCAAAATCCCGGAGTACCTATTCCTTTTATGCAAGTGGTTGAGGTCGGTGTGGGACAATCCTTCACTAAATTTCAATACAGAAGGAATCTAATTCACCAGACTTTGAATTAATCTCAACTGTGCTTTTAAATATATGAAAATCGAGAAGCAACCTTGTCTTCAAAGGGCGACCTCCAGATCCAAAGCCCCCCCGGTGGATTTAGGGTTACAAATGCTCGGAAATTTCACTTAACGGGGCAACTTGAGCAGAAAGGCAGCTGCTGTGAGAATAGAGAAGGAGGATAGATGGGAAATACCAGAAAAAGAGGAGTTGAAAACAAACATCGATGCAACGCACTTACCTGGCTCAAATGAAGGATCAATTGCCTGCGTGTGTCGAAGTTCTATTAGGATTTTGATTGATGGCTTTGCAAAAAAACGCACTCACCTCCTTGGCTGAGCAAGCTGAAACCCTCGCCATGGTGGAGACTTTGAAGTTTCCCTCTCTTGTGCGGTACAACGATTCACTTTGGAGTCAGACTGCTTCAACTTAGTGAACGGCTTGAAGTCTACATCTCACTACATCTCACTCACTCTGGGAAGACTGTGCACTTATCAGTGAGGCCCATGGGTGACTGCTTCTTTTCTCTAATTTAAATATTGTCCATTTTAATAGGCCCTTGGATTTGAGCAGATCCTTAAAAGGCTCAAAGAGGAAACATGTAGGAGATCTGCCCTGAGGTGGGAGATTCCATGCTGTCCTCCATATTCTCTCTCTATGGAGAAAACAAAGATAGATAAGGAATTTGGAGGTCTCATGGTGGGAAAGGTAGACTCTACGGTGGGGAATGTAGATTTCACGTCAGAATGTGTATGCATGTCCCGGCTATCACCGAATAGACTAGTATAATAGCTACCTACTCCTGGGATGAGTGAGGGTGGGTAAAATGCCCACTACAGGGTTAGCACGCCAAATGGCACTACTTGCAACCGCAGGCTAACCTTGTACCCCTGGTTGCGTGCAACGCCACCTTGGTGGAGACTTTGAAGTTTCCCTCTCTTATGCCATACAACGATTTACTTTGGAGTCAAACTGCCTCAACTTAGTGAACAGCTTAAAGTCTACATCTCACTCGCTCTGGCAAGACCGTGCACTTATTAGCGAGGCCCATGGGCGACTGCTTCTTTTCTCTAATTTAAAGATTGTCCATTTTAATAGGCCCTCTAATAGTGTAGCTAATTGGGTAGCGAAATCTCATAGGAAAAAAGCCCTCCCCTAAAACTGGTTGACAAGCCCTCCGCAAGCCCTTTGCCATCTGTTCTATTTTGATACCCTGCTAGTGGGCTCGGTTTCTACAAGTTTTTAAAGGAAAAGATGAAGTTTAGACAAAAAAAAAAAACATAATATCGAACTTTTCTAACAACATTAATGTATTGGATATTAAGTTAAAAATGCTGTATTTCATACCTCAGATTCACTTTGTCTTGTCTTACAAAATAATTTAGTTAAGCAATGTTACCTATAGAGGATACTCAGACTCTTTTAATTTTGAAAATATGACAAAAATGTTTCATAAACTTGAGTCTAATGTGCAAATTTTTTCCTAGAGTTTTAATTTATTCGTGTGGTCCATAAACTATAAGGGAATAGTCAATTTAATTCTAAACTATATAAACATGTTCAACATTGTCCTTTTGGTAATTCAAGTTAACGAAACCTATTGATAAGGCTTCAGTTCGTTAAGTCTGAACAGTGGATAACCAAAAAAAAAAAAACACATGAATTATCTATGTAAGTTATTCATTTTAAATAAGGATATAATAATTCACGTTAATGATCAACATTTTAATGCTCTAATTTTTTTTTTCTTTTTCTAAAGCAGATAGATAAAAAGATGGAGGTGTTGACTCATTATTTTTAAAAGTCCAATTTTGCATATAATAATCCAAAATCATCATATAATGTCTAATTTATCGTTTAAGCAAACAAAAGGACTACATTAGATATTTAACAATGGTTTAGGGATCATAAATAAAGTAAAAGTTTAGGGACGACACTGCATATTGGATCAAAACTTTGGGACTATTTATGTCATTTTTCTTTAAGTTTATGGGGGGAGCCGGGGATGTTAGGCTCAGTCTTTAACCATTATTAACAAGCCATAAAACCCTACTACCAATAGCAATTTTTAGGGGGCAAGAGCCCTTGATTGCCCTTATTTCCATGGCTGATAATACTCATACTTGCTAGAAGTATTGAAAAACGAGTCACCCCCGGAAAAACTAGCAAATAGCATCACAATTACTAATAACACGTAAGAGTTATCCAATATGACGCGGGAGACGGTCAGCATGGCGTCAAAATCCAAGGGAGATTTTCTCTCCGATTGGTTTAGTATTCTAGCAACATCAAATTACTAAAATCATGTCATTTTAGTTCTTTGATGCACTAGTTGCGTGTTACATTAAATTAGGTAATTTCATCTCGACAGGTTTTTGCATTATTGTGATCTTTTCTTTTTGAAGCTTACATAAAGATAAGATATCTAATTGTTACCTAGAAGATATAGAAAGGGATTCTAACCATCTACTTGTAAATAAAGTACAATTCTTGATTGTTGAATAGAATTGAGTAAATTTTTTTTTTTAGACTACGTTCATTTCACGGAAAAAATGGTGTTTCAGAAAATGTTTTTCAAGAAGCTATTTTCTAAGAAAATAAAATTATTTTTGGTGTTCGGCCGAATCTTAAAAATGGAGTGAAAGATATTTTTTGCTGCTCAGTAAGGAAAATATTTTTCTCCATGCACTCTTTTTCAATAATTTTATTATTATTTTATTTTTAATTATTTTTATATTTTAAAAATCGATTTAAAAATTATTTTTATTATTTATTTCTCTTTTCTTTCTCTTTATCTTCTTCTTCATCGATAGGCAATCGATCGAAGTTGAGCTCTAGCTCACTTGATGCCGGTGAGCTCAAGGCTCACCAAATTCTAACGAGCTAGAGCTCACAGCTCTTTTAGCTCTCCATCAATTGGCAAGCCTCGAGCTTGCCAATTTGGCAGTAGTGAGATCACAATAGGTCGGTGAGCCTCAAGCTCAAGGCTTGCCTATGGTTGGTTGTTGGCCGTCATTGTGGCTGACAACTAGCCAAGATAGAAGTAAAAACAAAAAAAAAAAAAAAAAAAAAAAAAAAAAAAAAAAGAAAGAATAAAATAAATTAAAATTTTGATTTTTTTTTAAAGGAAAAAAAGAAAAAGAAAGAAAGATGGAAATGAAGGTAAAAGAAAGTGAGTGAGGAAAATATTTTTCTTATCTTCAAAAGTGGAAAATTTTCCCCTTTTATAAGACATTTTTCCGCCGGTGGAAAATATTTTGCCTCACTAATTCATTTTTTGTGAAACTAATATTAAAAAATCCGAAAAACATTTTTCAGGATGTTATTTTTTGCGAAATGAATGGAGTCTTAAAATTCTCTCTATCCTTTTTGGTGAATTCCTAGACTTCGTGTGTGTGTGATAAATCTTGTATGGGTGTCTATGTTTTAAGGATGACATCATATGATACTACCGCCAGTTTCAGGTTATATGAGACATACGTGTCTTTAGTTCGAATTTGGGTTTCTTTGGCAGTTTTCTAAGTATACAGGGCATAGGGAAGGCAAAGGATCAGACCTTTTGTTCTTTTGGCGGTAAATACAATTCTTAGGATTGTGCATATACCATAGAAACATCGTAACATAAAAGAGACCAAAGGATTGATAGAGTGGGAAACCCAATTTAAAAGAAGGATATTTCATTTTTGCGTTTTGACAGCTAGTCCGAGACTTGATTTGCATTTCAGGCACAATAATATATGACGAAAGTATTGTTTGCTCGAATTTCACAGTGGAAAATATGGATCGAAGTTTAATACATGTTTCAAGCGCGTATCGTGGTGAAATTGCAGGGTTGGAACTCCTCAAATTCAATAAATTCGTGTACTCCTTATTCGTCTTGCTCCAAATTCGTGGTGCACATACAAGCTTCTTAACGTCACTAAAGAATAATAATTAAATGGACATCGATATTACATATTTAATTAAAATGGATCAACTAATAAATCCCAAACCCTCTAGGAAAACTGACCTTTAAATGATTTTGGTTATTATTTGGTTTATTCTTCTAATTAATTTCTGTCACCTTTTTTCTTCCCTTTCTACATTTTTGCCCCTCCTCCTCCGCGGGCGCGGCATTGCCCGGCCGGCCGGCTCTTCCATCTCCCGGCCCTCAACGGGCACTGACTCTGTGCGGGAGGGACCATACAGTTATACTGCAGACACAGCGAGCTGCGCTCCGGAATCTTCTCCGTCGCATCGATCTCGATCCCCGTCAGGAAATTGTGCTGCAGATACAAGACCCGTATGCTCGAGTCGAGCAACTGTTCCACGAAGCTCCTCGGCACCTGACCTGTGAACCGGTTGTTGTTCAGGTAGAGGCTCTCCACGGTCGAGAGCTCCGGCGACATCTCCCCCGAAAGCCTGTTGTAGCTCAGGTCCACGGTCGTGATGGCGACCGGCCTGGCTGGTCGTACTGGCCCGGAGAACGCGTTCCTCTGAAGATGCAGGGTTGTGATGGGGTAGTTGAAGACCTGTCCGGGGATTGGGCCGGTGAACTGGTTCATGCTGAGGTCCAGGTGGCTGAGGTTGGTGAGCCGGCTGAGGAGGCGGTCCACGGGGCCACTGAGCCGGTTCGA
This sequence comes from Eucalyptus brandiana, assembly GCA_014182725.1. Taxonomy (NCBI): domain Eukaryota; kingdom Viridiplantae; phylum Streptophyta; class Magnoliopsida; order Myrtales; family Myrtaceae; genus Eucalyptus; species Eucalyptus brandiana. The sequence continues at coordinate 14,653,522 of CM024675.1, forward strand.
GGAGAGCCAGAGGTACTGCACGGAAGGAGGGAGGTAGGCCGGCGGTATCGGACCGGAAAGCTCGTTGTGCTTCAGGTCGATCCGGGTCAAGGTCTGGGACAGGAACGGAGGGACCGGGCCGGAGAGCTGGTTGTGGCAGAGGACGAGGTTGGAGAGCAACGGCAACGACCCGATCGCCCTCGGTAGCGGGCCGGTGAGCCGGTTGTAGCTCAGGTCGAGGGTCTGGAGTTTCCGGAGCAGCCCGAGGTCAGCGGGGATCCCACCGGAGAGGAAGTTTCGGGCAGCAGCGAGAAAGCGGAGGTTCTTGAGCCGGAAGAGGGATTGAGGGATCCGTCCGAACACGCGGCCCGGGAGGATGGCGAGATCAGTGAGAGAGGAGAGGTTGCCGATGGCCGGGTCGAGGCGGCCGGTGAGGCCGGGGGCAGAGGCTCGGGGGTCGCCGAGGGAGAGGACGTGGACGCGGCGGTATGGGGAGGAGGAGTCGCAGGAGACGCCAGGGAAGCCGCAGGGGTCGGAGGTGAAGTCCCAGGAGGCAAGGAAGCTGGAGCCGGGGGTGTCGCGGAGGGACTTGCTGATGGCTTGGAGGGAAAGGAAGTCGGCGGGGTCCAGCAGGGCGGCGGCGAGGAGCGCGGCATGTGCGAGGAGGACGAGGAAGATGAGGGAGGACGAGAGTATGGTCGGCGGGATCGCCATGCGACGGGAGAGGAAAAACTCTTCCGTGAAGTTGGCAAAGAGGTTGACGAAGGGATAGTCAGTGCGAGCTTTTACGAAGGAAGCGACCATGTAATGCTTTCTCACCAAGGACTTCGTGCATGAGGCAAGGATCTCACTTGCACCATCGGATTCGAGAGTTACTAGAGATTCATATGATCTAACGGTGGATGTGATCCGAGTTTACACGAAATTCTATTGGAATGATAAGAATGTTATTGAGGTTGTACAATAAGGATAGTTGAATGATTGTACCCTATTGCATTGCTCTCTATTAAAGGATAGTGCATTTTCCCTATTGATAACAAGATCATGCTAATCTCAATATAGCATGAGATCTGGCTAGATTATGCCATAGCTGTAATTTCCAAATTAATGACTGTAACCCCTTGTATTGCTCTCTATCGAAGGATAATGAGTCCTCCCCAAAGGTAACAAGACGAATTGGGGATTCATCTCTAAAAATGTGAGCTTCCAAGGGATTATTCTCTTAGTCGTCACATTAACCATTGAGAGTTCCTCTATTCTTCTCTCTTTTGATACATGATCATTAAAAATGGGTCATGAGTTCAGATTTTTTCAAACTCCTCGTTGCTTCCCTTATAAAAAAAATCAAATTAAGCGTGAAAATGAGTAATAGAATATCTAATTATCAAATCGCACTATCATCTAGTAGCATAAACTTTTTGTACTATTGACGGTGATCCACAAAATCTTATAGCATCCGATATTCACTAGTGCTTGAGCTTTGGCTTAGAGAGGAAGCATTTTCATGTTCAAGTGTATGCTGCACAACAAACTAAAAAAAATCGATGTGTTATAGTTGCAACTCCGAGGATCAATGCCGTCAAAACGAATAAGATCTGTCGGAATTCAATTTCGCCTACTCGGGTTTGTTCGTTTTGCCGAAGCGTTTGTCCAAGCTCACACTTTGTGGTGGCCGGAAGGAGAGAACCCGGTCCGGTCAGCGAACCGTGCCGTGTGATCATTACTTGCATCCATCAAAAACGGATGTGAACACGTGCCCGTGTCAAGTGAAAGCTTTGACAATGTTCAGAAAGAAATTAATGCGGTCATACCACAAACCGATTCATGAAGTAAACCAGTTGTGTACGTTATTCAATGTATACTAAAGATCGAGTTAATGCTACACAATTTCAGGACTATTTGGAACAATTTCCCCATGCAACAGTTTTGCAAAAATTAATTATTAAATCATACATTTATCTGATGGCTCTAGGCTTTTAGACTAATTAACGGTGATCCCACAAATCTTCAATGGAGGTCGATCTAGTTTGATTTTTACCCCCCATATTTCATTTTGACAAAAATACTTTTTTTTTCTTCATATTTTTATGAGTTATTCAACTATGATACACAATCTTAAGTGAATTTGTATAAATAATCAAATTAGTTATGATTGAAGTTGTGGCTAATTTATTTATAAACGAGATATTTTATTATTATTATTATTATTATTATTATTATTATTATTATTATTATTATTATTATTATTTAAATTTTTTTTTTTTTGCAATTTTTTATGTTTCTTTCACTTTTAAGTTTGAATTAATCTTCTTGATATTACTGTAAAAAGTCGTTCTTTAAACAACCATATTCAAGGATTTTCTTTTTGGCTTTATATTCATTCTTTCGAGTTAAACATCATACAAGGAATTTTGGCAACCGATGACAAATCAACAGATTAGAGCTTAACTAATCGATTGCTGCTATACTCTTGATTGTCTTCTCCTACATAATGCAAATTGTCCAATTTGTTTTAAGACCGTCTTTAATTCAGGAAATGTCAAGCAGTTGACATATTTACATGTAATTGTCTCAATTTGTTACACTTAAAAAATAAGCCAATATATATATATTATTCTTCTCCTGTCAATATTTAGAATATTATTATAATTTCCAAAACTTATGAACGAAATTATATGTGCATCAACATACCCTACATTCAACTCTTACAAATAATTCGGGAAATTCATTTTTTTTAATAAAATAAGTCAAAAGGCAGTAGCTACGAATCTACGATAGCAAAAAGAAAAAGAAAAAAGTAAAAGTCTACGCGGGTTCGCCTTTTTCACCGATTGTGGTAGACATATGAAAAGAAGAGAAGAAAAAGTGCAAAGCTTTGGACGAGGGAATTCGAGGCTACGACTTCTCTCTCAAACCCAAGCCATGCATGGAAAAAGCTGCTTAAAGGAGACTCAAAAAAGAGATACTGGTCATTCTTTATAGGATAAAAGACTGAACAATCACATTCATTCTCTTGGTCTGATCGTTTCTTGGACCACAAGATTCGATCGAAATAACTAAGGGGTTCAGCATTACTAGATGACGACGTGCAACAAACCCACACAAGGTAATGACTTCTGAATCACAGCTCACGGAGCCAAAGGTACTCGGGGAAGCAAATATCACAGACTTGTATGCATGACACAGAGCGCATGTCATTTGCTTCAGATCATCAAATGTGTGCTTAGAAGCTTATCAATGCGACATAAGCAAATCAGAAAACTTTAGCTCATTAAGAGTTTGAACATAAAAGAACTTCATATGTCCAGTAACAATCAGTAACTGTCCGTCATATATATGGCAAAATGTGCACTAGGATGTGCAGTAACAATCAGGAGATAATTGGTTGTGCACAAGAATACTGTGCACGTTTCACACCAAAGAGAAGATGTAAGAAGCGACATAGAAACAACATGACACCAGCAGAAATGTTATAGATACTTATTAGCAATACCTGCAACACCTATGCCTCCAGCAACATCAATAAGCACACACCCAAAGAAATGGTTCATACCATGAAATGAGCCCACTTATGAACTACAAAGAGAACTACCCATCATCAGCCTCAATTGAACCCTCCAATCTCCATTCCCTCCCCCCCTTCTCTCTCCCCCTTTCTCTTTTTTTCCTTCAAGAAAGAACCCGGCAATAGGTCAATCCATCAGAGGAACCGAACCACCAGCTCCCACAATCTGCTGCTCCATCTACAGTGAGAAAATGGAGAATCAAAGAAAAGGTGTTAAGGATTTTTTTAAAAATAAAAATAAAAATTAATAGGAGGCTAAAATATAATATTAGACTAAATAATGTCAAGGTAGCTGCTAAATACTTCTGAATTTCACTTCAAATGCAATAAAACAGCAAAAGAGCAATCTTTTAACCTCTCTTCAAGGCAGGGTCAGGATAGACAAGGATTCTGACCAGGGCATGAATAAAGACTAGATGGAGTTCGGATTGCACAGTAACATTTAGGCCAGAACATTCATGAACAGTCACATTCCTTTAAAGGAGGTTTTGACACATACCCTGAATAGATTTTGAAGCTTGTCCTTCAACACAGCACATTCATTTTTCACCTGCTGAAGACATATCAAGCACCTGCCAAAAGAATAATGTTAAACAGAAATCTAACAGCATGTCACACTCGTAATGACACAGATAGAAGTCAATGATGGCTGATTTGTATCCCTACAGTCCTTTTTGCCAACAAAATGTCACAATATAGTTTGGATTGTTGAGTTATCTCCACCAAGAATGGCTATAATGTCATTTCAGACAACATGAAGAGGCACGGGAACACTTGCTGAGAGAGAGAAGAGAGGGAAAATGTATCTTATATTATTCCACATGAACACCAACTCTTACTATCATTGCCCCTATAGATGTTCCTGGATTTGGTTTATCTAGTTATCATGTGACAGTATAAACATTTAGGAATGGAAACCTGGATTTCTGTGATGACTGGTAAGACATACTGATTCTGTATAAATTAGCTTTCCGCAGAAGGAGCAAATAGCAACTTTTTTTTTTTTTTTGGGTCAAATGCAAAAAGCAACTTCCACAGTGGCAAATTGAGCAAACAAAAAGGAAACAAGTTAATTTAAAAAGAAAAAGAGAACAAGCAAAGCTGAAGTTTCTACATTGCCAGACAAGCACTATAACTGCGAAAATCATAGGAAAAGGCACAAAGCTAAGGCATTTGCCTTGTGATTTCGACCGCTTTCGAATAGATGGCACTCACAGGTACACCAGCAATTCTATGCGATCACAGAAAGGTCCCTACTGACATGAATATCTTACATGTGGAATGAAGATGCAGATGTACAATGCTACTCTAAATGACAATTTGGTGAGACAATACTTCTAACTCCTGACTAGATATGATCACTTAAAGTGAAATGCCACATCAGGATAGATAGGTAAGTTACTTCATCAATGGTAGCATGCCTACATTTACAATGGCATGCAGATACCGACTCTTAGCAAAGGAAATAGAGAGTATAAGCACTACAGAAACTGTGTCCTATTTGAATTTAACTTATTCAATACAAAATGTCTTTATTTTACACCCCCACAAAAACTGCAGGAAAAGAGAATCTTCAAAAGTGATAGTCTAGAAGGATCAGCATGAATGTCTTTATTCCTTAAGGCCCTACAGGTAAAGGAAAATGGCATTTGAACTCATATATTCAGATATGTATAAAAGGAATATCCAAGTGTGAGAGTAGGAGTGATAGTCTAGAAGGATCAGCACAAGACTTAACATCATGCATTGAATAACAAACTCACATAATACTCTCAGTTTGGTAGAACTGGAAACTCAATTTGACATCACCCTATCATCTACAGCAGTGCTCCTTTGGTAGAACTCAAAAGCCAAACTAATCTGTTTTGAGAAATGGTTCAATTATTAACTAAGCTGAGAGATTCTTGGATGCTCCTCATGAGAAATCCTTAGGTGCACCTCAAGCATGATGTCCCCGTCATCCAAGCCAATTATAATGTGCCGAGTATTATCCATAAAACTTAGCATGAGGCTGTTAATTTGGGTGAACAGGGAGGTTGCATGCTGCCTGAAAGTTTCTCCTTGGGTAGGCCACTAAAAGGGCTTAAGTTTATTAAGAGGCATGTATAAGCACTTCATATAATTGGTTCCAAAGGAATTGCTTCTTATAGAAACACTTAACAGAAAGTTGTTATACATACTAACTGCAGTCCTATCTTTCATCCTGATAAGATGCAATTGTTTATGGTATAATCAAATTATGTCAAAAGTCAAATTCTAAATTAGTCTATTTTTTGGACAGGACAACCCATGCTGTCAAATGTGTAAAACATATAACCTTGCAATATTTTTCTGTCACATATTCATGGAAACACGTAGTTGCATATATCTACCCCTATGCATGTTCAACCATACCACATACTCTCCACCCAGAATGTCTGTCCCAGATTCACCCACTGCCAGAGGCTAACATTTACAAGTAATTTCTATGCATAAGTAGGAACAAGTGTGAAGCACAAAGCAGCCTAAGCATGTTTAAGATAGACACTTCAAAATGGTTCATCTGTAAAAAAGGCCTCAAATAATGAACAAGTTCTGTTAAAACAAGAATCAGTACTCACCCTTCATAACTCTGCGTCTCACAGAAACTTCTGAAGGTAATGCATAAATTTTTCACCCTCGTCGCACCTATGCTGAAAAAATTTGCAAAAGAATACTTACTTTGCTTATTGAGGAAAAGACAATAAGACAAGCTATGAAGTACATCATCAAAAACAAAAAGAGTTCTTTTCACTAGGGTGGACTTCTTTAGCAAGCAAAATGTCTAGACAACCGCTGTACTTCTGGTGTTCTACGCAGTAACCTCTTGCACTTTTAAATTAGTGAAATAACCTTTTATTTTGTGTATCGGTGAATATATCCTCCTATCCAAGTTTAATAGCATTTTCATAGGAACCATCTACATGGCAGCCTCGAGGATTTCACGTCACCCAACTCAATGGGAAACCCTAATGGTAATTTGAGGGGGAACTATTTCCACTAATGCACCAAAAGACATGGACTGACATGACCAATTTGAAAGTACAGGCATCACCAAACGAAAACCCAGACAATGTAGTGCATTCCTCGAATTTGTGACTAAACAGTATATTCCCCAAACAATTCGTGCGTTCTTGTCAAAATACACAAAATTCCAAAGTTTACAGAAAGCACCCAACTAGTGCAGACAAGAAAGATAAAAGGTAATTGAAAAAGGATATACCTGGAACTACTGCCCTTAAGCTGGTGAACATCAGCATCTACTTGTTTAAAATCAACAGGTGATCTTTCTCTGCCCAAGAGATCGACAAAAACCCAGTTAAAACAAAATTCACACCTTTCTTTGCTCATATTCGAATTCTAAAATTGCGAACATTATACGATGAACGAACTGATCTACTCACAGAGCCGCGGCCATATTGTTTATTAGTTTGTCCGAATCCACGAAGAAGAGAGTCGCCACTTCAACAGTGAAATCTGGGTTGCTCTCATCCTGCAGCTTCTGCAGCTGCGTGAACTGGTCGTCCAAAACTCCCTAGAAAATCCGCCAGAAAAACGAAAACCCATCAACCAAAACTCGCCAAACACCACCAAAATAGTCATCTTTTCTTCAAAAAAACCATCTTTCGAGACGCTAAAGTCAAACGGTACCCAGCAAAGAGACCCCACAAAAAAAGAGAACTTTTTCATCACAAATCGCCAACTAACCATATTCACATCGACCCATCACGAATCACAAGCAGATAAGCACGATTCCATCTCAAAAGCGGTGGGAAAATTCAGAGGAAGGAGACACTGACCTCCTGGAAAAGAGAAGTCAAGTAATCGACGTACTGCTTCTGAAGCTGGTTCACGATGTCCACAGGCGCGTGGTTGCTCTGCCCGTGAAATCTCGGCATGGTCAGCACCCAACCCGGAACGAAGCGCGTCCCTCTCTCGGTCTGCAAAGATTTCGATGGGGGAAAAGCAAGCGAATTCGGAAAAAGGTGGTGTGAAGCCAGAGACAATGGAACGTTGCGAGATTTGGGGAAAAGCCAAGAAAAACCAAATTTTTGTGCAGCCCAGTATTTTCCTTGACCTTTTTTTTTTTTTTTTTTTTTTTGGGATTGACTTTTTTTGGGGAGGGGGGGCGTAGGGAATTAATTTAAGGTCCGAAGAGAAAATAAATTTCTGGCTTTTGTCCAGAAAAATTACGCTCGAGATGATTATTAAGCATATACAAACAAAAGATTATTTCGGTTATTTATTTATTAATTAAATATGATAAAATAAAAATTAGTGTACCCAAAGTTATAAAGTTCCTTCTGATTGACTAAAAAGCATCCTACGGGTGCTTTTTAAAGCAACCTTAATTTATTTACCAATTAAGTGAGGAATAGCCCGGCCCCCTAGAGGGATTAAATTAAAAGAATCATTTACTTTTTCACGGCCTGTCTACAGATCTTTTGATCATATTTCGAATATCGTATTAAATTTGATGCTTCTGTTTTAATTAGTAATTGCAAGTGATAAATTGTCAGTAATTACGTTTAATTACGTTTTCCATTAATGGGGCCTCTCCGTGTGCCAGAAAAGGTCATGGGCCGAAAGGGAAGTGGATGGGCATAGCCCTCCAAATTGCGTCAAATGAGCTGGGCCTTAAAGATCTAACCAGGCTCCAGTTATGCATGGGCGAGGGCAGGTTGGGCCTAAGAAGGAAAGCCCTTTGATGGATTCTGGAGTCATGAGGAAAAACAGGAGAGATTTGAACCTTTATGGGGGTAGAAACCTAGAGCGAAATCTTACCGATGCTCCTCCTATTTCTCTAGATTCGCAATTCAAAGAATGGGCCGAGGTGGCTAGCTTTAAATGGCTACCGATGGAGCCATGCCTCTAAGGAGTCAGAATTTTTTAGGGCTGGGCAGCCCCTCTACAGTTTGCGAACTGAAAAACTGTCCGATCCAATTTAGGCCCGATGTTCTTTTTCTAATGGAGACCGAGCATCAAAGAGAGTACATGTTCAATCAAACAAAAGAGATCAGGATTCCGATATCCATTTACTTGTGATTTAAGAGGCTTAGCAAGAGTGCTGTGTTTAATGTGAGATGGAAATATCATTGTGGGATGTGAATTTTCGTTGATATTTCTATATTCAATGCTTATGATTATCAACATCGAAAATTCAGTAGTTATATTTTCAACATGTTTTTTTGTTCGATTGAGCAATTCAATGTTTGTTTTTGGGGATTAAAATATATAATATTAAAGACTTTTCATACGCATTTGATTTGGATATGATATTTTATTGCAGTAATTATAAATTCCCTTTTGCAACTAAATCCCCTCTTATTTTAAAATTTTGGCAAATTCTCATCGGCAGAATGTGATAGTTGCTCCTAAATTGCAAGTACATATAGGCAAGATCCAATGAAGAGGTTGAAGAGCTTCAAATTACTGTATTTAGATACACTGCCTCAGGCATGAGTCCTCGTGAAGTCAGCAATCGTAAAGGTTTAGGACGTGGGTCCAGAAGGTTGACATTCCTAATAATTGGTAATTTTTTGGGTCGAAAAAAATTGGTAATTGATCACCCAAAAAAAGTTGAAATTTGGATCCCATCAGCTTTATCAAACTTTCTGGAAATTGAGAGAGAGAGAGAGAGAGAGAGAGAGATCCCATCAGCTTTATCAAACTTTCTGGAAATTAAAAATTTGTAATTGATCACCCAAAAAAAGTTGAAATTTGGATCCCATCAGCTTTATCAAACTTTCTGGAAATTGAGAGAGAGAGAGAGAGAGAGAGAGAGAGAGGGGATCCCATCAGCTTTATCAAACTTTCTGGAAATTGAGAGAGAGAGAGAGAGAGAGATCAAGAAGGTTAATTTGATATGGATCAAGCTGGATTTCGTCATTAGTTTATTTTACAAGCCTAATCGCATCAACAATCAAGCGACAATGGGGTGGCAATACCATCAAAGCCATTATTTAGTCAAACCTTGGTGAATATTTCTTCTCTGAATTTCAAGTTCATCAATGCATTTTCCAATCTCACCTCCTATGTCTCTTTCAGGGGTGATTGATTTTCGATTCAATGGACGATGGGAGAGCACATGAACTTTGAGATCACTTGCATTTCCATTCTCCGAAGCATCTACACCCCCCGAAAAAAAAAAGAGAAGATAAGTTCCGAACCTTACCAACAACAGACATCAGAAAAGGGGAAAAAAAAGACAAAGACCAAAGAATCAGTCACCTAATTTCTTGTCAGTGGAAGAGTTGTCGCAAGAATCCATGGTGCCAGTGGGACCGAGGGTCGAGAGCGAAAGACGTGATGGAGAGGGAATGGGAAACGCCGAAGGTGGAGAGAGAATGGGGGTGATAAAAAGACCAATTACACGCACGGGATTACACTTGCTGTGCATTTTTATAGATAAAAAATAAAACGAGGGATTTTAGATTAGTAGGTTTGCACATAAAAAAATAATAATTGATCCAGTTCTTCCTTAGAACAGGGAATCAGATTGCCAAGATACCAATTCCACTTTTAGGAACTAAGAACTGGACTGGCTACTCTTGGAATCGGACCCAAACGGCTGGTTTGAATCAGTCCAAGTGATTTTCGGTTCGATTGATCTGTCTTGCTTCTTGCACTGTCAAGAGAGAAAGCAAAAACCTTTTTATGCTCCTTATACGACATATCAAAAGACACTTTTTCTTTATTTGATTCATGTATGAAATTCCAACTTTCTCCATAAATGCATCAAAATACTCCATCCGCATGAAAGATATAAAAACTTACTTACAGCTGAAGGGTTGGAATAATTTGTTAATAATTCCAACCTAAAATCTTAAGTCATATTCAAACTCATGCAAGCTAAGCATTACATTACTTAGTCCATTTTTCCTGATAAAAGGAATTTACATGAAAGAGGCCTTGTAAATAAGTGCCGAAAAGCATTTATTATAATCTAAAATAACGATATTTATTGAAAATGTAAAAAGAGGCAAGATTTGCGCATCAACACGCGACCCTTATAAGTCATTGAAAAAGAGATGTTTGCTTAATGAATGACAATGATACTTCCACCAGAAATGGAGATCCTATAGTTGGTATCAATCACCTTAACCTAAACTCCAATATCATTTTTGATCAGCCTGAACTATGGTATTGTTTGTCCTATGATTGCACACATTGCCCAAAGATCCCGCTCCAAACCAAAGCCCTTCTATCCCAAACCAAAACAACAAGCACAACATAATTTGTTATGTCTCTTGTGCCGGTTGCTCCATTCCCTCTAGAAGTTTATTATCTTAGTCATAAAAGCTACTGACACTAAATTGTCATATATATTTAAAACATTACTATCACCGTAAAAAATATCAACTATCTTAGGATACTATCATTTTTGAAGGGAGTCTCTTCTCTTCATGAGTAAGTGAATATCATCCGTGCCATAGAATTTGTCTCCATCAACTTCGTATCATATGCCATTTGTCACAACCATTCTAACGCTTTCTTTATACCAATACCCTTTCTTTTTTCAGGGATAAGGAAAGATTCCAAGTTTAAAAAACAAGAGTTGGAATAAACCACACATAGGAAAGAGTACATAACAACAATGTATATCATGATATAACCAAGAACCATTATGATTACTTGATAATACTTATTATGATTTTGTGAAAGATTATTGCGAGAACTTTCATTAAACTTTGAAACTCTATGGGATCGACCTTGTTGTTGTGAGAGTTCTCAATTCATGAGGATCATGGAGTGATTTATGTCAATGCAAACAGAACCTAAAGTAAGAGTTGGATTAGAAGTTGGTGTAATAGATTATGAACTGATTTATTATACTCATGACTATGAAACCAAAGTTATTAATAACTTGATAGCATTTTGGGTAACTCCTCAACCCGAAGTTTTACTTGAGGAAGTAGTGCTGTGGTAACTACTGAATCTTCTACTGGTACATGAATAATTATGTGGATTATTTGGCTTACCAACCTCGATTGTTATAAAGAAACATACTACCACTTCGAGACTGTTGCTAAAATAGAAAATCATTATATATGTTACGAAGTTTTGCCTGTTAGACCTTTTAAACGAGGCTCACCTACTAATATGTTTACATCCATTATGGTAATGTATTTGGTTCAAAGTCCTATGCGCTCTACGTCCGGAGAATCTCTGAATCCATCCTTTTTCATACGAAAACTTTTCAAGGCCCATCTCACGGCATCCAAGTTGAGAGGCAAAGATTGAAGAAGTTTGGCCACCCACGTGTATCAAGTCGAATCATTACGAATGGTGAAAAGCAATGAAACCGGTAGAAACTGTTTGATGCATCCTACTAGCCGGAGGTGTTTCTACGTTGGATGGCCCAACAAGGATGATGATGTCGATACTATAGACGGGTGCATTTTAACACTCGAAGAACTCATATGGAAGGGTAGGGATATGATCGAGCGGTACAAACATAACAGAGGTGGCCAGCATATCTACTCCTCCGTTTGGAAACGGCCAAGATTCTTTGCCCATGGCGAGGAGAAGACGAGAAGTTTCTGTACGGAGGTGTACGTCGGCATAGCATAGGGTTTGGAGCACTGCAGCACACTCTCTCTCCATTTCTTTTGCCTTTCGGGTTGGGGCATTGGACAAGCATCTTTTGGTTTCACGGTGTTCCTCTTTTGGAATAAAGGCAAAGGGCTTAAGAGTGTACAGAAATGAACCAGGCATTTCTGATCGAGGTTTGCATGAACGGGGGCAACCGGGAAACTTGCAGAGATGGACACATGCCGCAATGCAAAGAGATTCTAAGATTGAAAAAGACTTGTCCTTCCGAACGTAAAAGAGATTCTACTCCTTCGCGGAACGAAAGGCCAGAAGGAATAATATAAAGTTGCCGACACAAATGGGGAAATTCCTTTCATGGGCATTGTGTCTTGCAAAACAGTAGAACGACATCATTTCATGTTCCTGTATTAGATAGGCTTAGAGTTTCATGTTGCTTTCGTGGTCGAATAATTTCACAATGGAATCACCTGACTACTCTGAAAAAAAGAAAAATCAACTTGTTGTCAAAGAACTAGGAAAATTACCAAAATAGTCCTAAATCTATTGTGACTTTTCCAATTTAGTCTTTTTTTTTTTGCCAATTCATTCTTTAATCTTTTGTAATTGTGCTAACTTAGTTAATCCAGCCATTTTTGGCCAGCTGGCATTGACGTGGACATTAGTTGCCCAATTGGCCAATGCTATCGCGGACAATTTTTAGTAATTCTTTATTTTATTTTTTTCAAATATTTATTTATTTTTCCCCACTTCCTTCTCCTTTTTCCAGTCGGTTGCCGTTGGCGATAGGCCAGAGGCAAGGCCGACAAGAAAGCCTGGCCATGGCTGGGTGACCTTGCCTAGGTCGCTAGCTAGGCTAGCGAGGCTCGTCCTCGCCAGATCTAGAGAGGGTTGAGCTTCATTGACCATGGGCAACGCTTGACTTGGCAGAGGTTGTAAGATCAGAGGCTGCAACCTTGCACGGCCTTTAGCAAGGGTTGCTAGTGGTTGGGCAAAGCTCACCCTTGTCGGAGCTGATGGGGGTTGAGCCTCACCGACCATGGCGAAAACCGACCTTGCCAAATCCAACAAGGCTCAGCCTCGCTTAGCCATGACGAGGCTGCAACCTACCCATGGTCAGCGAGGCTCGCCCAAGCTAGAGGCAGGCGAGGCCTTGCCCAACCATGGTGAGGGTAATCTCATTATTGCTGGGTGAGGCTCACCCTTGCCAATGGCTAGCAGGGCCAAGCCTCGCCATTGGTTGGTGAGACTGACCTTGCCAACACTCGCCTCTGGCCGATTGGCTAGAGGAAGGAGGGAGGAGGAAGAAGGAGAAAAAAAATTATTATTAAAAAATTATCCACGTCAATGTTGGCCAAATGACCAATGTTCATGTTAGTGCTAATCGGCCAAAATTGATTATATGAAATTACAAAAATGTTTAAGATTGAATTGCCCAGAAAAAAAAAAAAAGGCTTAGGATTGAATTGGAAAAATTATAATAGATTTAGAACTATTTTGGTAATTTTTCCCTCAATGAACCGTTTGATAATAGAAACAAAATATGCCTAGCTATGTGTAACTCTAGAATTAATAATATCGAACCGGTTATAGCAGAGAATACGTAGTAATAATTAAAAGAAAAAAACAACAAACTAGGAGCAAACAAACTAAATGGTTGCGCTGTAAATCTGTAATGCATATTTAGAGGTGGCTCAAGAGAAGGGAAACATCAGTTTCTTGAGATCCAAAGCTTCTTCAAATGGATGTTTGGGACACAAAAGGGCTCGAAGCGAAATTCCTAACAAGTATTCACGTGCGTTCCAGATTCTACACAAGATGTAAATAAGTTACTAGAAAAACCCTCTCTCTCTCTCTCCTTTTTTTTTTATATATATATTTATATATAGTTTTGGCTAGTGCGATAAGAAGATGAAAAAGCACTCTTTATTCAATTTGGTCGAACGTGGGTCCCCAAAACCCAACATCGCAGATTCAAATCTTTTGGAATGTGATTCCAGTTGTGATTAGATTAGTTTGAAAATTAGACTTAAAAAAAATTGAACAGTAATCTTAATTTGAACTCTTTTGGAATAAAGAAAGGGAAAAAAGAACAAAAACCCAAAATCCTAAACTTTGTTGACTATGACACATTTACCCCAAACCTTTTTTTGTGACACCAAAAATCTCAAATTTGAATTTATGTGACATATTTATCTCAGACTTATACAGTGCGATATATCTATTCAAAACTTTCTTTTTTGTGACACAAAAAATCCTAGACTTGTATCGGTATAACATATTTACCCTAAAAATTTAGTGTCTTAGAAAAGGTTTTGGGTTTTTATGCGTTATAATAAAAAAAAATAGGATAAATGTGTCACACAAATATAAGTTTGAGATTTTTTGTGTTATAAAAAAATTTGCGTAAATACATCACATAAGTACAAGTTTAGGGTTTTTAGTGTAACAAAAAAAAAATTGAGGTAAATGTGTTATAGGCAAAGTTTGGGGTTTTTGGTGGCTTTTTTCCCATAAATAAGAGAGAAGGTCAATTAAACAAAGGATGTTAGTTAATCAAATGTCCAGCTAATCTCAGGAGGCTAGACCTGAGTCCGAGGCCAGGGTCTTGAATTTGAGCGTCGAGAACCCTATGGGCTTAACCCAAGTCCGGGGTTGAGGTGTTAGGGTTGGCACTGGGGTCACAAGCCGAGCCAAGGTCCTAAGTGGAGAGCTGAAAGCTCCAATCTGGCCTCTAGACACCATTGTCTTGTGTTCGTCCCACGGTGGTGCTTGTTTGGGTGTTGGAGACTAGGGTCTGAGAGTTGGGCTCTATGGGGGAGGCCTAAAGGACCAAGGTCCATCCACTGGGGTCTCTATGTGTTGGAAATTGTGATCAATTTTCTAAAACTATCTAGAAATTACTAACTTAATCATGAAGGTGAGAACCTTCTAGAATTGTTGAGAATGGAGGTTGCTAGCTAAATCTAGAAGATTCACGTGGGAATACAAGCAAGCAATAAATCCTAGAACAAGCTAGAGAACCTACATGGACAGCATTCAAGAGAAGTCCAGAATCTTCTTTAGCAGCTTTAATAAAGGAGCAATAGCTCCATGTTTTGTGGGGAGCTAAGCATAAAAACCACATCATGTAGCTCCCTCATCAATACCTCATTCAACTATTATAAAATTATTTTATCCAACTAATAAAACTATTTCCCATATCTCATATTCTTTGTCCTTCAATTATTCTAATTAATCCCTTGTCCATCCACTACAAACTATACCATGCACTTGTACACATCACTAATCAAAAACTATAACTAATACCAAAATCATGCTTCCGCACGCATACATCCAAAAATTTTTAACAGTGGGGCGCTCGTGCTTGTGCTCATCTCCAGGGTCACAAAAATACCGTCAAACGGACCACCTGATCTCTCTCTCCCCCGACTGTGAGAGGGTCCAGGATCATCTTTCACAAGGAGGGCGGAAAGGGATGCTGATTTTCTCTCTCTAGGGATGCTCACTTTTGCCCCTTTACGCCTTTCGATGCACTATGCATTGCTTCCAGACACAATTCCAGGAGCCTCTTTCACATTTACAGTCCCTCGCTATTTATGTGTATATCTTTAGCCCTTTGTTACCGAGTCTATTAATTAAGGCCTCCAGAGCGTTGTGACCGTGTGTGTTCTTGGAGGTTCCTTGACTGCAAAACCTTGTGCGTCGGCGTGGCCTGATCATCTCAAAATGCATTTCCGCAGATAGTTGAAATGGCTTCCTCCAGCGGGTCTTGTGACCAGCGACGAGGTGGGACATGTTCGCACCGAGCATGGGCACATCCCTGAGCTACGGCTCGAAGCACATCGCTGACAGCTGCAACATCGAGCCCTACACCTCGGTACGGACGGCGCACTCTGGAGGATGGGTTATTACATGGACCTGGTGCATGCATTCGCGCCAAACTAAAAAATTGTGATGAGAATGCATGAATCAGGTCCATGCAATAACGAATTCTCATTCTGGAGGGGGCAGTTGATCGCCTGTTGGTATGTAATGGTTTGACAGAGGGTTTGGAGAGAGAGAGAAACAGCGATGGGGAAAAATATCAGCTTTGAAGCTAATCAATCTCATGTGAATCATTCAAGAGTCATCTTCATTTTCCTTTTACTTTCTGCACAGGGGAGGACAGATCGGATGCACCAAGTCCTGGTGAGCCGAGCACGCAAGAGTGGATTCGCTGGTGCTTCGACTCGCTCCCGTCGGTAAGACATATACGCACGCCACAAGAATTTCAATTCATAACCCGAACGCGTGTCATAGGAGCAAACCCTCACTGCAATTTTTCGATTTCTTTTGTTGAGCAAAGCCATCGAAGTGCAAGAATCAGACGTAGCAATTGTGAAATTACCCATAAATCGTGCTTAAGTCTGAAATTTCAAAGTTCAGATTTAGAGGGAAGGTGTTAAATGTAGATCGCCTGTGTCAATTCCTCATCGCAATCTAGCAACCCGGCTTGATGAACTAGTTGTACAAACCGATCCTGGAACTCATAGGATTACTCTCTCTACTGCATCATCACTAGGAAATCATGAGATCTGCGGCATCTAAATGGCATGTGTACTTGCCCTAGAGCTTGATGATTGTCGGAATATCTGACCAAAAGGTTGAGATTATTGGCAGAGAGAGAGAATATATGTAAAGAGCTTATAAATCCTATGACAAGCGATATGAGATACTTTGGCACCTTTTATCGCATGCAAGTCAAATTATAAATGACACGTAAAATCCAAGAAACGTGAATTGCACGTAAAATCCAAGAAACAAGATATCGCACATGTGAAATAAACTGAAATGGAATCTAACTCTGATACTATATTAAAAATAGTCCCACCAAATATATGTAAAGAGCTTATAAATCCTATGACAAGCGATGCGAGATACTTTGGCACCTTTTATTGCATGCAAGTCAAATTATGAATGACATGTAAAATCCAAGAAACAAGATATCGCACAGGCAAAATAAATTGAGATGGAATCTAACTCTGATAGTCCCACCTAAAAGCTTAAACTTGGAGGTCTAGGGGACCACATCTAATAAAGAGCATATGGAACCCCTGAAAAATTGGTTGGGACGCCTCGACACTAGTAATAGATCTGAATTTTCTTCTTCAAAGAATTATAGTAAGAAGGACGACTTCACATATATACCAATAACTTGCAGCCAAACGCCGCATACATTAAAAGGTTCAAAGCTTAACTAAGACTATAGCCATAGCCATCCGCGCCTTTAAACTTTCCCTCGCCGGCTTGCACTCAACTGGGATGTCATCGGCAGCGGTTTGCAGGCTCTTTCTGCAAGTTGAAGTGGATGGCGGCGGCGGTGCGGCCGATGCAAGGGCGGTGAAGAGGCGTGTGTTGAAGTTGGCGTGTGAGTTGGGAAGTCGAGGAGGCCGGTGGGAGCTTTCCGCCGGAACAGCGCCGCGATGTAGTGGGTGGATCCCCACCGGAGGGCGTGGCCCCACGGAGGGTAATATCTCTTTGGCTGCCCATAAGAAAGGAAAAATACATTTTCAACGTCCTCTCCTTTGAGTTGCCATTTGTAAAGGAAAATTGTCCAAAAAGTCTTAAACTTATTATCCTTATATCAATTAATTCTAAACTTTTTAATTTTGCTAAATAAGTTCTAAATCTTTTCATATTTTGCTAATTAAGTTCATCCAAACAATTTTCGTCGAAATCACTAATTGGACGAGGGCTCCACGTGGCACGTGCGCGAATGTCTTTATGAATTTTTTTAATAATATGTTAATATTTTTCAAAATTTAATTGGTTTTTTTTTTTTAAAATTCCTTTTCTTTTCTATTCTTTTTTTAATTGGGCCTCATTGATTGCTGGTGGAGGCTGCCAGCCTCAAGCGAGGGTTGCCTTTGCTGACCTCGAGCGAGGGACACTTGGGCTTGGGTTAGCAAGGCGGCCCTCACCGGATCGGGTGAACACTAGACGTAACTAAAGTCACAAAAGGTCATTGCGAAAATTTAAAAATTAAAGAAAGTGACAACCGAGTTGGACGAGTCTATTTGGCTCATATACAGCCAACGAGTAGGAAGCCCCTTCACTTATCGTCACAATCTTTTTTTGCTCGCTATTATTCATTTTCAGAGCATGGAACTAAGCTTTAGATAATATTATAACTGTGTCACTACATTACTCTGTCTAACTGTGAAGGTTATATTTAAAGATAGATGTGGGAAGAACCGTGACTAAATCAAAATTCATGACAGGAGAAAAAGTAAATTCGATTTTGCTATGAAAAAATTAGATTGATTAGTTTTTCTCCTAACCGATAAGTCTTATCTAAAAATTTGATGGAAAAGTTAATTAATATTTGTGCCTCTTTACACATTTAGATTGACTCATCAAGTCAATGAATTTGCCTTGCCTGGGTCTCGTATCTTCATCCTAGGAAATCATTTAGTTGACTGGAGTTTGCCCCAGTGGCCACTCTTCTAACATAGAAGGGGGAGGTGGAGGGTTCAAATCCATGGGGACGAATTAGTTTCAAGTGTGGGGAAAAAAATGAATAAAGAATCCTCAAAGTCATGGTTAATCGAATTTGAAGTCGAATGGGTAATTGAATTTCATTTATGCTCAATCTTTAAGAAAAGATATGATCTTAATATGTCCAGCACACACAAAGTCACAGATCAAAATATGATTTCTATTCCATTTTGATCGTTTGCATATTTGTGGGCCTTTCGGGCCATGTATGTGCATATTTGTGGGCCTTTCAGGCCATGTGCTCTCATGACAGCCAGCCGCAATCTTCTGTTACTCAGCGGCTATAATATTTCTAGCATCAACATCATCTAAAGATTGAACATCATCTAAAGATTAACAGGCGAAAAGCTCCTGATGTATTCGCTCAATAAACTGAGCCATCAAAAGATCACGATTTCTATTTCTAATCTCCCATTTTCAGGTCTCTCATCATGGTCAATCTCAAGAAGAAGAGGACCCAAAAAGCCCGAACTGTCATATGCTACAGGGAAAATAGGTATATCTGCAACAAGTAAAAACACCATAATCAGGAGTTAATCGTAAGAATTAAATAAGTTAACATGTACAGCACTCCAATCAGACATGGATTGTCATGAAATTTATGCATCCCTTCAAATTCCAGTATGCTTGACAACTATCAGATTTAGTATGGTATGTGGCCATTCTCTTATGGATTAGTCTATGGTGACTACAGATGATTCCATTCCCAAAACTCCTTCCAAAACGTTACTCTCGGGACACCTGTCATCACTATCAAAGAGCTCGCTATAATCACCCTCCGACTTGACTCTACCCGGAAGTAGCACCTCTTTTGGGTTGAGCACTTATGCCATCTCTGTGGCATAAAGCTTAACGCCCATGGTGTGTAGATGCAACTCACAAAGCTTACTAACCTACAAGACGAGAACTTCAATAAGCTTAAGATGTAGCTTTCTTCAGGCCTTGATAAGACAAGGAGATAAGGCTTGATAAGGCTTGCGGGACCATGACACAAGACGGCAATGCTACTGGGAAAATTACAGGACATCTCAAAACTCAAAAGGTCAATGACTCCAGTCCCCACAGTCCCCACAATGAGTGCTAAATGCATCATATTTTTGTCGAAGATTGCATTTCCAACCGTAAAAGTGTGGGAGACAAGAAACAAAGAATGTGACATTTGATCAACTCTCTGCTAAAATGCGATTATACATAGAAATTAAGAAATCAGTCGAACTACTTAGCACATCGCTGGGAAATTACAAATCAACAAAGTGAATTAACTTACTACTCATACAACACAAGAGGTTTTAGATTGACAAAGCTTATACGTACCAGAAAATTGCAAATTTCAAGAAATTACTTGTAGGAGTACTGCAAAAAGTGATAAATTTCCCACGAGCCCACCATTGAACATTGCTGCACGCATTTGAATGTCAAGCCCAATATTCTCAGCACAAAAGACAGCATCTTGTCAAAAATTTGGTGTCCAGTAAGCATGTGTCACGCGCAAGGGAGGGTTCCCTTGCCCGTGCAATCTTAGGATTTCTCCCAAACAGCCTTTAGAGAGAGAAACTTGTATTACTATCTATTATACTATCTATTATGGATCTTTAGAGAGAGAAACTCTAGAGAGAGAAGCTCTAGATTATATTACTTGTGAATGAAATGAGTATAATGAGAGGATGAGATCCCTATATATATAAATACAAAGTAAACCATATCCATAGATCTCTCCTCAATCTAACGGTGGAGATCACATCTCTTTAACTACTAACTGCCCGCATTTATTACCTACGAATATAATTACCATATCGCCCGCCCTCGGGAATATTCTAGAAGACTCGAGAAAACCCTAGAGGGATATAAGTCGAAGGTCGCTTAATCCACGGATATGTCACGGCCATCCCTTAGAACCCTTGTCGCGACCTAAATTTCGGGTGTTGATCACCTAGGGTTTGGCTAATGAATTATTAAGCTTAGACTTAACTCGGGCTCTCCCAAGCCCATACCAATTCGCGACTTAAGTTCAAGTTCTTAACATGCAATTGATTTTTTAATTAGGAGTCGCCGCTAATCTATTTTTGGTGGGTCGATTAGAAACCCAAGTAAAGTAACGAGAGTTTCACTTTACTCCTACGAACCAGAGTCTAAGGGTACGGGGACTTGGTTACATTAGATTTCTCTAATACTATTTTGGTACCACTTTTTTTTTTTTAATTTTCAAAAATGTTTTTGCAGGCAGTTCGGATTGATTTTAAATCTATTTCCTAACATGTGAGGTGATCATGCGGGTGCATAAACCACCAATTTAACACCCAAGAAAGCAATGAAAATAAAAAAATGCGGGGACTTACCTTATAGTAACGAAAGCATATACATAGTTAGATTAAAAATTCACATCATTAACCCTAGATATGGTTTTTAATTAACACGTAATTTTTTTATTTGTTTTCACTTAATTAATGAAAATCATGCAATATGCAATGCAATATTAACTAAATGACCTAATTCTAATGACATGCAATTTCTAATTAAATGGACCTAGCAACGATTGCTAAATGACATGCATTTCATGAACCTAATTCTATGTGACATGCGCATGATATTTTTGTATTTTTTTTAATAAAAATTCGTAATTAAAATTACTAACAATAAAAATCTAACTAAGGTGAGATATTATCTATTTGAAGTTAGGAAATAAACTAATCTGAATCGTATCTTAACTTAGAAATTTATCTAACCTAGATTTCATCTAAACATGCATTCTAATATAATTAAAAAGGTATCTAACTATTCTATCATGCAATTCTATATAGGAAATCAAATCTAATCTACATGATATGCAAATGCAATTTTTTTGTATTTTTGGGATAAATAAAGCGATTAAAAGATAAGCACCAAATCATTCACGGTCATCAAATATAGTATCCATTGTCCGAATTTGAAAAGGATATTTAATCAAACTTGACTATTTTGCTAATAAAATCGATAAATTGATATTAAGCCTTAAAGATCAAGATATCAATTTTATTCCCGCATGATTAACAATTCCATCTAAAGCCTTATAGGTGGAATCAAAGATTATATGCAGTTGCGAATTAGGAAATAAATCCTAATTGAAAGTTATGTTTATCACCCATGAATATGAACACTAGATATTAATAGGCACATATTATTAAAGATAAAATACCGAAATCAAATTTGGATAAAATAATTACCTAATATTGCAAGAATTATTGCCACATTCGAGCTCGACGGAATCGGCTTGACAGATGACCGGGAATAGCTTGTGGGTGAGGCTCGGCACAGCAGATGGGTCTCGGGTCGGCGCATGCCATGGCAAGGATGGCGGGGCTTGGGGGAACTCGCTTGGTGCGACAATATGGCTATAGGACCAGCACGGCAGCTGATGAGGACATCATTGGAAACTTGGCAATGAATTTGAATCAACGAGATTTGATATTTGTTCGCTAATCACTCTCCGTGAAGGATTTGTTAATACTCAAATGTGGGGTCTCTCCTTGGCGTTTTCTACAATGACGAGGATGTGGGCAGAACCTGAAAAAAAGAATTAAGAAAAGAATATTAGTGGAATGCAAATATTTGATATTGATGAAGGATCGGCTTCCCCTTTCTTGTCTTTTTTGCAAAAAGCTTCCTGTCTCTCTCGCCTTGGACCACTCCAGACAAAGAGCACTGCTTCAAAGGCTCCTCTTTTTTCTATGCTTTTGGTTGCTCTCTTTTCCTCTCTGGATCGTCTCTTAAGAAGTGATTACGCGCCAATCGTGAATCTTCCGATGAACTCGACCCAGACCAGCCACGGAATTTTGATCTCACTGCGTCGGTGATTGAACTTTGCTGAGGATTGCTCGCTGGACTAAGAACTCGCCTGGAATTGTTGAGCATCGGGCTCATGACACGTCTGGACAGCAGCTTCGTCGTCAAGTTTGGAGTGATGCTGGCGAAGCACGGCGGTGCGTTGGTGGATGAAGAACTGAAAGCTGGAACAGTAGGCCAGAAATTGTTGGGCACCGGTAATTGCAGGAGCAACGTGGAAGTGGAAGTATGGCAGCAACAATGATGACTAATGGATATTGGGAGGCGGTGATAGAGCAATCCCAGAGTTAGGACCGAAAGAGCAGATCTCATCTCTCAATGTGGCCGTGTATTCAATATGTGTGGCCCTTTGTTCGGCATTGAATTGCCTGTGACCACAATATCAGAACAAAACAAAGTAATTACCAAAAATATGGAATGAACAACTTTAATAGAGAGAGAAACAACCCGGTTTTATCACAGTGAAATCACTGGACGGCAATCAGTGCTTGGGTACATTGGCCACTTCGATGTCTCGCTGCTGGAATTATCATCGGAGATGTAGGAGTTTAATCTAGGCAAGAAACAAAAATAAAATCACTTTAGTTCGAATAGCAAATTGGAATCACACACAATCAAACTTAAAAAAGGAAGCTCGACTTAGCTTTATGCTTGTCGTCAATATCCATGACGCATGATGAATGTGGGATGTCGTCAAGAGGACTGCACCATCCAATAGACCAATCGGAGAATTCTCGAGATCGTCCACGTTCCCTAGTCATGAAAAATGAGCCTCTCTTTTATAGTAATTCGAAACGATCTCTTTACATGGCATTTCCCGAATTACCATTTCTTGTCACATTAAATCAAATCTGTATAATTTGGCAATCAGCTCAATTCTTGCCAATTTTTCACTTGATTTCAAAATTGTTGCTGCATTTAATAAAATCTGGACATCCATCAAAATTCCATATTTCCTTGCATAATTCAATCAAATCAATTTCCCCCATTTTCATTTTTTTCTTTTTATTTGTTCAAAATGCAATTTTATTTTTCCAAAATTAGGTGTCAACAACCCTCTTGGATCGGCTTTCTTTCGAGCCATGACACATGACTATTGACACCTAAATTTTGATTAAGTTTTTTAAATTAGACCTTAGTCTCTTTTAATCTTTGTTTTTCCTTTTTTTCCGGATAATAAATAATAGATAATAAAAAAAGGGAAAAAGCCATGAAAAACCTTAAACTTTGCCCAAAGTGACATACTTATCCCAAACTTTTTTTTTGTGACGTGAAAAATCCCGAACTTTGCCAACCGTGACATATTTACCCCAAACTTTTTTTTGTAACACGAAAAACCCTGAACTTTTGTTATGTGACACATTTACCTCAAAATTATAGGGCATTTTGGTGTTTTCATTTTTAAAATTTTTTTCTTTTTGGCCGGCGGAGGGAAGTCGGCGTCCGGTGAGGGCCGCCCTCACTGCGTCGGGCGAGGGTGTCCCCGCCCTTGCCTGCGTCGGGAGAGGGTGTCCTTGCCCTCGCCGGACGCTAGCTTCCCTCCGCCGTGGTCGGCGGAGGGAAGAAGAAGAAAAAAGAAAAAAAAAAAAGGAAAAAACAGAATAAAAAGACAAAAATGCTATTGATGGGATAAATGTGTTACGGTTGGCAAAATTCAGGATTTTTCACGTCACAAAATTTTTTTTAGGGTAAATGTGTCACTTTGAGCAAAGTTTAGGGTTTTTCATCGCTTTTTCCCTTAAAAAAACAACAGAAAACGAAAAAAAAAAAAAAAAGCAGCCCGTCAGGCTGGGCTGGGCTGGGCCTTCAAGCCCAGCTCCTCCTTTTTCTCGCGCAGGCCCCCCACGGCTCGGCCCCCTCTTCTCTCCCTTTGTCTTCTTCCTCCATGGATGAGCAGCACATGCAGGGAGCTCCGACGTGCGCGATGCTGGACGGAGGGATGGACGGTGACGTATGGCACGACAAGTGGAGAAGACGCCTCTTCAATGCGGTAGGCGGCCTAGCTAGAGCCTTCGAGGGGACGCCGATTCGGCCGACGGAGGCAGCTCAGAGTGCAAAGGACCGGCCGTCCAAGCACCTCCATCGACCGGCCTCCGCGCCTATAAATAGAGCGTTGGAGGGGAAGGTGAAGGACACAATAGCAAAGAGAGAGATCACCGGTAGCGAGCTTCGAAAGCCTTCCCTGAGAGACTTCGGGGGAGGCCCGAGCGCGAGCCGCCGGAAATCTCAGATCTGGCCGGAGGAAGGGCGGCCGGAGAAGACACGAAGGCTGCGAAGGATCGAGGGTTGTAAGCTTTGAACCTCCCACTGAGAGACTTCAGGGGAGGCACGAGAGCCGGCCAACCAGAGATCTAAGTCGAGGCCAGAGAGAGAGAGTGGGTCAAATCCGACCGGTGGAGGCTCAAATCTGGCTGGAGTGGAAGAAGCTGAGGCAGTAGAAGGTCGAAGCCGAAGAGAGGAGGTTCCGGAGGACCAGATTTGGGAAGCCGAAGACTCGCTGCCGCTGCCCCGTCCCGACCACCGCTCCCTGCTGCCGTTCCCCGCCCCAACGCCGTTGTTGTAGGCCTGCCATCTCACTGACTAGCAATGCTGCCGTGTTGTACCCTCGCCACGGACAGGTAACAAACTGCTGACCGACTCGTCATCGCCATCACCGCCATCACCGCCGTCGTTGCTGTCAAGCCCGTCGTCACCGTCGCCGTCGTCGTCTGCCCGGTGACGTCTCGGTCTCCCTCACCAGCGTCGCGAAGGAGCAAGGGGGAGAGGAGGCCGGGAACCGGGTCGATTCGCGGGTCTATCCGACCCGGTTTCCCTGTTTCTGGGTAAGGTTTCAAAAAAGCGGGCCGACTGGCCTCGCATGTTGGCCATGATTAAGAGAGAAAAGAAATGCTGGGCCTGGCCCACGCCTCAATCCCATCCGGGCAGTAGGCCATTTGGGCTGCAGATCGGCGACTTGGGTCGGACCCAACCCGGGGATCCGACCCGGTTAGTTTTTATATTATTATAATATAAAATAATATTTTAATAAATAAAATAGAAAATAGAAAATAGAAAATAATTTATTTTTCAGAAAATCAAAAAATAAAAATATCTCATATTTTCCTAAAAAGGCCAAAAAAAGTCGAAAAGCAAAAAAAGATTTATATTTTCCAAAAATACCAAAAAATAAAAATACCCTTTTATGTCAAAAAAATAGAAAAATGTCCAAAAAAAAATGTTTTTCCTCCATAAATCCATGGAAAACTCCTCAAAAATCTAAAAAGCCTTAGGGTCGGGAAGAGCATTAATGATTAATTAGTGTAATCAAGTCTCCGAACCTAGTTTCTTTGGTTGCGCATGATTAATTGGTGTAATCAAGTTTCCGAACTTAGTTTCTCTGGTTGCATAAGAGCGAGTATTTTTTCCGATACTTCACTTGGGTTTTTAATTAACTTAACCTAAATTGATTAGTGGCGACTTCATTTTAAACTCGATAAAGTCGTATTGGTGAACTTGGGAGAGTCCAGGTTAAGCCTAATAAATCTAGCCGAATCATTAGCCTCCGTAGGCGCTTGCCCCAATCGAGCGCCGAAAGAAAGAGGTCGCAACAATGACAAGGCCCCCTGCCAAATGCAAATATTCTGCGGATGACTAGTTGCATCTATAAGATAGAGTTCAATACTCATGCACTGATAAACTGCATTAACAAACAAAAGCACAACATCAATTATCAATTACGTAAGGCACCCATGTAGTCGGCAGGTCA
Source organism: Eucalyptus brandiana (assembly GCA_014182725.1). NCBI lineage: Eukaryota > Viridiplantae > Streptophyta > Magnoliopsida > Myrtales > Myrtaceae > Eucalyptus > Eucalyptus brandiana. The sequence continues at coordinate 14,679,741 of CM024675.1, forward strand.
AATGCACATCAATTTGGTAAAAGCTATCTAGAGTCTTCAGGAAGGGTTGAATTTATCAATATCAAATAAGCTTTAGTAAGACGTGACATAAGGCTTGTCTTAATTAGTTTCTAAAAGCAGATTAAGCAGGCGACAAGCATGTAGATAGAGTCTGTTCATGAGATCATCCATGGAGTTAAAGTTAATGCAGAAGAGGAGGCTCCTACATAGATTAGATGAATGATTTTAAATTGATTGTTCTAAGAACATCTTCACCAGATACAAAAGCACGCTTTAAGTCTGCACAAGCAAGCTTCGGTTAGCATAGTGTCACGGACCGAAACATGGACGACCCGAGAGGTTCCCCAGAGTCGACCCCAACTCGCCCGTGGACCTCCTGCTCTCACTCGGATTCCCACCAAGCCTTCTCCCCGAATTGCAAGGGCGGGCGAAGCTGTCATTAAGCTAGATTACAGAAGTCCGTTCCGTTATTTATGTTGGTAGACGGTAGTTGACATTATGTCGGTAGTTGAGGCGGTGCGATCTCGTCCGCCAATAGAATTCTAGATCAATGGATGTAATCCGAGGCCCTCAACTATAAAAGGGGTGTCCTCCTTCATTTGTAAACATCCACTACTTCCGCAATACAAAGCAAGTCTTCTTTCCAGAGCTCTTCTCTCTAGATTCTTTCTCTCTCTATGATCCGGGTAAGGCGAGCGAGTGAGCGTTCGATTGTGCAAGGCTTGGCTTAGGTGCTTCGGCGATCCCTTCCGATCCTAAAGTGCCTGAGTCGCTGCGCGGTCACGATCCCAATCGATCGGCCCGTGACAAGTGGTATCAGAGCTAAAGAGAGATCCGTTTCCAAGAGATTGAAGAGCACCAACTGTTCGAAAGAATGTCAAGCCATGATGCGGCTATAGTTGGAGAGACTGTGCCTGGCATAGACACGCGCAGCAAAGCAAAGAAAAGAGATCACTCGGTGGATGCTGCGGCCACGTTCGATGAGAAGATCGGGAAGGTCCGAAGTGCCGTGCTCGAACTCATGGAAGGTCTTGACGACGTGCAAGACCGAATCATGGAGGTTGAGGCCTCGCTCCGTGAAGACTTCACGACCGGCATCAACCAAGCCACGGCTCCATTGTTTGACAAGGACGAAGCTCTCGAAGAATCGATCGATGGTTTGAACGAGCGCGTCCAAATAATCGAGGAGGTAAGCCCGTGTAGGGACAAGGTTGAAGCCATGAAGGCGGAGATCCAAGAGCTCAAGACCGAGCTCGCCCTATGCAAGTTAAGCATCACGAACGGTGCGGCGCCTACTCAAACGGTGACCAAGATCGAGGTGCCGAAGCTAAAGGAGTTCAAAGGCAACTAGTCCGCCCAAGAGGTGGACAACTTCGTGTGGAGCATGGAACAGTACTTCGACGCCGTCGACATACGCGACGAGTTGATCAAGGTACAAACCGCTTCCATGTTCCTGTCTGATACGGCGATGCTGTGGTGGCGTAATAGGTGTGACGAGAGTAGACGCAGCGCTGATCCCGTGAACACGTGGGACGACTTCGTGAGGGAATTCCACGACTATTTCTTCCCCGAGTTCGCTCAACAAGAAGCTCGTAGCATGCTCCATCGCCTCGAGCAAAGAGGCACGATCCGAGAGTACGTGAAGGAGTTCACAGAGCTCAAACTCCAGATTCGCAACCTAAGCGAAGAGGAGGCTTTCGGAGCGTTCATGGATGGACTCAAGCCATGGGCACAACTTGAGCTGAAGCGGCGGGATGTGAGTAGTCTTGCGCGTGCACTGAGCATAGCCGAGTCTCTCGTCGACCTCACCAGGGTTGAACCGAGGAGCAACCGAGCAAGAGATTGGAGGTCGGATCGACTCGACGATGAAGGAAGAAACACTCCCCGAGGCATGCCCGATCAAGGCGGCCGAGCCAAGACATGGGGAGAAGGGTCTTCCAAACCGTCCTTCCAAAGAGGTCGACCACTGATCGACTACGCGAGTAAGTTCGATCAACCTCCGCCCTCTCCTTGCTTTATTTGCAAAGGTCCGCACTGGACCCAAAAGTGCCCAAAGAGGGGCCACATCAACGCCCTCCTTGCCATCGAGGAAGAGAATGAGGTACCCAAAGAAGACAAACGGCAGATCCGGATTGGAGCGGTGAAGATGATCAACTCGGTCCAAGCCTGATCGCCAACCAAAGGAGAAGGAATCACTCCAAACACCGACATGTTCTTCATGGAGGTTGAAGTGGGCGGCCGAACGCTTTACGCTTTGGTCGACACCGGCGCATCCAACATGTTCATGTCGACCGAGGTTGCGAAGACCTTGAGACTTCACGTGGAGCCATCCGAGAAGTCGTACAAGCCGATCAATTCGGGCGACTTCCATGGCGTAGGATCAACACCCGACGTGGATGTCAAGATTGGTGGATGGAAGGGCCGAATGGCGTTCGAGGTAATCTCTCTTGACGACTATGATCTCATCCTTGGAATGCAGTTTTTCCATAGTGTGGGAGCCATGATCGACATGAGGACCAAGTGTATGATGATCCTCGATCGAAAGTGCCCGGCGATGATCCCCATGATCAAAGGGGTGGTCGACACCAAGACCATCGCATCGATCCGACGCCTCGACAAGAGCTTGAAGGCTGTCATGCGCATCAACAAGCTGTCCGAGGTGAAGCCGAAGGTGGAGTTGGATCCTACTCCAACAAATGCTATGCCCATCCAAGCGCTCTTCCCGGAGGTTGAGTGCGCGCCGCATACTCCGTCCAAACCGAAGACCGAGCCGCGTGCCAAATTCGATTTCATCATCGAAGGTTGTGGTCCTTCGTTCATGAGCGTCCAAGCAAAGCGAAACAAGAACCACAAAGCTCGTGCCAAAGCCCGTGCTCGTGCGAAGAAAGCCGACTGCCAAGCTGAGAGCGACGAGGACGTTGCTCGATTGAGTGGGGGAGAATGTCACAGACCAAAACATGGACGACCCGAGAGGTTCCCCAGAGTCGACCACAACTTGCCCGTGGACCTCCTGCTCTCACTCGGATTCCCACCAAGCCTTCTCCCCGAATTGCAAGGGCGGGCGAAGTTGTCATTAAGCTAGATTACAGAAGTCCGTTCCGTTATTTATGTTGGTAGACGGTAGTTGACATTATGTCGGTAGTTGAGGCGGTGCGATCTCGTCCGCCGATAGAATTCTAGATCAATGGATGTAATCCGAGGCCCTCAACTATAAAAGGGGTGTCCTCCTTCATTTGTAAACATCCACTACTTCCGCAATACAAAGCAAGTCTTCTTTCTAGAGCTCTTCTCTCTAGATTCTTTCTCTCTCTACGATCCGGGTAAAGCGAGCGAGTGAGCGTTCGACTGTGCAAAGCTTGGCTTAGGTGCTTCAGCAATCCCTTCCGATCCTAAAGTGCCCGAGTCGCCGCGCGGTCACGATCCCAATCGATCGGACCGTGACAAGTCTCCACAATGTAATGTATTATAATCTAAACCCTAAGCAAGCTTTGCGTAAGTAATATTCATAGCTTTCCATATGGAATCTTCGGAGCAACTACACTTGTAACATCAGGGACTAGGAGATGCAGGTCAACCGACAGCCAGATATCGCCGTACCCCTATATGGAAGGGGGAGCAAAATGCCGAGTACTACATATCCCAAGACCCAACCAGACATTGTCGCCATGAGATCAAGGAAGTGAAGTAGAAGGGCACAATAAGTACCAAACTCCAGGCCCACAATCATGTTAAAACTTAAAGGTCTAGAAAACAGCGATAGGTGCTCTACAATCGAGGCTCAATTGACCCCGAGAACCAAAGATTGGCATTCCTATATTCCCTTTGAGTTTTCTAGATAAAACTACAAAGATGCTATAAAACAAAGTGGTGAATAGACCTATCAAAATAGGTCTTAAACCCATATATGACCGAATTACTTACATTTCGAAAAGACTATTTAAATGGGTTTAAAAATTGAAAGCATAAAATAAATGAAATAAATGAATTTTAAATGAGTTCGACTTAAAACCCATTTTCAATCTAAGGCTCACATTTTTTTCCCTATTTGGCCTTATAAAAATATATATTTTAAAATAATAATCGAAATTATAATTATTGTTTATGTTTACTTTTTTTCTTTTTTCTTTCATTTTATTTTTCTTTCCTCCTCCATCTTCCTCAGCCGATGGTTGGCATGATGACCGCCGATGATCGACTAGGCAAGGCTTGAGCTCATTGACAATTGGCGAGACTCAAACTTGCCGACATTAGCCGTGCTCGAGATTGCCAATCTAGTAAGGTGGAGGCCTTGCCGATGTTTGGCGAGCCTCAAGCTCACTTGTGGTCGGGCGTCGATAATTGTTGTGGTCGACAATTAGCCAAGGAAGAAGCAAAAAGAAAAAAAAAAAAAAAAAGAAATGAGAAAAGAGAAAAAAATTAAAAATTATATTTAAAAAATAAAATAAAAATAAAAATAAAAATAAAAATAATGAATATTTGATTTTTTAAAAATAAAAAAATAATTATAAATTCGATTTTTTATAAAAGGAAGAAGAAAAGTAATAAAAAATTAAAAGGAGTCACGAAGGAAAAATTAATCATATTTTTCATACTAAACGGCGGAAAATATTTTCTAATTTATTTTCGATTTCAAGCAAAAAAAAGTATTGTAATTTTCCTTCAAAATTACTTATTCAAGAAAAAAAAAGAAATATTATTAAAAAATTATAAAAATTATCCACTAGATTCATGAAAGTATTTTAGTAATACCATTCAAAAAATCATAAAAAATTAAACATTTTTAGGTTTAGTTAAATGGGTTGGGTATGGATTGAGAATGGGTCGAATCAAGTATGGATTGCGAATTTTGCACCATAATAGATGGATTTAAATAGGTTGATTTGAGTCAAACCCAACCCACCTTTTTGATTGGTCTAGTGGTGAGTTTAGAGATAAGTTGTCCATTTTCCTAAATCAATATGCACAGGCATACTCGACAAAAATCCATGTTCCACCATCAAGAAAAGTCAAAGTTATGCACTTTCATGGCCTGAAAACCAAGTAAAAACCAATAGACACTGAAAAAAAAAAAAAATCCTCGATGAACCTGTCCTTCCCACTAAATGAATAGTCCACAGTAGCAACATCACCACAACCCATCCCCTCTAAATAATAGTTTTACACCAGTTTTACCATGCTATTAAATGAGGAAACCACCTAAAGGTTGAGATAATTAGCTAGCGATCTCTGTGATTCCACCTTGCGCAAGAATTTGCCCCTAAATAAAAATCAGAAACAAAGCAGAATCGCCCCCACAACTTCAACAGTCTGGAACAGAGAGCAGGGACTAGTCCGGCTATCATAAACGAACGGACCCTATGCCGCCGCAAAAAGCTCGATGACCACAGCCCCAAGAGCCAAAGCCAGACCTAAACCTCTCGCGAACCTGTCTCCGAAGCAACGCATCAACTGGTACACTAAGTAAACTGGCGCAGCTTTAGCAAACAAGTGCTCAAAGAACAACAAGAACGAGATCACGAACAAACAGCCGCCCGCCAAGTCCCTCCCTTCACCCAAGTACGAAAGCGACAGCACCAAGCACCCATTATACTGAAAATGCACGTGGTCCACGGCGGCGTCCACGGTGATTCTCTTGAAGAGGACGACGGAGTCGGAACCATAGCTGAGGCCGCGATGGAGGTGGATGATGATGGGGTTGATGGCGCAGGTGGCCTAAGAGAGGAGGAGCTTGACGCAGGTGGCGAAGGCTACGTGCCTCTCGAGGACGGAGATGGGCAGCTGTGGCGGCGGCTTCGTTATGGGGGTGGTCAGCTTGTGGATTGCCGGCGAGAGTCTTGGTCGAGTCGGGCGAGAAGAAGGAAGCAGCGTGTGGGACGGATGGTAGTTGGGTGGGAAAATGGCAAAAGAGAAAATTTGGATTTGGATTTTGATGTCCAAGAAGAACTTGATAATACAGTCATGTTCTAGAGCATTTTGGACATAAATATTAGTAGTTGGTAGATGGAGAGAGGCAATCTCTACCGTTAAATCTAGAGTTGATCAATAGTTTTAATGAATCAACTTCTTGTATAAGCAAACATTTGAGCAACGGAAAAGACATTCTTTCAACCAAGTTTTTCATGTCAATGCTTTTTAGCCATTTGGCCCACGATTGTATAGCTAACCCTATCAACACAGCACTCATGTCTCACACCTTTCGTGATGGATGATAGGGAGGGGGTTCAGTTTTTCTATTATTTAGCCGTTAACTAATCCAAGCTTCTTGGGTAAATCTTGTAGCTTGGGGAAGAGTTGAACGGGTAGATAGGATTTCATGCGACAGTGGCATTCGTATTGTTTATTATTTGACGACACTATATTACATTCTGATTATGAATATATTCTTTTTATCTACCTAGCAGAAAAGATACGTGAATATCGCATTCAATATAAATGTTCACAAAATATACTTTTTATTTTCTTTTAATTTTTTTCAAAGATTAACTAAATCGATTGATAGTTGATGCATCAACTTGTATAATGTAGAGATAATAACACAAATGTTCCATGAAATTTTAATTTATTCAATGTGATCCATAAACTTTTAGTATATTAAATGTAGCCCTTAAACTATATGTAGTTATTCCACTAATTCAATATTAGGAATAACATTGAACATTTTTATATAGTTTAGGAACTAAATTGAATATATAACATAAATTCAGAACTACATTGAACAAATTAAAAATTCAGCGACCACATTATATATTGAGCTAAAGTTGATGAATCATTCGTACCATCATTATCCAAAATGGAATAAGATGCGTATGGTGAGTTTAAGGTTATAGGGGATACGAGGTACTCACATGTCCCATCTATGCTATGTTCACGTCAATTGAGTTTCCATGCTAGTGCAATTCTTTTTTCTTTTATATTATTCGTTTGTGGTCCAACAGTCGCAAATTAAAAATAAGAAAGTCTATTTATATTGCTACCCGAGGAGTGAAGTTCATTTAAGACCATTTGCTATAGGCGCAAATTACCGAAACATTTTCAGCAAATTAAACAGAAAAAGAAAACACACACACATGCAAATGTCAGATTCTTGTAGAGAAATGACATGAAAAATAAGGGAAGAGATAAAAGGGTATAGAGAATATCATGCAATAGTGACACTAAGATTGTTTATTCTTTGATGACACTATACTTCGTTTGGACTATGAATAAAATCCCTTTATCTACCTAGCAAAAACAATATCTGAATATTGCATTCAACAGGAATGTTGGCAAAATATACTTTTTATTTTTATATTTTTATAAATCAACTAATTAATTGATAGTCCACGTGTATAATGTATGTCTAAAACAGGGTAACATACAGATAGGGGTATGAGGTACTTACATGTGCTATTCTATGCTATGTTCACGCCAATTGAGTTTCCATGCTAGTGTAATTCTTTTGGATTGTATTTTATTCGTTTGTGGTGTTGAAGAGCAGGGGAGCAGAACAGAGCAGAGCTTCAGTGACAAGGAGGAGCAATTACGGAGGCACAATCGCCGGAAAAACACAATTGTCGGTTTCTGATTACAGCCAAACCGGGACCGGTAGTTCTTCCAATCACGTGATTAATGTTGAAATGATGGAGAATGGCGGCGCAGGATCAGCCGATGAGATAAACATCAGCATCTTTAGAACGCCTCGATCCCTGTCAGAGCAATCAGATGGCGCACCAGCCCGCCACGGTCCCCACGAGCTCCTACCACCATGGAAAGCCACAGTTTCAAAAAATTCAAGAGGCCGATTTTCAATCGATCTCCTCAGTCGAACAATCCAAAGAAGGGACAAGCTAAGGCACTTCGCTGAGGCTTTAAAACCAATGAAGGAGAAGATAAGAAGGTGTTATTCCGAAGCCTTAGTTTTCGATAGCGATGAGTTCATCAAGATGATGGTAGTCGATGGTTGCTTCATCATCGAGCTGTTCTGCAAGTACCACCAGCGATTGGCAGGTCACACTGATCCGGGGCATGACCAGTTATTGAGCAAGCCTTGGGTGTTCCCCCCACTCGCGCAGGATCTCACCAAACCCGAAAACCAGATTCCTTGGTTCGTTCTTAAGTTTCTGTTTGATATGATGCTGGGTTGCTGGAATGAGAGCCATCCTTCTCTATCCAATCTCGCCTTGAGTTTCTTCAACTACATGCTTCAAAGACCAGAAGATGTCTTGAGGAAGTATTCCGATTGGGAAGGAGAACATCTCCTTTATTTCCTCAGTATGACTAACATACCGGATTCCCCAGAAACGGAACAAAGACCAAATAAATCCCTTCACCTGATCTGATCTGGTCTGCAACTAAGCTTTACCGAGCAGGCATTTACTTCAAGCTGACCCACTGTGAAAGCTTCATGAACATCAAATTCAGCCACGGGGTCATGGAAATTCCAGTGATAAGATACGATCACTTCTTGGGTTCTTTGTTCCTCAATTTCGTTGCATTTGAGCAATGCCACAGGGGCTCCTCCAAGCTTGCCACAGCTTATGCCACTTTCATGACTTGCCTCCTTAAAGCACCGGAAGATGCTAAGTTCCTGTGCGACTGCAACATCATTGGAAAATATCTTGAGACGGATGAGAAAATTGCCCATTTCTTCGGCAGCAACGGGCAAGATGTCATGTTCAACTTCCACCGAAACCATTTAAGCAAGGTTTTCCGGGATTTGAACGCATACAGCGAGGATGGGCGAGTGCATTGGGCCGGCATCAAGAACGCCTATTTCAGCAAATGGTGGTCTATCATATCAGCTGTAACATCGTTCACACTTCTTGCTCTTGCGGCAATTCAATGGTGGTCTATCATATCAGCTTGTAACATCGTTCATACTTCTTGCTCTTGCGGCAATTCAGACTTTCTTTGCCGTGTATGCTTATTACCGAGATTCCAATCCATAGTGACGTGTAGTGTACGATCTTCATCTACTGCTCATATAGATGTTGGTCATTAGTGCATATTTCCGACCTCCTTTTCAATCATTAGTAATGTTACCCTATATTTTTATTTTGATGTTTAAGAGGTGAAGCTGTGTCTTGGCTTCTTTAGAGTTTATGAGAGTAGAATGAGTTGCAGCTCAATAACATGCTTTTACATCACCAAGCAAAGTAAGCATGTAGTTCCTGGAATGAACAGCAGAATTTGAGTAATTACTTGAAGAATGAAAATCATAGCATTGGAAGAAGTGTTATCACCCATCATTCCAGCTGGATTTGATGCTATGAAAATGATCAAAAACAGGCAATAACTCCTTCCTCTTTATTTCGATAAAAAAAACAGGCAGTATCCCATGTCACCCAAATTTATGATACCGGCAGCCAAATGCCTACTAGATTCCATTGCATAGCGGGCCATCAAACTCCTGCTGCCTGGAGAAGTAGATGGACTAACACCAGGAGAAGTGAGATTTTGAGGGCTTAAACGGCCTATACTTGACATTAGCGGACTTTTGGAAGCATCGGGGGTGAGCATTGGTCTAGGGTCAATCCTAGACCAACCCTGGATTGGCGTGACCCTATCAATCTTGGTTCGGTTCTTAGGGAAACTGGATTGGTTCTTGGTCCTGAGATCATTGGACCAACACCATGTGGGTTGGTGCTCGGTCTTAAGAGTTTAGAGTTACTCCAACCTAGATCAACCCTAACTATATTTCTTATATACTATATATCTAATATGTTACATATAATATTTTTATATCTATTCTAAAGAGCAAATCCTAATTTAAATAGCGTTAAACGGCATTGAAAGGTGTTCTCCTCCTTTAGTGCTCTTGTTCTCCTTTCTTTTCTATCATCTTCTTTCTTCTTTATCCTCTTCAACCTCGCCCTGCTTGCCGCACACTGCTTTCCTCACTTGGTGCTTGCTGCTCAATGCTCGCACCACTAGCCACTAGCCGCTCAATGCTCGCCCCACTCGCTACTCAATGCCCATGCTGCTTGCCCGTCACCTCTCTTTGCCAACCTCACTCGTCACCGAGTAAATCAGGAAGAAATAAAGCCCTAATAAGGAATCCTCTTCGCTTGTGAGCAACGCTCACCATTTGCCGTCCGTCGCTCGCCTCATGGCTTGCCTTTGTTCACTTGCCTCTTGACTTGCCCTCATCTCATGGCTTGCCTCTGTTAATAGATATGTATCTTGAAATAATAGGTTTGCCTTTTTAGGAAAACACAAAATGATATAAAAAAAAATGTTTGTTGGTTTCGAATTTACTCTAGAATCGGACCAAATCTGTGACATCCTGAAATTCAACTTCGTTTCGATAAAGTGAAATGGGGACGTCGTCAACGTGCCTATGGTCTTTTTTCTCTGAGCTGATCACTCATGAGTTAACTAACCTATTAGGTGAAGCCGTTAAGGAATGTATCTGCAGTAAAATCCCTAAAAGCTATTCAATTGGTTGGATTAGACTAAAATCGCGTCTGATCGATTCTAACCATGAAATTTAAATTGATCTCGAGAATCGAATATTTGAGCGTATCACAATTCATTTTTAGGACCGTCTCATCGTCTGTCAATTTATTGACGAATCTGAAATTTCAATAAAGAAATTATCGGAGGAAAAATCGAAGACGGAAGAAAATAAAAAAGGGAACGAGAAAAGAAAAATAATAGAGATAATAAGAAAATTATATTTTCTTATTAAAATATTATTTTCTTTTCCTTTTTCTTTCCTCTCTCCCTTTTCTCCCTTTTTCTCTCTCTTCTCTCTCCTCTCCCCTCCCCTTCGTGCGAGCACCCTCCTGACCGCCTACCCCCTCTTGCCAAATTCAAATTGGCTTCCTCTCTCTCTCTTTCTTTTTCACTTTGACCGGTCAAACACCTTTATCTCTCCTCTCACTCTTATCTCTTCCTCTCTCTCACTCGGCACTCTTCTCTCTCTCCCCTCCCGTTCGAACGAAAAGGAGAAGCAGAAGCAGAAGCCGCACGAAGACAGGAGTAGCTCCCCGTCGTCGCCGCGCTCTGCCACCCGCACGTCGCCCGTGTGCTCCGCCGCTTGCCGCTCGCCTCCGCCTCTCCTTCACCCCCCTTTGGCCACCATTGAAGCTTTCTTTTTCTTCCCTCTCTCTGTTCGTGCGAAGCTAGAGGAAGAAAGACAGTAGCTCACCAAAGACTGGACCAGCCGCCCGTCGCCGCCGCATCGGAGCCGGATCGCCTGCGCGCCCACCGCTCGCCGCGCATTCAGCCGCCGCCCCTCGCGCCCAGGCGTTCTCCCCCGCGCGATCTAGCCCCTGCTACGCCTCTGCCCAGCTCGTCTAGCCACCTCCGGCCGCCGCTCAGCTCCGTCCAGCCACCGTTCGGACTCACCGGAGCTTACCTCGCTCTCCCCTGGCCTTGCTTCGCCGCCCTAGCCGCCGGACCAGCCTTGGCTAGCCTTGATCAGCAAGTGGCCGAGTGGGTTTCCAGCCCCCTTCGGGCCCGTTTTGGGCCGTTTCCGGGCCCCAAACCCGAGGCCCGCTTTGGAGTTTATTGTTCCTCGTGTCGTCCCTGTCGGATTGATCCGATTTGCGTGCGATTCTGGTGAGTAATCTCACTAATCCCTGCTTAGTTTGCTAATTATGCTTAGGGGTTGGTTAGGTTTAATTAAATGCAATTAGGTGGTTAGATTAGAGTAGATTAGTAATTATTAGACCATTGTGATGCGTATTAGATATTTTGATTGTGCATTTAACAAGTAGATATGGTCTACTATTTATTGAGGGTAGCTTGGGATTTTTCCGACCCTTTATCGAGCTTTAATTTGGCAATTCGGGCCTAAGTGGAATTTTTGGTATTTAAGGGTGTGCATAGAAACACTCCAAAAAAGTATTTCCGAACACTTCGTACGGAAAGTGTTAGGGAACAAAAAAAACAAAACGCGTTTGGTTGCGTTTACTTTTCTTTTTTGTTTTTTTTCAGAACGAAATAAGAACAAAAAAAAAACAAAAAATTGTTGTTTTTGCTCCGAAAATGTAAACGAAGAAACGTTTCTTCTCTCTCTTCTTCTTCTTCTTCTTTTTTCTTTTTTTTTTTCTTTTTTTTTCTTTCGCCGGTCGTCGGCCTCGGCCATGGCCGGCGACCGGCCGTCGAGGCTCGGCCTCGCCCGGATCCGGCGAGGCTCGGCGTCGCGGGCCCCAGCGAGGCCGAGCCTCGCCCAACCACGGCGAGGCTCGGCCTCGCCGAGGGCCGCGAGCCTCGCCGTGGCCGGGCGAGGCCGCGGCCCCGTCGGCCGATCGCCGGAGGCCGGGGACCGGCCGAAAAAAAAAAAAAAAAAAAAGAAAGGAAAACATGAAAAATAAAATAAAAATGTTTAAAAAATTAAAAGAAACAAAAAAGAATAAAATTTACCAAACGTGTTTACGTTCATTTTTATTCCCGACCAAACGTTACCAAACGCGTTCTTTTGTTCAAAAATTGTTCCCGAAAAACAAACACTTTTTTTTTGTTTCATTCCTGAAAAAAAAAACAAAACGTTACCAAACGCGCCATAAATATATTTTTTTGGGAATTAAATTAAATAATTATTTATTTTCTGAAAATTCAACTGGGATGGCCCGTGACTGGAATTTTATGCTGGTGATCGTGGCGAAGTCTGTTTATTTAATTGGGCTTTATTTTGAGCTAAATTGAATTTTTAATATTTATTAATTAAATTTTGAAATTAATTAATTATTTATTTATTTTTCGGAAATTAAGATTGAGATGGCCAACGACCGAAATCTCGTGCTGATCATCGTGGCGCAGTCCGTTTACTTAATTGAGCTGCAATTTGTATGGAATTGATTTGATTATGAATTTTTAGGAGTTATTCATATTGACTTGATGGTTAATTATTTGATTAAGAAATCGTTGGGTATTGGTTATCACCTGAAAGGAAATACGTGGGCTCGGTAAATCGGAATATCACGTAGAATGCACGTGAGTTCAGTGGTTGAATATGTCATCTTGGCGAAGAGGTTACTTTAGAGAATGCACGTAAATTGTTTAATATTGATCATGTCTGTATGGCGATAGTTGATCATGTCTGTGTGGTGATAATTGATCATGCCTGTGTGGCGTAGATTATGCCTGTGTGGCCGTATCTCTGTGTGTCGAGTGTTGTGCCCGTGTGGCTGAAGGTAATTGCGATGCCTAAGAGCATGCACATAAAGTGTTTATTGTACATCACCTTGGCAAATCGACGCCCGAGAGCATTACTGTAGCTTTGTGACTAAGAATGCAAATGGGAGGTTTTATAATGAGAAGTGATTTGACCTGGAAATGGTTCGACTAATATGTAATTGACTAGGTCGATTGATCATTGCTTTGATTTAATGTCGTGAATTGATTGACTGATTGGAAATGACCATGAGTGGTCTTATTGGCATGTAATCGACTAGATCGATTTGATCGATGCTTCGATCTGTGATGTGATTACTTGAGTGCCTATTGTGAATTGTACTGACTTGTAAGTGGGATTTGAGGCCAAGGTAACTCCTCTGACCTGTGCGTGTTTAGGCAGCCTATAGTATAATGGTTTACTAATCGGGCCTTAGTGGGGTAGAACTCGCTGAGACGTAATCTCAATTTCAGTTTGAGGAAAACATTTCAGGACCCCATCAAGAGCTGAGGAGGAGGAATCTAAGAAGGAGAACTCTGAGGTGAAACTTAAAGAGAAGGACTTTTGGAAGAAGAAGATCATATCGAGACGGATCTTGAGTACAATCCGGATGGACTGAAATTCCATCTTCTTTTGAGAACTCCATTTTGATGTGAATAGAGTTAGAGTAAAAAGTTGTGAATAGTTGTGAAGTACTCTGGTTTATGTTTTGTATAAAAGTTCGGTTATAAATTTCAATATGAAAAATATGGCCTTGCTTTTCTATCCCATCGTATTTATTGTCTGGAGATTATAACTGCTTCCGCATGTGCTTAATAAATGAAAGGGTCGGCGATACATAATCATGGGATATCGCATTGTAAAATCGACCAAGTGAGAAGGATGTGTGCATGCCTGAGGATTGCGGCGTGACAAAACCCATAGGGGGTCTGATCTTCGGTCTTGAAAAATTGGGAACCAACACTAGATTGGCCCTTGGGTTAGGTGCTGGACTATGCCGAACAAAACTTATTGGGATCAGCACCAGATTGGGATCAGCTTCAAATAAGCAGGTTTAACACTTCGGCTATGCCGAACAGAACTTATTTGTGTGCAAAGGTGTTAAAAGGTTAAAACTGGATGCTCTCGACCATGATGCATGAAGGTATATGAGGAAATCAACAACCCGCTCTCATGGCTAATGGTACTATAATATAGCGTGCGGCTCAGCCAGATCAATAATTGAAAATGCTATGCCGCCACAAATAAAAAAGGCGTAGCTACAGCAAACAGGTGCTTATAGCACAACAAGATCAAGATCACGAACAAACACCAGCCCGCCAAGTCCTTCCCTTCACTCGAGTACGAAATCGACAGCAGCAAAATCCCCGGCAAGAAGCCATTATACTAAAAATGCAACGTGGTCCACTCCTTGATCAGCAGCATCGGCGACCAGATCAGTCTCCCCTTATCGAGGCTCTCGTTTCCTCGTCAGGCAGTGCACCGCATAAAAAAGGCACGAATTGGTGCTCGTCACGGTGATTCTCCGCAAGAGGACGGCGGAGTTGGAGTCGGAGCCGTAGGTGGGTGAGGGCGAGCCAGTGGCGGGTGGTCATCGAAGTCAGTGCTGCGAGGGAGGTGGCAACGGCTCTACGTGCTGCAGAAGGATGGAGATGGCGAGGTGGCGGCAGTGGCGGCATCTTCGTCGTGGGGGCAGTGAGCTAGTGGATCACCGGCGAGAGTCTCAGTTGAGTCTGGCGAGCAGAAGTAGCAGCTCGTCGGACGGACAGCAGTTGGGTGGGAAAATGGCCAAAAAGAAAATTTGGATTTTTATTTTGATGTCCAAGAAGAGCATGATAAAATAGTCAAATGGAGATATTTTCTTCCAATCAAATTATCCTTGGTCTGCATTTTAAAACGGTGAATTATAAATGATAAACTCGTTTTTATATATATATATCCTAAAATTTAACACTTTTCTTTTTAATTTTCAGGAAAAAAGGTGTATTATATCCTCGGGCAAATGAAGCGGACATGACAATTCTATGGATATTCACTTTGTGTTGGGAAACGGTCACACCCCAATTCACAAGAAAAATGGGCATTGACACGGCCGTCCTTTTACTGAATGACGCATCCTCAACGTAACCAAAATTCAACCTAATATCAACATATATACATCCACATGTATATATTTGACAAAAAAGTATTTGGTTACAATATCAGAATATATCTATAATCCACAAAAATCAAAACATAAACTTTATACAAAGACTAACTTATAAACCTATTAACTATGCACAAGTCATACCAAAAAGTTTCCACCATAAAAGTTCTCCCTGAACGAACGCTCATGCCTAATCGCGACTCGCTGAAGAACCTCAAAAACAAGTATAAGAGAGGAGTGAGCTACCATAACTCAGTGAATAACACATTTCTTCTAAGTAAATCGAGAAATCACTATGCACATTTAAAACATAACTCAAATACATAATCATAACTCAAATACTGAAGATACCAATGGTCCAGTCCATTAGCCAATCTCATAAAACATGCATCAATGGTCTATTCCATTAATTAATCTCATCAAATCACATCGGTAGTCCATTACATCGACCAAACTCAAATTACACATCAATGGTCTACTCCATTGACCAATTCATGCTCAAATGTCTAACCATGGTTATGCGTAACGCCCGTGACAAGACAACCAAGATTCCCCCATTGGCAAGGTCTCCACCTATTATTAGCTGGTGGCTCAGCGCACAAGGATATCATAGATTAGTATGCGCATACCCACACACCCCTCAGGGTCCATAGAGACATTGAGCACCAACTACAAATCACAATATTCAGTAATCCAATATCAGAAAGGAAGTCATATCACAACTCAAAATTTGATATATAAATATCAAAGCATTCTTCAAAACATTTCAAGATTCTTTCATAAATAATTTCACAAATCCTTTTCAAACAACCATTCGAATCGAATTCGAAATATAACTCAGTCTTTCAAATAACGAAATGGCAGTAATAACTCGATCCTGTTTTATGCAACAAAATATGCTTTTTATCAACTCATGAAATATATAATCCACCACGTTTCTCAAAACATGAGTTTAAAATCCAAAGAATAAATAGTGTCACTCATCTGGGAAAAGCCAAAAATCAACTACGACGCTCGCTCGAACCAACGCATTTGGATTCCTAACAATTAATGGAAAAACAATATTAAAAGGCCGAGTAAAAAGGAAATTCGCATAACGACTTGTCTACACTAGGCCTATTTGTTGATAAAACGACACCCATGCCCCACAAAGGCTCTCATTTAGTGGAAACCCATCATTTCCCGCTAGGTGCAGCCCAAGCGCCAACTTCATCACGCCATAACTTCCTCCACAAAAATCCGTTTCAAGCCGTCTTATAGTCTTTAGAAATCTCTCTTAACATACAACAACAACCCCAACTCAGCCGCCCAAAAACAATTCCAAAAACAACAACAAAAAAAGGCTCGAAGCTACTGTTCGCTACAGTACCAGAATGCGCCCCCAACTTCAAAATTCCATTCCGGACAAACCGTAAGCTCAAATCATGATCTGTAATATGCTATAACTTCACAACATCCCAAAATACCATTTTTACAAAAATATACAGCTCAACGACTCAAAAATCGAGCTTCGCCACACAAATATCCAAGAAATCCGAATTCCGAGCCCTAGTTGCGACGATTGCTTCAAGTAAGTGATTAAAGGCTTCGATTTCTTACCAGTGTTGCAAAACACACTTGAGTCAACTTAATGAGGCGTCCAGATCACGAGTGTGCCAATTTTTTTTTTTTTTTTCTTTTTCCCTTTTTCCTTTCTCTTCTTTCTCTCTTCTCCCCCCTGTTTCTTTCATTCCCCTGTTTCTGCCTGCTCTCCTCTTACTCTCCCTCTTTCTCTCTTTTTAAAACCCAGCCAAAGGTTCCATAGTTTCTCTTTAGCTTTCCTTTTTGACTTTTTCAACTCTTTCTTTTCCTTTTATTTTATTTTCTTTTAAAGCCCATATATTACAGAAACAATGATGAAATTGGGTGAAGTATCGATAATCATTTGAGTTAATATTGACTCGCGTGACATGATTTCTAGCCGAATTCAAGTTCCAATTACTCAGATATCTTCTCAATTCAAATTTAGGCTTGTCAATACATGACTCAACAAATGTTTTATTTTTCTTTTTTAACCCAATTAAGCGTAGGATTTATGCACTTCTCCAATATTTGGCATCACATCATGAAGACGATTTTTCTCAACACAAAATTAGCAGATTCGGATTTATTTTAATTGTATATATGTAAAAAACCAAAAGTATGTTGATTTGATGTGGTGGTGCTTAGGACAGTCATTTCTTCCGACATAGTTCAGGGGCCCCAACGTGGCCTCTAACTTTGATGTGGTGGTTCGAGGACCCCATAGTGGATCTTAATAGTCACTTCTTTTGACACATCTGTGTTGGCCGGATAGCCGACACCAACTAGTGTGTACATCAACGCTGACCAGCCAAAATTAGATGAATTGACTGAATTAATACCAATGTAAAAAGATTTAGGTTCGAATTGGTTCAATTAAAACATTTAGAACTTAATTGGTACTAATACAATAGATTTATGATATTTTTTGTACTTTTTCTAAGATTGGGTCCACAACTGTTTGGTGCCAAAATCAATTGAGAAATTGATAATCAATTTATATTTGTAACTTAATCTATAGGCTTTGAAATCAATCTCATTTACCTATGCCGGATGATATGTAGAATAATGCGCATTAATATATTATACTCAATTTATGCTAGTTCGATTCTCTATATATATATATATATATGTTAGAGTTAGGACCTAACTATCAGATTTATTGTGAAAAAGGGGATATTACTAAATGATAGAAATACAGACCGTTAAATTTCAAATAAATGCAATCTTTATATACATATACGAGAACAAGAGCATGATGAAAAATGCTTTTGCTCGTCATCTTCTTAGTTGAGACCGAGAGGCAAATGAAATTTTCATGAATAACTAATTGATTCCTTTCTTTTAGTTAGCTTTTTTTTTTTTTTTCTAGTTTATTAATAACAGAACCGATTCCTCCAAGAAGAGGCCAGAGTATTCCTCCGCTGAGATTTAGCAACCCAATTAGCTACAAAATTTGCGGACCTTCCAAGTCCAAAAAGGTGCAAATTCTCTACTTTCCCTTTCCAATAAAACATAATTCCATATTTCCAATGGCTGTTTGGCATGTAGCTGTAGGATATTGAGGCGTTTTGAGGGTGAGTGGCGTCCGTGATTTGTGAATGCAATGGCGGTTTGGCATGTAGCTGTTCTCTGTAAATTATTGCGTGACTTATTATCAAATCTCGAAAGCTACCTTATACCCCTAAAACCTCAAACTCACCATCCACACATTACCCCATTTCAGATAGTATTTAGCATAATTTTCTGTGACCGTTACAGTAATATTAGTTGGATTAATATGCTCTGAATTTCATGTTTCATGATATTCAAGTTTCAAATTTACTGAATTGAGATTTTTCTGATTTTGATATCTTTCATCGATGATTTTAGTAATTTAAAATTTTTTTTAGACTCACCAATATCTAGAATGAATATTGGTTTCATTAATTTTTCCCGTTATTGATTCTTTTTTTTTTTTTTAATGTGGTATAGTTCAGAGAAAGAAAGCACTAGGAAAATAATCTAGCCTCGGACGATGTGTTAGGACAAGTAGGCGGGCTATCTCACATGCAAATTTTGAGTCACTCTGTCTCAACTCACACAATTGCTTCATGCCCCTCTCTAGCCAAACACTCACTGATCTTAGGCAAAAAGAAGGTCCACTGTCTCTCTCTACTGAGGATGCATGAATCGCCGGGACGGCAACGATATGCTGGGCAAGGAGTGATGCTGCCTAGAATTAGTACCACCATCCTTACATTAAGATATGTGTCAATCCATGGCGGATCAATATACTCATGGACTTCTCTTAGGACTCTTTCACGGAAATGCAAGGGAGGAAGGAGAATAGAGGACTGGGACTGTGCTATGTGGTGGGACAAGCCCCCAATCATCGGATTTCAAATGCCAAAGGTATCGGAAACTATACTAAGTAAAGAGCTTAACAAGCATGCCTGAAATGTAAAGGCTGGAGCAAACATTCTGCGCCAAGTTTAGGCCACCACTAGATACTTTTCGTTTTTAAATAAGGGTGTCTGAACTCTCAGGTATTGCCAATTGTTATTCTCAGCATCAAATCAAAAGACGAGAAAACATAATTGATCACAATATCTTTTTCCACTTAGATGTCATTCCTTTCCATCGTTGCAAGAAGACAATACATAATTATACAGCTTGCAAAAGAACACTTGTTCAAACCCAATTATCTGTACAGGGAGCCTTTTGTACAAAGCTACACGCAGGGAGAGCAGACCCAACTACTCCTCGCAAGAGCTTTTTTAACTCATCCCTTGCCCCAAAGCAACCACCCCTCATAAATTTAAGAATTTCATCTGCACAAAATGTACATAACAAAGATTTCGCTATCACTTCAAACCAATTATCTCGTCTTTTTTTCCTTCACTTTTATCTGTTGGGGTCGTAGAGCAAGAGACATACTGTGGCAGAATGCTTAAGCCACCAAGGTGAACTCTAACCATGAGCATTAGGATCAGAATACATACTGCTTGATCTAAAGCAAGTCCTTAACGAGATAATCCACTACTCCCTGACTCACTGAATTCATGTGGAATCATGGGAAAGCGAAGTCAACCTGCAGAACCAAAGGATTGATTGCTGATTAAGCTAAAGCAAATTGAAAGAATCGAGTCATGTAGAGACTTCCACAAAGACAATGAACTTACCATCTTCAGAAAAGGCAAATACACCACCAAGCATTTCATCCTCTTCTCCATCTGCAAGTTTGTCCTTCTCATGGTGGCTGCTGCTGTCAACATCATCAGATACAACTTCAGTTAACCCGTGGCATCCATCAAGCTCTAAAGCCTCACAATATCCCTCTTCAAATAACTGCCCAAGCTCTACGTGATCATTTGTGGATGCAGGTACAACTGCCTCCTTAAGGATGTCATTAGCTGAACCCAAACTAGCAGAGCTAGTTGCAGAAACCTCGCTTACAATTACAGTGTTTGAACTTGAAGAGGCTGGACCATCTGATGTTTTCTCCATTGAAGGAATATTATTCTTTAAAAAGGGCTCAAGGTGTGCACCATACTCATTCATGTGTTCCCTGGATCTTTTTACATTTTCAGCTGCAAGAAGTACAGCAGACTCTTTCAGCATGGAGGGCTCAACAAAGCAGTTTTCCCTTCTTTCTGGGTAAAACTCATCCATAGACCGACAATTTGTTAAATAATGCTTCTCAGTATTCACATGATCCAAATCAGGTAAATTTTCAATCCTCCTTGATGAACCTGAGAATAATTGAAAGAGACCGGGTAAGTTCAATCAGTACAGAAGCTCTCCAGATGTTGTAATGGAATGAAAAGCACATGAGAGACTGCTGGATCTACAAGAGACACATGCAGACAATAGTACCATGACATTGTTTTTTAACTGCAAAAAGAATCAGGATCTATAACACTTGCAAATTCTTACCACCATCTGAGCTTTCTGTAGAACTAAGAGACGACGGTTTTGAGTGGCATATAACAGTCTCTTCAGCAGGCTTGAGTTTGACTTGGTGCAGATCTGAAGATGCAAAACTAGAATATCTTCCCATAGTTGAAGCTCTGGAGAAAACAGTAAAACAAATGAGCAGAAATAACATATCCAATAAATAAAATAAGTTCCTTCACAGATGCGCATGTGCGTGCGAGAGAGAGAGAGAGAGAGAGAAAGAGTCTCAATAAAAAACCACTATGTTGCATCTAGACAATGAAATGATCTACAATGGGGCATTTAAAATCAGTGGCTCTATTTCAAGCCAAATCATAGAACCTGTGGGTTGTATGAGAAAGTATATGGTGAGGTAATCACAATGGCTTTCAAAAAGAAATCAATCAAAAGAGGTGATATCTCAACTAGAAACAATAATATTCAAGGCTCAAGTTGATAAAGTAAAGTTTACCACTTAATTCAAAGACCAAATATAACACTCATTTGCATGCAGCCATGAACACATTGTGTTGAAACTAACCAAATTTTATGGCAACATGGAAAAACAGAAAGCAGAAGAACACCAGATAAAATGACATCAATAGCAGTAGCAACTGAGTAAGCTACTCACCACATCAGAACAGATTAGGGATTGATTAAGTACAAGCTTTAAATAAATATGAGAAGACTTGCATTTACATCTGAAGTAATACAATTCAAGAAAAATCTTAACCTAACGGGAATTTGAAGAACAAAAATCATAGCATCAG
The DNA here is from genome assembly GCA_014182725.1 of Eucalyptus brandiana. Classification (NCBI taxonomy): domain Eukaryota; kingdom Viridiplantae; phylum Streptophyta; class Magnoliopsida; order Myrtales; family Myrtaceae; genus Eucalyptus; species Eucalyptus brandiana. The sequence continues at coordinate 14,701,237 of CM024675.1, forward strand.
AAGAAGTGTTATCACCTATCATTCCAGCTGGATTTGGTGCTATGAAAGTGATCAAAAACAGGCAATAACTCCTTCCTCTTTATTTCAATTTCATGAATTGGCAACTTCTCAATTTCAAGCTCTCCAGCCAAGCGAGCACTAATCGATGGGGAACTCATTGTATGGAGACATATCTAACCAAGAGAAGAAAAGGAACAAATGAATAGCAAGCTGATGAGGCATAGATAACCAACATATCCATATTTTGAATTAATTTACCTCTGGTTTGTGCCAGACTGGCAACCTTCTAGAACTTACTTGCACTTCTGCATTAGATATGTACCAATGAGACCTCTCATGGGACTTTGTTATGCCACCCTTCAAAGGCTTCTTACCACCAACGATTCTAATCATGTCAGGACAATCCACTTCACAATTACTTTCATTATCTACTACGTTAACACTCAACTTTATAGCATCTTGTTTTTCAGAAGTGATAGAGATGCTGCATTCATCTCTTTCTGGCCAATCTAACCGCCTACATACGTCCCACCATTGAACAGGTTCAACTTTTACCCTAAGCTCATCCTCCTGTATTTGCAAAAAGGAACCAGGCCGAGCTTTAGAACCAGCATCCCCAGTTTCCACTCCAAGTGAAGGGAGAAGTTTGTGCTGGATTACATGCCCTGATGGAGTGTAGACTAACAAGTGTTCAAGTGGATTGATCCTAGAATTGGCACGCTGAAGACTGTGAGACATTGAATTGTGAAAAACAGCAGCAACAGCTCCAGATGGCACAAAGACCTTCCCCGTAGCAGAAGCAGCAGCATTGCTAACAGTAGTAAGCCATCCAGAATCATTGTATTTTATCCTGCTTACCACCGAAAGAGTAACAGGTGGAGGCGGTGGGAAACATTGTTGGTTACTCAAAGATGATGGATTACTCCACCAAGGGATAGAATGAACTGAAAAAACAGAAGCTTCTTGACTCTGAGAACTGTGATTCTGGAATCCTGGGTCCCCACCGAAAGGGGATAGAACAAAAACATGGCAAGTTCCCTTGGATGAGACAATACCGACCCATTGACTATAAGGACTAAAGCATATGTCTTGGATAATCTGCCGAAAATGCACACAGAAGGAGCAGCCATAAGAGAAATGGATGAACGTCAAATTCATACACAAAATTGACAAGAAGTCTGAGAAAACAAAATAATACTCACTGCTGAGGTTATTCCGCGATGCAGCCTGTAAAGATGCACATGGGCAGAACTCCAACTATAAGCTTGACTATCTGATCCACCTCGTGTGCAAGATGGCATGATACGAAATACATTGATTGTGTTGCCATAGACTGAGGCAGTGACCAGAAGAGTTCCACTAGGATCAAAACATAACGCAGAGATTGGACTTGTGTGGGCTTTGAATTGCGATATAACAACTCGAGAAACAAAATCCTTGATTACAACCTGAAATTACCAATAGTTTTTTGGTGTCAAGGAATTTCAAATTCTACATTTGTGATGATCACCAAATGTCTAGGAAGAAGTGATTTGTAACTGTTTAATGATGGGACAAACTAGTTATTAGTCAACTCAAAACATGCAATTCCTTCAGACTTCTACCCATTTCACTAGGACATCGTCTTGAATTCATAACTATCAACACTTACATGTGATAGTACATGAAAGATAAGACCTTCCTTCACAACTTCATCATGAACATGTGAAGAACAGAAGTTTGTCGCTGGGGACAATATTGCCGATACGAGATCGATCACTTAGAAAGATCTAAATTAGGTAACAAATAAAATTTATAACTCTCAATACCTATATGTAATAGTACACTATAGATAAGACCTTCACTGCTCCATCCTGAACACGTGAAGAAACGAAGTTCGCAGCTGGGGACCATATTGACAATACGAGGTCAATCACTTAGAAAGATCTAAGTTAGGTAATAAATAAACCACATGTTTGCTGAACCACAAAAGTAGAATTTTATAAACAAAAATGAAAAATCCCGTAACTTTCAGTGAATGCCAATGCAATCGCAGGATTTCTGCAGCAATGTTTTTGACAACCATTTTTGAGGTTTAATACAATACTAACCATCCCAGCATTATCTGATTCTGATCCCGTGGCCCTACCAACCTTCCAACCTGAATTTGAAGATACAGGAGAGTTGGATCCATCTGGAAGCAGCTCCTGACAGTATTTTGACAAGGTTTTGTATCCCATGTCACCCAAATTCATGATACCGGCAGCCAAATGTCTACTAGATTCCATTGCATAGCGTGCCATCAAACTGCTGCTGCCTGGAGAAGTAGATGGACTAACACCAGGAGAACTGAGATTCTGAGGGCTTAAACGGCCTGTGTTTGACATTAGCGGACTATTGGAAGCATATGCCAACCACCTTGGCCCAACAGCCATTGGGCCATAACCAAAGTTAACCCCAATCGGCCCTTGCCCTACCAGCTGAGGAACAGGATATGTGAGAACGCTGAACTTGATCTCAAGCGTGACCGCGTCAAAGCAGTAGATCTGCCATTACATTGTTGGTGTCAGTCTAGTCCCTCAGTAAACGTGTTACCACTTGATAACCAAACCATGCAACAAGTCAAATCACCAACTTTCAGTCAAAACACTAGAGGGAATAAAATGATTAAGAGTTCCTACTATTTAAATCAGTTAAACTGAAAACTTTCTTGCAAGGTAAAACAAAAACTGTAAGAGAAAGCATAGTCAACCAGCCACTCTGCATGAAATCAATCTCAAGTTGGAATGGCACGGCTTTCCACACTCCACATGCACATTTTCAATGTTAAAAACACTCCATCTTAATATCATCTAACTGCCTGCTCATAAAGTCATGCAATTGCTAAAGAATTAGCTAGTGCTTACTTGAGCAGCAAGACCCACAGCTACAACCCGAGGACTGCATCTAACCATACAGACTGCCGATCTAAACCGCAAAACATGTACATAACAGTGAGTCTTTAGCGAATAAAACTGAACAGCTGTTGGAGAGTGCACAAATTGCCCAGAATCAGACTCCATATGACCATCTTGACTGTGTACAGGGTTTGGGCTTTTGGCATTTTCCCCAGAAACAACCAGCAGCAGAGGGTGTGATGCCCTGAATCCTTGAGGACCAGTACAGTCTATTGGAAACGGCTGCATTTGCAAGAATGTAACTGGACCGTCACGCTTTGAGACTAGCTCAGTAAAGTTAGAAGCATCCTCCACGTCAAGAACTTGAAAACCATTCTGATAGCCAAGTAAGAGAACATGCTTGAAGATGGATGGACCAAGCTCAAGTCTGTCAAATCCAGCCCAGGTAACCTACAGACAACCAGAACTTAGATATGTGCCTATGCAATTGACATTTACAATGTCTAGAAACCAACAAGAAGTTCCATGGTAGGCTTCAAGCTAAGGAAGGGAAGAGCCACTGTATGAAGCGCATTAAAGTACAAAAGCAACATATGTATATTGGCAGATGCAGTGGACGGGACATATAAAGACAATATACAATACAACCCAACAAAGTGCAAACAGCAACAGGAAGCACATACTTCAGAGTTCAGCCAGCGACTTGGATAACTTCATCGGTGATGATTGACAGAAGACAAGATTGCAAGTACAAATGATAGAAGAGCAACAAAAGCAAAATGAATGGATAGAAAGAAGGGTTCATCAAGAAGTGGCAAAAATCAGGGTGCTAATGCAATGTATATTTATTGGTGGATGCAGGTGATGAGAGATAAAAAGACAAACAATAACACAACCAAACAAGGCCAGCATATACTTCAAAAAGTTAAGCCGACTTCGATACTTCATCGATGATGATTAACAAAAAAGCAACTTACAGCAAGTACCTTCGATGAAAGAGCAACAAAAGCAATAAGACAGGATAGAAATAGGGTCTATTCCAACTAGAAGAGGTAAGCAACACTTCATGGAGCATGATACAGAGGCTTTAAAGCAAAATGATACTAATCAAGATTTGCCCTGGCCAAATAAATCCAATGTCACAAAAAATTGTTGAAAAAATTCTCCACTGTCCACTGCATATACTCCCATGTTACCAAATACTATAAAAAACCATACTTTCTTTTTCAAATAAGATGTTCTGACTCCTCATTGGATTAAGCCTAGAAGCCAATTAAGACCCTCTAACCAAGTTTTGATCTTTAATGTGACGTTCTAAGTAACATATAGTATGAGTTGATATATGGCAATGTAGCACAAAAGTCCCATGAAAAATGATGCTCTCTCAGGTAAGTCTAGCGATTAATCAAATAACAATATTTATTTGCATAAAATTCTCCAAATCAAATGAAAATAGATGTCAAACTTGAAAAGGTTTTTAGCATTAATGACCTGCTTTGGTTTGTAAAAAACATGCCCATATAAATTACGAATTCAAAGAAATTCACGTTTTTAGAAAGTTTTAAAACTCGCATCACAACAACCAATCTGGAAAAATTAAGCGAGACTTGCGCACGTCCGATATTCCATATACCCAAAAGTGCCAATTAGGCTTCTTTAAAAACAAGGAAAAAAAAAGGAACTTTGCACGGCATTCAACCTATTTTTACAGCACTCACCCTACTATGCAAATGAGAGACACGGTCATGAAACAAAATCTAGAGAGCTCTGAACACAACTAGCAACTTGAAGCAAAGTTACTGCGATGATGCTGGTGGAAGTACAATCAAGTTCACTACTTCACCCCACACAGCAAAACTAGAAGCTACTTCATTAGAGCAATGTCCATGAACTACGGGAGATACACTTGTATTACGTCAGAAATCACTAGAGCAACTTGGCCATCTAAACATTAGGGACAGCAAAGCAGACACGGCCACGGAAGTATAATCAAAAACAGCCTCCCGTCATGAACCCACAGAAATACACCTCCTAAAATATAAGGAAAACTCTTAGCGCGCCTTCCAAAATCCAAAATTTCACATCTTAGAAAGCTTCCCCAAACGAAAAAGATCGCCGACTCGACAAAAACCAACCAATCCGCAGACGCCAGCTTTTACAAAGCAGGAAAACAGTACGCGCGCGCCCGAAGAGAGAGAGAAAAACCTGATCCTTGTGCTCCTCGGACGAAGCGGAGATCGAGGCCGCGACCGACGCGCCGGCGGAGCGGACGGTGGTCGCGACGGTGCTGGCGTTGGAGGACACGGTCTTGAGACAGGAAGAGATGATCCTGAGAGAATTCGGCAGCAACCCATTGTTCCTCCCCTTGCTCTTCTTCATTCCTCCCCTCCCTCCCCTCCCTCCCACTCAATCTCCGCCTCCACCGCCGCCGCCGACCTCACCACCGAAGCGATTCCCTCCACCGCCTCCCCTCGCCGGCGCCGCCGGCACCGCGACCGCCTCCGCGCCCGAGGAACATCTCCGATCACCGCCGATCGGAAATATCATCCGATTGCGCGATCGCCCCGAGCTAAGCAACAAACAACGACACCCACTTCAATCCTCCACACAGAAGAGCTTCAGCAACAAGCTCGTGCTCGTGCTCGTGCTCGTGCTCGAGCTTTGACTCCCGAAGGCCGTCGCGACAAGGCCCAAAAAGCTACCCTTTCTTCTCCTCTTCTTCTCCACCCTCTACTCTCTCTCTCCCACCTCCATCATCGACTCCATCATCATCTTTCTCTCTCTCTCGCTCGCTCTCTGTCGCTCTCCCTCTCTTTCAAGGCCTCTCTCTCTCCGCTGAACATATTTTATTTTTTATTTTTTGCTGCTTTTTTTTATTATTGTTATTATTGTTGCTGTTGTTTGTTATTATTATTATTTCTATTTTTAAGTTGGGCTCTGCTGCTCTCGCCATTTGAAAAATATATTTTAATTCGATGAATGGTTTATTTAGAAAAATGAAATAATAATAAGGGATAATACCCTAAAAAAAACCCAAACCCAGACACTTGTGACAAATTTACCCCAAACTATTTTTGACCATCAAAAACCCCAAACCCAGATACTTTTGACAAATTTATCCCAAACCTGGTACACTTTGTGACAAATTTACCCTATGTTAGTTTTCGTTAAATTTTATTCTCAAATTATTAAGTTAAATGACACGCGTGACGCTTAACCAAGTATATCAATTTAGGATTTTACGTTCCGTTTGTCACACGATTTACAATTTTTATGATTTTTTTGTGGTATTAATCCAATTTAAGATAGGGTATATTTGTCACAAATTTATTAGTTTAGGGTTTTTGCGTCGAATAAATTAGTTTGGGGTAAATTTGTCAAAATGTACTTGGTTTAGGGTTTTTATAATCGGTCGGGGTAAATTTGTCACAAATTTACCAGGTTTGCCGATTTTTCACAAAAAAAAAATAGTTTGGGGTAAATTTGTCGCAAGTGTACCAGTTTGGGGTTTTTTAAGGTATTATCCCTAATAATAATGATAATGGTGGGCGTGTGTTTATCTTTCGGTGAGGGAGCAGCGGATCCGCTGTGGGCCGCGGGCTACTGGATGATTTGGACTTTTCTAAACAATGCGCAAATTGAAATTAAATTTCGAAATTGAATTTTTTTTTTTTTTTTTGGGGGGAAGCGGTGGAGAGAATATCTTAATGCGATCCCTCGGTGCTAAGTTTTAAATTATTGATCTCCTCTCACTGATGTAACCATCCGTTTCCCATTAATCTCCCTGGTTTTTTTTTTTTTACTAAATCCCAATTCTGCCCTTGGGGACATGACGATTTTATATCTGGGCCCCTTTAGAATTAAATTTTTCTGTCGCTCGTGCATTTGATTTTCTTTAAAAATGGGCGTACGGCTGTGGATTATTGAGGACGTTTAGGTTTTTGCCGGTGGTGAAGGTTTAGGCCGTGATTGGACGTGCTAAAGAGGGCTTTGTTGTTAAAAGCCCGATTCAATTTTACTTTCGGATTGTTTAATCTTATTTAGCATATAGATCTCGCATAAACCGACTGTAATTTCACATCTTGATTAAATGAGATCTTCAATTATCTACCATAATCTCTTTAAGTCAAACGATTACCATCTTTGTCAATTTTTCTGTCTCAACATGAATGACTTGTCTTTAATTGGATAAAAAAATGTTGGATTCAATTCATAAGCTATGTTGTTGATTGAGCAAGCTTGTACCCATTTCAACCTCAATCTTTCACAGGAAAATTCCATAAAAACCCTTGCGTGTTATCATAGATACCCTAGGACCTTACATAATTCATTGCAAACGTGTTCCCACTAAAATAATTCTAATGAGCGTACTTATCAAATACGGCATGCCAAAATCATTAGTAATTTTAGCATACTTCCTCCTCCTTCATCATCATCATTTTATATTTCTTTTGAAATTTATGGATTTCAAATCATGATCGAAGAACACTTTCATTTTAGTCGGAGAACACCTTTTTTTTTTTGGTCATAACGAGAGATTTCATTCAAATAACAATAGACTTGAAGTGCATCAATATTGCATTTTTTACAGACGTATTATATCCTTGAATTAGTATTTTCCTTGAAGTCGTTTGCACCATAGCAAGAAAATAATTATCTTGAAAAAAGATTCCTAAGAGCACATTGTCTCAATCCAAATTTCTCCTATTTCTTCTTCCGATTCGATCGTCTTTGTTTTCTACTTTAATTTCAATCCACATTTTGAATTCATAGCCTCATCACACAACAAAAGTATTCCGGATTAGGCACATGAGTTGCATCAAACGAGTATAAGGAAGCTTGAGCTCAAGCTCTATTCTAGGAAGAATTGAATTGAGTTTGTGTGACTAAGGGCGTGATTAGTAACAATTCTGTTCTCAGGAACAATTTTTGATTAGAAATAAATTTTTTCTGATTCTATTTTCAAAAACAATTTCTAAGAAAAAGAACGTGCTTGGTAACTGTCTAAAATTTCTATTTACGAGGTAGAAATGTGTTTAGTAGGATTCTTAAATTTTTTTGTTTCTTTTAAATTTTTAATACATTTATTATTTCTTTCTTACTTTTTTCTTTTTTTCTTTTTCTCTTCTTCTTCCTCCTTCTTGGCGGCTAGTTGTCCGCAATGAAGCAAGGTCTCGCGAGCTCACCGGTGGCCATTGGCGAGGCTCGACCTCACTCAGGCAATGAGAGGTCAACCTCGCCCTAGCCTAGCGAGGCCAAGTCTTGCGCCGACTGGTTGGCCAAGTGAGGTCGACCTCGCCCAAATTTGGTGAGGCTGAGCTCCCCTAGCCATCGACGAGGCTCCCTCACCAGATCTGGGCAAGGTTGACCTCACCTAGCCACGGTGAGACTTAGGCCAATGAGCCTCGCCATGGCTTAGTGTTGCAGCGGGCTGGTGACGCTCCAGTGAGGTCGCCGGCCTCAAAAGAAGAAAAAGAAAAGGAAACTGAAGAAGAGAAAAGAAAAATTATAGTCGTTTTTAGAAATTGTTCCAAAGAATAAGAAGTAATTTTTTTCCTACTTCTTGATTCTATTCCAAATTTATTCCTAAGAACAAAAAAATTGATTTTTGTTTCCAGAAACAAAAAATTTACCAAACAAAATTTTGATCTTTTTTTACTCTCAGGAACAAAAGAACAAAATCAGTTGTTCCTGGGAGTATTACCAAACATGTCCTAATTAGCCGATCGAACTCCAACTAAAGACTTGTTTGCAACCATCAAGTCAATGGCATCAACTATGTTATAGTTTTGAAATTTTTGTGTGGATGGATGGCAAACTAGGGATAACTATCAAAATGTCTTTTTGTATGAATATTAAATCAGTCTTAATTTTCTTAGTTTGTCAATTTAATCCTAAACTTTTTGTCGATTTGCAAATGCAGTCCTTCAAAACATTTTTTCTCAGAAATTGCTGATGTATATGTCAAATGTCCTACGTGACAAATTTTTTTTTTTCATTTTTTTTCATTTTTTCTTTTTCTTTTTCTTAAAGGAAAATTACAGAGATTAAAAAATTATCTACGTTAGTACTAGTCGTGCCACATAAGACGGCCAATGTTTACATTAATGATTTCTAGGGAAAATTAATCAAGAGAACTTAGTTAGCAAATCGTCAAAGGAAAATTGATAAAAAGTTAAAAATTCATAACTGAACTGACGTTCATACAATAGGTTTTGAATTTATAGCTTATAATTTTTCCTTGCGAACTGTGATTGAAGCTTTGTCTATTAATTACAATCTCTACGATGTTTCACTGGATCTGGAGGTGGATCCAATCACGAATTTGAAAGCTGGCCCGGATTATCAAGTGTGGCGACAAAAACAAAGTTTTTCTTCTTCCAACTTTTGGTGTGAACCTTTCTAAACTACATATGGGCACATCATTAATAGGTGCCTCCAGGCACTTGCTAAATATACTTGATTGAGCATAATTCAATTCTCAAGACAGGAATTATGACAATATCAGAGCAATCGCCGTATTGAAAACTGTAAAATTTCCTTAATTGATTGCTTAAGAAGGGCATCTAGGAACTACTTAACAGACTTCTGTCAATGTATACCCACCCTTAAAAATGCAGTACTTACGCGCTAATTAGGTTTTTCTTCCCATATTAATTAGGTTTTTCTTCCCTTGTGGTTTTAGCCCATTTATTGAATAAAAATACAACTCTCCATAGCTATAAGAAGATAGATAAAGTTTATCTCTCATAAACCTTTTGGTCCGTTTAAATTGACTTTTACTTATTCCTACTCTTTAGCTCGGTCAAATTTTTGCAGCCCATGCACTTCACCTTTCGCGAAATTCGAAACATTTTAAATGTCCGTGAAATGCAAATACTAACACTTAGCTTCACATATACTACTTTATTAATATTTTGAAATTTTAAGTACCAATTAAAATTTTAGTGGAAAAGAAAAATATATAAAAAAATCTATGTATATATTTTGCTTGAATTTAAGCTGAAACAGGGCAAAACTTCTTGTCTACGAGGAAACATTCTTTTCTTTTTCCTTGGGCCACCCTTGACATGTTATTTCTGGGATTTTTTCTTATTGGTTTACAAAAACGTTGATGGGAAATTTGGTCAATACGGAGGCACCTGGCTTTTACCTGTTGGGAAAAGAATCTCGTTCCGGGTCAAATGAGTCGTCTGGAAAATTGGTTTGGTCGCCCACGTTTTTATCGACGAGATTGAAATCATCCCTTTATCTTCTCCTACTCCCAAATGAGATGGAACTCTTATATATTCTCACTGGAGAGTCAACAAAATCCTCCCTCTCATCATTCATCTTTTATAATTTCCTAGACCTAAATAGACTGGATCTAAGGTCGACAGAGGGTTTCAAAAGAGCCGAGACGAATACGATAATTAAAGTCGTTTCCAGTCCCCGACGGAGATCTTGTCGTTTGAAGTTTTTAAATAAGTACCATTGGAGTACATAATCTATGTATACGTTACCTAGCGGTGCCATACACTCCGATCAATCGAGCAACACTCAAAGATTATGCGGGCCTCCTAGTGCCGTATACTCCGTTTATCAGGTGCTACCCGAGATTGAACCTCGGAGAAGCCACGTGATCATTTGACCACAAGGTTGATTGGGGTTTCAATTCAGTAAAGAGAAAGAATAATGACTGGAAGTACATAGCAACTTAATGTGGAATGGAAAATGGCATTGCGAAATGCAAGAATATCAAACAACCCTTCAAAAGAAAATCACTTACAATGACTATCTCTCTCGTCTGCAGTTGCTTCAAGGACTTGTTATGTGGCAAGAAAATTAATGAAATCAATGAGATAGAGAAATACTTTCGGAATTCCTTAGAGACGCATCAGGCATGCTATGACGATTACTACTTGATTTTAACGAATTCGAAATTTGGGCACGATTGCATTTCTTGTGCATCATATGTATGGCTATGTGAGCTCAATCTCGGGTCCTAAAGAGATGGATGACAAGAAATCTTGTGTAAGAAAATCAAATCTAATTTGCCGCGATTCGACAATGAACGATCAATAAAAGTTCAGGGACCAACGACGTCATTTTCACCAAAATATAACTTTAATTTGGAACGGAACAGCTTCACCTGTGTAAAGACATATGCCATATGATATGATGAAAAGAACAAAAAGAATGAACAAAGGCACCTAAAATACTGCAAAAGATGGTGCTTTAATGAGGCAAAGCTAACTTTACTTTGCCCCTCCTACTCCTCATGTAGAATAGATCCCCCAAAAACGCCCTATTCCCTATTTCCTAGGATTCTTCCTTTTTCCTATTCCATACGATTCTATGTACATAGCTTTAGAGGGCCATTACCTTCTTCCCTCCTACTGCAAAATCCTGCTCGCCTGTGATGTTCACATCAAAAAACAACTTTTGATACTAGATAAGGTGAGACAGCAGCTTTATACAAACCAATCTTTCAATAGCTTTTATTCGCCTCGCTTGCTTCGCAGGGGACAAAGACATACTTTGCGAAGCTCGTCTTCAAGCCAAGGCATGCCTCGGACTGTCGCGATCTTTGATCGGGCTGTAGCATTCTTCCACGAAAGCTTTGCGGAAGAATGGGGTCCGGATCTTCCTCATGCACTTCAGACAGCTAAGGTCGCCATTCAGAATTTGCGTTACCTGCAAAGATGTTGTTCGAGATGGACATTGTGATTCGCAAATGAGGACTAAATGTGGTATAAATTCAAGCGGACGCTGTGCTACTTCGGATATCAGTAGCATTTCCTGACATATGGTGAATCAGTATGTAGCAGTTTTTCAAGGACTTGCCTGGCTTATGCTGGGCCGTCGAATTGAAGACTGATGTACACAAATCGACGCAGCCAAGAGCACCAGATTGATCTGCTTGGCGTCGTAGTTGCTGCCCAGAGCAGGATCCAAGAGTTCTCTGACGTTATTCTTCCTGAGCAAAGGTTTTGCCTGAAAAAATTGCACAAATTGTCAATCCTTATTCCTCAGCTGTTCAACTATAAGTAGTTTAGTTTCGTAAATGTGCTTGTGCATATATCCCACATTAAAACGAAGTGACTGGAAAAAAAAAAAAATCAGTTTCGTACCCAAAGGACAAGGCTTTGCTGCGCATAATCCAGTGCTCGGCGGCCGGTGACTAGTTCCAACAGAAGCACACCAAATGCAAACACGTCGGTCTTCTCGTCCACGATGCCGTGCATCAAGTACTCCGGAGCAAGATAGCTGTGACCAACGGCGTTTGGGAAACTTGAAGTTGCACAGATGACTTTAACCATGGCTTTAAAAGTAAGTAGAGTTCGAAGCAGGAAGAACGAACCCGAATGTGCCTTCGAATTTCGACACCGTGTGGTGGGTCCATTTCTCCGGAAGCCATTTGGCAAGTCCAAAGTCGCAGATCTGCACCAAAATCTACTGATGTAAGGACGCCGAAGAAACACGCAAAACCAAACCTCTTCTTCTGGTGTGGTTTTGGTGTACAAACTTGGCAAGATTTCATCAGGTTTTGCACCATAAAAACACATTTGATGTGCTGCATCGAAATGGATTCATCAAATCTCTATTTCAAACATTAAACAGAATAGCACCTGAGGCTCAAAGTCTTCAGTAAGCAAAATATTCGCAGCCTTTATGTCTCTATGGATGATTCGCCTCTGACAACCTTCGTGAAGATACAATAAACCCTCGGCTGTTCCTAACGCAATCTTATATCGCAGCTGCCATTCGAGTGTTTCTTTTGCACCTGCATATATTCAGGGTGAGATCTCAATAGGCTTGTAATGAAATAATAATTGATCAAACAATTGTTTGCTCAGATATGCGAACTAACTGTATAGCACAGAGGCTAGGCTTCCATGAGGCGACAACTCAAGGACCAGATGCATTCCGCCTTCGACCCCATAACCAACCAACTTGGCAGTGTTCCGGTGATTGACATGGGCCATGATCCCAAGCTCGGAAAGGAAATCACCAATTATCTCGTCTGGTGTCCCTCGCATGAGACGTTTAATTGCCACGAGTTGCCCGTTCCTCAGCTGCCCCTTGTAAACCTCAGCATATCCACCCTTCCCAATTTGGCGTTCTGAAGAAACAATGAAAAAGAGAAGTCCCCAAGTCATACCACGGCAAGTTTGAACAGAACAGAACAGAACAGAACCGGAAGGTCCAAGTGTTTTGCTCGGATTCCACTAACCGGGGCTGAAATTGTTAGTCGCAGCTTGGAGCTCGGGGAGGGTGAAATATTTCCAAGGGGTCTTGCTAAGTTCATCGGCTTTCGCCAGGAAACACGGCGCAAAGGCGATCATCTCCCTCATGCTGCTGCTTCTTCTGAATGGGGGCTTTAGGCTGTCAAATGGATGCATCGGGGGCGATTGTTTCCTTGACCCTGTCCTCAACAAGCGGATGAGCCTGCGCCAGCGGGAAGAGGGTCTCCCATCATTCCGGGCTTCGGAGTCTGAGGTGGTCGAATTAGTGTCTGACTCGCTGCTCCTCAGAAAGTCCTCCAGAACTCCAACAGGGGAGCTATTGTCCATCTTATGTTTCTCCTTTAACCAGATTGCCGTAGAATATTATCCCGAAGGGTAAACCAGAAAAATCTCAATATACATCCCCGGATTGGACAAATTCGCCAAATATTCTGTTCGGAAAAACATAAGACTTTGAGAGTTGCTAATTGCGATAGCAAGCACAGAACAGAAGCACCGAATTCATTTATTAGTCTGGAGGAGATTGCTTGTTTACCTGACGATTCTGTTTCTCGTTTCTCACTGCAAATTATTGCCAGATTCCGGCAGATATGGAAACTGAACGAATGCCTGCAAAAAAGAAAGCAAGGAAACACAAACGCAAATCCTCAATAAGAGAACCAATAATCAAACGAAAACTAACAGAGGAATCACGCTGGTACAGCTGATTCGAGCTCGAGTGACGATTTCCACCTCAGTTCCAATCTAAACGAAACAGCCTTCAACGTTTCTTTACAGCATGCAAAAATTGCGTGACATGTCCAACAGAAACTCAAACGGACGAGCTGAACCCCTCTCGCACATCGCCCAGACAAAGAGGCAAGAAAGTCCAGGGGCAAGCCACGAAGAAACCGGGAATAAACATCTCACGGTCAAACACACCGTTATGCTAAAGGCAGGAGTTCTAACACGAATAAACTAATCATCCCGAATCAGAAAGAACGAGTTCCGGCCAAGAAAAGTCCAAAAGAAGAACACCCAGAAGAAGAGAAGAAGGGAGAGGACGTACGGCGCAAGACCAAGAGAGGACCGTGAACAGTGGATAACGAAAACAGGGGAAGGTATACAAATGCAGGCTTTTTTTCCTTTTCTCTCTCTGTTTCCTTTTTCCCACCAGAAAACAGGGGAGGGGAAGGAGGAGGAGGATGAGGAGGAGAGAGAGACAACGGTTGTGGAGGAGTGAGGTGAGACGTTGATATAGGCTTGCGGACTAAGAAAGGAGCGAACGAGCCTCCCGAGTCCTGTGCTTCGATAATGATTAAAGAAGGAGAGGTGGCCTTGCAGAGGATTTCGTCGCTGTCCGAAGCCCATCATCATCATCATCAATGCCGGGAGAGGAAGCTTGGCCAGTCAGAGACGGCTTCTAAACTTCTGTTACGCCCGCACTCGCAACTCGCGACTCGCAGCCTCGGTCTCTCGTTTCGGTTGCGGTGCGGGGGGATGGCACGTTCGCTGGTGGTGGGGGCGGCCTCCAGGGGTCGGCACCTTGCGTTGATGGGATGTTGTCGGTCAAAGCGGTCCTCAGACATGTAAGGGCGAGGGGAGTGCCTCGGTAGGTTCGAGTTAATGAAGGTTTGAGAGTGCATTGAAGGAGCTGCCAAGGTCGGTGGCCCGCTTCGCGATGGATTGCCGACATCGTATCGGATCACAATTTGGACTCTATTTGTTTCACGAGAAATGAATAATTTCAAAATTATCTTCCTTAAAATGGTAACTTGTATTAATTGAAATAATTCATTGATGGAAAATGTTTCAATTATCAATAAATCCGAACATTTTTGTGAACGGTGAGGATGTGATTATTTTTAAGATAATGTTTGTCCAAATTATTCATTTTCAGTGAGACAAAAGGTACATTAATTGTTGAGCAATTATGAAAGAAAAGTAAATTGAGAATGATGTATTGATATGACACGCCTATCATTAATTTAAAATTGATGCATTATTGTTAAGACATGTGTGTCAAATCGAAATTGACGTGAAAATACCATGGAACTTAATGGAATTGTAACTCATGTCTAATGTGAGATAAAGAAATTATCAAAAAAGCCAATGAGAAACAATAAGAGAACATTAGATATTTATGCGATTTGATCCAAAAATTGATAGCGCTTCATATAGAGAGGCGACTACAAAGAGATCTACCATGAATCCGAAGAATTTGAGAGTTGTGATTGCGTAATGCTCTAAGTGTTGCACAGCTCTAACTACACCTAAAGCAAATACACGTGTTAATTTACAATTTTTCATGAAAGGACTCACCAGGAAAACTCGTGAAGAGTTTCAACCAAAAAAATACTCAAGCAAACCCCCGACATTTCTCTTATGTCTTATCTACTCAAAATCCACCTCTTATATAAATGATAAGTACATTTGAAGTTCTATAACTTGTCACCAAGTACAATTTACTCTTTAAAATTTTAGACAAATGCAATTAAGTTGTAAAATTTATCAAATTTGTATAATTAAGTCATTCGGTTAATTATATCTAACTTGACTAACGGAAAACGTTGATATGAATTTTTCATTATTATTTTCTCTCTTCAACACGGTATTGACGTGGCTAAAACACGAAGGACAACACTAAAATGATGTTGTCTTCCAAATCTAATTATTTTTAATATAAACTTATATAAATTAAACAATTAAAAAAAGGAGGAAAAAGGGCAAAACCCACGAGGACCTATAACACCACAGCGATCGCGGGACGACGGACAATCGGGATCGCCTGGCCCTAGTCACTGATCGACGACTCTAGCCGACCATAATTGAGGGCATATCAACTCTCACGAACGAGGGTTGCTGCCTCCTTCCACATCGTGCGAGGATTGTCGGGCCTCGCCCAAATCTGGTCGAGCACCACCACTGGTGGGGTGGGGCAAGCGACCCCATCCCTTATCATGAAAAAAAAATGTGGATTAATTGCCGGTGCCTTGAGAATGTGAAGAATGTTGATGACGAGAGCTCACAATACATTATTTATAAAAAAAAAATAAAAACAAAATCCTCGTAATCATTTCGACTGTAATTGGCACTAAACCCAAAACCCATCTGCAAGGAAACCCGCCCAGCTTTACTTGTGTGAAATGATTGCGTCGGAGACATTCTTCAACTGCAAATCAAGGGATGGTTTCGAAGCTCAGCCAAACTCGAAGCGTCCTCAATCATTATACTTTTATATCTGTACCAATCAAAGATCCTCTCTCTCTCTCTCTCTCATGTATATATATAGATGTATATATTATAAAATGGAGATGGCTTGCTTGTTACGCCTATTGCCATTTCCCGACTCTTGAAACAATACATGATGTACAATTATTGCTAGCGTAGTCATTCTTGGATGTGTTTGTTATTGAGATGGAATATTGCAGTGTCAACGTTGTCTTTCGATCTTAATGTTGGTTGTTGGGGCTTGTTTCAATCTGACGCCACACGGCTGATTTGGTTGGCAACATAGGTATTCCACAAAGTATGTATTATAATCCAAAAGTCATAAAGACCTGCACCAATGAAGAGAAATTGATTCTGAAAACGACAGAAAAATAAGGCCACAATCATGAAGGGGGGAAGGCAGATCATGCGGAGCAGATTTTTAATGCAAATGAATGTGACGAAGGCCTAAAGAGACCATGGAGTATGTTGAAAGCCCATATGCACTTTTTGTCCTAGCAAGATTGGGTTTATCCTGGGCCGGCTTATGCGTCTAAGCATTCCCATTGGTTAAAGATAAGTCATCCACGCCATCACTAGAGAATTCGTTAGGATTACTTCCTTTGCAGTCCGACCGAAGCGATTGGCTCGAATTAAAAACGAACCTGAAATCTCACGCTTCTTGAAGCAGTGATCTAATCATCTCTTTATTCCATCAACTCTTGGGATTGCCTGTTTAACGTATATATGAACTTCAAATAAATGACGTCCCTATTATTTGGTGCTATTCTTCGTAGATTATAAAAATCTCGCTCGAGTTAGCTAGGAGAGTTTCTCTAACCTCATCAGAAAAGGGAACATCCATTCCACTAAAGGGCTCATAATAATATATTCTCAATTCTCGGGTTATCATATATTTATATGCTAGAAAAGAAGCATCCGAACTGTTTGACCAAAAAAAAAGAAAATAGAAGCACTAGAATTACAAAAAAAAAAAAAATCAAAATATATAGAAAGAAATACTTTTTCCCCAAGATTCCATATAGCTTGGAAAGATAATTTTTAATATGTTGTGATATAGGAAAATATAAACAAAATTTAAGAAAGTACGAGAGACTCAAGGAATCGCCTCGTACTTATTGAAATCATAGTACCGGTTGGAGCTTAATAATGAACGAGGAAGATGCATTTTAGAAGCTTGCAAAGGCTTGTACGAGAAGTTCTTGGCAAAGGCTGTAATTCATCTCTAGGTTTATTATCTATGTAGTGGAGATTTTCGGGGGCATAAGACTTTATCATTCCGCCTTTTTTGGGTCTTGAGATTATCATTCGAACTCAATTGTGTTACATAAATATTTAAAATCGAACTATAGATCGATTAGGGAAATTTTAAAGTCGAAATGAAGCTTAATAATTCAATACTCACCGTATCTTTTCTACATAGAAAGCATCTATTATAACCTCTATTTTATTGTAAAGTTGTTCTCGATCTAATACCAAAAGGATTTTTGTGAGCGATTTATTTATTTTAAGCAGATAATTAC
The DNA here is from genome assembly GCA_014182725.1 of Eucalyptus brandiana. Classification (NCBI taxonomy): domain Eukaryota; kingdom Viridiplantae; phylum Streptophyta; class Magnoliopsida; order Myrtales; family Myrtaceae; genus Eucalyptus; species Eucalyptus brandiana. The sequence continues at coordinate 14,719,075 of CM024675.1, forward strand.
AAGGACCATGCAGAAAATTCTAACTTATCAGCGTGATTAGTCATTGGTTCATACGCTGCGTTTGCCTATTTTCAAAGCACTAAAAAGAGGATTACCATAGCGTGATGGCAACTCCATGACCCCCAAGGAAAGAGCATGAATCCGAGGCTCTGGAAGTCAACTCCAAGAATGTCTTTGGACTCTCTGTACTAGGAATTGAATCTCCTTGTTCTTGTCCAAGTTGGTGGGCTTGAAGATTCTTTCTTTTTTCATACCTTCACACCTTGTGATGATGGTAAGAAAAATTCGGGCCACACAAACTTGTTGCGATAGGAGAAGCAAGAGGAGACGTGCTCTAACAGCTCAATTCCTCATATTTTTTAGTAATTTTATATTTTTCATTAGACGTCTCTCGAATGGTTTGAGTATTATCAAAAAGATTGCCCAAGAAAATTATCTCGCCAATGATCCAGGTACTCTAGAAGTTTTGCCCTCCCAAATTCATTGCTTTGGTCATTACAAGCCATGATACCTAATCTAACACCATCTTTCTCTAGTTTTTTTTTTTTTTTTTTTTTTTCTATTAGTGAGATGGTGGTAGGATGGTGCGTCATCGTAGAAGTTTCACACGCTGTACAGAACGTTGATCTGAGTCAATAGACGCCGCTAGAAAGACAAAACTCGTGATCGGAACCCCTCCAATGCTCGACAACGTACGAATTGTTAATGCGTTGCGGAGCTCTCGGTAATTGGTTCGCTGTAATCCTTGTGCTTCTGGTCCGAGCAAGGCCCGAATTTCTGTCCGTGGGACTGGCGTTTCTTGTGATCCGTTTCAGCTATAGGTGGCAGCCCCGTCGACTTGTCCAAGAATGACGGCAACTCCACGAACTGCAAGGAAGGGGCAAGAATCTGAGACGCTGGCAGTCAAGTCCAAGATTGTCTTTTAGACCGGTTAGACCAGGAGTTGAATCTCCCCATTTCTGTGTCCCTCTCGGTGGGCTCGAAAGAAAACTCCTCCTTTCTTAACCTTGTTCATTAGTTGTCACAAAAAAAATTGGGCCTCATTGGTCTTGCAAGCCACGACACCAGATGTGATACTACCCCTTCCCTAGATTGGTTCTTATAAGGAAAATGGATGGAAAGAGGTGATAAGTGTCGGCAACCACTGTTCGGACATTATTGTGGAAGTTTCATGAGCTCTGTGAAATGTTTGATTTGAGTCAATAGCCAATTACCGGAAGGACAAACTTGCCAACGTAACCCCTCTGCAGACAATGTACAAAGCCGAAGGCTCACCATGGCCCATGTGTCATCCATAAAGTATTATGGATCCAGGATCAACGAGCAATTAGGATTAGACGGAGGGATTGGTTTTTGTTAATGACAGATTGCGTCTCGAGAAGCATTGCTATGATTTGAGTTCCAGGGATCGCAACTTTTCTTAAAAGTATATCTTACCCGCACTAATCACATGGATGGCATTTGGAAAGTGTGCGGTAAATTTCTTCATAGTCTCGATGGCACCAAGGAAGTTACACTACTCAAAATTCGAGATGCTATAGCTATAAAAGATATGCACTCTTACCCAAACTGTGGTAGTATGAAAAGACTATGGTGCGGTTAATAGATTCGTATATAATTACTCTTCACGAAATTAATAATCTGACAAAAGTTAGTTTCTAGTTTGATGGTATGATTTTGCTTCCTCTAGTGATTGATTGATACAAGTAACGAGGATGGGAACCCCATTGCAATGTTTTCAAATAGAGCCAACCAAATATTTGCTATATCTCAATCATAGTGAGGTCACATCGTCTTCCCGTGAATGAGTGGCGAGTCCGATTTCAACGTGCATTAATTGAACGGGGGCAGCGTGTTTTTGAAGGTTCATCTATAGGTTTGACGACTGATTACCACAGCACAGTTAGAAATTGATTTTTGGTCAATAAAGTCACCCAAATGTGTGCAGGAGTGTCTAATAAACAAGTGAATCCGAGGTGTCTTAGCACGAACCACACGTCTCTAAAATGCATCGAGAACGATGCGAGTTTGGGCACGACAAGATTGACCCAAGCAACGCGAGCGCCCTCAAGTTCAATGGACATGGACACTGATCCAAACTCCTCCGCTTTCACCCCCCCTCTCATCCTAGGAAATTTCACTTCACTTCGGTCGTTAGCACGTCCGAATACATCATGAGTAGGTGAAGAGGACTGGATTTTGGTCTAAAACTATCGCGTAGAAATATGTATGTTTCCGTGGTTTGTCATGCTGAATTCGATGGGGTTGACAGCTTCTCCATAATTGGATTTCTGTAATCCGTGTGCTTCTCTGCTGGTGTTTTCTGCTCGTCAGGACATGGCGAGGCGACATTTCTTGTGATCGGTTTCAAAAATCGGGTGCAGCCCTCATCAACTTGTCCAAGAATGACGGCAACTCCACGACACGCCCAGGAAGGGGCATGAATCTGAGACTAGAGAAGTCAAGTCCAAGATTGTCTTTTGGACCGGTTGGACCAGTTGGACCAGGAGTTGAATCTCTTCATTTCTCAGTCCCCCTCGGTGGGCTTGAAAGGAAACTCCTTCCTTACCTTGTCCATTGGTGGTCACAAAAAATTGGGCCTCGTTGGTCGTCGCCACATCGGATGCCACTTCTTCCCCGGGTTAGTTCTTATTAGGAAAAGAGGATGGAGAGGGGCGAAAAGTGTTGGCAACCACTACCGGACGTCATCGTGGAAGTTTCGAGCAATCCGAGAAAATGTTTGATTTGAGTTGATAGCTACTGCCAGAAGGACGACTTGTCGACGTGACCCCTTCGCAAGCTGAACCACTCCCAAAGTCGGAGGATCGCCGTGGCCCAAGTGTCCTGCTTAAAAGTCATCTAGATGTGATGGGATCGACTTGTAAGTTGGATTAGACGGAGGAATTGGTGGTTTGTTAATGACAAATTGTGTTTGGAGAAGCATGGCTATGATTTGAGTCATAGGGGATGCAACTTTTCTTGAAAAGAAGTCCCGTCCCGCTGCTGTTGTAGCAAAAGTTACTCTAGCTTCTGGAAATTGTAAGTTTAATTTTCCATAGTCACAGTAGCACCGAAGATGTAGATAACGCACTCTTGCCCAATTGTGGTAGGATGAAATAGACTATTATTGCACGGTGGTTTAGAGACCCGTATATAGTAACAGCTCATAGTAAAGTAAAGATATTATCCATTTAAATATTATGGTTTTGCTTCTTTTTGTGATTGATTATTTGAATATAATTAACGTGCGTGGGAACCCCATTGCAATGTTCTTAAAATAGAGCCAATCACTCACTAGCCATATCTTTGGGAAAGTTAGGTGCGGATACACACAAATATTATACAAGCGGTATAGGCAAAGGTGGATATTAGATGACTCGTTTCATTTTGTTATAGGTAAGGGAAAAGTGCAAAGAGGCAAGGACAAAATTACGTGACGCAGCAAGTGACGGAGGTCACATTGTCTTCTCATGCTTTGGAATGAGTGACGAATCCGATTGCAACCTGCATTCATCGAATGGGACACCATTTTTCTAAGGTTTAATATTAGGTTTGACGATTGACCCATGATCCATGATGCAATTCGAGGGTCATTTTCGGGGGAGTAACTTATAAAAGAGGCCTTTACTATATACACGCAGAAGTGTCCAAACAGAACAAGCGGATTTGAGATGTATTGACATGAGTAGAACGTGTCTAATATAGCAACGAGAAAGGTGCAATTTTTGGGCATGCCAAGATTGACCCAACGCAAGCGCCATCCAAGTTCAATGTCCGAATACTACCTGAGTTTTCTAGGTGTACGCCATATACGGCGTCCTGCTCTGTTGCACCGAACTCAACGTGGTTGATAGTGTCTGCACGTGTGTTGTATTTTGCGTATGGACGTCAACTTACATACGAATTCCGCTCGAATTGAGATGGAAAATGTCTATGTTTATAATTAACCAATCAAAGCGCTAGCAAGAATGGAGAAAATGCATGGTCGTTATATAATATATAATTATAGGAGACCTGAGCAGGTCTTTAAACTGCTCCCTCCTGAATCGACCATCCCAGGAGGACTTCTCCCCGCAAGCCATTTATAGGCAAGTGAGGGGAAGTAGTATGGGATAACGGTCCCATTGGGTTACCCGGCCAAGCCCGAATGGGTTAGGGGCCCACACCTGATCCCCGTGAAGCCTTCCCCAGGGTTGCCTGGGCGCGGTTCAGGGAAATGAAGGTGCTCCACATCGATCATAACGATGCTGGAGGAATGGAGAAAATGCATGGTCGTTATATAATATATAATTATAGATCCGCCGTCCTTATGGGGCGCTCTGGAAAGGGTGACCTTGACAATATTCGAGTGAGATGTGAGCTTATAATGAAGCTACAGTCTTGAATCTGACCTTTGACTGAAAAACGGTAGGTAGAAATCATTCCTATGAAGTGAGTAAATAATAAGAAAAATAATATAAATGGCCTATGAATTTTGATTAAATATGTAATGTGATTCATAAGTTTTCAATTTGTTTATTGTTATATTTGAATTTTAATCCAATGAGTAATGTCATCTTTAAACTTTTAATTCTTTAAATATGATTCATGAACTTTTGTTACATGTTCAATTTAGTTCATAAACTATATAAAAATGTTTAATGTTATTTTTTAGTCTTTCGAACTTGAAATTGGATTGGATTAGATTAAACATTTACAAAAAAATAAAGAGAGATTATTGAATAAATTTGAAATTTAGAGATAATATTATATATTAGATAAATTTCATAGATAACATTATATATCTACCGTGATTGTCCGACGTGTGTGGGACCTCGATGTGAAATTAATCGAGTGCTTAAAAAGCTACCGACACCTCGTGGATATTCTTGAAAAACGGGTTCCTTTTTCAATTGCTCGGGAGAAAGCAGCTGACCGCACGAATCTCCAGGGGCCATTCAACTCTTCCATTACCATTACCATTACCATTACGCGATTACGATTGGATTCGGCGATGGGAGATTCGAGACAGTCCCCGTTGCTAGCGATCTAGAATCCGACGTGTCGATGTCTGTCTTCCATCTGTCAAAGATAGGATCCGGAGCATCTTTTTGTCTGGGACGGGTGTGATTAGTTCACATTGTGCGTATGATCGTGCTGGCTAAAGCACCTTTGATTGGTTGACCATTCCCCTGTCTTTTTTCTAATAATGATAATTATTTTTTGCCATTATTCCGCCTTTTTTTTTTCTTATAATAACACGACCAGTCAAAAGCTTCAGCCGGACTAATCTTCAGAATTATATATATATATATATATAATTTCCATCCACGTAAGATTCTGTTTATAGAGTATGAGGGTGGACTTTTGAAGCTAATTCGATTAAGTGAGGATGCAGTGAATTTGATTACGAAAGCTTATTGCATTTTGAAATAAGCACCTAATCACTTGGCTGACATTTTGTGTGTGTCTAGTTACGAACCAGGGTCGGGTTTTCTATCGCTCTTTATGTGTAGGTAAGGTGGTGTGATAATCCGTAGTCCAATTTGAGAATCACGGCTTGACCCCAAAAAATAAAAAAAGAAGAAGGGAAAAAGCCTTTTCATTTGAGTTAGGCATGGGCTAGTTAAAATAGTCATCCGTTTGGAGTTAAATTTGATATTGCTTGAAATCTGTTAGATTGATTAGATTCCAATTTTTTAAATAGTTTGAGTCGATCTTTCAATTTCCAAATCATGTTATTTCAATTCGATTTAATTTAATTTAAACCAAACTGAATTAAACTGTATTTATCTCTAATTATGACAATGAAACCAAGTAGGGCCCACGCCATCTCCTTACGAGTTACGAGACACTTTGCCAAAAAAACAAAACTACTCATGCCCTCTGTAGAGGTGTATTCTTAAATTAGCAAGCATAACAACAATGGAAAGAGGAATAAATTATAAAATCATAAAATTTGTCAACCAATTTTATAAATGTCTAAAAGAATTACATCTCCAAAATCTCACAATCTTTGAATATTACATTCACACTTGGGTGTGTACCTGCTACCATTGAGAAATTGAAAGTGACGTGGATAAATTAAAAGACTCAATATTAAAATTAAAAGAAAAGAACTCTTGTACAAAAAAAACATCATTGGTAGCATCTAGACCGTGTTTAAAGGTCTAAATCCCACCAAACCAAAAAGAAAAAATGAACTTTAATTTATTCTCTTGTACACGGTTGTTCAATTTGGTCTAATGTGTAATATATTATATGAACTTTAATTTATTCAATATAATTTCTAAACTTTAGCTTAATATACAATACGATATCTAAATTTTCAATTTATTTAATGTAATTCCTGAACTTTCAATGTGTTCACTATAATCCCGAACTATATAAAAATGTTAAATATATTCATTTCATTAATTGAAGACTGAGGACTACATTAAATATTTTTATACAGTTCGGGGATTATATCAACATAAAACAAATTAAAAGCTGAGAGATCACAATTGAACAATTAAAAGCATAGGAACCAAATTGTACATTAGGCCAAATTTTAGAAATTATTTATGTCATTATTTTAATCAAGAAAGAAAAATAAAAAATTTAAAAAAAAAAAAAAAAAAGAAAAGAAAAGAAGAACGTCCAAATTCCCTTGCTTTCCCGATCACACGTCAGCGAAATCCATTTTCCCCCTGGAACGCATTACGAAACGCGTCGAAAGCAAAATCGAAAAAAAAAAAAGAAAAAAGAAAGAAGAGTTTTTTTTTGTCGAAAAAAAGAAAGAAGAGTTGAAAAGGGAGAAAAAAAGAGGAAGAAGAAGAAGAAGAAGCCGCCGCCGGCGGCGACCGTTGACAGCCCACACCCACCCGCACTTCCCGCAACTACTCCCCCGTCCCCCACCTTCTCCAGAACTCGCATCAGTCTTCTTCCTCCTCCTCCTCCTCGTTTTCCTCGAACAGCTCCACCACCTTTCCCCATAACCAACCCAAAAAAAATAAAATAAAAATGGAGCTCCACCTCCTCCTCCTCCTCCGCTCCGACCCGGATTCCTGAAACCAAGGCTCCCCCGATGTCGCCGCCGCTCCTCCGCCGCGCCCCCGCCGCGCTCGCCGCCCTCTTCCTCCTCCTCTGCCTCCCGCCGTCGCGGGCCCAGAACAACACCACGGCGGCCGCCACCACCGGCGCCGCCTGCCCCCTCAACTTCACCGTCCTCAGCGACCTCATCACCCAGTCCTCCAACCCCCCGAGCGGCCCCTCCACCGCGTGCGGCTACATCCAACAGGGGCTCCGCCTCGTCCTGTCCAGCTACCTCCAGCTCACCGGCAACTTCCTCCCCCCGCTCAACTCCTCCGAGTCCTGCTGGGACAAGTACCAGGCCCTCATCGACTCCTTCATCCCGAACTTCGACATCCGCAGCTCCTGCGGCTTCCAGACCTCCTGGATCTCGGAGGGGTGTATGAACATCACCACCCTGTCCCAGTTCGAAGCCGTCGTCCCCAGCTCCGCGCGGAGCGGCGTCGCCACCAGCTGCAACCAGTCGCTCGAGAACAGCTCCCCCTGCGCCGTCTGCACGGTGAGCTTGTCGAACATCGCGTCCTACTTGAACGGCTCCTCCGTCGGGAATGTCTCGGACTGCTCCGTCTACCCGACGATCTATGCGGCGGCGGTCGCGAATTACCTCGGGCCCACGGATATAGGTACTGCCAAGTGCCTGTTCTCCCTCGATTTCACGAATTCGGGGGGCAAGAATAGGAGGAAGGTGGTGGTGATACTGGTGGTCTTGATTGGTTGTGGGTTGGGGGTGGTTGCGGTTTCGGTTGGGTTCTGGTTTTTCAGGAGGAAGCGTGGGAGGTTGAAGAGGAGGAGAAGAGAGATGGACAGGGGCGAGAGAGGGTTGGGGTTGCGGAGTTTTGAGGAGAGTACCACAGTGGTCAGGTTCTCATTTGAGGACATCAAGAAGGCTACTAGGAACTTCTCTAGGGATTACATCATAGGACGAGGTGGATATGGAAATGTTTACCGGGGTTTGTTGCAGGATGGCACTGAAGTCGCGTTGAAGAGGTTCAAGAATTGCTCTGCTGCTGGGGACGCGAACTTCGCTCATGAAGTCGAGGTCATCGCCAGCGTAAGGCATGTGAATCTGGTCGCTCTTCGAGGGTATTGTATTGCCACGACACAGTACGAGGGTCACCAGAGGATCATTGTGTGTGATCTGATGAGAAATGGAAGTTTGCATGACCATTTGTTTGGGTCGACCGAGATAAAGCTCAGTTGGCCTACTCGTCAAAGGGTTGCGCTCGGAACGGCCAGGGGGTTAGCTTATTTGCATTACGGGGCACAACCTGGAATCATACATAGGGATATTAAGGCGAGTAATATACTTTTGGATGAGAAGTTTGAGGCCAAGGTGGCTGATTTTGGTCTTGCAAAGTTTACAGAAGAGGGTATGACACATATGAGCACTAGGGTTGCTGGCACAATGGGGTATGTAGCACCCGAGTATGCATTGTATGGGCAGTTGACGGAGAGAAGTGATGTTTATAGCTTCGGTGTCGTGCTTCTTGAGCTTTTGAGTGGGAAAAAAGCACTCTCCGGTAATAATGATAGTCAACCTTCTCTCATCGCCGACTGGGCTTGGTCCTTAGTGAGGGAAGGGAGAGCTTTAGATGTTATTGAAGATAATATGCCGGAGTTAGGGTCACCAGAGCTTATGGAACAGTATGTATTGGTTGCAGTGCTTTGTTCTCATCCTCAACTATATGCTAGGCCGACAATGGATCAGGTTGTGAAGATGTTGGAAACAGAGTTATCAGTTCCTTCTATTCCGGAACGACCAATTCCTATAGTGGCAGATATGGATGACATTGAGAGATCATTCAGCAGTATGGGCTCGGGTCAGTTATCTACTCCCCGGGGCTTCCAGTCGTATACAATGGAAAGTGAGTCCACTTCTGATAATATAGGAACAAGTTCAAGTACCGGTAAATAAGTGCCAGTCCATACCTGCCTTCAAAACTGCATGCACTCCAGACCATAAGGAAGAAGGAACAAGTTCAAGCACCAGTAAATGAATGCCACGGTCTAAATCTCGATTTGAAATTGAATGATCCTCTAACCGTAAGGAAGAAGGAAAGGGTCCAGTAAATGAATGCCGGAGTCTATATATCTTTCCACACTGGAGGATGATTGAGCCTTGCATAGAGATGACGCTCCGCTAAATTCATGAGCTCTTACTGACCTCTCTGTGAGTTGGATTGGTTCCCACATGTAGAGATAAGTAGATGAATGTCTTAGGCAGTTCCACACTCTCTTTTTGTGAGAAAAATAGAGAATAATTATTATTCTTTCTTCTTTCTTTAGTTTGTTCCACACTTCATTTGAAATTTTAGTACCTTGTACATTCTATTCCTGTCCATCGTTTTTTGGTTAAGAAATCCAAATTTAAGATTCAAGGCAGCTGGAATTCATGGTTCTGTGAAGTCGTTTTCCAATGGGAAGCACTGATGTTTGATTTAGTATCTAGAGAACCAGCTGGTGACACAATTGTACTATACTTCTTTAACCATGTTTAAATAAAAAGTTCTGATTCATTCATATGCCAAATGGTCCTAACTCACGCCACCAGGCATTGGTTTTGTGGAACATGGATAAGCAAATGCTGTTGCAGGTGTTTGCCTGTGCAATTTACTGCCCACATAACCTATGGCTCAAAGAATGCTGTTACTTCGGGATTCTTTACTGGATGCCACAGAATGATCCCGTGAAATTTGATGTTAATATTAAGACCATCTAATACAAGAATTGACTATGCTCAAATTTCTATCAAGGTGCTAGTCTTCCATTGAGATGAAGCATAAATCCTTCTTTCAGTATGTCCAGATGGAGTTAGCTTTTGACTAATACTCATCTGAGCTTAATTGTGGCTTCAGCTATCTCCAGAATCGAATATTCATTTAAAATAGAAAGTGAAAGCCATTACCTGTTTGCTTGGTGTTGATTGCTGATCCTGCTGCTACAAAATACAGGTATGCGCTTTCCCGATAGAAGCTTTGATCCAGAACACTTTATTTTCAGATCTTTCAGTGCACGTTGCGGTCATAGCTATTGGGAGCCTAGGCTGCGCTAGATTCTGTTTATGGGCCGTGACACTCTACGTTTGTATCATTTCACTCCTGCCTAGCTACACATATTGGATCTGTCTGTTTGCCCTTCGCAGGTGGATTGACCACTTAAGAGCGCTCCCAAGGCTTTGCTTCTCTCATGTGCTTCTGAAGTGTCGTTAAGGATGCGCCTTGTGCTTTTGGGAATCTGTAAACATTCTATTTACTGTGTATGTTAACTACCTCTAGGTCCTGCAAAACCATTCAAAAGTAGTTACCTGATGCTGCCAATGAATTGGAACTTTCAGATGGCAGGAGTGTCATGGTGCCTAGGTCGAAATTTTCTTTTGCTATCTGTGGGACACTGATGGCTATATCGTACTTATACATTGAGTTTCATATATGGTCCACGAACAAAGCAGAGTAATAAAATGTCATGCTTGAGGTATTCAGGAATCAGGTTGATGCAGACAATTACATAGTTTGACAGCAAATTGAGCGCCTTCCCTCTATCGTCACTTGCTCTGAGAGCTGGTGTTCTCCACCTGGTTCATTGTTTCCATCATCGTCTAGAATATGCTTAAATCAATGGTCCTATGCAAATACATCTCGAGTTCTTTTTTCTTTCTATTTTTATGAGAGGGGATGCGGGGAGGGTTACTAGAGACATTATGCAAGCCTTGCCTCATTGTAACTTGGGTAACTTGTCTTTCGGAAATTGAACTCGGTAGATGGTGGGTGTAGGTGTTGATTGTTTATACTTAACAGAGGTACCTGGATGTTGTTGCCCCATGAGCTTTTTACATGTTGAAAGCCCATTATAACATCTCAAGATGGAGAAGGGACATACCCTTTTGTTCTATCGTTCACTGCCTTTGGAGGCTAAGAAAGTTTGTCTTTTTCTGGTGCTTTGTCTTACTGGTGCAAGGCCTTCTTGTACTGAACCTTGCATGGGTGATGTTGGGCCAGGAAAGAATGCATATATGTACCATATAGAGACTGGGTCGTTCTGTTTTTTCCTGCATTTTCTGCATGATTATCATATAAAATGATATTCAGAGAAAAAAGCCACTTAAAAAAACACTTGCAAATTCTAGTTTCTCCGTATTTTATTGGGCTGTGGCATTCCTATAGCCTGTCATTTTTGCAGAATCGATAGGTTGGACTGCGCAATTGAATTTACTCGTAATATTTTTTTCATATGAAACTCTTACTTGTAATAGAGCGCATGGCACATGCGGTTGGCCATTCGAAAGAAGTTTTGAGTTATTATATAACTACGTGGATCATATCTTAAATGTCGACACATTAACAACGTATAACTAAATATGGAACCAAAAAATCTCATGTTTCAGTGTTAATAATATGTTACTTATGTAGGACTTTGAATTTGATTGAAGCCATACCTTTTTCTTATTTGAGGGGCGAATTGCAAAAAGTTGATTAGGAGAAATTTGTAAAATCACTATCAAGGTGCAGCAAATGATAGGAGAATTTATAGCAAATTTGGTTCTTTTCTTCCATCATCATCATGATCATCATCATATGTTAAATTATATGGTAATTTAACTCATTATATTTGTCTTTGACTTAAGTTCGATTTGCTTCGCAAAAAGAGTGATTTGGAAAATATTTTTTTCAAAAAAAATGAACGCTTATATTATTTAAAAAAGTAATGAACGGAAAATATTTGCGCTATCTATGCAAATATCTAGACACAAATTGTTGTTGGTAATTGATAGTGAAAACAACTTTCATTAACTAGCAATCATTTTTACTAATTTTTTTTAAATTCATTTATTTTCGGCAAAATAATTGGAGCTCAAGCACTGACAAAAAAAAAATGGAGCTTAAGAGATAAAATAGTGATAACTTTTCCTCGATCTAAACAAGTCAAAGATATTATTTGATTCTTTTTTCTCTTTTAATCATAATTCAATCAAAACTCCTCAAATTTCGTCCTTTACTAAAGACATTTGAAAGCTAGTGTTACTTTTATCTCGTGCACAAAACACGGGGCCTTTTTATATGATCAAAGGCATGAATGACCTTAATTGCATGGACACGATCCGATGATGAACAGTGGTGTGCGACCAACCGGTCCAATGTCCTTGTAAATCAACTAATGTGATCGCTAATGTTCTAAACCAGATCTCAGTGTCGTGAGGTAGTGGCGTCGTGCGTGCGTTTTTGAGTGCTTTCGCACCTCATCACATATTTTAAGTGGCGCTTTGTTTTCTTCTTATTGGTTCGTTGCTGAAGGAGATCCGGTTGAGCTGGTCGGGACGTGATGTTCATCTGCACTTTCGCTTTCAAAGTCTGCTTTCGTGATTGTCATTGGCTGTCATTATAACGACTAATTATTACACCCACCTTTATCCATTTTTTAATGATAATTACTGTAATTGAAAAAGTAAAGTAGTGATATAATATAACTGATAAATTCCAAGTTTTTTAACCATTGTTGATTGATTAATCATGACTTTTTTTTTTTTACATAAATATGAAGTAAATTTTATTATAATTTGAGTACAGCTATATCGTGCTATAATATAAATATATTCTTTTCATTCAATCATATGACATAAAACAAAATGGTTTCTTTCTTTTATGGCGTTGTTTTGCACAATCAATTTGTTGTATCTATTGGTATTTTGTCATTCATTGATTATCATTAAAAGTTTTTCCTCAGATGATTTTAGGTGCAAACCATCACGGAATTGAAGAAAAAGCCCTTAAACACAGAGATTGGTATCCTCGGTCCATTTGATTCCATTTCCCATCCCAATTCCATCTAATTTCTTTCTACCAAATGCAGCACAAGCTTCTTTCATGCAACGAGCCAAAAGGTACAGAGGTAAAAAAATAGAAAAATTCTTCAACCACAAGAGTCTAGACAGTGAGATCAAGGCAACAGTTCGTGGCTCAGAGAATATTCCCTGTTGCCATAAACAAATTGATTTGATTTATATACTTGGGGGCAAGTAGTTGTTTCATATACTCTATGTTGGTATCTAGGGGAAAAAAATTTAATTATAGGTGATTCACCCCTGCCATTCCATAAAATAAAAAAATTGATAATCTCTATAAGACATATAGTAATATCATCTTTAGTTTTGAGCCCCAGCTCTTTTTTCTTTCTAAGAAAAATTAAAATTGTAATAGTACGTTGTATTCACTAACAAAGATGTTGATTAATAATATAAGAACAAAATCTCTCAAATTAAATGAAAGATGTTGTTTCATCCATATAGGCAAAATCGAAATCTCTAGATTTTCTTCCTCAAAATATATGCAATTTTTTCTTTGTTTCTTTTGTTGCACATAAAAAGTATCTGTTTGCGGGTGATTTTTCTTTTTTCTAGTTTCAATGGTATTAAAATAGTAATGGCCAGGACAATTTTTTTTTTCATATCAAAGCCTACATAGGAATTTATAAGTAACGAAAAAATATTTGTATTTTATGTAAAAGGTGCGGAGCAAATAATGAACTCAAGTTGCATTTGTCGTGTCTTAGTAAGCTGGTCCTTTAATAGTATATTCTCTTGGATCTTATCTAATTATACATCTTTATACGTATGGCAATCTGTCTTGTTCAGGTAAAATGTAAGAGCGGGATGAAAGAAGAGTACCGAATTCTCGTTTCCTTCGCCATCCTACTCCTGAAAAGAGGGAATTACATATCCTGCTGGATAAGATTGTCAACGCAATCAAGATGTCTACTTAAAGAGAGGAAAAGCAGGCCTTGTTCAGTTCTCTGGACTTGGTCGAAATCTGATTCTTGTGCATCCTTGGATGTATCCTTATGGATGAAGCCATGTTCATTGAACATGTTTGGTGAAAACTTAGAGTAATGCATAATTGTATAATTATAATCCACAGTCATCGAAAAAAGAAAAATTTCTTGTCGAAATAGAGATTTTTCATTTCTTTACGTATAGCAAAAGAAATATCGAGAATTTAGACTAAGGTTATTTTACAATCTGATTCATACATTAATTTCTTTCACAGCTCACCTCACCTAACCTCTCAGCTTTTTGTCAATTTCATTTTGGTAATAATCTGTCACTTTTCATTGTTTATTATTTTTGTTTCGTCAGTGCGAGGTTGGTAGAACGATTTTTCAAGTTCCTCTCGCTGATAGGACCATATTTTTCTACACAAATTGGAAGATTGGAGGGGAAATAAAAAGAAAAAAGAAAAAGAAAGAAAGGAGTCCGGATCTCTGAGATTAGATGCAATCATGCAAAATGAAAGTGGCATATGCTCTATTACATTTAATATATTATTTCTACAATTAGGATATATTCGCTCCCTCAGGCAATCGAGACCTTCTCTATCAATCAAATTCATTCCATTCCAACAAGTGGATTGACCTTATCAGAAGAGGGACCCACAAATGACTTATTTTAGTCCATGCCTTTGGGGTTATATATATAAATGAGGTGAGGCAAGTTGTATCGCGTCCACCTATTTTCCCTCTAAATTAGGGAAGGCTGCTTTGTCTTTGTCCTTGGTGTTTTAATCACGCTTGCCCAGCTACCCTTCTTCAAGGTGATGATAAGAGTTCCTAAAACTTCTTATATTAAAAGGGTTGTGCTAAATAATGTCGCTGATTTTTATTGGATGCTTAAACGGAGCCACTAGCTTAAAACAATTGCTTGTTGTTCGTAACTTTGTTTAGTAGGGGTTAAGCAAAAATGACTGGGAAACTCTAAAACCTGAATTAGCCTGATTGATCTCTACTTAATTAGACGCTTGCAATAACATAACATTAACTAAAGTAATTATTTTCCGTGCGCTTTTTATTATATTTTATGGGATTTTGTGTCATGAATGGAAGAAGGATATTAAGATATTGAGATAAGGACACCACAAGTGTCATAATTTTCATGCGACGCCTAAGTGCCATAACATTGTTTTTCGATTACTCGAGTGTCATGGCTTTTTTTTTTTAATTTTTTTTACTTGAATGCTATAACTTTTAATTGATAATTTGAGTGCTGTAACTTTTAAAGAACATTCACCATAAATGTCATGTCATGTCGGATTTCCTTATTAATAAAAAATTACAGCGCTTAAGTGATCAATGATGACATTTAAGTGATTGAATAAAAAGTTATGGTATTTAAGTGGTCGTTGTACAAAAGTTATGACATTTGTAGTGTCTTTTTTCTTCTAATACATTTGAAATTCAAATCTCACTATGTGCTTATAAGATTAACATAAATGTTTTGTCTAAGTTTTTTGAGAAAAATATAACAAAATACACCTTATTTCTCACACCATGACCACTTACCTCTTCTTTTGAAAATAACAAATATCTACATGAATTCTACTATTCAAAAATCACTTTTTCAGTCTACTCAAGCTGTAAGGAAGACGTTAAAATGAGTTTACATGGAGGGGTAAATTAATGTTCTCAATGTGGGGTTTTTCTTGGAAGTATGTGAATGATATTTATCAAAATGAAAATATGTGAGTGGCTATTAGATCAAGAGTAAGATATATTTTTGATATTTTCAATTTCTCGAGCAGGCCGCAGCTATATATTCTTGCTGGATTTTGTTGCCCTATTCTGAATCGTGAAGTGAAAGAAGACGGAGATGCAGCAAATGTGGACCAATAAAGTAGTTGGAGAATGGTGGTTGGATATTTTTGGCCAATGTGCTCTGCAACTTTATGGTCCATTCCGTTGTGCCTGGTGACCTCTTTCCCGTCGGCTGGCTTCATGTTGGCTGAATTCTTTAGATTCTTGGGCCTCGGCAGTACATGACGTCCTTGGTAGAAAGTAATTCTGTCCACCTCTTGCGCTATAAATTGCCATTTTCCGCAAAATTGGCCACTATGGAAAGATGAAAAACATCCCTTTTTGAAACTCCAGCGATCTAGTCCTACCATTTGAGCAGACGTCAAAAGCGTCACTGACCACAAAGGAGAGGCTATATGCATGCTTTTTGTTCGCATGCAGTAGTTTTCTTAAAGGCAAAAAAGGAAGATAATATGTCCCCAGAATTAGATCCGGCCGAAATTCTCTTGCGCTCATCGTCTAGTGGGAAAAAAAAGAGGTTTTTGGTCAAGAAAATTCCCAAAAGAAAAGTGATAGTTTTTATTTGTATGCTGATGGGCCTAAGTGGGGTTGTCCGTCCATGTTGGGCCTAAAAGCCCGACCCGTAAGATAAGGGCATATGGATGAAGAGTTGAGATATGAAGAGTGTTACGTTGAGGGGATTTGTCTTTTTGGAGAAGACGTATTTAAGGGGAGAAAAGAAAAGAGAGAACGCACATTTTGGTTGAACGTATGCTTTTTCTTTTCTCCATCCTCCAAAATCAACGTAACTTTTCTCTGCCATTTGAACCAATAGTACGCTCTTTGGTAGATCGGGATCAGATTCTTCCTCGAACTTCAACGTTGGTGTTTAATCTGTGGACAATAAGGTAAGCTCGATTCCGTGGTGTGTTTTTGATCGGTGATACATGTTTTTCCTGGGCTCGTCTTCCGCATTCGTTTTAGGGGTTCGATTTACTGTCGAATCCATTTTAGGGAATCAGTAATTCCCAACAAAAAGTAATGTTCTAGCAGAGCAGTTCTTTTTCTTGATAGTTTCTTATTGCACCAAAGAGATAAGAAACTATTAATTGAGATCGTATCTTTCTGACACGATAAACGTGGGTAAACGTTGAAGATAACAATGCCTCGTATCTTTCTGACACGATAAACGTGGGTTAACGTTGAAGATAACAATGCCTCCATTGAAATACGGACAGAACATAATTACTTTTCAGGCTAGAAAAACACTCCAGTTTTCCTAGCCGGCGGTTGGCTGAAAAAGATGGAACTTTGTCTGTGGTTTACCGTTTGTCTTTATCCATAGCCGTGTAACTAAGAAAGTCCAGTTCCGTGTTTTCAATTACCACCTGCACATAAAGAGCGACGCAGCCCTTCACATCTGTAATGCTGCTGTATTCGGAAACTCCGTTCCATTAGTAATTCCAATACCATTAACGGGAGCGAGTCAGAAAAGCAAAGAATTGCTTGCCAGTTTGCAAGACTGAGGTCCACGAAAAGTTCATAAAAACCGCGAGTATAAACCGATCGGAGAAGGGGTTTCCGTATTAGCACCTGGGGTTTCTCATTTCGAGTCATCCATATAGAGAAAGGAGTAGCCACGTTGGAACGAGAACTTATCTTTTTGGAGCTTATAGATTTGCTAGTTCCTTGTAAGTAGTCAGATAGAGAACGGACGAGCAATTTTGCAGAGCGAGCGAGCAAGCATGGCGATCAACGAGGACATCGAAAATCGAGAAACTAGGGAGAGAGGAGTACGAGAGCAGCTCCTTGTGCCGCAAGAGAAGGACCAAGCTGGCCAAGATGAAGGAACCGACAAGGGTCATCCGTGGATGGTCTATTTCAGCACATTCGTTGCGGTTTGCGGTTCATTTGAATTCGGGACCTGTGTAAGTAGGAAACGCAATTTCTTCTTGAAAAGCCCGGGTCGAATGGTAATGGTTAAAGTGAAAAGGATGTGATTAGTTGAATCTAATTAAAAATTGTTTCATTGGATTTTCAGGCAGGTTATTCATCACCAACTCAGGATGCTATAGTGGAGGAACTTAGTCTATCCACAGCTGAGGTATGTCGAATTTACCTGCGAGTGTTGAGAAAGACATGTCAAAATTATCCCTGTCCGTTGCTTCGCTTCAATATTGGACTAGTCACTGAACGCGCCCATACACAAGAAAGTCACAGCAACGATCTGCTCTTATTCCGGGTCCATAATATGCATGAGTTATATGATCAAAAACTTTATAAGCAAGATTCAATAAAAAATATTGAGGTCGGCTTTGAGGTAGAGCTACCTTTTTCTCTAGACAGCTTATTCTTTCTGCGTCGTGATGAGTGAAATGTATACCAAATTTTTGCATGAGTTCCATTGTTGGACGCCTCAGTACAAGAACACCAAAAAATGGGTGGATGAAAATCGTATCTCTTCAGCTGAATATCGCCACTGCATATCATTCGGATTACTGATTGAAGCGATAGGTTTCTTCAGAAAGCTTTCCACTGAGATTCTCAGACATTCGGTGACTTATAGCATTGTTAGCTAGATGGTAACTGAAGTTCCTGCTCTCATCGAACTCAAGCTGATTTGCAGTTACTCTTCATGTGTCTTTCAACAGTATTCAGTCTTCGGATCCATACTGACATTCGGTGCAATGATTGGTGCAATTACTGGAGGACCAATTGCTGATTTTGTCGGCCGTAAATGGGTAAGCAGCACATGAGTGAGTCTTCTACAATGTAAAACAGAACGGTGTTGTTCAGGACTCTTGCGTGTTTTAGTTTCGGGATTTAGTCATCATGCACGGAGGACGTGACAGCATAAACATTGAACTCAAAATGCAGACAATGAGAATGGCGAGCGCTTTTTGTGTAGCAGGATGGCTTGCTATTTACTTTGCTGAGGTGTGTCCATACCCTATTTTCAAGCCTTTTTTAAGATGAAGACCGCTTAGTTGCATAAGAACTTCAAGTCTCATTAACACTCTGTTCTGTTTAATTTCAAGTAAATTAGGGAGCACTTGCTCTGGATATCGGAAGGTTGGCCACGGGATATGGAATGGGAGTCTTTTCCTATGTGGTAAATCCTCACTTCTTACCACACGAATTCAATGTAGCGAGTTGTCGTATGACAACATGTTGGACTTGATTTGCAGTGAAAACATGAGACTCTCTTTTTGGTTCAAAACTGTTGATCTTTTTCTAATTTATGTCCAGGTACCGATATTTATAGCTGAAATTACACCCAAAAATCTCCGTGGAGCTTTGACCGCTGTTAATCAGGCAAAGTTTTTGTATGAACATTCTTGATTGAAATAGCAAGCATAGAGCTATTGGCAAAAGGCCTTAGCTTGTTCATGCCCTTTTGCAAGTGCAAGATGGTATACATATGTACATCCTGCAGAACCCACTGGGCCTAACATTTTCTCTTCTCTCCACAGCTTATGATCTGTGCTGGAGGGTCCATTTCGTTCATAATTGGGATAATATTAACTTGGAGGGTTTTGGCATTAATTGGTAAAACCGAAAAAGTAGCACAATTCAAGTTTAGTGCCAATGTTGTATAGAAAAGTCCAAGTCTGAAACCACCTTGAACATCTGCGGATTTATGCAGGTCTAATCCCATGTGCAGTCTTACTGTTCGGCCTGTTTTTCATTCCAGAGTCTCCTAGATGGCTGGTAACAAATCAAGATAAACACTAGACTCTTCTTCTCTGAATTTTTGGAAGAGAGGGATCCGTAGTGTTGGAATGAATTTTAGGATTCTGCCAAATGCAGGCAAAAAGGGGCCACGAAAAGGAGTTTATAGCCGCACTGCAGAAACTCCGTGGAAAGGATGCAGATATTTCTGAAGAGGCTGCTGAAATACAAGTAAAAGGCTTTAAGTCTATACCTGTTCCATCTTAAAGCCTCAACTTTCTAAGTACGAATAGCTGACGGAATGATTGAATTTGTTTTTCTTGACAGGAGTATATGGAAACTCTCCAACGGCTCCCAAAAGCCAGCGTGCTTGATTTATTTCAGAGAAGATATCTGAGCTCCGTCATCGTAATCTTCTTTCTGTATTTATTGCTATGTATCTGATAAATTCCCTCCTTCCTTGCTTTCCTGGAATGCCCTGTGGATCGAGAATATGCAGCAGTTGTACTTTTGGCGATATTTCTCATTGTTGTTTTTTTTGCTGACAAATTTGTTAAATTTTGGCCAGATTGGTGTTGGATTGATGGTTGTCCAGCAGTTCGGAGGGATAAATGGCGTCTGTTTCTATTTAAGCAATATTTTCGAGGAAGCAGGTATGAAGGTCATATCAAGAAGCTCTTAGACACCACAAAAATGAAACTCTGCATTGCATTTTATGATTCCATAATGGATAACTAAATGAAAAGCAAAGCAGGGGTTCCGATTTATATAATCCAGTTAATAGTCAAATGGGTTAGTAAAATTCGCAATGTCGAATGCTTTTGATCTACTTAATTATCACTGAATGAGCTGTTCACATAATTTAGTGTTGAATCTCAAAAGCAATTTATTATTCTCACCTTTTCAATCGCTTTTGTACAATCTCCTCAGGTTTCTCCTCCAGCGTTGGAACCATAACTTACGCAATCCTCCAGGTCTGTAATTCTCGCCCTTTCCTCTTTGCTGGGAATCTATTTTTATACTCATCACGCTTAAGAGTAAATTTTTGCAGGTCATTGTCACGGCTATTGGTGCTGCGCTGGTCGATAGAGCTGGAAGAAAGCCACTTCTCTTGGTAAAATCGATGAAAGTCGCTGAGAAATCATGTCTATAGTAACCAAGCTTTTCTGTTTCTGCCCCTTTTGCGAGTTCTGCAACTTGAACCATAACCGTCTCTCTCCCTCTCTCTCTCAATCGCAGATCTCGGGGACAGGATTGGTCCTAGGATGCATAGTAACTGCCCTTTCATTCTTTCTAAAGGTAAATACTATCAGTCCTGGTGTCTTCCTTCTGCTTTGCAATGCTTGTCAACCAGTAATTTTTTGAGAATCTTCCGAGCCAGGTTCATGATCTGGTGGCTGATGCTGTCCCGATACTTGCCGTCTCCGGCATTCTGGTAATAATCTCACCTGCCTTGATCTCTTTCTGGCTCTATCCGGTTGGCCACCACAACAACTCCCACTATAAATTTTTCTGTTCTGTTTTTTCCAATGCTCAGCTATACATAGCAGCATTTTCCGCTGGAATGGGCGCGGTTCCTTGGGTCGTGATGTCCGAGGTAATCCTAAACATCCCCCGAACTTTCATGCTTATCAAATTAAAGGGCCGTTTCCATAACTGGTGTTGTTAGGAGTGTTGCAAATAATTTTGCCAGTCATGTGATGTGTTGCTGGTGTTCAGATTTTCCCCATTAATGTCAAAGGAGTAGCTGGAGGGTTTGCAACACTAGTAAACTGGTTCGGCGCTTGGGCAGTTTCCTACACTTTCAACTACTTAATGAGCTGGAGCTCCTATGGTACGACTCTGCTGAAAACGCTCTTTGAACTGTTGCTTTGGCAGGAGCTCGATAAACATTTGTCACATTGGAACATGAGTTGTTGCGCGAATTCAATCAAACTATAGACTTGAGACTTAGCTTATCCTGAAAACTTCAATCCTAGTTGGAGCTGGAGGTGTCTGTCACTCTGTTCTTCACGGTCTCGAATGCATATTCAGTCCATTTATTTCAATCAATGTGTTTACGGCAACTTCTACCTAGATTCGAATATCACGAAAATTGAGTCGATGTGTCATTTAGAAAAGAAAATAAGTGAATTGGGTCTTTCTGCAGAATGATTAATAGACAGGTAATATATATCAAAGCATTCTTCCCATGAGAAAAATGTCAGAATATGCTTCCGCAAAACCTGTCGAAAGCGAATAACTCTGCCGGCTTGCTTCACAGGTACCTTCCTTCTTTATGCGGTGATTAACGCCGCAGGGATGGTGTTCGTGATCACGGTGGTCCCTGAAACGAAAGGGAGGAGTCTTGAGCAGATTCAAGCAGTTATCAACAAAGAATGAAAAATGCCTGCACTCTTCCATGTAGTCCCATTTGAGCTTACATGACACTCGCAATACCACACATTCGAAGATGGAAAATGATTACGAAGCAGGCAACATCATCCTTCATAAAAGGACGTTATTGTTGAGATCTATCAGTTCATTCATAGAGTGGTTTTATTGCAGGAAAGAGATAGGGTTATTTTATAGGAGAGTGATTGATTGATCTACAAGAATAATATTTCAATTGCTAGTGAAAAAGCACGTATTGCTTTATTTTTGTGAATGCGAACATTACACTCGGGTGCGTTTGGTAACATTTTTGTTTAAAAATTGTTCCAACTATTTTTGTTCTGGGGAACAATTTTTGAACAGAAGAATGCATTTGGTAAACTTGTTCCTGGAATAGAAAAAGAACATAAACTCGTTTGGTAAACTTGTATAATTTTTTTGTTTCTTTTAATTTTTAAATATTTTTATTTTATTTTTCCTTTTATTATTTTATTATTTTATTATTTTTTCTTCCTTTTGGTCGGTTGCCGGCCTCGGCCATGGCTGACAATCGGCCAATGAGGGTCGGCAGCCTCGCCTAGCCACGACGAGGCTCGCTGGCCCTCAATGGCCGGTTGCTGGCGTTGCCGGCTTGACGGCTAGCCGCCGGCCATGGCCGAGGCCGGCAACCGGCTAAAGAAAAAGAAGAAGAAAAGAAAAAGAAGGAAAAAATAGGAGAGAAGTCCCTAATAAAAACGTAAACAAATGCATTTTACTTCTTTTTTTGTTTCGGGGACAAAAAAAGAAATTTTGTTCATGACCAGAAAGAAAGAATACAAACAAACAGCCCCCTATAGTCTTCGTGCGTGTCGGGCAATGACGAAGCAAGTGACTTTCAAATCGAGGCTCGCGTCCATCTATTTTTTTATGGCCTTATTCTTTTCTCGTAATGTGCAACGATAGTCTTCAGTGCTGTTATTAATCTTTTCAGTTACAAACTTCATTTTTGTCAACAATGAAAAATCTTAACTGCGAAATACATTATCACTTTTTTATAGTAAAAAATGGCGCTGAACGAATCGATAGTCGATGCATGAATTTTCATAATGTATGTCCAAATCTTTTGGTATACGTGCAAGAGATAATATAGGATACTTTGACCAAGAGATTTTCTGCTTGAAAATTTGACTAGTCATTGCTGAATAATTAATGACGATATAGAAAGCAACTAAGGTATCGTCGCGTGTGGAGATGCTCGCAAAACAAACCAATTTCCAGAAAGGGGAATATGTAACTAAAAGAAAAAGAAAAACATAATCAGTAATAATATTACTACAAAAAATTGAACATGTGCAGTCAAAACGTCATTGGATGCGTCAGTTAAAATAATCTTTGTTGAATAATATGGAAAATCCATTTCAGTCTCTTCAATTATACTTAAGGGTACCCATTAGCTTGAGAAAATATATGGTAAGTGCTAATTACAACTATTTGAAGGTGTGTCTATTTTGCTGGAATTTTTTTTTTATGCAAAACTCTCTGATGTTATGTTCACAGTGGTAAATTGATTGATAGTCTCATTTGAGCTTACATGACACCTTCAATTCCACACATTCAGATATGGAAGATGATTATGAAGCAGGCAACAACATTTGTTTCATTTGACAAAACGACAGTATTGTTGTAATTGATCACTTCATTCATTAAGTGGTTCTATTATGGGAAAGAGATGATAGTATTGTTCATAGATCTAGCACAACTGTGAGAGGGATTTAAATATTGAAGTTGACAATAAATAAGTAAACACCGCTTTATTTTTCTGAAGTCAAATATTGCATATGTAGTCTTTGCATGACTAAGAAGTTAGTGAGGTTCTAGTCAAGGCGCATTAGTCCATTGATAGAATTATCATATTGCTTTCTTTCTCTCATAATGTGTTGTGCCATCCAAGAAACACTTATTCCTTATTTTCCTTTTACTTTTGCCAAAAGTGACATTATACAAGTTTATTCCTGTCAATAGTCTATTTTTGTTACAATTTTTTTTGTCAAAAATGAAAAAGTTTAGATGATGAAATACGACATCATTTTTCTTTTCATTTTCACAATTTAACGAAGTGACACTTATGTAATATTAGCCTTGAAAAGAAAATAGATAGCCACTGCCTCGCTCGAAAGGATTTTGTTTCATTCTAGAGGACAACATACAAATCGATTTTTTTTTGGTTTAAAATCGATTCTTTCTTTTATGGTACTAAAAAAAGTCAATTTGGAGATTGCAGAGAAGTTTTTTATTTAATCAACGTGAAAGCTATACAAAAAAAAAATAAAAATTCCAACACCGTGTCTTGTCACCTTGATTGCAAGGGCTGCAATTTCCACATGAGACCCACTTTTTATTTGCTAGACTTTGTGTTGATGGTTGACTTTAGACCCGTCAAATGGGTGGGTCAGGTCGGGTTTGGGTCGGGTCGAAAATGGGTTGACTCATATTTGACCCATTTAATCCGTTTTGACCCATATTCATGTAGTGCAAATCAAGTGACCCATACTCAACCCGACCCAACCTGTATTGCTAAAATCTATTAATATTCTAGAAAAACCCACTTCTACTATATGCTAATTGGATGAAAACTTCAAATTAAATTAAAAATAAAAATAAATAATTAAAAAAAAACCTATAAATTGAAATATTTATAAAGAATTAGACTATGCACATACTTCTCTTATTTGAAGTGAACATACCATTTAATAACTAAAAACCGTAACATGAAAATTTTTAACTAAACCTAAAAAAGCTCATTTTTATGATTTTTTTAAAAAAAAGTATTGTTAAAACATTTTTATGCAATACAAATTTTTTAACAATTTTTATGCAATACAAATTTAATGGAAAATTTTTATAATTCTTTTTTAAAATAATTTTTTTAAAAAATAGAAATTTTTAATTTTTTAAATATAATTTTTAATTATTTTTAATTTTTAAAAATATAATTTTATAATTTTATTTTTCAAAATATAATTTTATAATTTTATTTTTTAAAATATAATTTTTAATAATTATTTTTTATTTTTCTCTTTTCTTTTTTTCTTCTTCTTCACTCAGCCATGCCGGCCACAGGCAAGATTGAGCTTGCCGGCGTTGGGCGGGGCTTGATCTCGTCGATCCGGCGAGGCCGAGGCCCCGCCCAACGCTAGCCAGCTTGAGTCTCGCCAGTCGTTGGCAAGGCTGAGCCTCACCGGATCCGGCGAGACTCGAGCTCGTCGGCGTCGGGCAAGGCTTGATCTCGTTGATCCGGCGAGGCTAAGGTCTCGCTTGACGCCGGCGAGCTCGAGTCTCGCCCGGTTCGATGAGGCTTGGCCTTGCCGACACCCTGCCCGACGTTGGTGAGCTCGAGTCTTGCCAGATTCAGCGAGGCTCAAGCCTTGCCAATCGTCGGCCTCGCCTAGCTCGTCGTCGGCCGGTGGCCACCGTCGGTTGAGGAAGGAAGAAAAAGAAAGAAAAAAAAAAAAAAAAAAGAAAAAAAAAATTGAAATATGAAAAATAATTATAATTTCGATTTTTTATAAAGAAAAACATTTTATAAAGTTAAAGAATGCCATGAGTTCAAAGTAGGTTTCCTAATAACCCATTTAGACCTATTTCTTTTTGTGTTTTACTTTTTCAGACTCATTTCTGACTCATATTTAGCTTTCACTTGATCCATATATGACCTATTTAACTAAAAATGGATTTATGACTCATTTTGCCAGCTCTAGTTGACTTGAAAATCTGCATCTACACTCTTTGCGTGACGACGGAGTTACTGAGGTTCTGGTCGAGGTAGATTGAACCCCATGGAATCTTGCGACCATAACTGGTTCGTCCTTCGCAGGTGGATTGACCACTTAAGAGCTCTCCCAAGGCTTTGCTTCTCTCATGTGCTTCTGAAGTGTCGTTACGGATGCGCCTTGTGCTTTTGAGAATCTGTAAACATTCTATTTACTGTGTATGTTAGCTAACTCTAGGTCCTGCAAAACCATTCAAAAGTAGTTACCTGATGCTGCCAATGAATTGGAACTTTCAGATGGCAGGAGTGTCATGGTGCCTAGGTCGAAATTTTCTTTTGCTATCCGTGGGACACTGATGGCTATATCGTACTTATGCATCGAGTTTCATATATGGTCCATGAACAAAGCAGAGTAATAGAATGTCATGCTTGAGGTATTCAGGAATCAGGTTGACGCAGACAATGACATAGTTTGATAGCAAATTGAGCGCCTTCCCTCTATCGTCACTTGCTCTGAGAGCTGGTGTTCTGCACCTGGTTCATTGTTTCCATCATCGTCTAGAATATGCTTAAATCAATGGTCCTATGCAAATCTATCTCGAGTTCTTTTTCCTTTCTTTTTTTTTCGGGAGGGGATGCGGGGAGGGTTACTAGAGACATTATGCAAGCCTTGCCTCATTTGTAACTTGGGTAACTTGTCTTTCGGAAATTGAACTCGTTGGATGGTGGGTGTAGGTGCTGATTGTTTATACTTAACAGAGGTACCTGGATGTTGTTGCCCCATGAGCTTTTTACATGTTGAAAGCCCATTATAACATCTCAAGATGGAGAAGGGACATACCCTTCTGTTCTCTCGTTCACTGCTTTTGCAGGCTAAGAAAGTTTGTCTTTTTCTGGTGCTTTGTCTGACTGGTGCAAGGCCTTCTTGTACTGAACCTTGCATGGATGATGCTGGGCCAAGAAAGAATGCATATATGTACTATATAGAGACTGGGTCGTTCTGTTTTTTCCTGCATTTTCTGCATGATTATCGTATAAAATGACACTCATAGAAAAAATATACTTAAAAAAACACTTGCAAATTCTAGTTTCTCCGTATTTTATTGGGCTGTGGCATTTCTATAGCCTGTCATTTTTGCCGAATCGATAGGTTGGACTGCTCAATTGAATTTACTCGTAATGTTTTTTCATATGAAACTCTTACTCGTAATAAAGCGCATACGGTTGGCCATTCTAAAGAAGTTTTGAGCTATTATATAACTACGTGGATCGTATCTTAAATGTCGACACATTAACAATGTATAACTAAATATGGAACCAAAAAATCTCCTGTTTTAGTGTTAATAATATGTTACTTATGTAGGACTTTGAATTTGATTGAAGCCATACCTTTTTCTTATTTGAGGGGGCGAATTGCAAAAAGTTGATTAGGAGAAATTTGTGAAATCATCATCATCATCATTATATGTTAAATTATATGTTAATTTAACTCATTATATTTGTCTTTGACTTAAGTTCCGTTTGCTTTGCAAAAAGAGTGATTTGGAAAATATTTTTTTGAAAAAAATGATTGCTTATATTATTTAAAAAATTAATAAACGGAAAATATTTGCACTATCCATGCAAATATTTAGACACAAATTGTTGTTGGTAGTTGATAATGAAAGCAACTTTCATTGACTAGCAATCATTTTTACTAAAATGTTTCTTAATTCATTTATTTTCGGCAAAATAATTGGAGCATAAGAACTGACCAAAAAAAATGGAGCTTAAGAGATAAAATAGTGATAACTTTTCCTTGATCTAAACAAGTCCAAAGATATTATTTGATTCTTTTTTCTCTTTTGATCGTAATTCAATCGAAACTCCTCAAATTTCGTACTTTACTAAAGACATTTGAAAAAGACATTTGAAAGCTAGTGTTACTTTTATCTCGTGCACAAAACATGGGGCCTTTTTACATGATCAAGGATGGAATGACCTTAATTGCACGGACACGATTCGATGATGAACAGTGGTGTGCGACCAACCAGTCCAATGTCCTTGTAAAAATCAACTAATGTGGTCGCTAATGTTCTAAACCAGATCTCAGTGTCGTGAGGTAGTGGCGTCGTGCGTGCGTTTTTGAGTGCTTTCGCACCTCATCACATATTTTAAGTGGCGCTTTGTTTTCTTCTTACTGGTTCGTTGCTGAAGGAGATCCGGTTGAGCTGGTCGGGATGTGATGTTCATCTGCACTTTCGCTTTCAAAGTCTGCTTTCGTGAGTCATTGGCTGTCATTATAAAGACTAATTATTACACCCACCTTTATCTATTTTTTAATGATAATTACTGTAATTGTAAAAGTAAAGTAGTGATATAATATAACTCATAAATTCGAAGTTTTTTTAACCATTGTTGATTGATTAATCGTGACTTTTTTTTTACATAGATATGAAGTAAATTTTATTATAATTTGAGTACAGCTATATCGTGCTATAATAGAAATATATTCTTTTCATTCAATCATATGACATAAAACAAAAGGATTTCTTTCTTTTATGACGTTGTTTTGCACAATCAATTTGTTGTATCTATTGATATTTTGTCATTCATTGATTATCATTAAAAGTTTTTCCTCCGATGATCTCAGGTGCAAACCATCACGGAATTGAAGAAAAAGCCCTTAAACACAGAAATTGATATCCTCGGTCCATTTGATTCCATTTCCCATCCCAATTCCATCTAATTTCTTTCTACCAAATGCAGCATAAGCTTCTTTCATGCAATGAGCCAAAAGGTACAGAGGTAAAAAAAATAGAAAAATTCTTCAACCACAAGAGTCTAGACAGTGAGATCAAGGCAACAGTTCGTGGCTCAGAGAATATTCCCTGTTGCCATAAACAAATTGATTTGATTTATATACTTGGGGGCAAGTAGTTGTTTCATATACTCTATGTTGGTATCTAGTGGAAAAAAAAATTAATTATAGGTGATTCACCCCAGCCATTCCATAAAATAAAAAAATTGATAATCTCTATAAGACATATAGTAATATCATCTTTAGTTTCGAGCCCCAGCTCTTTTTTCTTTCTAAGAAAAATTAAAATTGTAATAGTACATTATATTCACTAACAAAGATGTTGATTTATAATATAAGAACAAAATCTCTCAAATTAAATGAAAGATGTAGTTTCATCCATATAGGCAAAATCGAAATCTCTAGATTTTCTTCCTCGAAATATATGCAATTTTTTCTTTGTTTCTTTTGTTGCGCATAAAAAGTATTTGTTTGCGGGTGATTTTTCTTTTTTCTAGTTTCAATGGTATTAAAATAGTAATGGCCAGGACAATTTTTTTTTTTCATATCAAGCCTACATAGGAATTTATAAGTAACGAAAAAATATTTGTATTTTATGTAAAAGGTGCAGAGCAAATAATGAACTCAAGTTGCATTTGTCGTGTCTTAGTAAGCTGGTCCTTTAATAGTATATTCTCTTGGATCTTATCTAATTATACATCTTTATACGTATGGCAATCTGTCTTGTTTAGGTAAAATGTAAGAGCGGGATGAAAGAAGAGTACCGAATTCTCGTTTCCTTCGCCATCCTACTCTTGAAAAGAGGGAATTACATATCCTACTGGATAAGATTGTCAACGCAATCAAGATGTCTACTTAAAGAGAGGAAAAGCAGGCCTTGTTCAGTTCTCTGGACTTGGTCGAAATCTGATTCTTGTGCATCCTTGGATGTATCCTTATGGATGAAGCCATGTTCATTGAACAGGTTGGTGAAAACTTAGAGTAATGCATAATTGTATAATTATAATCCACAGTCATCAAAAAAAGAAAAATTTCTTGTCGAAATAGAGATTTTTCATTTCTTTACGTATAGCAAAAGAAATATCGAGAATTTAGACTAAGGTTATTTTACAATCTGGTTCATACATAAATTTCTTTCACAGCTCACCTCACCTAACCTCTCAGCTTTTTGTCAATTTCATTTTGGTAATAATCTGTCACTTTTCATTGTTTATTATTTTTGTTTCGTCAATGCGAGGTTGGCAGAACGATTTTTCAAGTTCCTCTCGCTGATAAGATCATATTTTACTACACAAATTGGAAGATTGGAGGGGAAATAAAAAGAAAAAAGAAAAAGAAAGAAAGGAGTCCGGATCTCTGAGATTAGATGCAATCATACAAAATGAAAGTGGCATATGCTCTATTACATTTAATATATTATTTCTGCAATTAGGATATATTCGCTCCCTCAGGCAATCCAGACCTTCTCTATCAATCAAATTCATTCCATTCCAACAAGTGGATTGACCTTATCAGAAGAGGGACCCGCAAATGGCTTATTTTAGTCCATATATATGAGGTGAGGCAAGTTGTACCGCGTCCACCTATTTTCCCTCTAAATTGGGGAAGGCTGCTTTGTCTTTGTCCTAGGTGTTTTAATCACGCTTGCCCAGCTACCCTTCTTCAAGGTGATGATAAGAGTTCCTAAAACTTCTTATATTAAAAGGGTTGTGCTAAATAATGTTGCTGATTTTTATTGGATGCTTAAACGGAGCCACTAGCTTAAAACAATCGCTTATTGTTCGTAACTTTGTTTAGTAGGGGTTAAGCAAAAATGACTGAGAGCCTCTAAAACCTGAATTAGCCTGCTTGATCTCTACTTAATCAGATGCTTACAATTACATAACATTAGCTAAAGTAATTTTTTTTCCGTGTGCTTTTTATTATATTTTGTGGGATTTTGTGTCATGAATGGAAGAAGGATAATTAAGATATTGAGATAAAGACAGCACAAGTGTCATAATTTTCATGCGATGCTCTCCTAAGTGCCATAACATTGTTTTTTGATCACTTGAGTGTCATGACTTTTTAAATTTTTTTTTTTTTACTTGAATGCTATAACTTTTAATTGATAATTTGAGTGCTGTAACTTTTAAAGAACGTTCACCATAAATGCCATGTCATGTCGGATTTCCTTATTAATAAAAAATTACAGCTCTTGAGTGATTGATTATGACATTTAAGTGATTGAATAAAAAGTTATGATATTTAAGTGGTTGTTGTATAAAAGTTATAATATTTGTAGTGTCTTTTTTCTTCTAATACATTTGAAATTCAAATCTCACTATGTGCTTATAAGATTAGCATATTTGTTTTGTGTAAGTTTTTTGAGAAAAATATAACAAAATACACCTTATTTCTCACCCCATGACCACTTACCTCTTCTTTTGAAAATAACAAATATCTACACGAATTCTACCATTCAAAAATCACTTTTTCAGTCTACTTAAACTGTAAGGAAGATGTTAAAATGAGTTTACATGGAGGGGTAAATTAATGTTCTCTATGTGGGGTTTTTCTTGTAAGTATGTGAATGATTTTTATCAAAATGAAAATATGTGAGTGGCTCTTAGATCAAGAGTAAGAGATATTTTTGATATTTTCCCTTTCTCGAGCAGGCCGCAGCTATATATTCTTGTTGGATTTTGTTGCCCTATTCTGAATCGAAAAGTGAAAGAAGACGGAGATGCAGCAAATATGGACCAATAAAGTAGTTGGAGAATGGTGGTTGGATATTTTTGGCCAATGTGCTCTGCAACTTTATGGTCCATTCCGTTGTGCCTGGTGACCTCTTTCCCGTCGGCTGGCTTCATGTTGGCTGAATTCTTTAGATTCTTGGGCCTCGGCAGTACATGACGTCCTTAGTAGAAAGTAATTCTGTCCACCTCTTGCCGCTATAAATTGCCATTTTCCGCAAAATTGGCCACTATGGAAAGATGAAAAACATCCCTTTTTGAAACTCCAGCGATCTAGTCCTACCATTTGAGCAGACGTCAAAAGCGTCACTGACCACAAAGGAGAGGCTATATGCATGCTTTTTGTTCGCATGCAGTAGTTTTCTTAAAGGTAAAAAAGGAAGATAATATGTCCCCAGAATTAGATCCGGCCGAAATTCTCTTGCGCTCATCGTCTAGTGGGAAAAAAAAGAGGGTTTCGGTCAAGAAAATTCCCAAAAGAAAAGTAATGTTCTAGCAGAGCAGTTCTTTTTCTTGATAGCTTCTTATTGCACCAAAGAGATAAGAAACTATTAATTGAGATCGTATCTTTCTGACACGGTAAACGTGGGTTAACGTTGAAGATAACAATGCCTCCATGGAAATATGGACAGAACATAATTACTTTTCAGGCTAGAAAAAACTCTCCAGTTTTCCTAGCCGGTGGTTGGCTGAAAAAGATAGAACTTTGTCTGTGGTTTACCGTTTGTCTTTATCCATAGCCGTGTCACTAAGAAAGTCCAGTTCCGTGTTTTCAATTACCACCTGCACATAAAGAGCGACGCAGCCCTTCACATCTGTAATGCTGCTGTATTCGGAAACTCCGTTCCATTAGTAATTCCAATACCATTAACGGGAGCGAGTCAGAAAAGCAAAGAATTGCTTGCCAGTTTGCAAGACTGAGGTCCACGAAAAATTCATAAAAACCGCGAGTGTAAACCGATCGGAGAAGGGGTTTCCGTATTAGCACCTGGGGTTTCTCATTTCGAGTCATCCATATAGAGAAAGGAGTAGCCACGTTGGAACGAGAACTTATCTTTTTGGAGCGTATAGATTTGCTAGTTCCTTGTAAGTAGTCAGAGAACGGACGAGCAATTTTGCAGAGCGAGCGAGCAAGCATGGCGATCAACGAGGACATCGAAAATCGAGAAACTAGGGAGAGAGGAGTACGAGAGCAGCTCCTTGTGCCGCAAGAGAAGGACCAAGCTGGCCAAGATGAAGGAACCGATAAGGGTCATCCGTGGATGGTCTATTTCAGCACATTCGTTGCGGTTTGCGGTTCATATGAATTCGGGACCTGTGTAAGTAGGAAACGCAATTTCTTTTTGAAAAGTCCGGGTCGAATGGTAATGGTTAAAGTGAAAAGGATGTGATTAGTCGAATCTAATGAAAAATTGTTTCATTGGATTTTCAGGCAGGTTATTCATCACCAACTCAGGATGCTATAGTGGAGGAACTTAGTCTATCCACAGCTGAGGTATGTCGAATTTACCTGCGAGTGTTGAGAAATACATGTCAAAATTATCCCTGTCCATTGCTTCGCTTCAATATTGGACTAGTCACTGAGCGCGCCCATATGCTAGAAAGTTAAAGCAACGATCTGCTCTTATTCCGGGTCCATAATATGCATGAGTTATATGATCAAAAACTTTATAAACAAGATTCTATAAAAAATATGGTGGTCGGCTTTGAGGTAGAGATACCTTTTTCTCTAGACATCTTATTCTTTCTGCATCGTGATGAGTGAAATGTATACCAAATTTTTGCATGAGTTCCATGTTGGATGCCTCAGTACATGAACACCAAAAAATGGGTGGACGTAAATCGTATCTCTTCAGCTGAATATCGCCACTGCATATCATTCGGATTACTGATTGAAGCGATAGGTTTCTTCAGAAAGCTTTCCACTGAGATTCTCAGACATTCAGTGACTTATAGCATTGTTAGCTAGATGGTAACTGAAGTTCCTGCTCTCATTGAACTCAAGCTGATTTGCAGTTACTCTTCATGTTTCTTTCAACAGTATTCACTCTTCGGATCCATACTGACATTCGGTGCAATGATTGGTGCAATTACTGGAGGACCAATTGCTGATTTTGTCGGCCGTAAATGGGTAAGCAGCACATGAGCGAGTCTTCTACAATGTAAAACAGAACGGTGTTGTTCAGGACTCTTGCGAGTTTTAGCTTTGGGATTTAGTCATCATGCATGGAGGACATGACAGCATAAACATTGAACTCAAAATGCAGACAATGAGAATGGCGAGCGCTTTTTGTGTCGCAGGATGGCTTGCTATTTACTTTGCTGAGGTGTGTCCATACCCTATTTTCAAGCCTTTCTTAAGATGAAGACCAATTAGTTGCATAAGAACTTCAAGTCTCATTAACTCTCTGTTCTGTTTAATTTCGAGTAAATTAGGGAGCACTTGCTCTGGATATTGGAAGGTTGGCCACGGGATATGGAATGGGAGTCTTTTCCTATGTGGTAAATCCTCACTTCTTACCACATGAATTCAATGTAGCGAGTTGTCGTACGACAACATGTTGGACTTGATTCACAGTGAAAACATGAGACTCTCTGTTCGGTTCAAAAATGTTAATCTTTTTCTAATTTGTGTCCAGGTACCGATATTTATAGCTGAAATGACACCCAAAAATCTCCGTGGAGCTTTGACCGCTGTTAATCAGGCAAAGTTTTTGTATGAACATTCTTGATTGAAATAGCAAGCATAGAGCTATTGGCAAAAGGCCTTAGCTTGTAGATTCCCTTTTGCAAGTGCAAGATGGTATACATATGTACATCCTGCAGAACCCACTGGGCCTAACATGTTCTTTTCTCTCCACAGCTTATGATCTGTGCCGGAGTGTCCGTTTCGTTCATAATTGGGATAATATTATCTTGGAGGGTTTTGGCATTAATTGGTAAAACCGAAAAAGTAGCATAATTCGAGTTTAGTGCCAATGTTGTATAGAAAAGTCCAAGTCTGAAACCACCTTGAACATCTGCGGTTTTATGCAGGTCTAATCCCATGTGCAGTCTTACTGTTCGGCCTGTTTTTCATTCCAGAGTCTCCTAGATGGCTGGTAACAAATTAAGAGGAACACTAGACTCTTCTTCTCTGAATTTTTGGAGAGAGGGATCCGTAGTGTTGGAATGAATTTTAGGATTCTGCCAAATGCAGGCAAAAAGGGGCCGCGAAAAGGAGTTTGAAGCCGCGCTGCAGAAACTCCGTGGAAAGGATGCAGATATTTCTGAAGAGGCTGCTGAAATACAAGTAAAAGGCTTTAAGTCTATACCTGTTCCATCTTAAAGCCTCAACTTTCTAAGTATGAATAGCTGACGGAATGATTGAATTTGTTTTTCTTGACAGGAGTATATCGAAACTCTCCAACGGCTCCCAAAAGCCAGCGTGCTTGATCTATTTAAGAGAAGATATCTGAGCTCCGTCATCGTAATCTTCTTTCTGTATTTATTGCTATGTATCCGATATATCCCCTCCTTCCTTGCTTTCTTGGAATGCCCTGTGGATCAGGAAAATGCAGTAGTTGTACTTTTGGCGATATTTCCCATTGTTGTTTTTTCTCGCTGACAAATTTGTTAAATTTTGGCCAGATTGGTGTTGGATTGATGGTCGTCCAGCAGTTCGGAGGGATAAATGGCGTCTGTTTCTATACAAGCAATATTTTCGAGGAAGCAGGTATGAAGGAAATATCAAGAAGCTCTTGGGCACCACAAAAATGAAACTCTGCATTGCATTTTATGATTCCAGAATGGATAACTAAATGAAAAGCAAAGCAGGGGTTCCGATTTATATAATCCAGTTAATAGTCAAATGGGTTAGTAAAATTCGCAATGTCGAATGCTTTTGACTTAATTATCACTGAATGAGCTGTTCACATAATTTAGGTGTTGAATCTCAAAAGCAATTTATTATTCTCACCTTTTCAATCGCTTTTGTACAATCTCCTCAGGTTTCTCCTCCAGTGTTGGAACCATAACTTACGCAATCCTCCAGGTCTGTAATTCTCGCCCTTTCCTCTTTGCTGGGGATCTGTTTTTATACTCATCACGCTTAAGAGTAAATTTTTGCAGGTCATTGTCACGGCTATTGGCGCTGCGCTGGTCGATCGAGCTGGAAGAAAGCCCCTTCTCTTGGTAAAATAGATAAAAGTCGCTAAGATAACAAAGCTTTTCTGGTTCTGCCCCCTTCGCGAGTTCTGCAACTTGAACCATAACCTTCTCTCTCTCTCTCTCTCAATCGCAGATCTCGGGGACAGGATTGGTCCTAGGATGCATAGTAACTGCCCTTTCATTCTTTCTAAAGGTAAATACTATCAGTCCTAGTATTTTCCTTCTGCTTTGCAATGCTTGTCAACCAGTAACTTTTTGAGAATCTTCTGAGCCAGGTTCATGATCTGGCAGCTGATGCTGTCCCGATACTTGCCGTCACCGGCATTCTGGTAATAATCTCACCTTCCTTGATCTCTTTCTGGCTCTATCTGGTTGGCCGCCACAACAACTCTCCACTATTAATTTTTCTGTTCTGTTTTTTCCAATGCTCAGCTATACATAGCAGCATTTTCCGCTGGAATGGGCGCGGTTCCTTGGGTCGTGATGTCCGAGGTAATCCTAAACATCCCCCGAAGTTTCATGCTTATCAAATTAAAGGGCCGTTTCCGTAACTGGTGTTGTTACGAGTGTTTCAAAATTTTTTGCCAATCATGTAATCTGTTGCTGGTGTTCAGATTTTCCCCATCAATATCAAAGGAGTAGCTGGAGGGTTTGCAACACTAGTAAACTGGTTCGGCGCTTGGGCAGTTTCCTACACTTTCAACTACTTAATGAGTTGGAGCTCCTATGGTACGACTCTGCTGAAAACGCTCTTTGAACTGTTGCTCTGGCAGGAGCTCGATAAACATTTTTCACATTGGAACATGAGTTGTTGCGCGAATTCAATCAAACTATAGACTTGAGACTTAGCTTTTCCTGAAAACTTCAATCCTATTTGGAGCTGGAGGTGTCTGTCACTCTGTTCTGCACAGTCTCGAATGCATATTCAGTCCATTTATTTCAATCAATGTGTTTACGGCAATTTCTTCCTAGATTCGAATATCACGAAAATTGAGTTGACGTGTCATTTAGAAAAGAAAATAAGTGAATTGGGTCTTTCTGCAGAATGATTAATAGACAGGTAGCATATATCAAAGCATTATTCCCATGAGAAAAATGTCAGAATATGCTTCCGCAAAACTTGTCGAAAGCAAATAACTCTGCCGGCTTGCTTCACAGGTACCTTCCTTCTTTATGCGGGGATTAACGCCGCAGGGATGGTGTTCGTGATCACGGTGGTCCCTGAAACGAAAGGGAGGAGTCTTGAGCAGATTCAAGCAGCTATCAACAGAGAATGAAAAATGCCTGCACTCTTCCATGTAGTCCCATTTGAGCTCACATGGCACTCGCAATACCACACATTCGAAGATGGAAAATGATTATGAAGCAGGCAACAGCATCCTTCATAAAACGACGTTATTGTTGAGATCTATCAGTTCATTCGTAGAGTGGTTTTATTGCAGGAAAGAGATAGGATTATTTTATAGGAGAGTGATTGATTGATCTATGAGAATAATATTTCAATTGCTAGTGAAAAAGCGTGTATTGCTTTATTTTTGTGAATGCGAACATTACACCTATAGTCTTCGTGCGCATCGGGCAATGACAAAGCAAGTGACTTTCAAATCGAGGCTCGCGTCCATCTATTGTTGGTTGAGAAATTATTGTATGGCCTTTATTCTTTTCTCGTAATGTGCAACGATAGCCTTCGGTGCTGTTATTAATCTTTTGAGTTACATTGTCAAAAATGAAAAATCTTAATTGTGAAATACATTATCATTTTTTATAGTAAAATATGGTGCTGAATGAATCGATTCTTTTTTTTATGGTACTAAGAAAAGTCAATCTGGAAACTGCATAGAAGTTTCTTTTTTAATCAACGGGAAAGCTATGCATAAATAATTCCAACACCGTGTCTTGTCACCTTGACTGCAAGGGCTGCAATTTCCACATGAGACCCACTTTTTCTTCGCTAGACTTTGTGTTGATGGTTGACTTGGAAATCCACATCTATACTCTTTGCGTGATGACAAAGCTAGTGAGGTTCTTGTCAAGGCGTGTCGGTATGCCACTAGAAATTATCATATTGCTTTCTTTCTTTCATAATGTGTTACACCATCCAAGAAGCACTTATTTCTTATTTTCCTTTTACTTTTGCCAAAAGCGACATTATACAAGTTAATATTCTTGTTCATAGTCTATTTTTGTTACCAATTTCTGTTTTTTTTGGTCAAAAATAAAAAGCTTAGATGATGAAATACGACATCTTTTTCCTTTTCATCTTCACAATTTAACGAATGGACACTTGTTGACACCTAAATTTTGACGATCCAATCATTTATTTATTGCATAAAAATTAGGGATTAATTTTTCCCCAAAAAAATATTAGAATTAAATTGCGTAGTATATAGTTTTAGGAGCATTTTTTTAATCAACGTGAAAGCTATGCATAACTAATTCCAACTTTGTGTTTTGTCCAAGGGCTGCAATCTTCGCTAGACTTTGTTTTATTGGTTGACTTGGAAATTTGCATCACCGACGACTCCCGACTCTTTTCATTCATATAACTGGGCCTCCTTCACATTGCCAATTAGCAAAAACTTCCATTGCATCAGATCAAACAACAAGAGAGACCATTAAGTCTTTGAGCTCCACGAGCATGTTCCGTGTTTTGCTTTTCATATTGCATGTTCTGCTGTTACTGAGGATGAGTTGCGGTGCGAAGAAGAATCACTTGTGCACCGCTTCATCTTGCGGTGAGATCCATGATATACAC
Organism: Eucalyptus brandiana; assembly: GCA_014182725.1. Taxonomy (NCBI): domain Eukaryota; kingdom Viridiplantae; phylum Streptophyta; class Magnoliopsida; order Myrtales; family Myrtaceae; genus Eucalyptus; species Eucalyptus brandiana. The sequence goes on from CM024675.1 coordinate 14,756,913, forward strand.
TATCCCTTTCGATTGAAAAGCGACCCAAAACACTGTGGCCGCTCTGAGAATGAGCTAGTTTGTGAAAATAATCGTACTTTTCTATATCTATACTATATCTATATGCTGGTCGATATTATGTGAAGTCAATGTCAATTAACTATTCTAATTTAGCTGATTCATTTTTCGGTATAATCATGGTGGTTGACGATGGATTGCAAAAAGGTAATTGCTCATCCCTCCCTCGTCAATCATTGGCGAGGTCCAACTTTAGTGCTCATGATCCATACCGTGGTGGTCTTCTTCCCTCAGCTGATCCGGTGGTCTTCATGAAGTGCTCACAGCCCGTTGCTTCTGCTTTGTATATTAATACTGAACCATGTATTGAGGAAGCATCCCTTTCTGATACACCCCCTAATTTTTCCCAAATGAAGGCATACTCATACGCTTTGTATGGGTCTGATCTACTAATACGGGACATCAAGGATTCTTGCAACATAACCATGATCACTCTCTTATCGAGCCAGGAAGTGGATCGGTATAAACGTGTGAGCCCACCGTATACGGACCTCCACAACATGATGGCTGAAGGATTCAATCTCTTATATTCTGAACCTGATTCGTCGGAAATATTCCAGATTTGCGCGATAAGTTTCAGATACCGAATGGCATGGTGCAACCCATATGACTCCTGTAAGCTGACTTTCCCTTAGGCTTTTCCTTCTTTACTCTCTTACTTTGTTTCTTCTTCTTCATCTTCATCCTTTTCTTAAATGTTAACTCTACTGAAGGATCTTTTCAAAATTTACTTGGTGATGTGGCATGTTTCAATTGGATATTGCAATACGTTTGGTTTCAATTTATTGAGTCATCACTTTTCTTTAATACCCAATTTAAAAAAATTGCCACATTCGTTTAGTGAAAAAGTTTAGAAATTTTTTTAGTAGATTGGGCGTGCATTGCTCCTTTATTTTACAACTATGGAGCTTTTCTGGAAGTGACACTATTTCTGTATTTTTTTTTTTTTTGGGCCTTATTCACTAAAAAAAAACCCTACTTTAAATTTAGTCCCGATTATGTTTCGAACTTTTTTTATCAGAAAAACCTAAACTTAGGTCCAGTCCAAATTTGCCTCAATCTTTTCTTTGTCCAGAAAAGACCTCAATCTTTAAGCCTAATCCCAAATCTACCTCGAACTTATTTTGTCTAAAAGAAAAAACACCAATTTTTACTCTAATCCCAATCTACCCATTAGCCCTCTGTTCAAAAATTGCCGTTAGCTGTCCTTAATTTTCATATCTTAGAATAGCTTCATTTGAAAGTAATTTTCCATGTCACCTTACTGAAGTGGATTTGTTATTGATGTGGAAATGCCACATCAAGTTGGGACTCGACCGTGGGGGTAGGTTTGGGAATATATTAAAAGTTGGTGATTTTTTAAAACAAAACAAAATAAAATTTGAGGTAAATTTGGGATTGTACCTAAAGTTTAGGGTTTTTTATGAGACAAAAAAGTTCAAGCTGAAATTGGACTAGAACTAAAGGGTTTTTCAGGGAATTAGGTCTTTTTTTGGGGAAGATTGTTCGATTTAATAATATCTCATGTCCCTTCAATCGCTGTTAATGTTACGGGGAACTTGTGAACATTTGGTACATTTAGGAGAACAAAAGCAAAAACGTTTCTTTAAAAAAAAAAAGATCATGCAACATTAACATGGATTTCATGAGTGAATAGGATAACGTCAGATCTGGGCGCTATCTAGAAAAGTGAAACTCGTTCACTCTTTTTTTATTCTAGACTTCTCCACTTGCAAATTTCAATGAACAAAAGTGTGGCTTTGCACTTTGTAGTGATTGCATGAATTTATCTTTCACTAGGGGTATATCTTAGCGTGAATTGCTTCTTCACTGATTGGTCTTTAATTCTAATTAACCATTTTTAGTAATTTCTCACGAATTCTCTTACTATCTACAGCTGATGGCATGCCCCTTTTTGTGCTCTGTCTTGTGCCTACCGCAGTATTGAATCTCTTCTTTTTCTTGGGTATGATAAGTCCTTTTTCTCTTCACACCTATGAAGCTCTCATTCAGCACTTTGACAAACAAAAATTGTATGTGTAAATTTTTTTTTGACACTATGCTAATCAATGGCCAAATTTCTCTGTAGTCCACTTCCTAGCAGCAAAATTCATACTTGGAGCTCCGTGTGTGTTGATACTTCTAATCTTGAAGTGGATGAGAAGGCATTAGGCGGCCGATGCAAATATCGAAGAATTCCTACTAGCTCACAACAACTATTTGCCCATAAGGTACTCTTACTCGGATATAAAGAAGATCACAAAAAATTTCAAATGCAAGTTAGGTGAAGGGGGATATGGTTATGTATATAGAGGAATATTTAGAAGTGGCAATGAAGTCGCAGTTAAGATTTTGAACAAATCAAAATCTAATGGCCAGGATTTTATAAGTGAAGTGGCCACAATTGGAAGGATCCACCACATTAATGTGGTGCAACTTGTTGGTTTTTGCTTCGATTACTCCAAACAAGCTCTTGTCTATGATTTCATGCCGAATGGATCTTTGGATAAACACATTTCCTATAAGGATGGTGATGATCCTCTTAATTCTAAGAAAATGTATGAGATCTCTCTTGGCATAGCTAGAGGGATAGAGTATCTACATCGGGGATGTGATATGCAAATTCTACATTTTGACATCAAGCCTCACAACATTCTCCTAGACCGAAGTTTCACTCCGAAAGTTTCTGACTTTGGACTTGCAAGACTTTATCCCAGCGATCGCAATATAGTATCGCTGATTGCAGCAAGAGGAACTTGGGTTATATGGCTCCTGAGCTATTCTATAAAGATATTGGTGGCATTTCTTACAAAGCTGATGTTTATAGTTTTGGGATGTTATTAATGGAAATGGCTGGTAGAAGGAGAAATCTAAATGCACATGCAAAGCGCTCGAGTCAAATTTACTTTCCTTTGTGGGTTTATGATCAACTCGGTAAAGAAAAGGAACTCGAAAGGGTAGATGTCATAGAAGAGGAAAGAGAAACAACGAGGAAGATGATAATCGTTGCATTGTGGTGTATACAATTGAGCCCTAATGATCGGCCATCGATGAGGAAAGTCCTAGATATGCTTGAAGGAGATATGGATAGACTGCAACTACCTCCAAAACCACTTTTGTATCCAATGGAGGCACCGGTTGATGATGCTGACGCTGAGATAGAACTTGAAACAGTCTCATCTTCGTCAAGTACTCCGATAGTTTCTAGTGGTTACCAATTTTAGCATGACCATGAGTTTACGAAATCATGTTTTTGTGATTGTTCCCTTATAATGAGATGCAAAAATTATAAATAGTACTATCGACATGTATCATCATTTAAAATGTAATTTGTAAAACTTTTACATATTTTTCTTATGGCACTAGTTTTTTTATCGGTCGAGTTATGTCCGTATTTTATAAATGACAATGAATGTTATATGGCATTCATTCAATTTTTGTTTCATGTGAATCCTCTTGGTATAATAAGGTAATTTTTTATTCGTGTCAATGTTTGCATTTTGAGCAACAAATCTCTCATTTCCATCAAAACCTCTCATCCCCGCCCTTTGACCTCTATTTGATCACCTACGTTGAAGATAGCTACGTGCTCAAGCTATCTCCGACTTGGACCTCATGTCACGGGATGGGTCCAAGCCTAACCGATGAGCAATCAGCACTTGTCAAAGAGTAAAGACAGAGTAGGCTGACAATTTTGCCTTTACGATGAATGGAAATTGAACACGTGCTGTTATGTTAGAGCATATGATGTATTACAAAAGCTCAAACCCTAAATGCAGTAAGAACTTGTGCGTTCACTCGATGATATGACATGAGATGGTACCTTACATTATTTAGAACAAGCATTACATTCCTCACTGTTGTTCCTTGCACAAGAGTTTTTCTACTAAGCAAACATCCTCGAGACACCAATGTTGATAAGGAATGCGTGATCTCCACTTTGTTCAAAGATCGCAAATAGATAAGTATAAATTTTAATTTTTATTATTATCAAAATAAAGCAAAAATAAAAAAAATATTCTAAAAAAGTAGAAAATGCAAAAAATTAACAAACCTAATCTCTTTAGTGGTCATGAAATTCCACATGAGAATGGTCCTCCATTCTGTGTGAGTGTGCACATGGAAAAGGAGTTTGGGAAAATGAATTCTTCTTTTTAATATGGAGTTTTTTTTTTGGCAACCCAGGAATTGCCGTACAGCTGGCGGCCGACGATGTAAACCCGGGGGAGCACTAGGACGGGGACCCACCACCCACGGCACCCCACTTAAGTTGCGCAACGTGACGAGTTGGGGAATCAAACCCTGGCCTTTCATGTGGCCAATGTGTGCCCTAACCAACTCGCTCACCACGGGGTGGGTTATGGAGTTAATATCATGAAAAAACCCCAAACTTATACACCGTGACAAATTTATCCCTAACTAAATTTTGGGTTATATACACACGTGACACATTTACCCTCCGTTAGCTTCCGTGAAATTTTATCATTAAATTATTGAGTTGAATGATATAGACAGTTAACATGGCAAGTTCACATGGAAATCCATAGGGTTAATACAATGGAAAATCACAAACTAGTACATATGTGACAATTACTGAAAATTAGTTTTTGAATTACTAAAAACGCAAACTGGTACACACATAACACATTTACCCTTCGTTAGTTTTCATCAAATTTTACCATGAAAATTATGAGTTAACCAAATTGAGCTCGATAAACATTTTGTCACATTGGAACGTGAGTTTTTGCACGGATTCAACCAAACTTCAGACTCGAGACTTAGCTTTTCCTAAACTCTTCAATCCTATTTGGAGGTATAGGTGTTTATCACTCCGTTCTTCATGCTCTCGAATGCATATTTGGTCCATTTATTGCAATCAACATGTTTACAGCAACTTCTACGTACATTCGAATATCATGAAATTTGTTCGAAGTGTCATTTAGAAAAGAAAAGTGCATTTTTTCTGCAAAATGATTAATAGACAGGTAGTATATAATAGAGCATTCTTCCCATGAGAAAAATGTTGATATGCATCCAAAAAACTTGTCAAAAGACACTAACTCTGCTGGCTTTGCTTCACAGGTACCTTCCTTCTTTATGTAGCGATTAACGCCGCGGGGATGGTGTTCCTGAAACGAAAGGGAGGAGTCTTGAGCACATTCAAGCAGCCATCAACAGAGAATGAAAATGGCGGCACTCCAAGTTATTTACTCATTGCTCTTCCTTGTAGTCTCAGTTGAGCTTATATGACACTTCCAATGCCACACATTCGGAGATGGAAGATGATTTTGAAGCAGGCAACAGCATCTTTCGTTCAATAAAATGATGTTATTGTCAAGATTTTTCAGTTCTTTCATAGAGCAATCTTACTCGGGAAAGAGATGAGATTATTATACTGGAGAGTGATTGATTGGTCCGTGAGAATAATATTTCAATTGCGTCGGTCTATATCTGACTGAGAAATCATCATGTGGCCCTCTTTCTTTTCCCGTAATGTGTTGCATTGCCCAAGCAGTAAGAAGCACCTACTCCTTATTTTTCTTTTTATTTTCATGAAAGGCAACCTCAAATTCTATAAAATTTATGTTGCCGTTAATTAGCACCATACACTTCCATATTTTTTTGGAGGTTAGGGCGTACGATAATAGTCTTCAGGTGCTGTTATTTATCTTTTCATTATCCAATTTTATTTTTGTCAAAATTGAAAAACGTTACACTGCAAAATGCATTATCATTATTTTTATAGTATTAGATGGCGCTGAATGGACCTATAGTTGATACATCAATTTGCATAATGTATGTCCAAATGTTTTGGAATACGTGCAAGAGATAATTTAGGATACTTTGACCAAGAGATTTTCCGCTTAAAAATTTGACTAATCATTGCTGAATATTTAATGACGATATAGAAAGCAACTAAGGTATCATCGCGTGTGGAGATGCTCGCACAACAAACCAATTTTTAGAAAGGGGAATATGAAAAATGTAATCAGTAATAATATTACTATAAAAAAATTAAACATGTGCAGTTAAAACGTCATTGGATGCGTCAATTAAAATGAACTTGGTTGTATTATATGGAAAATCCATTTCAATCTCTTCAATTATATATAATGGTACCCATTAGCTTGAGAAAAAAAAATGGTAAGTGCTAGTTACAATTATTCGAAAGCGCGTCTGTATCGTTGAAAAGAATTTCTATGAATATATTTTCCAAACTTCCCACTGTTATGTTCATAGTGGTAAATCGGCTGATCGTCTCATTTAAAAATGCATGACATCTCTAATTCCACACACCTTCCCTTCGGTAGTAACGAATTAGGTTTAGGGGTATTGTCTAAAAGATAGGCCTACGACCCTAGTTTTAGATGTGAGCTCTCCTAAACTCATACATCGCATCACATTGGTTATTCAAATTGATGCTATGATAATTTTTTAATGAGGAGTTGCTACTAGCCTATTGGGGTCGACTAAAAATCAAGTAAAACATATGAGTATGCTTCACTTCCTACATAACCAGAGAATTTAGGGTTAGGAACTTAATTACACTAATTCATCAAATGCCATTTTGGTATCTAATCTATTTCATTTCACAAAAAAAAAAAAAAATTGTCAGGCAGCTTGGATTGATTTTAAACCTATCCACTAACATATAAGATAATCATATAGGTGTGCAATCATTAAAATAACAATCAACAATCAAGGAAAGCATTAAATAAATTGCATAGGAACACAAAGATCTAATATTACCAAATAAGGAGCATGCAATCTCTAACTAAGCTAAAGGGAGTCCATAATCAACATTGAAAGTGCGTAATCAAGGGCATTTATTTTTAAGGACAATCAAAATCTTATGGTAAAGCTGTAAGGATTTATTCAATTCTTGAGCACAATTTTCTTATCAAGGACTTTAACACATTTTAAGAGTATTTACTAAAAAACTAACTCTTAAGCTTTTTCCTAATTTTTAGAAAAAAAAATAAGTTTTCTCTTAAATTTTTTTACAAAATTAATTCCGAAAATAGGGACTCGGGCTGGGCCCCAAGGTCCGGTGAGAACATGGGTTGTTATGGGCTTTGCGGGCTTGGACCGGGAACATGAATTGTGCTCTATTAAAACAGACCTCCATTTTAGTAATGGACTCTCAAAGACCCACTTCATGAAAATTTAAACCCAGCCCAAAAATTCACAAATTAAGCCCAGCCCAAGTCCGCCCAACTTAAACCAAACGTAAATCTACTGAAACAAAACCTCAAGCCCATCTTCCCATCCTCTTTCCACGAACGTCTGCACCAGGCTTATTTTCGTGATTTTCTTTTATTCTCTCTCAGCCTTTCAACGTCTTCTTCTTCTTCGTGCCAACTCCCCTGTAACGTCCTTTAGCGAAGCCTCCCACACCGACGAACTCCACACTGGAATTTCGCCGGACGGACCCACGGCAGAACTTTAAACGGATCGACGACAACACCCAACGTCGCCGGCCGTCACCAAGCCATCTTGGCTCACCATTGCAAAACCAAATTCACTGCCAACGTCTACCATCACGCAGGCCGCCACCACCACTCATCAAGTTCAATAAAAAATACACAGCATGTCTCGAACGAAATGCAGAGATGTAGTGACTTCATTGCTCGTGAAAATCGAGCTTAACAAATAATGACCCCGGACGAACTGCATCAAGTGGTACCCTCGCATCCGAGCGAAAATAGAAGCCATTTCTTAAACAATTCTCTCAGAAACATTTCATCGAGCAAGTCTTATGCGTTCGACTAAAAGTGACACGGCATACCGATGAACCTCCACTTTGGTGTCGAACTCGTGCTACGACATCTCAAGTCGATGAAAATATGTCAAACAGATCCATGGTATGCTTTCACGGAGACAAACAAAATTGAGGCATTATATCGGGCATGCGATGAGCACGGATTATGGAGAGGTCGTACACCCATTCTAGACTCTAGCTCGTGTCCAGACTCAAAAGAGAACAGCAAGTGACACTCAAACTCGACAAAAGGGACTGCTCGTTCAAACCAAGCATGCTCGTGGACCAGGGAAAACGAGACCCAGCTATTGTTTCGTTTCCGTTTTAAATAAAACCAAGCAACGGAGTTCCCAGAGAGAAGTGTTTGACCGAGAATATCTCTACCCGGCTCGGCGACGACGACGATGACAGCCAGAAGGTGAGCCCAAAGCGAAACGAGCTCTGGTCGGCCGCCTCGATGTTGCACTGAGCCAGGATCATCGGGATAAAAGGAGATCGAACCCAAAAAAAAAAAACTCACCCGGAATTCGGGCGCCGAGGAATAGGTAGCCGTGGGCTCGAGGGTGTTCGCTGGAGATCGCCGGTTTATGTTGGGGATGGCCGGGCAACGCTTGTTCGAGAACGAGATTCGGCTCCTAGTTCTCGCTTTTTCTCAGTCCATCCCTCCGCTCACTCTCGGTTCTCTCTCCCCTTCACCCTTTGCTCACTCTGTCGTATCTCACTCTCTCTGTTGCTCTCGCTGTCTCCAGCCTGAACTCGAGAACACAGTCGCCTCTCTTTCCTCTCTTATCTGGCTCGCTCCTTCTCTCTCTCTCGCTCGCCTTCTCACTCTCACCAGCTCTCTCTCTCTCCCTCTCTCTCTCTCTCTCTCTCTCGGTTGCTCTACCTCGGCCGAACAAACCCAAAAAGGCCGGAGAGACCCCCCCCTTCTTCCCTTTGCTGCCTTTCTCTCCCATTTATCTCGTTTCTCTCTCTTTCTTCAAGGACGAGACCAGCTGGCTTCGTACCACACGACATTCCTGGGCGAACGTTGCGCGCAGCCTCGCGTCCTTGCGTCCTTCGGTCAGCGACACGCTCTCTGTTTTGTCGCGAAGCTAATGTCCAAGCGAGGGAAGGAGGAGGAAGGAGGAAGAAGAGCGAGCTGGGCCGCGGAAGAAGAAAGGTGGGCCGCGCGGTGTAAATAGAAGGAACAGAAGCGGGCTGGGCCATAAGGGGGAAAAAAGAAAGGGAAAAGGAGGGGCCGGGCTAAGGCAATTTAAAAAAATGTTTTAAAATTTTTGATACTAGTAATGCAAATGTTTCTAATGTCTATATGAGATGCAATTTAAAGAAAACACAGTGCATTTTAATGAAAATTGTTTATATTACTTTTTTCTTTTTTTAGAGACTAATCCATAATTTTCTATACAACTAGGTCCTAAATAAAAAAGGCAAAATTTAGATGTCAAAAACAGACATAAATATATATAAATTTTCATTTAATTGAACGATAGTAATAGATCAATTCATTTATTAAGTGGTTCTTTTATGGGAAAGAGATGACAATATTTTTCATAGATCTAACACAATTACGGGAGAGTGATTGTAATATTGAAGTTGATAGTGAATAAGTAAACATTTTTTTTTAAAATCTATTTTTATGAACTTGAATATTGCATGTATAGTCTTTGTGCAGCGATGAATTTAGTGAGGTTCTAGTCAATGCGCGTCGGTTTCATCGCTAGAAATTATCGAATTGCTTTCTTTCTTTCATAATGTGTTACACCATCCAAGAAGTACTGACTCCTGTTTTTCCTTTTATTTTTGTTATACAAGTTAATATTCCCTTTAATAGTCTGTCTTTGTTACCAATTCTATATTATTGTCAGTAATGAAAAAGCTCATATAGTGAAATTTGACATTTTTTTTCCTTTTCATCTTCACAATTTATTGAACCAACACTCCTGGAATATTAGCCTTGAAAATAAAATTGAATGTCAATGCATCACTTGAAAGGATTTTAATTCAAATTAGAGTACATAACATTCCAATCGATTCTTTTTTTACTGAAGTAAAATTGATTCCTAAAGAGTCAATTTGCCAAGAAAAGTTAAATCTGAAAACTACAAAGAAGTTTCTTTTTGAATCGATGTGAAAGCCACACCATAAATAATTCCAACACCATGTTTTTGTCACCTTGACTGCAAGGGCTGCAATTTCCACATGAGATCCACTTTTTCTTCACTAGACTTTGTGTTGATGGTTGACTTGGAAATTTTACTATAGTCTTTGCGTGATGACGAAGTTAGGGAGGTTCTAGTCAAGACGTGTTAGTCCACCGCTAGAAATTGTCGTATTACTTTCTTTTTTTCATAACATGTTACACCATCCAAAAAGCACTTATTTCTTATTTTTCTTTTACTTTTGCCAAAAGCGACATTATACAAGTTAATATTCTTGTTCATAGTCTATTTTTGTTACCAATTTCTGTTTTTTGTCAAAAATAAAAAGCTTAAATGATGAAATACGACATCTTTTTCCTTTTCGTCTTCACAATTTAACGAAGGGATACTTATGGAATATTAGCCTTGAAAAGAAAATAGAATGCCAATACCTCACTCAAATGGATTTTGTTCATTCTAGAGTACATGATATACAAATCGATTCTCTCTTTTTCTTTTTTCTTTTGGTTTAAAATCGAATTTTTTTTTAAATGGTACTAAGAAAAGTCAATATGGAAACTGCATAACTAATTCCAACTCTGTGTTTTGTCACCATAAAAGCAAGGGCTGCAATTTCTACGTAAGACCCATTTTTTCTTCGCTAGACTTTGTTTTATTAGTTGACTTGGAAATTTGTATCACCGACGACTCCCCACTCTTTTCATTCATGTAACTGGGCCTCCATCACGTTACCAATTAACAAAAACTTCCATTGCATCACATCAAATGATAGAGACGATTAAGTCTTTGAGCTTTATGAGCATGTTCCGTGTTTTGCTTTTCATATTGCATGTTTAGTTGCTACTGGGGACGAGTTATGGTGCGAAGAAGAATCACTTGTGCGCCGCTTCATCTTGCGGCGAGATCCGTGACATACACTATCCCTTTTGATTGAAAGGTGACCCAAAATGCTGTGACCGCTCTGAGTATGAGCTAGTTTGTGAAAATAATCATACTTTTCTATATCTATATGCTAGTCGATATTATGTGAAGTCGATTAACTATTCTACTTTCCATCATATAAATGATTTTTCGGGTACAATCACGGTGGTTGACAATGGATTGCAAAAAGGTAATTGCTCTTCCCTCCCTCGTCACTCATTGGCGAGCTCCAACTTTAGCGCTAATGATCCAAACCGTGGTGGTCTTTCACCCTTTGCTGAGCCGGCGGTCTTCATGAAGTTCTCACAGCCTGTTGCTTCTGCTTTGTATATCGATACTGAACCATGTATTGAGGAAGTATACCTTTCTGATACACCCCCTAATTTTCCCAAATGAAGGCATACTCATACGCTTTGTATGGGCCTCATCTACAAATACGGGACATCAAGGATTCTTGCAACATAACCATGATCACTTTCTTATTGATCCAGGAAGTGGATCAGTATAAACGTGTGAGCCCACCGTATAAGGACCTCCACAGCATGATGGCTAAAGGATTCGAACTCTTTTATTATAAACCAAATTCGTGGGAAATATTCCAGATTTGCGCGATAAGTTTCAGATACCGAATGGCGTGGTGCGACCCATATTACTTGTATAAGCTGACTTTCCCTAAGGCTTTTCTTTCTTTACTCTCTTACTTTGTTTCTTTCTTCTTCTTGATCTTCATCCTTAATGTTAGCTCTACTGAGAGACCTTATCAAAATTTACTTACTCAGTGATGTGGCATGTTTCAATTGGATATTGCAATACGTTTGGTTCAATTTATTGAAACATCACTTTCTTTAATACCCAATAATAAAAATTGCCACATTCGTTTGGTGAAAAAGTTCAGTAAGATTTTTTAGTAGAATTGGCGTGCATTGCTCCTTTAGTTTACAACTATGGAGCTTTTTTGGACGTGACACTATTTCTATATATTTTTTTGGGCCTTATTCACTAAAAAAAAGTCCAACTTTAAATTTAGTCCAAATTCTGTTTCAAACTCTTTTTTTATCAAAAAAAACCTAAACTTAGGTCCTGCCCAAATTTGCCTCAATCTTTTCTTCGTCTGGAAAAAACCTCAAACTTTAGGCCTAATCCCAAACCTAGCTCAAACTTTTTTTGTCTAAAAGAAAAAACTCCAATTTTTACTCTAATCCCAATCTACCCATTAGCCCTTAGTCCAAAAATTGCCATTAGTCGTCCCTAATTTTCATATCTTAGAATAGCTTCATTTTGAAAATAATTTTTCATGTCACCTTATTGAAGCATATTGTTAATGATGGAAATGCCACGTCAAGTTAGGACTGGACCGTGGGGGTAGGTTTGGGAATATATTAAAAGTTTGTGATTTTTTAAAACAAAACAAAATTTGAGGCAAATTTGGAACTGTACCTAATGTTTAGGGTTTTTTTCTGAGACAAAAAAGTTCAGGCTAAAATTGGACTAGAATTGAAGGGTTTTTAGGGGAATCGGGTCTTTTTTTGGGGAAAATTGTTCAATTTAATAGTAGCTCGCGTCCCTTGAATTGCTTTTATTGTTATGGGGAATTTGTGAACATTTGGTGCATTTAGGAGAACAAAAGCAAAAACGTGTTTCTTCAAAAGAAAAGATCATGCAACGTTAACATGGATTTCATGAGTGAATAAAATAAAGTCGGATCTAGGCGCTATCTAGAAAAGTGAAACTCGTTCGCTCTTTTTTTATTCTAGACTTCTCCACTTGCAAATTTTAATGAACAAAAGTGTGTCTTTGCACTTTGCAGTGATTGCATGAATTTATCTTTCACTTGGGGTATATCTTAGCGTGAATTGCTTCTTCACTAATTGGCCTTTAATTCTAATTAACCATATTTAGTAATCTCTCACGAATTCTCTTACTAGCTACAGATGATTCTACGCGGTATATCATGGGCGATTTTGCTAGAATTGCCGCATGGAATCTCTTCTTTGTGTTTGGTATGGTAAGTCATTTTCTCTTCACGCCTATGAAGCTCTCATTCAGCACTCTAACAAACAAAAATTGTATGTGTAAAAAAAATTATGACACTATGCTAATCGAAGGCCAAATTTCTCCACAGTCCAATTCGTAGCAGCAAAATTCATACTTGGAGCTTCGTGTGTGTTGATACTTCTAATCTTGAAGTGGATGAGAAGGCATCAAGCGACCGATGCAAACATCGAAGAATTCCTACGAGCTCACAATAACTTTTTGCCCATAAGGTACTCTTACTCGGATATCAAGAAGATCACAAAAAATTTCAAATGCAAGTTAGGTGAGGGGGGATATGGTTCCGTATACAAAGGAATACTTAGAAGTGGCGATGAAGTTACAGTTAAGATTTTGAACAAATCAAAATCTAATGGCCAAGATTTTATAAGCGAAGTGGCCACAATTGGAAGGATCCACAACATTAATGTGGTGCAACTTGTTGGTTTTTGCTTCGATTACTCTAAACAAACTCTTGTCTATGATTTCATGCCAAACGGATCTTTGGATAAACACATTTCCTATATGGATGGTGATGATCCTCTTGATTATAAGAAAATATATGAGATCTCTCTTGGCATAGCTAGAGGGATAGAGTATCTACATTGGGGATGTGATATGCAAATTCTACATTTTGACATCAAGCCTCACAACATTCTCCTAGACCGAAGTTTCACTCCGAAAGTTTCTGACTTTGGACTTGCAAGACTTTATCCCACCGATCGCAATATAGTATCGTTGACTATAGCAAGAAGAACCATGTATTATATGGCTCTTGAGCTATTCTATAAAGACATTGGTGGCATTTCTTACAAAGCCGATGTTTATAGTTTTGGGATGCTATTAATGGAAATGGCTGGTAGAAGGAGAAATCTAAATGCACATGCACAGCGTTCGAGTCAAATTTACTTTCCTTTGTGGGTTTATGATCAACTCGCCTTTGTAATTGCATTTGTACAATCTCCAATGGTACGACTCTGCTGAAAACACTCTTTGAACTGTTGCTTTGGCAAGAGCTCGATAAAAATTTGTCACATTGGAACATGTTTTTTTGTGCAAGAATTCAACCAAACTACAAACTTGAGACCTAGCTTTTCCTAAAAACTTCAATCCTATTTGGAGCTGGAGGTGTCTATCACTCTGTTCTTCACAGTCTTGAATGCATATTCAATCCATTTATTTCAATCAATGTGTTTACAGCACCTTCTACCTAGATTCGAATATTACGAAAATTGAGTCGACATGTCATTTAGAAAAGAAAATAAGTGAAGTGAGTCTTTCTGTAGAATGATTGATAGACAAGTAGTATATATTAAAGCGTTCTTCCCATGAGAAAAATGACAGAATATGCTTCCACAAAACTTCTCGAAAGCAAATAACTATGCCGGCTTGCTTCACAGGTACCTTCCTTCTTTATGTGGTGATTAACGCCGTAGGGATGGTGTTCGTGATCATGGTGGTCCCTGAAACGAAAGGGAGGAGTCTTGAGCAGATTCAAGCAGTTATCAACAGAGAATGAAAATGGCAGCACTCTTCCTTGTAGTCGACCAAGAATTGACTGCTTGACCATGTTGATCTGCAATGGTCATTATGACACTGTCAAAATTGATCAGAGACCAGAGATAGGTCTATTCGATAAAGGTACGTGATTAGTGTGTGGGTGATTCCACCTAATTGCAAAATTTCTATCGAACGGCACTAGACCGATTTTTCTATCGTTTTGGGTACCCTATGCCCGTATTTGTAATCTCGAGATTTTCACGACAACCGAGAGTCACCAATGTGTCGAAGATGTACAATGTGGCTGGAAAATAATTGAGCATGGGTCAATTGCATTAAAAATTCATAAAAGCTACCCTGTAGATTAGGACACGCTAAAATCGCGTCAGATTGAAATTAACCGCGAAATTGAACTCTTTTAAAAATTGAAAGTTATGTCATGTCACGATTTATTTTAGGAACGTCAACTCATCTTCCGAAGAATTTTCGGAGATTATGAGGTTTTTTTACGGAAAAATCAATTCGGACGATTCGAAAAAAAAAAAACAGAAATTCGGATTGGCCAAATTGAAGGGATTTTTGACTTCCAAACCGAGCTACTTAGTGATGGGAAATTGTAGAAATTGTGCGGACTGTTTCTTCAACAAAATTGGATATCGAATTGGAGAAATCGGAGAAGAAATTGAAGTTTATTTTGAGGAAATTCGAAGCTATGGAAGGAGGCTGCATTTTTGGCATCAAATTAGATAATTCATGGAAATTCTAGGAAATTCTAAGCTAGAAAGAATTAGGGGGACATGCAATTAATTGAAGAGATAAACTTTGTTGACTTCACCCTTCAGGAACATCTCCAGCACGCCAAGCCAGCTGCTTCGGTCTTCTTCATGCGACAATCTTCGCGGAAGACCAGCTCCTTCAGTCTTCTCTCGCTCAAACCAGCTTCTCTCTCTCTCTCTCTCTACTAGCACCGTTCGAACCTGTCCCATGCGTCTGCAACAATTCCCCAACTTTAACTCCCTCTCTCCATCGCTGACTCCTTACCGCACTGCCTCATGCCCATCTCTCCTCCATCGAAGCCTCACACTACAACTCCACTAGCCTTTGTCTCCTCCACGAATTCTTCTCCCTCGCCAATCAACTCTAGCGGTTAGTGGACCGCGAACCTTCAAGCCATCGACGCCACTTGGCCGACGTCCATCCCCTTCATTTTTCTCTCTCTCGCGACCTCACGTCTACTGTCCATCAAAGACCAGTCCCACCGAATCAACCACCTTTGCCCTCCTTTCATTTTTCCTTCATAGCCAACATCCACCGAGTCAACCTTTCCCCCCAGCGAAGTGCCTAAAGTTGACTATGCTTCATGTCTTCACGTCCATGACTCAGCCGTGTGTCAGCTGCTCCATTTCCGCCTAATATGCTGTTTCTTCAATCGCTGCAGAGTCAGACTTCCAGCAAGCTTCACGTCGTTGCCAGCAACTCCTTGCCGCTTCTTTGTTCGGCTAGAATCAGCCCAGCAACCTTGCCGATCAACCCGCAAATTCTAGCCCATTTCTAGCCCACACCTCGGCCCACTTGGAGTCAACCGTAAGCCCAGCCGTAGTTCAGCCCTAACAAGCCTAGCAGTTTGCTGTGGGCTTGCAAGGCATTTTCGGCTTGGTCCGAGCCTCCGTTGGCGTCGCCACTTCGGAGTTTATCGACCGCCGTCGCGATGAACCAGTTTTCGCGTTAAACCGGTGAGTTTATGCACTAAACTCTACTTAGTAGGCTAATGACGTTTAATGGGTGTTTAATTTAGGTTAATTAGGAATTATGTGGTTAATTAGATTAGATTAGTGATTTAATTAGTTAATTATGCATGTTAGGTGGTTAGAATGGCTAAATTAGAGACTAGATAAGTTGAATTATTTTTTTTTTGGTAAGGAGATAAGTTGAATTATTTATCTAGATACATTCGGAAATTTTCCGGGCCCGTTTCAGTATTTAATTAGGCATTTCCGACCTAAGTTAGCATTTTTAGTATTTAAATTTAATTGTTTAATTAATTTTGGTAATTATTTTATAATTAAATATTTTTCGAAAATTAGACCGGGATAGTCGGTGACCAGAATTTCGTGTTGATTACAATGGTGTGTTCAGTTAATGCAATTGGGTGTTATTTCATGCAAATTGAGTACTGATTGGATTTTTGGTTAATTATTCCAAAATTTGTGAATTTTGATATTTATTTAGAAAATCTCGGGTGTCGGATTTTAACATCAAAAATGGTTTGATATACTATAAAATAGTGGGATTTTTAAATTGAAGGATATCACATTTACGAGTCGAGTTGACCATGTACCCACACACGACTCTTTTCACGGGGTATTTTAATACGAAGAAAATAGGTCATGATCACTATTTTAATTGAGGCATTTGAGTGCAATGCATAGTGTCCTGGGCTGAGATTGAATGGTTATGTGTTAGTTAAGAGAACTTGTCCTCGAACTGAGTCGGATGAATGTTACCCTATATGGATTACCCACTCATTAGGTTTCGGGTCGCAATAGATTCCAGACCTATGCTCCTTTGCTAAAGCCGTCTTTGAGAGACGTAGCCGTGCTCGATGGGGAAGAGACGATTCCTGGTTACGCCAATAGACTACCGAACTTCAAGTAGGCCGTACCCTATAGGGGTAAAATTAATAATCGGAACGCATGATTGATGGAGTTTGATGCTCCTAATTATGAGACAAAACTGTGTGGTATGGTATGGGACGTGTCATAACGGTTTGGTCTTATAATCAGGACTCCTGTGATTTATTGAGTTGAGTGAGGCGTTTCAATTGTTGTGTGCATCGATTTTATGCATGGTGTATATAAATTGTGCTGACCTTTGGGGTGAATTTGAGATGAGATAAGTCTCTGTGGTTATATGATTGTATGGTTAAGACGCCTCTTGGCGTATTACTCTCTTAATTGGGGTTTAGAGTGTGAACTTGCTGAGGTTTATATCTCACCCTGTCGTGGGCTCACTTCTTTTCAGAACCGTAGGGTGGAGGACCCGGAGCCTAGTTGAGGGGATCTGAAGTGTAGGTCAGCTATGACAGTTTCTTTTTTAGAGCTGGTCTTTTGTAAGCTTGTGGTTGTTGACTTTTATATATGACTTAGTGTGTATATAAAAGCATGTTTTGTTTGTGAATCTATTTCCTACTTTTCTATCTCAAGCAGTTGATGTTAGGGGATTAGTAATTCGCTTTGCATGTGCATTAAAATGAATGGATTGGCGACTCGTCCTAGGAAGTTGCATTTTTATTATAATCGACCATTGAGGGATAGGCACGCACTCGAGGATCGGGGCTTGACATCCCTGTTTAAGTGGTATCAGAGTAGGTTTGTATATAGAGTGATAATGGGCGATGGTTTATGGGATAGTTAGTAGGAAAGGCTTTTAATATGTTGATGCATGTGATTGATAGCTGATTGGTAGTTTATTTGTGTGGCCACTCAAATTCTAATGTGGTATTGGAATTGGAAAACATGTATCTGTAAAGAGCCTGTAGTATGAGTGACCAGGAGCATAGGACTCTCAGGAAGAGGGCAGTAGGCCCTGTGACTCGGGGTAAAATGCCAACAAGGATCGGTACCTGAGGTGGTTGAGGTAGAGCGTAGGCTAAGGCTAACGCAAGTGGAGTAGCATCGCTGCCGAAACTGCCGGTTAGTGCTGGGGTAGCAGCCCCTGGTGATTCCAAATTCGAATGGATCATGTAAGCACTTCAGACGATTGGAGTTTTGATGGGGCAGCAGGCCCAGAATCAAGCCGCCGCTACTGCTGCAACCACTACTGCACCTGTTAAAGCTCCACAAGGGAACGTAGTTGCCAAGAGACCAATTCATAAGCTCGTTGAGCAGTTCCTAAAGTTGCAACCGCCGAAGTTCACCGGAATAGGAGATCTCAAGGTTGCAACCCTTTGGATCCAAGAATTGGAGAAAGCTTTTGCATTGCTGAGGTGCACAGAGGAAGAGAATGTCGTCCTCATAGTATATCAGTTGCAGGGGATTGCAAGTACTTGGTGGAGGGCCACTAGAGAAACTGTTTTCCCAGAAGGCGTGATTCTAGTGTGGAACGTCTTCGTTGAAGCATTCAATGGCAAGTATTTCTCGAACTGTGCCAACCAACTGAAGATGGTTGAATTTTTTTTGCCTTCGTCAAGGTCCAATGACTGTGGACTAGTACGAGGCGAAGTTTGCCGAGTTATCGCAGTACGCTCCTAGATTGATCGAGGATCCCAAGGAAAAAGCGATGAGGTTTAGGGATAGCCTCCGACTAGAGCTAAAAAATCTGCTAGTACCGCTTGATCTAAAGGACTATAATGAGCTGTATGGATGAGCCCAACTAATAAAGAAGAATCTGAACGAACAAGTCGCCGCATCTGGGTCGCAGTTTGGGTCTAACCGAGATGGAAATCGATTTGGGAAGAGACCGATGACAGGAGGAAGGTGTCCTGTTTCACCCAACAGGAAGGGCGAGATAGGATAGTCAACGTTGAGCTAGAATGGAGTGTATCGTGCCTGCGGGAGACGACATGGATCAGCCCCGTGTCCTGCTAGGACGGGTGCTTGTTTTGTGTGTGACTAGAAGGGTCGCATGGCCAGGAACTGTCCAAGGAGACAGATGGGACCGTAGTTGCTACCGTCGCCATTGATGGGTCAAAATCAAGGATACGCGCCCCCGAATGCACAACAGGGTGGATTGATCAAACCTTTAGCTCAAGGAAGGACATACGCTATCACAAGAGGACAGGCTTAGGACACGCCTGATGTGATTACAAGTACTGTTTCGCTAAACGACCATGCTGCTTATGATTTATTTGACCCTAATGCAACTCATTCGTTTATAGCTGAGCAATTTGTTAAGCCGGTAGGATTGATTCCTGAGTTGTTGGAGTCAGTGGTCAATATATTTACACTATTAAAGGATAAGGTGTTAGCTACAATGGGTTGTCCTGGTGCAAGTTAGCGATTGGTGAGCGAGAATGGATGATAGATTTGATAGTCCTAGCCATGTATGATTTTGACGTGATAATTGGCATGGACTGGCTCACCAAGCAAAGAGCTAAGATAGACTGCTATTGTAAAGCGACTCAGTTTAACCCGTTAGTGGGTGAAAGTTTCGAGTCTATTGAAAGTCGAGGAGGACTCTCGATTACCTTGATCTCGTTGCTTGAGGCAACCCGTTTGTTAGACGGGGGTTGCCAAGGTTACTTAGCAACTGTCGTGGATACGAAGTTGAGGAGCTGAAGATCGAGGACATTGTAGTAGTCCAAGAGTTTCCAGATGTGTTTCCAAAAGAATAGTCATGTTTGCCGCTAGAGAGAGGGATAGAGTTTGTGATTGAGCTAGCTCCCAGGATATGCCCAATTTCTAAGGCTCCTTACCAAATGGCGTTATCTAAGTTGAAAGATCCGAAGGTGCAGATGCAGGAATTGTTGGATAAGAGATTCATACGTTCCAATGCATCACCTTGGGGAGCACCAGTTTTGTTCGTGAAGAAGAAAGATGGTTCGTTGTGCCTGTCGCGACCTATTTTTCGGGTGCACCACCTAAAACTAGGTTAATGGACTGCTAAGTTTTTTAAGCTTAGCTCGGGCTCTCCCACCCATACCAATTCGCGACTTAAGTCTAAATTTTTAAACATGCAAGGGGTTATTAATTAGGAGTCGCCACTAATCGATTTATGGTAGGTCGATTAGACACCTAAGTAAAATAAAGGGAGGTTTATTTTACTCCTACGAACCAGAGACTAAGGGTACGGGGACTTGGTTACACTAGAATTTTCTAATGCCCTTTCGGTACCATTTCTTTTTAATTTTTTCAAAATGTTTTTGCAAGCAGCTGATTTATTTTAACCTAAATTACTATCATGCAAATGTGGTGACCACACGGGTGCTCATCCATTATTTAAAACATTCAAATAAATAAATTGCATCACACAAAGCAAGCAATCATTTTTTTTGGATTTTCTTAAAAATTAGAATTCTTTTATAAAAATGCATTTTTAAACTAAATGACTTAATCCTATTAATATGCAAATTCTAATTAAATGGGTCTATTATGCAAATTAATTAACATGCACCTCATGACCTAATTTCACTAATTAACAAGCTCGGTTTAAATAATCCTATTATGCAAACTAGTTAAAATGCACCTAGTATTTTTGTATTTTTTTTATTGAAATTCAGAATTTATAAAGATCCTAATTAATCTATCTAAAAAGGGATGATTTTTTAATTTAATCTAGGGATTAATTTGACTTAAACCCTATCCTGTCTTAGAAAAACTATTTTTAATTTTTTTTGAAAAAAAGGATGAGAATATGAAAATGTGCCAATTATATCTAAGGCTCTAATAAGGCTATTTAAGTCTAATCCTAACTTATTTCTTTTAAAATATCTAAAAATGCAATCTTAAAAATATTATCTAAAAATGCAATACTAGAAATATAATCCTAAGAATTTGATTAATTAAACCTACGTGTATGATTTACTAAACCTATATGCTCATGCAGAATTTTGATATTTTGATTTCCTGATTTTTTATTTTTTAAAAGATAGTAATTATTTAATAAATATTAAATCTAAACTATCCACAAAATAAAGCAAGGAAGGGTTAGAATAATCGAAAAAATAACCTATTGTCTCACAGGTCAAATTAACGGTTATTCTAACCCTAATTATCACAGCAAAGAGATCAAAATAATTACAAATTTGATCCGAAGTCTTACGGACCAAATTAAATAATTATTGCGATTTAACGATTAAAATCTCACTAGAAAGCCCAAAAATTAATATAATTAAAAAAATAATCCGATGTCTCTCGGATTAAATTAAGAATTACAATAATTCCGGACGAAATCCCTATGGATAATGTCTAAACAATAAAAATAATTAACATTAATATAGCATGTTCTAACTTAAATAATAATAACAAAACTCAAAATATAAACAAATAAAGGGATAAAAATAAATAAACCACCTAAGGCTCAAGAGAGGACAAAGGGCGTCGACGGGGAGCGGATCGCAAGCGGAGGCGGTGCGGTGGCGCGGCGATGTCGGAGCGGGCTTTGGAGCTCCGGCGTCGCGGCCGGGCTGCAGCGTCGCGATGGCCGGCGCGGGTTCTCGGGCTCGCTGCAGCGTCGCGGGGTCGTCGGGTGATGTGCGCGAGTTGCCGCAGGTTGCGGGCTGCTTCGTGGCGAGGCTTGCGGCTGCTGGTGCGCAGGGCGCGGCGATGACCGGCTGAATCGCGAATCGGCGGGTTGCGGCAAAGCGGAGGGAGCTGCTGCAGGCGTCGGTGGCGGGGCTGGAAGTCACGGCGTGAAGGTGGTCTGCTGTGATCGTTGATGCAGGGCTTAGGGGACAAGCGGAGGTGCGGCGGAGCTTCACGGGTCGTCGGGTTGGGCGACGAGCAGTGTTCAAGTGCGGGGCGCGCGGATGATCAACCGAACATGAGCAAGGAGGTGCGTCGGCGAAAGGACTGGACACCAGGAAAGCTGAAGAAGATGAACAGGAAATTTTTTTTAACTTTTCCCTTTCCTCTCTCCTCTGCGCAGCCGCACACCTTCCTCGCTTTTTGCGCTTCTCTCCTTCTCTCGAGACCTCCACGGACGGTTTCCCTCTCCTCTTTCACTTTTGACTTTTGTATTCTTTTCTTTTTTTGGTTTTTCTCTCTCTCTCACCTCACGTCTCTCTCGTACGAATTCTTTCTTCCCCTCTCGTTTCTTTTTCTGCTTTTTCCACGGAAGGAAAAACTGATTTTTTTTCTTTTTTTCTCAAAGCCTTTTTTGTGCGAACTTTCTCTCCGGAACTTTTTCCTCTCAATTTCTTCGCCAAATTTTTCCCCTTTGTCACGAAAAATGTAGCTCTCTTTTATAGTGGTTCCAGACGGCCACTTTGTATGGTATTTTCCGAGTTTCCATCTTCCGTCGCATTAAATCAAGGCTACAAATCAAAGCGATTTCGCAATCAACTCGATTTTGCTCCGATTTATTCCGTTTTATAAAAATTCTTGCCCTTTGTTCACCTGATTTTTAATTGTTTCTGCATTTATCGAAATCTGAATGCTCATCGAATTTCAAATTTCCTTGCATACTTCAATCAAATCAATTTCCCCCATTTTCATCTTTTTCTTTTTTTATTTGTCCAAAAATGCAATTTTTATTTTCCTTATTTTCCTAGATTTGCTAAAAATAGGTGTCAATAAATTTGCCCCTCTTTGAAGGTGAGCTCGTAGAGGTTGCCTTCAAAGACAAGTTGAGACCTAAATGTTAATCATGCAGATGTACTAAGTGACTTTTTTTTTTTTTTTTTTGGGAATATAAGTCCCATTTTGAAATGAAATTTATATGATGCAAGGAAATGCTAATGCAAATGATAAAGGAACTTACTTGGGATTACTTACCTTCGGGGATGGTAGAGTAACTCAAGATAGATTGGTGTTACTTGTCCAAGACCCGTACCATTCTACGGTCCGCCCGAATAGTAACATGACTTCACAAAGTGATCGCTTTCCCAGGACCCGTACCATTCTACGGTCGCCAAGTATGGCATTGTTTGGTTGCGTCTAGGACCCGTACCATTCTACGGTCGCCTAAACTAGGATTTACTTTTCAAGACCCGTACCATTCTACGGTCGCCTGAATAGGGAAATAGGTTTTGTCTAGGACCCATACTATTCTACAATCGTCTAAACAGGGATTTACCATCCGGACTCGTACCATTCTACGGTCGCCCGAAAAGGGAAATAGGTTTTGTCTAGGACCCGTACCATTCTACGGTCGCCTAAACGAGGTTTTGCTTGGCTAGGACCCGAACCATTCTTCGGTCGCCCGACCTTGCGACGTAAATCATCCAACCAGGACCCGAACCATTCTTCGGTCGCCTTAATCGATTGAATCTGAGGAAAAATCTTTAATGTTGTCTAGGACCCGTACCATTCTTTGGTCGCCTAGATCGAGGTTTTGCTTGGCTAAGACCCGAACCATTCTTCTGGTCGCCCACCTTGCGACGGAAATCATCCGACCCCGACCCGAACCATTCTTCGGTCGCCTTAATCAGATTGAATCTGGAGGAAAAATCTTTAATGTTGTCTAGGACCCATACCATTCTACGGTCGCCTAGACTGAGGTTTTGCTTGGCTAGGACCCGAACCATTCTTCGGTCGCCCAGCCTTGCGACAGAAATCATCCGACCAGGACCCGAACCATTCTTCGGTCGCCTTAAT
Source organism: Eucalyptus brandiana (assembly GCA_014182725.1). NCBI lineage: Eukaryota > Viridiplantae > Streptophyta > Magnoliopsida > Myrtales > Myrtaceae > Eucalyptus > Eucalyptus brandiana. The sequence goes on from CM024675.1 coordinate 14,780,600, forward strand.
CAGATTGAATCTGGAGGAAAAATCTTTGGGGGACAACTCAATTGAGTGTCGGTATGCTTGAAAGGGAATACCTGTGCAATGACAAATATTCAAGATATGGGTAGAGATATACTTACCTGGGTGATATCTCTAATTCTTGGGGATATGTCTTTTGAAATTTAGGTATCCCCGGAGGTCTTTCACCTCATGGTGGAGGTGTGGAACATCAAGGATGGACCTTGAATGTTCGTGATAGTTCTTCACCTCTTCATATCATGAGGCATTCTAAAAGGAACTTGAATGTTAGGAGCTCTTGAGTCTTTGAAAAAAGATTACCTGTCAGACATGATTAGAGCAAAAGTGCATTCACCAAAGAAATAAGCAATTAATGCTATTCTGGAATGCACACTTCAAAATCCACTGAAATTTTTATCAATTCAATCGGGGTCCAGGCATAATGACCTTTGCATCATCCAAATTTCCACTAGAGAGAATTATCGTTCAAGACAATTTTCACTCATGACATGGATTTATTAAGAATACTAGATGAGAGACTCTTGGTTAGAAAGGACTTTCACTCATTCTCATTTAGAAGAGAATCACTCCATCTTACCATATTAACATGGGTCCGAGTATTCTCACAAGCGGTACGACCTTACCAATCCGAGAGGTCTTTAACATGGATCATATTGTGGGTTTGGTCAACGGCTTAACAATTGGGCTCTTTGAGTCAAGGCTATTGAATGAACAGTCTTGTAATCATCTCCGGGTTTACAAGTCAAGAACCCTGCAAAATGAGAAAGAAATAATCTTGCTCGCACTTCTTCGAGCGATGCTTATAAACATATGAACTCCTACGTTAATTCAAATGCCCTAATCTGAAGAGACTTTGTAAGGGACGTAACGTAGGTTGGGTTCATGGGTTGAGAAATGAAAGGATCATTAGGCTCAAAATATGTGTAGATGGTAAAAGTTGGTGATCATCTTGGCATTGCCACCAGTTTTCTTTTTCATCATTGGGGATTGTCTTCATGAAATGCCCCCATTAATTGTAAAAACTCACCATTTGAGTTCTTTGAGTATTACTCCATTGGAGATACAATCTTTGGCAACTGATAGTCCTTATCTTGACTCTCTTTTTCATTTATGGGCATCGGCCTTGCTTTTACCAGGCACACTGCTTTTTCATGCCCCCAGCTCTTATTCATTTTTTTTTCACTTTTTTTTTTATGAGCATTGGCCTTGTTTTTACTAGGCACACTGCTTTTTCATGCCCCTTAGTTCTATTTTGATTTCAATTCTTACACACAATGCATGTGCCAAGCGATTACACTTTGAATGACACTCGAACTTTAGAGGGTCCTCATCTATCTTTTGCATTGCCCCAGTGTGGGGGATGATCACCAACTGGGTTGGAAGAAATTAAATTTCAAGCTCAAGTGGGCTAAACAAAGGATATAACTGTATAGGATAGAGAAAAAAATGCTCTTCGTCATCCTAAGGCATTTGAATTAACGCATGATTTCAATGTAATAGCACTACTTGAAGATTGATACAAGTGAAAGCAAGAAAATTTCAATTCATTTTCCTCACCTCATGATGCCATTTTATCTCTCATTTGCCCCGATGTGGGGTGATTCTTGACAGGGGTAATTCGAAAAGAATATCCATAAGTGTATGGGCTCAAAAGGGTTAAGCAATTGATCAGTTGTAGTGTTTGGGATAGAAAAATGAATTGCCTCTCATCATTTCAGTTGTCGTACCTCATGCGAGAGAACTCTTTACCTTATGAATATGAACCTTCCTACACTCATCTCACAAGTGTACGAATATGGGACTGTGTATAGGATAGGGTTTGCCTTTCATCATCCCGACTCGTCTCATTTAGCATACTCAATCAATTCCACATCATTCATTAAATTAGTCCATCTTGATGTTCTTTAGTGGAATTGGTGGCTAGAAGTCATCATGCAAAGTCCCTTTTTTTTTTTTTTTCTTAAAAGAGCTTAACAGCTCTAGGCACAAAAATTATCAACTCCAAAACAAACAGTTTTCCACACTGCAAAATGATTTTAAGCATTCATTCAAGGATTCATCTACAATGGGATTGCCTCGGCAATTGATGTCTTTGGATTGTCCCTATCCGCTTTTGCCCCAAAATCTGTCATGCCTCCAATCTGTCACATTAACTCTTTAGAAATGTGTCATTGACAATTGGACCAGTTGCAACCTGGTGTGCCTTTTTCAGACGCTTTCTCACTAGGCAGAAAAAGTAATGCTCAAACATGAAGTAAATGAGTCGAAAAATTAAACAGGGGCTAATGCATGCTTTTGGAAATGGCTTCAAAAATGATTTTTTTTTTTTTTTTTTTTTTATGAGGAAGCATGAAGAAGCCCAGTCCTCAGAATTCTCCTTGGATGATATTTTCTTTTCATTGTTGGATATCGTCACCGGACTAGTTTGGTATACTCCATCATGTCCTCAAAATTTGAAATAAAATTGTAATTTCATTGAATATAATCAAATGAATTACATTTATTGAATGGAAAAATGCAACACTCAAGAATTAAAAGAAAACTGAAAACATCTCTCGAAAAACAATAAAAATTCCCACGCAGGGAATGTGCAAAAGCAAGAAAAGAGTTACTCTTGTGGGCCAAGGCCCATTTCTTCAGAGATCCTTCACCAATGGTTCCAATGATGAGGTCATCGAATAAGCTTGCAACTCCTTCCAGCTCATTATCGTGGTTCTCTCGTCTTTGGGGGTGTCAGATCATCCATGCCACCCCATCCATCTGGAACTATGTCGCGAGGATCAATAAAGAAGCTTGGAGGGGCCGAATACTTCACCAAGTAATCGAACTTCCCACTAGGCTGCCCCAGAGTGTCTATCACTTCCACTTCATCTTGCTTTGTCTTAGGGACATTGTCAAGTTCGGCAATGACTAGTGGGTTATCATCCAGTTCAAGCATGTCGCCATTGCTCATTTGGGTCTTGCCTGACTGCTTCAGGACTACCGTCTCAGGGAGTGCAGGAGTCAAATCCATTCGGATTGATTGGATTTGAGCTGTCATGAATTGCATAGAGGCGAGCAACTGTCGGAGTTGGTCTTCCATAGCGGAGATACGATCGCGCATTTCGGTTTGGTCAGCCATTTTAGCCTTTGATCGTGTAATAATGGGAGAGCGCGGAGGATCCGTTATTACCTAAAGTGAAAGAGAGGTAATGTAAGAACCAATGATAGGATAGAAAATGGCCCATGACAACGGTCTAATCGCCCGATTTTATTCAAAATTCACTAAAAACATTAAACCAAACAATGAACTAAGAATTGAAATTCAAGTCCCTAAACATTGAACTAAAAACATTAAATTGAAAATCGAAATCAAACTCCCTAGACATCGGACTAAGAATCAAAATTCAAAAGATCTCATTTTATATGCTTTCGGGATTTCAACGCCTTGCGAAGCCTCTTTATTTTCAGCTTCAATCATTTCCACTTTCCGCTTAAGATGCTCAATTTGTGCTCGCCGAGTGGGCTTCTCGATCACATCTCGGCACCACTGGACGTAAGGTCGCAGGAATCCGGTGTTGTTGAATGTAGAATGCCGACGCATGGTGGAGTTCCTCTTCCCCTTTCGCCTTTTGGGCACCGAATCTTCTCTAGGTGGCATTCATTCCATGCAAATGATCATCCGGATCTCCTTGAAGTAGTCGTAGTTTGCTTGAATAAAACGAACTTGGAACAACTCTATCTTGAGTGGCGGAGGAATTTCTTGAAGAGCTTTGTATCGACGGGCCACCCTATACGGGTAGTAAGAAGTCGCACCGAAAAGCCCAACAACGGAATTGGCTCATCATACTTGTGTGAGAAACGAGCTTCCTCAACTCGGAACCATTTAGTATGCCATAGGAATGCCTTAGGATTAGGATTTTTTAAAAAATTAATCCAACGAGCATACTGTTTATTTGGGGAAAAACGTTCTAAGACCGCAAATTTTTGTATGGGGTGCCTAAAATCATCAATCTTAAATTGTTTCATGAGGTGCCCAAATCCTCTTATGTGGGAGAAAAACCATATTTGTAAAAGTTCAGGGAGGGCACGCATGGTCTTTTCTTCATTTTGTTTGAAACGATTTAATGACAAAAATGTTTCAGCTAAAACCATATTGACATAATTTAAGCCGTCACAAACACGATTAACCACCCATGAAATTGAAGGATTAATGGCATTTCTTCGGTAAGGAAAAACAATTAGTCCGAAAAATGCTAACATGAAGATCCTAGCTTTTGAAATCATTGATTGATTTGCAAAACATTTTTCCAAAAATGAAAATGGGCATGCAAAACAGTTGGCTTTAACAACTTTCCTTACTCTTTCGGCTTCGATTTCTAAAAACCGTGATAATTCAGAAATAGAATCTATACCGATAGGTGGTCTAACAAGCTCCTTTTCCAAGGGCATTCCAATAGCAACACTATATTCTTCAAGTGTTGGAGTCAATTCGTACTCACCAAATATGAATCTGGAAGTTCGTGGACACCAGAAATGAGGGAGTGCTTGTATCACACTAGAGTGGATGTTGATCTCCAATAGTGGGAGAAGTCGGGCAATCCTAGTCTTCACATACCTCTGGCCCTCTTGATCTAACCGATCCAGCCACATCTTGAGCTCTTTTTGGGAGTGGAAATGCATTGTACGTCGGTCCTCCCCATAGCATATAAAACAAGATGCGACGAAACCTAATGTCATGGACCGACAAAATTGCAATAAAGTAAGTAAATTGCGGAGTAAGAATTTAGACAACTTACTTTCACCAGAAGGAATGACAAGCACATAGACACACGCATGAAATGTGAGGCTCGATTTCTATCTAAATGGCTTAACAAAGTGGAGCTAAGAGGATGATCTCGACCGTTGCGGTCTCGCATTAACGTGTCGTCCCCCTAACTCCGGCTCGCCGAATGGAATGTCCAATAGTCACGCAGTCTCGCGGATATGGACAAACACATTCGACACCATGAAAAGACTTTCGGGGAAGAGAAGGTCAACCTCTATATAGCAGTCTCGCTTTAGAGGAAGTATCCTTCTCAACACCGTCCTATAAATCTTATCGCAGCCAGTGCAGGTCACGGGTTGTGTGTGCAATAGTGTAGTGCTAAAAACAATAGAACATGCACAACGGTTCAAATGCAAACAACACTTCTAATCATGGAAAAATAAATCATTAATCCCACACTCCAACCTGCAAGACAAAGGTTAGCATAGACTACTCCCCTTATACCTCCCATCTGCAAAAACATTTAACACCTTAGAAATGTTAGGGACGTACTGTATCATTGCTTTGCCAAACAAAAACATTTTAAAAGAAAAAGAAAAATTGGCCTAAGTCCACTAAGTGTTTTAAAACAACTCCCCAGCGGAGTCGCCAAGCTGTCGCGACCTATTTTTCGGGTGCACCACCTAAAACTAGGTTAATGGACTGCTAAGTTTTTTAAGCTTAGCTCGGGCTCTCCCAGCCCATACCAATTCGCGACTTAAGTCTAAATTTTTAAACATGCAAGGGGTTATTAATTAGGAGTCGCCACTAATCGATTTATGGTAGGTCGATTAGACACCTAAGTAAAATAAAGGGAGGTTTATTTTACTCCTACGAACCAGAGACTAAGGGTACGGGGACTTGGTTACACTAGAATTTTCTAATGCCCTTTCGGTACCATTTCTTTTTAATTTTTTCAAAATGTTTTTGCAAGCAGCTGATTTATTTTAACCTAAATTACTATCATGCAAATGTGGTGACCACACGGGTGCTCATCCATTATTTAAAACATTCAAATAAATAAATTGCATCACACAAAGCAAGCAATCATTTTTTTTTGGATTTTCTTAAAAATTAGAATTCTTTTATAAAAATGCATTTTTAAACTAAATGACTTAATCCTATTAATATGCAAATTCTAATTAAATGGGTCTATTATGCAAATTAATTAACATGCACCTCATGACCTAATTTCACTAATTAACAAGCTCTGGTTTAAATAATCCTATTATGCAAACTAGTTAAAATGCACCTAGTATTTTTGTATTTTTTTTATTGAAATTCAGAATTTATAAAGATCCTAATTAATCTATCTAAAAAGGGATGATTTTTTAATTTAATCTAGGGATTAATTTGACTTAAACCCTATCCTGTCTTAGAAAAACTATTTTTAATTTTTTTGAAAAAAAGGATGAGAATATGAAAATGTGCCAATTATATCTAAGGCTCTAATAAGGCTATTTAAGTCTAATCCTAACTTATTTCTTTTAAAATATCTAAAAATGCAATCTTAAAAATATTATCTAAAAATGCAATACTAGAAATATAATCCTAAGAATTTGATTAATTAAACCTACGTGTATGATTTACTAAACCTATATGCTCATGCAGAATTTTGATATTTTGATTTCCTGATTTTTTATTTTTTTAAAAGATAGTAATTATTTAATAAATATTAAATCTAAACTATCCACAAAATAAAGCAAGGAAGGGTTAGAATAATCGAAAAAATAACCTATTGTCTCACGAGTCAAATTAACGGTTATTCTAACCCTAATTATCACAAAGAAAGAGATCAAAATAATTACAAATTTGATCCGAAGTCTTACGGACCAAATTAAATAATTATTGCGATTTAACGATTAAAATCTCACTAGAAAGCCCAAAAATTAATATAATTAAAAAAATAATCCGATGTCTCTCGGATTAAATTAAGAATTACAATAATTCCGGACGAAATCCCTATGGATAATGTCTAAACAATAAAAATAATTAACATTAATATAGCATGTTCTAACTTAAATAATAATAACAAAACTCAAAATATAAACAAATAAAGGGATAAAAAATAAATAAACCACCTAAGGCTCAAGAGAGGACAAAGTGGCGTCGACGGGGAGCGGATCGCAAGCGGAGGCGGTGCGGTGGCGCGGCGATGTCAGGAGCGGGCTTTGGAGCTCCGGCGTCGCGCTGGGCTGCAGCAAGTCGCGATGGCCGGCGCGGGTTCTCGGGCTGCTGCAGCGTCGCGGGGGGTCGTCGGGTGATGTGCGCGAGTTCTTTGCCGGTTGCGGGCGCTTCGTGGCGAGGCTTGCGGCTGCTGGTGCGCGGAGGCGCGCGATGACCGGCTGAATCGCGAATCGGCGGGTTGCGAGCAAAGCGGAGGGAGCCGCCGCAGCGTCGGTGGCGGGGCCGGAAGTCACGGCGTGAAGGTGGTCTCGCTGTGATCGTTGATGCGGGGCTTAGGGGACAAGCGGAGGTGCGGCGGAGCTTCACGGGTCGTCGGGTTGGGCGACGAGCAAAGTGTTCAAGTGCGGGGCGCGCGGATGATCAACCGAACATGAGCAAGGAGGTGCGTCGGCGAAAGGATCGGACACCGGAAAGCTGAAGAAGATGAACAGGAAATTTTTTTTAACTTTTCCCTTTCCTCTCTCCTCTGCAGCCGCACACCTTCCTCGCTTTTTGCGCTTCTCTCCTTCTCTCGAGACCTCCACGGACGGTTTCCCTCTCCTCTTTCACTTTTGACTTTTGTATTCTTTTCTTTTTTTGGTTTTTCTCTCTCTCTCACCTCACGTCTCTCTGTACGAATTCTTTCTTCCCCTCTGTTTCTTTTTCTGCTTTTTCCACGGAAGGAAAAACTGATTTTTTTTTTTTTCTCTCAAAGCCTTTTTGTGCGAACTTTCTCTCCGGAACTTTTTCCTCTCAATTTCTTCGCCAAATTTTTCCCCTTTGTCACGAAAAATGTAGCTCTCTTTTATAGTGGTTCCAGACGGCCACTTTGTATGGTATTTTCCGAGTTTCCATCTTCCGTCGCATTAAATCAAGGCTACAAATCAAAGCGATTTCGCAATCAACTCGATTTTGCTCCGATTTATTCCGTTTTATAAAAATTCTTGCCCTTTGTTCACCTGATTTTTAATTGTTTCTGCATTTATCGAAATCTGAATGCTCATCAGAATTTCAAATTTCCTTGCATACTTCAATCAAATCAATTTCCCCCATTTTCATCTTTTTCTTTTTATTTGTCCAAAAATGCAATTTTTATTTTCCTTATTTTCCTAGATTTGCTAAAAATAGGTGTCAACAGCTGCCCCTCTTTGAAGGTGAGCTCGTAGAGGTTGCCTTCAAAGACAAGTTGAGACCTAAATGTTAATCATGCAGATGTACTAAGTGACTTTTTTTTTTTTTTTTTTTTTTTTGGGAATATAAGTCCCATTTTGAAATGAAATTTATATGATGCAAGGAAATGCTAATGCAAATGATAAAGGAACTTACTTGGGATTACTTACCTTCGGGGATGGTAGAGTAACTCAAGATAGATTGGTGTTACTTGTCCAAGACCCGTACCATTCTACGGTCGCCCAGAATAGTAACATGACTTCACAAAGTGACTGCTTTCCCAGGACCCGTACCATTCTACGGTCGCCAAGTATGGCATTGTTTGGTTGCGTCTAGGACCCGTACCATTCTACGGTCGCCTAAACTAGGATTTACTTTTCAAGACCCGTACCATTCTACGGTCGCCTGAATAGGGAAATAGGTTTTGTCTAGGACCCATACTATTCTACAGTCGTCTAAACAGGGATTTACCATCCAGGACTCGTACCATTCTACGGTCGCCTGAAAAGGGAAATAGGTTTTGTCTAGGACCCGTACCATTCTACGGTCGCCTAAACTGAGGTTTTGCTTGGCTAGGACCCGAACCATTCTTCGGTCGCCCGACCTTGCGACAGAAATCATCCAACCAGGACCCGAACCATTCTTCGGTCGCCTTAATCAGATTGAATCTGGAGGAAAAATCTTTAATGTTGTCTAGGACCCGTACCATTCTTTGGTCGCCTAGACTGAGGTTTTGCTTGGCTAAGACCCGAACCATTCTTCGGTCGCCCAGCCTTGCGACAGAAATCATCCGACCAGGACCCGAACCATTCTTCGGTCGCCTTAATCAGATTGAATGCGGAGGAAAAATCTTTAATGTTGTCTAGGACCCATACCATTCTACGGTCGCCTAGGCGAGGTTTTGCTTGGCTAGGACCCGAACCATTCTTCGGTCGCCCGGCCTTGCGACGAAATCATCCGACCAGGACCCGAACCATTCTTCGGTCGCCTTAATCAGATTGAATCTGGAGGAAAAATCTTTGGGGGACAACTCAATTGAGTGTCGGTATGCTTGAAAGGGAATACCTGTGCAATGACAAATATTCAAGATATGGGTAGAGATATACTTACCTGGTGATATCTCTAATTCTTGGGGATATGTCTTTTGAAATTTAGGTATCCCCTGGAGGTCTTTCACCTCATGGTGGAGGTGTGGAACATCAAGGATGGACCTTGAATGTTCGTGATAGTTCTTCACCTCTTCATATCATGAGGCATTCTAAAAGGAACTTGAATGTTAGGAGCTCTTGAGTCTTTGAAAAAGATTACATCGTCGACATGATTAGAGCAAAAGTGCATTCACCAAAGAAATAAGCAATTAATGCTATTCTGGAATGCACACTTCAAAATCCACTGAAATTTTTATCAATTCAATCGGGGTCCAGGCATAATGACCTTTGCATCATCCAAATTTCCACTAGAGAGAATTATCGTTCAAGACAATTTTCACTCATGACATGGATTTATTAAGAATACTAGATGAGAGACTCTTGGTTAGAAAGGACTTTCACTCATTCTCATTTAGAAGAGAATCACTCCATCTTACCATATTAACATGGGTCCGAGTATTCTCACAAGCGGTACGACCTTACCAATCTGAGAGGTCTTTAACATGGATCATATTGTGGGTTTGGTCAACGGCTTAACAATTGGGCTCTTTGAGTCAAGGCTATTGAATGAACAGTCTTGTAATCATCTCCGGGTTTACAAGTCAAGAACCCTGCAAAATGAGAAAGAAATAATCTTGCTCGCACTTCTTCGAGCGATGCTTATAAACATATGAACTCCTACGTTAATTCAAATGCCCTAATCTGAAGAGACTTTGTAAGGGACGTAACGTAGGTTGGGTTCATGGGTTGAGAAATGAAAGGATCATTAGGCTCAAAATATGTGTAGATGGTAAAAGTTGGTGATCATCTTGGCATTGCCACCAGTTTTCTTTTTCATCATTGGGGATTGTCTTCATGAAATGCCCCCATTAATTGTAAAAACTCACCATTTGAGTTCTTTGAGTATTACTCCATTGGAGATACAATCTTTGGCAACTGATAGTCCTTATCTTGACTCTCTTTTTCATTTATGGGCATCGGCCTTGCTTTTACCGGCACCGCTTTTTCATGCCCCCAGCTCTTATTCATTTTTTTTTTTTCACTTTTTTTTTTTTTATGAGCATTGGCCTTGTTTTTACTAGGCACACTGCTTTTTTTTCATGCCCCTTAGTTCTATTTTGATTTCAATTCTTACACACAATGCATGTGCCAAGCGATTACACTTTGAATGACACTCGAACTTTAGAGGGTCCTCATCTATCTTTTGCATTGCCCCAGTGTGGGGGATGATCACCAACTGGGTTGGAAGAAATTAAATTTCAAGCTCAAGTGGGCTAAACAAAGGATATAACTGTATAGGATAGAGAAAAAATGCTCTTCGTCATCCTAAGGCATTTGAATTAACGCATGATTTCAATGTAATAGCACTACTTGAAGATTGATACAAGTGAAAGCAAGAAAATTTCAATTCATTTTCCTCACCTCATGATGCCATTTTATCTCTCATTTGCCCCGATGTGGGGTGATTCTTGACAGGGTAATTCGAAAAGAATATCCATAAGTGTATGGGCTCAAAAGGGTTAAGCAATTGATCGGTTGTAGTGTTTGGGATAGAAAAATGAATTGCCTCTCATCATTTCAGGTTGTCGTACCTCATGCGAGAGAACTCTTTACCTTATGAATATGAACCTTCCTACACTCATCTCACAAGTGTACGAATATGGGACTTGTGTATAGGATAGGGTTTGCCTTTCATCATCCCGACTCGTCTCATTTAGCATACTCAATCAATTCCACATCATTCATTAAATTAGTCCATCTTGATGTTCTTTAGTGGAATTGGTGGCTAGAAGTCATCATGCAAAGTCCCTTTTTTTTTTTTTTTTTTTTCTTAAAAGAGCTTAACACTCTAGGCACAAAAATTATCAACTCCAAAACAAACAGTTTTCCACACTGCAAAATGATTTTAAGCATTCATTCAAGGATTCATCTACAATGGGATTGCCTCGGCAATTGATGTCTTTGGATTGTCCCTATCCGCTTTTGCCCCAAAATCTGTCATGCCTCCAATCTGTCACATTAACTCTTTAGAAATGTGTCATTGACAATTGGACCAGTTGCAACCTGGTGTGCCTTTTCGACGCTTTCTCACTAGGCAGAAAAAGTAATGCTCAAACATGAAGTAAATGAGTCGAAAATTAAACAGGGCTAATGCATGCTTTTGGAAATGGCTTCAAAAATGATTTTTTTTTTTTTTTTTTTTTTTTTTTTATGAGGAAGCATGAAGAAGCCCAAATCCTCGAATTCTCCTTGGATGATATTTTCTTTTCATTGTTGGATATCGTCACCGGACTAGTTTGGTATACTCCATCATGTCCTCAAAATTTGAAATAAAATTGTAATTTCATTGAATATAATCAAATGAATTACATTTATTGAATGGAAAAATGCAACACTCAAGAATTAAAAGAAAACTGAAAACATCTCTCAGAAAACAATAAAAATTCCCACGCAGGGGAATGTGCAAAAGCAGTAAAAGAGTTACTCTTGTGGGCCAAGGCCCATTTCTTCAGGAGATCCTTCACCAATGGTTCCAATGATGAGGTCATCGAATAAGCTTGCAACTCCTTCCAGCTCATTATCAGGGTTCTCTGTCTTTGGGGGTGTCAGATCATCCATGCCACCCCATCCATCTGGAACTATGTCGCGAGGATCAATAAAGAAGCTTGGAGGGGCCGAATACTTCACCAAGTAATCGAACTTCCCACTAGGCTGCCCCAGAGTGTCTATCACTTCCACTTCATCTTGCTTTGTCTTAGGGACATTGTCAAGTTCGGCAATGACTAGTGGGTTATCATCCAGTTCAAGCATGTCGCCATTGCTCATTTGGGTCTTGCCTGACTGCTTCAGGACTACCGTCTCGGGGAGTGCGAGTCAAATCCATTCGGATTGATTGGATTTGAGCTGTCATGAATTGCATAGAGGCGAGCAACTGTCGGAGTTGGTCTTCCATAGCGGAGATACGATCGCGCATTTCGGTTTGGTCAGCCATTTTAGCCTTTGATCGTGTAATAATGGGAGAGCGCGGAGGATCCGTTATTACCTAAAGTGAAAGAGAGGTAATGTAAGAACCAATGATAGGATAGAAAATGGCCCATGACAACGGTCTAATCGCCCGATTTTATTCAAAATTCACTAAAAACATTAAACCAAACAATGAACTAAGAATTGAAATTCAAGTCCCTAAACATTGAACTAAAAACATTAAATTGAAAATCGAAATCAAACTCCCTAGACATCGGACTAAGAATCAAAATTCAAAAGATCTCATTTTATATGCTTTCGGGATTTCAACGCCTTGCGAAGCCTCTTATTTTCAGCTTCAATCATTTCCACTTTCCGCTTAAGATGCTCAATTTGTGCTCGCTGAGTGGGCTTCTCGAGTCACATCTCGGCACCACCGGACGTAAGGTCGCAGAATCCGGTGTTGTTGAATGTAGAATGCCGACGCATGGTGGAGTTCCTCTTCCCCTTTCAGTCTTTTGGGCACCAGAATCTTCTCTAGGTGGCATTCATTCCATGCAGCAATGATCATCTGGATCTCCTTGAAGTAGTCGTAGTTTGCTTGAATAAAACGAACTTGGAACAACTCTATCTTGAGTGGCGGAGGAATTTCTTGAAGAGCTTTGTATCGACGGGCCACCCTATACGGGTAGTAAGAAGTCGCACCGAAAAGCCCAACAACGGAATTGGCTCATCATACTTGTGTGAGAAACGAGCTTCCTCAACTCGGAACCATTTAGTATGCCATAGGAATGCCTTAGGATTAGGATTTTTTAAAAATTAATCCAACGAGCATACTGTTTATTTGGGGAAAACGTTCTAAGACCGCAAATTTTTGTATGGGGTGCCTAAAATCATCAATCTTAAATTGTTTCATGAGGTGCCCAAATCCTCTTATGTGGGAGAAAAACCATATTTGTAAAAGTTCGGGAGGGCACGCATGGTCTTTTCTTCATTTTGTTTGAAACGATTTAATGACAAAAATGTTTCAGCTAAAACCATATTGACATAATTTAAGCCGTCACAAACACGATTAACCACCCATGAAATTGAAGGATTAATGGCATTTCTTCGGTAAGGAAAAACAATTAGTCCGAAAAATGCTAACATGAAGATCCTAGCTTTTGAAATCATTGATTGATTTGCAAAACATTTTTCCAAAATGAAAATGGGCATGCAAAACAGTTGGCTTTAACAACTTTCCTTACTCTTTCGGCTTCGATTTCTAAAAACCGTGATAATTCAGAAATAGAATCTATACCGATAGGTGGTCTAACAAGCTCCTTTTCCAAGGGCATTCCAATAGCAACACTATATTCTTCAAGTGTTGGAGTCAATTCGTACTCACCAAATATGAATCTGGAAGTTCGTGGACACCGAAATGAGGGAGTGCTTGTATCACACTAGAGTGGATGTTGATCTCCAATAGTGGGAGAAGTCGGGCAATCCTAGTCTTCACATACCTCTGGCCCTCTTGATCTAACTGATCCAGCCACATCTTGAGCTCTTTTTTGGGAGTGGAAATGCATTGTACGTCGGTCCTCCCCATAGCATATAAAACAAGATGCGACGAAACCTAATGTCATGGACCGACAAAATTGCAATAAAGTAAGTAAATTGCGGAGTAAGAATTTAGACAACTTACTTTCACCAGAAGGAATGACAAGCACATAGACACACGCATGAAATGTGAGGCTCGATTTCTATCTAAATGGCTTAACAAAGTGGAGCTAAGAGGATGATCTGACCGTTGCGGTCTCGCATTAACGTGTCGTCCCCTAACTCCGGCTCGTCGAATGGAATGTCCAATAGTCACGCAGCCTCGCGGATATGGACAAACACATTCGACACCATGAAAAGACTTTCGGGGAAGAGAAGGTCAACCTCTATATAGCAGTCTCGCTTTAGAGGAAGTATCCTTCTCAACACCGTCCTATAAATCTTATCGCAGCCCAGGTCTGGTCACAGGTTGTGTGTGCAATAGTGTAGTGCTAAAAACAATAGAACATGCACAACAGTTCAAATGCAAACAACACTTCTAATCATGGAAAAATAAATCATTAATCCCACACTCCAACCTGCAAGACAAAGGTTAGCATAGACTACTCCCCTTATACCTCCCATCTGCAAAAACATTTAACACCTTAGAAATGTTAGGGACGTACCTGGTATCATTGCTGCCAAACAAAAACATTTTAAAAGAAAAAGAAAAATTGGCCTAAGTCCACTAAGTGTTTTAAAACAACTCCCCAGCGGAGTCGCCAAGCTGTCGCGACCTATTTTTCGGGTGCACCACCTAAAACTAGGTTAATGGACTGCTAAGTTTTTTTAAGCTTAGCTCGGGCTCTCCCAGCCCATACCAATTCGCGACTTAAGTCTAAATTTTTAAACATGCAAGGGGTTATTAATTAGGAGTCGCCACTAATCGATTTATGGTAGGTCGATTAGACACCTAAGTAAAATAAAGGGAGGTTTATTTTACTCCTACGAACTGCAGAGGCCCAGGGTACGGGGACTTGGTTACACTAGAATTTTCTAATGCCCTTTCGGTACCATTTCTTTTTAATTTTTTCAAAATGTTTTTGCAAGCAAATGATTTATTTTAACCTAAATTACTATCATGCAAATGTGGTGACCACACGGTCTTCATCCATTATTTAAAACATTCAAATAAATAAATTGCATCACACAAAGCAAGCAATCATTTTTTTTTTTGGATTTTCTTAAAAATTAGAATTCTTTTATAAAAATGCATTTTTAAACTAAATGACTTAATCCTATTAATATGCAAATTCTAATTAAATGGGTCTATTATGCAAATTAATTAACATGCACCTCATGACCTAATTTCACTAATTAACAAGCTCGGTTTAAATAATCCTATTATGCAAACTAGTTAAAATGCACCTAGTATTTTTGTATTTTTTTTATTGAAATTCAGAATTTATAAAGATCCTAATTAATCTATCTAAAAAGGGATGATTTTTTAATTTAATCTAGGGATTAATTTGACTTAAACCCTATCCTGTCTTAGAAAAACTATTTTTAATTTTTTTTGAAAAAAAGGATGAGAATATGAAAATGTGCCAATTATATCTAAGGCTCTAATAAGGCTATTTAAGTCTAATCCTAACTTATTTCTTTTAAAATATCTAAAAATGCAATCTTAAAAATATTATCTAAAAATGCAATACTAGAAATATAATCCTAAGAATTTGATTAATTAAACCTACGTGTATGATTTACTAAACCTATATGCTCATGCAGAATTTTGATATTTTGATTTCCTGATTTTTTATTTTTTTAAAAGATAGTAATTATTTAATAAATATTAAATCTAAACTATCCACAAAATAAAGCAAGGAAGGGTTAGAATAATCGAAAAATAACCTATTGTCTCACAGTCAAATTAACGGTTATTCTAACCCTAATTATCACAAAAAAGAGATCAAAATAATTACAAATTTGATCCGAAGTCTTACGGACCAAATTAAATAATTATTGCGATTTAACGATTAAAATCTCACTAGAAAGCCCAAAAATTAATATAATTAAAAAAAATAATCCGATGTCTCTCGGATTAAATTAAGAATTACAATAATTCCGGACGAAATCCCTATGGATAATGTCTAAACAATAAAAATAATTAACATTAATATAGCATGTTCTAACTTAAATAATAATAACAAAACTCAAAATATAAACAAATAAAGGGATAAAAAATAAATAAACCACCTAAGGCTCAAGAGAGGACAGTGGCGTCGACGGGGGAGCGGATCGCAAGCGGAGGCGGTGCGGTGGCGCGGCGATGTCAGGAGCGGGCTTTGGAGCTCCGGCGTCGCGCTGGGCTGCAGCAAGTCGCGATGGCCGGCGCGGGTTCTCGGGCTGCTGCAGCGTCGCGGGGGGTCGTCGGGTGATGTGCGCGAGTTGCTGCAGGTTGCAGGCTGCTTCGTGGCGAGGCTTGCGGCTGCTGGTGCGCGGAGGCGCGGCGATGACCGGCTGAATCGCGAATCGGCGGGTTGCAGGCAAAGCGGAGGGAGCTGCTGCAGGCGTCGGTGGCGGGGCTGGAAGTCACGGCGTGAAGGTGGTCTGCTGTGATCGTTGATGCAGGGCTTAGGGGACAAGCGGAGGTGCGGCGGAGCTTCACGGGTCGTCGGGTTGGGCGACGAGCGTGTTCAAGTGCGGGGCGCGCGGATGATCAACCGAACATGAGCAAGGAGGTGCGTCGGCGAAAGGACTGGACACCAGGAAAGCTGAAGAAGATGAACAGGAAATTTTTTTTAACTTTTCCCTTTCCTCTCTCCTCTGCAGCCGCACACCTTCCTCGCTTTTTGCGCTTCTCTCCTTCTCTCGAGACCTCCACGGACGGTTTCCCTCTCCTCTTTCACTTTTGACTTTTGTATTCTTTTCTTTTTTTGGTTTTTCTCTCTCTCACCTCACGTCTCTCTGTACGAATTCTTTCTTCCCCTCTGTTTCTTTTTCTGCTTTTTCCACGGAAGGAAAAACTGATTTTTTTTCTTTTTTCTCTCAAAGCCTTTTTTGTGCGAACTTTCTCTCCGGAACTTTTTTCCTCTCAATTTCTTCGCCAAATTTTTCCCCTTTGTCACGAAAAATGTAGCTCTCTTTTATAGTGGTTCCAGACGGCCACTTTGTATGGTATTTTCCGAGTTTCCATCTTCCGTCGCATTAAATCAAGGCTACAAATCAAAGCGATTTCGCAATCAACTCGATTTTGCTCCGATTTATTCCGTTTTATAAAAATTCTTGCCCTTTGTTCACCTGATTTTTAATTGTTTCTGCATTTATCGAAATCAATGCTCATCGAATTTCAAATTTCCTTGCATACTTCAATCAAATCAATTTCCCCATTTTCATCTTTTTCTTTTTATTTGTCCAAAAATGCAATTTTTATTTTCCTTATTTTCCTAGATTTGCTAAAAATAGGTGTCAACAGCGCCTTTGCATTAACTATTGCCAACTCAATCAGGTGACGATCAAGAATAAGTATTCACTCCCGAGGATCGATGATTTGTTTGATCAGCTACAAGGAGCGTCGATATTCTCTAAGAGCAACTTGAGAACGGGGTATCATCAGCTGAGGATCAGGAAGGAGGACATTCCAAAGTCAGCGTTTTGTACTCGATACGACCATTATGAGCCGTTTGGTTTAACGAATGCTCTAGCTGCTTTTAAGGATTTGATGAACTGAGTGTTCAAAGAATACCTAGATCAGTTTGTGATCGTGTTCATCAATGATATCTTGGTGTACTCTAGAAGTCCAGAGGAGCATGAAGGGCATTTGAGGATGGTACTGCAGACTTTGAGAATTCATGAGCTGTATACCAAGTTCAGCAAGTGTGAGTTTTGGCTGACTCGTGTTGCATTCCTAAGTCACGTGATTTCAGGAGAAGAAATCTTCGTGGACCCGTCCAAGATAGAAGTAGTGATCAATTGGCCAAGACTGTCAACAGTGACAGAGATTAGAAGCTTTCTGGGTTTAGCAGGGTATAACAGACGGTTTGTGGAAGGGTTTTCAGCTTTAGCCTCACTGTTGACTCGCCTACTGAAGAAAGAAGAGAAATTTGTGTGGACGGACAAGTGCGAGTGTAGTTTCCAAGAGCTTAAGCAAAAGTTGACTACAGCACCAGTGTTAACCATTCCATTTGGTCCTGGAGGATATGAGATCTATAGTGATGCGTCGTTTAGAGGACTAGGTTGCATGTTGATGCAACATGGTAGGATTGTTGCATGCGCGTCCCGTCAATTGAAACCTCATGAGCTGAATTACTCGATGCATGACTTAGAACTTGTAGTGATCATTTTCGCTCTGAAGATTTGGAGACATTATTTGTGTGGAGAAAGATTTCAAATCTTCACTGACCATTAAAGTCTCAAGTACTTATTCTATTAAAAGGAGTTTGAATATGAGACATCGTCACTGGATGGAACTCCTAAAGGACTACGATTGTGATATCTTGTACCACCCTGGAAAGGCGAACAAGGTCGCCGATACACTGAGTCGGAAGTCTTCAGTAGCGTAGATGGTTCTCAATGAATGGATTTTACTCGAGAGAGCTCGAGATTCGGTTTTCAAGTTTGAGGTAGACCACCTTTCGAATCTTATGGCTACCCTCAGAATTGAGCCGGAAGTGCATATTAGAATCAAGTCGCTTTAGCCGACAGACCCAGATATTCAGAAGATCTTCCAAGAGGATACCGAGAAGAGAAAGACTGATTTTCAGATTTTTGAAGACGGAACACTAAGGTTCCAAGGACGATTGTGTGTACATGATGATGCATAGCTTAAAGAAGGAATCTTATTAGAAGCTCATCGTAACAGTTACAGCATTCATCTTGGTAGTATAAAGATGTATCAGAATCTGCGTCAACAATATTGGTGGTCTGGTATGAAGGTGAATATCGCCAAGCATGTTCTCAAGTGTCTGCAACCTCTCGAGATTCTCGAATGGAAATGGGAACACATCATAATGGACTTTGTGATGGGCTTACCAAGGAGTCAGAGAGGTAGTGATTCCATTTGGGTAGTGGTCAACAGACTGACGAAGTTGGCTCACTTCATTGCAATATAGAAGGACCTTGATTTGGACAGGTATGCAAAGTTGTACGTGCATCAGATAGTTTGTTTGCATGGAGTGCCAGTGACGATCACATCAAACAGAGACCCGATGTTCACCGCCACCTTTTGGAAAAGCTTGCAGAGTGCTTTAGGAACGAAGCTGCAATACAGTACGGTTTATTATCCCCAGACGGATGGCCAGTCTGAGAGGACGATTCAAACCCTCGAAGACATGCTGCGAGCTTGCGTGTTAGATTTCAAGGGAAGTTGGGAGGAATAGCTTTATCTTGTCGAGTTTGCCTACAACAACAGCTACTAGCAGAGCATTTAGATGGCTCCTTTTGAAGCGTTGTATGGCAAAGCGTGTAGAACGCTCATGTGTTGGGATGAAGTCGAGGAGAGAAAAATTACAAGCCCAGAGTTAGTCCAGCAGTCAGTGGACGTAGTTGCTGTTATCAGAAAAGCTACGTAGATAAGCCTCGGAGACCATTGAAATTTCAAGTTGGTGATCACGTTTTTCTGAAGGTGTCACCAATGAGAGATACTTCGCGCTTTGGCAAGAAGGGCAAGCTGAGTCCGAGAGAAAGGATAGCGACTTTAGTGTTTCATCTTGCATTACCGCTGAGGTTGGCACAAGTGCATGATGTCTTTCACGTGTCGATGTTGAGAAAGTATGTGTCACGCCTCGATCCTCGGGGACGCGCCCATCCTTCTACTTGGTCGATTTTAAAGTGCGATATCCCAGGACTAAGTATCGCCAACCCTTTCTTTTTAACTTGCATGCGGAAGCAGTTTTAAATCCCCAGATAATAAAACAATGGGATAGAAAAGCAGGCCATATTTTTCATATTGAAATTCACAACCATACTTTTATTAACAGCACAACTCATAGTATATTTACAATACTATTTACAGCAAACAAGTCCCACACCTATCTACACTAAGATAGGGTTCACAAAAGGGATGAGATCTCAATCCACACCCGGGTTATACTCAAGATCCCTCTCTGGATCATCTTCTTCTTCAAAAGTCTTTCTCCCCTTCAGGTTCCTCCTCCTTAGCTTCTCCTCAGGGTCCTGAAATGATTATTCAATAACCAACGAGACCACGTCTCAGCGAGTCCTACCCCTTAAGACCCGATTAGTAAACTAATACGCCAAACGGTTGCCTAAGCACAACACGAGTCAGAGGACTTACCTTGGCCTCGCCCAACCCGCAATTCAAGGTTAAACACGTATATTCAAACAATTCATGACATCCGATCAAGATTGGTCAATCGACTAAGTCGATTACATGTCGGGCCGACCTCTCTAGGTCATTCCCACTCATACCACGATTTCCCAGTGGAGTACTCATTCACCAAATCACATGTGTTTCTCGGGCGTCGTTTTCGCCAATGACATACCGATCATCGACACCGTGCGTTCTTTAAGGCGTCGTTTTCACCAGTGATATCCTCGATCACCGAACCACGTGTCCTTTCTAGGGCGCCGTTTTCGCCAAGGTGACATCGGCAATAGACAACATCGTGAGTTCTTTAAGGCGTTCTTTTCACCAGTGATATTTCCTTAATCACCGAACCACGTTTATCTATAAGTCATTCACGTGCGTTCTTTAAGGCGCCGTTTTCGCCAGTGATACTTCCAATCACCGAACCACGTATGTCCAATAATATCGCACCGACGGCCTCAACCAATAATGTTCTCAGTTAGCTCTCACCATTCTCCCTACTATATAGCCCATCAACGTAACTGGTGTTATATACCCATACTCGGCCATTACCAATCAAATATTCTATAACAAACAATTTAGAACAATTCCTCAAATTTCACAATTTAAATCAATTCCATAAAAATTGAAGCTCAATTAAATAAACGGACTGTACCACGACAATCGGCACGAAATTCCGGTCACCGGCCATCCCGGTTGAATTTCCGAAAAAATAATTAATTAAATAATTAAATTCGAAAAATAAATAAATAAATAATAAAAATCCAATTTAGGCCTGTATTGCCGATTGGAGCCCGAAACGGGTTTTAAAAATCCCGAGATGCGTTCAATAAATATTAGAGGCTCTCTACTTGCTAATGACTAAGTCTAACCACCTAACATGCATCATTAAGTCACTAATTTAATTGTTCTAACCTAATCTAACCACCTAAGTGCACTTAATTAAATCTAACCAACCCTAAGATAATTAAGAAACTAATAAAAGCATTAGTGAGTAAAACTCACTTGCACTAAACGAAGGCCGGGACACCGAGACGACGACGCAACGGCGGCCGAACTTGGGCCGGGCCAAGAACTTCGCAAGCCCGAAGAGACTTTGGACTTCAAGATTGGGCTGACTTCTTTAATCGCTTGGGCTTGAAAACACTGAATTGTGGGCTGCTTGCTGGGCCAGAATTAAACTGAAAATGGGCTGATCTCTTGGGCTGAAAACTGTTGGCTTTGCTGGGCTTCGGAGCTGAATCTGCTGGGCCTGATTTGCGGCCCAAATGACCTACAAAGGCTGAACTGGACTGCACGTTGGACTGAATTTGGTTGGGCCCGAAAGTGAAGAGATGGGCCACGAAGAGGACGGAAGCAGCTTCATCACTGGGCTACCGAAATTGAAGGCGCGTGGACTGACGAGCTGGGAGAGAAACTCGGATGTGGCGTGCTGCAAGTGCTTTGTTTGCTGCTGGACGAAGAAGACGAAAATCAACCCAGCTTCAGTAGGTGGCTTCTGTTGACCAAAGCAGCTTCGGCCAGGGACGCGTGGATGCTGCAGACGCTGGTGTGGAGTTGCTTCAATCAACAAACGGTGAGGAGACACGGTTGACTGGCAGATGCGTTGGGGTTTCACGCTGTGTTGATTGCTGACCGAAGACTCTCGCGGACGCGTGGAGAGAAGAAAGCGTGGCTCGGAGCTGCTTCGGTGTTGCCTCGGCGTCTTCAAGCAGCTGCGGTTGTGGACGATTTTGTCAGGCGTGAAGACACGATGCAGCTTCTTCGGTGATGACTGGAGCAGTGAAGTGGAAGATGGACGCATGGAGTTGAGGGCTTCGGTGGGATCTTGGCGTCGAAGCCAGTCAATTCTTTTTGTTGAAATGGACTGTTCGTGTGGCAGAGGGATGAACGAAAATGGAGAAACACTTTGGTGGAATTCGTGGGCTTCCTCGGTGAGAGAGAGAGAGAGAGTTCACGAATATGGATAGGAACGGAGGAGAAGGCGCACGTGAAGGCAGTCCAAGGGGCCCCATGCCATCAATTCTTATCCCCTCCATTGATGATCTTGTCTCCCCATTACTTTCCAACAAAAATCTACCAAAATAATTCAATTTTGATGACCAAAAATGCTGTCCAAGCATAATTCCGAATTTCACAACTTAGTCTTTAATTTCTTTAATAAATTCCTAAATTGAGGTCCAATTTCAACGAAGAAAAATCCCAAATGATTTTCTATAAATCCACAACACACAAAGGCTCGGCCTGAGAGTCCAATTTTCCATTAATTTAGCCAATTTGAATTTCCGCTAAATTTCCGCGACGTTCGAACCCAATTTCCGTAAAAATCTCAGGACCTCCGAAATTCTTCTGAGACTGAGTTGACGTTCCTAAAATAACTCGTGACACCACAGAACTTTCAATTTCTGAAATCGAACTCAATTTGACGGTTAATTTCACTCCGGCGCGCTTTTAGCGTGACCTAGACTATCGGGTAACTTTCAGATTTTTTTAAGTGCAAATGACCCGTGGTCGATTTTCTTCGAACCACTATGAACCCACTCGACTCATTGGCAACTCACGATTGTCGTGAAAATCTCGAGAACGCAAATACGGACACATGGTACCAAAACGACAGTAAAATCAGATTAGTGTCGGTCGATGAGAATTTTCCAATTTAGTGGAGTCACCCACGATCGGCCACACATCTCAGTCGACCAGACCTATTTCTGGTCTTAAATCGATTTTTAACTGTGCCGCAATGGCCTCTAAAGATGAGCACGGTCGAGAAGCCGATTCCTGATCGAGTTCTCCAGTCTATTGCCTTAAAATTCCTTAATGATTTCCCCAGATAGTCTAGTTATCTCGAGAGTGATCAGCTCTGAGAATAACCCTATAGACGCGTCAATGAAATGCCCGATTTATTCAGTAGAAGACAGGGTCGAAAAATCTGGATGTCACAGTATGAGCCTGACCCGACCCACATGCTAAATTTTGAAGAGTTAGACGTGAACGACAAAGTGTTGTACGTGGAAAGGCCGGTTTAGATCGTGGATCACAAGGAACAGATTCTGCATACCAAGACAATCCCGTTGGTTAAAGTCGTCTAGTAACACCACGGCACAGAGGGAGAAACTTGGGAAAGTGAAGATTCGATGAGACAACTGTACCCCCACCTTTTTGTTTAAATATTTATATGATTTAAATTTCGAGAACGAAATTTTTATAAAAGGGGAAGAGTTGTGACATCATGATTTTCCACTTCCGTTTTCAATTGAATGAATTAGGCCTTCCATCGACGCGCCTATAATGCTATTCTCTAAGATGATCACTCATAAGATAACTAGACTATCTGGTGAAGTTATTAATGGATTTTAATGCAATGGACTTGAGAATTCAACTAAGAATTAACTGCTCGACCATGTTGATCTGTAAAGGTCATTACAACACTGTCAAAATCGATTAGAGACCGGAGATAGGTCGATTCGATAGAGGTACGTGATTAGTGTGTGGGTGATTCCACCTAATTGCAAAATTTCTATTGAACGGCACTAGACCGATTTTTCTATCGCTTTGGGTACCCTATGCTTGTATTTAAAATCTCGAGATTTTCACGACAACTGAGAGTCCCCAATGTGTCGAAAATGTATAATGTAGCTCGAAAATAATCGATCACGGATCAATTGCTTTAAAAATTCCTAAAAGCTACCTGATAAATTAGAACATGCTAAAATCGTGTCAGATTGAAATTAACTGCGAAATTGAACTCGATTTCAGAAATTGAAAGTTCTGTCATGTCACATCACGATTTATTTTAGGAACGTCGACTCATCTTCCGAAGGATTTTCGGTGATCCTGAGATTTTTTATGGAAAAATCAATTCGGACGATTCGTAAAAAGAATGGAAATTTGGATTGACCATATTGAATGGATTTTTGACTTCCAAACCAAGCTATTTGGTGATGGGAAATTGTAGAAATTGTGTGGGCTGTTTCTTCAATAAAATTGGACATCGAATTGGAGAAATCGGAGAAGAAATTGAAGTTTATTTTGAGGAAATTTGGAGCTATGGAAGGAGGCTGCATTTTTGGCATCAAATTGGATAATTCATGGAAATTCTAAGCTAGAAAGAATTAGGGAGATATGCAATTAATTGAAGAGATAAACTTTGTTGACTTGCCCCTTCAGCAGCATCTCCAGCACGTCAAGCCAGCTGCTTCGGTCTTCTTCGTGCAATAATCTTCGCGGAAGACTAGATGCTTCAGTCTTCTCTCACTCACGCCAGCTTCTCTCTCTCTCTCTCTCTCTCTCTCTCCGCCAGCACCGTTTGAAGCCGCCCCATGCGTCCGCAACAATTCCCCAGCGTTAACTCCCTCTCTCCTTCGCCAACTCCTTACCGTGCTGCCTCACGTCCATCTCTCCTCCACCAAAGCCTCACGCTGCATCTCCACAAGCCTTTGTCTCCTCCACGAATTCTTCTCCCTCGCCAATCAACTCTAGCGGTTAGTGGACCGCAAACCTTCAAGCCATCGACGCCCCTTGGCCGACGTCCGTCCCCTTCATTCCTCTCTCTCTCCCGGCCTCATGTCCACTGTCCATCGAAGACCAGTCCCACCGAATCGACTGCCTCTGCCCTCCTTTCATTTTTCCTTCGCAACCAGCATCCATCGAGTCAACCTTTCCCCTAGCGAAGTGCCCGAAGTTGACTTCGCTTCCTGTCTTCACGTCCACGACTTAGCTGCACGTCAGCCACTCCATTTTTGCCGAATCTGTTGCTTCTTCAATCGTTGTCGAGTTAGACTTCCAGTAAATTTCGCATCGTTGCCAGCAACTCCTTGGCGCTTCTTTGTTATGCTAGAATCAACCCAACAACCCTGCCAAGCAGCCTGCAAATTCCAGCTCATTTCCAACCCACACCTCGGCCCACTCGAAGTTAGCCGCAAGCCCAGCCACAGTTCAGCCCTACCAAGCCAAACAATTTGCTGTGGGCTTGCAAGGCGTTTTCGGCTCGATCCGAGCCTCCGTTGGCATCACCGCTTTGGAGTTTATCGGCCACCGTCGTTATAAACTGGTTTTCGCACTAAATCGGTGAGTTCATGCACTAAACTCTACTTAGTAGGCTAATGACGTTTAAGGGGTGTTAGTTTAGGTTAATTAGGGATTATGTGGTTAGTTAGATTAGATAAGTGATTTAATTAGTTAATTATGCATGTTAGGTAGTTAGAATGGCTAAATTAGAGATTAGATAAGTTGTATTATTTATCTAGAATGTTCGGGAATTTTTCGGGCCCATTTTGGTATTTAATTAGGCATTTCCAACCTAAGTTAGCATTTTTAGTATTTAAATTGAATTTTAAAATTAATTTTGGTAATTATTTAATAATTAAATATTTTCCAAAAATTAGACCGGGATAGTCAGTGACCGGAATTTCATACTGATTGCAATGGTGTGTTCATTTTATGTAATTGGGTGTTATTTCATGCAAATTGAGTACTGATTGGAATTTTGGTTAATTATTCCAAAATTTGTGAATTTTGATATTTATTTAGAAAATCCCAGGTGTCAGATTTTAACACTGAAAATGGTTTTATATACTATATAAAGCAATGGGATTTTTAAATTGGAGGATATCACTTTTTCTAGGTTGAGTTGACCGTGTACCCACACATGACTATTTTCACTAGGTATTTTAATATGGAGAAAATGGGCCAGTATCACTATTTTAATTGAGGCATTTGAGTGCAATGCACAGTGTCTTGGGCCAAGATTGAATGGTCATGTGTTGGTTAAGAGAACCCGTCCCTGAACTGAGTCAGATAGATGTTACCCTATATGGGTTACCCACTCATTGGGTTTCGGGTCGCAGTAGATTCTGGACCTATGCTCCTTCGGGAAAGCTGTCTTTGAAAGACATAGCTATGCTCAATGGGGAAGAGATGATGCCTAGTTACGCTAGTAGATTGCCGAACTTCAAGTAAACCGTACCCTAGATGGGTGAAATTAACAATTGGAATGCATGATTGTTGGAGTCTGATGCGCCTGATTATGAGACAAAACTGTGTGGCATGGTATGGGACGTGTCATAACGGTTTGGCTTTATAATCGGGACCCCTATGATTTATTGAGTTGAGTGAGGCATTTCAATTGTTATGTGCGTTGATTTTATGCATGGTGTATATTAGAGGTGTGCAAAAGAACCGAGATCCGGTCGGACCGCCCGGAATCGAACTGGAATCGCTCGGAACCGGTGGTTCTTGAGGGAACCGGTTCAGTTCCTAGTTCCAATTTATGGGAACTGGTGGGTACCGATTCGGTTCCCGGTTCCATGGGCAGATCCGTCCACCCGCCCATTCGGACCGAACCGATTAATTTTTCCATGAGCTACAGCGATCTCGGGGATTGGCTTCTGCCCCCCTCCTTCCTCTATGCAACCATAGCCTTAGGAATTCCATAAAGAACCGACTTTTTATCCCAATATAACAAAGAAAAGCCTCTCAAAACATAAGCAATAAATCATAGTATGATTCGAAAACACCAACATGAATTGTGACGACCCTCAAGATCTAAACCCAACAAACCACCCAACGCAACTAGAAACAAGAATGCAACGTATCAAAAGAAGAAGAAGCAAGAAGCAGAGACCCTGAAACGAAAATGAAACCAAGAAAAAACTAAGCGGAGTGGCCCTATCAGATATCAACGAACTCACGAACGAACTTGCAGCAAAAGGGAAAGCTCAGAGAGTGAAAGCCAGAGAGCCTCGCGGGCAGGGTCCTCTAAATTTGTGCGAAACGAGAAGATAACAGAGGGAGAGAGAGAGGCAGGGGGAAATGATGGATTTCTTTCTTCCTTTCCCTTGAGGACTAAGCAACAAGGAAAATAGAAGAAAGAGACCAGGGATGGATGTCAAAACTACAATATCGAGCTGAAAAACCAGAAGCTTTTGCCAAGCTTCAGGGGATAAATCTAAAAGCTCTGCCAATATTTGTAGGGGAGAAGGAGAGAGGGAGAGAGAGGGTAATGCTGAAGCTGAAGGTGGTGAGTCGTGATTTGAGGGGATAGGATACTGCACTTTGTGGACTGGTTCCATGGATTCACTCGGGAACTGGACCGAATCGGCGGTCTGATTCCCAAATGGATCCATGCAACAAACAGGTGGATCCCGGTTCCAATTTTTCAGAATCGGTCCTTAGCGGGCAGTTCCCGATTCTAGGTCGGGAACCGCTCGCCCGGACCATACACACCCCTAGTGTATATGAACTAAAATGACCTGCAGGGTGGATCTAAGACGAGGTAAGTCTCTGTGGTTGTATGATTGTGTGGTTAGGACGTCTCTTGGCGTATTACCCTCCTAATCGGGGTTTAGAGCGTGAACTCGCTGTGATTTATATCTTACCCCGTCGTGGGCTCAATTCTTTTTAGGACCGTAAGGTGGAGGACCCGGAGCCGAGCTGAGGGGATCTGAAGTGTAGGTCAGCCAGGACAGTTTCTTTTTTAGAGCTGGTCTTTTGTAGGCTTGTGGTTGTTGACTTTTGTATATGACTCAGTGTGTATATAAAAGCATGTTTTGTTTGTGAATCTATTTTCTACTTTTCTATCCCAAGCTGTTGATGTCAGGGGATTAGTAATTTGCTTCCGCATGTGCATTAAAATGAATGGGTCGGCGACTCGTCCTGAGAAGTCGCATTTTTATTATAATCGACCATTAAGGGGTGGCCACGCGCTTGAGAATTGGGGCGTGACACTTGCAATACCAACTGGAGATGGAAAATGATTATGAAGTAGGTAACATCATCTTTTGTTCAATAAAATGACGTTATTGTTGAGATCTGTTAGTTCATTCGGTTTTATTGTGGGAAAGAGATGCTGTTATTTTACAGGAGAGTGAGTGATTGATCTACAAGAATAATACTTCAATTGCTAGTGAAAAAGCACGTATTGCTTTATTTTTATGGATGCAAATATTGCACCTATAGTCCTCGTGCGTGTCAAGCAATGACGAAGCAAGTGACTTTCAAATTGAGGCTCGCGTCCATCTATTGCTGTTGAGAAATTATTATATGGCCTTTATTCTTTTCTCGTAATGTGCAACGATAGTCTTCATTGCTGTTATTAATTTTTTCAATTACAAATTTCATTTTTGTCAAAAACGAAAAATCCTACACTACGAAACAGATTATTATTTTTCTATAGTATTTTATGGCACTGAATGAATTGATAGTTGATGCATCAATTTGCATAATTTATGTCCAAATCTTTTGGTGTACGTGCAAGAGACAATATAGGATACTTTCACCAAGAGATTTTCTACTTAAAAATTTGACTAATCATTGCTGAATATTTAATGATGATATAGAAAGCAACTAAGGTATCATTGCGTGGGGAACTGCTCGCAGAACAAACCAATTTCCAGAAAAGGTAATACGCAATAAAAAGAAAACTAAAAACTTAATCAGTAATAATATTACTACAAAAAATTGAACATGTGCAGTTAAAACATCAATGGATGCGTAGTTAAAATAAACTTTGCTGTATTATATGGAAAATCCATTTCAGTCTCTTCAATTATACTTAGTGCTAATTACAACTATTTGAAGGCGTGTCTGTTTCACTAAGAAGAATTTCTATGCGAAACTCTCCGATGTTATGTTCACAATGGTAAATTGACCGATAGTCTCATTTGAGCTTACATGACACCTTCAATTCCACACATTCAGATATGGAAGATGATGATGAAGCGGGCAACAACATTTCTTTCATTTGATAAAATGACAGTATTATTGAAATTGATCAGTTCAATCATTAAGTGAATCTGTTATAGGAAAGAGATGATAGTATTGTTCATAGATCTAGCACAATTGTGGGAGAGATTGAAATATTAAAGTTGACAGTAAATAAATAAACATCACTTTATATTTCTGAAGTCAAATTTTGCATCTATAGTCTTTGCGTGACGACGAAGTTAGTGAGGTTCTAGTCAAGGCGCATTGGTCCTCGATAGCAATTATTGTATTGCTTTCTTTCTTTCATAACCTGTTCCACCATCCAAGAAGCACTTACTCCATATTTTCCTTTTACTTTTGCCAAAAGCGACATTATACAAGTTAATATTGCCGTCAATAAGCTATTTTTGTTACCAATTTTTGTTTTTTTTGTTAAAAATGAAAAAGCTCATACAATAAAATACGATATGTATTTCCTTTTTGTCTTCACAATTTAATAAGCGACATTTATGGAATATTAGCCTTGAAAAGAAAATAGAATGCCAATGCCCCACTCGAAAGGATTTTTGATTCATTTTAGAATACAAAACATTCAAATCGATTCTTATTTATGGTACTAAGAAAAGTCAATTTAGAAACTGCAGAGAAGTTTCTTTTCTAATCAATGTGAAAGCCATGCATAAATAATTCCAACACCGTGTACGTGTTTTGTCACCTAGACTGCAAGGGTTGCAATTTCCACGCGATACACACTTTTTCTTCACTAGACTTGCCTTTATTGGTTGACTTGGACATCTGTATGACCGACGACCCGACGCTTTTCATTCATATAACTAGGCCTCGATCGCATTACCAATTACCAAAAACTTTCATTGCATTAGATCAAACGATAGAGAGACGATTAAGTCTTTGAGCTTCATGAGCATGTTCCATGTTTTGCTTTTCATATTGCATGTTCTGCTGCTACTAGGGACAAGTTGCCGTGCGAAGAATAATTACTTGCTCATACAATAAAATACGATATGTATTTCCTTTTTGTCTTCACAATTTAATAAGCGACATTTATGGAATATTAGCCTTGAAAAGAAAATAGAATGCCAATGCCTCACTCGAAAGGATTTTTGATTCATTTTACAATACAAAACATTCAAATCGATTCTTATTTATGGTACTAAGAAAAGTCAATTTAGAAACTGCAGAGAAGTTTCTTTTCTAATCAATGTGAAAGCCATGCATAAATAATTCCAACACCGTGTACGTGTTTTGTCACCTAGACTGCAAGGGTTGCAATTTCCACGCGATACACACTTTTTCTTCACTAGACTTGCCTTTATTGGTTGACTTGGACATCTGTATGACCGACGACCCGACGCTCTTCATTCATATAACTAGGCCTCGATCGCATTACCAATTACCAAAAACTTTCATTGCATTAGATCAAACGATAGAGAGACGATTAAGTCTTTGAGCTTCATGAGCATGTTCCGTGTTTTGCTTTTCATATTGCATGTTCTGCTGCTACTAGGGACAAGTTGCCGTGCGAAGAATAATTACTTGCTCATACAATAAAATACGATATGTATTTCCTTTTTGTCTTCACAATTTAATAAGCGACATTTATGGAATATTAGCCTTGAAAAGAAAATAGAATGCCAATGCCCCACTCGAAAGGATTTTTGATTCATTTTAGAATACAAAACATTCAAATCGATTCTTATTTATGGTACTAAGAAAAGTCAATTTAGAAACTGCAGATAAGTTTCTTTTCTAATCAATGTGAAAGCCATGCATAAATAATTCCAACACCGTGTACGTGTTTTGTCACCTAGACTGCAAGGGTTGCAATTTCCACGCGATACACACTTTTTCTTCACTAGACTTGCCTTTATTGGTTGACTTGGACATCTGTATGACCGACGACCCGACGCTCTTCATTCATATAACTAGGCCTCGATCGCATTACCAATTACCAAAAACTTTCATTGCATTAGATCAAACGATAGAGAGACGATTAAGTCTTTGAGCTTCATGAGCATGTTCCGTGTTTTGCTTTTCATATTGCATGTTCTGCTGCTACTAGGGACAAGTTGCCGTGCGAAGAATAATTACTTGCTCATACAATAAAATACGATATGTATTTCCTTTTTGTCTTCACAATTTAATAAGCGACATTTATGGAATATTAGCCTTGAAAAGAAAATAGAATGCCAATGCCCCACTCGAAAGGATTTTTGATTCATTTTAGAATACAAAACATTCAAATCGATTCTTATTTATGGTACTAAGAAAAGTCAATTTAGAAACTGCAGAGAAGTTTCTTTTCTAATCAATGTGAAAGCCATGCATAAATAATTCCAACACCGTGTACGTGTTTTGTCACCTAGACTGCAAGGGTTGCAATTTCCACGCTATACACACTTTTTCTTCACTAGACTTGCCTTTATTGGTTGACTTGGACATCTGTATGACCGACGACCCGACGCTTTTCATTCATATAACTAGGCCTCGATCGCATTACCAATTACCAAAAACTTTCATTGCATTAGATCAAACGATAGAGAGACGATTAAGTCTTTGAGCTTCATGAGCATGTTCCGTGTTTTGCTTTTCATATTGCATGTTCTGCTGCTACTAGGGACAAGTTGCCGTGCGAAGAATAATTACTTGCTCATACAATAAAATACGATATGTATTTCCTTTTTGTCTTCACAATTTAATAAGCGACATTTATGGAATATTAGCCTTGAAAAGAAAATAGAATGCCAATGCCTCACTCGAAAGGATTTTTGATTCATTTTACAATACAAAACATTCAAATCGATTCTTATTTATGGTACTAAGAAAAGTCAATTTAGAAACTGCAGAGAAGTTTCTTTTCTAATCAATGTGAAAGCCATGCATAAATAATTCCAACACCATGTACGTGTTTTGTCACCTAGACTGCAAGGGTTGCAATTTCCACGCGATACACACTTTTTCTTCACTAGACTTGCCTTTATTGGTTGACTTGGACATCTGTATGACCGACGACCCGACGCTTTTCATTCATATAACTAGGCCTCGATCGCATTACCAATTACCAAAAACTTTCATTGCATTAGATCAAACGATAGAGAGACGATTAAGTCTTTGAGCTTCATGAGCATGTTCTGTCTTTTGCTTTTCATATTGCATGTTCTGCTGCTACTAGGGACAAGTTGCCGTGCGAAGAATAATTACTTGCTCATACAATAAAATACGATATGTATTTCCTTTTTGTCTTCACAATTTAATAAGCGACATTTATGGAATATTAGCCTTGAAAAGAAAATAGAATGCCAATGCCCCACTCGAAAGGATTTTTGATTCATTTTAGAATACAAAACATTCAAATCGATTCTTATTTATGGTACTAAGAAAAGTCAATTTAGAAACTGCAGAGAAGTTTCTTTTCTAATCAATGTGAAAGCCATGCATAAATAATTCCAACACCGTGTACGTGTTTTGTCACCTAGACTGCAAGGGTTGCAATTTCCACGCGATACACACTTTTTCTTCACTAGACTTGCCTTTATTGGTTGACTTGGACATCTGTATGACCGACGACCCGACGCTTTTCATTCATATAACTAGGCCTCGATCGCATTACCAATTACCAAAAACTTTCATTGCATTAGATCAAACGATAGAGAGACGATTAAGTCTTTGAGCTTCATGAGCATGTTCCGTGTTTTGCTTTTCATATTGCATGTTCTGCTACTACTAGGGACAAGTTGCCGTGCGAAGAATAATTACTTGCTCATACAATAAAATACGATATGTATTTCCTTTTTGTCTTCACAATTTAATAAGCGACATTTATGGAATATTAGCCTTGAAAAGAAAATAGAATGCCAATGCCTCCCTCGAAAGGATTTTTGATTCATTTTAGAATACAAAACATTCAAATCGATTCTTATTTATGGTACTAAGAAAAGTCAATTTAGAAATTGCAGAGAAGTTTCTTTTCTAATCAATGTGAAAGCCATGCATAAATAATTCCAACACCGTGTACGTGTTTTGTCACCTAGACTGCAAGGGTTGCAATTTCCACGCGATACACACTTTTTCTTCACTAGACTTGCCTTTATTGGTTGACTTGGACATCTGTATGATCGACGACCCGACGCTTTTCATTCATATAACTAGGCCTCGATCGCATTACCAATTACCAAAAACTTTCATTGCATTAGATCAAACGATAGAGAGACGATTAAGTCTTTGAGCTTCATGAGCATGTTCCATGTTTTGCTTTTCATATTGCATGTTCTGCTACTACTAGGGACAAGTTGCCGTGCGAAGAATAATTACTTGTGCGCCCCTTCATCTTGCGGCGATGTTCGTGACATACACTATCCTTTTCGATTGAAAGATGACCCGGAAGGCTGTGGCCTCTCTGAGTATCACCTAGCTTGTGAAAATAATCGCACCATTCTATATCTTTATGTAAGTCGATATTATGTGAAGTCTATTTACTATGACAATAATTTCGGAGATTATTTCTCTGGTAAAATCACGGTGGTTGACGATGGATTGCAAAAAAGTAACTGGTCATCCCTCCCTCGTTTCCTTTTGGAGAGCCCCGACTCGTTTCCATACTACTCGTTTCCATACTATAATTATGCTTCATCCTCGGTGATCTTCATGAAGTGCTCACAGCCCGTTGCTTCTCCTTCGTGTATCAATACTGAACCATGTATTGAGGGGGCATACCCTTCCGATACGCCCCCTAATATTTCCCAAATGAAGGTGTACTCATACGCTATGTCTGGGTTTGATCTCCAAGTAGGGGACATCAAGGATTCTTGCAACATAACATGATGACTTGCTTCTCGGGTTTTAACCTGACGTGGGAAATGGACTCTAATAATCGTGCGAGACCAACGTGTAAGGACCTCCCCATCATGATGGCTGAAGGATTAAATCTCTATTATCATGGACCGTCTCCGCCGCCTCCGCCGTCTCCGCCGTCTCCATCGTCTTCGCGGTCTCCCGCTGTCTTCGCCACCTTTGCCATCTGTGCCGTCTGCGCCATCTTCGTCGTCTGCACCGTTTGCGCCATCTCTGTCGTCTGCGCCGTCTCCACTGTCTCCACCGTCTCCGACATCTCCTCCATCTCTGCCATCTGCGTCGTCTGCACCGTCTCCGCCATCTGCGCCATCTGTGCCGTCTCCGCCATCTTCCACGGTAGTTTTCTGTCTTTGTGTGATTATATTTGGCGGGCATTGCTCTTTTATTTTACATCTGTGGAGTTTTTTTGGAATTGACACTCTTTCTTTATTTTATTTTTTTGGGCCTTATTCACTAAAAAAACCACAACTTTAAGTTTAGTCCCAATTCTGCTCCGAACTTTTTTTGTCTAAAAGAAAACCCTAAACTTTAGGTCCAATCCAAATTTGCCTTGAACTTTTCTTTATCTAGAAAAAACCTCAAACTTTAGGCCAAATCCTAAATCTATCTCTAACTTCTTCTTTTTTGTCTAAAAGAAAAAACACCAATTTTTACTCTAATTGCAAATCTGCCCCGTCAGCCCTCTGACCAAATATTGCTGTTAGTCGTCCTTAATTTTCATATCTTAGAACGGTTTCATTTTGGAAATAATTTTCCATGTCACCTTACTAAAGTGGAGTTGTTATCGATGTGGAAATGTCATGTCAAATTGGGACCGGACCATGGGGTAAATTTTGGAATATATTAAAAGTTGGTGATTTTTTTAAACAAAACAAAATTCGAGGCAAATCTCAAATTGTACCTAAAGTTTGGGGTTTCTTTTGAGACAAAAAAGGTTCGGGCCAAAATTGGACTAGAACTTGAGGGTTTTTTAGGGAACTAGGCCTTTTTTTTGGGGAAAATTGTTTGATTTGATCATAGCTTGTGTCCCTTGAATCAATGTTATTGTTATGGGGAACTTATGAACATTTGGTACATTTAGGAGAATAAAAGCAAGAACGTCTTTCTTCAAAAGAAAAGATCATGCAATGATAACATGGATTTCATGAGTCAATAGAATAATGTTGGATTTGAGCGTTATCTAGAAAAGTGAAACTCTTTCACTCTTTTTTTTATTCTAGAGTTCTCCACTTGCTAATTTCAATTAACAAAAGTGTGTATTTGCACTTTGCAGTAACTGTATGAAGTTATCCTTCACTTGGGTACATCTTAACGTGAATTGCTTTTATTATTTAACTACTAAAACAATGAATCTAGTTCTTTATTGATTGGTCCTTAATTCTAATTAACCATATCTAGTACTCTCTCACGAATTCTCTTACTATCTACAGATGTTTCTACGCGGGATATCATGAACGATTTTGGTCGAATTGCCAAATGGAATCTCTTCTTTGTCTTGGGTATGATAAGTCCTTTTCTCTTCACACCTATGAAGCTCTCATTCAACACTCTGACAAACAAAAATTGTATGTGTAAAAAAAATTATCACACTATGCTAATCGATGGCCAAATTTCTCCGCAGTCCACTTCCTAGCAGCAAAATTCATACTCGGAGCTCTGTGTGTGTTGATATTTCTAATCTTAAAGTGGATAAGAAGGCATCAAGCGACCGATACAAATATCGAAGAATTCCTACGAGCTCACAATAACTTTTTGCCCATAAGGTACTCTTACTCGGATGTCAAGAGGATCACAGAAAATTTCAAATGCAAGTTAGGTGAGGGGGGATATGGTTCAGTATATAAAGGAATACTTAGAAGTGGCAATGAAGTTGCGGTTAAGATTTTGAACAAATCAAAATCTAATGGCCAAGATTTTATAAGTGAAGTGGCCACAATTGGAACGATCCACCACGTTAATGTGGTGCAACTTGTTGGTTTTTGCTTCGAATACTCCAAACAAGCTCTTCTCTATGATTTCATGCCAAATGGATCTTTGGATAAACACCTTTCCTATAAGGATGGTGATGATCCTCTTGATTATAAGAAAATGTATGAGATCTCTCTTGGCATAGCTAGAGGGATAGAGTATCTACATCGGGGATGTGATATGCAAATTCTACATTTTGACATCAAGCCTCACAACATTCTCCTAGACCGAAGTTTTACTCCGAAAGTTTCTGACTTTGGACTTGCAAGACTTTATCCCACTGATCGCAGTATAGTATCGCTAACTGCAGCAAGAGGAACCTTGGGTTATATGGCTCCTGAGCTATTCTATAAAGACATTGGTGGCATTTCTTACAAAGCCGATGTTTATAGTTTTGGGATGTTATTAATGGAAATGGCTGGTAGAAGGAGAAATCTAAATGCTCATGCAGAGCGTTCGAGTCAAATTTACTTTCCTTTGTGGGTTTATGACCAACTCAACAAAGAAAAGGAACTTGAAAGGGCAGATATCATAGAAGAGGAAAGAGAAACAACGAGGAAGATGATAATTGTTGCATTGTGGTGTATCCAATTGAGCCCTAATGATCGGCCGTCGATGAGGAAAGTCCTAGATATGCTTGAAGGAGATATGGATAAACTGCAACTGCCTCCAAAACCACTTTTGTATCCGAGAGAGGCACCCATTGATGATGTTGATGCTGAGATAGAACTTGAAACAATCTCATCTTCGTCAAGTACTCCGATAGTTTCTAGTGGTTCCCAATTTTACTATGACCATGAGTTTATAAAATCATGTATTGTGTGATTGTTTCCCTATAATGAGATGTAAATATTATAAATAGTACTATCAACATGTATCATCATTCAAAATGTAATATGTGACGCTTTTACATGTTTTTCATATGGCACTAGTGCTTTCTAGTAGACTCGTTATGTCCATATTTCATAAATGACGATGAATATGGCATTCATTCAATTTTTGTTTCTTCTTAATCCTCTTGGTATGACAAGGTAATTTTTTCTTCGTGTCAATGTTTGCATTTTGAGCAATGAATCTCTCTCATTTCCATCAAAACCTCTCATTCCTACCCTTCGACCTCTGGTTGATCACCCACGTCGAAGACAGCTATCTGCTCAAGCTATCTCCGACTTGGTCCTCATGTCACGGGATGGGTCCAAGCCTAAACGATGAATGACCAGCACATGTCAAAGAGTAAAGACAGAGTAGGCTGACAATTTTGCCTTTATGATGAATGGAAATTGAACATGTGATGTTATGTTAGAGCATATTATGTATTACGTAAGCTCAATCCCTAAATGCAGTAAGAACTTGTGCATTCACTCCATGATAAGACAAGAGATGGTGCCTTGCATTCTTCAGAACAAGCATCATATTCCTCACTGTTGTCCCCTGCACATGAGTTTTCGTACTAAGCAAACATTCCTCGAGACACCGATGTTCATAAGGAACGTGAGATCTCCACTTTGTTCAGAGATCGCAGACAGAGAAGTGTAAATTTTAAGTTTTATTATTATCAAAATAAAGCAGCATAAAAATGATGCTAAAAAATTAGAAAATGGAAAAAATTAACAAACTTAATCTCTTTAGTGGTCATGAAATTCCACATGAGAATGGTCCTCCATTCTAGACTCTAGCTCATGTCCAGACTCAAAAGAGAACAGCAAGTGATGCTCAAACTCGACAAAAGGACGGCTCATTCAAAACGAGACCCAACTATCATTTCGATTCAGTTTTAAATAAAACCAAGCAACGGAGTTTCCAGAGAGATGACAATATTGTTCATAGATCTAACACAATTACAGGAGAGTGATTGTAATATTGAAGTTGATAGTGAATAAGTAAACATCGCTTTTTTATTTTTTTCTACGAACTTGAATATTGCATGTTTAGTCTTTGCGTAGACCAAATTAGTGAGGTTCTAGTCAATGTGCGTGGGTTCTATCGCTAAAAATTATCGACTTTGCTTTCTTTCTTTCATAATGTGTTACACCATCCAAGTTAATATTCCCTTTAATAGTCTATCTTTGTTACCAATTCTGTTTTTTTTTTTTTCAATAATGAAAAAGCTTATTCAGTGAAATGCGACATTTTTTTTTCTTTTAGTCTTCACAATTTATGCGTTTGTTTGCAACTTGTTTCTGTTCCCAGGAACAAAAATTTCTGTTTTTTTGTTCCTGGGAACAAAAAAGGAACATAAACGCGTTTGGGTGCGTTTTTGTTCCAAAATTGTTTTTTTGTTCCCGAAACACATCTGAATGTAAAACAAGAAAAAAAAAAAAAAGTTGTTTCTTGTTTCGAACACATTTTAGAAACACTTTCTTTTCTTCTCTATTTTTTCTTCTTCTTTTCTTCTTCTTTTTTCTTTCTTTTTTCTTTGGCCGGCGACGCCGTCGGGGCCGGCGAACTCGCCGGAGTGTCGCCGGCCCCGGCGAGGCCGAGCGTCGCCGGCCCTTGGTGAAGCTTGGGCTCGCCTTGGCCGGGTGAGCTCGAGCTCGCCCGATCCGGCGAGCTCGACCTCGCGCCCGGGCCGGGCGAGCTCGATCTCGCCCAAATCCGGCGAGGCCGAGCTCGCCCGGCCAAGGTGAGGCCGAGCCTCGCCCGGCCTACGGCGAGGCTCGGCTTCGCCGGGGCCGGAGAGCCTCGCCGTGGCCGGGCGAGGCCGCCGGTCCTCGTCGGCCGATCGCCGACCATGGCCGAGGCCGGCGACGGCCAAAAGAAGAAAAAAAAAAAAAAGAAAAAATAAATAAGAAAATAAGAAAGAAAATAGAAAAAATATTAAAAAATAAAAGAAATAAAAAAATTATACAAATTTACCAAACGTGTTTATGTTTATTTTTTATTCCCGAACAAGTTTACTAAACGCGTTTTTTGTTCAAAAATTATTCCCGAATGTAAAACACTTTTTTTTATTTCGTTTCCTGAACAATTTTTAAACGAAATGTTACCAAACGCGCCCTTTAGGCTCGTTTGTTTGCAACTTGTTTCTGTTCCCAAGAACAAAAATTTCTGTTTTTTTGTTCCTGGGAACAAAAAAGGAACAGAAACGCGTTTGGGTGCGTTTTTGTTCCAAAATTGTTTTTTTGTTCCCAGAAACACATCTGGAATAGAAACAAGAAAAAAAAAAGTTGTTTCTTGTTTCTAACACATTTTAGAAACACTTTCTTTTCTTCTCTATTTTTTTTCTTCTTCTTTTCTTCTTCTTTTTTTTTTCTTTTTTTCTTTGGCCGGTCGCCGGCCTCGGCGGCCAGTGCCCGGCGACCGGCCGGCCGAGGCCGGCGACCGGCCGTCGAGGGCCGGTGACGCCGTCGGGGCCGGCGAACTCGCCGGAGCGTCGCCGGCCCTTGGCGAAGCTCGGGCTCGCCTTGGCTGGGTGAGCTCGAGCTCTCCTAGATCCGGCGAGCCCAACCTCGCCCAGCGGCCGGCGAGGCTCGGCCTCGCCGAGCCACCGCCAGTGCCGACTGCGCTGCGGTGGCTGGCGAGGCCGAGCCTCGCCCGGCCGTTGGGCGAGGTCGGGCTCGCTGGATCTGGGCGAGCTCGAGCTCACCCAAAGAAGGCGAGCCCGACCTCGCGCCGGCCGGGCGAGCTCGATCTCGCCCGGATCCGGCGAGGCCGAGCCTCGCCGTGGCCGGGCGAGGCCGCCGGTCCTCGTCGGCCGGTCGCCGGCCATGGCCTCGGCCGACGACGGCCAAAAGAAGAAAAAAAGAAAAAAGGAAAAAGAAAAAAAGAAAAAAAGAAAAAATAAATAAGAAAATAGAAAAATATTAAAAAATAAAAGAAATAAAAAAATTATACAAATTTACCAAACGTGTTTTAATTTATTTTTTATTCCCGGAACAAGTTTACCAAACGCGTTTTTTTGTTCAAAAATTATACCCCGGAACGGAAACACTTTTTTTTATTTTTGTTTCGTGGAACAATTTTTAAACAGAAATGTTACCAAACGCGCCCTTAATGAGCTGGAGCTCCTATGGTACGACTCGCTGAAAACGCTCTTTGAACCGTTGCTCGGCGGGAGCTCGATAAACATTTGTCACATTGGAACATGAGTTGTCGCGCGAATTCAATCAAACTATAGACTTGAGACTTAGCTTTTCCTGAAAACTTCAATCCTATTTGGAGCTGGAGGTGTCTGCCACTTTGTTCTGCACGGTGTCGAATGCATATTCAGTCCATTTATTTCAATCAATGTGTTTACGGCAACTTCTACCTAGATTCGAATATCACGAAAATTGAGTCGACGTGTCATTTAGAAAAGAAATTAAGTGAATTGGGTCTTTCGCGAATGATTAATAGACGGGTAGTATATATCAAAGCATTCTTCCCATGAGAAAAATGTCAGTTAATGCTTCCACAAAACTTGTCGAAAGCAAATAACTCTGCCGGCTTGCTTCACAGGTACCTTCCTTCTTTATGCGGTGATTAACGTCGCAGGGAGTGTTCATGATCACGGTGGTCCCTGAAACGAAAGGGAGGAGTCTTGAGCAGATTCAAGCAGCTATCAACAAAGAATGAAAAATGCCTGCACTCTTCCATGTAGTCCCATTCGAGCTTACATGACACTCACAATACCACACATTCGAAGATGGAAAATGATTATGAAGCAGGCAACAGCATCCTTCAAAAAACAACATTATTGTTGAGATCTATCAGTTCATTCATAGAGTGGTTTTATTGCAGGGACGAGATAGGGTTAATTTATAGGAGTGATTGATTGATCTACCAGAATAATATTTCAATTGCTAGTGAAAAAGCGCGTATTGCTTTATTTTTGTGAATGCGAACCTTACACCTATAGTCTTCGTGCGCGTCGGGCAATGACGAAGCAAGTGACTTTCAAATCGAGGCTCGCGTCCATCTATTGTTGGTTGAGAAATTATTATATGGCCTTTATTCTTTTCTCGTAATGTGCAATGATAGTTTTCAGTGCTGTTATTAATCTTTTCAGTTACAAACTTCATTTTTGTCAAAAATGAAAAATCTTAACTGCGAAATACATTATCATTTTTTATAGTAAAATATGGCGCTGAATGAATAGATTCTTTTTTTATGGTACTAAGAAAAGTCAATCTGAAAACTGTAGAGAAGTTTCTTTTTTAATCAACGTGAAAGCTATGCATAAATAATTCCAACACCGTGTCTTGTTACCTTGACTGCAAGGGCTGCAATTTCCACATGTGACCCTCTTTTTCTTCGCTTGACTTTGTGTTGATGGTTGACTTGGAAATCTGCATCTAAACTCTTTGTGTGACAACGAAGCTAGTGAGGTTCTAGTCAAGGCGTGTCGGTACGCCACTAGAAATTATCATATTGCTTTCTTTCTTTCATAATGTGTTACACCATCCAAGAAGCACTTATTTCTTATTTTCCTTTTACTTTTGCCAAAAGCGACATTATACAAGTTAATATTCTTGTTCATAGTCTATTTTTGTTACCAATTTATGTTTTTTTGTCAAAAATAAAAAGCTTAGATGATGAAATATGACATATTTTTCCTTTTCATCTTCACAATTTAATGAAGGGAGACTTGTTGACACTTAAATTTTGGTGATCCAATCATTTATTTATTGCATAAAAATTAGGGATTAATTTTAGTATATAGTTTTAGGAGTATTTTTTTTTTTATTTGCATCAGATTGGTGACGGATGGGTTTGAATTGGTAGTTCTGAGCTTTAATTTGACGAGTCGGACTAAGCTCACGAAGAGAGCAAATTAGCCCGAGTCCCTTTTTTCATGACCGAAAATTATCTTGTGAGAAATTGAGATTTGATATTTTCGGTGATATGACGTTGGATTTCTGAATATCCTCGAGGAGATATCATGAGCTCATCTTTGCAAGATTTGAAATTTGAGAAAAATTCTATCACAATCTTGAATCTTTAACAATATGTGATAAAATCGGCGGAGAATATTCGGGATGAGATCTTTGGGTACGTTGATAAAAGCTTCAGTCCCTCGCTTATAAATTGGCTTGCATACAGACGAAAAAGGGGCTTCTCTTTTCATCACTTGGTAGAAGGGGCTTTTCTCAGTTTTTTTTTTCGGAGGGAGAAAACACGATAGTGAGGGGGCCACACACAATTGAAGACATGGCCATACACTGAATTGAGGGAAAAATCGTGAGGGGAAGCTTCTGTACAGAGTGCTCGTGAAGGTGAGAGTGAATAAAGAGGCTAAAAAGGCCACACTTAGTCCACGGTTGGAAGAGAGCCCCACATACTCGCGAAGTTGACCCACTTGCCGATTCTTCACAGCACCAGGAATCGCAACACCTCCTATTGCCGATTGAGGAGTCCCATATGAAAAGCCAGGTTCGCCAAGCCCATTGATACCACCGGTAGCCTCGTGACGAGCTGCAGCTTCCGAAGGACAAGTTGTTCTGATTTGCCCCTGCTTGCTCGATGCTGACCTTGACGATGTTGCAATCCACCGCCCATGGACGTCGCTGCTCCTGTTGTCCATTGCATTGATGAGGGCTGACCTGACTGGGATCCACAGCGACGGCATTGAACACCTAACGCCGCGAGTTCCAACCTCAACGACTAAGCTGCTGTTTGGACGTGCCCCGAGCTCTACCCTCATCGTTAAGTTCCAGCAATTCCAGGAGAGGTTCTTTTGCCGAAAGTATTCACGTTGAATATTATCCAGTCAAAGAAGACAATTCCGCTTGCTGCATGAAGAAGATCCATTCACTTTGACTTGCAAAAGATGTCAGAGCCAACGTGGTGAAGTCCGAACTCCAAATTCAGTCGTGTGGGCAAAAAGGATCAACCCGCAATTCGACGCGTTCACTTATCAAGGCCACCTGTTCTGCCTCGCCTACAAGTCATCCCATACAACGTTCCTGATTCAAGCGGCCACGAGCCTGTCGTTGCCAATTGCCCACAATCGCCAATCCACGAAGTTCCTATTTTTGCAGGTTCGTTGACCGTGAGCCCACGATCATCCTTTACCAAGGAGCACCATTGCGCCGAATCTCACCCACCAACCATTATTGGTCATCCTTGAGTCGATCCCAAGTTTGGCAATATTACTTGCGAAATTAGGTAATTATCTTATATAAATTTGATTTGGATATTTTATTACCTAATATA
Organism: Eucalyptus brandiana; assembly: GCA_014182725.1. NCBI lineage: Eukaryota > Viridiplantae > Streptophyta > Magnoliopsida > Myrtales > Myrtaceae > Eucalyptus > Eucalyptus brandiana. The sequence continues at coordinate 14,823,369 of CM024675.1, forward strand.
TATTTCAGCGATAAGCATATCCCCTCAATTAGTGTTTATTGCCTAATTCGCAATTGCATGCCAAATTTTTATAGATGGAATAATTAATCACGCAGGAAAGAAATTGATATTTTGATCTTTAAGGCTTAAGATCAATTTATCGATTTTATTAGCGAAATAATTAAGTTTGATTAGATATCGTTTCCAAATTCGAACGATGGATAATATCTTTAATGATCGTGAATGATTTGCTTATCTTTTAATCGCTTTATTTATCCTAAAAATACAAAAAAAAAATTGCATTTGCATATTATGTAGATTAGAATTGATTTCCTAGATATAGTTGCATGATAGAATAGTTAGATTCCTTTCTAATTATATTAGAATGCATGCTTAGATGGTATCTAGGTTAGATAATATCTATGAATTAAATTGCATGTCGACATAAATTTTCTAAATTAAGATAGGATTCAGATTGGTCTATAATATCTCACTTTAGTTAGATTTTTAAAAAATATATTTTTAACAATTTTAATTATGAATTTTTATAAAAAAAATACAAAAAAAATCATGCGCATGTCAAATTAGGTTCATAAAATACGTCATTTAGTGTTTGTTGCTAGGTCCATTTAATTAGAAATTGCCCGTCATTAGAATGAGGTCATATTGTCATATCATTTCATGTTAGTTTAGTGGCATGCATTGCATAAAGCATGATCTTTAGTGAAAAAAAAAAAAAAAAAAAAAAGTAATTGCGTGTTAATTAGAAATCAAATCTAGGATTGTTGATATGAATTTTGATGTAACATTGTAGATGCTTTCGTTGCCATGAGGTAAGTCTTACAATTTATTTACTATTTTTGTGCATCCGTATGATCATCTCACATGTTTGAAGAGTAGGTTAAAATCAATTCAAGCTACCAAAACAGAAAAGAAATGTACCAAAAGGGCGTTAGAGAAATCTAGCGTAATTAAGTTCCCGAACTCACAAATCTCTGGTTCGTAGAAGTAAAGTAAATCTCCCGTTACTTGGATTTCTAATCGACCCACCGAAAATAGATTAGTGATGACTCCTGATTGAAAAAATCATTTGAATGTTAAGAAACTTGAACTTAAGTTGTGAATTAATATGTGCTTGGAAAAACCTAAGTTAAGTCTAGGCTCAGCAATTTATTAGCCAAACCTTAGGTTTGATTGCGACAACGCTTATGGGATATTAGCCTTGAAAAGAAAATATAATGCCAATGCCTCACTCAAATGGATTTTGTTCATTCTAGAGTACATGACATACCAATCGATTCTCTCTCACTCTCTCTCTTTTTTTGGGTTTAAGATCGATTCTTTTTTAGTAGTACTAAGAAAAGTCAATATGGAAACTGCAGAGAAGTTTCTTTTTTAATCAATGTGAAAGCTAGCATAACTAATTCCAACTTTGTGTTTTGTCACCATAAATGCGAGGGCTGCAATCTTCGCTAGACTTTGTTTTATTGGTTGACTTGGAAATTTGCATCACCGACGACCCCCGACTCTTTTCATTCATATAACTGGGCCTCCTTCACATTGCCAATTAGCAAAAACTTCCATTGCATCAGATCAAACGATAGAGAGACCATTAAGTCTTTGAGCTCCATGAGCATGTTCCGTGTTTTGCTTTTCATATTGCATGTCCTGCTGTTACTGAGGATGAGTTGCGGTGCGAAGAAGAATCACTTGTGCACCACTTCATCTTGCGGTGAGATCCGTGATATACACTATCCCTTTCGATTGAAAAGTGACCCAAAACACTGCGGCCACTCTGAGTATGAGCTAGTTTGTGAAAATAATCGTACTTTTTTATATCTATATGCCGGTCGATATTATGTGAAGTCAATTAACTATTCTAATTTAGATGATTCATTTTTCGGTATAATCACGGTGGTTGACGATGGATTGCAAAAAGGTAATTGCTCATCCCTCCCTCGTCAATTATTGGCGAGGTCCAACTTTAGTGCTCATGATCCATACCGTGGTGGTCTTTTTCCCTCGGCTGATCCGGTGGTCTTCATGAAGTGCTCACAGCCCGTTGCTTCTGCTTTGTATATCAATACTGAACCATGTATTGAGGAAGCATCCCTTTCTGATACACCCCCTAATTTTTCCCAAATGAAGGCATACTCATACGCTTTGTATGGGTCTGATCTACTAATACGGGACATCAAGGATTCTTGCAACATAACCATGATCACTCTCTTATCGAGCCAGGAAGTGGATCGGTATAAACGTGTGAGCCCACCGTATACGGACCTCCACAACATGATGGCTGAAGGATTCAATCTCTTATATTCTGAATCTTATTCGTCGGAAATATTCCAGATTTGCGCGATAAGTTTCAGATACCGAATGGCGTGGTGCAACCCATATGACTCCTGTAAGCTGACTTTCCCTAAAGCTTTTCCTTCTTTACTCTCTTACTTTGTTTCTTCTTCTTCATCGTCATCCTTTTCTTAAATGTTAACTCTACTGAAGGATCTTTTCAAAATTTACTTGGTGATGTGGCATGTTTCAATTGGATATTGCAATACGTTTGGTTCAATTTATTGAGTCATCACTTTTCTTTAATACCCAATTTAAAAAAATTGCCACATTCGTTTAGTGAAAAAGTTTAGAAATTTTTTTAGTAGATTGGGCGTGCATTGCTCCTTTATTTTACAACTATGGAGCTTTTCTGGAAGTGACACTATTTCTGTATTTTTTTTTTTTTTGGGCCTTATTCACTAAAAAAAAACCCAACTTTAAATTTAGTCCCGATTATGTTTCGAACTTTTTTTTATCAGAAAAACCTAAACTTAGGTCCAGTCCAAATTTGCCTCAATCTTTTCTTTGTCCGGAAAAAACCTCAATCTTTAGGCCTAATCCCAAATCTACCTCGAACTTATTTTGTCTAAAAGAAAAAACACCAATTTTTACTCTAATCCCAATCTACCCATTAGCTCTCTGTTCAAAAATCACCGTTAGCCGTCCCTAATTTTCATATCTTAGAATAGCTTAATTTGAAAGTAATTTTCCATGTCACCTTACTGAAGTTGATTTGTTATTGATGTGGAAATGCCACATCAAGTTGGGACTTGACCGTGGGGGTAGGCTTGGGAATATATTAAAAGTTGGTGATTTTTTAAAACAAAACAAAATGTGAGGTAAATTTGGGATTGTACCTAAAGTTTAGGGTTTTTTCTGAGACAAAAAAGTTCAAGCTGAAATTGGACTAGAACTAAAGGGTTTTTCAGGGAATTAGGTCTTTTTTTGGGAAAATTGTTCGATTTAATAATATCTCATGTCCCTTCAATCACTGTTAATGTTACGGGGAACTTGTGAACATTTGGTACATTTAGGAGAACAAAAGCAAAAACGTGTTTCTTCAAAAGAAAAGATCATGCAACATTAACACGGATTTCATGAGTGAATAGGATAACGTTAGATCTGGGCGCTATCTAGAAAAGTGAAACTCGTTCACTCTTTTTTTATTCTAGACTTCTCCACTTGCAAATTTCAATGAACAAAAGTGTGGCTTTGCACTTTGCAGTGATTGCATGAATTTATCTTTCACTAGGGGTATCTTAGCGTGAATTGCTTCTTCACTGATTGGTCTTTAATTCTAATTAACCATTTTTAGTAATTTCTCACGAATTCTCTTACTATCTACAGCTGATGGCATGCGCCTTTTTGCGCTCCGTCTTGTGCCTGTTGCAGTATTGAATCTCTTCTTTTTCTTGGGTATGATAAGCCCTTTTTCTCTTCACACCTATGAAGCTCTCATTCAGTACTTTGACAAACAAAAATTGTATGTGTAAACTTTTTTTTTGACACTATGCTAATCAATGGCCAAATTTCTTTGTAGTCCACTTCCTAGCAGCAAAATTCATACTTGGAGCTCCGTGTGTGTTGATACTTCTAATCTTGAAGTGGATGAGAAGGCATCAGGCGGCCGACGCAAATATCTGTCGCTACCAATTTTTCGGGGTGTGAACCACCTAGGAGTTTGGCTAATGGATTGTTAAGCCTAGACTTAACTCGGGCTCTCCCAAGCCCATACCAATTCGCGACTTAATGTTCAAATATTTAGCATGCAATTGATTTTTTAATTAGGAGTCGCCACTAATCTATTTTTTTGGTGGGCCGATTAGAAACCCAAGTAAAGTAACAGGAGTTTCACTTTACTCCTACGAACTAGAGACTATGGGTACGGGAACTTGGTTACACTAGATTCCTCTAATGCCCTTTTGGTACCATTCTTTTATTTTCAAAAATGTTTGGCAAGCAGCTTGAATTGATTTTAAATCTATTTCTTTAACATGTGAGGTGATCATGCGGGTGCAAAAACCACAAATTTAACATCCAAGAAAGCAATGAAATAATAAAAAAAATGAGGGGACTTACCTTGTAGCAACGAAAGCATCTGCATGGTTAGATTAAAAATTCACATCATCAACCCTAGATATTATTTCTAATTAACACGCAATTTCTTTTATTTGTTTTCACTTAATTAATGAAAATCATGCAATATGCAATGCAATATTAACTAAATGATCTAATTCTAATGACATGCGACTTCTAATTAAATGGACCTAGCAACGATCGCTAAATGACATGCATTTCATGAACCTAATTCTATGTGACATGCGCATGATATTTTTGTATTTTTTTTATAAAAATTCTTAATTAAAATTACTAACAATAAAAATCTAACTAAGGTGAGATATTATCTATTTGAAGTTAGGAAATAAACTAATCTGAATCCTATCTCAACTTAGAAATTTATCTCGATATGCAATTTAATTTCAAGATATTATCTAACCTGGATTTCATCTAAACATGCATTCTAATATAATTAAAAAGGTATCTAACTATTCTATCATGCAATTCTATATAGGAAATCAAATCTAATCTACATGATATGCAAATGCAATTTTTTTGTATTTTTGGGATAAATAAAGCGATTAAAAGATAAGCGCCAAATCGTTCACGGTCATCAAATATATTATCCATCGTCCGAATTTGGAAAGGATATCTAATCAAACTTGACTATTTTGCTAATAAAATCAATAAATTGATCTTAAGCCTTAAAGATCAAGATATCAATTTTATTCTCGCGTGATCAATAATTCCATCTAAAGCCTTATAGGTGGAATCAAAGATTATATGCGGTTGCGAATTAGGAAATAAATCCTAATTGAAAGTTATGTTTATCACCCATGAATATGAACATTAGATATTAATAGACACAAATTAGGCAATAAAATACCGAAATCAAATTTGGATAAAATAATTACCTAATATTGCAAGAATTATTGCCACATTCGAGCTCGACGGAATCGGCTTGACAGATGACAGGGAATAGCTTGTGGGTGAGGCTTGGCACAGCAGATAGGTCTCAGGTCGGCGCACGCCATGGCAAGGATGGCGGGGCTTGGGGGAACTCGCTTGGTGCGACAATATGGCGAAGGACCAGCACGGCAACTGATGAGGACGTCACTGGAAACTTGGCAATGAATTTGAATCAACGAGATTTGATATTTGTTCCCTGATCACTCTCCGTGAAGCCTCTTGGGATTTGTTAATTCTCAAATGTGGGGTCTCTCCTTGGCGTTTTCTACAATGACGAGGATGTGGGCAGAACCTGAAAAAAAGAATTAAGAAAAGAATATTAGTGGAATGCAAATATTTGATATTGATGAAGGATCGGCTTCCCCTTTCTTGTCTTTTTTTGCAAAAAGCTTCCTCTGTCTCTCTCGCCTTGGACCACTCCAGACAAAGAGCACCGCTTCAAAGGCTTCTCTTTTTTCTATGCTTTTGGTTGCTCTCTTTTCCTCTCTGGATCGTCTCTTAAGAAATGATTACGCGCCAATCGTGAATCTTCCGATGAAGTCGACCCAGACCAGCCACGAAATTTTAATCTCACTGCATCGGTGTTTGAACTTTGCCGAGGATTGCTCGCTGGACTAAGAACTCGCCTAGAATTGCTGAGCATCGGGCTCATGATACGTTTGGACAGCAGCTTCGTCGTCAAGTTTGGAGTGATGCTGGCGGAGCACGGCGGTGCGTTGGTGGATGGCGAACTGAAAGTTGGAACAGTAGGCCAGAAATTGTTGGGCACCGGTAATTGCAGGAGCAACGTGGAAGTGGAAGTATGGCAGCAACATTGATGACTAATGGATCTTGGGAAGCGGTGATAGAGCAATCCCAGAGTTAGGACCAAAAGAGCAGATCTCGTCTCTCAACGTGGTCGTGTATTTAATATGTGTGGCCCTTTGTTCGGTATTGAATTGCCTGCGACCACAACATCAGAACAAAACAAAGTCAATACCGAAAATATGGAATGAACAACTTTAATAGGGAGAGAATCAACCCGGATTTATCACAGTGAAATCACTGGATGACAATCAGTACTTGGGTACACTGGCCACTTCGATGTCTCGCTGCTGGAATTATCATCGGAGATGTAGGAGTTTAATCTAGGCGAGAAACAAAAATAAAATCACTTTAGTTCGAATAGCAAATTGGAATCGCACACAATCAAACTTAAAAAAAAAAAAAGGAAGCCCGACTTAGCTTTATGCTTGTTGTCAATATCCATGACATATGATGAATGTGGGATGTCGTCAAGAGGACTGCACCATCCAATAGACCAATCGGAGAATTCTCGAGATCATCCACACACTCAGGTCATAAAAAATGAGCCTCTCTTTTATAGTGATTCGAAACGATCTCTTACATGGCATTTCCCGAATTACCATTTCTTGTCACATTAAATCAAATCTGTATGATTTGGCAATCAGCTCAATTCATGCCCATTTTTCACTTGATTTCAAAATTGTTGCTAACTAATAAAATCCGGACATCAATCAGAATTCCATATTTCCTTGCATAATTCGATCAAATCAATTTCCCCCATTTTCATTTTTTTCTTTTTATTTGTTCAAAATGTAATTTTATTTTTCCAAAATTAGGTGTCAACAATATCGAAGAATTGCTACTAGCTCACAACAACTTTTTGCCCATAAGGTACTCTTACTCGGATATAAAGAAGATCAAAAAAAATTTCAAATGCAAGTTAGGTGAAGGGGGATATGGTTCTGGATATAGAGGAATACTTAGAAGTGGCAATGAAGTCGCAGTTAAGATTTTGAACAAATCAAAATCTAATGGCCAGGATTTTATAAGCGAAGTGGCCACAATTGGAAGGATCCACCACATTAATGTGGTGCAACTTGTTGGTTTTTGCTTCGTTTACTCCAAACAAGCTCTTGTCTATGATTTCATGCCGAATGGATCTTTGGATAAACACATTTCCTATAAGGATGGTGATGATCCTCTTAATTCTAAGAAAATGTATGAGATCTCTCTTGGCATAGCTAGAGGGATAGAGTATCTATATCGGGGATGTGATATGCAAATTCTACATTTTGACATCAAGCCTCACAACATTCTCCTAGACCGAAGTTTCACTCCTAAAGTTTCTGACTTTGGACTTGCAAGACTTTATCCCACCGATCGCAATATAGTATCGGCGATCGAGCAAGAGGAACCTTGGGTTATATGGCTCCTGAGCTATTCTATAAAGACATTGGTGGCATTTCTTACAAAGCCAATGTTTATAGTTTTGGGATGTTATTAATGGAAATGGCTGGTAGAAGGAGAAATCTAAATGCACATGCAGAGCGTTCGAGTCAAATTTACTTTCCTTTGTGGGTTTATGATCAACTCGGTAAAGAAAAGGAACTTGAAAGGGTAGATGTCATAGAAGAGGAAAGAGAAACAACGAGGAAGATGATAATCGTTGCATTGTGGTGTATACAATTGAGCCCTAATGATCGGCCGTCGATGAGGAAAGTCCTAGATATGCTTGAAGGAGATATGGATAGACTGCAACTGCCTCCAAAACCACTTTTGTATCCAATGGAGGCACCGGTTGATGATGCTGACGCTGAGATAGAACTTGAAATAGTCCCATCTTCGTCAAGTACTCCGCTAGTTTCTAGTGGTTACCAATTTTAGCATGACCATGAGTTTACGAAATCATGTTTTTGTGATTGTTCCCTTATAATGAGATGCAAAAATTATGAATAGTACTATCAACATGTATCATCATTTAAAATGTAATTTGTAAAACTTTTACATATTTTTCTTATGGCACTAGTTTTTTTATCGGTCGAGTTATGTCCATATTTTATAAATGACGATGAATGTTGTATGGCATTCATTCAATTTTTGTTTCATGTGAATCCTCTTGGTATAATAAGGTAATTTTTTATTCGTGTCAATGTTTGCATTTTGAGCAACAAATCTCTCATTTCCATCAAAACCTCTCATCCCCACCCTTTGACCTCTATTTGATCACCTACGTTGAAGATAGCTACCTGCTCAAGCTATCTCCGACTTGGACCTCATGTCACGGGATGGGTCCAAGCCTAACCGATGAGCGATCAACACTTGTCAAAGAGTAAAGATAGAGTAGGCTGACAATTTTGCCTTTACGATGAATGGAAAGTGAACACGTGATGTTATGTTAGAGCATATGATGTATTACAAAAGCTCAATCCCTAAATGCAGTAAGAACTTGTGTGTTCACTCGATGATATGACATGAGATGGTACCTTACATTATTTAGAACAAGCATTACATTCCTCACTGTTGTTCCTTGCACAAGAGTTTTTCTACTAAGCAAACATCCCTCGAGACACCAATGTTGATAAGGAACGCGTGATCTCCACTTCGTTCAGAGATCGCAAACGGAGAAGTATAAATTTTAATTTTTATTATTATCAAAATAAAGCAAAAATAAAAAAAATATTCTAAAAAAGTAGAAAATGCAAAAAATTAACAAACCTAATCTCTTTAGTGGTCATGAAATTCCACATGAGAATGGTCCTCCATTCTGTGTGAGTGTGCACATGGAAAAGGAGTTTGGGAAAACGAATTCTTCTTTTTAATATGGAGTTTTTTTATTTGGCAACCCAGGAACCGCCGTACAGCTGACAGCCGGCGACATAAACCCGGGGGAGCACTAGGACGGGGACCCACCACCCACGGCACTCCACTTAAGTTGCGCAACGTGACGAGTTGGGGAATCGAACCTTGGCCTTTCGTGTGGCCAGTGTGTGCCCTAACCAACTTGCTCACCACAGGGTAGGTTATGGAGTTAATATCATGAAAAAACCCCAAACTTATACACCGTGACAAATTTATCCCTAACTAAATTTTGGGTCATATACACACGTGACACATTTACCCTCCGTTAGCTTCCGTGAAATTTTATCATTAAATTATTGAGTTGAATGATATAGACAGTTAACGTGGCAAGTTCACATGGAAATCCATAGGGTTAATACAATGAAAAATCACAAACTAGTACATATGTAACAAATTTACTGAAAATTAGTTTTTGAATCACCAAAAACGCAAACTGGTACACACATAACACATTTACCCTTCGTTAGTTTTCATCAAATTTTACCATGAAATTTATGAGTTAACCAAATTGAGCTCGATAAACATTTTGTCACATTGGAACGTGAGTTTTTGCACGGATTCAACCAAACTTCAGACTTGAGACTTAGCTTTTCCTGAACTCTTCAATCCAATTTGGAGGTATAGGGGTTTATCACTCCGTTCTTCATGCTCTCGAATGCATATTCGGTCCATTTATTGCAATCAACATGTTTACAGCAACTTCTACCTACATTCGAATATCACGAAATTTGTTCGAAGTGTCATTTAGAAAAGAAAAGTGCGTTTTTTTGCAAAATGATTAATAGACAGGTAGTATCTAATAGAGCATTCTTTCCATGAGAAAAATGTTGATATGCATCCAAAAAACTTGTCAAAAGACAATAACTCTGCTGGCTTTGCTTCACAGGTACCTTCCTTCTTTATGCAGCGATTAATGCCACGGGGATGGTGTTCTTGAAACGAAAGGGAGGAGTCTTGAGCACATTCAAGCAGCCATCAACAGAGAATGAAAATGGCGGCACTCCAAGTTATTTACTCATTACTCTTCCTTGTAGTCTTAGTTGAGCTTATATGACACTTCCAATGCCACACATTCGGAGATGGAAGATGATTTTGAAGCCGGCAACAGCATCTTTCGTTCAATAAAATGACGTTATTGTCAAGATTTTTCAGTTCTTTTATAGAGCAATCTTATTGCAGGAAAGAGATGACATTATTGTACTAGAGAGTGATTGATTGGTCATGAGAATAATATTTCAATTGCGTTGGTCTATATCTGACTGAGAAATCATCATGTGGCCCTCTTTCTTTTCCCGTAATGTGTTGCATTGCCCAAGCAGCAAGAAGCACCTACTCCTTATTTTTCTTTTTATTTTCATGAAAGGCAACCTCAAATTCTATAAAATTTATGTTGCCGTTAATTAGCGCCATACACTTCCATATTTTTTTGGAGGTTAGAATGTACGATAATAGTCTTCAGGTGCTGTTATTTATCTTTTCATTATCCAATTTTATTTTTGTCAAAATTGAAAAACGTTACACTGCAAAATGCATTATCATTTTTTTTATAGTATTATATGGCGCTGAATGGACCTATAGTTGATACATCAATTTGCATAATGTATGTCCAAATGTTTTGGAATACGTGCAAGAGATAATTTAGGATACTTTGACCAAGAGATTTTCCGCTTAAAAGTTTGACTAATCATTGCTGAATATTTAATGACGATATAGAAAGCAACTAAGGTATCATCGCGTGTGGAGATGCTCGCACAACAAACCAACTTTTAGAAAGGGGAATATGAAAAATGTAATCAGTAATAATATTACTATAAAAAAATTAAACATGTGCAGTTAAAACGTCATTGGATGCATCAATTAAAATGAACTTGGTTGTATTATATGGAAAATCCATTTCAATCTCTTCAATTATATATAATGGTACCCATTAGCTTGAGAAAAAAAATATGGTAAGTGCTAATTACAATTATTCGAAAGCGCATCTGTATCGCTGAAAAGAATTTCTATGAATATATTTTCCAAACTTTCCACTGTTATGTTCATAGTGGTAAATCAGTTGATTGTCTCATTTAAAAATGCATGACATCTCTAATTCCACACATTCAGAGATGAAAGATGATTATGAAGTAGGTGTCATGACCTACCCTTCAGTAGTAAAGAAATTAGTTTAGGGGTATTGTCTAAAAGATAGGCCTACGACCCTAGTTTTAGATGTGAGCTCTCCTAAACTCATACATCGCATCACATTGGTTATTCAAATTGATGCTATGAGAATTTTTCAATGAGGAGTTGTAACTAGCCTACTGGGGTCGACTAAAAATCAAGTAAAACATATGAGTATGCTTCACTTCCTACATAACCAGAGAATTTAGGGTTGAGAACTTAATTACACTAATTCATCAAATGCCATTTTGGTATCTAATCTATTTCATTTCACCAAAAAAAAAAAAATTGTCAGGCAGCTTGGATTGATTTTAAATCTATCAACTAACATATGAGATAATCATGTGGGTGTGCAATCATTAAAATAACAATCAACAATTAAGGAAAGCATTAAATAAATTGCATAGGAACACAAAGATCTAATATTACCAAATAAGGAGCATGCAATCTCTAACTAAGCTAAAGGGAGTCCATAATCAACATTGAAAGTGTGTAATCAAGGGCATTTATTTTTAAGGACAATCAGAATCTTATGGTAAAGCTGTAAGGATTTATTCAATTCTTGAGCACAATTTTCTTATCAAGGACTTTAACACATTTTAAGAGTATTTACTAAAAAACTAACTCTTAAGCTTTTTCCTAATTTTTAGAAAAAAATAAGTTTTCTCTTAAATTTTTTTACAAAATTAATTCCGAAAATAGGGACTCGGGCTGGGCCCCAAGGTCCGGTGAGAACATGGGTTGCTATGGGCTTTGCGGGCTTGGACCGGGAACATGAATTGTGCTCTATTAAAACAGACGTCCATTTTAGTAATGGACTCTCAAAGACCCACTTCATGAAAATTTAAACCCAGCCCAAAAATTCACAAATTAAGCCCAGCCCAAGTCCGCCCAACTTAAACCAAACCTAAATCTACTGAAACAAAACCTCAAGCCCATCTTCCCATCCTCTTTCCACGAACGTCTGCCCCAGGCCTATTTTCGTGATTTTCTTTTATTCTCTCTCAGCCTTTCAACGTCTTCTTCTTCTTCGTGTCAACTCCCCTGTTGCGTGCTTTACCGAAGCCTCCCACACCGACGAACTCCACACTGGAATTTCGCCCGACGGACCCACGGCAGAACTTTAAACGGGTCGACGACGACACCCAACGTCGCCGGCCGTCGCCAAGCCATCTTGGCTCACCACCGCAAAACCAAATTCGCTGCCAACGTCTACCATCACACAGGCCGCTGCCATCACTCATCAAGTTCAATGAAAAATACACGGCATGTCTCGAACGAAATGCAGAGATGCAGTGACATCATTGCTCGTGAAAATCGAGCTTAACAACTAATGACCCCGGACGAACTGCATCAAGTGGTACCTTCGCATTCGAGCGAAAATAGAAGCCACTTCTTAAACAATTCTCTCAGAAACATTTCATCGACCAAGTCTTAGGCGTTCGACTAAAAGTGACATGGCATACCGATGAACCTCCACTTTGGTGTCGAGCTCGTCCTACGACATCTCAAGTCGATGAAAATATGTCAAACGGATTCATTGTATGCTTTCACGGAGACAAACAAAACCTCGTCTCATTTTAGAATAACACTAACTGAGGCATTATATCGGGCATGCGATGAGCACGGATTATGGAGAGGTCATAAACCTATTCTAGACTCTAGCTCGTGTCCAGACTCAAAAGAGAACAGCAAGTGACACTCAAAACTCGACAAAAGGGACTACTCGTTCAAACCGAGCATGCTCGAGGACCAGGGAAACGAGACCCAGCTATCGTTTCGGTTCCGTTTTAAATAAAACCAAGCCCAGAGAGAAGTGTTCGACCGCGAATATCCCTACTCGACTCGGCGACGACGGCCAGGAGGTGAGCCTGAAGCGAAACGAGCTATGTTCGGCCGCCTCGATGTTGCACCGAGGCAGGATCATCGGGATAAAAGTGAATCGAACCCAAAGAAAACTCACCGGTAATTCGGGCGCCGAGGAATAGGCAGCCGCGGGCTCGAGGGTGTCGGCTAAAGATCGCTGGTTTATGTTGGAGATGGCCAGGCAACGTTTGTCCGAGAACGAAGTTCGGCTTCTGGGTTTCGCTTTCTCTCAGTCCATCCCTCCACTCACTCTCGGTTCTGTTGGGAAAAAATATTTGTGGAGAAGTTCTAGAAAATTTTTCCTGCTACTATTTCTGTGAAAATTAAATAGGATAAAATACTAACTTAAAGTAGTAAAGATAAATAATAAATAACACCAGAATTTTAACGTGGAAAACCCTCCAAGGCGAAGGGAAAAACCACGGGACCGTAGTCCACTTCAAACTTCCACTATAATAAATAATGGGGTACAACCTCACCCAAAGGTGGATCTCTCTCTATTCTTCAATTTGTGGATCTAAACCCCTCACAAACTGGATAAATCACTCAAAGATAACTCTTTTTCTTGGAAGAAGAAAACTGTTTCTTTCGCTACGCTCTCTGATATTCTTTCTGTGTCACCTCTTCTCCGTTGAGGAGGACTCCTATTCATAGGAGCAAATACAATCCCAAATAGGAATTATACGATACAAAATCACGTAGATTTATCTCATAATCTCTCGTGATTTTGTATATATGAGAATATCACTTTGATTTCTTTTCCAATCTCCCTTGATTTTCTAGATGTGAAAATCACGTTGATTTATCTCCCCATTTTTTTTTTCTCTTTTTCTCTTTTTTTTTCTTTTTCTTTTACACACTCACTACTATACATATTCTACTACAGATATACATAATTGCATTGGCCTCTCCAATTGGGAGTGACCTACTCAACAAATCTCCCCCACGAGCAATTTGGAGAAGGTGTCAAACCCGCAAAAGTTCGACAGGCTTGCATCTTCACTGTGGATAGGGATTTTGTCATCATATCGAGCCATTGTTGTCGTGTGTATCTTCTTTAGCTGTAGGGCTTTTTCTTCCAACACATCACGTATCCAATGATATCGATGTCAATGTGTTTGGATCGAGAGTGGAAAGTTGCATTTTTGCTGAGGTGTATTGCGCTTTGACTATCTGAATACAAGATATACTCCTCTTGGTTGTGGCCCACTTCTTGTAGAAACTTCTTCATCCACAAGATTTCTTTACATGCTTCCGTTATCGCAATATACTCTGCTTCAGCACTAGATAGGGCAACGCATTTTTGTAGTCGAGATTGCCATGAAACTGCTCCCCCTACAAAAGTCATTAGATATCCCGATGTAGACTTTCTTGAGTCCACGTCCCCGCCATGTCCGAATCCGAAAAACTTTCTAACACGCTTTTACCATCACCAAAACATATGCAGTTATTAGATGTACCACGAAGATACCTAAATATCCATTTGACTGCTGCCCAATGTTCCTTACCAGGATTAGATAGAAATCTACTTACCACACCAACTGCATACGCGATATCAGGCCTCGTACATACTATCGCGTACATTAGACTACCAACCGCCGATGCATAAGGGACTTTTTCCATTTCCTTCTTTTCTGTCTCACTTTTTGGGCACTGATCTAAGCTGAGTTTAAAATGATTTGCAAGTGGAGAACAAGTTGCTTTGGATTTATTCATATTAAATCCTTCAAGAACTTTATTAACATACCGTTCTTGAGATAATCGAGTTTACGATTACATGCATTTCGCAAGATTTCCATCCCAAGAATTTGTTTTGCAGGTCCCAAATCCTTCATCGCAAAGCACTTGCTCAATTCCTTCTTTAAGTTGTTGATCTTGCTTTTATCTTGGCCAACAATTAGCATGTCATCAACGTAAAGCAAAAGAATGAGGAAATTACCATCAGTAAATTTCTTGACGAAAACGCAGTGATCAGCGGTGGTTTTGTTGAACCCGTTTTCTTCCATGAAGGAATCGAATTTTCTGTACCACTGTCTTGGTGCCTGCTTGAGCCCATAAAGACTCTTCCTCAATCTACACACAAGATTTTCTTTGCCTTTGATTTTGAAACCTTCTGGCTGATCCATGTAGATCTCCTCATTTATATCTCCATGTAAAAACGCGGTCTTCACGTCAAGTTGCTCGATCTCCAAGTTCAAGCTTGTTGCCAAGCCAAGAACAACTCGAATAGAGGACATTTTAACTACAGGAGAAATTACCTCATCGAAGTCGATATCTTTCTTCTAAGCAAATCCCTTCACAACCAACCTTGCTTTGTATCGTGGCTGTGAGTTACCTTCTTCAATCTTTAATCTGAACACCCATTTGTTTTTGAGAGCTTTTCTTCCTTGCGGCAACTTGACTAAATCATAAGTATGATTTTCGTCTAAGGATTTCATCTCCTCCTGCATAGCTTTTAACCACTCCTCTTTATGCTCGTGGTATACAGCTTCTTGGTAGTTCTCTGGTTCTCCCATGTCAGTGAGCATCACATATTCATTGGGAGAATATCTACGACTAGATTGTCGTTCACGAGTTGATCTTCTCAATTGAGGTTCTGATGGGACCTGTTCAACAATTGGTTCAAGTTCAGTTGAAGTAGTCATACCTTCAATCCTAGATTCCGCTTGCTTGTTGATAGGAGGAGCGACTGGGCCAAGATCAACTAGGTATTCGTCTGTTGATGGAGATTTCTCATGCTTCTCGAAGTCCTCGATTGTCTGATCTTCAAGAAATACCACGTCTCTACTTCTGACTATTTTCCGGTTAACGGGATCCCAGAGTTTGTAACTGAATTCTTCATGTGCGTACCCCAAAAAAATACATTGCTTTGATTTTCCATCAAGATTTGATCTCTCATCCCTTGGAATGTGAACAAATGCTCTACAGCCGAACACCTTCAAGTGGCCATAAGAAATATCCTTACTAGTCCAGACACTTTGTGGTACATCACCGTTAAGTGGAGCTGAAGGTGATAGGTTGATTAAATCAACCGCTGTTCTCATTGCCTCACCCCAAAAGTGGTTTGGCAGCTTTGCGTTGGAGAGCATACATCTGATTCTTTCACATATGGTTCTATTTATCCGCTCTGCGACACCGTTGTGTTGAGGTGTTTTTGGTACGGATCTTTCTAGTTTGATCCCAAGGTTTTTGCAATAATCTTCAAAAGGTCCTCGGTATTCACCACCGTTGTCAGAGCGTACACACTTCAATCGCTTGCCTGTTTCTCTTTCAACCTTCATATGAAATTGCTTGAAGATTTCCTGCACTTGATCTTTAGTTTTCAAGGCAAATGCCCACACCTTTCTAGAGTGGTCATCAATAAATGTTACAAAATAAAGCGCACCTCCAAGTGTCCTAGTTTGCATTGTGCATACATTAGTATGTATCAGATCTAAAATTTCAGCCTTTCTAGATGGTGGGGAATTGTGAAATGCTACTCTATGTTGTTTTCCCATAATGCAGTCGACACAAGTATTCAACGGTGTACCTTTTATTCCGGGTAGAAGTTGCTTTCTAGTGAGAATCTTAAGTCCTTTCTCACTCATGTGTCCGAGTCGCTTATGCCATAACTCGGTGGTGACTCCTTTTCCGATTACATTTACCTCTCCTCTACACGGCTTGAATTGTTTGATATAGAGAGAGTTAGACTTTTCTCCTTTGGCTATCACCAAATTACCTTTGCTGAGCTTCCATTTTCCATCACTAAAGAAATTGATGTAGCCTTCGTCATCAAGCTTGCCGGCAGATATAAGATTGTGGCGTATGTCCGGAACATGTCTCACATCTTTGAGTAGTAGCCTACATCCAACATTAGTCTCCAAATAAATATTACCCATACCAATAATTTTGGACGTACCTTCGTTTCCCATCTTTACGAGTCCAAAATCACCAGTGGTGTAAGAAGTAAAAAGATCTTGACGAGCCGTGACATGGTAGGATGCGCCGGAATCAACTACCCATGTCGAATCTTGGGATGCAAAATTAATGGAATCATCACTTTGAATAATGATCACCTCATCCGCAATATTTGCAGTGTCATTCGTCTGGTTCTCGTTAGCTTTGTTGACGTTATGACTTTTTGATTTTTCCGCCTTTAGCTTTCTGCATTCTCGGATGAAGTGCTCCAATTTACCACAATGATGGCACTTCTTGTCTCATCTGAAGTTGGATTGGGACCTTCCTCGTTGCTGATTCCGGAAGTTTCGACTTTTGCTTCTCCCTCTCTGTTCTTGATTTTCTTGTCGATTAATGACAAGGGCCTCGGACGCAGGGTTGACTCCACTCTCTTTTCGCCGAGATTCTTCATTCAACATTCTATCTTTTACCACGTCCATGGTAAGCTTGCCGTCAGGAGCCGAGTTGCTGATTGACACAACAAGTGTGTCCCAACTATTTGGCAAAGAGCTAAGCAGCAGTAATGCCTGCAATTCATCATCTAATGTCATCTTCATAGAATTGAGTTGGTCTACTATACCTTGGAACTCGCTCATGTGTTCCAAGACACTGCTCCCGTCTTTGTATTTCAGATTCACGAGCCGCCGCATATGATTTGCTTATTTTGCGCCGTTGTTCTTGCGTACATCTTCTCTAATTTTTGCCAAAGAACACCAGCATCATGTTCATTAGCAAAATTTTGAAAAATACTCTTATCAATCCATTGTCAGATTTGAGTGGCACACTTCCGATTGAGCACCATCCATTCGCTATCAGACATTGTCGTTGGTTTGCCACTAGAAGATGATGCCAATTTTGCTTCTGCTATAGGATTTGACTCATCGGATGCTGGTATTGGTACCTCTGTCGGTATCACAATTGGCCTCCAAAGATCTTTAATGTATAGCAGATCCTCCATCTTTGGTTTCCAGATTGCATAATTGAATGCAATCAATTTTATCATGTTGCCAAAATTTTCCTTCATTTAATTCTGCACAAAAAAATAATAAATAGAGCAACCTCGCTCTGATACCACTTGTTGGGAAAAAATATTTGTGGAGAAGTTCCAGAAAATTTTTCCCGCTACTACTTCTGTGAAAATTAAATAGGATAAAATACTAACTTAAAGTAGTAAAGACAAATAATAAATAACACCAGAATTTTAACGTGGAAAACCCTCCAAGGCGAAGGGAAAAACCACGGGACCGTAGTCCACTTCAAACTTCCACTATAATAAATAATGGGATACAACTTCACCCAAAGGTGGATCTCTCTCTTTCTTCAATTTGTGGATCTGAACCCCTCACAAACTGGATAACTCACTCAAAGATAACTCTTTTTCTTGGAAGAAGAAAACTGTTTCTTCCGCTACGCTCTCTGATATTCTTTCTGTGTCACCTCTTCTCCGTTGAGGAGGACTCATATTCATAGGAGCAAATACAATCCCAAATAGGAATTATACGATACAAAATCACGTAGATTTATCTCCTAATCTCTTGTGATTTTGTATATATGAGAATATCATTTTGATTTCTTTTCCAATCTCCCTTGATTTTCTAGATGTGAAAATCACGTTGATTTATCTCCCCTTTTTTTTTTCTCTTTTTCTCTTTTTTTTTTTCTTTTTCTTTTACACACTCACTACTATACATATTCTACTACAGATATACATAATTGCATTGGCCTATCCAATTGGGAGTGACCTACTCAACAGGTTCTCTCTCCACTTCACCCTTTGCTCACTCTCTCCGATCTCACTCTCTCTGTTGCTCTCGTTGTCTCCAGTCTCCCCCGAAAAACTCGAGAACACAGTCGCCTCTCTCTCCCGCTCTCCCTCGCTATCCACCTTCTCGGTCTCCCCCCTCGAGCAGCTCCGGCCCTCCTTGGTTTTCAGCAACACCCTTCCAGAAGCAGCCACCTTGGAGCTCCCTCTCTTCTCTGGCTTGCTCCTTCTCTCTCTCGAGCTCACCTTCTCACTCTCATCAGCTCTCTCTGTCTCTCTTGGTTGCTCTTCCTCGGCTGAACAAACCCAAAAAACCCAGAGAGACCCCCCTCCCTTTGCTGCCTTTCTCATCAATTTATCTCGTTTCTCTCTCTTTCTTCAAGGACGAGACCAGCTGGCTTCGTACTGCACGACATTCCTGGGCGAACATCGCGCGCAGCCTCGCGTCCTTGCGTCCTTCGGCCAGCGACCATCGCTCTGTTTTGTCCTGAAGCTAGCGTCCAAGCGAGGGAAGGAGGAAGAAGGAAGAACAGCGAGCTGGGCCGTGGAAGAAGAGAGGTGGGCCGCACGGGGGGAAAATGAAAATGGAAAAGAAGGAGGGGACGGGCTTAGCCCATTCCGGCTGCGTTTTCATTTTTTGTTAATTTTTTAGTGCTAGTAATGTAAATGTTCCTAATGTCTATAAGCGATGCAATTTAATGAAAACGCGATGCATTTTAATGAAAATTATTTACATTTTTATTTCTTTTTGAGACTAATCCTTAATTTTGAGAATGCTTATGAACCTGATAAATTACATATATATTTTTTGCTCTTTAGTATTTAAATAAGGAGTTGGGAAGATAAACGAAGGATAAGATCTATGGCCTACATTAAATGAGGGCAGGGTAAGGTGTATGTAGGTAGGACAGTAACGTGGGGAGGATTTTGCTTTTGCTTTATTTTATGTATTTGCCAAATCAGATGCTTGACCTGAAGACTATACAAGGACTACTCATCTTCAAGGAAAACTACCTTTCTCTCAAGCTGAGACAGACCAGATAGACTCAACTTGTTTGAGACACCGCTCAATTACTTGTCATGGAGTCAATTTCCAAGACTTTTGCATTCGATTAATTAAGCTGCGCCTTAGATAGTGAAGGGATTATGTGCTTTCGTTGCACGAAAATTCAGAAAAAGAAGAAAAGGGTGGATTGAAATATAATCGATCGACATATTAGATTGACCAGGAATCGAAGTGGCTGTGAACTCGATATGTTTTATTACACAGGAATGTTCTGAAGGCAACAATAGAAGTGCCCCATGTTGGGGAAGTGGACTTCCAGTGCACCCACCTGGATCATCTCGACATCTTGGCTGGTGGCCTCAACTCTCTCGACGAGACCGATTACTCGCAAGAGCGGTGGACCAACATTGTCAAGGTATGTACATTTATGTCATGTTTGATGTGATATTCGTTAGCACGTCAAACTCGATTACTAAATAGCTTAAGCTACGGCGATTTTGTAATCACGGGCACCTGTGTTTGTTACAGTACTATGAAGAGATGGGAAAACCGACCCCAAAGGTTGAAGTCATGAGGTTTCTGAAGAGCAAGCAGTACACAGATGCTAAGGACTTTACCGGAGAATGCGAGTCCGGTAAAAATTGTTGTTGTCATCACTTTGTCGATATCAACCCTTGATGTGAAAATCCCTGGTATAAAAATTGAAGTCCAAAGTCTTTTTTTCGAATGATTTTGTCTGAATATGTAATTTGAAACTGTTTATTCTATTGCAGGTGTGCAAGGGACATGCAAAAACGGAACGAGGGTGGACTACCTACTGGTGTCACCAGATTGCCCATACAAGTTCATTCCGGGGTCGTATTCGGTTCTATCATCGAAAGGGACATCGGATCACCACATCGTAAAGGTTGACGTAACGAAATGCGAAAATAACCCTCCCCATGAAAGCAATGGCAACAACAATAAAATTACCAAGAAAAGGTGACGACAGCGCAAGCACCAGGCCATTGTAAAGATCTCAGGCACAGCTCCTCCTTCAAAGGGTATATGGACAACGAACACATTAAGCAAAGTCGAATGACATTACAATTATATCTCCCTTTTCTTTCCACTCTTTTCTCAGCTGCTGCTCCTGTTGCTGCTGTTGAGTGATCTTGGGCATGCTGGCTTCGTCACTCTCTGTGTAAATCTTCGAATGTTTTGTGCATCTTGTCTTCTCTGTTTTTTTTTTCCCCTTTAGTTTAGAGTTGAAGAGTTGAATAAGGGAGGGTTCTGGTGTGATGGCTTCCTCACATCTGTATAGATTTCGACACGACAGAAGTGAATTCCTCCGTTTCAACTAGGCATTCTAAGCGGTTCTGCCAAGTTCTTTTTCAGTATTTTATGCCTTTTTCTTTTCGCTTGTAATCTTAACTGCAAGATTCAGATTAGTTTTGTCAAGGGCGACATCTCAAGTTGACTTTGCTGAGGTTGAGGTTAGAGAATGCGATCTTGTATCTTTAGATTTAACTAAAAGTTGAAACGTTTTAGGCTCCGTTCGTTTCATGAAAAATGACTTCCAGGAAAACATTTTTCGGATTTTCCGATGTTCGTTTCACGGAAAATCAACTACTTAAGAAAAATGTTTTCCATCAATGGAAAAAACTACCTTCAAAGAAGAGGAAAATATTTTCCACTTTTGAAAAGTGGAAAACATTTTCCATAACTTATTCCACCTTATATCTTTTCACCAACAAATTTTTGTTTTATTTTTATGCTTTATTTTTTCTTTTCTTTTTCTCCTTTTCATCTTTCTTCCTTAGCTTGGCTGGTGGCCAGCCATGACAGCGGCCGGCGACCGGTGACCGGCCATGGCCGCGAGCTAGCTCGAGCTCCGCCCCAGGCCAGCGAGGCTCCGCCTAGCCCGATCTGGGGAAGTCGTTCTCACTCAAGCTCGGCGAGCTCGGGCCTCGCTAGATCGGGTGAGGCAAAGCCTCGCTGACTTGGGGCGGAGCTCTAACCTCGCCAGATCCAGCGAGCTGGGTGGGGCTTGGGCCTCGCCCAAGCTCGCTAGAGGTCTGGCGAGCCGCGAGCTAGCAGGATTTGGCGGGGGAGCTTGGGCTCGCTTAGATTGGGAGCTCGAGCTCCGCCGCCAGATCCGGCGAGCTCGCGGCTCACCAAAGCCCGACGAACCTCCGGCAAGCTTGGAAGAGATCGGCCGAGCCTCAAGCGAGCTCGGGCGAGATCGGCCGAGCCTTGAGCTCATCGGCCGAGCCTTGAGCTCATCAGATTTGGCGACCGGATCTTGGTTGGCCGCTGGGCAGTCAGCCATCGTCAGGCGTGCGGCGGTGGAGGAAGGAGGAAGGAGGAGGAAGAAGGAGGAGGAAGGAGAAGGAAAAGAAAAGGAAAAAGAAAAAGAAAAAGAAAGAAAAAATAATAAATAATAAAGATTTCGATTTTTTAAAATATAAATAATTAAAAATTCATTTTAAAAAATATAGAAAAAAACTATAGAACGGTGGAAAATAATAAAAAATTGTATTTTTAAAAATACAAATATTTTTGGTCAATTAAAAATATTAAAATTTAATTTTTTGATAATTTTTTCCTAAACAATTAAATTAGTTAACGAACGGTGGAAAATATTTTCTACTCAAAATTCATGTTTCAGCCGAACACCGGAAAATATATCAATTTTCCTAAAAAATGACTTCGAAAAAATATTTTTCGAAGATGGTCCATTTTCCGCGAAACGAACGAACCCAGATTAAAAGTCCTTGGAATAAAATTGCAAGTTTCGAAAAATTGAGTTTTTTTTGTTAAGTTGGACATCAAGTGATTGATAAAAGACCCAAAGATTTTAAATGAAATACCTTTAAAAAGCAAATAAGGAAAAAAAAAATGCTGCGAAGTCTGGTAATTATGAATTCTAAACATTTGTGACGGTAGTCAATGTCTTCGTTCTTTTTTCTCCGATTTTGAAATTAGCATTGGATAGAAGAAAAATGGTAAGTTAGTGCAATCTACTTCGACATCTTAACAAATACCTTCTGTGATCTCTAAATGGAACCTTAATGAGCATTATAAGTAAAAGTGTAATGAAAAGAGAAAGACATAAATTTTCTATATAATAGACATTGTTGGCTGATATGCTAATTAGCTTATGAATAAAAAAACCACGTCTCCCTTATAATGGTTGGCAAACTGCGCCCCTTGCATCAGCATAGTAGAGGACGCAAGTATCTCTCAGTTGGTGTACTCTTCAACTGATCCTCCTAGATGTAATTTATATTGATTGAATTATTTATTTAGATTTTGCTTGGGATCTCAATTTAGAAAATCATGGGATCTAAAGCTCAGATAACAACAAGAGGAATTAAAAAAAAAAGAAACGGTTAAGACATTGCGTCAATATCGTTGACCGAGTAAGAATACCGGTACATGCGACCTTGCAGCTCTGCTACTCGGGAAATCACTAACACATGACATTAAAAATAAAAATAAATTTTAAAACTTTTTTTAATGAAACAGAAAGATAAATTATCATTAATACTTGATACTTCTACTGTTTGTTTAAGGGCTATGCTAGTAGGTCACATGACACATCCAATGACGTTTTCACTGCACATGTTCATTTTTTTTTTTTGCTATAGTGATGTAGTCACTTATTAAAAAGTTGTATTTTTTCCCTTTTTGTTGTGAATTTCCCCTTCTATAAATCATGAACACGGACACGAGCACAAAATTTTTTTGTCAAAATAATTGATCTATTCAGCACGTGCGGATACCTTTAATTGCTTTCTATATCGTGAATAAAATATTAAGTGATGATTGGACAAATTATTAAACAGAAAAATCTCTTGACGAAAAGTATCCTAGATTATCTCGCGCGCGTATGCCGATGATCTAGACATACATTATTGTATTTTAGGGTACAAGATTGGCTCTCTCTTTGTCACTGATTTTGTAAGTGTCCTATTGCCTTTGGATGGTAATTCTTTTTGTAACTGTTCAACTTTAAAATCGGCGATGACCAGGAGTAACCATCATCAATCAAGCCCTCTTAAGTGAACACTTAAAAAGAATTAGTCTCTTAATCGCTTGAATTGTGTTAAATCAGAGGTATTGTTTCTAGATATCATGAATAATGGGAAAATTTCCAAAAAGATCCTAAATCTATTGCACTTTAGCTAATTAAGTCATAAATCTTTTAATTATGTCAATTGAATCCTAAACATTTTTCACATTTTGCCAACTGAGTTTATTAGGCCAATTTTAAGAAAAAAATCACTGATGTGAACGCCAGCCATCTTACGTAGGATGGTCAATACTAATGTTGGCAAATTCTTATAATTTTTTTTAGGTGGAATTTTTTAATTTTTTCTTTTTTTATTTGATTGTGGCTTGTGAGAGTCGTTGGGTCCTTGTAGCTACTAGCAAAGACTCAGTGACCCTCGCCAGACATGGCGAAAAAAAGTAAAGGCGAAAAAGAGAAGAAAAGAAAAAAAATGGAAAAAGAACAGAAAAAGGTTCACAAAAATTCAAAAAAAATGTTTAAAATATTTTAAAAATTCTCCATGTTAGCGCCACTTATGCCACGTAAGATAACTAGTATCCATGTCAGTGATTTCCTGACAAAATTGACCAGATGAACTCAATTAGTAAAATGTGAAAATGTTTAAAATTCAATTGGCATGACTGAAAGATTAATGACTGAATTGATAAAAGTACAATGAGTTTTTTCTGGTATGTTTCCCATGACTAACTAGCATCTCCCTTCCATCCTGATTCTAATCATAGTTTAAACAGGGCAAAGTCCCAAACTTATCTAAAGAACTTAAATCTCCAAAAGAGATGCAATATCTATTATAAAGTTCACACTTTATGACTTGTGTCCAATCACATAACGTTGCTGCAACAGATAGTTTGGAGACATGTTTCAGCTGGTCTTCTTATATGCTAAACATGATATCATAAAGGGTTAATACCTTAAAAAATCCCAAACTGGTACACTTGTGACAAATTTACTCCAAACTATTTTTTTGACCATGAAAAACCCCAAACTGGTATACCTGTGACAAATTTACCCCGACTGACTATAAAAAACCCTAAACTGGTACATTTATGACAAATTTACCCTAAACTAATTTATTCGATTGCAAAAAACTCCAAAATGGTAAATTTGTGACAAATATACTCTCTGCTAAATTGAATTAATCTCACAAAAAAATCACAAAAATTATAAACTGTGACAAACGGAGCGTAAAATCCTAAATTGGTATACTAGTCAACTGTCACGTGTCATTTAATTTAATAATTTGAGAATAAAATTTAACGAAAACTAACAGACGGTAAATTTGTCACAAGTGTATCAGTTTGGGGTAAATTTGTCAAAGGTATACCAGTTTGGGGTTTTTGGTGGTCAAAAAAATAGTTTGGGGTAAATTTGTCACAAGTGTACCAATTTGGGGTTTTTCAGGGTATTAACCCTATCATAAACAAACCACTAAGAAGGTTAGTTAGTAACCTTTTTTTATCGTTTGCCAAGCATGTCGTTCCATCATCTTTCAATAAATTCTCAAGTGGCATTTGTAGAGAAAAGTTTTCATCTCGGCTCACTGGCAAACTGAAAATTGTAATGGTCATGAGTAAACGGTCAGGATGAGCAACGATATTTAAAAGCATTTGTGTAGTTCTTCGCCTGTTAGTATGCTAAACATGGAAAATGTCGAATCAACATCAATTTAACACTGTCTTCACTCGAATAGCTACAGAACTATGTAAGAAAACACGAGGAATAAGAAGAGAATCCCAAATCTCTAGACACGGCATGACCATGAAAAATCCACCGAGAACTGGTTTTTGTCCTCGGAGTAGATGTGAAAAATGTGGCAGAATTAAAGAATAAGCAGAGATTCTTCATATCTAGCAGCAGAGCTTCTTCGTATCTAGCACTGTAAGCTTGCTCGATATAGAGTGAAACAAAGGGACATTGCATAGAGTTTGTACCTATATGAAGTTCACGATGGCCAGGAGCAATCCGCGCCACATGACCTCAACTTAAGTGCATCGCCGTATCCATAATCAGTTCTTCCACAAGTGGAATTGATACGCAATTTACGCCTGAATTGTCCTCTATTCACCTTTCACTTGGGGACGGTTTTCCATGAATCTCTTCCAGCTCCTCGAGCCTGTTATCGAGGGCTCTTCTAAGTGAGGCCATCTGTATATGATCGTTTGCTTCTGGAAGTCGGTTTATGGAGACCTTGAAGTTCAGCCTATGAATTTTGCTGTACACTAGACGGGTCCTGTTGTCGTACTGCGAACACTTATGTGAGGTTTCAATTTTTCTCGCCTTCCTTTCATGGTGCAGCAGAGCAACAAATGTCAAAGGAATTGGAAGAGACAGTTCCACAGCCTCCTGTCACAATAAATGGTCTTTCTCATCAGGATGATTCTCCAACGAGCGTGATGAACTGCAGGAATAAGTAAGAAACTCGATTCTTGAGATGTTTCTGTCTCATATCGTTTACTTTTTCTCCATTGCGTCGAACATAGTACCTCTCTAGTGATTAGCTTAACTTTTCATTTCAATCTGAAAGCTACTCACCTACATTTATAGGATCCTTAATATAAATTACTTGCTTGTGCACACTATCTTACTTGGCGAATTCTGTCATCTGCACTAGTTTAAATACATGCATCATTTGAGAGCGCAAGTGCCTTTGATGGTTTATGGCCTGAGGCATGGTGTAATTGTTTTTTGGCCTCGTCAAAAGTGTTGCTTCAGAGGACCTGAATATTCTTTTGAAAGTGATGCTTCAGAGGACCTGAATATTCTTTTGATAGGACTCGTCTGTTTAGATGATAATAATTGCTACCATTGGTAGAACACACTACCAATAACAACATGATAGTCGCGGTGTGCATTCTAGTCGAGCAACGTAGTTTCAACTTCGAGTTGTGATGCTAACTGTGCTCGTACTTGTGGTTCTAAAATGTTGATGAACAGAGCTGAATCTGACAAGCTACTAGCCATTCCTGTCGGTTTTGTTGGATCAGAAGAGGTGGTAAGGTCTGCTACACATCTTGTACCTGGCGGTAATCTTGCTTGTCCTTCATTGGAAGAACAAGGAATGAGAATAAATGCTGCATTAGACGCTGCAAATGCACCAATTTCTCATCTCTCGAATCTCATTGCCGACGGCCACCGGGCTGCAAACTTCAGGGGACCTTTCCAACCATCAGACTTTTAATAGCTCGAAGCTTGAACCACTTAGATTCATACCCTATCCCTTACTTTCTCTGAAGGTATTTATGATATTTAACACTTAGCTCGACATTCTGCATCGTCGATCTTACTTGGTTTGGACTACCTACTGGCGAATCTCTTCATGTAAAGGTTTGGCTTGGAATATTACTTGTCAGCATAGTTGCATAGACATGGTGGTTCTGTTCTTTTACCCATCAGTGCATCCGACTCGTGGTGCAACAATCTGAAAAAAAGCTTTTAATATGCTATTTGAGAGTCAGCTTTCAGCAGTGATCTCAAACAATTTCATGTTCTCCAAACCGAGACTTGTTCAGAGTCATTGAAAGCCTTCAATTTCTGACCTTGTACTAGGAAGGTCCTCCCTGCTTTATCTGTTTCTAGATACTTTAAAAACCATCTAAAGTAATTGAAAAGACCATGCGGAAAAAGTTAATTGCTGTTGTACTTGGCGAGGCGACCCAAGTTTAAGTAGCAGCATGCGCTTTTGCTACTTCTCTATGTATTCTTACTCCTGATGAATGGCGTTGTTTGTAGCTTCCATTCAGGAGTACCTTGCTAATTCGGCATCAGGTTAGGGTTCTCTGTCTGCAATATCTGAGTGAAGTGGATATCACGCGTTCCTTATCAATATCGGTGTCCGGAGGAATGTTTGCTAAGCAAGAAAACTCATGTGCAGGGGACAACAGTGAGGAATATAGTACTTGTTCGGAAGAATGTAAGGCACCATCTCATGACTTATCATCGAGTGAGTGCACAAATTCTCACTGCATTGAGATATTGTGCTTTTGTAATACATCACATCCTCTAACATGACATCACGTGTTCAATTTCTATTCATCGTAAATGTCACGCCTCGATCCTCGGGAACGCACACATCCTTCTCACTTTGTTGATTTTATAATGCGGTATCCCAGGACTATGTATCGCCGACCCTTTCATTTATTAAGCACATGCGGAAGCAGTTATAAATCCCCAGATAATAAAACGATGGGATAGAAAAGCAGGGCCATATTTTTCATATTGAAACTTATAACCAAACTTTTATACAAAATACAAACCATAGTACTTCACAACTTTTTTACTCTATCTCTATTCACATCAAAATGGAGATCTCAAAAGAAGATAGAATCTCAGTCCATCCGGGTCGTATTCAAGACCCCTCTCGGGATTATCTTCTTCTTCTTCCAAAAATCCTTCTCCTCAGGTTTTACCTCAGAATTCTCTTTCCCAGACTCCTCCTCCTTCTCCTCATCGGGGTCTTGAAATGATTTTCCCAAATCGGGATGAGACTACGTCTCAGCGAGTTCTACCCCACTAAAGCTCGATTAGTAAACCATTATACTATAAGCTACCTAAACACGTACAGGGCAGATGACTTACCTTGGCCTTAGATCCCACCTGCAAGTCAATACAATTCACAATAGGTACCCATTTACTCCAAACAAATCGAACCAGTCGATTACATGTCACACAAATCATTCCCCACGGAGGAGTATCTAAAAGCTAGGCCACGTGCATTCTCTAGGACAACATCCCAAGTCTCGAGCCACGTGCCTCGAACCTTGGGCCCACGTGCATTCTCTAAGGCGACCTCTTCGCCAAGGTGGTACATCAAGTCATCGAGCCACGTGCCCTTTTAGATGCTATTTCCGAATACTGGACCCACGTGCATTCTCTAAGGCACTCATTCGCCAAGGTGACACATCAGATCACCGAACCACGTGTCCTTTTTACGATGCTCGGGCCCACGTGTCTTCTCTTAGGTGCTAACTCACCAAAGTGCTGCATCAATTCACCAAGCCACGTGTCCTTTTAGATGCCAAACTCTGTCACCGAGCCACGTGCATTCTCCAGGAAGACCTACCGAGTCTCCGAGCCACGTGCATTCTCTTAGGCGACCTCTTCGCCAAGATGACATATTCAACCATTGAATTCACGTGCATTCTCCAGGTGATATTCCAATTCACCGAGCCCAGGTATTTTCTTTCAAGTGATAACCAATACCCAATGATTTCTCAATCAAATAATTAACAATCAACTCAATATGAATAGCTCCTAAAAATTCATAATTAAATCAATTCCATACAAATTGCAGCTCAATTAAATAAACGGACTGCGCCACAATGATTAGCACGAGATTTCGGTCGTTGGCCATCTAAATCTTAATTTCCGAAAAATAAATAATTAATTAATTAATTTCGAAAATTAATTAATAAATATTAAAAATTCCATTTAGCTCAAAATAAGGCCCAACTAAATAAAGGGACTTCACCATGATCACCAGCATAAAATTCCGGTCGCGGGCCATCCCAGTTGAATTTTCGGAAAATAAATAATTATTTAATTTAATTCCGAAAATTAATATTTAAAAAACCAAAAATTCCACTTAGGCCCGAAAAGCCTAATTGAAGCCCGATTAGGGTCGGGAAAAATCTCGGGCTACCCTCAATAAATAGCAGACCATGTCTACTTGCTAAATACACATTCAATTTGTCTAATTTGCATCACAATTGACTAATAAACACTAATCCATTCTAATCTAATCACCTAAACCTAATTAATTAAAACTAAACAACCCTTAAGCATAATTAGCCAACTAATAAGGGATTAGTGAGATTACTCACCGGAATCGTGCGCAAATCAGATCAATTCGACGGGGGCGACGCGAGGAACAACAAACTCCAAAGCGGGCCTCGGGTTCGGGGCCCAGAAACGGCCCAAAATGGCCCACGGACCGGCTGGATACCCACTCCGTGGGTTGCGGGTTCGGCTGCAAAACAAAGAGAAAGAGAGAGGGTTGGGGGTGGCAAGGGGTCAGGAGAGTGGGCGGAGCTTCGGTGAGGCCGGATGGTAGCTGGAGGGGGTCGGGCCATGGCCTGAACTAGCCGAACAAGGCTAGGCAGAGGCGGAAGTCGCGCAGGGGAGGGACGGCAGCGAGCGACGGACGCGGGGCGGAGCGCGGATGGCGGAACAGCGGCGAGTGGTGGGTGTGCGGGCGGCGAGATGGGCGGCGACGGTGGCTGGCTGCTGTCTTCGTGCGCCTGCAGCTTCCGCTCGAGCTTCTGTTTTCTGTCTTCGGTCTCTGTTCGCTGGGTGTCGAGCGAACAGGGGAAGGAGAGAGAGAGAGTCGAGAGGGAGAGAGAGAGAGAAGAGAGAAGATAAGGATTGACCGGTCAAAAGAAAAGAGAGAGAGAAGAGTAAGTCGGTGGGGGGTGTCCGCACGATGGGGAGGGGAGAGGAGAGAGAAGAGAGAGGAGAGAGAAGAGGGAGAGAGAAAGAAGAGAGAGGGAGAGGGAAACAAATAAAATAATACCCTCAATCTTATTTTATTTCTTTTCTCATTCCCTTTCTATTTTCTTTCGATCTTCAATTTTTCCTCCGATAATTTCTTTCTTGAAATTTCGGACTTGTCAATAATTTGACGGATGTTGAGACAGGATCCTAAAAATGAATTGTGACACTCTCGAATATAAACCAAATTAAATTTCATGGTTAGAATCAATCTAACGCGATTTTAGTCCAATCCAACCAATTGAGTAGCTTTTAGGGATTTTACTGTAGATACATCCCTTAACGGCTTCACTCAATAGGTTAGTTAACTCGTGAGTGATTAACTCAAAGAAAAAGGATCATAAGCACGTCGACGAAATGCCCATTTCACTTTATCGAAAATAGGGTCGAATTTCAGGATGTCATAGTAAAAGCAAAAATTGATAGCCACAATCGTTCATCGGTTAGGTCGAAGTCAGAGATTGCTTGAGCATGTAGCTGATGACGAGCTGGTTGATCGAGTGGGGGTTGAAGGGTGGGGGTGAGAGCTTTTGATGGAAACGAGAGAGATTCATTGCTCAAAATGCAAACATTACCATGAAGAAAAAATTACATTGTTATGCCAAGAGGATTCACACAAAACAAAAATTATAACGAATGCCATACAACATTCATTGTCATTTATAAAACATGGACATAATGAGTTTAATAGAAAACACCGATGCTATATGAAAAACATGTAAAAGCTTCATAGATTACATTAGCAATGATGGTACATGCTGATAGTATTAATTATATTTTGCATCTCATTTCTACAAGAGGAGAACAATCACACAATACATGATTTTGTAAAGTCATTGCCATGGTCAAATTGGTAACTGCTAGAAATTATTGGAGCACTTGACAAAGATGAGACCATTTCAAGTTCTATCTCATTGTTGTCATCATCAATTGGTGCCTCTATCGGATACAAAAACAGTTTTGGAGGTAGTTGCAGTTTATCGATATCTCCTTCAAGCATATCTAGAACTTCCCCCATTGACGGCCGATCATTAGGGCTCAGCTGTATGCACCATAGCGCAACAATTATCATCTTCCTTGTTTCTCTTTCCTCTTCTATGACTTCTACCCTCTCAACCTCCTTTTCTTTGCTGAATTGATCATAAATCCACAAAGGAAAGTAAATTTGACTTGAATGCTCTGCATGTGCATTTATATTTCTCCTTCTACTGGCCATTTCCATCAACATCATCCCAAAACTATAAACATTGGCTTTATAAGAAATGCCACCAATGTCTTTGTAGAATAGCTTAGGCCCAAGGTTCCTCTTGCTACAGTCAACGATACTATGCTATGACCGATGGGATAAAGTTTTGCAAGTCCAAAGTCAGAAATTTTCGGAGTGAAACTTTGGTCTAGGAGAATGTTGTGCGGCTTGATATCAAAGTGTAGAATTTGCATATCACATTCCCAATGTAGATACTCTATCCCTCTAGCTATGCCAAGAGAGATCTCATGCATTTCTTATAATCAAGAGGATCATCACCATCCTTATTCGAAATGTGTTTATCCAAAGAGCCATTCGGCATGAAATCATAGACCAAAGCTTGTTTGGACTAATTGAAGCAAAAATCAACAAGTTGCACCACATTGACATGGTGGATCCTTCCAATTGTGGCCACTTCACTAATAAAATCTTGGCTGTTAGATTTTGGTTTATTCAAAATCTTAACTACAACTTCATTGCCACTTCTAAGGATTCCTCTATACACAGAGCCATATCCCCCCTCACCTAATTTGCATTTGAAATTTTTTGTAATCTTCTTGATATCTGAGTAAGAGTACCTTATGGGCAAAAAGTTGTTGTGAACTTGTAGGAATTCTTCGATGTTTGCGTCGATCACTTGGTGCCTTCTCATCCACTTATAGATTAGAAGTATCAACACACATGGAGCTCCGAGTATGAATTTTGCTGGGACGTAGCTGGCTACATAGAAATTGTCCATAGATTAGCGCAGTGCAATAATCTTTTTGTAAACATAATTGTTTTTAATCAGAGTGCTTCTTGAGATCATCATAGTTGTGAGGAGAAAAGGCCCAGCAGTCATACCCAATAAAAAGGCGAGGCGCCGACCTATAGGTGCCGCGTACCAATGCTTGGCCCACTCAGAAGTAGGGGTGCCTGCAACAGATTAATTAGAGTCGGTGATCAATCAATGAAGAATTAAATTTATCATTTTAGCAGTTAATTCAATTCACCTAGCGAATCCATGCCATCGTAGCATGATATTTTTTCTTGAAGAAAAGCGATTTTGCTTTTGTTCACCTATATATACCAAATGATTCATAAGTTCACATCTCGCTCCGCGTAATTCTAATTTACAAACGTCATTCAATACGCGTGCAGTTTATTCAACCGCATAACAATAACAGCCATGCAAGGGACACGAGCAACAATTAAATCAACCATTTTTCCCCAAACAAAAATGAAGTAACAATGTCAAATCCAGAAAAGCTCCAAGATTCGTAAAATAAACGAGAGCAGTGTCATGCCGATCCTACTAAGAAATCTATTTAAACTTTTCTATTTAAGTGATGTGGCAATTTTTTCTATTATGTTTTTAAAGAAACTAGTGTCTTAATGTGTGGATTTTATTAAAAATACCCAATTAAAACCTGCCACGTTACTTTGTAAGTAAATTTTGATCAGATTTCTTAGTGAAGCTAGCATTTAAGGAAAGGAGGAGGAGGAAGAACAGCTTAAGGGAACGTCGCTTACGGATATAATAGGCGCAATTCTCCCCTCGGTTAATAAAACTTAAGAAGTGACATGGAAAGAATCTTTCCTCAGAAGTGTAGCGCGGATAGGTGAGAGTGAATCCCTCGACCATCTTGTTGGTAAGCTCCCATACTGATCCCCTTTCCGCCCTGAGATTTGATCCGATGCGAATGCCATCATGGTTACGGTGCAAGAGTCCTTGATATCCCTTGCTCGTAGATATCCACGTACAGCGTATGAGTACACCTTCATTTGGGAAAGATAAGGAGTTGTGTCGGCAGAGTATGCGCCCTCAATACATGGTTTGGTATCAATATATGAAGTAGAAGTAACAGGTTGTGAGCACTTCATGAAAGCCACGGCATTGCCATCTTCAACTTGATATAAATTAGACATACTAAAGATGGAGTACGCCAATGAGTAACGAGGAAGGGATGAGCAATTACCCTTTTGCAGTCCATCATCAACCCCCTCATCTCAAAGTCATTTTGGTGGATATAGAAACCATAATGAATTGACTTCACATAATATCGGCCGGCACTTAAATATAGAACAATGCAGTTATTTTCACAAGCTAGCTCATATCGAGAGTTACCACAGTGTTTTGGATCATCTTTCAATCGAAAATGATAATTTATGTTACGGATCTCACCGCAAGATGAAGGGGCACACAGGTGATTCTTCTTCGCATTGCAACTCATCCCTAATAGTAGCAGAACATGCGATACGAGAAGTAAAACACGGAGCGTAAATATGGAGCTGCGAGAAATAATCATCTCTTTATCGTTTGGTCTGATGCAAAGGAAGTTTTAGCTCATTTGGTAATGCGAGAGATGCTTAATAAAGGGTTGGGAGTCGTCGGTCATCGAAATGTGCAAGTTGACCCTAAAACAAAGTCTAGCGAAGAAAGTCTTAAAAACGTATGGCCCAGCTAAAACACGGTCTCGGAATTAGTGATGGATAGCTTTCACATTCATTATGTAGGAAACCTCTCTGCATTTTCCAAATTTGATTTTTCTTGGCAAATTAATTCTCTCTTTATTTTAGTATCGTAAAAAAGAATCGATTTCAATGTTTTGTACCCTAAACTCAATCAAAATCCTTTCAAATACGGCATCCGGCGTTCTATTTTATTTTCAAGGCCAATATTTCATATGTGTCGTTTCATTAAATTTTGAAGACGAAAAGAAAAGGGTGATGTATTTCATCGTATAAGGTTTTTCATTTTTGAGAAAGAAAATTAGTAACCAAGAAAGAGGATCATGTTAATTAACGGGTACATAGATTTTAGCTCATATAATGTGGCTTTCCGTAAATATAGAAAGGGAATAAGGAGCGGGCGCTTCTTGCTCATCGATGTTGTGAAACTTTATGAAAGAAAAAAAGCAATATGGTAAATTCTCAACTAGCAATGGGACCGACACATCTCGATTAGAAACTCACTTGCGTCATCGTGGATCGACACATGGAAGGACTATAGACGCGACATTTGAATTCACAAAAACAATGCGATGTTTTCTTATTCACTATGCTGAAATTTTAAAATCACTCTTTTGTAATTGTGCTATAATATGAATATGACTGTCAACTCTTTTCCATAATTGAACCACTTAATGAACGAACAAACTAATCTCAACAAAAAAGGCAATGCGATAATTTCTCAACCAACGACCAATCGATGCGGGTCTCAATTAGAAATTCACTTGCTTCGTCATTCTCGACACATGCAAAGACTATAGGTGTAATATTCGCATGCACATAAATCAACTAATACGTACTTATTCACTGTCAATTGAAATATCATTCTTGTGAATCAGTCAATCACTTGCCTATTTCCTATAAAATAATCTATCTTTTGCTCGCAATAAATCGAACCGACCTATTACAATATCCAATTGAAACGTGCCACGTCACTCAATAAGTAAATTTTTATACGATCCCTCAGTAGAGCTAACATTTAAGAAAAGGATGAGGATGAAGAAAGAAACAAAGAAAGAACTGGGAAAGTCAGCTTACGGGAATCATGGTGTCTGCACCTCTCCCTTTGGTATCCGAAACCTAATTAGCAAAACTCGAAACTTGTTGGTGCCGAGAGTTTATAATAGGAGATAGTGAATCCCTCGACCGTCATGTTGTGGAGGTCCTTATACGGTGAGCTCGCACGATTATACCGATCGTTTTTCCACTACTCGGAGATCAAACCCATGTACAGCATATGAGTACACCTTAATTTGGGAAAAAATAGGGGGCATATCGGAAGGATATGCTCCCTCAATTCATGGTTTAGAATTGACTTACGAAATAGAAGCAAGGGGTTGTGAGCACTTCATGAAGACCACCGGCGCAGCTAACGAACCGTATGGATCATTATCACTAAAGTTGGAGAGCGCCAATGAGTAATGAGGGAGGGTTGAGCAATTACTTTTTCTGCAGTCCATCGTCAACCACCGCGATTTCGCCGTCAAATAAACATTTGCTAAGATTGGAACGGTAGTAAATTGATTCACATAATATTGGCTGGCATATATATATAGAACAATGCGATTATTTTCACAAGCTACCTTATGTTCATAGTGGCCGCATCCTTTTGGGTTGCCTTTCAATCAAAAGTGATAGCGTATATCACGAACCTCGCTGCAAGATGAAGTAGCAGACAAGTGATTCTTCTATGTACCGCAACTCGTCCCAAGTAGCAGCAGAACATACAATATGAAAAGCAAAACACTGGACATGCTTATGGAGCTCAGAGACTTAATCGTCTCTCTATCATTTGATCCATTGCAATGAAAGTTTTTGCTAATTGATAATGCGATGGAGGCCCAGTAATATTGCGATGGAGGCCCAGTAATATGAATGAAAAGAGCCCGGAGTCCTTGGTCATTCAAATGTCTAAGTCAACCAATAAAGCAAAGTCTAGTGAAGAAAAAGTGGATATCGCATAGAAATTGCAATCCTTGCGGTCAAGGTGTCAAAACACGGTGGTGGAATTATTTATGCATAGCTTTCACATTGATTTAAAAAAGAAAAAAAACTTCTCTGCAGTTTCCAGATTGAATCAAAATCCTTTCAAGTGAGGCAATGACGTTCTATTTTCTTTTCAAGACTAATATTCCATAAGTGTCCCTTTGTTAAATTGTGAAGACGAAAAGGAAAAAGATGTCGTATTTCATCATCTAAGCTTTTTATTTCTGACAAAAATACAGGAAATGGTAAGAAAAATAGACTATGAACAAGAATATAACTTGTATAATGTCGCTTTTGGCAAAAGTAAAAGAAAAATAAGAAATAAGTGCTTCTTGGATGGTGTAACACTTTATGAAAGAAAGAAAGCAATACGATAATTTCTAGTGGTGGACCGACGCGCATTGACTAGAATCTCACTAACTTCGTCGTTGCGCAAAGACTATACATGCAATATTCAAGTTCAAAGGAAAAAAAACAATGTTTATTTATTCACTATCAACTTCAATATTACAATCACTCTCCCGTACTTGTGTTAGATCTATGAACAATATTGTCATCTCTCTAGGAACTCCCTTGCTTGGTTTTATTTAAAATGGAACCGAAATGATAGATAGGCGTCGTTTTCCCTGGTCCATGAGCATGC
This sequence comes from Eucalyptus brandiana, assembly GCA_014182725.1. Classification (NCBI taxonomy): domain Eukaryota; kingdom Viridiplantae; phylum Streptophyta; class Magnoliopsida; order Myrtales; family Myrtaceae; genus Eucalyptus; species Eucalyptus brandiana. The sequence goes on from CM024675.1 coordinate 14,859,995, forward strand.
CCGGTTTGGACGAGCCATCCTTTTGTCGAGTTTGAGCGTCACTTGCTGTTCTTTTTTGAGTTTGGACACGAGCTAGAGTCTAGAATGGAGGACCATTCTCACGTGGAATTTTACGACTGCTAAAGAGATTTTGTTAATTTTTTCCATTTTCTATTTTTTTAGCATCATTTTTAATGCTGCTTTATTTTGATAATAATAAAACTTAAAAATTTATACTTCTCTGGCTGCGATCTCTGAATGAAACGCGTTCCTTATGAAGATCAGTGTCTTGAGGAATGTTTGCTTAGTAGGAAAACTCATGTGTAGGGGACAACAGTGAGGAATATAATGCTTGTTCTTAGGAATGCAAGGCACCATCTCATGTCTTATCATTGAGTGAATGCACAAGTGATGCAGCCCACATTGAAGACCAGCTCTCTCGATCAAGAAGATCGGCCCGCATTCAAGCTCGACGAAACCGAGAAGCCGTATCGACATCTTGAGTCCATATCGAAAACTGGAAAGACATCTTGGGAGCCATGAAGACGTTATGCTTTTACCATTTCTCCTAGTTTCAATGTTCTGTCTTTATTTCTTCTAGTTTCAATGCTCTGTCTTTATTTCTTTGATGATATAAGCCATCCAATTTCTTGTAGAAGACAAATGACTTTTGATGAATGGAAATTTTGCTTTGAAGCAAGTATCGTGAACCTTGTAGAGTTCATACCCCCTTGAAAACCTAGAAGAGTTTTCACTCCATCCTTGAAGAGTCGGAGCTTTCGAAATCTGCATTCTTGAAGAGTTGCAGTCATCGATCTAGAAGAATCGGTGCCCACTCAACTTCCTTGGAGGCCTAGAAGAGCAACCAATGGAGTTTCTATATTTTCCTGTTCTGTTCGTTATTTCCAACCCAAATTCGACCATCCTACAGTGCTTATTTCAGAAAACCCAAAACAGAGAAATTGTAAATCCAGAAGTCTTTGTTCATTTGGCTTTGGAATCAGGTCGATCCGATTTGTATCGACAAAGATACGACTGTTCTCCTGAGCTCACGCAATGCTAAATTTCTGTTTGTCCTGTTTTCCCTTGTGTGAGTCACTCTCCCAATCCTACTGTTTGAGAAAGCCTACCCTTGGCTTGCATCAACAAGTTCTTATTGCATTTAGGGATTGAGCTTTCGTAATACATAATATGCTCTAACATAACATCACATGTTCAATGTCCATTCATCATAAAGGCAAAATTGTCAGCCTACTCTGTCTTTACTCTTTGACATGTGCCGGTCATTTATCGGTTAGGCTTGGACCCATCCCATGACATGAGGACCAAGTCGGAGATAGCTTGAGAAAGTAGCTGTCTTCGACGTGGGTGATCAAACAAAGGCCAACGGGTGGGGATGAGAGGTTTTGATGGAAATGAGAGAGATTCATTGCTCAAAATGCAAACATTGACATGAAGAAAAAATTACCTTGTTATACCAAGACGATTCACATAAAACAAAAAGTGAACGAATGCCATACAACATTCATCGTCATTTATAAAATATAGACATAATGAGTCTACCAAAAAACACTAGTGCCATATGAAAAACATGTAAAAGCTTCACAGATTACATTTTGAATGATGATACATGTTGATAGTACTATTTATAATTTTTGCATCTCATTATAGGGAAACAATCACACAATACATGATTTCATAAACTCATGGTCATGGTAAAGGGAACTGCTAGAAACTGTTGGAGTCCTTAATGAAGATGAGACTGTTTCAAGTTCTATCTTAGCGTCAACATCATCAGCAAGTGAATCTCTTGGATACAAAAGTGGTTTTGGAGGCAATTGTAGTTTATCCATATCTCCTTCAAGCATATCTACGACTTTCCTCATCGATGGCCGATCATTAGGGCTCAATTGTATACACCACAGTGCAACGATTATCATCTTCATCGTTGTTTCTCTTTCCTCTTCTATGACATCTACCCTTTCAAGTTCCTTTTCTTTGCCGAGTTGATCATAAACCCACAAAGGAAAGTAAATTTGACTCGAACGCTCTGCATGTGCATTTAGATTTCTCCTTCTACCAGCAATTTCCATTAACAGCATTCCAAAACTATAAATATCGACTTTGTAAGAAATGCCACCAATGTCTTTATAGAATAGCTCAGGAGCCATATAACCCAAGGTTCCTCTTGCTGCAGTCAGCGATACTATACTGCGATCGGTGGGATAAAGTCTTGCAAGTCCAAAGTCAGAAACTTTCGGAGTGAAACTTCGGTCTAGGAGAATGTTGTGAGGCTTGATGTCAAAATGTAGAATTTGCATATCACATCCCCGATGTAGATACTCTATCCCTCTAGCTATGCCAAGAGAGATCTCATACATTTTCTTATAATCAAGAGGATCATCACCAGCCTTACAGGAAATGTGTTTATCCAAAGATCCATTCGGCATGAAATCATAGACAAGAGCTTGTTTGGAGTATTCGAAACAAAACCCAAGAAGTTGCACCACATTAACGTGGTGGATCCTTCCAATTGTGGCCACTTCACTTATAAAATCATGGCCATTAGATTTTGATTTCTTTAAAATCTTAACCGCAACTTCATTGCCACTTCTAAGTATTCCTCTATATACGGAACCATATCCCCCCTCACCTAACTTGCAATTGAAATTTTTTGTGATCCTCTTGATATCCGAGTAAGAGTACCTTATGGGCAAAAAGCTATTGTGAGCTTGTAGGAATTCTTCGATGTTTGCATCGGTCGCTTGATGCCTTCTCATCCACTTCAAGATTAGAAATATCAACACCCACGGAGCTCCGAGTATGAATTTTGCTGCTAGGAAGTGGACTGTGGAGAAATTTGACCATCGATTAGCATAGGGTGATAATTTTTTTTACACATACAATTTTTGTTTGTCAAAGTGTTGAATGAGAGCTTCATAGGTGTGAAGAGAAAATGACTTATCATACCCAAGACAAAGAAGAGATTCCATGTAGCAATTCGACCGAAATTGTTCATGATATACCACGTAGAATCATCTGTAGATAGTAAGAGAATTCGTGAGAGATTACTAGATATGGTTAATTAGAATTAACGACCAATCAATAAAGAACTAGATCCATTATTTTAGCAGTTAAATAATAAAAGCAATTCATGTTAAGATATACCCCAAGTGAAGGATAACTTCATACAGTCACTGCAAAATGCAAAGACACACTTTTGTTAATTGAAATTTGCAAGTGGAGAAGTCTAGAATAAAAAAAAAGAGTGAACGAGTTTCACTTTTCTAGATAACGCTTAGATCCAACTTTATTCTATTCACTCATGAAATCCATGTTATCGTTGCATGATCTTTTCTTTTGAAGAAACACATTTTCACTTTTATTCTCCTAAATGTACCAAATGTTCATAAGTTCTCCATAACAATAACATCGATTCAAGGGACACAAGCTATGACCAAATCAAACACTTTTTTCCAAAAAGGCCTAATTCCCTGAAAAAACCCTCAAGTTCTAGTCCAATTTTGGCCCGAACCTTTTTTGTCTCAGAAGAAACCCCAAACTTTAGGTAAAGTCCCATATTTGCCTCGAATTTTTTTTTATTTAAAAAATCACCAATTTTTAATATATTCCAAAATTTACCCCCATGGTCCAGTCCCAATTTGACATGACATTTCCACATCGATAACAACTCCACTTCAATAAGGTGACACGGAAAATTATTTCCAAAATAAAACCATTCTAAGATATGAAAATTAGGGACGACTAACGGCAATTTTCGGTCAAAGGGCTAATGGGGTAGATTTGCAATTAGACTAAAAATTGATGTTTTTTCTTTTAGACAAAAAAAGTTAGAGATAGATTTAGGATTTGGCCTAAAGTTTGAGGGTTTTTATAGATAAACAAAAGTTCGAGGCAAATTTGGACTAAACCTAAACTTTAGGGTTTTTTTTAGACAAAAAAAGTTCGGAGCAGAATTGGGACTAAACTTAAAGTTGTGGGTTTTTTTAGTGAATAAGGCCCAAAAATAAAAATAATGAAAGAGTGTCAAGTCCAAAAAAGCTCCGCAGATGTAAAATAAAAGAGCAATGCGCACCAAATCTACTAAAAAATCTTACTGAGCTTTTTCACTAAATGGATGTGGCAATTTTTTATTGGGTATTAAAGAAAGTAATGACTCAATAAATCGAACCAACGTACTACAATATCCAATAGAAACATGCTACATTACTCAGTAAGTAAATTTTGATAAGATCCCTCAGTAGAGCTAAAATTTGAGAAAAGGATGAGGATGAAGAAGAAAAAGAAAGAGAGTAAAGGAAGAAAAGCTTCAGAGAAAGTCAGCTTAGAGGAGTAATATGGTTCGCACCACACCTCTGGGTACATAATCACACAAAGCTGGAAAATTACCGAAGATGGCGTAGACGGTGAAGACGATGCAGATGGCGGAGACGGCCAAGACGATGCAGACGGTGAAGACGATGCAGACGGTGGAGACGGCGAAGACGGCGGAGATGGCGGAGGCTGTGCAGATGGCGAAGAGGGCGCAGACGGCATAGATGACGGAGAAGGCGAAGACGGCGGAGACGACGGAGATGGCAGGAGACGACGGAGACAGCGAAGACCGCCAAGACAGCAAAGACAGCGAAGACGGCGAAGGTGGCGAAGGCTGCAAAGACTGCACATGAGGAGGTCCAAAATAATAGAGATCGAATCCTTCAACCATCACATTGTGGAGGTCCTTATACGTTGGTCTCACACGATTATTAGAGTCCATTTCCCACGTCAGGTTTTCATTCGAGAAGTGAGTCATCATGGTTATGTTGCAAGAATCCTTGATGTCCCCTACTTGTGGATAAAACCCATACATAGCGTATGAGTACACCTTCAATCGGGAAATATTGGGGGGCGTATCGGAAGGGTATGCTCCCTCAATACATGGTTCAGTATTGATATACGAAGGATAAGCAACGGGCTGTGAGCACTTCATGAAGGCCACCGCCATCATAGAATATGAACTATAACCATGATCACTCAAGCTGGAGCTCGCCAATGAGAAACGAGGGAGGGATGAGCAATTACCTTTTTGCAATCCATCGTCAACCACCGTGATACGACCAGAGAAATGATCTTCGGAATTATAATCATAGTAAATCGACTTCACATAATATCGACCGGCAAACACATATAGAATGGTGCGATTATTTTCACAAGCTAGCTCATACTCAGAGAGGCCACAGCCTATCGGGTCACCTTTCAATCGAAGAGGATAAGGTATGTCACGAACCTCACCGCAAGATGAAGCGGCACACGAGTGATTCTTCTCCGCACCGTAACTCGTCCTCAGTAGTAGTAGAACATGCAATATGAAAAGCAAAACACGGAACATGCTCATGGAACTCAGAGACTTAATCGTCTCTCTATCGTTTGATCCGATGCAATGAAGTTTTTGTTAATTGGTAATGCGATGGAGGCCTAGTTATATGAATGAAAAAGCATCGGGAGTCGTCGGTCATACAAATGTCCAAGTCAACCAATAAAGGCAAGTCTACTGAAGAAAAGAGGAAGTGGATATCACGTGGAAATTGCAGTCCTTGTAGTCAAGATGTCAAAACACGGTGTTGGAATTATTTATGCTTAGCTTTCACATTGATTAAAAAAGAAACTTCTTTGTAGTTTTCAGATTGAATCAAAATCGTTTTGAGTGAGCATTGACGTTATATTTTCTTTTCAAGATTAATATTCCATAAGTGTTGCTTTGCTAAATTATGAAGACGAAAAGGAAAAAGATGTCGTATTTCATCGTCTAAGCTTTTTTATTTTTGACAAAAAACAGAAATTGGTAACAAAAATAGACTACTAACAAGAATATGAATTTGTATAATGTCACTCTTGGCAAAAGTAAAAGGAAAATAAAAAGTAAGTGCTTGTTGGATGATGTAACACGTTGTGAAAGAAAGAAAACAATATGATAATTTCTAGCAATGGACCAACGCGCTTTGATTAGAACCTCACTAACTTGGTCATCACGCAAAGACTATAGATGCAAATTTCCAAGTCAACCACTAACACAAAGTCTAGCGAAGGGAAAGTGGGTCTCACGTGGAATTGCAGCCCTAGCAGTCAAGGTGACAAGAACACGGTGTTGGAATTATTTATGGAAAAAAGAAACTTCTCTGCAATTTTCAAATTTGACTTTTCTTGGCAAATTGACTCTTTAGGAATCAATTTTAGTTCCGTCCAAAAAGAATTGATTGGAATGTTATGTACTCTAAATTGATCAAAATCCTTTCAAGTGAGGCATTGGCGTTCAATTTTATTTTCAAGGCCAATATTCCACGAGTGTCACTTCGATAAATTGTGAAGACGAAAAAGAAAAAAAAGTGTCATATTTCACTGTATAAGCTTTTTCAATAATGACAAAAAAATAGAATTAGTAACAAAAATAGACTATTAAGGGGAACATTAACTTGTATAAAATAATGTCACTGTTTACAAAAATAAAAGGAAAAATAGGAGTTTGTGCGTCTTGGATGATGTAACAAGTTATGAAAGAAAGAAAGCAATTCAATAATTTCTGGCGATGGAATCAATGTGCATTAACTAAAACCTCACCAACTTTGTCGTTGCACAAAGACTATACATGCAATATTCAAGTTCACAAAAAAAAAAAAAATGACGTTTACTTATCCACTATCAACTTCAGTATTACAATCTCTCTTCCGTAATCGTGCTAGATCTATGAACAATATTGTCATCTCTTTCCCAGAATAGAACCATTTAATAGTGAACTAATCGATTACTCTTGTTCTATCAAATGAAAAAGAATGTTCTTACCTATTGTTGACACCTAAATTCTTCCCTTTTTATTTAGGACTTAATCATATATAAAATTAAGGATTAGTCTAAAAAAGAAATAAAAATGTAAATAATTTTCATTAAAATGCATCGTGTTTTCATTAAATTGCATCGCTTATAGACATTAGGAACATTTAACTACTGAGATTCGCCCCATTAGCCACCCTTCCAACATGGAAGGGGGGGTGAGAGGTTCAAATCCCCACCTTTTCAGGGGAGATGGGGTGGGGATGTATAAGTTTCAGGAGTGGGTTTCGACTTCCACGCCCCACGCCCGCGCAAGACGGGCGAAAAGTACGAGTGAGTGTAGAGTATGAATAGAATAGGACTGACCAAAAAAAAAAAAAAAAAAGCATTCTCTTGACTATATCAGCAATTAATACAGAATGATCTTCAACGCTGACTCTCATCAACCCATTAAATGCAACCAGAAATGAAAAAAAGAGGAATGAAAGAAGTCCATGACAGTCTTTCATCACACACACTCGCATGAATTTCGAATAGTTATAACTGAAGATATTATTATTATTATTATTGATAAATGACAATTCTCTGGAGAACCCATATCTAAAATCATAGAAAGAAAAGAAATGGGTTTTTTTTTTCAATTTAATTTATATTTTAATTCTAACTGGCATTGCTCACAGCTGGTTGCTGGGATCCCTAGAAAGGCCCACCATTGTTGTTGCAGATAGCTTTCCGTAAGTTGTACAAAGGCAAACAGGCTGTAGGAGAAAAGCCTTGGGAAATTCTTGAATTTTTGGTGGTAGGGTTCTCGTGAATAATATTCTAAATTCTTCCCATATCAGTTCCTGGACAACTCCATTCGGATAATTTCAAATAGAACAGTTTAAAAAAGGAGAGGGAAAAAAAAGAAGACAAAATAATATAAGCCAAGTGACAGCAAGATTTTCATCCACAAATTCTGATGGCTAGGCAAAAGCTCATGTTTTTGCTTTTATTTTTTGTTCTTGTGAATTTTTATTACATCCACCTTACCTTAATTTCAACGAAAATTTCAACTGTCCGAAGTAGATTTGCAGTTTTGTAGATGGGTCTGCGAAATTAATCTTTTCACTTGGAAAAATATAAGAAAAAATTATATAATATGTCCAGTGGGAATATTAATTTATGATATATTATCAAACTTTGCTTTCAATTTCAATGGTGGACGCCTCAATAAACAAATGAAAATATCTTTTAAATTTCGAAATCGCCTAGGAAGGCCACTTGCTCAATGAGAAAGAGAGCATATCATCGTCACCATAATTACGAAAATGATAGCAAGAATAACAGACAAAAAATATGTGGAAATTAATAAATTAATAAATAAAATAAAATAAAATAAAATAAAATAAAACGAAATGACGGACCTGAAATCGGTGTCGTCGAATATCTTTTGGACCTTCCAGTGCTTGATCGGCCACCGGGAGAGGACGGCGTTGCCGTACTCTGGCGCCCAGCTCTCGGCGAACGCATAGCTCATCCCCAGCGCCGCCGCCAGCTCCGACAACGGCTTCATCTCCCTCTCCTCCTCCGCCTTCACGTCCTGCCGCGCCACTATGTCCGCGTCCAGCTCCTGCAGCACCTCCACCACCGTCCTCGTGCTCCTGTACGCCTGCCGCCCCCCGTGGGGGTCGCCGCCGCTACTGCTGTTCTCAAGGCTCCCCCTCGCCGTCGCCGGAGCCTTCCCTTTGAAGATTCGACCAATCGACTCTGAGGCCAAGGACGAGGAGTGGGGAGATGGAGAAGGAGAAGTTGGAGGTTCGACGGCGGCGGCGGCGGCGGACAATTCGCTGAAGCTCAGGTTCCGCCGGCTGCAGAGGAGGGAGATTTCGTCGTCCGGCAGGTTGATGGAGCCGGAGCTTCGATCTGGCGAACTTCTACTGCTTTGTCAGGTGATCCTGGTCATTGATCGGGTGCAGGGGAGACTGCTTGAGTATGCCCCTGGCATCCATGTCTTCTGGCTTGATGTTCGGGAAGGTTATGAGAGAACTAACCGCCATCTCCTAAAAGCTGCACAGCAGAAACTATAGAGTTATCCTCAGCTTGACCTTTGGCTCTCTTTCTTATCTGAATCATATAAAGAACCTCCACCATCCTTCTCAGCCTCAGTGATCTCGCAATGGGAAAACTCAAATGAATAATCAGCTGAATTCATCACATGAAGACTTTCAGCATTCATATTGGCAGGAGAATCATAAAATTCGAAAGGAAATACAGACTCAGCCTTGCTTGATGTTTGGTGAATTGGCAGATAGTGTGCTGCTGGCCATAATTTCTGAATGACATTGCAATTTAGAAGTATGCAAGCAGCGAGAAGTGCAATATATAGCATTGAAATGGCATTTAACAAAGCAAAGGAGGCAAGGAGCAAGGCCACCATGTTTATTTCGAGGCCAAAGAGATAAAACAGGTTCTCCATCCAAAACTTTATATAGACCATGAAGATTGTCTTCTGCGTTTCAAATCTCTCCCTTGTCATGGTGATAATCCTTTTCTTGTTCCATTTGTGGCTTTCGTTGGTGCTTCCCCTCATATATCCCAAGGAATATTTTCTAGCACTGCCACCCCCAGAGCCTCCAGCTCTGGGCACATTATTTGATGCTTGAGAAAAACCAGAGGCTGATGAAGACATTGTTCCTCACGCTCTCTGCTTCACAAGGAATTGCCAGAGAATCTGCAGGTGGCTTGCTTTCCCCGTTTGAATTAGAAAAATCCCCAAACACTTCTTCTACTGATACAAACAGAGGGCAAGGTTCTTTGGTGGAATCTTTGCAAAAAATGTGAGCTGGTACTTTTTGCAATCAACGGAAGACATTGTATTGAGCAGATATCACCAGCACTTTTCCCCCTTAAACCCAATTCTAGACCCCAAAAGCCTGACTGATATAACTCAAAACCCAAGAACTTGGCCAAACTAAAGTCATTCTGTCCAGGAAACATTCCTGCCTGGGCATCCCACATCTGAAAGAGATATTCTGTCATCACCAGAATTCCTGTATAAAGAAGGAATAACTTTGATGGGATTCAAGATGCTTTAGGTGAAAGGGAACAAATGACAAGACCGAGCAGATAAAGGAAACCAAAGAGACTAATTGGTGACGATGATGCATAGAACTTTGCTATACACACTATCTTGTCACTAAGCCAAATGAGGAAACTCTTAATAAATCCAAGTACTTTAAATTCCATAAGTTTGGAGTCATCAGATTAGATATACTTGCTCTGTCTCCTCTCGTAGCTGTAAAGCTGCATCACAATCAGTATTGCAATAGACTGCCAAATATTCTGCAATAGCGAAGCTTCTGAGTTGTAGGCCAAGTAAAACTGAAGATCAATCCACCCCGACAACCACATCTCAAAGGTGGAGAAATTGCTCAAGCTGTATATGAAGCTAAACACTGCATATACTTTTAATGGAAACCAAAGGTTCTTATCGTCCTTTCAACGAGTTATCTTCCCATGATCCAACATAGGAGGAGCAAAATGTAGCCAAACGATATGTGATTGGGTGTCACCAAGTAAACCATTAGGAGGACTGTCAAAAAATCAATATACGTGCCACATGAGCAATACACAGATAGAAACTTCTGCCCAGTTGCACCAAGAAACAATGCGATCCTCCTCTCCTGAAATTGAAAGGAAATTACATTTTACAAATGCAAATTATAAATACCTGTTGTATAATTTAGAAAAACAGTGAACAAAATCTTTCTCTAGAAACCTCTACAAATGAATCTGGCATTTTGAACAGTGCATAACTAGTCAAAAGTCTGCCACCATATCTAAATAGATAAAGTCCAGTCATTACTCGCATGGTATTAAACCAGTGAATAATCAATTTTCATGCAGAAACTCCAGGGGGGAATTTAAAGGGTGTGTTCCTGAAACGAAAGGGAGGAGTCTTGAGCATATTCAAGCAGCCATCAAAAGAGAAAGAAAATGGCAGCACTCCCAGTCATTTACTCAAAAGAAAGCAGCAAGTGACGACTCAAACTCGACAAAAGGAACGGCTCGTTCAAATCGAGCATGCTGGTGGACTAGGGAAAACAAGACCCAGCTATCATTTCGGTTGTCTTAAATAGAACCTAGCAACGGAGTTCCCAGAGAGAAGTGTTTGACCATGAATATCCCTACCTGGCTCGGCGACGACGGCCAGAAGGTGATCCTGAAGCGAGATGAGCTATGGTCGGCCGCCTCGACGTTGTACCGAGCCAGGATCATCGAGATAAAAGTGGATCGAACCCAAAGAAAACTCACCACGTGCTCAAGGGTGTTGGCTGGAGATCGCCGGTTTGTGTTGGGGATGGCCATGTAATGCTTGTCCGAGAACGAAGTTCAGCTCCTGGGTCTCTGCTTTCTCTCAGTCCATCCCTCCGCTCACTCTCGGTTCTCTCTCCGCTTCACCCTTTGCTCCCTCTCTCGGATCTCACTCTCCCTGTTGCTCTCGTTGTCTCCAGCCTCCCTGGAAGAACTCGAGAACACAGTCGCCTCTCTCTCCCGCTCTCCCTCCCTATCCAGTATCCACCTTCTCGGTCTCCCCTCTCGAGCAGCTCTAGCCTCTCCTTGGTTTTCAGCCGCACCCTTCCAGAAGCAGCCACCCTCGAGCTCCCTCTCTTCTCTGGCTCACTCATTCTCTCTCTCGAGCTTGCCTTCTCACTCTCAACAGCTCTCTCTCTCTTGGTTGCTCTTCCTCGGCCGAACAAACCCAAAAAAACCAGAGGGACTCCCCTTTCCTTTGCCGCCTTTCTCTCCCTTTCTTCACGGACGAGACCAGTTGGCTTCGTACCGCAGGACAATCCTGGGCGAACGTCGCGCGCAGCCTTGCGTCCTTTCGCCAGCGACCCTCTCTCTGCTTTGCCCTGAAGCTAACTTCCAAGCTAGGGAAGGAGGGGGCAAAAGGAACGAGAGCGAGCTGGGCCGCGGAAGAAGAAAGGTGGGCCGCGCGGGGGAAATAAAAGAAACAGAAGCAAGCTGGGCCGCACGAGGGGAAAATAGAAAAGAGAAAGGAAGGAGGGGCCGGGCTAAGGCTGGCCCTCGCGGGCCGGCTGCGTTTTTTTTGGTTAATTTTTTTTTAAAATTTTTAATACTAGTAATGCAAGTGTTCCTAATGTCTATATGCGATGCAATTTAATGAAAATGTGATATATTTTAATGAAAATTATTTACTTTACTTTTTACTTTTTTTTATAGATTAATCCCTAATTTTCTATATGGTTAAATCCTAAATAAAAAAGAAAAATTTAGGTGTCAACAACAAGCAAGATTTTTTTTTTTTTTTTCATTTGATAGAATGATGGTAATCGATCAGTTCATTTATTAAGTGGTTTTATTATGGGAAAGGGATGACAGTATTGTTCATATATCTAACACAATTACGGGAGAGTGATTGTAATATTGAAGTTGATAATGGATAAGTAAACATTGTTTTTTTTTTTTAATGAACTTGAATATTGCATGTATAGCGAAGTTAGTGAGTATTTATTCAATGCGCCTCAGTCCAATTGCTACATTTTATCAAATTGCTTTCTTTCTTTCATAACGTGTTACACCATCCAAGAAGCACTAACTCTTATTTTTCCTTTTATTTTTTCCAAAAGTGACATTATACAAGTTAATATTCCCTTTAATAGTCTATCTTTGTTACCAATTCTGTTTTTTTGTAAATAATGAAAAAGCTTATACAATGAAATACATCTTTTTTTTTCTTTTCATCTTCACAATTTATTGAAGCGATACTCATGGAATATTGACCTTGAAAATAAAATAGAACACCAATGCCTCACTTGAAAGGATTTTTTTTTATTCATTTTAGTGTACATACCATTCAAATCGATTCTTTTTCATGGTACTAACGGTCAATTTTGCTAAGAAAAGTCAAAACTGGAATTGTAGAGAAGTTTTTTTTTTTAATCAATGTGAAAGCTAATCATAAATAATTCCAACATTGTGTTTTGTCACCTTGACTAATCAATGTGAAAGCTAACCATAAATAATTCCAACACCGTGTTTTGTCACCTTGCCTACGGGGACTGCAATTCCAGTTTTGACTTTTCTTGGCAAAATTGACTGTTCATACCATGAAAAAGAATCGATTTGAATGTTATGAGCGTTAAAATGAATAAAAAAAATCCTTTTGAGCGAGGTATTGGCGTTTTATTTTATTTTCAAGGTCAATATTCCATGAGTATCACTTCAATAAATTGTGAAGACGAAAAGAATTGTATTGGATGACTTGAACATTTGCATGACCGACAATTCCATCACGGTTTTTGGTCATCTTCACTGCAATTTTTCCGTGATACCCACTTTTTCTTTGCTAGACTTTGTTCTAGTGGTTAAATTGGACATATGTATGACCGACGACTCTCAAGTCTTTTCATTCATATTACTGCTTCCGTCGCATTACCAAATAGCTAAAACTTTCATTGCATCATATCAAACGATTGAGAGATAATTTAGTCTTTGGGCTCCGTATGCATGTTTTGTGTTTTGCTTCTCATATTGCATGTTCTGCTACTACTAAGAAGGAGTTGTGGCAAAGAAGAATCACTTGTGTGCTGCTTCATCTTGCGACGAGATCCATAACGTACACTATCCCTTTCAATTGAAGGGCAACCCAAAAGGATATGGCCGCTATGAACATAAGCTAGCTTGTGAAAATAATTGCATTGTTTAGTATTTATATGCCGGCCAATATTAAGTGAAATCAATTTACTACCGTTCCAATCTTAGCAAATAATTATTTGATCAAATATGTTGCAGTCAATACACATTCCCCCCAAAAAATATCTGGAATGGGACCTTGAAATTTTAAGGCCCTGGCTACTTCCAGCAAATGGCGATGCTTCCTTTCCACTATTCCATTTTGTTGAGGTGTGTATATGCAAGAACTCTCATGCAGAATCCCTTGAGATGATAATAAAGTCGTACACTCATGATTGAAAAACTCTTTCCCATTGTCTGTCCTAATTTTTTGAATAGTTTTCCCAAATTGAGTTTTCGATAGAGAGAGGAAAGTTTTTAAGTATGAAATGACTTGGCTCTTAGATTGCATGAGGAAAATCCATGTAGCCCTTGAATGATCATCCACAATGGTAAGAAAGAAACGAGAGCCATCATAATTCAGTGTATGATATGGTCCCCAAACATCCATATGAAGTAAAGAGAAAATGTCAGTTGCACGACTTTTGCTCAATGGAAAAGGGTTGCGTGATTGCTTTGCAAGTGGGCAAATATGACATTGAGAATAGGGAAATAAGGAACTATGACCCAATCTGGAATGGAAAATGAAATTTTTATCATTGGTAGTCAAATTACACAGTGATTGTTTATTGCAATAAAAAAAATCCAGATTCTTGGGTGAACTTCTCCAGACAAATAGTCCATCTGATAGATTACCCCATCCCATCAGTTTCCCAGTCAAAAGGGCCTAAAATTGACAACTATCAGCATTGAAAGAAACTTGACATGAGTTCTCTTTACAAGCTCTAGACACAGATATAAGATTTAACTGGAATAGAGGAATATATAGGACATTGGTGAGAATGATTTCAGAACTAAGATTAACTGTCCCAGTTGTAGTAACATGAGCAGTATTCCCATTTGGTAATTGCACTATAATGGGATTATCCAGTTCTTTATTAATAGTGGTAAACAATGTTTTCTCATATGCAATATGATCACTGGCTCCAAAATCAACAATCCAAGTATTTCTCGATATATTATTTATTCGACAATGAGAAATACCTGTAAAGCTGCCCCCCTTTTTTTGAACATCCAATTTGTGCAGTGCCTGCATCAACTGCTCATATTCAGCATGAGTGATAGGATGATTTGTACGCGCCTGTCATGTAAGTTGATATGTTGCTACTGATATTTCTTTGCCCTTTTTTTCATTGGGTTTTCCATGCAGCTTCGAGCAATTCTCGATGGTGTGATGAGGTCGTCTGCAGAATTCACAATATAATTTGGCCTTATTTTTTGGATTCGGCCCATAGGAATTAGACCCATAGGAGTTCGGCCCAAAATAATTGGGCCCGCGAGAATTAGGCCCATACGGATTTGGCCCATGGTTTCGCGAAAGGTTCCCACCGTTGGATCCTTTAATGAGCAAACCATCTCCATCGTCCAGATCTCCATGTGTTCGCGCACCTCTCCAGCCATCCGATTGCTGTGTGCGATTGTGACCGTCCGTGGCAGAGCCTTTAAAAGACTTAGCTTCCGCGAACCCTAGGGTTTCATCGCGCTTCCTGTCTAGGGTTCGCGAAGCTCTCTCCATTCTTGCGTCGAGGGCTAGGTTTTCGGCCCCTTTTCCTTCGATCGAAGCAAGCCTTTGGCTTTCTTCTTGCACGGCGAGTTGAAATATTCGACCGATCGAGGGTGCAGGCTCCATCGCGAGTATCTGTGACTTGAAATGGAGGTAAGAATCATTAAAAATAAGGAGAAATCGAGTCGCTTTCTCCCTGTCTTTTATCGCCTTATACTGTTGAATGGTCGTGACATCCAAATTTCCGGGTTCTAATTTCGACTGGATAAATAGGGTTGTTTTTGTTCAGTTGAAGCCGAGAATTGTGAAATTGGGAAGCGTGAGGGATCTTTGGATGAGGAAAGTAATCAATTTGATGAGTGAGACATCAATTGATTTTATGAAAGTCTTTTAAGAGAAATTCAAGAGGGAAATTGGATGCAGAAATGAAAAAGGGGAATCAAGAACTCTAGTTTGAAATTTCCTTTGGAATTAATTGAGCTTATTCAAAAGAAATTGGATCAAGAATTTTCTATTTGAGAAAATTCTTTCTTTTGAATTTATTCCCATCTCCCTTTCCCTATTTGCCAAACACCTTTTCCCCTATTTTTCCCACAAGTTTCTCTCTCCTTCTTTCTTTCTTTTTTTTTTTTTTTTTTTTTTTTCTCTCTCTCCCCCTCTCTTTTCCCTCGTGCGTGAGCCCCCTTCCACCGAATACATGGTTGTCGTCCACTTTGCTTCCCCTTCACTTTTACTTTTGACTTTTCAAACCTATCTACTCTCTCTCTTATCTTTATCTCACTCCCTCGACACTCTCTCTCCTCCTCTCCCTCTCGGTTTTGTTCGATTGAAGAGAAGCAGAAACAGAAGCAGAACAACAGCGCCGAGAGAAGAAAACTGGAGCTGCCGTCGTTGCTCCGCCTCGCCCGCGCGTCGCCCGCGTACTCCACCGCTCGCCGGTTGCCCTCCGCGCGCCTTGGTCGCTCTCTCGCCCAGCTCCGTCCCTCTCTCTTCCGCCCTTCTTGTTTGAACAAAGCAGAAGCAAAAACATAGGTCAGCTGCGTTGAAGGGCTGTAGCCGCGCCGGAGCCAAGACCGTCGTCGCCGCCTCACGTCGCACGCCGTCGTTGCTCCTCGGCCGCGCGCGCTCGCCCTCCGCCTCTCCCTCACCCTCCTCAGTCGCCGGTCTCTGCTCGTGCGTCCAGGCGGGGTGCTGGTCGACCCATTCAGGCGGTGGATTGGCCACCTTCGGCCACCGTGCGCCCCCTCCTCAGCTCGCCGGAGCTCCGCCTCGCCCTCAGCCACCCTTGGCCGCCTCAATCGACCCCAGAATCGTCCCAACCAGCAGCGAGCAGAAGGTTGCAGAAATGGGTATGACAGAAAATGTTCGGCCCGTTTTGGCCGCCTTCCCGAGCCCGGATACTCGGCCCGCTTTGAGGAAAGTCGATCCTCGCGTCGAGCCCGTCGTTTTGTGTGAGTTTTGCTCACTAATGCCTTCTTAGTTTGCTAATTACACTTAAAGGTTGATTAGTATTAATTAAGTGTAATTAGGTTGTTAGATTAGAATAGATTAGCGATTATTAGTTAATTTCATTGCATATTAGTTAGGTGGTTAGTGTACGTAGATAGAGAATTGCTTATAGTATTTATTGGATGCTTTGTGGGATTTTTTCTGACCCTTATCGGGTGTTAATTAGGCAATTTGATCTAAATGGTATTTTTAGGAATTAAATATTAATTTTCGAAATTAATTATTTAATTATTTATTTTCTGAAAATTCAACTGGGATGGCTAGTGACAGAGATTTTATGCTGATGATCGTGGCTTAGACCGTTTCTTTAATTGAGCTTCATATTGTGCTAAATTGGAATTATTGTGTTTATTTATTTATTTTTCGGAATTAAATTAATTAATTATTTATTTTCCGAAAATTCAACTGGGATGGCCTGTGACTGGAATATTATGCTGATGACCGTGGTGAAGTCCGTTTATTTAATCGGGTTTTATTTTGAGCTAAATGGAAATTTTAATATTTATTAATTAATTTCGAAATTAATTAATTAATTAATTAATTATTTTTCGGAAATTAATGCTGAGGTGATTGACGATTGGAATTTCGTGCTAATTGTCGAGGTGCAGTCCATTTATTTATTTGAGCTCTACGTTGTATGAAATTAAATAAATTGTGATATTTTAGGGATTTACCCTAAATTGATTGAAATTGAGTGAAATTGAATTATTGATTGGTAGATGGCCGAGTATGGCTATTTAGTATTTATAATGCCTTGACGAGCTGTAAAGGAGAGAGAGTCGTGAGAGTGAACTGAGAACTCTGTTGACTAAGACCGATCAAGTATGAAGTATAGACAGGCATGGTTCGATGATTAAGCATATCATTGTGCGAAAACGGCGTCTTAAAGAACGCACGTAAACTGCTTATGAATCGTGACAGGCGTGGTTCAGTGATGAAGGACATCACTGTGCGAAAACGGCGGCTTAAAGAACGCACGTAGACTGTCAGTGATTTGTGACCTATGACGGGCATGGTTCGGTGATGAGGAATATCACTGTGGGAAAATGGCTCATTAAAGAACGCACGTACACCGTTTGTTACTTATGTCACCTTGGCGAAAGCGACGCCCGAGAGAATTAATGGAGCTCTGTGACTAAGTGTACTATTTGAGGTTTTATGGGATTGAGTGAATGACCTATAAATGGTCCGACTGAGATGTAATCGACTAAGTTGATTGATCGTTGCCTTGATTCGATGTTGTGAATTGATTAATTGAATGAGAATGACCATGAGTGGTCTTGTTGGTGTGTAATCGACTAGGTCGATTCGATCGATGCTTCGATCTGTGATGTGATTGCTTAGGTGTCTATTTGATCTGTACTAATATGCAGGTGGAACATGAGGCCAAGGTAAGTCCTCTAACTCATGTTGTGTATAGGCAACCCTAAGGTGTATTAGTTTACTAATCGGGTTGTAGGGAGTAGAACTTGCTAAGACGTAGTCTCATCTCGATTTGGGAAAAACATTTCAGGACCTTGATGAAGAACCCGAGGATAAAGAACTCGAAGAGGAGTATCTGAAGGAGAACTCCGAGGATGATCCAGAGTAGGATCCTGATAACTTTTGCTATAGAATCAATTTAAGTAGAAACCAATCGTTTTAGTATGGTTTGTATATGAACATAAGGGTGTTGGTTTTCAGGTTCAATTTCCTAGTCCTACTTGTATATCCCATTGCTTTATTGTATGGGGATTCTTATATCTACTTCCGCATGTGCTATAAAAAACGAAAGGGTCGGCGATACGTAATCCTGGGATATCGCATTATAAAATTGACCAACAGTAAGGGATGTGTGCGTTTATGAGGATTGGAGCATGACGATGGTTGTTTCGGGTCCGTTTAGTTTCTCCTCCACTGCTTCTAGCTCGTTCCAGAGCGCTGACAGCTTGTTGAAGCATGTTGTCACGGACGTGTTTCCTTGCTTCAGTTCAGTAAGAGCTTGATGTAGTGAGAAGATTCTCGCCCGATCTAGTTTCCCATATATTTCTCTTATATTGTCCCAAAAAATTTTCGAATCTTCTGTTGGGGGCAACCCAGTAGCTATCTCTGGGCTGATGCAGTTGCCTATCCACGTCCTGACCAATTGATTGCACATTTTCCATTGTCGCCCTAATTTCTCATCAGTTGGAACCGGGACGGTTCCGTCGATAAATCCCTCTTTGTCTTTTGTTACGAGGGCTTGACGGAATTCACGTGCCCAATTCGAGTAATTTTTGGATCCTGTGAGAGGGTGACTAATAAGCTGCAACTTTGGTTTGTCGGCGTTGGAGACATATAGCACGTCGCCGGGTTCTGGACGACCCATGGCGGTTGCGAATGGAAAGGGTATGAACCTTGTTGGGAATCCTGGATTTGTAGACTGTCCCGCACTCAAATTTTCTGATCCACCTGTCTGCTCAGGGCCGATGGCTGTGCCTGCCCCAGTGTTGGCTGGTAGGCCTCCATCGGTCTGCACACTCTGGTAGCCTGGCTGTGATGTACCTGGGTTTAATCCCTGGATCCATGGGTATGGCATCCATTGATAAGGATACCTTGAGAAAGGTAACCCTGGATTGAATTGAGCCGGATTTTGTTGCCACTGTGTGTGCTGAAATGGTGTTTGACCTTGGCTGGGCTGCTGTTGTTCAACAATGGATGAGTTTGATTTGGACGAAGTAGGTGGTGTTGACTGATCTCTAGAGGGTAAGGTAAATTCTTGTGGGTCGGTCATGATGAAATTCTGTTTTGTAGATTGATTCTTTTTGCAGATTCCAAATTCCTCCCGAAGACTGCTCTGTTCTGCAAGAGTCGCAGCAACAAAGACAGAAAGGAAAAAGAAGGCAATTCGAATAGGGATGCGGAAGCTAGGTCAGAATCAGAGGCTGCTCTGATACCATGAAAGAAGATGAGAAGGATATAGTCGAGAGAAGAGAATGGGAGAATTTTCTATTGTATTTTGTGTATTGATCAATGTACAATGTTTACATTGTTTATACTACAAAGTCTATATATAAAAAGCAAGTAAATATTTTACAATATTTGTATCCAATTAGATCCGATACTAAATGGATGTAGATCCGATACTAAATGGATGTAATTGATCCTTGGATGATATTGTAAATCTTCACGCGTATCTTCCAACAATACCAGACCATGTATTGAGGGATATTCTGCCGATACGCCTCCTTATTTTTCCCAAATGAAGGTGTACTCATACGCTGTACAGAACTTAAAAGCAGGGGATTTCAAGGACTCCTGCACCGTAACCATGACGGCATACGCATCGGATCAAATCTCGGGGCGGGAAGGGGATCAGAATGGGAGCTTAACATAAAAGGACCTCCACAACAAGAGGCCGAGGGATTCAATCTCTCCTATGGGGGAATGTTTGGGATGTGTCAAGAAGAGCTTTTAGGTGTCGCTACTTAAGTTTCGGATACCGAATGGAGAGTTGCGGGGACACTTATTTCCCCAAGGGATTTCCCCTTAAAGGTGTCCTTTCTTTCTTTCTTTCTTTCTTTCTTTTACCAAAATTTACTTACTAAGAGATGTGGCAAGTTTTAGTTGGGGATTTTTAGTACAATCCACAAATTAAGACACTATTTTCTCTAAAAACACAGCAGCAAAAAAAAAAATTGCCACATCACTTAATTTGAAAAGTCTAATAAGATTTCTTAGTAGATTAGGCATGCATTGCTCTTTTTAATTTTACAATTTATGAACCTTTTTTCTGGATTTGACACTGTTACTTTATATTTGTTTGGGGAAAAATGGTTGATTTAATAGTTGCTCGTGTCCATTGCATGGCTGTTACTCCTATGTAGATGAATAAATTGCACGCGTCCTGAATGATGTTTGTAAATTAGAATTGTGCTGCAGTGAGATGTGAACTTATTAATTGTTTGGTACGTCTTGAGGGAACAAAAGCAAGATCGTGTTTTTTATTTTATTTTTTTAGAGAAAATATCATGCTACCGTAACATGGATTTCCCATGTGAACAGAATAAGCTGCGATATGAGCACCTATTTAGGAAAGTAAATTATTTTTATGTTTAAATGCTAAAATGATAGATTTAATTCTTCATTGATTGATCGTCGATTCTAATTAGTCATTTTCGGTCACCTTAGGTTATGCTATGTGGGCCAGGTATTATTATGCGCCATATGTGGGTCGGAGCCTCGCCTTCGTCTTGGGTATGACTTCCTAGCCCTTTTCTCCTCACAACTATGAAGATCTCAAGCGGCACTCTGATTTTAAAAAAATTACGTTTATTTTTTTTTATTGCACCGTGCTAATCTATGGACAATTTCCATCCAGCCAACTACGTTGCAGCAAAATTCGTTCTTGGAGTTCTATGTGTGTTGATACTTCTAATCTATAAGTGGATGAGAAGGCACCAAGCGATTGACGCAAACATCGAAGAATTCCTACAAGCTCACAATAACTTTTTACCCGTAAGGTACTCTTACTCAAATATTAAGAAGATTACAAAAAATTTCAAATACAAGTTAGGTGAGGGGGGATATGGTTCTATCTACAGAGGAATCCTTCGAAGTGGCAATGAAGTTGCGTTTAAGATTTTGAACAAATCAGAATCTAACAGCCAAGATTTTATTAGCGAAGTGGCCACAATTGGAAGGATCCACCACGTCAATGTGGTGCAACTTGTTGGTTTTTGCTTCGATTACTCCAAATAAGCTCTAGTCTATGATTTCATGCCGAATGGCTCCCTGGATAAACATATTTCGAATAAGAATGGTGATGATCCTCTTGATTATAAGAAAATATATGAGATCTCTCTTGGCATAGCTAGAGGGATAGAATATCTACATCAGGGATGTGATATGCAAATTCTGCACTTTGATATCAAGCCGCACAACATTCTCCGAGACCAAAGTTTCACTCCAAAATTTTTTGACTTTGGACTTGCAAGACTTTATCCCACCGGTCACAACATAGTATCATTGACTGTAGCAAGAGGAACCTTGGGTTATATGGCGCCTGAGCTATTCTATAAAGACATTGGTGGCATTTCTTATAAAGCCGATGTTTATAGTTTTGGGATGATGTTGATGGAAATGGCCGGTAGAAGGAGAAATCTAAATGCACCTGTAGAGTGTTCAAGTCAAATTTACTTTCCTTTGTGGGTTTATGATCAACTTGGCAAAGAAAAGGAGGTTGAAATGGTAGATGTCATAGAAGAGAAAAGAGAAACAACGAGGAAGATGATAATCGTTGCATCATTGTGTATACAATTGAGTTCTAATGATCGGCCGTCGATGAGGAAAGTCCTAGATATGCTTGAGGGAGATATGGCTAAACTACAGCTGCCTCCAAAACCACTTTTGTATCCAAGAGAGGCGCCGATTGATGATGTCGACACTGATATAGAACTTGAAACGGTCTCAGCTTCGTCAAGTGCTTTGATAATTTCAGGCGGTTACCAATTTTACCATGACAATGAGTTTACGAAATCATGTATTGTGTGATTGTTCCCCTATCGTAGAAATGAGGTGCAAAATTTAAATAGTACTATCAACATGTATCATCATTCACAATGTAATCCGTGAAGCTTTTACATGTTTTTCATATAGAACTAGTGTTTCTGATAGACTCATTATGTCCATATTTTATAAATGACAATGAATGTTGTATGGCATTCATTTAATTTTTGTTTCATGTGAATCTCTCTTGTTTCCATCAAAACCTCTCACCCCCACCCTTCGACCCCGCTCGATCACCCACCTCTACGACTGCTACATGCTCAAGCAATCTCCGACTTTGACCTCATGTCATGGGATGGGTTAGGGCCTAACCGATGAATGACTGGCACAAGTCAAAGACGAAAGACAGAGTAGGCCGACAATTTTGCCTTTACGATGAATGGAAATTGAGCAGGTAGTGTCGTTTTAGAGCATGTGATGTATTACAAAAGCTCAATCCCTAAATATAGTGAGAATTTATGCGTTCACTCGTGATAAGACATGAGATGGTGCCTTACATGCTTCCAAACAAGTATCATATTCCTCCAAACATTGATGTCGATAAGGAACCCGTGATATCCACTTCACTTAGAGATCGCAGACAGAGAGCCCTGATTTGATGCCAAATTAGCGAGGTACTCCCCCACTGAGATTCAAATAATGTCATTCATCAGGACTAAGAAAACATAGAAAAGCAGCGAAAGCGCATGCTGCTGCTTAAAACTTGGGTCGTCTCGCCAAGTACAAAAGCAATTAACATTTTCTGCGAGGTCTTTTCGATTGCTTCAAATGGTTTTCAAAGTATCTATAGATAGATAAAGCAGAAAGGACCATCCTAGTACAAGGTTAAAAATTGAAGGCTTTCAATGACTGAACGAGTCTCGGTTTGGAGAATACGAAATCGTTTGAGACCACTCCCGAAAGCTAACTCTCGACTCTGGAAATGGCAAACCGTGCCTATATGTATAAAGAGATGTACTAAGTGATAAATTGATTAATAGCATATTACTAGCTTTTTTCAGATTTGATGCACCACGAGTCGAATGCACTGATGGGGAAACGAACAGAACCACCATGTCTACGCAAGTATGCTGACTAGTATAATGCCAAGCCAAACCTTTACATGAAGAGATTCGCCAGTAGAAAGTCCAAAACAAGTAAGGGCGACGATGCTGAATATCGAGCTAAATAGCGTTAAATATACGAATGCCTTCAGAGAAAGTAAAGACAGAGTTTGAATCCAAGTAGCTCAAGCTTCGAGCCATCGAAAGTCAACAGTTGGAAGGGTCCCCTGAAGTTTGCAGCCTGGGGGCCACCTGTAATGAGGTTCAGAACTAGCGAAGTTGGCATATGTGCAGCGTCTAATGGAGCATTTATTCTCATTCCCTGTGCCTCCAGTGAAGCACAAGCAAGATTACCGTCGGTTACGAGACGTGGAGCGGACCCTGCCACCTCTCCTGATCCGACAAAGCCGATAGGAATAGCAGGTAGTTCGTCAGATTCAGCTCTGCTCATCATCTTAAACCACAGGCGCAAACACAATTAGCATCACAACTCGAAGTTGAAACTACGTTGTTCGACTAGAATGCACACCGCGACCATCATGTTGTCATTAGCAGTGTGTTCTACCAGTGGTAGCAATTACGATCATATAAACATACAATTACTATCGAAAGAATATTCATGTCCTCTGAAGCAAGACTTGACGAGGCAAATAAAGTTTTGCCACTCCTCGTGCCGTAAGTTGACAAAGGTACCTGTGCTATCAAACGATGCATGTATTTAAACTAGTGCAGATGACAGAATTCACCAAGTAAAATAGTGTGCACAAGCAGGTAATTTATATTAAGAATCTGATCAAGTTGGTAAGTAGCTTTCAGATGGAGATGAATAGTTAAGCTCATTGCCAGAGTAGGTACTATGTTCGACGCGATGGAGAAAAAGTAAACGATATGACACGGAAACATCTCAAGAATCGAGTTTCTTGGTGAGAAACTAAAGGTTCCCTGGTGAGAAACTAAAGGTTCCCGTAGTTCGTCACGCTCACTGGAGAATCATCCTAATGAGAAAGACCGTTGTGACAGGAGACTGTGGAGCTGTCTCTTCCTGTTTATTTGACATTTGTTGCTCCGCTACACCATGAATGGAAGGCAAGAACAGTCGAAACCTCACGTAATGAAGTGTTCAGAGTACGACAACAACCCAGTGGCCACCCTTCCAACATGGAAGAGGGAGGTGGGCGGTTCAAATCCCCACTTTTTCATCCTCACCTTTTCAAAGAGTTGGGGTAGGGACGAATTAGTTTCAAGTGTGGGTTTTGACTCTCACGCCTTGCAAGGAGGCATGACAAAAGTCTAAGAGTGAGTATTAGAATATGAGTAGATTATGACTGACCATAAAAAAAAAGTACGGCAACAAGACTCGTCTAATGGACGGCAAAATTCATAGGCTGAACATCAAGGTCTCCATAAACCGACTTCCAGAAGCAAACAATAATAAACAGATGGCCTCACTTGGAAGAGCCCTCGGTAAGTGGCTCGAGGAGCTGAAGAGATTCATGGAAAAACATCCCCAAGTGAAAGGTGAGCAGAGGACAATTCAGGCGTAAATTGTGTATCAATTCCGCTTGTGGAGGAACTGATTGTTGACAAGGCGATGCACTTAAGTTGAGGTCATGTGGCATGGATTGCTCCCGGCCATGTTGAACTTCATACAGGTACAAACTCTATCTCCATATTGAGCAAGCTTACAAAGCTTTATTCATGATTTAGAAAGAAATTAGAGGTATCGGCACGTGCTGAATGGACCAATTATTTGGACAAAAAAAATTTGTGCTCATGTTCGTGATTTCTAGAAGGGGAAATTCACAACAAAAAGGGAAAAGATACAACATTTTAATAAGTGACCATATTACTATAGGAAAAGAAGAAGAAGAAGAAGAAGAGCATGTGCAGTTAAAACGTCATCAGATGCTCGTGTGACTACTAGCATAGCCCTTAAACAAACGGCAGAAGTATGAAATATTAATGATTATTTTATCTTTGTCACTTATTAAAAAAATCATTCATTTTTATTTTTCATGTCATATGTTAGTGAGGCCCCGAGTAGCAAACCTTCAAGATCGCTAGCACCGGAGATTCTTACCGGTCAACAATATCGACGCCATGTCTTAACTGTTTTTTTATTGCTCTTCTTGTTATTTGTGCTTTAGATCCCATGATTTTCTAAATTGATCCCAAGCAAAATCAAAATAAATAATTCAATCGATGCATACATACATATATATATATATATATATATATATATATATATATATATATATATATCAAGAAGGATTGAAGAGTATACGCCAACTGAGAGATACTCGCGTCCTCTACTATGCTGATGCAAGGTGTGCAATTTGACAACCATTATGAGGGAAAAACAGTTTTTTATTCATAAGCTAATTAGCATTATCCATCAGTCAACGATTATAAATATATATATACATTACATCAAGGAGGATTGAAGAGCATACACCAAGTGAGAGATACTTGTGTCCTCTACTATGCTGATTAATTTGACAACCATTATAAAGGACAAGCAGTTTTTTTATTCATAAGCTAATTAGCATTATACATCAGTCAACAATGCCTATTACATAGAAAATCTATTTCTTTCTCTTTTAATTACACTTTCACTTATGATGCTCATTAGGGCTCCATTTGTTTTGCTAAAAAAGAATTTCTATGAAAATATTTTTTAAAACACTTTTTGATGTTAAAAATGCTAAAGTCAACCGTCAAATATCTTTGATAGAAAAGTGCTCACCACTTGAAATCAAAAAAATGATTTCTCATTTTGAATAAGAAGAAAACATTTTCGTTAGCTGTATCACTCTATTCCATGTCATTGGGACATCAATGGACTTCGACCATGCTTAGAGCTTCAATAAAAATCTCTCTCTCTCTCATCCTTGCTTGCTTCCATAATTGATTTTCTCTATTTTTCATGGATCAATCAGTAATCCTCTACTTTATTATAAAATAATTACTTCCTATACTTGATTTCCCCCAAAACTATATTTTACCATTGGAGAGCACATAAGATATTTTTAAAGATATCGGAGTACATTGTACTTATCACTTCACTTCTTTCCAATACTAATTTCGAAATCGGAGGAAAAAGAAAGAAGACATTGAATTCTTTCACGAATGTTTAGAATTCATAATCACCGGACTTTATAGCTTCTTTTTTTCCATATTTGCTTTTTAAAGGTATTTCATTTGAAATCTTTGGGTCTTTTATCAATCGCCAGATGTACAGGTTAACAAAAATCATTTCAATTTTCGAAATTTGCAATTTTATTCCAAGGACTTTTAGTTAAATCTAAGATACAACATCGCTTTCTCTAACCTTGACCTCAGCAAAGTCAAGTCAAGATGTCGCCCTCAACAAAAACTGATCTGAATCTTGCAGTTAAAATTACAAGCGAAAAAAAAAATATATATATACAATACTCAAAAAGAACTTGCCAGGACGGTTCAGCTCCAATCCCCAGCTGAAAGGTAAGAATTCACTTCTGTCGTGTTGAAATCTATACGGATGTGAGGAAGCCATCACCCCAGAACACTCCCCTCTTCAACTCTAAACTGAAAAAAATCGAAGATTTACACAGAGATTGACGAAGACAGCATGCCCAAGATCACTCAACAGCAACAATAGCAGCAGCAGCAGCCAAGAAAAGAGCGGACAGAAAAGGAAGATATACATGTAATGTCATTCGACTTTGCTTAATAATGTATTCGTTGTCCAGATACCCTTTGAAGGTGGAGCAGTGCCTGTGATCTTTACGACTGTCTGGTGCTTGCGCTGTCGTCCCCTTTTCTTGGAAATCTTATTGCTGTTGCTGTCGCTTTCATGGGAAGGGTTGTTTGCACATTTCGTTACGTCAACCTTTACGTTGTGGTGATCCGATGTCCCTTTCGATGACAGGACCGAATACAACCCAGGAACGAACTTATATGGGCAATCTGGTGATGCTAGTATGTAGTCCACCCTCATACCATATTTGCATGTCCCTTGCACGCCTGAAATAGAATAAATGGTTTTGGATTACATATTCGGACAGTAGTCTCTCGAATAATGACTTTGGACTTCAATTTTTATTCCACGGATTTTCACATCAAAGGTTGATATCAACACAATAATGACAATAACAGGCGTGTACATGTATATATTCAACGCGAGCATCATGCTTCAAATGTTATGAATTTCCGTTCATTCAAGCTGATCATGTGATCATCGAGCTAAAGGAGCATCATGCTCGAAAATCGCCTTAGATTAGCCATTTGACAAAGTGAAAAAGAAAAACTGAAAGATGGGAAAGCGAACGAGTGAGTTCTTACTTTGTCCTTTGGCAATGACAACCATGGACTCGCATTGTCCAGAGAAGTCCTTAGCATCTGTGTACTGCTTGCTCTTCAGAAACCTCATGACTTCAACCTTTGGGGTTGGTTTTCCTATCTCCTCATAGAACTATAACAAAAAGTGTCAGTGATTACACAAACGCCCTAGCTTAAGCTATCAAGTAATCGAGTTTCGCATGCTAATGATTAAAAAGGGCATGTGCATACCTTGACGATGTCAGTCCACTGCTCTTGTGAGTAATCAGTCTCGTCAAGAGAGTTGAGGCCGCCGGCCAAGATGTGGGGGGAGTCACTCGACTGGATGATGGCGCTGACCTGCGTCATCCGCCAATTCTCGTCGAGATGATCCAGGTGGGTGCACTGGAAATTCACTTCCCCAACATGAGGCACTTCTATTGTCGCCTTCAGCACATTCCTGTGTAACCAAACACATCGAGTTCACAGCCACTTCGATTCCAGTCAATTTAATACGTTGATTGACTATATTACTATCAACTTTTTATATCTTTTTTTTGAATTTTCACGCAACAGAAATGCATAATGCCTCCACTGTTTAAGATGCGGCTTAATTAATCAAACGCAAAACTCAGAAATTGATCCATGATGAGCAATTGCTTGCTGTCTCAAGCAAGTTGATTCTATCTGGTCTGTCTCGCTTGAGAGAAATGTACCTTTCCTTGAAGATGAGTAGTCCTTGTACAGTCTTCAGGTCAAACATCTGATTTGGCAAATACATAAAATAAAGCAAAGGCAAAATCCTCCCCACGTTACTGTCCTGCCTACATACACCTTACCCTGCCCTCATCTAACGGACGCACAGCTCTCATCCTTCATTTATCT
Organism: Eucalyptus brandiana; assembly: GCA_014182725.1. Lineage (NCBI taxonomy): Eukaryota > Viridiplantae > Streptophyta > Magnoliopsida > Myrtales > Myrtaceae > Eucalyptus > Eucalyptus brandiana. Next base: position 14,888,366 of record CM024675.1, read on the forward strand.
TCCCAGCTCCTTATTTAAATACTAAAGAGTAAATATATATATATATGATTTAGCAGCTTCCTAAGCATTCTCTTGACTAAGTCAGCAATTAATGGAGAATGATCTTTAAAGCTGACTCTCTACCACCCACTAAATGCAACCGGAAATGAAAAAAGAGGAACGATAGATGACAATTGTATAGAGAACCCACATCCAAAATCATAGAAAGAAAATTGGGTTTTTTTCTTAATTTAATTTTATTTTATTTTTAATTCTGACTGGCATTGCTCACAGCTGGTGCTGGGATCTTTGGACAGGCCCACCATCGGTGTTGCAGAGAGCTCTCCGTAAGCTGTCCGAAGGCAAAAGGCTGTAGAAGAAAAGCCTTACAGCCTTGGGCAGTTCTTGAATTTGGTGGTGGGGTTCTCGTGAATAATATTCTAAATTCTTTCCAGATCAATTCTTGGACAACTCCATTCTTTTTTTTTTGAACAGGTACAACTCCATTCAGATAATTCCAAACAGAGAAGCTAGAAAAGGGGAGGATAAAAAAAAGGCAAAATATAAACCAAGGCTCTGTTTGTTTGTGTTTCTTTTTTTTGTTTTTAAACACTTTTTCTGTTTTTTTTTTTGTTCAAACAAAAAGGAACAAAACGCGTTTGGGTGCGTTTACATTTTTTTTGTTCTTTTGTTCCTTAAAACAAAAAGAAAAACAGAAAATAAGAAACACAAAATTTGTGTTTCTTATTTCAAACACGTCTGAGGGAACAAAAAAGGAACAAAATTGTGTTCCTTTTCTATTTCTTGCTCCCTTCGAACACCGCCTCTCTCCCCTGCGACGAGCTTCTCCTCATGCGACGAGCGACGAGCGTCTCCTCCTGCGAGCAGAGAAGTCCATCGTCTTCTTCGGGCGCCGACGCAGCGGCCTCGTCTCGGCGGCCCGCCGCTCCTTCACCCGTAAACGTGGTCACCGCTCCTCCTTCACCGATTGTCTTCACTTCGACGAGAGCCACCCTCGCAGATCTGGGCGATGGCTGGTCGGAGCTCGAGTGTGAGGGCTCGCTCGAGCCAGCGCTTGCCCAGATCTGCGGCGGCGGCTCGTGCCGCTCGCTCGAGATCTCGTACCCACCAGCTTACGCTCGCCGATGATGAGCGGCTCACTCGCCGCTGCTCGAGCTCGAGCGAGCGGAGCGGCGCGCTCGCCGCTCACGCTCGAGCGAGCGAGCAAATGAGATCATTCATACTCACAGTGCGCTTGATTGTCCTTACAATAGGGTAGAAACTTTTCTTGATGAACTAGTTTGCGTGATGAGTTCAGGCACTGTCGAACACTATCGTCAAGTTCGAAGATTGATCACGCACCGATGATGTTTGCTATTTGCTAATACTTTATGTAATGACACTTCCAGTGTGTTTTGTTATAATGTTGTGTTATTTGCTAATTACAATTGTTGTGACACTTTCTAACATAAGTTCTTTAAAAATTATCAGTGGAAACCAATCATACCACAAAACTCGAACTCCATGGAAGAGTCGGTATGGTCAGCCATGCAATTCTGGACACTCAGCACAATCCGGGTGCGGTACCATCCAACGGTGAGGATCGGTATCAAATGTTTGAGTAAGAACTTCAATCGATCTTTTCCTTTAAAAAATTAGATGACATTCCTTTTTTTGGGAAATTGGGGTTCTAAATATGTATCGTGCAGCAATATAGTCCTGTCTTTCTTACTTCCATTTCAGTTTTTGCAAGAAAAGCATACAGAATGTGAAGGATTTTCTGCAGCAATACTGTGAGGGAAGGAGGCTGGCTGGCTACATCATGTACCAGGACCCGCTCGCCATGTTCTATGAAGCTGTGTGCGTCGGAATAGATTTCAATGGCAATGTAAATGCCGATTATTTTCAACTACCTCTGCCTCCGACTGTTTCAGGTGATGCATAGCCATTCTCACTTCTCCATGTCACAACATTATAAGCCTCACATAGAGAATCAGATTCAAGAGCCCGTCGATCTTTTGAATAGCTGGAAGCGGTAGAATGCTTTTTGTTTATTGTTTTGTATTTTCGTTGCTTGAAGCAGAGAATCCCGGGCAAACGGACAACAAGCCAAAACCTAAGAAACGACAGGCGAAGTCTCTTAAAACTGGGCTTGCGGCACGGTTACTTGCTTTTCTAGAATTATTAACTGTGTATGTGTGTCCCGTACAGCCTTTTATGCTACGATAAACAATCATATTTTCTTATCTCTTATGACTGTTATAAATGGAAGCGATATCTAGAGTTACATTTTTTCACCAAATTATCATCGCAAACAACCTTACGTGTGGATTCTCGTTGAAATATAGATTACTCCGTCAGTCTTTATCCTCTAGGACTTGGCCTTTAGAATAATGATTTGGTTCAACGGACGTCACTTGTATTGCACCCATTTTTTTCTTCCATTATTCTGAAACGGCTGTATTTATGTGCTGAGATTAGTGCAGAGGGAGAGAGCGGGAAAGATGACCCTGGCAGATGTCGGAGGTTACTTCCATCTTCCGATCGAAAAGGCTTCTGAAAGATTGCATTTGTGTCCTACCGTTGTCAAGAAAATTTGCCGAAAAGGCGGAGTGGGGCGGTGGCCTTATAGAGAGGTTACACTCCCTTTCGTTTCTCTCAGTTCTCGAATTGAAATTTGCCCTTCCAAAATTTTCCACTTCAGCCAAATCTTGGTTTTCTGCAGATTCAATGTATTGAGAGAAAGATCTTGGAATTAAGGGAGCAGCTAAAGAGAGAAGATGAACCGAAAAGGAGTCGCACCCAAGCAGAGATTGACGAATGGCAACGAAATTTGGACAAGATCCGCTATGGAGTCGCTAGAACAGACTAGTACGGCGTTTACTAAGTTGGATACATTTTATATGCTGCAGAGACTTTGAGACCTTGATGAGTCTTATACTTTCGTCTTTCGGCACATTTTGGTTTGTGTACAGTGGTGCTGTGAGCAAAGCGAGGACAAAGACGGATACTCTTTCTTGCATTATACACTTACATCTGTGATCAGAATTTCTTGTTGCCTCGAAAGAGAACATAATATTTTTGTGTGAAATTCTGTACGGTCTCTATATGGCTGTTTAGTGCAGAGCACAAATTGGTCAGTCTATTATTATAATTTTTAACCTAACTCAGACCGCTCGCTTGTCATTATGATAATGAGAATTCAAAGTCAAGTTTACACTTTATTTATAAAAAAAAAAACAAATGGGAAAATTTTGGTACAAACTTAAAAAAATTTCTTCCGACTAAGTAAATATGATCAAGTTTGGAATGTTTGTTTTCACTTAATATCAACAAAATTAAATTGATGAGCATTTCATGAGAATGATAATTCAATACCAAGTTCACATTTTATTAAAAAAAAAAACAATTGAAAAAAAATTGGAACAGAAATTTTATGCATTCTAAACGTGTGTTTTACATTGCTTTTTTCTATTCTAAAAATGAAATTTTTTACGATTCTAAACGTGTTTTACATTTTTTTCTATTCTAAAACGAAATTTTATACGATTCCAAACGCGTTTTTTGTTGAAATTGTTCCTGCGAATGGCAAACACGCAAACAAACGCAGCCCAAGTGACGGCAAAATTTTCATCCACACATTCTGATGGATGGCTAGGCAAAACTTACGTTTTTATTTTTAATTCTTTTTTTGGTAAAGACGTTTTTATTTTTAATTTTGGTCTTGCGAATTTTTATTATATCCAGCTTACCTTAATTTCAACGAAAATTTTGATTGTCCGAAATGGATTTGCACTGTTATAGATGGGTCTACCGAAATTACTCTTTTTCACTTAGAAAAATGTAAGAACAGAATGATATAATATGCCCAAAGGGAATATTAATTATGACATATTATCGAACTTCACTCTCAACGATGGACGCCTTAAATAAATGAAAATATATTTAAAATTCGAAATCGCCCGGGAATATCACTTGCTCAACGAGAAAGAGAGCATATCATCGTCACCATAATTACGAAAATGATAGCAAGAATAACAGGTAAAAAAATATATGGAAATAAATAAATAAAATAAAACAAAAATGACGGACCTGAAATCGGTGTCGTCGAATATCTTCTGGACCTTCCAGTGCTTGATCGGCCACCGGGAGAGGACGGCGTTGCCGTACTCCGGCGCCCAGCTCTCGGCGAACGCGTAGCTCATCCCCAGCGCCGCCGCCAGCTCCGACAGCGGCTTCATCTCCCTCTCCTCCTCCGCCTTCACGTCCTGCAGCGCCACTATGTCCGCGTCCAGCTCCCGCAGCACCTCCACCACCGTACTCGTGCTCCTGTACGCCTGCCGGCCGCCGCGGTGGTCGCCGCCGCTACCGCCGTTCTCGAGGCTCACCCTCGCCGTCGCCGGAGCCTTCCCTTTGAAGAATCGACCGATCGACGCTGACGCCAAGGACGAGGAGTGAGGAGATGGAGAAGGAGAAGTCGGAGATTCGGCGGCGGACGATTCGCTGAAGCTCAGGTTCCGCCGGCTGCGGAGGAGGGAGATTTCGTTGTCCGGCAGGTTGATGGAGACCCGGAGCTTCGATCTCTCGTCCTACCGGAGCGGATTCATCCGTGACGAAGCGCGGTTTCTGATCGGCGACGCTGTCATCGCCGGAGCTGATCTCGCCGCAAGGGTTTTCCTCCATTGGCGGGCGATTGGAGATTGAGCGCCGGCGGTTGGGAATCGCGAGGGGGGATCGATTTCGTTCTCTCTCGATCTCTACCTCCTCCGGACCCTCTCGAACCCTAGAAGACGGAGCAGCTGCAGATCGAGGAACTCGTGGCGCGAGGCTCGGATTCGCGCCGAGTTTTCGGAGATATCAGTTCGGCTCCGAGGGTAGAGATCCGAAGGCGGTGACGTCGGCAGCAAAGGCTAAGAGGACCCAAGTTAAGCCCAATAATGGGCCGGACCGATAAGTATAGGCCAAATAATGGGCCGGGCCATACGACAAACGCCTAAGAAGTGGGTAGAGGAAGGCCCAAAAGTCCAGCGCTGCAAGGTGCGGACATTTTAAGGGACGAGGGGCAATGACCGGTTGAGGTCATTAAACTAGGCCGGGCCGAGACCCGAGATCAGGTTTAAGCAAAACACACAGGCCCACTCCATGCCTCCATTAAAATAATCGAACATTAGCACTTATGGCTAGTACGTAATTTTCGGTAGTCTCCGAAAGCATCAAGATAAAAAGTTCATCCATCAAAAAAATTTACAGCTTTTCCCTGTTTGACTACATAACCAAGTGTGTGTACTAGGGCATTCTAACAAAATCGGAACGTTGGCTTTTCACCCGTGGTTTTATCATCGAGGAAGAAATTCCATAATCAAGCGCGTCATTTCACGCATTTACAAATAGCCCAATTAAATTAAGATTACCCGGTCGATTAACAAAGACTAAGCAAAATGAATAGCTCGCTTCTCTCTAAAATTCTCGAGAAAATTTTAAATCTCTACCGGCGCTATCTTGCCTTTCTCACAGCCTCCCCATGACCTCATTTTCTCGATGGTGTGCATCTCCATCCCCAATCTCGACAGCATACGCACACCATAACCACTTGGTTTTCCTTAGTTGATGCAATTCCAAAACGTTCTTTGCTGATAGTTACCCTTCCATCCTCGATCAGGATTACACTTGGGATCAATCATGTCATGGCTGAATGAAACCATGCCTTACAGCTCTGACTTGGATTCAAGGTCAAGTTCCTCTACCGATGACTCATCACCCTGTGAACCCTGCGACTTATCTGAAGCCACTGCTTCTTGAAGCTCAGATTCATCTCTGAGAATTTTTGCAGTAAACGTTCTTGCCTCTAAGTCAAGATCAGGCCATTCAGAAACTATTCTCTTCGCACCCTGAGAGGACAACAAAAACAAAATTACATAACAACTACACGAATCATTTTGGCAGTGGCAAAAGAACCCAACCTAATGAACTTACCTGAAGCTTGGGTTCCTTCGTCAAAGGATTGTTGCAAAGATCAATGGTCTTTGCCTTGGATTTAGTGGCTGTACCACACCACGACTCACACCACAACCATTCTTGGGGAAATGAGAAGATAGGCACGGTGTGCTGAGCATAATTCGGGAGGTCCTGAAGCATGAGAGAGGGCACTTAGACAAACAACTGATATGTTTATGCTCACGGATATTTAAGCAGTGCTTTTACAAATTAACACCTTGCGAGAATCCTTTTAGAAAGTTACAGCTATAAGCTCGCAAAGAATATCTCATGCTGAAGAATTTGCAGTTTATTATCCAAGAACTGACCTGATCAAGATTGGACAGACTGTTTGGATCCTTGCTGAGAGATTCATAGAACACTCTCAGGTTATCTCCTGCCGCAGTCTCTCGAAATTTCTCCAAATCAACAACGTACAGTGCACTGCAGAACGATATCATAATTAAAACCCATATATGATACCAGTGGAGCCAAAAGGATCACGTGGACAGAATGGAACCGCCTAAAAAATCTACCTTATATGATATGGTCATCCGCGTAAGTGCTCCTTCCAGAAACCCTGTTTTTGTGAGAAAATAAAAGAGCTTACTTAGGGATGTAGACAGTAATGATCTGAAAGGGCAAGAGCCTTCTATTGCTTGTAATAAGACACGAATAGATTGATCGGAAAAGGCAAAGGCATTCTATTGCTTGAAATAGAACACAAGAATAAATTGATTCAATATGTACTTGTCTCCAAAAGCGATATCCATCCATCTCCTTGTTGTTGTCACAAAAAGGAGTATATGCAAGCGGTCTTCCTTTCAGATCCATGTCATAAAGTTCTCCCATGTCTGCTCGCACCACCTGATCTGCATCAACAAATATAACCTGTTGCAAAGAGGGGTCAATAGAATTTAGAAGTCACAGAGAACTGAAAATAGCATGAGTAGACAGTCAAAGGCAAAGTCATAGATATCACATGCTTACCTTCTCTAGAGAAACGGGAAAGATAACATCTAGGAACAAAATTTTATATGCTCATATAATCCTTTGCTTTTCCTTCTGCTTATGTAGCCATGTAGGCCACTTGTAGGTGATTAATGCATAATCAAAACCATACCCATGAGCCATATGTGGGATCACATCCTGAGAAGTTCAAAGCAGAAAAGTATGCTAGTATAAATCAATACTTCTCATAGTTTTAGCAAGGGTAGAGGCTGCTAAGAGAGACACAGAACAAACCTTAAATTGTGGGGAGAGATAATTCTTTATGAACCAGAATTTTACAGGGCGCTGTGTATTCTTGAGGACACTCAAGATCATGATTTTCAAAAACGTTCATACCTGCCATGAGATGCCATGAAAATGTTAAAGCTGGGACAACAAAGCAAAACTATTAGTCCTATTGCAAAGTACCACAAATGTTATAACTTGCACTTGATACCGATTGTTATGTCCAATAACAATTATATGTTACGAGAAATTACTTCAGGACGTGAAGTAAGTTTACAAATAAATATTAAGTTATGCATGCAATATTCTCAACAATATAAGAAAGATCCTAATAGGAATTCTTACAGGTGTCCAGAAGCAATAGAAAAAAATGTTGATCGGGTGCAGGGGAGACTGCTTGATTGTGCCTCTGGCATCCATGTCTTCTGGCTTGATGTTCGGGAAGGTTACAAGAGAACTAACCACCATCTCCTAAAAGCTGCACAGCAGAAACTATAGAGTTATCCTCAGCTTGACCTCTGGCTCTCTCTTTCTTATCTGAATCATATAAAGAACCTCCACCATCCTTCTCAGCCTCAGTGATCTCGCAATGGGAAAACTCAAATGAATGATCAGCTGAATTCATCACAGGAAGACTTTCAGCATTCATACTGGCAGGAGAATCATAAAATTCGAAAGGAAATACAGACTCAGCCTTGCTTGATGTTTGTGAATTGGCAGATGGTGTGCTCTTCCAAATGACAAAGTATTGTAGGACAAGAATGGAAGCAAGCAAAAAGACAAGTGCTGGCCATAATTTCCAAATGACATTGCCATTTAGAAGTATGCAGGCAGCGAGAAGTGCAATATATAGCATAGAAATGGCATTTAACAAAGCAAAGGAGGCAAGGAGCAAGGCCACCATGTTTATTTCGAGGCCAAAGAGATTAAACATGTTCTCCATCCAAAAATTTATATAGACTATGAAGATTGTCTTCTGCGTTTCAAATCTCTCCCTTCTCATGGTGATAATCCTTTTCTTGTTCCATTTGTGGCTTTCGTTGGTGCTTCCCCAAATATATCCAAAAGAATATTTTCTAGCATTACCACCCCCAGAGCCTCCAGCTTTGGGTACATTATTTGATGCTTGAGAAAAACCAGAGGCTGAGGAAGACAAATTGTTTCTCATGCCTTCTGCTTCACAAGGAATTGCAGGCGAATCTGCAGGTGGCTTGCTTTCCCCATTTGAATTAGAAAAATCCCTGAACATTTCTTCTGCTGATACAAACAGAGGGTAAGGTTCTTCGGTGTAATCTTTGCTCAAAATGTGAGTTGGTACTTTTTGCAACCAATGAAAGAAATTGTATTGAAGGGTACAAGCAGATATTGCCAGCACTTTTCCCCTTAAACCCAATTCTAGAGCCCAAAAGCCTGACTGTAATAACTCAAAACCCAAGAACTTGGCTAGACTTATTCTGTCCAGGAAACATTCCTGCCTCAGCACCCCACATCTGAAATAGATATTCTGTCATCACCAGAATTCCTGTATAAAGAAGGAATAACTTTGATGGGATTTGAGATGCTTTAGGTAAAAGGGAACATATGACAAGACCAAGCAGATAAAGGAAACCAAATAGACTAATTGGTGACGATGATGCATAGAACACTGCTATATACACTACGTTGTCACCATGTCAAATAAGGAAACTCTGAATAAATCCAAGTGCTCCAAATTCCATAAGTTTGGAGTCATCAGATTGGATATACTTGCTGTGTCTCCTCTCGTAGCTATAGAGCTGCATCACAATCAGGATTGCAAGAGACTGCCAAATATTCTGCAATAGCGAAGCTTCTGAGTTGTAGGACTGAAGATCAATCAACCCTGACAACCACATCTCAAAGGTGGAGAAATTGCTCAAGCTGTATATGAAGATAAACACAGTGATTGCATATACTTTTAATGGAAACCAAAGGTGTCTTCTCGTCCTTTCAATGAGTTGTCTTCCTATGATCCCACATAGGAGGAGCAAAATGTAGCCAAACGATATGCAATTGGGTGTCACCAAGTAAACTGCTACAAGAATCGTCAAAAAAAGCAATATATGTGCCACACAAGCGATATACAGATAGAAACTTCTGCCCCATTGCACCAAGAAACGACGGGATCCTTCTCTCTGGAAAATCGAAAGGATATTAAATTTTAGAAATGCAAATTACAAATACCCGTTGTCTAATTTAGAAAAACAGTAAACAAAATCTTCCTCTAGAAACCTATACAAATGAATCTGGCATTCTGAGCAGTGCATAACTAGTCAAAAGTCCGCCACCATATCTAAATAGATAAAGTCCAGTCATTACTCGCATGCTATTAAACCAGTGAATAATCAATTTTCATGCAAAAACTCCAGGGGGCAATTTAAAGGGTGTGTTCCTGAAACGAAAGGGAGGAGTCTTGAGCATATTCAAGCAGGCATCAACAGAGAATGAAAATGGCAGCACTCCAAGTGATTTACTCAAAAGAAAGCAGCAAGTGACGACTCAAACTCGACAAAAGGGACGGCTCATTCAAACCGAGCATGCTGGTGGACTAGGGAAAACGAGACCCAGCTATCGTTTCGGTTCCATCTTAAAGAAAACCAAGCAACGGAGTTCCCAGAGAGAAGTGTTTGACCATGAATATCCCTACCCGGCTCAGCGACGATGGCCAGAAGGTGAGCCTGAAGCAAAATGAGCTATGGTTGGCCGCCTCGACGTTGCACCGAGCCAGGATCATCGAGATAAAAGTGGATCGAACCCAAAGAAAACTCACCACGTGCTCGAGGGTGTTGGCTGGAGATCGCCGGTTTATGTTGGGGATGGCCGCGTACCGCTTGTCCGAGAACGAAGTTCTTTTTCTTGATAGTTTCTTATTGCACCAAAGAGATAAGAAACTATTGATTGAGATCTTATCTTTCTTACACGATAAACGTGGGTTAAAGTTGAAGATAACAATGCCTCCATGGAAAAATGGATAGAACTTAATTACTTTCCAGGTTAGAAAAACACTCGGGTTTTCCTAGCCGTTGGTTGGCTGAAAAAGATAGAACTTTGTCCGTGGTTTTTACTTTGTCTTTATCCGAGCCGTGTCATTGAGAAAATCCAGTTCCATGTTTTTACGTACTCCTTGCCCATAAAGAGCGATGCAGCCCTTTACATCTGTGATCCTGCTGTATTCGGAGACTCTGTTCCATTAGTGATTCCAATACCATTAACGGAGGCGAGTCAGAAAAGCAAAGAGTTGCTTGCCAGTTTGCAAGACTGAGGTCCGCGAGGAATTCCTAGAAACCGCGAGTATAAACCAGTCGGAGATAGGGTTTCCTTATTAGCACTTGGGGTTTCTCATTTCGAGTCATCCATATAAAGCAAGCAGACTAGCCACGTTGGAAAGAGAACTTATCTTCTCTGGAGCTTATAGATTTGCTAGTTTCTTGTCGTAGTCAGATAGAGAACGAAGGAGCATTTTTGTAAGGCGAGCTAGCATGGCGATTAACGAGGACATTGAAAATCAAGAAACTGGGGACAGAGAAGGAGTAAGAGAGCAGCTCCTCGTGCTGCAAGAGAAGGACCGAGCTGGCAAAGATGAAGGAACCGATAAGGGTCGTCCGTGGATGGTCTATTTCACCACATTCGTTGCGGTTTGTGGTTCCTATGAATTCGGGACCTGCGTAAGTAGGAAATGCAATTTCTTTTTGAAAAGTCCAGGTCCAATAGTAGTGGTTAAAATGAAAAGGATGTGATTAATTGAATCTAATGAGAAAAAGGATGTGATTAATTGAATCTAATGAGAAATTGTTTCATTGGATTTTCAGGCAGGTTATTCATCACCAACTCAGGATGCTATAGTGGAGGAACTTAGTCTCTCTACAGCTGAGGTATGTCGAATTTACCTGCGAGTGTTAAGAAGCACATGTCGCGTTGTCTTTGTTCGTTGCTTCGATTCAATATCGGACTTATCACTGAAGGCGCCCATATACAAGAAAATCAAAGTAACGATCTGCTCATATTCCGGGTCCATAATATGGACGAGTTATATGATCAAAAACTTTATAAACCAGACTCTCTCAAAAATAAGGATGTTGGCTTTGAGGTAGAGATACTTCTTTCTCTAGACATCTTATTCTTTCTGCATTGTAACGAGTGAAATGTATACCGAATTTTTGCATTGAGTTCCATTGTTGGACACCTCAGGACAAGAAAACCAAAAAATGGGGAGATTTAGATTGGGTATCGTCAGCTGAAAATTGCGACTGCATATCATTCAGGTTTCTGATCGAAGTGATAGGTTTGTTCAGAATATGTTCAGAATAGCTTTCCACTGAGATTCTCGGACATTCGGTGACTTATAGCATCGTTAGCTAGATGGTAACTGAAGTTCTTGCTCTCACTGAACTCAAGCTGATTTGCAGTTACTCTTTATGTGTCTTTCAACAGTATTCAGTCTTTGGATCCATACTGACATTCGGTGCAATGATTGGTGCAATTACCGGAGGACCAATCGCTGATTTTGTTGGCCGTAAATGGGTAAGCAGCAAACGAGTGCGTCTTTCACAATGTAAAACAGAACAGTGTTGCTCAAGACTTTTTTTGAGTTTTAGCTTTGGGATTTAGTCGTATCATGGACGGAGGATCTGACAACATAAACATTTCCCTCAAAATGCAGACAATGAGAATAGCGAGCGCTCTTTGTGTAGCAGGATGGCTTGCTATTTACTTTGCTGAGGTGTGTCCATATCCTATTTACAAGCCTTATCATCCATGAAGATCGATTAGTCGCATAAGAACTTCAAGTCTCATCAACTCTCTGTTCTGTTTAATTTTGAGTAAATTAGGGAGCACTTGCTCTGGATATCGGAAGATTGGCCACGGGATATGGAATGGGAGTCTTTTCCTATGTGGTAATTCCTCACTTCGTACCACACACATTTGATGTAGCAAGTTGTTCTACGACAACATGCTGGATTCGATTCACAGTGACAGCATGAAGCTCTCTCTTCAGTTTAGATTGGTTAATCTTTTTCTAATTTATGTCCAGGTACCAATATTTATAGCTGAAATTACACCCAAAAATCTCCGTGGAGCTTTGACTGCTGTCAATCAGGCAAAGATTTTGAATGAACATTCTCGGTTAAAATTGCAAGCATGGAGCTATTGGCAAAAGGCCTTAGCTTGTAGCAAATTTTGCCCTCTTGCAAGTGCAAGATGGTGTATATATGTACATCCTACAGAACCTACTAGGCCTAACATGTTTCTTCTCTCAACAGCTTATGATCGTTGCTGGAGTGTCCGTTTCCTTCATAATTGGGACCGTATTAGCTTGGAGGGTTTTGGCATTAATTGGTAAAACAGAAAAAGTAGCATAATTCAAGTTTAGTGCCAATGTTGTATTGAAAAGTCCAAGTCTGAAACCACCTTGAACATCTGCGGTTTATGCAGGTCTAATCCCCTGTGCAGTCCTACTGTTCGGCCTGTTTTTCATTCCTGAGTCTCCTAGATGGCTGGTAACAAATCAAGATGAACACCAGACTCTTCTTATCTGAAATGTTGGAAGAGAGGGATTTGTAGTGTTGGAATGAATTTTAGGATTCTGCCAAATGCAGGCGAAAATGGGCCGCGAAAAGGAGTTTGAAGCCGCGCTGCAGAAACTCCGTGGAAAGGATGCGGATATTTCTGAAGAGGCTGCTGAAATACAAGTAAAAGGCTTTAAGTCTATACTCGTTTCATCTTAGTGCCTCAACTTTATAAGTACAAATAGCTGATGGAATGATCGAATTTGTTTTTCTTGACAGGACTACATCGAAACTCTTCAACTGCTCCCGAAAGCCAGCATTCTCGATTTATTTAGGAGAAGATATCTGAGCTCTGTCATCGTAATCTTCTCTCTGTATTTACTGCTATTATCCAATAAAGTCCCTCCTTCGTTGCTTTCTTGGAATGCCCTGTGGATCGGGAGTATGCAGTAGTTGTACTTTTGGTGATATTTCCCATTGTTGTTCTTTTTGCTGACAAATTTGTTAAATTTTGGCCAGATTGGTGTTGGATTGATGGTCGTCCAGCAGTTCGGAGGGATAAACGGTGTCTGTTTCTATACAAGCAATATTTTCGAGGAAGCAGGTATGCAGTTCATAGCAAGAAGCTCTTGGGCACCACAATAATGAAACTATGCATTGCATTTTATGATTCCAGAACGGATAACCAAATAAAAAGCAAAGCAAGGGTTCCGATTTATAAAATCCAGTTAATATTCAAATGGGTTAGTAAAATTCACAATGCCGAATGCTTTTGGTCTACTTAATTATCACTGAATGAGCTGTTCACATAATTTAGTGTTGAATCTCACAAGCAAGGTATTAGTCTCGCCTTTATAATCGCATTTGTACAATCTCCTCAGGTTTCTCCTCCAGCGTTGGAACCATAACTTACGCAATCCTCCAGGTCTGTAATTCTCGCCCTTTCCTTTCTGTTGGGGATCTATTTTTATACACGTCACGCTTAAAGAGTAGATTTTTGCAGGTTATTGTCACAGCTATTGGCGCTGCACTGGTCGATAGAGCTGGAAGAAAGCCCCTTCTCTTGGTAAAATAGATGAAAGCTAAGAAATCATCTCTATAGTAACAAAGCTTCTGGTTCTGCCCCCTTCGCGAGTTCTGCAACTTGAACCATAACCTTCTCTCTCTCTCTCTCTCTCTCTCTCAATCGCAGATCTCGGGGACAGGATTGGTCCTAGGATGCATAGTAACTGCCTTTTCATTCTTTCTAAAGGTAAATACTATCAGTCCTAGTATCTTCCTTCTGCTTTGCAATGCTTGTCAACCAGTAACTTTTTTAGAATCTTCTGAGCCAGGTTCATGATCTGGCAGCTGATGCTGTCCCGATACTTGCCGTCACTGGCATTCTGGTAATAATCTCGCCTTCCTTGATCTCTTTCTGGCTCTATCTGGTTGGCCGCCACAACAACTCTCCACTATTAATTTTTCTGTTCTGTTTTTTCCAATGCTCAGCTATACATAGCAGCATTTTCCGCCGGAATGGGCGCGGTTCCTTGGGTCGTGATGTCCGAGGTAATCCTAAACATCCCCCGAAGTTTCATGCTTATCAAATTAAAGGGCCATTTCCGTAACTGGTGTTGTTACGAGTGTTTCAAAAAAAATTTCCGATCATGTAATGTGTTGCTGGTGTTCAGATTTTCCCCATCAATATCAAAGGAGTAGCTGGAGGGTTTGCAACACTAGTAAACTGGTTCGGCGCTTGGGCAGTTTCCTACACTTTCAACTACTTAATGAGCTGGAGCTCCTATGGTACGACTCTGCTGAAAACGCTCTTTGAACTATTGCTCTGGCAGGAGCTCGATAAACATGTCATATTGGAACATGAGTTGTTGCGCGAATTCAATCAAACTATAGACTTGAGACTTAGCTTTTCCCGAAAACTTCAATCCTATTTGGAGCTGGAGGTGTCTGCCACTCTGTTCTGCACGGTCTCGAATGCATATTCAGTCCATTTATTTCAATCAATGTGTTTATGGCAACTTCTACCTAGATTCGAACATCACGAAAATTGAGTCGACGTGTCATTTAGAAAAGAAAATAAGTGAATTGGGTCTTTCTGCAGAATGATTAATAGACAGGTAATATATATCAAAGCATTCTTCCCATGAGAAAAATGTCAGAATATGCTTCCGCAAAACTTGTCGAAAGCAAATAACTCTACCGGCTTGCTTCACAGGTACCTTCCTTCTTTATGCGGTGATTAACGCCACAGGGATGGTGTTCGTGATCACGGTGGTCCCTGAAACGAAAGGGAGGAGTCTTGAGCAGATTCAAGCAGCTATCAACAAAGAATGAAAAATGCCTGCACTCTTCCATGTAGTCCCATTTGAGCTCACATGACACTCGCAATACCACACATTCGAAGATGGAAAATGACTATGAAGCAGGCAACAGCATCCTTCATAAAACGACGTTATTGTTGAGATCTATCAGTTCATTCATAGAGTGGTTTTATTGCAGGAAAGAGATAGGGTTATTTTATAGGAGAGTGATTGATTGATCTACGAGAATAATATTTCAATTGCTAGTGAAAAAGCGTGTATTGCTTTATTTTTGTGAATGCGAACATTACACCTATAGTCTTCGTGCGTGTCGGGCAATGATGAAGCAAGTGACTTTCAAATCGAGGCTCGCGTCCATCTATTGTTGGTTGAGAAATTATTGTATGGCCTTTACTCTTGTCTCGTAATGTGCAACGATAGTCTTCAATGTTGTTATTAATCTTTTCAGTTACAAACTTCATTTTTGTCAAAAATGAAAAATCTTAACTGCGAAATACATTATCATTTTTTATAGTAAAAAATATGGCGCTTAATGAATCGATTCTTTTCTTATGGTACTAAGAAAAGTCAATCTGGAAACTGCAGAGAAGTTTCTTTTTTAATAAATGTGAAAGCTATGCATAAATAATTCCAACACCGTGTCTTGTCACCTTGACTGCAAGGGCTGCATTTTCCACATGAGATCTACTTTTTCTTTGCTAGACTTTGTGTTGATGGTTGACTTGGAAATCTGCATCTATACTCTTTGTGTGACAACGAAGCTAGTGAGGTTCTAGTCAAGGCACGTCGGTACGCCACTAGAAATTATCATATTGCTTTCTTTCTTTCGTAATGTGTTACACCATCCAAGAAGCACTTATTTCTTATTTTCCTTTTACTTTTGCCAAAAGCGACATTATACAAGTTAATATTCTTGTTCATAGTCTATTTTTATTACCAATTTCTGTTTTTTTTTTGTCAAAAATAAAAAGCTTAGATGATGAAATACGACATATTTTTCCTTTTCATCTTCACAGTTTAATGAAGGAACACTTGTTCACATCTAAATTTTGGCGATCCAATCATTTATTTATTGCATAAAAATTAGGGATTAATTTTACCCCAAAAAATATTAGAATTAAATTGCATAGTATATAGTTTTAGGAGCATTTTTTTATTTGCATCGGACCGTATGAGTTTGAATTGGTAGTTCTGAGCTTTAATTTGACGAGTCGGACTAAACCCACGAAGAGAGAAAATTAGCCCGAGTCCCTTTTTTTATGACCGAAAATTATTGAGAAATTGAGATTTGATATTTTCAGTGATATGACGGTGGATTTTTCAATATCCTTGAGGAGATATCATGAGCTTATCTTTGCAAGATTTGAAATTCAAGAAAAATCCTATCACGGTCTTGAATCTTTAGCAATATGTAATAAAATCGGTAGAGAATATTTGGGATGAGATCTTCGGGCACGTTGATAAAAGCTTCAGTCCCTCGCTTATAAATTGGCTCGCATACAAACAAAAAAGGGGCTTCTTTTTTCATCACTTGGTAGAAGGGGCTTTTCTCGGTTTTTTTTGGAGGGAGAAAACACGATAGCGAGGGGGCCACACACAATTGAAGACATGGCCATACACTGAATTGAGGGAAAAATCGTGAGGGGAAGCTTCTGTACAAGAGTGCTCGTGAAGGTGAGAGTGAATAAAGAGGCTAAAAAGGCCATACTTAGTCCACGGTTGGAAGAGAGCCCCACATACTCGCCAAGTTGACCCACTTGCCGATTCTTCACAGCACCAGGAATCGCAACACCTCCTATTGCCGATTGAGGAGTCCCATATGAAAAGCCAGGTTCGCCAAGCCCATTGATACCACCGGTAGCCTCGTGACGAGCTGCAGCTTCCGAAGGACAAGTTGTTCTGATTTGCCCCTGCTTGCTCGATGCTGACCTTGACGATGTTGCAATCCACCGCCCATGGACGTCGCTGCTCCTGTTGTCCATTGCATTGATGAGGGCCGACCTGACTGGGATCCACAACGACGACATTGAACACCTAACGCCACGAGTTCCAACCTCAACGACTAAGCTGCTGTCCCGACGTGCCCCAAGCTCTACCCTCATCGTTAAGTTCCAGCAATTCCAGGAGAGGTTCTTTTGCCGAAAGTATTCACGTTGAATATTATCCAGTCAAAGAAGACAATTCCGCTTGCTGCATGACGAAGATCCATTCACTTTGACTTGCAAAAGATGTCAGAGCCAACGTGGTGAAGTCCGAACTCCAAATTCAGTCGTGTGGGCAAAAAGGATCAACCCGCAATTCAACGCGTTCACTTATCATCAAAGGCCACCTGTTCTGCCTCGCCTACAAGTCATCCCGTACAACGTTCCTGATTCAAGCGGCCACGAGCATGTCGTTGCCAATTGCCCACAATCGCCGATCCACGAAGTTCCTATTTTTGCAGGTTCGTTGACCGTGAGCCCACGATCATCCTTTACCGAGGAGCACCATTGCGCCGAATCTCACCCACTAACCATTACTGGTCATCCTTGAGTCGATCCCATTGAGTTTAAGTTTGGCAATATTACTTGCGAAATTAGGTAATTATTTTATCTAAATTTGATTTGGATATTTTATTGCCTAATATATGTTTGTCAATATCTAACTTGCATATTTCAGCGATAAGCATATCCCTTCAATTAGGGTTTATTGCCTAATTCGCAATTGCACACTGATTTTTTATTCCATCTATAAGGCTTTAGATGGAATAATTAATTAGACGGGAATGAAATTGATATTTTGATCTTTAAGGCTTAAAGATCAATTTATCGATTTTATTAGCGAAATAATCAAGTTTGATTAGACATCGTTTCCAAATTGAAACGATGGATAATATATTTGATGATCGTGAATGATTTGGTGCTTATCTTTTAAGCGCTTTATTTATCCCAAAAATACAAAAAAATAAAATAAAATTGCATTTGCATATCATGTAGATTAGAATTGATTTCCTAATATAGTTACATGATAGAATAGTTAGATTCCTTTCTGACTATTAGAATGCATGCTTTGATGGTATCTAGGTTAGATAATATCTTTGAATTAAATTGCGTGTCGAGATAAATTTTCTAAGTTAAGATAGGATTTAGATTGGTCTATTTCCTAACTTAAAATAGATAATATCTCACTTTAGTTAGATTTTTTAAAATATTTTTTAGCAATTTTAATTATGAATTTTTATAAAAACAAATACAAAAAAATCATACGCATGTCATATAGAATTAGGTTCATGAAATGCACGTCATTTAGTTTTTGTTGCTAGGTCCATTTAATTAGGAATTGCCCATCATTAGAATTAGGTCATATTGTTATATCATTTCATGTTAGATTAGTGGCATGCATTGCATAAAGCATGATCTTAGTGAAAAAAAAAAGTAATTGTGTTTTAATTAGAAATCATATCTAGAATTGTTGATGTGAATTCTGATCTAATATTGCAGATACTTTCGTTGTCATGAGATAAGTCTTGCAATTTATTTACTGTTTTATTTGGGTGTTAAATTGGTGGTGTGTGCACCTGTATGATCATCTCACATGTTAGGAGAGTAGGTTAAAATTAATTCAAGCTGCCTGCAAAACATTTTTTTCAAAACATAAGATAAAGGTAGGGCATTAGAGAAATTTAGCATAATTAAGTCCCCGAACTCACAAATCTCTAGTTCGTAGGAGTAAAATAGATCTCCCATTACTTTACTTGGTTTTTAATCGACCTACTGAAAATAGATTAGTGGCAACTCCCGATTGAAAAAATCGTTTGCATGTTAAGAAATTTGAACCTAAGTTGTGAATTTGTATGGACTTGGGAGAACCCGAACTAAGTCTAGGCTTAACAATCCATTAGCCAAACCCTAAGTGGTTCACTCGAAATTTTGGTCGCGACAACACTTATGGGATATTAGCCTTGAAAAGAAAATAGAATGCCAATGCCTCACTCAAATGGATTTTTTTCATTCTAGAATCCATTCATTCTAGAGTACATGATATACAAATTCTCTCTCTCTCTCTCTCTCTCTCTCTCTCTCTCTCTCTGACATCCAGATTTTCGGATTTTAATTTGACTGGATAAATAGGATCCTGTCTCATCGCTCGTCAATTTATTGACGGGTCCGAAATTTCAATAAAGAAATTATCGGAGGAAAAATTGAAGACCAAATTAAAATAGAAAGAGAAAAGGAAAATTTGCATAAAGGAAGTATGCATTTTATTTTTCTTTTTCTCTCTCTCCCCTTTTCTTTTTCTCTCTTTTTCTCTCTCTCCCCTCTCTTTCTTTTCTCTCTTTTCTTTCTCTCTCCTCTCTCCTCTCCCCTCCCCCTCGTGCGAATTCCCCACCGCCCATTCTCTCTCTCTCTCTTTCTTTTTCCCCTTTGACCAGTCAATGTTTATCTCCCCTCCTCTCTCTCATCTCTCTCCCTCGACATTTCCTTCCCCCTTCCGTTCGAGCGAACCAGAAGCAGAGGAAAACCAGAAGCTGCAGCTCCGTCGCCGCTCGTCCCGCCGCCGCACCGCCGCCCGCGCCCGCGCTCGTGCACGCGCCGCTTGCCGCCGTGCGCTCCGCCCGCGTCCGTCGCCGTTGCCGCTCCTCCCCGAGCGAACCAGCCTCTGTTCAGCTCGGTTCCGCCCTGACCAGCCGCCGCCCGACCTCCTCCGGCCACCGTGGGCCACCGCTCGGCCTCGCCAAGCCACCACCCACTCTCCCGACCTCTTGCCGCCCCCAACCCTCTCTCTTTCTTGCTGTTTTGCGGCCGAACCAGCAAACCCACGGAGTGGGTATCCAGCTGTTCGTGGGCCGTTTTGGGCCGTTTCCCGGCCCCGAACCCGAGCCGTGCTTTGGGAAGAATCGTTCCTCGCGTTGCCGCAGTCGGATTGGTCCGATTTGCGCGCGATTTGGTGAGTAATCTCACTAATCCCGGATTAGTTGGCTAATTATGCTTTAGGTTGGTTTAGTTTTAATTAATTATGTTTAGGTTGTTAGATTAGAATTAATTAGCAATTATTAGTCAATTGTGATGCGATTTAGATAAATTGATTGTGCAATTAACAAGTAGACGTGGTCTACTATTTATTGGGAGTGTCTCGGGAATTTTCGGACCCCTAATTGAGCTTCAATTTGATGATTCAGGCCTAAGTGAGATTTTTGGCATTTAAATATTAATTTTCGGAATTAAATTAAATAATTATTTATTTTTCGAAAATTCAAGGGAGATGGTCCGGAACCGGAATATTATGCGGATGACTGTAGTGAAGTCCGTTTATTTAATTGAGTTTTATTTTGTACTAAATTGAATTTTTAATAATTAATTAATTTAATTAATTTTCGAAATTAATTAATTATTTATTTATTTTTCGGAAATTAAGATTTTGATGGCTGACGACTGAAATCTCGTGCTGATCGTCGTGGCGCAGTCCGTTTATTTATTTGAGCCCCACGTTGTATGGAATTGAATAAATTGTGATATTTTAGGGATTTACCCTAAATTGATTTGGAATTGATTGAGATTGAATGATTGATTGGTAGATGGCTGAATATGTTTGTTTAGCATTTATAATACTTTGACTGAGTTGTAAAGTGGATGGAGTTATGAGAGAATTGGAAGTGAACCAATCAGACACAGTGTATGGACCTACGTGGTTCGGTGATTGAGACATCACTGGCGAAAACGGCGCCTTAAAGAACGCACGTATCGGTCTAGTACATACATCATTGTGGACCTACGTGGTTCGGTGACTGGGATGTCACTGGCGAAAACGGCGCCTTAAAGAACGCACGTATCGGTCTAGTACTCATTGTTATAGGCATGTATGGTTCGGTGATCAAGGACATCACTGGCGAAAACGGCGCCTTAAAGAACGCACACAATTGTCTATTGAGTACATTGTTGTAGACATGTGTGGTTCGGTGATTGGGATATCACTGGTGAAAACGGTGCCTCAAAGAACGCATACACTTGTCTATTAAATACATTGTTATAGGCATGTGTGGTTCGGTGAGTTGTGATATCACTGGCGAAAACGGCGCCTTAAAGAACGCACACAATTGTCTATTGAGTACATGGTTATAGTCATGCGTGGTTCGGTGACTAAGGATGTCACTGGCGAAAACGACGCCTTAAAGAATGCACGCAATTGTCTATTGAACAGATCATTGTAGGCATGTGTGGTTCGGTGATTTGGGATATCACTGGCGAAAACGGCGCCTTAAAGAACGCACGCAATTGTCTAGTGAATATGTCACTTTGGCGAACTTGACGCCCGAGAGTATTGACCTAGAATGGTCCGTCTGACATGTAATCGACTAGTTCGATTGACCAATGAATTGATCCGATTGTTGTGAAATGATTGATTGAATGGAAATGACCGTGAGTGGTCTTGTTAACATGTAATTGACTAGGTCGATTTGATCGATGCTTCGATCGGTGATATGATTGCTTGAGTGCCTATTGTGAATTGTACTGACTTGCAGGTGGGATTTGATGCTAAGGTACGTCTTCTGACCTATGCGTGTTTAGGCAGCCTTTAGTATAATGGTTTACTAATTGGGCTTAGTGGGGTAGAACTCGCTGAGACGTAATCTCATCCCAGTTTGGGGAAAAACATTTCAGGACCCGATGAGGAGCTGATGAGGAGGAGTCTGAGAAGGAGAACTCGGAGGTGAAACTTGAGTAGAAGGATTTTTGGAAGAAGAACATAATCCTAAGAGGGGCCTTGAGTACGGCCCAGATGGATTGAGATTCTACCTTCTTTTGAGATCTCCATTTTGATGTGAATAGTTATGAAGTGATTTGTGTTTTGTATAAAAGTTTGGTTATAAGTTTCAATATGAAAAATATGGCCCTGCTTTTCTATCCCATTGTTTTATTGTCTGGGGATTTATAATTACTTCCGCATGTGCTTAATAAAAAGAAAGGGTCGGCGATATATAGTCCTGGGATATCGCATATTAAAATCGACCAAGAGAAGGATGTGTGCGTGCCCAAAGATCGGGGCGTGACACTCTCTCTCTCTGGGTTTAAAATCGATTTTTTTTAATAGTACTAAGAAAAGTCAATATGGAAACTGCAGAGAGGTTTCTTTTTTAATCAATGTGAAAGCTATGCATAACTAGTTCCAACTTTGTGTTTTGTCACCATAAATGCAAGGGCTGCAATCTTCGCTAGACTTTGTTTTATTGGTTGACTTGGAAATTTGCATCACCGTCGACTTCCAACTCTTTTCATTCATATAATTGGGCCTCCATCACATTGCCAATTAGCATCGCATTGCCAATTAGCAAAAACTTCTATTGCATCAGATCAAACGATAAAGAGACGATTAAGTCTTTGAGCTCCACAAGCATGTTATGTGTTTTGCTTTTCATATTGCATGTCCTGCTGTTACTGGGGATGAGTTGCGGTGCGAAGGAGAATCACTTGTGTGCCGCTTCATCTTGCGGTGAGATTCGTGATATACACTATCCCTTTCGATTGAAAAGCGACCCAAAACACTGCGGCCGCTTTGAGTATGAGCTAGTTTGTCAAAATAATCATACTTTTCTATATCTATATTGTGGTCGATATTATGTGAAGTCGATTAACTATTTTGAGTCAGATGATTTATATGATTTTTTCGGTATAATCACGGTGGTTGACGATGGATTGCAAAAAGGTAATTGCTCATCCCTCCCTCGTCAATCATTGGCGAGGTCCAACTTTAGTGTTCACGATCCATACCGTGGTGGTCTTTCGCCCTTAGCTGATCCGGTGGTCTTCATGAAGTGCTCACAGCCCGTTGCTTCTGCTTCGTATATCAATACTGAACCATGTATTGAGGAAGCATCCCTTTCTGATACACCCCCTAATTTTTCCCAAATGAAGGCATACTCATACGCTTTGTATGGGTCTGATCTACTAATACGGGACATCAAGGATTCTTGCAACATAACCATGATCGCTCTCTTATCGAGCCAGGAAGTGGATCGGACTAAACATGTGAGCCCACCGTATAAGGACCTCCACAACATGATGGCTGAAGGATTCGAACTCTCTTATTATAAACCTTATTCGTGGGAAATATTCCAGATTTGCGCGCTAAGTTTCAAATACCGAATGGCGTGGTGCAACCCATATTACTCCTGTAAGCTGACTTTCCCTGAAGCTTTTCTTTCTTTACTCTCTTTGTTTCTTTCTTCTTCTTCATCTTCATCCTTTTCTTAAATGTTAGCTCTACTGAAGGATCTCATCAAAATTTACTTAGTGATGTGGCATGTTTCAATTGGATATTGCAATACGTTTGGTTCAATTCATTGAGTCATCACTTTCTTTAATACCCCATAAAAAAAAAAAAAAATTGCCACATTCGTTTAGTGAAAAAGTTCAGAAAGATTTTTTAGTAGATTGGGTGTGCACTGCTCCTTTATTTTACAACTATGCAGCTTTTATGGACGTGACACTATTTCTGTATTTTTTTTTGGGCCTTATTCACTAAAAAAAACCCAACTTTAAATTTAATCCCAATTATGTTTCGAACTTTTTTTATCAAAAAAAACCTAAACTTAGGTCCAGTCCAAATTTGCCTCAATCTTTTCTTTGTCTGGAAAAAACCTCAATCTTTAGGCCTAATCCCAAATCTATCCCGAACTTTTTTTTGTCTAAGAGAAAAAATACCAATTTTTACTCTAATCCCAATCTACCCATTAGCCCTTTGTTCAAAATCGCAGTTAGTCGTCCCTAATTTTCATATCTTAGAATAGCATCATTTGAAAGTAATTTTCCATGTCACATTACTGAAGTGGATTTGTTATTGATGTGGAAATGTCACGTCAAGTTGGGACTGGACTGTGGGGGTAGGTTTGGGAATATCTTAAAAGTTGGTGATTTAAAAAAAAAAAAACAAAACAAAATTTGAGGCAAATTTGGGATTGTACCTAAAGTTTAGGGTTTTTTCTGAGACAAAAAAGTTCAGGCTGAAATTGGACTAGAACTGAAGGGTTTTTAAGGGAATTAGGTCTTTTTTTTGGGGAAAATTGTTCGATTTAATAATAGCTCAGGTCCCTTCAATCACTGTTATTGTTATGGTGAACTTGTGAACATTTGGTACATTTGGGAGAACAAAAGCAAAAACGTGTTTCTTCAAAATAAAAGATCATGCAACATTAACATGGATTTCATGAGTGAATAGGATAACGTCAGATCTGGGTGCTATCTAGAAAAGTGAAACTCGTTCACTCTTTTTTTATCTTTTTTATTTTAGACTTCTCCACTTGCAAATTTCGAACAAAAGTGTGGCTTTGCACTTTGCAGTGATTGCATGAATTTATCTTTCACTAGGGGTATATCTTAGCGTGAATTGCTTCTTCACTGATTGGTCTTTAATTCTAATTAACCATTTTTAGTAATCTCTCACGAATTCTCTTACTATCTACAGCTGATTCTAGGTGGCATGCCTCGCTCCTTTATGCGCTTAGTCTTGTGCCTGTTGCAGTATTGAATCTCTTCTTTTTCTTGGGTATGATAAGTCATCTTTCTCTTCACACCTATGAAGCTCTCATTCAGCACTCTGACAAATAAAAATTGTATGTGTAAAATTTTTTTGGCACTATGCTAATCAATGGCCAAATTTCTCTGTAGTCCACTTCCTAGCAGCAAAATTCATACTCGGAGCTCCGTGTGTGTTGATACTTCTAATCTTGAAATGGATGAGAAGGCATCGGGCAGCCGACGCAAATATCAAAGAATTCCTACTAGCTCACAACAACTTTTTGCCCATAAGGTACTCTTACTCGGATATCAAGAAGATCACAAAAAAATTCAAATGCAAGTTAGGTGAGGGGGGTTGTGGTTCTGTATATAGAGGAATACTTAGAAGTGGCAATGAAGTTGCGGTTAAGATTTTGAACAAATCAAAATCTAATGGCCAGGATTTTATAAGCGAAGTGGCCACAATTGGAAGGATCCACCACGTTAATGCGGTGCAACTTGTTGATTTTTGCTTTGATTACTCCAAACAAGCTCTTGTCTATGATTTCATGCCGAACGGATCTTTGGATAAACACATTTCCTATAAGGATGGTGATGATCCTCTTAATTATAAGAAAATGTATGAGATCTCTCTTGGCATAGCTAGAGGGATAGAGTATCTACATCGGGGATGTGATATGCAAATTTTACATTTTGACATCAAGCCTCACAACATTCTCCTAGACCAAAGTTTCACTCCGAAAATTTCTGACTTTGGACTTGCAAGACTTTATCCCACCGATCACAGTATAGTATCGTTGACTGCAGCAAGAGGAACCTTGGGTTATATGGCTCCTGAGCTATTCTATAAAGACATTGGTGGCATTTCTTACAAAGTCGATGTTTATAGTTTTTGGATGTTATTAATGGAAATGGCTGGTAGAAGGACAAATATAAATGCACATGCAAAGCGTTCAAGTCAAATTTACTTTCCTTTGTGGGTTTACGATTAACTTGGCAAAGAAAAGGAACTTGAAAG
The DNA here is from genome assembly GCA_014182725.1 of Eucalyptus brandiana. Lineage (NCBI taxonomy): Eukaryota > Viridiplantae > Streptophyta > Magnoliopsida > Myrtales > Myrtaceae > Eucalyptus > Eucalyptus brandiana. The sequence goes on from CM024675.1 coordinate 14,913,909, forward strand.
GGTAGATGTCATAGAAGAGGAAAGAGAAACAACAAGGAAGATGATAATCGTTGCATTGTGATGTATACAATTGAGCCCTAATGATCGGCCGTCAATGAAGAAAGTCCTAGATATGCTTGAAGGAGATATGGATAGACTGCAACTGCCTCCGAAACCACTTTTGTATCCAATGGAGGCACCAGTTGATGATGTTGACGCTGAGATAGAACTTGAAACAGTCTCATCTTCGTCAAGTACTTCGATAGTTTCTAGCGGTTACCAATTTTAGCATGACCATGAGTTTACGAAATCATGTATTGTGTGATTGTTCCCTTATAATGAGATGCAAAAATTATTAATAGTACTATCAACATATATCATCATTTAAAATGTAATTTGTGAAACTTTTACATATTTTTCATATGGCACTAGTTTTTTTTTTTTTGTCGACTCGTTATGTCCATATTTTATAAATGACGATGAATGTTGTATGGCATTCATTCAATTTTTGTTTCATGTGAATCCTCTTGGTATAATAAGGTAATTTTTTACTTGTGTCAATGTTTGCATTTTGAGCAACGAATCTCTCTTATTTCCATCAAAACCTCTCATCCCCACCCTTCGACCTTTGTTTGATCACCTATGTTGAAGATAGCTACCTGCTCAAGCTATCTCCGACTTGGACCTCATGTCACGGGATGGGTCCAAGCCTAACCGATGAGCGATCGGCACGTGTCAAAGAGTAAAGACAGAGTAGGTTGACAATTTTGCCTTTACGATGAATGGAAATTGAACACATGATGTTATGTTAGAGCATATGATGTATTACAAAAGCTCAATCCCTAAATGTAGTAAGAACTTGTGCGTTCACTCGATGATATGACATGAGATGGTGCCTTACATTATTTAGAACAAGCATTACATTCCTCACCGTTGTTCCTTGCAAAAGAGTTTTTCTACTAAGCAAACATCCCTCGAGACACCGATGTTGATAAGGAATGTGTGATCTCCACTTCAATCAGAGATCGCAGACAGAGAAGTATAAATTTTAATTTTTATTATTATCAAAATAAAGCAAAAATAAAAAAAATGATGCTAAAAAAGTAGAAAATGCAAAAAATTAACAAACCTAATCTCTTTAGTGGTCATGAAATTCCACATGAGAATGGTCCTCCATTCTCGGTGAGTGTGCACATGGAAAAGGAGTTTAGGAAAATGGGTTCTTCTTTTTAATATGGAGTTAATATCATGAAAAACCCCAAACTTATACATCGTGACAAATTTATCCTTAACTAAATTTTGGGTCATCAAAAACTTTAAACTGGTACATGTGACACATTTATCCTTCGTTAGCTTCTGTGAAATTTTACCATTAAATTACTGAGTTGGATGATATAGACAGTTGATGTGACAAGTTCACATGGAAATCCATAGGGTTAATATCACGAAAAATCTCAAACTAGTACATATGTGACAAATTTACTCAAAATTAGTTTTTGGGTCACCAAAAACGCAAATTGGTACACGCATAACACATTTACCCTTCGTTAGTTTTTATCAAATTTTACCATGCAATTTATGAGTTAACCAAATTGAGATTGATAAACATTTTGTCACATTGGAACGTGAGTTTTTGCACAGATTCAACCAAACTTCAGACTCGAGACATAGCTTTTCTTGAACTCTTCAATCCTATTTGGAGGTAAAGTTGTTTATCACTCCATTCTTCACGCTCTCGAATGCATATTCAGTCTGTTAGGAAGAAAGTCGGCGGAAGACGACTTACCTCTTTTGATGCGTAGTCAACAATTTAACCCGGAACGAATGTTGAATTGCGGATGAATTATGAACAATATTACTTCACGTTGGTTTAAATGTAGTCACGAGGAAAACATCCGATTTTCACAGTGTAAATGGCAATTGTTTTCGTAAAGGAAAAAATGGAACACCTTTATTTTATTTTATATTTTTTTTTATATTTTTTTTATGGAAAGGGGACAAGAAAATGAGGACTTTCTTTTTGAGCGTACGTTCTGTCAACCATGCTAACAGCTATCTTCAGAAGACTTTTATACAACTCCCTTCGTACTCTTTCAAATGGTGTCTTTCTATCGTAGTATATCAAGATAAAATGGTGCGTTTCAATCGCACCCTATCATGGAAGTATTAATAAAATACTACACGGTCCATTTATTGCAATCAACGTGTTTATAGCAACTTCTACCGACATTCGAATATCACGAAATTGGTTCGAAGTGTCATTTAGAAAAGAAAAGTATGTTTTTCTGCAAAATGATTAATAGACAGGTAGTATATAATAGAGTATTCCTCCCATGAGAAAAATGTTGATATGCATCCGAAAAACTTGTCAAAAGACAATAACTCTGGTGGCTTTGCTTCACAGGTACCTTCCTTTTTTATGCAGCGATTAACGCCGCGGGGACGGTGTTCCTTAAACGAAAGGGAGGAGTCTTGAGCATATTCAAGCAGCCATCAACAGAGAATGAAAATGGCAGCACTCCAAGTTATTTACTCTTTGCTCTTCCTTGTAGTCTCAGTTGAGCTTATATGACACTTCCAATGCCACACATTCGGAGATGGAAGATGATTTTGAAGCAGGCAACAGCATCTTTCTTTCAATAAAATAATTTTCTTTTTCTTTTTATTTTCATGAAAGGCGACCTCAAATTCTATAAAATTTATGTTGCCGTTAATTAGCACCATACACTTCCATATTTTTTTGGAGGTTAGGACGTGCGATAATAGTCTTCAGGTGCTGTTATTTATCTTTTCATTTTCCAATTTTATTTTTGTTAAAATTGAAAAACCTTACACTGCAAAATACATAATCATTTTTTTATAGCATTATATGGCGCTGAATGGACCTGTAGTTGATACATCAATTTGCATAATGTATGTCCAAATGTTTTGGCATACGTGCAAGAGATAATTTGGGATACTTTGACCAAGAGATTTTTCCCCTTAAAAATTTGACTAATCATTGCTGAATATTTAATGACGATATAGAAAGCAGCTAAGGTATTACTATAAAAAATTGAACATGTGCAGTTAAAACGTCATTGGATGGGTGAATTAAAATGAACTTGGTTGTATTTTATGGAAAATCCATTTCAAACTCTTCAATTATATATAATGGTACCCATTAGCTTGAGGAAAAAATATGGTAAGTGCTAATTACAATTATTTGAAAGCACGTCTGTATCGCTGAAAAGAATTTATATGAATATATTTTCGAAACTTTCCAATGTTATGTTCATAGTGATAAATCGGCTAATAGTCTCATTTAAGCATACATGACAACTCTAATTCCACACATTCAGAGATGAAAGATGATTATGAAGCAGGTGTCGTGACCTACCCTTCAGTAGGGAGGAAATTAGGTTTAGAGGTATTGTCTAAAAGATAGACCCATGACCCTAGTTTTAGATGTGGGCTCCCCTAAATTCATACTTCGCATAACGTTGGTTATTCAAATTGACGCTTTGAGAATTTTCTAATGAGAAGTCACCACTAGCCTATTGGGGCTGTTTAGAAATCAAGTGAAACATGTGAGTATGCTTCACTTTTTACACAATCAAAGAATTTAGGGCCGGGGACTTAATTACACTAATTAATCAAATGCCATTTTGGTATCTAATCTATTTCATTTCACAAAAAAAAAAAAAAAATCGTGAAGCAGCTTGGATTGATTTTAAACTTATCCATTAATATATGAGATAATCATGTGGGTGCGCAATTATTAAAATAACAATCAACAATCAAGGAAAGCATTAAATAAATTGCATGAGAAATGAAAGATCTAATATTACCAAATGGGGAGCATGCAATCTCTAACTAAGCTAAAGGGAGCCCATAATCAACATTGAAAGTGCGTAATCAAAGGCATTTATTTTTAAGAACAATTAAAACCCCATGGTAAAGCTGTAAGGATTTATTCAATTCTTGAGCACAATTTTCTTATCAAGGACTTTAACACATTTTAAGAGTATTTACTAAAAACTAACTCTTAAGCTTTTTCCTAATTTTTAGAAAAATAAGTTTTCTATTAAATTTTTTTACAAAATTAATTCCGAAAATGGGGACTCGGGCTGGGCCCCAAGGTCCGGTGAGAACATGGGTTGCTATGGGCTTTGCGGGCTTGGACAGGGAACATGAATTGGGCTCTATTAAAACAGACCTTCATTTTAGTAATGGACTCTCAAAGACCCACTTCATGAAAATTTAAACCCAGCCCAAAAATTCACAAATTAAGCCCAGCCCAAGTCCGCCCAACTTAAACCAAACCTAAATCTACTGAAACAAAACCTCAAGCCCATCTTCCCATCCTCTTTCCACGAACGTCTGCACCAGGCCTATTTTCGTGATTTTCTTTTATTCTCTCTCAGCCTTTCAACGTCTTCTTCTTCTTCGTGCCAACTCCCCTGTTACGTCCTTTACCGAAGCCTCCCACACCGACGAACCCCACACTGGAATTTCGCCGGACGGACCCACGGCAGAACTTTAAACGGATCGACGACGACACCCAACGTCGCCGGCCGTCACCAAGCCATCTCGGCTCACCACTTCAAAACCAAATTCGCTTCCAATGTCTCCCATCACGCAGGCCGCCACCACCACTCGTCAAGTTCAATGAAAAATACACAGCATGTCTCGAACGAAATGCAGAGATGCAGTGACTTCATTGCTCGTGAAAATTGAGCTTAAAAACTAATGACCCCGGACGAACTGCATCAAGTGGTACCTTCGCATTCGAGCGAAAATAGAAGCCATTTCTTATACAATTCTCTCAGAAACATTTCATCGAGCAAGTCTTAGGCGTTCGACTAAAAGTGACATGGCATACCGATGAACCTCCACTTTGGTGTCGAGCTCGTCCTACGACATCTTAAGTCGTTGAAAATATGTCAAACAGATCCATGGTATGCTTTCACGGAGACAAACAAAACCTCGTCTCATTTTTAGAATAACACTAACTGAGGCATTATATCGGGCATGCGATGAGCACGGATTATGGAGAGGTCGTAAACCCATTCTAGACTCTCTTGTGTCCAGACTCAAAAGAGAACAGCAAGTGACACTCAAACTCGACAAAAGGGACTGCTCGTTCAAACCGAGCATGCTCGAGGACCAGGGAAACGAGACCCAGCTATCGTTTCGGTTCCGTTTTAAATAAAACCAAGCAACGGAGTTCCCAGAGAGAAGTGTTCGACCGCGAATATCCCTCCCCGGCTCGGCGACGACGGCCAGAAGGTGAGCCTGAAGCGAAACGAGCTATGGCCGGCCGCCTAGATGTGGCACCGAGCCAGGATCATCGGGATAAAAGTGGATCGAACCTAAAGAAAACTCACCGGGAATTCGGGCGGCGAGGAATAGGTAGCCGCGGGCTCGAGGGTGTTGGCTGAAGATCGCCGGTTTATGTTGGGGATGGCCGGGTAACGCTTTTCCGAGGACGAAGTTTGGCTGCTGGGTCTCGCTTTCTCTCAGTCCATCCCTCCGCTCACTCTCGGTTCTCTCTCCACTTCACCCTTTGCTCACTCTCTCGGATCTCACTCTCTCTATTGCTCTCGCTTTCTCCAGCGCCCCCCCCCGAAGAACTCGAGAACACAGTCGCCTCTCTCTCCCGCTCTCCCTCGCTATCCACCTTCATGGTCTCCCCTCTCGAGCAGCTCCGGCCCTCCTTGGTTTTCAGCAGCACCCTTCCAGAAGCAGCCACACTGGAGCTTCCTCTCTTCTCTGGCTCGCTCCTTCTCTCTCTCTCGAGCTCGCCTTCTCACTCTCACCAGCTCTCTCTCTCTCTTGGCTGCTCTTCCTCGGCCGAACAAACCCAAAAAAAACCAGAGAGACCCCCCCTCCCTTTGCTGCCTTTCTCATCCATTTATCTCGTTTCTCTCTCTTTCTTCAAGGACGAGACCAGCTGGCTTCGTACCGCACGACATTCCTGGGCGAACATCGCGCGCAGCCTCGCGTCCTTGCGTCCTTCGGCCAGCGACCATCTCTCTGTTTTGTCCTGAAGCTAGCGTCCAAACGCGGGAAGGAGGAGGAAGGAAGAACAGCGAGCTGGGCCGTGCATGAAGAGAGGTGGGCCGCGCGGGGGGAAAATGAAAAGGGAAAAGAAGGAGGGGACGGGCTTAGCCCATCTCGGCTGCGTTTTCATTTTTTCTTAATTTTTTAGTGCTAGTAATGTAAATGTTCCTAATGTCTATAAGCAATGCAATTTAACGAAAACGTAATGCATTTTAATGAAAAATATTTACCTTTTTTTCTTTTAGAGACTAATCCTTAATTTTCTATATGATTAAGTCCTAAATAAAAAGGGAAGAATTTAGGTGTCAACAATAGGTAAAAACATTCTTTTTCATTTGATAGAACAAAAGTAATTGATTAATTCACTATTAAGTGGTTCTATTCTGGGAAAGAGATGACAATATTGTTCATAGATCTAGCATGATTACGGAAGAGAGATTGTAATACTGAAGTTAATAGTGGATAAGTAAACGTTTTTTTTTTTTTTTTTGGTGAACTTGAATATTGCATGTATAGTCTTTGTGCGATGACAAAGTTGGTTAGGTTTTAGATAATGCGCATCGATTCCATCGACAGAAATTATCAAATTGCTTTCTTTCTTTCATAACTTGTTACATCATCCAAGAAGCACTAACTCCTATTTTTCCTTTTATTTTTGTAAACAGTGACATTATTTTATACAAGTTAATGTTCCCCTTAATAGTCTATTTTTGTTACTAATTCTATTTTTTGTCATTATTGAAAAAGCTTATACAGTGAAATATGACATTTTTTTTTCTTTTTCGTCTTCACAATTTATCGAAGTGACACTTGTGGAATATTGGCCTTGAAAATAAAATTGAACGCCAATGCCTTACTTGAAAGGATTTGGATTCAATTTAAAGTAACAAAACATTCCAATCAATTATTTTTGGACGGAACTAAAATTGATTTCTAAAGAGTCAATTTGCCAAGAAAAGTCAAATTGGAAAACTGCAGAGAAGTTTCTTTTTTCCATAAATAATTCCAACACCGTGTTCTTGTCACCTTGACTGCAAGGGCTGCAATTCCACGTGAGACCCACTTTCCCTTCGCTAGACTTTGTGTTAATGGTTGTCACGCCCCGAACCTCGGGCGCGCCAACATCCCACCATGGTCATTCAAATGCGACATTCCCAGGTAGTGTCGCCGACCCCATTCATTTAATATTGCGCAAGCGGAACGTATTATAAAACCCCTGACAATTCCATACGGGATAGAAAAGCAGGAAGCGAAACCACAACATATCACTTTCATAATTCAACAGAATTACAAACAGAAGCCTACAGCCAAAAGTCTACAAAAGACCAGCTCTTAAAAAGGAATTATCCTACGACCTACAAGTCTGACACGTTCTCCAATCTTATGACTTTCACCTCTGCAACTCCTCAAGGCCAACCAAAGCTATCTGGTCGCTCCGTCCATCAGGGACCTGAAATTTTAATCCCACAACCGGGATGAGACGATGTCTCAGCAAGTTCAACCCCCTAAACCCCTATTAGAAAGAAAATACGCCCCGGGCGGCCTAGCCACATCACACAGAAGACTTACCTCGCATTAGCCTTCATCTGCAGGTTAACACAATTTATATAATTCAACCACGTACAATTATGATAACCAAACAACCATGGCATAATCACACCATCAGAACAATTCAACCACTTGGATCGTCTCGATCAATCGACTTGGCCGATTACATGTCAATTCAGCAGATCAATCATTACTCTTAATCACGACCCCACTCGGCAAAATTCGAATCAGTGGCATCACGGCCCCACTCGGCGCGACCTTTATCAGGTGGCAATTCACGGCCTCTCTGGGCGCGACCTTTATCAGGTGGCAATTCACGGCCTCTCTAGGCGAGACCTTTATCAGGTGGCATTTCACGGCCCCATTGGGCGCGACCTCTAATAGGTGGCATATCACGGCCTTATTAGGCACGACCTCTCTTAGGTGGTTCATCACGGCCCTACTAGGCACGACCTCCAATCGGTGGTTAATCACGGCCTCACTAGGCACGACCTCTAATAGGTGGTTAATCACGACCAATCTCCCATCAATTCCCACACTTAGGGTTTTCTAAAGAATCCTCATAAATCGCAATCACACTCAATTCGCCACAACCAATCATCAATTTCAAAATATAACCACACAAAGAATGCGACAAAGACGAAATTCTCGAGAATTTAGGGTCCCGACAAAATTTTCGAATTTAATAAATAATTAAATTTATTCCGAAAATTAATTAAATAATAATATCCATATTTTTCGTCATCCACACTCAATTTGTAATATCCAACCATCAATTTCAAAATCCGAACACACAGCCGCGATCGGCACGAAATTCTTAGCAATCGGGGTCAAAAATAATTTTTCCTTTTTTTTTTTTTTTTAATAATATTTTAATAATTTCGGAATATAATATAATATTATAAATTCCAGAATTCCGAAACAATTAAATAATTCAAAAATAAAACCCTATTATGTCACATCAAGGCTTTATATTAAAAATAAACATGCTTAACCTTAAACTAAACACCATTTAACTTAATTAAACACCCTAATCTAATCATCAATCAAATAAACTAATCTAACCACCTAAACTTACTTAACTTAGACTAAGCATACTTAGGGCATCATTAACCCTCTAATCAAGATTTAGTGAGTTAAACTCACCGGATTAGCGAGCCGAGCGGACCAAAACGACGGGGACGCCGAGGAGAACAACTTTCCTCAAAGCGGGCCGAGCATCCGGGCTCGGGAAGGCGGCCAAAACGGGCCAAACGTCCGCTGCATACCCATTTTTCCAACTCTCTGTCCGCTTTGTTTGGGGCCGAAATTGAGCGATCCGGGGCTGGTTGGGGTCGGGAACGGGTGGAGGAGCTGAACCGGACCTAGGCGGGGCTTCACGGTGGCCGGAGGTGAGCTGGACGGCTCCGGCGAGGCTTTCCCAGATCTGGAATCGGCGCCGGACGAGGAGCCGGCGAGATGGAGACAAACGGACGGAGCAACGGCAAGGCGACGGCGGTCCCGCGGGGTCGGAGGACGGATGGACGGAGACGGAGGGAGCTCGGGAAACGGCGAAGAGGCCGGCGACGGCGCGCGCGGCGGGCACGCGCGAAGCCGCGCGAGCCGGACGGCGGGCGCGGAGCTCGCGAGTGGACGGACGGCGCGCGACGGCGAGCCGCCCGATCCGGCGGCGAACGGCGGAGGGCGGTGATCGGCGACGGGCGGAGCCGCTGCCGGTTCGCCGGGTCTGGGGGTTCTTGAAGAAGAAGATGAAGATGGAGAAAGGAGGAAACCGTCGCACGGGAGAGAAGGGGAGGAAGAAGAAGACCGGTTCTCCCTCTCTCTTTCTCTCTCTTTCTCTTTCTCTTTCTCTCTCTCTTTGGCCCCACCATGACCTCATGGATGATGTCACATTCCACTCACCCAAGCTTCCACAACTATCTTCAATGGGTCCAATTTCTTTTTCCGCCGGGGCCTAAAACTTGTGCTATAATGACTTCAATTCCACTTAATTCTCTTCCAATTAAATCTTAATCTCACTTGAATTAAATCAAATTGACCCCCATTAATTCATTCAACACCTCATCAATCAAATTGGTATTTTTCCTTACCACTGTGGCGTACTTGCATCCCAATTTCACAATCTCCGGCTTCAATTGAACGAGGACGGCCCTATTTATCCAGTCGAAATTAAAACCCGAAAATCCGGATGTCACAACTCTTCCCCTCTTATAAAAATTTCGTCCTCGAAATTTAAACCATTAAAAATTCTTCTTCAAAATGGTGCGGTATTTTCGTCTCATCAATTCTCGCTCCTTCATTCTCGCCGGACTTCGCTTCAAACCGCTATCTAAGATCCTCTCTTTGCGAAACATTTCCAAATTGGCCAAACCAATTCTTGATTCCCAAAAAGACTAAGCATTTGTCCAACTTTACAAAAATTAAAAAACTGCAAAAATTTTGGTTCTTTTTCTTTTTCTTTTTTTTTATTTTTCCACAGAGCGGTTAACTGCCGCGTCGGGGATTCGAACTCCCGACTTCGGACCACTGCTTCACACCCGGATACCAACTCGGCTAGAGGCGCCGACGGTGTCTCAAACCGCTTTCTTTATCAATTTAAAGCCAAAATTCTCCTTTGATCTCAAACTCGAAATATTCCACCGTTTAAACAGTTCCGGCTCTCCTTTCTTAACAATTCGAGATGTCCCTATTTTAGGCGACATCCAAGGATGAACAAGATTCTCAACCTGAAAATTCAAAGGTTTCTGACGCTTAACCGCGTAAATTTCCCGACGGTTCTGAGCGGTCCTTAATCTGTCACTGATATTTGCAACTGCTTTCACTGATTGCTGAACTGACTCTGAGCTATAACCTTTCATTCTCTAATCTTAACTCAACAACTGAAGTTCTGAACACTCTGCTCTGCACTGACTAAAAAGGAACTATCTGACTGATCTGCTGAAACTGGGAACCTCTAGTCAAGACTTGATACAACTCTGACACTAATCACGGCAACTGCAATCACTAACTACTGTACTGACCCAGGCCTAGGATCTTTCTTTCCCTGACTTCATCTCAGCAATTGAAATTCTACATCCTCTGTTATGCACTGCTTAAGAAAGAACCATCTGAAAGCTCTGCCAACTTGGAACATCTTATCTAGATTTGAAATACAATTCATCTCCGGCACTCCATGCAGATGATTTATATAATATGCACACACTTCGGTGTACCCACTTCGTGACAAGATAGAATCTTCAATTTCTGAAATCGAACTTAGATTGGCGGTTAATTTCACTCCGACACGCTTTTAGTGTGACCTAGGCTCTTGGGTAGTTTTCAGAGCTTTTTAGGATAATTGACTCGTGGTCGATTTTCTTCAAGCCACAATGAACCCACTCGACACATTGGCGATTCTTGATTGTCGTGAAAATCTCGATGATTCAAGTACGGACACAGGGTACCAAAACGACAGTAAAATCAAATTAGTATCAGTCGACGAGAGTTTTCCAATTTAGTGGAGTCACCCACGATCGGTCATTCATCTCAGTTGAACCGACCTAACTCTAATCTTAATTCGATTTTTAACTGTGCCGTAATGATCTCTAAAGATGAGCACGATCAAGAAGTCGATTTCTGGTCGAATTCTCAAGTCTATTTGCCTTAAAGCCCTTGATAACTCACCCAACTAGTCTAGTTATCTCGTAAGTGACCAACTCAGAGAAAAACACTGTAATCGCGTCGATGAAATGCCCAATTTAACCAATCGAAATCAGAGTTTGAAAATCAGGATGTCACACACTCAAAACAAAGATCTATTCGTACTGTCTGGACAACGCTGACATTGCTATGATGATTTTCCCATAAGATCTCTTCTTTAATCTCTGTATTGTCAATCACACACTATCATCCTCAGAACCTTAGCGTTCTGTCTTCAGAAATCTGAAAATCAACCTCTCTCTCATCTGCATTTTCTTATTGAGTCTCCTGAATTTCTGAATCTGTCCGCTGAAACAATTTGATTCTGATCTGCTCTCTCGATTCAATTCTGAGGGTAGTAATAAGATTCCAAAAGTGGCCTACCTTAGATTTGAAAACCAAATTTCGAATTTTCTCAATTAAGATCAAATCCTTGAGTACCAACTATGCAACTAAGGACTCTCGACTCAGTGCATCTGCAACTTTGCTCACCTTTCCAGAGTGGTACAAAATACCATAGTCATAGTCCTTAATGAGTTCCATCCAGCGACGCTGTCTCATATTTAACTCCCAAGATCTCAACTGACGGGACGCATATGCCACAACCCTATCCTGCTGTATCATCACACAACCCAATCCTTTAAACGACGCATCACTATGTATCTCATCACTTCTATGACCAAATGGAATAATAAGCACAAGCGCGGTAGTCAGCCTCTTTTTAGGCCCTTGAAAACTACGCTCGCACTTATCCGTCCACACGAACTTTTCTTACTTCCTCAATAGTCGAATCACTACAACGCTGACACTGAAAACCCCTTCCATGAAACTTCTGTAATATCCTGTTAATCCTCAGAGACTTCTGATCTCTGTCACTATAGTCAATCTCGGCCAACTGTTCACTGTTTCAATCTTGGACGGGGTCTACGGAGATTTCTTCGCCTAAAATCACGTGACCTAGGAACGCAATACGAGTCATCCAAAACTCACATCTGCTAAGCTTATCGTAAAATCCAAAAGTACTCAAAGTCTGAAGCACTATCCCCAAACGTCTCTCGTGCTCCTCAGTACTCTTTGAACACACTAGGATAACTTCAATGAACACGATCACAATTGATTCAAGTACCCTTAAACATTTTGCTGCTCATTAGACCCAAACAAGTAGCTATGGTGTCCATCAAACCATACGGTATTACAGCGAACTCATAACTGCCATATCGAGTACGAGATGCTAACTTCGGTGTGTCCTTCTTCCTAATCCTCAATTGATGATACCCTGACCTCCAGTCGACCTTGAGGAATATCGATACACAACCACAACGAACCACATTTCTCCTTCATGTACAGAACTGGTGCTCCCCAAGGTTATGCACTGGAAAGTATGAATCCCCTATCCAACACTTCTTGCATCTACACCTTCAGTCTTTTTAACTCGGGTAACACCATCCGGTAAGGAGCCTTAGGGACTGGCTCTGTTCCGGGTGCTAATTCAATTACGAACTCCATTTCTCTTTCTGACAGCAAACCTGACAATTCTTCTGACAATACCTCAGAAAACTTCTATACCACGATTAAGTTTTCCATATTCGGCCCCTCAATTGACACATCCATTACAACTGCCATGTAGATTCGATAACCAACAACCTGAACCAAGTCATCTTCAATGATCATAACAAGGATCGAAGTTCCTCTTCGACTTTCAGTAATTCAAAACTTTCACACGCTAATTGAACAAACTGAATTATATCAATACCACGATTCAAAACAACAAAAAGCTCCTTGAGCCAAACCTTTTCATAAATGACTTCCAAGTCATACATAAGCAAACCCCTTCAAGTACTACTATAGTCAGAGATTCATATTTCTGTCACTTTATTACTACAACGAAAATCCTATAACCTTCACTAAAATTCTGCTGCGCTACTCTGATAAAAACATCTCAAAAACATTCTTCCCTTGATCGATGCATGGTCAGTCCATTATTATTCCTTTCGCCATCCTAGTGGCGTTCTATCTGCAGTAACAGTGCTTACGCTTTCCTGAACTTACACGAACAGTTCCTAACTTGACGGCCGTGCTGGCCACATTCAAATCATGCTCCCTTTTTGCTCTGACACTAGGCTAACTCATGCCTCCTTTTCACAAACTTGGCATACCATCGGTGAGTCCTCTACCTCCCGTCAAGTGACAACATGCGCTCTTTCTTGTACTGAAGGCCTGCTCTACAAACCCCATGATGCGTTCTATGGCGCATTCCTTTCAATCTGTCCCATCGGCTTTCTAATACCATTTCTGGCCAGGTAACCTTGTTGATTACACACAGAACAAGCACCCGTCTTACCAGGACACGGGGTGAATCCATGTCGGCTTCCGTCAGCACGACACACTCCATTCTGATCCATTGCTGACCTGCCATCCCACATTTCCAGTTGGACGGAAATGAGATACTTTTCTCCGATCATAAGCTCATTCCCAAACTGATTTCCATCTCAACTAAATCTGAACCTCGACTCAGATGCAACGGCTTGCTCTCATATCACAACTCCAGGCTGGGCCTCAACAGGCGCAACAATAACAATGGTTACAACACTGGCGGCGGTAGAAACAACGGCAACAGCGGCGGCTCGATCCTGAGCTTACTGACCCAACAAGCTTCCAAGGAACACCAGCGCCTTAACGATCCCATCAAACCTAGGATCGCTTGGTGCTGCTACACTAGTACCGACCTACAGCGGTACTCTCACACACGCGCTGGTCTAAGCCAGTGCTCCTCCACGACCACCTCGGGTACCGAACCCTGTCGACATACCACCCCGAGTAACTGGTCTAAAGGTTCTCTCTAGGAGTCCTCTGCTCCTGATCACTCATCTACAGGATCTCTACAGAAACCTGTTTCTCAATTCTAATCCCAGATTAGAATTTGAGTGATCATCACCAATCAATTTACCAAACAACTATCAACCACATGCACCAGCATGAAATAAAAGCCATTCCTACTAACTATCCCATGACTCATCGCACCTTATCACTCCATACACAGACCATGCTCTGATACCACTTAAACGGGGATGTCACGCCCCGAACCTCGGGCGCGCCAACATCCCACCATGGTCATTCAAATGCGACATTCCCAGGTAGTGTCGCCGACCCCATTCATTTAATATTGCGCAAGCGGAACGTATTATAAAACCCCGACAATTCCATACGGGATAGAAAAGCGGGAAGCGAAACCACAACATATCACTTTCATAATTCAACGGAATTACAAACGAAGCCTACAAAAAAAAGTCTACAAAAGACCAGCTCTTAAAAGGAATTATCCTACGACCTACAAGTCGACACGTTCTCCAATCTTATGACTTTCACCTCTCGCAACTCCTCAAGGCCAACCAAAGCTATCTCGGTCGCTCCGTCCATCGGGGACCTGAAATTTTAATCCCACAACCGGGATGAGACGATGTCTCAAAAAGTTCAACCCCTAAACCCCTATTAGAAAGAAAATACGCCCCGGGCGGCCTAGCCACATCACACAGAAGACTTACCTCGCATTAGCCTTCATCTGCAGGTTAACACAATTTATATAATTCAACCACGTACAATTATGATAACCAAACAACCATGGCATAATCACACCATCAGAACAATTCAACCACTTGGATCGTCTCAGCGATCAATCGACTTGGCCGATTACATGTCAATTCAGCAGATCAATCATTACTCTTAATCACGACCCCACTCGGCAAAATTCGAATCAGTGGCATCACGGCCCCACTCGGCGCGACCTTTATCAGGTGGCAATTCACGGCCTCTCGGGCGCGACCTTTATCGTGGCAATTCACGGCCTCTCTAGGCGCGACCTTTATCGGTGGCATTTCACGGCCCCATTGGGCGCGACCTCTAATAGGTGGCATATCACGGCCTTATTAGGCACGACCTCTCTTAGGTGGTTCATCACGGCCCTACTAGGCACGACCTCCAATCGGTGGTTAATCACGGCCTCACTAGGCACGACCTCTAATAGGTGGTTAATCACGACCAATCTCCCATCAATTCCCACACTTAGGGTTTTCTAAAGAATCCTCATAAATCGCAATCACACTCAATTCGCCACAACCAATCATCAATTTCAAAATATAGCCACACAAAGAGCGACCAAAGACGAAATTCTGAGAATTTAGGGTTCCGACAAAATTTTCGGAATTTAATAAATAATTAAATTTATTCCGAAAATTAATTAAATAATAATATCCATATTTTTCGTCATCCACACTCAATTTGTAATATCCAACCATCAATTTCAAAATCCAAACACACAGCCGCGATCGGCACGAAATTCTTAAGAATCGGGGTCAAAAATAATTTTTCCTTTTTTTTTTTTATAATAATATTTTAATAATTTCGGAATATAATATAATATTATAAATTCCAGAATTCCGAAACAATTAAATAATTCAAAAATAAAACCCTATTATGTCACATCAAGGCTTTATATTAAAAATAAACATGCTTAACCTTAAACTAAACACCATTTAACTTAATTAAACACCCTAATCTAATCATCAATCAAATAAACTAATCTAACCACCTAAACTTACTTAACTTAGACTAAGCATACTTAGGGCATCATTAACCCTCTAATCAAGATTTAGTGAGTTAAACTCACCGGATTAGCGAGCCGAGCGGACCAAAACGACGGGGACGCCGAGGAGAACAACTTTCCTCAAAGCGGGCCGAGCATCCGGGCTCGGGAAGGCGGCCAAAACGGGCCAAACGTCCGCTGCATACCCATTTTTCCAACTCTCTGTCCGCTGCTGTTTGGGGCCGAAATTGAGCAGATCCGGGGCTGGTTGGGGTCGGGAACGGGTGGAGGAGCTGAACCGGACCTAGGCGGGGCTTCACGGTGGCCGGAGGTGAGCTGGACGGCTCCGGCGAGGCTTTCCCAGATCTGGAACCGCTGCTGGACAGAGGAGCCGGCGAGATGGAGACAGAAACGGACGGAGCAACGGCAAGGCGACGGCGGTCCAGGCGGGGTCGGAGGACGGATGGACGGAGACGGAGGGAGCTCGGGAAACGGCGAAGAGGCCAGGGCGACTGGCGCGAGCGGCTGGCACGCGCGAACAGCGCGCGAGCTGGACGGCGGGCGCGGGAGCTCGCGAGTGGACGGACGGCGCGACGGGCGAGCCAGCTGATCCGGCGGCGAACGGCGGAGGGCGGTGATCGGCGACGGGCGGAGCTGCTCTGGTTCGCTGGTCTGCTGGGTTCTTGAAGAAGAAGATGAAGATGGAGGAAGGAGGAAACGATCGCACGGGAGAGAAGGGGAGGAAGAAGAAGACCGGTTCCCTCCCTCTCTTTCTCTCTCCTTCTCTTTCTCTTTCTCTCTCTCCTTGGCCCCACCATGACCTCATGGATGATGTCACATTCCACTCACCCAAGCTTCCACAACTATCTTCAATGGGTCCAATTTCTTTTTCCGCCGTGGCCTAAAACTTGTGCTATAATGACTTCAATTCCACTTAATTCTCTTCCAATTAAATCTTAATCTCACTTGAATTAAATCAAATTGACCCCCATTAATTCATTCAACACCTCATCAATCAAATTGGTATTTTCCTTACCACTTTGTGGCGTACTTGCATCCCAATTTCACAATCTCCGGCTTCAATTGAACGAGGACGGCCCTATTTATCCAGTCGAAATTAAAACCCGAAAATCCGGATGTCACAATGGTTGACTTGGAAATTTGCATCTATAATCTTTGCGTGATGACCAAGTTAGTGAGGTTCTAATCAAGGCGCGTTGGTCCATTGCTAGAAATTATCATATTGTTTTCTTTCTTTCATAACGTGTTACATCATCCAAGAAGCACTTAATTTTTATTTTCCTTTTACTTTTGCCAAAAGCAACATTATACAAATTCATATTCTTGTTAATAGTCTATTTTTGTTACCAATTTCTGTTTTTTGTCAAAAAAAAAAAAAAAAGCTTAGACAATGAAATACGACATCTTTTTCCTTTTCGTCTTCATAATTTAGCAAAGCAACACTTATGGAATATTAATCTTGAAAAGAAAATATAAATTCAATGCTCACTCAAAACGATTTTGATTCAATTTGAAAACTACAGAGAAGTTTCTTTTTTAATCAATGTGAAAGCTAAGAATAAATAATTCCAACACCGTGTTTTGACATCTTGACTGCAGGGACTGCAATTTCCAGGTGATACCCACTTCCTCTTTTCTTCAGTAGACTTGCCTTTATTGGTTGACTTGGACATTTGTATGACCGACGACTCCCGACGCTTTTCATTCATATAACTAGGCCTCCATCGCATTACCAATTAGCAAAAACTTTCATTGCATCAGATCAAACGATAGAGAGACGATTAAGTCTCTGAGTTCCATGAGCATGTTCCGTGTTTTGCTTTTCATATTGCATGTTCAACTACTACTGAGGACAAGTTACGGTGCGGAGAAGAATCACTCGTGTGCCGCTTCATCTTGCGGTGAGGTTCATGACATACCTTATCCTTTTCGATTGAAAGGTGACCCAATAGGCTGCGGCCGCTCTGAGTATGAGCTAGCTTGTGAAAATAATCACACCATTCTATATGTGTATGCCGGTCGATATTATGTGAAGTCGATTTACTATGATAATAATTCTGAAGATCGATTCTCTGGTTATATCACGGTGGTTGACGATGGATTGCAAAAAGGTCGTTGCTCATCCCTCCCTCGTTTCTCATTGGGGAGCTCCAGCTTGAGTGATCGTGGTTATCGTTCATATTCTGAGACGGTGGCCTTCGTGAAGTGCTCACAGCCCGTTGCTTCTCCTTCGTATATCAATACTGAACCATGTATTGAGGGAGCATACCCTTCCGATACGCCCCGTAATATTTCCCAAACGAAGGTGTACTCATACGCTATGTATGGGTCGTATTCGTCCGATCTAAAAGCAGGGGACATCGAGGATTCTTGCAACATAACCTTGATGACTTTCTTATCGAATTATAACCTGACGCGGGAAATGGACTCTTATAATCGTGTGGGACCAACGTATAAGGACCTCCACAACGTGATGGTTGAAGGATTCGATCTCTATTATCTTGCAACTCTTTTGCCGTCTTTGCAGCCTTCGCCATCTTCGCCGTCTTCGCTCTCTTTGCTGTCTTGGCGGTCTTCGCTGTCTCCGTCGTCTCCTGCCATCTCCGTCGTCTCCGCTGTCTTCGCCTTCTCCGTCATCTACGCCGTCTGTGCCCTCTTCGCCATCTGCACAGCCTCCGCCGTCTCCGCCGCCACCGCCTCTGCTGTCTTTCCCGTCTCCGCCATCTGCATCGTCTTCGCCGTCTTTGCTGTCTGCATTGTCTTTGCCGTCTCCGCCATCTGCATCGTCTTCGCCGTCTACGCCATCTTCGGTAATTTTCCAGCTTTGCGTGATTATGTACCCAGGTGTGGTGCGAACCATATTACTCCTCTAAGCTGACTTTCTCTGAAGCTTTTCTTCCCTTACTCTCTTACTTTCTTTCTTTTTCTTCTTCATCCTCATCCTTTTCTCAAATGTGAGCTCTACTGTGAGGGATCTTATCAAAATTTACTTACTGAGTAATGTAGCATGTTTCTATTGGATTGTAATATGTTGGTTCGATTTATTGAGTCATTACTTTCTTTAATACCCAATAAAAAAATTGCCACATCCATTTAGTGAAAAAGCTCAGTAAGATTTTTTAGTAGATTTGGCGTGCATTGCTCTTTTATTTTACATCTGTGGAGCTTTTTTGGACTTGACACTCTTTCTTTATTTTTATTTTTTTGGGCCTTATTCACTAAAAAAACCCACAACTTTAAGTTTAGTCCTAATTCTGCTCCGAACTTTTTTTGTCTAAAAAAAACCCTAAAGTTTAGGTCTAGTCCAAATTTGCCTCGAACTTTTACTTATCTATAAAAACCTTCAAACTTTAGGCCAAATCCTAAATCTATCTCTAACTTTTTTTGTCTAAAAGAAAAAACACCAATTTTTACTCTAATTGCAAATCTACCCCATTAGCCCTTTGACCGAAAATTGCTGTTAGTCGTCCCTAATTTTCATATCTTAGAATGGTTTCATTTTGGAAATAATTTTCCTTGTCACCTTACTGAAGTGGAGTTGTTATCGATGTGGAAATGTGATGTCAAATTGGGACCGGACCATGGGAGAAAATTCTGGAATATATTAAAAGTTGGTGATTTTTTAAAACAAAAAAAAAAATTCGAGGCAAATATGGGATTGTACCTAAAGTTTGGGGTTTCTTCCGAGACAGAAAAGGTTCGGGCCAAAATTGGACTAGAACTTGAGGGCTTTTTTAGGGAATTAGGCCTTTTTGGGAAAAAATTGTTTTATTTGGTCATAGCTTGTGTCCCTTGAATCGATGTTATTGTTATGGGGAACTTATGAACATTTGGTACATTTAGGAGAATAAAAGCGAAAATGTGTTTCTTCAAAAGAAAAGATCATGCAACGATAACATGGATTTCATGAGTGAATAGAATAAAGTTGGATCTAAGCGTTATCTAGAAAAGTGAAACTCGTTCACTCTTTTTTTTATATTAGACTTCTCCACTTGCAAATTTTTAATTAACAAAAGTGTGTCTTTGCATTTTGCAGTGACTGTGTGAAGTTATCCTTCACTTGGGGTATATCTTAACATGAATTGCTTTTATTATTTAACTGTTAAAACAATGGATGTTCTTTATTGATTGGTCGTTAATTCTAATTAACCATATCTAGTAATCTCTCACGAATTCTCTTACTATCTACAGATGATTCTACGTGGTATATCATGAACAATTTTGGTCGAATTGCCGTATGGAATCTCTTCTTTGTCTTGGGTATGATAAGTCCTTTTCTCTTCACACCTATGAAGCTCTCATTCAGCACTTCGACAAACAAAAATTGTATGTGTAAAAAAAATTTATCACACTATGCTAATCGATGGTCAAATTTCTCCACAGTCCACTTCCTAGCAGCAAAATTCATACTCGGAGCTCCGTGGGTGTTGATATTTCTAATCTTGAAGTGGATGAGAAGGCATCAAGCGACCGATGCAAACATCGAAGAATTCCTACAAGCTCACAATAGCTTTTTGCCCATAAGGTACTCTTACTCGGATATCAAGAGGATCACAAAAAATTTCAATTGCAAGTTAGGTGAGGGGGGATATGGTTCTATATACAGAGGAATACTTAGAAGTGGCAATGAAGTTGCGGTTAAGATTTTAAAGAAATCAAAATCTAATGGCCAAGATTTTATAAGCGAAGTGGCCACAATTGGGAGGATCCACCACGTTAATGTGGTGCAACTTGTTGGTTATTGCTTCGATTACTCCAAACAAGCTCTTGTCTATGATTTCATGCCGAACGGATCTTTGGATAAACACATTTCCTATCAGGATGGTGATGATCCTCTTGATTATAAGAAAATGTATGAGATCTCTCTTGGCATAGCTAAAGGGGTAGAGTATCTACATCGGGGATGTGATATGCAAATTCTACATTTTGACATCAAGCCTTACAACATTCTCTTAGACCGAAGTTTCACTCCGAAAGTTTCTGACTTTGGACTTGCAAGACTTTATCCCACCGATCGCAATATAGTATCGCTGACTGCAGCAAGAGGAACCTTGGGTTATATGGCTCCTGAGCTATTCTATAAAGACATTGGTGGCATTTCTTACAAAGCTGATGTTTATAGTTTTGGGATGTTATTAATGGAAATGGCTGGTAGAAGGAGAAATCTAAATGCACATGCAGAGCATTCGAGTCAAATTTACTTTCCTTTGTGGGTTTATGATCAACTCGGCAAAGAAAAGGAACTTGAAAGGGTAGATGTCATAGAAGAGGAAAGAGAAACAACGAGGAAGATGATAATCGCTGCACTGTGGTGTATACAATTGAGCCCTAATGATCGGCCGTCAATGAGGAAAGTCCTAGATATGCTTGAAGGAGATATGGATAAACTACAACTGCCGCCAAAACCACTTTTGTATCCGAGAGAGGCACCTGCTGATGATGTTGATGCTGAGATAGAACTTGAAATAGTCTCATCTTCGTTAAGGACTCCAACAGTTTCTAGCGGTTCCCTTTACCATGACCATGAGTTATGAAATCATGTATTGTGTGATTGTTTCCCTATAATGAGATGCAAAAATTATAAATAGTACTATCAACATGTATCATCATTCAAAATGTAATCTGTGAAGCTTTTACATGTTTTTCATATGGCATTAGTGTTTTTTGGTAGACTCATTATGTCTATATTTTATAAATGACGATGAATGTTGTATGGCATTCATTCAATTTTTGTTTTATGTGAATCGTCTTGGTATAACAAGGTAATTTTTTCTTCATGTCAATTTTTGCATTTTGAGCAATGAATCTCTCTCATTTCCATCAAAACCTCTCATCCCCACCCGTCAACCTTTGTTTGATCACCCAAGTCGAAGACAGCTACTTGCTCAAGCTATCTCCGACTTGGTCCTCATGTCATGGGATGGGTCCAAGCCTAACGCTTTTCTGAGGACGAAGTTTGGCTTCTGGGTCACGCTTTCTATCAGTCCATCCCTCCACTCACTGTCGATTCTCTCTCCACTTCACGCTTTGCTCACTCTCTCCGATCTCACTCTCTTTGTTGCTCTCGCTTTCTCCAGCCTCCCGCGAAGAACTCGAGCACGCAGTCGCCTCTCTCTCCTGCTCTCCCTCGCTATCCACCATCTCGGTCTCCCCTCTCGAGCTCGCTCTCTCCTCTGGCTCGCTCCTTCTCTCTCTCAAGCTCGCCTTCTCACTCTCACTAGCTCTCTCTCTTGGTTGCTCTTCGTCGGCCGAACAAACCCAAAAAGACTGGAGTGTTGGAAATTGTGATCCATTTTTTAGAATTCCCTAGAGTTGCTAAACTACAATCTAGAATTCTGTAGATGAAGTTTTGGATGGTTAAAAATTGTGGCTGAAAATGTCCAGCATGTAAGAAGTCGAGAGAAGTCCAGCATTCAAGAGAAGTCTAGAATCCTCTAAGACAGTTGTAAATGCCCATAAAAAGGCCGTAACCTATTGATGTAACAAAGTGTGAGGAGCATGAGAATATACTCCATATCATGAAGCTCCTCACCAACACTTCCTACAATTATTATAAAATTATTTTCATAAACTAGTGAAGCTATCCTTGTCCCATAAAAATTTATGTTTATCCCTTGAACTATCCTATCTCCTCCCTTGTCCATCATCTACAAACTATATTATACACTTGCACATGACACGTCACAAACCAAAAACTATAACTAATATCAAAACCATGCTTTCGCAGCGCACACATCCAAATTTTTAACATGGTATCAAAGCTAGGCATATCGGATGGTTATGGGTGTTTGTCTTCACCATCTTCAACTAAAAAGGCCAAAGCCCGAGCGAGAGCCAAGAGAGCTAGAGCCAGAATCAAACGCCAAAGCCCGATTGAGAGCCAATAGAGAGCCAAAGCCGGAGCCAGAGCCAAAATCAAAGTTGGAGCTAGAGCCCAAAATCAAAGTTGGAGCTAGAGCCAGAGCCTATAAGAGCCAGAGCCAAAGCCCGAGCTAACAACTACAACTAAGAGCATTTTGATGACCCAAGACATATGGGACATCGTTGAAGAAAAGACATGCACATTTAAAGCCAAGTCCAAGTGTTCTAACAAAAGAATGCAAGGGATCGTAGAACACAAGGGATCATGGAACAAAGAGGGCGTAAAAGGCATGGGACAAATTAGAAGAGAGATTTCAAGGTATGTCCACGACTTTATGATACAATGTCCGAAGTATCCTAAAAATGGATCAAGGGGGAGTGTTGAAAATGGTGATCCATTTTCTAGAATTTCCTAGAGTTGCTAAACTACAATCTAGAATTCCCTAGATAAAGTTTTGGATGGTTAAAAATTGTGGCTGAAAATGTCCACCATGTAAGAGAAGTCCAAAGAAGTCCAGCATTCGAGAGAAGTCTAGAATTCTCTAAGGCGGTTGTACTTAGTCGGTGGAAATGCCTATAAAAAGGCCGTAACCAATTGATGTAACAGAGTGTGAGGAGCATGAGAATATACTCCATATCATCAAGTTCCTCCACCAACACTTCCTACAATTATTGTAAAATTATTTTCATAAACTAGTGAAGCTATCCTTGTCCCATAAAAATTTATGTTTATCCCTTGAACTATCCTATCTCCTCCCTTGTCCATCCTCTACAAACTATATCATACACTTGCACATGACACTTCACTAACCAAAAACTATAACTAATATCAAAACCATGCTTCCGCATTGCACACATCCAAATTTTTAACACCGGAGAGACCCCCTTCACTTTGCTGCCTTTCTCTCCCATTTATCTCGTTTCTCTCTCTTTCTTCAAGGACGAGACTAGTTAGCTTCATACCGCACGACATTATCGGGCGAACATTGCGCGCAACCTCGCATCCTCACGTCCTTCGGCTAGTGACCCTCTCTTTGTTTTGTACCGAAGCTAATGTCCAAGCGAGGGAAGGAGGAGGAAGGAGGAAGAAGAGCGAGTTGGGCCGCGGAAGAAGAAAGGTGGGCCACGTGGGGGAAATAAAAGAAAACGAAGTGGGCTAGGCCGCCCCAGGGGAGGGGGGGAAGAAAAGGGCAAAGAACATTTTTGGTTAATTTTTTTCTAATTTTAATTTTAAAAAGTAATTTGAAATTTTTTAATACTAGTAATGCAAATGTTCCTAATGTCTATGTATAATGCAATCTAATGAAAACACAATGCATTTTAATGAAAATTATTCACTTTACTTTTTATTTATTTTGGAGGCTAATACCTAATTTTCTATGCAATTAAGTTCTAAATAAAAAGAGAAAAGTTTAGGTGTCAACAACAGGCAAGAAAATTTTATTTTCATTTGATAGAACAATGATAATCAATCAATTCATTTATTAAGTAGCTCTATTGTGGGAAAGAGATGGCAATATTTTTCATAGATCTAGCACAATTAAGGGAGAGTATAATATTGAAGTAACCATTGGGGTTGGGGCACCCTTCCAACATGGAAGGGGAGGTGGAGGGTTTGAATCTCCACCTTCTTAGGTGGGATTTGGGTGTGGATGATTTCGTTTTAAGTGTGGGTTTTGACTCCCACGTCTTGCAATGTAGAGAAAAGTCTGAGAGTGAGAGTTAGAGTAGGAGTATAGTAGAACCAACCGAAATTTTTTTTTTATAATATTGAAGTTGATAGTGAATAAGTAAACATCACTTTTTTTCTTTTTTCTTTTTTTTGGTGAATTAAACATGTATAGACTACGAAGTTAGTGAGGCTCTAGTCAATGTGCATCGATCCTATCACTAGAAATTATTAAATTGCTTTCTTTCTTTCATAGCGTGTTACACCATCCAAGAAGCACTAACTCCTATTTTTCCTTTTATTTTTGTCAAAAGTGACATTATACAAGTTAATATCCCCTTTAATAGTCTATCTCTATTATCAATTCTGTTTTTTGTCCCTGATGAAAAAGCTTATACGATGAAATGCATCTTTTGTCCTTTTCGTTTTCGCAAATTTGTCGAAGCAATATGCATGGAGTACTGGCCTTGAATATAAAATAGAACGCCAATGCCCCACTTGAAAGGATTTTGATTCAATTTAGAGTACATTATATTCAAATCGATTCTTTTTTACGGTACTAAAATTGATTCCTAAAGAGTCAATTTGCCAAGAAAGTCAAATTTGAAAACTGCAGGAAGTTTCATTTCTAATCAACGTGAAAGCTACGCCATAACTAATTCCAACACCGCGTTTTTGTCTCCTTGACCGCAAGGTGTGCAATTTCCATGTGAGACCCTCTTTTTCTTCGCTGGACTCTGCTTTATTGGTTGACTTAGACATTTGTATGACCGATGACTCTCAGCTCTTTTCATTCATATTAAGCTAAAATTTTCATTGCATCAGATCAAACGATAGAGAGACGATTAAGTCTCTAAGCTCCACAAGCATGTTCTGTGTTTCGCTTCTCATATTGCATGTTCTGCAACTAATGGGAACGAGCCGTGGTGCGAAGAAGAATCATTCGTTCGTCGCTGTATCTTGTGGCGAGGTCAATGACATACATTTATCCCTTTTGATTGAAAGGCGACCCAAAAGGGTGTAGCCGCTCTAATATAATAAGCTAGCTTGTGAAATAACCGCAGCCAATATTATGTGAAATCAATTTACTACCTTTCTTATCTTAGCAAATATTTATTTGATGGTGAAATTACGGTAATTGATGATGGACTGCAAAAGAGTAATTGCTCATCCTTCCCTCGTTACTCATTCGTTCCCCTTAACTTTAGTGCCCTCCAACTTTAGTGATGATGATCCATATGGTTCGTCAGCTATGCCAGTAGTCTTCATCAAGTGCTCACAGCCCGTTGCTTCTACTTCGTAAGTCGATACTGAACCATGTACTGAGGGAGCACATCCTTCCGATATGCCCCCTAATTTTTCCCAAATGAAGCTGTACTCATACGCTGTACATGGGTTTGATCTTCGAGTAGGGGACATGAAGGATTCTTGCACCATAACCGTGATGGCTTTAATATTGCATTATATCCAGGGGTAAGAAAAGGATCGGTATAATCGTGCGAGCTCAACGTATAAGCACATACTGGTCTATTTTTGTGCATGCGAATATTTCCTACAATTTTTGCATGTGTCGGGCAACAATGAGGCAAGTGAATCTCTAATTGCGAGTCACATCGATTGATCATTGGTTGAGAAATTATCGTATTGCCTTTTTCATTGAGATTGGTCTGTTCATTCATTAAGTGATTCAATTATGAAAAAAAGATGACGGTATTATTCATAAATTTAGCATAATTATGAGAGAGTAATCTTAATATTTAAGTGTAGTGAATAAGTAAACATCACATTATTTTTGTGAATTCAAATATTGCGTCTATAGTCCTTGCGTGTGTCAATCCATGATGAATTAAGTGAGTTTCTAATTGAGATGTGTAGGTCCCATTGCTAGTTAAGAATTTACCATATTGTTTTCTTTCTTTCGTAAAGTTTCACATCATCCATGACCAAGAAGCGCCCTCTCTTTATTGTCTTTCTATATTTGCGGAAAGCGACATTATACAAGTCAAAATCTATGTACCCATTAATTAACATGATCCTTTTCTTCAGTTATTAATTTTATTTTTTCTCAAAAGTGAAAAATCTTATACGATGAAATATATAATCTTTTTTCCTTTTTGTCTTTCAAATTTAATGGAGCGATATTGGCATTGAAAATAAAATTGAACGCCAGATAACTCATTTGAAAGGATTTTGAATAAGTTTAGGGTACAAAACATTAAAACAGAATCTTGTTGACGATACTAAAATAAATTTCTAGAGAGAATTAATTTGCCAAGAAAAATTAAATTGAAAATGCAGAGAAGTTTCCTCCCCGATGAATGTGAAAGCTGTCCATCACTAATTCCGAGACCGTGTTTTCGCCAGGCTGTACTTTTTAATATTTTTTTTTGCTAGACTTTATTTACGGGTTGACTTGGACATTTCGATGACCGACGACTCCCAACCCTTCATCAGGCCTCCCTCGGATTATCAGATTCGCTAAAACTTTCATTCCATAAAGAGATGATTATTTCTCTCGGTTCGATATTAATGCTCCGTGTTTTACTTCTCATATCGTATGTTTTGCTAATGTTAGGGACGAGTTGCGGTGTGAAGAAGAATCACTTGTATACCTTTTCATCTTGCGGTGAAATTCATAACATAAGTTATCTTTTTCGATTGAAAAACAGTCTGAAACACTGCAACAACTCTAAGTTTAAGCTAATTTATGAAAATAATTGCACTGTTCTATATATATGCTGGTCGATATTACGTGACGTCAATCAATTACGATTTCAATTATAATTGAGTTATATTGGGCAGTAATATCATAGTGGTTGACGACGGACTGCAAAAGGATAATTACTCGTCCCTCCCTCGTTACTCATTGGCGCCCTCCAACTTTAGTGATTATTGTCCATACCTCTTTAGCGATTCAGCAGTGCCGGTGGCCTTCATGAGGTGCTCACAACCTGTTACTTCAGCTTCGTATGTTGATACCAAACCATGTATCAAGGGAGCATACTCATACGCTCGACCAAACTGGAATTGCATAGAAGTTTCTTTTCCAATCAATGTGAAAGCAAACCATAAATGATTCCAACACCGTGTTTTGTCATCTTGACTACGGGCCGCAATTCTAGTTTTGACTTTTCTTGGCAAAATTGACTGTTCGTTCCATGAAAAAGAATCGATTTGAATGTTATGTACTCTAAAATGAATAAAATATCCTTTCGAATGAGGCATTGGCGTTCTATTTACCACATCTCTCAATCATTTGATCTGATGCAATGAAAGTTTTAGCTATTTAGTAATGCGACGGAGGCACAGTAATATGAATGAGTTGTGGTAAAGAAGAATCACTTGTGTGCTGCTTCATCTTGCAACGAGATCCATAATGTATGCTATCCCTTTCAATTTGAATGCAACCCAAAAGGATATGGCCGCTATGAACATAAGCTAGCTTGTGAAAATAATGCATTGTTCTATATCTATATGCTGGCCAATATTATGTGAAATCAATTTACTACCGTTCCAATCTTAGCAAATAATTATTTGATGGCGAAACAATGGACTGCAAAAAGGTAATTGCTCATCCCTCCCTCATTACTCAATGGCGCCCTCCAACTTTAGTGATCATGATCCATGTGGTTCTTAGCTGTGCCGGTGGTCTTCATGAAGTGCCCACAGCCTCTTGCTTCTACTTCGTAAGTCAATACTGAACCATGTATTGAGGGAGCATATCCTTCCGATATGCCCCCTATTTTTTTCCCAAATGAAGGTGTACTCATACGTTGTACATGGGTTTGATCTCCGAGTAGGGGACATCAAGGATACTTACACCATAACCATAAAGGCTTTAATACCGCATTGTATCCCAGGGTGGAAAAAGGATCGGTATAATCGTACGAGCTCACCGTATAAGGACCTCCACGACATGATGGTCGAGGCATTCACTATCTCCTATTATAAACTCTCGCCACCAACAAGTTTCGAATTTTGCTACTTAGGTTTCAGATACCAAAGGGAGAGGTGCGGACACCCTGATTCCCAAAAGCTGACTTTCCCAGTTCTTTCTTTGTTTCTTTCTTCATCCTCATCCTTTTTCTTAAATGTTAGCTTTACTAAGGCATCGTATAAAAATTTACTTACTGAGTGATAAGGCACGTTTCAATTGGATATTGTAATAGGTTGTTCGAGTTATTGTGAGAAAAAGATGAGATTATTTTATAGGCGAGTGATTGACTGATCCACAAGAATAATATTTCAATTGACAGTGAATAAGTACGTATTAGTTTATTTTTGTGCAAGTGAATATTACACCTATAGTCTTTGCGCATGTCAAGAATGACGAAGGAAGTGAATTTCTAATCGAGACCCACATTCATTGATCATTGGTTGAGAAATGATCGTATTGCCTTTTTCGTTGAGATCAGTATGTTCATTCATTAAGTGATTCAATAATGAAAAAGAGACGACAGTCATATTCATAATTATAGCACAATTACAAGATAGTGATTTTAAAATTTAAGCATAGTGAATAAGTAAACATCACATTATTTTTGTGAATTCAAATGTTGCATCTATAGTCATTGCGTGTGTCAATCCACGACAATGCAAGTGAGTTTCTAATCGAGATGTGTCGGTCCCATCACTAGTTGAGAATTTACCATATTGCTTTCTTTCTTTCACAAAGTTTCACATCATCCATAAGCAAGAAGCACCCATTCCTTATTTTCTTTCTATTTTTGCGGAAAGCGACATTATAAAAGTTAAAATCTATGTACCCGTTATTTAACATTATCCTCTTTCTTGGTTACTAATTTATTTTTTCTCAAAAATGAAAATATTTATATGATGAAATACATCATTCTTTTTCTTTTCATCTTCAAAATTTAACGAAGCGACACTTATGAAATATTGGCCTTGAAAATAAAATAGAACGCCAGATGCCTCATTTGAAAGGATTTTGATTGAGTTTAGGGTACAATACATTAAAACCGATTCTTTTTTAAGATACTAAAATAAATTTCTAGAGAGAATTAATTTGCCAAGAAAAATCAAATCTGGAAAATGCAGAGAAATTTCCTCCCTAATGAATGTGAAAGCTATCTATCACTCGAGATCGTGTTTTTGCGGGGCCATACTTTTTAAGTTTTTCTTCGCTAGACTTTGTTTTAGGGTTGACTTGGACATTTCGATGACCAATGACTCCCAACCTATGTAGCACGGACATGGCGACACGGACACGCGATACAACACGACACTACACATGACACGTCATTTCTCAAAAGTAGAGAATTTCGATACGTTTCAACATGTTAAATATTAAATAAATATTTTTATTTTTAATTAATTTGATTCAAATTCACAAATAAATAAATAAATAAAGAGTTTATAATGAATTTATACTAATAATATTAATAAATCTTACACTTTTTTTATTTCATTATCCTAAATTTATATTTATTTTTCGAAATCCCCCTCCTCCTAAATTTACTTTTATTTTTTAATCTCATTTATTTATTTTTCTGATTAAAAAAATTCCCATTAGAGTCCACCCTACTCTCTTCTTTCCCTTATCCATTTTCACCCCCACCCCTAAATTTATTTTCCTTTCCCTCCCCAGTCCCCACCATCGTCCATTCCCCCCACCCAAATTTATTTTTTTTCCTTTCCCTCCCACAATCGTGAGAAAATATTAGGTGCGCCCGGCGCTCCACGTCACCGTGTGCCCCGCCCAATCAGGATGCGACACGTGTCGCCACGTGGAGCCGGGTCCCACTTTTATTTTTAGTCAAATTTTTGCCGCGTCCTTCTCTCTCTTCATTAATGGCCACGTCCTTCTCCTGCCCTTTGCATTTGAAGTGCCCTTTCTCTTCTGCCTTCTCCTGCACAAAGTCTCTCTCACAAAAATCTTTCTCCGCCTCCTTCGACACCGACGATCAGAACTGGCTGAGCGCCCTTCTCGTCCGGCAATACTCGATCTCCGCCGCCGCCACCGCCGGCTCCTTGCCGCCCTCGCAGCTCCCGCTAGTCTCCAAGGTCCAGAGCGGCTTCAAGCCGCGAAAGTCGTCGTCGACCTCCGCCTCCTTCAACACCGACAACCAGCACCGTCCGAGCGCCCCCTCATATGGCGGTACTCAATCTCCGCCGCCGCCGCCTCCTCCTCCTCGCCGCCCTCGCAGCTCCCGCTGGCCTCCAAGGTCCAAAGCGGCTTCGAGCCGTGGAAGTCGTCATCGACCTCCGCCTCCTTTGACGCTGACAACTGTTAAGAACATGAGAACACAAAACCAGAGAAGTTGTTGTACTGCTATGAAGTTAACAAAGGCAAAGAATGAAAGCATTGCCAAAGCAGAGACGGCTGTCATTGAAAAAGTTCGGAAGAAGCAGAATGCACAAGTCAGTGCCAGTGATGCTATCAGTCGTGTATCTACACAATGTGATGGAAATAAGTCGGTGTAAATAACACGTGTCATATTCTCAGAAGGAAAAGAGAAGCTGTTAGTTCAGTTTTTCAATGTATAACAGAATAGACGAAATTAGTTCTTTTCTTCTTTAAGTCTTTCATGAATTCTGTTTTAGATGACAGCTGGTTCCTTTTCGTTTAGCACCTGTTGTATATAGAAGAGCTTAGCCTTCTTCTTCTTCATTGAGTCAATGTAACAGAAAAGATTGAAAACAGAGGAAGAGCACGCCATTGAAATGTGCTCTGTATTGTGTTGCATATACTGAAATAATACAAACGAGAAGAGAAGAAGATAATCTTTCTACCGTATCCATTCATCTTGCTCATCTTCACATGGTATCAGAGCTTGATCGATCATCTGTGTTGAATAGTTTTCATGAATACTCAATCGTTCGTGAAATCAAATCAAAGGTGCTGAAGATTCAGAAGATCGAAGTGGTCTCTGAACTTCAATGATCGCAGCAGATCAAAGTAGCTATTGATCATCCTCGTGTGCTGGTTTGCTGAAGATTTCAAAGTGTTTTGCATTCGATTCTACTGTTCCCTGTTAAGATCTGAACATTGCTGGTGACACGAACAGAACATCATCTTGTAAGATCAATAGGTAATCC
The DNA here is from genome assembly GCA_014182725.1 of Eucalyptus brandiana. NCBI lineage: Eukaryota > Viridiplantae > Streptophyta > Magnoliopsida > Myrtales > Myrtaceae > Eucalyptus > Eucalyptus brandiana. The sequence continues at coordinate 14,945,348 of CM024675.1, forward strand.
TGATTTCAGTCACAGAATCGACTTTTGTCATCATCAAACCTCTGTGAGCACAGTAATGGCAGCGAGAACACAGAAGTATCCCTTTCCAATACATGTTAACATCTCCAATTTTGTCACAATTAAACTTGCTGAAGATAATTTCCTGTTGTGGCAAGCACAGTTTCACAGATTTCTTCGAAGTCAAGAACTTTTCGGTTTCATCAGTGGTGAAATTCCTTCACCTCCTCAAACTTTAAAAGCTAAGACTGAAGATTGTGAAACTGAAGTCATAAATCCAGACTACACAGATTGGACAAGAACTGATCAACTTGTTTCATCTTGGATTAGTGGAGCTGTATATTCTGAGCTTGATCATCGGTTTAGAAACTTCCTATGAGGTATGGCAAACACTTCTCAATCGCTTTACTCAGAAATCAGTTGCTCGAGAGTTTGAACTGAGAGGAAAGTTACAGGCATGTCAAAAATGAGATCGAGCTCTTTCTGTTTATCTGAGAGAGTATAAGTCCATCTGTGACCAACTGAATGCGATTGGAAAACCTATAGATGAGATAACCAAAATGTTTGGTGTTCTTGAAGGACTAGGCTCTGAGTATGAGAACTTTCGAACTACTATCTACTGTCTGAAACCCTAGCCAGATTATGATGAAGTGATAGCACAGCTTTAACGATTTGAAACAAGGCTAAAGACATATTCGATGAATCATTTTAACCCTAATCTAGCCTACTTTGGACAAAGAAATTCTGAAACACAACAGAAAGGGAACTCTGAAAGAGAATATAGCTTTCGGATTCTGGTTTTGGAGGTCAAAGAGGCGATAAAGAATGAGGAGGACGTATTTTTGGTCGAGGTCGTGCAATGAACAATGCAGGCCGTAGTTATGAATATTCAGGAAGAAATCAATACTATAGACTAAACAACTTGAATCAGGAACGAACAGATCAACAATTCAGGCAGAGAATTGATTACTCTAGTCCTAGACAGGGGTTTCGACCATATGCAAGTTACTCACAAAGGTATCAAGACACCAAATCTTATCCAACTCAAATCTTGATGCCTCAGAAACACTTGCAAGAAGAGAAAACAACAGAAAACACTCGGTTAGAATGTCAGATTTGTAAACGACCAGGACATGATGCTCTTCGTTGCTGGTATCGATTCGATAATTCATATCAGGCTGAAGAGATCCCAATAGCTTTGGCAGCAGTACATCTGGAGGATCCAAGAGGAAGTGAGTGGTACCCTGATACTGGAGCAACAGCACATATCAGTGCTGACCCTGGTATTCTCCTCAACTCTACTCAATATACTGGAACTGACACAGTCATGATAGGTAATGGCTCCTGTCTACCTATTGCTTATACTGGTAATACTCAGTTGAATACAGAAAACAACACATTACCTCTAAACGATGTCATGATTGTTCCTGAAATCAAAAAGAACCTTCTCTCCGTTTCAAAACTGACAGATGACTATCCCTGTTCGTTTGTTTTTGATAAACTTGGTGTCTATATAAAGGACAACCAAACCAACAAAACAGAGATGCTCGGAAGAGAAATTAGAGGACTTTACTGTGTGGATCCTCAAACTACAGCAGCATACTTTACTCGAAGACACAGAGTAATAGCAGCAGATGTGTGGCATCAAAGACTTGCTCACACAAACTTGAACATAGTGAAGCATCTGCAAAGTCAAAACTTGATTTCCTGTAATGCAAAATCTGAATCCATTTGTAGTAGCTGTCAAATAGCAAAAAGTGCAGCTTTACCTTTTCCATTATCAGACTCTACATCTACTATACCCTTAGAAAAGATACACTGTGACATCTGGGATCCTTCACCAGTGAGATCTTTACAGAACTTTCAATACTATGTCATCTTTGTAGACAATTTCTCTCGCTACAGCTGGATCTATCCAATGAAGCTGAAGTCAGACTTTTATGATATCTTTATCATGTTTCAGAAACTAGTTGAGAAGCAATTTGATCATCAAATCAAAATGTTTCATTGTGATGGTGGATGAGAGTTTACCAGTAACAGATTTCAGAATCATTTGCGGAATTGTGGTATAAAGCAGAGTCTGTCTTGCCCTCATACACCAGAACATAATGGAATTTCAGAAAGGAAACATCGCCATATAGTTGAATTGGGCTTAGCTATGCTGTATCATTCTAGAGTTCCATTGAAATTCTGGGTAGATGCGTTCATAACAGCTAACTATATTGTCAACATTCTTCCTACGCCGAAGTTACAAATGGCTTCTCCTTATTTCAGACTTCATAATAAGCAGCCCAGCTATGATCATCTCAGGGTTTTTGGGTGTGCTTGCTATCCCTGTCTTCGATCCTATGCACAACACAAGTTCGACCCCAGATCTCTTACTTGTATTTTTCTGGGCTATAGTGAACAACATAAGGGGTATCGTTGTCTTGTACCTACTGATGGTCGTATCTATATTAGTCGCCACGTGGTCTTTGATGAAACCTTCTTTCCCTTTACAAAGAAGGTAATATCCGACTATGATCAATACACAACTCTATATAACCAATGGGCAGACGAGGTTAATCTTCTTGATTCCACAAACACAACCTCAGTGGACAGTCACTCTAATAATCATACAACAAAATTTCAATTACCTCCTTCTGTAGAAAGTGATCACACTCATACATCACAATCTGAAGGTGTACCACATATATCATCTTCTCTTCAGCAACAGTCTGACTCTGTTGCCATAGAGCAACAAGATCCTCTATCTACAATTGTTGAACCAGATGAACTTGACATTGATCAAGAACAACCAAACTTAACAGCTACTTCTTCAAGTATTTCCTCTGTTCATCATATGCAAACTCGATTGAAATCTGGCATCATCAAACCTAACCCCAAATATGCATATTTGGCTGACTATAAAGTACCTTTGGAGCCTAAATCAATTAAAGCAGCCTTAGCTGATAAAGGATGGTACAAAGCCATGCAGGATGAAATGGATGCTTTGTATGAAAATCAGACATGGCTCTTAGTTCCTAGAACTAAACAGATGAATGTTATAGGCTGTAAATGGGTGTTTAAAACTAAACTAACACCTACTGGCAGTCTAGATAGATTAAAAGCTCGCTTAGTTGCAAAGGGATTTCATCAAGAAGCAAAGGTTGATTTTACTGAAACGTTTAGTCCTATCATCAAGCATGCCACTATTCGGATAGTTCTTTCTGTTGCAATAATGAAGAATTGGACCATACATCAGCTTGATGTTAAAAATGCATTTCTCCATGGCACACTAAATGAAACAATATACATGGAGCAGCCCCCTGGCTTTATTGATCCTCAACAATCTCATTGTGTGTGTCTGCTTAAGAAATCCCTATATGGACTTCGTCAAGCGCCACGAGCATGGTTTGATAAGTTTAGCAACTTTCTCCTGGAGAATGGATTCTTCTGTAGTACTGCTGACCCTTCTCTATTCGTGCTTCACACTGGTTCAGACACAGTACTGTTACTGCTGTATGTTGATGATATAGTGTTGACAGGTAGCTCAGCTCAGCTACTAACCACTTTGATCAAATTGCTAAGTCTTCATTTTCACATGAAAGATCTGGGCCATCTTCATTACTTTCTCGGCATTGAAGTCAAACGCTCTACTCATGATTTATTTCTCTGTCAAACTAAGTATGCCATTGATCTTTTGACAAGAGCTCATATGACCAATTGCAAACCTGTGTCAACTCCTTTTCCACTTCGATCGGTTACTATGACAGATGATACTGCTTTGCTCTCTAATCCACTTGAGTATAGAAGTCTTGTGGGGGGTCTTCAATACTTAACAATTACTCGTCCTGATCTTGCTTATGCAACAAATACTCTGTGTCAGAAACTGCAACATCCAACAGTTGCAAATCTTCATCGGTTAAAAAGAGTACTTCGATATGTTAAAGGCACCACTCATCTTGGTCTCTTTCTTCATTCTAATAGTTCAACAGCTCTCTATGGCTTCTCAGATGTTGACTGGGCTAGGTGTACTGACACCAGGCGATCCACAACTGGTTATTGTGCGTATCTTGGCTCCAATCTTCTTTCATGGTCAGCTAAGAAACAACCAACTGTCTCTCGCTCTTCCACAGAAGCCGAATATCGCACTCTTGCCTCCACTACAGCTGATCTTACCTGGATCGGTTTTGTCTTGCGTGATATCGGTATATCTCTTCCATCTCCAACTCTCTTATTTTGTGACAATAAGTCTACTATCTCCCTTACAGCCAACCCAATTCTACATACCCGTACCAAACATATCGAGGTTGATTTCCACTTTGTTTGGGAGAAAGTCTCCTCAGGATCACTCAGTGTTCGCTATGTTCCTAGCCATCTTCAACTTGCAGATATTTTTACAAAATCCTTGTCGCACTTTGTTCATTCTAATCTTCGTACCAAATTGGGCATGGGATTTTTATCCCCTCCCAATTTGAGGGGGGATGTTAAGAACATGAGAACACAAAACCAGAGACGTTGTTATACTGCTATGAAGTTAACAAAGGCAGAGAATGAAAGCATTGCCAAAGCAGAGACGGCTATCATTGAAAAAGTTCGGAAGAAGCAGAATGCACAAGTCAGTGCCAGTGATGCTGTCAGTCGTGTATCTACACAATGTGATGAAAATAAGTTGGTGTAAATAACACATGTCATATTCTCGAAGGAAAAGAGAAGCCGTTAGTTCGGTTTTCAATGTATAACGAATAGACGAAATTAGTTCTTTTCTTCTTTAAGTCTTTCATGAATTCTGTTTTAGATGACAGCTGGTTCCTTTTCGTTTAGCATCTGCTGTGTATAGAAGAGCTTAGCCTTCTTCTTCTTCATTGAGTCAATGTAACATAAAAGATTGAAAACAGAGGAAGAGCACGCCATTGAAATGTGCTCTGTATTGTGTTGCATATACTGAAATAATACAAACGAGAAGAGAAGAAGATAATCTTTCTTCCGTATCCATTCATCTTGCTCATCTTCACAACAACCAGCACCAGCCGAGCGCCCCCCTCGTCCGGCGGTACTTGATCTCCGCCGCCGCCGCCACCTCCTCGCCACCCTCGCAGCTCCCGCTGGCGTCCAAGGTCCAGCGTCTCGCGGACAATGTCCAGGTTTTTCCGAAACGCTCCAATCGTCTCGCGCTCTATTTTGGCTCCCGATTGAGTTGGGGATTTAACTATTTCGAATTTTTGCTTCTTACTTTGGTTGATTCCTTCTCTGTTGCTGAGCTTTGAGAAGAGCGATTTCTGGATGCAGCTTGCTAGGCAGGATTACTTGGAGCTGAGACAAGAGGCGAGTGAACTGCAGGAGTATTCCAACACGAAGCTCAATCGAGTCACGCAGTCACGCGCTACCTCGGCGTTCTCGCCGACAAGAAGCCGAAACTAGGTGAGGCGGTGCGGCGTCTGTTGTGCCTCGACACACGTTTGCTTTCTCATTTTGGTTTTTGACAGGTTCTGTGCTTTGTGTCAGATCAAGTTGCCCGTTGAAGGTGAGGCTAGGATAGCACCGCTCGTCTGTGAGAAGAGGAAGTTGTTCAATGAGTTGTTGACATCCAAAGGTCAGTCTTTGGTTTCTTAATTGAGTTCTCCCACTTTCCACACGAAGCACGTGGAGCGGAAGTACTTGGATACATGAGCTGATAATTCAGAAAATTACTAGTTTGAATTGCAATTCATTTTTGGGATGATGTTCCTGTCGGATGGATGGGTAGAGATAGCTTGCTTGTATGGTAATTTTGCAGTGTGTAGTAGGAGGACAGAACTTGAGTTTAACGAGTAAGATCTAGTTGGAATATGACTGATAGAGTTTGAGCGATGAAGTGCAGATTAACGTGAGATAACAGCTGCCAGTTTGTGATGCATTTTTTTGATCATTGTTAGTCTGAAAAATTGAGCTGTTTGTTAGTTCAGGACTGATTATGCCTCAGAGATTTGTTAATCTGTAAATGGAGACTAGCTATCAAGAACAGAAATGATTTTTTACTCTGTGTATCTTCTTCCTCCTCCTTTAGATCAGTCTGATACTTTGATTGATGGTTACATAGAAATTGAATCTCTTGGATTAAACTAATGGAAGAACTCCCAAGAAATATGATTTTCAGACAAGAGTCCATCACCTGTGATATAATTTCCATTTGGACTCCTTTCACATCATCAATTCACCATTGATTGCCCAATCACTAGATTGGTCGACCTAAGTTATACTAATAGTGTTTAAGTCAGAAGTACAGACCATCTTCAAGCCATTTAGTTGGCTATGAGTGCAGGAGGTGCACACATGTTAATTAACTGTTTGGTTTAGAAGTTGGGCTATTTGTTAGTTAGTTGCTGAGGGAGTATAGTTCAATTGGTTATTTTCTTTTCGCACAGCAATCGATCAAGATAGGGAATTTCTTTGTTCTTTGTGTGCTCTCTTCTCTTACTATAATAATTTGTTTCAATAGCTCTTCTCTTCAATTTCCAGTCCTCCCTTTTTGAGGCATACGAAGTTTTTGGTCAAAAATTTATGGGTATTTTCTTTCCTATGATGATTTGAAGATGCTTTTAATTTCAGGGAACATAAAGGTATTCTGTCGTTTGAGACCATTATTTGAAGATGAAGGTCCCTTTGCTGTAGAATTCCCGGATGATCTTACTATCCGTGTCGACACTGGGATTAAATTAGTGGGATTGTTTTTGGTCCCGATGTCACTGCCCCATGTAAAGATCTCAGAGCGTTGAAGAAGGTTTTCCAACTTGCTCTCTTGTGCACTAAGAGGCAACCATCGGAACGTCCTACCATGCATGAAGTGGCTAGAGTCCTCGGAAGCATATTGCTGTCCACAACCCCACTGAAGCAGTTTTCTGCGGTAGGGTCCGCTCTGCTCCCGAGCAGAAAGATCGCTAGTTACATGGACGAGTATGCAAATTTGAAGACTCTGCGCTGGGTAAATTGCTCAGCCATGAGCACCTCGGATGCCCAACTCTTCCGTAAATTTGGTGAGGCGATCTCTCAGAACAGCAACCTGGACCTTGAAAAGTCGGCTTAAGTAAGGATGGGTAGGCTTTTAGGTGGGATGGAGGCAAAGAGGGAAAATGTATATAAATATGTGGAACTCACTCTCTCTTGTTAGCATGCTAGTTTTTGTACTTCTCTAGTTAGTATCAGCTTTCTAGTCAAGTGAAAAGGTTGAACAAACTCACGATCTTGATAGGTCAAATGGGGTTGTGCCCCGATTCTTACCATAAGCATTGCGCTGTGTTGAAGTACATGATACTAATTTTTTCACATAGATGTAATCAGTTGTCAAGTACTCTTTGCTCTGATGGTACAAAGTACCAATGAATGGATGCAGTGCAAAATAGATCAAAGATCGTTTGCCAAGTGATTTTGGTACATAGTGGAATACACAAAGATCTAAATCAAGTTAGAAGTACCAACTTAAGGTTAACTCAGGTTTTACCACCTCAAGAATCTTCCTTTCCAAATTTTCTAGTAAAAGTCTTGGGTTCTGATTCAGCAGAAAATACACGAACATCTGAAATGGACTACTACCTTTTATTTGATGCAAGTGAACATATATACATACTACCAGTCCATTGTCCCGCAAAATACATGGGCAATGGCTTTGCACCTCAGATGTGGCTTTGCCCTGCTCACTTCGTAGTTTTGCAACAACCTAATATCCTCGTGGAGAAATAAATTACTTAGTACAAGTGGAAGATGTATCCAAAACCTGAATAAAAACCATACACCCCCCAAACGCAAATGAACCTCGTGGGTATGAAACCGAACTAGGCTGAGCACAATCTACAGATCTCAAGCTAAATCCTCGGGGTCAGCTTTTTCATTGAGTCTCCACTCGCGGAACTAAAACTCTCTGAGTTGCACATAGCAGCAACCTTCAAAACAATGCACCATTGCTCAAGGTGAGCGGTCTTCTCTTAGATATCCCCACCACGTTGCTTCCCAAGGAAAAATTGCGGCTTCTGTCCAACATGTGACTGGATGCGAAGATATTTCTACGCCTTCTGCTGTAAGCATTTTTCAATTTTACAATCTCTTTAACAGATGAAGAAATAGAAGCATTTGCTAAGCTCGTGAAAGATTTTCACTTGCCATCATAGAACTTCGATATGCCCCTCCTGCAAATATTCAAAAGCAACCATAATCAATGGCACATAAAGGACGGTATATCTTCACAGATGGTAAAGGACCATTTCAACTCAAACTTTTCCCCCGTGTTTGAGAAAATCAACTCAAGTCGAAATTTTTTTTCACGTAAAGCAATCATTTTGACATCAAGTATGCAAAAGCAGTCGCTTATCTCAGCTCTAACCTAACAAATCTAACCATCAATGAACTCCAACTCCAACCTTTATGAGGAAAAGAGCAACCAAATCTGATAATCCCATGATAAGTGGAATTTGAAAGACATTCAACAGGTTATGAAGCAACATCATAATGCTACCTCCGGACACAGGACTTCAAGGCAAGCCATCACATTGTCCGAACTTAGTGTTCTTTCCCAGAAGATCTCTAACCCTAGTTCATGTAACGACCAATCAAAATTTGCTTCAATCAGATGAAATTGAAGCATCGCGACACGGGTATCTCCCTACGATCACCATGAATGAGCATCCACTCCATAGATTGATCAACAACCTTTCTAAATATAACAAGAAATCAAACAGATACAAGGACAATCCAGGAAACATCCTTCCAAACACCACCGACACAAGAATCTCAACAAGCATGAGACTTGCAGCACAAATCGATCTAGACCCCCAAACCCATCCTCGAGTAAAAAGCCCTAGTAAGAGAGAACCCTTAAAGATACCAAATTTTAACTCGGGAGCTCGATCCAATGACCTCATAGTAAGTTGGTCAGAACAAAGTCAAAGAAGCAAGCTTATGAGACTACAAGATAGAAGCAAAAAATGAGATTTTCATCTTTATAATGTAGCTAAAATGTTCACTTGGAGGTGTTGCATGTGATTAAATCCTTGTGAAACTCAATCGGAGTTCTGAAAGCACATTCGGAAGTATTCCCAACCTTCACAAACTCCTGAGGAACGACCTTTCTCATAAATTTGACCCCTGACCACTTTGTTGGGTACTACATCTATATGAGACATGGTCTTCCCCAACAAAAATTTATTGTACCTAAATGTCAGGGATCTCTCCTCTTAATAATTTCACCTGGAAGAATTTGATCTTCCATAGGTTTACCCAAACCAAAGCTGACAACAAGAAAATAAAGGCCTAATTCAATTCTGGCATGACTTCAGGAAAGTAAAGTTAAAAAAGAAATACCCAAATGAGAGGAAAATAAAGGGTTTGACTGTCTAAGCTGATAAGAAAACATACGGGCGGATCAGAAAAGACAGTTTCAACCGAAGAATATTCCATGATTTAACACGAGTTGATGAGGAAACTCTTTTGGCTTGCGGGGTAGCCGTGAAGTAGTTACCAAGCTTGGGATGCTTTGGCCGAAATAGCCACATATAGATTGTCCCCTGGGAGCATTTGCTTTTATACTCCAATTCCCAAGCATGTCCTGCAATTACTTTAAGCAAGATAAAGTGTAATAAGTTATTCTTCCTAAAAGATCCGAAAGATAAGAAAAGATACTGAATGAGAAAGTACATGCTATTTTTCAAGGAAAAGGTTGGTGCACTGTGCAGATTGCAGACACTTCTTCAAGATTTAAATTGACTTGACTATTTTCAAGATTAAGTGAGTGAGAACAATCATATAATGGGAGACAGTATCCATAATCGAAGTTGGAAATCCTTACATAAATTTCGGCATGGATAGGTCTTCCATAAAGTTTTAAAATATCTCCACCAACAAAGGGTGAGGTTATATCGGCAAGTCGGCTATTCTATGTGTCAAGTCGAGTGCCAAACATCCGTAAGTGGAAAACTTTTCTGATCTGCTATATTTTATTTGACATGCTAGTAGGGAGGCACATGACGGGCTTTGGAGACCACAATTATGAGAAGGGACATCATATTCACTCTACATTAAGCACTAGAGCTTTCCTGATTCGTGCACCAAATCTCATACCTACATAGCATGTGGAAGCACGATTATATCAAGACAAAACGTACACATTCAGAACACCTAACTTGAAGCTATTTACGGTGAGTAAAAAAGAAAAGAAACCTGCTCATTGTGGAGTTCAAAACTGTGACAGAAAAGTCATATCTAGATGTAGCAGTTGCATCTGAATTCACTAAATCGAAGAACTCCTCGAAACAACAAGCATACAGACCACGATCATGGCTAGATCCTTCCTGAAAAGCATCAAAAAACACCATCATGTCAACTTCCATATCAGAATTTTGTGGAATGACATGGTGGGTGAACGTGGTTCATCATAATGTTACAAAGGCCCCCGTTCAGATAACTATGATTGCCAAAGATCAAACCAATGACAATCAGATCTAAGAAATGCAAGCAGCAGAACTTTTAGCTCCTTAAATTCAGACATGACATAAGACCAATATCTGACAGAAGTATCTACATTAATGGGCAGGACCGTGCCCATAATGGCAGCCATACATGCATAATTCACAAAACACATCCTCATTCCAGATCAATACCCTTTTGAATGCAATAAGAATAAAAAACAAAATACTTTATCTAAAAAGCCATACCCAAATATTTGGATATTTAGCTCATAGGGAGATAATATTCAGTGGGAGCATGTTTGAGAGAGAGAGATAGAGAGAGACCATAGTGTGCGTCTTTCCTGAGTTACTTTGTCCATAAACAAATATTGACACATTAAATCCATCCAAAGCTGATTGAACCAATGGTTGAACATCATTAAATATATTAGCTGCACATGCACCAGTCCTACTGTAAGATAACAAACCTCCACGCAAACCAGCCATGTCTTGTGTATCAACAAGTAACAGCAACCTACCTGATTTCTCCAGTGAAAGCTCCACCTTTCCCAGTCCAAGAGTTTTGAGAAGCTATCTCAATCCGTGGCGTTAATGAGTTCTTAACCTGGTCAATGTATACAAAGGGAGGTGCCACAACGACATCTGCACAGGCCACAAAAGGAATATCAGGCAAAATGAACAGTGAATAATTAAGGCAAACATATGTTAGTTTCAGTTTAGCAGAGTGCGTGCGCGCACATGTGTGGCAATGCCCTTGATTATCAGCTTCTTACCCATCCACTTGCTACAAGTTACTAGCAGGCAATAAGCTGCCAACTACAGCCATAAAAGAGAAGCAAAAGATGCTTCCCAATAACTCCATCTAATGCATTTAACATTATACTAGTGATAGTCAGTCTCGAAAAGGATGGACACATAAGCATCATTTATCAACTCCATGGGAGAGAGAGTCAAATTTTGCTGTATAGGTAGATATAATTACCGAGACAATAGTCTCAAACTCCAATTTTTAGATTTAAGAATTACCGAGACTAGTCTCGAACTCCAATTTTTAGACAATAAATTTTGCTGTATAGGTAGATATATATGCATATATATTTCCTGATAAAAGAAAAGGCCAACAACAACAGCTACTCGCACTAGCCTCAGTACCTTATGGGTAGCGGCAACGGCGAACTCTACAATCCGTGCACGATCATTTGTTTTTTAACAAATCGAACTAAACAATGAAAGACAAGAAGCTCTACCACATTCCCGCCTTCTTTCGATAACTAATCTACTATGAAAGATGTCTTCACAACATGTAACAAGCAACTGCACAACACGCGCTCAAGGGTATCCAAGGACAAGCACTGCACACCTTAGCTGCAAAAAAAAAAAAAATTAAACAAACAAACCACTTCCCGCGACCTCAATCCCTCGTCCGACAACACAGCCCGACCCCACAAGACGACAAAAATTATATTGCGACCAAACTGTTCACGCTCCATCATCTTCCTCGGATCAAACAACCCCCCCCAACCCCCACCCCCACGGAACGCCCGGAATCATTGCGATCGAGACGCATCCACTCAAACGATCGAAATTTCCACGGCTCGCGAAGCTCCAAAGCAAAAGACATCAAACACGAGAGGAGACGGGAAGGCGAGGAACCCGAGGAGGAGCCAAGAGGCTGGGTGGTAGAGCGACTAGCTGGCTGGAGAAGGGCTCGCCGCATCAACGCCGGCCGCCGCTGCTGCTTCTTCTTCTTATAGAACCGTTGGTTCCACCTCCCCAATGCTTTGAAAACCAATCCTCAATCCTTGCTTTGGACGCGCCCGGTGAGCTTTTGGGTGTCGGCGATCGCTGAGGAGGCACACGCGGAGAAGGTTAGAGCTTGGGACGCAGCCACGACCGGCGAGGCTCTTCGGACCGAGTAGCACCCGGTGGTGACAGCGGGCGATCGAGCTTGGAGGCAAGCGGCGGGCTTTTGGGTGTCCACGCTCGCCGAAGAGGCCAAGGCGAGATGGTCGGGACCCAACCACGATCGGCGGGGTTCTTGGGAGTGAATGGCTCTTGACGGCAACGGCAGGGTGGCCAAGCTAGGAGGCGACCGGCAGAGGTGGCCAAGCTCGAAGGTGACCGGCTGGATTTTGAGCGTACGCGATCGTCGAAGAGGCCGAGGCAGAAATGGTCAAAGCTTGGGACCCAAACACGACCGGTGAGGCTCTTCGGAGCGAGTGGCTCCTGGCGACGATGGCGGAGGCGGCCGAGCTCGGAGGCGACCAGCGGGCTTTTGGGTGTCCGCGCTCACCTTAGAGGCCGCGGCGAAGATGGTCAGAGTTCGGGACCCAGCCACGACCGGAAGAGTTCTTCGGAGCGAGTGGTTCCCGACGGCGACGGTAGAGGCGGCCAACATTGGAGGCAACTGGCGAGCTTTTGGTCGAGAGAGATGAGGTTGCAGGTTTCATGGAGGAAAATGCAGAACCAAAATTTTTGAAAGAGAACGCGAGGGGAAGGGGAAGGGACGGCTTGCGTGCAAATAGGATAAAAGGACGCAGTCATTAATGAAGAGAGAGAAGGACGCGGCAAAAATTTGGCTAAAAGAAAAAACGGGACCCGGCTCCACGTGGCGACACGCGTCGCATCCTGATTGGGTGGGGCGCACCTAATATTTTCTCCACAATCGTCCATTTCCCCCATCTGTCCGTCACTTTCCCTCCCCCCAAAATAGGTACCCGTAGACCCCACTTTTTTAATTACTTTTGAATTTCTTAGAAACCCTAGCTCCTTTACTCCTCCTCCTCGCCGCTCGCGACCCTTCCTCTTCTCCTCCTCCCTCCTCGCCGCTCGCCGCACGACCTCCTTCCTCGCCGGTCGCCGCTCCTCGCCGCACGCACGACCCCCTTCCTCGCCGCTCGCCGCTCGCTGCTCCTCGCCGCATGCAAGACCTCCTTCCTCGCCGCTCGCCGCTCGCCGCACGACCGCCTTCCTCTCCTCTTCCTCTCACCTTTGATCCTTTCTCCCTCGCAGCTGCAGCCTCGTCGGATCCATCGCAGCATCACAGGGTCGGCCCTCGCCTCAGTCTATGCTCGGCCGTCTCTCACCGTCGCTTGCGGTCTGCTCCCTCCCGGACACGCGTGTCGAAACGTGTCGGGCAAAGGTTGACCACGTGTCGGAAAATCCGACACGCGTTGACCGCGTGTCCGACCGTGTCCGACCGTGTCGACGTGTCCGACACGCTCCGACACGTATCGGACACGACACGGAAGCGTGCTTCATAGCTCCCAACCCTTTATTAAGCATCCCTCGCATCACCAAGTGAGCTAAAACTTCCATTGCATCAGACCAAACCATAAAGAGATGATTATTTCTCGCAGCTCGATATTCATGTTCCCTGTTTTACTTCTCATATTGCATGTTCTGCTATTGTTAGGGACGAGCTGCGATGCAAAGAAGAATCACTTGTGTGCCCCTTCATCTTGCGGTGAGATCCGTAACCTAAGTTATCCTTTTCGATTGAAAGGCGATCCAAAAGACTGCGGTCACTCTAGCTATGAGCTAGCTTGTGAAAATAACCGCACTGTTCTATATTTAAATGCTGGCCGATATTATGTGAAGTCAATTCATTACGATTATATTGACCAAGATTTCTTCGGTGGTAATATCACGGTGGTTGATGATGGACTGCAGAAGGGTAATTGCTCATCCCTTCCTCGTTACCCATTGACGATCTTCAATTGGACTACTAGTCCATTTGGTGAGTTATATGAATGGTCATATGACAATTTCATTGTGGCCTTCATGAAGTGCCCACAACCTGTTACTTCTACTTCTTATATTGATGCCAAACCATGTATTGAGGGTGCACACTCTGCCGACACAACTCCTTATTTTTCCCAAATGAAGGTGTACTCATACGCTGTACTACACCAATTACAAGTAAGGGATATCAAGGACTCTTGCACCGTAACCATGATGGCATGCACATCGGATCAAATCTCATGGCGGAAAGGGAATCAGTATGGGAGCTTACCATACAAGGACCTCCACAACAAGATGGTCGAGGGATTCACTCTCTCCTATCCGGGCCTCAATTCCGTGCAAAGCTTCTTTCCATGTCACTTCTTAAGTTTTATTAACCGAGGGGGATATTGCGGCTATTATTTCCGTAAGCGACGTTCCCCTGAGCTGTTCTTTCTTTTTCTCTTCTTCCTCCTCCTCCTTTCCTTAAATGCTAGCTTCACTAAGAGATCTGATCAAAATTTACTTACGAAGTGACGTGGCAGGTTTTAATTGGGTATTTTTAATAAAATCCACACATTAAGACACTAGTTTCTTTAAAAACATAATAGAAAAAATTGCACTTAAGTAGAAAAGTTTAAATAGATTTCTTAGTAGGGTCGGCATGCACTGCTCTCGTTTATTTTATGAATCTTGGAGCTTTTCTGGATTTGACATCGTTACTTCATTTTTGTTTGGGGAAAAATGGTTGATTTAATTGTTGCTCGTGTCCCTTGCATGGCTGTTATTGTTATGCGGTTGAAAAAACTGCACGCGTATTGAATGACGTTTGTAAATTAGAACTACGGGGAGCGAGACGTGAACTTATGAATCATTTGGTATATATAGGTGAACAAAAGCAAAATCGCTTTTCTTCAAGGAAAATGTCATGCTACGATAGCATGGATTCCCTAGGTGAATTGAATTAACTGTGATCTGAGCGCTGTCAAGGAGAGTAAATTATATTTATGTTTAACTGTTAAAATGATAAATTTAATTCTTCATTGATTGATCACCGACTCTAATTAATCTGTTGCAGACACCTATTATTCTGCGTGGACCAAGCATTTGTACGCGGAAATTGTAGGTTGGCGCCTCGCCTTTTTCTTGGGTATGACTGCTGGGCCTTTTCTCCTCACAACTATGATGATCTCAAGAAGCACTCTGATTTAAAACGATTATGTTTACCAAAAATTTATTGCACTGCGCTAATCTATGGACAATTTCTATGTAGCCAACTACGTCGCAGCAAAATTCGTACTCGGAGCTCCATGTGTGTTGATACTTCTAATCTATAAGTGGATGAGAAGGGCACCGGGCGATCGACGCAAACATCGAAGAATTCCTACAAGTTCACAACAACTTTTTGCCCATAAGGTACTCTTACTCGGATATCAAGAAGATTACAAAAAATTTCAAATGCAAATTAGGTGAGGGGGGATATGGCTCTGTGTATAGAGGAATCCTTAGAAGCGGCAATGAAGTTGCAGTTAAGATTTTGAACAAACCAGAATCTAACGGCCAAGATTTTATTAGTGAAGTGGCCACAATTGGAAGGATCCACCACATCAATGTAGTGCAACTTGTTGGTTTTTGCTTCGATTACTCCAAACAAGCTCTAGTCTACGATTTCATGCCGAATGGCTCTTTGGATAAACACATTTCGAATAAGGATGGTGATGATCCTCTTGATTATAAGAAAATGCATGAGATCTCTCTTGGCATAGCTAGAGGGATAGAGTATCTACATCAGGGATGTGATATGCAAATTCTACACTTTGATATCAAGCCTCACAACATTCTCCTAGACCAAAGTTTTACTCCGAAAATTTCTGACTTTGGACTTGCAAGACTTTATCCCATCAGTCATAGCATAGTATCGTTGACTGCAGTAAGAGGAACCTTGGGTTATATGGCGCCTGAGCTATTCTACAAAGACATTGGTGGCATTTCTTATAAAGCCGATGTTTACAGTTTTGGGATGATGTTGATGGAAATGGCTGGTAGAAGGAGAAATATAAATGCACATGCAAAGCATTCAAGTCAAATTTACTTTCCTTTGTGGGTTTATGATCAACTCAGCAAAGAAAATGAGGTTAAGAGGGCAAAAGTCATAGAAGAGGAAAGAGAAACAAGGAAGATGATAATCGTTGCGCTATGGTGCATACAGTTGAGCCCTAATGATCGGCCGTCAATGAGGAAAGTTCTAGATATGCTTGAAGGAGATATCGATAAACTGCAACTACCTCCAAAACCGCTTTTGTATCCGATAGAGGCACCAATTGATGATGACAACAATGAGATAGAACTTGAAATGGTCTCATCTTCGTCAAGTGCTCCAATAATTTCTAGCAGTTACCAATTTGACCACGACAATGAGTTTACAAAATCATGTATTGTGTGATTGTTCTCCTCTTGTAGAAATGAGATGCGAAATATAATTAACACTATTAGCATGTACCATCATTGATAATATAATCTATGAAGCTTTTACATGTTTTTCATATAGCATCGGTGTTTTCTATTAGACTCAGTATGTCCATGTTTTATAAATGACACTGAATGTCGTATGGCATTCGTTATAATTTTTGTTTTGTGTGAATTCTCTTGGCAATGTAATTTTTTATTCATGTTAATGTTTGCATCTTGAGCAACAAATCTCTCTCGTTTCCATCAAAAGCTCTCACCCCCACCCTTCAACCCCCACTCGATCAACCAGCTCGACATAGCTACATGCTCAAGCAATCTTTGACTTCGACCTAACCGATGAACGATTGTGGCTATCAATTTTTACCTTTACGATGAATAGAAATTGAACACGTGATGTCATGTTAGAGGATGTGATGTATTACAAAAGCACAATATCTCAATGCAGTAAGAATTTGTGCATTCACTCGATGATAAGTCATGAGATGGTGCCTTACATTCTTCCGAACAAGTACTATATTCCTCATTGTTGTCCCCTGCACATGAGTTTTCTTGCTTAGCAAACATTCCTCCAGACACCGATGTTGATAAGGAACGCGCAATATCCACTTCACTCGGATATTGCAGACAGAGAACCTTGACCTGATCCCGAATTAGCAAGGTACTCCTGAATGGAAGCAACAAACAACGCCATTCATCAGGAGTAAGAATACATAGAGAAGTAGCAAAAGCGCATGCTGCTACTTAAACTTGGGTTGCCTCGCCAAGTACAACAGCAATTAACTTTTTCTGCATGGCCTTTTCAATTACTGTAGATGGTTTTTAAAGTATCTAGAAACAGATAAAGCAGGAAGGACCTTCCTAGTACAAGGTCAGAAATTGAAGGCTTTCAATGGCTCTGAACAAGGCTCGGTTTGGAGAGCACGAAATTGTCCGAGATCACTGCTGAAAGCTGACTCTCAAATAGCATATTAAAAGCTTTTTTCAGATTTGTTGCACCACGAGTCGAATGCACTGATGAGTAAAAGAACAGAACCGCCATGTCTATGCAACTATGCTGACAAGTAATATTCCAAGCCAAACCTTTACATGAAGAGATTCGCCAGTAGGTAGTCCAAACCAAGTAAGATCGACGATGCAGAATGTCGAGCTAAGTGTTAAATATCATAAATACCTTCAGAGAAAGTAAGGGATAGGGCATGAATCCAAGTGGCTCCAGCTTCGAGCCGTTAAAAGTCTGATGGTTGGAAAGGTCCCCTGAAGTTTGCAGCCCGGTGGCCGTCGGCAATGAGGTTCGAGAGATGAGAAATTGGTGCATGGGCAGCGTCTAATGCAGCATTTATTCTCATTCCTTGTTCTTCCAATGAAGGACAAGCAAGATTACCGCCAGGTACAAGATGTGGAGCAGACCTTACCACCTCTTCTGATCCAACAAAACCGACAGGAATGGCTAGTAGCTTGTCAGATTCAGCTCTGTTCATCAACATTTTAGAACCACTAGTGCGAGCACAGTTAGCATCACAACTCGAAGTTGAAACTACGTTGTTCAACTAGAATGCACACCGCGACTATCATGTTGTTATTTGTAGTGTGTACCAATGGTAGCAATTATGATCATCTAAACAGACGATACCTATCAAAAGAATATTCAGGTCCTCTGA
The DNA here is from genome assembly GCA_014182725.1 of Eucalyptus brandiana. Classification (NCBI taxonomy): domain Eukaryota; kingdom Viridiplantae; phylum Streptophyta; class Magnoliopsida; order Myrtales; family Myrtaceae; genus Eucalyptus; species Eucalyptus brandiana. Next base: position 14,963,610 of record CM024675.1, read on the forward strand.
AGCAACACTTTTGACGAGGCAAAAAAACAATAACACCATGCCTCAGTCCACAAGCCATCAAAGGCACTGGCGCTCTCGAATGATGCATGTATTTAAACTAGTGTAGATGACAGAATTCGCCAAGTAAGATAGTGTGCACAAGCAGGTAATTTATATTAAGAATCCTATAAATGTAGGTAAGTAGCTTTCAGATTGAAATGAAAAGTTAAGCTAATAACTAGAGTAGGTACTATGTTCGACGCAATGGAGAAAAAGTAAACGATATGAGACAGAAACATCTCAAGAATCGAGTTTCTTACTTATTCCTGCAGTTCATCACGCTCATTGGAGAATCATCCTGATGAGAAAGACCATTCATTGTGACAGGAGGCTGTGGAACTGTCTCTTCCAATTCCTTTGACATTTGTTGCTCTGCTGCACCATGAAAGGAAGGCAAGAACAATTAAAACCTCACATAAGTGTTCGAAGTACGACAACGGAACTCGTCTAGTGTACAGAAAAATTCATAGGCTGAACTTCAAGGTCTCCATAAACCGATTTCCAGAAGCAAACGATCCTATACAGATGGCCTCACTTAGAAGAGCCCTCAATAACAGGCTCGAGGACCTGGAAGAGATTCATGGAAAACCGTCCCCAAGTGAAAGGTGAATAGAGGACAATTCGGGCGTAAATTGCGTATCAATTCCAATTGTGGAAGAACTGATTATTGATAAGGTGATGCACTTAAGTTGCGGTCATGGGGCGCAGATTGCTCCCAGCCATCGTGAACTTCATATAGGTACAAACTCTATGCAATGTCCCTTTGTTTCACTCTACATCGAGCAAGCTTACAGTGCTAGATACGAAGAATCTCTGCTTATTCTTTAATTCTGCCACATTTTTCACATCTACTCCGAGGACAAAAACCAGCTCTCGGTGGATTTTTCTTGGTCATGCCGTGTCTAGAGCTTCGGGATTCTCTTCTTATTCCTTGTGGCTTACATAGTTCTGTAGCTATTCGAGTAAAGACTGTTAAATTGATGTTGATTTCGACATTTTCCATGTCTAGCATACTAACAGGCGAAGAAATACACAAGTGCTTTTAAATATCGTTGCTCATCCTGACCGTTTTCTCTTGACCATTACAATTTTCAGTTTGCCAGTGAGCCGAGATGAAAACTTTTCTCTACAAATGCCACTTGAGAATTTATTCAAAGATGATGGAACGACATGCTTGGCAAACGATAAAGAAAGGTTACTAGCTAACCTTCTTAGTGGTTTGTTTATGATATCATGTCTAGCATATAAGAAGACCAGCTGAAACATGTCTCCAAACTATCTGTTGCAGCAACGCTATGTGATTGGACACAAGTCATAAAGTGTGAACTTTATACTAGATATCGCATCTCTTTTGGAGATTTAAGTTCTTCAGATAAGTTTGGGACTTTGCCCTATTTAAACTATGATCAGAATCAGGATGGAAGAGAGATGCTAGTTTTTTTTTTTTTTTTTGATAACTCAGGGAACCTCCGCACGCCGCTTCGCGGTGGAGAGTAAACCCTGAGGTGGGCCGGCCGTGACCACTGACCTCGCCTCACGTTTGAATCGCGTGTTTTGCATTGAAGCAACGCAGACACGGAGTCTCGAACTCTTCCCCCTGCGGATGGGGTACCAAGCCTTAACCACGCGGCCACCACGGGTGGTGGTGAGATGCTAGTTAGTCATGGGAAAAATACCAGAAAAAACTCATTGTACTTTTACCAATTCGGTCATTAATCTTTCAGTCATGCCAATTGAATTTTAAACATTTTCACATTTTGCTAATTGAGTTCATCTGGTCAATTTTGTTAAGAAATCGCTGACGTGGATACTGGTTATCTTATGTGGCATAAGTGGTGCTAACATGGAGAAATTTTAAAATATTTTAACATTTTTTTTTGAATTTTTGTGAACCTTTTTTTCTTCTTTTTCCAATTTTTTTTTCTTTTCTTCTCTTTTCCTCATTTACTTTTTTTCACCATGTTTGGCGAGGGTCACTGAGTCTTTGCTAGTAGCTACAAGGACTCGACGACTCTCACAAGCCACAATAAAATTAAAAAATTAAAAAATTCCATTTAAAAAAAATTATAAGAATTTTTCAACATTAGTATCAACCATCCTACGTAAGACGGTTGGCATTCACATAAGTGATTTTTTCTTAAAAATTGGCCCAATAAACTCAGTTGGCAAAAGTGCAATAAATTTATGACTTTTTCCAATTGACGTGATTAAAAGATTTATGACTTAATTAGCTAAAGTGCAATAGATTTAGGATCTTTTTGGAAATTTTCCCATTATTGATGATATCTACAAACAATACCTCTAATTTAACACAATTCAAGGGATTAAGAGACTAATTCTTTTTAAGTGTTCACTTAGGAGGGCTTGATCGATGATGGTTACTTGTGGTCATTGCCAATTTTAAAGTCGAACAGTTACAAAAAAAATTACCATCCAAAGGCAATAGGACACTTACAAAATCAGTGACAAAGAGAGAGCCAATCTTGTACCCTAAAATACAATAATGTATGTCTAGATCTTCGGCATACACACGCAAGATAATCTAGGATACTTTTCGTCAAGAGATTTTTCTGTTTAATGATTTGTCCAATCATCACTTAATAATTTATTCACGATATAGAAAACAATTAAAGGTGTCAGCACGTGCTAAATAGACCAATTATTTCGACGAAAATTTTTTTTGCTCGTGTTCGTGTTCATGATTTATAGAAGGGGAAATTCGCAACAAAAAGGGAAAAAAAATACAACATTTTAATAACTGACTATATCACTGTAGAAAAAAAAATGGACATGTGCAGTGAAAACGTCATTGGATGTGTCATATGACCTACTAGCATAACCCTTAAAAAAGTGGCAGAAGTATCAAATATTAATGATCAATTATCTTTCTATCTCATTAAAAAAAAAGTTTTAAAATTTATTTTTATTTTTAATGTCATATATTAGTGAGGTCCCGAATAGCAGACTTGCAAGGTCGCAAGTACCAAGATTCTTACCGGTCAACAATATTGACGCAATGTCTTAACTGTTTTTTTTTTAAATTCCTCTTGTTCTTATCTGAGCTTTAGATCCCATGATTTTCTAAATTTAGATCCCAAGCAAAATCGAAATAAATAATTCAATCGATATAAGTTACATCAAGGAGGATCAATTGAAGAGTATACGCCAATTGAGAGATACCTGCGTCCTCTACTATGCTGATGCAAGGGGCGCAGTTTGCCAACCATTATAAGGGAGAGGCAGTTTTTTATTCATAAGCTAATTAGCATGATACATCAGCCAACAATGTCTATTATATAGAAAATCTATTTCTTTCTCTTTTCATTACACTTTTACTTATAATGCTCATTAAGGCTCCATTTAGAGATCACAGAAGGTATTTGTTAAGATGTCGAAGTAGATTGCACTAACTTACCATTTTTCTTCTTTCCTATGCTAATTTCAAGACCGGAGCAAAAAGAATGAAAACATCGACTACCGTCACGGATGTTTAGAATTCATAATTACTAGACTTCGCAGCTTTTTTTTTTTTTTCCTTATTTGCTTTTTAAAGGTATTACATTTGAAATCTTTGGGTCTTTTATCAATCACTTGATGTCCAACTTAACAAAAAAAAAAATTCAATTTTCAAAATTTGCAATTTTATTCCAAGGACTTTTAATCTAAAACGTTTCAACTTTTAGTTTTATCTAAGGATACAAGATCGCATTCTCTAACCTCAACCTCAGCAAAGTCAACTTGAGATATCGCCCTCGACAAAACTAATCTGAATCTTGCAGCTAAGATTACAAGCGAAAAGAAAAGGCATAAAATACTGAAAAAGAACTTGGCAGAACCGCTAAGCTCCAATGCCTAGTTGAAACGTAAGAATTCACTTATGTCGTGTCGAAATCTATACAGATGTGAGGAAGCCATCACACCAGAACCCTCCCCTCTTCAACTCTTAAAAAAAAAAAAAAAACAGAGAAGACAAGATGCACAAAACAATTGAAGATTTACACACAGATTGATGAAGCCAGCATGCTCAAGATCACTCAACAGTAGCAACAGGAGCAGCAGCTGAGAAAAGAGTGGAAAGAAAAGGAGATATAAATGTAATGTCATTCGACTTTGCTTATTGTGTTCGTTGTCCATATACCCTTTGTAGGAGGAGCTGAGCCTGAGACCTTTACAACGGCCTGGTGCTTACGCCGTCGTCGCCTTTTCTTGGTAAATTTATCGTTGTTGCCATTGCTTTCATGGGGAGGGTTGTTTTCACATTTCGTTACATCGACCTTCACGATATGGTGATCCGATGTCCCTTTCGATGACAAGACCGAATACGACCCCGGAATGAACTTGTATGGGCAATCTGGTGACGTTAGTATGTAGTCCACCCTCATTCTTATTTGCACGTCCCTTGCACACCTGCAATAAAATAAATTGTTTTAAATTACGTATTCAGACAGTAATCACTTGAAAAAAAGACTTTGGACCTCAATTTTTATACCACGGATTTTCACATCAAAGATTGATATCGACAAAGTGATGACAACAACGGATGTATATATTCAATATGATCATCATGCTTCAAATGTTATGAATTTCCGTCCGTTCAAGCCAATAATTTGATCGTCGAGCGAAAGGAGCATCGTGCTCAAAAAGCACCTTAGATTAGCCATTTGATAGAGCGAAAAAGAAAAATCGAAAGATGGGAAAGCGAACAAGTGAGTTCTTACTTTGTCCTTTGGCAATGACGACCACGGACTCGCATTCTCCGGCGAAGTCCTTAGCATCTGTGTACTGCTTGCTTTTCAGAAACCTCATGACTTCGCCATGACTTCAACCTTTGGGGTCGGTTTTCCCATCTCCTCATAGTACTATAACAAACACAGGTGCCACAGGTGCCCATGATTACAAAATCGCCGTAGCTTAAGCTATTTAGTAATCGAGTTTGATGTGCTAACGAATATCACATCAAACATGACAGAAATGTACATACCTTGACGATGTCGGTCCACCGCTCTTGCGAGTAATCGGTCTCGTCGAGAGAGTTGAGGCCACCGGCCAAGATGTGGGGAGAGTCGCTCGACTGGATGATGGCGCCGACTTACTTCATCCGCCAGTTCTCGTCGAGATGATCCAGGTGGGTGCACTGGAAGTTCACTTCCCCAACATGGGGCACTTCTATTGTTGCCTTCAAAACATTCCTGTGTAATAAAACATATCGAGTTCACAGCCACTTCGATTCCTGGTCAATTTAATATGTCAATCGATTATATTTCAATCCACTCTTTTCTTCCTTTTCTGAATTTTCGTGCAACGAAAGCACATAACCCCTTCACTATCTAAGGCGCGACTTAGTTAATCAAACGCAATAGTCTTGGAAATTGACTCCATGACAAGCAATTGTGTCTCAAACTAGTTGATTCTATCTGGTCTGTCTCGCTTGAGAGAAATGTAGTTTTCCTTAAAGATGAGTAGTCCTTGTACAGTCTTCAGGTCAAGCATCTGATTTGGCAAATACATAAAATAAAGCAAAAACAAAATCCTCCCCACGTTACTGTCCTACCTACATACACCTTACCCTGCCCTCATTTAATGTACGCCATAGATCTTATCCTTCGTTCATCTTCCCAACTCCTCATTTAAATACTAAAGAGCAAAAAATATATTTATGTAATTTAGCAGGTTCCTAAGCATTCTCTTGACTATATCAGCAATTAATACAGAATGATCTTCAACGCTGACTCTCATCAACCCACTAAATGCAACCAGAAATGAAAAAAAAGAGGAATGAAAGAAGTCCAAGACAGTCTTTCATCACACACACTCGCAAGAATTTTGAATAGTTATAACCAAAGATATTATTATTATTATTATTATTATTATTATTATTATTATTATTATTATTATTATTATTGATAAATGACAATACTCTGGAGAACCCATATCTAAAATCATAGAAAGAAAAAAAAATGTTTTTTTTTTTTAATTTAATTTAATTTTAATTCTGACTGGAAGTGCACCCCAGCTGTTGCTGGGATCCTTGGAAAGGCCCACCATTGTTGTTGCAGATAGCTTTCCGTAAGTTGTACAAAGGCAAACAGGCTGTGGGAGAAAAGCCTTGGGGAATTCTTGAATTTTTGGTGATAGGGTTCTCGTGAATAATATTATAAATTCTTCCCATATCAGTTCTTGGACAACTCCATTCAGATAATTCCAAATAGAACAGTTTAAAAAAGGGGAGGGAAAAAAATACAAAAGATAAACCAAGTGACAGCAAGATTTTCATCCACAAATTCTGATGGCTAGGCAAAAGCTTATGTTTTTGTTTTTATTTTTTGGTCCTGTGAATTTTTATTACATCCACCGTACCTTAATTTCAATGAAAATTTCAACTGTCCGAGATGGATTTGCACTGTTGTAGATGGGTCTGCGAAATTAATTTTTTCACTTGGAAAAATGTAAGAAAAAATTATATAATATGTCCAGAGGGAATATTAATTTATGACATATTATGAAACTTTGCTTTCAATGGTGGATGCCTCAATAAATAAATGAAAATATCTTTTAAATGTCGAAATCGCCTAGGAAGACCACTTGCTCAATGAGAAAGAGAGCATATCATCGTCACCATAATTACGAAAATGATAGCAAGAATAACAGGTAAAAAATATATGGAAATTGATAAATAAATAAAATAAAATAAAATAAATCGAAATGACGTACCTGAAATCGGTGTCGTCGAAGATCTTCTGGACCTTCCAGTGCTTGATCGGCCACCGGGAGAGGACGGCGTTGCCGTACTCCGGCGCCCAGCTCTCGGCGAACGCGTAGCTCATCCCCAGCGCCGCCGCCAGCTCCGACAGCGGCTTCATCTCCCTCTCCTCCTCCGCCTTCACGTCCTGCAGCGCCACTATGTTCGCGTCCAGCTCCCGCAGCACCTCCACCACCGTCCTCGTGCTCCTGTACGCCTGCCGGCCGCCCCGGGGGTCGTCGCCGCTGATCCCGCCGTTCTCGAGGCTCCCCCTCGCCGTTGCCGGAGCCTTCCCTTTGAAGATTCGACCGATCGACGCTGAAGCCAAGGACGAGGAGTGGGGAGATGGAGAAGGAGAAGTCGGAGGTTCGGCGGCGGCGGTGGCGGCGGCGGCGGACGATTCGCTGAAGCTCAGGTTCCGCCGGCTGCGGAGGAGGGATATTTCGTTGTCCGGCAGGTTGATGGAGACCCGGAGCTTCGATCTGGCGAACTTCTGCTGCTTCGTCAGGTGATCCTGGCCGTTGATCGGGTGCAGGGGAGACTGCTTGATTGTGCCCCTGGCATCCATGTCTTCTGGCTTGATGTTCGGGAAGGTTACAAGAGAACTAACTGTCATCTCCTAAAAGCTGCACAGCAGAAACTATAGAGTTATCCTCAGCTTGACCTCTGGCTCTCTCTTTCTTATCTGAATCATATAAAGAACCTACACCATCCTTCTCAGCCTCATTGATCTCGCAATGGGAAAACTCAAATGAATGATCAGCTGAATTCATCACATGAAGGCTTTCAGCATTGATACTGGCAGGAGAATCATAAAATTCGAAAGGAAATACAGACTCAGCCTTGCTTGATGTTTGTGAATTGGCAGATGGTGTGCTGCTGGCCATAATTTCCGAATGACATTGCAATTTAGAAGTATGCAAGCCGCGAGAAGTGCAATATATAGCATAGAAATGGCATTTAACAAAGCAAAGGAGGCAAGGAGCAAGGCCACCATGTTTATTTCGAGGCCAAAGAGATTAAACATGTTCTCCATCCCAAAATTTATATAGACTATGAAGATTGTCTTCTGCGTTTCAAATCTCTCCCTTCTCATGGCGATAATCCTTTTCTTGTTCCATTTGTGGCCAAAGAGATTAAACATGTTCTCCATTTCTAGCACTGCCACCCCCAGAGCCTCCAGCTTTGGGTACATTATTTGATGCTTGAGAAAAACCAGAGGCTGAGGAAGACAAATTGTTTCTCACGCCTTCTACTTCACAAGGAATTGCAGGAGAATCTGTAGGTGGCTTGCTTTTCCCGTTTGAATTAGAAAAATCCCTAAACACTTCTTCTGCTGATACAAATAGAGGGCAAGGTTCTTTGGTGTAATATTTGCTCAAAATGTGAGTTGGTACTTTTTGCAACCAACGGAAGACATTGTATTGAAGGATACAAGCAGATATCACCAGCACTTTTCCCCCTTAAACCCAATTCTAGACCCCAAAAGCCTGACTGTAATAACCCAAAACCCAAGAACTTGGCTAGACTTATTCTGTCCAGGAAACATTCCTGCCTCAGCACCCCACATCTGAAATAGATATTCTGTCATCACCAGAATTCCTGTATAAAGAAGGAATAACTTTGATGGGATTTGAGATGCTTTAGGTAAAAGGGAACATATGACAAGACCAAGCAGATAAAGGAAACCCAAAAAGACCGGAGAGACCTCTCTCTCTCGAGCTCACCTTCTCACTCTCACTGGCTCTCTCTCTCTCTCTCTCTCTCTCGGTTGCTCTACCTCGGCCGAACAAACCCAAAAAGACCGGAGAGACCTCCCCTTCCCTTTGCCGCCTCTCTCCCATTTATCTCGTTTCTCTCCCTTTCTTCAAGGACGAGACCAGCTGGCTTCGTACCGCACGACATTCCTGGGCGAACGTCGGGCGCAGCCTCGCGTCCTTGCGTCCTTCGGCCAGCGACCCGCTCTCTGTTTTGTCCTGAAGCTAACGTCCAAGCGAGGGAAGGAGGAGGAAGGAGGAAGGAGGAAGGGAGGTCAAAGCAACAGTTTGTTGCTCAGAGAATATTCCATGTTGCCATAAACAAATTGAATTGATTTATATACGCTGTGCAGAACCACAAAAGTCTAGAGCGGGCAAGTTGTTGTTTTATGTACTCTATGTTGATATCTAGGGGAAAAAAATTAATTATAGGTGATTCACCCCTGCCCTTCCTTACAATAAAGAATTTATAATCTATATTACATAATAAGTAATACCATCTTTGGTTTCGTGCCAAAGCTCTTTTTTCTGTCCAAGAAAAAAGAAAATTGTAATATTATGTTGTATTCACCACCAAAGATGTTGATTAAGAAGATAAGAACAAAAATCTCTCAAATTAAATAAAAGATGTTGTTTCTCCATACAAGCAAAATCGAAATCTCTAGATTTTCTTTCTCGAAATATATGCAAATCTTTTCTTTGTTTCTTTTGTTGGGCATAAAAAGTGTCTGTTTGTGGGTGATTTTTCTTTTTTCTAGTTTCGTATTAAAATAGTAATGGCCAGGACAATTTTTTTTTTGTTCATATCAAGCCTACATAGGAATTTATAAGTAACAAAAATATATTTGTATATTTATTTAAAAGGCACAGATCAAATAATGAAGTCAAGTTGCATTTGTCATGTCTTAATAAGTCGATCCTTTAATAGTATATTCTCTTGGATCTTCTCTAATTATACATCTTTATACATATGGCAATCTGTCTTGTTTAGTAAAATATAAGAGCAGGATGAAAGAAGAGTACCAAATGTTCGTTTCCTTAGGCATCGTACTCTTGAAAATAGGGAATTACATGTCTTAGTGGATAAGATTGTCGACACAATCAAGATGTCTACCTAAAGAGAGGAAAACCAGGCCTTGCTTAGTTCTCTAGACTTGGTCGAAATCTGATTCTTGTGCATCCTTGGATGTATCCTTATGGATGAAGCCATGTTCATTGAACAGGTTGGTGAAAACTTAGAGTAATGCATACAACAGTCACCAAGAAAAGAAAAATTTCTTGTCCAAATAGAGATTTTTCATTTCATAACGTATAGCAAAATAAATATCGAGAATTTAGACTAAGGTTATTTTACAATCTGGTTCATACATAAATTTCTTTCATAGCTCACCTCACCTAACCTCTTAGCTTTTTGTCAATTTCATTTTGGTAATAATTTGTCAGTTTTCACTCTTTTATTATTTTTGTTTCGTCAGTGCGAGGCCGGCAGAACGATTCAAGTTCCTCTTGCTGATAGGATCATATTTTTCTCCACAAATTGGAAGATTAGAGGGGAAAGAAAGAAAGAAAGAAAGAAAGAAAGAAAGAAAGAAAGGAATCCAGATCTCTGAGATTAGATGCAATCATGCAAAATGAAAGTGGCATATGCTCTATTACAATTAATATATTATTTCTGCAATTAGGATATATCCGCTCCCTCAGGCAATCTAGACCTTCTCTATCAATCAAATTCATTCCATTCCAACAAGTAGATTGACCTTATTAGAAGAGGGACCCGCAAACGACTTATTTTAGTCCATGCCTATAGATATATATATTATGTGAGGTGAGGCAAGTTGTATCGCATCCACGTATTTTCCCTTTAAATTAGGGAAGGCTGCTTTGTCTCTGAACTGGGTGTTTTAATCGCGTTTGCCCAGGTACCCTTCTTCAAGGTGATGATAAGGATTCCTAAAACTTCTTATATTAAAAGGGTAGTGCTAAATCTTGCTGATTTTTATTGGATGCTTAAACGGAGTTACTAGCTTAAAACAATCGCTCGTTGTTCGTAGCTTTGTTTAGTAGGGGTTAAGCAAAAATGACTGGCAGCCTCTAAAACCTAAATCAACCTGATTAATCTCTACTTAATTAGACGCTTACAATTATGTAACATTAGCTAAAAAAAAAAATTCCGTGTGCTTTTTATTATATTTTATGGGATTTGGTGTCATGAATGGAAGAAGGATATTAAAATATGGAGATAAGGACATCACAAGTATCATAACTGTCGTGCGGTGCTCACCCAAGTGCCATAACATTGTTTTTCGATTACTTGAGTGTCATGACTTAAAAAAAAAAAATCTTTACTTGAGTGCCATAACCTTTAATTGATCATTTGAGTGTTGTAACTTCTTAAAGAACATTCACATCGGATGTCCTTATTAATGAAAAATTACAATGCTTAAGTGATCGATTATAACATTTAAGTGATTGAATAAAAAGTTATGGTACTTAAGTGGTTACTGTACAAAGTTTATGACATTTGTAGTGTCTTTTTTCTTCTAATACATTTGAAATACAAATCTACTATGTGCTTACAAGATTAGCATATTTGTTTTGTCTAAGTTTTTTGAGAAAAATATAACGAAATACACCTTATTTCTCATCCCATGACCACTTACCTCTTCTTTTGAAAATAACAAATATCTACACTAATTCTACCATTCAAAAATCACTTTTTCAGTCTGCTTAAACCGTAAGGAAGATGCTAAAATGAGTTTACATGGAGGGGCAATTAATGTTCTCAATGGGGGGTTTTTCTTGGAAGTATGTGAATGACATTTATCAAAACGAAAATATGTAAGTGGTTATTAGATCAAGAGTAAGATATATTTTTGACATTTTCTTTTTCTCGAGCAGGCCGAAGCTATATATTCTTGCTGGATTTTGTTGGCCTACTCTGAATCGTGAAGTGAAAGAAGGCGGAGATGCAGCAAATGTGGACCAATAAAGTAGTTGGAGAATGGTGGTTGGATATTTTTGGCCAATGTGCTCTGCAACTTTATGGTCCATTCCGTTGTGCCTGTGAATTCTTTCCAGTCGGCTGGCTTCATGGTGGCTGAATTCTTTAGATTCATGGACCTCGGCAGTACATGACGTCCTTGGTAGAAAGTAATTCTGTCCACATCTTGCCGCTATAAATTGCCATTTTCTGCAAAATTGGCCACTATGGAAAGATGAAAAACATCCCTTTTTGAAATTCCTGCTATCTAGTCTTACCATTTGAGCAGACATCAAAAGCGTCACTGATCACAAAGGAGGCTATATGCATGCTTTTTGTTCGCATATGTAGTGGTTCTTTTAAAAAATAGAAAAGGAAGATAATGTGTCCCCAGAAGAAGGTCCGGCCGAAATTATCTTGTGCTCATCGTCCAATTGGAAAAAAAAAGGGGGGGGCGGGGGTGGGGTTTTGGTCAAGAAAATTCCCAAAATAAAAGTAATGTTCTAGCAGAACAGTTCTTTTTCTTGATAGTTTCTTATTGCACCAAAGAGATAAGAAACTATTAATTGAGATCTTATCTTTCTTACACGATAAACGTGGGTTAAAGTTGAAGATAACAATGCCTCCGCGGAAAAATGGACAGAACTTAATTACTTTCCAGGTTAGAAAAACACTCTGGTTTTCCCTAGCCGGTGGCTGGCTCAAAAAGAAAGAACTTTGTCCGTGGTTGTTACTTTGTCTTTATCCAGAGCCGTGTCATTGAGAAAGTCCAGTTCCATGTTTTTACTTACTCCTTGCCCATAGAGAGCGATGCAGCCCTTTACATCTGTGATCCTGCTGTATTCGGAGACTCTGTTCCATTAGTGATTCCAATACCATTAACGGGGGCGAGTCAGAAAAGCAAAGAGTTGCTTGCCAGTTTGCAAGACTGAGGTCTGCGAGGATTCCTAGAAACCGCGAGTATAAACCGATCAGAGATGGGGTTTCCGTATTAGCACTTGGGGTTTCTCATTTTGAGTCATCCATATAAGGCAAGAAGACTAGCCACGTTGGAAAGAGAACTTATCTTCTTTGGAGCTTATAGATTTGCTAGTTCCTCGTACGTAGTCAGATAGAGAACCAAGGAGCATTTTTGTAAGGCGAGCAAGCATGGCGATTAACGAAGACATTGAAAATCAAGAAACCAGGGACAGAGAAGGAGTAAGAGAGTGGCTCCTTGTACCGCAAGAGAAGGACCGAGCTGGCAAAGATGAAGGAACCGATATGGGTCGTCCGTGGATGGTCTATTTCACCACATTCGTTGCGGTTTGCGGTTCCTATGAATTCGGGACCTGCATAAGTAGGAAATGCAATTTCTTTTTGAAAAGTCCAGGTCCAATGGTAATGGTTGAAATGAAAAGGATGTGATTAATTGAATCTAATGAGAAATTGTTCCATTGGATTTTCAGGCAGGTTATTCATCACCAACTCAGGATGCTATAGTGGAGGAACTTAGTCTCTCTACAGCTGAGGTATGTTGAATTTACCTGCGAGTGTTGAGAAGCACATGTCGTGTTGTCTTTGTTCGTTGCTTCGATTCAATATCGGACTTGTCACTGAAGTTGCCCATATACAAGAAAATCAAAGTAACGATCTGCTCATATTCCGGGTCCATAATATAGATGATCAAAAATTTTATAAACAAGACTCTAAAAAATAAGGATGTTGGCTTTGAGGTAGAGATACTTCTTTCTCTTGACATCTTATTCTTTCTGCATTGTAACGAGTGAAATGTATACTGAATTTTCGCATCAAGTTCCATTGTTGGACACCTCAGGACAAGAAAACCAAAAAATGGGGAGATTTAGATTGGGTATCGTCAACTGAAAATTGCGACTGCATATCATTCAGGTTTCTGATCGAAGTGATAGGTTTGTTCAGAATAGCTTTCCACTGAGATTCTTGGACATTCGGTGACTCATAGAATCGTTAGCTAGATGGTAACTGAAGTTCTTGCTCTCACTGAACTCAAGCTGATTTGCAGTCACACTTTGTGTCTTTCAACAGTATTCAGTCTTTGGATCCATACTGACATTCGGTGCAATGATTGGTGCAATTACCGGAGGACCAATCGCTGATTTTGTTGGCCGTAAGTGGGTAAGCAGTAAATGAGTGCGTCTTTCACAATGTAAAACAGAACAGTGTTGTTCAAGACTCTTTGAGAGTTTTAGCTTTGGGATTTAGCCATATCATGGACGGAGGACGTGACAGCAAAAACATTTGCCTCAAAATGCAGACAATGAGAATAGTGAGTGCTCTTTGTGTGGCAGGATGGCTTGCTATTTACTTTGCTGAGGTGTGTCCATATCCTATTTACAAGCCTAATCAACGTGAAGATCGATTAGTTGCGTAAGAACTTCAAGTCTCATCAACTCTCTGTTCTGTTTAATTTTGAGTAAATTAGGGAGCACTGGCTCTGGATATCGGAAGATTGGCCACGGGATATGGAATGGGAGTCTTTTCCTATGTGGTAGTTCCTCACTTCGTACCACACAAATTTGATGTAGCAAGTTGTTCTACGACAACATGCTGGGCTCGATTTACAGTGACAACATGAGGCTCTCTCTTCGGTTTAGATTGGTTAATCTTTTTCTAATTTATGTTCAGGTACCAATATTTATAGCTAAAATTACACCCAAAAATCTCTGTGGAGCTTTGACTGCTGTCAATCAGGCAAAGATTTTGTATGAACATTCTTGGTTAAAATTGCAAGCATGGAGCTATTGGCAAAAGGCCTTAGCTTGTAGCAAACTTTGCCCTCTTGCAAGGGCAAGATGGTGTATATATGTACATCCTACAGAACCTACTGGGCCTAACATGTTCTCTTCTCTCCACAGCTTATGATCGTTGCTGGAGTGTCTGTTTCCTTCATTATCGGGACAGTATTAGCTTGGAGGGTTTTGGCATTAATTGGTAAAACAGAAAAAGTAGCATAATTCAAGTTTAGTGCCAATGTTGTAGAGAAAAGTCCAAGTCTGAAACCACCTTGAACATCTGCGGTTTATGCAGGTATAATCCCCTGTGCAGTCCTACTGTTCGGCCTGTTTTTCACTCCAGAGTCTCCTAGATGGCTGGTATCAAATCAAGATGAACACCAGACTCTTCTTATCTGAATTGTTGGAAGAGAGGGATTTGTAGTGTTGGAATGAATTTTAGGATTCTGCCAAATGCAGGCGAAAACAAGCCGCAAAAAGGAGTTTGAAGCCGCGCTGCAGAAACTCCATGGAAAGGATGCGGACATTTCTGAAGAGGCTGCTGAAATACAAGTAAAAGGCTTTAAGTCTATACTCGTTTCATCATAGTGCCTCAACTTTATAAGTACGAATAGCTGACAGAATGATCGAATTTATTTTTCTTGACAGGACTACATCGAAACTCTTCAACTGCTCCCGAAAGCCAGCATTCTCGATTTATTTCAGAGAAGATATCTGAGCCCTGTCATCGTAATCTTCTCTCTGTATTTACTGCTATGTATCCAATAAAGTCCCTCCTTCGTTGCTTTCTTGAAATGCCCTGTGGATCGAGAATATGCAGTAGTTGTACTTTTGGTGATATTTCCCATTGTTGTTCTTTTTGCTGACAAATTTGTTAAATTTTTGGCCAGATTGGTGTTGGATTGATGGTCGTCCAGCAGTTTGGAGGGATAAATGGCGTCTGTTTCTATACAAGCAATATTTTTGAGGAAGCAGGTATGCAGTTCATAGCAAGAAGCTCTTGGGCACCACAAAAATGAAAGTATGCTTTGCATTTTAAGATTCCAGAACGAAAAGCTAAATAAAAAGCAAAGCAGGGGTTCCAATTTATATAATCCGGTTAATATTCAAATGGGTTAGTAAAGTTCGCAATGTCGAATGCTTTTGGTCTACTTAATTATCACTGAATGAGCTGTTCACATAATTAGTGTTGAATCTCACAAGCAAGGTATTAGTCTCGCCTTTATAATCGCATTTGTACAATCTCCTCAGGTTTCTCCTCCAGTGTTGGAACCATAACTTATGCAATCCTCCAGGTCTGTAATTCTCGCCCTTTCCTCTTTGCTGGGGATCTAGTTTTATACTCGTCACACTTAAAGAGTAAATTTTTGCAGGTTATTGTCACGGCTATTGGCGCTGCACTAGTCGATAGAGCTGGAAGAAAGCCCCTTCTCTTGGTAAAATAGATGAAAGCTAAGAAATCATGTCTATAGTAACAAAGCTTTTCTGGTTCTGCCCCTTTCGCAAGTTCTGCAACTTGAACCATAACCTTCTCTCTCTCTCTGTCTCTCTCTCTCTCAATCGCAGATCTCGGGGACAGGATTGGTCCTGGGATGCATAGTAACTGCCCTTTCATTCTTTCTAAAGATAATTACTATCAGTCCTAGTATCTTACTTCTGCTTTGCAATGCTTGTCAACCAGTAATTTTTTGAGAATCTTCCGAGCCAGGTTCATGATCTGGCAGCTGATGCTGTCCCAATACTTGCCGTCACCGGCATTCTGGTAATAATCTCACCTGCCTTGATCTCTTTCTGGCTCTATCCAGTTGGCCCCCGCAACAACTCCCTACTATAAATTTTTCTTTTCTGTTTTTTCCAATGCTCAGCTATACATAGCAGCATTTTCGGCTGGAATGGGCGCAGTTCCTTGGGTTGTGATGTCCGAGTTAATCCTAAACATCCCCCGAAGTTTCATGCTTATCAAATTAAAGGGATGTTTTCGTAACTGGTGTTATTAGTACAAGAGTTTCAAAATTCTTTTGCCAATCATGTAATGTGTTGCTGGTGTTCAGATTTTCCCCATTAATATCAAAGGAGTAGCTGGAGGTTTCGCAACACTAGTGAACTGGTTCGGCGCTTGGGCAGTTTCCTACACTTTCAACTACTTAATGAGCTGGAGCTCCTACGGTACGACTCTGCTGAAAACACTCTTTGAACTGTTACTCTGGCAGGAGCTCG
Source organism: Eucalyptus brandiana (assembly GCA_014182725.1). Classification (NCBI taxonomy): domain Eukaryota; kingdom Viridiplantae; phylum Streptophyta; class Magnoliopsida; order Myrtales; family Myrtaceae; genus Eucalyptus; species Eucalyptus brandiana. The sequence continues at coordinate 14,980,095 of CM024675.1, forward strand.
ATAAACATTTTTCACATTGGAACATGAGTTGCGCGAATTCAACTAAACTACAGACTTGAGACTTAGCTTTTCCTGAACATTTCAATCCTATTTGGAGCTGGAGGTGTCTGTCACTCCGTTTTTCATGCTCTTGAATGCGTATTCATACCATTTATTTCAATCAACGCGTTTACAGCAACTTCTGCCTAGATTCGAATATCATGAAAATTGAGCCGACATGTCATTTAAAAAAGAAAAAAGTTAAGCTGGTCTTTCTGCAGAATGATTAATAGACAGGTAGTACATACTAAAGCATTCTTCCCATGAGAAAAATGTCAGAATATGCTTCCGCAAAACTTGTCAAAAGCAAATAACTCTGCTCGCTTGCTTCACAGGTACCTTCCTTCTTTATGCAGTGATTAACGCCACAGGGATGGTGTTCGTGATCACGGTGGTCCCTGAAACGAAAGGGAGGAGTCTTGAGCAGATTCAAGCAGCTATCAACAGAGAATGAAAAATGCCTGCACTCTTCCATGTAGTCCCATTTGAGCTTACATGACTCTTGCAATACCACACATTCGGAGATGGAAAATGATCATGAAGCAGGTAACAGCATCTTTTTGTTTGATAAAACGACGTTGTTGTTGAGATCTGTCAATTCATTCGGTTTTATTGCAGGAAAGAGATGGGTTATTTTACAGGAGAGTAGTGATTGATTTACAAGAATAATACTCTCAATTGCTAGTGAAAAAGCACGTATTGCTTTATTTTTATGAATGCGAATATTGCACCTATAGTCTTCGTGCGTGTCGGGCAATGACAAAGCAAAATTGAGGCTCCCGTCCATCTATTGCTGGTTGAGAAATTATTGTATGGCTTTTATTCTTTTCTTGTAACGGGTAATGATAGTCTTTAGTGCTGTTATTAATCTTTTAGTTACAAATTTCAGTTTTGTCAAAAATGAAACATCCTACACTACGAAACAGATTATTATTGTTCTATAGTATATTATGGCGCTGAATGAATTGATAGTTGATACATCAATTTTGCATAATTTATGTCCAAATTTTTTGGTGTACGTGCAAGAGATAATATAGGATACTTTCACCAAGAGATTTTCTACTTAAAAATTTGACTAATTATTGCTGAATATTTAATGATGATATAGAAAGCAACTAAGGTATCAGCGTGTGGAACTGCTCGCAGAACAAACCAATTTCCAGAAAGGGTAATATGCAATAAAAAGAAAACTAAAAACGTAATCAGTAATAATATTACTACAAAAAATTGAACATGTGCATTTAAAACGTCATTGGATGAGTCAGTTAAAATAAAATTTTCTGCATTATATGGAAAATCCATTTCAGTCTCTTCAATTATACTTAGGTGTACGCATTAGCTTGAAAAATATATGGTAAGTGTTAATTACAACCATTTGAAGGCGTGTCTGTTTCCCCTGAGAAGAATTTCTATGCGAAGCTCTTTGATGTTATGTTCACAATAGTAAATTGACCGATAGTCTCATTTGAGCTTACATGGCACCTTCAATATCACACATTCAGATATGGAAGATGATGATGAAGGGAAACAACATTTCTTTCATTTGATAAAATGACAGTATTATTGAAATTGATCAGTTCAATCATTAAGTGGTTCTATTATAGGAGAGAGATGATAGTATTGTTCATAGATCTAGCACAATTGTGGGAGAGTGATTGAATTATTAAAGTTGACAATAAGTAAATAAACATCGCTTTATATTTCTAAAATCAAATTTTGCATCTATAGTCTTTGCACGACGATGAAGTTAGCGAAGTTCTAGTCAAGGCACGTCGGTCCCTCGATAGCAATTATTGTATTGCTTTCTAGGTGCGTCGGTCCCTCGATAGCAATTATTGTATTGCTTTCTAGGTGCGTCGGTCCCTCGATAGCAATTATTGTACTGCTTTCTAAGTGCGTCGGTCCCTCGATAGCAATTATTGTACTGCTTTCTAGGTGCGTCGGTCCCTCGATAGCAATTATTGCATTGCTTTCTTTCTTTCATAACATGTTCCACCATCCAAGAAGCACTTACTCCATATTTTCCTTTTACTTTTGCCAAAAGCATCCCTCGCATTACCAAGTGAGCTAAAACTTCCATTGCATCAGACCAAACCATAAAGAGATGATTATTTCTCGCAGCTCGATATTCATGCTCCCTGTTTTACTTCTCATATCGCATGTTCTGCTATTGTTAGGGACGAGCTGCCATGCGAAGAAGAATCATTTGTGTGCCCCTTCATCTTGCGGTGAGATCCGTAACATAAGTTATCCTTTTCGATTGAAAGGCGATCCAAAAAACTGCGGTAACCTTCTCTATGAGCTAGTTTGTGAAAATAACCGCACTGTTCTATATCTACATGCCATCCGATATTATGTGAAGTCGATTCATTATAGTTCCTATCGTAATAAAGATATATTCCGTGGTAATATCACGGTGGTTGACGATGGACTGCAAAAGAATAATTGCTCGTCCCTTCCTCGTTACTCATCGGTGCTTTCCAACCTCAGTATTGGTGATCCATCCAACATTTTTTATGCACACTCATCAGAGTCCGTGGCCTTCATGAAGTGCTCACAACCTATTACTTCTACTTCGTATATTGATACCAAACCTTGTATTGAGGGATACGCTGCCAGCACACCTCCTTATTTTTCCCCAACGAAGGTGTACTCATACGCTGTACGTGGATATCTACGAGCAAGGGATATCAAGGACTCTTGCACCGTAACCATGATGGCATTCGCATCAGATCAAATCTCAGGGCGGAAAGGGGATCAGAATGGGAGCTTACCATACAAGGACCTCCACAACCTGATGGTCGAGGGATTCACTCTCTCCTATCCATCCCACCATTTTGAGGGAAGATTATTTCCATGTTTCTTCTTAAGTTTTGGATACCGAAGGGAGTATTGCGGCTCTTATATCCGTAAGCGACGTTCCCTTAAGCTGTCCTCTCTTTTTCTCTTCTTACTCCTCCACCTTTCCTTAAATGCTAGCTTCACTAAGAGATCTGATCAAAATTTACTTACCAAGTGACGTGGCAGGTTTTAATTGGGTATTTTTAATAAAATCCACACATTAAGACACTAGTTTCTTTAAAAACATAATAGAAAAAATTGCCACATCACTTAAGTAAGAAAAGTTTAAATAGATTTCTTAGTAGGGTCGGCATGCACTGCTCTCATTTATTTTACGAATCTTGGAGCTTTTTTGGATTTGACATTGTTACTTCATTTTTGTTTGGGGAAAAATGCTTAATTTAATTGTTGCTCGTGTCCCTTGCATGGATGTTATTGTTATGCGGTTGAATAAACTGCACGCGTATTGAATGACGTTTGTAAATTAGAATTACGCGGAGCGAGACGTGAACTTATGAATCATTTGGCATATATAGATGAACAAAAGCAAAATCGCTTTTCTTCAAGAGATAATATCATGCTACGATGACATGGATTCCCTCGGTGAATTGAATTAACTGTGATCTGAGCGCTGTCAAGGAGAGTAAAGTATATTTATGTTTAACTGTTAAAATGATAAATTTAATTCTTCATTGATTGATCACCGACTTTAATTAATCTGTTGCAGGCACCCCTAATTCTTCGTGGGCCATGTATTGGCTTGCGGCACCTGTAGGTCGGAGCCTCGCCTTTCCCTTAGGTATGACTGCTGGGCCTTTTCTCCTCACAACTATGATGATCTCAAGAAGCACTCTGATTTAAAACAATTATGTTTACCAAAAATTTATTGCACTGCGCTAATCTATGGACAATTTCTATGTAGTCAACTACATCGCAGCAAAATTCATACTCGGAGCTCCATGTGTGTTGATACTTCTAATCTATAAGTGGATGAGAAGGCACCGGGCGATGGACGCAAACATCGAAGAATTCCTACAAATTCAAAACAACTTTTTTCCCATAAGGTACTCTTACTCGGATATCAAGAAGATTACAAAAAATTTCAAATGCAAATTAGGTGAGGGGGGATATGGCTCTGTGTATAGAGGAATCCTTAGGAGTGGCAATGAAGTTGCGGTTAAAATTTTGAACAAACCAGAATCTAACGGTCAAGATTTTATTAGTGAAGTGGCCACAATTGGAAGGATCCATCACGTCAATGTAGTTCAACTTGTTGGTTTTTGCTTCGATTACTCCAAACAAGCTCTGGTCTACGATTTCATGTCAAATGGCTCTTTGGATAAACACATTTCGAATAAGGATGGTATTGATCCTCTTGATTATAAGAAAATGCATGAGATCTCTCTTGGCATAGCTAGAGGGATAGAGTATCTACATCAGGGATGTGATATGCAAATTCTACACTTTGATATCAAGCCTCACAACATTCTCCTAGACCAAAGTTTTACTCCGAAAATTTCTGACTTCGGACTTGCAAGACTTTATCCCATCGGTCATAGCATAGTATCGTTGACTGCAGCAAGAGGAACCTTGGGTTATATGGCACCTGAGCTATTCTACAAAGACATTGGTGGCATTTCTTATAAAGCCGATGTTTACAGTTTTGGGATGATGTTGATGGAAATGGCCAGTAGAAGGAGAAATATAAATGCACATGCAGAGCATTCAAGTCAAATTTACTTTCCTCGGTGGATTTATGATCAACTCAGCAAAGAAAAGGAGATTGAAAGGGTAGAAGTCATAGAAGAGGAAAGAGAAACGAGGAAGATGATAATCGTTGCACTATGGTGCATACAGCTAAGCCCTAACGATCGGCCGTCAATGAGGACAGTCCTAGATATGCTTGAAGGAGATATCGATAAACTGCAACTGCCTCCAAAACCGCTTTGGTATCCTGGAGAGGCACCAACTAATGATGACAACAATGAGATAGAACTTGAAATGGTCTCATCTTCGTCAAGTGCTTCGATAATTTCTAGCAGTTACCAATTTGACCACGACAATGAGTTTACGAAATCATGTATTGTGTGATTGTTCTCCTCTTGTAGAAATGAGATGCGAAATATAATTAACACTATCAGCATGTACCATCATTGATAGTGTAATCTGTGAAGCTTTTACATGTTTTTCATATAGCATTGGTGTTTTCTATTAGACTCATTATGTCCATGTTTTATAAATGACAATGAATGTTGTATGGCATTCATTATAATTTTTGTTTTGTGTGAACCCTCTTGGCATAACAAACAATGTAATTTTTTCTTCATGGTAATGTTTGCATTTTGAGCAACGAATCTCTCTTGTTTCCATCAAAAGTTCTCACCCCCACCCTTCAACCCCTGCTCGATCAACCAGCTCGTCATCAGCTACATGCTCAAGCAATCTCTGACTTCGACCTAACCGATGAACAATTGTGGCTATCAATTTTTGCCTTTACAATGAATAGAAATTGAACATGTGATGTCATGTTAGAGGATGTGATGTATTACAAAAGCACAATATCTCAATGCAGTAAGAATTTGTGCATTCACTCGATGAGAAGTCATGAGATGGTGCCTTACATTCTTCCGAACAAGTACTATATTCCTCACTGTTGTCCCCTGCACATGAGTTTTCTTGCTTAGCAAACATTCCTCCAAACACCGATGTTGATAAGGAACGTGCGATATCCACTTCACTCGGATATTGCAGACAGAGAACCCTGACCTGATGCCGAATTAGCAAGGTACTCCTGAATGGAAGCTACAAACAACGCCATTCATCAGGAGTAAGAATACATAGAGAAGTAGCAAAAGTGCATGCTGCTACTTAAACTTGGGTTGCCTCGCCAAGTACAACAGCAATTAACTTTTTCCGCATGGTCTTTTCAATTACTTTAGATGGTTTTTAAAGTATCTAGAAACAAATAAAGCAGGAAGGACCTTCCTAGTACAAGGTCAGAAATTGAAGGCTTTCAATGACTCTGAACAAGTCTCGGTTTGGAGAACACAAAATTGTTCGAGATCACTGCTGAAAGCTGACTCTCAAATAGCATATTAAAAGCTTTTTTCAGATTTGTTGCACCACGAGTCGAATGCACTGATGGGTAAAAGAACAGAACCACCATGTCTATGCAACTATGCTGACAAGACATATTCTGAGCCAAACCTTTACATGAAGAGATTCGCCAGAAGGTAGTCCAAACCAAGTAAGATCGACGATGCAGAATGTCGAGCTAAGTGTTAAATATCATATATACCTTCAGGGAAAGTAAGGGATAGGGTATGAATCCAAGTGGCTCAAGCTTCGAGCCATTAAAAGTCTGATGGTTGGAAAGGTCCCTTGAAGTTTGCAGCCCGGTGGCTGTCGGCAATGATGTTCGAGAGATGAGAAATTGGTGCATGTGCAGCGTCTAATGCAGCATTTATTCTCATTCCTTGTTCTTCCAATGACGGACAATTAAGATTACCGCCAGGTACAAGATGTGGAGCAGACATTACCACCTCTTCTGATCCAACAAAACCGACAGGAATGGCTAGTAGCTTGTCAGATTCAGCTCTGTTCATCAACATTTTAGAACCACAAGTGCGAGCACAGTTAGCATCACAACTCAAAGTTGAAACTATGTTCAACTAGAATGCACACCACGACTATCATGTTGTTATTGGTAGTATGTTCTACCAATGGTAGCAATTATGATCATCTAAACAGACGATTCCTATCAAAAGAATATTCAGGTCCTCTGCGCAACACTTTTGACGAGGCAAAAAAAAACAATTACGCCATGCCTCAGGCCATAAGCCATCAAAGGCACTTGCGCTCTCGAATATGCATGTATTTAAACTAGTGCAGATGACAGAATTCGCCAAGTAAGATAGTGTGCACAAGCAGGTGATTTATATTAAGAATCCATAAATGTAGGTGAGTAGCTTTCAGATTGAAATGGAAAGTTAAGCTAATCACTAGAGTTGGTACTATGTTCAACGCAATGGAGAAAAAGTAAACGATATGAGACAGAAACATCTCAAGAATCGAGTTTCTTACTTATTCCTGCAGTTCATCACGCTCATTGGAGAATCATCCCGATGAGAAAGACCATTCGTTGTGACAGGAGGCTGTGGAACTGTCTCTTCCAATTCCTTTGGCATTTGTTGCTCTGCTGCACCATGAAAGGAAGGCGAGAACAATTGAAACCTCACATAAGTGTTCGAAGTACGACAACGGAACTCGTCTAGTGTACAGAAAAATTCATAGGCTGAACTTCAAGGTCTCCATAAACCGATTTCCAGAAGCAAACGATCCTATACAGATGGCCTCACTTAGAAGAGCCCTCAATAACAGGCTCGAGGACCTGGAAGAGATTCATGGAAAACCGTCCCCAAGTGAAAGGTGAATAGAGGACAATTCAGGCGTAAATTGCGTATCAATTCCACTTGTGGAAGAACTGATTATTGATAGGGCGGTGCACTTAAGTTGAGGTCATGTGGCGCAAATTGCTCCCGGCCATCGTGAACTTCATATAGGTGCAAACTCTATGCAATGTCCCTTTGTTTCACTCTATATCGAGCAAGCTCACAGTACAAGATACGAAGAATCTTTGCTTATCTTTTAATTCTGCAACATTTTCACATCTACTCCGAGGACCAAAAACCAGCTCTCGGTGGAGTTTTCATGGTCATGCCATGTCTAGAGCTTCGGGATTCTCTTCTTGCTCCTTGTGTTTTCTTACATAGTTCTGTCGCTATTCGAGTAAAGACAGTGTTAAATTGATGTTGATTCGACATTTTCCATGTTTAGCATACTAACAGGCGAAGAACTACACGAGTGCTTTTAAATATCGTTGCTCATCCTGACCGTTTACTCATGACCATTATAATTTTCACTTTGCCAATGAGCCGAGATGAAAACTTTTCTCTACAAATGCCACTTGAGAATTTATTGAAAGATGATGGAACGACATGCTTGGCAAACAATAAAAAAAGGTTACTAACCTTCTTAGTGGTTTGTTTATGATATCATGTTTAGCATATAAGAAGACCAGCCGAAACTTGTCTTCAAACTATCTGTTGCAGTAACGCTATGTGATTGGACACAAGTCATAAAGTGTGAACTTTATACTAGATATTGCATCACTTTGGGAGATTTAAGTTCTTTACATAAGTTTGGGACTTTGCCCTTGATGGATTTATGAGATGGGCTTAAGGCCCATCCGCCCATGTTGGGCCTAAAAGCCTGGCCCACAAGAGTAGGGCCCATGGATGAAGGGACGCGATTAATTATTTTTGGAAGGACATATATAAGGGAGGAGAAAAGAGGGAGAACGTAACTTTTGGCATAATAACGTACATACGTCTCCCTCTCCTTCAAACGCTCTCTTTTCTTCCAAAACGCTCAAGGCGATGCCGTTTCCCTTTTCAAGGCGAATTGACATCATCGGATCGAAATTTCTTCCTCGATCTTCGGCATTGGTGTTTAATCGTGGCTAACAAGGTACGCTCGAATCCGTGGTGTGCTTTACGATCGGTGATGCGTGTTTTCCGGGTTTCGTCTTCCGCATTGATTTAGGGGTTCGATTCGGTGTCGAATCCGGTTTTCGGGAATCCGTTATTCCCAACATTGGTATCAGAGCCCTAGTTCACGTTTTCCCGATCAATTTGATGTTTTTTGATTGATTTTTCGCGAAAAAAACTTTCGGCCGTATGGATCGGGGCGAGAAATCCCGACACCCGAGCGTTGTTCGGCCATTTCTTTGAGTTTTCGTAAGTCGAAATCAAATTCTAAAGGCACTGGGTGAAAGGCGACGTCGAGACGAGGCCGGCGACATGTCGCACGCCGCCGTACGACGCCGCACGCGCCCACACGCGCGGCCAGAAGCCGCCGCGCGTGGGCGCGACGTGCCTGGAAGCGCTGGCTTCGCCAGCGCATGCGCCACACGCGCAGGTCGGCGAACCAGCGCGTGCACGCCGCCGCCGGGCGAACTGGCACGCGCCGGTCCGCAGACCGACATGTGCTGACGTCACACGATGACGTCATCGTGACGTCATCCAATGGTCGGTAACCGCTCGAATGACGTCACCAATGACGTCATCGCCGACGACTTTTCGCCGGGCGGTCACCGGCCGGCGACCCGACCCGACTCGCGAACGCGGGCACGCGCCCGGCACGTGCCGGATGACGTCTGCGTGACGTCATCCCCCGCACGCGCGAGGCACGTGCGGTCGGTCCGCGCGAGCGGTCCGACCGGCCCGACCGGCCCGTCTGGTCCGACCGGTTCGACCGTCGCGACCGGTCCGACCGGTCCAACCCGCGCGCCCGTTGACCCTACCCGTTGACCGTTGACCGACCATTGACCCCAAAAAAAAAAAAAAAGGTAATTTGTTTCTTTTTTCAGTCATGCCTATGTGGGTTATAAGTAATCCATTTTTTTTTTAATTCTGCATTTGTTGCATGAATTTTGGAAAATTGTGTATTTTCCCTTATATTTATTATGGATTATAAGTGATCTATTTTTTAGTTCTACATTTGTTGCAGGAACTATGATGCGTTATGCAAGGATACCTGCAATCCCGAGAACGGACGAGGGAAATGCAAGACTTAAGAGGCTGATGACAGAGTTAGCTGATTATCGGTGGCATGACGGTGATTTAGTATCACATGTGGTCGAGTCAATCGGATGATACGGAAATCATCCGGAATGGTTATCTTATGCCGGATTTTGAGAAGGTGCCGGCTTTGATGAACACTCTTCCACCCGAATGGCAAGCGGTGTTGGATCGGCTATGGGAGGTCAACGTGGTCCCGGGTTATAGGAGGCTGGTGGAAGCTTTTGTGAGAGAGCACTATAGGATTGAGTTGGCCAAAACTTCAACCCTTAGATTGAGCGCCACATGGCGCCGAGTGAATGCACCTTGGAGGCGACATGAAAGCTCTCCAAAAGTTTTTCCATGGTTGGCAAATGTGCCTTCAAATTTCTCAGATATTATGGCTGATAGATTAGAAGGGACATTCCCTATTTATTTCTTTGATTAATTATGTAATGTTTACTACCTGATTGTTGTTGATGTAGCAACCGATATATTAGTTGTATCATGTGAAAGTATTGTTATTTTATTGAATGTTAAAATTTTTATTTGCTTTCTGTTATTACTGGTTGCTGTGGGTAATTAGCTATGGGTAGTAATAAAAGTTTTTGTAACTTCATAGAATTGATTTTGCATATAACAATCATATTAATGATAGTTTTAAGTTAGGATTTTTGGAGGATGATTGGAAACATAGTGACCTTTTGATTCTGAAACCTTACTTGAAATTATTTATTAATATGATGGGTCTATGCAAATAGGGATGCATAAATGATAGGCATTAATTATTCGTGCATGTATGTCTGATGTGTTCAGAACGATGGTTCAGCAACTAAGAATGTAATTGCTGATATGAACGGCAATAATTGTGAAATATTGAATATGAAGATTCAATATGTGCTGAAAAAGCAAGAAGCACTAGAAGCTCTTAACCATATGGAAGATCTTAAGGATGCCATGCGCCACCTTGAGCTAGTAAAGGACCGCCTAACGGTATTTGAGCCGAAAATAGACATTTGCAATGCTGGTTCTAGCTCATAAAGGGCTTTGAGCTCTAAGCGCAAACATATTGATTCGTTCAATACGTGGAATGCAAAGGATCAAGTCTTTATTGCAAGAAATCAAGAATTAACCAACAAGAGAGAGGAAAACGTCAAGGGTGAGATGTTACAATTGTGACAAGAGAGGTCACTATGCTTGCAACTGTTGTGAGCCGAAAAAGGTCAACACCTCTTGTACATTTGAGAACTTCGCTTATGTGTCAAGTTCAATATTATTGGCTGAATCCAATCCTTTGTGGACTGTAGATTCAGAAGCGACAGACCATAGAGGGAAGGATAGAGAATCCTCCGTAGAATTCCGACGAGTACCAACTGGAACTGAGTGGATCCATATGGGAAACAACTCTAGAGCTGATGTAAAGGAATTGGCACCGGCCAATTGAACATGATTGGTGGACGCATCTTTGATGTTCTGCTCTGGAGATTCGTCGAAATTAAGTGTCTATCTTAGCGTTGGTTAAGCTTGGTTTTGGTATGAACTTCCATAATAAAGGTGTAGATTTGTGTTTAGATACAAACTACTATGGTTGTGGTCACTTACTGAATGGTTTTATTGTACTAAATGTTGACTGTAATGATGTCAATATATTATTCCCTTGTTTCACGTCTTCTACCTTATATGATAATGATGTGAATATGGTGGCATGCTAGACTTGGTCATATGGGCCAACAACATATGAATAGACTAGCCAAAGAGGGCTTGTTGGGCAATATTGAAAAAATCGATTTGTCCATAAGTGAGCATTGCCTAGTAGGGAAAATGACAAGGAAACCATTTGGAAAAGGTAAAAGAGCTTAATTTCCTCTGCATTTAATCCATTTGGGCGTCTGTGGTTCAATGAATGTGAGAGGAAGGCAATGGGCTGTTTATTTCATCACTTTTTTATAGATGATTATACTCGAGTCGGATATGTCTATTTGATTTCTCATAAATCTGAAGCATAAGTTGTTTCAGAAAGTTTTATGAACCTAGCAGAAAATCAATTAGACAAGAAAATAAAGGTATTTAGATCCGATCGAGGTTGAGAATATTTATCTGATAAGTTCAGAAAATTATGTGATGAAAAAGGAATAGAAAAATAGTTGTCTATTCCAAATACTTCTCAACAAAATGGTGTTGCAGAGAGAATAAACAGAACCCTACTAGAATGGTTAGGTCCAAGATGGTGCATGCTAACTTACCTATCACTTTTTGGAGTGATGGGTTGTTAACTGCTGCCTATATACTTAACCGGGTGCCTTCCAAATCAGTTATTTCCACTTCATATGAGTTATGGACAGTTAGAAAACCGGACTTAAGTTTTCTTAAGCCATGGGGTTGTGCTACTTATACTCATGAGTCCTCTCACAAGTTTGGGAAATTGGGTCCCGAAGGAAAGAAGAGTATTTTAATGAGATACTCCGAACACTCAAAAGGGTATGTGTTCATAGGTGAGCAGGAAAGTGGGAGTATAACTGAATTTGAATCACGGGATGTCACATTCTTAGTGGATGAATTTCCTAAGAGGGGCGAAATAAGGGAAAATAACTCCCTATTTGAAACCTTGGATTAAGATAATGATGTCAGTGGAATTTGTCCAAGTGGGAGTAATATGAGATGTAATGAATTGAATTCAACTCATTCTCAATTACAGCCACCTGATGTGACGATATCATCATTACCTAATCCAAGTGGGAGCATGATGGGGAATGATGTGCTAAGTGTACAATCTCCCATACAGCGAACAAGTCGCCAAAGTATTCCCCGTCGACGTTCTGACATTGAAGGGGAAACTTTTATAATTGCTCCACGAGATAAGGATGAGCCAAGAAATATTAATGAGGCTCTGAATTGCCCTAATAAGGAAAAATGGATTCATGCAATGAAAGAGGAAATGGAGTCAATGAAGTCAAACCATGTCTGGAAACTGGTTGATCTTCCAAAAGGACGCAAAGCTATTGGGAACAAGTGGGTTCTCAAAATAAAGCGAAAGACCGATGGCTCAATAGAAAGATATAAGGCTCGCCTTGTGGCGAAGAGATATAATCAACAGGAAGGAATTGATTATCAAGATACATTTTCTCCTGTAGTGAGATTTACCTTAATTCGCATAGTTCTGGCAATAGTGGTTAATATGGATCTTGAGTTACATCAAATGGATGTAAAGACTGTTTTCCTCAATGGAGAATTAGAGGAAGGAACATATATGGAACAACCTGCTGGTTTCATAGTGAAAGGCCAAGAAGAAAAGGTATGTCGACTTTGGTGGTCGATATATGGTCTTAAGCAGTCATCAAGACAATGGTATATACGTTTTCATAATGCCATAATGGCATATGATTTTAAAATGATTGATGTGAATCATTGTGTATATATCATAAGATCCAATGATCAATTTGTGATCATATCATTATATGTTGATGATATACTAATTGCCGGAAGTAATATGGAGTTTGTCAATACTGTCAAGAGATGGTTGTCTTCTAACTTTGAAATGAAGGATATGGGTGAGGCTGCATACATTCTTGGAGTTAAGATTTCGAGAGATCGTTCAAAAAGATCGTTGTCTCTTTTGCAAGAAACCTATATAAATAAGGTTCTTGAACGATTTCGTATGCAAGACTGTAAACCCATAGACACTCCTATTGCAAAAAGGTGAAGGATTGAGCCATAGTCTGTGTCCAAGGACTCCACAAAAGAAGGAACAAATGAAACATATTCCTTATGCTAGTGTTGTTGGGAGCTTGATGTATGCTATGATGTGTACAACACCCGACATATGCTTTGCAGTTGGAATGGTGAGTAGTTACCAATCCAATCCAGGTCAAGCACATTGGAAAGCCGTTAAAAGAATACTGAGGTATCTAAAGGGGACTGCTGATTATACGCTGAGTTATTAAGAAAAAGGATATGCAACTCAAAGGCTATTCTGATGCTGATTGGAGAGGAGATTTAAATGAAAGAAAATCTACCTCTGGGTTTGTTTTCTTACCGAATAATGGCACCATATGTTGGAGCAGTAAGAAACAAAAGTGTATAGCCTTGTCCACGATAGAAGTTGAGTTCGTGGTATTATCAGCAGCAGTATAAGAAGATGTTTGGCTTAAGAGATTTTTTGGATCATTTATGTGTTATTAGAAGTGCTGCAGATTCATTGTTGGTTAACAATGATAGCCAAGCAGCAAAAGTGTACACCAAAGATCCAAAATATCATGGCAAGACCGAACATATAGATACCAAGTAGAATCTTGTCAAGGATATGGTTGCACGAAAAAATGTGAACTTAGAGTACATACTGCGCATGGAATGGTAGCAGATCCTATGACAAAGCCAATACCTAGAGATGTGTTTTGTGGCCATATGAAATCTCTAGAATTGCGTAAAGACTGATGTACTGAATATTGTATTTTCCCTAAGTGTTCACAATTTGAATCATTAATGCCTATGAATCTTTGTTTGATCTTTATGCATCTTAATGCTTAGTGCATTACTTTAAGTTGAGAAGTATGTCGGACAGATATAAGATTAGCCCACTCACACGGGTAATCGCCTCTATTTACTGTGTGATAAATAGAGATGAGACTGTTTTAAAGCTTATTATCTAAGTGATAATCGAGAGCTCAAGCTTAAAACACGTATGTCGCCTTAACTAGGTGTTAAGATGAGAATATAATACTTACAATGTCCGAAAGTAAAATACCCCACATATTTTACTTTATCTGTCTAAGATGCCATATGTGAGTTCTGATGAATTTTGTGAATGAGTAGATACGTGAACTCAAGTTAGACATTGGGTATGTCTGAATTATCATCTGTACGGTATTGAAAGGTATAGACATACGCTCCATGGGAAATGAGTTAATACCGTAATACGTATTTCATACTACGTATGCATGAGACGACCAATAAGAGTGGCAAAAAGTTTGATCTCAACTTTTATGTCGTGTGAGACTCTTGAGGAAGAGAGTTCCTCAATTTCTTAGTCCCCTCATGACTCTTACTTATTCTCAAGATTTCTATTTAGTGTTTGCTATCTTAGGATGTTGCCAATGGTCATGAGTGATTCGATCTAATGAGGCATTTCTAGAAAAGCAAGCTAGACTGAAATTGAGAGTTTGAAGGAAAGAGGAAGATCGATTTTGGAGAATCACATTGTAGTTTTGTATTCACCGGTTAACCAATTATGACTGTCTTTGGGATAATCATAATTGTATATATATATATATATATATATATATATATATATATATATATCATTGTTTAAAAGAGATCAAGAGAGATATAAATGTGATCGATCGATCTAGGGTACGCATACTAAATCTACTTAGGATGTGATGCCCATTATGAGTCGCTATATATTCCTAACGATGTATGGCAACGAGCTCTCAAAGTATCTTTGGTCGCACGAATTATTCACCTGGTATGAATGTTGAAGAGAGAAAAAGAGGATTACATTCGACCCACCATGTTAAGTGAGAGTATATGATGGATTTTTCTCTGATGGGGTTGAGTTGGGCCTGTCCACCCATGTTGGTTTTGGACCACCATGTGCGAGTGGGAGATGATGGATTTATGAGATGGGCTTAAGGCCCATCCGCCCATGTTGGGCCTAAAAGCCTGGCCCATAAGAGTAGGGCCCATGGATGAAGGGACACGATTAATTATTTTTGTAAGGACATATATAAGGGAGGAGAGAGAGGGAGAACGTAACTTTTGGCATAATAACGTACGTATGTCTCCCTCTCCTTCAAACGCTCTCTTTTCTTCCAAAACGCTCAAGGCGATGCCGTTTCCCTTTTCAAGGCGAATTGACATCATCGGATCAGAATTTCTTCCTCGATCTTCGACATTGGTGTTTAATCTGTGGCTAACAAGGTACGCTCGAATTCGTGGTGTGCTTTACGATCAGTGATGCGTGTTTTCCCAGGCTTCGTCTTCCGCATTGATTTAGGGGTTCGATTCGGTGTCGAATCCGGTTTTCGGGGATCCGTTATTCCCAACAGCCCTGTTTAAACTATGGTTAGAATCAGGATGGAAGAGAGATGCTTGTTAGTCATGGGAAAATTACCAGAAAAAATTCATTGTACTCTTATCAATTCAATATCTTTCAGTCATGCCAATTGAATTTTAAACATTTTCACATTTTGCCAATTGAGTTCATTTAGCCGATTTTGTTAGGAAATCGCTGATGTGGACACCAATTATCTTACGTGGCACAACCGGTGCTAACATGGAGAATTTTAAAATATTTTAAACATTTTTTTTGAATTTTTATGAACCTTTTTCTCTTCTTTTTCCATCTTTTCTTTTCTTCTTTTTTCCTCCTTTACTTTTTTTTGCCATGTCCAGCGAGGGTCATTGAGTCTTCGCTAGTAGCTGCAAGGACCCAACGACTCTCACAAGCCACGGTAAAATATAAAAGGAAAAAAATTAAAAATTTCCATGTTTAAAAAAAATTATATATATATATAAGAATTTGCCAACATTAGCATCAACTATCCTACATAAGATGGCTAGCGTTCACATCATTGATTTTTTCTTAAAATTGGATCAATAAACTCAATTAGCAAAATGTGAAAAGGTTTAGGATTCAATTAACGTAATTAAAAGATTTATGACTTAATTGGCTAAAGTACAATAGATTTAGGACCTTTTTGGAAATTTTCCCATTATTCATGATATCTACAAACAATAGCTCTGATTTAACACAATTCCAGCGATTAAGAGACTAATTCTTTTTAAGTGTTCACTTAAGAGGGCTTGATCGACGATGGTTACTCCTAGTCATTGCCGATTTTAAAGTCGAACAGTTACAAAAAGAATTACCATCCAAAGGCAATAGGACGCTTACAAAATCAATGACAAAGAGAGAGCCAATCTTGTACCCTAAAATACAATAATGTATGTCTAGATCTTCGGCATACACGCGCGAGATAATCTAGGATACTTTTCGTCAAGAGATTGTTCTGTTTAATGATTTATCCAATCATCACTTAATATTTTATTCACGATATAGAAAGCAATTAAAGGTATCAGCACGTGCTGAATAGATCAATTATTTCGACAAAAAAAATTTGTGCTCGTGTTCATGTTCATGATTTATAGAAGGGGAAATTCGCAACAAAAAGGGAAAAAATACAACTTTTTAATAACTGACTATATCACCATAGAAAAAAAAATGAACATTGCAGTGAAAACATCATTGGATGTGTCAAGTGACCTACTAGCATAGCCCTTAAACAAACGACAGAAGTATCATTAATATCTTTTTGCCTCGTTAAAAAAAGTTTTTAAATTTATTTTTATTTTTAACGTCATATATTAGTGAGGTCCTGAGTAGCAGACCTGCAAGATCGCAAGTATCGGGATTCTTACCGGTCAACGATATTGACGCAATGTCTCAACTGTTTTTTTTTTTTTTTAATTCCTCTTGTTGTTATCTGAGCTTTAGATCCCATGATTTTCTAAATTAAGATCCCAAGTAAAATCGAAATAAATAATTCAATCGATATAAATTACATCAAGGAGGATTAATTGAAGAGTATACGCCAATTGAGAGATACTTGCGTCCTCTTCTATGCTGATGCAAGGGGCGCAGTTTGCCAACCATTATAAGGGAGAGGCAGTTTTTTATTCATAAGCTAATTAGCATGATACATCAGCCAACAATGTCTATTATATAGAAAATCTATTTCTTTCTCTTTTCATTACACTTTTACTTATAATGCTCATTAAGGCTCCATTTAGAGATCACAGAAGGTATTTGTTAAGATGTCGATGTAGATTGCACTAACTTACCATCTTTCTTCTTTCCAATGCTAATTTCAAAACCGGAGAAAAAAGAATGAAGACATTGACTACCGTCACAAATGTTTAGAATTCATAATTACCAGACTTCGCAGCTTTTTTTTTTTTCCTTATTTGCTTTTTAAAGGTATTTCATTTGAAATCTTTGAGTCTTTTTATCAATCACTTGATGTCCAACTTAACAAAAACATTCAATTTTCGAAATTTGCAATTTTATTCCAAGGACTTTTAATCTAAAACGTTTCAACTTTCGGTTAAATATAAAGATACAAGATCGCATTCTCGAACCGCAACCTCAGCAAAGTCAACTTGTGATGTCGCCCTCGACAAAACTAATCTGAATCTTGCAGTTAAGATTACAAGCGGAAAGAAAAGGCATAAAATACTGAAAATGAGCTTGGCAGGACCGCTTAGCTCCAATGCCTAGTTGAAACGTAAGAATTCACTTCTGTCGTGTCGAAATCTATACAGATGTGAGGAAGCCATCACACCAGAACCCTCCCCTCTTCAACTCTAAACTGAAGAAAAAACAAACAGAGAAAACAAGATGCACAAAACAATCGAAGATTTACAGAGAGATTGACGAAGCCAGCATGCCCAAGATCAGTCAACAGCAGCAACAGGAGCAGCTGCTGAGAAAAGAGTGGAAAGAAAAGGGAGATATAAATGTAATGTCATTCGACTTTGCTTAATGTGTTCGTTGTCCATATACCCTTTGAAGGAGGAGCTGTGCCTGAGATCTTTACAACGGCCTGGTGCTTGCGCTGTCGTCGCCTTTTCTTGGTAATTTTATTGTTGTTGCCATTGCTTTCATGGGGAGGGTTGTTTTCGCATTTCGTTACATCGACCTTTACGATGTGGTGATCTGATGTCCCTTTCGATGACAGGACCGAATATGACCCCGGAATGAACTTGTATGGGCAATCTGGCGACGCCAGTAGGTAGTCCACCCTCGTTCCGTATTTGCACGTCCCTTGCACACCTGCAATAGAATAAACAGTTTCAAACTACTTATTCAGATAATAATCATTTGAAAAAAAGACTTGGGACTTCAATTTTTATACCACGGATTTTCACATCAAAGGTTGATATCGACAAAGTGATGACAACAACGGATGTATATATTCAACATGATCATCATGCTTCAAATGTTATGAATTTCCGTCCATTCAAGCCAATCATGTGATCATCGAGCGAAAGGAGCATCATGCTCGGAAAGCACCTTAGATTAGCCATTTGATAGAGCGAAAAAGAAAAATCAAAAGATGGGAAAGCGAACAAGTGAGTTCTTACTTTGTCCTTTGGCAATGACGACCACGGACTCGCATTCTCCGGCAAAGTCCTTAGCATCCGTGTACTGCTTGCTTTTCAGAAACCTCATGACTTCAACCTTCGGGGTCGGTTTTCCCATCTCCTCATAGTACTGTAACAAACACAGGTGCCTATGATTACAAAATCGCCGTAGCTTAAGCTATTTAGTAATCGAGTTTGACGTGCTAACGAATATCACATCAAACATGACAGAAATGTACATACCTTGACGATGTCGGTCCACCGCTCTTGCGAGTAATCGGTCTCGTCGAGAGAGTTGAGGCCACCAGCCAAGATGTGGGGAGAGTTGCTCGACTGGATGATGGCGTCGACTTGCTTCATCCGCCAGTTCTCATCGAGATGATCCAGGTGGGTGCACTGGAAGTTCACTTCCCCAACATGGGGCACTTCTATTGTTGCCTTCAGAACATTCCTGTGTAATAAAACATATCAAGTTCACAGCCACTTCGATTCCTAGTCAATTTAATATGTCGATAAATTATATTTCAATGCACCCTTTTCTTCTTTTTCTGAATTTTCGCAACGAAAGCACATAATCCCTTCACTATCTAAGGCGTGGCTCAATTAATCGAACGCAAAAGTCTCAGAAATTGACTCCATGACAAGCAATTGAGTGGTGTCTCAAACAAGTTGATTCTATCTGGTCTGTCTCGCTTGAGAGAAATGTAGTTTTCCTTGCAGATGAGTAGTCCTTGTACAGTCTTCGGGTCAAGCATCTGATTTGGCAAATACATAAAATAAAGCAAAAGCAAAATCCTCCCCACGTTACTGTCCTACCTACATACACCTTACCCTGCCCTCATTTAATGTACGCCATAGATCTTATCCTTCGTTTATCTTCCCAACTCCTTATTTAAATACTAAAGAGCAAAAAATATATATGTAATTTAGCAGGTTCCTAAGCATTCTCTTGACTATATCAACCCACTAAATGCAACCAGAAATGAAAAAAAAAAAAAAAAGAGGAATGAAAGAGGTCCAAAACAGTCTTTCATCATACACACTCGCACGAATTTCGAATAGTTATAACCGAAGATATTATTATTATTATTATTATTATTAAATGACAATTCTCTGGAGAACCCATATCTAAAATCATAGAAAGAAAAAAAAATGGGTTTTTTTTTAAATTTAATTTATATTTTAATTCTGACTAGCATTGCTCACAGCTGGTGCTGGGATCCTTGGAAAGGCCCACCATAGTTGTTGTAGATAGCTTTCCGTAAGGTGTACAAAGGCAAACAGGCTGTGGGAGAAAAGCCTTGGGGAATTCTTGAATTTTTGGTGGTAGGGTTCTCGTGAATAATATTCCAAATTCTTCCCAGATCAGTTCCTGGACAACTCCATTCATATAATTCCAAATAGAACAGTTTAAAAAAGGGGAGGGAAAAAAAAAAGACAAAATACAAACCAAGTGACAGCAAGATTTTCATCCACAAATTCTGATGGCTGGGCAAAAGCTTATGTTTTTGCTTTTATTTTTTGGTCTTGTGAATTTTTATTACATCCACCTTACCTTAATTTCAACGAATTTTCAACTGTCCGAAGTGGATTTGCACTGTTGTAGATGGTCTGCGAAATTAATCTTTTCACTTGGAAAATATTTTTAAAAAAATTATATAATATGTCCAGTGGGAATATTAATTTATGATACATTATCAAACTTCGCTTTCAACGGTGGACTTCTCAATAAATAAATGAAAATATCTTTTAAATTCCGAAATCGCCTAGGAAGACCACTTGCTCAATGAAAAAGAGCATATCATCGTCACCATAATTACGAAAATGATAGCAAGAATAACAGGTAAAAAATATGTGGAAATTATTAAATTAATAAATAAAATAAAATAAAACGAAATGACGGACCTGAAATCGGTGTCGTCGAATATCTTCTGGACCTTCAAGTGCTTGATCGGCCACCGTGAGAGGACGGCGTTGCCGTACTCCGGCGCCCAGCTCTCGGCGAACGCGTAGCTCATCCCCAGCGCCGCCGCCAGCTCCGACAGCGGCTTCATCTCCCTCTCCTCCTCCGCCTTCACGTCCTGCAGCGCCACTATGTCCGCGTCCAGCTCCCGCAGCACCTCCACCACCGTCCTCGTGCTCCTGTACGCCTGCCGCCCCCCGCGGGGGTCGCCGCCGCTACCGCCGTTCTCGAGGCTCACCCTCGCCGTGGCCGGAGCCTTCCCTTTGAAGATTCGACCGATCGACGCTGAGGCCGAGGACGAGGAGTGGGGAGATGGAGAAGGAGAACTCGGAGGTTCGGCGGCGGCGGCGGCGGACGATTCGCTGAAGCTCAGGTTCCGCCGGCTGCGGAGGAGGGAGATTTCGTTGTCCGGCAGGTTGATGGAGACCCGGAGCTTCGATCTCGCGAACTTCTGCTGCTTCGTCAGGTGATCCTGGCCGTTGAGCGGGTGCAGAGGAGACTGCTTGAGTATGCCCCGCGGGCGGTCCAGATTGGCAGACTTGGCGCGGAGGCCGCCGACGACGGCGCCCTCGCTGTCGAAGTCGAGGCTCGACGACTTCTCCAGCTTCGGGACGGCGGGGGCCATGGAAAAGAGCGCGGCGTTGAATGTCGCGATGCGGATCGACCCGGGCGGCCTCGAGTCGTTCGGGTGGACGGTGGACGAGGATCCGTTCGCGGCGGGCGGGTGCGGGTGCGGGCGCGGGCTGGCGGCGCCGCGGTCGGAGGGGGATTTGCCGAATTGCTTGACGACGACGACCTTGGAGTCGGAGGAGCGGCGGTGACGGAAGGGCCACCGGAGGCGGCGGCAGAGGCGGCGGAGCTTGGAGTTGAGGAGGCTCAGCATTTTTCCGGGGCGCAGGACGGGGAGTCTTACATTGGCAATGCTAGAGTGATGCTGGGCATGAATGGGCAGTAGTCAAGCACTATCTTGGGGTGTCATGTGCAAAAGGGCAGTGGAAAGTTTTATGCTATGGTGGTGGCCTGGTGGAGGCATTTGATGTAGGGGGAGACAAAAAAAAAGATAAAAAGTTTACATTATTTTTTATTTTTAGTCACATGTGATGTAAAAAATTAATGATAATGCGAAGAAACTAATAGAGATTTGTGAGACGATTTGATTATAACATTTTAATCGTCACGGAAGAAGATAAAACCTTTGGCCTACAATAGAGAACCGCGGTTAGATATTCTACATGTCAACAAGCATGGTACATTACGTCAATATTTTACTTTGCACTTTTCATGAAAATACACAATCCTATTTTCTCGAAAATTAATCAATCATTATCTTCTAATTCTCTGACTCCCGCTTGATCTATCATGATCCTTGCTCGATATTTATAATCATTCTCTCTAAAGTCATGTCATAATTGAGAGATTCATAACAAATGAACGAACGATTTGTATAATACGAGCATTCCAAACTTAGATGGACTTATAGAGATAAATCGTGCAACCTTAAGATATAAAATATGGCTAATTTATTTGAAAAATATCAGCTTTTGCAATTTTATTGCATCATTTCGAAAATCCTCATAATTGTAGGGGGAAGGAGAGGGGGGAGCACCACTGGGTCCAAATGCCTTCCTTGGCGGAGAGGGAGGGGAACTTTGAAGAGAGGTTGGTCTTCCGAGAAATGGGTTCGCGACACGTGGCGGAGAGGTAGGGGGCTAGAGAGAGAGATGCCAACTACTCCACGCAGAAAGAGAGAGAGAGAGAGAGAGAGAGAGGGGAGTTTCCTGGGAGGAGAGTACAGAAATTGTCGTTTTGGGGGGGGAATAAAGAAATTGCAGAGGAGACGCCTCCAACAACTCCAGTCCAGCCAATATGAATTTCTTATTTTCGACGCCACGTCACCTGAAATCCGGCGTACTTAACTCCCATGCATTGTTCCCCCAATTTCAACCCCCTCTTTTATTTATTCATTTATTTTATTTTTGATTTTTTACTTTCTTTTTTTCTTTTTCCAGGGCTGAGAAGATCACGCCTTTCTTTATTAGGGCCAAACTGAGATTTTCCGGTTGAAATGGCGAGTTAGGTCCGATGCGCTGTACGGATGATTTGTGTTGGCGTGGCCCCCCTCATCAGTCTCTTCCCACACGGAACCAGATGATCGAACGGGCTGATCAAATTGCCACGCGTTCGATTTGGCTTAGCTTAAGCCGCGACTTCTTGATCGAAAAAAACCTTTAATCGACAACGAAGTTATTGTTGCTCAATTAAATTAGGCAATCTAGTCTGGTTATCAAAAAGTTGGCCATGACGCGGCTCTTTATTTTCCTCAAGTTAGCAAAGTACAATTTACTATGGTTCTTTGTTTTAGTAAGGTCCATGTTAAGACCATCTACTATCTAAACGAAAGGATCATGAGAGCTCACATAGAATATTATGATTTCTGCATTAATGGCTTGTGTAAAGGCGTGATCTCAAAAGAATGATTTCCCTTTTATCTTTCCTCTTGCTTTTGGCTATTCAATTGGAGATAACATTCCCTTTTACAACGTTTTTCCCTCATCCTTAAGGGGTAAGTTTGAGAAAACTTTCCAAATAAATTTTTGGGCATGGAAGGACTTTTTAAGTGGAAGCAATTTGACCCCTCCGGTGGCCATGTTTCTTTGAGAAACCGAAAGTGCTAAGATGAGAAAAGGATTCCCGAGTTGATGATATATAAAATCGTTGAATGGCTCCTGACTTGGTTTTCGTAGTTCTTAGGGTTTGGGATTGGCGTGCTGAGCTTCGTAAGCTCTTTAGCAACTCTCCCTGCCGAGTGGTTTCTCCTCCATAAGTTTTGGCAATGAAACTAGGGGAGATTAAAAAACAAGAGAATTAAAATAATAGAAAAGCAGAAGGGCCCAAATGACATAATGGGGTGCGTTCATTGAGTGAATATAAAATGTTATCTTAGACGTCAAAAGGTTGACAAATCAATATATATAAATATACACATGCAAAAACCGTACATACGTCCATAAATAAGACTAGATATTAATTGATTAATTGATTAATTAAAAAAGAAGAAAATGATATAATAGTGAGGATTAGGTGATCTATGATTCGGCTATTATTGGCTCATGATGTGGTGACCTCTAGGGCTGTGTGTAGCTGGTGTAGCTGGATTAGGCTTTTTTTTCTTCTTTTTGAGGTCTTTTTGGGCTAGGTGACAGCTCTTGTATATATTTGGGGATGGTCCTACTTGGATAGTTTGATGCTGTTGGGTATTTCCCATGCATAATCTCAGTGATCTGTCTCTATTATTAGATTTTTCTTCTTTGAGGCTAACTAGCTGGATATTATATAATTTAATTACAACAACTTGGTTGAGGGTTCCGGAATCTTTTATAATATTATCTTTTCTTGTTATGTCTCTGATTGAGAAAAAGAAATGATCGATTTTCAGAAGTCGACCCACATCATTAAAGTAGATGGATTATTGAAACAGATTACGTAAATGTGATTTTGTTTAGAAAAAAGATTGAGCTATAGATATGGTCATTCGTTTTCTCTGTTAGAATTTGAGCAAGTGTTATGTGCTCTTGATGTAGGTGAGCACAACTTGCAAATTTCTAGATCATATGGGTCGTACATGAGATCTGCTTCATTTTTAGAAGCATCTAAGAATTTTTAGTACAATCTTGCATTGCAATTTAAAGTCCCATTTTTCACATGTCTCTCCTCAAAATGGGAATTATAAAAGAATGATTCCCATGTTTCTTAATTTGAGTGATTTCATCTGTTAAAGTAAAAGAAATGTGCAGTGATCTTGATCCATTAACAAGAGGCAGAAATCTCTCCGAAGAATTAGGCTTTGCCATCTTATGATTGTGAACCCACTCAAGTGGATAATCACCCAAGCTGAATTTAGAAGATAATACTTACCTTCTCTTAGGCTTCACGGAAAGTATCTCGTCATTTACCCATAAGTTCGCAACACATGTTGTGATTTGAATTCAGGCTCTGACTATAAAAAAGAACATGCTCACTACTCCAGAGTAAGATCTAGTGCTAGCTAATTTCTCAAAAGGAAAAAAAAAAATACTAGAAAAATTGGAAATTACTCAATGCAAAGCGAGGGCACGTGATTATTATGAACGTACATACATACATACATACGTATATATACTTGCATATATACATCCGTATATACGTGTGTGTAATCTTCTTATGAACAGATAAAACACAAAAATCTATAATATACAATAAATGCAAAGTCGAAGTGCATATGTCAATTAGCCGCCTTGTTCAATAAATCCTGATGAAAAAGGAATGGCGGCTAAAGCTGAATGGACCTAAAAAGGACCCCTGTTCCCTCATACCTATAGCCGCACTACAGGGGTCGCCTTCAGTGTTTTGCAATGTCCGGACACATTAATCAAATGGGCATCTACAGCCATAGTTGCATAATTCCACATATTATTATTATTATTCCTAAAACTGATGCTGTATAAATTTCCCACGGCCATAAATAAAAAAGGACATAAAATAGTTTAATTCATTGCCGGAACAGCACAGCGGCTGTGCGCGCGTGGCGTCCAAAACCCAAAAGAAATTGTGCTGATCATTAATGGAAAAATAATTCTTGCTAGAAAAAATGTGCAGCCATTTGAATTTTGAACAAAATTGAATGCAATCGGTGTATAATATATGCCCGTCAAAATTCCTAAACAGAAATTGCTTTGAAATCTACCAGTAAGCATTCGAGTGCCAAAAAATATATGTAAAAAAATTAAAAATTAAAAATCTCTCCGCGCACGCACATTTATGTCAAACATGGGCGAAATTAGTATTTTGGGGGACTATAGCACGAGCGCAACCCTCTGAAGAAAAGGGGAAGTCGATTTATTTCTTCTTCAGCCATCAATTCTTTCCATTTGAAATAGCTAATTTTCTTCCCTAAAATAATACTAGAAAAAGGGAAATCGATTCGCCAAATAAGGCGACGTGTTTCTGTTGGGCTTTCAATATAACTTGCTTACTTAAGTACAAATCACCATTGTCCCAATCGCGTACAACTTAATTTTATAAACCGGGGTTTGTACTACCAATATAGCTCCTTTTCATTCTATTGTCAAAATGTACTTTAGGGGTTAGCCCTAAAAAAATAAAGTGTTAACCGGGGAAGAAAAGCAAGAACAAATTGAGAAACTTTCAATTATTGTACTGAATTTGAGCATTGCCCACAGCCCTAACTAGACCATGTAGCTCTAGCTATTACCTTTTGTTAAATTTGTCTAATGCCACCACTTCATTAAAAGGGCCAACCCACAATCAGCTTGCAACACAAAGATAATAGAAATAAATGGAACTAGAACTATAACATTGAGCCTAAAATTGAAAAGAGAAGGCTCTTGCTGGAACTTATTCTATGGTCATTTCTGAAAAGCATGTACATAGATTTTCTCAGGTTTATAATGGGCTTGCACAACTTTTAATCTTTGCTCTTTCGAAATTATTAGAGCCCCTTTAGTGGAAGTGTATAGATTGTAGACAAGCCCAAACCCTAAAGGCAAGAGCTTTAGGGGGGGCTAAGTGAATAACTTAGACATTTTAGTGGGCTAGTTATTCACTCCTCGAGAGGCCCACAATGACACCAAGAACAGATTTTTGTGTCTAAATAGTCACTGTTTAATGTTTAACGTTTTATGTCGTAATTGTATTTTTCATTTATTTAATGTGATACTTAAACTGTTTGTAAATATTCAATATTATCCTTTTCTTTATCAAACAAGGGAGAAACTTCCTGCAAGTTCCTGCAAGTTCCTAAACTGTTGCAAAATGTGTACTTAACTCTCTATAACAAAGTAAAAAAAATCAACCCTTTAGCACTATTCATGAGTTTTTTATTTTTACAATATTGTACGGGTTATAATACACGATTTCATTTCAATCCATTTCCTAAATTGACAACAAATATACTGTCTTTTTTATTACTTTTTTTTTTTCACCTTTTTGGTCCTTATAAATACTATATAGTTCACTTAAGGTATACTTTAGTTTATGATATTTATAATAGTAAAAGTAAAACATTATTTAAAGTTTATGTCGGGTTGATATTATTTTGATCAACCAGAAGATGTGTAAGGTTTGCATTTTGCGGTCGTCACTTCCAAGAGGCGACAATAAACCAATGTCTATGGGGATAGGAATCCATGTGCGGATTGTGGGTAATCGAGTTGGCACTCCTTGCCAAGAAGAGTTGTAGTGTATTCTAAACTTTAGGCTAACCTAATCAGATAAATTAATTCTAAACTTTAGGCTAACCTAATCAGATAAATTAATTCTAAACTCTAGGCTAACCTAATTAGATAAATTAAGAGATAATGTTACAATACAAACCCTAAATTTAAAAAGTTAATCAGACAAATACATTTTCATCCTAATTTTTTTATAAAAGACTTAAAAATTTTAAAAAGCTCACGTGTCAAGACAGGCTGACTAATGCGCCTTTGCATGTGTGAACACCCATTATCTAGTTTCAGGAATTTATTTGATGACATGTTTTATACAAAGTTTATTTTGAAACCAGGAATTTCCATAACGAGAGTTTGATATCTTTATTATGGGAGCAAAATGTGCGAATAACCCATTCGACCCTTTAAGTTATTGCTAAGCTATCGAACACTTCAATAGCGAAAATGGCAATACGACGCTTGAAAGCGACAATATTTTCATACATGAATTTTCACGTTATAAACTTATATTATTTCTGACGTGGCACGCGCATCATCGCCATTGACGAAATACGATTACGATCTTTTACATGCGTCTCGCGTCGCGCCAACCGAAAACGCAACGTGTAACAATCACGGAATATCCCCCCCACGCTTGACTTTACGCAGTAGAAGACGAGACGACGATCAGCCAGCCCCCTGTCGCTGCTCACTGACGAGTTACGAGTCACGAGTCACGACCGGCCCCCCACGTGTCGAGCGGTGGAGAGCTCGGGAGGGCAGGGCCGCGTCCTACCGCGGGTGACGCTATCGCCGCCCCCCCGAGCTCCGGCCCATTCGGTATTTATAGGACTGTTTTGCCGGGGGAGGTGTGGAGAGGAGAGGAGAAGGCGGGGATAGAGAGAGAGCGCGTGGAAATGAGGGCTTGAGCAGTTGCCCCGAGCAGAGGAGCAGCAGCAGCAGCAGCAGCAGTGATGAATCTGATGATGGTGGAGAGCCAGGAAAACCCTAAGCCCTCCGCCAAGGTAAGACCCGCCCCCGCCCGCCGGCGATCGCCCGCCGGTCGCCCTCCCCATCGATTCTCCTCCGCGGCGATGTTTTCCCCGCTTCGATTGCGCCCCGGTCGTCCCCGTCGCGCCGCCGGCGCCGGGCGGTCGCGGCCCGTTTCGGCGCGGCGGGGATGCGGGGGAAGTACGTGGATTCTTCTGTCGTTGTGTTTTTGACTTTTTTTTTTGGTGGGATTGGGAGTGTGGTGTCCGTTTTATTTTTATCTTTTTTCTGTTTTTGTCTGCTTGCAATTATGGGGAAGTGGGATTGATTGAGGCGAATGTGGCTAATTGCTTGGGAAAGTTGAAGCTTTTCGGTTTTCGTTTGAGCTCCGGAGGATGATTTCGGCTGGGTCTTGCGGTTTTTATCGTTGCAGTTTCCGGTTTTATTAGGGCGGCGTTCGCGAGCGCGGTGATTCCCGCCGGGGGTTTTGATTGGTGGGGAAGAGGGAGATTGGGGTTAGCTGAGTGAAGGAAAAGTTTAGTTGTGGAAATCGGAATGTGGGGTTGGCATCACGGTCCTCTTGCCTTGTTTTTTCCGTGTTGAGTTCGGTTGTTATGTAATGGTGTTGCAGGATGCGTGGAGGTGATGCGGTGATATTATCTGCGAGCTTAGTAAAGAAACTTTTGGTACGGGTCGCTACTGTGTTCGTTGATTGGAGCTTTACGGCGTAAGGTCCATGTGGGATTGGATTGTTGCATGAGTAGGCGAACGGTCTTGTGCTTCGCGTCTGCTGTTTCGAGGTCAATCTGTAGCGCATTTGCTGTTCTGTCAGTGTCTGTGTGTTGAGTGTTGATGATATTTGCTTTAGTGGGAGAAGGAATCGATTACTTACCTAGACTAGACATATCGTTTCTACCATCTCCATTTTGCTTATGTGAGGCAAAGTTACTATTGATATCACATCGCCCGCGAGGGAAAGATATATCTTGTTGCGTGGGTTGAATATCGTGGCTGATTGAATGCTGAGTTAATTTTCTGTGTCTCTGTTTTTTGTTACTTTAAGAAATCTGGGAGTGGCTCAATCGACATATATGCCGTGCAATGTGGGAAGTGCCACAAATGGAGGGTGATCGACTCACAAGAAGAGTACGAAGAGATCAGAAGTAACTTCTCGGAGAACCCCTTCTATTGCAGCAGGAAACCTGGCATTTCATGCAACGATGCGGCGGATATAGAGTACAATGCGTCTAGAACATGGGTCATTGACAAGCCAAACTTACCGAAAACTCCGGAAGGTTTCAAGAGGAGCCTGGTTCTGCGAAGAGATTTCACCAAGTTAGATGCTTACTACATCACGCCTTCCGGGAAGAAAATGAGGACCCGCAATGAAATAGCAGCTTTCTTGGAAGCAAATCCTGAATACAAAGGCGTGTCCATCTCGGAATTCAGTTTTCACTGCCCCAAGATAGTGGAGGACACCATTCCGGAGCATGTCGAGAAGAGAGTTTCCGGCAGTGGCAGTGGGAGTAATAAGAAATCTAAAACAATGAAAGATCAAGAATAAGCAGTTGCTGGTGATGGGTGCTCGGTTCTACTTAGGAAAGCTGTTGTTTAACGTAGTATGTTCGTGTGCTTAGCATGATGGGGTAAAATTTTGGGGGATCTCCAGGCTTGGCTCTCTGTTTGTTCCCTGGCATGCACTTGAATATAATTTACATATGGACGTCGTGAGAGCAAGTGCTTTGTGTGTTCCTGTGGGTTAATATTTTCTTCTGAAATGCGATTAGAGGTACTCCAGGAAAGGAAAGCTTTGTTAATTCCAAGCCAAAACTGAGAAATTTGGCTTAAAGTTTTAGCAGGAGTATTCCTGCAAGCGTGTTGCTTGACACAATTCGGAGTGCGTCTTGCAGATACCGACTAATGCGAGAGTTTTAATTTTGGAATGGCGATCGAGCGCACTCTTGAGATGTTCTAGTTTGACACGATACGAAGAATTTTTCTTTCGAGTGTTGTATGTTGAAAGTTCATTATTGTCTTTATATAAGAAATGGGCCCGAAAGCTGGCTATTGTTTGCCATTTGCAGTTTGGAACATTATCGATAGCAATGACCGTTTGCGTTTGGAGTTGTTTCGAACTTTTGTCTTCTTCATGTTGGAAAGCGCCCCTCTTGTCTGAATTTCTCAGGGACTTAGAGGCTTAATTCCGAGAACAAAAGCCTTAATCACGTATTAAAAAAAACGTTTGGTAAAGATCCTTGACCTCTGGTCTTTCTATGCACCTCTTTTTTTGGCTGTTGTCAGGTCCTTTCTTATGGATGAAAGAAAGGTGCTTCCGAGTCAGTTTGAGTACTTGTTTGTTAGTTTCCATACCATGGGACAAGCATGTAACATGCCAAAAGGTATGACATAGCAAGAGGCGATAAAAAAGTGACATTGTCGATACGCTCAATCTGGCAATTGCTTCATAAGCATTTCTGATCGTCAATGAGAAAATGATACCTCGCCACAAGCAGCAGTAGCAGCGACGTCAAGATGGTAACATTTCCCAGGATGTGATTGTTTATATGAATCTTCTTATATCATGGCCCTCGATTCTCTATTAAGGACTATGAAAGATCTAAGTAGTTAAACTAGCTTTACTACGTTTTGTCTCCTTCGAAGTTGTTTTTCCCGTCTCTCTACCCTTTCATCCCCACCGACCATCTCATAATCACAAGCATCTAGCGGCCTTCTATTTCTACAGGCAGTACACGAGAGAGGTCTGTGTCTACTTCTCCATCATCTTGCAAAATGAATCCAAGAAAGAGAGTTTCACTCTTTGGAACTTCCTGATCTGCAAATTCCCTACAGCGTATGCACACCCCTGGTGTTACCGAGCTCACACTCCATGTGCTCCATCTTTGCCCGGCTTAAACCGAAAAAAAAAAAAAAAAAAAAAAAAAATCATGCTTCAATCTCAGTAAGGAAATGAAACCTCATCTTCCATTACATTTCAATTTAGATTTATTAGATGACACTGCGGCTTACTGGATTTGCTGCCATTGAAATCCGAAGCATCCAAAACAGAAAAAACAAAACTTTCATGGAAGGGAACAGATTTTGTTATCAATGCAGTCTATATCTCACATGGTAAATATTAAGGCCATGTTTGCAAGAACTAGTGATACCTTATGGCCAGAGCACGAACTGACTAAAACAAATTGAAGACGTAACAGCGCCAAATTGAGAATTCAAAGCACAATCCATCTGTCAATTTCATTATTGAAGCAGGTATTGGTCTTTCAAACAAATTAAGCTACCAATCCAAAAAACGACTAATTGGATGGAAACTTCTCATGTTTCAATTGTGAGGAATGACTGGACCAAAGGTGATCATGTGGATAACTATTAATCCGTCTACCTTTGCTATGAAGAAAGTCATTTTAGTTGACAAAATGTCTTTACAGGGTCCAACTTCCATTCCCTCCTTTATTCATGCAGATAGTAAGCATATGAAAAGCTCTTGTTTCTTCCCAGTGCATGGTGCTGATCTTACCTCCCCATTTTCCCACCACTTGTGTCTTCCTTGAGAAAATATCACAAAAGCTTGTGTTTCCACCAATGTAGGTATCGCAAATTCTTCCTCAAAGCACAGCACAAAGCTCCAATCTGCAAGATAAGTAGACGAAAGTCTTTGGGACAGCCACAGATATTCCATTTCACAAACTTGCTTAGATTGGAGAAACTATTTTTTCCCAACTTGTTCCAAAGTATTTACAAACAAAAGAATGTTATCAAGGGTTCACCAAATATCACCTTCTGGGAACCTACATTTCTCTTCTAATATCAAAAACTCAGCAACTTACACGGGGCAGTTACAGGGTATGTACATCTAAGCCTAGAGGCAAAAGGTCACCTTCAGTTGCTTGGAAAAACCTGTGATTTGGCCATAGAATACCCAGTGGGAGAACTAGCATTAAAAGCACAATCCTCGATGAACACCGACCAATGTGAATCAGAAGAGCAAGGCCTATTTCTTATCAAGAAACAGACTAAGTCCTCTGAATCCTCTGAATAAGGAGCACAGGTCCTGCAGCTCATTAGCTCCAATCCATGAAGCATGTTGTCAGCTTCTCGACTGAATGCTAGCCAAACTCCCAAGTTGGATCAGATCAAGATTCGGATCCTGTTTTGCATGACCTAGTCAGGTTTGGTATACTCAAGAAGCATGTGTGGGGACCGGTAAATCTTAACTAGTGTCCAGTAAAGGACCTCCTCCACTCCAAGTTCACCTTCTGCTCTTGCAGCATATATATCCTCGCAAATTGCCATCAACCTATCACAAGACAAATATCTGCTGCTTAATATGTGTTGTAAACTATAACAGTAGATGCTTTATCCAACATCTTTTATGAAACTTTTCTGTAGTGAAGTTAGATTATCCAGAAAAGTATTAATTCCAGATTTGGATAAATGAGAACTGAAAGTAATCTTGAGTGAAGGTAACACAAGCATAATGTTGCCAGTTATTACAATACCAGAGTTTCATTACCAAGAGAACTGCTACGACAGTTGAAATTTGGTGCAACTTTTGCTTTTAGCTTGTCTTTTTCTTTAGCATTTAGAGTTCAATTTTTTATTCAAGCTCCATCTGCTTCTTTAAAAATGAATGATTTGGAAAATATTTTCCTAAAGCTGACTGCTTGTATCATCTACAAAAAAGAATGAAAAACGATAAATATTTTCATCGCCTATGAAAATGTTTAAAAATAAATTATTTTCGATAATAAAAACATTTTCCATTGACTAATTATTTTAAACCATACAAGTGATCGTTTTTAGAGAAATGTCTTCTAAATCATTTATTTTCCGCGAAGCAAACGGAGTCTTAATGTTAAACACCTCAAATATATAAAAATATATGAATGTCGTCATAATGTAAAGTCACCCTAAAGTTCTTCGTAACGTTTAAAAGTTAAATTATAATTTGGGTGTGGGCTTTTTTCATGCCCTTTATGGCTTGAAGACATTATTTTAAAATTGACCAACCAAGTTACCCTCTAAATAAATCAAATATTTATTATATCTGTCTCACATATAATAATTATCTTCTGATGTAATCATGTAATCCATACCGAATGATCATTTTAATGTCATTGGCACTATCATGGAGAATCAGATCTCCACCTTCTCCATTGTATTCAGATTCAGGTTATTTAGCTTTACTTCTTGTACACATGACTTCAACCAAAGTCAAACTGGAAACACGAAAAAAGGAAGAACAAAAATCTGCTAGATCTGAAAAATGACTTCTTTTTCATCTTCAAATCGACTCATTTGCACCAAATCTCGAGCATTTTTTAATCTCACAGGTGGCACTATGTTTTCAAGATTACACAACAACAAAATATTTAAATGTCAAATTTGGTTTCTCTCCATATATTCTTCTTTCGATGGGTGGTTCCTCCCTTCGGTGAAAAAATAAAATTTCCTTTTGTTCTGGGTTCAAAGAGTACAAAAGGAAAACCTTTTAAGTAAACTAAAATAGTAAAGTGATAATCAATCATTTTGAATTTGCACTAGAAAAAGTAAGTATGAAAAGTAATTGCTGCTTAAAAGGTAATTTGGTCAGTTAACTAGAAAGGGTGTATTTTACCCAAAAATGGTGTGGAAATAGCCCCGCCCTTAATATATTGATTTTGGAAAATTTAGACAAAGACTTTTGCTTTGGCTCAAGGAAACAACAACTCATTCATCTTTTTGCTTTCTTCAGGGACAATAGATAGAGAAAAGAAGAAAGTATATACATATGGAACTGGCACTCCACCAAATACCACATTGCTTGAAAAGCCGATAAAAAATTAAACTTGGACCCGTATTTCCATGTCTCAAACAAAAATAAACCTCAACTAAAATGGACTGTAAATATGTGAAACCTCCAATACATAAGTATTCTTCCAAAGTAAAACTCGATTTGTCCTTGCACATTATTCTCAAGAACAGTGCACTCTTCAAGCAATTACTTTATTGGCTATTCAGAAAACAAAATTCTTCTAAACTTTAGACCATTGCTCTTAAAGCTGACATTCACAATGCAAGGGACAACAATTTACATCTGGACCCTAGTTATGCAATAGTAGCATTATTTTATTAAGGAGTTTCATTTCAAACTTATTCACAGTTTTATTGAGAAAAATAAAATACTCTTAACGAATTGTTCCTGGCAAGCAAGCTTGACAAAAAAATGACAACCAACATCCACCATATACCGCATAATGTTATCAGCATATATGAGAATCAAGGTGATGAGAAAATAGAGAGAAGGCAATATGGAAGTCTACTACCTGTCGCAGGAAGGAAGATTTTCATAGGGTATTCTCATTCTCAAGTCAGCACACTGGAGTCTGATAAAGCGACCGACGGCCAGCACAAAAGTAATATAGAGGCCCCAGATGCTGAACTTGCTAAGCGTGTCACCAAGGATGCCCTCTAAAACATACATTCAAAAAATTAGTCAACTGCAATTGTCACGCAATATCATGATAGTTCTCTGATTCACTAGAAAAAACAATCTGTACTTCCATGACTTACGAGGGGGTGTTTCTTCAGACACTATAATTGCCATTGGTCCCTTCAATCCTCCACATCCACTGACATCTGATGAATTTATATCATGGAAGGACCACCACCGCTGTTCTGCACGATTCATGACAAGGTCTGCACTAACTGCATTAACCTGATAATTTATGGTGGATCAGTTGTCCTCGAAATTCATATCAGTATGCAAGTACAAGTACAAGCCCAATAAGGAGAGTAAAGATCTAAAAGCTTTCCCAGATGCCATGTATCGTATCATTGAATTTAATCCTAACGGAACCACCATTGGAAACAAACAGTTGAGGCTGCAACTATGTCGGCAAATTACTGCAGGAATTGAGTCCACTACCTTGTTAAAATTCAAGAAGGGATGGGCTTACCTCTTCCATGTCATCTAACTCCATGATATGATTAAGCACATCATTGTCAATTTGTTAATTAGATCCTGATGAGTTCGGTTCTTTTATTTCAAGCAATATGAAGTGAAGACATCACGACCTACACATGTCAACTACATCGGTTCCATGTTTCTCCCACCATTGCTTGGGAAAGACTCGAGCCAAAAAAATTTGGTGGATTCTCTAAAGAAAAATGAGAAAATGTAATGAAAAAAACTCTTTGGAGCACATATCCCAATCAAGTGATTAATGTGAGATTTTTAAGCCGTCATTCCTTTCATAAAGAATTTGCCATTGCCCACTCCCAGAAGTGAAAGAGAAAAAGGCTGCCATGACCCAATATTCTTTTAAAAGAAATTCAAGCTACATCATGTGGAATTCACTTTGAGATTTCCAGAGTTCTCATATATAAAAACTGTGCATTTATCAATCAGCGAAAGATTGTATATACAATGGCGGGTGTCCCATGAATCTTAGCATCATATCATAGAGGGATGTAATTACATATCTACCCCTATATTTCCTCGCTATTCTAGAACTACTTCCACATTTTTTGGCTAAAACCAATATGTTAGTCCATGGATGATCACACCTCTCTCTCATAACTCAAGCTTTTGAATATAGAACAACGCAAGAACAGAATGGATTTGAACCATCAAAAGTAGCAGTTTACATGCAATTTTCGCTTTAAGCTTGAGTCTCCTGCACCATTCTCATATTCAATTGCCGTACTACAGTAAAATTGCACAATCAACTTGCATAAAGCCATAAGGAATATGCTTTTGTATGAATATTCTCAAATTACACTAGCAGCATAAGTTTCTTACATGTATCTAATTTATTGAGTTAATCAGAATATAAATTGTACACCTGTATATTCACCGATTTAGTTTATTAAGTAATAGTTGGAAAGATATCATATAAGGAGTGCAGATGAACCACGCATAGTGTACTAAAAAATGAGCACAAATGCACTCTTGAAACATTGAGTGACGGCCTGATTGCACAAAGATATAGGCATGTAATGCATGGGCTTCTTTGCAGTTTGTGTGTGATATGTGTGTATGTGTGAGAGAGAGATAGAGAAAAAGAGAGAGACAGAGACAGAGACAGAGACAGAGACAGAGAGACAGAGAGAAAAACAGAAAGTATGTAGGTAAACAAACTGACCAATGACTCACTAACCAACTTACCTCCTGTTCAAGAGGTCTGACTTCACCGGAACCTGTGACACGGAAGTACCTGGGATAGATATTATGTATCCTAAAGCTGTTGCTGGAGCCATTGAGGACCTTTTGGATATTTGCTCTATTTGGAAGATCCTGAGAATCGACAGGCCTCTCATACTTCACAAGTTCCTTTCCTTTGGGTCGGTTCCTTGTAAGTACCCAGGTAAACGATATGCCCATGTCCATATCATGGTCAAGGGACTTTGAAAATCCAGACTGAACCACATTTGGGACAAGCCACAACTCGCTTGCATCAGCTTGGCAGCATATCAATTGGATATCATTCTTATCAAAAGTATTCAAGTAACCTTCAGGATCTAGATCAACATCAGTGTTGAGCTCGTACCATGGGAGCTTCTCACATAAAGTGGTTTGATACAAAGTTAACCTTCCACGGATGGTCTTGATATCAATCTGAACGCTGGCATCTTTGATGGGATTTGCAATATTAGTTGGGTTACCACTGCTGTACATCTGACAAAGTCAAGGGGGGAAAGTCGCTTGAGAGTACTTCATCTATAACAGTCTAAGGAGCCTTCTACTGACAAGTTCTAAATGCGTATTACAAGAACTGAAAGATAAATAACGTCATGTAGAGTTAACAAGATTCTGATGTCTTACCAGCATTGGGGCCCAGATAACACATATCAATATGAAAAATAGGCAGATGCCACTGCAACATTTGGTCATTTTGGTCTGCTTCTCTCCTTGTTTGTGCTTGGCTCTATTTAAGACTGCATCACACTTGACCAGGTATAGGCTCGCATAAATGTCTTCCAACTAAGAGAGAAGGCATTGAATCAGTCTATGCACCATACAGACATGCAAAGTCCATTGAATAGCCTAAGAGGTAAGTAGGTTAATCATTCCTAGATCGTGAAACAAAGATACTTCCGTACTCTATTGAAAGATAAGAACTAAAATCACAGAGCAATAATTGTCTGTCAATAATAACAAGGTGCCCAGATTATAATGCAGCAAGAGGCACCAGATAAAATCAACTCCCTGAAGAAAGAAAATATATCCAATACAACAATTATCACAATTAGCACATTTATTCTGTTTGAAATCCTTGAGTGGGTCCACAGATGATTTCATGGTGGTTATCCTTGAGATATTTCCCACTTTACTACAGTCACATAAATAAATGTTGGTAGAATAAGTCCAGAAGATAACATAATTAACAGCAAAGGCCTCATGATTACATTCCTTTTATGTTATTCTCACTTCTCAACTATGTGGAAGATGGAAAATTGGTAAAAGAAGAGAATAAGATAAAGGGTCATCCTATGGCAGTAGATCTTTAAGGATCGTCTAGAACACTACCAGGTATGGCAAAACTAGGGCAGGGCGGGAAAAGTACTTGAGTTAGCCATCAGGAATTAGATAAAATGTGAATCAAAGAGTCTGAGTTCAACCTCGAGGCCTCGGGAAGAGAAAGAAGGTGACAAAGGAATAAATGCTTCACATTCCACTCTCGCATTCTCTATAGCAATCAGGGCTCTTACAGATCCAACTAAGACACATAAAAGGTGTTCATGGGGCCTCTAAAACTATTCCAAAGCTAAATATCAGCTTAATCATCCTTAAACTGGAGGTTCTATAAGGATGGAAGAACTAAAATATGCTGAAGCAAGAGTATACATGATTCATCAACTTGTCAAGGGATATCTCGTTCATCTCAAGAAATGGCCACTCAAGTGAATTCCAAGCTATGTAGTTGTACCTCAAATCCTAGAACCAATAACCACTGTTGAAAGAAAATAATAGAGACTACTGAAAACTGGCAATAGTGAAAAAGGACAGCAAAAGTCATCATGTTATTCCAGTATCTAAAGTCAACTGCCATTAGAAGTTCACTACACCACATTCTGAGGTATCGCAACATGATTAGCCAAGTAATGAGATTCTCTAGCTATGTAAAATGTCTCGCAACAGAGTAAAAATGGTAAGGATGATGATCAAGCAGCCAGGAATTGTAATTATAAAATATCTTCGTTCTGAAGAACAATTAGGTGCTTATTCCTTTTCTTTCCTATATCATTGAGTGAGCTTAATTTGATAGAAGTACCTGAGACTAAAATAGAGCATGGAATTTATCCACGTCACTACTCCCAAAACAAAAGAAATTTGTTCAAGCAACAAGATCGGAATCAGGACACACTCAGGTGCCCTTTTATTTCAGGAAAAGGGAGGGGGGTGGGGGTGCAAAGGGAGAGAAATTCACCTTTAGCCAGTCGTACATAGTCAAGGATGTGGTTGTGCATGACCAGTCCAGCACGCACCGTAGCTCATAAAGGAATGGCAAAGCTCGATACAACCTATAGCCTAAGTAATTGACCCGAGAGACGAGACTGGTCAAAAACTGTCGATACAAGGTGCTTTGATGAGGAATGCCATAGCGTACTTGTATGGCTTGTAATGACAAAGAAACAGCTTTTGCTACATATATAGCACGAAGAGCTAAAACTCCAGCTTGTTGCTGGGAAGGCCCCAACCGCCAGGCATACTCAGTTACTGAGTATGTGAAAAGAATGAGACTAAAAAGATAAAAAATCACTTTCCCCAGCGCATATGAACATAGGTAAATTATGCGGTCAACCACGATCATGAAGAAGATTATCTGCAAGAAAGAACTTAATGCGGTAAGAAGCAAATTGACATGTCATGCTAGCCCAGCAGAATACTAGAAATAAGACTGAAGTGTCACAGCTTCAACAGACTGCGCTAAGTAGGCAAAGAATACTCAACTGATGTCATATACCAGTAAATAACATTATTAGCCCCATAACTAGCTGATAATTGAAAAAAAAAATTCAAGCATTCTAGGGCACAAAACTTCAGATTTTAGCTATATTTTTAGTCTTCAAATCTCCAATTTAAAAAAGGCATTCACGAACGACCAAACAAATTGGTGAGAGTGTACGGTTGATACATTCAAGCTGAGTAAAACCATCTGCTTGGATTCCTTTGGAATAGACACAATCGTCACCAGAAAGAAAAGCAACAGAGTGGTTGAAGAATGACTTACCATTAGTATAAAGACAAATTCCTTTGGAAATTGATCTTCGAGCTGAGATACATCAAGAAACTCACTTTTGTTCTTTATAACAGATTGATAGAAAATAGCCACCAAAAAGAAAACAGTCAAATCTGCACCGAAAATGTAGGCATACAGATCAATTTCTCTTTTGCCACCTCCTATTACAGAAAGTATGATATAAGGAAATCCCATTTCTTCAACAAATCCAGATTGCTGTGCAATAGTAATCTCTTTTGCTACGTCACTTGCAGGAGTCAATGAACTGTACCATTCTGCAGAAGTACACTCTGTTGGAGGTGAGGCATATATCACCTCAAAAACTGCCAAAGCTATATTCATCTTTTCTTCGCTTCTTTCAATGCTTTGAACATGAACCCTACTAGAAAATGGGCAAAGATGAGGATTTCTATCCGTGCATCTCTCACCGTGAACTTTTCTCAGCAATTGGTTGATTCCAGATTCTATTCTCTCTGGCTGAATCCCATCATCAGGCCATGAACCAACATCCATGGACACCTGAACAAAGTAAGGTGGAGATTCTGCCCCCTGTATCAGTGACTTCCAGTACCAAAAGAAGTTTCTGATCGTCATTTTAACCATGTTTATCATGTGGCACAGCAGCTCTTCAGCTTTCTTGCTCAAGCTATCCCTGACAAGGACCTCTTTTCTGCACAGAGCATTCACCCTACGGCAATTTATCTCAGTGTACGATGTCCATTCACCATCCTTTGCAGTTATTGAGCTCTGTATGAGGGTAAATAGGTAGACTAGAAATAGCGGCAGTATCCCAATAACAAAGAAAGATGTCATTTTATGTTCAGGAAATCCCAACTCATGAAGGAGGCCCGAATCAGCAGTCCATATATGGTGGTGGACAATAATTTGGTAAAGATATTGAAGTAG
The DNA here is from genome assembly GCA_014182725.1 of Eucalyptus brandiana. NCBI lineage: Eukaryota > Viridiplantae > Streptophyta > Magnoliopsida > Myrtales > Myrtaceae > Eucalyptus > Eucalyptus brandiana. The sequence goes on from CM024675.1 coordinate 15,020,044, forward strand.
AATATAAACTTCCGTGTAGATCAACACAATAACCCAGAAAATATAAGTAGGACCAGTATTTACACAAAGGGCATACAAAAAGAGTGCAGCGAGATACGCCATTGACAGCAGGCTGAAGTTCCACAGGAAGACCAGAACAAAGCAACAGTAACACACAATGTCATTATTGGACTGCATCTGGGACCATATATGATATAATATCCTCCCTAGTTGGAAACTTGCAGCATCAGCACTCTTATCAGATTGCAGAGATGAAGAACGATTCAAATCTGTAAATCCCATGTTCTGGCTTTCCATCTCTTCATACTTCCCATCATCTTGTAATGCGGGTTCATTGGCATCCATATCTTCTGGCTTGATGTTCAGGAAGGTTACAAGAGAACTAACTGCCTGGTTTCCAATAGATTGGACCTGGGAAACACCATCTCCTAAAAGCTGTACAGCAGAAACTATAGGGTTATCCTTAGCTTGACCTCTGACTTTCTCTTTCTTATCTGAATCATATAAAGAACCTCCACCATCCTCCTCAGCCTCAGTGATCTCGCAATGAGAAAACTCAAATGAATGATCGGCTGAATTCATCACAGGAAGACTTTCAGCATTCATACTGGCAGGAGAATCATAAAATTCGAAAGGAAATACAGGCTCCTCGCCAACAGCATGATCTTGTCTTCTCAGCAATTTATTCTCTTTATCCAACATCCCAGCATCTTTATTTGAAATTAAAGAGCTCCTTCTCCTCCGAAGCCCTTCGCTACCTGGAGAAGTGCTGTCACAGTTTGCAGTGGGGATTCCACTATGAAGTTGAATTTGCAGGTTGAGCATCTCAGATTTCATTTTCTCCACTTGCATGTTCCTCTGACGTTTCTTTTCCTCACATTCACGAATGTGCTGTAACTGAGCAGTCTTCCATGCAGCTTTCTTCTCTTGTTCACTTACAATGGTACCAATTTGCTCTGCCTCAAGATATCGGAAGACGTAGTCAAATTCTGAGGAAGAAAACATATAGGATTGCACTGACACGAGAATGAAGATAATGATCTCAACCAGTGCAGATCTTGCGGTGATGCGGAAACCATAATCATACTTGTGAAAACCAATCACCTCAAATATATAATTTACTGTCATGCATTTTTTGGCACAAAAATCCCCAACAAAAGGAGATTGATATGCAAGAGATAGAACAATAACTGCAAAGTTGTACATCCGCAAGAACTTAAAAATCCTATTTCTCTTCTTCAATATAGTGAGTCTCATTCGAAAGAAAACCAGAGCAAAGGCAAGATATCCAAGATGCAATATATCGTACTCCAGGGTCCCAGTAATTAAAACTAAAGCAAGCACGAGATCCAACAGATGGCAATAACAATATAGCCTCAGGTAGTCAAGAACTGTCCACATGCTTTTAGTTTCAAACGAGAGGTCTCTCCATACAAATATGTTTTTGCGCTGAGATATCACTTCTCTGTAAGTATATGACCCTGAAAAGCTGGACCTGTGATCGGCACGAAGTTTTAAACAAGCAAGCATGAAGATGATGAAGTAACTGATCAGGACAAGAGGATCATCAATGGTAAGACCTGCATCAAAGTGGCACAAGTATTGCAGATTTTGAGAAAACACTCCCATGGAAATAATGAACACAGACGAAATAAGTGAAATGTACTGATAAACATGTAAGCAAAGGGACATCCAAAAAAGATCAAGAACGATATAAACTATGATGAGTTGATGCGCCTCTAACATGCTATGTTCGGTATTAGGAGTGCCCTCATGCAATAACGGAGAGAAACTCTCAACTGGCAAAAGTATTAAACTACTAGGCGGCCTTACCTAACCAACAACTTTCACAGTAACGTAAATGCGAGCTTGAACTTTGCCAGCAATCATTGCAATGTACCTCAGCCTTGCTTGATGTCTGCGAATTGGCAGATAGTGTGCTCTTCCAAATGACAAAGTATTCTAGGACAAGAATGGAAGCAAGCAAAAAGACAAGTGCTGGCCATAATTTCCGAATGACATTGCGATTTAGAAGTACGCAAGCAGCAAGAAGTGCAATATAGAGCATAGAAATGGCATTTAACAAAGCAAAGCAGGCAAGGAGCAAGGCCACCATGTTTATTTCGAGGCCAAAGAGATTAAACATGTTCTCCATCCAAAACTTTATATAGACTATGAAGATTGTCTTCTGCGTTTCAAATCTCTCCCTTCTCATGGTGATAATCCTTTTCTTGTTCCATTTGTGGCTTTCACTGGTGCTTCCCCAAATATATCCAAATGAATATTTTCTAGCACTGCCAGCTGCAGAGCCTCCAGCTTTGGGTACATTATTTGATGCTTGAGAAAAACCAGAGGCTGAGGAAGACAAACTGTTTCTCACGCCTTCTGCTTCACAAGGAATTGCAGGAGAATCTGCAGGTGGCTTGCTTTCCCCATTTGAATTAGAGAAACCCCTAAACACTTCTTTTGCTGATACAAACAGAGGGCAAGGTTCTTCGGTGTAATCTTTGCTCAAAATGTGAGTTGGTACTTTTTGCAACCAACGGAAGACATTGTATTGAAGGGTACAAGCAGATATCACCAGCACTTTTCCCCTTAAACCCAATTCTAGACCCCAAAAGCCTGACTGAAATAACTCAAAACCCAAGAAATTGGCTAAACTAAAGTTATTCTGTCCAGGAAACATTCCAGCCAGGGCACCCCACATCTGAAAGAGATATTCTGTCATCACCAGAATTCCTGTATAAAGAAGGAATAACTTTGATGGGATTCGAGATCCTTTAGGTAAAAGGGAACATATGACAAGACCAAGCAGATAAAAGAAACCAAAGAGACTAATTGGTGACAATGATGCGTAGAACACTGCTATATACACTATCTTGTCACTGTGCCAAATGAGGAGCCTCTTAATAAATCCAAGTACTCCAAATTCCATAAGTTTGGCGTCATCAGATTGGATATACTTGCTCTGTCTCCTCTCATAGCTGTAAAGCTGCATCACAATCAGGATTGCAAGAGACTGCCAAATATTCTGCAATAGCGAAGCTTCTAAGTTGTAGGCCAAGTAAAACTGAAGATCAATCAACCCCGACAACCACATCTCAAAGGTGGAGAAATTGCTCAAGCTGTATATGAAGATAAACACAGTGATTGCATAAACTTTTAATGGAAACCAAAGGTGTCTTCTCGTCCTTTCAACAAGTTGTCTTCCTATGATCCAACATAGGAGGAGCAAAATGTAACCAAACGATATGCAATTGGGTGTCACCAAGTAAACCGTTAGAAGGATTGTCAAAAAAGCAATATATGTGCCACATGAGCGATATACAGATAGGAACTTCTGCCCAATTGCACCGAGGAACGACGCGATCCTTCTCTCTGGAAATTGAAAGGAAATTACATTTTAGAAATGCAAATTATAAATACCTGTCATATAATTTAGAAAAACAGTAAACAAAACCCTTCCTCTATAAACCTCTACAAGCGAATCTGGCATCCTGAACAGTGCATCACTAGTCAAAAGTCCACCACCATATCTAAATAGATGAAGCCCAGTCATTACTCGCATGCTATCAAACCAGTGGATAATCAATTTTCATGCAGAAACTCCATGGGGGAATTTAACGGGTGTATTGGGGTTTGAAAGATTTCGGCAGAGGATGGTGGGCTTGGTACAACTGTGTGGTCACCAGAAGTCTACGTAAGAATAAAATCAAGGAGAAATACAATATACAGTAGCACTGCACTCGAAAAAATTACTGCATAGATTTAACAGTTGTCCAGACAATTTCTAAAGGAGACTACACTTTCAAAGTGCTATTTAATGTGCCAAAATGCAAAGTTTAACCCCATTCTCGCTGGGTGAAAATGAATAACAAACTATACCAGAGGAAGCGTTTCCTTGGGTGCATCTAGTGTTTGGAGAAGCATACACAGACAGCAAAACTGATTTGCTCAGACCAGCTTTCAAAATGCCAAATCCAATTGGGGTGCTAGGTGAATGTTGCACAACCGCCGAGAAGGAAAATAGCATATCGAAACCATGATTGTGGATCGCACAGAAGCAAGCAAGCAGAGTGATTTCAAGGAAGTCCCAGGAACTGTCACGATCCAGAAGACCTGCAGCAATTTACCCAGCAACCCCACCAAAACAAAAGAACAACAAAATTCAGACTCTTGCAACAGAATATAGACCAATCAATTAGTGGCAATTTAGAAGAAAGAATAGGTGTAAAAGTGAAGCATGAAAGGTTTGGCATACCTAACTGGGATAGAATTTGCATACTCAATGAGGATGTATCTTCTAAAGTTCTAGAAATCAAACTAATCCGAAGAATGTAAAGCAGTGCAAAATGAGCCTCACAAAGGAGGATCAGGGATTGTCGTATCTGTCTGCCGATCTCATGGCCCAATAGATACACCAGAAAAAATATCACTGAGGCAAAGATCAGAAGGATGCAGGAATTAGTGAAATTCTGTTATCTCACATAATAAGCATTACAAGAGACTGAGGAATGAAATAAATTTAGATGCTGTGAGAACTCAATTAAATTGAATATGAAAGCACACAGCAGTTACTTACTATATACAGCATGGATGAAGCCAGGTTTCATTGCTATGAGAAATATCAAAGCCAACATAATAGGCCTTGAACATTTTCGTAGTCCCCAAGCAACAGTAGCAACAATCAATACTTTGGTATCCTCTACTGCATTCAAAAGACAAAACCTCAGAAGACAAACTGGAGATATGCCTATTTCAGGATGTTAAATAGCAAGAATGACTTAAACAAGAAAAGTCTAAAAAATCGAAATGTGCAGCTAAGTATGACATGACAAAATAAAAACAGGGACATTGAGATACTTGTATCCAACATGGAGGAGTAATAAAAACCATACATGATGATGTCAGCTTCATTTAATGCACAATGTCCCACTAAACACATGCATCAATGGTGCCATAATATCATAAGACAAGATACTTTTTGAGGCAAAAGGGAGGGACCGCCAAAATACCGAAGTAGATCACTGAACTTCAATGTAGGAGAAATGAACCAGCAATCCTCAAAATTACCCCATTTTTTGTTATCCCATAGAGTTTAAAAGTCAATGTCTTACTTCTTGAGGTATTCTTGCTTCCTAATCAGTCTTAAAGCACTCATTTTGACCCATCATCATCATTTTAGGTGAATCAGGATCATATTTCTAGCAAGCAGTATTCTCAGCCAGAATGCCGACCCAAAAGTTTGTGGATAAGCTGTATCAAGTTCCTTATCAGGGGCAGGAGGTATGACAGGCAGCAAGAATTTCATTAAAACAGTGACCACAACATCAAAAAATAGTTTGCCCGAAATCATGACCTGGCAATTGTCAACAAGACTCTATATTAACCGCATTCAGATATGATGCTATGCAATACGAACAACACATGACTCAAAAACATTTTTCATGCAAGTAGCACCAACAAATGAGAACATGACAGATAGATAAACATGCCCATCATTCATCAACTTGAAGTCTCCTCAACATCAAATAAGGACCTTTTTCTCTTCCTGGAGTGGGGTAAATGAATCATCTTACAAGGATAGGCAATATTCAACGCCGCTTGTTCTGTAAGATACTTCTAATAATGTTCATTGTTCATCTTGATATCCTTTCGACATATCTCCTCCTATAAAGTCATGTCTTCTCATTGAAGAATCTTGAGGTCATCCTCACACGTCTAAGCGTTGATTTGTGTTTCCCTCATCCTATCCTCAATTTTGGACCCCACAAATGTTTCTGGATAAACTCTCATATTTTAAACAATCACAATCGAGGATACATTGATTCATGTGCATCTTGTTACTAAGTTAAGTGTACTCTTAGCAGAGGAAATTTTCTATGAACTACTTATCTAGAGGTTTATCAACATTCAGCAACATACTTCCCTGACTGAAAATATATATGCCATACAACTGCAGGTATTCCTCTCTAGAATTTAATGAACTTGTCTTGTCATTGACTTAGAGTTAGAGCATTAATATCCTATACATCCGTATTTTGCAACACATGACAAACAAAGTCCACCTTTTACAGTCTTTTCAATTGCCTTGGCATCTAATTCAAATTGATCCCTGTTGCTAGCAAAAAATTATTTGCAGAATGTTGAAAACAAAATTGGCTACACCAGGAAGAACAACAATGCATAAGGTCCATGCACACAAATGAAAAGTAAACTATCAAGCTAAAGCAATTACATTACACCATGATCATATGGCAAGGATGACTAGCCAATCCCCATGATGAAACAAATAACAGTACTCCTCCACCTCTTCCCAAAATTACCTTCTCCATAAGAGTCATCATATGGATGTCGCCCATACTCATCAGATAAGCTGAGGAAAACAGAGTTGTTCACAAGATTTCCCAAGGCAACTAAAACACCGAGACAGAATTGAGCAAGAAGAAAGAATCCGGGAACTGGATAATGCCATAAACCAACCATCTCCCAGATTTCCGTGTCCTGAACATGCATCAATAATTAACATCTCTAGTAGTTTCTAAGAAGAGGATGTAAAACTTAATGCAAAATAGGGAGATACCTTCCCAAGCTTCCATTTGAAGAAGGCAAATGCTACATTGAATACATATGTAGCCACAGCCCACAAGAGAATGAAGACCAGCAGAAGCCCATTTAATCGATGCAATCGAAACAAAGAAGGAAACGCATAAACAATGTACCCAACATATGCAAGTAAGCCAAAGGCACATATGCTGGCAAAATGGAAACTCCAAAATGAGAGGGCAAACAAGGAGACCTGTCATGTTCAATACAAAATTTTAGAGACATACAACTAGATTACTGAGAAACAAGTGCACAAGCACCTGAGTGCTTAACCCTTGTGCTCATATCTCGAAAATGAAAAACTGTAGGCAGGGTATGGACTTCAGAGAAAATCACACATGGCACACCTCAGACAAGCAAAACCTTTTCAGTGAAAAGTAAACCCTGAATAATGATATCACAGTTCTGAAGTTAAGGCTTTAATAATCAAATGAGAACTTTGAGTACTTTCAGTTTTGGACAGGCACCATATGGAGCATAAGTTGCGCAGTCCTGTCTTATTCCAAAGACAACTGGCCATCAGAAGTGTCTGTTGAATCAACCAAATGATTATCACATTTACTTCTGGAAAAAAAAAAAAATCCATAATCAATCACAGAGATGGCTGATGTAGATCTGGAATACCCTCACTTGGTGACATGCCACCTGCTTTTGGTTTAAATTCTTATTTAGCTGAATTTACTAACCATCATGTAGATGAAGCCTCTAATGGCTATCAGTTGAAAGCTAGTTAGTTGTACATCAGTTGAATGCCAGGTGTTCAACTTTATCACTTTAAAGCATTTTAACTAATATTTCCTTCCTAGCAAATTTTAATCTTCCCAAACCACTTGGCATGTGAGTTATAGGGATTGAGATTCAAACGAGCATAAGAAGTTAGGACCATACATAACTAGAATGGGAAAAGCATGAAATTTTTCATTCAATTTGCTCAATTTAATGACAGAAAAGGTTAGCTAGATCGATGGCACATGTATTGCGTCCATTTAATGGAAGAAGAGGCGCAATAAGTCAGGAATTATTTTGCCTGCTAAAGATTAAGGTCAGAGCATAGTGACTGATTAGCTCCATCTTATCAGCAACAAATACATCACACAGAATGCTGAATTGGTTGGTATTATTGAAGGTATAACCTTTAAAAAGATTGACAGCAAGATGAAGGCAAATTAGTCTAGGAAAAAGCAAAAAGAACTCATACATTATAATCTAGATTTAACTGGTATCATATTTCCCATCTGAAAGAAAGCAGAGAACAGCTAATTATAAACATTATGTTAAATACGAAACACTATTGTGCAGGACAAAACAAAGACTTTTCCTTAAAAGAGGATTCAGCCAACGCTAAGAATCAGGATTTTGCTCTAAAGTTAAAAGAAAAAAAAAAAGAGAGAGAGAGAGAAGAAGAAGAAAAGGAATGAAGACAATTATCACGCGTATTATCAGAAAGAGACAAATTGCGAGCATGATAAAATAGCAGTTTTAGCAATGTGTACCGGGAAACCATATGCGAAAAAATTGATACTGAAGGTTCGAAAAACTGATCCCCTCAATAGCACATTGGTATGTCTTACGCCGGATCTGTAATTAGACAATGTAATTCATCAATTATAAAGGTATTTCAAGCCAAACATGGCATAAGAATATTCTAAAGTTCAAACTGTCTGCTCCTTTAAAGACAGACAAACAGTAGCAGCTAGACTTTGATCCCAGGTAAAGGAGGTAGAGACGAAGTCATTCAAGAGACTATATATGCAAAAACAAAAATTTTTAATTTACAACTATCACTTCTAGTTAGCTACTGTCCTCCCACGGCTCGATTATAAAGAATAAGCAACCACTTTCAATGACATGTATGTTTTCAATCTCCACTTCACATTCCACTTAGTAGACACAGGGATCATGTTAGAATGCCTTTTCCAATATCTTTTGGATGCAGTTAAAGGTTAAGATGTTATCCAACATAAAAAGTAGACATGAGATGTGAAATTACGCTACCGTAAATATTATTTGATGTCGATTTTAGGTGCAAAGCCTCCCTTGGGAATCATGGATCTGGGCACGTGATAATAACTCAAAGTTCACCTATCTAAACTTGACAGCAAACACATGCTGCAACAATGCATAAAATGCTTTATCCATATAGTGATTTCATGTAGGAACCTCTGGAGTTAAACAATAAACTAAGATAGATGCCACGCTCTCAGATTGAACAGATGCAAAATTGACAGACCTTGTGATAAGACCAAAATTAATTAAATTAGAAATATATTAGGCATGACCCATTATTCAGGTTGCTTACATATAATTTGCCATTACCTCATGGAACATCCATCCCATGTAGAAACTTACACTTACTTGGAAAGACAAAAAAGAGATCAGAGAACGTGTAATGCAACTGCAAGAAAAGCCTCTCATATTAAGCAGTAGAAACTGTTAAAAGAGTATTAAGAGGGAAAATATATTGCGGAGTGTCAAATTTCATCATACACTATAACCCACACACCCCCCCCAAAAAAAAAAAAAAAAAATATCACAGTTGCATGATTAAGAGCTCAGGCAATATGTAGATGCAGATATTGTTCTATCTTGTTTATTATACAAGTAAAAAAAAGAAATTATCACTTAAAATACAGAGCTTCGACTGGGGAGAAAACTAATAAGGAACTGTACCTCGACTCACGAATGAAAAATGAATTGGAAGGAAGAAGGTGCTCTGTCAAACTACTCTCATTTGTTGATAGAATGAGATCCATCTCCTCTAAATTACATTTGACATGGGATAGCTGCAGTGAAAAGAAAGGTACTTATAACCACATGAAAGCAACAAATGCACTCACCCAACCAAAAATAATCAGGGGTTTTATAAACGATTCAAATAAAAATGGTTTAACTGTCAACATAACAGTTTCCAATCATGAGAAAGAAAGCAAAGTTGGACCAGATCTTGACTTAAGTGAATTCTTGTTGTGAGTGAATATATACTGTACACATGATGCTCTTATACATTCACAGCATCAATTATGTTTTGACCTCTCACTGCAATTTTAATTTCGTAATAGGTTCTATTTCCTATCCAATGTGCATGACTGCAATGTACCCACATTTTTGGGTAAACATTGATGAATCAAAGGAAATGTCGCAGGTATCCATTCTATGCTAGTTAAAGAGCTGAAACATGAGATCAATGTCCAAATGCAACTTTAAGGTCAACAAAAAACCACTGAAGGATTACAATTTGTCATTGGCTAGATGATCTAACATTTCTCCAATTAAACGACTAAATGAAAGTGCTTCCGTTCCAAGAGGTCCAATAACTTGAGAAAAATAACCCTTGTAATTGCATAATACTCCAAAAGAAACCCAGCAAACAGGCAATCGATAAAGTTTTTTCTAGAAAAAGATGTAGTTGAACACAGAATGAGATAAAAATGCAACACATGACAGAGATCACAACAATCAAATTGTCTCAACAAGGATCTATGTTACTGATCTCAACCAGGAGTCATTTGATCAAAGAACTCGAAGCTACGCACCATCATATAGAAAAGAACAAGGGAAAGACCAGAACAAATCTTTGGCCACTCAGTAGTAGTAGATATTTTATATAAGCCAATGAAGTCAGCTATCCAATTTGATATCTCAGGGAAGTCTACGGGAAGCTGATACACATAAAGCAGAACAATGTTGAAGCCCGCATAAAGCTGAAGTGCCCTCCACCACCTTCAAAACCGTATAATTGCAAAGCACTAGATTCATTAAGAACAGGCATGTTGTGCAAATGGAATGAGCAAAAGAAGAGAAACTCTACATGCCACTGAATAAGTTACCTGAATAAACCAAGAAAGTTGCTACTTAGAGACCAATCTACAAGGCCAACACAGCTGCCCACAAAAAATGGCAGAGAAATCCATGAAGGGTAGCTGATTCCCACAACAAGCTGGATGGCAGGCAACACCAAACAGAAAGCAATCCTCAGTCGGGAACCTATGATATTGTAAGACAGACAGGTAAAAGAAAATTCAAGCAAAATTGTCAGTTGGAGGGCAAAAAACAAACTTAAAGACTATTAACTCTTCTTACAAAAGCTTATCCCTCGTGTAGAATATTACTTCACCGAAGAAGAAGAATATACTCTTCTTACAACCAAAGTCAAAGTCACGAACCCATTATCAAGAGGGAGAAACCAAATTCACAATAACATGTAACAGGATATCTGCTAGCTTAACAACTGATGCTGCCAATGCACCAAAGATTATTTTTAACCAGATAGAAGTCCACTCGATGCAAGATGATTTGTACGGCTTTGCATGAATAGCAGAGTTGCAGTATACCATATGTATCATCTAACATCTGGACTTCCTCAGAAGCACTTGATGGCTGTGAATTGACAAGTACCTAAAACCATAGGGCAATGCAAGTGTGGATTCCAGCTTGGCGACTAGGTGACGAAGGCAAAGCAAGATTGCGCAAAACTTTCTTGGTATCACTTTTGTTGAACTTCTTAACATAAACCCTAGGATATTTGACGAACCAAGAAAGTCCTAAGCAACCTCTTCTTGACACTGTCTCACTCTTGCAAAGCCATTAAGACAGACCTAAGTAAAGTGTATATCAATAATTAACAGTTACAGCACCAACCCACATTAGCACGACAAACAGATTTGTCACTAACTTTCTATTACCTCAGCTCTTTAATGGTCTACCTCCTATAAGGCATTAACACTGGACTTAAAATTGCACCTTCTTACATATGCATGACATTAGAATACAAAGTTCGTGAAAAAAACCACAGTCAAGGTTTTTATTGCAGAGTTTACTCATCTATGGCTAGTAAGAATAATTATCAACAGATTGCATTTCAATTCTTAGGTCTTTATCTTTCTTGTAATCTCTACCGTATCCACCAAGCCACCTAAAATAGGTAATATAACAGAGGCCTCTCCAAACTTGTAGCATTGACTGATAAAAGCCTCAGCCATAAACATGAGGACATAATGGGATGAAATTCATCCTTATAAGCCATGGCAAATTAGAGTTTTCCAGTAGAACTGAATTCACTGTTACTCATCTTCTCCATATATTAGATCAGCCGCATAATTTTCAAGATGTCTCAGATAACATTTACAGATAGTAAGTTACGAACTTGATATGACATGCTCATTAATTAAAGAAGTTAAGAAGACAAACTAAATTGTCTCCTACAATTACTCACCCAAATGTTGAATAACAGACACAAAGCTCCCCCAACATGAATCTGGCGATATAATTGGACCAAACCTATTCCAGTTGATTTGGAGAAAAGCAACAGTAACTGCTAAAAGGTGTAATGCCAAAAAGTAAATTGCTGAGGGTTTTTTCCAGGAGTGGACTCTGCATACATACCAAACGTGAAGAATTTCAGAAAAACCAGACATGATTCTTTAAAAAGAACAACAGACACTAAAAAATAAACTCTCACGTCAGGAATCCAAAAAGCTTAGCCCATGAAGCATCTGCTTCGCTCCATCTTCCCCCATGGATAGCCCATATGATAAGAAATAGTGATTCACAGAGCATTACTAGTATTGAAAACATGATGATGGACCACAGCAACCAGGGAGGCCTCTGACGACGAAAGCCTACAAGTAAAACAAATGCCAGTTTGTACACGTAAAAATTCCAAATAAAGTAACAGGTGGAAACTATTGCAACAAACCCGTTGAGTTAGACAGGATAACTTTAAAGCAACAAAATTACTGAGAAACAAACATGACAATAGCACTAAGATGCAAAAGATTTGCTTAGAAGTGGAAAATCACTAAGGGAGACTATAAGAAATCAATTTCCATTAGCATGATGTATGAAATTTATGCACCATATGGATTTTGTAACTGTGGTTTCTCATTCAAGAGCATCTCTTTCCTTCAAATGTCCAATTCATAAAATATACCCATTAAACATGGAAGAGGAAGGAGGAGAAGATTGCTCAATCAGGAACAAGGACTCACATCATAAGAGACAGGAAAAATGCAGCTTACCCAATTTCGATACGTTAAACTGAAACACGAGGAATGCAATCAAATCTGCCAGACATATCAAACTCCAGTTGATTAAAGCAGCTGCACCACATGAAGTTGATAATATTAATATGGCATAAAAAAAAAAAAAAAAAAAAAGCAACCATGCCATACTGTAAGCTTCAAAAGGGAGAGTAATCATGAACAACTCTGCAAAAGATAGAAAAGGAAAAACAGGAAAGAAAAAGACAACCTATTTCTCTATTAGCAACCAATGAAAACAACCAGGGTCCTTAATCAGCAAATTGATTAGGGAAAAGTCCACCATTAGTCCAAAAGAGAGAGATAGAGAAGGAGGGGGAAATCCTAAAATTCACATGCATATGTAAGCAGGTATCCTCGAAAGTGAACTTCTTTCATTTGTACCTGACAAAGTGGCACCAGAAAAACAAACACCTATTCCAGAAAACACTAACGTTTAACCTACATCCAGTCCACAAAGCTACACTGGAATTACAGCGAACACATGACAAGCCTACTTTAGAGAGAAAAATAGAATGTTGTACAGAAAATCCAACAGCAATGGCCCTACACAAGAAGTTGCATAAAAGCTCACTATAACCCTGCATTAAGATTCTACAAAACAGCTTGCCAAAACATAAAGCACGACGAAACAACAACATGCACAATATCTCCAACCTTCCCCAATGTTCTAGCTAGTATATACAAGAAGCAAAATCACACTGAAGACAGAGGACAACTCCTACCTGCCAAAAGCAGCAGAGGCAACAAGACTCCAGAAATGAAGTGCCCCATTGTGAAATTTTCCTTCCCTTTCTCAACTCGCGATGAAACTCCTTCTATATATAGCGTTCTGCGAATTTTAACAACTTGGGTTTTCGATCTCAACCTATATCACGAAAACCCATGTCACGGAAACTCCCCCTCGTAATCCAGCAACCACCAATTCGAATCCCGGAAAGTGGAGCCTCCCTCGCCCTCTGCCCGGACGGGAACAATAATCCAAGAAAAGGGGAGAACGGAAACAAGAACCGGCCCCCGTTAGTTTCCCAAATAAATGGTCGTGGCAAAAAAAAGAAGAAAAAAATAAAACCGGAACTCGACGTTGATTATTGTCGGAATGTAACCCCCGAAGAAAATTCCTACGGGGGAAACGAACACACGCAACCACCAGTCTCAACCGCACGTCTTATCCCATCTGCTCGTTCTTACATTCCAACGCGCACGACGATGTAGTGCCGTAGTGACAGAGATTTGCAAGGAAATCTGCGGACGGGGAGCTCTAAAGCATCAAGATTTCGACTGAATTCTTGATCTTTCGTCCCGCGCTTGTGATCTGATGCATGTGGGGCTTTTCGAGACAAATGGGTTGTAAGAAATTAGATTAAAATAAGGAAAAAAGGAAAAAAGGAACGATTTTTTTGGCTGTAAAGCTGGGTTTTTTCGGCCCCAACGCATGGGATCTGTTGGGCGAGGTTGCTCTCCTGGGGAGGTGCCTTTGCCTTGGGAAGTTAAACTGGAATATCCTTGCTGAGGGAGGTTAAAAATAAAGCCGCGCGTTCTAAGGGATGGCATTATCGTCAACTTCAAAGTTTGCATTTTTATTTTTTATATATACTTATTATTTGAATGAGATTTGTTGAGTGTGGCAATGGCAATCCCCCAAGCCAAACGTGCCAAGAAAGTACTTAGGCGACAAGCAAGAGTCTTGAGAGATGGCCTCAAGTAAAAGATGCATCCGTGACGATGAGGAGGAGTGTTTATGTGTCTCGATTTGATTGGGAAATTAGCTTAGATCGGCCAATCTCGAGGTAATCATGAAAATAAAGTCAATAATCAATGTAGACCAATTTGGTTCCATTTATAAGGCGATCAAGCCCAATTTTCAATTGACACTGTTTTCTTGCTATATGAGCTATTTGAAGTAAGGAAAAACAAATTATTTTGACCTATTGTGAAGTCTCAATTAGATATTTTATACAAATAGAATGACATATTTAAAAAAACTAAAGTACTTGAAGTAAAATCATAAAAAGCACAAGAATGAATATTACAATTTTTCCCAAACCAAAGCCTCCATTTCTTTGTGGAGTGAGACGGTTGCATATATAGAACGCCTCTCATTGTGTCTTTCTATCTTCTCATGCTTGTCTGCCATTTTTCTTTTTCCATAAATGCTTATCCCCTCTTGTCTCTCCGGGGTCCATTTGGGAATTGGTTCAATTCCAAACCAATTCCAAGGGGACTCAATTATTAGGTTCATGGTTCCACACATTTAAATTCAATCATAACCGGATTAACAACTTGTTAGATTAAAGTGTTAAGATCTAAAGAGGTCATTAAGTTAAGGACCAAATTCGGTGTTATTTACACTCTCTTAGACAATCAGATCGCCATCATCTCTCTAGTGTTTGAATTCCAACTACTTTTGCTTTACTTCTTGAATTGAACCAAAGTCAAACTAGATGCAAAAGGAGAGGGAAAAAAGTCCTCCAATCTCAATGATGTTGTCTTATTCATCTTTTGAATTGGCTCATTTCTATTAAATTTAGAGTTTTTGTGAATATCTCATAGTTTTACTATGTCCTTTTTAAGGTTGCAAAAAAAATACAAAACAAAATTCTGGTCACAATTCATGCAATTTAACAGATCGTTGATTTATCTAAAGTGATGCATAATTGAAAAGTTGTACAATTTAATATATCAGGTAAATCCGTCGTATATATATAATCTCGCCCATTATGTGTCATTTGATTAGTTAACCAAAAGGGATTATGTTTTATAACCAAAAAAAAAAAAAAATAGAGCATAAAAGTAGCCAGCCCAACTTAATTAGAGCATCCTGCGATATTTTTATATTCCACAGTGAAATGTCGTATTGGTCCACTTGGACGGATCTCACAGGAAATTCTTTTCTGGATCCGAATCCGGTGGGCCGCAAATTGGTCGATTTCGATGGTCCTTAAGTGGGCTCCACACGTGAAGTGGGACCCATAAAAGTTAACGGTCGCCACAAAACCGGTCCAGCGGAACCTGCGTAATAACTGAAAAAGAAAAAGAAGGTTCGAGAACCGTCTCGAGAAAAGAAAAGATCCTTCCTTTCCCATTCCAGAATCCGGTCTTGGATTCGCAAGCGTGCTGCGTAGTTGCTCCGAGAATCGAGAAGAGACCGCCGTCGGACGATGGCCGGAGTCCGGCCCCATTTCGCCGCCGCCGCCCTCCTCCTCCTCCTCCTCGCCGCCGTCTCCGGCGCTTCTCACTGCTCGTCGTCGCCTCAAGGTTCGGCTTTTCGCGCCTTCTGCCTATCGGGATGCTTTCCGTCGTTTCTTTCTTAGTTCGATGTTTTCCATCGTCCCCTGGAGATTAGCTCCTTTTTTGTCTGTGGTTGACAACGTTGTTCCAGAGGGGGTGCTTGGATGTAGGCTGGTTTTTTTTTTTTTTTTTTTTTTCAGTGGGGGTTACTTTTCTTTTTCTCTCTCTGGGAATCGATGGCTTGAGGACTTGGAGGCATAAGGGTGTGGTCATTTGGGGATGTTCAAGTTACTTCCTTTACGTTCCTGATGTTGCGGAAACCCGTTCTGATTTATGTGGCAGTGTACGTTTCCCGGTTTGGGAGATTGACTATTGGGCGCGGTTTCTTCTTTCTTGATTAATCATGGGTCTCATTCGACTGATGCGGGCTTCATAGTTAGTAGTGTGTCTTGGGTTAGCAGTAGAGTCTGTGTTTTGATGTAGTGTAGGATGTTAAGTATTTTGCTGCGGTTCTTTTTACTACCCAAGGAGTCGGAGATTTAGAAGAAAAAAACTAATGCGACAAAGGGATGCGCACCACCTGGGGATTCAACACTAGAATGGAGGGCATATAGTTCACTTCAATGGAATTTACCAAAGAGAGAGTTTTGGTGATATTCTAATCCAAGAGATCATATCTGAAATGTCATTAATCAAAACACTCTAACCCTCAAGAAAGCGTTAGAGGGGTTTATATAAACTCAACTTGGAACATCCTTCCAAGTAGACAATTCCAAGACACCTTATCTTTCATTTTCCCAGACAAGACCGACAATTCCCAGACAAAACATAAATTAGAAGATTAATTTTTGACTCAAGAAGACTCCAGGAACTAAATAATATGCATGGCACCTGAGAAATTCATTGAAATACAAAGACTCATTGTCGGGGTAAATCAAGCAGTGCATAGAAATTTGAGCATAACTTTTTCTGGAATACTCCAAATTGCATGAAACTTGATGCATCTAAAACTAGTCATATAGGGCTTTCCAACCATATACTGTGGGACCAGTTTGGAGCAAGAAATTCTCATTAAATGTACAAGAAAGTGACTCTTAATATTCTGCCAGTAGAATTGAACATAGCAGTCTTTAAGCACTTTTGTATTAAGGGTTGGATGAGACTTAAAAACTCTTGAGGTGATTCTTCATCACTATTCTTCTACCCGACATTGTAGTAATTGGTATGAACCATGAAATCATTTTTCTTTATCGTCATTTCGCTTCTATTGCAAAGCTGCTGGCAAATTTTTAAGTCAAATTCAACATTTTTTACCAAGTATGAGTGCACTGGCCACCTATTGTCTAGTACTTCCTTCCTTCAATGCTTGAATTTTTCTTTTACAAGAATATCAAAGTGGTGATTCGTTTTTGGTGCAGATTTATCACTAGTGAAGAACGTCAGTCAGCTACCACAAGACAACTATGGAAGAGGAGGTTTATCTCACATAACTGTTGCAGGTTCGTTCATGCATGGGATGAAAGAGGTACCCTTTTTGAGGGTTTTGTTCTTTGTTGATATCTTCTGGATGCAGTTTCTTGTTCCCCCATTTATTTTAAGCCAGTGAAGGGCTTTAGAAGACTATGACCACACTGCAAGAGCTTAATGACTTGGCTAGTGCTAGCTTAGCGAAAGGCAGGGAATGAGGTTAGATAGATAGGTTTTAATATGTAATTCCTTCTGAAACTTCATTGGAGCATGCTCACATCTTTATACAGAATAAGAACATATTACCATTAGATTATGGGGGCATACTTGCTCAACTGCCATCGTATGATACTATGCTTTGGGCATGGTATGGGCATGGTATGAACAGCTTTTTGAAATTGTCAATACAATGGAATGGCCTGACTAGTCCTCATAGATCTTTCTGTCTTTCAAAATTTCATAAAATGTTTGATTTTGTCATTTATATATTTAAACCATTAACGCAAATTACCGTTCCATCCAATGAGTGTGCATTTTTTACAGGCTTCACTTCATCTTGATCCACCTTCAATATATTCTTGAACCTACTTTTGTGCTCCATCAGTAGATATGTTTCAGATGATGGACAGTTTCTCAGCATCATGTATTTGTAATTTTATGTGCTTCAACAGGTTGAGGTGTGGCTACAAACCTTTTCTCCGGGGACTCGCACACCAATACATCGGCATTCTTGTGAAGAAATTTTTGTTGTCCTCAAAGGGAGTGGTACTCTTTATCTTGCTTCAGATACTCATGGAAGGTACCCTGGAACACCTCAAGAGTTCTCTATCTTTTCAAACAGCACATTTCACATTCCGGTTAATGACGCTCACCAGGTAAAGATTCCTATTTATCTTCAGTTTTGTTGATATGTGGAGTTCTTGGCCCACTATATATGCACTTTCTTGAGGTGTCTTCTGAGAGAATTTGCGAGTTTTAAATAAGGTATTAGGGGTCTTGGTCTTCAAGCGCATCCCTCCGTCACATAATGAGGACCAGAACTAGCTTTATAATCTGATTCATTCAATAAAACGACTGAAGTTACTATTAATCACCTATTTAGCAGGTTGTCTCAGATTAGTTTGTGTGATGGGTCTGGCAGCTAAAGAAGGCATTACTTGCATCCTCTTTATTCTTATTTTGAGGAGGAGAGGTTTTTTTTTTTTTTTTTTTTTTTTTTTTGGGGGGGAGGAGGGGAGGTGTTTGGTTGAGGGGAGACAAGGTGTTTCATTTCAGGGAATTTGAAAAGCTGCTGAAGCTCTGATTCAATGTCTTCAATCTTTCTATGGAAGGAATGGTTCAAGGTCTTTGCTATTTGAGATTGCAATGTCATGCTTTTCATCTTATATTTTTTTTGTTAAATAATGTTATCAGTTTTCTTTTGCATCTGATAGGCACTTCCAAAGTTATGTCAAACTTCAAGTATTCTAGACTTAACTATACATTTGCAGGTATGGAATACAAACAAACATGAGGATTTGCAAGTTCTTGTCATCATATCTCGTCCACCAGTGAAAGCGTAAGCAAATTATCTTTCTTTGCTGAGACTCGTTACTTCTTATTGTTCATTATCTGTTTGTATTCTTTTCACACTTCTGGCTTTACAGTATCTTGGCCCTACTGGCTTTTCTTTTTTAGCCTGTTAATTGCCTAATAAATCTCTTCGATAGACTTCAGGTGTATTGGTCCAATCTGTGGCAGAAGTTAGTTTTGACAGGGTTCGAGATCAAGAGAAAGGACAACTCTTAATGCCATTGATATGGATGACACTGAGAGAAAAGAGTATGCTAGAAAGAATTAAAACAACTGCAGAACTGCTTTGGCCCTCAAAAGTATAGTGATAGAAATGCATGGACCTGATGACCATCTTCCACTAAGAATGAATTTATTGCTGTGATTGGCAAGGCCTACTTGAACTTGCAATTTATAGTTATAATTTTTGACCTCGTTGGGATGTTTTAGAATCCCTCTTTTACCATCTTACGCTGCTTTGGCAGAGATGATGTCAGGTGTAATGTGATATTTGGTAAACCTCTAGCTTGAACTAGATTTTCTTTTTTCTGATGATTCTGCACTTTCAATTACTTTGTTACTCACTTAAGAAAATACTCTACAAGCTCTGCAAGTTTTTTGAAAATTGACGGGTGTCGTTACTGTATGGATGAAAATTTCATTTTCCTGCACTCCGTTTGCTGTTCCTGAGCCTCATCAAATTTTCTCGGTCCTTTTACTTTTAGTTAGCAGACTAAACTTATATTGAGCAACCTTCATTTTTCAGGTTCATATATGAAGACTGGTTCATGCCTCATACTGCTGCAAAACTGAAGTATCCTTACTACTGGGATGAGGAATGTTTCCAAGCTTCTAGGAAGGATGAGCTTTGATGTCCTTGCAGCCACTTTCTGACTGATATTGTCCCGTGGGGTGTTAAGGGGACATAAATGAGGGATGGAGGGAACTTGGAAATGCATTGTGTCCTTGTCCGATAACAGAACTTAGCCAGACTTGTAAATATAATGTTTGGCAACGGCCTACCCCAACGTTCGATCAGTCAGTTTGATGTATATGATTGCATATAGAGGAACCATCTTTTGGTTAACCTTCATCTACAGTCTGGAGACAGTTATACATTTTTATTGCATCTGAAGTGCACAAAGCAAAACATCCAGATATTTTTTATTTTGTGTTCGGAGGTGTGGATCATCTTTCTAGAAGCTGCAAAATTGAGCCAGAAAAGCAGACAGATTAAGCATTACTTTTGTTTAGGGGCCAAACGTGAGTTACTTCATTAAGTTACAAATTTTCGTGCGTATGGTCATGACGCTGGTGACCAAGGCAGAACCTTAAACTATGAGTAGCACATAAACTGAGTAACTCAACCATGAGTCCGGAAGTTCATTTATATGAGAAATCTGATGTGGTTGTCCGCTTCATGATTCATAAACTGACATATGCATAGGCATTAACTGTGAAGGACCATAAGATCTTTCTATATACCCCTAGCTCGATAACGTCATGGGACTACTCAGGCATGCAATGCTAATAGGAACAGCAACCTCCCCAGCCAAATTGCATGCACCGAAGGTAAAGTAATTCATCCCACAGAATACAATGGTGTAACTAGTGTTATGGAACTGTGTTCCCGGAGGTTTTACATGGCATACAGTCAATTGAATCACAAGGATGATATAAGATGTCACTCTCCAAGGACTTACCCTGGATAGGCGACTTGTTTTGTTTTTCCATATATCAACTGATAAATTACACTCTGAGCTAACATGGGAGAATGTTTAAACATGTCGCTGTTGCTTCTGTCTGTGAAAGTTCCTCTGCCATCAGCCAACTGAATAAAAGCCCAACCATAACTGAGTCGACATCATCATCTGGAACTCCAACATTGACATGCCATTTTGATGGCACAAGAAGTTTTTTGACAGCAAACACTTTCAATGGGAGGGAGGGACCGGCGATAAGTGCTCGTGATTGGACAATGATTGGACTTGAACTTCCTTTTATTTTTTATCTTCAACTTCCTCATCTCTGCAATTGTTGATTCTTGGCGCTCAAGTCAAGGTCTGCTCCTGCACTTTTGCCACAACAGCAGTGCGCTCCTCTTGTTTTTTACGCATTCCTTTGCACTATGGAATTCACACAGTCGGTCTCAGCTGAAATTAAAAGAATAGACTTCTATTTACGTACTTGACACATCACTTGGATCAGCAAAGTGTGTGTTGAGAACTGTATATGATAGAATATATGGGATTGTTGAGCATCCTGCTAGGTGTAGCCCGAAGGAAAAGAAAGTCTCTTTCAAAGTCCTTTTCCTTCTACCTTCGTCAAAATGCTGCATTAGCATTGTCATTCTGTTTTATTTTTCTGCTTCTTTCTAATTAGTATCTCGCTGGCAAATTCAGACCCACATTCAATGATTTATCCACTGTTAGAAGACAGTGACATTCGGTTTCTGGTGCAAGTTTACCACTAGTGAGTAATATCGGTGAGCTACCACAAGAAAACTATGGAATAGGAGGTTCTTCTTACATAACGGAGGCAGGCTTACTCTTGCATGGGACAAATGCGGTGCCATCCTTTTTTTGCTTTCAACAAAGTTTCAGAGCATCATATTTTTGTCATTTTTCATGTATCAATGGTTTGACGTATGGCTACATACATATTGTCCTGTGGCTTGCACACCAATTCACCTGCATTCCTGTGAAGATATGTTTGTGGTCCTCAAGGAGAGCAGTCCTCTTTATCTTGCCTCAAGTTCTCATGAGAAGAACCTGGGAACACCTCAGAAGTTCTGTGTCCTTCTGAACAGCACGCTCCATATCCCTTTTGATGATGTTCATCAGGTAATGGTTCTTATGGTGCACTACAATTTTGGTAATATCCAGAGTTGTTGATCAATGATCATGATTCCTCTTCTGAGGAGCCTTAGATACAGCAAAAGGTTCAGACAACTTTTCCTAGCAACATTTTGACATGTCTAGCAATTCTTTCTGTGGCCTTTTGAACTTCCTTTAAGGATCTCATATTAGTCATCTAGCATTCTCGAACTTTAGTAGTACACTTGCAGGTACGGGATACAAAAGATACAAGGATTTGCAAGTTACTGTCATCATGTCTCATCTGCTGAGGAAAGGGTAAGCATATTTACTTCCTATTTCCCTGCATTATTTGCTTCTTATCATTAATTCAACATACATACCTTCTCATTACGGTTTTCTCGATTTTTTTATTTGGGATGCTGTTTTATTTATCACTTTAACTTTTCCCTCTCAATTCGTTAATTAAGTCTCCGGGATAGGGTTAAAGTGTATCCCGGAAACTTTGGTCACCTGTAGTTGACATTTGTGGGCAGAAGTCATTGTTTACAGGGTGACGGAGGTCGAGAGAATCTGCTGGATCTGTATACAATCATGTGCACGAAAGTACGGCTAAGAATACAGGATGGAGGAGGAAAAAAACTGGAATACCACTTCAGCTCTCAAAACTCTAGGGAAATAAATATGCAGAAAAATCTGGATGCACCTCACAGCCATCTTCAACTGAGGTACAACTCATTGTACTGATTGAGAGCTGCACTTGACCATTTAGCTGTCATTTTCTGTAGTTTTTGGTAGTGAGAAGTTTATTCTTGCTATGGTCTCACCAATGGTTGATTGTGTTTACAAATCTTGCATGTCATCTGGAGACATAATGCTAGATGTATCAGCAGATTAGCCGAACCATCAAACTTGGAGACTGGCCTTTAAAGACATCAAGCAGACAAACTGCATACAAATCTGTCCTGCTTGTACAAGTTCTTCAGAACACCACAGCTCTCTCTGCATACAAGCATAAAAAGTTTCCCTCCTGTCTGGAAGGCAAACTGGCTCAAAATGTTGTCATTCAGTGGCCTTGGCTTTTACAGGTTCGTATATGAAGACTGGTTCATGCCACGTTCTGCCGCTAAACTGAATTTTCCTATCTTCCGAGACAAGGAGTGTCAACAAGAATCTAGGGAGGGCAACATTTAGGGGGTGCATGATAACCAAAATTTCTTTCGAAATAATTTTTCTATTCCAGCTTTTAGAATAAAACCTTGTTTGATAAACCTACTCGGTTTTTTTATTTCTGAAATAGATTTCTATTCCAGAAATTGATTTGGAAGAGAAATCAGAAGTAGAAATTTCTACTTCTGATTTCTGGAAGAAAAATAATAAATAATTTCTCCCACTAAACCCTAATTTCGGTGAGTCCTCCCTCATCTCCTCTATGTCTCTGCCTCTTCCTCCTCTCCTCCGCCTCTCCTCATTTTATTAAAAATAAAAATAAATAAAAATAAATATATTCATTTTATTCATTTAAAAATAAAAAAAAATTATTAAATAAATTATTAAAAATAAATAAATTATTTTTATTTATCATTTTATTTTTATTTTATTAAAAATAAATTTATTTATGATAAATAAAAATAAATTTATTTATGATAAATAAAAATAAATTATTTTTATTTGCCTTGAGTGTTTTGCCAAATAATTTTTTTTTTTTTTTTTATTTTTATTCATTTTAAAATAAATTTATTCGTAAAATAAAATAAAATAGAATAAATAAAATAAATTTATTTTTAAGGATATTTTTATTTAAAATAAAATGATATTTTTATTTTATTTTTTATGATTTTTTATGATTTTTTTTTTTTTTTTTTGTTACTAAATCATTTTTATTTTTTATATTAAAGGTCGTCGGTCGCGGCTTGACCGTTCGAAAGGAATAAATTTTGTGTTTTTATCAAACGAATTTTTATTTTTAGAATAAAAATTTTGTGTCGTTATCAAATGGTTATTTTCTTGATTCTCCTCTGTAAAATGAAATGAAAAATCATTTCATTAAACTATTTCTGTAAAACGGAATGGTTGTCGCGCCCTTAATGTCTAGACTCATGCGATTTTAGAGACGGCTCTCGATTTTCATATCAATGGGAAAATAGGAAGGGGAATTTGTAAATCTAATGGTATCAACCACAACTGCAATGATGATCAGAAATGTTTTCTCTTCGGTGATTGAGCATAGAACTATTTCTAGATATCCTCAGACATCATCTTCACTCATCCAGATTGATTTCTTTGTTGTTTGTTGTTTCATTGTCACTCAACAAATGGCTGGCTCGAATTAATAAACACCAGAGCGGGTCCAAGACAATGAACGAAAGTGAAAACTCCAATGAAGAAACTGAAGTGCCATTTCTACATTATCTTTTTCCATGAAAGGTTTCTAATTTCTTAGGAATTTGCAGATTATTCCGATTATTTGAAATGTCAATGACAATTCAATCCAAAAATCTAAATTTTAGTTGACAAAGGGAAAAAGAAAAAAAGAAGATTGCTCGCCTCAGGATCAGCATATTGGAAGCAAGGAATCAATGAACAAACGTACACGGATGATACACAATTCACTGGAAAAAGAAAACCAATCCCTATCATCTTACAATGCCACTTTCAGAATTTTTTTTAATCCTTTGAACTTCATTAGCTTACCCAGTCGCTCTCCAGGCAACATTAGAAACATCTAACTCATTGAACAGACACCTAGTTATCCCTTGTTCTTTTTCTGGCTCCGCCGTTCAGCCTCCCTTTCTGCAACCAATACACAAAATTCCGATCCTAGCATCTCATGTGTGTCCATGTTCTGGGAGACACCCAGATTGACTACTTCCATGACCACTTCTATTGTGACGACAAATCCTAACATAGATAAGACACGTATGGCATTTGCAATTCTGCATATGTTCTGCCTTGTCTCCAATGGGGTGTATGTCTGCTCTTGCCCTTCAAGACTCGTGGAGTGATCATTTGTTTTTGAAGTTTGTGAATCAGGCTTGTCCGCTTGATCCACCAACATTTCATCCTTGGTTTCCACGTGCTCGCCGACCCAGACAAATCCATTGCAACCGAGTATTAGGTCAATCCCGTACTCATCTAGGTAGTGCCAGTGCTGCTTTCGTCTCTTTACAAGATAAGAAGGGATTGAGAGAAGTTGTCCCCGCTGAAGCTGCAAGAGTACAATTGAGAAGGTTAACACAAGTGTGTTCTATCAACAGCATAAAGAAATGATGCGCAGTGAGCAAGTCCAAATGCATGAAGAGCATATTAACGGAAACTGCAGCTCAACTGCGACTTTCAATCAGTCATGGCATTCACAAAGAATACACAAAAACACTTTCTTATATATATTATTTCATCCTAAGCATGGTTCCCAATCCCTCAGTTTATTCCCTTTGCAAAAGTTCACGCACTAAAATCAGTCTTTCCCTGACACTACTTAAGTGGAACGACAGAAAAGCAGAAGAAACATGCATAAAAGAAAGAAAGAGAATTATAGAATAACCATTCAACAGATAACCCCAGTAAAAGGCTTTGTATTCTCTAGATACAGGTTTATGAAAACATAAATCTTCAGGCCTCTGCATCTAAAGCACAAAATGCAAACCTTTCCATATTTCTGACTTCTTGCTTGGAGGTGCAGACCATCATGCTGAAAGCCACGAACTTCTGCCTGAAAGGGAAAAAAAAAATACCCTTACATTAAGCTGAAGATCTGCTAGTCAATTCATAGACCAGGTTCACCATTGTAAGAGACACAAAGATAGGAAATTTGACTTACACATATGACATCATTCTCTTCGAAAATACTGCGCATGTTAAGCTCATCCTCTGCAGTTCGTCGCCTCTAACAATCAAAGCAGGAGATTACAGAGAAAGTTCAACAATGAGCTTTAAAAGCTTATCTGTATGAAAGTGAGCTTATCTACTTCATGACTCCAAGAAATATGGATGCAGCATGTTTGTAAAGGATTATAAAATCTGGTAGTTGCTCAATAATGCGATATGACTGATAAGTATCGACGGAACTGCAAGTAGGAAAACGAAAGAAAATCCTTCTAAGCCAAATTGCTCGTTCTAGAATCACTATCATACCAACCATTAGAATTATATGTCCCCTAAGAATCTACACAGGCCCCATATCAATCAAGTTATATCTGCCCATCAAACAATCATTGAGCCTCAGGAGTGATTAGAAGACATCACTCTCCAAGGACTACGAAAAAAAGATGAGTGCTTCACATTGTGCATAATCATGTATTCTACAAAAACGGATCTTGAAAACTATCATGTAACTAACTTATGCACACTATAAGTTTATGGTAGAGTTGGCAACACATATGAAACATTGTCTATAGAGAACTTTTTTCCTTTGTATGTTGGCTTTTCTGTTTCAAGGATTTTCCAGCATTCTAAGATTCATTGAACAGAATAAAGACTACAGAACTAGTAGCTCTCATCATTCCACTTTATCACAAATCCAATCATTCTCAATCTGTGTAATAACTATTGATACAGAAAAAAAAACCCAAACAACAGAAAACATAGAGAAGCTGTAAGACTGCATATCACCTGTGAAAACATACAAAAGCCAAAGCATCTAAAAGAAAAGAAAAAAAGAAAAAAAAGAAAAAAGAACATGCTACATAGTTACCTGAATTCCATCAGGCAAATTAATTGAAGAAAGCATTAACACAGCATCTTGACTATAATTTATATCCAGTCGCCAACGCTTTGGAGCTACCTGAAATATACAAACTGGGAAAATTGAATGAAAACTCCTCACATTAAGTCCTAAAGGTAAGATGATGTTACAATAAGATAGATAAACAGAATATGCAGGTTTCACATAGTTTCAGCAGATATGAGAGAGACATTGCAGCCTGGCAAATTGTCAACACCAAGGTCACTAACAAGAGAAAATAATTTGCATTTTCGCTGCAAAGTTACAAACAGATATTAAATATTGGGTGACATGGGATATCAAACTTCATTTATCTGGTGAACAAAATAGAGAGCCCTTTCCTGGCAAGCTAAATGAATCAACTCTACATTTTTATCATGCATATCTTTGCCAGCAATATAAGTGAATCAACTCTACATATTTATCATGCACATGCAATTATCTACATCCATCTTCTGCCATCATATAGAGAGGAATAATATCCTATGCTACCTTGCAGTTAAGCTTTGCAAAACAAAAACCAATAATGGTAATTATCGATGAAAAGGAAAATTGAAATAAAGCATGCATGGTTGAGGCTATGTCGACATTCACACGCACACATATTAACATGAGTTATTGACATAAGGTTCAAGTACACTGAAGTTCACTTGATTATTCGTATGCACCATTAATTATGAAATTGCATAGAGTATTTCACCTCAATAACGCGTCCAACAATGATGTCTCCAACCTCTGGCTTGTATCTACACTCATTGTGATGTTAATGGAAGAAGAAGAAGCAGAAGACTTGTTTCAGAAGGTCTAAAGAAAATAAGAAAAGAAACGAATAGCATCTTCTCATCCAGAAAAAATTCTGAAATTTTGCTACCTGGCTCGCAGAGTACGAACATAGACCAGCTTGTTGACTCGCTCAACTACTCCACAAACCGTAGCAACAACTTCGCCATTGAGCTCGGTGGTTCCGTGGCCCCTGGTTTCCAACACATTAAAGACAACCCGGTTAAGAAAGACGTAAAAGAAGACAATTGATTATGCATGTACTTGGAAAGATAAACCTGCAATATGCTGAGGCCAGTTTCAAAATTTGCAGAATCAAGTCCTTTTAAAACTAGACGAACTTAGCAAAACCAAACGTCTAGGTAAAAGTATTGTATACCATGTCAAAACACATAATTTATGATGTATATTAATATAAAAACTGAATCAGGTCAGCATCAGTACTTGAGAAAGCCGTCCTCATGGTTGACAGGGATCGTGTCGGCAACCGTGACGGAGGCATTGGAGTTGGCCTTCGTCGACAAAGCCTCGAGCTTCTCGAGCGCTCTCTGCAGCCTCACCTTCTGGGTTTGAGTCAGCGGGAGCTGCAACCCTCTCATCGCTCACCTTTTTTCTGCCCCCCCTCCCTCACTGCCCGCCGCAGAATCCTCCGCCGTGTCTTCCTTCTAATCCCAATAAACCGAAACCGATTTCCCGAGAATCGGAACGTCACTAAACATCGATACCATGAACGTGCTACAGAATATCATGAGAAGTACCATAATCCAACATAGAAGAAACCACAAGAACAGAGCATCACGGCCTGAAGCACATGAACAGAAACAAAGGACGGAGCAAAATGACACGAAGCTACGGAAGAACGAATCAATCGGTTACACAGCCATGAACGGAGGAAACAGAAAAAAGGGCTGAACAAAGCAGTATCGCGGGACGGGGATCGCGAGGCTTGAGCGGGCGGACTCACCTGTGCGAGCGGCAGCTCCGAAGGCGGCGGCGGCGGCGGCGGCAAGTTTGATCCTCGGTCGATGGTGCAGACCGGAGAGGTCGGAGCAGTCTGAGACTCTGAGGTTTAAGGGAGGGTTTGTCGGATCGATCCGACCCGCGTCGTCTCAGGTCTTAAACGACAAGCCCAAGCCTCCGTTTTCTATTTTTTCCTTTCCTATTTTCTCCTTTGTTTTTTTTTTTTTATTTGAGTCGAAATTAAAATCGATCGAGATATTGGGTAATATAATTAATTAATTAATTACCATCGCATTAGTTCTTGAGCTAATAAATAAAAAATTTATATTCCGTTTGTCGATAGAAAACCTTCTTTGAAGGAGCCCCAATGTTGGTAGTCGATCCATTCCAGAGGGGATCGGTTCTTGGAATTGGAAACTAGACGAAAATGATCGATTTTTAGTTTTCAGAACTAGGGATTGGACCGGAGGTCCATGGAACTAGATAGTTGGTTTCAGTCAAACTAGTCAAGTTGAAAGGAGAAATTGTCAAGAAGACTCAAAGAAAGGGAAAGACTTGAAAGAGGGGAGTAGTCAAGAGTGTTGTGAGATAAAAGGAAAAGATCGAAAGAGAAAAGGAGGTGTGCATGAGATATTTAAAAAATAATAATAATAAAAAAATTGATTCAGCTTGGGAATTGGGAACTAAACCGACACTCCTTGGAATCAGACCCAACTGGCCGATTTGATCAAGTCTAGACGGTTCCTGATTCAATCAATCCGTTTTGCTTGCCCCCAATTCATTCCCATTCCTTCATTTTGGTATCGGGCCAAATTTCATATTCAAGCTCCAAAGCCCACACCCACCAGAATTAATTTGTATTAATAAATGTATTTGAAAATTAGCTAGTAATTATTATATTCTTAAGTAGTTAGTTCTTATGCAAATCAAAAGCAAAAGCCTAACACAAAAACAAATACATGGCGCGAGGTGTTGGATTCAGAAAGTGCGTGAATCTATGCTTTTGAATGACAAAATTTAAGATGCATTTAAGAACTATCATGTTGATTTTTTGATGATAATACATTTTGGTTTAAGTATATTATTTTGTTGGACTAAGTCCGTCCTAAAATTGCTTCGTGGACCTCAACATCCTTTGATGTAAAACACTTAGAGGGTAGAGAAATGTACAGGGCTTGATAAAATATATTGTGCTAAAAACGGGGTCTAAGGCGTGCGAATATCGATACACTAAAATAAAAAACCCAGTCCTATCAGCCTACCGACAGTAAATCCATTGTATAGGCCCCACACCCATCAGAATTAATTTGGATTAATGAACATATTTTGAAAATTAGTAAGTAATTATTGATACTCTTAAGTAGTTAGCTCTTAAGCAAATCACAAGCATAAGCTTAACACAAAAAACAAATACATGGTGCGAGGTGTCAAATTCAAAAAAGTGGCAAATCTATACTTTTGAATGACAAATTTTAGGGTACATTCAAGAACTATTGTGCTGATTATTTTATGATAATATATTTTGGTTTAAGTACATTATTTGTTGAAAAAGGAGTACAAGGCTAGGTCAAAAACATTAATGTCTTTAATGTAAGCCAATACCCTAAAAAATCTTCAACTTTAGCTCTTATCCCAATTTCACATTTTGTCTCATAAAAGATCTCCATCTTGGAATAAAATATTCATTGGTTGCTAATCACCACGTCATCGTCCTACGTGGCGCGCGTAAGCCTAGCTGGCCCACTAAAAGTCGACATGTGTCTGTAATGTGGATTAAAAAAATAAACTGAAAGCTTGTTTTTTCTCTCTCTTTTGTTCTATTGCCTGCTGCAGTTTCTCTCTCCTTTGTTCAACGAAGCGCGCCCTTCTTCTTCCCGCTTTTGTGTCTCTCTTCCTCAAGCACTCCTTTCCTCTTTATGTCGAGCCTTCTCACTCACCCTAAGCACGTCCCTCCTTGCCTTTGTCGTTGTCGCTGTCATCGACTTTCCAGCGGTGGCTCCAGAAATCGCTGGCCGCCGACTGGCCTCTCGAGCTTCTTTGTCTTCTACTCCTTATTTGGTCCCGATTTCGAGCTCAAGTACGTAGCCAAGGATTTTGAAGCAAAAGAGGTTTGTGAGGCTAGATATACCGGTGCCGGTGCTAAGTTTTGGGGTTTCAACGACGCTATGACAGCCGCGAGGGATATTGTGGCAGAGGAGAGAAAGGCGTATGCGTACCGTGAGACCTCTCTTTCTCCTTTGCCTTTTTTTTTTCTTTTCTATTGCCTTTGTTTCAGGAGGCATAGAGGCTTGGTGATAGTGGCTGCTTTGGTTTCTAGGTCGAGCCGAAGTCGGAGAGCTTATGAGGAGGCTAAGAGGGAGAGTTCTTCGTCAGCCCTTTTGACTCCTGAAGCAAGTCACGTCTTGCCATTCCCACCAAAGTGTTTGTCATTGTGACTTTTGGTATGAAAGTTTTAACCTTATTATTGTTGTTGTGAGAAAGAGCACATGAGTGTCCATGGTTTGCACTTGCTCCAATCAAGAGGCAGGAGGGACAACTTAAAGCAAGAAAAGTATTACTATTTTGGGACTAAGGGGGTGTTTGGTTGGGCATTTCCAAGGGGCTTTGGGCTCCCAAAGCCCCTTGGGGAAAATTGTAGGTGTTTGGCAAGGGCTTTTGAATGCCCATTTGCGAAATGTGGGCATTTTAAATGCTGAAAGCCGAATGCCGGGGGGGACCAGCTTTGAGCATTCGGCATTCCGGAAATGCGATTTTACTGTTCATGCATCCCTGTTCATCGTCTCCTCCGCCATTCGCCTTCTTCTTCGCCGTTTGTCGTCTTCTTTGCCAAAGGCGGCGCTCAGCCACGATCTGGCCGCCAAGAAGCCTCGCCTGAGGTCGCACAACCTCAGGCGAGGTGGCCTGAGGTCGGGCGACCTCGGGCGGCGTCGCCCGGTCGCGCGACCTCGGCCGGCGTCGCCCGTCTCGTGCGACCAGGCGACGCCGCCCGAGGTCGCGCGGACCTCGGCCGGCGTCGCTGGTCTCGCGCGACCCGGCGACGCCGCCCGAGGTCGCGCGGACCTCGGCGGCGTCGCTGGTCGCGCGAGACCGGCAACGCCGCCCGAGGTCGCCCGACCTCGGCCGGCGTCGCCCGGTCTCGCGCGAGCCAGCGACGCCCGGATCTGGCCGTTCGGCGGCCAAATCTGCGATCTTGAGGCCGAGATCTGTGGTCCGGCGACGGCCGAGATCGGCCGTCCGGCGGTGGCCGGCGGTTGGCCGGCAGTGGTCGGCCACCGGAATTTTATTTCAGACTTTAAAGAAAATAAAAAATACCAAAAGCTAATTACAAATGCAAAGTTTTTTTTTTTTTTTTTTTTTTTTTTGGCCGATCTACTCTATTCCTACTCTACACTCACTCGCAGACTTGTGCCCCCGCCTCTTGCGGGCGTGGGAGTCGCAACCCACTCTCGAAACTGACACGTCCCTATCCCCATCCCCCCTGAGAATGTGGGGATTTGAACCCCTCACCTCCCCCTTCCATGTTGGAAGGGTGGCCACTAGGGCGAACCCCCAGTGGTTTACAAATGCAAAGTTTGCCAAACGGTGTTTATGCGAAGTTGCATTTCAATGCTAAAATTTACCAAACGGTCTAACATTTCCGAAAGCCCCTTTCTCTCAAAGATATTTGCATTCTCCAAACGGCATTTTCCCAAAGTCGAACCAAACGGGCCCTAAGTATGTCCATTTATAGGTCCTTTCTTTTGGGCTTTGACTGAGTGCAAACATTCTAATGCTTTTCTTGCTTTCAGATTTTACAAAGGGCTTCCATTGAGTGCGCTGAGGGAGAGAATGATTTGCTCGGTTCAGTGAAGGTGTGGTATTTTGCTTAATTACTTGAGTTTTGAACACCTTTATGTGGATGTTTCGCTGGTTGCAACTTTTGAATTGATTCCTTTATGTACCTCTTTCATGCAAAAGTAATAATTGGTAAATTAAAATTTTGCCATTTCAGAACTTATGATGTGACACATTTTTGGAGAATGGCACAATTTTCTATTTGGGTGAACTTGGGTCTAATGGCTTTTATTTTATTTGTTTTTTTTTAGGGGGAGGGGGAGAGGTGGGTGGGATAGAGAGGTTATCTCTCAGTGATTTGTAGTGTGAATCATCTAGTATGTAAGAAGTTGATTTAAAACGTAATTGCGTAGTTTGTGATTTAATATAAAACGTAAGTGATAATGATCAATAACTGCATCAGGAATCTGCAATGAAAATTGTTTCTCCACACATTGATGAATTTTGTCTTGATCTGGGTGCTCTTTTAATGTATTTCACTTCAATAAGTTTAATGGAATTTTCTTTCAAATAATATTGATTTTTCGAGATAATTTTCTCCATGTTTACATATTAGTCCCCCGAATGGAATGATGAGCTGATGGAAGAGTGCGGGGGAGGCGAATCACCTCCTGTTTTGAGCAAGGATGTATGTGTTGCAAACTCTATGAAGAAAGAGGATGGTGTTATTACTGTTCCTAAAGAAACAAATGGGACAAACTTCTCCGAGTGAGGTAATACAGGTTAATTTTCAATTTTTTTCATTCCTTACCTGTTCTTATTTGCCTCTAATACTATCTAATTCTTCAAAGAAATGTGGCATAATTGTTGAGCTTAGTTTTTTTCGTTGGGATAGAATAATTTTTTTCTTTTTAACTAAATAGGAATGTATATATTTGGGAGCCAAAATGTTTGGACCATGTCCTGCAACAAATGAAATTGAGGCATCTCTCCCCTTGTCTTGTAGAGGTCTTTGACTTTCTTTGAGCTCCCTTTAATCAGCTATTGCTTCTATCTCATGGTTTATTTCTTCATCCTTCTAATGAGGGTGTTTCTTCAGTTATTGGGAATAATTATAGTTCTTACTCTCTGTGAAGTTACAATTGGTGATAAAGTGATCATTCTTTAGTACTAGGATCATTGTTAATGTGAAAATTATAATGCTCTTATGACCTTTTGCACTTTAAATTCTTTTCACATATGTCCTGCACTCACATTATGTCAATTATAACCTGATCTTTGCTCTCTGCAATTATATTAAATCTATGATGTCACTAAACTTTGTTATGGTGATGGGAATGGCTTGAAATTAGTGGTGATAGTTGTTACTCTTCTATTTGCTTTGAAGAAATAACCCCATAGTTTTTGAACGCTAGATTATTAATACTTATCATTTGGACAAAAAAAAGAAAAGAAAAATGACTGGATTCTTTCTCATTTTCTTCGATAGGAGGAATAAATCATTTATCATAATGATTGTTTTGTAACTCTAAGTAAGGATAAAATATGACCCTCCATCTTTCAAGATTCTTGCTCTTAATGCTTTTTATGATCACTTGTGTTTTGTAAATGGGAGAAATATCAAAGTGAGGAGGAAGTGGCTCTTGGTTGGGGAAAGCGTGTCAGAAAAGTTGTTTCTTATAGAGAAGCATATGCAACACATCCAAGTGAAATGGCCAACGAGATGTTTTATCTAAATTGCCTTCTCTTATGCTGTTAGGGCTGGAAAATTTAGAATGAAAGAAGCGTATGTTAATTATTTATTTGGTTAAAAGTCACTTCTATTTATTTATCTCTTCCTAATAACTTCAGCTTTGAGCAATAACTATTGTTTTGGACAGTGCTGTTCGATATGATGCAGATTTTGGGAGAAGTTCTAAAAGGTAAACTCACTCTCCTAGATAATAATTTTCATAATGACTTGTGTATAAGACACCCAAATTTCTACCACAAATGATTCAATTCAAAATAACAATTGCATGACCAGCTTATTTTTGTGGCAGCAGCGCAATTATTATAAGAGTGCGTTCTTTGTTTTCCATTGTTCTTTTTAATTCCTTTTATGGTTTTGTTTTCTTTGACACCCCGCTATATAGTTCTTTTTAGCGAATATCATACTATCGAATTCATGAAGTTGAATGTATAATTACCTTTTTGAGTTTACGTTCTTCTCAAAATTACTTTTACATTCCCATATGGATCGAGTATTAGCATTGGGTAACATCACTTCTAAAAGTCTTAGATAAGGTAGCAAATCCTGATCAAAGTAGGTTGGGTTATCTATAATTCTAATCTTTTACATTTTCATGCTTTATCATTTACATTAGTCTTTAAGTTTGGAATTACTTTGGTTTGAGTCGACATTAACCAAAATAATGGATTTGATTCATACTTTTGTATCAATATTGATCTTAAGTTTTCATATGATGATTATTGTTAACAGTTCATTTCTCGTTCATCATTGTCTTGTAAGTTTTCTTTTCCCCTTCCCTCGGAAGTCTTTGATAGGTTCTGACAAAGTTGGACTAGTTGTCTAGATTTTTTTTTCCCTGCCGAATTATTTAATATGTGGCTTCATTTATTTGCTTTTGGAACTATTGACCATTCATGCGTAAATTATTTCAACTGTATGAAACTAAATCTGAATTGTTTATTGTGGGTTGTATCTTTGGAAACTCTTCTGCTAAATTCATTATGTAACGGCAAGCTTGTTCATGGTGGTATGTTGAGCTTGTAGTTGGAGGAAGTAAAGTTCATGCTGGTTGCAAAATCAAGAGTGAGAACAAAAATAGGAGTGTGCCCCATAGATAAGTGGGTATGGCATATTCTACTATGATTGAAATATGCAAAGTTCATAATCTTTTGAAATCACTAACTTACATTTGTACAAATTTTCGACAGATTATTCTGAGTACTTTACTACTAGCTTGACTTGTTCTAAGGATAAATAAGTATGATCCATCTTTTTTAAGATTAAAATTAGTTTTCCCTTTATTTGCCTTCTTTAAATGATTGAATTTTTTTTTTTTAAAATTTATAGAGACCACAGAGGATAATATCATTGTACATTATGTTGATAAAGAATTTGAATTTAGAATTGGCATGACATTTGCTAATGAGGATGAAGTATATGAGACATACAATGCATATACAATTTTCAAGGGATTTAGAGTGAAAAAAAGGACAAAAGGCTAATAATAGTAAATGAATATTACTAACATACATATTTCTTTGTAATTGTGAATGACACTTTTCATTGATTCCACCTCATGAACAAAGAGATATTTATATTCTTACCTTTTACAAAAAAAAAAAAAAAAAAAGATGTTTATAGGACTGTGAAGAAAACTGGATGTCAAGCTTTTATAAAATTCAAAATTTAAAATAGAGTATGAATAGTGGACAAGTTTAAGGATATTCATTATCATCTTTTCATCGATGATAAATAGAAACACCTCATACGATCACAACGACATATGACGAATACTAATAAAAGTATTTTGACTTCTATTGTTAGAGCTAGTATAAAGGCTACAAAAGCGTATTTCTACCTTAGTGGTAAAGTAGGGGGATATGAGAATATTGGCTTTACTTTACATGATTGTCAAAATTTCTTACAATCGCAGAGAAGGGACTTGACTAGTGCGAGTGATTATCAAAATTTCTTACAATCATTAACCATTTCAATTGCTTACAATCAAATGGAAACAATTTTTTTTATACATTTCAACTGGATGAGGAACGTAGATTAACTGACTTTTTTTGGTATCATGGTATATCCAAGCTAGACTATGCAAGTTTTAAAGATGTGGTAGTATTTGATACAACTTATTGTACAAATAAATACAATATGATCTTCACCAAAAAAATAAATACAATATGATATGCACTCCTTTCATTGACTTGAATCATCATTGGAAGAATGTTTTTTTTGGTTATGCATTTTTATTGGATGAAATAATTGCTTCTTTCGTTTGGGCATTTCAATCTTTTTTAAGACAATGGGTAACAAAGCACCCAAGACTATTTTCACCGATCAAGATTATGTCATGACGAATGCCATTAAGATTATTCTTCTAAATACTAATCACTGTTAATGTGTATGGCATGTTGGGAAAAATGCTACGCATTATATTGAGCATATTCTTGGAAAGTCGGGTTTTCACGATAATTACTGGTATAAGCTTTTATATCATTGTGAATTTGAATTAGAAATGAAGAATGTTTGGAAAGATATGTATCAAGAATGGAGCTTGGGAGACCACAAGTGGTCGG
The DNA here is from genome assembly GCA_014182725.1 of Eucalyptus brandiana. Lineage (NCBI taxonomy): Eukaryota > Viridiplantae > Streptophyta > Magnoliopsida > Myrtales > Myrtaceae > Eucalyptus > Eucalyptus brandiana. Next base: position 15,056,304 of record CM024675.1, read on the forward strand.
ATAGCATGTACCGGTTGCGTCATAAATGATGTCATGCATTTGATCGATATACTTTTTCTATAGGAATCATATCCATACAAGGAAGTGAGAGCACAAATAATGTTTTTTAATATATGACATGTAAGATTATGACTTTGTCAGAATTTGTCAGTCATTATGAGAAACAAGGAGAAAAAATGCACAACTCTAAAGTTGTTGATGATTTTAAATGTGCACGAGGAAAGTTGCATATTGTAGTCGGAAATAGTGTAATTTTGAGACACGTTGTAGATGTATACGCTCATGTTATTTATAGGAATTTTCAGATTAAGTTATTGCATGTTTTTTCTGTGTTTATTTGTAAATCGGAAACTGATGAGCCATTGCACACTTATATTATGGCAACTGAAAGTAGTAAAATGAGGCATATTGTCCATTTTATTCCGGGTGATTTAACCATTACATGTAGTTGTAAGTTATTTGAAGTGCGATGATGGTTGCGTATGCATACTTTATGCATTTTGATAAATGTTGTAAATGTTAGAAGTATTCATTCATAATACATTTTGAAGAGGTGGACAAAAGTAGCAAAACAATGGGTTTATTGTGATGTTAGACAAAATTCTCATGTTGCGGTAAAGTTAAAAACATTGCACTTGAAGAGGTTAATGTAATTATCTTTCAATGTTATGAATATTAGTGCAAATCATGATGTTACAGATGAACTTACGACTACAACATTGCTGCGTCATCACTCTCATATCACAAACAAAATACAATCTTTGACGAGTAATAATCATCTTAATTTCTTGGTGAGAAATGATGAATCTGAATATGTAGAAAACTATGAAATTCAAATACTTGATCTTCGTCGAAGAAGACCAAAAGGTATACCAAATATTCGATTAAAAGGAAGTAGTGAAAAACGAAAAAGAGAAGTGTCTTCATGCATTGGAGGCACCTCACATAAGGTATGATGCTTATTTAATTTTATAGAATGATTTCGTTAATTAAAAACATGAAATTTATGATACTCTCACTTTTGTGTAGAATTAACCTTCTATGGTCATTATCGTTGCATCTTCCTTCATCAAATAATTTTTTTGCTAATTAGACTACACAATATCTGTTACTAGTTATCTATAAATTTTTGTTAAATTTTATTTAGGAATCTACCTTCTTTTGCCCTTAAGTTACTGATTGTGGTTTGGAATAAACAAAAATACACTGTGAAGCAATTGGATTTAGAGAAGGGACAATCAATAGAAATAGGAGCAATATATGTTGAAAATTTTATGGTAAAATATCTTATTTATACTTCTTTATGTTTTTCCGTCTAGATCTATATAATCCATCTCTCTCTCTCTCTCTCTCTCTCTCTCTCTCTCTCTCTCTCACATTGAGATTCATTTGATCTTTAAGAGGCATTTTTATTCCAATGTTGGGATGAACAACCAAGCTGCTTAAGCAGCTCAAAGGCTTTTTTGTATCCTATAGTAGTATTTTAATTCTTGTATGTCTACTTATTTTTGGACACCATTACAATATATTCTTAAATATTCAAAGAACGTAATCAGAGAAAGTAAGTGCAAACTCTTTTATCTGTGTGCTAGACATAAAATTATAGTTTCAACTCTTAATGAGTAAAATTTGTTCATCTCTTGGACAAAAACCAGTAGAGTTGTTGAAGAAAAACTCATTCTCAGAGGTTCAAGAGTGGTTTCAGAGAATGTTGATGCCACTCCTTATCCTTACTACAGTAAAAGTCTATGCAGTAAAAGTAGCTACTTTTGTTTTGTTATGAGTTTTGCTTTTATATATTTAATGTTGCGAGATTGGTTACTTTTCCACTCACTTTAGTCATGGTTGGGAATTTAACTAGAAACAGATTGCATTGTGTTGCTATTGCAATAGACTAGATGCAATTTCACTTTTTGATGATCTAGTCGAGATGTAATGCTGTTGCCCACCCTAAAGTGCTTTGTTGATGATTATTATCTAACTTTGGGTTTTGTATATGGATACTTGAGAGTAAGTGGGACGATGAAAATCTATAATGGGTGGACTTTGGTTGAAATGGTTGGTTTTGAACTGAATGGATCTTGTTGTAGTTTTCATCTGAATAATTTGTCCTTGATACCCATCTTGTGCTAGTATTTGTATCTCTTGTGCAGATAATTATTTTGCTTGTCTTTTTGTTGTCATTAGATTTGATTATATTTGATCATTATCTTGGCTAAGTAATTTTATTATGCATTTCTATGTTTTAGTCATGTTCATAAAATGTTGTGATATTTCCCATCCCTTCTTACCTACTAGAGGATTCACACTACAAATCACTGAGAAATAACCTCTCCAATCATTCTCTTGGCTAAGCAATTGGGGCTGTGCTTGAACTCGGATTTTAATGGCTTCAAAATGGCAAAGTGCCACATTTGCAAATGCTTTCGCAGAAGCACTGTTGAGAAAAAAAAATCAAGCTCTTGTTGCTGCCAACCAAGGCATTGGAGTAAACCCATTTGAAGTACTCATAGAGACCGAATTTGCACCCACCTTGAGCACTATATCCAAAGAACTTGGTAGCCCAACCTCTCCAAAAGGCAGAAGGGTCTTACTCTCTTAATTGAATAGTGAAATATGAATAAATGCTGTTATATTTGATTGGATAATAACAATGATTCACATATATAAAAAACTTCCAAGTGAAACAAATCTGTGCAGAAATATTAAATACATGCCAAAAAAGGATAATCGTGAATAAAGCCACACTGCATAGGCATCCAATTCTTGTCGAAAATTAGACTTTCCACATTTAGTTGGATTTGGCCATATTAGCAGTTCCACATCAAATGACAACCAGAAAAATATGTAAACAAGTCATATAATAAATCTTGTAAACTCACCCAATTATAGTTTAATGATTGCCGGAACACATATCAAGAGTCCACAAAAACACATCTTTTATTCAATCTATCAAGTCTACATCATCAATAAAACTAGTACCAAAATAGAAAATGATTTGGGGTGTTACCTCTAATATGTTGATGAGGAAATCAATCAAGTGACTCAATTTATTCACTGAGCTCAACTAAAGAACAAAACGTGTTCCTCCAATGTATAGAATTTACACTATAGCATTGAACAAGAAGAATGCCAACAAAAGCAAAACATTCCTTTCACTATGACACAACAAATATAAATAAAGCTCGAGCTAAAAAAAACAAAAAAAAGGAGAGAGAGACTATGAACTTTAGAACAAAGTGGAAAATGTATTTTACATTAAAATGCCTAACTATGAGCAAACAGTAGGCTTGACCAGCTTATTATGCTTCCTCAATACTATAAGCAAAGAGCCAATTTTTTTTTTTTTAATTAAGTAGGACAAATAAATTAACAATATCATCCAATTTAAAAACACAAATCTAGCTAGCTTCAACCATTAATGCCCACAGTCAAGGCATAATAAGCTCATCCGGCCATCAGGAAGTACAGACTAGGTTATGAATTTGAACACCAAATTTCTTTGAATATGATATTAAACGATGTTGAAGAACATGATAATACTACAACACCGACTACGATGTTTCAGGTTTTCTGTAGCTCGGTTGAGGAAGAAGAACACCCAAACAATGCCGTTAGCCATCGATATCCGAAATGTTCCCAGATGACGAGATTGTGGACAGGGTGAGGCATGATGATGAGCTCATCGGAGGGACGCAATCGGATGGGGGCCCCAAGTTGCTGAGGCTAAGAGAGATGGTGCGGCCAAAGTAAACATTGCTAGGGTTCCCAAAAATTAGCGCGATGAGGCTCTAGAGGCGATGGTGGAGGCCAAGGGGGCTCGAGACCAAGCAATTGTGATTGAGCGGGGCTCTTGGGGGAGGTGACATGCTAGAGGCAGATCTGAGCAACAACAGTGACCAGCGGTGGCTTTGGGGGAGGGGGAGACGAAGGCGGAAAGGGAGACGGAGGCAAAGGCGAAGGGGCATGCTGGAGAAAAGAGAGAGATAGCATCATTGTTTCTCTTCTTGACGCTTGAAAATTGAAAAGAGAAGAGGGTGTTTTAAGCGGCAACTGAAATGTTCTCTATCCTTGCTCAATCGGCTAGCAGAAGAGAAGAGAGAGGACACAAAACTTAACATTTTAGACCTTTCTATTTTCCAAGTCACTCCAAGTCAGCGAACACATGTTCACATTTTAGTTGAGCCACCTAGATTCACGCGTGCCACATAGGATGATGACGTGGTGATTGTGAACTATTGAATATTTTCTCCCACCTTGGGGTCACGTCCCAATTTTACCCTTTTTTTTTTTTTATGACCTAGGGAAACCCGTAAGCTAATAGCCAGCGGGCAAACCCTAGGGCCCAGGGAGGAACCCACCACCCCTGTGAAGCGGGTAAGTCCACTTACAACGTGCTAGGATTCGAACTTCTCCTCTTCGTGAGGGGGAGAAAGCCTGAAGCCAGCAGCGCCACTCAGTGCGGTGGTTTTACCCTAATTTTTTTTTGTCTCATAAAAAACTCCAAAATTTAAGTCAAATTCCAATTCTACTCTATTTTTTTTTTAATTTCATAAAAACCCATCAACTTTAGATCCAATACCAATGCTACTATAAAATTTTTGTCTCATAAAAAGTCCTGGCTTTAGGTTCAATTTCAATTTCACTTTAATTTTTTTTTTTTGTCTCTTAAAAGATCATCAAATTTCATTTGAGTCTTAAATCTGCTCTCCATTAACCATAAGCCAAAATCGCCAAAATCGCCTTTAGGATTTTGTGCTTGGTCTTCAATCTTTCATGCTTGTAAATGTTCCATCTCTCGTGGTCAGAAAACTTGCACTCAGGACTCTCAAACAGATCGTGCTCAGGAGTTTTCCATCTCTTGTTTGTCAACAAGAAATTTTGAATGAAGGGTCAATTGGAGCAAAATTGTGACTCTAGTAAAACTTTGTGGTTTTTTATGAAACAATAAAAATTTAAGGGTATAATTAGGATTGGACGGTAAAATTGAGATAAGATATAAAGTTGGAGGTTTTTCATAGGACAAAAATAGTTAAATGGTAGAATTGGGACATGACTTAAAGTTAATGGCTTTTTATGGGACAAAAAAAAAGTTTATTGTATAATTGAGACAAGACCTAAAGTTGGAGGTTTTTTATAAGACAAAATGTATGGTTGAGATAAAAACTAAAGTTAGAGATTTTTTAGGGTATTAGGCTCTTTATTATAGGAAGGGTTAATACCACAAAATAATCAAATTGGTATACATGTGACAAATTTACCCTAAACTAATTTTTTGACCACTAAAAACCTCACATTGATATATTTGTGACAAATTTATCCTTCGTTAGTTTTCCTTAAATTATATTAATACCACGAAAAATTACAAACTGATAAACCCATGACAAACAAAAGTACAATTAATTGCCATTTGCTATTCTACTTAGCAATTTGACAGCAGAATTTAATTTGTCATGAGGGTATTAGTTTATAATTTTTTTGCAGTAGTAATCTTTACATAGAGGCTTGAAATTGCCAATAACGAGCCCAATTCTGGCAAGTCTAATAAAGAGAACACTAATCACAAATTGGCACGTAGATCCATTTGTAAGTTTTTGATCATTTTTTTTTCAATTTTTTTGTCCGATTTTTTTTTCAAATTTAAATTAGTAAATTTTATGAGAAAGCTGACAAACTACTTTTTTCTTCTAAAAATCCCCAAATAAATGCACCTTAGAATAACATTTGAAACCAAGATTAACTTGTTTGACGATGGTGTTTCATTAGGGTTGGGCAACCAAATTGGTTCTACCAAGGAATCAAACTAGACTGTCTTGAAAACCAATTGAACCAAGACTGTTTCCCAATTCAAAATGAAGAGCCACTTGGAAATCGAATCGATCGGACCAAATTTGAGACCACATAAACCTAAAAATCCTAATTTTTCTCTATTGTCTCCAACCTTATTTAGATATTTCATGATTCTCTCTCTGCCACCCCCCCTCTCTCTCTCTCTCTCTCTCCCACCCTCCTTGCCTGTTTGCGACTTGCCCTCAACTAAGCCTCACAACTCTCCCTCGTTCCTGACTAGCCTTTGCTCGTTCGCCCTTATTCATCTTTTAATTTGACTCATTTTGTTACTCATATTATTTTGCCATAAAAAAATGAAACCAAAAAAAGGAACAAAAAAAAAAAAAAAAACAATAAAGCAAGTTTCAGGTAAACCCTAGAACCGAATCGGAAAAACAAGGTAGCCTTTGATTTTGATAGGAATCGGTTTTAACAAGTTAGATTAATATCTACCCATCTTGAAACTGATTATCCATATGAAGAAGTGAGCCAAGATTTATTTATTCTGAGGCAATGAAGAGTATTTCGAGGTTAGAGGCAAACCCTAGCAACCCTAGCGGATGGATTGGCGGGTGTGGTCGTCTCCTCTAACCGCTTAGTGTTTAGTGTAATTCCCATCCTTTTCTATACGCAGACGAGATTGCTCGACGAAGATATTCGACAGCGACTGGCTTCGACCATGAGCAAAGACACTGGACTTGGTCCAGAGCGATGGAGATGAGGGAGAAATTTCTCGGCCTGCGTGTACTCTTGCTTGCTTCGCCGGTTCCTCATTGCTCACGTACGCTCCAAGCTTCGGAGAGTTTGTCGTGGTTGTCGTTGTAAATTCTCTGGTGGTGATGAGTGCCAATGCTCCGCTCCGTCGCAGCCGAGGCTGTGGTGGCTGGCGAGGGAGAGTTGACGGCGGCAGTTGCTGGTCGGAGATGGTAGACGATCGACTGATGGCGATGGAACTGAAAGGAAGAGGCAAAGAGCTCCGGCCATTCGACTGCCCATGTTAGATGGGTTGGGCTTATCTAATAAGCTGATGGGAATGGATTTGGACCAAACCTGGGCCGCGAGATCTTGGGCCTCATGGGTGAGTTTCAGGGCCGAATTGAATTCTCGAAATGGACCGAAGCTCTGAAATTTTTGGCTCATGATTTGTATATCTTTTTGCTCTTTGCACTATTTATTTATTTTTTATTAAAATGTGCGCTTGATCACCGACCAAAAAAAATTTGGGTGTCAACATCAACTGACTTGCTAATTGATAAGTATTGCTTGGGTACTTTTTGCGCAACCCTCCGGTACTTTTGCCACCATTTCAAATTTAACATGATATTTCAAATGTTCCCAAAAACAATTACATAACTTTTTACCGTCGTTTTAATTTTCAAATTCAATACGATCTTTTGAACATCCTTAAAAAATGTACAATCCTTTTCCATATTTTGGCATCTGTTAGTATACTATTCATCATTGCCATCACCTCCTCACGTGTCAGATGACATGGCCCTTAGTGTGCCAACATTCAAAAGCGACGATGTTAGCCCCCTCAAAATCACGTGGTTTTAGCACCCGGACCCCACCAAAGATCACTCAAAGCTCAAGTTAACTCTGTATTCAGCTCAAACTTAACCTCAAAATTGACTTTAGGAGCCTTTGCCCAAGAAAATTAATAACATTAGTCTGCTTCATATGTGCATGGCAATTCATGAAAAAATTTGAGTTCTGTCAAGTTAGAACTTGAATTCATTCCATACTTGAGCAGAGCACCTTCACTGAATGAAAATTGACTCGAGTTGAAATACTTAATAATACCCTTTAAAAGACATGCAAAACTCAATTTCAATTGGGATATGAAGTAATCAAAATTTAACTCCAACAAAATGCCATGATCGAATGCTTCATCTAAAAGTTTGAATTATTAGGTCGAGAAGAGTAACGTGTACATAACAGCTTAGACAAATTTCAAAGACAAACGACTCCGCATCATACAGCGGGATTCTTTTTCCCGTTGATGACTTTGTCTCAATGATGTGAACCTTTTGAGGGTGGTTTTCTTTAGCAAGGAAGGAATCTATTTCAAAATAAAGGGAAAAGGAGAAGAAAAAAGAGAACTTCGTGGGATAAAATGTCCACTTTTCCTCCAAAACAACGTTTTGAATTCCCTATTTCGTTCCAACTCCTCTTGTAGACGTTGGAGACATGACCTTTTCTAAATTAGGGGAAAATCTTTTTACGTTCCACTGCTTATATTATAACCATAATATTACCTTTTAAAGTTATATTTTACAACCGTGTACAATTTACCATGGAATATGCTAAGTCAGGACCAAACACGACGCTCCCGAGTCACGTTCACGTTGACGTCTCTTTCGCCTTTGTTTGCCCTAACATGCATGCGAGAAAATCAAGATTGACAGAAACAGAAGGCGTATTCAAGTGCAAGTGCAACCAGCTTTGATACTAGCTTTTTTGACTCGCATGGTCTTTTGTCATATATTAAATAATCAGCCAATGCGGCCCCCTTTCTCCTGAAATCTATGTGAAGACGCCCGTTCTTTCCCGCCCGCCGGACACGAACAAAAGTTTTTCTCCTCTTTTACGAGAAGTTAAACAGCATGAAAGATTCTGTTTTCGAACAAAAGCGAAATGAGCTCTTACTTTTGAATTATAGCATTTTTTCCCCACAAAATTGAGGCGAAAAAGAAGGACCATGAAGAAAATAATTCTCTGGTTTGCCACGGCTTTTGAGAGGGCCAACCATTCTGCGATGCATTATAACCTTGTCGTCATCATTGAATAGTTTCAAGATAAAGACAACCTTGATCTAAGAACCCTTCTTTTACTCTTCGGTTTATTTTCTATCATATTTATGTTTGTCCCCAAAGCGCGTAAGACTTCCTTTTTGACCTAATGGGTTGGTAAATGCCACTAAATTGCTATATCTTATATTTGACCACTCATTTCGGGCCGCATGTCCAAGGATATGATTTTTTGTCCCATTTTTTATGACGATGTTTCGAACCTTATCTTACGTGTAACGAGCTGGCACCCTCCAAGGACCATTTCCTAAAGTTAAAGTCATGCTGTCATTATCTGCTGATGATCGATGTGCACTGGTTGGGAAAAGAAGAGAAAAGGGTCATTTTTCCAATAAAGAACGTCAAGCCCTTAACTTTATCAAACCCTAAGAATTCACTTTACTGCACAAACTCTGCGGCCATCCCCTGCACATCATATATTAGAATGTTAGGCAGAGCCTTTTGTTTACCTATAAAAGCTCAAGATCCTTGGAGGAATCCCCCTCAAGGTCCATAGATTGATCCTGAGTTTCATAAACGCAGAGCGACAGGAAGGGAGAGATGAGTTCAGAGTCCGAGAAAGAGGATCAACGGAGATCTACTCCGAAACTCTCCTTACTATCGCTTCCGAACCACCGGCGAGATCCATCGGACATGCCCGACCCGCCGCTCCAAACCACGATCTCCGTACCGTTCGAGTGGGAGGAAGTGCCGGGGAAGCCTAAACGGGCCAGTGACCAGGCCAAGGCCAGCGCGGTGGCGGGCCCGCCGTGTCTTGAGCCGCCTCCGAGGCTGTGGGACGAGGGCAGGTTTACCAATACGCCCTCCCCTTCAAGTGTGCTCGATGGGCCTTACGTGGGTCGGCGCTCGGGTCATACATTCTCTTTCCGGAAGATAGGAGGGTCTTTCCGGAGCCCGGAGAAGAGGAGCAAGGGAGAGGGGAAGGAGAGGGTGTCGATTTTCGGGTCGATGAGGTGGGGGATACTAAGGGAGAAAACAGACGACGTGGAGGATATTTCTGGGTTTTCATCCTCGTTCCGTGGAGCTAGAAGCGGCGATAGCGATGGCGACAGCGCCGGTGCCGGCGCCGGCGCCGGCACAGATTGTTTTTCACATGCTGACACAAGGAGGAGGAGAGGGGGCTTCGCAGGTCTATCTCAATCGAAGTCACATTTGTGGGTAAGCAAAAATTAACTTGTTTAATTTTATCAAAAGAATTGATTGCTTTTATTATGTGCTCTCACTTTTGTTAAATCTTTTTCTACTCATTTATTCTAGATCTGTATTTTATTTTCTGCCTCTAAGTCAAGCTTAGACCCATTAGCACATCGGCACAATAGATGGAGTGCAGTATGCAATGCGAGGAGTAGATTGTTATTCTATTCGATATGCAATGTTTTGAATCAGCATAAGGTTTAATATTCAAATTCTTTGAAATTCTCCTCACATTTTGACATTTGGCAAAAATTCATAGCATAAATATGACTGATATGATAGTTGAGAGAACAGGAAAAAATCAAAGTGTGACTCACGACACATGCATATCCCGTGGAAATTGTGAGATCCTTACTGACTTACTTAATAAGCTTGGGTTTTATAAGCACGTGGATTGATATTCAAATACTCTAAACTAGCAATATCTTTATTTATAGATTGGTTTATTATGTATTTGATGTAACTTTCTTCTTCTATTGAGTCCCATCACAAGTTACATGTTCCTTGGTCTTTTTGGAACGCAGGCAACGCTTTGTGATAACTTTAAGCAAGTGGTTCCATGGAGGCGAAAGCAAGACAATTATGAGAGAGTGTAAAATGTCAAACCGTCCTCATCTTTCCACTCACCAGATCGGATGGTCATCCTTCGTGGCGATGCTTTGTTCTTTTTAGATTATCGTGGAACTTGTATAGATATAAAATTCTTATGTTACAATATGGGATTGTTGAAAGATAAGTACTGAATATTTCTTTCTTTTTTTCTTGTCCCCAATTATTCTTTACAATTTACAATACCCATCAACATGTGTATATTTGCTAAATTACAATTATCAACCGAAGCTATATGTCTATCGAGTCATATCCCGATTGAAAGACATGATAACCGAGCAACATTACTGCAATATTACATGTCATATATAACTACCATAGAAGCAGTCTTTTATTGTTTTGAATGGTCAATGCGTGCTTGCAAAGGCCGTTGTTAAGCGGACATGATACAGAAACGCATAACAAGGTTACACCGTTACATCTCTCGCTCTCTCTCTCTGCCACGACTTGTGCTGTCTTTTCGAAATCTCTCTCTATTAGGAGCACACAAGTGCATAATATACCGCAAAAAAGAAGGTCATTTGTGCCGCCTTTTCAAAAACTCAGTGCTTCGCTTTTCTACTGTATCATGTAGCATTAGTTACATGTTTACACGTTTCTTTTAAGAGGAATTTTTACGTGCTCCAAAGTGTTTTAATTTAACCATGAAGGCTGTGAGATTTTATAGGGTTGCTGTCAAATGTTCTTTTTGCCTAATACTAAACATGGTCATATTTAATTGAGAAGGCAATTGGAGCTTGAAAAGATTTGAATTCAAGAAATCTGGCCATGATACCACGTAAAATTTTGTAGGATCACTACTAATTATTCTAAAAGCTGAAATTATTACATAAATGTATGATTTATTATTTAAACATTCTAATGGATGTGAAAGCAAGAAATCATGAGAAAGTGTAAAATGTTAAGACCCTCCTCAAATTTCCACTCACCAAATTGAACAATCATCTTTTCGAGGCAATGCTTTTGTCCTTTTAAGCTCATCATTTAATTTGCGAAAAATTTTAAATAAGGGTCTCAAGTGAGGCCATTTCCTTAAAAGACACATTAAAGTGGATTTTATCTCAAATAAAAATTTGAAGTGACCAATCTTGTCATTGGCCTTGAGCTCCTCGACTAGCCAAATCGTTGCCGGCTGGCAAGCTCGTGTACCTCTCGTTGAATATAGGAATGGTCCCATAAATACTTGGGAGATGATAAAAATTTCCTTCAAGAACTAAAATGCAAACATAGAACGACTAGAATCACACAATTTTAAAAGCAAAACTAGTTAGACTTTAGAGAAATATCGTGTCTCCAACTTTGATATAATTAACAATGATTGCAAATATAGTTTGTTCTAAAAGAATACTTACACTTGATTCCATGAGACAAGTTGATCTAAGGAGCAATCTCGTCGAGAAGTTATTACATGGTTTATAAATAATATAGGCTTATATCATTTCAATAATTAATTATGTGCGTCCTATTGTGTGGCTCACAAAATCAAAGTTCGAGATGAACTTAGTTTACATTATATATTATATAAAGAATATACAATATTTTCTTTTTCAACGTCTTTAGCTGGTCGTGGTTATCAAGAAGTTACTTTGAAAAAACAACTGTGCTTAAATTTCTCAGTCGAAGAGGTATTAGGAGATGAACATATGAGGCAAATATTCTATCCAAACGAGAAAGGAATTTTGCCATTATCGTGGTGATCAAGTATGAGTTCAAAAGGAGAGGCAAACAAAGAAAAACAAACAAGAAATCGGTTGATTCGAAGAATCAGCGGCAAAACTTATAATGTGATCTTTGGAAGTAGCCACAACGTTGAAGGAAAAAAAATGAATATCATAATTCACCACCTATAAATAGAGCAAATCAACTGATTGGGTCTCTAATTACCAAGGTGGCTCTGAACTAGTAGGATAAAAACTAAAAGGATCGATGGCCAAGCTCCAGAGAGCCGAGGCAGTAATTTTAATCGGTCTTTTGTCCGTTCTCGACGTTGTGAGAGGTGATCCGGACACGACCCTGATATCCTCAGTGTGCAATGGAAATTCCTATAATCCTGGTGATGATTTCGGGTCCGTCTGCAATGCGGCTCTGGCCAGCGTATGTACCGATACACAGAGCTACAATTACGATTTCTATGTGACAACTACGCACCTCGGTACGACATGCTACGCCCATGGAGCTTGCGATCGGGCGCTCTCGGGTGGGGATTGCACTACTTGCCTGGTTTCGGCTAGAAATGAGTTGGCTCTCATCTGTAACATGAGAATCGGGGGGCAAGTGCAGCTCCAAGATTGTAGAATTAGGTACGAGAATTATCCTTTCACCGAGTGATTCTCTTCTTGCCACCTTGAGAAATCTAGTACTGCTTATGGACCTAATAAATCCGTGTACTTACTTGTGTTTGTCCTAATTGGGGTCATTTTATCAAGAGAGAGCAAAGTACATGATGTATGTTTTGAAATGGACGGGGCTAACGGACCTCTAAGCCGTCGTGCCGCCTCTAGCCATGTAGCCTCTCTCTCGCTCTCTTGTTGTCGTTCTCTGCGGCTCCTCCATTGCCATTGAGATCTCGGCTTCGTCATCGAGTCTTGCGGCCACGGAGAAGCCGTCCCATTAAATCTGCAGGAGCCTATTAAAATGTCAACCCCTACAAGGAACAAGAAAATGATATTTATACCCACCCTTTTTTTGTTTTTTTTTTTTACGCAGCAAAGCAGCCAAAAAAAAAAAAAAAAAAAAAACCAAGAATCTCAAGAGATAATTACCACATTCTTGGGAGTTATCGTAGGGATTGTGCTTGTGTTATGTAAGAATTTTTCTAGACGTGGACTACATTAATTAATATTGTAATTTATCTTTTTAACTCATCCCCTATTGCATGTTTGACCTGTAATGAGAAGGTATGACTAAAAACTCTATAAATAGTACTCAAGTCTCTTCTTTAACCCTATGTCACGCCTTAACCTTCAGACGTGCGACAATCCTCCTTCTCTTTAGTCATTTAATTGCAACATCCTAAAGAGGCATCATTGATCCATTAATTTAATCTTTTGATTATACACAAGCAGAAGCAAAATTAACATTGCCTAATTATTCATATCAACAATGATAGTATAGAACACATATCAAAACACACTTTCATATATATATATATATATATATATATATATATATATATATATATATATATATATTAACCTTTATAAATAAGCTTAAACATCGGAAGTTCACATTTACATGTCCGCCTTGCGGATCATTTTTGATTAGTCTAAAAAGGGGTTGGAAGTTAGCCTAGCACCTCTATATTACAAAGACGACTTCAAAAAGGTGATATCCCCTATGTGTCCAATATGTGTTTAGGTTATAATACCACAGCTTAGGCTTAGGGTCCGACTCTAGATTCGGGTCCACCTCTAGGTTAGTGACATCGCCATCGGGGATATCCACAACCATGGGGTCTCAAGCAACATCCCTTGATTTCCAACCTAGCAATCCATCAAATCCCGAAAGAGGGCCCTAGAGCTCCCTTCTAAACCAAACGAATCAGGCCATGAACCTATGGAGCACTAGGTTAGGCAGCCTCTCTTTAACTCAAATGATGGTAACAATCATCTCGTATTTGGTGCCAGTCCCCTCCCCCAGATAGGAGGTCACCTTGGTGTCCTGGTCCACAAGCACCCCAAAACGTATGTGGCGGAACGAGCTAGATATGCTTAAGGCCTGAAACATTTAACAATAATGAAGGAGTTATACTCAGTAAGTAAACTTCCTAAACCTCGCATAGGAAGGTACTTCACCTTGAAAATGTCTTAGACATGTAACGTAATTGTCAATGTTAGATCAATAGTAAAGCTTTTGCTTTGCCTTAACTTTAATATGAAGGGATTTACCCTCAACCTAAATTCTTCTCGGTTTATAGATAGGATTAATCATGCATGCACGTGCCACTGAAGTCATTAAAATAATAATAAACTCACGCATGTCTCTCATGCAACTCCTATAAATCCCTGCCATAAATATGCAAGCCATAATATATTTTGCACATTCTTGGTTACTTTTATGTAGTAAATTCAATTTCTTTCTTGTTATGCTATGATTATGCGATTCTGCCGTGGAATCATCAAATTTTTCGTACTTCTGTAAAAGAAAAAGAATTGTTCCGTATATATGTACATAAAATAAATTAGGAGGAAAAACAAAACAAAATGAAATGAATTGGAGGCTTTCACGGTGCTTTTTTATTTTTCTTTGATTCATAAAATTTTTGTTATCTTGATTAAAAAGCGTCATTAACAGATCTTCGATAATCACCTAGGTACTCGATGTGAACTAATCGGCGACTTCGCTTTCCTATGATTCCACACAAATTCAGTGAGTCATGGAGTAGTGGATTACCGTTAAGGACTTGCTTTAGATCAAGCAGCATCTATTCTGATCCTACTGCTCATGGTTAGAGTCCACCTTGGTGGCTCAAGCTTTGTGCCAGTCTCTTGCTCCCCGACCCCAACAGATAACAGTGAAGGAAAAAAGAATGAGATAATTGGTTCACAAAGATAGTGAAAATCTTTGTTATGTACATTTTGTGCAGATGAAATTCTTAAAATTTATGAAGGGTGGTTGCTTTGGGGCAGGGGATGAGTTAAAAAGCTCTTGCTAGGTGTAGCTGGGTTTGCTGTCCCTGCGTGTAGCTTCGTACAAAGGCATGCTGTACAGATAATTGGGTTTGAAAAAGTGTTCTTTTGCAATCTGTATAATCATGTATTGCCTTCTTGCAACGATGGAAAGGAATGACATCTAAGTGGAAAAAGATATTGTGATCAACTTCGTTTTCTCATTTCTTTTGATTTGACGTTGAGAATAACAATTGGTAAAACCTGAAAGTTCTGATACCCTTTGTTAAAAATGAAAAGTATCCAGTGGTGGCCCCAACATAGCGCAGAATGTTTCCTCCAGCCTTTAATTTCAGGCATGCTTGTTAAGCACTTAGTACGGGTTCCGATACCTTTGCCATTTGAAATCTGATGATTAAGGGCTTATCCTGCCACATAACAGTCCCAAATCCTCTATTCTCTTGTTCCTCCTCTGCATTTCCATGAAACAGTCCTAAGACAAATCCATGAGTCTATCGATACGCCATGGATTGACTCATATCTTAATATAAGAATGGCCGTACTGATTCTAAACGGCATTTCTCCATGCCCGGTAGATCATCGCCATCCTGACGATTCATGCATCCTCAATAAAGCGAGTTAGAGGACTTTTCCCCCCCTAAGATCAGTGAGTGTTTGGCCAGAGAGCGGCATAAAGCAATTGTGTGAGAGTTGGGACATGGTGATTCAAAATTTGCATGTAAGATAGCCCGCCTATTGGTCGAAACACATCGTGGGAGACTATATCATTTTCCTAGTGCTTTCTTTCTCTAGACTTTACTACATGAAAAAAAGAATCAATAGCCGAAAAAATTCATGTCACATATGTGTCAGAATAATCCTTTCAAGTTTTTTTTTTTTGGTAAAGAATAATCCTTTCAAGTTGAACTTCATTGAAATAAAAAAGCTTATAACTCGTGTAAAAACATGTGTAATGTGCGGGTGGATTAATCTCGCAGCTCTCCTTATAAACCCGATTTGTGGGACTAATTGTCAAGCACCGAGGGACAGGAAAATATGAATATAATTCACTTAAAATGAACCCAAAAAACTAAAGTAGAAAGTATAATTTGTTTTATGGGTTTGTATTTTAGGTAGCTTGTTTTCTTTACAGTCCATTATCACATTTTTGTTGGAAAGTCCTCTTTTGTTCAATTTATGAATGAGTTCACATTACCAACCCGGTGACAACAAAGAGGAGGGTGGGTTCGCACATATGGGATGAGACCGAATCCAGTATCATGTTGGATTTTGACCCCTCTTGCGCATGAAATATGTGCTAGTTCCAATCTAGGTTCTTTTTATTTGAAATGCTTAGTATTGCTCACTGTTCCTCTCATGTAGATAATCATCCACATTAATCTACAAACTCACCATATATTGAGAGCGCATAAATCTAGTCCTTAAAAGAAGTTCTCTCAGTCCTGAACACCAAGACTTGAGACAGCAAACCCCTTGCCTAGAAACCAAACCAAAATGAAACCCACAGATTTGCCGTTTGGTGGTCATGAAGATACCGGCGAGAGGACTAGATGCCCGAGGCCCATCGGGAAGTCTAGGAGTGGTGGAGACTTGTCTGCATGCAGTAGCAGCCAGAGGCTCCCGGGAGTAACGTTGAGTTGCTCGGGGAAATGGGTAGCAAGAATTCAAGACTAGAAGTGACATCGAATCTTGGACAACTACAACATGGCTGAGGAGGTAGCAATGGCCTACGACAAGGTGGTGAGGAAGCTGTGGGGAGAGTGCGCCATCACCAACTTCCATGAGCACCCTATATTGGATTCACTACCGTCGTAGCTACCGAGTGAATTGTTTGATTTTCAGTGCTCTAGATTGGATTTGTTCACCAATGTCGATGAAATTGGGCTTATGTTTTTGCATAGGACAGTAAAAGATGATTTTGCCGACGTTGAGTCGTTTCAGTGAAGAAAGTTGACTGCGTTTTCATTTCTATTACTAATATCTGATTATTAGTATAGTAATAGCTTAGTAATTTAGTTAATAACATGTGACCATTTGAAATCTGCAGACTTGGTGATGAGTAAAAAATCGTACTCAAAATGATACACTCAAGAATGCTCAGGAGCTTAAGTCAAAAAAAAAAAAAAAATCTACAATTTTGACGTGGTATGTACCAGAATAATACTTTCAAGTTCGACTTCATTGAAATAAAAAAAGATTATAACTCTTGCAAAACACGTGCCAAACACGTGCAATGCGAGGGCAGATTAATCCCATAGCTCTCCTCAACCGATTGCCACCTCTTCCTTCAATTCATAAACCTGATTAGCGGGACTAATTGCCAAGCACCGAGGGATGGGCACCTAAATATGAATATAATTCACTTAAAATGAACCCAAAAAACTGAAGTAGAAAATTTTAATTTGTTTTATGGATTTGTATATTAGGTAGCTTGTTTTCCTTACACTACATTATTACATTTTTGTTGGAAAGTCCTCTTTTGTTCAATTTATGAATGAGTTCACATTACCAACCTGGTGACAACAAAGACAAGATGATGGGCTCGCACATTTGTGATTAGACTGAATCAAGTGTTATGTTGAATTTTACCCCTTCTGAACATGCAATATGTGCTAGTTGCGATCCAAGGTTATTTTAATTTAAAATGCTCAGTATTGCTCATTGTTCCTCTCATGTAGATAATTCTCCACTTTAATCTACAAATTCACCGTGAATATTAAGAGCACAAAAATCAAAACTCATAATTTCCATTTATCTCCTCTAGTGGAGCACTTGTATGGTTTTTAATTAACAAGAACCTAGGGCTCACCCACGTATGTGTGTCTATATATATATCGCACTTGATAAACAGAGGAGCGTACATAGCTCTATCTAAATCAGAAATATATACACACATAAAATAAAGGAATCTGTAAACCAAAATAAGTTAGGGATTTGACAAATATGTTCTCAAATGCAACCATGATCATGCAATTCTGCCGTGGAATCATCGAATTCCGTACTTCTGCAAAAGAAAAAGAATCGTTCCATTTATCTACATAAATAAATAAGGAGGAAAAAAAAAACAAAATGAAATGAATTGTAGGCTTTCACGGTGCTTTTTCTTTTCTTTGACTTTTAAAATTTTTGTTATCTTCATTAAAATGTGTCATTAATAGACCTAGGTACTTTTTTTTTTTTTTTGGTCAGTCCTACTCTATTCCTACGCTACACTCGCTCGCAGACTTGTACCCTGCCTCTTGCAGGGCGTGGGAGTCGCAACCCACTCTCGAAACTTACCCGTCCTTATCCCCATCCCCCCCTGAGAAGGTGGGGATTTGAACCCCTCACCTCCCCCTTCCATGTTGGAAGGGTGGCCACTGGGGCGAACCCCCAGTGGTTATAGACCTAGGTACTTGAGGTGAACTAATCGGGTGCTCGAAGAATTCAAGGCATCTCATCAATATCTAGAAATAATAATAAATAATAAAGAGCAAAGTCCTTGAAGAAATAAATTACCTACCTAGAGTAGAAGTGAAATAATGTATAAGCTAAAGTATACATTCATAATGTGTACGCCTCACGAGAAAGGAAACAAAGTTATTATTAATACTCTTTTGCCAAACCTTATCGAGCTAAGTACGGCAACTCATCAAATGTGGTTACTGGATTATCACTTACAATGTTCTTGCCTAAAAAATTATTGTCGAATTACTCCATAAATATGCAAATCAACCCCGTCTTCTATCAACCACTTCATATCCCTTCCAAGTTAAACTTATTTCCATCTCATATATCTATACAATACACTCAGGGAACGCACATGAAGCTGAAGGTAATTAACTTGATGTTTCGATTATTTGTTTGACATATGTTATTGTTCATGAGGAAAAATAATGGGAAAGAAAAGAGCTATCATGTTGGGTGACTGCTAATTTATATGCTGGGGCCACGGTGCAGCAAAAGATGATTATAAGGATGCCAATGAACAGCGACAAATGCAGATCAAGAGCCTTACGGATTGTTGCTCGTGCACAGGGTTAGTAATTTCATAATTCACTTTTGTTTGTCTCGAGTGTTACCCTTTTTTGAAAAATGTTTTTCATTATTTTCTTGTTGGACAGGGACTATAATCTCCGTGTCGATAGGAGGGTTGAATGAGGACGAGCTGGTTGTGACGGGAGAAGGAGTAGACCCGGCCACACTGGTTCAGTCGCTTAGGAAGAAATTCCGGCAAGTGACCATATTGAGCGTGCAACAAATTAGTGATGATGAAGGAAGCAGCCGTCGGCGGTGCGGCCAAGGTTTTTGTCCAATTCATGATCATGGTTACACATGGCCGAGGCAATATTCGCGGGCCTATTATACTGAGTACCCGCAATACCCGGTCTACGATGTAGCGCAATATTCACCGGACCCACCGAGCATATGCAACATCATGTGATAATGATTGACAACCTATCGAACAACTTCCTTTGTTTTATATATATATATCAGTCTCTTTGGAAGGCATTCTTCTGTTTCCTTCCAAGAATGTTCGTGTCAGTTGGTATATTTCTGGTTAAAAATTTTGGGTCATTTCTAATATATCTGTTTGTTTTCAATTAAGTCCAATCACAAATTACATGTTTCCTTAAGAGGAATGTTAAATGGATCCAAAGTATTTAATCTAAGCGTATATTTATGCATTTTCTTAAGTGTTGAGCAATATTTTGTGAAAGATTTAAGCAGGTGGTCCCATGGAGGCCTAAGCAAGAAATTTACAAGAAAGTGTAAAATGTTAAACCATTCTCATCTTCCCCCTCACCAACTCACTTTTCTGTTTAATTCTGAGTAAATTAGGTGGCACTTGCTCTGGATATGGGAAGGTTGGCGATAGGATAGGGAATGTGGTAATTCCTCGCTTCGTTATCACATAAATTCGACATAGCTACTTGTTCGACGATAACATTCTGGATTCGATTCATAGTGACAACATGAAATGCTTGTCCACGATCCGTTTGTACTAGAAACCTATCCGTTCATTGATTGTGTTGATGTCAGGCGTCTTATGTTACGGTTCCATCACCTATGTATCAGGTCATCCGCCCGCACTTCGATTGGGATTTCTATTCGTTCATAACCAGCTGATGTGCTCACTGCGTTGTGTTTGTACCAATGCGTTGAGCTGCTGATGTGCTCACATAGATATATTAATTGTCAAATTCGTCATTGCCAATTGCCAAAAGTGCGGCCATTTATATTTATACCTTCACATGCGTACCTTAACATATCTCCGCTCGCGTCGCATGTGAGCTTCCCTCTTGTTTGGCTCTCTGTTGCTGGTGGCACACGATCACGAGAATGTGTTGCCACAACACCATTTTGGCTACACTAACGGTCTCTTATGCTAGACTGAATTGCAATGGCAATTCTCAACTACCTAACAATTATAATTCACGGAATTCCTTCGTATAGAAATTCACGAAATATCCATACATATGGTATCTCTTCTTTAGGATATTGCCAACAGAAACATTGGGTCCAGGCAATGTCAATATATCTAGTAGAACCCACGTTTATTAAGAAGTGCTAAGACAAGAGTGATTGACCTACTAGAGATACTAACTGCTCAAGCCCTCATCCCTTACAAATGTTGGATTCCTTGTCATCAAAATTTCCTGACGTGCATCTCGATAGAAACTAGTTACATGGTAAATAAGTTCCAGAACATGAATACTCCACTTACCTCGTAAACCATGTACATGAGTCTACTTGTCTCACATAAAAATGAATGTTTACATGAAATATTTTTCAAGTTATTTTCAAGTAAATGATTCAATTGTCCCATGTTCATGCGCTTTTTCAATTAAATGAGAAATCATTTTCAATTTGTCTCTTAAAAACGTTAAAACTTGTTTTGGAAAATTGAGAACGACTATAGAACCTCGACCCTGGCATCCAAGCCCCCACGGGCCAAACCCTGGACTCTAGAGGTCAAACTAGGATGCCCAAAATTAGGGTCTAGCACCGGTCTTGGCGTATGGATCACTAGGCTTAACCCACCCCTAGGTGCCGTGGCCGAGGGTCGACGCCCTGGGTCCAGCCCTTGAGATCCTTGGTAGGGCGACGAGACTTGTGTTAAGGTCCCAAGATTTGAGTATTGAGATCCAAGATATGGGGTTAGAGCCTCCGGTCTTGCCTCGGTTGGGTCCTAGGTCAGGCGGTGGGGCATCTAGTCTTGAGTTTAGAGGACTGGATCTTAGGTCCCAAGGGTCTACTCTCTGCTAAACGATGCCAAATGACAAAAATTGACGAAAACATCTTTCATGAAAATTGTCCATTCAGTTCTAAATATATGATATAGATGTCAATTTAGTTTTAAGCTTTTATCATTTTTATCTTAAAATTTTGCAGAAATTTTCAATATAGCTGTTCGTGTTGGCAATGACTGAACCACCATGTAATGATTTCCTTCGAAAAATGACTAGAATGACTACATTGGAATTTTGCACAAAAGTTTAGAAATAAATTGGCATAATTGAAAAGTATATGACTGAATTGACATATGTATAATAAGTTTAGGACTAATTGGATAATTTTCCCGACATCTTTCCATAGTTGGTCAACCTTAATTAAAACGGTAACCGAATCCTAGGTGAGTGACCTAGACATGAATAGCTTGTGCTCGGCAACCTAAACAATCAAACCTAGTTATGTTTTCTCATACTGGTAAAGTAAAAAGAGAATCACATCTAAGACTGTTAGGCAAACTAAACGAAATTAGAACCGCAAACATGTAATGTAACAGTGCGAACGTGACTTAACTTTGGACGGCTCCTCCATGTGCGACGAGAAGGAGCTGACTGGAACGCCTTCTAAGACTTTCGGGCAAACTATAAAAAAAATGTTCCTTCGACCAGAATTAGATGCATCCGACGTCGGACGTGCGTTCGTAAGCTTGATCACGTGCTGCAAGTTCCGATAATAATCAAGTAGAATAAACAAAGACTCCTTGATCACGTGCTGCAAGTTCCGATAATAATCAAGTAGAATAAACAAAGACTCAGCCTTGCGAGTGAGGAAACGCCTTCCTCATGGGTCTCGATTCTTTGTGTTTCACGTGGAGCAAGATAGTCAAAGCGCGTGGGCGCGGGGGGGCGTCCTCTGGATAACTTTGAAATCGGTCGGAAGGATTAAATCGATCATTTAATCTTGACAAAAGCCGCTCTATGTCGTAATCTATCTATATAAGGTCAGCACGTTCCTCTTCACTTCTCTTCATATAGCTTGAAACCATTACCTTCTACATTAACTAATTGAAAGCCCGTGCATCGCGAGGAGCTATTTTAACAAATTTATTAGAGATAAAAAGGTGAGGTGTGAATAGAACAAAATGTAATAGAAAATGTAGCAAAACGTGCAATATTGGTTTTCTTATTTGATTCGCATCGTATTTAACTTTTCAAGTGTTGCCAATTTTCATCTTAAGAAATCGACATTCAATATAGGAACATGCCCTTAGTCCCTCATATTCGGATATAGCATTCGCTGAATTGTAACTGCAAATGCACGAGAAAGATTGCTCGAATTTGGTAAATAACCGGTTTTGGTTTCCTATAAGTGCAATAATTTTGACAAAAAGTCGGGTTGATGAGAGATGGTTTTTTAATCAGTCAAGGAATTTTTGTACCTAAAATTTGAAATTTGCAACGATTTTGTAAAAATGCGGTTATCTCAAAGTTCTGGCGATCTACTTCCGAGAATCTTCTCCAAACTCTTGCTTGATCTGTAATTTAACGGAAAATGGTTGAGCTATTTGGACAATAGCGGTAGGATTGATATCTATTTAAAAACGACCCCGAGGGATGCCAATTGTTATTCATCGTGATTTGACCCGTGAGTACTTAAAACTAATTTGTATAATGAGGAAGAGCTCCATTATATGGACTACATAAGAACATATTTTCTTCTTAAGGAAAAGCTCATTGACAACAATGGACTAGCACATGTTTTTCTCTTTCGTCCCGCCTTTGAAAATCCCGCATTAACCTTCAATTATTTTGATTTGTTTCACGGACTCTCTTTAATTAACAGAACAATTTATATCTACATGAGTCATGTCTCGAGTTTGGATCCATGAAAAAACCCAACCCCAGTTGAGGCATGTGGAAATCCGGCACGGTGTATGACTCTCGGATGTGGCATAGTAGAAGAAAGTCCAAATTAAATTTACTAACAAAACAAGGATATCGACTTTCCTAATTTGGGTTGAATCCAAGTCAAGAAAAGGGTTTTATGTGGCTTTTCATGTAAAAACAATATTTCACGAATATGTCCTAAAAGAATTTGTGTTTGTAGTCATGGAGTCTTGTGAGGATGTGTATTCCTTGTGAGATTGAGAGGTTGTGATAATACAGTAATCGATATTGAAAGTGCTTGCCGCACGGCGAAGTCTTTAGAACCAATAGTTGTTATAACAACTATGCTAAAGAAGGTTATGTCCGAGAGTCTTTGGGGATTAGATAAAGGGCGAGTGGAGTTGGCGTTTGTCAAGATTCATAATTATGGCATAGTTCAAGTGTGGCTTTGACTTATATTCCGTTGCGAGATTCAGAGGTTGTTTTCATGAAAATTTTAGGTATGAACATTATATGAGTTATTGGGTAAGAGTGATAAAATAACGAGAATGCTTGAATGATTCGAGCGTGATTGTAATTTCCATTATATTGCTTAATTTAAAATAGAATAGTGCATTCTTCTCCTCGTGGAATAGGTCATACTAACCGAACCATGTAAATTTAATATCCGATTAAATCTTCGATCCATTTACTATTATATTCAATCCCTTGTTTCCACAATAATGTAAAAACTGATCAATTCATTAAAATTTTTTCTACGCTTATTTTATCAGTAATGATGCCTAACCCATCACTTTTCTTTGTATTTACCAACGAAATACATATGCATGGACAGCACCATCTACTAGATAACAAGACGACACATACTATGCATATCAAAAAGGTCATTCAAAGGTTGACTTGTCATTACCTTCATCCACAAGAAGACACTTGGAGAACCAGTAATTGAAAGATGACATTTTCTATAAACTATGTTACATTCAAGATAAGTTCTATCAAGCCTTACGACTCTTTTCTCGTATAATAAGACCATAAATAACAAACAACATCCCGGCCTATTTTTAGCTATTAAGACGCAACTGATTTTATAAAGCTACTCATCATAAAGCATTTTTCTAGCTCCATGTGAACAAGTGGGGAGATGTTTATATATCTGCGGACGGACTACTTGGTACTTTACAATCCTTAATAAATCCACAGGAGGCATCTCGACGTAAGCGATGACCGTACGATAGGCCACGAGGGGGGGGGGGTGAAAAAAGAAAGAAAAAGACCGCTTGTTTTGGAGAAAACATCAAAGACCGATCCATGCATGTCTCTCGGTTTAACGTAGGACGAAGCCTGTTATGGTCAACTGTATAATAATGAACGAAACTTCTCCACGGCGCTTCTTCTTGTCGCAAGCAACGATAAGATAGAGATGGCCAAGGGTGTTTGGGATGATGTTCACGCAAAGGGTTGCCCCATAATTTTTATTATCACTTCAATTACGCACGACTCCTTTGTCTCAATGGGTACAGATTAGGTCTCCAAAGCCTTCCAAAGGTCTATATAATGAGATGCTTTTGGTCCGATTGTTGTCACTGATCATACAAAAACCCCACTCGCTGATAGCTAGCTAGAGCCATCTTTGCTATCCATCTTTGAACCATGGCCGCCAGAACCCTCCTCGCCCTGGCAGCGCGAAGGTAAGCGGCACAAGTGTGTTTTCACGAGTCCGGTAATGAAAAGAGCAAGCACCATATCGCTCATTCGTGTTGCCTTTTTGCAATATGCGCACGATCTAACGTCGTGAAGATTGCATTTAAGGGTAGAGTTTGTGCTCGTCGAGGCGAGAAGTTACTTCCGTTTGAATTTCTATTATTCGTGGTGAACTAGATGGTGGGATTTACTAGCGTATTGTGTGCAGGCTAGAGGGAAAGGTGGCGGTGATCACTGGCGGGGCGTGCGGCATCGGAGAATCTACCGCGAGGCTCTTCTCGAAGCATGGGGCTAAGGTCATTATAGCTGACATCAACGACGACTTGGGCAAGTCGGTGTGCAAGAACTTGGGGCTGGAGACCGCATCCTTTGTGCATTGCGACGTATCAAGCGAACCCGACGTTGAAAATGCCGTTGCCACCGCAGTTGACAAGCATGGGAAGCTGGACATAATGGTGAACAATGCTGCGATCGGGGACCCGACCAAAATCAACATCTTGGACAATGATAAGGCCGACTTCGAGAAAGTGATCAGCGTGAACCTGACTGGCGTTTTTCTAGGGACCAAGCACGCAGCTCGAGCCATGATCCCATCGCAAAGGGGAAGCATCATCAATGTCGGGAGCGTCAGCTCGAGCGTGGGCGGGGTGGCGTCCCACGCGTACGCCAGCTCCAAGCACGCCATCGTGGGGCTCTCGAGGAACGCGGCCGCCGAGCTCGGGCGATACGGGATCCGCGTGAACTGCCTCTCGCCTTATTTCATCCGAACGCCGTTGACAGAGGAGATGTTCAAGCTCGACGAGAATCCGGAATTCCGAGTGTATTCCAACTTGGATGGGGTGACTCTTCAGGAAGAAGATGTAGCGGAGGCTGCTCTCTTCCTGGGGAGCGACGAGTCCAAGTACATCAGCGGCCACAATCTGGCGGTGGATGGGGGCTTCACCACCATCAATCCCGCCTTCGGCGTGTTTGCTCGTGCTTAACGAGAAACGCTTCTTCGTGCCATTACTACTGTACCCTGCATGTTTTCCCACTTCGTACCTTGTATCGAATAAAAAGTCTGGTGAATAATTGATGCCGTAGCATTCCTAAAAGTCATCGATTCTACAAGGGAATTGTCGATTTAATGAGCAAGTCATCAATCGCATTGTTATCAATTAACCACCTGGTTGTCGATGGACGAGGCAATTATCAATTCCAAGACTACTTCAATCACTTCGCATTTGGAGAGTGTCTACATTCCTAGAAGGTCATTAACTCAGTAACATTGGAACAAACAAATCTTGGATACACACACCCAACAAATATTATTTCTTATATTTTTAAGGTCTAGTAAATGTCATTTAAAGTTTTTAGAGTCATTATTTAATTGTTGTCGTTTTCAAGTACGACTAATTGTCTTCCCTATGAGTCCTTTTGTCTTTCCAAGGAGTCTTAGTAATTATTCATGCTTGGAAGGTTGTTCCAAGTTCATGCTATGATGAATAAGAGGGTAGACTTGTTTTGAGTGATAAATTTTTTAGCCATTGGCATGAGAATGAGAAGGATTTCTTGTTTTGTGATTATCTCTTAGGTGGATTTCTACTAGCAATGAGCGACCTATCTATCTAAGTTCTTACTTATGTTACCTTCTACTTCCCTACACTTTCTCCAGTGTCAAGAATCATACAGAAATTCAAAGCAAACCAGAAGGTTTCAAATTTTGAAGAAGCTCAAATCTAAAAAATGAGATGAGACCTACTCTGGAAGTTGCACCATTTTTTTTCTGTTTAGATAAATTAACGAAGTATGGACAATCACCATTAACCCTAAGTCTTGGACATATTCTACCATCATGTTGCTTATTATATAGACTTATAATATTGGCCTTGGAGAAATGCCATATTTTCAATTTAGATACACTTGTTAAATTTGAAATCATCTTATTTAATTAAGCTGAACCAAATTCTTGAAATTAATATCTTTATATCTCAAACCAAGTTCTTGGCGTTGATATCTATATATCATTAAAGCTATTACTTTTTTCCTCATAATGTAGCTTCTAAGGAGCATAGATTAGCTCCCAGAATACCCAAGGCATAAAAATCTCCCAATTTCCCTCTTTTACACGTGTATGAAATTGTCTAGGGATTTAATAGGTGTACTTATATGACAATTGTGTAAAAAAGAAAAACCAATATGGATTTAATAGATGTACCATACTTTCATGTTATGAAAGATTGAGGAATGACATCTATATGACTTCATTTATAATTTCTTAATATTATTTATGTTAGTTTTTTCATCTTGTCAAGATTTTATTTTATTTTTATCATGAAGATTTAAAAATAATAGTAATAATAAGAAGACGTTTCAGGCTAGGAAAGTGGTTGACGGGTTCATCACTTTAGAAAAATAAACTTTTTCTCTATCTTTTGTTGAAGCCAATTTTTTTTTTTTTTAATTTTTAATTTCAGAGTTAGATGAAATCAATTAAGGATTTATATAAAATACACCATCAGTGTAAAGTATTTCTTGCACGAGCAGTCATGAAACGGA
Organism: Eucalyptus brandiana; assembly: GCA_014182725.1. Lineage (NCBI taxonomy): Eukaryota > Viridiplantae > Streptophyta > Magnoliopsida > Myrtales > Myrtaceae > Eucalyptus > Eucalyptus brandiana. The sequence continues at coordinate 15,083,712 of CM024675.1, forward strand.
ACCCTCACTTATCGGTGGAATTAAGTAGACGTTAATTAAAATTAAAAACCCCACATATGTCAAAGTTTGAACCAAACGCTTCCGGCCGACTCTTCTCAATGCATTGCATCATTACACACGAGCTTACTTATTAACTAATATTTCATCTAGTCTTCATTATTATAAGTTGCCAAGAAAAGTGACGGTCTACTTCTGTCGCATTTCAACGAAGATAATTCTTATATAGTATTTATAAGTTGGCCGTACATGACCAAGAGCCGATTTTAAAGAAAAACACAACTGGTCAACCTTTTGAACCGATTCCTTGATAGTAACTTCCCATCTATTCTAAGACTTTACAACCCTAGAAGTCGTCTATAAGATCATAATTTGTCGATTCATAAGGGCAGACAATCTAGCATTAGTTATTACATTTGATTACCGATACCAATGTGAACATATACTATCAACATATTTGTATGCAGATTAGGTAGCTATAGCTTTTATCGTGCAACAGAGTCAACCTATAAATTTCTCGAGAAGTTACTATCAAGATCCGACTGCATTTTGTCCACATATTGGGCTACTAACACATTACAATAAACATTACCAAGCCTTCATAGTTTGAAAGACATATACTATTGGTGATAGTAAATTCATTATTTAATATAAGAGCTCAATACCATGACATTATTCAAATTACCACTGTAATGGTCAACTTATCAAATCGTTTGCGATACTACTGGTGATTTGTTGCAAAAAAAATAATATTAATTCATATGAAATTTTGTGGGACCATTGTCAACTGTTATAAAAGCTTAAGTTATTAGATTAATATGTGATTTAGTATTTAAATATTCTAACACTCTCTTTTATGCTTGGACTTAACTTTGGCATAGCATTAAGCATGGAAATATGTAATGGGGAGGCAACTAAGGGGCCTGCCTAGAAAGATTTAAACTTAGGTTCTCATATTCTAATATTATGTGAATTTTTGTAAGACCATTGCCAACCATTCTAAAACTTGAACTATTAAATGAAGGAGCAGTGTGATACGTAAATATTCTAATAACCTATATAAGAGAGTTACAAACTCATTGCAATAAGTAGCACTATTGGTATGGGTTGAAACTTTTTATCAGTGACACTAGTTACTTAGATTACCCTCGTACTATTGTTAACTTACCAAACTTTTAAAACTTGCTGGCAGATTTTCAATCACATGTATTAATTCACATGACAATTATTAACTTCTTCGTAAATTATGTTACATATGATCCTTTGAATAGCATGTACTTGGCTTTTGTAGATTTGACATGTAGAATATATCCAAAAGTCTTAAAATGGTCACCATATAATAAGTTTAAAATTTTTTGTACAGTTATCTTTAAAATTTGCTTGGGTCTATGATAGAACAAGAGGGTATGGTAATAATAAAGGTTTATGATTGTACCCATTTAACCAATCACATATAAGATGATAATAGTGCCTGACTTTCAGATATATCAAAAAAGACGTATGTCGAGATCTTATGCCTTTGATATCGCCAACCAAAATAAAGAGGCCTCCAAGGAACTTCCATCTTCAAGAAGTGATGCCTTTTCAACTTCCTTGAAGGCCTAAAAGTGAATTTAGCATCTATTCCATGCATGGACGAGGTGACATTGGCGTTACCCAAATTTTACTTTTAAAGTTCCAAATTCACTATTGATGCATTTCCATGAAAGTCATTGACCAATGTCTCATAAAAAATTCTTGTTTACACTATCAACATATCCTATTGATGTGGATCTGACCAAATCACGTATTAGGTCAATCGGGCATGAATAACCCGTATGATCCGGTGAACTATGACAACGAACAGCGGATTTCAAGCTGTCATTTGATTGAGAGATAGAAAGATAAGATAGGATCAATGAGCATACAAATTCTAGAGCACCCACATCTGGGCACACGCACTTTGCCACTTTTTTCTTTCTTCAAATTTTCTAGGGAAAATACCAAAAGCATACCTCACAGTTGATCTAGCGATCACTTCTATTCCATATGCATGCGTAAGTTTTGCCTTCTGTGGAGATCATTTTGCACTTTTACACATCGATTATCATGGTGTCCCCATTTACGAAAAATGTCATTTTATTTTCAAAATGTTCATTTCCGAATCCTAACTTTTCGCACTAGTGCATAGCAATCGGAATGTTTTCTTTTCAAAAATGTCCATTTACAAATCTTAAATTTTCACACCAGTGCATAGCACTTAAAGTGTTCACTTCAAGTGTGTGCTAGCAAAAGCCAAAATGGGAGAGTGGCCAGCACCCGAAGAGTGATCAAATCTTCGAACTTGTCAGTGAAAAACTGTTGATTTTCATGTATTATCGACAGTGCATATAGCCACACTTTCTCGACGCACACATCATCTGCACATAGCCATGCGTTGAAGTATTCCCTCAAAGTCAGATGATTTCGATAATCAAAGCTGCAAAATTTTAGTATCCCATCCCCATAGCAAAACCGCAAAAATCAATTTTCATTTTTCCTTTCCTTTTCGGATTTTTATGTTAATGCCATTTGGGACTTTTGCAGACTTTCTTGTGCTGACTCAATGCACCTGTGGCCCAAGGAAGGAAGATGCTTTCAAAGAAGAAGAGAAGGCCTAACATAAACATGAGGAGCACGTCAAATAAGCCAGGATGACTTGCTTGGTAATCATGCAATCGTGTGCATAAATGGACAAGAATGGCGTTCATAATCGAAGCCTCTTGCACGAAGCAGGAAAGTCATCCATGGCTAACAAACCAGACTCGTCATGTCATGTAGGGCCTCTCTTCCTTACAAAAACATTCCAATGTCTCTCGGTGTGTGATGTGATGAAGAAAAAGAACAAACAAATTTGTACCTTCAAGGAGTAGTTGCTTTCAGAAGGAAGAAGAAGCCTGACATGAAAGATAAGAGACTTTCTGACTAGCCAAGGAGACTGCCTAATACCGGGACGAACTACTCGAACACTTAGTTCAGCTCGAATAGAGCAACTTCGGAGTAGGCAAGTCATCCTTGGCTACCAAATGAGACTCTTATCTTCATGTTAGCCTCTCTTCTTCTTCTCCTACTCAAGTCCAATGCTTCAATTTTTTGTTTGCATTCGTATCTCTATTTATAGGAAATGAAAGAGAATATGAGATCAGATCAAAGCCAATTCAAACTTTTATTAGTGGGGTATTTCGAATGTCAATATTTGTAGGGCCTCCTTTAGTCAATTTGCCCCATACAAATCTTCTCTTTTGAATTTATCCTCTTTTTTTTTTTTTGGGTAAAAGCGTGTAACAATAGTTATCACACTTGTAGGTATAATCAAGCTCTCCATATTAGAATGTCATCGTTTTATATGCAGAGGGCTTACAGGCGGGCAACTGCTCAAAAGAGCCAGTCGAAAATTTATGAGAAGATATCGATGGATGGCTCTTAATCAGTCATTTATCAGCTTCATCCTGTTACATATTCCTTGCGGTAACTTGGGTTGAAGTCAATATTGCGGGGCTTTAGTTGCATTTCGGTGATAAGTTTGATTCGTACCATTCTTTATCGCATTGCATTTCATGGACCAGCTTGGCAATGAACTATATCAGATGATTTTTTGCCATGTTATCCTGAAAAAGATTATCAAATGAGGTCCTTTATGATGCATAGTTTGAACTACGTATATATTTCTTTGCGAGAACCGCTTTCCAACGCTAGATATGAGCGGCTGAAAAATAAAATTGACATTTTCCAAGATAAGGGTACTACTTTGGTCCAAAAAGCAAAGCTAGCCATGCAGCTTTTAGCTTGAATTCAAAAGATAATTTGATTCTCTATACCCACAACTCTTATCGTCAACACTGCATAGGTGTCTCTGTTGCCGACCTTCATAATACCTCCACATGGAATGTTTCTGGCCTTTCTCCATCAAAAAAGCACGACAATAGGATTCTTGACCAGAGTTGAATTCTATTTTAAGCTATCTTCCTTTAGCTCGAGCATTTTTGGCAAGCGGACTATTAGACCTCTTATCCTCCGATTCTTTCTTTTCTTCTTTTGTGTACGTACAAGATCCAAATGGCATGGAGACATCAACTTGCGAATGATGCCCTCCCAGGCAAAAGTTAATGACTGCCACTAAACAGAGGGTTCTTTTTTCTGTGTGCTGCTTGACTTTGTGCACTTGTCTGCCATCTTGCGCTTTTCTTTGGAATTGATATTCCATTTGTTGCAATCCGTCCAAAAAATACCCTGAGGGGACCAGTTGAATTACATGTCATGGACTGATAATATGATCATCAATCGAGGGAGAATATCACCAAAAGAAAAAGAATGCAATGCTTTCTACAGTTGTGAATCTCATTCCCTTCTGAAATCTTCATTTTCGGAAAGCAAGGGGACATTTCCATGCGTAGCTCCACAAGTGCAGCTGAAGTTTAAACCAATTTTTTGAATTAAAGGTTGCCAGAGATGTGTGTATGCCTTCCAAGCGGAGAGAGAAAGAGAAATGCTTGAAGCAGGGTAGTTCAGGGTTGTGATTTGAAGGTGTGCATCATGTTAGGATTCAACGCACAATAATAAAGAAATAAAAAAATAAAAAAATCAAGACACAAAGGTTTTTATTTTGATTCTACCTTAACCTAGAGTTATGTCCAGCAAAGGAATCCATTATAATTAGCACATCACATCTTTCTGTTACATCATTCTCAATTACAAGCAAAATGGATTATACATAGGCAACATAGTAGTTATTCATGGGTGTAAACCAAAATACCAATAAGAAATGGGTTCAAACTATAAAGGCCCTCTGTCGTCACATGGGCATTGCCCCTTATGACTTCCGTTAGGGCAGCCCCCCATCCCCATGCCTTTCCGTTGATATGGACTACGAACCACACCCCAACATTCTCCCACTTTGTGAAACAATTGTACACCATTCAAATTTTTCTACACTTATTGCCTTGGTAAAAAAAATCTGCATTATTCACCTATGTTAACTTTCTCCAACACTACAATATTTCGTTCCACTTTGTTTCGAATGAAGTGATATTGTTTGTTGATGTACTTTGTTCTTACATGAAATTTGAGATTATTAGCCAAGATTATAGTACTTTGGCTATCACACCCAATCTTTACTCCTCCTTTTGTAAAACCAAACTATTTACACAATCTACGTAGCCATATCATTTCCTTAGCAATATGAGTGAGAGCCATGTCCCCTGCCTCAATAATAAATAAAGCAACTATGTTCTCTATCTTACTCGTTCAACTCACAACTTTGCCGAATAAGGAAACAACATACCTATTGGTTGATCATCTGTTATCAATGTCACATTCCTAATTAGCATCCACAAAGCACTTTAGTTATAGTGCTTGCTATCCCTTTGAACTTTTCATGCCCTCATAACATAACTCAAAGTTGGATGTACCATGAAAAAAACAAAGTACTCGCTTTACTGCCATCCAATACTTTTCCCTAGATTGGATATATATCTACTCAATACTTTCACTTCTTGGGCAATATTTGGACAAGTATACATCATGGCATACGTTAAGCTCCCAACTGTGCTTGTATATGGGATTGTTGCCATCTTTTCAGCTTGCTATTCAGTGTCCGAATATTGGAGCGCTAATAACTTGGGAGGTTTTTACTTGGTTTACAGCCTGCCATGTTGAACTTTTTCAACACACTTTCAACATATTTTTTCTGACTTAGCCACAACTTCTTATTCTCACGCTCCCTTTTTATCAACATACCTAAGATGAAGTTTGTTGGGTCTAGATCTTTCATCTCAAATTATTTTGTTAACAATCCTTTCACAATGCTGATCATTCTCAAAATATTTCCTACTAGTAGCATATTATCAACATATAAGGTTAAGATAACAAATACGATTAACATCACAAAGAACAAAATCAAGCTTCAAAACAAATATGAGTTGAACTTCTAGTAACACATTCTTGGAGATTGTTTCAAGCCATACAAACACTTATTCAATTTGCAAACAAAATCTTCTTTCCCTTTGACCACAGACCCCTTTGGTTGCTTATATAAATATCTTCCTTCAAGTCACCATGGAAGAATGTTGTTTTCACATCAAGCTGCTCTACCTCCAGATTGTATGCAGCTACTATAAATAAGACAAGGCTTACGGAATTCAATTTAGCAATGAGAATAAAAATCTCACCATAACTAACTTCCTTTATCTACGAGTGTTCATTTGCAACCAAATGAGCTTTGTACCTTCCTATCTCTTCATTTGCAAAAATCTTCTTCTTGAGCACTCGCTTGCATCCAATTGCCTTTCGATCTGCAATTAGTTTTACTAGACTTCAAGTTTTGTTTTTATCTAATGAGTCAATCTCATCATTCATTACTTTCTCCCACTGTTTGGCATACTCCGTGCTTTTTGCTTCCTTGATAGTACTCGGATCATTACCTATAACGGTTAGAAAACAATCCTCATTACCAATTTACAAGGTGTACCTCTCAAGTGATCTTTTCAGCCGTATGAACCTTCTTAAGATTGGTTCGGGTATTGCTTCAACTTCAAACTTAGTTTCAAAATCTACTATATCATCCACTTTGTCAAGCTCATCAACTTTAAAATATGAATTTCCTCATCCAGCTTGTGGAACATCTTTCTCTTTCTTCAAACCAACATCTAACTCAACCGTCTGTGATTTTTTTAGAGCTTGTTGAATAGTCTGATTTATCAGTAGATTCCTCAAACACCACAATTCTGTTGTAGATAATAATTTCAGTATCAAGATTCCACAACTTATACCTTTTGACACCATCCTTTTACCTAATGAAAATGCACTTCTCTGACTTGCTCTCAAGCTTGCTCCTCTTTTTCTTTGGCACATGTACATATGTTTCACAGCCAAACACTTTAACATGGGATATGTTTGGCTTCTTCTCGAACAGTGCCTCAAATGATGCCTGATCCTTCAAGGCTGGTGTGGTGAGACTTTTTCTTCAAGTAGCATGCGGTAGCCACTACTTCTATCCAAAATTCAACTATTAAGCCTACACTACTTAGCATACTCGTTGCCTTCTCCATGAAAGACCAATTAAGTGTCTTTGCCACCCCATTCTACAAAGGTGAATAGGGTGTTGTCTTCTACCTTGCAATGTCACCAATTGCATAAAATTGATCAAATTTCACTGAAGATAATTCTCCTCCATTGTCAATCCGCAAAATTTTGATTTTTCTATCAAACTATTTTTCACCATAGCTTTAAACTTGCGAAAGTTTTCAAACACGTTATGTTTCCTTTGCAAAAGTTATATCCACACATATCTAGGATAATCATCAATAAAATAAACATAACACATTAATTTGTCAAACAATGCTATAGGTGTAGGATCGAAGATGTCATTGTGGATTAGATTTAGAATCCCTTTCGCTCTTCCTCCTATGAATTCAAAAGGTACCCGATTTTGTTTCCCATGTAGACAATGTTTACAAAATCTGAAACCCATATAATAACTTGGGATTATATCCATCATCTTCCTTAAGGTAAGGGTCATCAACCCTTTCTCACCATCATGACCCAATCTCTGATGTCATAACATCGAAGAATTTTCTTCCACCTACTCTAAAATGTTAAACTCACCGTTGATCATTGTGCTTCCCAATAACTCTTATAGTTTTCCATATCGTTTTCCTTTGGCGATCGCCATAGGTCTGCTTCTTAACTTGTATGAATACTTGTCGATGATAAAAGTAATGTCAACATTTGCCATAGTTCTTAGAAAAATAAGATTCTTAGTAAAAGTAGGAATATGCATCATGGCTTGAAGATTCATGATTTTCTAATCTTTCATCTTCAACTTCACTTTTTCCATGACCAACAATATCAAGCGTCATGCCATCTCTCATTCGCATTTTAGCTCCCTAATGTGGCTCATAAAACCAATCTCTATGAGGCATCATGTGGAAAAATGCTCTAGTATCAATTAGCCATGTACTACAGTCACCCACAATTGAGTTGTAGACAAGATACATGTCTCCTGTGTTACTGTCATCATCCTTCGTTGTACTAGAGAAAGGTGTCTCATCTCGCTTCTTTGAACCTACACTTTTCCTTTTGCAATCCTTCTTCCAACACATTATTACTAATTGATCTCTACTTTATTCTTACCAACAAATCTTGATTTGGATCGTTTACTGTTCCTTCCTCTTACGAAAAAAAAAGCCTCATATGTTGTACTATCAGCATTTGCTCCTCATCTCCTTAGACAATAGAGCAGCTACAACACCCTTAGAGGATAATACACTAACACTAGTGTCAATCAAAACAATCATATATTTTCGTGAATTTGACAATGAACACAACAAAGTATATACTTTATCTTCCTAATCCAATTTAACATCAATAGACGCAAGTTGCCCACAAATAGTATTAAATTCATTTAAGTGTGCAAAAAAAGGAAACATCTTCACTCATTTGAAGGTTGTACAGTCACTTCTATAAAAACAACCTGTTCATGAGCAACTTGCTCTGATAAAGATATACCAGCTTCGTCCAAGATCCTTCATCGTCTTCTTAGAGGTCACGTTCATCGAACATTATTAGCAAGACATAGCTAGATCAAGCTACGCCTTCCGATCATTGATATTCCACTTCTTCAATTCAATGGACATGGACTCTTACATCTACTCGTTAGGACTCCTTAGGTTTATCATCTTCAATCATGTGCCACAGATCTCTATCCACTAGCAAGGCCTCTATCTTCAATTTTCATAACTCGAAACCCTTTCCTCCGAACTCCTTTACTTCAATATGTGATTGACTAGCTGACATCTTCCTAATATTATATTTTTTTTAAAATCTTAATAGATTTGCAACATCCAAATACAATGTCAGTGAGGAAAATGAATTAGCAAAATGAATCTGGTGCCCTTAACTTTAGTTGATTGAAATCCATAAATATCTTTCGATGATGAAGGTGAAAGACATATGACATAATATTTATCGTTGGTGACTGATAGACCCCTAGTTTTAAGTAGGGGTTATCAAAAGTAAAAGTAGCAATCCACAGGCCATTATAATTATAACCGATTAACAAATACTTTATAATTTATCAATGCTTTGAAGGAATACTGATTTCTACCTAATTGATTTTTTCGGCCTTAGATTTCACCCACCAACCTTGCATTATACATGAAATCAAAATTGTATTATGCCATGTATGATATAAACAATTTTATCCTTAGACCATTAATGTTTAATTGCCTAAATCATTTTGATCCTTTTTTCGCCCTTGTGGCCCAACATTCTTTTTCTCTCTCTGAATTTCTCCCTAAAACCAAATAAAAATCCCTCGTAGGTTACTAACCGCAAGGACACTAAGGTGGAGAAAGAGAGAGTTTGTCCTCGATTTCAATTTAGTTTTAAAGGCAAAACCCTAACAAAAGTATTGTCCCTCTTTACAACCTCTCAAGGATGAGTTCGCAAGATATCATCGAGATAAGATGGTTCCTGGAAAGTGTATGCTTTGATGGTCTATGTATAGCTTATGATGAAAACACATTGTCCTCTTTTCCAATACTAATAAGAGTGGGGAACAACAGTGAAGTTATTTTTCAGAAATCATTTCATATTAGCTCATAGGTCACAGTAAATTTGTGCAAGTGCGCAGCTAAGCACGCATTAACCTCATTAAAGTTTGGATCAAGACAATCAAGGATGGCTATGCAATCCTACATAGAAAAATTAAATATGCCGACCCAACTTGTTTTTTCAGTTCCGATTCTACACGGGTTAGATTTGGAGTCGGTCACAAAACAAACCTATATCCTTCATGTCTAGATCATGTTGGGTATCAATTGGAACCCGAACTAGACCGTTCTGTTCACACCCCTAGTCAGCTATGACTAGTTTTTTAAGTTCTCTTAAGAAACAACTGGGACCCAACTTTTTCTTTTTTTTTTTAAGTTCTCTTAGTGTGTGTTTTTATTTTATGTTCTCTCTTTGCAAGTTTGGAGGGCCATTTTGCAATTTCATCTTGTTGATAGAGCTCGTGGAGATTGGGAGATAAAAGTTACTTGGGCTTGTTCTGTTTTTAGAGGAAAGGCATTCCCCCGCTTGTTGTTTAAGTTCTCTTAGCGTATTTTTCTTTACTATAATTGAAATACGAGGAATAGTTGTTAACTCCTTTTTTGTTGTCAGCTCTTCCTTAACTCCTCTTCTGGAGTGCGAGGAATAGAGATAAGATTTGCATTTTTTCAATGTTTAAAGAAAGGTATCTATAGAAAGGCATAATACTATGGGTTGCAACCGCATAATTAATGATTGGGTCTCTTAGTTTGATAATTTTATTGAGCTTGTAGCACATTTGCTTGGCCTACTTTGTGATTTGCCGTGAATGAAATCTAAATTACTAAAAGAAGACTTATTGACACTATTATGAAATTATCTTTCAAATTACCAATTTTATAATGTAGAAATAAGATTGAATGTTTACCACTCGTGGTGGCGGCATAGTGGTTGAGCTTCAGTTCCTTTCGGGAGAGGTCTGGAGTTCGAATCCTTGCGTCATCTGCCTTGTTGGAAAGGAACCCACAACTTGCCAGGGTCAAAAAGGGTGGTGGTGACTCTCCTACTCTTCCAGGGTTTACTCCGCCGTGAAGCGGCGCACGGAGGTTTCCTAGGTACCAAAAAAAAAAAAAAAAAACAAGATTGAACGTTTCAGCTACCGGTTGACTGAGAGCTTAAGCTTTTATTATTGTCAAATGATAATTTAAGGTTTCAAAAAAGCCTCAATCAAGTCTCAAGCTCACCTTTGATGGAATTACATGATTGGAAATGGCACATGGCAAGTAGCCAAATATTTCACATGGAAGCCACGTTGGATTTCCTACGCTTCAATTTTACTAGTGGTGAGCACATGATTTAAGTGGGACTTCTTAAACAAGTCTTTTGTTGACCAAACTAAAACTTTCAAGTCTAAAATTGACTAAAAACCATAAACTCTAAGACTTGTTTTAGCACTTACCAACATGTTACTCGGAAATGGGATAAAGTAAATACTTTTTGCCAATAGTTTTTTTTTTTTCCGACACTTATAAACTCTTTTAGTAATTTATCAGTATTAAAAAATTATTTTTTTTTTTTTCAATTGAATAATAGAATTGTCTATTAGAGAATCATCAAGAGAGATTATGTTAAGCAATTGTTTAAATTTAAGCTTGAAGTACAGTAACATATTGAATTTAGATTATTTTGAGTTGAACTTAACTTGAATATATATATATATATATATATATGTGTGTGTGTGTGTGTGTGTGTGTGTGTGTGTGTGTGTATAATGAACATCTCTCCTAATTGGTCTATCATCTCACTCTAGAATATGATGCTTCACCGAAAAGTGAAAATCTAATCATATGTAAGAAATTCACGGTTTTTAAGGGTAAAAAAACTATTTTTATTGATTTTGGATAGGAAAGTGAATAGTTGAAAAGTAAAGGAATTGAAAAATGCAACTACTAGAATTAAAGATTGCAAGAAAGTCAATGGTACAAAAAATTTCAAAAGTACTGGAAAAGTAAATATGCAAAGCTTAAAGATGAGAATATATTGCAATATCAGGCATTTTGGAATTGGTTGAGCAAACATTTATAAAGATTACCATGTAGGTACCTATGTGCTACCAGCAGCAGCAGGTATTTACAAATGGTTATGAATTTTGAATCTAGAATTTCTTGAGATTCGAGCGTCAGGAGTCTCGGTTTGCTTTAGGGCATGTTTGGTTTAAGAGAAATGGTCCAGTTTTCTGAATAATTCCAAAGAGGCATATGGTTACAAACTGAAAACCGCTTCTGAATGACAACAAGGGAAACTGTTTTTGCTTTGATAATTGCTAGTTGAAAGCTTCAAAAGGAGTTGTCAATATTGTCATTTGGATGGAACATGATCATGCAGTTTACCTATAAAATGATCATACAACTGAATATGTTTTAAAAGACGTTTGTTCGAGTTGAGAACTACATTGGCAAGAACCAAACACATTTCTGAGAAATTCACTGAAAATGAAAACCAAAAGTAATTTTGCGAACCAAACGAACCCTTAGAATCTATGTTTACAAACTGGACAGTGCCAAATTGAATCACTGTAGAAGCTTGCTACTTAAATGCTAAATGATAACGACTTCTCCTTTTATGCCATACTCCTAAATGGTAATTAAGTAGGTGAATAATCAGCTTTCAAGTGGATTATTACCATGCCAATAGCAGTTGGATAGAGTTTTTTGCACTCGGAAAAAAAAAAAATTAGAGAACTTCGGCAAAAATCCAAGTAGTGTCAGGCACGTAAAGAATGGAGTAGCACCTTCCATATTCAACATATTTTCCTAAACATCTACGTTTACATTTCCGGCTAAGCGCGCAAATACACAACTAGTAAATAAATCAACTCTGAAAGGTCTTGCTTTGCAGATGTAAAAGCCATGAAAAACCTAATGCAACGGCAAGGCACCTCTTAAATCATCATAAACATCAACACATCAACAAACACTAGATTGACAAACTAAAAATCAAAAATTGCTTTTGTGTTAAACCTAATGTAAGAAATTAAGGTAAGTAAGCATGATATAAACATTTTCCTCTCTTCGCTTCAAGTTCATCGGAAGCATTTTGCCATTCAAAAACAGAAGAAATTGAGGACAATCATAGAAATTTCGAAGAATTTTGACAGTGCAAAAGAAGAAAGAGTTTCCTTTCTGAAACATCAGAAAGCACCTTTCAATGAAACGAGTCTAAATGTTATCCTCAAGACTTTCCCGGGTATATCCTCAATGATAAGCTCATGAGCTCTTTATGTTGACTCCTCTTTGAGAACTATCTTCATGAACTTATATACTAAGGGCGTGCATGGAAACGTTTCTTAGAAACGTTTCTGGAACACTTCTGTACGGATTTTGTTTCCGGGAACAAAAAAAGAACAGAAACGCGTTTGGTTGCGCTTCTGTTCTTTTTTTGTTTTTTTGTTCTCGGAACAAAATAAGAACAAAAAAAAGAAACATAAAAAAGTTGTTTCTTTTCAAAAGAAACACTTCTTGGAAGGGAAAAAAGAACAAAAACGAAAAGAACAAAAAACAAAACCGGAACAAAATTGGAACAACACCGGCTGAAGCTTTCTTCTCCTTCGTGCGTGCTCGTGGCTCTCGGCTGAAGCTTCGTTCTCGTGCTCTCCCTTTTTCGGCGTCTCTCCCATCTCTCCGGCGACTCCTCACTCCGGCGACTTCAGGTACGTTTCTGGTGCTCCTCCTTCTCCGGTCGACGATGGGCTTCGGCGCGGCAGATTTGGGACGCTTGGTTGAGGCTGCCGACGGCAGATCTGGGACGGCTCGCTCAAGCCTCGAGCGATCGTTGCTCGCCCAGATCTGCGGCTTCCCCTTCGTGCGTGCTGGTGCTCTCGGCTGAAGCTTCGTTAGCGAATGCGGCGGTCTTTATCTTCCCTGCCTCGCCGGTCGCCGCCGCCGATATCCCGTGGGGCGATAGCCGACGGTCCGGCGAGACAGAGGCGTGATTTTTAACTCGTGCGAAGGAGAGTTTTCCGGCGACCGGTTTCGCCCCGATCTTGGAGACGGTCGGTGATCTCGCTCCAAAGCCTCGGCTAGGGGTTCTCTCTCCCTTTTCGCACCAGCCGAGAAGGGCTACGGCGGTCAACTTGGGATCGGCCCTTCAAGACGAAGCGAGAGGAGGAGGAGCGCGCGGTGGACGGAGACGCGCCGGTTCATCATCCCGCCGCGCCTCCCGACGAGGTACGATCGCTCGCGCTCTCCGAGTTCCGTCGAATCGCGTCGTCCGAGAATACGGAGAACGGTCTGTCTCGGTCGGGACGCGGGCCGGTGCTAGGTTTTTTGTCATTCGTCTTCCGCTAACCCTAGAGTTCCCGCAATTGAACTGCTTCCGAGTGTCTTTGGGACGCGCGTTTCGACTGTCGGGAACTAGAATCCGATGGTTGTTCTTTCTCGGGAGCGGCTACTTCCCGTGATGTTATGGATGGTCACTGTCGGGATTGAGCTTCTCTTATATGCAAAAAAGACGATAGCGGCCATGGTGGTGATGTTATCCTGGAAGATATTGAATTTCCTAGGTTATTACTTATTAGTCTCTTTACTCATGGGAACCTACGGGACATTTTAGGCTTGGTTTTGACTTGTGATGTCGATGGAGTCGCTCTTACTTTAGATGTCGTGGTGGGGGTGTGAATCTGTTGCTGAGTTTAGATTGCTGCTCTTCAAGATAATTTGTACCTGTCTCTTATTTTCTGTCTTTGACTGTTATGAAAGAACTTGTGGATGCCATTTCTGCATCGTTTCGTGATTTCTAATGTTTTTTAATTGATAGAGAGACCGTCGAGAAAGAAAGTGCGAGTTGGAATTGATTAATTCTCCTTAAGTCTCCTGTTTTGTGCAGTTATTTGACCTCCCAACAACAGTTGGTCCCAGCTACATAATTTCCCTCATACGAAAACTTCTACCACCGAATCAGACACATAACTCTTGCTCCAATGGAGTTGACGGAAATAATTCCTAGAAGTCTAGCTCGGATTCCATTGAAGAAAAGCGGGCCCCACTGGATAATACGAGTACAAGACCCAGCAAGTGACTTTTCTGAGACAATGGACATCATTGATGATAATAAGGAATCTGCCTGTGAAGAAGGCAGAGTTGATGGAGAGTCAGGTTGTGGAAATGGATTACCCAAAGCTTCTACATTAGAAGAGGTTTGGGAAGGGAATGGTTGCATTCTGTGGGACCTTGCTGCAAGTCAAACTCATGCAGAACTCATGGTACAAGAGATTGCATCCTAGTTTTCAAATGCTATCTATTGTACCTCGATATCTTGTTTGCTTCATTTTAGGTGGACTTATCTGGTAATTGGCGCATTAATATGAAATTTCTGCAAAAAGGGTGATTTGGTTGTTTGCCAAATATAACAAAACATTTGTTGTTTCTGTAGTTTCTTTTGTCATATTCAACAATTATTTCTTCACATTGTATGTGAGCTCCATCCTCTCTAGTAGCTTGCAGCCTGAACTGAGTCACTTGCAAACAAAGCCATGTCTGAAGGAAAATGTTGTATGATACAGTAAGTTAGTATTTGATTCAACTGAGCAGCCACTTTACTCTTTTTATGTTTTGCATGTCACAGGTTGAGAACCTTGTCCTGGATGTGCTTCTGGGAAACCTCACAGTCTCCCAATCCACTAGGGTTAGAGTAAGCTATTCTCCATGCTTTTGTTTTCTTAAACCGTTGTGTTGGTGGGCATTTGGAAACCATATTTGGGAACAGTGGCTTGGTTGGTTCTGAATAAATATATTAATCTAATTCCATTTATGCTGCTTTTATTGGTTTGCAGGAGATTTGTCTTGGAATTTTAGGGAATGTTGCTTGCCATGAGGTTCTTATGAAGAGTATAGTTTCTACTAAGGGACTCGTTGACGCAATTGTGGATCAACTGTTTTTGGATGATACACAATGCTTATGTGAAGCTTGTCGGTACTATATTAGTTATGCAAAGTTTTCTCCTTTGCTTGTAATTGTCAGAGAGAAAAATTTATCCAGGAAACAGTCCAGAAGAACGCTCATTTTATTTTTTTATTATTTTTTTATTTTTTTGTGGGGGAGTGGTTGGGGGTTGGGGGTTGGGAAATTGAGTTTTTTTCTTGCTCATCTCCTGCATCGAATTTTCTCTGTAATTTCAAAATATTTCTGTCACTGCATTGACTTTGCTCGATAATGTGGTTGGTTATCCTTATTTCTTGTTCATTTCATGTTCTTTTTCTTAACAATAGTTTGTTTTCTTATAGTTTTGGTGCAATGTTTCCTTCATCCTTCTTAAATTGATAAGCATTTAATGAGAATGAGAAATCAATATCAAGTTTATATGCTTTAAAACTAAAAAATAAAAAGTACTTGAAAAATTTGATACAAACTTTAATTACAAAATTTTCTACGAAATATGCCCTTAAAAATGTTTGTCTTCACTAACCATGAACAAAATAAAATTAATGAGCATTTCATAAGAATGAGAATTCAATATCAATTTTAAACTTTATTAAAGAAAAGGTTTTTTTAAAAAAAAAAATTAAAACAGAAATTTTTTTCGTTTACCAAACCTGTTTCTGTTTTTTTTTTTATATTCTAGGAACATAAAGGGCGCGTGAAAACACTTCTTTTTTTTTTCTTAAGCAAATAAAAAAAGTGTTTTACATTCTGCAGTTTTTGAACAAAAGAACGCGTTTTGGTAAGTGTAAAAAAAATTGTTCTTGGAATAAAAAAAAGAACGAAAAACACGTTTGTAGAATCGCAGTCAATTTATGTTCCTAGAATATAAAAAAAACAGAAATGATTTGGTAAACGACAAAAAAATTTCTGTTTTAAATTTTTTTTTTAAAAAACCTTTTCTTTAATAAAGTTTAAAATTGATATTGAATTCTCATTCTTATGAAATGCTCATTAATTTTATTTTGTTCATGGTTAGTGAAGACAAACATTTTTAAGGGCATATTTCGTAGAAAATGTTGTAATTAAAGTTTGTATCAAATTTTTTCAAGTACTTTTTTATTTTTTAGTTTTAAAGCATATAAACTTGATATTGATTTCTCATTCTCATTAAATGCTTATCAATTTAAGAAGGATGAAGGAAACATTGCACCAAAACTATAAGAAAACAAACTATTGTTAAGAAAAAGAACATGAAATGAACAAGAAATAAGGATAACCAACCACATTATCGAGCAAAGTCAATGCAGTGACAGAAATATTTTGAAATTACAGAGAAAATTCGATGCAGGAGATGAGCAAGAAAAAACTCTTCCCAACCCCCAACCCCAACCACTCCCCCACAAAAAATAAAAAATAATAAAAAAAATAAAATGAGCGTTCTTCTGGACTGTTTCCTGGATAAATTTTTCTCTCTGACAATTACAAGCAAAGGAGAAAACTTTGCATAACTAATATAGTACCGACAAGCTTCACATAAGCATTGTGTATCATCCAAAAACAGTTGATCCACAATTGCGTCAACGAGTCCCTTAGTAGAAACTATACTCTTCATAAGAACCTCATGGCAAGCAACATTCCCTAAAATTCCAAGACAAATCTCCTGCAAACCAATAAAAGCAGCATAAATGGAATTAGATTAATATATTTATTCAGAACCAACCAAGCCACTGTTCCCAAATATGGTTTCCAAATGCCCACCAACACAACGGTTTAAGAAAACAAAAGCATGGAGAATAGCTTACTCTAACCCTAGTGGATTGGGAGACTGTGAGGTTTCCCAGAAGCACATCCAGGACAAGGTTCTCAACCTGTGACATGCAAAACATAAAAAGAGTAAAGTGGCTGCTCAGTTGAATCAAATACTAACTTACTGTATCATACAACATTTTCCTTCAGACATGGCTTTGTTTGCAAGTGACTCAGTTCAGGCTGCAAGCTACTAGAGAGGATGGAGCTCACATACAATGTGAAGAAATAATTGTTGAATATGACAAAAGAAACTACAGAAACAACAAATGTTTTGTTATATTTGGCAAACAACCAAATCACCCTTTTTGCAGAAATTTCATATTAATGCGCCAATTACCAGATAAGTCCACCTAAAATGAAGCAAACAAGATATCGAGGTACAATAGATAGCATTTGAAAAACTAGGATGCAATCTCTTGTACCATGAGTTCTGCATGAGTTTGACTTGCAGCAAGGTCCCACAGAATGCAACCATTCCCTTCCCAAACCTCTTCTAATGTAGAAGCTTTGGGTAATCCATTTCCACAACCTGACTCTCCATCAACTCTGCCTTCTTCACAGGCAGATTCCTTATTATCATCAATGATGTCCATTGTCTCAGAAAAGTCACTTGCTGGGTCTTGTACTCTCGTATTATCCAGTGGGGCCCGCTTTTCTTCAATGGAATCCGAGCTAGACTTCTAGGAATTATTTCCGTCAACTCCATTGGAGCAAGAGTTATGTGTCTGATTCGGTGGTAGAAGTTTTCGTATGAGGGAAATTATGTAGCTGGGACCAACTGTTGTTGGGAGGTCAAATAACTGCACAAAACAGGAGACTTAAGGAGAATTAATCAATTCCAACTCGCACTTTCTTTCTCGACGGTCTCTCTATCAATTAAAAAACATTAGAAATCACGAAACGATGCAGAAATGGCATCCACAAGTTCTTTCATAACAGTCAAAGACAGAAAATAAGAGACAGGTACAAATTATCTTGAAGAGCAGCAATCTAAACTCAGCAACAGATTCACACCCCCACCACGACATCTAAAGTAAGAGCGACTCCATCGACATCACAAGTCAAAACCAAGCCTAAAATGTCCCGTAGGTTCCCATGAGTAAAGAGACTAATAAGTAATAACCTAGGAAATTCAATATCTTCCAGGATAACATCACCACCATGGCCGCTATCGTCTTTTTTGCATATAAGAGAAGCTCAATCCCGACAGTGACCATCCATAACATCACGGGAAGTAGCCGCTCCCGAGAAAGAACAACCATCGGATTCTAGTTCCCGACAGTCGAAACGCGCGTCCCCAGCACTCGGAAGCAGTTCAATTGCGGGAACTCTAGGGTTAGCGGAAGACGAACAGACAAAAAACCTAGCACCGGCCCGCGTCCCGACTGAGACAGACCGTTCTCCGTATTCTCGGACGACGCGATTCGACGGAACTGGAGAGCGCGAGCGATCGTACCTCGTCGGGAGGCGCGGCGGGATGATGAACCGGCGCGTCTCCGTCCACCGCGCGCTCCTCCTCCTCTGCTTCGTCTTGAAGGGCCGATCCCAAGTTGACCGCCGTAGCCCTTCTCGGCTGGTGCGAAAAGGGAGAGAGAACCCCTAGCTGAGGCTTTGGAGCAGATCACCGACCGTCTCCGGCACTGGGGCGAAACCGGTCGCCGGAAAACTCTCCTTCGCACAGTTAAAAAATCACGCCTCCTGTCTCGCCGGACCGTCGGCTATCAGCCCCACGGGATATCGGCGGCGGCGACTGGCGAGGCAGGGAAGATAAAGACCGCCGCATTCGCTAACGAAGCTTCAGCCGAGAGCACCAGCACGCACGAAGGGGAAGCCGCAGATCTGGGCGAGCAACGCTCGCTCGAGGCTTGAGCGAGCCGTCCCAGATCTGCCGTCGGCAGCCTCAACCAAGCGTCCCAGAGATCTGCCGCGCCGAAGCCCATCGTCGACCGGAGAAGGAGGAGCACCGTAAACGTACTGGAGTCGCCGGAGTGAGGAGTCGCCGAGAGATGGGAGAGACGCCGAAAAAGGGAGAGCACGAGAACGAAGCTTCAGCCGAGAGCCACGAGCACGCACGAAGGAGAAGAAAGCTTCAGCCGGTGTTGTTCCAATTTTGTTCCGGTTTTGTTTTTTGTTCTTTTCGTTTTTGTTCTTTTTCCCTTCCAAGAAGTGTTTCTTTTGAAAAGAAACAACTTTTTATGTTTCTTTTTTTTTCTTATTTTGTTCCTAAACAAAAAAAAAAAAAACAAAGCAAGCAACCAAACGCGTTTACTTTTTTTTTTGTTCTAAACAAAATCCGTCAGAAGTGTTCCTGTTCAAACGTTTCTAAGAAACGTTTCCATGCACGCCCAAATTGACTGCGATTCTACTAAACGTGTTTACATTCTTTTTTATTCCAAAACAATTTTTTTTTTTACACTTACCAAACGCGTTCTTTTGTTCAAAAACTATTCCCCTAAAGAAACACTTTTTTTTATTTCTGTTCCTAGGAACAAAAAAAAGAAGTGTTTACGCGCGCCCTAAGTAACTTATAGCAGCTGAAGGCAAAACCTGAAAATTGCGAAGAATGCCCAAAATAAAAACACATTAACAAACTGACCATAAGCATACCAGGTCAACATTTTCTTGAAACTAGGGAAATTACCAAAACAGTCACTGTATTATTGCAATGGAAAATGCTAACCAAGCGTCAGACATGAACACGCAACACCAGCATGAAATAAAAAAAAAATATATAACAAAAAAAGTTGGAGGAGAAATTGCAAAGACAGTCCACTTTCCATTTTGGTCCTTGTACTTTATCTAGTGACATATTTGGTTCCTAAAGTAATTTTTTAGCTTGATACCAAGGTAAATTTTATTTCAATGAACACAAATAAAACTTGTTGGTTTAATTGTCAAAGAACCTATGTGCCGTCAAGGTGGATAAAACTGTAAGAAAAAATGACCTTGCCCTAGAGTTGTAATTATCTCATCCGATCCTCATGGGCCAATTCCTCAAAAGTAATACTCAAGTATTGACCATTCATGGAAAACTGCTATGAGGTTTCCAGTTTTGTACTAGTTACAACATGTTTGACCCAACTGTCAGTCTTTAGCATTTAATCAGCGTCCCAAAAAAAAAAAAAAGCAGGATCGAAGATCAACTAGCTCAGTGAAAATAAAATAAAATAAAATAAAATAAAATAAAGATACATGGACCAAAAATTGAACAGAGGCAATAGTACATGGACCATTATTGTAATTTCCTCTACACTAAATTTTTTTTATTCCACATCATTGTCACGTGTGCATCTCTGGTACTTATACAGCATTTTCAGATGATTTTCAGACAGAAAATATGGAATATGTCCCAAAATTGTGACTGAAGATTAGTTTAGGATCAAATTTGTCGCAAAATAAAATACGAGGATCAAAGTCAGACAAGGGTGATAGAAGAAGGACCACTAATTTCCACAAAAAAAGTTCTAATCTAATTGACATATTGACATGATATTAATGACAGCTATGCAGAAAGATGGCATTATAATGCAATTGTGTTCTTTCATTGCTGGTAAGGACTAAAATACTGGTCTAAGATAAAGCACAAACCTCAAACAGCCACAGAGTTCATAAGTGGCAAAGAAATTGCTGATGTCAGACTCATATGCTTCTTTGAAGGCAATGGAGATGAACGTCACTCTGTGCTCTCACAATCCACATTATCTAATATAGACTTCAACAGATGACAGACAAATGGAGCGGTTCAATGCCTATTGCAAACTGCACTTTCTCTGCTTTCTTTTTCCTATTCATTTTTTTGTCGTTTTTGGTTATATTTAAATGTAATATGCATAAGGAATTTCTGCACAAGCACATTAGTCAAAGAATTTGATGTATTAAGATCAGATTCATACCTGCAGTAAACTGGGAATTAAACCAGCATAGAGGGCAGGAACACCACCTTGCTCAACGATCTTGACACAACTCACAAGTGGACTTAACCTTGTTGTACATAATTGCATTTGAAGTTGTCTCCGCACTACTTCAAATGGGTAAGTTGCTGCTTCAGAACATGCACCGGCGATTGCTCCATAGAGCAAGGTCCTAATGGGACCAAGTTCTAGTTGTTCCATGGCATTCAATTCCTGGCCTTCTTGCTTCATATGTTCGAGTCTCTTCCTCCCCTCAGGTGTATCCAGATAAGCAATTTCAGTATATCGTAAACACCATAGAAAACAGCACCTGAAGGAGCCATGGTTACGATTGCAGGCATCAGACCCTTGTAGAGAGAGAAGAATCCTTCAGTTTGCACCATGTGTCCTGAAGTGCCAATTATGCAACCCAAAGCCTCCCCTACTGGTGCCACCATCTTTGTCCTTATCTGACAGGAAAAACAGGAAAATATCACTTTTTGGTATACTATCCAGGGATGATGTGAACCAATTTGATGCATAAGCAGCACACCGAACGAACATGCAAGGCTTCAATTCTGTAGTGTGTGACAGTTAACACAACAATCACTACATATAACGAATGTTATATTTACAATCTTGATTTATGTGGAGTCCGAAAAATTTGGACCGTAATTTAAGTACAGATCATGTAGTTTTAAGGCTCTTAATTTTCTTTTAGAAGCTAAACAATCAAATCACTACGAAAGCAACTTTCTGCAGTTTCATTGCTGTACACGTTCTGCTGACTTGTTCAGTCTATGCAGTTATCCTGTCTTAAACATACTTCAATTTGCAGTTATGCAGCTAGTGATTCAGCTCTACAACAAAGTATGGGTTATCTTACAATATACAGCACAGAGGTAAAGCTCCTTATGAGGCATGAAAAGAGAAAACAAGACTAAGTTTCACTTACTGTGTCCATTGGCAGGCACAGAAAAGCAGCAGTAATCCCAGCCACGGCACCAGCAACAAACCTCTCAAAGTTCGTATCTTACTCATTTCCAAGACAACTTCAGCAATTTATTTCTGTATGTGTCATAGGCATAGAAGTTGATGGCCTTAAATGGAGCCATACAAAGTTTATTGACAAAATTTCCTTTCCAAAAACCTTTCAGACCTTGGGTAGCTGAAATTGTCTTGATGAGATAAAAAAGATTCTCTCTCAAGAGGGGCAACAACAGTTCTGGTGGAAAAAATAGAATTTTATAAGCTAAGCATCATCCAGCAACCTTTTTTTTTTTTTAATTTCACTTCTGCAGAGGGCAATTTATTGGCAGAAAAAGCACTTCTCTGCTTCTGAAAAGGAAAATCCACCATTACATGATGCAACTTGCCCATTTACTGTTCTTTGGAAGGCACGAGGAGGTTTCTAAG
This sequence comes from Eucalyptus brandiana, assembly GCA_014182725.1. Lineage (NCBI taxonomy): Eukaryota > Viridiplantae > Streptophyta > Magnoliopsida > Myrtales > Myrtaceae > Eucalyptus > Eucalyptus brandiana. The sequence goes on from CM024675.1 coordinate 15,106,289, forward strand.
TACTCTCTTGGCACAAAATTTGAATTTATGCTAAACCAATTAGATTAACACATGTTTATCTTTTAATCCATAATCACTTCTCAACAGACCTAACACATCCTTTGTAAAGCCCAATTCATAATCTTCCATAAAATTCCCTTAAAACTTTATCCCAACAGGCATGTAGACAGTTAAATCCTAACACCAAAAGAAAACATATTAAATTCTACACACTGACCACAACTCAAAACAATGTTGGATTCAATTCAAATGCAGTTTAGCCAAATGTGGGTTTAGAAGTAAAAGTCTCTTGACCACATTTCATTTTTATCTACAGCTACTTCTAAGTTTGCAATGTACAGATGAAGTGACACTCGATCTGTGCTAACTGCAAGGAATAAACAAAGCAGAACAGAGATGGAAGCATGATGAATATTAACAACTTAGGTGATAAACAACAAGAGTAAAATCCAAGATGCAATAATCCCAGATATGACAAAAGATGTACAACTAAGTGACAAGAAAATGATTAGATCTAGCTAGCTATATACCAGGGAAGATCAGATCAACAAAAAATGGCCTGTCAAGTTATCTGAACATATAAAAGGGTCGCCGTTTAGATGGTGTTTTTTGCATGACCTTGCCAGCACAGCCAAAGAAAGTGACGAGATCCTAACTGCAATAATGAAAACTAACAATCCTAATCTAACTAGAAAGATCGAAACTGTATATAGCCCCATCTCCCCTCCCCACCCCTCGCCCCCAAAAAAAAAAAAAAAAAAAAAAAAAAAACGATAGCACAATGAAACCAGAGACGATAGATATCTAGTATCTTCTTCTTCTTCTTCTTCTTTTTTTGGTTGTGTTTGGTTGGGGGGGGAAGCTTGGATGAAGCCTAAACCTTCCTCCACACTTCATCAAGATAAAAATAGCCAGTACTAAACTGCAGTGACCAGCCAAAACCATCCAGAGAGAAAGAGTGTTTCTCCTAAATCCATCAGGTTCCACACGGAGGGAGAAGAAAGCAAAATCAAGTAACATCTCAGCCGCATAACATGCTAAATTGCTATGAGAAAATAAGAGAGGCCCTTTTGAAGCTAAACATCCCCAATGCAGAGAAACAACTTTCATCTATAGGCTTTCCAACAAGCTTCACATACAATCGGACAACAGAATCATGGCAAGAGCCAACAAAACATGAATTCAACCATCTTATCCGCTCTCCAATGCCATCTCAGAGTTTACATCGCAAAATGTAGACACCGCAAGAATAATTCCACATAACCATTTATAATATATTCTTCCAGCAATATCCGGAGCCAAAGATATTCATCGACTTTCCACGACAAAATCTCGGACTTTGCCAGTGGTTACTCCAGAACTACTACATATGGATTCACAGTCACCGGGGGTAAGAAGAGTTGGCAACAATGATTCAAAACATACCATTGAATGGTAGAACATGTTATTAATGAGAAGTACCAAATGCCACCAAGTCATGTTGTAAACTGATGGTTACACCACTAACCACAACACCAGAAAAACTCCCAAGAAATCCCCCACGCCCCCTACCCAAAAAATATATATATTCTACCTACCAGACTTCATGAAACTCCAAGGGAACTTGGCACCACTCCCTCCTCTGACCTTCTCGCCAAACTCCTTCTCCCGCTTCCTCCTCTCCCTATCCTCCCCCTCCAGCCAATGCCTCCTCCTCTCCCCTTCCTCGACCATGCTCGACCCGCCCTTCTTGTTGGCGCTCCGCCTGTCCTCCTCGATGACCCGGATGGGGAACAGGTCCGGGGAGACCGAGAGCGGGCTCCGGAGCGTGACGTAGGCCTTCTTGTAGTCGGGCTTCGCGACCAGCAGCCCGCCCCGCTTCTTCTTCTTGCCCTCCATGTTGAGCGTCCGCACCTTGTCGACCTCGAAGCCGTAGAGGGACTCCAGCACGCGCTTGATCTCGATCTTGGATGCCGACGGCACGGTCTTGAGGGCGATCTCGGTGATGTTGGTGAAGGAGGTCGGCATCAGGAGCTTGATGGGCAGGTTCGCGAAGTGGACGACCCGTCGCCCCAGTCTGCTCCCCATTCTTTCTTGGGTCGGTCTTGGTTTGGCCGCTCGAGCTTCGCAGCTGCTGGGCAGAGTGGATTTTGAGGGTGGAGCGAGTTCTTGTTCTTCGGACTTCGAAGTTCTGCAAGAGAAAGAGGAGCTGCTGAGGGGTTTTCCAGCATGACGAAGACGAAGACGAAGACGAAGACGATGATGACGTGGAGGTTAAAGGTGGGCCGGGCTCGTACCGCATTGGGCCGTGAGTCTTGGAGCCCAGGATTTTCTCCCGGTTGAAGCATCCTTTTTCTGGGTGGAGATGGTTTGCTCTGCTTGCGGATTGGAATCTCTGGAATGTGCGTAAAAGTTTTCTTGACTAATGCTCGTTTTGTTTTTGGGTTGAAATGGCGGCTAAGAGAGCATGGTCCGATGGACGTTTCCCACCCTAAATTCTGGAATTGCCCATTAAAGATCAATTTCAAAAAATTGGAATCGAAAACCGCCTATTGATTCTATGAATCTACCCAAGAACCAAACTGTCGATTCGGTCTAATTCCCAAATAAGTCCATAGAACCGATCCCACCAAGTTTAACATGTTAGCACTATAATATGCAACAAAAAATTACACAACAGAATCATCTTATCATAAACATTCCTAGTTAGAGCCAATGAACCAACAAAATAAATATGTTATGTAAGCAATAAAGCACACTCTTCAAACTTATTATAAGTGGACAAAACTAGACAACTGTCTAACATAAATACTAGTAGCCTAGGGATTTAGGATTTTTCATTTTTTAAATTAAAAATTAAAAATATATTATATATTATCAATCCGGTGCGGATAAGTGGTTTCACACTTAAAACTAAAAATCGAACTAGTACCTAGTGGTTCCAATAAATTGGAATTGAGAACATGACCGGTTTCCTTAGGAACCACCAGTTCTTAGGCGGTCCGGTCCGGACGATTTCCGCTTCCTTTGCACAACCCTAGCGTGGGCTGCGGCACAGAGGCCTTGAGTGGAGCGAGCTGCACTGCAATGGGGATTGCTACCTTGCGCATCAGCGGTTGGCGATCGTGGATCCCACTTCGGGACATCAGCCCCTTACGATGAGGATAAGACTGTTGTCGTCACGGTACGGTTTAGTTGGCGGGGATGCTTGTCTTTATCTAGTGAATCAGTTGAGGAGGAATATCGATTCGGTCGCTAGCGTTAGAATGAGAGCAAATGCGTTTAAATTGCTCTTCGACGAGTTAGAACGGCCTTAGCAAGTTTCAAGTTAGAACGAAGGCAAATGCATCGGAATTCTTCTTTTAGTCTACTATGACTCAACGTATGGTTTTTGCCCCGGTGTCTGCTCTTTACTCTCGTTCCGATGCTGCCAAGGAAGTTTTTGTAGTCGGGTGATAATGAACGTTGGACGGTTGTTCTTAATTCCCCTGCTTTTTCTACACAAAATATATATTTCTAACTTTAGCTTCATGTCTAGGATCGGTTCAGTGCTTCTCTTCATCAAATACATTGAGCATCTGCTCCTTCTCTTTATTGCACAAGTTTTTTCTTGTGCATTTGTCCATTTTAACTTTATGCTTTTGCTTCTAGTTTTTCTTTTTCCATAGAACATCTTGCTAAAGGGAGTTCATTTTGGTCGACGAATCTTATTCTATTTAACGTTTCTCGTGCTATATCATGTTGGAACTGTAGAAATGACTGACGGAGATTAATATTTCAGGTTAATGGGGGAGATCTACAACCATAAAGCATTGAGAGAAAAGCTATCATCAGTTCCGCACTGGAAGTGACTGCGAAGTCATTGCTCATCTGGCAATGGCTTTTCGAAATAGAGGAAGAAGTACACTATCAGTGTTATAAGATGTGTACGGCGCTTACTTTGGTGCCAAAAGTTTCCGTCGGATCACTTAAGTGTCAAAATTTTTGAAAAACAATCATTTCAATACCAACGCCGATCTAGTTAGCCGGAAATCCGACGTGGTAGTTTTTTATTAATTTTTTACACTGATGTGGCTCGCCTAAGAGCACAGTCAGCATGTAAACCACAAAACGACGTCGTTTTGTGTCTTTCCCCCAAGTCAAAACCCTAAATTCCCAAATCGAGAGAGAGAGAGAGAAGACATGGCAGTGTCGTCTTCTTCCCCAAAGAACAACACTAGCACCAGTCACTTTATGAACAGAGCCCAATCCACCATCTCCATCTGCGCCTTTCTTGTTTCCCTCGCACTCCTCGTCTTCTTTCTCTCTGCACCTTCGACCCCCCTTCTTCCTCCTCCTCCTCTGCCCTCGCCTCCCATTTTCCCGTCGCTTCTTGCCCGAGAAACAACCTTAGCCTCTCCTTGCTCACCTAGTCAAGCAACTACGACGGAGGCCGAGCGACGGTGGCCGAGCAAGCTAGGTTGACAAGGATTGAAAGAAAAAAAAAAACTCTAATTTCAATCCCAAACGAGCTATGCAGCATCGTTTCTGTGAGGCCATCCACATCTGACGGCAACGTTTTCTTGAGGAGGACGAAAAACGACGTTGTTTAAAAGGCTTCTTGATTTTTTTTTTTTTAAAAATATAAAAGTCACATAATCATTTTGGCCGGAATCTCTCGTCGATGACACCAAAATGATCGTTTTTTCCTCCGAGTTGACACTTAAGTGATCCAACGAAAACTTTTGGCACTAAAGTGAGCGCCATACACAACTTATGGCATTGATAATGTATTTCTCCCTGAAATAAATGTGTGCCCAGCCAGTGGGTTTGTCCACTTGATTCTTCTTTGTAGGTTGAACATAGTTAATCTGGATTTGAAGTTTCTTGGAATCTTATTCTAAATGTATGCACTCAATGGATTCTTCTGGATACCTTAACTTCGTAACGGTGCATGAAGGACCAAATTGATCTGCTTTGGAGCCGGATTTTCCTCTTGACTTTTCTATAGACTGTTTAATAAGTTGAATATAAATGTTTTCGTCTTCCTCCTTCTGTAGTTTGAAGAATATGGGGAAGAGTTTGTGGATATGTTGGATGTGGCATGTTCTCCTTTCTAATTCTTGACACCCGTGACAACAGCTTTATTGCAGCCAGGGATGCCGTTGGAGTAACACCGCTTGCATGGGTTGGGGACTTGATGGTACGGAGAGAAGTATTAAACAGTCCTAATTTTTTTGTATTTGTGCCAATTTAGTCATAATTTTTTTTTGTTTCAATTTAGTCCTAAACATTTTTATTTTATGCCAATTCAGTCTTTTTCGGCCAATTTTGGCTAGATTTTGCTAACTATGCACCGGCTAGTTGACATGGCATGATCAATACTGATGTGGACAACTTCTAATAGTATATTAATATTTTGAACTTTTTTATTTTCTTTTTCTTTTTTTTCCTTCTCCTCCTCCTTCCTCCAGCCGGCGAGGTCAAGGTTGACCTCACCGACCACCTCCCCAGTGCCCACGAGGGTAGCCTTGTGCCAAGCTGGCACTGGGCGGCGAGGCTGTCCAGGTTGGCCTCATGGCCACGAGCGAGGTGGCTGGCGAGGCTTGATAGCCGTCGCCTTTGGCCAGTCGCCAAGGTCTAATGGCTAGTTGGAGGAAGGAGGAGGAGAAGAAAAAAAGAAAAAGAAATAGAAATAGAAAAAGAAAGTAAAAAACTGAAAAATTGAAAAATATTATTAAAAGTTGTCAACGTTAACGCCAATGGAGCAACGTCAGCCGATTGGCGTCCAGTCAGCAAACTCTGGCCAAGATTTAACCGGAAAGGATTGATTCAGCACCAAGTAAAAAGGTTTAAAATTAAATTGACACCAAAAAAAGGTTTAGGACTAAATTGGTACAAATGCAAAATGTTTAGGACTTTTTTAACACTTCTCCCTGATGGTATGTGCTTTGATTGGGATATACATGCTTTAATGGGGAACTATTAAATGACGAACATCTTATGACCATATGAAATGAGATAATTTCCTTCTAGGTATTACAGATTCAAAGAACTTTAGGAATGTATTAGCAAATTCTTAGCTAATGCTTCAATTTCACGTGTTTCTAGCTTTTGGCTTTATTGGACAAGTACCGGTGATTTCTAGAATGATTATGTTTTAAGCATCTTTGCAGGATCAATCTGGTTTGCCTCAGAAATGAAAGCTTTGAGCGATGACTGTGAAAGAATTGTGTCTTTCCTTTCAGGCCATATATACTCTAGCAAACAAGGTTCGGGTCATGTATTACTTTTCTTGTTGGTTCGGTTTATTCAGCTTATAGGTATAAGTTATCTGATTTTAGGGGGTCCTTGTAAATTTCTTTATTTCTTTATCTGAATGGAATGGGAAGCTTTTTTTTTTTTTTTTTAATGTTTGATTATCCAGTTTCTTGCCATTGTTAACTCATCTAGATGAGATGAGTAATTAGATATCAAGGCCTTGATGCAAAGACGCAGTTGTGAAAACTAATCCTTGAAAATGAATAAATTTGACGATCTGTATGAATCTTGTACTTTCTAAATTACTCTTTTTGAGGTAGTTGTAATGTTTTTATTACAATTTTTTCTGTCCGATCTAAATTGGCGATGTTTGCAGGTGGTCTTAGAAGGTGGTATAACCCTCCCCGGTACACAGAGCAAATACCTTCTAGTGCCTATGATCCCCTTGTTCTTCGTGCAGCTTTTGAGAAGGTACTCTTGGACTTTTATTCGCCTAGTATTCCTAATTATAAAGAAAAGAACTCCCCAAAGTTCTTTTCTTGTTGATGCTTGATATCTCAGAGGAACTCTATCTACAAAGTGGTCTTATTTATTTTTTGGCCGTAGTTATGTCTGTTGAACATTCCACTCGTATATCACTTCTAGCTGATGCTTTAGTAGTGATATATGACCGTAAAAGTACATGAATTGTTTCTGATGCCTATTGTCGCATACTTCTTGTGTATCTCAGTATCTATGACTCGGGATAGTTATGCTATTTACATTGCCTGGAGTAATGTTTTTAAAATTCAGTGGGATTTGTAAGTATGTTTCCTCTCTGTTTCTCAATGCAAATTATAAGAAGTTAATATGAATACCATTACACAGTATGGCGTAGTAATGGTGCTTGTCCCGCGTATGTGGGTTTAGTTATATTACAATATGAGCTTCTTCAATTGGAAATACCATATGTCTTTATTAGAGAGCTGCCAGCTCGGTCAGCCACAGCAGAACTCCTTCTAGAGCAGGATAATTTATGATTCTACTGTCCAGGCATTGGGATCACCTATATTTCCATTGTGCCACTTCCAATTTTTGAATGTTTAATGCAATAATCTATATAAAAAGGTCAAGCTGTTTTATTCTGTGTCTGTAAAACTTGAAAGGGCAACATATCGAGCATGAAGAACAACAAAAAAGGGGAGGAGGTGGTGAGAGGGAAACCAGAAGGTAGTGACCCGCTTATTATCAGATTTAACGATCATCTGGTTTTAGTGACTATGTTTCGAGAGAGGTGCTACTGATTAATGTAGAAAGATGCTGAATGAGGCTTAATTTAGAGGAATAGATTAACTAAAGAAGTAGAGAAACCCTGTTGGAACTCTTGGTGAGATGCTCCAGTCAATATTGGGCGGTATTGCATTTGCAATGACAATTTAGAATTGGTTTGGTAAGCTGAGTTAGAAGTTCTACTTGTTAGGGGCACATGCCAAAGTTAGCTTCTCCATCATTCAAGCCAGAAGAAAACCCACAGCATAGCATTCAAATTAGAAGAACAACAACGAGAAGTGGCGTCTAGCTTAAAAATAGAGGATCAGAGTCAGATACGAACAAGTCCTGTTGTGTAAAAAGGAGCAATGTCCTGGTTTTTCACTAATCTCGGTAAAGAATAGACCATTATTTCGATTATCCTGAACTTTTTCCAGCGATTTATATCGAGAAGTTAACTTTTTCCAGCGATTTATATCGAGAAGTTTGTGGAAAATCTTTAGAACGATTGCCAAACCTCACTATTGGGTTGTCTTGAGTAATTTCTAAAGTGTTCAATTTCTCGAGCGGTTTTTCTCGTCATCTTATGCGGGCTGTCACCAAGAGACTAATGACCGATCTACCGTTTGGTGTACTTCTGTCTGGAGGTCTGGACACATCTTTGGTTGCTTCTGTAGCTTCTCGCCATTTGGCAGACTCTGAAGCTGCTTGTCAGTGGGGCTCACAGTTACACACCTTTTGCATTGGTTAGAAGGTGTTCCCATGGCTTTTTCTTGTGATCTCGTGCTTAGTAATTTCCTGAAGTGTTCCAATTGCTGGTGAATCTTTCGAGTAAAGTGCCATTTCGGGTTAATTTAACTGGATTTTATTGTGATATGCTTTCCTTAGCAGATATTCATATATTGGCCTCTAAAAGCTATGCTATAAGTACTTACTGATTTTGATGATAAAGGGTAACCGCTGAGAAAATTACAGTGCCATTAGCCTACGGAGTACGAAATGTTGTAATTAATGGCCTTGAATAATAAATTAATTACTATGTGAATAGTGAGGGTAAAGCGAGAAGAACATTGCCATGTTTTTGTGATCGATAGATAATTGCATGTATAGGGCGTTTCCGAGGTGAAGGTTTTTTTTTTTATCGAGGTCTAGAAAGTTCACTCATTGAATTTATCTCATAGTTGTTTGTTATGGCCCTGTTTGTTAATGTTCTTTATTTCTGTTTATGAATAAAATTTCTATGTTTTTGTTTCAAGGAACAAAAAAAGAACAGAAACGCGCTTATTTGCATTTTTGTTCCAAATCTATTTTTTTGTTCCCAAGAACACATTTGGAACAGAAACAAGAAATAAGAAAAACTTGTTTCTTATTTCTGGAACAATTTTTAAGAACAAATTTTATCTCTCCTCCATTTTTCTTCTTTTCTTTTTCTTTTTTTTTTGGGTCGGTCGTTGGCCTCGGCCATGGCTGGTGACCGGCCATCGAGGGCTAGCGACCTCGCCAGAGCGTCGCCAGCCCTTGGCGAGGCTTGGCCTCGCCTTGGCTGGGCGAGCTCGGGCTCGCCCAGATCCGACAAGCTCGGGCTCGCCCAATCACCGATGAGGCTCGCCGACCTAGCAGTGGCCCAGCGAGGCCGAGCCTCGCCGGCCCGGGGCAAGGCTGAGCGAGCTCGGGCTCGTTGGATTTGGGCGAGCCGTGGCTGGGCGAGGCTGCCGGCCCTCGTCGGTTGGTCGCCGGCCATGGCCGAGGCCGGCAACTAGCCAAAAGAAGAAAAAAAAGAAAAAAAATTAAAATATTAAAAAATTAAAAGAAACAAAAAAAAGAACACAAATTTACTAAATATGTTTTTGTTTATGTTTTATTCCAGGAACAAGTTTACCAAACGTCTTCTTCTATTCAAAAATTGTTCCTTGAAGCAGAAATAGTTTTTTCTATTTCTATTCCCTGGAATAATTTTTGAACAGAAACGTTACGAAACGCGCCCTAAATGTTTACAAGCCCTAAGAATGGCCGAGCCATTCTTCTAGATCCGGTTCGGCCTCCCCATAGAACATAGCTAGGAAGTGACAGATTATCCCGTATAAGGAGGGGCTGACGTGCATTACACGTGCTACGTCACGACCATCTGGATCAACGAGGGCCTACCTAACCTTGTGCCTCACCGATTCATGAATTGGTACTTTTAGGTGGGTAATGAGAGCCATAGTCCCATCCACAGCTTCGATGGTCCATCGGGTGTCGGAGGTTCAGGGGGAGGCATCGGTTGGGATGCTAAAAATGAGGACATTCTCAATGGGGAAGTGTCCAACCCTAAGCTCGACCCTAAGTTGATTGTCGAGCTAGAGCCATGGATCCTAGAGGCCATAGGGGCTTAGGTAGTAGTGGGGTGATAGCACTTTTGAACTGCCCGCGTAGTATTAGAGGTGTAGATGTACCTTGGGCCCCTTTTTGATGAAGGTTGTAGTAATATGGTCGGGTGTATTGGATGTGGCGGAGCTTTTGTTTAACTCTTGAATTTGACATGTATGTGACAATGACTTTTGATGCATATATATATATGAATATGTTTGTTTTTAACCATCCTTGTTGAATGATGAAATGGAGATTTGTTTATGCTTCTGCTCGTGCGTTTTATCTTTTTCGTGAATTAGGTCAACGACACATTCTGAGACGTCGCAATCGAACAACCATAAGTATGGAGGTGAGGGGTGCCATGCGCTCAAAGCGGGTTGGGGCTTGACAATGGAACTCCGTGAGAGATACAGAAAATTGGCATACTTTTGATAATTAGAATTGAATTCATCTATCAATTTACCTTTCCTACGCATAAGTTAGTTTATCGTGCATATAAATTCTCTTGCTAGAGAAATTAAAACCATTTACTGCATTAATCACCATGGCCCACTCATTAGGGACGGGCATGAGTCGCAGGGAATCTGGGTCTCGTGAATCAACCCCATCTACACCTTAAAAAAAGAAAAAAAGATTTTATTTCTTTTATTCCATTTCATTTATAAATATGAAATAGCAGTAGTGGTAATAATAGTAATAATAATAGTAGCAATAATAGCAACAACGTAACTTAAGAACAATTTATTCTCCTTACAGGCTTTGCTTTTTATTGAAGATGGAAGCTTGGAGAGGTCGATATTTCCTTTTCATGTTATCACCCGTTGACTAATTTGTGGAGGTTGGAGCTTATTTGGATTTGTACAATCAACCAATGAGGCTAATCTTCTTGACCAGATTCACCCATTAGGTCCTTCTTCTTCACAAAAATAAAAAAATAAAGAAAAATATCAAAGAGACATCGCGGTATTAATGGTTTTTGAGAGACACTAATTCTATGGCAGTGCCCCATCAGGCCAGTGCATGTGAAGGCAAAACCATCCATTTCCTTCTATTGTCCTTTAATGAACGCTAAAGGACAATGCGCATTTATCCTCTAATTTTTAGTATTTTATTTTGGGGACTAATGATACAAATAGTTCATAAATTTTGACCCAATCTATAATATAGTTCATAAGCTTTTATTTTGTTCATTTTAGTTCTCTGAAATTGTCACACACGTTAAATGTAGCCCTTTCATTAATTCAAGATCAAGTGCAACATTGAACATTTTTATATAATCTAAGGACTAAAGTGAATATGATCAAAAGTTTGCAGACTATATTGCGTATTTGGCTAAAGTTCTAGACTATATTAAACAAATTAAAAATTTAAAGACCACATTACATATTGAGCAAAAATTAAGGATCATTTTCTATCATTTTCTCATTTGCCATCCTTGACTATGAGGCCATGTTAACCTATCTATTCAGCTTTCAAGAGGAGGAAGGGGGTCATAAGCATAATGTGCCGTGATAAAGTTCACTGTTCAAACAGAATATGTAAAAACATTAGAAATCAGGCGATCACTAAGCTGATTAGGGTACATGCACCTAGAAAATTCTACCCTTTGTCACACGTCCCTCTCTTTTCTTCTTCTCTCTATGCGGTTGTTTCCTTCCGCCACCTCTTCGCCCCCATTCTCGATCTGCAACTTGAGACCATGGCCACCACCCACACACATTCTCTCTCTTTCCCTACCAAAAGAACGAAGAAGAAGAAACTAAGAGGGAGTAGAGGAAAAACAGAGGGGGAGGAAGAAGAAAATGATCTTTTTTCCATGTGGCGTGATTAGGCCTATAAAGGAATAATAAGGAATGCCGCTCGGTGAACAAAGTCTAGAAGGGGGAGGTGAGGGGTTCAAATCCCCACCTTCTCAGGGGGGGATGGGGGTAGGGACGCGTAAGTTTCGAGAGTGGGTTGCGACTCCCACGCCCTGCAAGAGGCAGGGCACAAGTCTGCGAGTGAGTGTAGAGTAGGAATAGTGTAGGACTGACAAAAAAAAAAAAAAAAAAAAAAGAACAAAGTCTGGAGAGCAGCAGCCAAGCGAAGCTACCTCGCCAGCAGCTAATTTGTGCCATTGTAAAAATAAGAGCGTGCAGTAAGCGATACTTACACCAACTAGTGATGGGAGAACAGTAATAATTTGAATAATATCAAATTAATGCAGCGAAATAAAATAATCTCCATTCTTGTGTAAACCTAATAGGAATTAATATAGTAAAGTAAAATAAATACCAAACACGCGAATATAAGAGGATTTTTTACGTGGAAAACCTTCTTGATGTGAGGAGATAAAAAAAATCACAAGACCGGAGTCCATCTGAAAATCTTCACTATCAACAAAATTGGGTGAACAATGTTCTTCTCTAGCAAATACTAGAGGTACATAGCAGTAAAGACCTCAAGAACATAATTCTTGGCAATACGCATGAATTTCACAAGAGATTAAGGATAAATCTGACCAAAAATGCAGGTTTTGATCAATACACGAAAAATCTGATGTAAAGAGCTTCAAATGAAAATCAAACCATTTAGATTTGAGAAGCTTGTGCCACAAACATATTGACAAAGTTTCATATGACTTATCATATGGGCTCAAGACATTTTTGGGCTTGCAACTCATTGGGCTTCCTCCACATAGAAGTGAACCCAACTAACAAATCTCCCTCTCACGACAATGTGGAGGGATTCACCATCCTTGCTATCAATTGGCAATGTTCAAGCTTCTCTCTTGGTAGAGTCTTTGTCATCATATCAGAGCTATTATGATCCGTATGAATTTTCTCAAGTTCCAACAACTTTTTCATTTAGAACATCTCTTATCCAATGATATCTAATATCAATATGTCTCGATCTAGAATAAAAAGATGAATTCTTACCAAAATGAATTGCGCTTTGAGTATCATCAAATAACATATACCTCTTTTGCTTGAACCCAAGTTCTTCTAAGAACTTCTTCATCCATAGCATCTCTTTACTAGCTTCAATCGCTGCAATAAATTCAGATTCGGTTGTAGAAAGTGCAACACACTTATGAATCTTGACTTCCATGACACAGCTCCACTCATAAAAGAAATCAAATAACCAAAAGTAGATTTATGAGTATCAATATCTCCCGCCAAGTCGGAATCTGTGCATCCAACTAACTCAAGTTTTCTTGTCCTGAAACTGAGTTTCAAATTTGAAGTTCCCTGAAGATACCTCATAATCTACTTCACTGCATTTCAGTGTTCTTTGCCTGGATTTGACAAATAGCGACTAATAACGCCAACTGCATGTGTCAAGTTTGGGTGTGTAAATACCATCGCATACATTAAGCTTCTTACAGCTGAGGCATATGGAACACTTTCCATATCTTTCTTCTCTTTATCAGTCGTAGGACTTTGCTTCATATTTAACTTAAAGTGGGCAATAAGAGTACTAACCACTTTAACCATGTCCATGTAAAATTTCTGAAGGATATTCTCAATATATTTCTCTTGTGACAAAAATAACTTTTTAGCATCTCTATCTTTGGTAATTCTAATGCCAAGAATCTACTTCGCCGAGCCTAAGTCTTTTATGGCAAAAGATTTGCTCAACGGTTTCTTTAATAACGTAATTCTTGAAGCATTCCTGTCAACAATTAGCATATCATCAATATAAAGTAAGAGAATAATAAAGTCATCATCAGAAAATTTTTGGACAAACACACAGTTATCCGAGAAAGTCTTCTTATAACCCTGTTATGTTAAAACTGACGCAAACTTTTTGTACCACTATCTCAATACTTATTTTAGGTCATAGAGACTTTTCTTCAATTTGCACACATAATTCTCTTTCTCTTTCACTTTAAAACCCTTATATTATTCAATGTATATCTCTTCCTCCAAGTCACAATGTAGGAAAGTTGTTTTGACATCCATTTGCTCAATTTCCAAATCTAGGGTAGCTGTCAAGCCTAGTACTACACGAATAGAAGACATTTTCACTATCGGAGAAAATATATCATCAAAATCAATACCATTTCTCTAACCGAATCCCTTAACAACCAATCTAGCTTTGTACCGTGGTTGTGAAGTATGTTCATCTTACTTCAACCTATATACCAACTTGTTCTTCAAAGCTCTTTTACCTTTAGGTAACTTCATTAACTCAAAAGTATGATTATCATAGCGTGACCGCATCTCATCTCGCATAGCATCAAACCAATTGCTTTTGTACTTATCTTCTATTACTTCTGCATAGCACTCTGTTTACCTGCATCAGTCAATAATACATACTCATCTTCAGAATACCTGATGGAAAGTCGTTAGTATCTAACGGATCTCTGGACTGCAACATCCAATGGAGTATCTAATTGAGCCTCTAGTTCAGAAATAGTATTATCCGTTTTAACATGTTTAGGAACATGTGTGTTATTTGGAAGATTGACTTCCTGCTGCTTTTCATCAATCTATGTATAAATATTTGTAAAAGGAACTGGATTCAAATCAACCAAATTATCATTAACCTGTGGTGCTGAAATCATATGTACTTTCTCAATATCCTCTATTATTTGATCTCTCATAAACACGTCTCTGCTTCTTACAATTTTCTTTTCAATTGAATCATAAAATTTATAGCTAGGTATATCCTGTCCATAACCAATAAATATGCACTGTTGTGTTTTCACATCAAGTTTAGACTTCTCATCTTTGGGAATATGCACAAACGCTTTGCACCCAAAGACACGCAAATAATCATAAGAAACATTTTTGCCTGTCCAAACTCTATGAGAAACATCAATCTCTAAAGGAATGCATGGAGTAAGATTTAATACATGCACAATTGTACTTAAAGCCTCACCCCAAAAGAATTTAGGTAGTTTTGACTGTGAAAGTAAGTATTTTACCCTTTCAACCAGTGTTCTGTTCATTCTTTCAACTAAGCCATTTAACTGAGGCATTGTGGGAGGTGTCTTTTGATGTTGAATATCTTGTTATCTGTAATATTCATCAAAATGTCCAATAAACTCTCCCCCATTATCAGTTCCGATGCATCTCAATTTCTTTCCAGTCTGTCAACTGAAGCCTGAAATTGCTTAAAAGCATATAATACTTGATATTTAGTTTTCAAGGTATGAATCCAAATTTTCCTTGGAAAATCATCTATAAAGGTAACAAAATAAAGATACTCACCAAGTGGTTTTATTTTCATAGGACCGCAAACATCAGAATGTACTAAATCCAGTATACCTGACTTTTTTGAATGAGATGAGCTTTTAAATCCAACTCTATTATATTTTCTTGCTAAATAGTGAGCACACTTCTTTAGTGCCAAACTTTTCAATCCTGAAAAGAGTTTCTTTTTGGTCAATATTGACAGACCATTCTCACTGATGTGACTAAATCTCTTATACCATAACTCAGTTGCTTCTTCGTTGTTTACTGTATTAATTTTGTTTGTGGACAACTTTTTCTGCATAATGTACAACGAAAAATATTTTTCACCTCTAGCCACAATAAAAGAACCTTTGGTGAACTTCCATTAACCATTACTGAAAGTGCTGCAATACTCCTCATCATCCAACTCGCCTGTAGAAATCAAATTCAAGCATATATCAAGTATATGTTTAATATTATTCAATACTAACATTGTGCATTTGCTGGTTTCTAGGCACACATCACCGATGCCTACAGCTTGAGCTAGTTCATTGTTTCCCATATTCACAGATCCGAAATCACCTGACCTGTATGATGTAAAGAAATCTCTACAAGACGTAGCATGAATAGATGCACCATTACTAATTACCCAACTGGTCTCATTAGATACAAAATTCACCACATCACCATAAAAAATAATAAGAAAGTCTTCTTTAAATGCAACAACACAATTGTCATCACTGTCATTATCACTTTTCTTCTCTTTACATTTCTCCTTTTGTTTCTCCCTTTTTAACTAGCGACAAAACATCTGAATATGTCCCTTTTGATGACAATAATAGCACTCAATATTAGCAAATTTATTATACTTACCTCTACTTTTATCTCGACTTTTATCTTTATTTCTCGGACCTCCAAACTCACTTCTTCTTATTTTCTCAACAACCAAGGCATCAAAATGTGAAGAGGATAATCCTTATGTCTTTCTTCTTATCTCTTCATTCAAAATACTACTTTTGACCAAATCCATGATAATCGTACCATTCAGGGCAGAATTAGACAAAGATGTTCAGAACGTCTCCCATGAGTTTAGCAAAGTACCAATCAACCATAGTGCTTATATCTCATTATCAAACTTGATTTCCATCGCAGCCAACTAATTTATAATTCCTTGAAAAGAATTTAAATGATCAGTCAAATGAGTACCATCTTGATATTATAGAGCCATAATTTGTTTTATCAAAATAACTTATTATTTACAGTCTTTCGAGCATATAATTGTTTGAGTTTATCCCATAAACTGCGTGCATGTGTTTCCTTAATAATATGGTTCAAAACATTATCATCCACCCACTGCCTAATATAACCACACATTTGACGATGAAATATAGACCATTCAGCATCAGTTTTATTCTCCGGTTTCTCTTCGGCAAATATGAACAAATAAAAATCTTTCATATATAAAAGGTTTTCCATCTTCTCTTTCTAAATATGATAATTCGAACCATTCGGTGTAACCATTCTACTCGTATTCGTTTCCATTATTTAATACAAGGCAGAAAAATCAAGTAATAACCAGAAGCTCTTATATCACTCTGATAGGAGAACAGTAACAATTCGAACAACATTGAATTAATGCAGTGGAATAAAATAATCTCCCATCTTGTGTAAATCTAATAGAAATCGATATAGTAGAGTAAAATAAATACCAAGCACGCAAACACAAGATGATTTTTTATGTGGAAAACCTTCTTGATGTGAGGAGATCAAAAACCACGGGATCAGAGTCCACTCGAAAATCTTCATTATCAATAAAATTGAGTGAACAATGTTCTTCTCTAACAAATACTGGAGGTACATAGCTGCAAAGACCTCAAAAATATAATTCTTGGCAATACACATGAATTTCACAAGAGATCAAGGATAAATCTGACCAAAAACACAAGTTTTGATCAATCCAAGGAAAACCTTATGTAGAGAGCTTCAAACGAAAATCAAACCGTTTAGATTCGAGAAGATTGCGCCACGAACATGCTGACAAAATTTCAACTCAGTCAGACTACGAATCGACCTCTGATACTAACTTGATGTAAATCAAATTTTGCCTTAATCCCAGATTTGCTACTTTCTCTTTTTCTCTTGTTACTACATCTTCTTGCAGCTACCATTTTAAAGATAGTGAGAAACCATATTTCTTAATATGACTTATCATATGAGTTCAAGCCCCTTTTGGGCTTGCAACTCATAGGGCTTCCTCTACATATGAGTGACCCCAGCTAACAACTAGTACCAGAATGACTCGCAGAGCCTGTAGATTCGTGATCTGCACATCATCTCGGTTTACCATAAGGTAAGGAAGAAAATCAGAAACTACACTAGGAGGCTCATCGCCCACCTAAGGAAAACGATTCTACAACAAAAGATGAGTGCACCAATTGTCGAAACCTTCACGATGAGCAAATGTTAACCCGGCAAATGAAATGCCGATGGATGATGATTCAGGCATTGGAAGATCACCCTCCAAGTACTGCAGTACTTGACGCATGCTTGGCCTCATCAATAGATTGGAGTGGGAATTCATCAACTCGAGTTTTAGCACCAACTCCATTTCTTCTTCCACAAACTCCAACCCCAATTTCGGATCTCTTGCCTCAAGAATTGCACCTTTGTCCCAGCGAGAAAATACCTAGTCCACTAAGATCACGTCCTCTGTGTCCCCATGCTTTATTGGCCTTCTTCCGCAGGCAACCTCAAGCAAAAACACTTTGAACGCCAACCCGTTGGTGCTCATAGTGGCCCTGCCGGTTCACATGTGCTCGGGGGCCGGATAGCCGAACGTTCCCACGACGTGAGTCATTTGAGGGTCAGTTCCATGGTCGTATAGTCTCGCAAGCCCAAAATCTCCAAGTCTTCCATTAAATTCAGCATCTAGCAAGATGTTACTCGCCTTTATATCCCTGTGGATCACCACTAGCTCCCACCTTCATGCAGATAAAGCAACCCTCATGCCACTCCTTTGATCACCCTTAATCTTTGCATCCAATTAAGGATGATTAATTATAGAGATACTTGCGAGACTCCCATTGGGCATGTAGTCGCAAACCAAGAGCAACTTTCATTTCCGATGACAGTAACCGAGGAGCGCCACTAAGTTGTGTTGACGGAGCCTACCAATGCTAAGGATCTCCACTACCAATTCTCTCATGCTTTGTCTCGATTTGTGGGAGACCCTTGTCACTGGAATCTCTATATTTGATGCATATAAGATTCCTCTATAGACCTGGCCAAACCCACCAGTCCCTAATAACTCTTGGTCTCGGAATCCTTTTGTCGCAACGAAAAGATCTTTGTACTTTAACCGGTGCGGACCATAGTCCCTCTCCCAATCTTCAAGAACCTCAACCAATTTCCTTTTCCTTCTTATCACATAAACTGCACCCAAGATCAGCACCGATACAACGAAAAGAACCATTAGTGGCAACTCGGTAGTCATTACTTTTGATGTCTCCTTCTTACCGATCTAAGGAAGCTTAGGAAGTCGGGACAGGGCAAGTGCCTAAGCCTCTCCATTCACACTGAAGCTCCAACCTAGAACATAGCAAGAAGCTAGGAGAGAACCGGTTGATGTTGAGAAGCCCACATACATGTTCTCGTTGATGATTGGTGAGAGATCCCGTCGAAGAGATAGAAAGGGAGTCTTCAGTTTTTACACATGGATTGGAGCCAATGTGACATTGATCAGTTTGTTCGCACTATCATAGTCCACCTAAACTTGCATTTCTTGGCTGTTGATTAGGGACAAGTTGTTGAACTCCCCCATTATCTTGATAATACCCGGCCGGAGCTAAGCGGTCATGTGTGGTTGGTCATTTTCATATTATTTTATCTCTAGAAAATAATAAAAGAAAACAATCAATGGAATTGAAATTATAAGACAGTAAGTAAACAGTCAAGGAAAATAGTAAATCTACCATGCAATCCTAGAAAATTTTTTAAAAAATACAATTGAAAAAGATGAGAGGAAAAAAGAAAACCTGCAACTCGTTGGGTTTTATACAACAAATGAAATCCGAGACATATGTGAAGGGAATGAATAGTACATGATAATGGTCAGAATGGACATCGACTTCCACCGTCTTCGTACTTTCTCCATCTTCGGGATTCTAATCTAAACCTAATCTAGAAACCTATAACTAGGTGCATACAATGGAAAGAAACAAATATATACATCAAAACAATCAAAAACACAACATCATGTCAAGATCAATCATTTAAAAAAAGTTCAATGCAAAAGTCAAATTTTGGAGCATCGGGGTTGGCCTTTGTCTTTCATGCGAGGATCCCACTAAGACACTTACCCAATCCATTTTTTGTGACTTATAGCATTTATTGACTAATTATCTTCTCGCATGAACAATAATGCTTATAAGTCTCCTAATCAAGTGATCTATGTGATCCCAAGGTTTTCTCTCGATATCATGCATCCACACTACCATTCATCTAAAAGTCATATGCATTGCAAAAATTTAAACATGCATGCAAGTCTTTTAGACCTTATTTATCAACCAATCAAACAGATGAGTGAGCCATTGGCGGTCACTTATTACCAAGGGCCTGCGCCAATCACAAACACATATGTTTCTAATGAATAGCATGATTATATGTATGAGGGGTAAATGTGATATTTAAAAAAGAAAAAGAAAAAAGAACATATTTCAAAAATCATCCATGAAAGGCTTTGAGACAAAGTGATGTTTTAGCTATAAAAGACATTCAATTGTCAAGGCTAGCCCGGGGCTCGCATAAATACACTCACAAGTATCGCAAGCATTTTGAATATAATTCAAACCGTGATTTTCACGATATCAAATCAGGATTTTAAAAAGGTTTGAAAATATTTAGAATTAAGGAATATTCAAGCTATGGAACAGATTTAATTGCCAAGGCTAGCCCGAAACTCGCATAAATGCATTCACAAGCATCGTAGACATTTTGAATATGGTCTAAACCACGACTTTTCCTTAAGCTAAATCGAGCTTTGGAAAAGAATTTCTTAAAAATTATTTTTGGGAAACATCACATATACCAAAGTATTTTTTAAAAGATGCAATTTTGAAAAGGCCAATTATTTAACGACAAAGATCAAAATATTTAGAACAATTTCTATAAAGATGGCATGGCCTAATTTCATGCACAAACTAACCTAAAAGGTATAACTAAAAAATCACAATCATGTTTATATCAAGAGATTTTAGAACAAACATGTAACGACAACAAAATTGAGTATTACCCATTAACAATCTAACTATGGAAAAATTTCCTAATATGTACGATATGAAAATGAACAACTTTCATGAAGAAAGCTTTCCTAAACAAGTTACACATGATTTTACAAACATCAGACAACGAACAACAACATATCAAAAATTTGTCAAAACATCAAGACATTCAGCTAATGTCACAAAGATTTGTCCTATCAAAATATATCTAAAAATCATCAAATTTACACACAACATAACTAACATGATGACAAGAAAGTTTTATTAGGAGGTTGAGTGTAGATTCCAAATAGAAAAAATGGAACAAAAATATTAAAGATTTATTCAAACAGCGGTTAGGATAGGAATCCGAATTTAATCCATTGTCCAAATTCTAATCTAGTTATGAAAAAATGGAAAAGAGGTCCAAACAATGAGCGATCTACGTGAAATCAGTGGTATCGGAAACCTCTAAGTGCGCCTTACATCCTTCTAGAAGAGCTCGAGTCCAAACTAGGTCAATTTGGTACCTTAAGATCAAGATCTCTAAAAGTGTGCGCATCAATAACTAAGGAAACAAAACACAAGCATTCATTATAAAACCTCAAAATCATTCAAAGAATACACAAACGGCGTGAAGAAATCACATGGAACTTAGGATTGGATGCGAAGGAAAGTTTGGATAGTCATTTAATCCTAAGTCGGCGTGCAAAATGTCATACAATTTAAATAACATTATGAAATGATTAATGATTCCTAATGGTATGTTTGAGAATCATAAGTGTGATGAACACTTTTGTGAGACAAATTTAATGTGCAAGATGATACTCAAAGGACATGACCTAAATATGTATGCAGACTTTACAACATGCGGTTCAATCATCAAGAAGGCATGATTGTAAGATTTGATCTCTAGATGACTCAAACAAGCATGGAAATGTGCACATATGACAAGGTTTCATTTCAGCATTAAATTTACAGAACGAGCATGATTTCAACCATCCTCAAGACATACTTAAATCCTATTAAAAATCTCACATACAAAGTATACGATGATGAAGATTTCTCGTTAAAAGTTAGAAACTCAATTAAGATCATATGACTCATGGCAAAAATGGCAAAATCGACAAACTATATACCCAAGTCATATTGTTACAGTGCCTTTTACTCTAATGTATGCAATTGATTCACTTTGCCAACATAAAGGCCTCGCAAAGTATGCATCAATTGAACATATGTATCATGTATTTCAACTCTCATGAGGATTTGAGACTAAATTGGTGCATTTGTGGACTCAATTTCATCAAAACAAATTTCGGACCAATGCAGGACAGACTATCCTATGTTCAGATCTAAGCGATTTTGATCTAGCTAAACATGTCTTAAAATTTCAAAAAAAAAAAAATACAGGACATGTACAACACTTATACAAGCAACTTTAATGAAGGAAAGTTAATCCATAACTCAACAAATATAATCAGTACAAAGTGGCAAAATCAGAGATTAATATGGAACATATTGACCTGGGCTTGGATCTGAGTAGAAATGACCTAATTAAGTAAATCCAAAAATCATGAAAAAATTTTAGAAGATGCATGAGATGATTTGGAACAAAACTCATGAAGGTGATTTTTTAAAAAAAGGATCAAAAAAATTCGGCACAAAAACAGCAAAGACATAAGGCGGAATAGAAATAGAATTGAAAAAAAAAAAAAAAAAAAAACCTAAACTATAGCAGAATCGCTCATCTTTGGGGGTGTTTTTCGAGGGTCAATCGACACTCAATTGGGGCGTGTGACCTACCATTTCGAATCTCGGGATGTCTATTATTTAATCCTAACGTAACTCAAGTTGAAATGAGATCGTTTCGGACCTTGTTTTGGTCAAAACAATAACCTAGGTACAAACATACGAAAAAATCTAGAATAGACTCAAGAACACAACCATCACTCAAATCATTAACAAACTATTGCAGCATTCATAATCATTGATCTTAAGCATGTAAAAAGTTCATAATCTTGAAGCCTAACCCTAATCGACTAACTCGATCTCCCTTCATCGGATTTGAGTTTCAAATCAAGATCGTTACCTTTGTTGCGTTTTTTTGCAAATTTTGATCGAAATCGATTAAAGTTTTCGCCGGAACTTCAATCCAACCTCCACGAACCAGCAAGTACTAGATCTAGATAGCAAGGAGAAATGATCGCTGATGAAGATAGATTGTCGCTGGTGGGGAGTGGAATCGGCGATGATTCGATCGTCGGAAGAGGAAACTGACTAGACCAAAAAGAGAGAGAGAAACGAGTCTTTTTTCGCCAAAATAGAGAGGAGAGAGAGAGAGAGAGAGAGAGAGAGAGAGAGAGAGAGAGAGAAGATGAATTTTGTATAAGTGAACCCCAATGAAAATGGAGAAACATTTCATTTATATGGTCTCTATATTAAATGATTTCGATTGTCGATTCGATTCGACGATTGAAATTTTGATCCAACGGTCAAAAGTAGATTTTGAATGCTCCATCATGATCTCGAGGTGTCAGGTAATTGATCTAGTGGGTTTGATTTGCAAAAAACCAAGCCAAAATCAGGAATTGCATCAAAATGTCCAATTAGGTGTTAATTTGCAATTTGACGAAATTCGATAATCAATCTATAAAATTTTGGGAAATTGAAAGTGCATAAGTGAAATTGACATTGAGAGAGTTCTTGATCAATCTCTGGAGGTCAGGAACTGGCCGGAAAGGGCTTGAATCGGCCAATCCCACCAGCGACCGGTCAGATCGGTCAAAACGGTTCATTTTGGTTCGACTAGATTTTGAACGGTTCTTGATCAGTTTGGTTAGGTTCCAGCTGTTTTGTCCACTTGGAACCCCAACGGGCCTAAAATTTATGCAATTTAGTCCCGAAAGAATCAAATTGAAAATGAAATTTATCATTTTAAAGAAGAAATTAGCCAATTAAGATACAATTAAGCTAATCAAACCTTATTAAGGCGATCTAGGGGTATTTTATTGACCTAATTAAATGGTTATCATGAAAAACAACGAGTCGAAGCCATGGGTGCTTTGAATTGGGCCTAAAGGGCTAAAATAGTAAATTTTGCAATTTAATAAGCAAAATTGTAAATTAACTAAAATTGAACTCAATTAGTGTCACAATTGCCCTATCTAATGAGCTACCCATATGTAAGATCACTTATCATATTCAAATTGATCTTGAATTGAAGCGTTTGAACTTAGGTCAAAAATGGATCTAAGCCTAATATTAAAATTGAACCTATATCCATGAAATTAAACCATAGCCATGAATGGGTCAATTCAAATTTTGTTGATTAAAGCTTAATTGCTTGATTTTCTTATACTCGGAAGGATAAAGTTTTTCAAATTGATGAGTTATGGTGTGAATTTCACAAAATCGATCTTAGATTTGGATTTATCTTAAGCAAATGAGTGAAAACAATCGTCTGTTCGCAAATTATAAATGATCGATTTTGATCTCCTAATTAGAGCTCAAAACGGCAATTCGCATTTTGACTCTGTAAATCACAAAATTAAATGCACAAGTAGATTTCAAATAGTCCCTAAACCAAATGTCAAAGAATGAACTACACTTAATTCTGACTAGAATAAAAGTAATTTTAACTAAAACTGAAAAATTTAGAAATCAAGGTTCTTAATCAAATTTTGTGAAATTTTTGACACAAAAGTCAAATTGGCATTAAAAAAAATGTATTTGTGCATTTTTTACTTTTTATTTATTTTTATTTTTTTGGATCAAAGATTTGACCAAAAGTCAACAATTTAGTTGACATTTCCTAAAATGTCGATTTTTTGGTCAAATCTTTCAATTTTCAAGAAATTGAGTTGACAAAAATGAAATTAAAGCTAAATGGAATCTTTTTGGATAACAAGTCAATTTTTGACTTGGGGTTGACTTTGATCAAAGGGTTGACCAAAAAGTCAATTCGAAAGTCAACCATATGACTTTTCGGATTTTTCTTGAAAATGAGTTAGAAATTACTTAAAAACGATAATGTAAAATAAAGAAATGAAAAACGGCACTTTTTAGTCAAGAGATGGGACTCATTTGCAATCAGAAATCTAAATCTCGATTTTTTACCTTTTGATGATGCGTTAACTAAAAATTAGGTATCAACAATACTTATTGAAACCCAAATCCGCCGTATTGTGATATAAACACTGGAAAACATCGTTGACGTAGAAACTGTATTGACTTAATGGCGAGTATGTCTCTATTGGATGTTTTGCTCACCGGAGTTACGTGTGGATCACCCCTTATAGCACCGAGAATTAAGAGAAGCGCAGCTATGACTGCCGCTGCAATTTTTTGAAAAGTGGCCATTTTGCTGAGTTTTGATCTCGTGTATATAGATAATTAGCTTGGCTTTATCAAGGGGTTGTACTTGAAATCATCTCCACAAATTTCCAAATTACTTTAACTAGCAAATCCGAGGGATCTTCCTTGACCTTATCGAAGTATTACTTCTTATGCTGAATTTATGCCGATTATTCAGCTGCGGCCGCCGCGCTCGGCGGCAGCGGCTCCGACCCCAACCCTGACCCTGACGATGGCCACTCGGCGGCCAAGTTGAAGGCCGTGATCTAGCTCAAGTGCGAACCTCACGTCGCCGAGCGACAGCGGCCGAGTGAGCTAGGTCAGCCTTGGGCAAGGATTGGACAAAAAACCCTAATTTCAATCCCCAAATAAAATAAAATAAAATCCCCAAATGAGTTGTGTGGTGTCATTTTTGTGAGGCCATCCACTTAGGATGGCAAAATGACGCCATTTCTTAAGGATGACGGAAAACGACGTTGTTTAAAAGCCATGTCGATTTTTTTTTAAAATATAAAAGCCACGTAATCATTTTGACCAGAATCTATCGCCGATGGCAATAAAGTGATCATTTTTCCTTTGATTTGGCACTCAAGTGATCCGATTGAAACTTTTGGCACCAAAGTGAGTGTCGTACACAACTTCTGACACTGATAATGTACTTATCTTGAATTTTAGGCTAGGACCGAGTAGGATTGACTTAAAGCTCTCCTAAGAAATCTGTCCTTTTCTTGACCTACTGGACTAAATGGCTAAGATCTCATCATATGCATAATGTGCCACGAGAAGTTTATTGTTCAATTTGCTCCGAGCCAGTCAAATTTGAAGGGCTACGAAGTACATTGCGTCCATGACTCGCGAAGAGAATATGTAAAATATCAGAACTCATGCCATCACTGAACTAATAAGGAAACATGCACCTACACTATGCTTTGATTATAACCCATAATATGGTTCCGACATGCACCTAAAAAATCCATATAAGGAGGATGGAATAAAATAAGAAATTAAACCGGAGGCTCATCGACCACCTGAGACGAGCGATTCAGCGACAGAAGACAAGTGCGAAAATGCCTTGCCTGTGGAGGACGGATAAGACATGGCCAAATCATCCAAATTTTCGCGATGAGCGAATGTTAAACCGCTGGAGGAATTGCCGGTGGACGACAATTCTGGCATCGGAAGATCGCCCTCCAAGTACTGCAATACTTGACGCATGCTTGGCCTCATCAACGGATTGGGGTGGGAACACATCAACCCGAGTTTCAGCACCAACTCCATTTCCTCTTCCACAAACTCCGCCCTCAATTTCGGATCACTTGCCTCTAGAATGTCGCCTCTGTCCCAGCAAGATAATACCCAGTCCACTAAGATCACGTCCTCCGTGTCCCCTTGCTTTATTGGCCTTCTCCCGCAGGTGACCTCGAGCAAAAACACTCCGAACGCAAACACGTCGGTGCTCGTAGTGGCCTTGCCAGTACGCATGTGCTCGGGGGCCAGATAACCGAACGTTCCCATGACATGAGTCGTTTGAGGGTCGGTTCCATGGTTGTATAGTCTTGCAAGCCCAAAATCTCCGAGTCTTCCATTAAATTCAGCATCTAGCAAGATGTTACTCGCCTTGATATCCCTGTGGATCACCACTTGCTCCCACCCTTCATGCAGATAAAGCAGCCCTGATGCCACTCCTTTGATCACCCTTAATCTTTGCATCCAATTGAGGGTGACCTTTGGTTTGTTATAGAGGTACTTGTCGAGGCTCCCATTGGGCATGTAGTCGTAAACCAAGAGCAACTCCCCTTTCCGGCGGCAGTAACCAAGGAGCGCCACTAGGTTGCGGTGACGGAGCCTACCGATGCTGATGATCTCCGCTACAAATTCTCTCATGCCTTGTCTCGATTCATGGGAGACCATCTTCACCGCAATCTCTTTATTCGATGTGGGTAAGATTCCTCTATAGACCCGGCCGAACCCGCCGACCCCTAATAACTCTTGGTCCTGGAATCCTTTCGTTGCAATGTAAAGATCTCTGTACTTGAACCGGTGCGGGCCGTAGTCCCTCTCCCAATCTTCAAGGACCTCAGCCAATTTCCTTTTCCTTCTTATCACGTAAACTGCGCCCAAGATTAGCACCGATACAACGAAAAGAACCATCAGTGGTAACCCGATAGTCGTTACTTTCGATGTCTCCTTCTTACCGATCTGAGGAAGCTTAGGAAGTCGGGACAGGGCAAGTGCCTGAGCCTCTCCATTCACACTGAAGCTCCAACCCAGAACATAGTAAGAAGCTAGGAGTGAACCAGTCGATGCTGAGAAGCCCACATACATGTTCTCGTTGATGATTTGTGAGAGATCCCGTCGAAGAGACAGAAGGGGAGTCTTCGGTTTTTGCACATGGATCGGAGCCAATGTGACATTGATCAGTTTGTCCGCACCATCATAGTCCACCCAAACTTGCATTTCTTGACCGCTGATTAGGGACAAGTTGTTGAACTCCCCATTATCTTGATAATACCCCGCCGGAGCTGCCATTACTGACGTCAGCCCGTTCAAGTCGATCCCGATGTGGTTATCGTTAATGTCCTGAAACTCGAAGCTGAGGATCGTGTCCAGTTCTACCCCAAACACATGATTGCTGAAGTTGCCATTGTTGGTTTCATCGAACATGCCGAGATATCGGCCCGGCAGGGACACAGGGAGGCCTCTCTGGGGCGCAACAACAAAGGCAAATCCGTTGACTCTCAGACTTGCATACGGAGGTTGAATCGCGAAGACGAACGTGGTGGAGAAGGATTTGACGGTCCCGTTCGGCAAGTTCTTGAACTGGACCGGGTAGGGATGGAAGGCGTGGCCCTTCTGCTGCTGATTGGTGTCGTTGTTCAGCTCCAGGAGGCCACTGGAGGTGATCCCGGCGAACCCGTCGAGGCTCAGATTGGCCGATCTGAAACCGTTGTACACGAAACCGGTCTCTTGAGCGTAAGTCAAAACTGCTAGTAGAGAGACCAGAAAAAGAATCTCCACGGACATGGCTCAAACTCAAAGTCCGCTTAGCAATCAGGTGAAGAATGATGCGGATTACCAAGGCTATGAAGAATCCAAAAGAATCTTCATCTGACGGCATCAAACGAATGTCGCAAATTTCAAAAATGTCTGCTCTACGTGAGACGAATTGTTCAATGTCTTGGACTTTTCAATGGGCGAATGCAACAGTCCCCTGTTCATAAGACAATTAGGAATTTGCGGTCACGATGACTCTGAATAAACAAATCCGAGTCGGCGAATGGCTTTTTTGTCGAAATTAAATCTGGTGCGAGAGATTGAAGGAACATGGGCGGCTAAAATCAAAAGCCCGTCAATTTTCTTCCGATGAGAAAACCAAAAGTTGATCGTGCCACTCCAACACGAAGTGTCCACGAAATTGTTTGAGAGAGAGAGATTTGGATAATCACGAGTGACCAAAAAAAAAAAAAAAAAAAAACAGAGAAGAAAAGAAGGGCCGTGACTGTCTAACACCATTTTTGAAAAGGTATAATAAAAGAACTTCCATAAAGGAACCCAATCCTACTATTTAAATAAGAGAAAATAATACAAATGATTCATAAATTTTGACCCAATATGCAATGTAATTCTTAAACTTTAGCCTAATGATTAATGTGGTCTATAAACTTTTGATTTGTTCAATGTAACCCCTGAACTATTGGTACATGTTCAATGTAGTTCCCAAATCATATGAAAATATTCAATATAATCCTTCCATTAATTTAAGGTCTGGGACAATAGTGAACATTTTCATATAGTCCATTGACTAAAATGAACATGTATCAAAAGTTCAGAGATTGCATTACACAAATTAAATGTTCATGTATCACATTGTGTATTGGGTCAAAATTCATGGACAACTTATTTCATTTTTCCAATAAATAACTTTAAAAAATCGATTTCGAAAAATTATAGAAAAAAATTGATATGGTCTTAAATGACCTTACATAAATTTTTAGAGATTTAAGATATTTAGTAGCAAATAAAAGCTAAAAGTAAAGGCCAAATAATAAGACAGTTGAAGGCTCGGCATTCAGATTTGTAGATTGCCATGTAGCAATGAGCCACCGGAGCACCATCTTTTTCTTGATGAAGTACTGAAGTTAAGATAGACGTCACAACTTAAATTGGATGGACTCAACAAGAAGAAAACTCATACTTCTTTCGGATAAGTTTGACTTGTCAATGGTACTTTTCACCACAAATTTCATGGAGATTAAATCGTGGAGCACTTGAAGTTTCAGAAATTAGACTAAGACATACAAAGTCAATAAATTGAAAAACAAGGCCCGTCCAAACATTTGGAGGAAGTCTCCATGAAATTACTTGGACTTTAGGATAGTGGATTTTCCATTCAAGGCATCGACTAACTGAACCTAAGCAACACTTGATTCCTAATGAGAGAGTTCCACTGCTTGGCACTGTAATGGCTTGGCCCTATTCAATCGATCCAGTCCACTAAACGGAGTATTTGAGTGTGATCATTCAATAAGATGACCATTTAGAGGAGGATCTCACCCCATGAATCTCTTCATGACACATTTCCTAATCAAAGTAGGATTTGGAGCTGTACCAATATAATTTCATTCACGATAGGGGATTTGAAATTCCCTTATGTGGGAATAAAGAATATATAAAGATTTGGAACTCCAAGAAAGAGAAAAATCAAAATTTGCAATGACCATTTTGTGAGGATAAATACTTATCGCTTTTTTCAAAGAGGGAGACACAGCAATCCACATGGGAAGATGAATAATTTGGTAGGAGGAGAGTCCGTTTTCACTTATTTCACAGGAGAAGACATAACTCTTTACAAAGAAGTATAAATAGCTATTCAATGAATGAATAATGTTTGTATCAGATTTTGCAATTCCTTAATTGAACTTGAGCCTCGATGCTGTATGGACAGTCCGTAATTATCCTTCTCCAAAATGCTTCCAAGCATGCAGAGCAGTCTGAATGAGAAAGCACCCCATTACATGTTGCATGACCATAACAATTGTCGTCATTCTCCGTGGACCGGCAGTACCTATCGAAATCCGAATCTGTCGTCTAATCATATAAACACCCGAGAACATGGCTGACGTTGTAATTGTATGTACTAGATGGCGAATATGTTGCTCTATTGCATATTCCGTTCACGAGAGTGGTGTCTCGAATCTTTCTCGCGACAGTAAAAATAGAAAAAATCTTGCTGCGATCCTTTGAAAAGTGGCCAATTTGCTGACTTTTAATTGTGTATCTATAGCTAATCAGCTTGGCTATATAATGGGGTTATTCTTGAAATTATCTCCACAAATTTCCAGATTACTTTAGTCAGCAGATCCGAGGAGTGCTTCCTCGAAATTGATCGAAGTTCAACTTCTTATGCTGATCTTATTGTCGGTCATTCGGCTGGGCAATGAGAATGATAATAATATAAACTACTATGGCAGCCAAACCTTTTCTAAGATTAGTAAAGTTCTATCATAAAAAAAATTATAGTATGAGTAAAAAATTCATATTATTATCATGTTTGTGTACTTCAAGATTTATTAGCGAGATGAGTGGACATGCATTGAGCATATTATTCTTTAATCTTTTGAACAAAAAAAAATTATACATAATACATTTTTAAAAAAGTTCGAGGAACAACCATATAAATTGATAAGTTACATATCAAACACAAACATAAATGGTGTCCCCAACTCTCTCGCATGAGTAGAGATTATCGCCAGGCTCTCCAAAATGGGGTCAGTGAAAAGCTAATGTTACCATCATTTTCTTGGACTAGGGAATCTTAGATGCACTAGGAATGACAAGTATTTATCCCCTCTTCAATTATCCATTTCTAATTGTACATTATTTGACTACCTTTGTTGTTATATAAATAAAAAGATTGGGAAGGGTGGCTAGAGCTAGCCATCCTTTTTAGGCGTTATGCACCCATTATATAATGTTCGTTTTGAGGTGAAGTTACTCCACAATACTTGTGACCCAAAGGTCTCAGATAAGGGAGTTTGTTGCCACGGTTATGCCAAGATACTAGTGGTCAATAAGTCTTTCCACACAAGATATGTCGTACTTAGGCAATGCAGTAGGAGTTCGTAATGTGAATTGAACTTGTGACTTTGTGAAAAATAGCTAATTCTTACCAACGAGGACAAATCCGTATGCTCAATACTTAATGAAGAGAATAAGTTCTTGGGAAATTCCAAATAAATGCTTGAAGTTATTTCATCAAATGAGGGTCTGAAATAACTATGGTTGTTTCAAATAAAAGCCTAAAATGGCCATGATTGTTTCAAATAAGGTCCTGACCTCACCAATCGCCCGCCGACTAAATATTTCAACAGATCAAGGGCGTTTTTGTCCAATTACAATTTAATTTCAAATTATTATTATCCTTTTCTTTTCCTTTTTCACTTTTTTTTTCTTTCAGGTGAGGGCCAGCGGCCACCAGGAGGGCTCAACCACCCTCGCCAACCACTAATAAGGGTTGGTAGAGGCCTGCAAGCCCTCATCAATTGTAGGAGAGGCCACCCTCGCTAATCACTAGCAAGGGTGGCCCCACCTAGGGCAAGGGCGACCTCCCTCAAGGCAAGGCCATTCCTCACCGGTTGTTGGCATGGCGACCCTCGCTCGCCCTTTTCGACATTGCCGATGGTCAACTAGCCACTATCAAAGAAGAAAGAAAAATTAGAAAAATGGAAAAAATATATAAAAATAAAAAAATAAATGATTAAAATGCTATTCATCAGTTGAAAAGTCAAGTCTTATTTGAAATAAGATCAACTTCGGACCCTCATTTGAAATAGAGTCTATTTCAAGCCCTAATTTAAGAAAATGAAGGCACTTTATGCTCTTATTTGAAATTTTCCCAAAATTATTATTTTTTTTTATTTTTATCTCTTTCCTTCTTTTTTCCTTTTTTTTTTTTTTTTTTTTTTTCCCCCTCTCTTCCTTCTCTCTTCTTCCTTTTCTAAGACAATCGAAGTGCCCTTGTGTGCCGCTGCCAGCCCATTGCCATCACAAGTCGATGCCAATGTGCCTGAAAATATCGCAACTGCCACCGCTGACCACCTTGAAACATGCAAGTTTGTGTGTATATGGAGCTCACAAGCAAACCAACACTGCGCGTCCATAGAAATTTTTGTTGGAAATTTAAATGAGTCTGTTATTGAAAAGGATGGTTTCTTATGATAGTTCTTGAAAATTTGGCTATTACCATTTCATATATAATTTTTTATGTGAATAGCAATACATGTAGGTTTCATTTGTTTCACGAAAAATATATATTTTGAAAAATATTTTTCCCAAAATTAATCGCTTGTATCACTTAAATAATTAGTCAGTGAAAATATATTTTCATTTCTTGACAACAATTCATGTCTAAACATTTTCGTGAATGATGGAAATATTTTTTTCAATCATTTTTATGGGTGATATAAGTGATGGTTTTTTAGGAAAAAAATTTCTAAATCATACATTCTTTGCAAAACAAACAGATTTGTAATGATTAATTGTTTTAGCTTGACCTATTTGCATCGAAATATTATTTTAGTCAAAAACCTAAAAGTGAATACACAATTTAAAAAATTTAATTGATCATTTTCGTCCATAAATTGCTAATAAGCGGAAGTCATATTAAGTGAGTTTTCTTCACTAATGTAACTATGTTTCCGTTCTTTTGTTATCATAAAAGAACTCTTAATACCAAGCATGTTATTCACTTGAGAAAATATGTATAGACTGATTTTTTTTTTTACTTGGATGTTGACCAAAAAATTAACCGCGCAAAAAATTATGATCGAAGGGTAAAATCGGGTCGTGATCTATGAGTGCTTTCCAACAATTCCCATTTTGACTCAATCAGACTGCTGGGTAATTGTATATTGCGACTTATAAGCGGTACCTATCCTTCTAAGGAAACTCATGGTTTTCCCAAATCATGAGATGAGATGAGGTAGATTTGGCCATGAGGTCTCTAACGTCTCAAGAATCACTTCAATCACTGTTTTCTTAAGAGAAATATTGTAACATTTCACCGTGGCCGTTCGCTCGGTCAGATTCACAGAAATTCATAACCTTGACACTTTGCCGAAGATCGAGTAGCATTTCTGGGAAGTTTTGGTCGCGAGCCTTCAAACTAAGAGTTATTTTATGTTAGTAACTGCCGAGGGACACCTGCGACTCTAATGCCTTGATAGTCTTGCTCTATTTTTCACTTCATTTGATCAAACACCATTTGATGGCGGTAATGCAGAATGGTGAAAGCGCAGACAAAACGAAACAACCCATGCGAGAAATAAATGCAGAAAATAAATCTGACTAGGTGGATTTACGTGGCTTGGTCTGCTTATTTCAAAGGGAGAGATTGACGAAATATTCCACTCAGTCAACAAGAAGAGATCACAACTACACGAAACACACAATTCTCAAAAACTTCCCAGATTCCCCTTACACTCGGAAAATCTCACAAACTCAAATTCAAGCGATACGACATGTTTTCCTCACATGCTCAGACTTCTTGACGGCTCCCTAAGCTCACTAGGCTTTCGTTTTATGCGGAATTAGGTTGAAAACGTCCTTAGGAAACATTTCCTTTCGCGTCCAGCCTCAGAAATAATATTTGAAGTATATACAAGTCTCATTTAAAGGGATTATTCGATTTGGAGGAGCCAGTGCGTCATCGCACGGCCGCCTGCTGGAAGAAAATCAATGGGCTTTCTTATACCCAAAGAGAGGATTTTGCTGAAGTAATATGTTTGTCTTCTACAAAACAACACCACATTTGGAGAGAGTTAGATACATTAGGGCACAATCAATTTCCATTAACCCCCTTAGCATTTTACAACACCGAATACAAGTGTCTTGATAAGCATGAAAACTGAGCTCGTCAAATGGGTAAGACAGTCCGACCCAAAAAAAAGTAGGACAAATCTGGTTCAAGTCAAGTGGAAAATGATCTGACCCCCCAAATCGACCCATATAATCCATAATGACAATGCAATTTTAACAACCAATAGCCGATCCAACCTAGACTTAAGCCATTCTAAACCAAACTCGAGTTCCAATTATTAGCAATTTTTCTTTTGGGGAAATGTTATCTTTTAATAAATAATTATCATCTATTATATTGGTAGACAGATACTGGTCTAAAAAAAAGGAACACTACCTCCATTAAAGACTGATAATCTTTTCTCTTAAGGTGGGACTAAAAAAATCTTGAGGCAAAAGAATCACATTATAATAATTACAGACATCAGTTACAGAAAGTGGTTACATTTGGCTTAGCCATTAAGATTGAAAAAATATGGTCAATATAAGTTGTTGACTGTTACTTGGAACATTGTACAATTGATTATGGACATAAAAGGAGGGAAAGTTAAAGAAAAGGGTTTTCATCTACATTGTCGATTTGGCTTTGTCAGGAATTTGCTGGATTGAAGAATATCTCTTGGGTTATAGATTAACGTTTGCCAACTTTAATGGTTTAGGACCTTTATATCTTTGAATATAATTTGTCAATTCATTATAGTCAACTGATCGAGGTACAGAACCGTTGATTTCTGTTGTTTCTGCAACATATACAGTCATGATTCTGATGTTGATGTCTCTGAATCTTTATTATGATCTATTTTGTTCTGATTCTTCTTTAAACTGTTGGCCAGGGTTCTTCCGATCTAAAAGCTGCAAGAGAGGTAGCAGATTATCTTGGAACTCGTCGCCATGAATTTCAATTCACTGTTCAGGTTTATTTTTCTTTCTAGCTGAGAGAACATGCATATCTATTTTTATAGTTATTATTGATACTTATTGATAGTTTCTTTTTCCTCAAACCAGGAAGGCATCGGTGCACTCGAGGAAATTTTATATCATATCAAAACATATGATGTGACTACCAATAGGGCGAACACTCCAATGTTCCTGATGTCTCGAATAATTAAGTCATTGGGAGTGAAGATGGTGATTTCAGGGTAAGGTTCAGATGAAATATTTGGAGGTTACTTACATTTGCACAAGGCACCTAACGAGGAGGAGTTTCATGAAGAAACTTGTAGAAAGGCATTTTAACTGTCCGAGGGGGATGTTCATGTCTCCTTTTTGTACGGCTAACTTGAGAGTGGATATCATAGCTCTTTTGGGCTGAGTTCCGCTGATTATACAGTCCTCGTTCACTTTTTTGGTTTTCAACAGATAAGAGCTCCTCATCTTTGGCTGCGTTTGGTAACGTTTCTGTTCTTTTTTTGTTCCAGGGAACAGAAACAAAAAAAAGTGTTTCTGTTCCAGAAACAGTTTTTGAACAAAAGAACGCGTTTGGTAAATTTGTTCCCGAAATAAAAAATAAACAGAAACATGTTTGGTAGATTTTTGTTCTTTTTTTGTTTCTTTTAATTTTTTAATATTTTTATTTTTATTTATCAATTTTTCCTTTGTTTTTTATATTTTTCTTTCGGCGGCGGCCTCGCCCGGCCACGGCGAGGCTCGCCGCCCCCGGCGAGGCCGACCCTCGCCGTCATTGGGCGAGGCTTGGCCTTGCCTTGGGCGGGCGAGCTCGGGCTCGCCCGGATCCGGCGAGGCCGAGCGTCGCTTGTTCTTTTTTTGTTTCTTTTAATTTTTTAATATTTTTATTTTTATTTATCAATTTTTCCTTTGTTTTTTATATTTTTCTTTCGGCCGGTCGCCGGCCTCCGGCGACCGGCCGACGGGGCCGGCAACCTCGCCCGGCCACGGCGAGGCTCGCCGGCCCCCGAGGCCGACCCTCGCCGTCGTTGGGCGAGCTCGAGCTCGCCCGACCATGGCGGCGCGGCCTCGCCGGATCTGTGGGCGAGGCCGAGCCTCGCCTTGGCCGGGCGAGCTCGGGCTCGCCCGATCCGGCGAGGCCGCGCCTCGCCATGGCTGGGCGAGCTCGGGCTCGCCAGATCCGGCGAGGCCGAGCCTCGCCGGGCCGGCGACGCTCGGCCTCGCCGCGCCGGCGACGCCTCGCCTCGCCGGGGCCGGGGGCGACGCTCCGGCGAGGTCGCCGACCCTCGACGGCGTTGCCGGCCCTCGACGGCCGGCCATGGCCGAGGCCGGCGACCGGCCAAAGAGAAAGAAGAAGAAAAGAGGAAGAGAAGAGAAGAGAGAGAAGAAGAAACGAAACAAAAAAAAATTGTTTCTTCAAAATTGTTTCTGGAACGAGAAACAACTTTTTTTTGTTTCTCGTTTCTTTTTTTTTTGTTCCAGAACAAAAAAAAAAAAAAAAAAGAACGAAACGCAAACAAACGCGTTTACATTCTTTTTTGTTCCCCTGGAACAAAAAAAAAACGAAAAAAGTGTTTATAAACACTTTTGAGAAGTGTTACCATGCAGGGCCTTTATGACTGCTTGAGGGCCAACAAATCAACTTCAGCTTGGGTTGTTGAGGGTCGTGAGCCTTTTTTGGATAAAGAATTCTTAGATGTAGCAATTAGTATAGATCCTGAATGGAAAATGGTGGGTAACTTTGACTCTGTCGATGTACTTTCCACATATTATTAGAGTAAGCTTGGAACTTATATATGATTGGAATCAACCTTCTACCAGATACACTCTTAGCCTAGTCAACCTCTGTAAACCCCTCAATTTCAAGGTGACAGTTCTTCAAAAAACGAATTCCTCTTCCTAGAGCCCCATTCAAGTAACGAAATATTCCTATCACAACATCCATATGAACTTCACTAGGGGCATGGATGAGTTGACTAACAACACTGACAACATAAGCAATATCAGATTGAGTATATGACAAATAAATTAATTTTCCCTCCAACCTTTGATACCTTTCTTTGTTAGTTGATACATGATCTAGATACTCCCCAAGTCTATGGTTTTGCACAATTGGGGTGTCTGTCGATTTACAATCTAGCATCCCCACTTCTTTTAACAGGTCCAACACATACTTCTTTTGAGAGAGTAATATTCCACCTTTAGATTGTGCTACTTCTATTCCTAGGAAGTACTTCAGTCCCTCCGAATCATCCCCGTAATAATCATATCGTCAATATAGAGAATCAGTATAGTTATCTTTCCCTGACAACTCTCAAGAATAATGTGTGATCTACACCTCTCTAAATGTACCCATATTTCTTCATCACCACACTAAACTAACTGAATCAAG
Source organism: Eucalyptus brandiana (assembly GCA_014182725.1). NCBI lineage: Eukaryota > Viridiplantae > Streptophyta > Magnoliopsida > Myrtales > Myrtaceae > Eucalyptus > Eucalyptus brandiana. Next base: position 15,143,035 of record CM024675.1, read on the forward strand.
CGCGAGGTGACTGTTTCAACATGCACAAAGATAATTCTAGCTTGCAAACCACCCTAGGCTAGGAAGGAAAATTGTACCCCTGTTGAATGTCCATATAAATTTATTCTTCTAGAACACCGTGAAAGAATGCATTCTTGACATCAAACTAGTGCAATGGCCAGTCTAGGTTCGTTGCTAGAGACAATAAATCCGAACAATGTTTGAGCTTTGCGACAGGGTAAAACTTCTCTTGATGGTCTACCCCATATATCCGTGTGTATCCCTTCATTATTAACCTTGCTTTATATTTCTCGATAGAATCATCCCCATTACTTAACCGTGAAGACCCATTTGCACTCAACCGTTTTTTTTTCCTTCATGAAACTCCATCAACTTCCAAGTCCTGTTCTTTTGCAATGCCTCCATTTCCTCCTCCATCGCCTGAAACCACTTCGGGTCTTCCAAAGCCTCTTACATTCCACTCGGGATGTGAACTGAAGATCCATTCAACATAGATGCCTTTAATGATTCTGATAGTCTTCTTGTTGAAGTATAGTTTGCAATAGGGTACTTGGATCTCTTCCCCCTAGCATTCGGTGAGTACGGTCAGGAGGCTTGCCCCTATCAAGCAAACAAGATGTGTCTTGAAATCCAATACCTTGGATGGCATTTAGTTTAGGAGGTGAACAGCTATCATAACTGCATTGTCCTAGAAGCTTTTAGGAACATGACTTTTCGTGAGAAAGGCATGAGTTGTCTCCAAAATGTGTCTGTTCTTCCACTCCGCTACTCCATTCTGCTATGGTGTCTGAGAATATGATGTCTCTTGCAGTAGGCCACATTCCTGAAAATATTCTTTAAGTTGCGCATTAATATACTCTCCACCATTATCACTTCTCAAAATTTGTAACTTCCACCAAACTGTGTTTGCACCATTATAAAACACTCAAAAAAATTAGTCACCTCATCCTTATGTTTCAAAAAATAAAGCCAAGTCATATGGTGCAATCATCCACAAATATAACAAACCAATGATTTACTGAAACTATAGTAATGGGAGAAGGCCCCCAAACATCATAATGGACTAAGGAAAATGCAACACTACTCTTATTCAAACTGATTGGAAACAGCACACAATGGCTTTTAGCCAAAATACATCTAACATTGAAAAATTGAATCTGGTAAATTGGAAAATAATTCAGGAAGTAAATGTCTCATATAGCCAAATGAAGGATGCCACAATTAGCGATGCCATAGCCAATTTGTTTCTCCTTGCTACCATATAAGCCTCGCACCTGGTGCACCCTCCAAAAAATGAAGTCATCCAAGTAAAAGAGTCCCCCTCCCCTCTCAGTACCATTCCCAATTATCTCATTCGTGAGGATATTCTAAAAAAGACAAAATTGTGGATACTAATAAGACAGTTCAAATCTTCAGCCGCCTGCCAGACTAATATCAATTTTGTGGACAAAGATGGCATAAGTAAAGTATTCAATAAATATATAAAAAGTGAAATAGCAATAGTTCTAGCCACCCATCATTGGATATACAATCCCATTAGCATTTGAAATATTCTGCCACCTTGGTTTGGTAAAACTAACAAAATCATCTGTAATGAAGGTCATATGATATGTAGCACCTGAATTAATAATCCATTGATTGTATGTATCCTAAGAGTTACTAATGAAAGCATGACCATAATTACCTTCGCCTCCAGTGGTTGACTTATCATTCAATTCTACTTGTGGCATCAGTGATAGCTGAGCCTCTTCGATCAGAAGTGACACCTTCCCTTTTCCATCATTCATTGTCCTCTTTGCTTGTTTGTGTGCCTTCAACTCCTTCCACCAATCAAGAAACCCAATTAATTGGAAACATGTCTCCTAGGTATGCTTCACACTTAATTGGAGCAGCCACCAATTGCCGTCGAGGAAGATTTGCTTCGCAATGCTTTACCCTATCGACCTCCTACTATCAAACTACTCAGCTTTATCATTTGTAAAGCCAGCATTTCCCTAGTTTGATCAAAGGTTTGCGGTCTTATTTTGCCTCCTCGAGACACCATAGCTACAGACAGGTGTGTGGTATCTCCGTGTACCAACATCACACTTTGACGTATGTCCTCCCGTTGAACATGAGCATAGACCTGCTCAACTATGGGAAAAGGTTGCATCTAAAGCACGTCTACTTGGACTTTCCGAGCGATCATCCAACCAATTAACGAAGATGTATACCCGATCTTCCTAAATAGCTAAATTATATTGCTTGATATCGACAGGGCAAACTATTGATTCAAGCAGTAAAAGTCAACCTCTATCCATAATAGGTCTCAATAGTTCCTCCAAATTGTCTCATCCTAGTCACACCATTTCAAATCATAAACCTGGGATGCATCAATTCCATCAAAAAAGATGGTAGAGACCAAATCCCAAACTGCCTTCATGGTTGGGAACCAGATAAAATTCCCAATCAATGTGGGTTCCATCGAGTTTATCAACCATCCATTTACTATGGAGTACGATGTTTTCAATTTGCAAAATTCAAGATCAGTAGGTTCAGGCCGAGGAAGGTCTCCATTGATGTACCCCCAATTTATCTTTCTCGGAGATGTACATCTCCACAACCTGGGACCATAAACCATAATTAGTCCCATCCAACTTTATTGAAATTTGTGGAGTAGATGACTCATTCAGCGGTGTCTAATTCTGGCTTACAATCTCCGTCAAATCCTCCAAAATAGTAGTTGCAAGATTGGAGGTCTCTCCCGGCCTCTAATGAGGCACCACATCATCTTGGCTTGACATAGCTTTAGATCACTCTCTTAGGCGGTTCTCTAGTGGAATCAAGTTACTACCGTCAGAGTTGGTGAATGGGCAGCTTGCATATGAGTTGGTAGCAATTCAAACGATAATGCACAGAGCAGTTCCAATCTAGGTTGTGACGCATTGGACAGAGATGTTACTGCCTGTGATAGGTTGAAGCAGCGTTAGTCTAACATGGTATAAAGGCAAGGATTGGAGAGACATCGAATTGACTTCCCTCATATCAACGTTGGTTAGATCGTGGCACAGGAAACCTCACGATAGCGATGCGACTTAGAAGTAAGTCTAGTGAATCTTGTTAAGTGAATTGCAAGTGCACAATATCTACAAGTAATAAAGTGATGAGTGAGTATCGTTCCCACAAGGATTGTCTCTAATTATCAAATTACTTACCAAAAATGATTAAAGCAAAGATTTAGCTAACTAAGTCGAAAAGCAAATAAAAAATGAATTAAACCAATTAAAGGATTGAATATTAAAAGAATCGAAATTTAAAGAATTCCAGAGCTAATTAAAATTGCAACATAAACCTAATCTAAAGAAAATCGAAAATTAACAAGGTAAATTTCAAGATTCTAACCAAGATCACAAAGTATTAGAGCATCCAACTTCACTTAACCGCTCATAATCAATTCTATTAACTTGTCATGCAATAAATTAATTTCCAATTGTGTTGGTGAAATTTCCCTAAATTAGATTACAAGTCAACCTCGGTCTAATAATCCTTAATTAGGTATGTTAACCCACACTAACCTTAGTGAATTTAAACTACTTAAAACCATTAAGTTCTTGTGAAAATTTCCGGATTTAATCTAAGTAATCTCAACCTAGATCTACTACCGCAACCACACAAACAATCTAGTGTACCTTGACCTAGATTTAATTTATGGTTGAATATTACTAGTTCTCATGCATACAATCTCCACCTGGTATCATGCATACATAAAAAATCATTTAAAAGTTGGCCAAACTTCTAAAAGCATTAAGATCATGATAGAGAAAGCCACAATCAAAACAATTATATTGCATGAACAAGTCTTGAAAGTCATTCAATCATGGTTAAGATCCATTGTAGCTCTAACAAAAGAAATTTAGAACATAATTAAAGCTAAATTAACAACAAAAATTGAAGAACACATAATGCTAAATTAAAACAAATTCACCAATTTGAGTCGCAAATAGACTCGGGTTTGCCTCTTTCTTCAATCCTTGACATGCACCGATTCTGCTAAGAAACATAAAAGCTAATTAAGAAAACCTAAAATCTGGTGGTGGCTCAAGGCTCCTTCTCCCTCCCTCTGAAATATGTAGCACAAGAGGGGTTTATATAGCCTCCAAAAATCTACCCTAGGTCAGCCTCCCATTAGGTCTTGGATAGGACTCCTTGGCAAATTAGGTGTTTATTTTCTTAAGATTCATAATCTTGGTTTTCTTTGAACCTAGCCTCAATTATGGTCAAATCCACTAGTCTTGGCTGGCTTTTTCTTCAAGATAAGATATTCTGAAAGATACTTAAATATCATTAAAGATATAGAGACATCCTTAAAGATATTGAAATATCTTTATAGATTTTGGAATATTCTGGAAAATATTGAGGCGCAGCAACTGATTTGCAAATCCAATACAGATATATGGAAAAATTAAGCATTGGTCCTCACGTTCTGCAAATGATGCGCACGATCTCTTATAAGTCTAAAAGTCATGTTTCCTACAAAATTCAATAAAATTACATGAGTAGCAAATAAATTCACCCAAAATTCATCCAAACTTAGTAAATATCAAGCTTAAATTAGTAAAAGTACTCTATCTAGAATAGAATTATCAAATATAGTCGGTAACGGAGCTAATCGGAACAGCGTGGCGGCGGAAGTAACAGCAATGAAACCCTAGTTGTTAGGTCTGGTTTAGTCTGGTCTGTTTGATCAGATTTGGTTTGGGTCAATTTTGGAGTCCTTGATTCAACTCTACTCTGATACTATATTAAAACATAAACTAAGAACAAGAAGGAAGAAGAAAGGAAGTGAAAAACGAGGACGATGAAGACATATTTTTAGGGCAAATCTTTTTCTTCTTCTTCTTCTTCTTTCCATCCTTGTACATGTATAAATTTATAATACAAAAGTTAAGAATAACAGAAAGAATAAACATAAACATTATAATTTCCTACTTTTCTTCCGAGTATCTTTGATTAAATCAATAAATATCAAGGTCAAGGATAAAATTGTATCTTTCTCCAACATGTCCGCACACTTAAGTCCTAAATCTTCTACTCTATGCATATGAATTCTAAAATTTGCAACTTCAATGCATTTAGCCTTTAGTTAACTCTATGGATGGAAAGTGTCACGTGACGTTTCCATTATTTTTCTAATCTCAAGAGTCACATTAAAGTTATGGCGGAGGTCCTTCAACATAGAAAATGACATCCTTGGTGTCATATCTATAAAATTTTTAAATATTGAATTAAAATTGAACTAAATTTTTTAAGAAAAATAAGTTTATAGATTTAAACGAATCAAGTATCAAAATTTAAAAAAAAAATGAATCTAAAAAAATCAAACTAATAGTTAAAAAAAAAAAAAAGATCGTGTCGGCACCCCCTTTGCTAGCGAGCCTCATTGGGGGGCAGTCCACACTTGCTAAAGCTTGACTAAAGCAAGCACCCTTGCTAGTGCAATGATGGTGCCAGGATAACCCCCATTAAGTAAGAGTGGGTAGCCCCTCACGATCTAAGTAGCACTAACATTAATTTACAACACGCGACACAACACGACATAATACCTAATACGTTATTTCTCAAAACATAGATAATTCCAACACATTGATATACATTATATATTAATTATATATTTTTATATATACATGATAAATTATCGTTTTTATGATTATTTAAATCAAATTAATTTGATTTAAATTCACGAATAAATAAATAATAATAAAAAGAGTCTAGAATGAATTTATATTAAAAATATTAATCCATTATTTGTTAATATCATTCATTATTTCAATTTGACAAATTCAACTCTATTTCAATAAACTATAAAACTTGAAAATAAAATAAAATAAGCAATCTAGATTCTGGACTCATGTGACAAAGTGTATTGGAAGAGAAGATGAAAAAATAAACTTGGGAGTGAATTGTGTGTCACAAAAAGTGAGAGTCGGGAAAGAAGAGAAGAGTATGTTTTTCTTATTTTCCCCTTTATTATTATTATTATTATTATTATTATTATTATTATTATAATATATATATATATATTACATACTTACATTTTGAGCCCTTTTTTTATTGAAAATTTTTAAAATTAACTTCGTGCGTGTCGGAATCACGTATCGAAATTTCGAACTCACATGTTGAAATTTCCTACTTCGTGTTGAAGAGTGAGAGTTGATTAGATGTCGGATTTTTTACATGTGTTGACTAAGTATTGGAAAGTGTCGAAAACTATTAGAGTGTCGGACATGCGTCTAAGTGTCTCACACAACACAAAGGCTATTAGAGAGTGTCGACACTTCCTTTCTCACGATTGCCTGTTCACCTACCCATACCCATGGCGGGGGCAGCTCTCGCCAGTGTTTAGGCGAGCATTGTCAACCCTCCTTGGCTAATCGCGGCACCTTGCAAGCCCCCCACCCCTCAGCCAATCCTTCAGCCATATCTCTCTCTACCATCCTTCTTTTTTCCTAACTTTTGGTTGGTTTTTAAATTTTGAGATAATATTTGCATTTTTATTTATTTAGTTTTGTTTATTCTTAGGTTTTTTTGGCAGCGTCATAAAACCATGTCATTTTGTGTCCGAGAACTGAAAAAACGATGGCTAAATCCATGCATAGATCGAAAAATTAATTGAATGAACGAATGACATTTTCCGCCAACTCAAAGATGGCAGAGTTAATAAAAGGATCATCGAAATTATGAATTTTAAACTCAAATGTACACGTTCAACGAAAAAAGAAAAAGAAAAACTTAAACGTATGAGTAAAAGTTTTAAAATCCTAAGGCACTAATATGACAAGTTTTAAGACTTATCTAAATATTTTCATTTTGAAATCTTGGAGCGTGAAGCACGAAGATCGCCGATCACCAATGACATTGGTGACTCCAGACATGACTTCTTTTTTCTTTTTTTTCTCTTTTATAATCTCTGAAGGAGAGAAGCGCCAGCGGTCTGATAGCTTGAGGTAATCTGTCTTTTACTTAAGGATAGTTCCTGTCTCTATGCTAAAAAGGCTTTGTCAAAGCAAACATAGGCTGTGGAAATATCCCCTTGTTACATACGATCAGGACATGTGGAGACAAAGATGCAGCGCATTTGTGAGCAAGTTCCCTATTCGAAGTAACTTTGAGTACAAGATTCTGAAAGATCGATCGACACAAGAAAAGATTTGGATAACAAAACACGATGATGATTTTAACTATTATGATGGCTGGCCATACTAATTAAACTGTACTCTAAATTGTGTGAGGATCGGCAATGGCGAGTTCCATCAAGGCCTTTAAATAGCCTGCGAAACTCAGCTTTAGAGAGCAGCATGCTAAAGAAGAACAGGAGAAAAAACAACATATTACATGGCTATTTTGGCTAAAATCTTGGTTATATCTGTCATCCGGCTAAACTCCATCTGTCGTGCTGCGGTAGGTGATCCGAACGCGAGTGTAGCAGACAAGATCTGCAATGGAGGACATTTCGGACTGGATGACACATTCGGAACCGACTTAGTTTTGGTTCTCGATGACATAAGTAGGAACACAGCAAGCAAAGGTTATAGCTACTACAGCTCGCAAGGATCGTGCTACGGCTATGGAGCTTGCAACGGGGCCCTCGACAATCCAGATTGTACGAAATGCTTGAATACCACGACAGAGCAGATAAACTCGAGTGTTGGTTTAGCATCGGGGCTCAGCTCAAGCTTCAGGACTGTAGAATCAGATACGAGAACTATCCATTCTCTGGGTGGTGACTTGCTTCGTTTCCCTTAATCGGAGGGGCTTGAGCTTTTCTGCAAGCGTTCAAAAAGGGTTATGAGTATGACTTCGTTTGTGTCTATCTTGTGGGACATGGACCTGAAATGAAAGATGATGTTGATGAATGCAGAGCGACGAAAATTGAGTTTATTGCAATATAAAATATACAATTTGAAGAATATGCATTCTAGATTCATGTGAGGATATTCAGTTTAATGATATTAATAAAAATGCATGATTTGGAGTATCTTGAGCTCTCTCATTTGTTGCTTTTACTTGAGCTAACCTCGTATTGGAGATTGTGACAATTCATTTATTTAATTTGACTTGTAGAATATATCCAAAAGTCCTAAAATGGTCATCGTATAATAGGATTAAAACTTTTTGGACGGTCATCTTTAGAATCTACTAGTGTCTATGATGGAACAAGGAGTATGGTAATAATAAAGGTTTATGACTATACCCATTTAACCAATCACATATAAGATGATAATACGCGCCTTTGACTTTTGGAAATATCAAAAAAGACATATGTCGAGATCTTATGCCTTTGATATCGCTAACAAAAATAGATAGGTCCCATGCCTAAATATATAAATTGATAGATACATAGATGACGGTCCCTCTGCCTTCATAACGAAAAACTACAGATATTTTCTTTCAAAGCTTCGATCTCGTTTGGTCAAGCAAGTCGAATGACCGTGCGGGGAGCTGCAGACAATTCCAATCATCATCATCCTCTAATGCTTTGAATACCATATCCACCGTCTCTGCTCGGACTAACTCTAACTTTGGCGGGTCCCACTGTTTTCATCAAACTAAAATCAGCCTCATACTCAACCACGCTAATTGATGCATCCAATTTGTTAGATAAATCATTTATCTTAAAAGGTTAAGTTATTACGAAACGGATTAATATATATTTATAGCATATGATTTCACAGAATTCTAACTTGGTCGGTACTTACGGATGATTATAGGATGTCAAATCTATTAGTTAAGTGAAACAAATGATTTGGACCGTCTTAGTTTAAGCAACATACTACCAATGACACATAAAGCCGAGCCTCAATCAAAGGATTTGGCATTAAAGAAAACAGATATCTAAAGCATGGTGTCTAAAGCATGATCTTATGACCATATTATATGTCAAATAAAGGGTTATGTCGTTGCTCTTACTGAATAAAAGTTTCAAGATCCACCTTGACAAGTCAAATAGTAGGGTAATAGTTCATATGTTTGCACCTTAGGCTTTTTGTCTTTATCGAATAACATTGCCCTTGAACCCTGCACCAAAACGGATTCAACAATGCATTACCCAGATTGATAAGGAGAACAGTAAGTGTGGAAAATGACAGAAATGCTCGCCGACTACTGTGGTTACATGAATATTATATGGTCTGTAGGTCATTTAGACCAAGGTCATCTCCACCTACGATGATATAGGCCTCATAGCTGGACCCATATAATCAATGATTGAGATGATATCGATTTATGTGGTATATGGTCTATTTAATAACTTCTTGTGAAGTTGCTTGAAAAGGTGAAGCGATGAATTAAAACTCTCATTAGGTACTTGAGTATGTCTTACGTATTGAGAAATGTCCATTTAGAGTTTGTGACATCACTTTATAAATGAAGTTTCACATGAAGTTGTTTGTATTTCATCGTATTCACTACTCTTGCTTGGAATACCTCGTAGAAGTCATTGGTGATCTTCCTCCGGATAATGTTGCTGTGGATGGTGTACTCACGAGCGAGACATTGTTCAATCGTCTGACCACGCCCTTCTCTTATCTAATAATCAAAATCAACGAGCTCTTTTGGTTGTTCGAATGGAGTGCTCCTCGTAATGTTGCACACTATTGACAGTCGATGTCATGCATGCAATCATGTGTACCATGTACTATACAACTAAAGAAATAAACATGTACATACGATGCTGAATATTTTCTACTCTCTAGATTCCATCTGCGCACACACTTTAAGAGCAGATTTTGAAAAGCGGGAACTATTTGTTAAATTTCCCTATCGTTTAGAAGTGTTAATTAGTAATATTTTCGCAGATAGTATACTCATTCTTCTTGCATATTACCGATCTCAGAAAAATCTTTAGGCTGGTCGGACTAGCAGACTTCATGTTGTTCACTGCATCGGCGATCCATTTCTCTGTCAAGTTATCTACCAACTCCTTTTCCTGCACCGTATAATTTCTCTCAGGCATGTCGCTATTGCGATCGCTGCTTTGCAGATAAAATAGAAGAAAGAAAAAGGAAGGATCACCCTAATATATGCTTACAAGAGAATGCAATATGCCCTCCACAGTCTGTCTTGAGAAGCATTTGTTTATGCTCTTCAATCTATTCCAACAATGAAGACTGGTTGGAATTTTTCTTACTGGCTCTGGTGAAGAGATTATATTTGACAGGAAGAGAGTGAAATGCTAGGATGGAATATCAGTAACCTTTTGTGGAAATCTTCCTCTTTCGTATTGGTTTTGTGAGCAAATTTGTCGATGACAGATAAAATTTCTGATGCATTTGATGAATCCACCGAAGACAGTGCATGTTCTAAAGAAGGAAGATCCTATTGAGAAAATAGAGGGTTACCCGCGTAAATAAAATCATGTTGATTAATAAATACATCTATTATGCCTTGATTTTTCCTTCTAGAATCTCTACTAACTAGTAGTTACCTTGGAAAGGACAAAATGAGTTGCGAGGCCACACGCAAGCATCGTTGCTCCAGTCAGACGTGCTCCCGTTAGCCCTACATATTCACCTGCTCGACGTAATGCCACTCGTAAAATCGAAATGATAGTAAAATCCACTCCACACATAAGGTAGATTGATTAATGGACAATTGGAAAACTTGGTACAATATACGCACACTGACTGATCAATTAGAAATTGCCAATAAGGCAAAAACACAGACGACAAATGGGAAAGTTTGATTCAACGTAATTCTCTGCCACTTTAATTCCCTTCCCACAAAGGACAATATACGTTTTCCGTGTCATCGAGAAGGACAAAAAGAAGGAGAAAAGGCTGTAGAAAATTACCAAAATAACCGGGAAGCTTGGATAGGAAATGAGATGCACCCACATCCGGAAAAAGTCCGATCGATGCTTCAGGCATTGCGAATACCTGCAACAATCTTCAAAAGATCAATTTTCTGGGGTAAGAAGAGAACTTTTAGCAGATGTCTCGGCAGACACATTGCAATGAACAAAGATCATACGCATTCTGCATTCATGAACATTGAGTTCAGTTTTCGAATATCAAATAAAACCATAGATGAAGATTATTTACCGTATTATCTGTCACGACTCGAAAGCTCCCATACATGGAGATTCCGGCTCCACTGCCCATTACAATTCCGTCGATGAGGCATACCTTTTGATAATGTTCAAGTTGATTTAGAAGGGATGGTTAACTTAATTACAGATGCTGAATCATTTGATTTTTCAGCCATGTATAGTATTGTATAAGAAGAAAAGCCCGCAGATCTCACCAAAGGTTTTTTATAGGAAGCTATCAAGTAAGTCAAGGTGAGCAGTTTCTTGTAAGCGATTGCTCCGAAGCTCCAATGTCCTGAAGAGCTTAAGTAATACTAGAAATTACTTGGAAAATAAAATTTAAGACTTCTAATCTTAATGCAATAGGTGGACAATGTGAAAATAATACCTGAAAAATAATCAATTACAATGTCTACCTGAACTTAGGTATATGTAATTATAAAGGCTGATTCAACGGCTCTATTGAAAAACAAAAACATTTTTTTTCGAGATGGTCGATTTTCAAAAACGTTGCTAGGTGTAAAAATAAAATAAAAAAAATAAAAAGAACCGTTGTCATTTGATTTTCGATAATTTATTGGTCGCTTACTAACAGTTTTTTTAAATTACCATCTTTTTAACAATTCACACACCATCAATTTTTCTTATCTTTTACCAACTTTTATTTGTCTTTTATATCAATGCCTTAAATCCATCGGCTCTCTATGAATTACAAATCTTTATATGAAAGACTTACCAACCTTTTCCACTTGAACTATCAATTAGTTTTGGATTATTAACTTCATTCAAGTTAACCACAAACATTTATATGGTTTTTTATAATTTATCAACTTTTGTTATTGTTTAACAAATTTTATTTTTCATTTTTACGAGCATTTTAAATTTTTCTTTAACTCTTATGTGAATTCACTAAGCTTTATCAGTGTGACTTCCCAATTTCTCTCCCATCAAATTACAATTAATTATGTTTTACCAATTCTCATTTCAGTTACTTACTGATATATAATAGGTTTTTTTAAAAGTGACCAACTTTTCTATTAAGTTCCTAACTTTTATACCCCTTGCTTACTAACTATTTAAATTTATCAATTCTTTCTAGATATCACCGACATTAATTAAAGTGTAATCAACCTTTTTCTGATAAATCACCAACGAACTTTGCATTCTCAACTCTTATTTGAGTTAGTAGTTACTCACTATTTTTTTTTATAACCAACTTCTTATCTATAACAAACAAAAAATTATAACATCTTTTACCAGCTTTTATTTACCTTTCTTACCCTATAAATGCAACAACTATCATACAAAAATATTAATTTGAATTTGAATTTGAATTTCAGCTTTTCTCTAATTAACTCACAAATTAATCTTGCGTTATCAACTGCTATATGAGAAACCTAACAATATTTATTCGGTTCTTTTAATTTACCAACATTTCTTATCATTTGCCATGCTAAGTGCTCACCAAATTTCTAAATCAACTAACTTTTTTAGAAGTTACAAACTTTAAGTAAAGTAATTACCGACTTTTCTCCAATTAAGTTACCAACTAATTTTATGTTACCAACAATTATTTGATTAATTTATATCTTTGACAAAAGAATTATTTTATATTTTATCAACTTTTTTTCACCTTTTCTTACAACACCTTAACTTTGCTAACTATTATATGAAATCACTGTCTTTATTTGTGCCTTCCCAACTTTTTTCCAACTCATTTACCAAGTAGTTGCGGCTTTCCATCTCTTATTTGAGTTACCTGACAACATTTATTATTTTCTAATATACGAAATTTTCCTATCGTTGATAATTTGTAATTATCATAGAACGTTGGCAATTTCACAAAAGTGTCGGTAGGTTTCCAACAAGTCACTTAGGAAAAAATTCAGCAATCACTTATTTTTACCAATCGTCTTTAGACACTTGCTAACGTCTGCAGAAATTTACCGGCACAGAAAAAAAATTCCACATTTTTTTTACCTGCGATAGTAGAATTTGGCATGAATATATGATTCTCCAGCTAATAAAATAAGTTACTGCATTTTTCAGGGGTTATAGTGATATGAAACACAATTAAAAGAGAGCAGATCTGGATTTGATCACCTGTTAACATGAAGCACATATTTCCAATAAGATCACCGCCCGAACAAAATGCTTGGCCATTTCCCTAATGAACATGTGAGCAAGAGGCAAAGAATAACATAAATAACAAAAATCAGCTCACGTATATCTCAGAGAATGTATTATTCGATCAGATAGAGGATGATCTATTCATGTTGGGCCTACAAATGAAAACTCATGCACTCAATTATCTACTTTGGAATCACAATACAAGGCCTCTCTTCATGTACACACGCCAGTTTAAATATATATAAAAATTCATGCCCTTCATATGTGAAATAACACAACCTTTACTCATATTCGAACAGTATTTGAGGCAACACGACTTTACAATCCTAATATATCTATCGATCTTGCCTTCAAAACAATTTTTTTTTCCTTCAATGTATGGTTTTTATATTTTATAGAGGAAAAATCATTCATATTACTGCAAAAAGTTTGATGCCATCTTTCCAGTGTCGTGTTGATTGAGTTTAAGTGAAGTACTAGTCATCTAAATGTTTGATTAATGAACTCACAAATTAATTATATCTAGCTCGTAAACAAATTGGATTTGAAGATCAATTTAATCAGATATCTAAGGGAATCGGGTCATTTTACATATTATTTGTTGTGACCAACTTAGGATCAATTTAAGACAGTGATTTTTTCTGTGGTCCCACTGTTGCTTTGTTCTTCGGATAAACACTGATTATTTTTACTAAAAAAGTTTTTTTGAGTTTTATATTTGTTGTATTGTTCAATAATTTCATTTATGCCTGCTTTTTTTTTTTTTTCCTCAGCAATGTCCTGTTCGGTTTATTATATCAACATTTGCTTAATGAAAAGTATAATAAATTAGTTTTATAAATCTCGTTCTTCATTTATTTGGCTTTTTCTTCATCTCAATTATACACCTAGTGTTTTCCAATTGAAAGTACTCATGACATGGACAAATGTTTAATTCGCTGCCTGTACAAATCATCCATATGTTGTATTAATTGCTTTAGCCGCGTACGTTTTTAACTCTCACACTATGATGAAAGTGAAACATCAAGCATAATTTATCATTTATGACGAAAAGAAAAGGCAAAATTAATAAGTTAACTTTTAATGACCGGTAAATGAACCATCAACTAGTGTTATTTACTTAGATATGTACTGGCAACTAGGAAGAAGGGACATGCATAAGCACAATCTCTAATTACCTTCAAAATAACAAGGTTGGCGGTATGATCGTCCTCGTAGATTCGCAACTTCCTAATCATCTGAGAAGCCTGCGAACTCGGACGGGACGATTACAAGCATGAGCAATGGAGACACGTAAACAAGTGAAGAACGAAGCAGAGGGACGCTCTCACCATTTCGAAAGTGATGGAGTTCAACCTGGAAGGCCGGTTCAGGATCACCTTCCTCGCTCCTAAACTTTCTTCGAACAGTACCTGCGGGCCGGTGGTTAAACGGTGAGGCGAATGAGATCGTCGTCTATCGGGGCCACCGAGCATGCCTTACATCCGAATGGACGGAGACCGATGAGTAGAGAGGGCTCACCGGCGGCTCGTCTAAGCCTCTGCAGAACAACTCAGCGGTGCTCAGAGCCTGCATCCTTCGCTCTGTCGCTCTGATCTCTCCCTCCTGTTTTGGGTTGCACAGGGACCTGGAAGGACGCTGAAATTCCTACTTAATGCAGATCAGAGTAATGATGTCATGGGAAGTGCATCCTACGTAAGCATATGCAACCTCATTCATTCTAATTTATGATTCTACTATTCAAGAGATACATCATTCTAATTTATGATTCTACTATTCAAAAGCTACATCATACATATTTTACACCGTCCCAGGCTGATGCCTATGCATCATCAGGGAGCGCGCATGCAAAAGCGTGAGTGGCTGACGACCTCGAAAAAGAATTCCTCACTCTTCCGAATTTTTTATCTCCCCACTTCAAACGGAACGCTCGTTTTCAACGATTCCTTTCGTTCTGTAAATTAGAACACGCAATCACTGGGACCTCTCGACCTTTCAAGCAGTCACTGGGACCTCTCGACCTTTCAAACTTGACTTTTCAAGTGCTCCTCCACGCTGGAATGGCTTGTTCTCCGAATTCAACTAGGCCCCCAAGCCGGCACAACACTAGGCCGATGAAGATAAGACTCGAACCGCAGGACGACTTCGAGAACCAAATGCCTGAAAATGTCCCTACTCCATCCGAGCCATGTTCGAGGAAAAGAAGAGCATCCGGCGGGGGGCTGGACATTCGAACGCAAAGTTGTCCAGGGTAAGGAAGAATGGGTTGTCATTTGCACGCTTTTTGGAATGGTTTTTTGTGCACTCATCGAAAGGATGGCCACCTTGGGATTGAATCAATTGTAAACCTTTTTTTGGAAAACTTTTAAAAATATATATTGTATATATACGTCCTCCATACAGTGACGGACAAAAATATCAATGAGGAAACCGTTGACCGGGGCTGGGGCTGGGGCATGATATGACGTGAGGATGTGCGTAGCTTTACTCCCAAATTAACTAAACTTGTGGCTGGGGCATTTGTGTTGATGTCTTTAGCTCTTACTTCGAAATTTTCTTTTACGGTAATAACGGAAATCCATAATTATCAAATAAAATTTACTTGGGAAGGTATAAATATAAATTAAAACTATAAGAGTATCGACTTGTTTTCAAGCAACTTTAAAATTGCTTAAAAATAAGATTTGACACATACTTGTGAATATAAGTTAGGAAAGCACGAATTTAAAATGAAATAAATACACTTCTAATCCCAATCATATTTGTGTCGATGATATATGTATAATGGCTAAATTTGGACATCTGGATTTTTCTAACCAAAATAGGAATGTATATGATAATATATGAAATTCAAAGATTTTGCTATATCTTATCAATTATTTGATGATTGTAATAATAAAGTCGAATATATTCATATTATATCGAATCAAAATTCTATAAATGGAGAAGGTAAAAATCTCTCGTGAAACTTTTGTTTACTTTATTTTTTTCCTTGTTTATTTTATTTCCCTCTCTATTTTTAATTAATTTATTTTTTATTTATTTCTTCCCCTTCCACAATTCTCTAATAAAATTTTATTAAATAGTAAACTGTACTAAATACTTAAAATACTAAAACATCTAAAATATGTAATAAATAACATATATATTTATATTTATAATTATAAAATAGAATTAAATTCGAATATATAAATAAAAATCAGATTAAATTAAAAAACTAAATTTTTATTTTTTGTTATATTGAATTTCTCATATTAAAATTCAAATATTATTTATATTGAAATATAATTTTTAATTTTTTAATTTAAGAAGTTTTTTATTGGAGAAAAATAATTTTCCTATTATGAATATTAAAAAGTGTAAAAGTCACCAAAAAACCCCAAATTTTACCCACCGTGACATATTTATCATACAATATACTCAAAAATTCCCCATACTTCCAAATAAAAAACGATAATAATCATCGTCAATCCATTCTAGGACTCCAGAAAATTCATCTATTGCCTGGATTTGGACTCCCAGCATCCCATTTACAGACGGTGGTCTGGATAAAATCTTTCGTTCTATTGATTATGTCTGTCGTCTATATCATGCCTCCACCTCTGCTATGCCATAAGGACATGCTGTCCTAGTCCCCTGATTCTGAATGTTTCTGGAATCCCATGCTTGATGACAACAATAGCTTAAAACATGTATGTAGACAAATTTCATGGTCTGCAACTAAAAGATGGTAAACCTGTCTGGAACCCATGTTTGATAACGAAACTAGGTGGCACTTTGAAAAGAACTACTAACGAGTACTCTAGTTTTTTCTTATTTTTTATATTAACAACCTGAACGAAAACTACCAAGATCTTAACGAGAATACAGTGAAGAGACCATTGGCAAAATGGTTTTTCCCAATCCCCGATGACTTGAAGCTCCAAATTATTTTGGATAAATATACCGTGAGTCCGGGAACTTGTCACGTCCACACACTTAAGTCCTAAAACTTTTATTCTATGCATATGAATTCTAAAATTTGCAACTTCAATGTGCTTTAGTCATTAATTAACTCTATGGATGGAAACTGTCACGTGACTTAATTTAAACTATGTTCCTAATCTCAAGAGTCCGTTAAAGTTATGGCCGGCCGGAGGTCCCCCAACACAAAAAATGACATCCTTGGTGCCATATCTACAAGAATTTTTTAAACATTAAATTAAAATCAAACTAATTTAAAAAAATAAGTCTATAAATTTAAAAGAATTAAGTATTGAAATTAAAAAATCAATCTGAAAATGATCAAACTAATAGTAAAAAAACAAAAAGATAGTGCCGGCAACCCCTTCGTTGGTGAGCCTCGTTGTGGGGCAGTCTGCCCTCGCTAAAGCTAGACTAAAGCAAGCACCCTTGCCACTGCGATGATGGTGCCAGGATAGGCCCCATTAAGCAAGGGTGGGTAGCCCTTACTACTACCTGAGAGCGTGAGGGGCGTACCTGCCCGCTATGCCTAACCATGGGCCATGGTGAGGGCAGCCCTCGCCAGTGGCCAGGCGAGTATTATCAATCTTATGGCTAACCGCCGCACCCTGCAATCCCTCCACCCCCTAGCCAATCCTTTAGCCATCTCTCTTTACTATCCCCTTTTTTCCTTATTTTTGGTTGGTTTTTCAATTTTTCAAATTATATTTGTATTTTTAGTTTTTCAGTTTTATTTATTCTTAGGTCAGCGTCACAAATACATGTCTTTTGGCGTTCGAGAACTGAAAAAATTATGACAAAGTCCATTGAAAGATCGAAAGCTAATCTACAGAACTCGTGACATTTTCCGCCCACTTGAAAATGGCAGAGTCAATAAAAGGATTCAAATTCATCAAAATAATGAATTTTAAAGTTAAATATACGAGTAAAAATTATAAAATTCTAATGCACTAATATAATATGATGAGTTTTAGGGCTTACCTAAATATTCTCGTTTCGAAATCTTGAAACTGTAGCGTGAAGCACGAAGATCTCCGATTGTTGGCTATCGAGTCACCAATGACATTGGGGATTCCAGGCATGACTTTTTTACATCGAAGGAGAGAAGCGCCAGCTGTCTGATAGCTTGACAGGCCGATAATCTGTCTTTTGCTTAAGGATAGAACCGTCTCTATGCTAAAACAAGCTGTGCTAAAGCAAACATGGGATGTGGAAATATCCCCTTCTTACATACGATCAGGACGTGTGGAGACAAAAGTTCAGCGCATGTTGTGAGCAAGTTCCCTATTCGGAAGGAAATCTGAGTACAAGATTCTGATAAGATTCATCGGTGCAAGAAAATATTTGTCGCAGATAACGAAACCCGATGATGAATTTAACTATTATAAAGGCCGGCCACACTTGTTGGAAGATATGCATGAATCTTCCTATATCATTTAGATTGAGATCCATACGTTGAATCAATCGAGAACAATTTAATATCAAATCAAATTCGTAGATACATTATTGCATTTTCTTATGTACACTTTATACTATAATATGGACATAAAAGATACCTGGAGTGTCAAAACTTGGCACGAAGGGACACTAAGTGTTAAAAGTTAGGAAAGCGATACTTCAGTGCCAAAATTAGAGTAAATTGGATTAGTTAAATGCCCATAGCAAGAAAATCCAACCAAAACATTGACGTAGCGATTTTCTGGTGAGCCTAGTGCAAAATGACGTTGTTTTGTATGCTAATGTGACTAGATAGTGCCAAAATGACATCATTTTTAGGCTGATATGGTAGATAATTAATATAAAAATTAATAAAATTAAATTTAAAACCAAATTTAAAAAAGGGGGAGGAAAATGAACAAGCGGCGGCGGTTGAGGGCTCACCCCTCACCCTTAGTCGACGCTGCCACCTCGCCATCATTGGGAAGGTGAGGGGAGGGTCAACCGGGTCGCCGAGCCCTAACCAAGAGCCGGCAACCCCAGCTGACCGGCGACAAGGGCCTGTGGGCCCTCGCCTAGATCTGGGGCGAGGGTCATAGCCCTTCCCCAAATCCGACGACCTCAGTTGATCGACGGCAAGGGCCTGCAAGCTCTCGCCTAAATTTGGAGTGAACATCACAACCCTCTCCTAGATTCAGCGAGGGTCGTCGGGCCGGGCCAAGGGCCACCACCTACTAAGATGGCCCCCCAGCCAATGGTGACCCTTGGCCCGATTGGGCAAGGGCCGGCGACCCTCGCCAAATCTAGGGGAGGGCCACAACCCTCACCTTAGATCTAGGCAAGGGCTCGCAGGCCCTTGGCAAGCCCTCGCTGTCGGTTGACTAGGGTCACCGACCCTCGGCTAGGGCAACCTTCAGTCGCTGCCACTTGTTCATCTTCCTCCTCCCTTCCTTTTTAAAGGTTTTTAAATTTAATTTAATTAATTTTTACATTAAAATTCGAATTGTGTCAAAACGATATCGTTTTTATGTTTATTTATTGAGTCAGCCTTCCAATGAGTCACATAAGCAAGAAAAATTAATAAAAAATTGTCATGTAAGATTTCCGACGGAGTTCACCGGATGTGAATTCAAGTGTCCCATTTTTCAAAAAAGTGTCAATTTCCTAACTTTCGGCACTTAAATGTCCAATTGTGCCAAATTTTGGCACTTAGGCCTTATTATATGAAGCTTGTACATTGAGACAATATGCAATAGAAGTAAATAAAATTTCCCTCACAAATTCTCTTATTCTCTTTTGCTTGTCTATGATTTGTCATTTTCTTTCATGGTATCAGAGCACTAGTTGTGCTTCTCACTTAGCTTCCGCACTCTTTGATTGCTTGCTAAAAGAGACACACTAACTTGCAAAACAACATTAGCATTTCAGTGTAGGAATTAGTCTCTTGAAGTTTAAATTATTAAAGCAAGCGAAGACAGGATTTCTTTTTTACCACCACCATGGCCGACGAGCAAATCTTTAAATAGCATATCCCACTAATGGAAACGCCTACCTCAGAGATATAAGATCTCGTACAGAATGTAGCCGTTGTAGCCATTAGAGCCCAAAGCTAGCTCATTCTGGGCCAATTTCCCCAATGGCAACCTAATCTAGGGCAACCCATTATGAGCCAACACATTGTGGGCCAACCATGCCAGTGGATGCCTTATCCCATGTATTACAGGCAAAGTGCAAATTTTTCCTTTCAAGGAATCCAAATTCAAGAGGAAACCATCCAGCCTAGCGACGGCCAACTAGCCACAAATGAGGCAGGTGGGTCTAATGGGTCTAGGTGAATCCAAGTCAGGGTGCAAATCCCAACCTAGGTTTCTCACTCGGTTTCTTGCCATTCCCCATCGTAGCTGCCACGGATCGCCTAGAATCCGACGACATGCTATTCGTCTCCACCGCTAAAGGACTGGAGTTGCAGCTCATCAGCCACCTTCTCATAGGACCTGAGAGCTATTTGTCTTGGGTGTGGGCTTTTTGGCAATTGTTACAAAGGATAAATACGGTTTTATCAACAGAATTATTTCGATTCCGACCAATAAGAGAATGGCACGGCAATGGAAAAAATGCAATCAGTTAGTAAGAATCTGAATAGGAAATTGCATAAGCCCATAAATTACCATTGGTTTACCCCCCATAGAAGACTCAAAAACCTAGTGGGATAGCATAAAAGAGATGTATTGGAAATTGGATCGGGAAAAAAAAAAATTCGCTTCATCAAGCCCTTACGGAGTTGAAGCAAGGAAACATGACTGTCATAACATGCTTCAACAAGCTATCGGTGATCTAGAATGAGTTGGAAGTGGCCAAAGAAAAACTCAAAGGGCTAGAGGCAACCCTACAACAATATAAGGCAATGAAAGATAGAAAGAAAGAAAGAAAGAAAGAAAGAAAGAAAGCTACACTCTTCCTCCCGATTTTAAATAATTCTTACTTGACCTTTAGGTCCCAGATCTTGCTATGGAACTCGCACCTCCGCTCGGTTACATGTTTGAACTAGCTACGCAGGAAGAGAGCCAACGACTCACCTCGTCGGAGCACACAAAAGGAGCCGAGAGTCTTGCGCTCGTAGCTCACAACGAGGGGCGAGAGGGGCCACAAAACCCTAGACTGAGAGAAAGAGCAATGTGAGGGGCTAGGGTTTGGGGGAGAACAGCACACCTTGAAAAGATCTGGAGCCAACGACCCATATCGAGTGCAGCGATCTGACGATTCTAGAGGTAGTGATTCCCCATTAAATCTGGACAATGGACAAGTGTACGGGCTTAAGGGATCCAACAGCAGCCAATTTTCTAGAAATTATGGGCCCAATTCAAAAATAGAGGAAAATTATTATGTGCATATTGCAAGTGGCCCCATCATAGAATTGATAACTGTTGGAAGTTACACAGTACACCCGGAGAAAAGGAAAGAAAAGGGAAGGAAATTTTAAAAGTGGCCTATCAACTTATTGGGTCGGTAGATCCAAATTTAGATCAGTCCATCACACATGGACAATATTAACAACTTATGTAGGCAATTCCAACAAAGGAAGTAACTTCTCATGTATTTCTCATTGCCTAATAAATTCCATTTCAAGAAATGCTTGGATCATTGATTTGGGAGCTAATGATCATATCATTTGTGATAAAGGTTTATTTTCCACTTTTCATGAAGAGTTGGATATTCCTATTTCTATGCAATTACCCAATGGAAACATTACTCATGTCACTATGATAGGGATAGTAAATTTTAGTTCCTAAATTACTTTCGAAAATATCTTTTATATGTTGGATTTTCAATTTAATTCCATTTCTGTGTCTAGAGCTTGCAAATAAAATTTCTGCCGAGTTCTTTTTTATTCTGATACTTGTTTCTTTCAAGCCCTTTCAATTGGCACATGATCGCCTTGGGTAATCTCTCTAAAGGATTATTTTTTTGGATCATTTTTCCAAGAAGTCTTAATTTATCTCGTATTTCCTTCAGTAAACAAGCATTGTGTAATGTGACTACCAATGATAAAAAAGTTCATTTTGCATTCCAGAATGGGCTATAGTTCTCTATTTCCTTATCCTCAATGTCATATTTGTCTGCTTGCAAAACAATCATGTTCCTCTTTTCCACTAAGCAAAAATCGTGCAAATAGTATCCTTTCAATACTTCATATTGATGTTTGGGGATTCTATAACACTCTAAATCACGATGGGTCTTGGTTTTTTCTCACTATTGTGGACGACTACTCTAGAGTCACATGGGTCTTCCTTATGCAATCTATGGGTCAAGTTCTCTCAAATTTGAAGACTTTCCTTTTTTTGTTGAAGACCCAATTTGGAAAATCTGTGCAACGTGTTCGGACAAATAATGGAAGAGAATTTTTCAATCGCGAGCATGCTGCTCTTTTCTCATCTCAAGGCATATTACACGAGAGTTCGTGCATATACACTCCACAATAAAATGGAGCAGTGGAACGGAAACACCGTCACCTATTAGACGTTGCATGGCCTTTGAAATTTCCAGCCTTCATTTCTGACAATTTTTGGGGGGATTGTGTGATGACTATAGCTTACCTGATTAATCACATGCCAATGAAGGTACTTGAAGGATGAACTCCTTTCCAACTACTTTTTGGAAGAAAGCCAGAGCTAGATCATCGTAATATCTTTAGGTGCTTATGTTACACCACTACAATAGGCCCTTGGGACAAAATGGGTCCCCGTGCTCGGCGTTGTATATTTATGGGATATCCCAATCTACAAAAGAGATACCGTGTACTTGAACCGTCCACAGGAGAGTTCTCTGTTAATAGGGACGTCATGTTCTATGAAGATATCTTTCCATTCAATGAACAAGGGTCACCAACAGCAGACATGGGGACTTCTCTCATTTCTCCCATTAAGGAAGCCTTCAACAATCCAGATTATATTTGGACTGCATCACCAGAGAATCCAAGCAACCCTTCGACGTCGAATCCAACTGCAAAAATAATTCCTTTGATGGCAATGTTGGACCTAACTTCTAATGAAATGGCTATTGAGGAAACATCTAATCCCACAATGGGACCAACTCCAGAGGTTCACCCCCAAAGCAAGATACACCAAGATGTTCTGGACGTGCCACACACCCACCAACTTGGACCAAAGACTACATTTGTTCTACGCAGAACTCACTAGGTATTCATTATCCCATCTCCTCCTATGTTTCCTTTGATCAACTATCTTCGGAACATAGATGTTGTGTCAGTCGCATATCTGAAGAGCGGGAACCATCAAGCTACGATGAAGTATACTCCAATCCACGATGGCAAAAAGCTATGGAAGCAGAACTACGGGCCCTAGTAGATAATCAAACATGGGAGCTTGTGACTTTGCCCCCTCATCGCAAGCTAATTGGATGCAAATGGGTGTACAAAATTATATATTAGGCAGATGGATCCATTGAACGATACGAGGCTCGGTTGGTGGTTAAAGGATTCACACAGTGAAAGGATTTGATAATCACAAAATCTTTTCTCCCGTAGCCAAAGATGTTACAGTCCCTTCGTTTCTTTCAGTTGCAACTATCCAAGATTGGGCATTACACCAAATGGACATCCACAATGCCTTCCTTCACAGAGATTTAGATGAAGAAATTTACATGGAAGTTTCTTAGGGTTTATAGAGATAGGGGTTGTTCCAATCAAGCAAAATATGAAGTTAACTACGACGAATTATGATGTAAGAGTATCTATCTCAAGAAGATGATCCCATACTCAAAGATCCATTAGGTAAGCAAGAACTCGTTGGAAAACTTATATATTTGACTATGACCAGGTTGGATATATGTTATGTAGTGCAAACATTTAGTTAGTTCATGCATAAGCCAAAGCAATCTCATATGAACGCTGCCCTAAAGATTGTGAAATACTTAAAGAAATGCCTAGGAGTTGGGATCCTTCTTTCTGGGAAGTGTAATATGGAAATGACCGCTTATTGCAATGCAGATTATGCAACTTGTCCTGTGAGCAGAAGAGCCATCACAGGTTTCTATATTAAAGAATATTCCACGAGAATCTCTACTCCCGTGGAAGATAAGCAAATAGACAATCATCTCATTATCCTCATTAGAGGCAGAATATCGAGCTATGGCAAAAATTACCTGTGAAATAGTGTGGTTACGAGGTTTGCTTCAAGACCTTGGGATACAAATTAAGGGACAAACTAAGTTGTTCCGTGACAATGACGCAACCCTCAAACTTATGTCTAACCCAATAGTGCATGAGAGAATGAAGCATATAGAGGTGGACTGCCATTTCACTCAAGAGAAACTTCAAGAGAAAGTAATTGAGACAAGAGGGATTGGGACCAAGAACAACCTAAGGACATCTTCATCAAACCTCTATGTCAGAGACAGAATGCATATCTATTGAACGAGCTAGGCATATTGGACATCTACAAGCCATTAGCTTGAGGGGGAGTATTGGAAGATATGCATGAATCTTCCAATTTCATTTGGATTGAGATCAATACATTGAATCAATTGAGATCAATTTAATATCGGATCTGATTTGTAGAATGCATTATTGCCTTTTCTTGTACACTTTGTACTATAATTTGAAGCTTGTACATTGAGACAATATGCAATACATACAGAAGATTTCCCCCACAAATTCTCTTATTCTCTTCTCCTTGTCGGTTCTTGCTTTCTTTCAATACTAATAAAACTATACTCTAAATTGTGGGAGGAACCGGCAGCGGAGAGAGAACTTCTGCACTATCAACGCCTTTAAATAGCCTGCGAAACTCAGCTTTAGAGAGCAGCATGCTAAAGAAGAACAGAAGGGAAAGAACGACATATTACATGGCTGCTTCTGCGAAAATCTTGGTTATATTCGTCATCCGGCTAACCTTCGTCTGCCGTGTTGCAGTAGGCGATCCACACACGGGTGTGGTGAACAAAGTCTGCAACGGAGTAAAATTTGGGCCGGACGGCACGTTTTAGACCGACTTAGTTTCGGTTCTCGATGACATAAGTAGGAACACAGCGAGCAAAGGTTATAGCTACTACAGCTCGCGAGGTTCGTGCTATGGCTATGGAGCTTGCAACGGGGTCCTCGACCATCCAGATTGTACGAAATGCTTGAACCCCGTGCAGAGCAGATAAACCTCAAGTGTCGGTTTAGCATCGGGGCTCAACTCGAGCTTCAGGACTGTAGAATCAGATGCGAGAACTATCCAGTCTCCGAGTGATGACTTGCTTTGTTTCCCTTTGCGGGAGGGGCTTGAACTGGTCTGCAAAGCGTTCATAAACGGGTGAGAGTATGGCTTTGTTTGTGTCTTTGTCGTGGGACATGGATCTATAATAAAAGATGATGTTGTTGAATGCAGGTTGAAGACAATTGAGTTTATTGCAATATAAAATATTTACTTTGAAGAATATGCAGTGTAGATTCATGTGAGGATATTCAGTTTATTGAGAATAATTAAATGCATGATTTGGAATCTCTCAAGCTCTATCTTCTGTTGCTTTTACTCGAGCTAACCTATTATTAGAGACAATAACAATTCATTTTTACCTGATTTGACATGTAGAATATATCCAAAAGCCCTAAAATTGGCCACCGTATAATAAGTTTAAAAAATTTTAAATTATTTTCTTTAAAATATGCTGGTGCCGATGATAGAACAAGAGGGTCTGGTTATAATAAATGTTTATGACCGTACCCATTTAACCAATCACATATATAAGGTGGCAATACGTGCCTTTGACTTTTAGAAATATTAATAGGCGTATGTCGAGATCATACAGCTTTTGATATTGGTTGAGATATACCCGAAAGTGAAGGTTCCTGGTAGTTGACCTGCATGCTATATTCGAAGTTTTCCGTATTTTAATAGTCCATTTTATTGGGTCATATGTTTTTATCTAATAGATTTGAGGACACGAGCCACTAAAATTTATGGAAAAATAGCTCAGGATAAACTTCAGCTGTATACTATGGATCAATAAAACATCTCTTTCTATGGAAATTCATAAATCATGTAAATTTTTTTTAGGTTCTCATTCAATGAGGACATGCACATTGCCTAAAGCTCTTTTTCTTTTGTTTTTAACGTTTGTGAGGAGTAAATTGTTTTAATTTGGGGATTGTCCTGCAATCACTTGTTGGTATATCACACGAGAGAGAGCCTCCGCAAAATCTTCTCTTCCTCCCAGTCTCACCAACCCTCTCTCTCTCTCTCTCTCCCTCCCTCTCATCCTCTTCCTCCAAATATCAGTCAATCATTCCCCTCTTCTTCCTTAACCTCCTCTCATAAGGACAACCTAAGAATGGCCACTACCGTTTCAATTAGCCTTCCAGAGATAATCCCTTATCCACTTACTCCAACCTTTAATGACTTTGGGACAGGATGGCCTATTGGAGCCCCCATTCCCTCCCACTCCTTGGCCTCCTGTCTCTCCTCCTCCTCCTCCTCCCATGCCACTCCTCCACCATCGCCGGCAATGCCTCCCCAGGGGTCCGCCTCGGCGTCATCCGGAAGCCGTCTCCTGCTGTCTCCGTCTTCCGGGAGGCCACCGCCTTCCGCAATGCCGATGCATGCGACCAGGCCAATAGGATCCACGTGGCCATGACCCTCGACTCCAACTACCTCCGGGGCACCATGGCCGCGGTCCTGTCAATTCTCCAGCATTCCATGTGCCCGGAGAACTTCGAGTTCCACTTCCTGTGGGCACGGTTCGAGCCAGAGGTGTTCTCGAGCATCCGGTCCACCTTCCCGTACCTCTGCTTCAAGGTCTACCGCTTCGACTCCGGCCGGGTGCGCGGCAAGATCTCCAAGTCAATCCGGCAGGCGCTTGACCAGCCCCTCAACTACGCGAGGATCTACCTGGCGGATATGATGCCAACCGACGTGAAGCGGGTCATCTACCTTGACTCAGACCTGGTCGTGGTCGATGACATTGCCAAGCTCTGGGGGGTGAGCCTGGAGGGCAAGGTCCTGGCGGCCCCGGAGTACTGCCACGCCAACTTCACCAAGTACTTCACGAACCTCTTCTGGTCGGACCCGGCCCTGTCAAGGACCTTCCGGGGGAGAAAACCTTGCTACTTCAACACGGGGGTGATGGTGGTGGATGTGGACAAGTGGAGGCAAGGAGGGTACACGGAGAAGGTGGTGTCCTGGATGGGGGTTCAGAAGCGCAAGAGGATCTATCACCTGGGCTCCCTGCCGCCGTTCCTGCTCGTCCTGGGCGGCAACATCAAGGCCGTCGACCACAGGTGGAACCAGCACGGCCTCGGGGGGGACAACCTCGAAGGCAAGTGCAGGGCTCTCAACGCTGGCCCAATAAGCCTGCTGCACTGGAGCGGGAAGGGCAAGCCATGGCTGAGGCTGGACTCGAGGAGGCCATGCAGCGTCGACCATCTGTGGGCGCCCTACGACCTCTACACTTCGTCCATGCATGCCATCGAGGAATAGCGGGGGAGGAAGCCAGGGAAGACGAAGGGATTACAGGACCCCCTGTGATCCCTTATTCTTCTATGAGAGCATGAAAAGATTTCTCTTATTCTATGATTTGAGAGAGATTCAGACTCCAGTGACATTTTGGAAATATATATAACAGCTATCGCGTTTAACGTTTGCTCTGGAGGGATTACAGAACCTCTTTTTCTCTTGTTTCTTTTTCTCTTTTTTTTTAGTTTTTTTAGACATGATTTTGTAAAGTTTTGGGGGATATTTAGGAGAGAAAAAAGAACTCTTAAGGCTTTGAACGATATCGATCATGGGTCAAACTTTAAAAGGCGAAAAAAAAAAAAAAGAAGAGAGAGATGCATATTATTGGCCATGGGTACATAGGGACAACCCCGACAAAAATAATTAGATGGTGTTGACTTTATCTTGGTGGATTTTAAATTGCAAATTGAAGCATCGTTATTCATTTTGTACAGTTCTTTCTCCCTTTTTATTGTGTTCTTGGCCATTTGCCCCTAGTAATTTTGGTCTTTGCCTGAGAGGTCTATGAAACAGATGTAGCAACACTTAGCAATGGAAGCGACATGTCCTTTCAATTTTGCATTGCTTTCATGGCTTAAGAAAAGTGTACTTTTTGGTATAAACGAATGTATTTTCAAGCTGAAAAAAGATTGCATATCATCAAGCCTAAGAGTGGGAATGTCACCCCAAAAAATGTCGTGACAACAGTATGCAAGCAATACATGCTTTTGATGTGATATACATTTTCGAATTTGATACATTTTCTTGGTCAAACAATCAAAATTGAAGGCTTGAATTAGTTTACCAATGAACCTGTGAAACATTGAATTCTTCTTGTGGGAAGAACCTTCGATGTGAATCCGAATGCATTCATCCTTGTTGCATCAAGACTGGGGCGCTGAGTGTTTGTGCACAATCTTCGGTCCAACTTGTAGCTCGATGAGGCCTCAAGTTTTGTGTTGTGGCCTTCTTTTGGCGTTGGTCCAATCTTTCCTACAGACAAGCATTTCCGATGCTGCTGCGAAATTTGGAGGGGTTAACAAATCAAGCACTGAAGGGAAGAGCACCAGATAAGATGCTGGATTTCCTCTATCTTTGTACCTTGTTCTTCAAGCGACTGGAGGAAGATGATGATACCCTAGGTCTGGGAGCTAGCTCTCGTCCCTAAATCTGGGTATTACTGTTGGAAATTATGATCCATTTTCTCTAAAAATATCTAGAAACTACTAATGAAGGTGAGAACCTTCTAGAATTGTTGAAAATGGAGATTGCTAGTTGAATTTAGAAGATTCACATGGGAATGGGAATGCAAGCAAGCAAAAGCCAAGCATCAAAGAAAATCCTAAAACAAGCAAGAGAAGTCTAGAGAAGTTCATGCTTCAAGAGAAGTCTAGAATTCTAGAATGCTTCAAGAAGTCTAGAATTCTCTATCTTATGTTAGTAGCTATTTGTAGAGGAGTCTAGAGACTTCCTCCACAACTATATAAAGGAGCAAGTGCTCCATATTTTGGGTAAGGGAGCTAAGCATAAAAACCACACATCATGCTCCCTCACCAACACTTCAACTATTGTAAAATTATTTTCTAAACTAGTGAAACTATCGTTATCCCATAAACCTTCTCAAAATATCCTATCCTTGTCCCTTGTCCATCCTCTATCAAATATAAACTATACCATGCTTCCGTGCATATTTATATTCTAACAATTACACATAATATGTATAGTAACATGGTTTCTCCATCGTTTGAACAACATTCATTTCATCAGGTAAATTGTCATAGTAAGTTCGTAAGGGAGCTTCAACAACTTTTTACTTGAATCCAGTATTCATTTTAGTCACCAAAAAATACACAGTTGATGAAGTTTTCATAAAAACTTACAAAACTTTTCTACCAGGACATCTACAACGGGTTTCAAGAAAGAATCATTTTACATATGTCCTCAATAAATCGCCGATTAAGAAAATGTGCCTCACCTCTTGCTCGTTTGAAAACGGCTGGAACAGTACTGATTTCATTAGAGCACTGCCAAATTTTTTCCCTCATTTTCTAAGCTCCTTGGAGCTATCAATGCTACGGCCATCCCACTAATCCTTCAAAGATGACTCAGTATGAGACCATTATCATGCTGCGATGGTGGTCTACAAATGTGTAACTAAGATATTTTTTTCTCAGACTGAGGAGGATTCTGCCTTCTTTTATAGCTCCAAATGAGAGTTCTTTCATAGAAAACAGGGAAATTACAGATGATGAACTGCTCCCTCATGAAACTGGGAAGTACCATCATAGAACAAGACTATCAGCCAGATCCTATGTAAAGGCTGATATTGCGAAAGCATTTGACCCTGTCAATTGGGATTTTATTCTTGATCTTTTAATGGCTGTTGGAGTTCCGATGGGCTTTGTTGGTTAGATGAAGGCATGTTACAACAGCAACAGCCTTGGATATGTCATATAATTCGCTGTCAGGTCAGGTACTGGAACATGTCTCTGGACTTGAAGATCTAACTGTGTTGGATATATCGTCCAACTGCTTCTCTGGATATATCTCTAAAAAACAGGGGTGCTGGAGATTTCCAGGAGCATTTGCTGCAAATCCAAACTTGTGTGTGGAGTCTTCAACTGGAGTTTGTGGCCAGGAAAGTGTGCCGGTTGTGCCCGGTAACACATTTCAGGAAGAGATGATTGAAGTACCGATATTCCTGTCGGTATTCTTGCTGAGTGCTGCCATCACTTTCTACCTTAGTATCATCTCTCCGTTTTGTTCGACTCATGCTAGAAGAGACATTCTCTAGACCAAGCTTTAATCCAGTCCAAGAGAATGAACCTCAGAGCGTATATTCTTGCTGCTTTAGTGACAAATCAGCCCGTATTTTCTCCGTAGAACTCTTTGCTTGGAATATTACTGTTCAGTTAGTATATATGCCTTCATTACCTCACCATTAGATATTGAATACTGGTGGTTTGGATGCGGAAACTTAGAATTTGATCAACGTAGAGTAAGCATTTGATGGCTTTTACTTATGCTGCTGAATTTGAACTTGAATAGGGATTTGATAGCTTTTAGTTTCGCTGCTGGATTCTATCTGCACCTTCTCCTCTCGTTTAGAGTTCACTCTCAGTCAAAATTGCCTAATTGATGATTCAAATACCTTTGCAGTATTATTTTATTCCAAAATGTCCTTGAGGAATGATGGCTGATCGAAGTATGGTTTGCTAATTGATTTAGCTAATATCAAGGCTAGTTCAATTAACTATCTCCAATTACAAATGAACAGGCCATACTGATACGGTCAGTTTTCGAGCATTTTCAACTTTAAGGGGGGAATTGTTCTGCTAAATTCAGAGTAAGCTTAAGATTCTTTGTTACAAGATTGAACAAATTCAGGATTTTGAGGCAACACCAACAACCTGGACACACAGATACACATGTGCCAGCATTTAGACGTGACGCACGGTCGAGAGAGAGAGAGAGAGAGAGAGAGAGAATGTCGATGGTTTTAATGAAATATTTTCAATTAGCTATCGCTTCAATACAGAACACCATAACTAGAGTTGAAGTTCATCCATGCAATCATTAACAGAAATATGCTGCCGTAGGAAGATTACTCTTTAGTCTTCTCCTAAATGGCACCATTGTCCTGGATGAAGTTGCCAAAGGAGGGAACGTCTTCCCCAAACCCAAGATCCTTGAAGATATTCTGCATTAAAGACAAAAATAATAGTCATTCATCATTGCCAATCCCTATATCAAAATTAAACTAACCAACCAAATAAATCAACTAACCGGATCAAGCTTATCTGCAAACATGGCCTCGTCACCATATACTTGGCAGTCCTCAGCAATGGCATTATGGTAGTTCCGGTAAGAGAACTCTCCTTTGACTGCCACGATATTGCTGCTGCAGGATTCATTCACTTTAGCTCCGATGGTGCTGAGGGCTCCAGGCAGACCCTGCTCAGAAGTGGGATAGGGAGTACTTGAATTAAGGCTTCGACTGTCATGTTTTGAAATCTGGCCATGCAATGGATGAGGGTGAGTAGTGGTGGAAAGATAGTGTCTTGCAGCTGCAGTCTCATCTAGGATTTGCATATTTGAAGGTGTTTGGGACATCTGCACGATGAGTGAGGTGTCACTCTGATTAAGGCTTCGACTGTCATGTGTTGAAATCTGGCCATGCAATGGATGAGGGTGAGTAGTGGTGGAAAGATAGTGTCTTGCAGCTGCAGTCTCATCTAGGATTTGCCTATTTGAAGGTGTTTGGGACATCTGCACAATGAGTGAGGTGTCACTCTGATTAGGAAGAACTGGGTGCGTGATGTTATTCATCGGCGAAGTGAACCCAACGGATGGCGCAGAAGCATAGAAAAAGCGTTGAGCTGATTCATTCCTTTGCTGTTGGCAACCGAAGTTTTGGAGAAGTGGATTCGATTGCTGCAACGGTGCAAGTGGCTGTGATTGGAGCCTTATTTGGTACCTTGGGAGCGCATCATTATTTGGGAACTCAACTGGATTAGGCATCCTCATGCTACAACCTGTCCACGGCCCTTGAGGGGCAATCCTCATAGCTTGTGATGGATATTGAGCTGAAGCAGCATCGTTTTGGGTACCGCCGCACCCAATTAATGACGATGATGGTAGAGGAGTGGCATGGGTCGGATTGGCAAAGCCAGGGCAGTCAACGAGAGAAGAATGTGCACTTTGATGCTTTGAGGCTTCACCTGTCTTCTTGGAGTTCATGCGGTATTTCTGCGCAATTAACAAGCTTGATTTGATAAGCATTTCTCACGGAAGTTCATGGAATTAAATACAATTGTTAGAGCACTGATATGTTCTTCCCAATTGTTTGCTCTTGATCTTTCTGAATGAGGTTGAATAAGGGACTCTTACCTGAAGGTGGCTGGAGACATTTTGCCGAGTGAGATGAGGAACACCCGTTATTTTCCTCATAATTTGCAATATCTTCTTAGGTTTGGCATCTGCATCACGTCATATGGGAACCCATCGGTAAGATCAACTATTATCTCACTCGAAAAGGAGAAGCCATATAAGAAAGCTACTTGAAAAATCATCATGAAACAGGTTCTTAAACACATCACGTACCATCGCTTCCAAGACTATCGACGACCATGATAAACACTCGGTTTAGCTCAGGTGTCCAAACCATGCGGGGCTTCTTCCCCTCGCTTTTAGTCTGACTTTGATCACCTTCATCTTCGCTGCTCCTTTGCAAGGTTTTAGAATTCTCTTCCTCATTCTCTGCCTGAGGATCGGTATCGTTAGATGTCGATGTGATCAGAGCGCGCGGCATCTCTAATTCTTTAGTAGAATTGTTCCTCATCGATGGGTTGCTCCGAAGAACATGTTGCCATAGAATCTTGAGAGTGCTGATTTGTATCGGCTTCACTAAAAAATCACAAGCCCCCCTTTGCACTCCTTTCACGACAGTGTCCTTTTCATCATCGCTTGAAAACACTGGCAAAATTAAACAAAAACGCGGATATATCGATCACACTACATTCCATAACTTCTCTTAGTCTTGCTTGAATTAATTGGCGTATGAGAACTTACTGACTACAGGCAAGGTTATCTCCATGTTAGCGATCTCGGTGAGAAGCTGAAGTCCATCCATCCCAGGCATGTGAACATCTGTCAAGACGATGTCGAACCCGCTCCTATTCTCTCGAATCAAGGACAACGCCTCCTCTCCTTGCTGGCACTTGGTCACTGTAAAAAATACACCACATATATACGCAGATTCTCGACTAACTATGATCACAAGACGCATCCTGGAATTAAACTTCGGCGAATTGAATATCAACCCGCGATCAAGGAAGCGCAAAACTAATTCCTCAGACTACTTCGTGTACAAAAGCGAGAATTCTCTCCTCTGCAGTTCGGTCACGATGGTTAATTACACGTACCGCCAGTGAACAGCAGCGATCGACTCAGGAAACAGCATACCAACACATTGTAATTGCAGACGCGAAGATGAAGAAAGAAAAAGAGAGAAACACAGAAGCAGTGCAGCGAAGTTACCTTGGTACGAACAATCTCGAAGCATCTTCTCCAGAACGCGGAGACAGGTGACATTGTCGTCAACCACAAGAACCCTTAAACCCTTTGGGAACCGATCATCCTCCTCACCCGAAACGTTACTGTTCTTGTCCGGGGTCATCACCCCTTCCATCGCTCTGTTTTTCTTCGACTGCCCTGTTTTGCTCCGGCCGTCACACACTCTCGACCTCGACTCTACTACTCGGGGCGATGAAAGGGACTCAGGACAGGGGAGAGACACGACTCTACACTGCTTGACAATATTTATATGCCAATGGCAAAGCCTTTGAGCAGGCCTTGACCGCAGGAAGGATCGAGCCGGTTTATATCCTGAGTGAAGGCGCTCTGTTCCGGGGCACATATGGAGGAGAACGGGGTGATTCGAAATAGGAAATAGTGACCAGGAAAGGTAATCAACACCGGGGAGAATTTATAATCTTTGCCTCGGAAGATCTTGCATTCACACCTAAAGTCAAAATTTCCCTTGGCCTACACAACCGTAAGAGAGGAAACTTCTCAGTACCTCTCCGTGGTTCGCTCGAGGGTTACTTTCTAGGCAAGAAAGGGTCGAGAGGAGATCCCCTGTTCCTCCTTCCTTATTTATTATGGTCGATTTCGCTCACCTTTTGCTTCTGCAGATGATCTGCCGTCTGGTTTTCTTGATACAGGTCCGAACCTGTTCGATAAATTTTATCAATCTGTCTTGTAGGCTGATTTTCTTAAGTAATATAAGCAATCATCTTTTAGAAAATATTTTTTAAATTATTTATTTTTCATTAAACGAAGGTACCCTAACTCGGGATGCTTTCTGCAATCATGTACAATTAGGAGGATAATAAACCAGAGATTAAGCTTCTGTTGCCAAATTATATACATATTCTTTTCCTACGACTATTGCAACTCAAGTTTCCTAACATGTCTAGGTGTTTTTAAACATGGTTAAAAAAAATTTCTAAAAATACTTTTGTGGCATGGTTGTGCCATCGTGCACTTTCACTTGTTTTCCAAATAAAGTTTAAGAACATGTCGACATCATGAAAAATATTAAATTACTGCATCAGTGATATATTTAATCCAAATTAAATTGTGGTCATTAAAAACTCTAAATTAGTACACTTGCGACAATCAGGTGTACGAATTTGCCTCAAGTTAATTTTTGAGTTATAAAAATCCTCAAACCAGTTTAATTGTGATAAATTTATCCAAACTAATATAAATTTTCACATATACTTATCATATCGATTGAGTTATTACCGCTCAGGAATTTCACGATAAAATTTGATGGAAATTAATGTGGGGTAAATATATTAGAAGCATACCTTTTCATCGTATTAACCCAATAAAAAAAGAGAAAAATCTTTTTTATCAAAAACAGAATTACAATCTTAAAAGATTGAACAGAAATTACAGAGTTTCACTAGATCCGGTTCACTTGCCCGGTCCAGACTCACCGCTCGATCCGGTTCAGCCAACCGATGCTTCTTCTTCTCGTCCTCCGTCTGCATCGATGACTTTCGATCGAATTCATCTTTCTTCTCCACTCCGCCACTCCACATCCACCGCCGATCTCTCTCTCTCTCAGCTCCACCGGAGGAAAACCCCCGGAAAAACTCGTCATGAATTTCTTCAACTCCGTCTTCTCCGACGACCCGGATCCCGCCCGACCCGAATCGCCTCCCGGAGACGACGATCCGTCGCGAGGAGGAGGAGGAGGAGGAGGAGGAGGAGAAGCCGCCGCCGCCGCCGCTCCGGAGCCGGAGCGCCCGTCCAATTCCCGGTGGGGCGGCCTGGGCGGCCTCGTGAAGACCCTCACGACCAAGTCCGAGACCGTGCTCGAGACGTACCGCCGCGACCTGCAGGAGTTCGGGCTGGGCCTGCGGAAGGAGATCCAGGAGGCGCACGGCTCGCTGGAGAACGTCGGCCAGGCCATCGACGAGCTCGGGTCGTCGGTCATCAAGGGGACGGCCCAGATCATCTCCCAGGGCAAGGAGGCCATCCTCACCGCCGATCTCAGTCCGGACCCCTCCGATCAGGGCCACGGCAGCGGCGGCGGGCACCATTCTTTCGCGAGGTACAGTCGGCTGGACGCGCAGGTTCGCGCGATCCGGGGCGATGCTGGCACCTTCAGCGAGGAGCCGGAGGATGCGGAGGATTACGGCGGGTGGAAGTCGGGGTTCGATCTGGGGGAGAAGAGGGAAGAGATCGAAAGGTTGAGGGAGGAAGATGGGCCCGTCAGGGGATTCTACTATAGGCTAGTGCCCGGTAGCATCGACGGCGATACGTTCTGGCTTAGGTACTTTTATAGGGTGCATAAGCTCGAGCAGGCTGAGAATGTGAGGGCTAGTCTGGTGAAGAGGGCGATCTCGAGCGAGGAGGAGGAGCTGAGTTGGGACGTTTATGATGAGGACGATGATGAGGATGTTGATGGCGAGAAGGAATTGAAGAAAGGAAGTAGATTGAGTAATGCGGTGTCTTCTGCAGAGGCAGTTCGAATGGGCAATGTTGAGAATGGAAATTTGGGGGAGGCTGTGAAGAAGGGGAAGGATGGTTCCTCTCAGGAGGAAATGGAGTCGGCTTCGGGGATGATGGGCAGTGTGGAATCAAAGGATGCCTATGGGAAGGAAACAGAGGATAGAGCTGATGAGCAAATTGGGAAGTTGGGTAGTGATCTGCATCGGACGGAGGTAGACATTGAAGAATCGAAAGAACAGAAGGCAGAGAATCAGGGTGGGGAATCGCGAGTTAGTCCAACTCCTGAAGTTGTTGGTGAGAAGGTGGAGAATGTGGGCGGTAAGGATAGCAGTGAGGGTGTCACTCTTGTCCCAAATGATGGAAATGTGCCCGAAGAGGATGTGCATTTGGAAAAGGTTTCTGATGTAAACAGCAGAAATTCTTCGTCAGCACCCCAAGAGAATTCAGCCTCAAACGCGATAGCTGAGCCTGGGAAATCGAAAGAGAGTAACCCTGCTGCTGCACTGAGCAATCCATCGGCAGCTGAGGAGGAGGACCTTGGTTGGGATGAGATTGAGGATCTTAGCGGCATCGACGATCAGAGAGTCACTCCAGACGGGACTCCAAGTGCAAGTAGGGATGATCTGAGAAAGAGGCTGAGTGTTGCAGAGGAGGAAGAAGACTTGAGTTGGGACATCGAAGATGATGATGATGAGCCTGCTGCCAAAGCTTGATTAGATTTATCACTGTGTCGTGGTTCCTCCTGACGTATTAAGGTTATGCAAAGTATGTTCCCAGGAGGATGTTTCATTTCCAACTTCAATTGTTAGAGATGCGTATGTTTCTCTGGAACTGTGTCTCTGGTATGCCTTGTTCAACTGTCATAAAACAGTGTTCATAAAATGGTTCTCTTTATCAGTATATGCAGACATTCTTGATATCAAGAAAAACCAGTGCTTCTACGATTATATGGCAATATTGCCAAAATGGTCTAAACACATAAGAATTCAAAATCCAAGTTTAATGGGATATGTACGATAGGAAACAGGTCTTCGTAGGTAAAGCTCGCGTGTGGTTGTGCCACGTACACATAATCATTCGTAAATGGTACCCATTTTGTATTGATATATACTGATCGAAATTTGATACATGCGCATATGGTTAAATGATTTGCTAATCACTTTTTAGGATTTTTAATTATGTGCCTGCATAGTTTTGATGGATTTCTAACCTATATAATTTAGGTACACCGCACAATCTAGATACACTGCAGAACTTTTCCATTGATGTATAAAAATAAAGTTCTATTGCTTGATTAATGAAATGACTCATGAATTTCTCATGTATATAGCTTTGTATCATCATGTTCCAAGAGATTATATACATTGCAAATTCTTTTCCTACAATATATAGGAAATAAGAATATATATATACATCAATATCAAATAGAAACTACAATTTCGATGGGATATATCTAGTAAAACTTCAACAAATGCCTAACACCATTGCAATTTGAAGGGTAAAGACCAAAAACATAAATGGGCAAGGCTTGACAGACAACTTCATTTCAATCTGAATATGTAGAAATAATCAAAGAAAGCCGAAGTAATCACTTAGAATCATCTCACGTTACCACCGTAAAATACAGCATAACTTCATATTCAGAGTGAGATGAAAATTTTGCACTCCAGACTTCATATTCAATATTGAACAAGAAAAAAGCGATGATAACCAAAACCATTTTTAACTTAGAAAATTCCTACCACAAAGCTAATTCAACGCTCAGAAAATCCAAAACCGGAACTAACACCATGCTCTACATTTCGTTGCCTCCGGGAGAAGAAAGGAAAATACAAGGACCGACTGCTAGAGCCTTGTCCGATCATCACAGCCACATCGCAGGGGGAAGGAAGATGGAACTGGACAAGAGAGAGAGAACGCTCTTCTAGCAGCACCTAGGCCCCGAGTTTGTACATCGAAGGGAGGACTCCTGAGAGCAGGCGTGAAGCTATTAGGTGGAAACCAAATTCCCTTCACAGCCAACGCTGGCTGTAGAAGAGGACTCTGCTATGTGGTGCCGTCCCTTCTGTGCACGCGGCGGAAGATGCTTGGTGGGTTTTCGTGCTCCTAAAGCCCACGGCAAGAAAACACCAGTGCCGCCGTTCTGCATCTTTTTGGGGCTCAAAACCATGGGGCTTACCGGGGCCAGCATTACCACAGGTGCTCGGAGGACTCCCCACTTAGGCATCATGTCAACTGCCTCGTAAGCACCGAGACCTCCGCTTGGCATGGCGAAAGGGCTCGGGTTGGCCGCTTGCCACATAGTCATGGAGCCAGAAAGAGGACTCGATGGTTGGCCTTGGTTGCTGTCTGGTCGGACCCTGAAGAATGTGATGGTGACCCTCTTATTTGGAGAAGGGCACGTTACATGCCTTGCCATGTCAGCACTGTTACCCCTCATCACCAAAAGAGACCTGCAGAAAAAATGAAAATGAGCTACCTATTCATCTCACATGAAACTCAGATACACTATTGTCACAAGATTGCTTTTTTCCATCTAAGTTGAAAGTGATTACGAGTATAACTGAAAGAGGAGCGAAGAGTATTGACCAGCTATCCATGAAGTATATCTACTAACTACTCACCCCTCTTTCAATGGAAGCATGAGTGGTCCTTTATAGTTGCCTTCATTGTCACTAACAAGAAACCGGCCAAAAACCATGCTTGAATCAGAGAGGAGAAGAGATGATATGGGCTGATCCAAATGAGGAGGCTTCAGGAAAGGCTGAGAATACTCTTCCTGCATGAGAGTTACGTTGGGATCACATGCTATTCTCTCGACGATTTGTAGGAAACAGAGAACAGAGAACTTGAAATAACCATACTCAGCATATATCCTCCCACCAATCTCGAACCATATCTTAGATGAACACGTTGGGGCAGCGAAACAAAGTGTACCTCGTCGAAGAAATTAATGATGCAACTGTTCGGCTTTTTGTAAACAGGTATTAGCTGCCATTCAACCAGATGATCTATGACACGTTCCAGAAGTGCCGGAATCGGCTCTATGTTACCTTCGAATATAACAGATTCATCAGAATGAACATTGGAGAGCACTCCTTTTCTATGGGATAAAATTTATCCAAACGTGGCGCAACTTACCTGTTTTGCTGTTGCATGTTCCTTCCTCCTGTATGTGTCCGAAAATAGGGACCCCAAACTGGATTAACTCTCGTTTGTTCCCCTTCATCTGCTTGTTAAATAAAATATAGGTCTCACCTGTAGGAATTGAAGATTTAGTCAGCACGTCATAAGCAGAAAACCTTTCGGAACAGAATTGTGGGAAAACATGCAATAATCATGGTATGGCTTCTTCTCTAAGTAGGTTAAACAAAGAAATTGAGCAATCGAAGCTGCATCAAGTCATAGTGAGGTTACTGTAGACAAGGTAAAACCATAGAAAAAGCAAAAGCATCACTAGACAAGTTTAGTTGTAAATTGCCAGATTGAAACTCCTATCTTAAAGAAGGATTTCACATGCAGTGGCAATACGAGATGAAACCGGTTTGAAAGAAAAATCCCATGCTTAAAGCATGAAGATTTCGCCTCAGTCTATTCATTTCTAAAATTGCCATCCATTTGCAGCCTCTGCGGCTGCATCTATATGTCTTGCACATCTTTTATCCTTATGCATGATGTCCTCTATTGAAAGATGAAAGTAAACTATTCAAAATAACCTGAGAGTTCTCCATTTTGACCAGCTGCACGGAGGTCATTGACGAAATCTGTCAGCTTCGAGAGCTCTGAATCGGTGAAAACGTTTTCATACAGCTTCAACCCTTTCACGACATTGACCTGCCAGTTGAAGTTCGTTCCATCAGGTATCGAAAGCCACACTTTTTCCTTTTTACATGTACTCCTTAGCCTAACCCATCTGAAATTCCTTTTCAACGGAAAGAATGTAATGTGCTTAAATTATGAAAGAAAATGGACTCGCCATATGCCCTTTCACTGGCTCCTTGGCAGTAAAACCTTTTGTCAGCTTGATTTGAGCTGCTCGGGCTTCACAGAGTTCGTGGTTAGAGCATATCTCGAGGTTCTCCAGTGCAGGCTGCATCTCATGGGATCCTGCCATCAAATTAAAGGAACACGGTCAATTAGCCATTGTTACCAAAGCACGCATTTTTCTTAATCTTCCGGGGTACATACAGAGTTTGCAGAAGCTGTAGTGTTTCACAGCATTAATATTTCACAGCATCGATACTAATGAATCAGTTTCAGGCATTTAGCAGTGACAAAAGCAAAAATGCCTGCTAAAGACAGCAAGAAGATCCCTTTTTTCCACCTTTCAATCCAGTGCACAAAGTACAGAACGGCAGCAAGGGAACGGCAGCAAGGAAAAAGATAAAAAGAAGATTTTCCAAGAAGGGAAATTTAGTACATCGCAGTTCACCTAACTTGGCACTCAACACAAAAAACACCTGCAGGGGACGATAGAAGGTCAAACAGAGGTTGGTGGAGAAGGCTAGAAGGTCAGATCTTTGGATGGTCGGTTGGGAGTTAGATGCATGAGTGTTTTCCTATTATATTTTAAGTCATACAGATATGAGATGCAAAATAAATATTTAAAAATATACCTTTGCATTTTTAAATATGCACATGCACATGCACTAAGTAATTAAGTTATACAGATATAAGTGCAGGCCACACTCTTAACTTGTTAATATTTTTTTCTTTTGGACTTATATTTAACCAATGCACATGCACTAAGTAATTAAGTTATACAGATATAAGTGCAGGCCACACTCTTAACTTGTTAATATTTTTTCTTTTGGACTTATATTTAACCAATCAAAATAAATACAAATCTCGGCTAATCAAGGTATCGACTACAAACACGAAATTGAAAAAAAGACAACTCAAAAGTTGGGACTCCATAGCTAAAAGCTCTCTCAACATCCACCCTTGAAATCCATCTGTCATTCGGCATGCATTATTCTAGCGAACGTAATTTACAAATACAAAATACCAAGAGGGATTAATTGAAAAAACCTCCCAAGGAAAAACGTTAGAAGGTAGAGCTATGGGGAAATCCTAAAATAATTTCATAATTCATAAATCTGCGACGTTAAAGCTCATAATCCAATGGAGCAGTGCTCATTACGAAACCTCTTTACTAATCCCAAGTGTCATTTCTTGACGCTAGTACCAAAAAAACATGAAAGTTGACGTTTGGGTGTCTGTCGCCGCGTCATTTCTAGTCCTACGCCAACATCCCTCTTTTTCCAATTTTGTAGGCGGGCCTTTTGCCACATTTTCGGATTCGGGTTTGGGGCCCATTTTTTACATTTTGACCCGCTACCTGCCCACCTACCCACCCCACCCCACGCCCAGACCGGACCGCAGACCAACAGACCGAACCCCCTCGCCTTCCCGAATTGACCCACGCCAGCTCGGTCGCCGGTCAAGACACGGGACAAAAAGCCCCCCCAGAAGACGGGTGGGGAAAAACAGAAACGCCCGCGGGCCCCAGCGAAAGGCCAAGTAACTCTCCCAGATCTAATCCGAGATCAGACGGTCAACGATGCGCAGCCGCCCACCCCGAATCGACACCATCGCCGCACGCATCTCGACGAAAGCATCCCACCCGCCCGACGGACGACGTCACCGATTCCGCACCGCCCCCCTACATGGCAACCGTATTCGCGGTTGCCAGCGGACAACCCACCCCCACCATCGCCTCGGAAACCTCAAAACCTCCCCCCAACCCCACCCGCTCGTGAAAACCTCGGGAACATAACCTAACCTTAACCTTAACCTTAATATTTTTTTCCTAGGACTTTTTGCCCCATTCCCACTCGCTGCGCTTTGTCGTTCCGCCGACCCCGGCCTCCTCTCCGGCGCCGTGCCACCCGCGTCTCATATTTAAAGAGAAAAATCTCGTCCCCCCCGCAACGTCCGGTCGTTTCCGTTCCGTTTGATTTCTAAATTCTTTTCGGAAAATATATATTTTTTTTTTAGCATTCGGAATAGTTTTGGGTTGAGAATAATTTAACTTTACTAGGGGAACGAAATTCCACCAAATCGCGAAAGTCCCCCACCCGAATCCTAGAACCGAACCGTTTGCTAGACTAAGACAGATCATGACCCTGACCCACCACCGCCGGGCGACGTGTCGAACACGTGGTGGCGACCGGGGTATCGGATCTTTGGATCCGGCTCCTCCTGGAAGCAACAGCGTGTTCGATTTCTCCTCCTCGGTTTGCCCCCCCACACACATGAAAATTGGAAAGAAACGTACATTATTATTGATTTGATGAAAAAGAGAAAATGACAGGTTATAGTTTAATGTCCCGTGGTCGCTGTATCATCGGGCATGTGGCGGCCTTAATTTCTCCTCCCCCTTTTTTAAATCCCAGAAAAAAAAAATGAAAAATTGAAAAAGAAAAAAAAAATGAAAATTCAATTAGCCCGATTCCCTTCTCGTTTCTTTTCCGGTTTTTACCTTTCCTTTCCTTTCTCGGCGGCCGAACGGAACGGCGAGGACGGCCAGCTGAAAGATTTTCTGGGAAAGGTAATTGGGAGATTTTTGAACGTTTTTCCATAAAGAGAGTCGAACCCAAGATTCATGGAAAACGCTGGACTCGATTGGTCAAAAGGCGAAGAGGATCGCTTTCTTCCGGACGTCGAATTTCGAAAACAGGAAGAGAGGATCACGGGCTACGTTCGTGTTCACACGACTTTAAAGTGACGTGACGGTGACCGGAAAAAGTCGATCTCGTCCGTGAACGGCGGAGTTCTACCGACTACCGCCGCCGGAAGGGGGGGAGAATCGACTTACCTGAATCGGTAATGTCGCTGGCCGGCGAATCGTCCTCCTCTTCCTCCTCCTGCTCCTCTTCCTCCACGTCGATGACCTCCCCGTTGGCGCTCCCGTCGCAATTGCTCTCGCTCCCCTTCTCGCCGTCGACAGCAGCGGCGGCGGCGGCGGCTGTCTGTTTCTCGCCATCCTCGCGCGCCTCGTCCTCCTCCTTCGCCTCCTCCACCTCCTCCTCCTCCTCGGCCGCCAGGCCCTCCTCCGGCTCCTTCTCGCCGCCGCCCCCCGCCTCCTTCTTCCTCCTCGACGCGACGCGATCCAGCTCCACCGCCACGTCGGCGATCGAGTGGAACTTCTGCATCTGCAGCACGGGGATCCAGTTCATCCTCCGCCGGTGCACCGCCGCGAACACCGCCTCGTACTCCGTCCCCCCTCCGCCGAGCTGAACCAGGTGGCCGCACAGCGCGTCGATGATCGCGTTGGCCGCCGCGAACTCGCCGCGGAACCACGCGATCACCGAGTCCCGCGCCAGCGCGTCCGCCGCCAGCATCGCCGGCGGCTGCTGCTGCTGCGGCAGCATTGGCACCAGTGGGGTCGCCGCCGCCGCCGCCGCCGCCGGGGGCCTGTCCGCCGTCGGGGGCGATGCGGGACCTACTACCGCCATCGGCATCGGGCTGCGCAGCTGGCTGCTACGGCTTCTTCCGCAGCTTCGCGTCTCCGTTATGGAAAGCTGAGATTTTGGGGTGGGTTTTCGGAGTGTTTCGTTGGGAATTTGACCGAAATATGGGGCGATTCCGCTTTATATATCGCAGAAAGAGAAGGGTTGAAGGAGAAGGTGGCGTGGAGCACGAAGAAGGGTGGCCTTTTTCTTTATTTATTTTTCGTTTTCATTTTTTTTTTTTTTTTTTGGGGGGGTGGAATTTATATTATGGAGGAGTTCAGGGGTGGGAGTGTGGTGTGGGGAGGTCCGTACGTGCCCGGGAGGGCCCCACGGGGGATGACATGGCGGCCATTGAAAAGCCGGTGACGTGGCAAGGAAAAGGCATCGGGGGGTGTGAAGGTTTGTTAGGCCGGGATGGGGGATGGGTGGGGAGGGGATCGAGCTGGAGACGGCTGTGCTGCCGGCGTTGAGAGGAAGGTGCGAGGGTGGGTGGGGAGCGAAATTACGGGAGTAGCATGAGCGGTGCGTACAGATGTGGACCGGCGGGCACGTGGAAATATGTCGTTTGGTAAAGATTTATAAAAATCATTTTAAATAAAGAGGGGTGAAT
This sequence comes from Eucalyptus brandiana, assembly GCA_014182725.1. NCBI lineage: Eukaryota > Viridiplantae > Streptophyta > Magnoliopsida > Myrtales > Myrtaceae > Eucalyptus > Eucalyptus brandiana. The sequence goes on from CM024675.1 coordinate 15,187,219, forward strand.
TATTTAGCTTTAATTTCATGAGTTCTCCCAATTGGCTAAAGACATGGCCAGGACATGGCGACGAAAGATTCGATGGACTCGAAAGCGCCCTTTCTTTAATAGAATAGGAATGCGTCATTTCAAACTCGGAAGTAAATGCAATCGCACTTGTGATCTAATGTGCCATCATCAGCGTGCATTAATCTATGGTACGTCGCGTGTTCCTTGCTTAGAAAAACATGCGTGTTCTTTGTTAAGAAAAACATGATGCTCGGAGAGAGCAATACTTCTTTTATCATCGGACATACACATCACGCATGCTAAAAGCTTTGACGCGCATTTCCCTTCCGGACGCCTTTTAATATTGCATTTTCGACCGGCTTTCTGAAACGGGATTTAGGAATACAATCACGCGCGACAATTCAGGTGGCCTCCTTCCCTTTTTATTTTTCATTTTTGGGTCGGTACATGTATAATAGTTTTCGAGTTTTCGCCGTTGGAAAGCGAGTCCAAAAAGAGACCCATCATCCTACTTCGGATTTACCCCCTTTCGCCCGGTCATGAATCTCGTACCGATGTCGCCGCCCCCTCGTAGGGTTTTTTCTTTTTTTTTGGCGTCGAGCTCTCGAGACGCGCATGAGGAAACCAGCCCCCTGTCCGTCCAATCATGATGCTTGTTACGTTGCGGGTAAATGAATGCCTTCACAAATAAGCAAAAAAAAATAATAATAAAAATATATAAAAATAAAATAAAGGGGGAGGGAAGGAAAAAAATGGACATAATAATGGCTGCCAACGAATGGTCAGGACGGAGACAGAGGGCACGGTCAGAGGATCCCCCCACCTATTTTCTAACCACGAAATTACGACCTTTGCAAGAACGATTTAATGAAGCTTACGCAGGAAAAACACCACAAAAAAAAAGAAAGAAAGTCGTCACCGTGCACGTTTTTCAAACCGCGGAATTCAAAAGGGAGGAAATCCGACGCCTGATGAGGCACGACGAGTTCGAATGAAATTTGTCGAGAGCTTAAGCTGCTGTGTTAAAGCCTTAATTGATTTCCACATTGATGGGGACGCTGAAAAGGAAAAAAAAAGGTGGATGGAGGGAGCAAAGCCGATGTCCTAAGGGGCGGAGGCATTATTCCAATGGAATATGCCTCGGAGTGGGTGGTCGCTGCTTCGTATGGTGAAGCGTCGTCATTATTTTATTCTCAGGAATTATACGTGAGATTTTTAATGGGCTCCAAGAAAAAAGAAACGTGATCCCGCATACCTATTTCCCCTATTTTCGTATGTTATTAGGAAGCAAGCCAAATTGTCGCGATTACCGAATTTCGACGTACGAACTTAGTTTACAAAAATCTTATGTTATAATTGATGTTTGCATTTTTTGTTCATTTCCTACACTCGGACGACAGTTATAACTGATGTTTGTAATCGGTAAGCCTCTCACGAGAAGATCAATAGAATTGCCGTCACTATCTACAGATCTAGTGTATATTTTTCCTTCCCCTCTTTTTTTTTATTTATTTTGGGCCATGATATTTTTATTTATTCATTCATTAAATTAGGTAGGTAAGGAAATGCTGGTGAATGACGATTTGTGGAGGAAATGCCAAAAGAAAAGGATGTTTCGGTCAAATCAATATTTAAAAGAGAGAAAAAGAGAGAGAGAGAGAGAGAAAGAGACAATAAAAAATCACATTTTTATTTCTTTCCTATTTTCATATGTTATTAGAAAGCAAGTGAAATCATCGCGATTGCCGAATTTTGACATACAAACTCAGTTCACAAAAATTGTAATTTTCATTTTCGTTCATTTCTTATAGTTGGACGACAGTTATAACTGATGTTTGTAATCAGTAAGTGTCTCATGAGAAGATCAATAGAATTGCCGTCACTATCTACGGAACTAGAATATATTTCTTCATCCCCTCTTTTTTCTTTTGGGCCACGATATTTTTATTTATTTATTCATTAAATTAGGCAACGAAGGAAATGCCGGCGAATGATGACATGTGAAGGAAATGTCAAGAGAAAAGGATATTTCGGTCAAATCGATATTTAAAAGAGAAAAAGAAAAAGAGAGAAAGAGAGAAAATAAATAAATAAATAAATAAATAAATAAGGAACCCATGCCCCAATTTGCGAAAAGGTAGGAGTGGGGGCTGGAAAGGGGAAGGAACCAAGGGACGGCTGAGAAGGAGCCACGTCGCCGGGTGGGACCCATCATCACGTTCGATGGAAGGAGGAGGAGGTGGGGAGGGGGCGGGCCCCACCGGTGGTGCGCTGTTGCGCCTTCCTCAATCGTTGGCTTATATACGCGATGGCGATGTTGGTGAGGAAAGGAAGGGAAGGGAAGGTGTAAAAGGTGGGGCCCGGTGGGGGTAGGCCACCGAGGAAGCGCATTTTCGCACATGCCGACGATGCCCCTCCCCACCACCACCCGCTAACGACACGGCTCCCCCCACCCTTCCCACCCGGCCTGCCGGCTCCGGCTCCGGCTCCGGCTCCGACGCCGGCTTCGGCTTCGGCCTCGGCTGAGCGCCCGACTATTTTGAACTTTTCTTCCCACAGTCGCCGTCTCGCTTTTCCCCGTGAATATTTTAAAATAAAAAGATAAATTAAAAAAAGGCATTTGCTTTACTTTTCTCGTGCGTTTGTCATTTTTCTTTTTTCCTTTTTTTTTTTTTTTTATTTTCTTTTTACGTCCCGCGAACTCTCCCGTGACTCCGTGACTACTACTACAGCCTTCTTCATGACGTCCCAGCGCCCGCTGTCGTCCACCTAACCTGTCGCCGGCTGGGGCAGCCGCATCACCGCCGGCATCGACCATTTCTCGCCCCCGTGCTCGTGCCACGGCTGACGTTTGACCGTTCGGAGTCCTCTGCCGTTTTTGCTCTAGAGACCTATTCTCCGTCTGGTCGATGATTTCGTTTCGCCTCGCCTCGCCTCCCCCTTTAGTAACTTCATCTCTGTGCGAGTGTGAACGCGGGGGCGAGAGAAGGCGGCGGGTGCTTCTTGGAAAGCGAAATGGCGAAGTTATGAATCGGTGGGCGCAACTGTATTAAAGCGAGATACGTAACTAGTGGTTTTGATAAAATTTCTAAAAATTATGAAAAATTCGATGAAAATTCACCTGTCAATGTCTACGCATTGTCCAGATTTCGGGCTTTTTAGAAGCTATGAAAATGTTCAGAGTGCGCGTCACGCTGCCAAGTTAATATAAACGCGCTAATCTCTTCACGATTGATCGGATATCCAACAAAAATAAGATTCCCCTTCTCATTGAAAATAATTTCATTCTCTGTACCATTCAAGATTTCAGTTCACATCTTAACTAAATGAGTTTGTCTTTAGTTCAGAAGTAATTTTATAGATTGCGAAAGGTACTTATAGAAGAAAAGGTGCCAAAGGGATCTAGCGTCTTTATTCTGAATTTATGTGCAAAGCTTGTTCCTTTTCTCATCGAGGTGATCTTTTTTTAAGTACTCTAGATGTCATAGGAATATGAAGAATAAGGCTAGCCATTGATTAAAAAATTAACAGATATTTCTTTTCCACAGATAACGGCACCACTTAAAATGATCTAAGTTTAAATAATGAAATTAAATTGAGCGAATACAGTTTGGGTCATATAATTTTCGCTAATGATACCATTCGATCCTCTTATTTGTGCAGTCAAGTTCTTTGTTTCTATAAATTTGTTCGACCGTATCTTTCCGTCGATGACATTGCTTGGTCAAATTTGCGAAATGACGTCATTGGTGGGGCACATGATAGAAAAAGGAAAAGCGAGAGAGAGAGAGAGAGCAATGACGAGAAGGAGAGACGAGCGGCAGCACATATGTAACTGTCTCGCATGACATGAACATAGGAATCTTTACTTCGATCAGGTAAGTTACCCACAGGTAACAACTGTCCCGCGCAACCTCTTGACTCGCCGGACAGACCTATTTTAAGATTGTTCCGAACAAAAGAAAAAGAAGACCCTTTTGAGTAACAAACATTAATCTACGGCTGCGCTACCTTAAAGTAAATCTTGCCTTTATCAGCACGTCTACTTAGCGACGGATTGGTGACCAAAATGAGCTGGTTGGTGCTGGTCAATCATTGCAGGGTATAAGATTACCCTCCTCCAAAAAGAAATCGACCATCAATCAATCAGCTGATCCAATTATTCTTTTAGAGAAACCAGCTTTACTATCTAATAACCCATTAATTCGGAAATCTGAAAAGTGAACTCCGGCGAAAGCTGCTTTTTTCCATTTCTTCCTCTGATCCATTTAAAATCAACAAAATCTGATAAAAAGGGCGCGATGCAATGCTCTCATCAGCCTCTTTTTCCTCGCTATTTTTTTTTCCCATAATTCTGAAAGGGAAAATTAATTAATCAAAAGGGGAGAGGAGGAATCGGCTTTGGATGCCAAAGGGAAGAAGAAGGCACGGACGAGGCCTTCGCCTGGAAAAGAACCTTCCTCGCTTTCGCTGTTAACTTTGACTTTAGCTTTTTCGCCGCCAAGATTCCCCAAGGTGACAAGCAGAATCCACCTGCGAGAGAGGGAGGGCACGGCGAGGCCTCAGATTCTCCTTCATGTGGGAAGCCCATCTCGAGCCGAGCCGAGCCGAGCCGAGCCGAGCCGGCGGCTCCAGCGGGGTTGGCTTTTTGACAGGGAAAGAGTCAAGTGGGGCGAGCGGCCACAGGACAGGTGCTGTGCTGTGCTGCGCTCTGTTTCATCGATGTTTTTGTGGTCGATGCTCGCCCGTCCCCCACGTCAGTGGCGAACCATTTTCTGTTTCGCTTTTCGTCTTTTGGGTTAAGCATGATTTAGAGGATGTTTACGTGGTAAGTTGTTGGCCGTTAGGACACTGCTGCATCCGTTGACATCAGCGTCCGTGTCTGAACACGGATGCTCGAACGGGTTATCATGGAGGGGAGGTTCTGTACGTGTAGTGCTGGAACTGGGCTCGAGTCATGCAGCAAAATGCTTGGTCTTCCTTTGTTTTTAGGGACATGAAAAGCGTCTCTCTCTCTCTCCCTCTTTTTGGTTCCATTATCTTCGGCCGAAGGGGGCATGGGGGGGAATCTCGGTCACCCACCATTGAAATTGCTATCAATCTCCTAAGAATCTTAGCAGAAGCCAACCCCCCTTTCTCTCTGAGTCTCTCTCCCACTCCCACAGCATCATCTCTCTCTCTCTCTCTCTCTCTCTCTGAGGTTCTTTTCAACTTTCTACGATGATTTTTTATTCTCTGGACTAGATATCTTTTTGGGGCTTTGGGGAACGAGACACGTATTAATCTAAGACAGTAGAGGAAGTCCACACGACTCGTGGGACAGCGAAGGCTCGGTGATTTCCCCTTTTTGGAAAGGCAAGCCCACTATATATGTTCGAATATGTCAAGTTGTGGAACCACCAAAGGGTAGACAGACAAGGGCATGGATAACAATAGTTTTAACTTTTTGATGCCATTTGGGCACTTGATCGCACTCGATGCTTAAAGTTTATGGCTTTCGGTGCAATTTCTCCACCCGTAGATCCACGTCATTTTAAAGTAGTCAGAAACAATCGAGAATTCATCGTGGCGATTAACCCAATTTATTTGTGTGATTTATTTTGGAGCATGATCATAGACTCAAGTAGTTGATATGAAACCTAATTGGAAACAAGAGGGTCGAACCATACTGGAAATATTGCTCTAGCGGTCGTCATGAATGTAAATCTCTCAAAAACTTCTCACATTTCATGTGGGACTTGGGGCATTACCAAGCCGATCTTTCTATTGCATTGTTCTCCGCACATGGATCAGCATAAATCAAACAACCCCGTAGAGTAATGTGGGAACCAATTATCATTTATTTATTAGCTACACGAGATGAAGCCACCATCACTTCGGCATATCAATAGCAATTAGATGCCATCCCATGTACTTGTGCTCGAGGCGAGCCGAGTCGATGTCTAATACCATTTGTAATGGCTAAAACCCTAAAAAAGAATACTCGAGTAAAAAAAGAGAATTATTTAAAAAGTTATAAATATATTGTAATTGTGTCAATTCAACCATAAATATTTTAAAATTACGTCAATTCAATTCATTTGTCTAATTTTGACCAAAGAACATGATGAAGACAATTTTTAATAATATTTTATCTTTTTAAATTTTTTAAAAATTTTCTTTTCTCTCTTCTTTTTCCTATTTTTCACACATAATGGCCGGCCACTGTTGGTGAAGAAAAGGAAAAAGAAGAGAGAAAAGAAAAATAAAAAGGAAAATACAAATAAAAATTAAATATTTATAAAAATTGTTTGTGGGTGAAAAATAGGAAAAGAAGTGAGAAAGTACAAAGAGAAAAGGAAAATAAAAATACAAATAAAAATAAAGTATTCATAAAAATAAATATTATTAAAAATTATTCATGTCAACATTGGGTGGCTAGTTACCACCCCGCTGTGAGCACATTGGTTCGGGCGTTTCCCCCATCCTAGTTAGGGGGAGGTTTGAGTCACTGAGTGTGCAATTGTGCGACTTAAGTGTGACGCCATGTGAGGTGGGTCCATGTGCTAGTGTCGCCCCAGATTTACGTCGCCAGCTGCCGGCTGTACAATAGTTCCCGGGTCATCAAAAAAAAAAAAATCGGGTCGCTAGTCAAAATTGACTAGATGAACTGAATTGACGCAATTACAAAATGTTCATTAGGAATGAGCATTGATCCAACGTCAACCCTGGACCAACCCTAGACCGGTCCAACTCTGCCAGTCTTGGTCCGGCTCCCAGGGAGATTGGGTCAGTCCTTGGTTCTAGAATTTTTAAACTAGCACTGTGTGAGTCAGTCCTTGGTCCTGAAAGTTTCGGGTCGATCCAATCCGAATCAACCCTGAATATATATAATATATTATTTATAATTTTTTTATATAGAGAAAATCTTAAAATAAACGACGTCAACAATATTAAACAACTCTTTAGTAAGAAGTTCAAGTAATTTTACGTTATTCTTTAATAACTTAAATTTTTAATGTTTTTTATGGCGTCAATAGTCATAATTTATTAATGAGGAAAATATTTTTGTAAAAAGTCCTCATGGCGTCTAAAAATGTATAAACAACTCCTTATGTCATCCTCCTCTTCTAGTGTTCGTTCTTTTCTGTCTTATTTGTCATCTTAGTCTTCAATTTACCAAAATCGAAAGAAATAACTTCTTTGCTTGCCACTCGACACTCGCCTCACTCGTTTTGGGTCACTCGTGATGCTTGCCGCTTGATGCTCGCTTGGCTTGTTGCTCCCCGCTCGACATTCGATGCTCATTCTGTTCAAGTCACCCCACTTAACCCTTATTGCTTACCTTTCTTAGCTAACCTCTCTCATCATCGAACCCATTAGATCGATACGGTCCTCAGTTGCCCTTTTAAGGAGTATAAAAAATGAAATAAAAAATTATTGATTAGTCCTAAGTTGACTTTAAAACTAGAACGAACCCATTGGGTTAATTCGGTCCTCAATCGCTTTTTTAAGGAGTACAAAAAATAAAATAAAAAATTATCGGTTAGTCCCGAGTTAACCCTGGAAGACCGAACCCATTGGGTCATTCCAATCATCGGTCCCAAGCTTAATAGAATCGGTCCTCGGTTCCCAAAATTGAGAACTAGCACTGTGCGGGTTGGTTCTAGGGTTAGGAGATGGATCGGCCCAACCGGGACCATACTCACCCCTATTCATAATTGAATTGACAACAAAAAAAATAAATTAGAATTGAATAAGTACAATTACAATAAATTTAAGATATTTTTTGATATTTTTCCCCGTGTGAAAACCTTGGAGCAGCGTTAGGGCATATGTTACTTAGCACTGACTGCCGCGACTCCACGTGGAGATGTGAGGTTATCATCACAGCTGCAACAAAGACAAGAATAGAAGTTTAGCACACCAACGTTTGGTGCTTGTTATATTGGGCGAAAGAAACGCACGAAACCGTCGAGCGTCAACTCGCGACTTTCTTTTAAAATTTTCAGAGTTCAAGTTGGAATTCGCGTGTGCAAAGCAAAATAGTGAGGCAAGGATGATGTCGACGGATCGTTTGGACCGGAGGGGCGGGAGGCTCTTTCCGAAACCGTCGAGCGTCAACTCGCGACTTTCTTTAAAATTTTTGCAGAGTTCGAGGTGGAATTCGTGTGTCCAAGCAAAGTAGTGAGGCAAGGATGACGTCGACGGATCGTTTGGACCGGAGGGGCGCGGGGGGGCTCTTTCTCGTGCCATCACATTACATCAGTTAGCGTGAAAGTTAGGCTTTGGGGGATCAAGAGTCGTGTGCCGTCGGATCCAATATTGAAAGAAAGGGAATCTCTCTTTTCGACGACATCTTCCGCTTTGCCTTTTTTATCGTGTATTTGAGACAACTTCTCGTATTGGCTGACTGGACTTGTGGGTCTGATTCGTCTGGAAGCTCAGCCATCGTCACCATCACCTTGATATTTAGACCAAAGCACCACGAGCATTCGAGAAGTGGGTTTTGTCTTCACGTAGCTTTCTTTTTAATTTTTTTTTCTCGTCTTTATGTAGCTTTCAAAGCAAAACTTACGTGCTCATCTCAAAGTGACGGGCGAAAACCGGCCTACAGATCTTTGTAATTAACAAATGTTGTACGATGCGGCCAAACCTTTTGAAGGGTTCTTCCTTTTCTTTCTTTTCTCGTCACGGAAAAGGATATACAAAGGCGGCCCAATTGGCGATGCAAATCTCCACTTATAATTATCTCGATGAATATGCTCGATGGATATTCTAGAACGCAGTTTCAATAACTATTTTCGAGATAAAACATCAGAACATTTGAATAAGAATTGGTTCTACAAAAGTCTGATTAGGTTAGATACACGAGCTCGATGTATATCCGTCTGGCGGTATCATTGATTTCCTCTCAACTTGGTGAGCATGATTAATGGTTATTGGTAAGATGGTGTCCGAAGAAGGCGTGCAGGTCGGCTGACTTCCGGGTTTTCCTTCCCCCACCACTTGTTTTCCCAGGAGAAAAATAAGATTTTCCATAAGATAAACAAAATTTCACGAGCCACAGCTGTTCATTAAATCTTTCCGGCTTGGATGACGTTATTTTTTCCTCTATTAAAAAAAGATTTCTAATAACCCGTGAGCCATAGACAGAACGAGTCGGAAAGTACGGAAAATCCAGGAGACGAAATCGAATCCGATCTAAACGAATGAGGTTGAGGTTGCACAACTGGTGACTCTTGAAGAAACTCTAGAGAAGGGCGATCTGACTTTGGTGATCGAGGGCGGCCCTTTCCAGGAGTGAGACGTCGCTGACGTTCGTGCGAGTAAATCTACTGCACACTAGCTAAACAACGCCCTTCTTTAGTCAATTCATCCATCGATCTGCAAGCGCTTTCGTTTAATTACAAAAGCTAGCAAAGCCGTCACGGAGAGAGCGACCGTTTGTACAGTTGTTAATTCACCGACCCCGAGAGCATTTTCGCGCGAGTCCGGTCGCGGACAGACCGTCCACACTGACATTAGAAAACCCCGATGCGCTCGTGATTCGTCCTCAAGAGGTTAAAAGATACTGAGCCGTGACGAAGGAAGACAAAGAGATTGGGAGAGGGAGAGGAGGAGGGATCGCAATTATAATACAGCAACTGTCATTTTTCAGTAAACAAACGGTCAACTATTGGCGTGCACGTTTCCGAGTGTCTCCCGGCATATAGAAATCTTCCTCGAACTAAAGTCCGGGTTTGTAGCAAATTTGTGTCATAAGAATGCAACTCTTATGTGATATAAGCAATGCGTTGCTTGTTTTCACAGGACCTTTTGCGAAAGAGCGGTGCTAAAATGGGAGATTCCCTACTCCAGACCCAAGCCAGTGATTTACGGGGAAAAGCGTCGAAAAGCCCTAGCTATATTGTATTGGTGTAAGTTTAATACTAAATCTTTAGGCGATACCATTTTAATAATAAATTTTTGACCTAATGTCAATTCAATCATTCTGACTAATTTAGGTCAAATATTACTGATGTAAACACTGGCCAGTTTATGTGACACCGTCGGTATTGACATAAATAATTTTGTAATAATATTTTAAGTTTAAAAAAATAAATTACTTTCTAATTTTCTTTTTTTTTCCTCATCCTTATTCTTCCTTTTGCCAATGACCGACCACCAGCCAAAGGCGATGGTCAGGTTGGCTTTGCCTAGGCGAGGCTCTCTGCCGCCTGCCATAGGCGAGGGCTCCCATCGCTAGATCTAACGAGGCCAGATGAGGTTCGGCCTCACCCAGGCTAGATCTGGCGAGTCCGACCCTCGATGGGCGTCAGCCTTGCCTAGGCCAAATCTAGCAAGGGAAGCCTTCGTCAAGGCTCACCCTTGCTCGATCGGGCCTTGCCTATGGCGGGCAACGACGAGCCTCACCAAACCAAGGCCAGCTCGGCCATGGCGAGCCATCGCCTTGGCAAGTCACCAACAAAAGGAAAAAGAAGAAATGAGAAAGAAAAAATAATAAAAAAATATTATTAAAAATTATTAATGTCAGCGTCGGTGGTGTCACGAAAGTCGACCGGCATCCACATCAACAATATCTGACTAAAATTAGCCGGAGGATTGAATTAACATTATGTCAAAAAGTTTAGGACTAAATAGCACCATTTAAATGTTTAGGACTAAATAGACACTAATGAATAAATTTATGAATTTTTTGACACTTTTCCCACAATTTATGGGACGAGTGCCTTATGTAATTTAGATTGTGAGTAAATAAATGAAATTTTCACGGTCGGCTGATTTTATAAAAATATTAACTGATAATCGTTTTAGGGAAAACCATTGACATTAAGATTGTCAATGTAACTATTGATTAAGGATAATTAGGACATTTGAGTTGCTCACCGATAGGGCTTCTAAGTTTACGAACTGTGAAGGAATGTTACGATCATGAAGTTAAGTTACTAAGAAAGAAAAGGTTGAGGATAAATTCATGGGGATAATGATTATTGTGAAAAGTTACAAAGGTTAGGATATTCATTCGTACAACACTTTGTGGTATATTATTACACATTAAGGATGGTTACTGTCTCGTCATTTACAAGTACTAATAGAAAAATTACAATTATTGAATACAATTACTAAGTATGTTATCATCACTTATGATGCGTTTGTTTTGCAGAAAATGAATTATTTTGAAAATATTTTACCAAAAATGATCTCTTATAAGTCTTACATCAACGAAAAACGGAAAATATTTGTATCATTCACCAAAATATTTAGACATAAATTATTGTCAATAATAAAAATATTTTTCATTGATTAATTATTTCAAGCAATTATTTCTTCTATTGATTTGTGTATAGATTATATAACCAAAGTATGGCATGTCATGAATTATTGTCCCCATAGCCAAACCGAGAAAAGCGCCAGAAAAGCCTTAGACCTATTGCAATAATGTCAATTTGTCATATACCTCATATTGATACCAATTTAGTTCTAAACTTTTTGATCTAATGCAAATTCAATCCTTTCGGCTAAATTTTAGTCGGATATTGCTGACATGCACACTGGTCGGCTGACATGGTACGGTTAGTGCTAACATAGACAATTTTTAATAATTTTTTTGGAATTTTTTTTTTTAAATTTTTTGTCTCTTTCCTTCTTCTTTTTCCCCCCTTCTTCAAATGCCCCATTTGTTAGGGAAAGCACAAGTGACCAGAAATGCTAGAACAATTGCAATCAGAACAAGCTACTAGTAAAATCACCTACCCTGTTGAACGAGCATTCACCATGCATGTAAGTCCCAAAAAATCGATGTTGATGGTACCAAGGCAACGTAGGGAAGCGATTGAACAACAATGAAGACATTGCAAAATGAAATGGGGGAGAATGTTACGAACTGAAGTGACAAGGATTCTCCCATACTCGCGTAACTTGTGAGTGAAGTTTGAGGTTATTAGGTGAAGAGTGAGTGATGCAGAAAGGATAAATACAACTAGCTCATGGGAGTAGCTAGGACGCTTGGTGCTAGTAGTTCTATGATAGAATAGTTATATCTCTATAGAACTTTGAATGCGGGGTTGGCTTCCCATTTACAAACTGATCGAGGCTGATACTGCTCTCCTAAAGAGGCCATGACAGGTTGAAACCAATTGCCATGTTTAAAGCATTCTGCTAGATTGCTCGATGGACTAGACGCCTACAATTCAGTAAGAGGATGCGATTCGCCATATTATTCTTAGGAACAACTAGAGAAGGAAAGCTAGCCTGGTGCTCTCGTCCCGCCAAGCGTTGCACGGGCTATTCCATAACTAAGGAATTGCCACCCCGTGACACATGCAAAATAGTAGGTATAATTGGTAGTGGTCACGATAAATCCATGGATTCAAGTGATTTTCTTAGATGAAATTCTTTTAAAAACTAACATTTATAATAAATTTCTCTACTTTAAATGTTAGTAATAATGCAAATCTTCACTTTTTAGGTCCATAGTCTTTTGGGTGGTTGTACTTTTGCCCTCGAATTATGAAAGAAATGACTTTAAGAAAGACTCAAATTCCCATTCAATTTATGATGGTTATAGGCTTCACTCAAGCCTATCAACTAGGAGTATAAGGTGAACAGGCGGTTGATAGGCTTGAGCGAAGCTCCACTCACCTGGCAGTGGTTTTGAAGCCACCCTACCTCACCCCAAGTTCAGAGAACTATTATTGTTCCCTACCTAGTGATAGCCAGTACCTTAACACTAGTGTGCCTTCACCACTAATAGGCCCTTCAATTTCCACTCAAATTTTTTTTCCCAGGTGAGTGAGAGTATGGAAAGTAACATTACGAGATCTCTCACCCCCAATGTGGATCTCTCACGTGTTTCTTCTCCCTAAAACTTTTTTTTTTTTTATCACTTTTTAGGTCCATAGTCTTTTGGCTGGTTGTACTTTTGCCCTCGAACTATGAAAGAATTTGATAGAAAATAAAGACTCAAAATTCCATTTAATTTATGATGGTTCAGAAGAATCGTTACATAGCTCCTCCAGGGTTGATACAATTGATTGAGACATATTGCAATATTTCGAATTTCGTCACTGGAAATTGCCTATTCAAATTTCACTAACTACGTTCCCACTGCTCTGAATCAGAGTCATCTCCACAGGTGAAAGGTTGAGACTTCACTTGTTCATGCACTTGACAGGGTATTTCACGAACACTAGGTAACCACGTGGCAGCGCGCGTTACGTGAAAGTATGGCGCTATATAACAGCGATTAAGAACTTTTAGCCACGTGAATCATACGTTTTTACTCCAGCCAACCAACGTAATAGCAACGTCAGCATCTCTTCCATCGCAGCCGTTAGATAATTGAAGACGATGATCCGGGCGGCGTAATCCAACGGCTACGATTATACGGGTCGCTGACCCTGGAACTCGAACAAGAACAGGAACAGGAAACGTCAACTCGACTCCGCGTGGGAAGCCTCTGAAGAAGCGTTTGACTCGAGTAATAATACCACGTGTTTCAATAAATTCAACGATTGGCCTCATTAATTTTTCGGAAACGACGGCGATGGACGACCAAAGCATCCGGCAGCACTCAATTGACTTCCCAAAGAAGGAAAGGCGGTAGAAAAAAAAACGAAGAAAAAGAAAAAAAAAATATCATCGAAAGCTATTTACATCAACATTGATCATACCACGTAAGCTAACCAGTATACACATCAATAATGTCTAGCTAAAATTAGTCATAATAACTAAATTGACACTAGATCAAAATGTTTAGAACTAAATTAGCACTAATTCCACATTTTGATATCGAATTTTATCAAAAATTGGTGTACGCGGGTACTCCCTGGTGTTCCTCTCTATCTTCAATCCTCCGTACTAGTGCAAGCCACATTATCGCGCACGTCCTAAGCCGTCTCGCATGGTGCGACACCGTGTACCGCACGAGCAAACCCTTACCACGCACAAGTCGATTACAACTTAGAATTGGCTCATTTTGCAAAACGCATTGGCGTAGTTGCGTCGCGAGTCATGGTCCCTGCTCATGAGACCCAAATCATGGCTCGATGGACCGAAACGTGCGCGAGGTCTCTGTCTGGAAAGGCCCCTACTTACAGCAGCTCGACGCCATTCGAGCAATCAAAACATTTTGCGTGTGCACGCAAGCGAGGTGTGAGTGTCGCGAAAAGGCCATTTTGATCAAGATGAATATATTAGGCATCAAAAGTTTTGCTTCCGCGTGCCATGTTATTGGCCAGCGTCCAGTACGGCGCTTCGTGAGGTAAATATAGAAAAATGCTCAGAGAACGGCATCGTCACTTTGTGAAAAGTGACGATTCCCTCCTCACCACACATCTCCAAATGTATTGTCTGGCAATAGATTTTGTATGGTCTCGTAGTAGATTTTATTAACAATTAATTTGGAGATGTGTGATGAGGATGGTACTATTACTTTGTGGAAAGTGACGGTATTGTCCTCCAAGCGTTGCTCGAAGTTATATTATTATTTTCCTTGCTCTTTTTCCTTATAATATGTCCTTGGGAGCTCAGGTTTGCGTATATATGTGAACGTTCGATCACCAACTCAAGGGTCTCATCACCAGGTGAGCATCAGAGCATTGAGGACGAGAGTGAAGAGGGCCGCGCCGTGCTGATGAGGAGCTCTTCCATGGCGTTCCCGACTGAAGAGGGACGAGAAGGGGCCGCTCCGAAGACCCTTGGGAATCATCTCTCCGCCGCCGCGGCTTTCCTGAGAAGGGTGAACGGCGAGCATGACCTGAGAAGAGTGGTACATGGTATCAAAGTCGGGATCGCGCTCGTTTTGGCCTCAGTTGTGGCCTTCATCACTCCAGAGCACCATATATTCGAAACAGATGCCGTGTGGGCTGTCATGACCGTCGTGGTCATGTTCGAGTTCTATGCAGGTTTGGTACCCCGTTATTTTGCTATGGACTAATGAACACCCGTGCTCGTGATGTTTGTTTGGCGCGAGTTCTAATGAGATTGATTGGACGATTATCAGGGGCGACATTAAGTAAGGGATTGAACCGTGCGGCGGGGACTTTATTGGGTAGTATGTTGGGGTGCATGTCGGCAGTCTTGGCTAAACTTATTGACGGCAAGGTCGGGAAGGACATTGGCGTTGCTATCGCGGTATTCATCTTTGGTAAGACATTCAAAATACCGAAATAAACGCAATGACGAAACACAATATATTAGCAAGGAAGTTTACATGAAATTAGCCATCTTTAAGCGTGTTGTGAATATAGTGTGCTCTTGCTTATATTGCATATGTCCTACGTGCTCTTACTGCAAGCATGCGTTTGCGATATCTCGATAGTTGAAAACAATTTTGATCGAGGTTCAATAAAATGCTAAATCTCAGGTGCCGCGGCTACATATGTTCGATCGATTCCTTGCATAAAGAGGAAGTACGACTATGGTGGCATGATCTTCATCCTCAGCTTCAGTCTGGTGGCCGTATCCGGCGCCCAATTCGAAAAGTCCAAAGAAATCTTGATAACTGCCGCCGAGCGCCTCGGGACGGTCATGATAGGGTTTGCGGCCTCCATTTTCACGAGCTTGTTCATCTTCCCTATTTGGGCTGGTGACGAACTTCACGTGTCTATCGCCTCCAAATTCGAGCACCTTGCTTGTTCGATGGAAGGTAATCAAATCGTGACTACGTTAGCAGTACTATTTTAGCACTGTTCATGACATGGGGCTTGTAATGTCACGTATGGTTGACTTTTATCTGTTGACTTTAATGGCAGGACTATTGGATAGGTACTTCGATGCGGTGGCCGATAAGGAAAGCAAGGGTGACGGAAGCTGCAAAAGCTGCAGACCGGTTCTGAATTCGAAAGCAAAGGACGAGTCTCTGGTAAGTCTTCTTTCCCCTCTTTAATTTCCCATTGTGTTGTAATTGGGTTGGTTCATCTCAAGCTTACTCTAGCATGCTCCGTCAAACTCAAGGATTTAGTGAATAATCTATAAGAAAAATGTTAAATAAAAGCCCGAAAAGTCATCATTTTTTTAAATAAAAACTCGAAGTAGGCATAATTTCAAATAAGGACCTGAAGTAATTAAATAATCTCAAATAAGAGTGTGAAGTGGAACTTATTTCAAATGAAGGCTGAACCTCTTAGAACGAAGGCCATTTTTGTCTTTTAATTTATTCTTTTATGTTGATTTCTTTTTCTTTTTTTTCGTTTTCTTTCTTCCTTCTTTTTTCCCCTTCCCTCCCCCGGCCGTGTCGGAGGTCGCTGGGCTTAGGCGAGGGCCACCCTCGCCAACATTGGGCGAGGCTCACCCTCACCTAGGCTAACAAGGACAGCCCCTGCCGCGTTGGGTAGGGCACTTCTCGCCAAATCTAGCTAGGGCAACCCTCGCCCTCTCCAGCACTAGCGAGGGCGACCCTTGCCTAACACCAGGCGACGCTCATCAACCAAGGCGAGGGAGACACTCACCCGACGCCAATGAGGGCAAGAGCAACCCTCGCTAGCCCAAGCAAGTCGCTTGACGCCGGCGAGGGTGACCCTCGCAGAATCGCCCTAGCCTAGGCTGGCGAGGGTTGTCCTTGCCTGAGGTAGGCGACCTCCACTAGCCATCGATGACGATGGCTGGCAAAGGGAAGAGAAGAAAATGAAAAAAGAAAAGAAAAAGAAAAGAAAAATTAAAAAAAAAAGGTTACAATTCTTTTACCAAAATACCCTTTCTCCGATGACGGGAATAGTCACCGATCAACCAAAGGTCCTTATTTGAGACGATTTGGCCACTTCATGTCCTTATTTGAAACGATTTGGTTACTTCAGGCCATTAATTGAAATAAAGTCCATTTGGGATTCTTATTAGAGAAAACGAGGGCACTTTGAATCCTTATTTGAAATTTCCCCTAATATGTGAGATTTTATAATACCACTATCAACTATTTTAAAAATTTAAGTTGATAGATGAATCCGTAATTTAATATTTTACTATTCTAGCACTCTTCCTCTAAATTGTTAGATGAAAGTATAGTTCAATATTTTACTATTCTAGCAATCCCTCTCATGTTTAGTCGATTGATAGGTCTAGAAAGATTTGAATTTAGGATTTCTAATTCTGATATCATGTGAGATTTTGCAATACCATTACCAACTGTTCTAAAAGTTCAAACTATTATGTTAAGACGTGATTTAATATGTTATTGCAGGCGAATTTTGCGAAATGGGAACCGTGGCACAGGAGGTTCGGGCTATTTTATCCATGGGACAAGTATCTGAAGGTCGGAGAGCTTCTTAGGGAGCTAGCAGCCACCATTGTTTCACTTGATGTTTGTATTCAATCTTCTAGGCAGGTACAGAAAGCTTAAACCGTCACATATATATACACATGTAAATAAGAGAATAATAAGATGTTTTCATTAGAAAGCAATTGAAAACATGGAATATAAACGTGAAGTAATTCTAACTGAAAATGCGGTGATCCATATTTCTCAAGGCAGTAAATGTGGTGTGGAGTCAATTTTATCTCCTGCCGGCATTGAGACCCGAGAAGCGGACTCTGTCTTTCGCTTTCAAATTTAGAAGTCCTTCCTCTGATTTCGAAAGCTTTTTTGTCTTATTATACCACAACTCCATGTTATCAGCCGGCCGGTGACCTAAGACAGTCGATCAAGGAACCTTGCGAACTGGTTGCGTCATCCCTCGCGAGGACTCTCCGGGAGCTCGGGGAGAGCCTCATGAAGATGAGAAGGCGCCAATCGGATGCACTGGTCTTGCGAAAGCTCAGGTCGTCATGGCTTGTACTGAGGCTCTACATGTCTCCCTCCAAGCTCGAGAATGCCTGCAACTCAGGCGAGGATCTCGCTGTCTCGACCTTCGTGTTCTTACTCACAGAGATTGTGGAGAAGCTGGAACGGCTGGCGAATGAGGTGGAAGAGCTCGGTGAGCTCGCTAAATTCAAGATTAATGATATGTAGTCGGAAATATTCGGGGGGAAGCACGCTAGAAGCACCATAAATTGTGTACAGCGCTCACTTTACTGCCAAAAGTCTTCATCGGCTCATATAAATGTCAAATTGATGCGAAAACAATCACCTAAGTGCCTCTGACAGAAAATTCTGGCCAAAATGATTAAACGGTTTTATAATTAAAAATTTAATGTAAGTTGACATATTTGTATTAAAAACCAGTCCACGTGGACATGCAAAACGACGTCGCACAATCTGACGTGGCTGGCTGCCTAAAAACAACGCCATTTCTTTCTTCTCTCTCATTCAATCACACATAGAGACAGCCTTCTTCCTTCTTCTGAGATTTTTGCCCATGGCAGTCATCGACGCATCCTCCCCGACGCAGAGGATGTTCCGCCACCTGATTTGAGATGCCCCGGGTACGTCAAACACTACATCTATCGTATTTAATTTATATTATTAATTTATTCGCAAGCAGAAGCATAACAAAATGATTAAACATGTCTTATCATTATTTCACATACTTAATAACATACATATGCATCACTTACATTAAAACATCACAAGACAAAATGCCTAGGAAGAGTTCAGTAACTCCTATCTCCACTATCATATCCCCGCTCTCAAAAGCCTACTTATACAACACCGATCTAACATCTAAGGATCAATAACATCCCCCAACGTCGGCTCATCGACAACGTCACCAGGAGGACCATCAAAGCTTTTAAGCGGTCCCATCCAATTACCATAAAAAATCGTGTACTAGGTTACATATCGATGGGGAACATACTTGGTAAATCGTACGTTGACCCATACTATGGTAGTACACTTAGTATACATAAAAGCCAAATTAGGCAACACAACATCCTCATACATATACTCAATATGTATCGGGGCTCCAAAAAGCGGCGACGGCAAAAGGGGTATCCTACTTGTCTAGGAAAATAAAGGAATGAGCCAAAGCTTAGCAAATGAAATTTCTAAGACCCTATTTGGTAACAGGCTAAATAATAACTATTTGTATTATTTTGTTCCCTGAAACAAAAAAAGAATAGAAATCCATTTAGTAACGTTTTTATTTCCAAAATAAATTTGGAACATAATCAAGATGTAAAAAAAAAAAAAAGTTGCTTATTTATTCCTAAGAATAACTCAAGAATCAAGCAATTTTCGTTTTTTTTCTTTCTTTTCTTCTTCCTCTAGCCGGTTGCCAACCTTGGCAATGGCCAACAATCAGCTAGACGAGAGTTGACGACCTCATGGGAGCTTCCTCCGATGAGGCTCAATCTTATTAGTGGCAAGGCAAGCTTGGCCTCGCCTTAGCCTAGGGAGGCTCAACCTCACCTAGACACCACAAGGTCGACATCACTGGAGGCTAACCTCATAGTGGTTGGGTGAGGTCGAGCCTCACTGGTGGTCGGGTAAGGCTCGAGGGCCACGATGAGGCTCCCCCGAGGCTTGCAACCTCGTCGGCTCTCATTTAACCAATCACCAGCCAGGGTTGAGGCCAGCAACGAACTAGAGGAAGAAATAGAAGAAAAAGAAGAAAAAAAGAAGGGAGAAAAATGTAATTAAATTATTAAAAATTGAAAAAATTCTAAGTCACAAAAAAATTAAGAATAGTACAAAATGCATTTCTATTCTAGGAATATAAATTTTGTACTGTTATAAATATCTTCGAATGCTTAGAAACTCATTAATGAAATAGAACCAGAAAACTATTTTTAAGCAGAAATTCTTCTTAGGAACAAGATGGTTATTAAATGCACAATAAGTCTAAACTAGGAGTTCACCTTCGCACCCGCCCTAGCATAATAATCATAAACATTCGAAATAACATAATCAATGCATGAGCACACATTTTACCTTCTTTGCAAGTGCCTCACATGAATGCATAGTATTATCTACTCAATACACATGTATGGCATATAATTTCTTAATGCATCAATATCATTTGGTGCTTTATCAACATGTATATATGTATATTCATAAGAGTGCATAATCTTGTTCACTTCTTCTCCCAAACACTCCTGAGGCATCTCGACACACAAGACATCTTATCTAACATCCACCCATGAGGTGTCTCGCCATACTCATACATAATTTTAAATGTGAGGCATCTCAACTTTGGAAACATTCCGAAATATTTCCTAAGGCATCCTAACAGGAGGCAATGTCGCCACCCTCACGTGGACAACGGCTTTTTTTTTTTTTTTCAATGTTCAATGTTATCATGCAACATTAATGTACATGAACATGTTCAACATTAACACTCAATGCACAACATTATTTCACTTAATCATTCATCGACTCAACATGTTCAACATCAACATTTTATGCATTGCATCATTTCACATAACCATCATCAAATGAACATGTTCAACATTAACATTCTATGCATATTATTCTCAAATTAAACGAATATGCATTTATTAAATAATGATGCTTAAAGTACACGAAGAACTAAGATATCAAGAGAACAGAAAGCATGTAAAAATAATTTTTTTTTTTTTTAAATTCGGTAACTTCCAAATATGGTAACCTGCTAAAATCGATAACCTTGATAATAACTTGCATAAAATCAAAGCTTTAGTTTTCCTTCAAAGTAAAGCAAAACCGAAATCAATGATTTTTGTCTTGAAAATGACAAACCCATTTATGAAGAGTAGAGGAAATTAATGGAGCTGCGGACCCCTCAAGTGCCATAACTTTGCACAAATGGACACTTAAGTGTCATAACTTACGAAATGTACACTTGCGGTTATGACACTTAAGTGCCACATTTGAAGAAAAAAATCACTTAAGTGCACTTCCCGGCCAAATTCCGACCAAAGCGACGCGTGGCATTTTTCCGACGAAGCAAGCCCAAAATGATGCCATTTTGCACATTGACATGGCCAAATAATGCAAAAACAGCATCGTTTTGGGGCGACATGATAAAAAAATAATATAAAAATTAATTAAATTAAAATTTTAAATTAAATTTAGTTAAAATATTAAAAATAATACTTTCAAAATTAAATTTAGTTAAAATATTAAAAAAATAATAATTTCAAAATTAAATTTAGTTCAAATATTAAAAAATAATAATTTCAAAATTAAATTGAGTTCAAATATTAAAAAATAATAATTTAAAATTAAATTTAGTTAAAATATTAGAAAATAACAATTTTAAATTTTAAAAATTTTAAAAATTTTAAAAAAGAAAAGTGGGGGCGGTCGCTGAGGGCTCAATTATTATTTTTTAATATTTTAATTAAATTTAATTTTAAAATTATTATTTTTTAATATTTTAACTAAATTTAAATTTGAAAGTATTATTTTTAATATTTTAACTAAATTTAATTTTAAATTTAATTTAATTAATTTTTATTTTTATTTTTACCACGTCGACCCCAAAACGACACCGTTTTTGCATTATTTAGCCATGTCAATGTGCAAAACGGCATCGTTTTGGGCTTGCTTTGCCGGAAAAATGCCACGTCAGCGCTTTAGCCAGAATTTGGCCGGAGTAGCATTTAAGTGATCCGTTTTTCTTCGAATGTGGCACTTAAGTGTACATTTCGTAAGTTATGGCACTTACATGTCCCTTCGCGCAAAGTTATGGTACTTGAAGTATACTTTTCTCGAAATTAATGAGTTTACCTCATCCAAACAGAAACAAACTCAAATTTAATAAAATGCGAACATGGACCTTTTTCCTTTTACTCCTGGAATTGAAAGCGAAAGTTGAAAGGAAAGTGGATAGTGATTAGTAAAGTAATGGAGTGGGGCCTTATCTTGGGAATTCTATCTCTTTGATTTTATACACGGCCATAACAAAGAATGAAAGAGGAGATGGGTTAACCATGGTTAGTGAATTTAATACTCAAAGGGTGAACCATTGAATCTAATAGTAGAGAGGGTAAGTGTTCCGATGGAATATCTTCATGTGGCCTCTATGTGAATAGTTTAGGCATGTGGCGCATTCTTATAAGCCAAGAGAAGAGATATTTAGGAGAGATTCATATCCTTTGGCTAAGTAAAGAAGTAAGTCACCCATTGCATTACTGAAATATAAGTTAATATAGATAAAATAGGAATATAAGTTAATATAGATAAAATAGGCACGACATCAACGAAGGCTAAATTCAATGTTTCACTTTGCTGATGGAGGAAAGCTAGAAATATAAATTTCAAAGTCTCGTTTGCTAATGGAAAGAGAGAGCCCAAAGAATAACTTTCCAAAGTAATTTTTACAATTGAATAACTAAGGAATCAAGGAAATTAATACATAAAAGAAAAAGTGTCTGTTCTAAATATCAATAAATCTGAAAAATATTTTGAACCTGTCAAAACATTGGCACAAGTTTTTGAACATAAGTAAATAATTAACTTAGTAAATTTCTAACCGATCGTTCACACATAATAGTCACATTAATCGATCACATAAATTTCTCACACATGACATTGATTGCAACCAAATTCCTACATATTAATAAATGCAAGAATTTTCCCGATGTCACATGATCTCCCCGACCAAGTCCGACGTGAAGCCATCACCACTCTCTTTCTTCACTATAAGGGAATCTAGGTCCTTGGCGTGTGGCTTAATCCCCACCTTCATTGCCTGTAACTTCCTCTTTTTCCTTCAACCTAACCACTTACTCCTCCTCTCCTTGGCTCACCAATTAAGGTTTCAATTTTGGGGCAAATCAGATTAGGGTTTCAATTGCAAATCAATTAGTGTTTCTATGAGATTTCTTTCAATTTTCAATTTAAGGTTTATATTTTGGGGCAAACACTGTAGACGACGCTGTTTAGGGTCTATATGGTGACTAGGCACACCGGCAAGCCATGTTAGCCAAAGAAATTAATAAAATATGGTCTCGGATTTCTGGCAACCCAAATCTTAATTGGCACTTAAGTAATAGTTTTTTTTTTTTTTTAAAAGTGGCACTTAAATGATAAAAAAAAAAAAAAAACTACTAAAGTAAATATCGTACACAACTTTTGGCAATTCTAATATACTTTCTCACAAAAATATTCTTTAAGGATCAAATACCAGATTAATTGTATCGAATCAAATGAGCATTTTACCAATTGTTCGCACCGTGTTTCCCTATGTATATGCATATATACGAGGAAGACAATTAGAAGGAGAAAAAACCGGCGTATGGTGCTGTGGTATGAACATGAAAATGGTTGAGATTGTGGAACTTCTTTCTAGTTTTTTGTGAGTGGACGACGTCTAATTAGAAATTCTAACCTTGTAATCTCACCAATGATGAAGTGATACTATTTGTTATTAAATATATTGGATTGCAGCCAAACAATTCATAGTTTTCGCTACAAACTTAGGCGTATTTGATAATCATATCTAGTGCTAAAAATAACAAAATTTGGCAATGACCTCACCTATGCTCAACAAATTCGAGTGAAGAGCTGGAGGCATCTATTTAAATCCCTTTAACTACATGCAAACTGCTCAAGATCATGGCTACCTGCACAAGTCAAAGTGTCTGAATTTAATCGGTTCATGTGGCTTTGAGAGTATTTCATAAGCCTTTGGATAATCGGATCTCTAAGCTTGTATCCCTAGATTATGAATAGAAGAGTTCAGTTAATCAATTTAAGTCTTTGACAACCCTATTTATCATATTCACTTGGAAGATTCAATTAAGAGTCATTTATGTTTTAAGTAATTAAGAATGGTTACTTAATTCGTTCACTAAAAAAACCTAATTAATGATAATTACTTACTATATTGCTAAAACCTATCAACATGTTTGGCAGTAAATGCATAGCATTCAACGATAAATTTTCAATTACCCACAATTTTTACTTTTATTTACACACTTAAAATTGTCAATAGTAATTTTTAGCTCTTATTTTCAATTGGATTTTCTTAAATAGTGCTTAGGACCACTGATTAAGAAACTAATTAAGAAATTTTACAGTTGTCTATGAACTAATTACTATCACGTAATGTAAAATCAATGCTTGGTTAATCCTTTGATAGGCAACAATATTAACGTTTTGTCACCTTAGACTACACCTAAGTGCATGCTCTAATATTTTTAGCTTTTCAATGTCAATGCCTAATCACTGCTTAGGCAAATCCTTCGATAGGCGACAAGATTAAAGTTTCCTTTGGATTAGTTTGAAAAATTAAAGCTCCCTCTTCCATAAGTGGCAATGATGTTGATCAACAATAGCCCATCCCACAAACGCATTAGTTTGGCTTTTTTTATAAAGTTTCATTAGGATTAGATATTGACATCAAAAAGCTACTAGTTCAAACTTCATTGCCACATTTAGAAAATAAAAAACCCCCGAAACTTTGGGATGCTTGCCAATTCATTGAGCTAACTCATTTTTGCAAGTTTTTTAGGCTCTTGCTAGGTTAGTAAAAGTGTTATGTTTGTGGAAAATATCAACGTGATGCTAGAAAACAAATATGGGTTATGAGTTCAAATATTACAAATGTGAATTTGTTTCACAAATTTGTTAGCTAGGTCACTCCTATGTGGAGGAAGTCCAATGAGTTGCAAGCCCAAAAAAAGCTTAAGCCTATATGATAAGTTATATGGAGAAATATGGTTTCTCACTATTTTTATAAAGTGGTAGCCGCAAAAGGAAATAGTAACAAGAAAAAAAGAAAAAGCAGAAAATCTAGGGGTTGGGGCAAAGTCTGATTTATATCAAGCTGGTATCGAAGGTCGATTCGTGATCCAATTGAGCTGAAATTTTGTTAGCATATTCGTCGCGCAATTTTCTCGAATCTAAACGGTTTGATTTTTATTTAAAGCTCCATACATCAGGTTTTTCGTGAATTAATCAAAACCTGCGTTTTTTGTTAGATTTATCCCTAATCTCTTGTGAAATTTATGTCTTTTGCCAAGAATTATATTCTTGAGGTGTTTGCTGCTATGTACATCTAGTATTTACTAGAGAAGAACATTGTTCATCCAATTTTATTGATAATGAAGAATTTCGGGTGGACTCCAGTCCCGTGGTTTTTGATCTCCTCACATCGAGAAGGTTTTCCACATTAAAAAAAAAAAAAATGTCTTGTGTTCGCGTGTTTGATATTTATTTCACTTTACTATATCGATTCTTATTAGGTTTACACAAGATGGGAGATTATTTTATTTCGCTGCATTAATTCGATATTGTTCGAATTGTTACTATTCTCCTGTCATAGTGGTATTAGAGCATATGGTTATTGCTTGATTTTTCTGCCTTATGTTAAACAATGGAAATGAATATGAGTAGAATTGTTACACTGAATGATTTGAATTATCATATTTGGAAAGGGATATGGAAGACATTTTATATGTGAAAGATTTTTATTTGCCCGTATTTGCCGAGGAGAAATCAGAGAATAAAACTGATGCTAAATGGTCTACATTTCATCATCAAGTGTGTGGTTATATTAGGCAGTGGGTGGATGATAATGTTTTGAACCATATTATTGAGAGAACACATGCACACAGTTTATGGGATAAGTTTGAATAGTTATATGCTCGAAAGATTAGGAATAATAAGTTATTTTATAAAACAGATGATAGCTCTAAGATATCAAGATGGTACTCGTTTGACTAATCATTTAAATTCTTTTCAATGAATTATAAATCAGTTGGCTACGATGGGAATCAAGTTTGATGATGAGAAACAAGCACTATGGTTGCTTGGTACTTTGCCGAACTCTTGGGAAACGTTCCAAACATCTTTGTCTAATTCTACCCCAGATGGTACAATTACCATGGATTTAGCCAAGAGTAGTATTTTGAATGAAGAGATGAAAAGGAAGACACAATGATCGTCCTCTTCACATTCTGATGCCTTGGTTGTCGAGAAAATGGGAAGAAGTGAGTCTCAAGGTTCGAGAAATAGAGATAAAAAGTCGAGATAAAAAGCAGAGGTAAGTATAATAAATTTGTTAATGTTAAGTGCCATTATTGTCATCAAAAGGAACATATTCAGAGGTTTTGTCGCTAGTTAAAAAGGGAGAAATAAAAGGAGAAAGGTAAAGAGAAGAAAAGCAATAATGACAGTAATGACAATCATGTTACTGCACTTAAAGAAGACTTTCTCATTATTTTTTATGGTGATGTGGTGAATTTTGTATCTTATGAAACCAGTCAGGTAATTGATAGTGGTGCATCCGTTCATGCTACGTCTCGTAGGAATTTCTTTACATCATACAGGACAGATAACTTTGGATCTATGAAGATGGGAAACAATGAGCTAGCTCAAGCTGTAGGCATCGGTGATGTGTGCCTAGAAATCAACAATGACACAAGATTAGTATTGAATAATGTTAAACATATACTTGATATCTGCTTAAATTTGATTTTTACATGCAAGTTGGATGATGAGAGGTATTGCAGCACCTTTAGTAATGGTTAATGGAAGCTCACCAAAGGTTCTCTTGTTGTGGCTAGAGGTGAAAAATATTCTTCGTTGTACATTCTGCAGGCAAAATTGTCCATAGACAAAATTAATGTAGTAGCGAAGATGAAGCTGAGTTATGGCATAAGAGACTCAGTCACATCAGTGAGAAGGGTTTATCAATATTGGCCAAGAAAAAGCTCCTTTCAAGAGGAAAACATAACAGAATTGCATTTAAAAGTTCCCCCCTTCAAGAAAGTCAGGTATACTGGACTTAGTGCATTTTGATATTTGCGGTCCTATGAAAACAAAATCACTTGGTGGCTCTCTTTATTTTATTACCTTCATAGATGATTTTTCAAGAAAAAATTGGATTCATACCTTGAAAACTAAAGATCAAGTGTTAGATACTTTTAAGCAATTTCAGGTTTCAGTTGAGAAACAGATTAGAAAGAAATTAAAATGCATTAGAACTGATAACGAGGGAGAGTATATTGGACATTTTGATGAATATTGCATACAACAAGGTATTCGACATCAAAAGACACCTGCCAAGATGCCTCAGTTAAATGGCTTAGCTGAGAGGATGAACAGAACACTGGTTGAAAGGGTAAGATGCTTACTTTCATAGTCAAAGCTACTTGGATCCTTTTGGGGTGAGACTTTAAGTACAGTTGTGCATGTATTAAATCTTACTCCATGCATTCCTTTAGAGTTTGATGTTCTTAATAGAATTTGGACAGGTAAAGATGTTTCTTATGATTATTTGCGTGTCTTTGGATGCAAAGCATTTGTGCATATTCCCAAAGATGAGAGGTCTAAACTTGATGTGATGAAACGACAGTGTATATTTATTGGTTATTGACAGGATATGCTTGGCTACAAATTTTATGATCCGGTTGAAAATATAATTGTAAGAAGCAGAGACATTGTGTTTATGGAAGATCAAACAACAGAGGATATTGAGAAAGCATAGATGATTTCAGCACCACAGGTTAGTGATAATTTGGTTGATTTAGATCAAATTCCTCTTACAAATATTCCTACACAAGTTGATGAAAAGCAGTAGGAAGTTAATGTTCCAAATAACACACATGTTCCTGAACATGTCGAAACAGATAATAATATTTCTAAATCAAAAGCTCAATTAGATGTTCCACTGAATGTTCAAGTCCTCCGTTAAAGACCGACGACCTTCCACCAGGTATTCTGAAGATGAATGTGTATTATTGACTGATGCAGGTGAACCAGAGTGCTATGCAGAAGCAATAGAAGATGAGTACAAAAGCAATTGGTTTGATGCTATGCGATATGAGATGCAATCACTTTATGATAATCATACTTTTGAGTTGGTGAAGTTACCTAAAGGTAAAAGAACTTTGAAGAACAAGTGGGTATATAGGTTGAAGCAAGATGAATATACTTCACAACCATGATACAAAGCTAGATCGATTGTTAAGGGATTCGATCAGAAAAAGAATATTGATTTTGATGATATATTTTCTCCAGTTGTGAAAATGTTTTCTATCCATGTGGTACTAGGCTTAGCAGCTACCCTAGACTTAGAAATTGAGCGAATGGATGTTAAAGCAGCCTTCCTACATAGTGACTTGGAGGAAGAGATACACATAGAACAACATGAGGGTTTTAAAGTAAAAGGGAAAGAAGATTATGTGTGCAAATTGAAAATGGATAAGTGTTCCAAAACTCCTAAAACTTACAAAACATGCAATTAAGTCCTAAAACTTGTCAAATTGTTTCAAATGAGTCCTAAAATCGACGCAGTTAGCTTTTTCCGTTAAAAATGCCGACATGGCATTTTAAATAATTTTTTATTTTCTAGGTGCATTTTTTAATTATTTTTTATTCATTTTTTTAAAATTAGATTTAAAACTAAAAATTAAATTTATTCGTATCTTATTTTCAACAAAAACTAAAAAGAAAAGTTAAAAAATTTATTTTTAAAATTGTTAAAAAAAAAATTAGCGCAGCTCCTCTCCCCCCCGCCGCCGCCCCCATTGCCGGAGGGGCCGGGCGACGGTCACCGGCCCTAGGCGGGGGTGGCTGGGCCTCGCCGACCCCAGGCGAGGGCCAGCAACCATTGCCCGCCCTGGGCGAGGGCCGGCAACCATCGCTCGCCCTAGGTGAGGCCTCGTCGACCCTCGTCGACCTCGAGCGAGGGCCGACGAGGCCTCACCCGTGGCCGGCGACGGCCACCGGCCCCCGCGAGGGTCAACGGGCCCAGATCGAGGCACCCTCGCTCGCCCGGCGCGGGTGCCTAGGTCTGGGCCCGCCGGCCCTCGCGGGGGGCCGACAGCCGTCGCCCCCCCAGGGCGAGTCGTCGCCGGCCCTCACGGGGGGCCGGCAACCGTCGCTCACCCTGGGCGAGGCCTCATCGGCCCTCGCTCGAGGCCGGCGAGGCTCGCCCGGCCCCTCCGGCGATGGGCGGCGTGGCAACGGCGGCGGGGGAGAGGAGTAGCTATTTTTTTTTAAATAAATATTTTAACTTTTTTAAAAAATTTGGTGACAATAAGATAAAATTAATAAATTTGATTTTTTTTTAGTTTTTAAATCTAATTTTTTTAAATTAATTAAAAAAATCCACGTGAAAAATAAAAAATTATTTAAAATGCCACATCAACATCTTTAACAGAAAAGGCTAACGGCGTCGATTTTATGACTCATTTGAAATAATTTGACAAGTTTTAGGACTTAAATATATTTTTTGCAAGTTTTAGGACAAAAATGCATTTGCGTGACAAGTTGTAGGACTTCTGGAACACTTATCCCAATTGAAAAAAATGTACCTAAAACAAGCACCGAAGCAGTGGTACAAAAATTTTGCGTCAATTATAACAAAACAAGGCTATAAAAAGACTTCCTTGGATAACTAAGTGTTTGTCTAAAAATTTTCTGATGATGACTTTATTATTCTTTTGCTTTATGTTGATGATATGCTGATTGTTAGCAGAAATGCTTTAAAAATTGAGTTATTGAAGAAACAATTGAGCAAGTCTTTTGCCATGAAAGACTTGGGCTCGGCGAAGTAAATTCTTGGCATTAGAATTACCCGAAACAGAGATGCCAAGAAGTTGTTTTTGTCGCAAGGGAAATATATCAAGAAAATCCTTCAAAAATTTTACATGGACAAGGCTAAAGTGGTTAATACTCCTTTTGCTACCCACTTTAAGTTAAATATGAAAGAAAGTTCTACGATTGATAAAGAGAAGAAAGATATGAAAAGTGTTCCATATAACTCAGTTGTAGGAAGCTTAATGTATGCAATGGTATGTACACGCCCAGACTCAGCGCATGCAGTTGGCGTTGTTAATCGCTATTTGTCAAATCCAGGCAAAGAGCACTGGAATGCAATGAAGTGGATTATGATATATCTTCGGGGAACTTCAAATTTGAAACTCAATTTCGGGATCGGGAAACTTGAGTTAGTTGGATACACAAATTCTAACTAGGCAGGAGATATTGATACTCGTAAATCTACTTCTGGTTATTTGATTTCTTTTGCAAGTGGAGCTGTGTCATAGAAGTCAAGATTGCAGAAGTGTGTTACACTTTCTACAATTGAAGTTGAATTTATTGCAGCGACTAAAGCTAGTAAAGAGATGCTATGGATGAAGAAGTTCTTAGAAGAACTTGGGTTCAAGCAAAAGAGATATATGCTATTTTGTGATAATCAAAGTACAATTCATCTTGGTAAGAATTCATCTTTTCATTCTAGATCGGAACATATTGATGTTAGATATTATTGGATAAGAGATGTTCTAGATAAAAAGTTGTTGGAACTTGAGAAATTCATATGGATCATAATGGCTCTAATATGATGACGAAGATTCTATCAAGAGAGAAGCTTGAACATTGCCAATTGATAGCAAGGATGGTAAATCCATCCACATTGTCGTGAGGGGGAGATTTGTTAGCTAAGTTCACTCATATATGGAGAAAGCTCAATGAGTTGCAAGCCAAAAAGGGCTTAAGCTCATATAATAAGTTATATGGAGAAATAGGGTTTTTCACTATATTTATAAAGTGGTAGCCGCAAAATGAAATAGTAACAAGAGAAACAGAAAAAGCAGAAAATCTGGGGGTTGAGGTAAAATCTGATTTATATCAAGCTGGCATTGGAGGTCGATTCGTGGTCCGATTGAGCTAAAATTTTGTCAGCATGTTCGTGGCGCAATTTTCTCGAATTTGAACGGTTTGATTTTCGTTTGAAGTTCCCTACATTAGGTTTTTCGTGTATTGATCAAAACCTGCGTTTTTGGTCAGATTTATCCTTGATCTCTTGTAAAATTCATGTGTATTGCCAAGAATTATATTCTTGAGGTGTTTGCTACTATGTACCTCTAGTATTTGCTAGAGAAGAACATTATTCATCCAATTTTGTTGATAGTGAAGAATTTCGAGTGGACTCCAGTCCCATGGTTTTTGATCTCCTCACATCGAGGAGGTTTTCCACGTAAAAAAAAAAAAAAAAAAAAAACGTATTGTGTTTACGTGCTTGGTATTTATTTTACTCTACTATATCAATTCCTATTAGGTTTACACAAGATGGAAGATTATTTTATTCCGTTGCGTTAATTCAATATTATTCGAATTGTTACTGTTCTCCCATCAAAATTGACATGACAAATTATCATTGGCTGCCTATACTTGCCTGGCTTGCTTTGGGAAACGAATCACCTCCCCTGATCCTCTTGTTGAAGAAGAAATCTAACCCAACAACCTCGAGCATAATCTACTGGAACTTCAAAGAGGTCATTGTTTCAAGTTACTAAGTAATAAAACGGTCGAGTAGTAAAATTGAAGAACACTTGGTTAGTCTATTATGGAATCCAAAAGCGAGAAACTCATAGCTTGAAGTTATTTCTAACCAGCCAAATTTAACCTACTAGTAAAATATAAAGTAGTTTTTAGTCTATGATTGAATATGATACTGATAAAATCATGATTCCATTAGTACCCATCTAAAAAAAATTCGCACCTATTACAATAATCCTGGGAATCTGCAGTAAAACAAGCTATCGAACACAGCTTTAATAATCATTAGAGTTTCCCCCAATGGCTACATTTTTCATGTAAAAAATTTATAACAATTAAGGTTTAGAATTAAATTGACACCAATGCAATAAGTTTAGAACTTTTATAACACTTTTCCCTAATTCCACATTTCGATAGCGAATACTAAAAATTCGGTGCACACAGGCTCTCTCCGGTATTCCTCTCTTATCTTCGATCCTTTGTACTGGCGCAAGCCACATAATCGCGCATGTCTTAAGACATCCCGCATGACATGACACTGCGTACCACTCGTGCAACCCTTACCACGCACAAGTGGATTACAACTTAGAATTGGCTGATTTTGCCAAAAACCCTAAAATAGTTGCGTCGAGTCGGGTCATGGGGGTGCTCGTGAGACCAAAATCGTAGCTCGATGGACCGAAACGCGCGCGAGGTTCTATCTTCAAAAGCCCTACTTGCAGTAGCTCGGCAAACGCGAAATCCGACTCCCGAGTCAAACCCTCGATTGCGATTCGACGTCATTCGAGCAATCAAAACATTTTGCGTGTGCTCGCAAGCGAGATGTGAGTGTCGCGAAAAGGCCATTTCACTCGTGCCCCGCGATCGTGTTCCGCCGCTAAAAGCTCCGCCAATAATCAAGATTAATATATTAGGCATGAAACGGTTTGCTTCCACGTCTCATGTTATCGGCCAGTGTCCATTACGGAGTTTCGCCATAAAAAGTTATATTTATTATCTTCCTTGGTTTTTTTTTTTTTTTCCTTTTAATATGTCCGTGGCAGCTCAAGTTTGTGTATATATGTGAACGGCCGATCACCTACTCAAGGGTCTCATCATCAAGTGAGCATCGAAGCAAAGAGGAAGAAAGTGAAGAGGGCCGCGGCGCGCCGATGATGAGGTCTT
Source organism: Eucalyptus brandiana (assembly GCA_014182725.1). Classification (NCBI taxonomy): domain Eukaryota; kingdom Viridiplantae; phylum Streptophyta; class Magnoliopsida; order Myrtales; family Myrtaceae; genus Eucalyptus; species Eucalyptus brandiana. The sequence goes on from CM024675.1 coordinate 15,219,455, forward strand.
CTGTGGTGTTCCCGACTGGAGAGGGAGGAGAAGGGGCCGCTCAGAGGACCCTCGGGAATCGTCTCTCGGCCGTCGCGGCTTTCCTGAGAAGAGTGAACGGCGAGCATGACAATAGAAGAGTAGTCCATGGTATCAAGGTCGGGATCGCGCTCGTTTTGGCCTCGCTTGTCTCCTTTGTAGGTCCGCTCTACAAGGTATTCCAGGAAGATGCCGCGTGGGCTGTCATGACCGTCGTGGTCATGTTCGAGTTCTATGCAGGTTCGGTACCCCGTTTTTTTGCTATGGACTAATGAACTCCTGTGCTCGTGATGTCGTTTGGTGCGAGTTCTAATGAGATTGATTGGACTGATATATCAGGCGCGACATTGAGCAAGGGATTGAACCGTGCGGCGGGGACTTTATCGGGTGGCATGTTGGGGTGCCTGTCGGGGGTCTTAGCTAAACTTATTCACAACAAGGTCGGGAACGACGTTGGCGTTGGCTTCGCGATATTCATGTTCGGTAAGACATTCAAAATATCAAAATAAACGCGACGGACGAAACGCAATTTATTAGCAAGGAAGTTTACGTGAAATTAGCCATCTTTAAGCGTGTCAAGAATATATGGTGCTCTTGCTTATATAGCATATGTTCTACGTGCTCTTACTGCAGGCATGCATTTGCAATATATCGAGAGTTGAACAGTTTTGATCATGGTTCAAAAAATTGCTAAATCTCAGGTGCTGCGGCTACATATGCTCGGTCAATTCCTTGCATAAAGAGGAAGTACGACTACGGTGGCATGATCTTCATCCTCAGCTTTAGTCTGGTGGCCGTGTCCGGTGTCCAATCCAAACACTACAGGGACATCTTTAAAATCGCCGTTCGGCGCCTCGGGACGGTCATGATAGGGTTTGCGGCCTCCATTTTCACGAGCTTGTTCATCTTCCCTATTTGGGCTGGCGCTGAACTTCACACATCTATGGCCTCAAAATTCGAGCTCCTTGCTTGTTCGATGGAAGGTAATCAAATCGTGACTACATCAGCAGTACGATTTTAAAACTTTTCATGACCCCGGCGCTTGTAATGTGACGTATGATTGACTTTTATCAATTTACTTTTATTCTTTTGGTCGAATATTCGCTGACTTTAATGGCAGGACTATTGGGGAGGTACTTTGAGGTGGGAGCCGATAAGGACAGCGAGGCTGACGGAAGCTTCAAAAGCTGCAGATCGGTTCTGAATTCGAAAGCAAAGGACGAGTCCCTGGTAAGTCTTCTTTCCCCTCTTCAATTTCCCAATGTGTTGTAGCCGAGTCGGTTCATCTCAAGCTTACTCTAGCATGCTATCTCGAACTCGAGGATTTAGCAAATAATTTGTGAGATTTTATAATATCATTATCAACTATTTTAAAAATTTAAATTGTTAGATGGAGGCATAGTTTATATTTAATTATCCTAGCAATCCCCCCTCATATCTGGTAATAGAGTCTAGAAAATTTTGAGTTTAAAATCTCTAACTTTGATACCACGTGAGATTTTATAGTACTATTGTTAATTGTTCTAAAAACTTAAATTATTAAATTAAGACATAATTTAATATGTTATTGCAGGCGCTTTTTGCGAAATGGGAAGTGTGGAACAGGAAGTTTGGGCTATCTTATCCATGGGACAAGTATCTAAAGATTGGAGAGCTTCTTAGGGAGTTAGCAGCCACCATTGTTGCACTTGAAGTTTGTATTAAGTCTTCTAGGCAGGTACTTCACCTGACCCTCAACTATTATGTTCTTCTTCTTCCACGAGCGTTTTTTCCCCCTAATTTCAACTGGAGAAAAGGAAGAGAAAGCTCATATATATATAATCTTTTCAAAAAGCTTAAACCGAATGAGATGTTTTCATTAGAAAGCAATTAAAAACATAGTATATAGACTTGAAGTATTCATCTGAAAATGCAGTGATCCATATTTCTCGAGGCAGTAAATGTGGTGTGGAGTCAATTTTATCTTCTGCCGGCATTAAGACCCGAGAAGTGGACTCTGTCTTTCGCTTTCAAATTTAGAAGGCCTTCCTTTGATTTCGAAAGTTTTTTCGTCTTATTATACCAAACCGTCCACGTTATCAGCCGGCCGCAGATGTCAGACGGTTGATCAAGGAACCTTGCGAACTGGTTGCGTCATCCCTCACGACGACTCTCCGGGAGCTTGGGGAGAGCCTCATGAATATGAGAAGGTGCCAATCGAATGCGCGAGAAGTGCAAAAGCTCAGGACGTCATGGCTTGTACTGAGGCTCTACAGGTCTCCCGCCAAGCTCGAGCATGTCTGCGACTCAGGCCAGGATCTCGCTGTCTCGTCCTTCGTGTTCTTACTCACAGAGATGGTGGAGAAGCTGGAATGGCTGGTGAAGGAGGTGGAAGGGCTTGGTGACCTCGCTAAATTCAAGATTAATGATATATAATTTAGAAATCTTCAGGAAAGCACATTAAAAGTGCCAAAAATTATGTACATCATCAAAAATTATGTACAGCGCTCACTTTAGTAGCAAAAGTCTTTACTAGCTCGCATAGGTGCTAAATCAATAAAATAAAATAAAAACAATTACTCATGTACTTTGATAGGAAATTTCGATCAAAATGATTATACTGTTTTTATAATTAAAATTTTAATATAAGTTGACATATTTGTATTAAAAACCAATCCACTTAGACGTGCAAAACAACGTCGGCTCATCGTGGCTGCCTAGCAACAACGTTTTTTTCTTTCTTCTCTCTCACTTTGTCACGCACAAAGACAGCCTTCTTCCTTCTTCCAAGATTTCTACCCATGGCAATCACCGACGCAGCGGATGTTCCGCCACCTAATTTGAGACGCCCGAGTACTTCAAACACTACATATGTCGTATTTAATTTCTATCTTATTGATATATTCCCAAGCGAAAGCACAACAAAATAATTAAACATGTCACATCGTTATTTCGCATACTTAATATTGCACATATGGATCACTTACATTAAAACATCACAAGATAAAAATACAAGTAACTCTTATTTCCACTACCATACCCCACTCATAAAAGCCTACCTATATAACACCGATCCAATATCTAAGGATTGAAAATATTCCCCGAGGTCAACTCATTGACAACGTAATCAAGAGGACAATCAAAGCCTCTAAGCGGTCCCATCTAGTTAACAATGAAAATCGCATACCAAGTTACATATCGAATATGACAATGGTAAAATCATTATTCTATCAATACCCATCTAAATCCGATTCACACCTACTACAATAATCCTAGGAATTTGCAGTAAAAATAAGCTATTAAACATAGCTTTAATAACCATCAGAGTTTGCCTCAATAACCACCCTTCCCATACGAGAAAGGGAATGTGGGAAGTTCGAATCCCCACTTTCTCATGAGGGTTGAGATAAGGATAACTTAGTTTCAAATGTGGATTTCAATTTCTACACGCCACACGAAAGCAACGCAAAAATCTATAAAATTGGGGTAGAGTAGGGTCCAACCTATAAAAGAAAGAACACAACTTTGACCAATTAAAACTTCTGGGGATTTTTTTCTGTACACATGGCCACATTAAATATCGTCTATACCGGTTGCGTAATGTCAACCTTTAGCTGCTCCAAAAAAAAAAAAAAAAAAAAAAAAAAAAAGTGATTCTGCTTCCACGAAGACAAAACATCCGTCTCCATGACGGTGGTTCTGCCTGGGTAGATATAGATGGCCAAAAAGAATGCTTTCATCGGTAAACATCGGTATCGGGTGTTGAACGTTCTAACTATATTTTCTTTACAGAAGAGTATCGGTAAGGGGATGAAGATACTGGTGGGCACAAGGGCTTTTTTTTTTTTTTTTTTATGACCGCTCGTCTCGCCCTAGTTTACCCTTGTAACTGCTATGTCATTGATTAATCATTTGCGAGTTTAGCCTGTGCCTGTCTACGTGATCAGACCTGAATTAGCCACAGAAAAAGGAGAATAAATCCAAAACCCTAGAATCTTTCCTCTTAAATGGCGACAGAGTTCAACGAAGAAGCAACTCAATCTGTAGACATTGTCAAGGCCTCAAAGATTAGGCTAGCGCCTGTATTCCATTGTACTTTGAGGATTAATTTATAGCTTTTCATGATATTAATCTAAAAATAAAATAAAACGAAAGATGGAGAGGCCTTCTCTCTTCCAATGTATTATTTATTGGGCAGGGAGGGTTCGGGGGTTCAGACAACTTTCCCCTCAATCTTTTCGTTAGTTTCTGTTTCTCTTTGGAAGGACTCTGCTTTTTATTTTGTTTTATTTTTATTCATTTATCTATCGGGTCTCCGTCCATGCATCATTCCACTCGCCATCGTATCGGATAAATTTTATTTTTTATTTTCAATTATTTTTGTTATTATGGCGTGGCTATCTATGCTCGAAGGTCGACGAGCAAAGCACGCCTCTCCCTCTGTGGCGTCCGCCGCATTCGAAACCATTTATTGTTGCTGAATATTGTCGCTTTCTCGCTTTGTTTTCTTGACAGAAATTGAAAGGGACATTGGAGAGAAATTGTTTTTTCTTTTTTTTTCTTTTTTTTTTTTTGTATTCAGATGATTTATAGTGTAAGAATGAAAGAAAAGATTAGGATATAATATAGAAGGATTACAATTCCCTATTTACCAAACCAACTGCGAATTAACTGAATCAATTAGTCAATAATCAAGACCGGTACTATAATCAGAATCTTCAATAATATAAAATCATATCGGGTGATCTCTTGTTCTCCTCGGCAGATGAAAGATTCCCACGCCCTTACTTCATGACCACACACGATTGATTGTAGAAAGCAATTTGATTCAGTTTGGAGTTTTCAAAAGGTTGTCTCTTCGATCCAATAGGGCTTTTTGATAAGTTAGCTTCCTTATTTATTGTCATAAATTAACTTCATTTCGCGTTCTCTTTTCCTCACCACCTTTCATAAGAAGCCCTCGAATCAAAGATTCTTTTTATTAGTTTCCTCAGGCTATAAATCAACGGATGAATTTTTATTCATCCATATAAGGATGTCAAAAAGCTCAACGCGACCTAACCCTACTAACACAAAGGAAGACATATTTGAAAAATATTTCAAAGGTTAATGATTATTTTAAAGAATAGAGTACCATTATAATGTCTTAAGCGTCTATTTATATGGAGGTTGCTCTTTAGGAAACAATCAAATAATAGATTTAAGGGAAAAATATTAGCAAAGGGGGAAGACTTTAAGACGCATCTTGAAGATTTGCAAAACATGTATATCAAAAGTTAACACATACATTTTGGAGGTCAAGCATTGCCCAAACCGGTGAAGCCTTTTATGCCTTTGAAGATCCCACAATCTTCTTTGATTTAACATGTTGTACACATCACAACTCTTCTTATATCAAAAGTTATGATCGTTCGAAGTCAACTCATCATATATGATGTGGATGGGGCTAGCCACTCTTTGACACTCGAAGGTTTTTATTAAGTATGTGCAAGCTGTTCTACATCACCCACCCAAAACAAGGACGATACCCGAATTTTTTACAGCTATTACCTGAACCAAAAAAACCACAAATTTTCGAGCTGTCGGAAAAACCTGCACGGCATCCACAGCGACATATATTTTTACTGGTTCCACTAATTATTGCCGTGCGAGCAATCAATTCAAGACCGAATAAAAGTGTGTGAAAAATGGGAACAAGACTGTCGATTGCAAGTCTAGTAGCATGCCCGTCATTCAAGTCGATCAGCTTAAAGGAATTGCGGATTTAAATAATGGAGGCTTTGTGGAGTTGAAGGATCATATGGATGCTGATGTCTTTGCCCTTTTGCTCAGAGCTTCAATGTCAAGCTGGAAACAATATATAAGAGTACCAATTTTTTTTTTTTTTTTTTTTTTTTTATTCTAAGGCTACGTTTAGTTGTCCAAATTTCTAATCAAGATAAGACTGAATAGGATAAGATATTAAATCCAAAAATTTTACTATATCTTATCCATTGTTTTGTGATTATAATAATAAAGTCTAATATATTTACATCATATCATATATATTATTTGGTATAAACAATATATTAATATAAATGAACCAAAATTTTACAAACGAAGATAGTAAAAATCTCTTACGACACTCTTATTTACTTTATTTTTATTAGCTTCTTTATTTTATTTTCCTCTCTTTTTTAATTAATTTCTTTTTTAATTTTTTATTTCTTTCTTCCCCTTCCATCATTCTCTAATAAACTTTTATTAAATAATAAATTGTACTAATATACCTAAAATACTAAAACACCTAAAATATGTAATAAATATATTTATATTTATATATTGAATTTATATTATAATTTATATTTATATATTGAATTTATATTATAAATTATAATTAAATTCAAATATATAAATACAAATAAGATTAAATTAAAATAATTAAATTTTTATTTTTTGTTATTCTAGATTTCTTATGCCGAACTCAAATATTTTTTATATTGAATTACAATCTTAATTTTGTTAATTTTAGAAGTTTACTATTTAAGAAAAATGACGTTCCTATTATGGATGTTAGGAATCATATCCACATTTATCTCATCTCCTCCATGAAATAGTTTTATCTTGCTTATATCTTGTTTATATCCAACTTTATTCTATCTTGAGCAGACACCAAATGTAGTATAGGGTAAATTCTATCATCTCCTGAATTTTATCATGATTGTCAAATGCAATCTAATTGTTCTTATTGGATATTTGTCCTTTGAGGTAAAGAGTTTGTGTGGATCAAATTGCCCTTTCAATATTTGCACCTCATGGATATTATGGCGAAGGTACATATATATGTTTTTTTCCTAGGCTAAGGATTAATATTGGCCCCCAGTGAGATTCAGTTAAACTCAACAATCCATACTTGTTACTTCTATTTCTAACGGAAAGTTTAATGGGTTTGGTTACGAAATAGACGGTTCATTGCAATACTTTCTGGTAATATGGCAGGAAGTGCCATTATACTGAACTAAATTACATGATGTTTGATGTTTGTCTGTTGGCTTCATGAGACCCCCGATACTATACTAGCAAAATCTCAGTTGTGAGTTGCTGCTCTCATTGAATACGTTAAAGGAGAGGTAATTTTCTATCGTGCCGTCGTCATTTCTTGCATTAGCCCTTTTAATACAATCTAATAAGAAGACGCAAAGAGATTGAAATGGAGCATTCGGTTTGCTCGTTCAGTAGTCTTTAAAAATTCGGACTCAAACTCTAGCACCGGGCGCTTCTCTTCGCAGCATAAAGTAAGGCTAGAGATGTGCAGTGCATGAAATCAACCTGCTTGCTAGTGTGTGCACGCGCGTGACTATTGTTGACAAGTAGAGACGTTAGATTGTTCCTTTTTCCTAATAGAATCAGTCTTAGCTGCTAATGCCTTGCCATAGCTTTTGGGTTTGACAAGGTTGTCTACGTGAAGAGCCATGTAGAAATGTGACTTCCCGCCATGCTGTCATTTGGAGTATTTTCTATCGGTGTTCCTCTCCTAAGTGATTCAATCCATTGTTAACAGCATCACTCGGCGAAAAGATAAGATACATTGAAGTTTTATACTTTCCTCGGGGGAACGTGTTTGCGCTGCTTTATCTGGTGTTCCACATGATTTCAATACGACCAGACGACACTCAACACTTAGAGAGGTGCAAGTATATGGCGCTCCCCTAATGGAATTGTTAAAGAGGTGAGTATGTTTAGGATATCAGGTGCTCAATCAGAAGTATCAATATGTACTGCAATGGTTTGACGGTGACTCTTTCCCTGTAAAAGGAGGATACACGTGATGTAGCTGTCAGAGAAGGAAACGACAGAAGTGATGATATTAATTTAGTCTTAAATTTTTTAATGGTGCTATTATAGTGACAAATATTTTAATCTAATACAAATTCAATCATTTCGGTTAATTTTAGCCTAATATTGTTAATATGAACATCAACGTTGTGACCAACTTTAGATAATATTTTAATATTTTTCAAATTGTATATTCATTTTCTATTTTCTTTTCTTCTTCCTTTTTTTTATTTATTTTTTTGCTTGTCTTTCTCTTTCCTTTTTTTTTCCTTCCCCCAACAACCAGCCTCGACCTCACCACCTATGCCGAATCTAGCGAGGCTGGGACCTCGCCCAGCCCTTGCCTCTGACAGGTTGTTGAGGTCCAACGACCGACTGAAGAAGAGAAGGGGAAAAAAGGAAAGAGGAAAAAACAAAAGAAAAAAAATTCAAAATATTATGAAAATTTATCAACGTCAACACCAATTATACTATGTAAGTCAACCGGCATTAATATTAACAATATTTGACCAAAATTAGTTGGAAGAACTGAATTCACACTAAGTCAAATTGTTTATGGCTAAATTGGCATAAATGTAATATATATATATATATATATATATGACTTTTTTTAATAGTTTTCACTTAAACTAAAATCAAACAAACCATCAACTAGTTTACAAGAAACAGGCTATATGATGGAATCATGATCCTCATACCCAATTCTACAATCTTTGAGTTGCACTTGCCCCCCAATTCTCATGCTTTCAAAAAATTTACGATTAGTGCCCTTGCTTACGAGACCTAGAAGCACCTGTAACTCTTATATAGCAATTACTTGTTCGTGATCAACTCTACTTCTTTACAGAGGGGAATGGGGACGTTTAGTAATCCAATCATATGAAGCTCCAATTCAACTTTTGGACCGTTGACCCTGTCTACTAATTCCACCAATCCTCTATTGATTTGTCATGGCGACAATGGCGTCAATAGCAACACTTGCTACACACTGTATGCATGATCTTATTAAATTCGATTTAGACTGATGTGATATTAGAGTTGCATGCTAAAAGTATGTGAATTCTACCATTCCACGCGTAACAATCACTCAATCCCTTATTTTTGTTATCGTGTTGTCACGTAAAATGACGGAAGCACTAAAAAAAGCCGAAAAATAAAATAAAATCGAGCAAGAAATAAATGTGAAAAGAAATAAATATGAGATAGAGAATTTACATGATTCGGTGGTGTGCCAACTCCAAGGGATAAATCGATGGGATATTCCACGATAGTCAAGATGCCAAGATTGCAATTTGCTCGAATTCTCATATACTCGAAGTGTTTCTCATATCCTAATTACACCTCAGTGCCCCCACAATAATTAGTCAATGGAAAGCAAGTTATCCTCACAATCTCTCCCAAACAAGTTAGTTTTGGACGTTGTCGAGCAAGTTGAGTTATAATCTATGTTGGAACATCCAGCCCATCAAAATCTCTCCAACTTTTCTCGACATCAGGTCAGATGTCCGGTCGAGTCGTGGCTGGCTTAGGTTTGACCGGACGTCCAATCCACCTCCTTGTGCGTCCGAATCCTACATTCACGTGATATGTTTTACATGTAAAGGCGAGCTTATGCACGAGAGAGGGCGTGTTAAAGTATCTAACGTACGTCGGGATTTCATTCTCAAAACTTTTTGGACAAAGGATCATATCTGACCGTTACTGATCAGTTTTGTTGGGCCAGCAGGAGGAAATGATGGTCGGCCTGAATTTTTCAGACAAGGGTACTGTGACATACTACGATGCTGGTCCAAGTCACTGCCAATGTTGCCCTTCTGATGGTTTGGATTACATTTAACTTAAAGTGGTCGTCACCCAAAATTATATTATATGCATCAATTACCTGGCTAATTTAGCTGTTAATTAGCTCAACTCGTCTGAAAATCCCTCTAATTATGAGCTTAGAGATTGGGTCAATCACGAGCAATCATGAACATTCCGATGACATGAGATACGGTACGACTATTTCTTAACCTGGTATGATGCCTACTATAGGAGAATTTGTCCAACCAATCCTAAACTTTCCAATTTTTTCAATTTAGTCCTAAACCTTTACGCGAAATTCAAATATAGTCCTCCCGGTCAATTTTCGTCAAAAATTGCTAATGCAGCGGTGTACCACGGTGTCACGTAAGATGGCCGACAATAACCGAACTGCTACCTTGGCAATTTCTAACAAAAATTGATTAAAATGATTATATTCAAATTTCGCACAAAGATTTAGGACTAAGTTGGAAAAATTATAAAGTTTATGACTGAATTAGTATCCATATAATAGATTTAGAACTGATGAGATAAGTGCAGGATTGAAGGAGGTTTAATGTGTATCCCTTGGTGCGAAGGCAATCTCCTAATCCAACTTTCTTTTCGTTGTAACCACTTAATCTTACTTAATCGTGCCAGATGTTTTCACTGACAATTTTGTGGTTTTATTGGACGCCATGTATTTACGAAAAAGCAAGCTAATTTGGCACAAATAGGCAATCTTTTCTGGCAAGTTGAAACTGAGACAAGCTACATCATTAGAACCAAGCAGAAGCTTGTTCTTGCAGTACCTGTATCCAATACATATTTCTAGATCCTGAGGAGTAACCATGGCCAAGCATCGCACGCTGAATTATTCAGTATCAAGTAAAGGCGCTATCAGTCAGATTTTTGCGGCCTCACTTAGACTGAGCATTTTTGCCGCCACCGCCACCACCGCCGCCACCGCCACCAATGCCAGACATCGTTCTGATCTTCATCTTAGTTTGTTGAATAAAGTTCTCAATATGGTCGCTCCCGCTGTCCTTCTGCCCTGCGCCCTTCGTCCCTTCGGCATTCGACGTGGTGCTCATTCTTATTTTGGCGCGATCAATGAAATCGGACACTCGGGTGTTGATGTCCTCTCCTTTCTCCTTCGCTTCCCTACTTCGATCTTTCCTCGGGGCATTTCGAGGTGCGGGCTGAGTTTTCTCCTGATGAGTCTCCTCTTGAGTCAAGCCGTGAGCATGGGACTCAACCTTCCTAGCGCCAGTAGTTTGGCCATCGGCCACCTTTAAAGGAGATGCCATCTCTGTTCTGGACTTTGGTTTCTCTCGGACAACGGCAACAGACGCTCCTGGTTGGGGATTCGGTGCAAATCCGACTGCTTGGCCACGTCCCTGGGGAGAAACAACCGAATTGGCTTTCAACTTGGTTTTGGCCATTCCAGGAGACGATTGCCTCCCAGGCTCGACTGTGGTAGGCTTTGTTCCCACTTGATTGTTCTTGTGAACAGGGGCCTCAAAGTCGGACATTGCCTCTGGCGGATTCGCATACTCAAACTCGACAGGAACTGCTTCAGAAGCGGCGACAGATCGCGGGTACATTGGGGCACGACGAAGGGCTTAGAGATGGGAAAGTCAAATCAGAGTGGTTCCTTTTCCCTCTAGAGGCGTTTTAAGGGAATTAGGAAGGCCGAGTATGCAGTAAGTGCTTGTGCGGGTGTTATATACCGAGTCATATGAGGGAAAAATGAGGCCGAGATTAAACCAGCCTGGTGAGAATGGAACAAAGAGAGCGTGGTGGTGCAGACAGCACTTGGTTGCGTGGAAGATCAAGATGCCATGATCTAAACGAGTATTAAACATAAGAATATCAGCCAGAAAGCAGGCTTTTCCCAATTTGTACCAGTGAATTGAAGTATAGGATCAAATTCCCACTTTACTTGCCCATAAACAATCCAGAAGAACTAGAAAGGGAATCTAACAAAAGCATTCTAACACATCAAACTGGGGATTGGCAAACCTGTCGCTACTGCTTTGGAAAAAATTGCCACAGCAATCTAATAGCAGAGTTGTACAGACGAAAGGGGTAAAAAGCGATTCCGATAACAATGACAAGCAAGAAAGAGAAATTCTGAGTTGGCACCACGTGCATCGTCAAAATTTAACGAATAAATCATCTCTATTTTGTCCAACTACCAGAGGCATCCAACTCAAGAATCAGTGGATTAAACAGTTGAGTAGCTTAACCCTTGCAAAAGTAAATATTTAGCAGGCGCAACTCTTACATCAGGAATGTGCGCAACTCTTACATCAGGAATGTACTCGAGTTCACTGCTGACATTAGTAATAAAGGCCAGGTTAAGTGCAGCCCATGAACGCCCACCAGGATGATAAAATTGCCAGACTATAAGCAAATTGTAGAGAATAGAATAGATGATCCCAAAATGGTAGAAGCAACAGAGACCCGCATAATTGCTGCTAGTCCGTGTCAAATATACAAGGACAAGCGACAACTGACCTTGAACTTACAATAGTGGAGTATACCGATAGACTTGTTGTTGAGAGACATTATGTGGGAGTCGCTAATGACATCCAAGAAGTTGGCCTGTTAACCACGAGCATAATGCAAGAATTCTGTAGTATGAAAATTTTTACATGGCAAGATGAGAAGCAATACAGCCAGAACGGAATTTAGCCTTCCCAACCTTGACTACATCCGAATTTATCAGATCCAAACTGCAATACAATTAATTCAATGGCGGAAGGTCTTCACAGCTTGCTCAATCCGCCGCCGACAAAGTGGACAATTTGTCAATTGCAATGAGCATGTTGTACAGCAACACATATGCCCACACCTGTTGAAGAAATGCATGTAGCATGCTAAGTACAAGTTTAAAAGGCAATCAGAAGAAGCAAAGATGAAACATCTTACAAGGTTCAATTCTACTCCAACATGCGCTAGGGAAGAGATGCTTGTTTTTCAGGTCATGGATAAAAATTATACGCCTTCAACAGGGATTTATTTCTTTTATATTTTTGACAGATACCTTCCACAGGGATTATAATGTTGAGTATCATTCATCCAATTATAAGGAAGCAATTGCCCATAGCATTTCGCAATTAGGACCCCAGAAAGCTCAAACATCAGAGGCCAAAACTTAAAACACAAAAGTTGGCAGAAAAAAGCTGGAGGATCAGCGTATTCCAAAGCTACTAAATGTTAAAGAGTACACAGTTATGTACATACTATCTAACTAATATCATGCACTGCAAAGCCTGCACATGGAAATTAACCATATTATCATATAAAACTTCTTCCAGGACAATGAAAATCAAATCAAAGCTTTTCGTCTCTTCACTGAACACAACCCTCTAGACACCTGAGGCTTGCAGCGACATGAAAGAGTGGAATTGGTAAATATACAAAGGCACCATCGACAGCAAACTCTAATAAAATTGTATCTAATAAAGAAAAGATTGCTTACGGGACAAAGACGGAATTGTACTCCTGCTCAAGGCATATGACACAGAGATCTGGCATCGAACGGTCTCTCTTAGCACTGTCTGGTGCATTCTTGGTCTTGTCATCTGTGCCTGAGAATAAATCATAACCATCACTATGTGAATGGATCATTTGTTTTAAGTAACAATTATGTAACACAAGTTACCTTCAGTATCTTGTTCTGATCTCCTAGCAGCAGCTGCAAGAACCCTGCATGGAGAAGACTTAATCAACATTATGCAGAAAGAGAACAATAACCGAGATATGCTACTGATAACTGATCAGTCTCCAGAAGGAAAAGCACCTGATTGATTACCAACAAAAAAAGCAAACAAAAAATCTCAAGTAAAACTAGGCAATATATCAATAAAACAAATAAAAGAGATGTTCTGAAAAGTAGAAGAGGCATTTGAGGACAAATCAGAGACCACCCAGCAAAGATAGCAATTTGAGCTAGATAAAGAAAAGGTCAAGTATCTGAAAATCAATCAGAGTGAGGAAGAAACTTCAAAAGTTCTAGCAATTGTCTTGAATGATAATTTCTTCATCTCATCAGAAGGGTCCTGTCTGAAGGGATTTAAGACAACGACAAGTGTGTAAGCTGACAAAATATATGCAAGCCATATTAACATCATATTTGACAGAAGCGCTGAAAAAACAAATCAAGAATGAAAAGTTGACACCTTCCACTTCCTCAAACAACGAAGATAAAATCGTGTGACAACATGACTTTATCGTTGCAGCAAAATGTACTGTACCACCCCACTCTGGTTGCTCGATAAAGGTGTGTTTGACTCCAACACTCACAGCCACCCGAAAACTTGACACCGATTTTGCTAGTTCATGATGCTCACAATCAAAGATGAGTCTCACAATGGAAGACATTCACAGTAGAGGTTGTTAAGATTTTAAAGGACCAAAACTGGGGCATTTTGCTAAAGACAAATGATGAAAAATGCTGAAATTAAACGGGATGTGCTTGTCAGAGACAAATGTGGAGGATGAGCTCACGGCCAGAAGGACAGCTTGCAATGATGATAATGGAAGGCTGACCAAGATGAAGAAGAACAATGGCCCGCAAGAGAAAAATTGTAGCTGATGGAGGAAGGTTGTCCAGTAGGGACTGGTGGCAGTGAGCGTAGGAACACGCACGACTCCCACATCTGGATGACCTGGGTTGGCAACAAGCTCCTCCTCCTGATGACAGGAAGAAATTGATGAAGACAGAAGACAGCGAGGGACGAAGCTTGAGTCCCTACCAGAGAAGAAGATTTTGATGTGTTACTGAAGACAGGCTTGAAAAAGTAACAGCGAGCAACTGAGTAGAGCTTGCAACAACAGAACACAATACTTGGCTTGATGGAGAAGACAAAAACCCTTCTTCTTTTTTCTTATGATTAACAGCAAGAAAAAGTTGTGTATTGGCATTCTAGGGTCTTGATTTGGGTCCCTCCCTCTTGGTGACTCGAATACCATAGAAATATATTAGGATCTTCAAGAGGGAGCAAGAGAAATTCAGAGGGTAAATCTTTACAAAATATATTGATGAAAGGGCACACAAGATAGCTCAATTTATAGAGCACAAGAGATGCTAACAAAAAATCCCAATCTCCTCATTCCTGACTACCTAGTAACTCCTGACTAATATCCATTAAAATATACTTCGACGAAATCCTTGCAGTTAAGAACAACAAAAGTGGAGAAGAAGAGGAAGCAACAAAGAACAGTCGTCAAATAAAAATCTGATGTTAACTAATTGAATGCAATGTGCGAAGAGAAGAAAATAGCTAATTATATCTCCCCAAAAGTCCAGTTTTGAACAAAATAAATGACATAAGAAGGCTAAGATTGGCCTAGGATTTTGTGAGATGCAAAAAATAGTAATCCAATTTTAGTCACTGGCACAGAACTTATGGCCACATCCAGTCCATCAAATACTTCAGAGCATGTAGACAAATGAAGAAACAACAAAGAATGATAATTTCGACAAACCAGTGATCTCCATTTCTAAAAATACAAGCTTCACTAAATGTACCTTCGCTGGAATTCCCAGCGTCGCTTTCTCTCCATGATGTATTGGATAGCTCGTTTTGCAATCAAACAAATGCCGAATACTGTAAACCCATAGGAAGCATACCTATACCACCTGTTCAAACTTCTAGTTAGCTTGCATTTGAAAGAAACAGAGAAATTAATGAGGCCATAGTTGTCCCCCAATATACTTACCTAGCCCATTTGCCAAGATTTGAAATGAGCTGGTCAATAGTTTTAGGAGATACATAAAAGGGCCCCTTGTGTGGTCTCTGGATCCGCACCGTCCCAATATCATCTTTGACGGCCTGACTTCAAGCAAAGAAGCAAATATGGTAAATTCATAGAAGAAACAATATCAGATGGAGTTGGAGTGAGAAATGCCTCAACAAAGTAGACAAGTTAAATCCGGTACTCTGAAATTGTTTGCATATGTACAGGTAGCACGCCGCAGTGCTCTTCCATGAAAGTTGCCCCAGTTCATCAATATATATACAGGACGAATATATATGGGACGACTTTTTTTTTTATTTTTGGGTCTGATAGGTATATGAGTATAGAACTTGCAGTACTCAATTTACAATTTAAAGCATTCACGAGGACCAATTCAAACATACTAACTCACTTAAGACAACCTAAACTCATAAAAGTGTTGCCATACCATACATGATGACGACACCTGATTCCATGACTTGATTCTTCAGACACTTAAAATGCTTATGCTTAAAATGCTTATACAATGACAAAAGTGACATTTTTCCAGAGTGTGTTAGTAATCTCTCCGTTGTTCCATTAGTTTGTGCTTTCTCAATTTTTGGCTTTAGCTATTGAGATCAAGCCTTCCCATTTGAGGGGCTTAAAATGTAAGTCAACTTCACTGCATTGCTGATTGCATTTAATTTAGAGAAAAGCCACTGGCTGGTCATTAGCTAAGTAACACACATCCTCACGAAAATCTACAAGGGTCACATTTCAATAAACTGCCGATTTTCCTGATAAGTGGCTATTTGTATCCTGATGAGGGTACAATCAATTGACAGTAACATTCCTTTCTAAGGAGGAGACAGGAGGATGTTACATTAAATCTCTCAAAACTGCCAACTCCACAATTGGATGATTTAACTTACTATGAAATTGTGATTAGTCAGACTCAGTCAGAAATCAGCTCAAGAGGAAAATAAATGTAAGATTTATAGGGGCCACTTTCTTAGCAGAAACAAATCTACACAATCAGTGGCCCTTACTACCCATCATATTCATTTTGGAAAATAGGTTTTCTTTGCGATGATAATGAAGAGCATTATACAGACCACCATAGGCTCTAACTACCAACCTAAACAAGTTCAATAAATCAAATTAGCATAAATTTGCTGTTGGCTCCAGACAATGCTCATAAAATCATTTGCCCTGAAGTCCAAGAGATTGACGTCCTTTTCATGGACAGCATTATCAATAGAACAACACAGTGAAGAGCATAGCAGCACAATGTTAGTTACTAACTCACGGTTTAAATACTTCTAAGTCTACAAGTTGGTTTTACTACATCATAGGCTTAACAAGATTTTTTTTTTTTTGGCTCTTGTTAATATTAGGAATTCTTATTCAGCAGCAGCTACGAGTTATCGCACAGCATCCAGGCTACAGATTATTGGCAACTTATTATTGACCCAATCTTATTCAGCAGCAGACCCATTGAATTGCAGCTCATCCTAAAGCATTTAAGTTACAAATGATACAGTACTTCACAACACTGTCCTCAGTTGCTTGATTCTTACTCAACCACACCCAATATTTCACATGAATAATCATGTCATAAGAAATGACACAAAGTACTACTTGAAAAGCCCAACAGAACTGCTTATCAAATGACAACACATTGGTCAATCCATCATTATCACACAAGTAGCTGCCAAGTTGCCAATGTTTCATTTTTCAGCATATAACAGCACAGGCTCATTAAACAACACGATATGGCAGAAACCTTACCTCACCAACAACAGTCAAGGAGGAACCAACAGGAAGAACGCGCTCAATCCTCTTGACCCCAAGCATCTGGAATAAAAACAGAAGGTGAATAGATGGAAAAAGAATCGAGTGAATCCTCAATGAGCTTGGCTTATGGTCCATCAACAAAGTCTTCGCTAAACAGGAAGCCATGAGACAGACAAACCTTGAGACCCTGAAGATAATCTAATGTTCCTCGTACAAGAGATCGTCCAGACTCTTCAAACACTTCACTTGCAATGTTTAGTTCAAAACCTGAGGCTCCTCGGGCCCCCAATACATGCGCACGGCCAGTACCATCATCCTACGCATATGAACAAGACATAATCAAGGCCTATTTTCAGATCATCATTTGGACATAGAGCAGAAAACAAGATGTTCTCAAAAAGTAGAAGAGAAGGCTCCAATCTTTCTAGACAAGACAAACTCGCAACTAGTCAGCTATGCAATCAGTATTAAGCAAACTTACTTGGACCACCAAATCAAAGTGAACAAGGAAGATAAGAAAAGCATGAGAGAGCAGCCATTCCTCACCAGGTACCAAGGAACTTCTTTACTCATAGATAGCATCAACGCAGAGTCTTGAATCCAAGAACCAGCATCATTGTGCTTCAGAAAGTGTTGCTCTGCCTGAGAACAAGCCAACAACATTAGTATCAC
Source organism: Eucalyptus brandiana (assembly GCA_014182725.1). Lineage (NCBI taxonomy): Eukaryota > Viridiplantae > Streptophyta > Magnoliopsida > Myrtales > Myrtaceae > Eucalyptus > Eucalyptus brandiana. The sequence continues at coordinate 15,237,251 of CM024675.1, forward strand.
AAAGGGTAGAGTATAACAAAAGACCAACTAAGCAAGTATTACAATCAAGTGAAAGGCTATTACCGTCTCCTCCACTATCACACCTCGTAGACCACTATATTCACAATTAATTGGCGTGTCAGAGCCAACTCTTCCAGAAAGTGTGACAACCAAAGGTAACACCTTACATTCCGTATCCAAAAGCTGCGCTGTTTCAGGCAAAGGGAATGTAAAAACCATTCTTCAGATAAGTTTAAGCAAACACGCACTGAGTCATTTCAGCTATTATAGAAACTTATGCAGGTAAGTAAAATGGAATTGCACTCAGAAGTCACTACTCTTTCACTTCATGACAGGAATATATCCATATGATAGAGAAAGTACACAACGCCCCAACTAGAGGATAGTGAACATGGAAAATGAGGAACGTTGAATTCTCAGAGCTTTTTTCCTGATTTCTTGATCCAAAATATGTTCAGAGCACTCCAATGACTACAACAGCAGCTACAAGAAAATGACAAAGTATTTCAAAAGCATGTAGGCTGGATGATGGAAGTTTCCCTCCTCCCTTTAGGTTATGGCCAGCTGAGGGAGGGCTTACTGGGGCCTCCAACTCAACCCCAAAGCCGCCCCCCCTCCCCTTTTCCCTTAGGTGCCCAATTGTGCAAGATATACAAATTCACTTTTTATGCCTTGCCCCGTGTCAGGTAAATGCTAAATTTAACAATATCACCCCGCATAAATTCTTAGGCCTCCAATACTCGCATAAATTTAACAAAAGAGATCGCCATCTCCAAAATGCTGCAGTCATAAGATTACAAATTTCCAAACTTCTTCGCCGGAGCACACACAGCAAGAATGCCAGAAAATGAAGCCGAAAAATGCCCACGTCAAATTCGCGACAAGTCATAAACCACTCAGTCCAGGAGAGACAATAAGAGCAAGGAGGAACATTCTCCAAGACATCGAAAGTGCGCTCACCTAATTCCTTCAATTGGTTCACCCGAAAAACACACTTCAAAGCCTCCGCATCCCTGCGACAAGATTCAAAAATCCAAACTTTAGCCAAACCATCGAAAACCCTCGACGCCTCATCGACGCGTAGTCCCAGAACCTCTCACTCCACAACTTAGCTCAGCTCGACATCCGAGAAAGTCAAACAAATAGCTCGAAACCCCGACTTCATCCGAAGCAATTCGGGCAGCACTGGAAGTACGCATTACCTTCCGCTGCTCCTGCCGAGCACGTACAGAGCCGCCGCGCTCAGGCAACAGCTCAGGCCGCCCCAGGGAATCATGTGTGGAAGCGACCGCGACCCACGTGCTGACCATGAACAAGAAACCGAAGCCCGGGGGACCTCCGACCGAGATCAAGCGCCCCCCACCCCGAACGGAGCCCGGAAGGCCACGAGACCTCCTGATCTCTCGCGGCGACGGGAGACCGAGACCGGCGCAGAACCGAGGTCGCGGGGATCAAGGAAGAACGAGAACAAGAAGAAGAATAAGAAGAAGAAGAGGGACGAGGACAAGAAAGGATCGAAGAACAGGGCGGGGGGAGAGGAATCGGATACGATGAGTGGGAGGTGAGGATGTGAGGAACCGGCCGTGTGGAGAGGGAGAGAGTATCTCGGGATGCACGGCCGACGGGAGGACGCTTTACAGCGACGACACGACGCCGTTGTCGTCGTCGAAAATTTTGAGGATTATTTTGATGCGTGGAAAAAGCTTTAAAAAGCCCCAAACTTTTCGACTAATATATTTAGGGATAATACTAAAAACCCCAAACCGATACACTTTGACAAATTTACCCCAAACTATTTTTGACCACCAAAAACTCCAAACCCAGATATCTTTTGACAAATTTATCCCAAACCCAGACACTTTGTGACAAATTTACCCTATGTTAGTTTTCGTTAAATTTTATTCTTAAATTATTAAGTTAAATGACACGTGACGCTTAACCAAGTATATCAATTTAGGATTTTACGTTCCGTTTGTCACAGTGTACAATTTTTATGATTTTTTTGTGGTATTAATCCAATTTAAGATAGAAGATCTTTGTCACAAAATTTATCGGTTTAGGGTTTTTGCGGTCGAATAAATTAGTTTGGGATAAATTTGTCATAAATGTACCAATTTAGAGTTTTTATAATCAGTCGGGGTAAATTTGTCACAAGTTTACCGGTTTGGGGTTTTTCATGGTCAAAAAAAAAATAGTTTGGGGTAAATTTGTCACAAGTGTCTGGGTTTGGAGTTTTTAAGGTATTATCCCATATATTTATCCCGAATCTTTTTATGGCTTCAAAAATTCTTAACTTTTTTCCGTGACACAAAATTTTAAGATAAATATGTCATGTGGATAAAATTTGGGATTGTCATGTAGGTATAAGTTTTGAGGTTTTGGTATCACAAAATAAAATTTGAGGTTAATGTATTATGGTGGATATAGTTTAGGATTTTTTTGTAACTTTTATCTTTTTGATGCCGATGGAGTCCATTTATAAGGACCCAAAATTACAAAGCAAATCAAATCATTAGATAATTCCTTAAATTTGCCCAAATTTTAAAAAAAAAAAATACTTCCGATGAGGAGAACAAAAAGACGATAAAGCCAATAATCACCTTTCGAGTATACCGACAGAGGTGATCGAAGGTAAGTTTAGTTTGCTAATATCACTTTCCCTTGCATATTTTTACTGTTCTTATTGTATATTTGAAGCCGGAATCAGGTACGTGCAAATTAAGGTATGCATGGCAATATTCCAACTTTTCTGTTATTTTGTTTCCCGAAATAGAGTAGAAATACATCTTGTGATGTTAGTTAATTTTTCTATTTCCCGGGAAAAAAAAAAAAAAAGTGAAGAAATATATTTGGAATAGAAACAAAAAGTATAAAAAAAAAATTAACTTCTTATTCTCAAGAACAATTTTTAGAAATAAGTCATTTTCTTTCTTTTTTTTGTTTTCTTCTTCTTCCTTTGGTTGATGGAGACTTGTCACCCGCTATTGCCAGTCACCACCACCCGCCACCACATAATGACCGACTAGAGGAGGAACAAGAAGAGAGGGATAAAAAAAGAAAAATCTCAAAAATTACTAAAAAATTGAAAGAAATTCTACATCATAAAAAAAACTTGTGGGTTGTACTAAACGTATTCATTTTTTTCTATTATGAAAATAAAAATTTTATATAATTATCAAATGCGTCATTTTACTTGGAAATTGTTTTAGAAAATACAAATAGAAAAGAACAATTTATAAAAAGAAATTGTTCTCAACAATAAAAATATTACCAAACGCACCCTTAAGTTCTCATGTTAAAAGGGTGGTTCCCTTTGAGTGATTAATCACTCTCCTAGGGATCATATTATTTTTAAGAGTTTGTAAGAATTCTTGATTCAATCTTATAATTTGATCTTGGGAACCCTTTGAGGATCTTACATGGAATCGATTCTTATAACGTCGGGTTTGTAGATGGAAATGAATCGAATTTGCACTCTTTTAATCCCTACATGTGTCACAACCATGAACCATATACATATTATAGTGAAAGAGACTTTATGCATAGTTAATATATTGATATTTATGAATGGAACCTTTCTTTTCCGAATGGAAGTGCAAGAATTTTTTCAAAAAAATTAAAAATTTCCAATAGCATTATTAGAGATTAATATAATATTTATTATGTTTTGATTTGTATACCATGCGAGATTGATTATGTGCAACAGTAATGCAATAGACAGAAGTCCTTGACGTTCATGATAGGATAATACACATAATAATACTCATTCCAATTTTCATAAAATCCCTCTTCGTTTTTCGATATCTTATAGATCTAAATCTCTACCGGATGATCAAGTAAGTTTTCTAGGACCAAATTGCCTTTATGTCCCATTTAATGCTCATAAATGCATATTTTTAGATTGTTGTGATGCTTGATTTAATTCTTATAGATAGCAATTATCCATTCAAATGGACCATTGTAAAGTCGAAATGCTGCTACAAAATTTCTCAATGTAATATACTCTTGCGCTGTTTATTTGAATGCTTGAATGTTCAATTAAATTACTTTGTCATAAAATTGAACGGACGATATGAAGAACCGTAGGGCGTCTTAACTGCGGTTCGCATTTAACCAAGGTCTGTTAACTAGTCCTCGAAAGTCGAAAGTACCCTTCCTTTAGAGTTGCAGCTCCAAGCCTGACTTGCTTGCTAGGAAGTAAAGGCCCGTTCAAATTATACTCGGAGCTTCTGCCTCAAACGGCTCCTCTAGGATGGATGTAGGCCCAGGCCCGGTTTGTACGGTGTCGATTGTTGCGAGTGTGCGAGTAAAGGCCCCACGCTTGCGATTCACATTTCCAAGATTCAAACTGCAATGACTCCATGTTGTTTTCCCATATACTCCATGCATGTCAAATGCTACATCACATGCATTTATTCCAACACATTGTTATTTTGTCACTACTTCATGTCCTCATTTTTTTCTAGGCACCCATCATTAGGGGTGAGTATGATCCAGATTGAGTCAATCCAACACCTTATCCAGAGACTAATTCGTATAGTGTAGGTCCTCAATTTTTAAGATTGAGGACCAATTCTATAAGCTTGGTCCGGTTCCAAGGTCAATTCAAGATCAATCTATTTTTTTATTTCATTTTTTTCTTTAAAAGAACAAACATACCGTTTCGAATTATACATCAATCAATAATAACACGTTGAGCAATCAAACTATGAGCATCAATACATATCAAACATAAATATAAAAATAAGGTAACAGTAGAAATTTACACTTGCTAAAAGCAACAAACCATAAAAACGAATATACAAAGCGAGGGAATAGAGTGAGGCTTGAGCGGCTAGGCGAGCGAACAGAGGTTGATCGTGAGGCAAATGAATAAGGTTTCTTTATTTTTTTGGTTGAATTCCTACTTTTAAGCTACACGGCAAATTGAATTGCCAAGATAATAGGAAAAAAGATGCTAGGGTTCAGACAAAAGTATTAAAAAAATATAATATACTATATTTTGCTTGCTATCCCTTTGATTAACCGATCGACATGGTTATACTTACATTCAAACAATGATAATGTTCTTATCTCACCCATGTTAGGTTCACTTACCTAGAGGGAAAAAGCTACTAAATATGGTTTATGTTCATAGTTTTTGCATGTAAAACTCCGAATTTACACATGAGAATGGGATAAAGCACCAAAAAAGTCCTCGATATATGACAATGGTATTAATTTAGTCATAAACATTTTAATTAGATCAATTCAGTTATAAACCTTTTTCATATTGGCATTAATTCAGTCCATCCAACCAATTTTGATCGGCTGGTGCTAGTGTTAATGCTAGCAATCTAGCCAAGGCTAACGTGGCAATTTTTAATAATTTTTTTTCATTTTTTCATTTTTTTCCTTTTCTTTTTTCTCTTCTTCTCCCTTGTATTCCTTTAGTGACCGACAGGGGCTTTGTGGCCCTCGCCCATTGGTTGGCAAGCCGCGAGACTTGTTGGCTAAGAGGAAGAAGAGGAAAAAGAAAAGGAAAATAAAGAAGAAGAAGAAATGGAAAAAATTAATAAAAAATTCAAAAAATTAAAAATTATTTAAAAATTGCCACATAGTGTAATTTGGCTAGATTGACTAAATTGATATTAATGTGAAAATGTTTAGGGCTAAATTGGTTTAACGAGAGGTTTATGGCTCAATTCATACAAATGCCATAGATTTATGATTTTTTTTTTTTTTTTTTTTACTTTTCCTCATGAGAATGTGTTAAGAAAAATATGATTTGATATTATTGATATGTTTTTCAAAACCTAATCTTCATAAAAGTTTTGTCTGATGGAAAGTATAAAGCATATTGAGAAAAATGAAAGCCCAAATGGCCAAACCAAGAAGCGTAATTCTACTACAAAAAGGAAATAAGAAATATCGAGAACAATCGTATAAGCTATATCAAAATTTATTCAATAAATTGATGTACTAATTAATTTAAATTGGATCTATCAAATCAATAATAATGTGCAAATCCATAGAAGCCCCATAAAAATCAACCTTGCAACTGCTGGTGATCAATTGACCATGATTTTAGGTTCCATTTGTTTCATGAAAAATAATTTTATGAAAATCGTTTTTTGGTTTTTTTTACGTTCATTTTATAGAAAATGAATTAGTCAAAGAAAACGTTTTCTTTCGTGTCACTTTCTTTCACCAAATTAATTCTCATTTTATTTTTATATTATCTTATCTTTTTTTTAAAATAAATTTTTTAATTTTTCTTTCCTTTTGTTCTTCTTCATTGGCCAATCCCCAGCCATAGGCGAGTTGGAGCCTTGTCATAGGCCGGTGATGCCAAGCTTGCCCAACGTCGGTGAGCTTAAGTCCCATCAAATTTGGCCACTTAGGTAGGGCTTTAGCCTCGTTGGAGGTTGCTAGGCATTGTCAAGGCTCTGGTGACCTCCAACAAGACTCAAGCCTCGCCCACCTTAGCCCACCCAGTGCCCTCAAGTGAGCCTAGGTCTCGCCAGATCCAACCACCTGGGTAGGGCTTAATCCTTGCCTGAGGTTGCTAGACGTTGATGAGGCTCTGGCGACCTTCGGCGAGACTCGAGCTTTACCCAGGTGGTCGATTAGCGGTGCTTGAGCTTTGCCAGCCTATGGCTAGTCGCCGACCGTTGCCGTGGTTGGAGATTGATCAATGAAGGAGGAGAAGAAAAGGAAAGAAAAGAAAAAAGAAAAAGAAAAATAAATAAAATAAATAAAGGAAAATAAAAGAAAAGAAAAAATAGTTAAAAAATCGATTTTTTAAAAATTATTAAGAGGCACATGGAGGAAAATATTTTTCTTATTAAATAACGAAAAATATTTTCTAATTTATTTTCGATTTTGGTCGAACAATAGAAAATATAACTATTTTCTTAGAAAATATTATTCAAAAATATCATATTTTTCACGAAATGAATGGAGCTTTTCATAACTCTTTTACTCAAAAGCTCTATCTTATGCAATGTTCATTTTACCCGAAGAAAGAAAGAAAGAAGGAAAGAAAGAGAGAGAGAAAGAAGTTAGGGTCATTCATTTACAGTTAAATAACAAATATAAAAGATTCAAAAAAATTTATAATATTTAAACAAGAAAAATATAATAGGCGAATTGACATTTTTATCAACATTATGAAAGTTCAGAGATCATTGAACAGAAAATAATGTAGTAAAAAAATTTCTTAGTAAGTCAACAATCAATGGCAATTCCGTAAATTTCTGGACAAACTTGTCAGATCCTCTGTCTGTCTGTCTCTCTCTCTCTCTCCTCCTTAAACCCTTCGAAGCAGCTAGCAAAGCAAAAACGAGAGGCGAGAGCAAAGCCCCCACCTAAAACCCCCTCTTTGCTCCGCCGTGCGCCGCCGCCGCCGCCGATTCCAAATGGCCGCCGTCGCCCTGACGCACCGCCACTCCAAGCGCCTCCTGCCGCTCCCCTCCCGAATCTACTCCTCCTGCGGGGGGCTCGCCGGCGGCGGCTCGATCGCCGATTCGCTCGCCGCCAATGACCACCGACCCGCCGGCGCGTCGCTCCCGTGGTGGAGATCCATGGCCACTTTCACCCGGACGTGAGTTTCGCGCCCTCTGATTGGCTGGTTCCGACGTGCTCTTTCGCATCCTGGCGGATGTCGATTTGCTGTGCCCTTTTTCTGTTCTTTCTTTCTATCCTATCTTCGTCGGGGTTTGCTTGTTCTGGAGCTTGTCCTTCTGGTTTTTCTAATGGCTTTGCGAGAGCAGTGAATTTGTGCTTTGTTTCCAGCGCGTTAGCTTCTGTTTCAATGGAGCTTAAAGTTTTCTCTCCTTGACATACGGCAAGTGACCGACTGTGGTTAAACGGTGGGGATCTTGACCTGGCATGGTTAAAAATGAAGCTTCTTTTGTTTAAGCTTTGCCAGACGGAAAAAAGTGATAGTGCAGGGAAAGGAAAGGATGAATTTTTAAGAACATGGAAGCAATTGGTGGAAGTACTAAACTTTAGTCATCTTGCCATTGCTTAGAGCTCGGGATGACGTGGGGCGATGGAGTGTTTGTTGAATTCGTTTAGCTGAACGAGTAGTGTAAAGGCGAGAATATCATTTCGACTGCATTGAACAGTGAACTTGCATGTGTACTGGGGTTTTTGAGTAGCAACTTGTGTGTGCGCTGTTATCATCTTTGAGGGAGAAATACGACTGATCCCACTATGTAGAAATAATAATGGCAGGCATGATATTGGGATTTTAGGACATAAATTTGAATGCAGTGTGCCTATATTGTCTGCATGGTGTTTGTTCTTCTTTAGCTGATTCACTTGGCATAAATTGACTTCCCTACTGCGCATTTTCATTATTTTTCTGACCTGCTTTTAAATTCCTCAGAAATGTAACTCTTGCCCTGCTTAAAAGTAAAGTTGTTTCCATTACGATATTGTCTGTTTTCCTTTTTACTGTCTTAGCTATTGATATAAAAAAATGTTCTTTAAAAAATATGCCATAGGCAATTTCCAGTGGTGAGAGGAGAAAGATTAGTTGTGATATTTTTTTCCAGTACATCTTGAAATTACTTCTATAATTTTCTTTTCCTGCAGAAAACCTCATGTAAATGTCGGTACAATTGGCCATGTCGATCATGGAAAAACTACGCTTACTGCTGCAATTACGAGGGTGGGTTTTGGGTGGGATGGCTTATGCCATCCTTCGTCACTTTTCTCTTTTGTTTATTTAAAGATTGATTTTGAAAGCCTCGAATCATAAAGACAAGAAGTGGCTTGAGTTTTTCATTTAATGGTATGTTTAGGTGCTGGCAGAAGAAGGAAAAGCAAAGGCTATTGCCTTTGATGAAATCGACAAGGCTCCTGAAGAGAAGAAAAGAGGAATTACTATTGCCACTGTAAGATATCAACTGCTTGCTTAATTTATCGGCACGATTTAAGCTCTTTTATGCATCTTAATTCACTTGTAGTTTGTTTAGTTATAAACTGCATGTTGTCTGTTTAACCTCAATTGGACATGATTTTGCAGGCTCACGTAGAATACGAGACCGTTAAGCGGCACTATGCACATGTAGATTGCCCAGGACATGCTGATTACGTTAAAGTAAGATGTGAATGGACCAATCTTTTCAGTTGGAACAATTTTGGGCAAGTGTGAGAGCTATGAGATGTTACATTATCAGCAAGGGATATATCTCATAAAAGTGCTATTGTGCTTTAATGTCAGCATAGTTTTAATGTCAATATTTTTAAATATTTGATATATTAATTTAGAGATGGGAATTTTGCGTGTGCTATGATTCCTAGCAATAATCAACACGCTGTGTTCATCTTGTAGAACATGATAACTGGAGCTGCTCAAATGGATGGTGGTATTCTTGTTGTATCTGCCCCAGATGGTCCGATGCCCCAGACAAAGGAGCATATTCTTTTGGCACGTCAGGTCTGTATATTGCTTGTAAAGGCCGTATACATATCCAGAAGATTTTTAAGCATGTGTGTCATTAAATAATTCTTGAGTAGCAGTGTAAATAATAAGCATTTTTTATTGCATTGAGCAGGTTGGGGTGCCATCCCTTGTTTGTTTCTTAAATAAGGTTGATGCTGTTGATGATCCAGAGCTCTTGGAGCTTGTAGAAATGGAACTTAGGGGTAGGGTGCTTATGGAAGTTCTCTTGTTGGATATCTACTCTTTTTTGTTGTGAGGTTGAACTAGAAAGGTTTTATATGAACTTCACTGTTTTCCAGAGCTTCTTAGCTTCTACAAGTTCCCTGGGGATGAAATTCCTATTGTTCGCGGTTCGGCATTGTCCGCTTTACAGGGGACAAATGAAGACATAGGCAAGAAAGCTATTTTGAAGTTGATGGAGGCTGTTGATGAGTACATTCCTGATCCTGTGCGTCAACTTGATAAACCTTTCCTCATGCCAATTGAAGACGTTTTCTCAATCCAGGTGAAGTAGAAGTTCACTTGTCAATAACATAATATCATTTGGTGGTCTTACATTTTTATAAGAGACTACGTTTACAGATATTCTAAACCCAAATCCCCACCATCAACTATGTTTATGCATTTTGAACATTTGAAAGAGGATGCTGCTCCTTTCTTTGGCCCATTTAGCTGACTGTTAGGATCACAGTACTTGCTCTTTTCCAGCATAGATGCTTCTTGTCTTGAATTCCCTTTCCATGCCACCAAAAGGGGTAGTTTTACTGTTTGCTAATCTCGCAACTCTGATTGTGTTTCAGGGACGTGGTACTGTTGCAACTGGCCGTGTTGAACAGGGAATTATTAAAGTTGGTGAGGAAGTTGAGGTTTTGGGTTTAATGCAGGTGAATATCAGAATAAATCTTCTCCTTTATCATATATTCTGGAGCTATTTCATGTCAGCATGGCATATCATGGGTGATTTACTTGGATTGACCTCATCTCATCAATCAGTAAGAGGAAAGTTTGAGCCTGATGCCTAAGCTTTTTGTGTAGGGTGCTCCTCTGAAAACTGTAGTGACTGGTGTTGAGATGTTTAAGAAGATCTTGGATCAGGGACAGGTAAGGCTCTGGTTCTTTGCAGACCTCTTCAGAACCTTATGCAGCGATGTTTCTGATACATTCTGTCAAACTTGTAGGCTGGTGACAATGTTGGCCTCCTCCTTCGTGGTTTGAAGCGGGATGATATACAGCGTGGTCAGGTAAGTAATCAGGCTTAAATTATATAAGGTGGAGTTTTTATTGATAAGTTAAGTGATGTCGCATACATTCTTGTTATGCTCTAGTGATGGCTATTTATTGTCATCGTGATTGTACATCTTTGGCCTACTGATGGACGATTTAGAGATGATGTCAAGGCCTGTATACTTTTTGCTCTGAGTAGGATATAAACAATCAGATGTGACATTATCAAGGATTGCTTTGGAGAGAATGTGATTAGTTTCCTCTCTTTGAGTAGGTCATTGCGAAACCTGGTACCGTCAAAACATACAAGAGATTTGAGGCAGAAATATACGTCCTAACAAAAGATGAAGGTGGACGCCACACTGCCTTCTTTTCAAATTACAGGCCTCAGTTTTACATGAGAACTGCAGATATCACAGGAAAAGTTGAACTACCTGAAGAAGTTAAGATGGTTATGCCTGGAGACAACGTGACGGCAGTTTTCGAGCTTATTTCAGCAGTTCCACTTGAAGCAGGTATGTGGAACTCATGTTTCAATTTTGCTATTTGTTGTGATTTTCATTGTAGCTGAGAACTCGGAATATGATTTCTCAATAAGCTTCTTGTTGATCCTTGTATGACAGGACAAAGATTTGCCTTGAGAGAGGGAGGTAGGACGGTTGGTGCAGGTGTAGTGTCAAAAGTGTTGACCTGAGCTGAGATTCGTCAAATTTTTAATTCGTGAAAGCAAATCCTGAGTTTTGAGACGCAAAGTGCGGCAATTACTTTCATAGCCTGCGGGTTTACTCTTCATGTTTATGCAGAGCACTATTGTTAGCAATTGCTAGGGGTGTGATAAATTGAACTAGGAAGAAGCTCAACTGAAATGTTAGTTTTATTGCAAAGTTAGTAAGTGGCCCATGATTTGGCTCTTCTAATAATTTATAACTGCACCTGTCCTCTGTAAACGTTTTTCTTTGAGCTGTAGCATGGATATGTATCCCTCGAAAGCTACGTTCATTGATTAGTCCTTCAATTGAATTTGAGCATTTTATGCCGATACGAGCAAAGTTGCAAGGACAGTCAACAATTAATATTGCATTTAGTATGTACAAGTGATGATGCATCCAAATGTTTACTATATAACTGATTTAGTTAGAATCGAAGTATTTAGCGTATCCAAATTAGGGGTGATCGGTTCCACCGAGAACCGCCCACTAAGGATGAGTATGGTCCGGGCAGGCGGTCCCATCTTGCAAATGAGAACCACCTACTAAGGATTGGTTGTAAAAAATTAAATTTAGGAACTACTCGTTGGTTCTATAGATCTATTGGAGAATTGGACTATCAGTATGATTCTCGAGTGGATCCATGGAACTGGTCTCCAATACCTACAAATTGTTTCATCAATCAATATCACGGTGTATCTAATATCTATTTATGCTATCAATCAATATCATGGTGTATCTAATATCTATTTATGCTATTAAAACAAGGCCTTGGCTTTCAAATTTACATGACAACAAAGCGCCGCAACATTAATGAACATCTCCAATCATCTCCCTCCTCTTTGTTTGTTTATTTTGTTTGGTTGAGAAAACAAGTAAATGATTTATTATAATTTAAAAAAAAAGTAGGGGTTAATCCTATTACACACCCAAGAGACAAAATTAATTAATAATATCTAACAACTACAAAATAATTAAGTAATCGAGATGTAATTTCTTTTTTAAATATATATGTATCGGTTTAGTCCGAGTGAGTGGATGAGCGATTCTAAGCCTAGAATTAGGAACTGGACCGGTACTCATTGGTTCCACTAAAATGAAATTGAGAATCAGACCGATTACCATGGGAACCGTCGGTACTAGGCTGATCTGATCCAGTTCCAAGCAGTTTGGGTGGTTCTCGGTTTCTTTGCACACCCTTTCCGCCCACTAAGGGCTAGTGCCACGAAATGGGAACTTGGAATTGCCCGTTGATTTCATTGACTCATCCAAGAATTAGATCACTCGTATGGTCTAGTCATCGGGTGAGTCCACGAAACTGTCTACTTTGAATAATCCTTGCTGGGAGAAGCCATCAACCAACATCATGTATGTCTTTTGATTCGGACAACACCCTCGAGCATGAATTTGATTAAAAAAAAAAAACTCCGTAGTTCTGTTCAAATTACTAGCCTTACACATAAATATTTATCAAGGAAGTATAAGTGAACGTTTGGCGACAATCCGTTCATCACCTTTTTTACATGGAAAACAAGCGCTTGATTGAAGTTATCATCCTTGCAAGTTGCAATGGCCATTTATGAGTGTATCATAGGTGACTTCGTCAGAAAGAAGCCCATTCTGCTCATCTCATTCAAAACATCACTTGTTCCTTTCATTTTCCCTTCTCTACACAACCCATTAATGATCAAAGTATATGATATCACATTAGGTTCCAAATCTTTCAAAGACGGTTGAGTGAAGAAACTAGGAGAGGGGCAAATGACAATTAGCTTTTTGAATTTATAGGAGAGGAAGCGACGATATTAGAGGCGACCGAGAGCGAGAGCAAAAGAGACTGCAAGGGATAGCTGGAAGTGAAGCCGCGGTTGTGATGCTGCGAATTGTGGCCAGAGGTGAGAGCTTAGATGAAAGGTCATCGAGAGCGAGATGAGGTGAGAGAGTTGAGACTAAAAGCAAGATGTGGGAATAAGGGCTTTGATTTTGCAAACATAAAAATTCAAATATATAATGTGTGCCCATCCGGTCCAAGTGGTTTAGATGAGTAGTCCTTGTAGAATATTATTCTCATAAACAATTAATCAATTAAGAACAAACATATCCATACATGATTGTAAAACACCGAGATTAATAAATACAGCGGAATTAAAGCGTACCTGTTTGAGCCATCACTTCAGAAGAAAACTAGAGTGGAAGAAAACTAGATCACTCGATAATCGGGGATCTATCGGAATACCGCATCTTCCTCTCTATGACCTATTTCGATATAGCGAGCTTTTAATGGGATTAAAGCAATCGATAGGTATAACCTACCCTTTTATAGGCTAGAGAGGGGACCTAAGAAACCCTAATCAATAGCGTGTCAATCGGGCCCTTCCCATTACGGGCCTGATCAAACACAATTGCCTACACTTTCTTTGCTCAACTAGGCCCGTTAACAATAGATGCCAATACCCAATTCAATCGATCACTTTAGGGTTCAACAAGTATTGGAATATCCATTAACCCGATTATTTAAAATAGAAAATCAATTAATTAATGTAAGCCCATATTATAGGAAATTTCCAACATTCTCCCACTTGGGCTACATTAATTAACTTATTTTATTTTGAAAAAGATTTTATATTGAAAACGACACTATCGGGTTAATAACTAAAATTTTGTTTTATGTGGCCACAACTTTTTAAAAATAATATTCCAATAATGGCATCTCAATACCAATCCAATCCTATATAACCTCAATATAGGACTATGGAGATCAATGTGTTAAGAAAATACCACAACACAAGACCTTCCATAATCACATATAATAAGTATTATATTTTCATGGATCATGGGCCTAGTAGTGTAGTAAGAAATAGTGCCAACATGTGATCAAGATATACACTATTTCTTATCGGTCCTTAATGCAATTTCTCAACGACATGAAACCGCATTAGCGCAATTTCTAAACAACATGAAATTGCCTCGGTGCGATTTCTAAACAACATGAAATTACACAATTATGTCACAATCCAACATGAGATCTCATAATCGGTGACATCCAGTCATCTTTAAACTAAAATTTGTTTAAAGATACTGTTTTATACTTCCATTTCTCGGTCAACGGGAGAAAAATAACAATAGAATCAATAACAAGCAATCATGAAAATAAATGCTTTAATAGACATCATAAAAGCATTATCAGTCTGCATATAATTATAATATCCAGAAATACAAACTATATAACTCCCACTAACAAAAGAAATCAAAAGATTCTAAAACACCCATATTCTTTACATGTTCTTTAAACAAAATGGGTCGTAAGCCTTTTGTTAGAGGATCGCCCAACATTGACTCGCCCGATATTTTCAATTACAACGTCTCCATTTTTGACCAAGTCCTTAACAGTATAATATTTGATCTCCATGTGTTTGGACGCATTACTATTCTTGTCATGCTTGGAATAAAACACGGTTGCAGTGTTGTCACAAGATCACCATAGGTCTAGTAATAGAGTCCACAACACGCAATTCGAGATCAAATTTCGAGCCAAACCGCTTGAACCGACGCGCCATAGCACGCTACAAACTCAGCATACATTGTAGAGTTCGTAATCAAGGTTTGCTTTGTGCTCTTCCAAGAAATAGCACCTCCACCATCATAAAAATATATCCGAAGTTGATTTTCTATCATCTCGAACAACTAGCAAAATCAGCATCCGAATATCCAATCACTTTTAGGTCCTCAACTCGCTATAAACGAGCATGAAATCCTTTGTTCGTTGTAGATATCTCATCACCTTCTTAGCTGCAACCCAATGTTCTTGACTGGATTCGACAAATATCTTCCAAGAGTATTCACAAAGAAAAGCAATATCGTCCGGTACATACTTGTGCATACATAAGACTCGCCAACCGCACTAGCATATGGAACATTTTTCATGACTTCCTTTTCAACATCATTCTTAGGGCATTGATCTATGCTCAATTTATCTCCTTTCACAACAGAGCTTCACCGACTTACAAGTCTCGCATATTGAATCTTTTCAAAACACGATCTATATAACTTTTCCGAGATAATCCCGAACCTTCTTAGATCTGTCACGATGAATCTCAATGCCTAGAACAAAAGAGGCTTCCCAAGATCTTTCATATCAAACTTTGTAGATAGAAAATTTTTGGTGTCATTCAAAAGATCAACATCATTGCTAGCAAGTAAAATGTCATCTACATAAAGTACTAAGAAAATATATTTACTCCCACTTACTTTCATGTAGATGCATTGATCAAACTTATTTTCTTCAAAGCCAAATGATCTCACAACTTTGTGAAATTTTAAGTACCATTGACGTGATGCTTGTTTGAGACCATATATGGACCTTTGAAGTTTGCACACCATATGCTCCTTTTCAGCTTCTTTAAACCCTTCAAAGTTGCTGCATATATACTTCTTCATCCAGATCTCCATTTAGAAAAGCTGTCTTGACATCCATTTGGTGAAGCTCTAAATCAAAATGAGTCACCAAAGCCATGATTATCCGAAAAGAGTCTTTAGTAGATACTGGGGAAAAGACTTCATTATAATCAATACCTTCTCTTTGTGTGTACCCTTTTGCGACTAACCTTGCCTTGAATCTCTCTATGTTTCCTTTATTATCTTTCTTAGTTTTGAATACCCATTTGCAGCCGATTGGTTTATGCCCATCAGGTAAATCAACTAGTTTCCACACTTGATTAGTTGACATGGACATCATCTCATCATTCATCGCTCCTAACCATTTATCTCGCCCGATCACTATTAAGAGCTTCTTTGAACGTCGTCGGATCAACTACTCTTCCAATGTCAAAATCAGCTTCTCCAAGATAGACATGATAATCATTTAAAAGTGTTGGTCTTCTTTGTCGCCGTGATCTTCGCACGGGCATTTCGGAGCTGCATCATTCATCCGGGAATTTCATTTGTAGTGGGAGGATCTACAATCATATTTTCGGTATTTGCTTCTTGCTGAATTTCCACTCTGCTGGGATCTCGCATAGAATCATCATGTATGATGGGCAATAGAATAGAGACCGTTTCATTTGGTTCTTCCATTTCGAAAGATTGAGAAGAACTCTTTTCAAAGAACATCTAATTCCGGGAATTTGGCGGTTTGAAATTCAACGATTCTAGTGCCGCGAGAAGGACAATAGAACCTATACCCTTTAGAATGATTATGATATCCAATAAAATAACATCTAGTAGTCCTGGATTCCGTCTTCTTCTGAGAAGGATCATAAATTTTCACCTCTGCCGGACAACCCCAAACTCGTAAATGATTCAAGCTTGGTTTCCTCCCTGTCCACAATTCAAAAGGTGTTTTCGGCACCGATTTACTAGGTACACGATTCAATATATAAGTTGCCGTTTTAATCGCATCACCCCATAAGTATTCGAGCAAATTAGAACGCCCATCATACTTCGTTTCATCTCCATGAGTGTGCGATTACGCCGTTCAGCTACACCATTCTGCTCAGACTCCCGGCATTGTATATTGAGCAACAATACCACGAGTCCCCGCAAATATTTTGCAAACAGTCCCTTTTGTTGTCCAAAAATATATCGCCCATAATACTCACCACCGCGATCAGATCTGACAATCTTGATAATTTTTCCCAATTGTTTCTCAACTTCAGTACGAAACACTTTAAACATGTCAAGAGCATCGGTCTTCTCCTTAATTAGATAAAGATAACAATAATGGGAGAAATCATCAATGAACGTGATGAAGTATTTATTCCACACAAGGTGGTTGAGTATGGCCCACTAATATCAGTATGAATTATCTCCAATAGACTTTGACTTCGAGTAGCGCCTTTCTTCTTTGTTTTAGTTAATTTTCCCCTCACACAATCAATACAAGTCTCAATATCATCTGAGTCAAGAGGAGGGAGAATATCGGCCACGACAAGTCGCTTTACCCGTTCTTTGGAGATATGCCCTAATCGCTTATGCCATAGCATTGAAGATCTATCTTTGATTAAAGATCTCTTAGCAACAACATTCTCAACATTGAAAGAGCAATATGGTCTATCGGGAGATAAGGATAATCGATATAATCAATCAGACAAAACACAATTCCCAATAATTCTGGAATCATAACTCAAATCCACTCTTTTATTCACAAAATGAAGACAATATCCAGCTTTGTCAAGTGAAGAAAGAGATATTAAGTTTCTCCTAAAATTAGGAACATAAAAGACATTGTTCAAGACAAGCTGAAAACCAGAATCTAAATTCAAAACAACTGTCCCTATGCGCTCCACATCAACTCCAGTATTGTTTCCAACTTTAAGCTTTGACTCCCTCAGACTTGGACTCCTTAGATTTGTGAGACCCTGTAAGGTAGTAGTCACATGAACAGTAGCACCAGAATCAAGCCACCAAGAATCCAAAGGAACATCAATCAAATTTGATTCAAAACAAACCAACAACTCACCTTGGTGACTTTCTTTTCTTGTTTTTAGCCAAGCTTGAAATTTGTAGCAATTGGCTCTCTTGTGACCCTGCTTCTTGCAGTGAAAACATTTAAAATCCTTATCTCCATTCCTCCCATAGTTCTCATTTTTCCTAAAGTCTTGCCATTTCTTTGGGCCATGAGCATTTGACCCCTTTGGCTTCCATTTGCCTCTAGACGAACTCAACTTGGCATTGGTAGTTAAGTGGGCGGACTCATACTTTTCCTTCTTTAATTTCCCTTCCTCGAGTCACACACTTAGTAATCAAAGCATTAACACTCCATGTCTCATTCCCGAGCATTATAAGCGATCTTAATCGACTAAATTCAGCTGGTAAAACATTCAAGGCTTGATGCACAATATAATTTTCAGAAAGAACAATTTCATGGGCCTTAAGTTTAGACCGAATGTGGACCATCTTCGATATAAATTCTCTAACACCCATAGCAAATCATACCTCATGTTCGTTAACTCACTCGGCAAGTTCCCAGCTTGACCTTATCTCGAGACTCTATATCTTTCTCCCACTTTGCTTCAAGGAACCGTGGCGGTCGTATCTTCCCGGCAAACCACTAATCGGATGCTCGGAATAGACCTCTTCATAGCAATGAGGCTCAATCGATTAGATTTTTCCCATCTAGCATAATGGGACTTTTGATCTGCAGTACTTTGATCATTGGGCCCGGCAGTTCATCCTCACGTAGAGCCAAGTCCATATCAACGATGCCCAAAGCAAACTCTATATCTTGCTTCCATCTTTTAAAGTTTGATCCAGTTAACATTTCCACCGTGGCATTGTTGTTATTTACAGCAAAGATAACTGTTTAACAAACGTAGTGCAATAAGATCAATAATGGGCAATAAGCAACTCAACAAAAATAATTAGTACATTATAAACTCCCCTTTGGGCAGAGTGTATAATGCACCATTATTTTTCTCAGCATGAAATTTATAAAGCAACAAGGAGAATTACATATAATTGTCAAGGATCCATCCCCTTTGGGCAGACAAATCCTTTAAATCATACATCTCCATAATATCAACGTAGAGGGAATTACATATAATTTTCAAAACATTTATCCCCTTTAGATAAATATTTTTCAATTATACATCCCCATCTTTTAAATATGGGAATAAACTTCATGCTATTTTTCCAAATTAATATACATAATAACTCCCTTTGGGCGAGTAATTGTATATATTAATCTTTTATCAATAAGGAACTCCAAAACTTATGCCCAAAATTTATCAAACAATATGAAACACTTCACAACATGTGTTTCCAAAGATCATATTGCATTCTTTCAAATAACAATTTTTGCCACAATTTTTTTTTAAATATATATATTTTTTATATTTTTATATTTTAATATTATTATATTAATATTATTTTAATAATACGGACCCAACCCGCGGGCCCTTACCTGCGCCCGGCCCGCACGCAAGCCACTTAAAACGGGCGGGCCACGAATAAAATTGGCCCACAAATTCAAAACATACAAATTAATAAAAAAATAGCTAAGCCCATTAATTTTGGGCTCTGGGTTCTGGGCGTGAGCCCAGAACCTTTATGTTTCTTTAATAAAGGTCCTGGGCTACGCCCAGAACCTTAAACATAAAAAAACAAAGAATGGATGGGCTACGCCCATCCATTCGTCCGGCCCGGCTGGAGGGTCTTCTTCAACCTCCAGCCGGGTCTCGAGTTGCAGAAAAACCGGGTCGCACGACCCGGTTTTGACCCGAAGCTCCAAAATACCATAGAAACACTGATTTTTTTTATGAAATTTATCCATGGATATTGCATATAACATCAATATAATTGATTATAATGAATTAAACGGAGAAAAAACTAACTAAATCTACCACATGCAAGCTTTGAAGTTTCGGATTAAAGCTCCCATGGCCGAATTTCGAATTTCCTAAATTTAAACCCTAAAAAATCAATTCAATACAACAAAAGATACTAAAACAAATATATAACAATACCCATGCAACGGTTTACATCATACATCAATCGATTGCAAGTAATTTGCAAATTCTAGAACTTTTTTCACATACAAACCCTAGAATTTCAAATCTAAAATTCTCTCTCAATTCTCAACGAAATTATGCAAATTATATATGGTTGGAAAGATTTCAATATGTAGAACAAAAGCCCTATGGTTTCGGGATTAATCAAGCAAAAAATCTACACGAAAAATAATGCCCATATTTGGCTCAAAGAGGAGGATTTCGAATTTGTCCATAAAAAAAAAATTTTGGGTTCTACAATCATATACGATCGGCTCTGATACCACATGTAGAATATTATTCTCATAAACAATTAATCAATTAAGAACAAACAGATCCATACATGATTGTAAAACACCGAGATTAATAAATACAGCGGAATTAAAGCGTACCTGTTTGAGCCATCACTTCAGAATAAAACTAGAGTGGAAGAAAACTAGATCACTCTGATAATCAGGGATCTATCGGAATACCAGATCTTCCTCTCTATGACCTATTTCGATATAGCAGCTTTTAATGGGATTAAAGAATCGATAGGTATAACCTACCCTTTTATAGGCTAGAGAGGGGACCTAAAAACCCTAATCAATAGCGTGTCAACCTGGCCCTTCCCATTACGGGCTTCAAACAAACACACCCTACACTTTCTTCAACTCAGGCCCGTTAACAATAGATGCCAATACCCAATTCAATCAGATCACTTTAGGGTTCAACAAGTATTGGAATATCCATTAACCCGATTATTTAAAATAGAAAATCAATTAATTAATGTAAGCCCATATTATAGGAAATTTCCAACAGGCCTCACCTTGAATTGGACTAGTACTCATTCATTCTAATAATTGGAATCAGAAATCACCCTAAACAGACTTATTTGGTCTGGTCCGGAAGATTTTTGGTTTTTTGCACCCTCCTAATTCAAATAACTATTAAGTACATAATTTAGTTAGAATCAAACTATTTGGTGCAACCAAATGACCGTTAAGACATGATTTTGTTAAGACCAATCTGTTCGGGGCTCACTATGACTCAAGAGGATGGCATTGTTGGCTATGGCCTTCTTGCCAGTGAGTTCTCTGACATCGAGCAGAATTAAAACAAGTAAATTTGGCACGTTAAGGCTATGAGGAAGAAAAATTGCAGGCACATTCTGCGCATATATTCTGTATTTCTAGTCCAAAAAAGAAAAAAGTTGACTTACTAGTGTCAAATCGCCTCGCAATGCGCATCTAACTACAGCACAGCAAATGGACACTAGCGAGAATGGAGAAAAATGTCAAAGAAGTGTTAAACTTTTGCATTTATGCCAATTTAGTCCTAAACATTTTATTAATGTAAATTTAGTCTTAAATATTTTCACTTTGTGCTAATTTAATCATTTCTGGCTAATTTTGATAGGATTTTGTTGACTAAGTATCAGCCGACTAATGTAGACAACTCTTAATATTATTTTGGTGGATCCATGGAACCGATCTTGACGCGAAACAATTTTGGTTTTTAACATAGAATGGTCGGGTCTATGAGTTGGGAAGGAGGGGAGGAGGTCTATGGTCGGGTTTTCATCATAGAACAGTCGCGAAACAATTTTCCGCCGCTGTGGTGGGTGGCAGCCGATGCGAGGGGGCGAATAGCGGCGGCGATGGCGTCGACGCTCGGGGAGGAATCGAAATGGCGATAAGATTAGGAGGAACCGAGGAAGAGACAAGGAGAGAGAGAACCGAAGACAAAGGGAGTGAGGAGATGAGATCTAATTTAGGGTTTATTTTAGTAATTTTTTTTAATATTAAAAAGGTTCCGGTCTCGTCCGGGTGGGTGGATCCGCCCATGAAACCGAGAACCGGACCGGTACCCACCGGTTCCGAAAAATTAGAACCGGGAACTGGATCGGTTCCCTCAAGAACCGCCGGTTTCGGGCGGTTCCGGTCCGGTTCCAAGCGGTTTCCGGATATTTTGCACACCCCTACCTCATCCAAACAAAAAACAAAACAAAAAAAGGATTAGCATGTAACAAAACGCAAGTTCATGGCAGCAAATTTTT
Organism: Eucalyptus brandiana; assembly: GCA_014182725.1. NCBI lineage: Eukaryota > Viridiplantae > Streptophyta > Magnoliopsida > Myrtales > Myrtaceae > Eucalyptus > Eucalyptus brandiana. The sequence goes on from CM024675.1 coordinate 15,259,142, forward strand.
GACAAAAAAGGAAAAGGTCCACGGGAGCAAAATGATACTTTTAAAAGTATCGGAGGAGAGGCGAATAGGAACAAAAAGGGAAAAAAAAAAAAAAAACGACTAGCAGAATTGCCAAAGCTAAGGGTGTGTTTGTTTTGCGCAACATTTTTAGGAAAAACATTTTCCTCATTTTCCAATGTTTAGTTTACTCGGAAAAATAAGTCAACGGAATTTTTTTTTTTTTTTTTACCTAACAAAAAAAGTTTTCCTACTAAAGCTTAAATTTAGGAAAATGATTTCCCTTTAAAAAAATCAGAAAATGTTTTCCAAATCTACCAGAGCTTAGATTTGGTGTTTGGTTTACAAAAAATTATTCTTATAAAATTATATTTTTTTAAAAATCCATTTTTAATATTTTTCCTTCCTTTTTCTTCTTCTTCACCCATCATCGGCCAAGGGGATGGCTAGCAAGCTTTGGCCACACAAGATCGAGTGAGCTCACGGCCTCTAGCAATGAGGCTCAACCTTACCCAAGGCCAGTGAGCCTTAAGACTAGCCAAATTGGGCGAGTTCGTGTCCTTTTGGCGGCAAGCCTCCAGCCTCGCCAAATCGGGCAAGCTTGTAGCCTTTGGTGGTTAGTTGGCGAGGCTTGAGCCTAGCCTAATTGAGAAAGCTTGCGGCCTCGAGTGGTGAGGCTTGAGCTCGCCCGAGATCGGCAAGCTCGCACAGTTTGACGAAGGCTCAAGGTTGCCCCTCGTAAACCAGCTAGGGACGAACAACTAAAGGAAGTAGAAGGGATGGCACAAGGAAGCAAAGGAACGAAGGAGAAGAAGAAACAAGGAAAAAGAAAAAGAAAAGGAGAAAAACGAAATAAAAAGGAAGAAAAAGGAAAATATAAAATAAAAGTAAATATAAAATAAAAATAATTAAAATTAGAAGTTTTTTAAAATAAAAATTTTGAATTGTTTTGGCTGAGATGGTGTGTAATCATTTTCAAATGGAATCCAAACAGTGGAAAAAATAAAGGAAAATATATTGTATTAAAAGAAAATGCTTTCCAAGAAAGCATTTTCTTTTATCATTAAGTTTTCCGCAAAACAAACGGAACCTTAGGCTACCTCCTTTTGTTTCACAAGCTCCATTCGTTTCGCAAAAATAATTTTCAAAAAAACGTTTTTGGATTTTTCGGTATTTGTTTCACTGAAAATAAATTGATTGGGAAAAATATTATCCATGAAAAGAAAGAAGTCTTCTAAACTTGAAGAAAATATTTTCTACTTTTGAAAAGTGAAAAACATTTTTCTCACTTGTTCTCTCTTATCTCACATCCCTACAAGCCCTCTCTTCCTCCTCCCTCCTCCTCCTCCTCTTCTTCTTCTTCTTTAAATTATTATTTATTAAATTCTAATTATTTTATAATTTTATTTTATTTTTCTTTGTTTTCCCTTTTCTTCTTTCTTGGTCGGTTGTCGACACTAGCCATAAGCGAGCCTCGAGCTCATCGGCGAGCATGAGGCGCGCCCACCTCTGGTGAACCCAGCAAACACGAGCACTAAGCTCGAGACTCGTCGATTTGGTGAGGCTAGAGGTTGACAAGCTTGGAGCTCACCAATCTAGCGAGGCTCGAGGCTGGCAAGCTCAAGGCTGCCAAATCGGCGAGTGTGAGCTTGTGGAGAGGCTCATGCTCCCCAATTTGGCAAGCCTCAAGCTCTCTAAACTCAAGCCTTGCTAGATCGGTGAGCTCTAAGCTCGTTAGCTTAGGCCTCACCCAGTTGATGAGCCTTGAGCTCATTGATCTAGCGAGCGGTGAGCTTAGGCGAGCGAGCTCGAGGCTTGCCCGTGGTTGGTTGTCAATCGAGTGGTGGCCAGCGATCGGCCAAGAAGAAAAGGAGGAAAAAAAAAATTTACTAATAGAATCTTTCAAAAAAATTATTAGAAATCAATCATTCAATAATTAATAAAAATTAATATTAAAAATAAATGAAAAATGTATGGAGAAAAGATTTTCCTTACCAAACAGTGGAAAATATTTTCTACTTCATTTTCAGATTTCATTCGAATACCAAAAACTAATTACATTTTCTTAAAAAATGATTTTCCGGAAAATATTTTCTAAAAACACCACATTTTCCGAAATAAATGAAAGAAAGAATCAAGCAACATATGAAACCAAAAGCCTAAATTGTCTTCAACCAATAAACGTATGGAACCATAAAGTCCCAAATTGTCTTCAACTAGCAAGCGAAGTTTTGAACAAATTGAGCCTCCTTGAGAGAGTGAATCGAGAAGCATGCTAGCCCTAAAGCTCCGAATCAAAATTTGTGGAGCCACCGTAGATAGGCAAAGGACGTTCATTTGCATAGACAAATGGAGCTTCAAACACAAAGCACTTGTGTTGACACCTAAATTTTGAGCAATTTGTTTAAGTGTTTATTAATTGCATTGGAAAATTAGGGATTAATTTCTAATCCTTTAACAAAAAGTTTTTATTAAAATTGCATCACATATAGACATTGGGAGCATTTGTGTCACTAGTTTTAAAATTTATAAAAAAAAAAAAATTAACAAAAAATTTTTAATAAAAAGATTCGAAATTAAAAAAGGGAAAAATAAAAAAAAAAAAAAAAAAAAAAAAAGAAGAAAGAAGCAAGAAAGAAAAAGAAAAAAGAAAATAGAGGCAGTCGGGCCGGGTTCGGACAAACCTTGGGCTGGCCCCTTCCTCTCTTTCCTTTTCTCTTTCCCTCGCGCGGCCCACTAGCCCGACCCATCCTCCTTTCTCGTTTAGCCCAGCCCGCGCACGAGCTGGTCATCTCCCTCCTGCCGTCCTTCGCGCACGCCTGCAAAAAAGAGAGGAAAGCAGCAACAGCAGTGGGGGAGCAGAGGGAACAGCCGAATCAGGGGACGATCGGCTGGAGTTGGTGGTCGCGGATCAGGTCGGCAAGAGCAGCTGGCACGGCAGGAGGCCGGGCGCCCGCGAAGAGAAGAAAAACATAAGAGAAGAACAGGAAGAATATGGGGGGGGGAGGAGAACACCAGCGAGGAGAGAAACAGAGAGAAAACGCAGAGAGAAGGAGAGGAGGAGAAGACCCCCCGGGCCGTCGATCGCTGCGGTCGATCGCTGCCGGAGTTGCCGACCGCCTCCAACCCCCGCCGGAACCCAGAGGACAGAGGCACGGGGAGAGCTTGAGGGAGAGAGGGGCTCGAGAGAGAGAGTTTGGAGCGAGGGGTGGTGCTGGAAAGAGGGTGTCGAGCCAAAGGAAGGCTCGACTGTGCACGGATCCCCCTCCCCGACGCCTTTCTTCTGGAACGGCGAGAACCGAAAGAGGGAGAAGAACCAGGGGGTAGAGGGCAGGGAGAAGAGGCGAGAACCGACCGAGGCTGCCGCTGCCGACGCGCCTCCGGGTCGGGTCGCTGCTACCGCCACCGACGCGTCCCCAGGCCGCCGCCGCCGCCTCCAACACGTCTCCGAGCAGCCATTCCCGCCGGAACTCAGGTTGGTATTTCATCGAACACCTGCTGTGCGGTCCTTGAAGTCGAGTTGGCCGGAGCTCGTTCCGTTCGTTTCGGGCGAGCTCCGGCCTCCGTAGGTCCCCCATAGGTCGCCGTTTGTCTGCTGGTCACTTGCCGAGAACCCTAGGCCCGTCTTGAGCCCCAGTTGGGTCGGAAGTCTCTCTATTCGCTCGTGCCTACCACCTGCTCGCCAAAATGCCCGAACGAGATTTCCATTTTCGATTCCTCCGTGTAGAGCATCCTAGGACTACCGGCGGCCTGAGGGACGCCGCCGTGACCGAGGAAGCCGGGCCGTTCGCCCCCGCCGGCCTAGCCGAGGAGGCAACGTCGCGCCATCGCCGGAGCAGCCCCCGCGGAGCTGGACGCCACCGCAGCTCCCTCTGGTCGCGACCGACTGGTCGCAGACCAGAGGGCAGGCCGAGTTGGGCCAGATCTGTGATCTGGCCCACTCGGCCTTTGATCCCGCTTGGGCCCAAGTCAGCTGAATGGAGGCCCGACCGGTCGGGCCTAGCCCCACCAGACCAAGCCCGGGTCCAGTCGGACCCAAGCTGACCATGTCGAACCTCGTCGATCTGTTACTGTTGATGATACTAGCATGGATGCACCAGATGATGAGCTGTTGGACCAGGTATATACCTGCTTGAGTACATCCATTATAGGATTTCTTATGATTATCGAAACTCCGAGTCAACTTTTTTTCTTGAACGAAATTGATCAATGAAATTCAACCTCCCTATCCTTTGATCTCTCTTTCATCAAATAGAGGCCTTGGTTTGTACTAATCACATATCCTATCAAAGTTCCCATAATTGTTTCTGTTTTCTTTTTCCCTGTGGCAGATAGTGAAACGCTGTAGGGGATTGCCATTGGCTCTTACAGTCATTGCCACGTCTCTCCGTGGAAAGGATCGTTCGTTCTGGGAAACAAAGCTTCTTGATTGGTCCAGTTCAGATTTGGACAGTGACATTCTAGATTGCCTCAGAAAGAGTTTGGATGTCTTGGATGGTTACCCTTTAATCAAGGAACATTTCATGGACCTTGGCTCATTTCCGGAGGATCGCAAGATCCCTGCCGCTGCCCTTATTGATATGTGGGTGGAATTGTATAAGCTAGATTTCGATGGCGTGCGTGCTGTTGCTGACCTCAATGAACTCATTTATAGGAACCTAGCTGACCTTGTAGTCACCAGGTATGGCTCCAAAGTATGTTTTGTTCTCTCATTCTTACTTTTCTAGTTTTCTACTGCTCTAGATGTACCTCATCAAATTCTACTATTCTTGTTGGCAAATGATTAGTTTTCCCTGATATGTGACGGTTAGAATGCATGTATGAAATGGGCAAAGGCATTATTAGATCTTTGCACCAAGATTGAGAGAGTAATTTATGCACAACAAACTTTCTGTGTTCCCCAAAAAACGGGCATACTAGGTGTTTTGAGTCCACACCACAGTTACTGCATCTGACCTTCAGACATGTTCTGCATTGAAAAATTCAAATGGATTATACAAAGGCCTGTAAAAAAATATTTCTATCTCCTGACTTAATATATTAGGCATGGGAAGGATCAAATGTCTTTTCTTTAATTTTAAATCGGTATCATCAAATTCCTTATATTAGATTTTGGCGCAAGAAACTTGAGCGCAAATGCTTATATTTCTAGGGTTTGACTGCATACATACAGGAGATATTCAAGTGAGGACGAGGACAAATGTTACAGTAGCCACTATGTTATGCAGCACAATATGCTTAGAGAATTGGCTATCATGGAGTGCAACCAGGGGAAGTAGAAAAGACAGAGACTTATTCTCGACTTGACCGGAAATAATTTTCTTGATTGGTGGAGCGAGCAAAAGCAATCAACTCTCAGTGCTCGTCTAGTGTCCATCTCCACAGGTTGGGAACTCTCTCTCTCTCAATGACTTGTGGGGAAAAATTCAGTTGGTTAGTAGTTAAAACTTAAATTACCGTTCATAATGCAGATGGAACCCTGGCCAAATCTTTAATTTCCTAAAGCTAAGGCTCTTGTCTTGAACTTCGAGACCAACATTCAAACCAAATCTTATGCTTTGCCTGAATTCATTGAGAAAGTAGATAAGCTCAAGGCCTGATAGTAACAAACTATAGTCTCTTTCCAGCTGAGCTAGGCAATTTCCATGTCATTGGATCCAATTTAAGGAGGATAAGGTTCGAACGTGTCATAGTTCCTTTCGTAAGCATGGGAAAGCTATGCTTGCATAGTCTGCAAAAGATGTCCTTTTTCATGTGTTGGATCGGTCAGGCTTCAACATTGGACAACACCAAAATCTCTGATGCAATGCTAAACTTAGTGGAGCTCGTCATCAACTATTGTGATGATTTGGTGACATTACCGGATGGCATTTGTGAGATAAAGCCCTTAAGGAAGCTTAGCATCATAAACTGTCATAATTTTTCTGCACTCTCTGAACAGATTAGGCAATGGGTGTCCCTCGAGCCTTATCCTCCTTAAATTGGACCCAATGACATGGAAATTGCCTAGCTTAGCTGGAAAGAGACTGTAGTTTGTTACTATCAGGGCCTTGAGCTTATCTGCTTTCTCAATGAATTCAGGCAAAGCATAAGATTTGGTTTGAATGTTGGTCTCGAAGTTCAAGACAAGAGCCTTAGCTTTAGGAAATTGAAGACCTCTCAGGAGCAGTGTTAAGCAGTCTTAGTTTAAATATAATAGCATCTGAAGAGGAGGATAACTTAGATCGGTTGCGTGATTAAACCTTCTTATATATATATATATGTTTGATTTATTTCCTGTACTTTGCCCTCCCTTTTTTTTTTCTCCCAATGTGGACGGCCGTGGCATTGCTGATTGGACCAAATGATTGATGAGTATGAGTAGTGTCGTGTAATTTTTTTCCTTTTTATTTTTTTTTTCTTCTTTGTTTCATCTGAGCAAAGCTTTTGGTGGTGTTCGACCGCGGCTTCAGCGTGGTGAAGGCTATCTAAGTGGCGTAGCGGCAGATAATCGTTGCCAGTGGTGGCATTGCTTCAGCAATGGTGGTGCCGCATTTCTTTTCATGAGAGAGGGACGTGGGAGAAAAGGACGCCGCACAAGTTAATCTCTTAGCGATTAAGGTTCTCATCACTTGATGGCATCAAGTTTTCGAGGGAAAATATAAATTGAACTAAATTTGAGCAAGTCCTTAAAAGGTTTTAAAGAGAGAAGAAACAAGACAGGAGATCTGTCCCAATTTTTAAAAATTCAACATTAATATGAATAAAAAAAGAGACGGTATTGAATATTAAAAATAAGTTCAAAGATCACCATTTGATCAATCCTTAGTGCGAAACATTTCTTAGAGATCCGGAGGGATTTAGTTTCACAATCAGAAACATCTCAAGAAAACGAGTATGAACTAGCTTAAAACATTGCTTCTTTTTTAATTCCCATTTGTCCTCTTTCGCTCTACAATCTATTTTACTTTTTTCCAAGCGTATCTAAGTTAATTTTTTATTTTTAAATTTTTACCTAATTTAAAAGCTTTTTTTAAGTGGTTTTTACTTTTTGCCTTTTATTGAAATTTTGTAACACGTGTAATATGAATTTTTTTAAATGATATTGTAAAGTCCATTACAACGCTTCTTTTAATATTAATTTTTTTGAATGATCACTTAAATACTATTTTTTATTAAAAAAATCACTTTAGTGCCATTGTTGATTTGCGTGATTGAAAAATCCAACGTAACAATTTTTTAATATTAATTATTTGATGCGGCTCGCTAACAAAGTGAGCCAGCATAATTGGTGTTAACATTTTTGTTTGTCTCAAATTAAGGAATTGGAGCTAAATCACAAATATTCTTCAAACCATAACTCTAAATCGAGAAATTCGGGCAAAAGGGAAGGCAACTACATACAAAAGAAGCTAAAAGGGCGATTTTTGTTGCAGATCACTTGCTTTCCAAAAATCCTAGAGTAAGACCCATGACATGTGGCAAGCATTGAATGAAGTGTTCCATTGTCTACTTGGCAAGACAGACCTATTTTATGTTTTCTCTAGATTTACACGCGAGCACGGCTCTGAAGGGAGCTTTGTATGTCCAACGGTTGTGATCTTCTCGGATTTTCCTTTTTCCCCTTCAATCAGAGCCACTGTAGTTTTTTTTAGGAGTTGCGATACATACTCCCGACGGTATGTGGACCGACAAATTGTCTCAAATTTTCATAGCTACGTAGTTTTTACTAGGGGTGTGCATGGTTCAGGTGGGCGATTCCCAACCTAGGAATAGGAACCGCCCACTAAAAACCGGTTCCGAAAAATTGGAACCAAGAACCGTCCGCTAATTGCATGAATCCACCCAGGAATTGGACTGCCAGTCCGATCCAGTTCCCGGGTGGATCCATAAAACTGGTCCAACCTCTGCGCCTTCCCCTTTTCGCCCTCCTCACATCTACTTATTCTAGCTCTCTTGACCATGGTAGCTTTATCCTCTTCAAGTACTAGTGCGGTGGCAGCAGTTGCGACCCTTGCGCCGCTTTCGTCCCAACCACCGCCACCATCTTCGCCACCGCCTCCATCATCTCCCGCTCCTCCCTCGAGACTGATAATGAGGAGGACAATGGGGATGATGAGCCATTCTTAGACTTGGAGTTCACCCTTGTCCCCGAAAATGAGGACGATAGGGGGAGGCCCAAGGAGGGGGAGGAGGAAGAGGGGAGGTAGAAGCGAGACGAGCCCAACAACAAAGAGGACGGTAGTGACAGTGAATACGAAGGTGGCGACGAGGATGGCGATGACATGGAGAGAGAGTTCAAGTTCGAGGGGGAAAAAGAGAATCAACTCACTGTTTCGCCGAGTTCGGACTAGGACTCGAAGAGAGATGAATAGATCTAGAGGTAAATTGGAGAGGAAGAGGGAGCTCGGGATATTTTGAACTAAGAGAGACGAGATAAAGTAAGAGAGTAGTGAATTGAGACAAGATAGTGATTGGAGTCTTAAATTTTAGATTTGCTAATTTCAATTTTTTTATAATATTAAAAATTAATATATTATTATAATATAATCGGTCCGGTCCAGGTGGGCGGGTGGGCGGATTCGCTCATGAAGCCGAGAACCGAACCGGTAACTACCGATTCCCATAAATTGGAATCGGGAACCGGACCGGTTACTCTTAAGAACCACCGGTTACTCGGCGGTTCCGGTCCTGTTCGAGGCAGTCCAAGCGGGTCTCGGTTCTTTTGCACAGCCCTAGTTTTTATGATAACATTTTTTATTGTGACATTGATTGCAAACTTGAGTTTTGGATTATCCCAAGTCTCAAAGTAATGATTTCTTATTTAACATAAGCGAACACTCTACATGATTTGAAATTTTCAACCTATCATCTCTAGTATATATTGAATTTTGACTATGATATGGACCTAACTAATAAATTGGTTTGTCAATTATTAGTCACATGTTGTGTCCATAACATAGTCAAGCCTAGGAGTCCTCCGTGCGATTCTATATTACACAAACCCTAAGGGGAAGATGAACAAAGATGCATGAAGTACAATGCCTGACAAGCTATGGGTTCCATTATCATCGACCTTTCAATAATTAAAGTTGTCCTTTCATTAATGAAGATAAAAGATAGATGAATGGCAAAAACAAAATGTAGGCAATAAAAATCCGGACGAGATCCACCACCCTCTTGCGTTACCATCGCCTTTACACCCTCATCCATAAACCTCACCTCAAATCCATCCATGCGTGTTTTCTTGTCCATCGGTGTGGTAGTTACCCACGTCTTCACATTGTCCGACCTCCCTCACCAGCTTGGTAAGCCGGTCCATTCAGTTCCTCATAACTTCATATGAATCGAAAGTTGATTGTATGTAGTATACTTTGTAAAAAAAGCCAAAGAGATCTAAATTGGTGCCAACGTGAGGGCCTTGAACATATCCAGGCCGTCGATTCCCGTGATAGAAACAAGATTATTTGGATTTGAATGCACTTAAAAGTGCATAAAAGGGAAGTCTTGATGTCCGATCAAATGGTGGACCCTGGAAACGCTTGCTCCCGAAGGCAACAGGGTCAGCATAGCTCAGTCATGGAAGTGGCATTGTACCGTGCAGAGTTGTTGAGATTTTATTCTTTTTCCGACTTCATCGGTGAGACACCCCAAAGTCATTCCATTTTGAAGAAACCACCAAACACATCACAGCCCTGCAGCTCCAAAGAAACGCGTTCTCATGGTCGGGGGAGCTTCAGGAAGAACGCGTGGACTCCGGGCCGGGGAATTTGTTCATAAAGGCACGTCATTTACGAAAGAACACCAACAACGAGCTCCGACAATGGACTTCGAGGGAGCCGCTAAACCTCTGTACGTTAATAAAATTTTTTATCTTTCTCAAACGAAAGCCCTTTTCGCAATTCGGCTTCCGAAAGGACGCATTCTTGTTGTTGTTTCTCAGTTGGTCTCTCGTTCTTCATTTTCATTTTTTTTTTTTTTTTTTTTTTTTTGGGTTCTTTGGCAGATTCAGCAATGGACTCGATTTGGCGAACTTGGCCCTGTCCTGTCATCCACCTCAGATTTTTCTTTGGAATTTTCCCTTATATTTATACATACTCTTCAAGTGTCATTAATAGCTAACTAATGGTGATATCTATGTGAATTTATCAGTTGTCAATACTTATTTATTCATCGGAGTTCCCTAGTAATGGGACCGTATAACAATGATTTTATTCGGGGATTAGTGTTGGGTCCCACTCGAACCTCGATGGGAATTTTGTGATGAATTCCAAGTGACCGTGTAAATTCAAATTCCAATTGGCCGTATTCCCTGGCAGCCAATATAATGTCCTCCTTTAAGTCTTCAGAGAGGGATTTTCCACAATGGTTTCTTTGATTTTGACATTCAACGTCGCCTTCCATACTGACCTAAAAACGGCAAAAGCCAGTTGATTTTTCTCTAGCCTGCTTTCCATGAATTTTAAAGTTTCAAATCCAGTTAATTTTGAAGCCGAATCTTCTCACCAAGTCTACAAATGCTCCAAACTTAGCAGATAGAGCCATACGCCATGTCTTGTAGATTGTTCACTTTCTGCCCGCCAAGGCTATCCACTTATCTTGACAATACCATGTCCCATGCTCCATTCACCACCTGCATTTGGGTCCTTCAAAATGCAGTGAATACAGAACGCGCAAAGGAGCTCATGGCCTTCGCTAATCCCAATTTGCGTTTACTTCTTTATGATGTACGATATTCTTCTATTCACAGTACAAAAAAGAATCCAAGTACAAAAAAAAATAAAAATCCCAGCATATTCACAGTACGATATACATTAATCAACCCCCAAAATGATATAAATATATTCACAGCACAAAAAAAGAATCCCAAAATAAATAAGATATACATGTCATCCGCACTCATTACAAAGACGATATGCTGTTTTTATCTGAATACATGTGAAACCCTAATGAATAAGGTCCTGACACGAGACCATCCTACGAATGATGCCTGTCATTATCTTGTACCTCCTATGCGTTTGACGTACGCTGCTCCTATGGACGGTTTCTCAAGTTTGAACCCACTACATCGAAGATCAGCATGATCTCCATGGGTTGTAAAAGGAAGAAATCATGATTGTTCTGGCGCAGGGGGTTCCAATCACTCCCGGTTCGAAACATGAGAGATTTTTAGGGTTTTCTCATGAGAAAATTATCAAAATAGTCATACATTTATTGTAATATTTCCAATTCAATTCTAAATATTTTTTATCAATTTAATCCTAAATATTTTACAATTAGTCCATCCAACAAATTTTAACTGTTCGACATTAACGTGAATGTCGACTGTCCAATTAAAGTTGACATGTCAATTTTTTAAAACTTTTTATCTTTTCAATTTTTTTTTCTCTTTTGTTTATTTTCTCTTTTCTTCTTCTATCAAACCAACCAAAGGCTTGACCTCACCGGCCACTCGAGTAGCAAGGGCAAGGGCAAGTCTAGCCATCGTCCTTGCCGTCACGGCGCTAGTCGAGGTCTTGCCCACCTAGAGCTGAGCTCGCCCTCATTGTCACAGCCGAGGTCTCACTCAACCAAATATGGGCAAGCTCAACCTCGCCCAATGATGACAAGGCTCGCCCTTGCCACCCTAGTGGCTGATGAGGGCGACCTTGCCGACCCTAGCCTCCAACCAGTCCAATGGAAGAAGAAAAGAGAAAACCAAAAAAAAAAAAAGAAGAGAGAAGAAAATAAAAAAATATAAAAAAAATATTAAATTATTGACACGTCGGCGTTGGCTACTGTTCACATCAGTACCGGCCAGCCAAAATTGGGTGGATGGTTGTCTGTCTATGAGATTATTATTAACGCAAGACGTGATGATGTTCAAAATTTTTTACCTGATTTATTTTTCCTTCAGTTTTAAGAGGGCCATTTGTTTTTCCCATCGCTAATTAGAGGAAACTTTCTCTAGTCAGTCTTTTTTCAGTCGGTTACAAACATCAACATTATCCACATCACATTTCGTTAAATTTGCATGTGCATGTGCATGTTATATCTCACCGATCAAAACCGTAATCAGTGAAATGAGAGTTTATCTCCTTTTTCTAGTTTCTTTATTTGAAGTTAGATCATTGCTTGAGTTTATCTCCTTTTTCATTGTAAGATGGCATGGTGCATGATGTGGACGTGTACGTGCATCTGATCGAAGAGTGGGAAGTTGCTAGAAGTTATCAAGCAGTGTGTTGAGCAAGCGATGCACAACATGAAGACATAGGAAGTTACGGAACATGTGAAGTGCGGGAGCTTGAGAAGAACGAGAGGACTCGACCAATCCTGGACACGCGCACAAACAACATAAGAACTCCCACCGAGTGTATCCTTTCAATTTTCTTGTATTTCACCTTTAATGTACTTTTTTATCTCTGTAATTTCCTCAATGATTTCAATTCCAATCCAATGTATTTCCCTTCAGTGTAATTTCAATTCCAATGCAATTTACGTTTCTTCGCCGCACATTTCTTGAAATTAAAAACTAATCCATTTTCTCTAACCTACTGTCCATGGATTTCAAAAACTGACACATGCTTTCCATATATTTCAGGGCCCCGAACCAGTTATAACGTACCAATTTAAGTGCAAATTAAATTTTGAAGACAGATTCTTTTCACCAAGCCTGTAGATGCTCCAAATTTAGTTATAGAAATCCACCATGTCATGTAGATTGTCGACTTTCTACAATCACTGTTTTATCTCGTCACTATTTTATTTTTCCTTAGGAGGAAGAGAAACTTATGCCATAAACTTAATATATCCACACAGATGCTCGTTCCTCACCCGCTAAGCCAACTTGTTAGGTGCAACGATTCAATATTTCCACATATATACTCACATTAATAAATATTTTGTGCCTTTTTCTAGTTTTGCTTTCAATGTCTCGATTAGCTTTTGTGCCTCTCGACTGGTCCATCCCGAGATATCATAAGGGTTCACAACTCTTCTGTGCTTTTAGTAAATTGACCACACTAAAAATCTGTTCTTGCTCTGCCACTGTATTTGATTTGAAGGTTATAAATGCGTTTTGTTTAGATGTTGGGAATAACTAATCCCCGAAAACCGGATTCGACACTAAATCGAACCCCTAAATCAATGCGGAAGACGAAGCCCGGGAAAACACGCATCACCGATCGTAAAGCACACCACGGATTCGAGCGTACCTTGTTAGCCACGATTAGACACCAACGCCGAAGAAGAGGAAGAAATTCTGATCCGATGACGCCTTGAAGGGGAGAAAACAGTGCCTTGAACTTACTGTTCCTTGGAGAGAGAGAGCGCGCGGGAGAAAGGGAAGACGTACGTTTGTTTCTTACTGTCCTCTTCTCTCTCTCTCTCCTCCCTTTTATACCTCTCCCCTTCCACGGGCCCTATTCCCGTGGGCCGGGCCTTTGGGCCCGGCAAGATGGCGGACGGGCCGTAAGCCCAATTCCAATAAATCCATCATCTCCCACTCGCACATGGTGGTACAAAACCAACATGGGCGGACGGCCCTTACTCTCGGCCCATCGAGAAAATCCATCATAGACTCTCACTTATCATGGTGGGCCGAACGTAATCCTCTTTTCCTCTCTTCAACATTCATACCGGTGAATAATCCGTGCGACCAGGCATACTTTGAGAGCTCGTTGCCATACATCCGTTAGGAATATATAGCAGCTCATAATGGGCATCACACTCCGAGTAGACTTAGTATGCGTACCTAGATCGATCGATCACATTTATATCTCTCTTGATCTCTTTTAAACAATGATATATATATTGTATTCACAACTATGATTATCACAAAGACAGTCATAATTGGTTAACCGGTGAATACAAAACTACAATGTGATTCTCCAAAATCGATCTTCCTCTTTCCTTCAAACTCTCAATTTCGATCCACTTGCTTTTCTAGAAATGCCCCATTAGATCGAATCACTCATGACCATTGGCAACATCCTAAGATAGCAAACACTAAATAGAAATCTTGAGAATAAGTAAGAGTCATGAGGGGACTAAAAAATTGAGGAACTCTCTTGTCCTCTAGAGTCTCACACGACATAAAAGTTGAGATCAAACTTTTGTCACTCTTATTGGTCGTCTCATGCATACGTAGTATGAAATACGTATTACGGTATTAACTCCTTTCCCATGGAGCGTATGTCTACACCTTTCAATACCGTACAGATGATAGTTAAGACATACCCAATGTCTAACTTGAGTTCACATATCTACTCAATCACAAAATTCATCGAACTCACATCCGGCATCTTAGACGGATAAAGTAAAATATGTGGGGTATTTTACTTTCGGACATAGTAAGTATTATGTCCTCATCTTAACACTCGCTTAAGGCGACATACGTGTTTTAAGCTTGAGCTCTCGATTATCACCCGGATAATAAGCTTAAAAACAGTCTCATCTCTATTTATCACACAAGAAATAGAGGCGATTACCCGTGTGAGTGGGCTAATCTTACATCTGTCCGACATACTTCTCAACTTAAAATAATGCACTTGAGCATTAAGATGCATAAAGATCAAACAAAGATTCATAAGCATTAATGATGAAAACACGAATTCATCAAATGTGAACACTTAGGGAAATTACAATATTCGGTACATTAGCCTCTACGCAACCCTAGAGATTTCATATGGCCACAAAACACATCTCTCGGGTATTGGCTTTGTCATAGGATCTCGCTACCATTCTATGCGTAGTATGTACTCTAAGTTCACGTCCTTTCGTGCAACCATATCCTTTACAAAATTATACTTGGTATCTATATGTTTGGTCTTGCCATGATATTTTGGATCTTTGGTGTACTCTTTCGCCGCTTGGCTATCACAGGTTAACAAATAACAAATCTGCAACTTCCAATAACACCTAAATGATCTAAAAAATTTCTAAAGCCAAACATCTTCTTACACTACTGCGATAATGCCACAAACTCAATTTCTTTCGTGGACAAGGCTATGCATGTTTGTTTCTTACGGCTCCAACATATGGTGCCATCATTCAAAGAAAAACAAACCTAGAGGTAGATTTCCTTTCATTTAAACCTCCTCCCCAATCGGCATCGGGATAGCCTTAGAGTCGCGATCCTTTCCTTTATAACTCATCGTATAATCGCGGTCCCCTTTAGATACCTCGGTATTCTCATAACGGCTTTCCATTGTCTTTGGACCTGGATTGGATTGGTATCTCGCTCACCATTCCAATTACAAAACATATTTCAGTCTTGTACACATCATAGCGTACATAAAGCTTCCAACAAAGCACTAGCATAAGGAACATGTTTCCTTTATTCCTTCTCTTGTGGAGTCCCCGGACACGCCTATGGCTCAATCCTTCACCTTTTGCAATAGGAGTGTCTATGGGTTTACAATCTTGAAATCTTAAATCCAAGAATATATGTAACCTCACCCATATCCTTCATAATCAATTTCTTCCCGTTGATTATACCCCTTCGCCACAAGGCGGGCCTTATGCCTTTCTATCGAGCCATCGCCTTTCGCTTTATTTTGAGAACCCATTTGTTCCCAATAGCTCTGCGTCCTTTTGGAAGATCAACCAGTTCCTAAACATGGTTTGACTTCACTGACTCCATTTCCTCTTTCATTGCATGAATCCATTTTTCCTTATTAGGGCAATTTAGAGCCTTATTAATATTTCTTGGCTCATCCTCATCTTGTGGAGCAACCATAAAAGCTTCCCTTTCAATGTCAAAACATTGACGGGGAATACTTTGGCAACTTGTTTACCGTATGGGAGATTGTACACTTAGCACATCATTCCCCATCATGCTCCCACTTGGATTAGGTAATGATGATGTTGTCACATCGGTGGTTGCAATTGAGAATGAGTTGAATTCAATTCATCACATCTCATATTACTCCCACTTGGACGAACTCCACCGACATCATTATCTTGATCCAAGGTTTCAAATAGGGAACAATCTTCCCTTATTTTGCCCTTCTTAGGAAATTCATCCACTAAGGATGTGACATCTCGTGATTCAATTCGGTTATACTCCCACTTTCCTACTCACCTATGAACACATACCCTTTCGAGTGTTCACGGTATCTCATGAAAATACTCTTATTTCCTTTTGGGACCCAATTTCCCAAACTTGTGAGAGGACTCATGAATATAGGCAAAGACAACCCCATGGCTTAAGAAAACTTAAGTCCGGTTTTCTAACTGTCCATAACTCATATGGAGTGGAAGCAACGATTTGGAAGGCATCCTAGGTTAAGTATATAGGTAGCATTAACAACGCATCACTCCGAAAAGTGATAGGTAAGTTAGCATGCACCATCATGGACCTAACCATTTCTAGTAGGGTTCTCGTTTCTTCTTTCCACAACACCATTTTGTTGAGGAGTATATGGAATAGACAACTATCTTTATATTCCTTTTTCATCACATAATTTTCTGAACACATCGATAAATATTCTCAATCTCGATCGGATCTCAATGCTTTTATTTTCTTGTCTAATTGATTTTCTCGCCAGTTCATAAACCTTCCGAAACAACTTATGCTTCGATTCATGAGAAATCAAATAGACATGTCCGACTCGAGTATGATCATATATAAAAGTGATGAAATAAATGGCCCCTTGCCTTCCTCTCATATTCATTGAACCACAGACGTCCAAATAGATTAAATGCAGAGGAAATCCAGCTCTTTTATCTTTTTCTAAATGGTTTCATTGTTATTTTCCCTACTAGGCAATGCTTACTTATGGATAAATCGACTTTTTTAATATTGCCCAACAAGCCCTTTTTGGCTAGTCTATTCATATGTTGTTGGCCCATATGACCAAGTCTAGCATGCCACCATATTCACATCATTATCATATAAGGTAGAAGACGTGAAACAAGGGAATAACCTATTGACACCACCATAGTCAACATCTAGTACAATAAAACCATCCGAGAAAATAATCACAACCATAGTAGTTTGTATCCAAATACAAATCTACACTTCTATTATGGAAGTTCACACTAAAACCAAGCTTAACCAACGCTAAGACAGGACATTAAATTTCGACGAATCTCCGAGCATATAGAACATCAAAGGTGCGTCCACCACTCATGTTCAATTGGCCGTTGCCAATTCCTTTACATCGCTCTAGAGTTATTTCCCATATGGATCCACTTAGTTCCGGTTGGTACTTGTTGTCGGAATTCCACGAAGGATTCTCTATCCTTCTTTACATGGTCATCACTTCGAATCTACATCCACAAAGGATTGGATTCAGCTAATAATACAGAACTTGACACATAAGCAAAGTTCTCAAATGTACAAGAGGTGTTGACCTTTTTGACTCACAACAGTTGCAAGCATAGTGACATTTCTTGTCACAATTGTAACACCTCGCCTTTGACATTTTCTTCACTTGAGGACGTTTTCCTCTCTTGTGTTGGTTAACTCTTGATTTCTTGCAATAAGGACTTGATCCTTTGCATTCCCACATATTGAACGAATCAATACGTTTGCGCTTAGAGCACAAAGCCCTTTACGAGCTAGAACCGATTGCAAATGTCCGTTTCGGCTCAAATGCCGTTAGGCGGTCCTCTACCAGCTCAAGGTGGCGCATGGCATCCTTAAGATCTTCCATAACATGGTCAAGAGCTTCTAGTGCTTCTTGCTTTTCCAAAGACATATTGAATCTTCTTATTCAATATTTCACAATTGTTACCGTTCATATCGGCAATCACGTTCTTAGTTCTTTGAACCATCGTTCAACACATCGACATCCATGCACGAATAATTAATGCCTATCATTTATGCATCCCTATTTGCATAGACCCATCATATTAATAAATAATTTCAAGTAAGGCTTCGAATCAAAAGGTCACTATGTTTCCAATCATCCTCCAAAAATCCTAACTCAAAACTATCATTAATATGATTGTCATATGCAAAATCAATTTTATGAAGCTACAAAAACTTCTAAAACTACCCATAGCTAATTACCCACAGCAACCAGCAATAACAGAAAGCAACATAAAATGTAATATCTAATAAAATAACAATGCTTTCACATAATACAACTATACATTACACTAAACAATATATATACAGGGAAAAAATATCAACATGAAAAGATATATTGACATCAAAAAAACATCTCAAATTAATCCAATGGATAAATAGGGAAAGACCCTTCTAATCTGTCATTTAAAACATCTGAGAAAACCAAGGCACATTTGCCAACCAAGGAAAAACTTTTGGAGAGCTTTCATGTCGCCACCAAGGCGCATTCACTCGGCGCCATGTGGCGCTCAATCTAAGGGTTGAAGTTTTGGCCAACTCAATCCTATAGTATTCTCTTACAAAAGCTTCCACTAGCTTCCTATAATCCGGGACCACGTTGACCTCCCATAGCCGATCCAACACTGCTTGCCATTCAGGTGGAAGAGTGTTCATCAAAGCCGGCACCTTCTGAAAATCCGGCATAAGATAACCATTCCAGATGATTTCCTGTATCATCTTATTGACCTTGATCACATGTGATACTAAATCACCGTCATGCCACCGATAATTAGCTAAATCTGACATCAGCCTTTTAAGTCTTGCATTTCCCTCGTCCCTTCTCGGGCTTGCGGTATCGCGCATAACTCATTATAGTCCCTCGCAACAAATGCGGAATAATCCATAATTTTCATAAGGAAAATACATAATTTTCCAAAATTCATGCAACAAATGCAGAATAAAAAATGGATACCCACATAGGCATGACTGAAAAAAGAAACAAATTCCTTTTTTTTTTTTTTTTTTTTTTTTTTTTTTTTTTTTTTTTCCCGGGTCAACGGTCAAAGTCAACGGTCAACGGTCAAAGTCAACGGTCGGTCACGGTCAACGGTCGGTCAACGGGTCGGGTCAACGGGCGCGCGGGTCGGACCGGTCGGATCGGACGGACCGGTCGGGCCGGTCGGACCGGCCGCGCCGGTCGGACGAACCGACCGCACGTGCCGCGCGCGTGCGGTGGCTGACGTCACGCAGACGTCAGCCGGCACGTGCCTCGCGCGTGAGCGTGCGGACGTCACGCGGGCGTCGGCCGCACGTGCGCGGCACGCGCCAGCCCGGCTGATCGGGTCGGGTCGGTCGCCGTCGGGTCGGGTCGCCGGCCGGTGGCCGGCCGCATCGCCGTCGTCGCGGCGACGTCATCAATGACGCATCTCCGACGGGTTATCGACGGTTGGTGACGTCATGATGACGTCATCGAGTGACGTCATCACGCGTCGGTCCGCGGACCGGGCGCGTGCCGGCTCGCCACCGGCGCGTGTGGCGCACGCGCCGGGCGGCCCGCGCTTCCCGAGCGCGGGCGCGCCCACGCGCCAGCCGCTTCCCGGCCGCGCGTGTGGGCGCGTGCGGTGGCTCCCTGGCGGCGGTCGACACATCGTCGGACTCGTCTCGACGTCGCGCTTCACCCAAGTGCCTTCAGAATTCGTTTTTGACTTACGAAAACTCAGAAAAATGGCCGAAGAAGTCTCGGGTGTCGGGATTTGTCGCCCGATCCGTACGGCCGAACTTCCTTTTGCGAAAAATCAATCAAAAAACATCAAATTGATCGGGAAAACGTGAACTAGGGCTCTGATACCAATGTTGGGAATAACTAATCCCCGAAAACCGGATTCGACACTAAATCGAACCCCTAAATCAATGCGGAAGACGAAGCCTAAAAACACGCATCACCGATCGTAAAGCACACCACGGATTCGAGCGTACCTTGTTAGCCACGGATTAGACACCAACGCCGAAGAAGAGGAAGAAATTCGATCCGATGACGCCTTGAAGGGGAGAAAACAAAGCGCTTGAACTTACTGTTCCTTGGAGAGAGAGCGCGCGGGAGAAAGGGAAGACGTACGTTTGTTTCTTACTGTCCTCTTCTCTCTCTCTCTCCTCCCTTTTATACCTCTCCCCTTCCACGGGCCCTATTCCCGTGGGCCGGGCCTTTTGGGCCCAGCATGGGCGGACGGGCCGTAAGCCCAATTCCAATAAATCCATCAGTGGGGTCCTTGTTTAATATTATGAAATCTAATATAGAAAATCTCACTTGGGATTTGCTCAAATCTCACTTAGTCGAGTTCCTTAATATAGAAAAAAAAAAATGAAAGCAGGGGAGACAAGAAAAAGAAAGCAATAAATGGCCCATACATTGTGGTTGAGGTAGAATTATTGATGTGTCTACTGTGAATGGATAGAATCTGAGTAGGTTCTTAAAAGAGTCAAAGAAGAAGAAATAGGGGGAAGAACTTTTGAGGAATGGGATTCCCCAATATCACCTCTTGCATTCCTACCTGGCAAAGAAGAAAAATATGAGTAGGAAATTGAGAGGTAAGGTGTGTAGGTCCCAACACCGTCCAAATAAGGAACATATTCAGGTTGAGCACTGGGTTAGTGGAGTACTGTTGGAGGCCCTTGTTAGAACCTTCAGGTTGAGCACTCATGATTAATAGAAAAAGAAAGCAATAAATGGTCCATAAACTATAATTGAGGTAGAATTATTGTTGTGTATACTGTGAACGGTCTATTTTGTAAATGAAATGTTAGTTTGGCCAAGTAAAAACAAAAACAAAGAATTCATAAAGACATATCCCATATTGGAACGATAATTGACAAAATAAATTATGTGCCTGATTATATATTATGTCCTTGTTCTCCACTTGTCAATTAAAAAAATAATTAGTATTCTTTCTACATCTTAAATTACCAATACAATTCTCAATATTCTAATATTGCATGCAAGAAAGACATTTTCCCATTGTATTATGAATAATCGGTTCGAATCTTACTTTGTGTACATTTTATTAGCAAAATAAGTAAGACCCAGTAATTTTTTGGGGCCATTTGTTGGCAACACAGTTTCCTATGTGATTTAATCATTACATATTTAAAATAACTTGCAGTTTTTATTATTTAATTGAAATGTTTATATTTAGAGAATATTTAATGAAATTTATTCAAGTAATGAAAGAAGTTATACAAAATAATGCATTTATTCACATAGTTAACAAAAGCCATACTTCAATCACTGGAGTTTACCCCAGTGACTATCCTTCCTGCATGAAAAGGGAGATGTAGGGGATTTGAATCATTACCTTATCAGGGTGTATTGAGGTGGGAACAATTTAGCTTCAAATATGGATTTCGACTTTCACGCCCTACAATGACATAAGACAAAAGTCTAAGAATGAAAGTTATAGTAGGAATAGAGTATGATCGACAAAACAAAAACAAAAAAACCATACTTCAAGTTATGTGTATTAGTCATGTGACAGGATATGTTTCTCGTTTTAAGTAAACTTCAAATTAAATGGAATAATTAAAAATATAAATATTTGTACTTTTTTCAAATTCAAAATCAACAAAATAAGTTGAAAGAGATAAATATTTGAAAATGACAATAAAAAATTATTTCAAGATACTTTTTCTATTATCTTTTTCATTGATCAATACATCTAATAATACTCTTGAAGATACTGTTTTCGTTTATGTTTAAATTTAATTTAATTTAAATAAGTGATAGAAGTTTTGATGATGACATAAGTAAACAGGTATTGATTGGTTGAGTATTGGGCTGTAGCACAATTATTTCCACGTAACCTGCCACATGGCAATATCAGAGGCAAAGTTAATATCGCGTGACAAGCACATGAGTGAACATTCTCTTAACCTCGACTTTAATTACATATATTAAAATAGATTCTAAAACTGAGCATTCTTTCGCAGTTGGCATTCTAAACAATGTATACTACTCTACTACCACCCTTTATACTAGAAAACTGGCCTTACTCTTTTAAACAATTACTAAGGTTGCTCAAATGAATTTATGATTTATAAAACACTAAATCAAGTACAATATCTACCATCATTACATGTCAATGACCATTTCAAGTGTAATTTCTAAGTAAATGATTGATAGGTAACTTAAATTTTTGGATTCATACCACGAGAAATTCCAAATTAAAATATTTGTGATAAATTTATCAAAAACTAATTTTTTACCACTAAAACCCCCAAATTAATATACTTATGATGAATTTTACTGTTAAATTGTCGAGTTTGACGACACATAGCAGTTGACGAGAGTATTTGTGATTTTTCATAGTATTAATCTAATTTGACGAAAATTCACGAAGAGAAAATTTGTCACAAATATACTAATTGAGATTTTTGTTGTCAAAAAAATTAATTTTAGATATATTTGTCACAAGTATTCCAATTTTGAGTTTTTCGTGGAATTAATCTTTAAAAAATTACAAAATTCGTTTTCATCAGTGCTGAAGTGCTGATCATTCCACGTAAAATGATTGCCATCCATATTAGTGATTTCTAGCCAAATTTGGCAAGATGGATTACATTGACAAATTGTTAAAATGTTTAAAATTAAATTGGCCAAAATTGAAATATTTATGACTGGATTGGTACAAATGTAATAAGTTCAAGACTTTTTTAATAATTTTTTAAGGAAAATGTGACTTTCAAAAGTTAATTTGAATAATGTTTGATGTACATTGACTTAAGATATAAATATGAAAGATAACATATAAATAAGTGCAAAATATGTCAATATTGTCTTTCCTTAGTAAAATAATCCCTAGTAAAGTAATTTTGCAAACTCTTTTAAATGTCGATTTTATGTATACACGCTAGCACATGCAATTTTGCTAGCCAAATATTATTCTTCTACCAAAATCTTGTATGAAATTAAAGATAAGAGAGACGTATGGTCTTTTATATTACTTTAGTGTATTAGGATGTATTTAATAATATTTTTGTTCTCGAGAATAATTTATGTTCAAGAATAGTTTTTTCTATTTTTATTCATTGGACAAGTTTCTAAGTATTTGATCATATTTGGTAATCTGTACAAATTTTTTATTTTTGAATATAAAAAAAATGCGAATGCATTTGGTATAAATCTCAATTTTTTTTTGTAATGTAGATTTTTAAAAAAAAAAATAAAATAATTTTTGAGAATTTTTTATTTTAAAATTTTTTTCATTTTTTTCCTCATTTCTTTTTTTCTCCTCTAGCCAGCGACCTCATTGACCTTAACCTTGCTTAGCCACCGTGAGGTCAGCTTTGCCCCGCCATGGCTAGGCGAGATGCCTAGCCATAGTGAGGCTTGACCTCATTAGACCTCATCATTAGACCTCATCTCTGATCAGTTGTCGGCCATTGCAAAAGGTTGGTGACCGATTAGAGAAGGAAGAAGAAAATGACAAATTTTAGAAATTGTTCCCTAGTACAAAGAAGTAGATTTTTTCTACTTCTTGTTTTTTATCCAACTCTATCATCTGGCCACTAGTCTATTTCAAAAGTTAAAAAAATTAATTGACGTTACCAAATAGATTTTTATTCTTTTTCTATTATAAAGAACAAAAGAATTGAAAAATAGAAACATTAACCAACTCAAGAGGTTCCATTTTAAACAACTCCTATATCAGGATTTTCATAATTTGATTTCACTTTTGAGTTGAATGAGTTTCTAATTTTTTTCCATTGTTAGTAAAGTACGTTTGTTTGGAATGAAATACACTATAATTTGAATTGAATGAAATTGAAACGGCATGACAAACAACTACATAATCTAATTATATTCTATTCATTAAAAAAAAATCTAATATATTCTCTATAAGCTCCATTTTATAATTACTTGATTTGTATTTTTAGGTAACTAGGATTTTTTTTTTCAATGCTTCACTTTGTTTGCGTAATTCTTGTTCCGATGGCTAAACTAAATTTCAAGACCATCTCTCTTCATCCATTGTTTAATTTACCCCATAATTCAAGTTTACACCTTAACAAGATATAAATTTTCTTAGGATGACAAGGTAATGAGTTTAGGAAAAATTCCAAATGAGAGCCTGAAGTGTCATTGTTCTATCAAATAAGGGCCTGAAGTGAACATTATTTCAAATAAGGTCCGAAGTGCATATATCGGTTTCAAAGAAGGGTTTGAACTCACTAAATGTGAAGAGCAATTTTGTCTTTTTAAATTTTCTTTTTATCTTTCCAAAAAAACTTAAAAAGAAAAAGAAAACACCTGTCCCATCGTCGATGGGGGCGACGGTGAAGGCCAATGAGGTGACCGACGCCTAGGGGAGGGCCAATGACCTTGGCCAACTAGAGGTGAGGATTGCAACCCTCTCCAAGATCTAGGTGAGGGTTGTCCGCCCTCCCCCAGACTGGGTGAGGTTCGCCAGCAGTTGTGCAAGCTTGGCAGCCCTCGCCCAACATCCCTGGAGGTCGGTGGCGCTGCGCAAGGACCGTCAAGCCTGCATGAAGGCAAGCGACCCTCGCCTAGATTTGGGAGAGGTCATTGCCCTCTCCCACCTTCACCATAGCCCCATCAGTAGTGGCCACAAGGGGAAGGGAGTACCCTCCCGCTTGTTCTCTCTCTCTCTCTCTCTCTCAAATTTTTTTTTATTTAAGTTAAATTGTATTTGAACCAAAATAATCCTGATTGCTTGGAATTTTTTATCGACCGATGAGGCTAGGCCCTTATTTAAAATAGTCATAACCACTTTAAACTCTTCTTTGAGACTAATATGAGCAATTCCAACCTTTTATTTAAAATAAGGTTTACTTCAAGCCTTTATTTGAGAAAATGAGAATATTTTGGATCTTTATTTGGAATTTTCCCATAAGCTTATAAGCAAATCTATTCCAAGAAATTGCACGTGCAAAATCATGTGTGGCGTGGCAAGTACAAGCATGAACATTCTTGGCTTTACCTATTTACATAAAATTGAAAGAAAATGACATCCAGATGGATAATAAATCAGGGGTTCCCGAGCCATGCTAAATCCGTCCCACTTTAATTCCTTCAAGAAAACACAATTCATCGACTAGGCAACGAATTCCGCTTTTAATTCTAACTTATACTTTCAAAATACGGTGCGCTCTTGTAATGTAGCTTTTATTTGAAGAGGAGCATCTAACTTCAAATACACTAATCCGGATTTTCCTATTTTTGTTAAAGTTAAATCATTTTTTTCCGCTTTTCAACTTTCCCAAGGGAAAACCTGGCTCGGGCCCGTTCTCATCTCTCACACCAAGAAAAGCCCTTGTGGCTGGGCCCTAGCATAGGCAGGCCCATACCGAGGCCCATGTGATCCTTATTGCCTAATAGACCCATTAAACGGGTGGGTCGGTCAGGTTTGGGTTGGGTCATAAATGGTCCGACCTAAATCAATCCATTTAACCCGTTTATAATCCATTCATTGCAATACAAAAATTTTAACCCATATCCGACCTGACCCATTTAATTAAACTTAAGAAAGCTTATTTCTTATATATATATATATATTTAAATGGTAAACTATAACACAAATTTAATGGACAATTATTATAATTTTTAAAATAATTATTTTAAAAAATCGAATTTTAATTATTTTTTATTTTTTAAATATATTTTTTCTTTTTCTTTTTTTTTTCTTTTTTGTTCTTCTTCTTCTTTGGCCACCACCAGCCACAAGCGAGCCTTGAGCTCACCTGGCTTGCTGACGCCAACGAGCTCAAGGCTTGCCAAATTAGCTAGGCCTGAGCCTCGCTGAACGTTGGTGAGGCCTCCGCCTTGCCAGATCCAGGAAGCTCGAGGCTCGCTTGGCGGGTTCTTGCCATCGCATGCCGCCACCAGAGGAAGAAGAAAGAAAAAAAAATAAAAAATAATTATAATTTTACTACCTCTAATAGGATAGACCAGATCGTGCGTTATATTTAATGAGTTGGTAATTTGGTCTTAAATGGGTATAGAGTATATCCATTTAAGATTCATATATTTTAGTTTTTATTTTTAAAATTCATCACATTTTAAAAAATAAGGTCTGACCCATTAACAACTCATTTAAGCAAATATAGATCCATAAATGGATTGTGTACCCATTTTAACACCTCTACTGGCTAAGGAAGCTTGAGCGAGCAAGCTCTAGTTTGCCGCCTTACTTCCCGGCTCTCAAGAAGCTTAAAAATCCAATTTTTAACAGGTAACTCAGCTTAAATGGCATAGTTTGATTTCCGCATTTGCAAAGAAAAATCGTAGAATTCCTGGAACAGGACGATCGACCGCCCTTTACGAATTCCTTCGCTCGAAAGCTTTGAACTTTTCTCTAATGTCCGTCTTCAAACGCCGAATTCACGTTCTCTTGTGTCCTTCCAGTTTCCACTGCGGAGAAGCCCCTCGGGCACTGGTCTCCCGCCATTGCAGGTTTAAGTGATCGAAGCCGTGGCTTCTCCCTCCCTCCTCATGGAAACCCAGGAAGCAAGCCCTGCCAAGTCCCTTGCCACAAGGTTTCTTCTCTCTCGCCCTCTGTTTCTGTCTTGCTGCGCTGGTTCTTCTGTGCGGTTGCTTTGGTAGTGCCGGAAATAGCACGTGGGTCGCGTCCGATAATCAGAGTTCCCTTCTGGGTTCGCTGCTCTTTTGTCGCTCTTTGAACTTGATCGCTAGTGAGCCCTCTCTATGTATGATTTCGACCCTTTTCTTGGACGGAGTTTTCGAATCGAATGCACGTAGCTTTGGCTCTCGAGGACGACTTGTCCCCCCCCTCTCCCCTAAAAAAAACAGAAAAAAAAATCAGTAATTTTGATACCAAGTTTGTCCAAACAATTTGAACCAGCGGACAAGCTTGCAAATTGGCAATGCGAGGCTACACGATGCGCTTCTGTGAATAATGAATCGATTTACGGCAAAACACACTCACAAGAGCAAGAGTTTGTTGGAAGAAAATGAACAGTGACTAAATGCTGTTGCCTGTGCGTGCCTTCTTCTGAGTCTCGATCTACTTTTATACTTCCAAGCCTTTGCTCCCCACGTCTAGAGTAATTAACCACGGCTTCCAGGACCCTTTGGACAGTAGTCTCCCCAGGTTTAACCATTTAGGCCTACCCCATATTTTTCCAGATTATGGTTTCACCTGTTTCCATATCTCCAGAGTTGGTGCCTTCATGATTTGGCATTGTCTGTTAGCCACTGTTTTTCTCGTCCAAGAATCTAGTACCATCACATGACTGTTTCTGTATATCTCAGTTTGACATCATAATGGTCTGGTATCACTCAGTTTTAGATGCCAACACTTTTGTGCCGATTCATCCTGCTGTTTGTCACTGATGCTGATGCCAAACCGTCAATATTGTACCTATGTCAATTGTGTCAAATTCTGTTGCCAACACGACTATATATTTTATGTGTCGAATAGCATGATTAGGCAATTTTAGTGGCTCTGTCATTGTCTAGAAGTGGAGTTAAATCAACTCCCTTCAACCCTTTAAGCGAAATGCGGCAAAAGGAAAGAAAATCCATGGACGTAGAAGAGTGAAAAAAAAAAACTTTCTTTTGTCCCCTAGTTGACTTGCTGTTAAGTGATAAATATTGCCTGCCGCCACTATTAAATTATATATGGAAGGAACTAATAAATACAGCTTCTAGCTTGATTTCCTTTTTGGTTTTGCTGGTTTGCTTTGCTTTTGGTTGAGTTGAGGTCTTTTAATTTCCCAGATCAATGTTAAAACTCGAGGAATAAAGATGCATTTCATTGTCATAATTCAACTCTTGACACGATGGCATCTGCATTTATGGACATTGCTCATTCTTTGGGCTGGAATTTCCATACATTGTTTTGATCTTTATATTAGTTTCCGCATATCGTCAGTGCAAAGCAAGCTCTCCTCCTGTTTTTGTCTACCACCTAGGCTATTCCGTACTGGATTACTTATAGCACGACGAGTTATAATGAGTTCACGTGTTGACATTGTTAAATCCTCTCATCACTTGAGTTAATACACAATTATCTTGAAGGGAATTGCACTCATTTCTCATTGTGTCATTATACCGCTAGGATTATCAAAGTTAAAATCCACAACAAGTAAATTCTTTAACTATCACACCCTGAAAATTAATCTCTCTTTATTGACAATGGTTTTAGTTGGTAAATTCTTGACAGACACAGGTGCTCTGCATGCTACAAGCAATACAAGAAAAAGGAGCATCTTATTGCCCACATGAAGGTCTCCTACCACTCTGTTCATCAGCCTAAATGTGACGTTTGCTATAAGCACTGCAAATCTCTAGAGTCATTAAGGGAGCATCTCACAGGTGAATATCATTTCTCACTTTCCATGGTCCAGTCGTGAAGGATTCTTTATCTTCTAATTGCTGTATTGTTTTATATCATTCGTGGCACAGGTCCTTTGCCCAAAGCAAATTGTTCGAACATTTTCTCTGAACGAGGATGTGATCTTTGTCTGAAACTTTTTGATAGTCAGAGTGCCCTTACGGAACATAGAGAAACATGTTGTCTACCTGCACCTTGTCCATTTGTAAGCAATATTATTAGCAAGTAAACTTTGAAACCTAGAATGAGGGTGGCTTTAGTAGTTATGATTTTTCTACAAATTATGTCAAATGCAGGTAGTCCATTGATCATTAACTTTGTTGACCATCTGCAGGAAATGATTTCTGTATCTTCTATAGACTCCCAAGTCCATATTTCTGATCCAGTTGATGGATGCAACTATGATGATTGGCAACAAGGAAGACCTAAGGCAATTGCCCTGGATTGTGAGATGGTGGGTGGCGGAAGCGATGGATCTCTCGACCTTTGTGCTCGGGTATGCCTTGTTGATGAAGATGAAAATTTGACATTCCACAGTTATGTACAGCCCCAAATTCCTGTTACTGATTATAGGTACATCTGCACTTGAGATCTTGTGATTTTTCTGATTTGGTTTACTGAGACTTTACTAGGGAAGTGGGGGAGGTGAGGGAAAGAGGAGGTGGGTGCAGAAAATGGAGAAGAATTTCATAATTTTGTGTGAGAGGAAAAGAGAGGGAAAATTTGAAAATTTTCTCTCTCCTTGAGTTTCCCAATCCTAAACAAAAAATGAGTGTCTAATCCTCTGGATATTATGAGTGTTCTCAGGTACGAAGTAACTGGGTTAACAGAAGAGCAACTTAGAGATGCCATGCCACTAAAGGAAGTCCGAGAAAGAATATTGGAAATTTTGTACAATGGTGAGTCCATTGGGAAAGTAAGGTTAGATGGAGGAAAGGCCAGGCTACTGGTAGGTCATGACATAGAGCATGACCTGGACTGCTTGAGAATGAACTACCCAGATCACTTGCTGAGGTATGAGGTGTTCTTTATGGTTCAAGTGATGGATAAAAAAGAGCATCAGTTTCCATATGGAGGACGATGCAGGGTAAACATAAACAAAAAATGTCGTGAAATATGCATCTTGTTACCTTTACTTTTCTAAATTTTAGATATTGCTTGGATGTCTCTCGAACGAAAATTATGTTTGTGGTCCTTGTGCTGATAGTATCTTTCTGTTACGGCTACTAGTTACTTACTATGAACCAAGTGTGATGCTATTAGTTGTTTTTATAGCCTTTCTTTATAAAGAAATTGAGTTCAATTTTGCATGTTAGCTGCTAATCAAGTATCTTATGTTTGGTCTTATGCAAATGCAGTTTTCTTTTGGATTGTGTTTTTGGATTCAAGCATTTGCAGTACTCAGTCATTTTGTGGAACAATTTTAAAGAGAGAATAACCATTTCAGCCAAAATTTTTGAACTTTATGTGTCTGCTGACATGCTAGACTGTAGAATTGTATGTGGAGACTATTGCAGAAATCATTTCTATGTTTGAAACAGAATCGCGTGACATGCCAGTCTTATGGGGATTTAGACCAGATTCTTAGCTGAATTATCTAAAGATAATCCAATCGTTCTCAATTCAAGTTGGATGAATTGAACTGTTCCCTGCATCTATTTGAATCTGATTGTTGAAAAAAAGAAAAAAATAAAAAATAAAAGCAAATTGTTGACTTGTCAATCAACCCTGTTTTGCTGAAGCCACAGGTTATCTTGTTGCTGCTGTTTCTGTTTTTATTACAAGTATAATGCATAATATAATATTGACTTTCATACTAGTAACTTATATGTCTGTTTATAGTCTACATTATATGGTACTTTGTGATATGATAGCTTTTGTTAAATCAACCAGGATTTTGCTGCATGTATTTGTTTGGACACATGCATTTGCAGGGCAGGTGATTTCATGGAATCAATTTTTAAAGAGAGAATTTCCTAACCCTTTTAGCTAAAAAATGTAAACTTTAGTGTGTCTGATGACATACTGGACTGCGGAATTGTATGTGTGGAGACTATTGCAGAATTCATTTCCCTATTTGTAAGAGAATTGTTTGATATGCCAGGCTCATGGAAATTTAGACCAAATTCTTAGCTGAACTGTATAAAGATAATCAGCTGTTGTCTTTTCAAGATGGATGGATTTACCTGTTACCTGCATCTATTTAAATCTAATAATTGAAATACAGTCCTGAGAGCAGATTGCTGACTTGGTAGTGAATCCTGTGGAGTTGAAGCCACGGGATATCTTGTTGCTGCTGTTTCTATATTTGTTACCAATTGCGATTTGTAATCTACTCGACTTCCATACTAGTAACTTATATTTCTGTTCTATAATCTAAATTACATAGCACTTTGTGATATAAAAACTTCTCTTAAATCAATCAGTGGGGTGTGCTGCATGTACTTTACATGCTGGGCCGTCTGAAGAATTCAAAATATTACTATTACGGTTCTCATGTGATGAGCATTCTGATGCTTTTTTTGTTTATCAATGAAAAAATTATCCCAAAAGGGTTCAAATATCTTAGTTAAGTCAACAAGCCAGTGCACTTGCATCACTTGTTTTCCGATTAAGTTTCCAGTGCTTCAGACTGCCTAAGTTTCCATAAATCGCTTGAGAAAGCCAGAAGAACATATCTGGAACTTGTGTCAATTTTTGGGTGATCAGAGGGTTATTTTTCTTCACTCATCTGGCAGTTATGATTTTTTGGTCTAGCTATCAGGATGACCCTATGCCTCAATAACAAGTAATGGGATCATATTCATTGATGTTGTGCAGTAAAGAGAAAATACAAAGTAATATGTTTATCAAACAGCATTAGCAACCTGGTGACTGTTTTAGAGCATCTGTTTTTCTGCCTGAAAAACAAACGGAGCCCTGTTTTTTGGCTTTCTCTTAACTACACTATGATAAACAAACGCACTTTATTTCAATTTAACAGAAGCTATGTTGGGCCCTCTTCCCCTCTAAAGGAGAGAATAAAAAACACCATATACCTGATTATATGGATGTCTCTTTCCTTGCAAAGTAAAGTTTGCAATTCCTTTTTCGTTGTGCCATTTTTATCTTATGTTTACTTCTTCAAAATGCAGGGATACCGCCAAATATCGTCCATTAATGAGAACAAATTTGGTTAGCCACTCGCTCAAGTACCTCACCAGGAAATATCTGGGGTAGGTTTTTCTTTTTCTTTCTTTTTTTTGTTTTTGCTTATACTGGTTTTGGAACCTGCAAATGCCCCTGAACCCACTCCACCCTCACCATCAGAACCAAATGCCTGCCGCCAGTATCTAGGGTGACTTCTTTATTTAACTGCACTTGTTGTGGTAGTGTTGAATCTTATGTTCAGAATAGTCTGCAGACACTAACGAATAATCCTTTTCCTAACCTTGGTGATATATTTGGCTTTCCAGTTATCTTGCTTTCTATCTAAAATTTGCAATTACCTCTTTGAGTTATAACCTTGTCACTGAGGAAATTATAGTACAATCTTTTCTGTGAAATTAACCATGCATGATGAATATGATAACGGGAGTATTCTATACCTGGAAGCTGATAAGTATCGGGAGTAATCTATACCTGGAAGCTGATAAGTATCAAAAGTTGCTTTGTCATATTGTTTTACAGTTTATCCTCTCCAGAATGTGTTCTGATTATACTGCTTGTGCTTTTTTTCACGATTATCTTACTTCGCGCTTGACAGATATGACATTCAGTGTGGTTTGCATGATCCATATGAAGATTGTGTCTCTGTGATGAGGATTTACAAGAGAATGCGTGCTCAAGACCATCAATTGGAAGGAGCTAAAGTATCTGCTTTGCTTGATGATGGGCAAAACTTACTCAGAAACTTCGAATTTTCAAATAAGGAACTTGAGAAGATGTCACCAGATGAGCTTTATGAGATATCAAGATCTAATTATAGATGTTGGTGTCTGGATTCGAAACGTGCGCTATGACAAAAAGCTAATGCCCCGTAGCATCGTCCAGATGTATTT
The DNA here is from genome assembly GCA_014182725.1 of Eucalyptus brandiana. Classification (NCBI taxonomy): domain Eukaryota; kingdom Viridiplantae; phylum Streptophyta; class Magnoliopsida; order Myrtales; family Myrtaceae; genus Eucalyptus; species Eucalyptus brandiana. Next base: position 15,291,301 of record CM024675.1, read on the forward strand.
TTTTGCCTTATAGATTCCCTCTCAAGGTGACTGAATCCATGCAGTTTCGTACATACCTATTCACTATAGGCTTAAGGCTTCAAATAGGAACCAGTTTCAAAGTGCCTTTTTCTTTTTTCTTTTAATGATCTTTAGTATTAGGAGTGTAAACAATTACATTTTTCTTTTTTCTTTTTTTGACAGTTCGTGCTTTTTATCCCTTCTTTCTAACAGTAAACACTGTAAACTGTAATTAATCGTGGCCCGAGATCTGTGACCACTCTTGGAGATCTCTGGTTATGTACCGTGTACCGAGATGAGAAAGATTGCAACGGTGGCTTTAACTGCTCCACTTTTTTGGGGGGAATATTCACTAAGAACAGGAAGGGAGAAAGCGAATCGGGAAAAAATGCATCATGAGCCTCGTCCATGTCCTGTTTGGTTTCTTGCCATTGCAATCGCAAGTTGTACCATCATGCGAGTGAAAGGTCTCAAAGTGGTTTTCCTCATGCAATGGCCAGCTTTCGACAAAGGAAAGTTGACGGAAAAGAATCATCCGCACAACTTGCAATTGTTTGGACTCTGGATTTTGTAACTGGAGCAGTGATAATGCAACCTTGCAGGTAGCAACCTTTTGTTTTGGATGGAAGATGCGGTCGAACGCGATGGAAGGAATTTCATAGCAGGCCCTGAGGAATCCGAGTTGAAGTCCCTGTTCTGTTGTTCGACTACCTTTTATGTCCTGTGGGCGATGAACTTATGCGGAATGCTCTCAGCTTGCGCGACCGGTTAATTGACGGAGTAAGCTTTCCGATATGCAGATGTCATGGACGGTATCTGAATGTTTTCAAGGGTGAAAGATTCACATTTAGAGCTTCCCAATTGAGATTAAAAGCCAGAGCAAGCGATCTTGAGTTCTAGAATCAAGTAGGGCATTGTAGTGTTTGGATTAGAATTAGGGGTGTGCATGGTCCGGGCGGGCGATTTCCAACCTAAAATTGGGAATTGCTCGCTAAGGACCGGTTTCGAAAAATTGGAACTAGAATCCACCCGTTAGTTGCATGGATCCACCCGGGAACTAGACCACCAATGCGGTCTAGTTCCCGGGTGGATCCATGGAACTGGCCTCACAATAATAATGATATCATTTTCTCAAAAGCTCCGATCTTGATGGGAAATAATTTTGATTTTCGACCAAAATTGTTGGTTTTTCGCTGCCTAACCTATTCTTCTTCTCCTCCTCTTGCAGCCCTGCTTCTTTATGTGTTTGCTTTTTGCCCACCAATTGCTCAACGTTTTGTCAAGGTGCGCTTTGGACTTTTTTCCCACTTTAATTAATTTTTTTAATTATTTGATTTGAGTTTGTGAATTTGTAATTTCAATTTTTTAATATTAAAAATTAATATATTATTTTAATATAATCGGTCCGGTTTGGGTGGGCGGGTGGACGGATTCGCCATGAAACCGGGAATCGGATTGGTACCCACCAATTTCCATAAATTGGAATCGGGAACCGGATCGGTTCCCTCAAGAACCATCAATTCCGAGCGGTTCCAACGGTTCCGAGCGGTTCTGGTCCAATTCCAGGTGATCTGGGCGGGTCTCGGCTCTTTTGCACACCCCTAATTAAAATGGAGAGTTGCTCTACGGTTGAAATAGAGATTCAATCCCTTTGTAGAGTTCTACCTGATATATGAAGGTTTTTTCTAGCTTTAGCAATGGGGGGTTACAAGATTGTCAAACAAGCGAGTAATTTCCATTGGCCATGACAATTTTTTCCGTCCTATACACACTGCATAATTATGTTGTGGAAAAGCATCTAGAAAAGTTTCCACCCATTAATTTTACGGATTCCGCGTTATTCAAAAAATCTTTCTTGTTCACTTTATTAATTAATTACTTCGCCAATTTGGTAACCAAAAAGAGAGAAAAAAGGAAGGGTATAGACGTAATCCGCAAGTTGGGGGCCAGAAAATAGTGTACGGCATATTGATTTTGGTGCATGGCATGTTGATTTTTGGTGTGTAATAATACGAGGAAAAGAAGGTTGGCATTTATAGCCGTAGGCTGACCGAAAACCCTAAGGAAAAAGACGTTCGGTTTACAGTCAGGCTCTTTCCCAATAAGACAAAATAATTTCACTTTATCCTTGATTTTTGCTCAACCCCCATTGGCGCTAGTGACATATACCCTTTTTTTTTTCCTTTTTGGTTACCAAATTAGTGATGTAATCCCTTAATAAAGGGAACAAGAGAGAGTTTTTCGGATAATACAGGTATATAAAGAATTATTGAGAGCCAACTTTTTCGGAGTATTACACATCAAAATCAGCTTGCATCTAAATCTTTGAACAGAGGAGATTATCCTTGAGTTCACTGCATGTTGCAGAGCGGGGTTCACTATTTCGTAAAGCAAATTATCATTTTTAGTAAAATATTTTTCAAATTATTCATTTTTTGTGAAATGAATAGACCTAGAGCTCGAAGAAAATGCGTAGAATCCAATTTGCTATAATATCTTAACCGTGTATTTCATGCATGTAAGAAACAAACAGCTGAAAAATACTTACTTAGATCAAGCAAAAATACTTATTTGGATTTGGGTCCAGCGGATCAAATAAATCACGATCATTTACTTTTGTGAGATCAAAGGGTAAGCTTGCATGGAATTCAAAAAATCGACGGTGGCGATGCACCTAAGAAATGCAGTGGGACCCGGGGAGGTACCAAAAAGTTCAAGCCGCGTGGGAAAGGTCAAAGGATAAGAAGAAAGCATAGGGTCGAAGGTTCTAAGAAGTCCTGTGTGCTGTCTTGATGATGAGTTCTCTGTGGCCTTTCTTGCAAGTTTCTCTCAACTTCTGATTCATCCTTTTCTCAACTTCTCTAAGTTTCCCTTTTTTTCCAACTTCTTAAGTTTTGGCATCACCATTATTTCTTCTAGAAAACACATCGAAACGTTAGACAGATAGCGCATGAATTCGACACATGGCGTGATTTCGATAAGACTTTCCATTTTGCCTATTCAGATCATTCCATTTTATTCCGGATTAAATTTTTCCTTCTCGTTCCATCACACCAAACAAAATCAGTTTATTCAAAAAAAAAAAGAAAAGGAAAATACATATCATCATTCATGGTCCTTCCAAATCGGTATTTTTCAACCTTGTCCCTATTCAAAATCTTGTAGCATATGCATTTCGACCCTTTAAAGTCAGAACATTTAAAATATTGACGAGTCTATTTAAAGAGTTTTTATATATATATATATATATATAATTGACGTATGAAAATTTTGAAAGGAACAACTTGCTTAAAACTCAAAGCAAAGTCTTCAGGTTTATTCAAATTTAATCATGACGAAGCTGTAGAACTGTGAAACGGGGAGCTGAAACTTTGACCAAAAATATGTCCACCTTCCCATCTCTCTCTAAAAGGCACGATGCAATCATGTAATCAAAGCTAAGAAAAGTTGATTTCCCCCCCAATTGATGACCAGTCAAACCATCACCAGAAACAACACTGAAGAAGAGCACCAAAAATAAAAATAAAAATAAAAATAGGAAAAGCAAAGAAATAAATTAAAAATGAGAAGAAGAAATTCCCCCCGCGCCCCTCAATACTGACCTTCTTGTCTTCTTTCTCTCTCTCTCTCACACTTCAAACGCTAAAGATTCAATCTTTACCCATTCTCTCTCTCTCTCTGTCTCTCATGGTTTCTCTCTCCTCCTCCCTCCTCCTCCGCCGCAGCTGATCCCTCGCCTGAAGAAAGTAGAAGGAGAACAAGGAAGGAAGGAGACGATCGCCGCCGCCGTCGCCGACGCCGAGATGGCCGCCGCCGCCGTGCAGGGGCAGCGCCAGCGGGAGGAGCTGTGGGGGGCGCTGCTGGAGATGACGAGGACGGCGCAGGAGAAGAACAGCGACCCGATCCAGTGGGCGATCCGTCTCAGCTCCAGCCTCGGCTCCGCCGGCGTCCCGCTCCCCTCCCTCGACCTCGCCCACCTCCTCGTCTCCCACATATGCTGGGACAACCACGTCCCCACCGCCTGGAAGTTCCTCGACAAGGCCCTCGCCGTCGGGATCGTCCCCCCCATGCTCGTCCTCGCCGTCCTCTCCACCAGGTCTCCTCTCCTCTCCTTTCCTCCTCCGTCGTTTTCCTCTGTTCTGGAATCCGCGAGCGTCACGTGCTCCGTTAGCTGTTCCCGCTAGAGCTTAGAGTAGGTCGTCGGCGCGTGGTTGTAGGGGAAAGTCGCTGATTTTTCGATAGTTTCGCCTTTCACTTCTTCTTCTTCTTCTTCTTCTTCTTCTTCTTCTTTTTCTAGTGATAGGTAGAGTTTCTTGTGTAGCAACTGATGACAGTTTTAGGGCATATCATTTCCGGAAGTGGGTCCTCCTGGGCCGACGATGGGTAACGCTAAAAATAGAAACTTGAAGCTCGTTTGCGTATTTGAGGACCTGTTATTACGAGAGACGCGATAGTGGTTCGTCCCGGTAAAAAATAAGAAAAAAATCCGCAAACTTGATAGAAGGAGTTCTTGAGTTTGCATCTCTTGCATTTCTTTTTTGGAAATTTAGAGGATGCAAGAGTGGAAACAAGTATAAAAGAGTTTTTGGTGCTCCGTGAATTCAAGAAGAGTCATTAAACGCAACCGACGAGTTTTCGCTCCTCTGTGAAGTTAAGAGCTTGGAAAGCATTTCTAGAAGGCCTTCAGGTTACTAAGTATTGTGGTTGAAGGCTAAGCCTTATGGTTTTGTTAATTCACGCGCTTATTGTGTAGGAGCCTAAGTGAAATTCTGCTTGTGGGCATAACAGTCTACATGAACGACCTGCAACTCCATTCTCATATTTCCTTGATGAGTTTTTCTGTGTTACGGTTATATGTCTGGACAGATCATACTAAGTGACATTATTTCCTTAATTATTCTTTTTTTTTTTCTTCCATAACTACAGGGTGATTCCCAGTAGGCACACCTATCCTACAGCTTATAGGCTCTATATGGAGCTCCTTAAGAGACATGCCTTCTCATTTGGCGCTCTTATAAATGGGCCAGATTATCAGAAGTAAGTGAATACTATCTTACGCAGGTTCTATATTACATCTAATTTGACATATTTCTGGTACACTGTAGTTGAGGTCACTGAAAAGTTCTTATCTTCTCTTCTTACTGTGGCGACTAACTATGCTTTGAATGGAAAAATAGAATTGAATGATTGCATTCATGATTAAATACTAACATCGACTGGGTTGTATTGAAATGATAATGACTTTTAAGTTCAGCATTTCTAAAAATATAATGAGCATCCTGTTGACCTAGGAAGAAAAGGGATAAAAAATGGGAACTCTCTTCAAAGGTTATATGCAGATGATCTGCCTCCTCCTCCACGTTCCATTGCAGAAAGTATAGACACCTTTGTTTGCAATCTTGTCATCGTGCATTTTGTTTGTTCAACATATTATCTCGGGGTTTGCTCACGCTGCAGTTTTTCCTCTGGAAAATTTTCTTTTCTTTCAGTAGCTCATATTTTTCAGGGAGGAAGACAGTTCGACATTTCTTGATTACTTTTTGTCTCACATTTTCACAAGAAATGGCCCTTCATGTCAAATCCAATTCCTGGGGATCAAATAGCACCTGTTTTTTTTTTTTTTTTTTTTTTCGAAATCTTTGGCAGTCTTTGAAATTGAAAAAATAGGGATTTCCCCTCCGAGTTTCGTACTGACTTAAGTACCCAATGTGAAGCTTTATGTGCGTAAATGTGGTAGTGATTGTCAGCACAACTTTATTACGTGATAATGTTCACATCCTTGGCACAACTATATAATTTGATATTGTTTGTATCTTCATGGATTAGGCTTCCTTGAACTTGTGAGGATTCTTGCTGTTTGTATTGTCATGGGCCTTCATCCACTCTCTATTAGATGATAACTTAAATGGATAATGACACAAATGGTCAATGGACTTTGGCCTAATATACAATTTGGTTCGTGTACTTTGAATTTGTTCAATGTGGTCCTAGATCTTTAGCCCAATGTGCAATGTGGTCATTGAACTTTTGATTTGTCAAATGCAATCCCTAGACTGTTGGTATATGTTCAATGTAGTCCCTGAACTCTGAAAATATTCATGTTGTCTTTCCATTAATTCAATATTAAGGACGACATTGAATATTTTCATATAGTCCAAGGATTAAATTGAACATATATTCAGGGACAATATTGCACATTGGGCTAAAGTTCAGGGATTATATTAATAGGTTATAAGTTCAGGGATCACATTGCATATTGGACCAAAGTTAAGGGACCGTTTTTTTCATTTTCCCTAATGTAAATGTAGGACTAGGTTCGAGAGTGATACTACAAGAATACATTGTCTTAGGGAAGGTTTCTATCTTTGCTTCAATCTAGTTATTGGCTCCCTAACTAAGAAAATGTTGAAAGAAATATGTTGTATGCAAATTTCCAGTTAATGTGGTTGTCAAGGTGAGTTTGGTTCTACACAATTGGCAGATTAAGGGTGTTATCTACATGTTTAAGAGGGTAGAATTCTTGCACTACAATTTTGGAGTTATTAAAATTTGCTGGGTCTCGAATTTGTGCAAGAGGTTTCTTGTTATATACTAGTCTTGTTCCTATATATGAAGTGATTGAGTGTTAATATGTTGTGATCCTGTAGTTTACTCCAAATTCATGGTTGAGAATTTTCCCTCTTACATTGTTTCTTACGTGTTATTTCAGGGTCATGAAATCAATTGACAACGTTCTTAATCTTTCCCAGATATTTGGTCTTGACGCGTGTGAACCTGGGATCCTGGTTATGGAATTCGTTTTTTCACTTGTATGGCAGTTACTTGATGCATCATTAGATGATGAAGGATTGATTGAAATGACTCCAGAAAAGAAGTCTAGATGGGAAACCAAACCACCAGATATGGATATCGATGGTCAAGATACCTTTAGTGGAAAGGAAACAGAACGGCAGGAGATGTTGCACAAGGCAAATACTTCAATGGCTATTGAGGTGATTGTAGCGTTTCTCCAGAACACAGTAACTGCAAGGATACTTTTCTTGGCCCGACGGAACATGTACTGGTTCTATTAGTGCAACTCATCTATTTCTCGTGCATCACAATTCTGTTCACTATAAAATGAAAGTTATTATCATGTTATGTTAGAATAATATTTTGTCAGAAGTGAGCTGTGATGATTAAATCAGAAGTAATTCTTCTTCACATGTTCTGTCTGTGTAGGCCACCACATTGGGTTGGTTTTATTCAACGCATGCGACTACTAGCAGCAAATTCAGTAGTGCTCAGGAGTTTGAAGCACATAACTCCAGAAGCACTTTTGCAATTGACATCTGAAAGCCGTAACGTCTTAACTCGGGAAGGCAAGACCGTATCACAGCAAGAATTTCATGCAGTTATTGCTTCTGGTTCTCTGATATCTTCTGCAGGACAATGCCATGGGGCTAGCCAATCTGCTCTTTGGCTTACTATTGATCTTTTTTTGGAAGATGCCATGGATGGTTCACAAGTTACAGCTACTAGTGCTGTTGAAACGCTTACAGGTGCAAATCGCTTATTGACTGTTAGCATTACTAATTATATTTGGAATTCAGTCATCTTAGAGCCTTTATCAGTATTTTACTTATATGGAGTTGTCGCTTTGCAGTTTTAGCAAAGGCTCTTCGGTCAGCTAACAATACTACATGGCATGATACATTTCTAGGATTGTGGATTTCAGCATTGCGCCTTGTTCAAAGGGTAGGTATTTGGTGCCTTTTCATTAAATTTTGCTTGGTGTGATATTCTGGTAGAAATTGTGTTGAAGGGAAAGCTAACATTTAAGCCCTACCTTTATACTGAGTGTCACTTTGGCCGACTGTTTCGTTTCTTCTTATTTTGCTTGGAGCTGATCAAGTCTACAAGCCGTTTGGAGGGTATAATCTGATTTTGCAGCATCATTGTTGCTTAAGGGGGTCTTTTGGTGGCAGGCATCTCCATGATCTATATGATTTGTGCGAATTCTCACCATCATTTACAATTCTATGGAGCCGAGTTGGGCTCTTTGGTCTATCCATGCTTATTATAGGGAACTGTTGAGAGATTATAATTTAATATCATTAGAGAAGTTAAATAAGTTGATGCTTTCAACATTTTATGTCCTTCCTGATTTACATATCTGGGGGAAGCATAGGCTTTACTGTGAAATAAGCGAAGGAAGCATGATTCACAAGTTATTAAGAACTGCATGTGCCTAGTATGAAAAATATGCTCATTCGGTTCTCTAGTTTGATTTTTCCTTACAACTATTCGTTTTCAGGAAAGGGATTCCAATGAGGGTCCTGTACCTCGCGTGGACACCTGTTTGTGCATGTTATTGTCTGTCACAACGCTAGCAATTGCTAGTATCATTGAGGAAGAGGAAAGCACTATGGAACAAACTGATGTTGTAGTTAGTTATCAAAGGAAAGAGAGGCATTCTCAGGGAAAGCGTCGTAAAGATTTGATTTCAAGTTTACAACAGTTGGGTGACTATGAGGGATTGATAACACCTCCTCAGTCTGTTTGTTCTGTAGCCAATCAGGCTGCTGCCAAAGCGATGATGTATATTTCAGGTCTTACTGCAGGGAATGGATTCTATGAATGCATAAGCATGAATGAGATGGCAATGAACTGTTGTAAGTATTAGAGTTTCTTTCTCTAATATATTGGCGTCATTAGTAGGTTTATACTTTTTGGTGTTTGGTCAAAATGAATTTAGCAGACATCAATGGACGAGATCGAATAATTGATGATATAGCTTCATTCTGAACTAACACCTTACAGAGATCACGATGGGCAGTATCATAATCCTTGGTGTCTGCGGCTGACCATTTCCTAGTATTATCCATTGTGGCACACTGAAATATCTATGTTTCATGGCTGATTAGCTTCCCTCCTTGGTTTACTTCTCCTGAAATTTGTATTGCTTGCAGCTGGAAACATGCGGCATCTGATTGTTGAGGCTTGTATAGCAAGAAATCTACTCGACACATCTGCATATCTCTGGTCAGGTTATGTGAATACTCGCAGCAGTCAAATACCTCGAAATATTCCAAGTCAATCGCCTGGCTGGTCATCATTGATGAAGGGGTCACCTCTGACTCCCTCATTGACAAGTACTTTGGTTTCAGTTCCTGCTTCAAGGTATGCTACTGCTACATTTATATACCTTTTCATGTCGACTTTATATTTTTTTTTATCGTTTCAAATATGTGTATGTACATAGGCTGTCTGATTTAGTCTTCTATAGTGTTTGTATAGTTCCAAATGAACTAACAGTTTCCCTTTCGGCAGAAGAAACTGTGCAGTTCTCCATTATCAAAAATTAAGTCACCAATTGCAGTTAACTCAGTTTAGGTTGATGATCCCCTATTTCATGTTAAGTTTCAATTTGCATGCTTTTGCACAGATGCTTGATGAAATTGATATATTTCTAGGGCAGAAGTAGGATTTAAAAGTATTGTCTTATACTCAAAATACACCTAATAAATAGGTTTTGCTCTTTCTAGTTGTCTTTGTCAATGTCAACTCAGTGGTCATTTTAGTTTCTGTTTACTTGAGAAACTCATGAAAATTGAATTGAGGATGTGGAAAAAATTTAATGGGAGGGTGGTGTTTCTTTCTTTTTCTTTGCATCCTTCTTTGATACAAGTCGATTTATGAAATGTAATAGCAACTAGAAAGAAAGGAGGGTGTGTGTCATGTGTGAGTGGTTGGCATGAGGAAGCAATATGAAATTAACCATGAGATGCAACGAGATGCAATAGTCATACCGCAGTTTCCATTACGATATGGTCTTCAGTCAAGCCCTTATTTTTGTTAAGCTGATTTATAAGTTATTATCCAGTGGTATGGATTATGGAAACTGATATTAGCTCATGGATTTGATGGAAGCTTAGCAGAGATTGAGAAATTATATGAGATTGCTCTCAATGGCTCTGATGAGGAGAAGATATCTGCTGCTACCATTCTCTGTGGAGCATCTCTCGTTCGTGGTTGGAATATACAGGTATATGCTGGCAGGAATTTTTTTTTATATATTATCAGAGAATTACACTAGAGCACATAATGACGTACTTTTATGAGCTAAATCAAGGTTAATGTCTGTCCTTGTTGCCTGCAGGAACACATTGTTGTTCTAATTACGAGATTGCTGTCGCCTCCTGTTCCTCCAGATTATTCAGGACCTGAGAGCCATTTAATTCGTTATGCTCCTTTTCTTAATGTTCTTCTTCTCGGAATATCATCAGTGGATTGCGTTCAGATATTCTCTCTGCATGGTTTGGTAGGTTGAACAAGAGACTTGCATTCTTTTATGCTACTATGTGAAGAAGAAAATTAAGTTGAAATCGAATATTTAAATGGATGATTCTTATTTGGACTTGAAAAGGTAATATCATGTCTGAAAATGACCCAAGGATTGTGAGGCTGAATGATTGAAAACTTGAAGCTGGGTTTGTGTAGTGTGCATTTAGTTGGGAAGGGAGCCACTTTTAGCTTTCTCGATATAAGATTTGGCCCATCACTCTATGTGCCAAGAGGCATATTCCAGTTGGTAAAGGGTACTTTGAGCAGCTTCATGATTTGTGATATTCGATGTTGAAAGCACAGTACTTGCATGTACTTGGGAGGCATCTGCTTTCTTATGGTATCAGGAACTCATGCCAGTTACACTTGCTTCTCTTGCAACAATGCATAGAAGTTAGGAGTTGGCATCTTATGTATATTTTGTGCAATTCCCATTTGTGATCAAGTAGTTTATTTTCACATTCATTCAGGTTCCACAGCTCGCTGCCGCATTGATGCCAATCTGTGAAATTTTTGGGTCAACTATTCCAAATGTCTCGTGGGCTGGTACGTCCGGGGAGGAACTGTCCTCTCATGAGGTGTTCTCAAATGCATTTACACTTCTGCTGAGGCTGTGGAGATTTGATCACCCACCACTTGAGCATGTGATGGGAGATGTGCCACCTGTAGGAACCCATTTATGTCCCGAATTTCTCCTATTAGTTCGAAACTCCCAATTAGCATGTTCTGGAAATTCCACCAATAATCGGTTTAGTAGCGAAAGCCTCTCTGGCACTCTGGTCCCATCACCTGCGGAACCTCTTTTTATAGATTCCTTTCCAAAACTTAAACGCTGGTATAGGCAGCATCAAAAATGTATTACATCCACCTTATCTGGTCTTGTACAAGGCACCCACGTACATCAGATTGTAGATGCCCTCCTCAGTATGATGTTCAGAAAGATTTGTAGAGGTGGTCCTGTGGCGCCTACAACTTCGGGAAGTAGTAATTCATCTGGGTCTGCAGCAGCAGAGGAATTAGCAATCAGACTCAAAGTTCCTGCTTGGGATATTCTGGAGGCAACTCCGTTTGTCCTTGATGCTGCTCTGGCAGCCTGTGCCCATAAGAGGGTCTCCCCTCGTGAGATGGCTACAGGTTTGTCTTCAACTTGTACAGCATCTTTTCTACACTTCCTTATTTGATATCCATGCACCAAGTTAAATTTGCAATACACATGCTCAGATGTAATGTAGTCACTGTATGAAAGAGTGTGATATGTCAATGCCTCGATAATGGCAAAGCATATGGGGACGTGACTCTGTAGCCTCTACTTCGTGAGATCTCTAGATTATCTCAGCCGCATGTAGTGGTGAAGTCAAGTCTATCTTCATGTTCTTGAGATATGGTCCCTTTTCCAGCTAATCTTGGATCTTTTATTCACGTTCCTTAACTGACACTCCTTTTTCTGGATGTTCACTCTTGTTCACCACTTGTTTACATGATTTAATATACTCTCTCTATCTGTGCTTTCATGATTGAAGGTCCTCAAGTTAAACTCTAGTCTCATTATGTTTGCCTCCTCTTGGGCTAGCTCAATCAAAAGCAGTGTTGATGCAAGAGCAGAATATGGAAGAAACCTATATCCTTTTCTCTTGCTAATGTTCTCACTGCTCTGTTTCAGGTCTAAAGGATCTTGCTGATTTTCTTCCAGCCTCCTTGGCAACAATAGTGAGCTACTTTTCTGCAGAAGTGACCAGGGGTATATGGAAACCAGTTTTTATGAATGGAAGTGATTGGCCTAGCCCTGCTGCAAATTTATCAACGGTTGAGCAGCAAATAAAAAAAAATATTGCTGCTATTGGTGTTGATGTTCCGAGTCTAGCTGTGGGTACGCATTCATACTTACTGTCATTGGTCCTTGTGCATTAGCTAATCTACTTTTTTGTACTTTTTGACTCTTTTTTTTCTGGCAACTTTAATTTGAAGTGTGAAGGTAAAAACTGAAGCTATTCGAGTAACCATTTAACCTTTTTGAACGAGTTAATAGTTAGTTGGGCTAAGACATAAATTCTTCATGGATTAATAATGTATCAGCCGCTAAACAAATTCTTCATTGCCTGATGCTGACTATAAATTGGCAGGGGGAAGTGCTCCAGCTACACTACCTTTGCCGTTGGCTGCACTGGTGAGCCTTACAATAACATACAAGCTTGATAAAGCCTCTGAACGTCTCCTCTCATTTATTGGTCCGGCCTTGAATTCCCTGGCTGCTGGCTGCCCCTGGCCGTGCATGCCCATCATAGCCTCCTTGTGGGCCCAAAAGGTGAAGCGCTGGAGTGACTTCCTAATCTTTCGAGCTTCTCAAACTGTCTTCCACCATAATAGCGATGCTGTTGTGCACCTCCTTAAAAGCTGCTTCTCATCGACTCTAGGACTGAGCTCCTCACAAATCTCTAGCAATGGTGGTGTTGGTGCTCTTCTTGGCCAAGGACTTGGTTCCCTCTTCTCTGGGGGAAATTCCCCTGTTGCCCCAGGAATCCTTTATTTAAGAGTACATCGGTACGTCAGGGATGTCATGTTCATGTCCGAAGTGATTCTCTCTCTTCTGATGCACTTTGTCAGGGAGATTGCAAATAGTGGGTTGCCGAGAGAGAGAGCAGAGAAACTGAGGAAGACCAAGTATGGAATGAGATATGGGCAAGTCTCTCTTGCTGCAGCAATGACACGTGTCAAGGTCGCTGCTTCCTTGGGGGCTTCATTCGTGTGGATCTCTGGTGGGGTGACTTTGGTACAGTCCTTGATCAAAGAAACTTTACCCTCTTGGTTTATATCGGGTCACAAGTCAGAGCAGGAAGGAGGTGATATGGGTGGTATGGTTGCCATGCTCAGAGGTTATGCTCTTGCATACTTTGCCCTTCTTTGTGGAGCATTCGCTTGGGGTACAGATTCGGCATCGCCGGTATCGAGGCGGCGACCGAAGGTCCTAGGAGCCCACTTGGAATTCCTTGCTAGTGCATTAGATGGTAAAATTTCTCTTGGCTGTGATTCAGCCACTTGGCATGCTTATGTGTCCGGTTTTGTGGGCTTGATGGTGACCTGTGCACCTAAATGGGTGCTAGAGGTTGATGTGGATGTCTTGAAGAGGCTGAGCAATGGGTTGAGGCACTGGAATGAAGAAGAATTGGCGGTAGCCCTGCTGGGACAGGGTGGGATTAATGCAGTGGGCTCGGCTGCTGAACTGATAATCGAAATTGGCTGCTGATTCTTGGGACAGCCAGGGTGACTCGTTGTCCATAGTACGGCTGTTTCTGTTAATTTGTAGAGATGGCAATTTTGCATCAATTTGCAGTTACTATAGCTTCCTTAGAGAAAAATCTGTTGTATAGTTTAAAGTAGGGAGTAGAGGAAGATTGTAATCTTCCGTATCTTGTATCATAGGTATGTTACAGTAAATCAGATTGTATTCTTCTGCATCTTGTAACTATAGATATTTTACAGTTCATTAACTAATTTTAGACCATCAGTTTGGATTATGGTGCTAATTTTTGTGTAAATATATCGAGTGGAGTTCTTCATTGGATATAAGATAGCCTCGTCATTGCACGTAGAGAAGCAGCAAGATGGGTTATGTCACTGTTAATGGTATGGAACGAGGTAGTGAGATGAGTTTATTTATCTTTCCGGTTGGGAGACGTGTTCCTGTCAATCTCAAGAAAGCTACTTTGGCTTGATTACTTCTTGTGCTAGAATTGTATATAGGCCAAGTGAAGGAAAAAGAGCCGCAACATCCAGTCTTGGTTATTAGGGCTTCACACCCTGTAGTTTCATATTCGTTACGATCACTGAGTGATAGCACCGGTGGAAACTCCTGCTGAACCAAGAACACAGCAGTTGTGCTAAGAACCAACACTTTCGTCAACCGACTCCGAATCAAGCAAGGCATTTACATCAAATAAACTGAATGCTCGAGAAGAAACGATCTGTCAGCACAAGAAACAGGCTTCAGGAGCGTGGCTGAAGAACAAGACATCCCAAATAATAGAATAGGTTGCCCGATAAACGACTTTTGAGATTGCCAAAATATCTTGTCCGATGTCTAGGATTTTACCTCAGAAGTTCACTTTCCACGACTCCGTCCTTCATGTTCAACTAAATCCACTGAAATTGAGGCAGCAACAACTTCTGTAATCAGTGCAGAGATGCACTGGAACTTGCTTTCTCTGGCTATAGAATCACCAGAATGTTGTATGGTCTCGGTAGTGTTCCTCAGAGGCAGCTCCAGCTGGTAGCGTCCTTGGCTTTAATTTTTCAGAAAGGAATGCCGCGTGGAGTGCTAGAGATTCAACAAATCGGTCTCTGTAATGTATGCAATGAGGAGCGACGGATCAGAAATGTATCCCAGTGATCAACAAAAGAGGCATTGATTCCTAGCTGTCTAGTGCCTAGACGGCTCAAGAACCTCCACTGCTTGGTAGATAAAGATCATTTGGAATAACTAATCGGCGGGCAAAAGTCCGAAGTTTCTGTGGTTGTGCAAACGAAGCGATCAGTTCCAACATGGTATTTGCAGATGAACTTTCAGATCAATTAGGCTTCACTCAAGCATTTTCACTTTTGCATTTTCTACTTCCGTAATGACGTTTCCACTACATTGTGCGCATGCTAAAGAAGAGACCGGGATTGCAAACATGGTAAAGAAGAGACTAAGGAGTTGAACCCAAAGTTCCTTATGTCGATGCTTCTGTGGAGCGCTAAAGATGGAGAATCAGAAAATCAAACGCACCAGAACTTCATCTCTGAACATTAATTTTCTGACCATTATCTTCTTTGTCAAGAGAGCGTCCAGAAATAGCTGCAAATCAGGGACCTTTTCGCTGCTGTCCCATCTCGAGAAGTTACTAGATATGCCAGGAAGTTAAGCTAGAAAAACGAGGAACGATAGAATTAGAATCACCATTCACAGCATAAGAGGCCCTAAATGTGGAGGATGGATTACTGCTCGTAGTAGCAGAAATAGGACAGAGCAGTTAGCTTGATATTGATAGAGCCATCTATCGGCATTGCAACAAGCGGAGCATGTCAGATGTGATTGTCCCAAGCTGACCTGAAAAGGTAAGGGAATTAGAGTTGGATTTACAAATGATGTTGCAGTTGTAACTTATTGTGATTCAGATAGTACTAGCTGTGCCTTATTTGTCACTGAAGAGTGGTTCAACGGAGGCTATTAAATTTTAATTGTTTGTTTGACTTTATACTAAACAAAAACTGGTTTATTACTTAATAAATGCACTAACGGTAGTAAAGTGCTATTGTGGAACAATGCTAAGTATGATGCTTTGGGTGTTGGCAATAGCAAAATTAGAATGCACGACACTATAGTGAGGAGATTAACTAATGTAAGGCACGTTCTTGAGTCAAAGAAGATAAATGTCCTTGAGTGCTCTAGATTTAATTGAGTGTTGGTTGAGTTCATATCGTAGAGTTATGAAGGTGGTCGGAGACTCGGAGGCACCCTTGTGATGGTAAAAACAATTAGGTACGATGGCTTGTATACACTCCAAAGAAGATAGTGATAGAATTCATTGCTAAGATGTCGGATGCACATTCCCTTGAAAGTTAGAATGTGGCATATGCCTTTACAATACAATGTTGAAAGAAGTTAAGAAATACATAGTGAAAGAAATTTTTTGTGTGCTTATATGACTAAGGATTTGAATGTATGCAAATGCAATAATCCAAGGAAATAGTGGAATTTGTTATCGCGGCTTTCTTTGAGGAAGAGTACTAGATTTATGTTAATGGTAATGCTTTACTACTCAAGCAGAACATGGGTGTTTGTACGAAGACACAAGTTAGATGTTGTTATTACAATTAGGCAATTAAGAGCTTTGATCAAAATGAAGACAATCAAGTATGTGCAAATTGACAATAACATCAAATTTAGCTCAGAGCTATCTAATGAATCATGCAACGGGGTCCTAGTGAGACACCGCACTAGCTCTAATGAACCATAGCATGCTGTAGAGTTGATCAGTAAAACGTTACCAAAGATGGTTCTTAAATGCTCTTTAGTTTTGGTATGGCTACAAAATTCATAGTGGCACTTGATAACATGATCAACTTGGTGAATAGATTCCCACCATCAACATTGTTGACTCCTAAGAAAGTTTGTTAATATAGCTTTGTTGATTATTTTGTTCTTCTAAAATTTGATTACTTAGTTTATGTTCAAGTGAGTGATGGTAAACTCGATGGGAGACAAAATAGTGAAGGTTCCTAGGTTAGGAATAAGGTGAGTGGGGCTATTCGTTATGACAATCGGAAATAAATTCACATGAATTAACAGAGAAGTTACATTGACAAGTTTCCAGCACTTCTAGATAAAAATGGTTGCATCAGCGAAGGTTTTAGTTCAAGGTGGAGTTTTAACTAGAAAACCTCAATATTGTGGATGCTAATGCAATATATGGTGCTCATAAAGGGCGGATCCTGAAGAACCGACAATTATTGTAGTTGTTGAGTTTAATAGGCATGAATTTCATCCCTTAATAAGTATGAATGTAAAAGTGGTTTTACTTTATCTTGACAGAGGAGATTATGTCTGAAAATCTTATTGAGTAATTAAAGATGCCGGTGAAATTGTCTTTCTATTAAGGTCCATAATTACAACAAATTTCGAGAGCAGCTTATAAATTTGAAACTTATGCTTCATTGTTTCGAGAAAAAATATTTTCCAAGAAAATATTCTTCCTGTTTTTGGATATTTAGATCCTTTAGAAAAATGAGTTAATGAAAAGCCTATACCTTATAAATCGAAAATCATTTTTATAATATATGACTTGATATCGGCACCTAAACTACAAAATTTGTGCTTGGCCATGGGAATCCCAACTCCCCTTCCTAGTCTCTCACCAGCAAACTCGGCTCTAAATGCCACGGCCAAGTCCTTCGGGATCCATCAAGGCCAAGCTTGGATTCAAAGAGGTTAGGCCTGAAACCCTAGTGTTCAAGTCTAGGGGTTTTAGGCTCCAGTCCAACAGAGGCTAGGCCAGAGGCCTCGATGATTTTGCCTAGATCCCCATCGACCACGTGCGGGTCCACAAAAGCTAAGCCTAGGTCCATCGAGACCAAGCCCGAGACCCGATGTCTATACTCGGGTCCACTGAGGCCAGGCCAGGGTCCACAATGTCGGGCACTACAATCTTGACTTGGGTCGACATCCATGGCGTCCCGTCCAGGTGTAACATCTCTCTATCTCTATCTCGCCGCACACGAAATCGAACTACTGAAAGGCTTTGCGGAACGCAGACACCTTCCAAGCTGGCCAGTTATCGGGATCGAGGTGACGGCCGGTACGCGTTTTCCGACACGCTATTCGGTCGAATGCTAAAGCTGGAGTCGCGCCTTGAATTCGAGCTGCTGATTTTTCACGTTCGCTAAAATTTCATATTCATCGCGAGAAGAAGCACGGCCGTGATGATGAAACGGACAAAAAGTTTATTACAATATATGTCCCCCAGGAGGGCTGTAACGCTAATGAAACCTCATTGGTCACCGTCAAGCACGACGCATTACAAAAGGAAATCGTGTCCGTACGATCTAATGAGATCGAAAATCAATACGGTGGTCGCTACCTCACGGAATCGCGCTCCCACCTACAGTCGCGGAGCAACTCGACCTTCGGGAAGCTCGCGCCCGGGAAAAAGGTCGAGAGACTAATAATAAGAATAATTCGCCACGCAAGCGGGGCGCTCCACCAATCAGCGGCCGAGAAAGTCAACCTCCCCGCTCACTCCGCGGGCCCCCACTCCCCGATAATCTCTTCCCCCGTGGAGCTCGTGCTGCCATCCGTGGCCGCCCGATCGTCACCCTCGTTGACCGCATCCTGACCGCTCCGGCCTCCCTCCTTCTCGTCGTCTCCTCCGTCCTCCTCGTCGTCGTAGTCGTCGTCGAACTCGCCGCCGCCGCCGCCGCCGTCGTCCTCCTCCTCCTCGTCCTCCGACGAGAGCGGGGCCAGCCAGCACGTGCCGTGCAGGTGCCCGTTCACGCACACGAAGTACTCGAGCCGCCCGTTCCGCGAGCCGAGCCGCCGCGCCGCGCTCCGCGGGACGAGCCGCGCCGTCGTCATGCTCCACACCCGGGCGCCGCAGTAGGGGCACGCCCGGTCCTCGAGCCCGACCCGGCGCCCTATCAGGCAGGCGCGCGTCCGGGAGCCGCTGAACTCCTTGAACACCCCGCGGTACACCCCGAGGTCGTCCTGGTGCCCCGCCTTCTTCATCTCGTGCTCGCACGGGTCGCTCACGTACAGCACGTCGCCGCGGCACCGCCGCGGCAGGAAGCTCCGCCCGGACGTCTTCGAGAACCGCGACGTGCTCGCGAAGTGCCCCGGAAGCTGCTGCCCCATCCGGAAGTTCCGGCTCGGCTCCGCGCCGCAGCAGAAGAACATGAGCTTCGCCACCGCCGGCCACCCCCCGCCGATCCGGGCCCCCCCGGCGGTCAATGTCGCCACCATGCGGGGCGCGCGGTAGGCGCAGAGCTCCCGCCAGAGCAGCCGCTTCGCGATGGCCCGGAGCTTCCGGTTCACCGAGGACACGAGGCAGAGCACCCGGAGGTCCCACTGGATCGACTCGAAGACCAGCAGCAGAACGCGCTCGTTGAGGATGCCGGGCTCCGGCGAGTCGCCGCCGCAGCCGCCGCCGCCGCCGCCGCCGCCGTGGTGGCTCGGCCTGAGTCGCTGGTTCGCATTCATTATCTGGTGGGCGTTGGGGGTGAAGTCGTCTACCGGCGACGGTGGCGCCTCTGCGCCCCGCGGGGGTCGTTATATACATAGGAAGCAGGGGAGATCTCTGATGGAGGACACGTGTCCCGTACGGAATGGGCGAAAAAGAACTGTCGTGGATACTCTCGGGAAAATGGTGGGGGGCACGTGGACAGCGGATATTGGGCGGGGGACACGTGTAGGGTGGGCATTGCGGTGGTGCCGTGAGGGGGGGAATCAAGGCGATGCAATCACCGGGGCGGGGGAGCGGGGGGATGCATCGGCCGCCACGTGTCCACGGATCCAGATTCGGACACATCCCTTTCCGCGGCACCAAAAAAATATCTGAGGTCCGATGTGTCGGATTCCGACGGTGCCCGGGGGGCGCCCTAGAAATATCTGCGACTCCTTTTTTTAATTTTTTTCCCCACTTAATAAAGTTCCGAATTCCGCACGGGAAAATTTATAAAATGGGGAACAATAATTCCTGTCTCCCTCCGACAAAGCTGAGGGGGTACGTGGAAGGAGCCCGGGAAGGACACGCGTTCTCCTCGTGGAATTTGATGGTGGGTTCGTCGCCGGAGGCGCCACCACGTGGTGACCGGAAGGATGGCGGAAGAAGCCGAAGCTTTTGCTTTGTTTTTAGGGGGGAGGAATAGGGGAGTGGGATTGGGATGGAGACATGCGGCTTTGTGACCCGGAAAAGCGTCAATCGTGGGGGTGTTTTCGGTTATCTATTTTTCAGTTATTTTCTATCTATTTTTGGATGGGGGGGGACAAGAACCGACCCAACTAACATGATGAAAGCAAAACCTTTTTTTATTTATTTTAATTCGTATTAAATTTTAAAGATTTTGTCAGAAATATGCCATTTTGGCATTCACATTGTCCACACTGAATTCGATTTGGTTATCAAATTTAGGAATGACAAGTTTCAAATTATGAAATTGCAACAGAGAATTGCATGGTACACTGAATTCTTTCAAACCTAAATTCTACAATTTGTCCTTAGTTGCTGACCTGTTAAGGCATTGTTAACCGAATAATTCCAGCGTAGTTGCAATGGCATATTTCGACAATTTCGCACACAATAGAATCTAACATGCTTGTGTTTCGGCTAATTCTAATTTAACAAAGTATCAACACTAAATTACGATGCAAACAAACAATCTAAGGGAGAGGCCATAGGATTAGTCATCTCTAAAATCAGAAACAAAGGCTATCCTTTTGACCAAAGTCCATTCTTAACAGGTAAAAACGCGTTTTGAAAGAGAGTAGGAAATCTAATGTATCGTAATTGTAACTTCCACACCCATAATTTCAGAATTATAAACTTTTATCACTCTAGTTTTATGATGCCATCTAATTTTGTAAAAGACCCAGAGCCTACAAACAATTTGTTGAAGGATCTTCACTTTTGATAATGCTAACCCAAAAAACATTCACCAATAAAAATTGTCACGTAAATATTTTCTTAACATTTCATTTTGTCTATATAACAGATGGCAACGGGGAAGTAATTAGTCAAGACTTCACCAAATTGAGTGTGCACACACGCTTAAGAGCAACAGCGATTTGTAGAATTTGAAGAACAATAGTTTAAACACAAGCTCGTATCGAACTCACAAAAAAAGCATCAACAAAGTTAGGTTGAGTTTGTATCAGATTCTCAATACAGGAAACATTATTAACTCGACACGAATTCATGCTATCGAAATGTTGGTACAGGAGATGCCCTCAGAAGATTCCTCCGCAGCTCGTCTCGACACTCGTGATTTTTTTCCCGCTTGATGTTGACCCTGACCAAAGTTTTCCGGGATGAGGAATCGAAGGGGACAGGTCGGTCGGTCAGTCAAATCGATGCTCTCGGTCAACCTTCGGGAGACTTAAGGACACGCGTCGAGCGACGGGCCCCTCGTCGCCTAACCGTTCGTGCATCCTTCGATACCAACATAGGCGCCCCCGCCCTATCAGGACCCGCCGCGTGTCCCGATCGGGAGCCGACATCCGGAAGTGCCGGTGGCGGCCCATCCTTTCGATGGGGGGGAGCGTGGCTCGAATGATTGCTGCTTGAAAAAATTGGGGGATGGATTCGGAGAGGGATTTTTTTCGCTTTTGGTTTTCCTGCGATTTACACGTGGCGCCCGATTAGGGCCAGATGGGTTCCCTTGTCGAGGACACGCGGCGGTTCAGAATTCGGGGCGGAACCACTTTTTCCGACGGATGCCTTCGACGGTTCCTTTGTCGTTGATTGTCTTGTCTTGTTGTGCTTCGTCGCGGGTGCTGGAGTCGTGGAAGAGTTATTCGCTGCTGCTAGGTTTACGTGAGCCCGATCGACTCGAGTTGCCCGATCCACCTTATCCATCGATTGATGTCAATTTGGCTTATTCGCATCCGATTTTACGCACGTACGGCTCGTGATTGTAGGAAAGCGATTGTCAGCTTCGCACACGCAGAAAAGCCCGTCTGTCAATTGTACTGTACATGTGGCTATTTAGCTCAAAATCATGTAGGGACGAAGTATTTTGGACGCGTAGACTTTTTATGGTCGATGCATGTAAGCCCCGATTGACTTGAGTTGCACCGATCGCACACCTAATCCATTAGGCATGAATTTGACCTGTGTACATGTGATTTACGCATGTGTAATTATAGGAAAACGTTTGCACGCTTAAAAAACGCGCCAATCAGCTGTAATGTACATGTAGCTGTTTAGCTCAAAGTCACATAGAAGCGACATATCTCAAGTGTCGAACTTTTTGGTCAATGCACGTAAGCGCAGTTGACTTGAGTTGCCTAATCATATGAGATCCATATGGGATTTACCTAATTCGTCGATTAGTCGGTTTGGCTTATTCGCATCGGATTTACGCATGTGTGATTATAGGGAAATAATTGTTGCCTTCGTACACCAAAAAAAAACATGTCAGTCAATCATAACGTACACGTAACTGTTTAGCATCATGTAGGGACAGAGTATTTCACGTGTCGACTTTGTGGTCATTACGCATAAGCCCAATTGACTCGAGATGCCCAAATCATATGAGATTCATATGGGATTCACCTAATTCGTTGGTAGGTGTCAATTTGGCTCATTTACATCCGGTTTAGGCATCTGTGATCGTAGGAAAATGATTGCCACCTGCGAACAAAAAAAGAACACGATAATCAAACGTCATGTGTGCGTGGCGGTGTAGCTCAAAATCACATAGGGACAAAAGTATTTTAGGTGTCGAATTTATGGCCGAGGCACTGCGGTTATATGGGGATTCTGTCACCGTGCGACAGTATTTTTGACTATTCTATATCAAATTTGTCCAACAAGTACTCCAAAGGGCAGTCGTCATATAATTACCATTCCATTGAATTTTTAAAATGGGAAGGTTCACGCTCGTCCCGGGTTTTCATCCCAATTTTGCACCCTTCGATTTTAGAAATTCATTTTTGCACTCTCCGTCCTTGCATTCACGGACCAAATTCCATCTCAACACAACACAATCACGTGGGTTTAATTTACCAAATTGACACTTCATTTTCCTAGAATAGACCTGCCACCCTTTCTACCGACCGCCTAGAAATGATGGACTCGCTTTTCAAACCTTCGGTGCAGCCAATCCCCCACTTCCCGATTGTTGCCATCATGTCCGGCCAAAATTCCATCTCAGCAATTGTCATCTAGAGATTAATCGATGCACAATTGGTCAATTTTGAAAAAGAAGGTCCCCGTGCACTTTCAACTCCCAAGAAATTGAGAGATGGAAAGCCCCTGGAAGGAGATAGAGAGAGAGAGAGAGAGAGAGCTCGACCGACAATAATTTCCTAAATGACTGATCAGTTCGATATTATAGCCCCTCTCCATAATTCTAGAATAACTCATCTTTAGACTTTAGTTGAAAATTTGTTTAGTAAGTTCCGTTGTGAATGGCATTTTTGAAATCAACACGTGTATTTGAAATGCCTGGTCACAAATCCAACCTCTAGCGACCTGAACACATGGGTGCGGTACCTTATTATTTATGGCCAAAAGTCGGAACTGAGAGGATGTTCCCTCATGTGCTCGAGCATGCGACGCTTTCTGCTTGTCTTTTTTATTGCCATGCTTTAGGCACATGTCATAGTGCTGCTGCCATGTGGCCTCCATTCGATGATTTAGCTTCGATTTGTTAATTTGTTACACCTAAACTTATATTGAGTTTAAATTTTAAAAAGGGATAAAAGAGAAAATACCTCTTATTGAGCGTTAGGTCTTGATTATATATTCTTGAATAGTATAGAGGTTTTAGTTGGACAATTTATTTCGAATAGTATTATTTGTTTAATTCGGTCGTAACGATTTAACTACATATGAGTTTTGAAGTTTCAGTTTATTTTATCATTAAAAAAATATAAGATTTATGAAAATTTATTTATGACTTGGAGTGTGGCTACTAAGACTAAAATCAAACGATTGTTTAACAGACCCCGTCAAAACAAAATAATTAAATTGAAAAATAATTGTATAAAGAAATTAAGTGAACTGGAAAAAAATCCAGTTTGTTTCCTAAAAAACTTCCCGAGAGTTTCAGTGACTACCTAGAGGAAGAAGATAAAAAAAAAAAAAAAGGAAAGAGAAATAAAAGAAGGGAAAAAGAAAAGAAAAGAAAAGAAAAGAATAAATAGGCAAATAAATAATTTGAAAAATATTAAAAATATTATTAAAAGTAATTATTGTCGAGTGTCGATTGTACCATGTAGGATGCCCAATGTTCATGCTAGCACTGACTAGCCAAAATCTACCGAATGGAATGAATTGGAACAAATATAAAAGGTTTGTGACTCAACTGGAAAAAAAAAGAAGAAGCTTATGATTGAATTAATAGAATTAGGACTTTTTTTTTTTGGTAATTATCCTAAATATTTTCGTGAATAATGAAAATAATTTTCGTTCATTCATTTATATAAGCGATACATGTGACTAATTTTAGGAAAATACTTTTCAAACCAAACTTCAAAGAAGTAGAAAGTTACGGAGGAAAAGGATATCAAGTACCATCTTTGCTTGGACGTAAGTTTGGAGAAATTATGGACCGAACCAAACGCTTTATATAAAGTCACAAGAAAGTGAAACTTGAAATTACACTCTCGACTTGACTAGTTCTATTCATCATGGGATATTTTTTTGCACGTGATTTGATATAATTTTTCTCGTGTCTTATGTTGCTTGGATTAGCTTATGCTATAATACTCTGTTATGTTCTCTTGATTTGTGTGAAGGCTTATAAGATGAAATTTAATAGTTGGACGATCCTAATCCTGCACGTGAAAAGACAAAAAAAAGATACATGTTTCTACAGTTCCCCCACATGAATTAGAAGCGACCCAACCACTGGGGTTTACCTAGTGGCCACCCTTCCAACTTGGAAAGGGGAGGGTGGGGATTCAAATCCCCACCTGCTTCTCAAGGGGATTGGGGTGGGGACGATTTCATTTCAGGAGTGGGTTTCGACTTCCACGCCTTGCAAGGAGGCATGAGCAAAAGTCTGAGAGTGAGTGTTAGAGTAGGATTAGAGTATGACCGACAAAAAAAAAAAAAAAGAATTAGAAGCGACCCGTTTGGTCTAATTTAGACCTTTTCGGGCTTTCCTCAGGATATTACTGTCGAGCCTACCTGAACTGTTGCTATCAATGAATTGAAATCCAATTAATTAGAGCTCTCGGGAAGTTTTCCCGGACACGAACTGGGAAAAAAAAATTGTTGGCTTCAAATCAAAGGAACAATAAATCTGGAGTTTCTGAAGATTTTGGTGAAGAAACAATACTGCATCTATCGCTCGAAGTGCCGTTGGCGAGAAATCCTCGCGGGATGCAAGATTTTGGTGAACTTCGTTCGAACGGGTCTTCGGGCCTTTTTAAAGTTTTGGTCCGGGCCGGTCCGATGTGTCGGCCCGCGATGCCGAAGTCCAACTAGGCCTAGGCCTAGCCCACTGAAATGATATTTCAGTTTTTGGTGGAATGACTGAAATGATTTAAAACATTATAAAATATGCCTAATAGATACAAAATTTTAAAAATTAGCGTTCCAATACTAAAAATATAAGTCGAACGTTTAATCTTATCTGGTCTCATGGCAAATCTATTTCACTAGGCACTGGCAAATCACAAACACATAAAAATAAAGTGAAGTGCTGCATGATCAGCAAAAGGCTGAGTAATCTTCATTTACTTCTTTTTTCTTTGAAATAAAAAGAATTGAAGTCATGAGAATAACGAATTAATAAATTAAAACCTATGAATTGATATCATCAACATCATCCTTTCTCTCTCCGCATACAAGAATATATTTTAATTTTTTTTTTACTAATTCATTATTTTCGTAACATCTGAATTTTCGTGCATTCGTTTAATAGTTCCAGCAGACGCCAATATATCTGCCGGCGACAAAAAAAATAAATTATTTGTTCGGTCCCTAATTCAAAATATTATTTGTTTGGTCTCCGATTCATATTTCGTCGATCAATCCTTCTCGATTCACAACTTTGTGGAGAGAATTTCTTTCCTAACTAGTTTGTAGTGTTATGAAACCGCACGTGGCGGGTCTTGATCTGTGGTAAGAGGAGATCATGCAATCACACATCGAAAGTTTGAATTCCGACGTGGCACGAAGGCCGCCTTTTCCGCGCGCTCGTTTATCTCCATCGCCGCCGCCGCCGCCGCCGCCGTCGAGCCCATGCAGTTTCGGTTCTCGATAAGCAGACGCGAACCCCTCCTTCCCATTTGCGAACGGGCGAGAAAAGGCAGCGGAGAAAATGGGTGCTGCCCAATCCGCCGACGAGAAATCCCTCCACGAGTTCGTCGTCAAGGTGGGCGTGTCTCTGCGCGAATCGCTCGCGAATCTCTCGTTCACGCGCTCGAAATTCACACGGAATCGCGACGTTTTGATGTTAATGCTGATGATGATGGTGATGGTGATGGTGATGCAGGACAGCAAGGGCAATGAGGTGAATCTCAGCGCTTACGAAGGGAAGGTTCTTCTCGTCGTTAACGTTGCTTCCAAATGGTCTCTCTCACCCACTTCTCTCTTCTCATCAATTTTCTTCCTTTTTTATTTTTTATTTTTTATTTTTGATGCATTCGCTCTCAAACTAACATGATTGTTCTCTGGGTGTTTGTGGGTTTGGAACAGTGGGTTCACCGAACAGAACTACACGCAGCTCACTGAACTTCACAACAGGTACAAGGATAAAGGTCGGTTCTTTAGCCATTTTCTGTTCGGTTGCATTTTGTTGCATTCATGGATGTCGTATTTTGTTATAATGGGTATGTTTCCGGGGTGATTATCATGGGAATTCCTACGTTTTTCGACCATGCAATGGAAGTAAGTATGGCGATGGGTGACTAGCACTATCAGTTGAGCTTGTAAGTGGGGAAAGAAAACCATAGAAAGAAATACTGTATGTTTATGCCCAAAAAAAATAGGAATGATGTAAAATCAACTAGTGTTGGGGTACTCAAACATCTTCACGAGAAGCTAAATAGCCTGGTGCTGTAAATGTTGGCCAAGTGATGCATAAATTGTCTTTATACTGCTTTTGTCTGAGGTATACTGCCCGACAAGATCATGAGGATGAATTGAGTCGAACTGAATTGTCTTCTACATTTATTAACCTACTGCTTTTCCAATTTCTTTTTGTAACTGCTCCAATGTTTGATGATGCACTACTCTGCCCTGTCATCTTTGCTGGGGTTGCGGTCACTTCTAGGAGGTTGGCCATGCATGCAAGTAAGAATCAGATAACTTGGGATGATTGAATTGACCCAAATAATTGCAGATGCCAATTTTGAGCTTCATTTCCTTCTGGAAATCCCTATTCATTGTCAATCTGCAGAGCACTTGTTCTTCGTCTGATGTTGCAATAATCTCTTTGCTTTGTTCATCGTCTGTTCGGAAATTCGTGAACATTCGTAATAATTTGTCCCTCATGCTGTGCATTGCCATGGAAAGTTCTTTCCACCGGAAATTTTTAAATGGAGAGTAGTCATTTTCTATATTGATTATTCCAAAGATCATAACATGCACTGCCCACCTTTCCTTCTTAGCCCCTCCCAAGATGAGTTTAATGAGTTTGAAATTGAAGGGAATGGCTGCTCCTGGGTTTTTCTCAGGATTCGAAATCTTGGCATTTCCATGCAACCAATTTCTCAGACAAGAGCCAGACACTAGCCAGGAGGTGGAAGATTTTGCTTGTAACAGATACAATGTCGAATTTCCAATTTTCCAGAAGGTATGCTTTTTAGCTGCTCTCTCGGAACTGTTTAGCTTTTCAGATTGATCATTTGAATTATTATTTTATCAACTAGGTCCATTTCTTTGTATGTTCCCCTCCTCTTGTATGTTTCTTCCAGGCAGTTATATAGATTTCCAAGATCTCTTCTTTCTTTTCGGCTCTAATTGGTTGCCGTGGCCTATGACTGAACTGATGCTTTTGTCTCTGAATAATTACTTCTTTTTGTTGCTTCTCCGCAGGGTGCAAACTCTACGAAATCATGACTTATCTATTGTGGTCTTTGATGTTTATCAATGGTTAATAAGTGGGTCGAAATGTTTGTAGTCATAGGACTTGTGGCCATTTTAGTTGGAATTCTGGATACCATTGTGCCCTGCTCATTTCTTTATCCCATTTGGGTTTTTTTTGGTTGTATAACATCATCAAGACTCGTGGGAATATGTTTCATTAAAACAACCACACCCCCTCCCCCCCAAATAAGAAATTAGAAAATGGTCGCTCCAAACCTGTGAAGCATACCTGCTTCGAAGTTCACACTTGGTTCATGTTACTGAGGTTGTATGAGACACGGTTTGGTAGCCTTTTAATACTTGCTGGATAGTTCTCTCCTCTGAGTTCCCTGAATTATATAAATATGAGTTATGCAGTAGCATTATTAATTTGCCTGGATGTGTACATGCTTTGATCTCGTTCTTTTGTCACATCGTATCAAGACTGGTTAAAATGTTGAACAAGCTTTATCTAATAGGTCTGGCCATTTTTCAAGTTGATTCAACCGTCATTTTAGTAGTCAAGAGTTTTGTCATTACATTTTGCAATCAGCTGTGAAAAATGTTTCAAGAAGTAATTACAGAAGGATTCTTTTTCTTGGACTCTTTAAGGAAAATCTCTCCGTAGAAGGTTAAGAGGTTTTATACCTTGACTGGAGGTTTGGATCACGAGGTACGTAGAAAATCAAATTGTTAAGAGTTCTTAAACCTTTACTGGAGGTTACGATAATGAGAATCATAGAAGATTCAATTGTTCTATAACTTTGAATTTCTTTTGACTTACTGAAAATCATCAAGCCTTACCAGTGTACTGGGACGTTGCACATATGCTTGTTATTCTTGTCTTTCATCCGTACTGTCTCTACACTGGGCAAATTATGTGGAGGGAGGAAATAAGGATCAAACCCAAGACATAATTCTTGATATGAGTTGGTCACTGCTGGCTGGAAAATTTGTTCTGCATCTTGTACCTGTAATTTTTAGCCAGAATTAACATTGAAATGGCAGAAAGAAAGGGTGAAAGACAAACTGCCAGAGAGGATAAGGAACGATTAGATTAACCAAAATATAGAAGGCTTCTGGCTAGAAAGTATTGAGGAGAAGTTGCAATACTGGTGTCCTTTCTGTAACTCATCCAAAACCATCTGGCTTCACAACTAAATTTAGAGGATTACCCAAATGCATTACCCAAACTTGAAGTAAACATATCCAAAATTGAGTAAACACATTATTAACACATTCTTCTTTGAAAAGATCCATTGTGTAAGCTCCACAGCTTGTACATTGATTTACACAACTTATCTTCATTTGTTTCCATATCCACATTTTATTCCATCTGGTGGTATGGCCAAGTCGACTGAGGATTCAGATGACATTTTAGAAAGTCTCTAGGAGAAATACTGTGAAATTTTTTGCTTGGACTGCAAGTTTTCAATGATTACGATTTTCCTTGTTGGTGAAGTTATTTACAAAGAAGTCTGTAACCTGATTTCCATCAGGATAGTTCATCTGTTTTCTTTGTTTATTCAGCAATTATTTTTTAGTTGAGAATTCTACCCAAACACATCATCAGTCTTCTGTCACTACCAGTAAAACTCAAGACAATCTTTTGGAAAATTATTAGAGAAGAATAATTCGAAAACATTTCATAGGTTTGCAATTCTTAGATTCTTTTCAGGGTATGTTCTGTAGAAGAAGATAAATTCAGCCAGTACTTGACTTCTCACATGAAGAGCGTGGTTTGTTAGAATGTAGTTGTAATGAGAAAAATGCTTCACACGTTTGGCTTCTCATATTATTAAAGGCTGTACAACTCCCGGTGGTATAAGATTCACAATCTGCCTCTTAAGGATTGTGGCCGCTGGGCCTACCCTTATCTTGGGACAAGTCACATCTGATCGCATTATGAATGTTTGTCGGGAGATTTTTCTAGTTGTTTATAGTAAACTCAAAATTACCCATTTTTAAGAACTATTAACTTAGAGAGATATTTACTACTTTATGATTTCTTGGATACTTTTCCTTGTACTCCACGTTGCACAGCTCATGATAGATGTAATAGCTCTGTGGGTTTATATACCATAAATATTGGTTATCTCATACAACTTGTTTACTCATTTCGTATGACCAGTCGATTTATTTGAAGTTTTCAGTAGGTGCCTGTGGTTGTAGGTTTGCGTCAATGGGCAAGAAACAGCGCCCCTCTACAAATACCTCAAAGCACGTAAAACTGGATTTTTGGGTTCAAGAATAAAATGGAACTTCACCAAGTTTTTAGTAGACAAGGAAGGGCGAGTCATCAGCCGCTACGGAACAATCACACCTCCACTAGCCATCGAGGTAGCCGACAGTCTGTTCTGGCCCTCAAGTGCTCACCTCTCTGAACCACCCATTTCACTTAGCTTTGCAAGATACTTTTCCTGGTTGTTCATTGACATTCATGGATATTTTCTATGCAGGAAGACATCCAGAAAGCATTGGGAATGGCATGATTGTCACTCTGTGGCCTATCGATGTTATATAAGTCGGCTTAACTTGTCATGACTAGGAGACAGAATAAAGTATATGAAAGTAACAGAGGTTTCTGTTGCTCTGACTGATTATCTTTATACCAAGTGCTTATTTTCTAAGTTGATTCTCACAATGCTTCATTCTGTTAACATTACCTGGTCGGGTTGACTGGGAATTTTTGGTTAAACACGTTTTAGATGTGTAAAGAAGACCCTGTTGCTAGACATTTTTCTTCGAGACTCCATAGATCCGGATTCTGAATATGGTTGAAGCAGATCAAGATATTTTATAGCTCATTCTTGTTGAAATGCACATTGTGGCTTGCAGTTCAATATGCTAGGCACACAAAAGTCAAGACGTTCATAATGATAAATTCCTTCAACGCGTTGAGCTCTTGTACTGTTTTAGATTTTGCTGGGAGTGGGACATTGTGTTTGCAAATGGTTGATATAATGGGGGACAGTATTTGTGCTGTCATGGTCCCATTCTTTAAAGAACTTTAGAAAATTTAGTCATCGTAACATCATGAGTAAGCCGAGTTAATACCTGCAGTTTCATGCACATACATGTGCCGGACAGCATCCTGCTAGGATTTTAGCCCCTGCAAGTAATTACTGAATTGAATATCGTTGAATCTTGTCCTTCTCAAGTTCACAGGGACATGGCTTCTGAGTTTGATCCTGCAATAGGGGCTCGACCAACTCATGAGTCGGGACTTGGAACCTTGCTTAATTGTATCGCTTTGCGGCACCAGCGGTGAAGTTCAGCCTGATCTTTCCTATGCAGTCCACAAATGCTCGAATTTGCTCATACATGCATGCGAAAGCTCCGTGCTCATTCATTTCTAGATTTATCAGCTCTCAGGGTTTATCGCCTCATTTTTCAGGCGTAGCAGAAATAACAAAGCATCACATACGATGTCAAAACTTATGAGAGTAATCTATAATCATTTGTCATTCGAAAGCAGTGACACATGTACAATACCGAAGTCTATGAAAATAATTTGTAGTTTTTCGAAGTTCAAAAGCTAAAAGATCTCGAATGATCACCCAAGAAAACCAGACCGGTGACAGCACCCACTGTGCAGTGAAATCGACGATCAATCTCTCTCATTCTCTCTCTCTCTCTCTCAAGGTCCACACGTGCACGAGGATCGTGAGACAGATATAAAGGAAAAAGTTTTTTAATGAGATGGGGCATTATGTCTTGTTCTCTTCTGGTTCACTACTCTCATCAGAAGAGAACAACATTCCCACCCGACAACATGGATTTTTCTCTACATCTCTTCCCCTTCTTTTCTTCTTGTTTTATTTTTTTTTTCCTTTTCTTTTCTCAAGAATTTCGTCGCATCGAGTGACCAAGACCCACAACATTCTCAACTCTTCTCACAAGCATACAAAGCCAACAGCCAGCAGCATCATCGAAATCCCTTTTGGAACAGTATTCAAGCCACGGACACCCATAGAATAAATCATTCCGACACTAGAAGATAATGTTTCTTTTTCCTAACCTACTTTGCTGACTTCATTACATCAATATTCACAATTTATCATCCAAACTAGACGACGTTCCTTCTTAAACTGACCTCAAAACAGAACCACACAAACCCAATATACCGGTACGGCGACCATCCATGGATAAACGATAGGTGCTTCGAGCTCACTTGTCGTGTCGCGGGAGCGGTCCATCCTGAAAAGCTTTCTTTCAAAGCAAAGGGATTCCAAGTGATGAGAAAAATGAATGAGACTGGCCGATTCCCACGTATGATTTTTCATTTTCTTGCCCCCACCTCAACTTGTGATTGAGATGTGAGCTGAGGGAACTTTCGCTCTTGCCGATCTTCACCGTAGCAAATGGGCCAGGCTGAGCACATGGGCTTTGGGCCCACATGGTGAAAGAAAACTCATTCCCTAGACCCGGTTGTCCCCCCAAAGGTAGGCCACTTTGGTGGACTATGTACTATGTAGGGTTAAAGTTGTTGAGGGTTAGGGTTTGCCGATTTCGATGTTGAGAAGCTTGGTGCAGCATTTAAGTGATGCATGCCACGCCAGCATTACGCGACCCATCGTGATGATATCGATCAATCCAATCCAATGTCTCCTCGATTGTACGTCGGATGGGACTAACTATGTGCGCCTCAAAATGACGGCACTTGAGTGGTCTGCCGACGACCTTTTTTGGTGCACCCATAAAGAATGAATGGAGGATAAGCAGAGAAATGGTAGGGGCCTCCGACAAATTTGAGTTAGAGGAGAGTAATGGAAGTGGCCTTTGACAAATTTGAGTTAACTTAAATACTGTATCGTTTATTTTCGTGGTACACATTATATAATGTTGGATTTTGTGATTAGGTGGTGATATTCTAATCCATACTTTATGAGATAATTGAGTTCAATGTTTGAGGATTCTTCTTTCGTATACTTGAAAAAGAGAAGAAGATGTTGAAAGATTAGGATCTACCTAAATGACTATTAGAATAAGTCGATTCATATTGTAAAATCTTTGATTCAATTCTAAATCTAAGTGAGACATTTTATTTAGATGTATCGATAATCTCTTGAATAGCATGCGAATCTATCAATTCATTAGTGAATTTATGGTCTGATATGTATCTATCGATTTGGCAATTCAAATTCTTTTTAGGAGTTAACTTTGGTCATACGTTATGATGTACGCCATATTTTGATGGTTACAAGATAGTTGATACAAAATAGTAGTAAAACAACAAAAATTATGTCTATTTATGCATAGGAATCATCATATGTACTTGAATCATACATTATAAATCTTACTCATGTCTTTATAAACTATATAAATGACTACACACAAAATGCTAATTTCAGGTACTTTACTTAATCTTACAATTTGAATCTATATATTGTAGGGTTTAAGGCACCAAAAACCCTAAATTATGTCCATTGTAACATATTTATCTCAAACTGTTTTCTTATGACATCAAAAACTCTAAATTTATGTCCATGTAATCTCAAAAATTTAGTATTACAGAAAAAAAAGTTTGGGATAAATGTGTCATAGAGATACATGTTTGGTATTTTTGGTATCACGAAAAAAAGTTTAAAGTAAATATGTCAATGTAGACAAAGTTTTAGTTTTTTTATTTTTTTTTATTTTGGTGACTTTTTCCCCATATTATAAATGCTAATTTTTTTATATAATAATAACATAATCTTTTCTATCCAAGCATCATAGGAATTAAATCATCTCAAACATTCCATGGTGGAAGGCACAAGTCAAGTAATCTAAGTAAGACATGTATCAAAAGGGAGAGAAGAGGTGGTCGGTATCGATGACCCCTTAAGAATTACCATAAGAGTCCCACACCAGCAACCGAATGTTCGATCTGAATCACATGTACAGTTCATTTTGAGCAAGCCCATCACTACCATTCCACTAAAGATGCCAATAGGAGTAGAGCTGAAATTATCATACGCAACAACACGGTCGAATCTGCACCACAGGCGAACTGAGGTTTTCCGAGACCGACGAGCGACCGGAGGATTCGAACCTGCGACGATGACCGACCACACACGCCTCTACTCAGGTGCTGCCACAGTGAGAGAGAATGGACACTACACGACAACCCCATTTAGAATCCTCTCATCCTAGAAAGAAAGCATTTTGTTTTTCTTTTTCCCTACACTTAGTGGATAACAGCAACCATCGTGCCAATCCTGGAAACGGAAATGACAGCGCCACACGTAATGACGATGATCGGGCGCGAGGCTTATTGGAGTTTTTGGGGGGGAGGAGACAGAGGGAGGGCCCGTCGACAGAGATGAGCCTATTGGAGAAGATGACCCGTCCCTTTCATGGGGACATGACCAAGCAGACAGAAAATCAAAGCTCGCGAGCCACCTCCAACAGTGCCATTTCCATCTGGCCGATTAAGCTCATGCAAATTTTCCCTGACTCGGACCACCCGGCTCGCCGGTCCGACTCGGCGGGCCCTCTTTCATTATCCACCACAGGGACTCTTCCTTCATATCTCCTCCTCGTCTACTCTCTTTCTCGCTCGCGCGCGCTCTAGATATTAACCCGGAAGCCTCCGTTGCTCGCTGCCTCAGCACAAGAAGAGCAAACGACTCTTACTCAGAAAAGAATCCAAACCCGTCTTCTTTTTCCCTTTGTTTTCTGTGGGTTTTGGGCTTCTGGTGTATGAGAGAGGGAGAGAGAATGGGAGGGGCTAACTCAAGCACAAGCGCGGTGAGGACGAGCTTGAAGCTGCGTTCATGGCAGCGGTGCTGCTCGAAGCACATCAGGGAGCAGAGGGCCCGCCTCTACCTCATCTGGAGGTGCACGGTCATGCTTATCTTCTGGCAAGACTGATCGAGAACACAGAAGAGGAAAAGAGAGAGAGAAAGAGAAAGGATCGTAGGTAGAGAGAGATCAAGATCGCAGCGTACGAAGTAGAAGCTGTTGAGCCGGGGAAGCATTTTTCTTCTCAAGTGCAGAAAGCTCTGAAAGTTTGCATGAATGTACAGCCTCTTTTTTTTTTTTTTTTTTTTTCTTTTTTCCCCTTTTTTAATATAGTTGGTTAAGGTTGATTCAATGGAAAATAAATGAGTAGATAAATTATGCAAAGTTAAATAGAGAGGTGCGACTCATAGCTTCTATCTTTTCTTTCTCTCCTTTCTTCATTTTCCACTTTCGATGTATTTTGCTGATATACAGTCGATCTGGCCTTTGAGAATGAAAGGAATTTCTTTTTTTTTTAATATCTTCACAGAGCTTTGAAAAATAAATGACGAGCACATTAAATCTTAGAAAATTATGAGAAGAATCATGACTTTATATCTCGATATATTTACATATAATTGTAGTTAGATGGAAAGTCGAATTAGTAGCCATGACTCATGAAGTTCTAATTTGGATGGTTTCGAGCGCTTGACATCAAATAAAAGCCAAAATTCCAATGTCATAAAAACATTAAAAACCGATTAAAAACCGATTACTAGGGGAGATTGCGTAATTTAGCATACTACATATATTTTATTTTTTTCATTCCCACATACGTGAACAAGCTCTATATAAATGATATATAGAACAACTCACTCGGTGGAACTATCCTCGTTCTCATCTTGGACGCGCCCACATTTGATGCGTGCTAAAATTTATTTGTGCAATTTAATGAATTTACTGTTTTTATATAAGGGAAATTTTGATCATTATTTTTCATCCTCTCAACTTGTCTCCCCCTCTTAGACATACTCCTTGAGTTCAGTGGGGGCATTTTATTATTCAGTTCTGGCCATAATCAAAGCCTGTTTAATAATTTACAAAAAAAAGGGCCAGTGAGCTTTTAAAACCTAATTCGGGTTCCCCACCAAAAAAAATACTATTAAAGCCTAACAAAATAGATAAAATTAGGCTTGGTTAATTCATCCCACAATTACACCTTGTTTATCTCATGGAAATTGAATAATTTAGAAAATATTTTTCTGAAGATGATCATTTGTATCACTTAAAATAATTAATTAATTAAAAGTGTTATCATTACCGGATTCATGTCTGATTATTTTCATGATCAATGCAGATATTTTTTGTCTTTAGAACTTTGTAAGTAATACAAGCGTTAATTGCGCAAAGCAAATGCACCCTTTAACACCACGTCCAAAGACTAGTGCTCTAGCGTCTTGAAAACCATACCGAACTAGCCACCGATTAGATCAGATATGGCTGGCCAAAAGAGGAAGTCCGACTTCCATCCCGAACTTTAGGCTGATCCGACAAATCCAATTTGAGTACAACTTAGACGGTCACCACCTATTTTGGTCATCAAATGGCCAACCATCTTGTATTTTAGCAGATTTCAATGCAGACAGCCAAGGAGGGAAAAAGATGAGCCGAACAACTCGCGCTTTTGCTGCTCTAGAGAGAGCTTACTTTGCGCTGGCCCAACACGCCCAAGTATCACGACTACACGCAAGTCCCTGAAAAGAGAATTATGCAGCATCATAGGCTTGTTTGATTCTGAATCTCGTGACATCTTAAGTTGCTTGCTATTGTTCACTTCAAACTTTCATGTCTTGGCGTTCCTCAAGGATCTACTCTGCTTTGCCTTATGAAGAGGACTCGTGCTACTGAAACAAGGAACAAATTCGCATCGATCCATCCACCCAAAGGAACCTTCTTTCTGGCTTTCAACTTGGGTTTTCCTTGTGGCGAGAACATAGCTTTTCTGGCTTCAATATATTCCCTACGCTCGGCATGGCAGACATGAATAGCACTTGTATCGATTTGAACATACTCCGACTTAGTACAGACGTTATGATCATAAGGAAATATTGGTAGGGGAGAGAGTAGACTATTAAAACTACAAAAGCATGAGGAGAAGATGAAGCACCGTGTTAGGTTTGCCAAAAGTTCAAGTCGTGCTAAGATGGTGAAAAGTAACTATAGGAATGCTGTACAGCAATATTCAAAGTATTATTCCTCCTTATTTAAGCTATACATTGAGGAAAAAAGCTGCACCTAAAAAGTCCAAAACATGGTTTCTCGCAGGGTGCTAACTGCTAAGATTTCTACCAGGATATCCAAAACAACCAGATTCTCCAATTACTCAGCAAAAGGGCCCGAAAAATAAACAACATAAAAAGCTCCCCGTGTTCATCAATGGCCACCAAGGATGTCGGGTTCGGAGCCCCTAAATTCTCTGTTAGCAGTGGGGCTCAGATTCCCATTGCTGAATAGAGTGTCCTCGTCGAAGAACTCCCACCCTAAATCTGTAAGCTCTTTCAGATCGACTCTGCTTTTTTCCTCTTTGAAAGTTGTCTCAGGAAATATGTCCTTGATCATGGCTGTCTCAGCAATCTTTTTTGGTGTTCCGCATGTTTCAGCTTCGTTGAGAATTGGGTTGTTCGATGTGCTTTTCCGAGAAGAGCTCGATGAGGCCAAAAGGCAACTAGTTTGACTAGAGGAAAGAGACTTACTCAGAGGCACCCGCTCATCAAACTTCTCCTTAAGGAACTTCACGTCCAGACATATAACCGATATTTCGCCTCTGCAGATTTGACTCAATGAGTTTCTTCAAAACTCTAAATCTTTGGTATATGATAACGATCACAGCATGAGGAGATGCAGGCAACTAAGGAATGTGTGGCTAGTACTATTATATGCATATCAACATCCTAATTCCCAAGCCCAACACAATCCTTCAAATGAGTACATGAAATTTGAGCATGACTTGAGTCCCCCACTAGGGCAAAATAAGTAAATGTAAAAACAAAGAAACAAGCAACACATGACTTAATGAACTGAAAAAACATAAATTTGAAGATGAACAGAGACTTGGAAGCAATATCATCACAGGCACTCACCAAAAGTGTCCATTAATAGTCACTTTTTCACAGATAGCATCAACCATGAAGTTTTCCATTCCAAAGAAGTACGCTATTCATATATTACAAAGAATTGTTTATACTTCATAGTCAATATCAGAAGATAGGCACAGCACTTGACAACCAGGAATGTTAAGCTGGCACCTAAGTATGAGTACTCATGACTCAGCTTATGCCCGTAGGATACCAAGACAGAAAGTGAAAGATGTAAAAAACCCAAAATCAACTGTAAGCCTATAACAGTTTTACCTCTTATAATCAAGGACAGAACAACCTCCAGATAACGCCCACAGAAATTCACAAGTACTCATGTACAGCAGTTATAGAAAATTGACTTCAAGTCCAAATTCTCAATCCGTATTCACAAATTCACGTGTATAAGGGGTTGATTCAAGGCAAGAGATTTAATTGAGGGATCTATACAAGTATTGGCCTATCGAACTGACAGCTGATAGAGTCCAGACATCAGTTGACGTCAATGAGAAAACAACACCCACATTCACACACAAATTCCACTTAAGATCCGTATGTGCACAAGATTAAGTATTAAATGCTTACTGCAATATATCAACAATTCGCCCCTTCTCCATAAGAAACTCCCTTAGCTGCAGTGAAGAGAAGTAATAGGTGCCGGTCAGTAGGTTATTTATTGGTCAAATATTAAAATTCAGAATTCAATCAGCAATTTGTTAAAAAGAATATACTTTAGAATTCTCCTCTGCCTCTTCTTGTAGTACTTTCGATTCTTGAACCACCTTCTCCATTATGGCTTCTTGTTCGGCTAGAGCACTGCGTGCCAATTCTTCTTTTTCCAGTTTTTCATTCTCAGCGGCTTTCATCACCTCCTCTGCAGCAGCAAGTCTAGATTCAAGAGCTTCATGCATCTTCCAGTACAAAGAAAACAAAACAAATTAAGGCAGCAGACATGCCAATATGAAGCCCATAATATGAAAAACATCAGGATTGCATGCATATGAAAACCGTAAACTGATAGGCAGAATATGTTATCCTTGTATAAACATCTACTATGACTATGTGGTTAGATTATAGCACTTCGTATGCCAAAGACCGGCAAGTTATATACAATTATCCAAAAACCTGTTTTGCATAACTGTCTCTATATTGTAACTGTATTATATTATAACTATGCTATGAAACACTAAATCTTTGGTAATAATATTTACAGCTACAAAACCTTAGAGCTAAGTGAGGGAATTTTCTCAAACTGTTGTTGGACTATTGAAATTTTAGAGATATTGCAGATATGGGATGTTTCCCAAACACCCTAGTAAAGCTACAACAGCCATCTTCACAATCAAAACTGTTGCTGAAAACCTATACCAAACAGTTTCTAAATCTATCATGATAGTCAACCAAATTTATATATACAAAATCAAATTTATGGTGTCTCCTGCATTGTTGTGATCCAGAACGAGATCTTATAATCTTCACATCCCAAAATTTGAATCTCTAAGAATTTCTAATTTTAAGCAAGATAACAGATTTAAGAAGCATATTCACTGGTCAAGTGCTCCACAAAACCAATGAGAGGCATACATGAATTTCTCTAAAACACACCAATCTGTATGCAGAGATATTAATTTCATCTTTTGGCAGAATGTGCGCTAAAATTTTTCTTTTTCCAATTCGTCCATTAGCTTCTGCAACAGGAGCTTTACTTCACAAGACATGGCAGTGTGGTAATCTTGGATCCATTAATTCCCAACAGATGATTAGTTTTACGCACAATGAATCTAATAGAAGATATAGGAAGTACCTCGTCAATAATAGCGAGAGACTTATCTCTTTCATCTGACAAGCTGCACAAACGAGACTGTAGCTCCCCAACTTCAGTTGCTAAAACTGCCTTCTCCCCATACACTTCTCCAGCATGCTGCAAATATAAAATATAATAAGCTATTCTATTCACTCTGAAGATAATCCCCTCACATACTGCAATTTAAAGAAGGCACAACCATATCGTTAGCTTCCTTGGCATGTGCCAGCATCTGTTTCAGTTCTTCAACCCTGTTTAAAATATCAAGACCTCCCCTAGCAGCCTCCTCTTTGGCTACTTCTGCAGCTTGCTCTTGCTCTTCAACTTCCTTCATCATGTCCATAACTAATTCCATTGCTGAAAACAAAGTTTTCTGCAACAGCAATACAGCTCCCAGTTAGTGCTTTCAAATAACATAGAGCAAATACTATCAATTTGGTTTTAGATAATGTTAAGCACCTTATTATTCTTTGCATCCTCGATGATCTCTTCAAGAAGTTCAACGCTGCAAATCTGTCCAGAGCGAGTCATGTTCAGTGGAGGATCATCATCCACATCAACAGTGCCAGTGCTGTTGAGGTCCAGTTCCTGAGCAACAGCACTAGATTCTAATTCTACATTCCCATCAGCATACTTATTCTCATGAGCGTGAGTATCAACTTCAGATGCACAGCTTGGAGCCTCCGAGGAATGCTCTTGAGGAGACAACAATGCCAGTTCAACATCAGCATTCTCATCCTCAGACAAAGGTGT
The DNA here is from genome assembly GCA_014182725.1 of Eucalyptus brandiana. NCBI lineage: Eukaryota > Viridiplantae > Streptophyta > Magnoliopsida > Myrtales > Myrtaceae > Eucalyptus > Eucalyptus brandiana. Next base: position 15,331,296 of record CM024675.1, read on the forward strand.
GTCCAAGATTGAGCTCTTTTCACCAACACCAACACCAGCATCAGAATAACTAGAACCTTTCGCACCAATATGCAAACTGCCGCCCAAACTGCCATTTTCACAGTTTGAAGTGAGCACCAGATGAGAACTTGAAGTGGTACCATGAAAAGGGCCAGGCTCCTGAACTTTCTCAGACACTGGCATAGGCTCCTGAGCTTTCTCCATCCCTAACAAAATTAACTCTTCCCCATCCACATTTCCATGTACCACATTGTCATCAATAGCATCACATGGATGCAAACCAGAATGTTTCCAGACTTCAGAATTTTTATCTGCTTGAACGACAGTCGTTTCTTGACTATTTTCAGATACAATCATGGCTTCATTATCAACAGCTCTAAATGGATGATCATTCCCCTCATTTGCATCATAGAAAGGACCCTCATCACCAAGTGTCGAATCAGCATCCACAGAATTGCCTGCAGTGTTAGAAGCATCGCCACCTCCACTAAATGCCTCTTTTGTCACCAAAGAACTGACAGCTTCCCTCTTAGACTTACGTCGGCGGCGTGATAATGAAGTTTGCTCGTCAGATTCAACTTCACCAATATAAGCACAGAAGTAGGAAAAGTTAGGCACAATATTAAAACGCACATAAAGGTTGGAAAAGCAGAGGACTGGACAATTGCTTTACGACATTTTAGTGACAACAAAATGCTGTGGTGGAAAGGAAATTGTGTCACCTTCTCCAACTGATTGGCCAAGTGAACTCGCATTTTCAGAGCAAGAATCGGCAATTTTTTCCTTTTGCAGCATATGAGGAAGAACTTCAGAAAGAACAACTTCCACAGCTGCATCAGCATCTTTAGGATGCTCAATAGCAACAGCTTTCAGCAAGCGTGCATCGAGCTGCGGATTGAAGAATGAAAAAGATCAGGAATAATGAGCAAGGATGTGAGAAATGAAACACTCCCCACAATATCTTATCTAGTAAACAGCATCGAAAATATGATTTAGCTAAAAGAAATGTCTAGAGCACAAAATTTGATTGCACAAAAATTTCAATGCATAAGGAAAACATAGACATCCAAAAAAATCAAGAAAATTGACATTTGAGCTGATGAATATTTTCAATGAACACATCCAAAACCTGTTTGCAGCAAATAACAGAGGAGTCTACTGATTTCTAAAAGTATAAATGCTCCTAACTATGTAAACGCACTATGCACCTGTGGGAATAGTTCCTGTAGGCATTGGTAGACAGCAGCAAAACCCATCTTCAAAAGCTACTGCCTGCATTATACGAAATTGAGATCGCAATGAGAATTGACAAACAAAGATTGAGAAAGATATAGCAAGCAACAAGCTGAAAGTGCTTAACTATTGCAACAAAACAATTTTAAAAAGAAAACTCCAAGGGTCTGATCCCCACCCCCTCCCAAAAAAAATAAAAATAAATAAATAAAGAAAGAATTACAAGTGCAAAGGGCAAAAATAAGCACGAAGGAGAGCGAGGCAATTCAAGAATTTCTAGGCGTTCCTCGTACACACAAGAACAACATCGACATAGGTATTACACACAACCCATGAGGGAAAAGCAACATAATTTTTACACCCCATAATTTCCAACGACAAGAAAGTCCATTCAAAACATGAAACTCAACAAAACTACAAGCCGCTCCATGGCAAACCAAAAAAAAAAGACTCCAAATTTCAAGAAAACCACATACGAATCTACCCAGCCCAGATCACCAAAAGCAGCAAACTCGAGCAAGACCGCATCGGAGAAACGAATCGACCTCCGAAACACCGAAATCTCACTCGCCCCACACTAGCGACCACAATCACAAAGAAGGAAAGAAAGAAACCCGAAACGATCAAGACCCAAAACAACCTCCCGACCGACGAGAAAACAGGGCACCGACAATCAAAAGCGAAATTCTCCCGCAAGATCGAACCCCGGGACGCGAAAAGAGGGCGATCGTCATTACCCACGAGAGCGGAAAGCTCGGGGAAAAAAGAGCAAACGAATTCCCAGCCGCAAAGTTTCGGCCTTTCACACTGGAAATTCTAGACCGCGGCGTGCTTTTGCCCCCGTCTGGATCATCGCCAGTTCACAGAAAAGGGACGAAGGGGGAAGAAAGCGAAACTACATGGAAAGCGAGAGAGAAAGTACTGACCTTTCAAGAGCCACACACACACCCCGCACCAAAGTCCGGTAGAGAGAGAAGGGAGGATAGAGAGAGAGAGAGAAAAAGAGAGAGGGAGAGAATTTGTATTGTAATGATCGGGGGCCGAGGGCTGTTGCTTTCGTCTTGGCGCAGGAGACTTACGCGGCTAAGTAATTCGGTTCGTCCTGTTATTTCGGGGTCTCGCCGAGGGCACCTTCGTCCGAGGGAATGCACTGAGTCCCCACCGACTATGGATGATCAGTTTCAGGTAACGTGCCAATGGATCGGATTGGGTTGGGTTGGGTTCAATTTTCATGCTATCCGACCCGATCTGAACTACAAGAGATGTGTGCTCGCTCTGATTCGAACCCAACCCGAATTTTGTGTATGACCAAACCGAAAATATGATTATGGTCGGGTGATTGTTTTTATTTGTTTTTGATTCATGCTATTAGAAGCTTGTATTTCCAATTTGACGATCTTGATTCGTGAATGAGAGTAACACTGCTCATGAAAAAGGGACATTCAGGCTTTTTCACGGACTATAATGAATATGGTGACTGACAGATGAAACTTGAAAAAAAACCTAACTTTAACCGCACACATTAGGAACAAATAACTTCTAGTTGTTAGGGCTGGACAAAAAGGACAAGTCAATGTTGCGTAACTCTAGATCGTTCCTCGGTGGCTCTGTCTCGTGAACTTGTACATCTATGTGGACTTGAGAGCCAATCGTTTTCTGATGAAGATGACGGGTAATCAAAAGAAAAAAAAAGACAGGTTTCCATATGAGCAACGTTTTTATTAATATAATCAAGAAATCATTAATGACGCCTTCAAATAGTTATCCTTCAAATAGTTATCAATGCTAATGACCAAGTTGTCGTTAGGGACTACATCAATTTTCCCTAGAAATTGCTCATTGATGAATATTTTCTGTACCAATCCCAAACATCAATCAAAGTGCAGAGCGTCAGATCATCATAAAATGAACACATAAACTTCACAATCGAATACATATGATAATCGCCGGACCTCCGCCGTTAGCCACCTATGCTCACTACTGAAGTGTTGCCAAATTTGCGGGTCACTGTCAACCATTGCTGACCACCGGTTATCCCTCGTCCACAATAACAGAACAACGAAATTCGAACAAACAAGATATCCGTATCCTAATTCCTATGTAAATCTGAAAATCAGACGATCCCCCATCTGTCAACATCAGCTGCTGGAACATCATCTTCGGCTATCCCCAAATCAGCGCCCCCGCCATCCGTTGGCCTTCCGGTACCGGAGTCTCAAAATCAATGGACTTACACAGAATGCTAAGAACTACGGAGGAAACTCCAAGCATTTCAAGAGCTTCATATATCACCCACCGTTCTTTCTATGACGATAAAAATTATATTTCAAAAAAATGGATCAAAATATTTACGGCATTTCTGATTTTTTTTTTTTGAATTTAGAATTTTTACGATTTCTCTTCTCATCCGCGCTATTTTTCTTCTCTACGCGGATTCAACTCTTGAACGCATGCATATGGTATTGTCCATTAATTTTTTTTTCCTTACATCGGCAATTGAGCTAATAAACTTCGATCCTGCAATAACTGTAAAATCTTAATCTTTGGATTGATATGTGGTTTAATTTTGAAATACTCTAACACATCTTGTCACATATAGCTTTAAATTTTTGCTAAAATTTAAAGTGTGGAAACATATATATAGAAGGGACATATAAAATTTGGAAAAAATTGAGCTCATGACCCCAAATTTGATATTATGAAAAATTTTGTGAGCGATGACGATTGCTCTAGAAGTTTAACCCATTGAATGAATACATGATTCAATATTTAACTATACTAACAGCGGGAGCAAGTGAGAGAAAGACAGAGCCAACAACGTCACTTGCAAAACAAGTTGTTCTCAGTTGGCGCGTCGTTTGCACTCCGTCGTCCACATCAATAGCCACATAAGACTTTTAAGATTAATTTTTGAGATGGTTTTTTCCAAAAGAAAAAAAAATAAAAATGAAAAACAGAGAAAAGCATCCTCTGTATCCTTGGTGACCCATGAAGTATTGCAAATCTTGGCTTGTTTGGCCTAAGCAAGTCTTGGGACGTGCTTTCAGTTTTAGCATCCTTGATTAGTTTTGGATTTCTTGTGTGGCCTAGTTCTAGCATTCTTGATGATCCATGGAGTTTTGCATTTCTTGGCTTGTTTGGCATTTGCAAGTCTTGGGATGTGGATTCAGTTCTAGCATTGACCCATAAGGTTTTGGATTTTTTGGCTCGTTTGGTTTTTGAAGACAAAAAGAACAAGAAATGCTTGCTGATTTTTCAGGAGTTGCTATAAGAACGAAATTCATCAAGCTCTTCTCGATCGTTAAGAAAGTAAGGCAAACGGTCAGATCATTTGGTCCCCACATTAATCTATTTTGAGCAAAATAGACCCAATCATCAAAGAATGCAACGATTACAACAATCGGCTAGGCCGTAGTCCAAATGAAATAGATTTGATTAAGGACATATTTATTAAAGATAAAAGATTGGTTGAAAAGTGCTCAAAGATCCGCTAGCTCAACAATGGGCTAGCCCAGAATGGGCTACTCCAGATTCAACTAAGTCCGGAAGGGCTGCCAATGCATATGCTGGGCCTGGATGAGTTGCTCTTGAGTCTCAAGAATCACAACATATAGGATCAGGTCCTGAGTTTCTAAGATTTGTGACGTAACTTCTTCTGAGGGATGCTCATCAAAGGCTGATGGCAGATTTTGGGTCATGGTGGTGGAATAGAAAAAAAATCCTTTCTTCGCTTGCTTCTTTTTCCTTTTCAAAAAACTGATTCCTACACTAGAGATTGACTCTGTTTTGCAGGTTTCGAGCTCCTTGTTAGGTAACAGGTTGACGTGGGCAAAAGCTAAATCAAGAGCTTGACTCGCTTCAATACCATGAAAGAAAGCAAGAAGAATAAGGACGACAAGAATAAATCGAGACTGAAGAGGATAGGCTTTAGGGAAAATTTTGTATTTCTCTACAATAATCCCTAATGTACAAGGTTCTATAGATATAGTACAAGATGTACATAACAAATGGAAAGAATGTATTTTTTGAATCAATCATAATCTCAATTTAATCCCTAATTGATTTAGTGCACAATCATAATCCAAAAGGATTGAGTATCTCAGATTGTATATCTTGAGCATACCTTCCAACAGTGACGAAACTTGAAGAAACCTAAATCTAATCATACACATCAAGAACAAAGAACGTCCGATTGTCAGGGCTTGACAGGAAAGGACGAGTCAACGTTGCGCGACTCTGCATTGTTGTCTGGTGGCTCTGTCCCGTGGACTCATACGTCTATTTCTGGACTTGAGAACTGATAATTACCTGATGAAGATGATGGGTAATCAGACACTGGGGAATTGGGGAGGCATTCCACGTTATGGGCTAAGAAAACAGAGCAACGACCCAAAAATTGAGAAAGGAAACAAACAAAAGGAGACAGATTTCCACATAAGCGACATATTTATCATCAAGAAATCATGAATGACGCTTTCAAATAGTTGTCGACGCTAATAACCAAGTTGTCATTACAGACTGCATCCCGTTTTCCCTGGAAATTGCCCATTGATTTAAGATTCCCTGCACTAGTCCTAAACTTCAATAGCAAAAGGGGCCAAACATCAGACAATGAACGCACAAACTTCACAATCAAACACGTACGCTCATCGCCGGACCTCTGCTGTTAGCCACCTCCGCTCACCACTGAAGCAGCACCGGTTTTGCGGGTCACCGTGCACGATCCACGACCGCCAGTTATCCCACATCCACAATCACGAAACAACGAACCTCGAACAAACAAGATATCAGTATCCTTTGTAAATCTAAAAATCAGACGATCCCCCATCTATCAATATCGAGTACTGGAAACATCATCTTCAGCTATCACCAAATCGCCACCTCCTCCATCCATTGGCCTTCCGATACCGGAGTCTCAGAATCACTGAACGTACACGGAATGGTAAGAACTACCGAGGAAACTCCAAGCGTTTCAAGAGCTCCGTAGATCACCCATCTTTCTTTCTATGACGATTAAATTTTTTTACAAAGAAGGATCAAAATCCTTACCGCGTTTTCTATTTTTTACTTTTAATTTAAAATTTTCACTATTTCTCTTCTTCTCATGCAAGGGACGCGCTGGTCCCCCCCCTCTCTCTATATGGTAGAGTTCATTCATTTTTTCCCCTTACATCGACAATTGAGCTAATAAATTTGCACAATAAATTCTTCAGTTTGCACTCGTATATTACATTTTCCAAACATAGGAAACAATCGGGATTTTATCTCCATTTTTATACCTCCAAGATGAACCAAAACATTCATTATTGTCATTGTGCCCTTTAATATAGCATAGTAAAAGGACCTTCAAATAAAATGAAATGGTTTCCTTTCTATATAGTTTATTTTGAAATGGAATTCTAAAATCAATGGAAAGATTAACTTTTCTAGGGTTTTAGTAAAGAACTAAAGAGCAATTATTAGAAACATCAGACTTAAAAAATGAAGATCGAAGTTTCCAATTTGTGTGTTGATTCTTAATAATCTAGAAAATTGAAAAATTTTATTGACCCCAGCCAACAATTGTAAAATCTTAATCTTTGGACTGATCTGTGGTTTTACATCGAAGATACTCTAATACTTCCTATCACGTGTAGCTTAGATTTTGGCTTAGAATTAAATCGTGGAAACATTTACATAGGAGGGACATATAAAGTTTGGAAAAAAATGAGCTCATGACCCCAACTCTAATACTACGAAAAACTTTATGAACCATGACCAATTGCTCTAAAATCTTAACTCATTTAAATATGTTAACACTCTTACTCATGCTCGGGCTAGACTTTGGCTTATGCTCTAATACCATAAAAAGTTTTGCGGGATCATAATTAATTATTTTAAATTTTTTTTGTTTTTAGACTATAGTAATGATATTAATATTTACATACTCCATCAAAAATTTATTAATACATACTTTATCAAAATTTTACTCTTTGGAATATGCTTTTGTACTATAAATAGAGTAAGAAGAAGTATATCTTCTTACTCTAAAGAAGTATATCTTTACATACTCGCCAAATCCCAGCAAGGGTGACCTCGCCTAAGGCCCTTTGGCTAGTTGCTGCTCATCGCCAAGGCTTAGTGACCGGTAGAGGAAGAAAGAGGAAAAAAAGAAACTAAAAATTAATAAAAGCTTGCTAAAATTAAAATAAAATAAATAAAAAAATTTCCATGTTAGTGTCTACATCAATAATTTTCGACTAAAATTGGTATGATGCATTATATTAGCAAATTTTTTAAAATTGTAGGACTAAATTAATATAAGTGCAATAGGCTCAAAATTTTTATTATGATTTTCCATGAAACTTGAGGGGAAGTGTGTTAATAGTTAAAGAATTTAGATGAAGTGTATACGGGACCAAACACATCCCGTTTCAAATTGATATTGACCACAAGAATTTGTGTTTTTCATGAGAATTTCAAGACTCTCCTCCTCCTCCGCGTCCTTTGACTTTTTATTCGCCTTCGTCTTTCACTTCCTCTGGAAACATTATCGGTATGATTGTGTTCGGTTCTTGGCGGTGGAGGATAAGCATAACAGCAAAAGGGTGAAGGCGTGGTCGGTGCAATTAAGACAGGAATAAAAAAAGAAGCGTTTAATATCTCAAACTATTGAGGATTCCTAGGCTCTAATATAAAAATTTAGCAAGTAACAATCCCAAAAATGTATTAAAAAAGAGGGAAATCAAGGAAGAAAGGATGTGGTACAATGGAACAATAATAGAAAAATGAGACTTTCATTAAATCTCGCCATGACATTTTTCATTAATCATGGGGATTCCCTATGGAGATAATGACAACCTGACTCAGCAGGAAAAAAAAAAAATAAGACCAAGAATTACCAACTTAATCAAGCTCCAAAACACTCCTAAACTCCTTTCCTGCCAAAACCCCAAATCAGCAAAATTCAAAATTACAATGGAGGGGGTCTCCTCTCAAAACCTACCCTTCTTATAAGAAACACCTTCTCTTCTCCTCCTTTTCTGGGGCACCACCCGAATACAAAACTTAAAACTACCACCGGTCGATCACCGTATCTACAATTGAAATCGGTTGCTCAAGGCAGTGCGAAGATTTTGGAGCCTTTCTTTCGAGATCTTTCTTGTTCAGTCGCATGTAATGTCCTTGGACTTGTCGAGGATCGACCACATCACTTGAACATCCTCGTAAGCGCAGGCCATCACATCGCCCTGCAAGTTCGTCATGTTCACTCGCTTCCCGTGCTCTGCATGACAAACGAAATGGCCCGAGAAACGTATCAGTATACAGATCATACGAAAGCACAGTCTTTTCTCATTTCTAGGGCGTATGGATTTAGATGAGATGGGGATCGAGATGGTGTGAAAACGGGCAGACCTTGGCGGGGCTTCTTGTCTCGGGAGGGGCTCTGGTTGAAGAAAGTGCGGGCTTTCCGGAATGGGGACGAGATGGTTTTCTTCCATGAAGCCATTTTTAGGGTTTCTGAGGCTGGTGCTGTCGCTTCTGCCGCTGCTGCTGCTGCCATGCTTGTGCTCTCTTGGGTTCTCTGTTTGGTGATTTCTGCGGCAAGTCGCGAAGGCTGAAGTCCCAAGGCTTGGTCTCGGAGAAGTTTAAATAAGAACACAGCACAAGCGAAAGATAGAGAGAGACAAGATCCGTGAGACGAGCTAATCAATAGCCACTTGCTTTCCAATATAAAAGTTGGGTCAACCGCAGATGGCACATGGTGCACGCTTCCACACACAGCCCTACACGTGAATCCCTCCTATCTTCGTCTTGAATGTGAAGTTTTCTGATGAATTAAAGAAAGAGAAATGAAGATACGTGAAGCATGTTGTTCTGTGTCATGAAAGATACATGTAGAATTGACAATGGAGGTTGTTTCTAGTTTTAAACATTTAAAATGGGGATTTCATTTTATTTTTATTTTTAATTTTGTTTTCAGGGGGAAAGAGTGCCCGGGGGGGCGCTCGCGATATCGTCAATTGTAGACAATTTGATCAATTAACAACATCACATCAATTGACGTTTGAGATATCATAAAGTGCTTTCATCCTTCAAATACTTTCTCATAAAGATGAATATGTTCTTTATAATATCTTGATTTGCACTTCAATTGTATTAGAATCATCTCTATTGTTATCGAAAAATTTCATCAATGAGCCTTCTAAATAGGAATAATTGGAGAACAACTATTTTGTTGTTCTAAGTATGCTTAAAATCTATATTGTTTCATAGAAAAATAAAATCTTTTTTATGCTAACAGAAAACTAGATGTATGTTTGAAACAAAAACGATTCTATATTGTGCTAGACAAATGCAATCATTCAGTTGAAAAGTCGTAAGTATGTACGAACACGACATTCCAATCAATGCCAAGTCAATTGTTATGTGCTAAGAGTACATACTCGTGTGAACTACATTTGACAAATTTCTCTAAACGAGGTTATATGATATTAGACAGTTTCTTTCCCATTTTAGTTAATTGTCAACGAGCTGAAACTGCACATATAAACAAAGTTTGCAGATAAATGAATTGACGAAACAATCTTCACAACCTAATTTTTGTCCTTGGTAAACCTCTCTCTATCAAGTATCAAGTGTTCCATGATAAAATTGCCTTTTCAACCGATAACTTGTCTCATGCGCGAAAGTTAAATTGTACTTCTCTCCCTGAAGTGATGAAATGAGCAATTTCTTGACTCAGTATAATTGAGATTTGTTAGCAGAAGTTGACTATTTCTAGCTTGTAATTATTCTAAGACTCAAGGCATGAAAAGTCTATGCTGGAACGAAAGAACACTAGGAAGTTTAGTAGCCTCATCACTCCCTTTTAATTCAATCTCCATTAGCCAAGCAGAAAAATCTTGTGGGGGAACAACATTTATGTTGTAGAAGCACCAAGAGCTACTGCACTACACGCACGACCGATAACAGGACCAACTTCAGCCATGCAAGCTTCATCTGCCTCTCAACTCGTATGTCCTAGCTCAATCGTGTCCGTTTTCATAAAAGGATTCTTGCAAAACTAGACATGCAATGGCCTAATGAAGAATAAGATTTTACTCACAGCTTGTATGCTTGGTCTCTATTAATAATGCCATATATATTACTTCGAATTTCGAATCAATAATTTACATGAGGCATGTGATGCGCCCATGGTTTACAGCCATTTCAATAAGGGGGACGTGTATACGTTGGTCCCCCAAAAAAAGGGGAGGGAGCCGAATATTTGATTTAAGACCATGACTTAACTATGAAACATCAAATAAAATAATAACAAAGTGAACCTCGCGCTTCGTGGGCGGGAAATTATTTAAATAAAATTCTGAAATACACAAAAAAAGAAAATACATTAGCACTAATATCGAGAAGAAATACTTAATGGTGCGGTGATTTTAATCATAAGGTCGACAACAAAATAACGAAGCAAGAATAAAGTCCGAGTCAGCGTCTTGCATCCGGAGTTTTTTTTTTTTTTTTTTTTTTTATTGAAGAACATTTCTTTATTTGTTTTTATTTTTTTTGGGGGGGGGGGTGGCAACGAAATTGGATAGGTTTGAACACATCGAAAGAAGTGAGGCTTAATCAATATGGAAAAACAGTGCATCCCCCCTTATCCTTTTTTTCGTAATTTAATTTTTTTATCCAAAATTTATAATGCCATTTCGCGTCCGGAGAGAAGTATCTGACATAGGGTCAGTGATAAATAATTATGGTTCCCGTCTTCTAGAGAATAATTCGTATATTTTAAATGACCATAGGATATGAACACGATATTTATAACTAGGGTTTCACATGTAGTCAAATTTGGATGCCGTGGACGGTTGAATTGAATGGTCGGTTTGGTTGGTTAGTTTGTGGAGATATTTGTCCAGATATTTGTCCATTTTATTTATTTTTTTACATGTGACAACTTCGAACAAATAAATAGAAATTCTTTCATAGGTTTAAATTTAAATAAATAAAACCCACTTGCTACTTAATTTTGAGGGTTTGTATTAGGATTATTCGATGCATCCGAGATTTCTTTCCTATGTTCGTCGAAGTGAGACTTTTGCTTCATTTCTCCACGTGGTTGTGGCAGAATTTGATTTATAATTTATGTATAGATTTTTGTTAATGAGCTGGTGCTTGCTAGCTGTTTTTTGTATTTGTCAAGAATATGTTGAGGACTAAATTACTAATTGTAATAATAATTTACAGGTTCTAAGAGTATCACAGATGAAAGGGTTGCTAATGTCTCAAGTAATTCTATTGTTATAGATAGGAGAACGAGATTTATAATGAGGATTTCTGATTAAGAAAAGGCTTGAGTATTTATATTATGGGGATCATATTGGTTGTGTTAGTGATCAAGGGAGCAGTTCAATACATCATCATTTAGCTATATCTAAGGAATACCCATATGTAAATGTCGAGAAAAGATTAAAAAAGTGCCTCTGGTCAACTTGTTGGGGGTCAAAAAGGCCTACCCACCATGTTTATCAGCAGTGAATTACCTTTCAATGTCTGCTATGAGTTATAAAGCAAATTGAATTATTTTTTTTTTGCCGATACATCTCCAAGGGCCCGTTTGGTTCAACTTTGGGGAAATGCCCTTGGGAGAATGCAAATACCTTTGAGAGAAAGGGGTTTTCGAAATCTTTAGATCGTTTGGTAAACTAAAACCGAAAAGTACTTTGGGAAATGCAAAACTGTTTGGTAAACTTGCATTTGAAATGCCAACCATTTAAAATTAAGTGTTTTAGTTTTAGTTTTTTAAAATTGCAAAAAGAAATAATGGATGTATAACATTTTACATTTTCATGTTGAAAGTAATATAAAAGATACATATTAGTAAAATTACATGTTTTTACATGAGAAATACGTACTGAGTTCACCATTTCGTCTGAACATAAGTTCAGAAGAAATTATATTGCTTGAAAATAACTGGAGACTTTTGTCAAAAAAAAGAAAATAACTGGAGACTGTCATTCTTATTAAGAATTGAGACCGATTGATGTCCCAAAACATTTATTGAGATGCTTAAATGATGATTTCTTGACGGTTTATCATGAAATTTCTATGGTTGAACATTTGCTGCCCTTGAATTTTTTTGGTAGAAAAAAAAAAAAGCATTTTTGGCCCTTGATGAGCGGTAAAATTTCTTCGATTTTCTCGGAACCCCAATCGACGGTTGTTCTTATTTTGATGCACATCCCGCATATGCAGGCATTGCTGCTCAAATTGTCCTCTATAGACCATGATGACCCGGTTTTAGATGAAAAGCAAAATCTACGAGATTATTATGTCGGTGACTTTCTCGCAATTAGTTCATCAAATCTCGCCGTAGAATCCGATTTTCAGCTAAGATGCGGTTGAAATAAGAAAACAAACTCTTCAATGTTAATTGTTCTGTGACACGGATCCTCCACCGTTGCATTCAATTGCCTGTGAAATTGGCATGATCAGATTTCTGGGTCAACAGAAGTTAAATTACAATATATAACAGTTATCTGCAGAATGGCACTCTTAATTCTAATGTTATTGCAAGGAACAATTGTTACAATCTCGAGGAGTAAGCACCTTCCTCTCATCTTCCAAAAATGTCGACCATGTGGCCTTCTATTTTTGAAGAAACAAACCAAGCAAGATACAAATCAAAGAATTGACAAAAAGAGATCGGAAGAATTGCTTTTCACAGTTGAGAGGATGGTATGGATGAATCCTGTTTTTATTATAGTAAAGGCTCCTACTTTGCTGGTCAAAGCCTCAAACTAGTTTCGCTATTTTTGCATCTTCACTAATAGCCTGTTTGAAGTTGAAAAGGCCGGAAAGGCCTCGTCCCTTGGCAAGTTGCTCAAGCTCTTTAAGTTTTTGCTTAAGAAGTTCCACCTCCTTCTCTAAAGCTTCATCCCTTTGCCTCATTGCCTACAAGTGGATGATTTGTAACCATTAACAGTACTGGATATGAACTTTGAAAAAACTATATTTTCTAATCCTGATAAGAAAAAACGTATTTCTCATTGACTTAAAGAAATAATCAAATATGATCAAAATAGAACCTCAATGTGGATGAGCTAACTTTGAAGCCGATTCGAAAACCCAAGAATGGTATATGTGCACAAACACATTGCAACCCAAACAAAGCCCACACGGTTTCAGCCGAGGCTCAAACTCATATTAATTTCTCTTTTTTGGCACATCCACTTAAAGTAACACATAATTCATGAAATGAAATTGGTAAAAAGTAGCAGAGTCAAGAGATTTTTTTTTTGCAAGACAATGCTAAGGCTTAAGGATGCGTAACGCCAAAAACAAAGCACACTCGTAGTGCAAAGACAACCAGAAAAATTTAACAGAGCGCCCCCTCCCCCCTCCGCACAAATTAAAAAAGAAAAACCGAAACTCACGACGAGATTACAAAGCGGCGAGAAATCTAAACAGAGCAAGAACAGGACAATCATCGAGCATTGCCAACAAGCAACTCTAATAATGTGTCATCATCAAGGAAGAAAGAAAAAAAACATTTACGAGCATAAAAATCCAAGCCCAAGGTAGCAATTACAGCTTATATGTGAGGGCTACAATGCAGACACTTCACAATCAATTGAAGTACTCTTGGCGCGCAACATCCAAAGGTACAAAATGAACTCTCAAACTCACATTCGGGGCATACCTTTAGTCTTTTAGTCTTTCCACACTCTGCGAGCAATCTGATGGCCTCCCAAATCAAAAGCTTTGAAGTTGATTTTCCCGATGCTCGCTCTTCCTCGAAGCCTATCGGGACAAAACGTTAGATGTTCTCAAAACAATTAATCACACCCAAAATTAAATTCACCATTTTAAGAATAAAACAACAAACGAAAAAAGATCGTAACTTCATATGCACAATAGATAAAGGAATCTTCAAAGGAAATGGGCATAAAGTTGTGCTTTGGCTAAAAGTCGCATTTCCTACGCAATTGTAAATAAGCTTCTTCTCTCTATGCTATCGCGAGAAAATACCAGGGAGTATCGGTTCCCATGGAAAAGAATGGCGTTTATCATACTAGCATAATCAAGTTGTCAAATGCCATCAACTACATAACTTGTTTTTAAACCAAACTTCACAATAAATTTTCTGGTTCAACTTCAATCCACCATAGTTAAAATTCGGAGCGAAGAAACGAACGGGCATTAGTTTCTTCAATTCCCTACACTCCTCCACGATCGACCCTTACAAAATCTCGTACTTGTCACATCTCAAAGATACAAAACGGTGCATCGCAGTAATCTCTACAACACTCCATCCACTAGCTCACAACACTGGAGCGGCTCCGCGAAACACGAAGAGCCGACCTACCCAGCAAATCCTCTCACTCGCCACCACCGAGATCAGGGAATACTCGAAGCGGTCGCGCCCACAGACCGCCAGTGACCCTATACATATCACCCTTTCAGAAAGCAGAACCCAGAACGTTCCCCGCCGAACGAAGTGAATTCATCAAGCGAAAAGATTAAACAACCACTTTGCCTCGACATACGCGCGGTTGCAACACCCGATTCCACCAAAAAACAAGGAGGCGATCGATCATGGGCAACCTCAAAAAGTACCAAAACCAACGCCGGAGCGTTCAAAATCAGATCTTCACGCGATAAACCGAAACCACAAGCGATCTTGATTTCGACACATGAACCAAACAAGCAAGCACGAAAGAAAGATCCATACTGGACAACCGGCGGCTCGGCCCAAAGAAGAAGAAGAGCGAGGAACCCACCAAGGCAGGAAGAGAGAGAAAGCGAGGGATGCGGTTCTAAAGAGAGAGAGAGAGGGAGGCAGAGGAAGAGTCTTTGCTCGGATTGCTCGGATCTTGGTTTCGCTCGCTCGTCAAGAGGGTAGAAGATCAGATCTCGCTCCTCGTCGCGACGAACTTTGGCCTTGATGGAGTGGTGCTCGGAATCAAATCGTGATGGAGTAGTCAAAGTTGCAGGGAGAGAGAGACGAGGAGAAGAGAGTCGACGGAACGCCGCAAAAGAGAGGAAACGTGAAAAAATTAGGGTTTTGTTCAATATAGGGTAAAATCGGAATTTTAATGAAATATTGAGGGTAAAATAGGCATTCGGTGAAAATTCATTAAACCATGAGCCGGCATGCCGAGAATGCTGAAATGCCCAAAGCAGTCCCCACTCGCATTGGGCTTTCAAGATTCTAAAGGTCGATTTGGGAATGGGGGCTCCAAATGCTGAACCAAACACTAACTTTTTTTCCCAAGGGGCTTTCGGGGCTGAAAGCCCCTTCGGAAAGCTGAACCAAACACCCCCCAAGAGTCTATCTTATAATTGACACATGGATCTCTAATGCAGTTCGAGTCAAAGAGAACACACATCTTTTAAGGTTTGGATCGGGTCGAGTAGTGTGGAAAGTCAACCCCACCCAAGCAAATGACACCCCTATCATGCACTGTATCATCACTTGCTCACTGACAAATTAGAGAAATGAAGAAGACTCACCACGAATCCAGCCTCTCCCCAATGAAGATGTGCGACTATTGAGTATGAGTGGCTACTTCTGGTGACTTGGGCATTCACGCGGTTAGGGATGGAGCGAACGGCGCCGTGTTCAGGGTTTGTAGAAGAGACGATAGACATTTTTTTTTTTTTTTGGTCGGTCCTACTCTATTCCTACTCTACACTCACTCGCGGACTTGTGCCCCGCCTCTTGCGGGGCGTGGGAGTTGCAACCCACTCTCGAAACTTACGCGTCCCTATCCCCATCCCTCCCTGAGAAGGTGGGGATTTGAACCCCTCACCTCCCCCTTCCATGTTGGAAGGGTGGCCACTGGGGCGAACCCCCAGTGGTTCGATAGACATTGAGAAGTGCGGGGAGATGAGTGACAATTGAGAGGGTCTTCCAATGGGTAGGGTTGTCACCCAAACCTAACCGAATTTGGCATTACCCACACACTTGAACACTCATCCAAATTGAACTAAGGCCCGACCCAAAAATACCCCAAAGGCAGGTTGGTTCGGGCTAGGGTGGGGCGGGTTGGGCTTTTTTCAGAGCTCTTATTACAAGGTAGGTTGGTTCCCACCTTGAAACCTGGAATCAAATTGAGCTAGGTTAGTTCTCCATTTGTGGAACTAGCTCACCTGATTGCAGTTTGGTCAAGTCCCAAAATTGGTGATTCATTTTTTTTTTCTTTTTTGGTTTCTTCTATTCTCTACAAGTAGGAGTTTCTCGACATTGAAAGAAAAAATTAATTTACTAATTAGGGTTTGCCTCAAAAATAAATAAATAAAGATATCTTGGTTAGTTTGGGCAATCCAATTCCTTTTGTGGAATTGAAAACTGAACCGATCCTTCCGAAAATCACTTGAGAGATACCCGGTTCGGCCCATTTTCCTAATAGAACCAAAACTTGGGAACTAGACCAATGCACGCCCCAATGTATGACTGAGATGAGCTTTCGTTTTCAATGGCTTTTGCTTCAGGAATAAGGTTTGCGAGATTTCTCATGTCCCAGGTTTTGTTGACCTCGTAATCGATTTTCTTGTCAACGCAAATGAAAATATACTAAGGGTGTGTTTGTTTTGTGAAAAACAATTTCCGAGAAAACGTTTTCCTCATTTTTCAGCGTTTGGTTCATTTAGGAAAATGAGTCAACGGAATTTTTTTTCCTAGTCAACAGAAAATGTTTTCATTTCAAAGCTTAAATTCAAGAAAATGATTTCCCCTTTGAAAGAATCGGAAAACGTTTTCCAAAATGTTTTAAGATTCTTGCTTAATGAAAAATTTATTATTAAAAAGAATTTCTAATTAAAAATTTTGAATTTGTTATTATTATATCTTTTTTTTTCTTGTTTTCTCTTTTCTTTCTTTGCTTGTGAACATAAACCCTAATTCCTCCTCCCCTCTCTCCTTCTCCTTCGCCCCCTCCCTTTTGTCACCGCCGCCTCCTCCAACCCTAGCCCCTCCTGCGCTACCGTTGGCTTCGCTCCCTCCTCTTCCTCTTCGTCGGCATCTTCTACACATTCATTCATGTTTCAAATGCAATCCAAACACCAGAAAACATTTTCAGTCATGTATTACCAAACAACCGTTTTCCTTGAAAATGGTTTCCTGGAAAACATTTTCCAAAAACGTTACATTTTTCTTGAAACAAACCCACCCTAAATGGCATGCCAATCTTAGTTGTTAATTATGCAATGTTTGTAATTTACCTCACTTTCGACTGTAGTTTCCACGCTGTGATGGTGTAATAATTCATATGACACCGGTAGTCAATTTATAATGACGTGACATCGATCGAGGCACGATATCGTAATTTAAGATACACCAAATCTCCAACACTTCATATCGCAATTTCTTAGATCTCCATCACTTCCTAAACTTGAATTTGAACTAGTCAGGTTGCTCGCATTTTGCGTGAGCATATATTGATAAACATGTTCTGATATGTGTCGTTTCTCTTCTTTGCTACTAGCATCGGTAGGTTTTTACGATGTGTTATGTGAGGTCGTTATACATTAAACGTAGGACATGCAAAATAAAACAGGAAAATTACTTAAATAGTTATAAACTTATTGTGATTGTGTTAATTCAGTTTTAAACTTTGTTTTTTTTTTTGCTAATTCAATCTTAAATCTTTTGCATTTATGCCAATTTAGTCTATCCGGCTATATTTAACCAGCCGGTGCTGACATAGACTCTAGTTAGCATTGATTGTCCAGTTGATGCTGACATGGCAATTTTTATAATATTTTTTATTTTTTACAAATTTTTTATTAATATGAATATTTTTTTTTTCCTACTATTCTTCTTCTTCCCCCTTAGTGGCCAGTGAGGCTTGGGGGCTGCGAGCAAGGCGACTTCACTCATATCTGGGTGAGGGCAACCTCACCATAGCCTCGCTGGTCGCGAGCGAAGGCAGCCTTACCCATGGCCTTTAGGCCTTCGAGAAGCACGACCATGTCAGATCGAGGTTGAAGTGCAGCAACAAAGCTCAATCGAGCCCAATGACCATTGGTAGAGGTGGGGAGGACCATAAGGCAGAAGGAGAGGACCATGAGGCACCTTGTGAAGGCCTAAGGGCCATGAGGGCCTCACCAGCCATGGGCAAAGGTGGCCATGGCCTCCCCAGTCACCGACAAGACCGCCTTCACTATGGTTGGTGAGGTCGCCTTGCCCACAGCTCTCAAGCCTCACCTAGATCTAGGAGTGGCTAGGCGAGGGCCTACGAACCTCGCTAGAGCCACACTAGTCACTGCAATTGGTGGGGGTGAGGGGAAGAAGAAGAACGGTAGGAAGAATCGAAAAGAGAAAAAGAAAATTAATAATATATTGATAAAAAATTCAAAAAATAAAATATTATCCAAAAAAATTATCAAGTCAGCGTCAGTTGAACAATCAGTGCCGATCAGGGTTCATGTTAGCATTGGCCAGCCAAATTTTGCCAAATGGACTAAATTTTTACAAATATAAAAGGTTTAAAACTGAATTGACAAAAAAAAAAAAAGAGTTTAAGACCAAATTAACATAATTGTAATAGGTTTATGAGTTTTTGGTAATTTTTCCCAAGTAAAAGTATTTGTCAATTTAGACACAAAAGACATTGCCTTCATGATTAAACTTTAAATTTCGATAAATTACATGGGTAACATAATTTTTTTTTGGGGTACTTGTGTTGTAGATTTATTATAAAAGAGGGTTTTGTATACTATTAGCTTCATCAAAACTACAATTTTTATTTTCTTCTATGTGGATAGGTTTATTCTCAGTTGTATTCTTTAGACGATGTTATGATTCCATATTAATGGTTAGTTAAGATAAAACTCGAAGTCATCTCTCCCATTCCAATTTTACTCGACGAGATTTATAAATTAAAAAAGTTAAACAACAAGATAATAAATTAATATTTCAAGCTTTGAGCTTCTCTCTTATCTATTTTTCAAAATCACTTTCAAATTAAGCCGTTTTTAGATAAAATGATTTTGATCTTGGTTTAATATTATTATCATTTTTATTGTTGTTGGTGTTATTCTTCTTCTTCTTCATCTCCATCTTTATTCATTTTAAGTCTACTGGTTTTAAAATACATGTAGTTAGATAACGACTCATTGGTTTAATTGCCTACCAACAATCTTTCACATTTTTTACAATCGCCTAATGAATAACAATCTTTCACATCATTATAATGTACCAATTTTTATATATTGACTTTAGTATAACTGCATTATTTCATCAACTTTCTCCACTCTTTCATGACCCAAAAGATGGGCATCACAGGTTAATTCAACAACCATACGAAGTGCACGTTAGAATCATGCGGCGGCTTCTTTTGGGACCTCGTCAGTCGTCACGCATGATTGCTGGTCGTGAAGTTGAAATTAGCACAGGTGGTCCCCCGCACCAGCACCGAGGAGCTGAACCCTAGCCTCATCTTTCCGAGGTCGAACTGCAGCAGGTTGTCCTCCATCTGGTGCCCTCCGATCAAGATCGCCACCCGGAACTCGGCCCCGCCGTCCACGAGCCCCAGGCACCACGCGTCCGTCCCGTTCCTCTGGATCCTCACCATCGAATTCGCCCCGAGCAGCCTCCAGACCACGTCCGCGCCATGCATAACCAGGTCAATGGCCGGCACGGCTGGGCCTGCGCGGCTTATATTCACGTGTCTGGCGGAGTAACACAAGCCGAACGGCTTCACTGGCTGTGTCGCAGTGAGGTTGAATGCGGTGGAGGCCTCCTGCGCAAACGCCCTGGCGACCGCCCCGTAGATGGAGGTCTGGAGCGTGGTGTAAGGCACGAGGCTGGTGATCATGGTCCCGCCGTGACCGCTCTTCTGGTCGATCGCCAGCAGAGTGGCGTTCAGCGGTACGGCCTTCCCGTTGACCTTGATAGCCGTCACGTTGACGTAGTACTCAGCCGCCGGTTTCGGCGCGTATACGACAAAGGTGTCTCCTTGTGGGTTCAGGAGGATCGGCGTGTAAGAGAGATTCTTGGAGAGGTCTATCCCGGGGAGGAAGTTGTAGGGCCCAACCGTGCCCACAAACGTGACGCCCACCGCTGACCGCGACCCGGACAGGCACAACGCGAAGCACCGCGGCAGGGACCGGGCCTTAGCGACCTGCACGGGAAGAGAGGCGTTGGAGAACCCGAGGGCGGCGAGGCCGGAGGTCCCATTTGGGAATTCGGCGAGCAGGTCGGGCCTGGCGCAGGAGAAGAGGAAGTTGGGCACGACCTCCACCCGCCCCGCGCTCGACCCGTCCGTGGAAGGGAGGCCGAGGGCGTCAACGAGGGCGTCCTCAAGGCCGACCTTCAGGATGAGGGGGTTCTCCGGTAAGTACAGGCAGGTGTCGTTGGAGCAGGTGGGGCTGGGCGGGGGGCCGGAGCAGTAGCCGCAGCCGAGGGCGTCAAGGGGGACGCAGATGGAGGAGTTGCAGTGGATGTGGCGGTAGGTGGAGGAGGAGTAGTAGTTGCTGTAGCAGTCGACCCAGAAGAAGCGGCCGCCGAGGTGGAGGAGGAGGTCGAGGCGCTGGGGAGGGGTCTTGAGGTAAACGGAGAGGGTGTATCGGAGGGTCGTGTTGTCCTTCCGGATCGGCGCGAGTAAGGGCAAGGACCGCCGTGGTGGTGGCGGCGGCGGCGAGGTCGAGAGTGAGAGCGTTGGAGGAGGAGTGAGAGAGATGGTGGTGACGAGGAAAAGGAAGAGGACGAGGACGTGGAGTGGCATTGTATTCGTGAGGTTGGAATGGGTTCGGTGCGTGCCTTCGAGTTTGGTCACTGAGAGAAAAGGGTTTGGACGAGTTTCTATTAAGAGAGCACGGGCGGAATATGCCAAAATCCAATTCATCGGGTGCCTTTTGAACTACAAAGTTAATTTCCTTTCTAATAGGCAAGCGGCTGTAATCGAGTTGAACAATAATTCTGATTTTAACAGAACTTATCAAGCCTAAGCTACTGAAAAAAAGTAAGCCAAATTTCGAAGATGGTTATCTAAATTATACAAACATGTTATGGTATAAATTAGGACACGTACAAGAACTATTTATCCTTTTATCTGTGCGAGAATTCAAAGCTACTCCCCCCCAAAAAAAAAAAAAAAAAAAAAAAACTGGGTGTGTCTATGGCAATTATATTGCAAATACTCAATGATGTTTATTTTTAGACATGCTGCGGGAGTGTGATTTATTTTAATTTTAGTGTTGCCAGATATGTGCATTATATAAGTATAACAAATTTAGGGACCTGAAATGTCAATTTTCAAATATCATAGATATTTTACAAAATTAACCGAAATTTGATATAGTGTAACTATGGACATAATTTCATCCCTAGATCACAACATGTTTGTATAACATAGATAACCATCTTTGGAATTAGGTTTTATGAATTTTTTTCAACAAGTTAAGCTTGATAAGTTCTTTTCAAATCAAAATTATCTTCAACTTATAGGCAACCGTTATTTTGAGTGGCATAGATCTTATCAAGCCTGATATGTTACACAAACATGTTGTGATCTATCAAGCCTTAAGTTACTGAAAAAAATCATAGAACCAAATTCTGATTTTAACAATAGTTTTATGAAATTATTGTAAAACTGTTTGAAATTTGGTTTTAACAATAATAATTTAACGGTAATTCTGTTAAAATCAGAATTACTGTTCAGCTTATTCCAGCCGATTGCCTATTAGAAAGGAAAGTGACTTTGTGGTTCAAAAGGCATCGTTACTCTCTAGGAATAATGGTGCCTTTATCTCAGCATCACTCTAGTTTCGGCATGAATTCTTTGACAAAAGCATTACGAAGTCACTCGCTTAACTTGCCACTCCCACATGCACCAGGCGCGATAACTTCGTTTTCAACGCTCATGCCCAATTGTTTACGTGCTGTATTCAACTTATTACAGCCGGTTGCCTGTTAGAAAAAAAAATTGACCTTGTAGTTCAAAAGATGCTGTTATTCTCTAGGAATAACGGTGTCGTTATCTCAGTATTGCCCTAGTTTCGACATGAATCTTTGACCAAGCATTACGAAGTTACTCTCGCTTGACTCGCCAACGCTCATGCCCGATCGCTCGACGTGCTGTGTTCGCGAAGAATTGAGTGGGCGTGCGGGATGAGGAGGGAGTTGCGTAAACAGGAGGAGGACAATCGCACACGTCCCATGGGAATTCTTTTTTGTATGACGCAATATAAGCTCGGTCAAGACAAAAGGTGTGTGCATAAACCAGTGGGCACTAATGCCCAAGCTTTTTTGTTCTGTTTCTGCGGGGACATTTGATCACATAATGGTTAAAGGGCTTTGACTTACTATAAAAATTACGGATCGTTGGAGTGGGTTTCACAAAAATTTATAATTTTTTGTTGTTTACAATAAATTATTATTTTAACTAGTAGATTAAAAACTGTCATGTAATTATTTCTCATAATTAAATTACTCATGCTTTTGAATGTATGGGAATCTTAAATATTCATAATTTGCTGCCGGACACCACATATTTTTTTATTTCACTGACTAATGGTTCTAGCGTTCGTTTTTTATTTGTCTTTCTTTTAAGTTTGGAAAGTTACATATGGGTGATGTTAATTAGGGTATAGATGGACAATCGAAAATTGGAGAGCATAAAGTCTCCTCCAATTTGAGTATGGGGAAGGATGATGTGGATTGGCATTGTATTCGTGACGTTAGGGATGAGTTTTGTCGGTGAGAGATGACGGGTGCGTTTGGATGGGCATTTAGAAAGCCCATCCAGCCCCCAAAGCCCCTTCAGCCAAAGAGGAGGTGTTTGGCAACCTCCTCAAGGAGCTTTCATTTGAAAGCAGGGTCCTGAAATGCTTTGAAAGCCCAAGGCTGGTCTCAGCCTTGGGCTTTCAGCATTCTACCAAATGCTTTGAAAGCATTTTTTCTTCCTAAATTGCCCCCTATTGATTTTTCATATTTCCGTTATTGCCCTTTTATTTATTTTTCTTTTAAATGTAAAAGGAGCAGCCCTTCGCCGGTCCGGCGAAGGGTTTAGCTGAATTTTCCAAAAAAAAAAAAGAAAAGAAAAAATAATACCCAAAGCCCCTTGCAAAAATTTTTTTTACCAAACACACATCCAACTCAAAGTCCATTTCCAAAATTTTTTTTACCAAACGCAACCGCATTTTCCCAAAATAGCTTTCGAACTTTTAGCGTTTGACGTTGACTCAAAGCCTGAAATCTTTGAACCAACCAAACGCAGCCGAAGGGTTTGGACAAGTTCCCATTAAATTAGAAAGAACGAAATACGCCAAAAAGTCCAATCCATCGTGCACTGACCCACTGGATTAGGCAACATGCTCGGGATCTTGTCTCCAGCTTTGGACTTCCGGGATCGGATCGCCTTGGTTTCGGCACGAATTCTTTGACCAAGCGCTGGAGATTACGAGCGTTACAAAGTCAGTCACTCACTCACTCGACTCTCGCCAGTCCGCACCGGGCGCGATAGCTACGCTCGAGGCTCATGCCCGATCGCTCGACGCGCTGTGTTCGCGAACAATCGAGTCCGGGGGCGGGATGAGGAGGGAGATTGCGTAAACAGGAGGAGGACGATCGGGCACATCCGATGGGAACTCTTATCCAGAATGATGCAATGCACGTTTGGTAAACACGAAAACGTGGATGCGTATATAATTGGCGCACTAATGCACAAGCTTTTTTATACTGTTTCCTCCGGGGACGATTGACCTATAATAATCAAAATACTCGTGCTTTTAACACTCATAATTGCTGCCATACACGGCATAATTTTCTATTTCACCGACTAATGGCGCTGCGATTCTTTTGTATTTGTCTTTCTTTTAAGTTTGGAAAGTTACATAGGTGATTTAGTTGACACCTAAATTTCTGGTTCGCAAAAGTAAAGTATTCTCTCATACTTTACTTGGGTTTCTAATCAACCCTAATTGATTAGTGGTGGCTCCAAAACAAGTAAAATTGCATGTTTAAATGGATCAATTTTTCAGTGACAAGTTGCAATTAGTAAGACTTGAGAGGGTATGTGCTAAGTCTTTAGACTTAGTAATCCATTAGCCTTCTTTGGGTAATTCACCTTTGGGAAGGTAGCGATAGATTTTAATTAGGATATAGATGGACAATCAAAAATTGGAGAGCATCAAGTCTCCTCCAATTTGAATGTGGGGAAAAATGATTGCCCCGGTTTTATTTTCAAGCCATCTTTCCCAGATTCTTAGTTGGAGGAAATTTCTCTTACCCGATTTTGGTGGGTTAGTAACATGTACACCATTCATATCATATTTGTTTAGTTAGTTTACATGTGGGTGATATCCAACCAATTAAATACATGAATTGAGGGAAATATAGCCCTTAAACCCTAAGTACAATAGAGGTTGTGCTTTCTTCTATCTCTATTTAGAGGCGAGATTTTTTTTTATTAATGGATTATGTGTATTCACATGGTCGAAACTTAAAACTTGAAAAAAAACATAAATCTAATGATATCTATTTTTATGACTCGCCAATCATCACAAGCCTTTCTCCAATCAAGGATGGGAAAAAAGCTATGTAACAATTGAAGTTGCAATCCAAGATTTGCTTGTATTTTTTCGTTAGGGTTGAGGAAATAATTATTAATATCATCGTTTTGATTGGTGAGTTACAGATTGTGGACATCACCTATAAGAATTATATTTTTCTCCAACCGCATCATTTTAACTAGTGTATCATAAGTTATGACTATCAATCACATGCAAAGTTAATTAAATATTTGGCTATAATCAACAATCAAAAGGGATTGGGGGAATTTTCTCTTACCAAAGTTCGAGGGAAACATGAACCGTTGCGAAATGTAATTTTAATATAAATTCGAGGGATGTTAATGATTGTAATCTCCTGATCAGGGGGCAAGGGATGGTGGAAAGAATCGCTATATGAAAACCTGACAGCAAGTCTCTTTGGTCGATGCATGCATTATTTATTCATCTTGGCTCAAACCGACCACGAGCATCGACATTTAATGAGGTGATTGCGGAAATTGTACTGAACCATTGACCTTGTAATTAATGACCCCAAAACAAAACACACTACGCGAAGAAACTATAAACTCGAAGACGTGAAATTGAAGTTAGAGCATGTGGTCTGACGGAACAGCAGCGACGAGCTAAACCCTAGCTTTTGCCCAACCAGATCAAACGACAAGAAGTTGTCCTCCATCTGATACGACCCGACCACCACCGCTTGTTCCGCCCTCTCCCCGCCGTTGACGAACGCGAGGCACGCCACGTCGTTGCTCACTTGCTTCATCGAGTTTGCCCCGACGATCGTCCAGTTTTTCCCGTTCCCGAGCACAAGATCTATCCAGGGCACTGGCAACCCAACCCTCGTTGACCCTAGCGCGCTCGTGTTGAGGCACAGATCGAAGGGCTTCACCTTCTTCGCGCGCGGGATCCCTCTCGTCAACCGTGCGAAGAGCGCGAGGAAAGGCCGGTACACGTGGCTCCGGAGCGTCGTGTATGGAACCACCGTGCTCAGCTTGACCCCACCGTGGCCGAGAGAGTCAAACTCGAGCATGCGCCGCAAGAACGAAGCTGGCTCACCGTTGATGCACATGGATCGGACGTCGATGTAGTAGTCGAGATTGTGCTTCATCACCGGGTTCTTAAGCAATGGAGTGAACGCGAGGAGCTGTGTGACATCGATACCTGGTGGTGGAAGCAAGTAAAACGGCCCATTTCCGAAGAAGCTCACTCCAGGGGATGAAGAACTGCTCGGCAAGCAAATTGCGAACTGCTTGTTGACCACCGTGGCTCCGATAGCCTTCTTGAACAGTGAGGGGAGAGATAAGGAACTGGGTGAGAGGCTTGCCATTCCTGAAGATCCAGACGGGAGAGCATGAAACAGCGATTCTGGAGCGCAGGCGAACGGGACGCCATTCACGGTAATATTTGCTTTCGGGACGTGGCCATCCGTCGAAGGAATCACTACGTTGTGGGCCGCCAGCTCCGACGACGCACATGACTTGGCGACGGGGTTCGATGCTGTCACCGCACACAAGCAAAATTGATGACCGGAGCTCGAGCCATTCTTACCACCGATTTGGACCCTACTCTGATGAGGACAAGACCCGGGACGGGGCCGGTAGCGTCCCGCGGCGACGCATTGCTGGGAGCCACAGGGAAGGATGGTATCATGTGTGTCGCAGCGACGCCATGAAAACGGGGACGAGAGGTCGATGACATAGCCACCGTCCTTCTGACCGAGGGTGATGGAGTAGAGAGAAGTGGATGAGTCTTTGGTGATGGGCGAAACTAGGGCATGGTAGGGTTGGGCTGAAGAGGCAATAGTGCTGATGGCGAGTAGCAGTATGAGGATGATGGTGAGAGGAGGAGGAGGAGGAAGAAGCATCATTGTTTTAGCTTGAGGGTCAAACGGGTGATGTTGGTGCTTTGATGGAGTAGAGGATGAGCTCATTAAGTAGGGGTTTCGAGCGGCAGCGATGGAGCGTTGACATTAAATTAGGGTGAATTTGAATTTTGTCCGAGGAGCCGTGATTCATTTTAGGAACAGGATCTGAAAATTTAAACGAATTTACTTTACAAAAATCCCACGTTATCCGTCGTTTGCATTAGGGGTGAGCGATTTTAGGTTCCGTACAGATTACACCTAAAACCCGAAACCTACATTAAAACATACTCTTCATTTTTTGAAACCTGAAACTTACCCTATCATAGATTTGGTCTATATAGGTTCTTCCTGTATTATTAATCGAATAATTACAGTGAATTATTACCTTTAATGATCCCTCATTTATTTATGTAATTCACTGACCGTTACTTATTTTTTGACATAGGTTCTTCCTGTTTACATAGGTCATGCCTAGTTTGCATGGGCGGTTTATCTGCCCATATTCTTTGTATCAGACATGGGATGTATAGAATTTAGATTACACGGCTTGGATGGCCAATATTTAACCTTTGCTAGCAATAGTGCTTAGGGATCCTAGAATTTGACAGCCATCGGTCTACTAAAATAATATTATTAGCTACTCGAATTGAGGCGACGTAACGTTTTTTGAATGTTTGATGTGGCCCCACTTGCAGTTTATGGGACCAATTAACTACCAATTTTATAGACCGTTCCCACCATACATAAAATCGCCCCTAGAATTTTTCAATTCTTTTTTTATTTAGATTTGACGACAAATCCGGAGGCACTTCCTTAACTAGTAATCACCGTTCAGTTTATTAATTCACCGGAGAAAACTTAAAGCTTAGTACACAAGATTTAATAGATCTAGCTTCTTCTTTTCTTTTTTTTTTTATTATAGTCTGATCTGCTGGCATCTGAATGTAGTTAATAATTCCACGCAACAAAGTCAAAGCTGGGAGGAGTAAGTTACAATTTTCAGCTTTGAATATCTCGTTTGGACTGCCCTAGCTGGCATTACTCCAAAGTCAATACCCTGCTGCCCAACCCTTAAATTCCTCCTGCTTCTGAGACCATTCCATGCGCCATCGATCGAGAAAGAACCCTAAAAAATCAGTCTTCCAAGAGATCCATGGCAACAGACGAAGCACTTGCCTCAAAGGAATCCTCCATTGATGAATAGTTTCATGATCATGTTTCTCATCAGGCTAACCCAGGTGAAGCCATGATCTTATCATGATACCATCGCTTGCGTGAAACGTCATAGATGGGATGCTACGAGAGTTTAAAGTGTAGGTGGAAGGGAAATGATCACCCGTGGATTGAGACGCCGGCGGAGGTGAAGCTCGCCATCCCAAGAGTCGAAGAGTGCGAACTGGCCGTCAAAGGAGAGGACGATGGCCTAAACGAAGTGGGAGTGGCCGGTGAGGAAGTGGGAGTGGCTGGTGAGGCAGTGGTGTCAAACACCATTGACCTTGTCCTCCTTGAAGGTGTTGGGAAACAATTACCATAAAAAGTCCTAAACCTATTATGAGGGAAAAGTGCCAAAAAAGTTCTAAACCTTTTGGCTTTGTGCCGATTTAGTCCTAAACTTTTTTTTTGTGCCGATTTAGTTCTAAACCTTTTTACGTTGTGCCAATTCAGTCTTTTCCAGCCAATTTTGACCGGATTTTGCCGACTAGACGCCGGCCGGCTGATGTCGCTTGATCGACACCGACGTGTACAACTTTTAATAATATTTTAATATTTTAGAGTATTTTTGAATTTTTTTTCTCTTTCTCTTTTTATTTTTCTTTTTTTCTTCTCATCTTCTTCCTCCAGCCGGTCTCCGGAGCTTGGCGACCGGCTGGAGGAAGAAGATGAGAAAAAAAAAAAAAAGAATAAAGAAAATAATAAAAATAAAAATAAAAAGAGAAAAAATTCAAAAATTCAAAAAAAAAAAATACTCAAAAATATTATTAAAAGTAGTACACGTCAGCACCGATCAGGCCATGTCAGCCGCCCAATGGTTCAGTTAGCAAAATCTGGTCAAAATTGATCGGAAAGGACTGAATTGGCACAACGTAAAAAAGTTTAGGACTAAATCGGCACTAAAAGAATGTTTAGGACCAAATCAGTAAAAAACAAAAAGGTTTAGGACTTTTTTGGCACTTTTCCCCCTATTATGATACTTGTACCAAATTGTATTAATTGCTCAAAAGAATACATGACATGTATGTAGTATTTATGACAAAACAACTCTAAACAAAGCAAGAATACTGAAAAGCAGAATCAAATCTAGAAAATAAGGAGCATCAACAGAGCACCAGCAAAGTTAAACACACACTCGTTTCACAAGAATAGATCTGTCAAGTAAAATAACTAATGATCAATCATTAGATCATGTGTCTTTGTCAGTAATAAGCATACGTTAAAAATTCCTTCTCTAATAATTACGATATTGTTAGTTGATGGTGCGTGCCTAGGTTTAGCTTTTTCTACAACATCGCTATACAGATATAATCAAACTAGGTTGTTGAACAAACATAGATCTAATATGTGGAGAAACAAATCTTCATAATCCAAAGCTTATAGAGAACTCATACACGAACAAAGTAGAAGGATACCAAATCTCCAAAAGTATGTTCATTAAACTTTCAAATTTAGGTTGAGAGAATATATCACTCAAATCTAGAATTAGATCAGAAAAGTTCACAATCTCAAATTGACAACTAGGCTGGGAAAAGAGAGTTCCCTAATCTAAATTGAGAGAGAGAAAAAAAAAGTAAGAAAAGAGCAATAAAACGCAAATAAAATTAGGAAGTAGAATGGGAGAAGAGAGCTCCTCAATCTAAATTGAGAGAGAGAGAGAGAGAGAGAGAGAGAGAGAGAGTAAAAAAATAAAACGCAGAGAGAGAGAGAGAGAGAGAGAGAGAGAGAGAGAAAAAAAAAAAACGCAGAGAGAGAGAGAGAGAGAGAGAGAGAGAGAGAGAGAGAGAGAGAGAGAGAGAGAGAGAGAGAGAGAGAGAGAGAGAGAGAGAGAGAGAGTAAAAAAATAAAACGCAGATAAAATTGTGTCGATTGAGTCCTTATTGAGAGAGAGAGAGAAAAAAATTAAAAAAATTAAATAAAACGTAGATAAAATTGTGTCAATTGAGTCCATCGTGGCATGACCCACCATAATGTCAACATTTTTTTAAATAATATTTTAATACTTTTATTTTCTCTCTCTAATACTTCGCACTAATACGGGACTTTTTCCAATAGCAAACTAATATTTTGATCGTGCTATGCAGAATGAATTTCATGATCGATTTTTAATAATCAGTTAATCACACTCCAAATCTTTTCCGCGCCCATCATGTTATTGGTCGCAATTGGTGGATCGAATCAAACAAGAATGCTGATGGTTCGATCGATATGTACACACGCAAGCGATAAGATATAATCGCACTGAACACGTGAAGCCCCAATCCAAGCCCAAGACAAGCCCCAAAGCCCAAATCCCAAGCCCATGTTCAAGCCCAAACCTTAACTAAGTTCGGCCCTCTCCCTCGGCTAGTTAAGTAGAGAAACTGGGGAGTAAAGCCCTAGTCATCGTCTTCCTCGCGGGAACAGGCGGCAATGAAGCTCGTCAGGTTTCTGATGAAGCTGAACAACGAGACCGTCTCCATCGAGCTCAAGAACGGGACCGTCGTTCATGGCACCATCACAGGTCCCTCTTTCCCTCCCCCCTCTCTCCCTCTCTGGGTCGACCTTTTTTTCCCTGCATAGTTCGGGATATATCTCTGCATTCGGAGATAATGCCTAGAGAAGTTTCAAGCTTGCTTCGCTAGATGGTTGGGTTATCCTTTGGGCGGGGCGGGAGTTGAGAAAATAGAGAATGTAATTCGCATTAGCTTAGACGTCTTTTGGAGTTCTGCTCAATCTATGACTTTCAGTTGCTCTAGATGTTGGACTCGTTGGATGAACTTTGAGCTCGTGGACGTGTCGGCAAGTGTGTTCGGGCATTTCCCAGGAACGGTGTGCTGGTGCTGTGGAATGGGTAGGGGTGGCTTTTTAAAGTTGCGGGATTTCGTTCTTCCTTCTGCGAAAGAGGTCCTGAGTGGCCTCTGAATTGCATCGACGAGCGACTAGTTCGTGTCTTTATGTTTGGAGGGAGTGTGATGGATAGGTTGAGTTGTTTTCCAATTCCCTACCGACAAGATATAGTACGTGCTTTTTTTTTTCTTTGGCTTGTCGGATGCTACTTATTCCGGGAAATGGGAAAATTCTGTATATTTTCATGTTCTTTATGTCGTTTTGCTCATCTTGTCGTGTGTTTTTTCCTTTCTCTTACAACAAATTGCTCGCTAATAATGACCCATAATGTGTGGAGTCATGTTTAGTGATAGGAGAATGTATGCAAATGTTCTCTATCTAAGATCTTTGAGCTTTATGGAACACTTTGTGTATGTGTAAGTGTTGCATTCAAGGGTTATCCTCTTCCTTCAGACGTTTGTGAGTGGGTTGCTTTTGTGTAAAGTTCTTTTGATTTCTAGTACTAGTTGTTGTCATCCTGGATTCTGTACATTGGTTTGTATGAGGATTGGTTCAAAAGGCATGCTTATGTTAGATTTGTCAACGTAGTAGTTCCGGTTTATTAGCCGAATACATAAATAATAAAATTAACAGCTTATTGTCATATTTCAGCACGATTACCCTGGACGCATTGGCTGAAACTCTTATGCTGCATGACTTTGTGAACCAGAAGAGTCCCTCTCCTGTGATGTTATGTCTTCATGGAACTTTTGTAAGCACAATAAACATAGCGACGGTTGGGAGTATAGGAACATGTCCATAACTTTTATGAGAATTCCATTAGTGAGGATGCACATGTCCATACATGAATTATTATTTTTCAAATTTAGGTCTGCCAAATAAAATGGACTGCCATTTGTTTGCTTTAGTGATGGGTTGAGTTGAAGATGCTAGAATACTGCTCCTCATTATTGGGACATGAAGTTATACTGCTTCTTTGGCCTTGGGATCATATTATATCAAAAGTTGTTTGAGTTGAGTAAATGTGATCTCTAAAATACGTTAGTTCTCAATTAATATCTGTGGAACCCGGAAGAAATTTTACTGGGGTGATTATATTATCTCAGACTAAGAGATGTTCCCGTTCTGATGATAAAATCTATTGCGGTAGTGTCATTCATTGAATGGCTAGCTGGATGTTCGATGGAGGATACAATTTTGATGACCTCTACTTTACCTAAGTTAAGTTGTTGCTCTTTTCTTGCCCGACAACTTTCCTAATTATTAAAACCTCAGTATCAAACGGGGTGATTAAAACATGGGTAAATTGAAGTTAAATCCTCCATGTTTTTATGGAACAAAAAATTGACATGCTGGAAAGTGAAAGGACCATAATTGAAATGGGATGGAAGTTAGAGATTGTAGTATTTATTTGGCCAAAGAACTTGTTCAT
The DNA here is from genome assembly GCA_014182725.1 of Eucalyptus brandiana. Taxonomy (NCBI): domain Eukaryota; kingdom Viridiplantae; phylum Streptophyta; class Magnoliopsida; order Myrtales; family Myrtaceae; genus Eucalyptus; species Eucalyptus brandiana. The sequence goes on from CM024675.1 coordinate 15,363,365, forward strand.
TTGGGTTATTATGGTCTTTGTTTCGTATCTTTTTTTTTTATAAGGAGTTATGCTGAGTGGTATTGGCTTAAATCACTTAAGCATACTGAAGTTCTGGAATCTGTTTGATGTACTATTGTTTCTGCTCCTCTAGATTGAAGAAGTTGATGAAATTTTGTAATGGATGGTACTGTCATGTCTTAACCTTGACTTGTTATTAAATGATATTTTGATTTAAATTCTTGTAGTAAAGACTATTTGTCTTAATTTATTGTAGTTAACACTATTTACTACAAGAAGGATACAACTTCTGTGTACTTATGGTTTGATGATGCTTTATTTGTGGATATTACTTATAAAAAGCACTTGCTTCTAAAGTTATGAGATGCATGACTGATCTGATCATTGTACAGTGTTGGGTCATTACAGGTGTTGATATCAGCATGAACACGCATCTGAAGACTGTGAAACTTACCCTGAAGGGGAAAAATCCTGTGACTCTTGATCACTTGAGTGTGAGGGGTAACAACATTCGCTACTACATCCTTCCTGATAGTTTGAATCTAGAGACCCTGTTGGTTGAAGAGACACCAAGGGTCAAGCCCAAGAAGCCAACTGCAGGTATGTGAACTTTATATATGATTTGTCGAAATCATTCTTAACTTACCTGCCTTGATCCTCATTTCCTTTTACATTCTGCTATGTCATGAACAATTGTGCTACTTGCTATGTTAGGGAGGGCTGTGGGACGTGGTCGTGGCCGAGGCCGAGGCCGTGGACGGGGGCGTGGACGTTAACTTGCCCCTTCTGACTTACATTGTTCCTTTGGGAACTTGTCTTGTGAACAACAAGCAAATGCTGGTTATATTGCCTTTGTGGTTCGGAGGTATATTTGATGTTGATTTAGGTGTGAAAACTTTGGAGTTGCAATTCATTTCATTGATCTACTTCATGGAAACTGTAGTCTCCCTTGAGTTGGATCTTAATATCCTTAAGTTTGTAATATAGAGTACAACTGAGCCTCTTTGGCACAACGATTAGCTATGATAGACAAGGATTCTAAGTCTGTGGCAGCTCATTCTCCGGTGGCCATGCCTCTCTTCCTTGCGAGAACGAAGTTTCCATATCCAGGGTATGGTGACAACAATTGCCTTAATTGTTGCTCGATTATGTTGCTGAAACTGATAACAACAATGGTCTACAGGTTGATCATTTAGTCGATAAAGAAAGCAGCGGGCATTCTTCAGTTGATTATTGAACTCATGAATCGCTGAGGTGCGATATTATAGCCACTGGTGAGAAATTTCAAAATTCTCCCTTTGTTTTCCACAGCCAGATTTGCGAGCAGCCTTACTGACTTAGATCCTTACTTGCTTGGATAGATTAGGCTAGACATCTCGGGCCTTATCGCTATGAACTTGCCATGGGGTTCAAAACAATTCTTACCTGAATTCAGTGCACATGGACCCGACGCATTTGGATCATCAAATACAGAGAAGTCGGTTGATTTCCACTAGGTCCAGTGGCTTGTTTTCTAATTCTTACCAAGCCGCATGTTAGTAGCTTCTGTGGACTTGTATCATTTTTATTCAGTATGCGATCAAGGGCAATGAAATGAATCGTAGCACAAGATGTAGCACAAGATGCAATGAGTTTATTAGACGAAACCGACAGATTATGGCCTTGCTAAAGTTTCCACTTTTACTAAACTGGTGTGAAATTTGTCTATATCAGAAGGCACATAGTCGGCCTCCCACTCCGTCATTTTCATAATTTGAATGTGTACAAAAGAGCTGTTGATGTAGACGCAAAGCAACCTAGAAACGACCAAAGGAGGAATATCATTCATGAGCAGGTTGTTGGTGAGGAGTCTGTTTCAAGTGTCATGGTCGAAACGATCGTGAACCGTACAGATGATGGTTTGGTTAGGTGGATTGTCTCTTGCACGAAATCAGAAGATTTTGAGGGACCCCCTCCTTAGATCTCCTCTCAAGTGAAGTTCTGAAGGGCGTTGTGCTTGTGGATCCAGTGTTAGCCAAAAACAAAGAAAGACCCAGAAAATGAAAAATCTCCAATTCTCTACGTGACCTACAGGAGCGAAATAAATGCTAAAGAATGTCTGGCTGCGTCTATAGGATCTATCAGTTTCTTTCAATCTTGAAAATTTGACTAACATTTTTATGATCTTGAGAATTTGTTCTGTATAATTTCTGGATAGGGAAGTGTTTCCCTTTGACGGATAATTCTAACATGCTCGGTGCAGACGTACTGTGATTTGATCACTCGATCAGGTGCAGTTCCAGGTGCGATTTGTGGAACTTGATTGTCTAGATGTATTCGATGCTCATGAACTTGATGTGAGAAAATTTAACAGATCTCTAGGTATTGATGATTGCGGGTCAATTTACTAAGGCTCCGTTTCACAGAAAATTACTTCTAAAAAAATGTTTTCTGGATTTTTCGGTATTTATTTTACGGAAAATGAACTAGTTAAAGAAAACGTTTTTTACTATTTAAGAAAACAACCTTTAAAAGTGAGAAATTTTTTTTTCTACTTTTGAAAAGTGGAAAACATTTTCCATAACCTCTTCCACATTGCTTCCTTTATGCTTTTTTTTTTTTTTTTTTTCATTTTAAAAAAAAATCGAGTTTTAAATTTTTTTTCCTTTGTCTTTTTTTCCTTTCCTTTTCATCTTCTTCCTTGGCCTTGGCTGATTGCTAGCCATGGTGGTTGCTAGCGACCGATTGCAAGCTAGCTTGCCGGCAAGGCTCAAGCTTGCCGAATCTAGCGATTGCATCTTGGTTGGTCGCCGGGCAGTCGGCCATTGTCAAGCATGTGGTGGTGGAGGAAGGAAGAGGAAGAAGGAGGAGGAAGGAGGAAGGAAAGAAGAAAAGAAAGAAATTTTTAAATTTAAAATAATAAAAATTTGATTTTTAGAAATAAAAATAATTAAAATTCATTTATTTAAAAATATATAATAAAACTAATTTTTTTGGTGAATTAAAAATATTAAAATTCGATTTTTTTGGTAATTTTTCCCAAAAAATCAAATTAGATAACGAATAGTGAAAAATATTTTCTACTCAAATTTTAGGTTTTAATTGAATACTAGAAAATATAACCATTTTTCTTGGAAAATCTCTTTCTAGAAAATATTTTCCAAAAATATGATATTTTCCGTAAAATGAATGGACCTTAAGGCCTCAATTGGTTCGTCGACATGGAAATTATAAGTTGATTCTCATGCCGACTAGTCACCTTCCGTGAAATGGTATCCTTTTCCAATTCTTCGAGCGGCTTAAATTTTAGGACAAGATCCTTCAAATTGAAGCCTTAAAGGAAAGCACATCTGAATTATTGAGTGCTCAATGGTCCAGATATGTTCTACTTTTTTTCTTTTTCCTTTTTATGTTCTCCATATTTCCCCTCCTCTTCTCTTTCCCCCTTCTAGACCATACAGCCGAATCATTGGCCGGCCAGCCGGCCGCAAAGCAGCCATCGTTCCGCCGCAAGTTTCATTCCATCCACGATATCATCAGTCTTGCTTAAACGCTCATTCTCGATCTTAACCGTACGCCAAAGAATAAAACGGAACTGGGAAAAGGATCCCCCTCTATTTCCTTCCACCAGAAATAGCCAAAGTTATGCCCATTTGGTCTCCGTTTCTTCATGCATTTTAGGGCTTGTATAATAGGCTGGTATATTTAGAGAGAAGGGCTTAAATTTCTTCCATGTGAGAAAGATTTAACTTACCAAAGATAAGCAACAATTTTCAACTTTTAAATTTGGAAATTGTTAAGAGATTTATGTTGTGCATGTTAGTAGAGAAGATTGCGAGAGAAGAGAAAGGTTCTCAAAGAATGGATTGGAAAGGATTGACCTAACTAATGTTATGTGTTTCTTTTGAATCCCTCCAAATATAATAAATAAATAAAATTTTCTTCTTTCTCACCTATCTACATCCTGATATTATTTTACACTTCCCAAGTACAACAAAGGGTCGATTAATTCATACCGCGTTCCATTTTATTCTTTTCACTTGTAAAATTCAATCGAATTTTTAACTTAAATTCCTCCATTTCGTTTCTCTTCTTCTTTCTCGTAATTATTTGACCTCTTCTTTTCTTTCTTTAATCACCTCTACCAAACATAGCGTTCAAAGAACCATGATTTGAAATGTTGAATATCTGGTTTACTTTTGAATTACGATTTCATTCTTTCTTTGCAATCATAACAATATAATCATGGAATTTATTGGAAATTTTTGTTTTTGAGGATGCACCGTCTGTAAAGTTTGCTATATTATATCGGGAGATTTTTTTCTCCTCAAAATTTCTAACCCATTTTGGGCGACATCTTTTCTTAACTTCGACCTTTCCTTGTAAATTTTGCAAACTTGCTTTTTATTAAATGCAAGATGGTCGAAACATGCAACAATATTTAAAATTGAATCATATAGGATTTTTTTTTTTTGGTAACCCAAGGAATCTCCGTGCGCCGTTTCGTGGTGGAGTAAACCCTGGAGGGAGTAGAGTCACCACCCTTGCGACGTGGAGATTCCAACAACGCAGACGACACAGAGATTCGAACACTGGACCTCTCGCGAAAGGAATCAGCACCCAACCACTACGCCGCCACCACGGATAGTAATCATATAGGATTTTCGTGACTACTTGCATAATAAAAAATGTAGTCAGGCTCCATTTGTTTTGCGAAAAATATACTATTTTTGAAAAATATTTTTCAAGAAGTCATTTTACAAAAAATGACTTTATTTTTTCAGTATTTAGCTGAAAATAGAAAAGAATTTAGAAAGTATTTTATATTGTTTGGTAAGAAAAATTTGATGGGGAAAATTATAAATTTTTTTTTTAAGTTTATTTATTTTTCTTTTCTTTTTACTCCTTTCTTAGCCAATCATTGACCACGGCAATGGCCACGGGTGAGATCGAGGATCCCTGCTAAAGGCCATGAGCTTGTTTGATTTAGCAAAGCTAAGTTCGTGGGTTTTGGGCAAGCTCGTCTAATTCAGTGAGGCTTGAGCTCATCGCCAAACACCATGAGCTCACCCAACCTAATTGTGAGCTTGCTCAATCTAGCGAGGCTCTAGCCTCATAGCTAGAGACAATGAACTCACCAACTATTGCTATGGTCGATGACCAGCAAGGAGGAAGAAATTAGAAAAATGAAGAAAATAAAATAAAGTAAAAAATAATTACAAACTTGACTTTTTAAAATATTTTTATAATAACAAATGTTTCATTAATAAGGACTCGAGCTTGAGCGCTAAGGTTGCACATAGCCTTTAGGGACTCAAGCTTAATGCTCGAGACCAAAGCTTGAGCATCAAGGACCCAAGCACAATCTTTCTAGTCTCGACTTTTGGTGTCGGAGCATCGAATATGGGCACTAGTGGTTTGAACCTGATCTCGATAGACTTGCACATGGGGCATCGAGGCCTTAGTTTGAGCATCGGAGTCTCGAGCCTGGTCTCGATGGACCCGTGTCTAGCTGCTGGAGACCTGATCTTGAATGTCAGGACTTGGGAACCAATATTGAGGTTTCTGTGCCCAATTATAGAGTTTCTGGTTCAAGTATTAATACATTGTCATATTTTGAAAATATTTTTAATTTTTTTAAAAAAGAATTATTCTTCCAAATTTAAGTTTTGGTAAGGAAATATTTTTCACGAAATAAATAGACCCTTGGTGAAAATAGTAGTGAATGAGGGGGAAAATCATTGCTAATAATTAGAAGCGGCATACACCAATTTATTATTCATTAAGCTACCTACTCGTTCCATCCGAAACCATTTCTCTAGGAAATCTTACAATATAGAAAAGCCCGACAATCATACTGGGTCGGTAGGGATTATTCCTCGGTTTTTTTTTTTTTTTTTTTTTTGGGGGTGGGGGGGGGGGTGGGGTTTGGGAATTCCGTGCTGTGACCGGGAGCCCCAAAGTAGTGCGCACGTCGGACGCCGTCCCGGAAATCGCGCACTGATTTACTCCGCCGTCGCAATCAAACGGACGATTTCTTCTTTGTCCATTCACAATAATGTAATCACGACCATTTTAATATAATCTTCTTGTCCCTTTCTCTCTCTCTTACTCAACTCAACGCCGTATCTCTGTCGCTGTCGGAGAGCGCGGATGTTCTTACTCTACCCCCATTTTCTAATCGAAGAAGCAAAAATCAATTGTTCAGAAAAAAAAAGAAGAAGCAAAAATCAAGAAAGGGTAGACTAATTCAAGAACGCACGGGCGAGGAACGAGTCATTGGATTCTGCAAGTCGTGGTCGTCGCGGTGTGGCGCTATCGGGCAGGCCTGCACGCATTACGAGACCCACGTCGGCACCAGCAACACGACGTCCACTAATGAAATCCTGCTCTTGAATTTGCCTAGACCCAGTCTAACGTTAGGGTCGGAAAAAGTATTCTTTTTATTATTTTATTTTTATTTTTCGGGGTTTGGGTTTTGGTCGATGAATTTCTGTCCTTTTTTCTAGTCCGTGAATATTCGCTTCGAATCCCCACTGCAAGATTTTGGTGACTTTTGGGCTGGTGGGTTCTTGCATTTTCTCTCTTTCTGCCGCCAGATTTGGAATTCGGTTTCGTTTTCTTTCTTGTTCTTCCCAAATTTTCCTAGAGGACAAATTCTCTCTCTCTCTCTCTCTCTCTCTCTGACTCACTCACAGAAGGAGTAAAGAATCGGCAAGAAAGGAAAGGTTAAATGCCCGAATCAGACAAGCAAATAATTCCCATAATTTTACTCAGCATCTCTAATTAATGCTCTTACTGGTCGCAGTTGTTTGTGAGACCCACCACTCGAGGAGAAGAAGGAAGAAGAAGAAGAAGCAGCAAGCACGTTCACACGCACAGCCACCTCTCTCTCTCTCTATCTCTATGTGTCTCGCTATCCATCTGAACCCACCTTTTAGGCCTGTCTTTGCGCCTTGTCTTTTCCCAGCTCCCATGAACCTTCATCTCTCTCCCCCGAAATGTCCAAGAACAAACCATCAGGGTGCTCAGAAATGGTGACCCACTTGAGCGTACTGAACAAATTTAAGCGCCTGAAGAGCCCTCTTGAGCCTTCTTTCGGAATAGTTGGGTTCCTCTTTGTCGCCGCCCTCTTCATCGGCTCTTGCTTTTACTTGGACTACAGGACAGTGACTCAGAGGCTACGGAACACTGGGCAGTCCTGGCTCCGTGGCGGCCGGGTGCCGCTGGATGAGGCGGCGGCGGCTGGGCGGCCCAGGTTTCTTGACGAGAGCGGTGGCGGATGTGACGTGTTTGATGGGAATTGGGTGTGGGATGAGAGGTATCCTCTGTATGAGAGCAGAGATTGTGCCTTGATAGATGATGGTTTCAGATGTTCTGAGAATGGTAGGCCTGATAGTTTCTACACCAAGTGGAGATGGCAACCTAAGATGTGTGACTTGCCCAGGTTTCTTCACTCGCACCTTTTGATATTGTTGTTGTTGTGTCAATTTTTGAATAATTTTGTAATATTTGCTTTGCCAATTTCCCATTTTATTGCTATTAATTTTTCGCGTTAATTGTTGGAGGAGTTTGTATTATGACTAGCTGTTTCTGAGACATATCTGTCACGCTGTGTGTTGCTTGTTGAAGGATGATTGCATTTATTGTTCATGTGTTGGTTTTCTTGATTGGTGCTTTTCTCTCCATTTGGGGTTGTTCGGAATTTAATGCGGTAAGGCAGGTTTGGATGCTCACCGTCCAGTCATTTGATAGGTTGTGAACTTGTGAGTGTGGATGTTCTTGTGAAGGACCAATTTGATGAAATTTCTGTTCATGCTTTGTTTTTTCAAGCTTCATAGGAACTCTAGCTCGGTGCTTTACTCTCGGCCAATGATTTCTCAAACTTAACTTTTTTTAACTGTCGTATTGAAATTTATTCAATCCTAATCTGGAAGAAGAGAAATGATTCAATCCCCTTTTTTCAAATAGTTTGTCCATATGCGATGGTTACAAGGAAAAACTATTAGCAAAATTTAATTGAGGAGCAAATAAAGTAAAAAAAGATAAACTTTCTTCCAAATAACTTACATGGTGTCGGAAAGGGAGGGCTTCATGCTAGAGCTTGAGGAAATGAAGATTGATGTTCAACTTGTCTGGTGATTAGGGGGGACCTTCTAGGTGACAACATGGGTTCAATATAGAATGCTAGCACTCATTCCGTGCGCGGTTGAAGGGTTTGTCCTAAGACTTTTCTTTTCTTTTTGGGTCTGTTGTCTGTTTGTCCTAAGATTGAAACGTGAAAGTGATCATACTGAGGGGTCTGGGGAGGTTTGAGCATAAGACTGTTTTGATACTATGCAGAATTATAGAAGACCATCAGACAGAAGTGTAGTTTACAAGTAAATACTATGCTTAAGTTCTGTAGTATGTAAAGAATAAAGATTTTAAGTTGAATTGCTGCTGCGCAGGTTCAGTGCATATAGAGTCTTGCTAGTAATCAAATTTACTGTTATTGGACAAATTACACATAATCCACTTTAGATGTTGAAACTTGATGAAGGTGTCTCCAGCATGTGGTTAGGTATGTCATTGTCGTGCTCTGTTTGTTCTTTTTCCACTGTCTTTTGGATGACCTAGTGGATGTATATATGGATGATATCCAATAGCCAAATTTATCTTCAAGCCTTAGCAAGGCCTTAACAAGCATCTGATAGGAGATTCTCTTTTGCCCTTGAATTTCCTTGATCTGTCTGTCAACTGCAGAGCCTGTAACGGATCTACTTTACTCATGCTGCATAATTCCAATTCAACAGATGTTATAGATAAGTGCTCGATTAATTGTTCCAATAGGAAAGTTGAGACTGACAGAAGGCCTTCAAATTAGCTTTAGGCAGTTGGGGGTCAATCTAAGTCTTATGATGATTGAACCTGTAATTCATTTGGTGATATGATATCATCTTTTATTAAATTCTGTACGTTCAGAATCACCTTGGATTAATTTTTTTCCTCGTTCTAATTAGATGGCGATGGATCAAATATTTAATTGGTATTTTGTTTGGCAGTATCCTGAGGATAATTTTACATGATCAGAGCCATCTTCGATTAATTCTTTTTCCTTGTTTTAATTAGGTGGTGATGAACCAAACATCCAATGTCAGAGCATTTCTTACATGAATCCTGTCCTCAATTTCCCACAAGAAAACAAATATACTGACATTTCTCTTTCTGTCTAATCGAGTACAGATTTGATGCAAAGATGATGCTGGAAAGGTTGCGCAACCAAAGGGTCGTGTTCGTTGGTGACTCAATTGGTCGGAACCAATGGGAATCCCTCCTCTGCATGCTCTCCTCTGCTCTTTCGGATAAGGCTGCAGTCTACGAAGTGAATGGTAGACCAATCACTAAGCACACTGGATTCTTGGTATACAAGTTCAGAGACTTCAACTGCACAGTTGAATATTACAGATCCCCATTTCTAGTGGCGCAAGGCCGAGCTCCAGCTGGATCTCCAGAAGACGTGAAGATTACCCTGAAGTTGGATCAGATTGACTGGACTTCTAAACAGTGGGCAAATGCTGATGTGCTGGTTCTCAATACTGGGCATTGGTGGAATTATGAGAAGACTGTACGCATGTAAGTATGTTATATCATCCCGTTGTCATATTTTGTCCCGTTAAGTGGTTGACCCCTAAAAAATACAGGGACTTTGTTCCAAGCACTACTCCTGGATTGCAAATTGCAAAATGACACTTTACTTGCTACTTTAGGCAGTTTGATCATATGGCTGAATGATACATTGGTCTAGATTGCACACTGGCAAGTTTCCCTTCGATGTCCCCCTCTGCACCACCTTTACAAGTGTGGCCTCTGATTCAGATGGGAAGTCATTGCTTTGGCTCATTATATATTAGGTTGTTTGGCCATGTTTTTGTTAAGGAGATGGTGTGTGAATTTACTAATTCCCTCCAGATCTGGATTGTCAGTTATGAGTGCAATATAGGAAGTTAAAGGGCTTTTCATAGTTAATGTTGCTATGCTTGCCGGACGTTTCTCTTGTATCCTCAGCAGACCATGTTTTCTTAGTTCTTTTACAATCAGTCATAAGACTCATTATCCAGCCATTGACTAAGGAAGCCCCTCTCTCCCTGAAATACAAAATTCCGTTTGCTTTGGTCACCTTTGTTGGATGCAACCTCAGGCCTTTAGCCTTACTCTTGCCCTATGTTTCTTTGAGAAATGGTTCTGTTTTCCACAATGAATGTTAAGAACTTAGATCTGATTCCTCTGAATGTCTATGGCAGGGGCTCTTACTTCCAGGTTGGAAATGAGGTTAAGATGAATATGACTGTTGAAGATGCATATCGGAGATCGCTAGAGACAGTACTTGACTGGATCAGTGCTCATGTGAATATGAGCAAAAGTCAGGTCTACTTTCGATCCTATGCGCCTGTACATTTTAGGTAAGCTGATTTCTATTGACCTCAGTGAATTCACTCATCTTCTTTGCATCAGAAGAGCGCGATTTTCTTTCATGTTGACATTGGATATTTATTTCCCTCTTTTCTGTTGCTTGGAAGCAGCATTTAAGCTGATGACCACTAAATCACTGATACTGGATTCTTTGACTAAAATTTCAACTGTATATAGTTCTATGATATTTTTTTCTTGAAAGATGAAGCAACCTGTTTTTGTCTCGTGAGATTTTTCTCTTGTTGACTATTTTTATTCTTTCAAATTTAGTATGAGCAATATGATCCTGACCCATGGCATTTAATCCCATTAGGCTAGATGAAAATGAGGTCGTGTGGATCCATGAAAGTACTATGACATTGTCTTTTCTCTCGGATGTGACATGTCTATTTTGGATCATGGCTTATCAGTGGCTTTCCTCCTTATGTTTGACATAGTGCTGCAGATTCTCTATAATTAGCAGCATTTTCTTTTCTTAAAACTTTAACAAATAATCGAGGAATTGTTTTAAGCGTCAGAAAGAAGTGGTGATTGGGTTTAAAATCTTTTTGTAATTGTGATATCATGCCCCTTGAACACTGCATCGCTGTAAAGAGTGGTTGAGATGCAAGTCACTTGGTTTGGAAGATGAGGGAGATAATTTTGACACTCTTGAGCGTATTGAGCTTCATTTTATAGTCAGTTATATGATATTGCTCATCTGTTGTTACCGCTTTTTTATTATTCAAAGTAATTATGGCATGTATGTTCTGAACAGAGGTGGAGACTGGAAGTCTGGAGGAACATGTCACTTGGAGACTCTACCTGACTTGGGCTCCTCCCCAGTTTCGTTGGTCCATCTGAAAATTCTTACCGATTTGTTAAGGTCCAACCAAACAGTAAAGAATAACCTTCACGTGCTGAATATCACAGCTATGACAGCGCGCAGAAAAGATGGCCATTCCTCTTTGTATTACCTGGGGCCTAAGTTGGGTCCTGCTTCGCTCCATAGGCAGGATTGTAGCCATTGGTGCTTGCCTGGTGTTCCGGACGTGTGGAATGAGCTTCTTTATGCTTTTTTCCTCAAGCTTGACTCCGTGCGGTCACGAAATTTGACCAATGCCTCATGATTTTCGTGCTGAACGAGTATAATGCGGCGGTGTTTATACCTACATGAAGAGCTTTACATTGTAGGAGTTGCAACAGCAAATTGATCACATAGCCTTTGGTTCACTCTTTGTTCTCAATTACCCGTGCCCATCAGAATTTTGGGAAGTCGTTGAGAAGCCCGCGATTGGACAGGATTCAGCCACAGGTGGAAAGTTCTTACTCTTCTTCTTCTTCTCCTTTTTTTTTTTTTTTTTTTTTGGGTGTATGGATATGACCCCATGGATGTCAAAAAGCACGACAGGGGCTACAAAGAAAGTAGATACACACATTTTTATTGTACATGCCATAGTTATACACAATTGAAAGGAAAATGTCTAAAGGAGTGCTTCTGTTGGAGATTTTGGGATATCAACTGTGCTCTAATCTTTTCTGTACTCTGCTGGTTGTCAAATACCCACAAGCGTTTCACATGTATAAGAGTATGTATCGAGCAGAGGGGCGATGGCGTAAAATACGTATCGTGGAAGAACAGCCATAGATATTCTTGTTTTGTCTCCCTCTTAATTTACTGTCGAATTTGATGCACTCGGAATCCCAAATTCTAGCGGCTATAAGTAGGCAATTTCCTCCTTTGGAATCTCCTGTCTTCAAATAGACCGTTTCCATGTTATGTTCTTAAATTTTGTTTGCTTGAAGCCACCATGCTCTGTCATTTGCTCGTTTCTTCCTTTTCCACTTGTATTTTGAGGTTCACTCCATAGAGAAAAATGTTTTGCTCTGCTTATCATGACACTGCGTGTAGAATGGCACTTGAGCTTCTTAACTCACTTGGTTTTGGGTCATTTGACTGTTGGCCTAGCTCCGCAGGCCTCAAGGGAAGACATTGGCCAATCAGTCATAAATCGGCAAAAGTACATCCTAAGTACCAAAGCTTGGCATGAGGAGACATTTAAATATTAAAAATTAGGAAAATGATACTTAAGTACCGTTTTTTTTTAAAAAAATAAGACACTTGAGTAGCATATCGCTAGAAATCTTATGTGGCAATTTTTTTTTATTAATTTTGCTCGTCTATGTGGCTCGCTGGAGAGCTGACTTAGCAAAGAAACGCAAAACGATGTCACCATCGCCACCTTCTTGCCGGCCCCTAGCCACCACCGTTGGCCCTTTCTGGCGACGGTGGGAGGTTGCGGCGGCAAGGGCTAAGCCCTCAGTCGCCTGCAACTGTTCATCATCTTCCTTTTTAAAAAAAAAAAATGGCATTAAATTAAATTAAATTATTTTTATATTAATTATTTACCCACATCAGTTGTAAAATGATGTCATTTTTGCACTTGTTTAGTCACGTCAATGTACAAAATGACATCGTTTTGCACTTGTCTCGCTGGAAAATCATCACGTCAGCATTTTTGCTAGATTTTCTTACTGTTAGCACTTAACTAATCCATTTTGCTCTAATTTAACACTTAATTGTCACTTTCTTAACTTTTGACATTTAAGTCTTCCCTACTAAGTTTTGGCACTTCAGATGTTCAGCACTCGTCATAAATCTATTGCATGGACGCCAATTTATTCCTAAACTTTCTAACTTTATCAATTTTAGTCCCAAATCTTTCTATAAAATTTCAATATAGTCCTTTTAGTTGATTTTCACTGGGACTCATAGACTTGATAGCATGCCACATAGGATAACTAGTGATGACAAAACTGCGACAAAATTTAAAAATTTATGATTAAATTAGCATCCGCACAATAAATTTATGACTGATTGAGTATTTTTTTTTCGATCATATAGGTCTCTTATAGGTTCCAAATTCAATATGGTATATCTATCAGTTCATTGAATAATTGCTCGTGGTTCATTTGTTTCAGGTGTCACCTAGTTCCATGTCAAAAAAATTTATATTATTTTTTTTCGTGCTACTGAATTTCAATAAGCATTGATAAGCATAAAAAAAACCATTATAAAAATAATATGAACAATTTTTTTCTTCATTTAATTAGTTGGCAACTTATCAACACTCTTTCGAAATTATTGACTTTTATTATAGTTCGCAAATTTTTACCAATTTTTATACTAATTCATCAACTTATTTGCATAATTTACCAATGTTTGAACCTACTAACTCATACATGAAACTATCGACTTAAGTTAGATTGATTTATCAAACTTTGTCTCACGAATTTTCCAGTTTCAAGTTCGAATCCTGCTTTATCTTTCTGTTGCTTAGAAGCAGCATTCAAGCTGATTCCCACTTGACCACTAATACAGGATTCTTTGACAATTTTTTCGACAAAGTATGGTTCTATGATATATTTTTCTCGATAGATGGAGCAACCTGTTTTTCTCGTGATATTTTGTCGACTTTCATCATTTAGAGCACAAAACTGTGCTCCAGAATACTCTTCTGTTGATCCTTTTTCTTGGCATTGTTCCCATTATGCTAGATGGAAACGAGGTGCTGTGGTTCCCTGTAAGTACCTAGCGTAGTGATCAGTGCCATATGGGTCTTTCGCAGATTCGTTTGTATGGCCGTCTAGATTCAGTCGATACATGTGCTAGGTTCATTGAATAATTGTTCGTGCTTCATTGGTTTTGGGTCATTGTGAATCGGTCACCTAGTTCCACGAGTCTTACAAGGAAGAATTCTATTTTTCCATGTCAAAAACTGCAGATTTTATTTCGTGCTAGCAAATTTCGATAAATGTCAGCAAGTATCAAAAAGTTGTTGGTGAAATTAGTAACTTACTTTTGAAATTACCAGTTTTTATTACAGTGTGTGAATTACCATTTTTTGTGCTAACTTGCTCAATTTTATTTGCATAACTAACTCTTAAACCTATTAGCTCTTGTGGGGAGATTACCAAACTTAAATTAGATTGATTTGTCAACTTTTGTCTAAGAGATCTCCCATTTCAAGTTCGAATCCTCCTCGACATTTAGACGCAAACCCAAAAAATAAAAGAATCCTCAAAAACACGCAAACACAAAGGATTCGACTTTTATCGGACTAAAAAGATGGATCTAGTTTGGTGCGTCAAAGACGACTTTGAGACGTTATCTTGACCCTGACCAGATCATCGGATTTCTTGCCCCGGAATATCATCAGCTGCGGACCTCACTTTTTCCCATCTGTTGTAATGTAGAGAGACTGCTGGTTGAATTGTTCCTCGTTCGTCCAAGATTGTTTTTCTTCCTTGCACTTTTCTCTTTATAATATCCTGGAGATACAAACTACACAGCTGAATATGCAATTTATTTCCGGCATGCGTTTTTATTACATCCATTACTTAAATTGACTTGATCCATAAGCGTGTGCCATCACTTTCAAGGCGTAAGAATATCCTTTTTTTAAAATAAATTATAATTAAGCACACCAAGATTTTTTCAAAGAAATAATCAACTTCGAATAAAAGTAATGTCGAGACTTATGATCGACCAAGAATAAACCATGACAAAAAAATGTTGAGGCTTCCATCCAAGAGAAGTAAATGGTAGACCTCTTTCGTTATTCCAGAAAGGATTAGCAGTATAGTCCAATTAGCAAATGAGTGGCTCGGGCATTAGTTCTGTTTTGCCTAAACTTTGAAAAAAGAAAACGGTAGCAAGCAGTTGGTTGAGAGACTTGGGCGAAGCTCAGCCTGTCTTGCAACGCTTTTGAAGCCACACCTTCTCAACCTAGGTGCGTGAGGTTATTATACTTGCCTAGTCAGAAGTAGCCAAGACCGGAGTTTTAACATAATATCTACCTTCACCACCGAAGTTCCCCCCAATTTCCTATGGGAAAGTTACCATAAAAGTCCTAAACTTATTTGCAAATATATTAATTCAATTCAAAACTTATTTTTTTTTAGTAAATTGAGTTTAAACCTTTTGAATGTGTCGAATTTAATCCATTCGGTCAAATTTAGTCGGCTGGTGCTGTGTGAACACCAACCAACGCTGAAAGATAATTTTAAAAAAAAAAAAAAATGATTTTTTTTTTTAATCTTTTCTTCTTTTTCTCTTCTTTTTTCTTCCTCCCCCTCCTTTGTCCTTCTTTCAATGACCGGCCAAAGGAGAGGGCCGATCATCGGACTAAAGCTCGCCTTGCCATCGCTGGGCAAGGCATGAGCAAGACATGAGCAAGACAAAGGAGCAAGGATTACCCATTAATAGATCTATGCACAATGTTGCCAAACATGGACAGCCCCAAACTCATAGCAGTGAAGAAGCCCTTGTTCTAATTCTTCTTCGAACTTCCATCCCTGTCTCTTTAGGGGCTTGTCTCGCCGGTGGTTAGGCAAGCTCACCTCTAGCTAGCCACCTCAATTCAGTGATTAGCCCTCTCCTCTAGCTGATCGCCAAAAGGAGGAGAAATGAAGGGGCGAGGAAGAAGAAAAAAAGCAAAAGAAAAGAAAAGGAAAAAAATATGAGAAAAAAATTAATTAGACATTCCGAAAAATAAAAAAAAATTATTAAAAATTGTCCGCCGATGTCCATGTCAACATCGGCTGGTCAAATTTTGATCGGATTGACTAAATTGACACAATTGTAAAAGTTTAGGACTCAATTAGCCAAAAAAATAAATATAACACTTGAATCGACACAATTACAATATATTTTAGGACTTTTTGGATATTTTTCCCAAATTCCCGTTATATTTTTTTATTCCCTGGTGAGTGGGAATATGAGAGGTGACATTACGAAATCTCTTACCCTACAACAAATTTACCGCCTATTTTTTCTTCCTTAAGCCTTTTAAGCTGCGCATGGAAACACTTCATTTCTTTTTTGTTCCTGGGAATAGAAACAAAAAAAAGTGTTTCTGTTCCTAAACAGTTTTACGAAACACTTTTTGAACAAAAGAACGCGTTTAGTAAATGTAAAAAAAAAAAAAACTTCTTGGAATAAAAAAAAAAAAAACACGTTTCTTTAACGACAAAAAAAATTTCTATTTTTTATTTTATTTTTTTAAAAACATTTTTTTAATAAAGTTTAAAATTGATATTAAATTCTCATTCTTATGAAATGCTCATTAATTTTATTTTGTTCATGGTTAGTGAAGACAAACATTTGTAGCATGATCATATGGCATCTTCTTTATCAGATCCTTCGCACTGTCTGAGATGCTAGGCCAAGGATCAGAGGCAAAATCTAATTTTCCTTGCAAAATCTGTCTGAAGATCCCAGATTCAGTTTCTGCATATGTATCAAGTTCAACAGTGGAGTAAGCAGATGATATAATAGAAATTAGAAGGAGCATATCTGCAACATTTCGCATTGTATTATACCTGCCCAAAAGGGTGGAACTCCACTCAGTAGAATGTAAAGGATTACACCAGCACTCCATACATCTACTTCTGGTCGATAATGCTTACGCAGAACCTCTGGTGCAACATAATATGGACTTCCAACAACATCAGAAAAAGCTTCTCCTGCAAAGAGAAAAGACCACAATTGGTGAGCGTGTGTATATCTAAGAAAAGCTAATAGTTCTTCGACGGTATAGCCAAAAGGCCAATCAACACACTAGTGAGATGTGAGAAAGTGCTAAGGGCTAAGCAGATCTCAACATCTCATCAGAAGGTTGGCATGCTAAAAAAGCAAAATTAAAGACGACTCATTTAAGAAAAAGAGCATAACTCAATATTTGGAGAAAACAACAGACATCATATAAAGTTTTCTTCACAGCATCAATCACTGGCTGAGACAGTATGTCTAGTCATATCTTTCATGCTGCCATTTTTATGGTACGTCATTTCAAGATAGCTATAGAAGTCAAATAAAGATAAAGGGACCAGTATTCAGCTTCTTTCTACCATAATAGAAGAATTGGTACACTACGGTACTCAAAACCAGTATCCGGCCTCTCACTAATTTGATCCACATAAGCAGTTTAAAAAGTAATTGGGAACTACAATACCTCTACTTCTTTTATCTCTTTGCTATATATTCAGCCTTCTTCTCCCACCATAAACTCACCCTCAAAAAGCCAAAACCATAACTAGCATATTATGCAAAAACCATAAAGCATGATACAGTTACAAATATCTAAGCACAAGGCAGTAGCACATTTTGAGCTAATAGCATCTCCAACGTAGGATTTGTGCCATTTACGGAACATACGGAGAGTTTCAGAATCCATGAGAATTAATGTAGTCATTTTGCACTTGGATATGGTGACTCCAAAAATCAATAAAAGCATGCAAGAGCCTCCAAGAAAAAATATGCGATTTGGAGTATATATGTGAACTCTAAAAGACTAAAAAAATTGCACGATTCCATTTGTATCAATAACAGCTACGAAGTGAAGCTCCCTGCAAAATATAGGTTCTTATAGGGCAAAATCACACACAAAGTACCAGATAAATACAACTAAATGTGCCATTTCGAGCACACATCCAGCCTTCATATTCATGCGCGCCAAATGGTAGGTTGTAACTGCGTATTGTAACTTATAAATTCAATACAGATGCCGTCAGATGCAAAATAGATTAAGTCACATATGCCTACAGCATTGTGGTCAGTCTTTCTACAGTTGGCAAGTGCACATATCACCCTATAAGATCAAGACGAGCAAAGCACAAAATGATGTCAATTCATTTGGTGCGCTTCAGGCAAATATGGAGCCTCACACTACATCCATATTCTCTTTCCACAACCAAATCAGAAGCTTTCCTCTCCCCAAAAATAAACAACCTATCTTCCTATCAGCATCATCATCATCAAGCAAGAGGCTACCCTTTGGAGATTTGATCATTGGAAGGATAGCCAAAATTTAGAAAATGTCAGACAAAAAGGCAACAGAAGAAAACCCAAACTCCTTCTCATAGAACAAATCCATCAATCTTTACCATGACAGAACTGTATCCCCAATCTTCACGACAGACCCTACAAGCAGCACTACTATTCCCGGTTAAAGAAGGCAATCTGCCCAAGAAGTGCTTATCTATCTTGATCAATCTTTCCCAAAAAAAAAAAAAAAAAGACATCAAGAAACAATTAGCAATGGGCCGATAAGCAAGTACCCAAAATCAGTCAATCCAGCATTTTCCAATTCGATCGCAACGACACTAAGAAAGCAAATAGCAAAAACCTCCCCAACCCCCCATTTAACCCACCTGGCTTATAGAAGACGGACAACCCGAAATCGGTGGCCTTGAGCTTGGCATCGTCGTCGGGCGTATCGAACAAGAAATTCTCGGGCTTGAGGTCCCGGTGCATGACCCCGAGCGAGTGGCACGCCTCGACGACGCCCACGATGGTCTTGATCAGCTTGGCGGCCTCGCGCTCGCTGAAATGCCCCTTCTGGATGATCCGGTCGAAGAGCTCGCCCCCGGCGCAGAGCCCCATGACGATGTGGACGAACATGCCGTCCTCGTAGGTGCCCTTGATCTGGACCACGTTGGGGTGCTCGGAGAGGTGGTGCATGATCTGAATCTCCCTCCACACGTCGTAGTCCTCCCGGCAGAGCAGCTTCCGCTTGGGGATCGACTTGCAGGCGTACAAGTTCTGGGTGGCCTTGTGGGTGCACAGGTACGTGGTCCCGAACTGCCCCTGCCCCAGCTTCTTCCCCAGCAAATAGTGGTCCCTCAGCCGCGGCGTCTGGTACGGCAGCACCGCGCTCGCCGGCTTCGTCGTCCCTCAGCCGAGGCTCGAGCGAGCCGTCCCAGATCTGCCGTCGGCAGCCTCAAGCGAGCGTCCCAGATCTGCCGCGCCGAAGCCCATCGTCGACCGGAGAAGGAGGAGCACCAGAAACGTACCTGGAGTCGCCGGAGTGAGGAGTCGCCAGAGAGTGCCTAGTGGGAGTCGCCGGAGAGATGGGAGAGACGCCGGAAAAGGGAGAGCACGAGAACGAAGCTTCAGCCGAGAGGCACGAGCACGCACGAAAGCTTCAGCCGGTGTTGTTCCAATTTTGTTCCGGTTTTGTTTTTTTGTTCTTTTCATTTTTGTTCTTTTTGGCCTTCCAAGAAGTGTTTCTTTTGAAAAGAAACAACTTTTTTATGTTTCTTTTTTTGTTCTTATTTTGTTCCGGGAACAAAAAAAAAAAAAACAGAAACGCAACCAAACGCGTTTCTGTTCTTTTTTTGTTCTCGGGAACAAAATCCGTACAGAAGTGTTTCGGAAACGTTTCTTAGAAACGTTTCCATGCACGCCCTTAAAGACTTGCTCAGTTCTATGATAAGTGAGTTTGCATAAAAAGTAAAAAGTGATCATTAAATATGCCCTAATTTGTTTCTCGTTTCACCTGATAAGAACCTGATAAGAAGTACAATTTAAAAGGCTAGGCTAGCCACTAGAAACGAGGCCTAGATGGGTCAGGACATTAGTATCACATATGTGAAATTTAACTCTCACACTCTATAAAGAGGCAAATAAAAGTCGGAAAGAGAGAGAGTTAGAATTAGGACAAAAAGAGGGGGGAAAAAAGCGCTGGGCTGAGCTATCTAGCTAAATAGACTTGCCCAAGCCCATCCAAAATTGCTCTCGTGGTTTATATAGACAAGATTTAGTGACAATGCAAACATCTAATTTAAAGTTAAGTTTCAGAGAGGCTATCATCCTTAAGAGCAAAACGTAGCTTCCGAAAGAATCTATGCTTATCTTGAAGTGAATTCCGGAATATCTATTGTAACCTCGCCTTGGGTATCAAAATTGCACGATTAGCAAATCTGGCCAGAGCATTTCACCACCATTTCTCATCAAGTGTAGTAATGTAGCAGAAAACAGAGAAGACCTATTTACATAATGAAGAATGATTGAATCCCATTAGGTAATGTAGGGAATGAACAGACCAAAAGATGCTTGAATGAAAGTCTCATGACGGCTTACTAAAATGATGTTGGTTTATATTGTGAAATAAGCAATAGAGAAATGCTTCTCTATTCCTCCCGATGCTGTTTATGCTGCAGACAGAGCACATAACCAAGATCTTTTCAAGTAGTGCAATTTTATTTGAATACCCAAAAAACAGATGAAGATTGAAATATTCAACTCAGTGTGATGCTTTGTATGATGCTGAGAAGGAAAAGAATTTACATACATGATAGAAGCACCAATCAACCGGAAAGTCACTTCCTTCCAACCACACGGCTGAAAGAACTTGCATGGAGCTCAATTCAAAGCAACAAGCACATAAAAATATCAATCTTAAACCATCACGATCTCGCACTCACAATTTAGGTACGTATTATTACTGTCATTCGAAATTTTCCAAGGCCTTAGGACAAGTAACAATGATGGAGAAGCACGTCCATCGACCAGCCGTGCTTTTGGAAAAAAAGATCCAGGGATATAACAAGCTAATGGATAAATTAATCTCCATGAAATATTCCCAAGTAAGATTTAAGAGCATAAAGGAACTTGTTTATGAAGCACCAGTTGCATTGGATAACAAAGAAAGATATAGATGTAAGGACAAAGTGTCAACTTTCCTAAAAACTAAAGTATAGTTAGACCAATTACTTTAGGAGCTACAGTAAGTTACTATAGGACAAGAGTTTTGAGTGAAACCAGAAGTTTCACCATTAGAAATTACAAAAAACAATTCCTTGTGTAGAAAGGTTGAGATTTAAACAGCTGCAAAGAGAATGCATAACTGCTCAACTCCCTGCTAGGTCTGAACTTTCCCTTTCTAGTATCCAATAAATTGCAATGAAGATTGGATTAAGTTTTAAAGCCAGAAGAATGAAATGAATAAGATACTAAATGACGAAACAAGCTTCACCAAGCAGCAAAAATCCAAGCAAGAGAAGGAGAATTTTCCCTTTTGTTTATGAACATTCTAATTTCCCACCAAGTACTTCAAGTTCCAATCAAGCATGTGAGACACATCTTCTCTGCATAGTTCAAATGAGTGAGGACCATCCCCCATTAGCAGTCACAAAATTCCTCATGAAATTGGGTGAAACAATCGCATATGAGCAAGCTACAGTCTCTCCAGCCAAACTGTTGGACAGCATCTTCATGGGATTTTGAGTGATCAGGATGTTGACAAAAAAGTTCATTGCTGCTGCAATATCACTCTCAGATGACTCCTTACACCAAGGATGCCTCTTTAAATTTAAAACAGATTTTGCCCCGGATCAACTGACTTGCAGCATGCATTGATTTGCCCCCTGTCTCAAGTCATTTGTTGCCCTAATTATATTGAAATCCATGATTAAACCCCATCAGAGGCTCAAAACACAGTTGCCTTTTATACTAGTAAATTTGGAATCTAACTCCTCCAGGGGAACATATCCACTTCATATTTGAGTCTAGACAAAACTGTAAACAAGTAATATTTGTCATTATCTATGAAAGTACAAATTACTAATCAGAGCATTTCATCATGATATCTCCAAACCTGGCAAAAATAAAGAATATTTATCTGAACATGAAGAACTACTAGCATGGCACCAGGTGACAGGGAACAAAGCTAAGTTAATAGTAAAATAAAGTAAAACTAATCAGGAGTTGCCTTAAGTCAGTTCAGTACCTTAGGTTCGAGCACAGCCAATATTTTTCATTATTACAGGGACACATTGCAAGAATAATTATGAGGGGAACACAGATAGGCAAAGAGAATTTACAGGAAGGAAAATTAATATTGTCAAAAGAAGGAAGAACCACTATCATTCGATTTTTCCTCAAGTTCCAATTTAGTTTTGGTATTGGAGATATTGCACAGAAGATAGGAGGATTAAATATTAAACATGGAGGGATGAAACAATAACCTCACAAATGGAGAATTTAAATTTATCAAGTAGCACGGAGACAAAAGACAAAAAGAAGAGCCGAATTTTTGTTCGGTTTTACTAGCATCCTATCCTCGATTAACCCGAGCAAGTACCAAAGATTCCAAACTAGCATGCAAGACCCATCTTCTCATTATAGAGAGCCAACAACTGTGGCGCTTCCTGCAAATAAGTAGTCACATACTTCTCCAGGAACTTCTGCTCCGAAATAGTCAACAATGTAGACAGGCTACAGGGTTTAACCAAACCTTTAGACAGTAGAACTTGAAAGACTGAACCCCGAGGAACAATTCTCTTCCCTAAGCTAAATGTGATGGCTAGTGGACGTTGGGAGATAACCAAAGGATCAAGCCCCACAACATTGACAAAGAAGTCCATTGTGGCAGTAATTTTGCTCTCCGACAACATCATGCACAATGGATACCTCCTGAAAGCTAAAATAACCACCTCCTCGGACCAACCCCACTGGCCATACACACCAATTTTCCTCCTCCACACCGACTCACTCATGCCCATAAGCGCGCGCAGAGCCATGACAAAACTCACTTTGGAAGGGTCAAAACCCATTGCCTTCACCCTATTCATGTTCTCCTCAAATTGGAAGGACCGGCACCAAAACATATGCCCGTGGTACAGGACTAAATGCCGGATGTTCCCCTCCGGCACTCCGGCATCCCTCAAAGCCGTGACTTCAGGAACGAGTTCAGCTTGAGGATTATCATACAATAATCGAGGAGCACGTTTGATGGCTGCGATGGCCTTCTCATCGGATTGTAACAAATTACTAACGTAACGAAAAGTGGGTACCAAATGCTGCTCTAGGCTCCTGCCCAAAATCCACGGGATCACAACCACGAGCTTGGCTAATTCGAGGTCGGAGATCCCTCTGGAGCGCAAAAAATCGAATTTTGGCGAGAGAATCTTATCTGGGTCCAACGAAAGCAACGTGGGGAACCTCGCGATGCTCTGTGAGATTTGAGCCGGAGTGAAACCTCGGTTCTTGAAAACGCCGATGACCGCGTCCGGTCTTGATGGGGTTTTGAATTTGAGGAGCTTGGAAGCGGAGAGAGCCGATTCTGGAGACAACCCACAAGAATTGACGAGGTAGGAGACTCTGAACGCTCGAGATTTCGACAAGGTCGAGGAAAATCTGAGCAGCAGGCGGAGTGAATCGGCTTGTGGAGCGAGCTGAAGAACCCTAACGTGAAGCAGGGCTTCGCGAGACAAATGGAACATGGGTGTCTCCGAATCTGATGAACTTTAAGGAACTCCGGTTTCTTCCTTCTGCTACAAAACTGGAGGTTTCAATTCATGGGGTTTTGTCCGACCCAAAAAACTAGAAAATTCATGGGGTTCTGCTTTCTTCCCCCGCGCTGTCTTCTTCAAATTCGAGATGGTCAAAGGAAATTTGTAACTAGGATATAGCTTAACGGTAGTCCGTGTTGGGAGCGGCCCAACATGCTTCGAGGTTGATTTGAAATATTCTGACAATTGCTTATTAAGAATGCCTAATAGGAAGGAGTCGTATTATGATAGGACGCTGCAATTGAGAAGTCTAAATAAGAAGGCTTAATTAGGAAGAATACCAAAATTCAATCAATTTTTTTTTGGTAAAGAAAAAAAAAGAAAAAAAATTGAATAAATTATGATGATTACTCAATTAAAGAAATTTTTATCAACCGGGGAGATTTCTAATTAGTATGTGATTGTCAATCAATTAAGGAGGATTCTTAACTTGGGTGTAGGTCTACTACTATAAATAGAAGGGCTCAAGTGGAGGTTTATGTGTGCACCAAAAAAACCTCTAGAGGGATTACAAGAGTTTTTCAACAATATGTATATAAAGACGAGAGATCTTGAGAAATTCGTCAAGTGATTATGTGTTTTGTGACAATTGTGAAAATCTATTATGAGAAAAACATCGTTAGAGTGTTAATTATAATCATTTGATAATAGTGTAGCAGTTCTTGAATAAGCATTTTGTGGTTTTCCTATATTGGGTTTCTACGTAAAAAATTCTAGTCTATTGTTCTTTTTGTCTCTTGCTAGTTGTGCTAAAGAGAATATATGGTCGCATATTGCACAATTTTTACATTAGAATGCCATTGTAATTGGTTGCGATTCGACTTAATTTACAACAAAGTGGTATTAGAGCAAGATGTCAGAAAACAAGGCCAACACAATCCAACTTAATTTACAACAAAATGGAATCAGAGCAAGATGTTAGAAGACAAGGCCAACATGATCAAG
Source organism: Eucalyptus brandiana (assembly GCA_014182725.1). Lineage (NCBI taxonomy): Eukaryota > Viridiplantae > Streptophyta > Magnoliopsida > Myrtales > Myrtaceae > Eucalyptus > Eucalyptus brandiana. The sequence continues at coordinate 15,387,857 of CM024675.1, forward strand.
CTCACAGCTATGAATTATGCAATATGGAGGTGCAAGATGGAGGATCATCTTTACATTAAAGGCTTGCCCAAGCCAATCAAGACAAGAATACCTCCAAAGAGCTTGGCAAAGACTCTGGCACTACTAAATTAGCAATAGTTGGAGAGGGAGGAGAAGACTCCTCAAAAGCCCTTAAACTAGCTATAGAAGAAGAGGAGGTGGAGGATGAGAAGACTATCCTTAACAAAAGAAGAGTTGGCACCATTAGAAAGTGGCTCGATTAAAGCATTTTTGAAAACTTCACCGAAGAAGACAACGGTTATGATTTGTGGAGAAATCTGGATTGGACATACACAATAAATACATCTTAAAACATAGCAAGCTTTTTGATGAAGGTGTCACGTATGGAGTACAAAAATGAAACATATGTCTATATGTACATAGGCACTATAGGGGGTCTAGTGAATCAAATTGATGCAATGGAGAGGATGATCACATTGAACTTGCATGCACACTTCCTGACAGTTTTTATGCCAAAAATTTGCGACCCATTAATTGCATCAATTCACAATTCCACGCCTGATGGAGCATTGATCATACAGTTAGTGAAAGACAAATTGCTGATTGAAGAGCAGAATTAAAAGATGATGGTTACAACACATGGTGATAGAATTCTTGTTATCAATGAACAAGAGAAGAAAGTAGATCATGGAAGAAGCAAAGACCATGGATCTAAAGGTCGTTCGACCTCAAGGTCAAAGACTGAGAAGAGAGCTTGTTTTTGTTGTGGAGCATCCCATTAGAGATTGTCGAGAGGCAGCCAAGGAGTAAGTTGAAGCACTTGTTGTAAATGTCACTACAGTTTTTTGAAGACATTATGGTTATCTACACTAATGAGAGCATTAGCTTTATATGTCAGGACACCATTTTGCTAGTTGATTTTGGATTTTGCATAGTCCCCAAAAGAGAATTTTTCTCTTTATTATAGTTGGAGACTTTGGTCTTGTAAGGATGAGTATTAATAGCTCATAAAAAATTGTTGGCATAAGAAGGTTGAGATCAAGACCAACAGTGGATGCAAGTTGACCTTAAAATAGGTAAGGTATGTCCCTAATATTCACTTTAATCACATGTCCCTAATATTCGCTTTAACCTGATCTCCATAAGAAAGCTAAATGATAATAATTATGGGAGTTACTTTGGTGAAAAAAAAGTTGAAGTTAATCAAGTGCAGCCTGGCGGTAGTGAGAGGAGTGAAAAACATCATGCTCTATACCACACAAGTGAAATTATGCGGCGGAGATGTTAATGCAATAAGGGAGGTATCTACCGAGCTTTGACACAAAAGGCTTGGACATATGAGTGAGAATTGATCGAAGGTTCTTACATTGAAGAAATTACTTTCGAACATAAAAAGTACCTCTAAAACTCGTGCGAAGACTACATTGTAGGAAAAAAATAATACAGCTGCCTTTAAATCTATTCCACCATTGAAAAAAGACCAATCGATTTGATTTGTTACATACTGTTGTTTGTGCTATGACTTTGAGAATTAGCGATGGTACTTCCTATTATGTTACTTTCATAAATGATTTTTTAAGGAAGGTATGGAGCATTGCATTGAAGGCGAAAATCAAGTTATTGATATCTTCAAGGATTTGCATGTGAAATTAGGAAGGGAGGTCGGTAGAAAAATGAAGCGAGTGAGGACTGACAATGGCGGGGAATATCGATGGCCATTTAAGGATTACTACAAAGCTCATTGCATAAGGCTTCATAGCACAATGGTGTTGCCGAGAGAAAGAATCAAACGATAAATGAGAGAATGAGGTGTATGCTCTCCCATGTGAAGCTGTCAAACTCTTTTTGGAGAGATAATAAGGATGGTAGTGGTTTTGTTAAAACTATCACATTCGATTCCACTTTAAGATGAGACTTTATAAGTGTATGGAATGGTAAGAATTCATCCTATAGTCACTTGGGAATGTTTGGTTGGAGGGCATTTGCACACATACTAAGAGATGAACAAGCCAAGCTAGATGGAAATGCAAAGGAGTGCATATTCTTAGTATGTGCTCACGAGGATTTTGGCTATAGATTGTAGGATCCTAAAGCAAGAAGATGTTTCGAAGTAGAGACGTGGTGTTCTTTGAGAATCACACTATCAAAGACTTTAAGAAGCACGGGAAACTTCAAATGTGGCGGAAGAGCTAGTTGACTTGGCTTGGAGTCTTTAGACTCATCAGAAAATTCTGTTGATGGAGGACCATAAGAAGAAGCCAAGAATGATCCAATGATGAGGTTGCCAAAAGAGTCGATGTTGAGACTAATAATAGAGACGGTGGAGATGATCAAACGGAAGCTCAAAAAAGAAGTAGAAGTTGATGATGAGGTTGAGGAGGAAATGCATGATAATCACTACGATGTCCTATATGATTTGTGCGACAAGATGGCGACTTCGGGATTCAACTAGTACAGACAATCTACCATGGACGGTGGTCATGTTACGGGTTGCGGTGCTTGCTTGAAAGAGACTTTTGACTATATTGTGAAGCTATGGGCGTGCATGGAAACGTTTCTTAGAAACGTTTCCGGAACACTTCATGCGGAAAGTGTTACCGGGAACAAAAAAGAATGAAACGTGTTTGGTTGCGTTTTACATTTTTTTTTTTTTTTTTGTTTCAACGAAATAAGAACAAAAAAAAAAACAACAATTTGTTTTTTTCTCGTTTCTTGAAACATTTCTTGAAGAAACATTTCTCTTCTCTCTTCTTCTTCTTCTCTTCTTCTTTTCTTCTTTTTTTCTTCTTTTTTTTTTCGCCGGTCGCCGGCCTCGGCCATGGCCGGCGACCGGTCGTCGAGGCTCGGCCTCGCCCGGATCCGGCGAGGGCCAAGCCGAGCCTCGCCCGTGCGGCGACGCCGAGCCTCACCTTGGCCGGGCGAGCTCGGGCTCGCCCGATCCGGCGAGGCCGAGCCTCGCCCAACCACGGCGAGGCTCGGCCTCGCCGAGGCCGGCGAGCCTCGCCGTGGCCGGGCGAGGCCGCCCCCCCCGTCGGCCGGTCGCCGGAGGCCGGTGACCGGCCGAAAAAAGAAAAATAAAAAGAAAGGAAAAAATAAATAATAAAATAAAAATGTTTAAAAAATTAAAAGAAACAAAAAAAGAATAAAATTTACCAAACGTGTTTCTATTCGTTTTTTATTCCCTGACCAAACGTTACCAAACGCGTTCTTTTGTTGAAAAATCGTTTCTCCTGAATGCAAACACTTTTTTGTTTTCTTAAGAACAAAAAAAAAGAATTGTTTCCATGCGTAGCCTATGTGAACGGAGTACGGGTGTTCGGCTTCAACTTAAGGATTGCCGGATCAGATACGAGGATTATCCATTCTCGGAATAAGCGCGCGACTTTCTAACGTCGGATCTGATTTCGAAGTGTGTCCGTGTACGTGCATGTGCTGCCGGCCATGAATAACGTGAGTTGAGATGTAGACAAGACATGCTTATGTTTCTCTTGATACGCAGTAACTCAGTCATGTTTCTCTAAATGAACCTAGGAATGCACTGAGAAAATAAAAGCATACCATCTCAGCCCGGCTGTGAAATTTAGGAATTTAAACCAATTGATTGCAGAAAAGGCCTAACCTGCCTAAGCGAGCTCAAAACTTGTGTCCATGTTTTACTAAAACTGAGGACATACCCATGTGATGAATCGATCTTCATCAACCTTTGGGACTTCGTCCCGCATCTTTTGAGCGTGCACAAACGGTGCTATTTGTATGTTCGATTTTGTGAAATGAGAGGCTATCTAAATCTCCTCTCTTGGCCAGAACATGCTAAAGTAGTGGTTAAGCCAACATTGTGCGTCTTATGTGAAATGATGGCTATTGACATGGACAATTTTAAAATTTTTCTAAATTTTTGTAATTTTAATTTCTTTTTTATTTTTATTTTCCTTTTTTAACCAACTCCTTGCCGACCAAGAGTTGAAAAAGAAAAATAAAATAAAAAAAATAAAAAGAAGAGAAATAAAAAATAAAAAATTCTGAAAATTTATTTTTTAAAAAGAAATTACAAAATTTATCCATGTTATCATCGGCCTTGTCACGTAGGATGGCCGGTGCTAATCAAACTACCACATCGGTATTTTCCAACTAAAATTGTTTTGAAGAACTAAATTGACAAATTATTAAAAAGTTTATGACTAAATTAGTAAATAATCAAAACGCTCAGAGTTAATTTGACACAGAACAAATGTTTAGAATAAAATTGACATATTGTCAAAAGCTTTAGGACCAAATTAACCAAATCAAAAGTTTATATTTGAATTAGCACAAGCATAATATATTTGGGAAATTTTTGATAATTTCCCCAGCATTGGAGCTGTCTTTGGACGAAGACTCCGATATCAAGTATCCGGAGGCAATCTTTTAACAACGCGTACATTTGTAATGTCGGGGAAAAGCATTCCGGATGCAAATTCGGTGCGCCCACGGAGAATCTCTAGGATGCTCGGGACAAAGCATTTCCAGGTGCGAACCCGGTGCGCCAGCCAGGATCCTCTTCGATGCTCCTCCTGATTTGGAGGACAAAAACAAAGACAGGACCAGCAGATCAAGGTTCGACAACGACAGCGTCTGTACTAGCACACGCCCGTTGATTCTGATCCTTTCGGGGACTCTAAGCAAATGGATTCGCTCGGGCTGCACCTCGAACCTGTTCAGCATACGTGAATGTGCAACGTCCTTTAGATAAGTGCGACTTGCTGCTGACTCGTTCCCCATTTTGAACTTTAGAATCCGCGTGCCCGCGAAACTATGCATTTTTAAATGCGTAGTAGTAGTTATTATATACTTGATTATTCTCAAGTAGGTTTGCTCTCCACGACCCTTTTTGCATGCGGGAGGATTATCGTCCGACACAAGTTTTAATAGAGCATATCTTTTCAAATTCACAGAAAAAAAATCAATCAATTTAGGGGAAATTCTAAATAAGCCTTATACACTCTTATTTTCTCAAATAAGGGTCTGAAGTGAATTTTGTATCAAATAAAAAGCTGAAGTGACTATGCCGGTTTCAAATAAAACTTGAAATGGCTATAATAATTTCAAATAAAGGTCTGATCTCGCTGATCACCGGTCGGCTAGATTTTTTGGTTGATCAATGGCATTTTCGTCGAAAGACAATTTTAATCTTTAAATTAATTTTCTTTTCTTTTGCTTTTTTTTTTCTTTTCTGGCGAGAGCCGACTAGGGCTTGCAAGCCCTTGTTAGCCACTAGCGAGGTCGCCTCGTCCACACCCTTATCGACTGTGGGTGAGGGTCTCACCCAACCCTCTCTAGGCATTGCTAGTGACTGGCTATCACTTGAGACTAGCCATTAGCGAAGAAGAAAAAGAAAACCAGAATAAAGGTAAGAAAGAAAGAAAGAAAGAAAGTAAAAAAGGTAAATGATAAAAATTCCATTGATCAATTAGAAAATCAGGCCCCTTTTTGATATTAACATAACCGTTTCATGCCCTTATTTGGAGCAAAATCTACTTTAGGCCTTTATTTGAAAAAAATAAGAACACTTCAAGTCCTTATTCGAAATAAAGTTCACTTCAAGGTTTATTTGAGAAAATAAAGATACTTTAAATCTTTATTTGGAATTTTTTTTTTATCAATTTATGCACTATGTCAGAGATTAGTGTACAAATTAATTCAAGTGAAAAAGCAGAAAAACATCTTGAGAGATTTTATAGAATATCTATCAAGGTGCATGCATTTTAAAATCTGTCATGACTGATATTCTTTGTTGAACCGTAATGACTCATCACTTGAATTGCAACTAAGTATCCAATCTCTTTTTTCCTTCTTGAAGAATTTAATTAAAGGGCTCTTATGGCACGATCTCCAACTCTATTTGGCATGGAGATTTATGAGATTTTTAAGGTACATTTGGTTCAACATTCTTAATGGACTTTAGGTCTTTAAAAGATTTGTTTAGAAAAGTTAAGATGTCTGGCAATAATTGTGACATCCCGATTTTCCAATTCTATATTCAATAAATTGAGACGGGCATTTCGTTGGCACGCGCATATAGTTCTTTTCCTTGAGTCGGCCACTCATATGAAAACTAGTCTATCGAGTGAAGGCGTTAAGAGTTTCTAATGCATCGACTCGAGAATTTGACCAAGAAGCAACTTTTCGACCGAGCTAATCTTCAAGGGTCATTACGGCACGATTAAAATCGATTAGAGATCGGAGATAGGTCGACTCGACGAGGCATGTGATCGGTGTGGGTGATTCCACCGGATCGCACAATTCTTGTCGATCGGACCGGACCGACTTTTCTATCGATTGGGTACCCCGTGTTCGTATTTGAAATCTTGAGATTACCTCGACAACCGAAAGTCGCCAATGTTTCAAAGATGTACATTGTGGCTTGAGATGATCAACCACGAGTCAAATGCATGGAAATTTCTAAAGGCTACCGGTAGGTTGGGCCGCGCTATTATCGTGCCAAAGTGAAATTAATCGTGGAATTGAGATTGAATTCGAAATTGGAAGTCAGGTGTGTCGCAAATCATTTTAGGATCATTAACTTATCTTTGGAAGATTTTTCATGCAATCAGAGTTTTTCAGCAATTAAATCAGAAAATGGTTAATTTGGTTCGGAAAATTGGTAGGCCCGCCTTTGGTTGTGCTTTTGAGATCTAAGATGGTTCTATGGACAAGTGAAGATGTGAATGGAAGTGTGATGACATTGGATTAATTTTATGGACTTCATTTGATTCAATTGGAAGAGAATCAAGTGGAATTAGAGAATTGGTTGTCAAAATTTGGGCCGGCGGAAAATAAAATGGACCAATTGGAAGAGGTTGTGGAGGATTGGGTGAGTGGAGTATGATGTCACCCATGATGTCATGGTGGTGGGCCATTTTTATGGGTTAAAGAAAAAGAAAAAGAAAAGAAAAAGCCCCCCTTCTTCTCTCTCCTCCCTCTCTTCTTCCTCTCTCTTCCGTGCGATTCCTCCATCTTCTTCATCTTCTTCTTCTTCTTCAAACCCAGCAACCAGCAAGTTGGAGAAGCCGCACGCCTCCGCCGTCGTCGCCGCCGCCGCCGTGCGTCCGTCCCGCGCCGCCCGCGCGCGCTCGCCGGCCCGCCGTCGCACCGTCTCCGCCTCCCTCTCGCTGCCCTTGCGTCGCGGTTGCTGCATCAGCCCGTGCCGGAGCCATTCGGCCACCTCCGGCCACCGTTCGGGTCCCGCCTTGGTCCGGTTTGACCCCTCAACCTTCCCCGGTCCTTCTCCATCTCATCCAAGCTCCTAATCTACCCATTCTCGGCCTCAAATCGCCATGGACAGCAGCCAAGAAAAATGGGTATGCAGCGGGTGTTTGGCCCGTTTTGGCCGCCTTCCCGAGCCCGGATGCTCGGCCCGCTTTGAGGAAAGTCGATCCTCGCGTCGTCCCCGTCGTTTTGGTTCGCTCGGCTCGTTAATCCGGTGAGTTTAACTCACTAAATCTTGATTAGAGGGTTAATGATGCCCTAAGTGTGCTTAGTCTAAGTTAAGTGAGATTAGGTTGGTAGATTAGTTTATTTAAATATGGATTAGATTAAGTTGTTTAATTAAAGTTAAACATGTTTAGTTTAAGGGTTAAGTAGGTTTATTTTTAAAATAAACCTTGATGTGACATAAAGGAATTTACTTTTGATTTATTTAAACATTTCGAAATTATTTAATAATTTAATAATATATCATTATTCGAAATTATTAAAATATGATTATTCAATTATTTTCGGAATAAATTTAATTATTTATTAAATTCGAAAATTTTGTCGGGGCCCTAAATTCTCGAATTTCGTGCTTGGTATTTCTTTGTGTATTCGGATTTTGAAATTGATGGTCGGATATTATAAATTGAGCGTGAATTGTGAAAAATATGGATATTATTATTTAATTAATTTTCGGAATAAATTTAATTATTTAATAAATTCCGAAAATTATTCTCGGACCCTAAATTCTCGAAATTTTGTCTTTGATCGCCGCTTTGTGCATTTAGAATTTGAATTTGATGAATGGATGTGGCAAATTAAGTGTTGATTGTGATAAATAAGGATTTTATTCATAAAAATCCAAGTGTCGAGTTTTAATGCAAAAATTGGATTTTCAATATTATATTAAATAGTGGGGTTTGAAAAAGTGAGATATTGGCTTTCTGTTCGAAATTAGCGTGCCCCCACACACGTGAGTAATTTCTGGAATATTTTTAATATGAAGAAAAATGGCGGGATCACTATTTTAAGTGGAAGCGTTGAGTGAAATGCAAAGTGTCCCGGGGCCGAGTATGATTTGACTGTGTGATAATTAAGAGGAATCGTCCCGGGCCATTGAGCCGGACTTGCCCCTATATGGGATGCCCACGCGGTGGATGCGGGTCGCAGCTGATTGATTACGGGCCCATGCTCCTTCGGGAACGCCGTCGATGTCTTGACGGCCGCGCTCCAAGGTGGGGAGGCGATGCCTGGCTATATGCCGGTAGATAGCCGAACAAAGTAGGCTATGCCCTTGTGTGGCATGAATAACAATTGGAATGCATGTTGAGTGTTGTTGATGTGTCGGATTATGGGACGGAATTATGTGGCATGGAATGGGACGTGTCATAATGATTTAGTCTTATAATCGGGACCCCGCGGTTGTTGGTTATATGAAAGTGAATGCGTTCCGGTTGTTTAAGTCCCTATTGCTATCTGTGATTGAGTGGTTTGAATTGTGCTAACCTGCAGGAAGGAACTGAGGCGAGGTAAGTCTTCTGTGTGATGTGGCTAGGCCACCCGGGGTGTATTTTTCTTTCTAATAGGGGTTTAGGGGGTTGAACTTGCTGAGACATCGTCTCATCCCGGTTGTGGGATTAAAATTTCAGGTCCCCGTTGACGGAGCGGCTAGATAGCTTTGGTTGGCTGGAGGAGTTGCGAGGGTGAAGTCATAAGATTGGAGAACGTGTCCGACTTGTAGGTCGTAGGACAGTTCATTTTTTTTAAGAGCCGGTCTTTTGTAGACTTTTGACTGTAGGCTTCTATTTGTAATTCTATTGAATTATGAAAGTGCTATGTTGTGATTGATTGCCTGCTTTTCTATCCCAAGTTAAATGTTGTCGGGGATTTATAATACGTTCCGCTTGCGCAATAATAATTGAATGGGTCGGCGATATATCCTGGGATGTCGCATATTTGATCGACCGCAAAGGGGATGTGCACGTGCTCGAGGTTCGGGCGTGACATCCCCGTTTAAGTGGTATCGAGCATGGTCTATATATGGAGTGATAAGGTGCGATGAGTCATGGGATAGTTAGTAGGAAAGGCTTTTAATATGCTTTGATGCATGTGGTTGATAGCTGTTTGGTAGCTTGTTTGTGGGGTCGCTCAAATTTCAACCTGATGTTGGAATCGGAAAACAGGTGTCTATAAAGAACCTGTAAGATGAGTGACCAGGAGCGGAGAACTCCTTGGAGGAGGTCGGTAGGACCTATACCTCAGGGTAGGATGCTGACAAGAGTCAGTACCTGAGGTAGAGCGCAGGCTTAGTCCAGCGTGTGTGTGAGAGTACCGCCGCAAGTCGATGGGAGTGTAGCGGCATCAAATGATCTTGGTTTCGATGGGATTGTTCGGGTGCCGTGTTCCTTGGAAGCTTGTTGGGTCGGTGAGTTCGGGGCCGAGCCGTCGCCGTTGCCGTTGTTTCTACCGCCGCCGTCTTTGTGACCGTTGTTGTTGCCGTGCCCGTTAAGGCCTAATCTGAGTTGTGATCGAGGATCAAGCCGCCGTATCGAGTCGGGGTTCGGTTTAGACGAGAGATGGGAATCAATTGGGGAGAAATGCCGATGTCGAGGAAAGGTGCCCTATTTCACCTAACCTAAGAGCGAGTTGGAAAGTCGGTGTTCAACTCGATTAATGGGTGTCGTGTCTATCGAAAGGACATGGATCCGTCTGTCTTTGTAAAAGGGAAAGAACTTGTTACAGTGTCGCCGGTAAAGTCATTTAATCAAAGATTGCCCGTATAGGCGAGATGGAACCGCACTGCTTCGTCACCGCCGCCGTTGATAAAATAGAACAGATGAATCATGCTTCGGGACATTTAGTGGGGTACTTGGAATGGACCTCAGTGCAAGGATGGATGCATGATGTCACTTGATGGGAGGTAAATGACTCTTCGATTATGTGTCGAGATAGTGGAAAGGAGGCATGAGTCAGCCTGGTGTCAGAGTAAAAATGGAGCATGCTTTGAATGTGGCCAGCACGGCCGTCAGGTCAGGAATTGTCCGTGTAAGTTCAGGAGAGCGTAAGCACTGTTACTGCAGATAGGACGCCACTAGGATGGCTAGAGGAGCATGAAGGGATCGACCATGCATCAATCAGAAGAAGAATGTTTATGAGATGTTTTATGCAGAGTAATGCAGCAGAATTTTCAATGAAGGTTGTAGAGTTTTCGTTGTGGTAATAAAGTAATAGGAAGATGAGTCTCTGACTATAGTCGTACCTGATGAGTTTGCTTATGTATGACTTGGAAGTCATTTATGAAAAGGTTTGGCTCGAGGAGTTTCTGCATTGTGAATCGTGGCGTGATATAATTCAATTTGTTCGGTTGGCGTATGAAAGTTTTGAATTACGAAGGTTGAAGAGGAACTTCAATCCTTGTTATTCGTCACTGAAGATGACTTGGTTCAGGTTGTTGGTTATTGAATCTACATGGCAGCTGTAATGGATGCGTCAGTTGATGAGCCGAATATGGAGGATATAATCGTGGTACATAAGTCTTCTAAAGTAATTCTTTGAAGAATTGCCGGGTTTGCTATCGAAAAGAAATAGAGTTCGTGATTGAATTAGCACCGGAACCGAGCCGCCCCTAAGGCTCTTTACCGGATGGTGTTGCCCGAGTTAAAAGGAACTAAAGGTGTAGATGCAGGAAGTGTTGAATAGGGGAGTCATACTTTCCAGTGCATAACCTTGGGGAGCACCAGTTCTGTACATGAAGGAGAAATGTGGTTCGTTGTGGTTGTACATCGATATTCTTCAAGATTGACTTGAGGTCAGGATATCATCAATTGAGAATCAGGAAGAAAGACATACCGAAGTTAGTATCTTGCACTTGATACATCAGTTGTGAGTTCGCTGTAATACCGAGTGGTGTGATGGACACCTTAGCTATTTGTTTGGATCTAATGAGCGAGAATGTTTAAGAGTACTTGAATCGGTGGTGATCGTGCTCATGAAGTTATCATGGGGTGTTCAAAGAGTGCTGAGGAGCGCAAGAGACATTAGAAGATGATATTTCAGACTTTGAGGACTCTTGAATCTTATGTTAAGTTTAGCAAGTGCGAGTTTTGGATGACTCGTATTGCGCTCCTAAGTCACGTGATTTCAGGCGAAGAAATCTCCGTAGACCCCGTCCAAGATTAAAGCAGTGAACAATTAGCCGAGATTGACTACAGTGACAGAGAATAGAAGTTTTTGGGGATTAGCAGGATATTACAGAAGTTTTATGGAAGGGTTTTCAGCGTCAGCGTTGCAGTTAATTCGACTACTGAGGAAGTAAGAAAAGTTCGTGTGGACGAGATAAGTGCGAGTGTAGTTTTCAAGGGCCTAAAAAGAGGCGACTACCGCGCTTGTGCTTACTATTCCATTTGGTCATAGAAGTGATGAGATACATAGTGATGCGTCGTTTAAAGGATTGGGTTGTGTGTTGATACAACGGGATAGGGTTGTGGCATATGTGTCCGTCGCTTGAGACCTTGGGAGTTGAATATGAGACAACGTCGCTTGATGGAACTCATTAAGGACTATGACTATGGTATTTTGTACCACTGAAAAGGTGAGCAAAGTTGCGGATGCACTGAGTCGAGAGTCCTTAGTTGCATAGTTGGTACTCAAGGATTTGATCTTAATTGAGAAAATTCGAAATTTGGTTTTCAAATCTAAGGTAGGCCACCTTTGGAATCTTATTACTACCCTCAGAATTGAACCGAGAGAGCAGATCAGAATCAAATTGTTTCAGCGGACAGATTCAGAAATTCAGGAAACTTTATAAGAGAATGCAGATGAGAGAGAGGTTGATTTTTAGATTTCTGAAGACAGAACGCTAAGGTTCTGAGGATGATTGTGCGTAGTTGATAATGCAGAGATTAAAGAAGACATCTTATGGGAAAATCATCATAGCAATGTCGGGGTTGTCCGGACATTTAATAGATCTTTGTTTTGAGTGTGTGACATCCTGATTTTCAAACTCTGATTTCGATTGGTTAAATTGGGCATTTCATCGACGCGATTACAGTGTTTTTCTCTGAGTTGGCCACTTACGAGATAATTAGACTAGTTGGGTGAGTTATCAAGGGCTTTAAGGCAAATAGACTTGAGAATTCGACCAGAAATCGACTTCTCGATCGTGCTCATCTTTAGAGATCATTACGGCACAGTTAAAAATCGAATTAAGATTAGAGTTAGGTTGGTTCGACCGAGATGAATGACCGATCGTGGGTGACTCCACTAAATTGGAAAACTCTCGTCAACGATACTAATTTGATTTTACTTGTCGTTTTGGTACCCTGTGTCCGTACTTGAATCATTGAGATTTTCACGACACTTGAGAGTCGCCAATGTGTCAAGAGAGTTCATCGTGGCTCGAAGAAAATCGACCACGGGTCATTTGTCCTAAAAAGCTCCGAAAACTACCCAGTAGTCTAGGTCACACCAAAAGCGTATCGGAGTGAAATTAACCGCCAATCTAAGTTCGATTTCAGAAATTGGAGATTCTATCTCGTCACAAAGTGGGTATACCGAAGTGTGTGTGCATCGGATAATTCACCGGCATGGAGTGCCTGGGGATGAATTGTATTTCAAATCTAGATCGATGTTCCTAGTTGGCGAGCTTTGAAATGGTTCTTTCTTAAGCAGTGCACATCAGAGAGTGCGGAATTTCGATTGCTGAGATGATGTCAGGAAAAGAAAGATCACAGGCCAGGGTCAGTACAGTGGTCAGTGATTGCAGTTGCCGAGATCAGTGTCAGAGTTATATCAGATCTTGATTAGAGGTTCCAAGTTTCAAAGCAGATCGTCGATAGTTTCTTTTAGCCAATGTAGAGTAGAGTGTACGGGATTTCGGTTTGTTGAGATGAGATCGAGAGATCGAGAAATCGCAGTCCAGAGTTGGTTTGGGAATCAGTAATTCAGTTGCAATTAGCAGAGTCAATTCAGAGACTGCGTAGAATCGCCAATTTAGCTTCGCAAATTTTATGTTGAAGACCTTTGGAATTTTTAAGTGGGCAAGTGTTTAGTATTTTGAATCCGAAGTGGTTTGGGCAAGATAGCGGTGATATGGCAAAGCATTGGTGCGAAAGGAGCAACATGAGAAAGAGAAGATTATATGAGACGACCGTTTGTACCCCCACCTTTTTGTTAAGAATTGGTAAAGGTTTAAATTTCGAGGACGAAATTTTTATAAGAGGGAAGAGTTGTGACATCCCGATTTTCCAATTCTATATTCAATAAATTGAGACGGGCATTTCGTTGGCACGCATATAGTTCTTTTCCTTGAGTCGGCCACTCATATGAAAACTAGTCTATCGAGTGAAGCATTAAGAGTTTCTAATGCATCGACTCGAGAATTTGACCAAGAAGCAACTTTTCGACCGAGCTAATCTGCAAGGGTCATTACGGCACGATTAAAATCGATTAGAGATCGGAGATAGGTCGACTCGACAGAGGCATGTGATCGGTGTGGGTGATTCCACCGGATCGCACAATTCTTGTCGATCGGCACTTTGGACCGACTTTTCTATCGATTGGGTACCTGTGTTCGTATTTGAAATCTTGAGATTACCTCGACAACCGAAAGTCGCCAATGTTTCAAAGATGTACATTGTGGCTTGAGATGATCAACCACAGGTCAAATGCATGGAAATTTCTAAAGGCTACCCGGTAGGTTGGGCCGCGCTATTATCGTGCCAAAGTGAAATTAATCGTGGAATTGAGATTGAATTCAGAAATTGGAAGTCTGGGTGTGTCGCAAATCATTTTAGGATCATTAACTTATCTTTGGAAGATTTTTCATGCAATCGAGTTTTTCAAAGAATTAAATCGAAAAAATGGTTAATTTGGTTCGGAAAATTGGTAGGCCCGCCTTTGGTTGTGCTTTTGAGATCTAAGATGGTTCTATGGACAAGTGAAGATGTGAATGGAAGTGTGATGACATTGGATTAATTTTATGGACTTCAATTTGATTCAATTGGAAGAGAATCAAGTGGAATTAGAGAATTGGTTGTACAAGAATTGGACCCCGGCGGAAAAATAAAATGGACCCATTGGAAGAGGTTGTGGAGGATTGGGTGAGTGGAGTATGATGTCACCCATGATGTCATGGTGGTGGGCCATTTTTGTGGGTTAAAGAAAAGAAAAAAAAAAAGAAAAGAAAAAGCCCCCCTTCTTCTCTCTCCTCCCTCTCTTCTTCCTCTCTCTTCCGTGCGATTCCTCCATCTTCTTCATCTTCTTCTTCTTCTTCAAACCCAGCAACCAGCAAGTTGGAGAAGCCGCACGCCTCCGCCGTCGTCGCCGCCGCCGCCGCCGTGCGTCCGTCCCGCCCGCCGCCGCGCGCGCCCGCCCGCCGTCGCACCGTCTCCGCCTCCCTCTCGCCGCCCTTGCGTCGCGGTTGCTTTGCATCGGCCCGTGCCGGAGCCATTCGGCCACCTCCGCCACCGTTCGGGTCCCGCCTTGGTCCGGTTTGACCCCTCAACCTTCCCCGGTCCTTCTCCATCTCATCCAAGCTCCTAATCTACCCATTCTCGGCCTCAAATCGCCATGGACAGCAGCCAAGAAAAATGGGTATGCAGCGGGTGTTTGGCCCGTTTTGGCCGCCTTCCCGAGCCCGGATGCTCGGCCCGCTTTGAGGAAAGTCGATCCTCGCGTCGTCCCCGTCGTTTTGGTTCGCTCGGCTCGTTAATCCGGTGAGTTTAACTCACTAAATCTTGATTAGAGGGTTAATGATGCCCTAAGTGTGCTTAGTCTAAGTTAAGTGAGATTAGGTTGGTAGATTAGTTTATTTAAATATGGATTAGATTAAGTTGTTTAATTAAAGTTAAACATGTTTAGTTTAAGGGTTAAGTAGGTTTATTTTTAAAATAAACCTTGATGTGACATAAAGGAATTTACTTTTGATTTATTTAAACATTTCGAAATTATTTAATAATTTAATAATATATCATTATTCGAAATTATTAAAATATGATTATTCAATTATTTTCGGAATAAATTTAATTATTTATTAAATTCCGAAAATTTTGTCGGGACCCTAAATTCTCGAATTTCGTGCTTGGTCGGCTTTCTTGTGTATTCGGATTTTGAAATTGATGGTCGGATATTATAAATTGAGCGTGAATTGTGAAAAATATGGATATTATTATTTAATTAATTTTCGGAATAAATTTAATTATTTAATAAATTCCGAAAATTATTCTCGGGACCCTAAATTCTCGAATTTTGTGCTTTGATCGCTTCTTTGTGCATTTAGAATTTGAATTTGATGAATGGATGTGGCAAATTAAGTGTTGATTGTGATAAATAAGGATTTTATTCATAAAAATCCAAGTGTCGAGTTTTAATGCAAAAATTGGATTTTCAATATTATATTAAATAGTGGGGTTTGAAAAAGTGAGATATTGGCTTTTGGTTCGAAATTAGCGTGCCCCCACACACGTGAGTAATTTCGGAATATTTTTAATATGAAGAAAAATGGCCGGGATCACTATTTTAAGTGGAAGCGTTGAGTGAAATGCAAAGTGTCCCGGGGCCGAGTATGATTTGACTGTGTGATAATTAAGAGGAATCGTCCCCGGGGCATTGAGCCGGACTTGCCCCTATATGGGATGCCCACGCGGTGGATGCGGGTCGCAGCTTGATTCTCGGGCCCATGCTCCTTCGGGAACGCCGTCGATGTCGACGAAGCCGCGCTCCAAGGTGGGGAGGCGATGCCCGGCTATATGCCGTAGATAGCCGAACAAATGAGTAGGCTATGCCCTTGTGTGGCGATGAATAACAATTGGAATGCATGTTGAGTGTTGTTGATGTGGTCGGATTATGGGACGGAATTATGTGGCATGGAATGGGACGTGTCATAACGATTTAGTCTTATAATCAGGACCCCCGTGGTTGTTGGTTATATGAAAGTGAATGCGTTCCGGTTGTTTAAGTCCCTATTGCTATCTGTGATTGAGTGGTTTGAATTGTGCTAACCTGCAGAAAGGAACTGAGGCGAGGTAAGTCTTCAGTGTGATGTGGCTAGGCCACCCGGGGTGTATTTTTCTTTCTAATAGGGGTTTAGGGGTTGAACTTGCCGAGACATCGTCTCATCCCGGTTGTGGGATTAAAATTTCAGGTCCCCGGTTGACGGAGCGGCTAGATAGCTTTGGTTGGCTTTGGAGGAGTTGCGAGAGGTGAAGTCATAAGATTGGAGAACGTGTCCGACTTGTAGGTCGTAGGACGTTCATTTTTAAGAGCCGGTCTTTTGTAGACTTTTGACCGTAGGCTTCTATTTGTAATTCTATTGAATTATGAAAGTGCTATGTTGTGATTGATTGCCCGCTTTTCTATCCCAAGTTAAATGTTGTCGGGGATTTATAATACGTTCCGCTTGCGCAATAATAATTGAATGGGTCGGCGATATATCCTGGGATGTCGCATATTTGATCGACCGCAGTGGGATGTGCACGTGCTCGAGGTTCGGGGCGTGACAATAATTTATTTGGCCACTTTGGAAAAATGCTAGCATTGACAAAGCTTAAAGCGCAAGGTAAGGGCTTTAGCATTTCCAAAAGGCACATTTTAGCATTGCCAAGAAGTTAAGGTGTTGGACAAAGTTTTAGGCCTTCTAAAAATGCTAAAAATCTATGTTAGGTTTCAGATAAAATATAAAATTTTACCCAAATTACCTCCGCTGATAATTTCATATTTCAATTTTACTCTCACGGCTATTCATATTCTCTTTGCAGATCTGAAGTTTCTGGAGATGGAGGAGTTGACTGGTAATGGGTCGACTTGGGTCGCGCAACACTAGTGTTGCGTTGTGGTTGGGGTTGTACAGCCTTGGCGACCTGTCAACTCATTTGTGCAATGTCAGAGTCCAAATCTGTTGTCTAGTATGCTCGATGCTAGAGTCTAGATTTGGCTTGTCTAAAGGGTTATGCCGATTGTCGTGGCCCTTTGACGCCGGTTGTGGAGGTTTGAGGACCTCCTCCGGCAGAGACCTGGCCCTTGTCCGGCTGCAACTTGGTCTCCAAGCGCGCATCCTATTTCACGACCCAAATTTGGCTTTTCAGCCGCGGTTGCCGAGGTCCTCCGACGTCCTGTCCTCCGACTGAACTCTGGACCTCGTACGACTTGGACTTCATCTCAGGCACAGGATCTGGGTTGAAGCCTTCGGCTGGGGACGTGGTGTTGGTGTCGCTCTGCTCATCGGCGCTCTCCTCGGCCCCTCCTTGCTTAGTTCATCGACATTTCTGCCAAAGCCTGAGCCGCTCCTTGACATTTCTGCTAAAAGCTAAGCCGACCTGGGGGCTACTGCTAGTGGTGATTAGCCCAAGGAATTGGTGAAGCTAAAGCAATCAAACTGTATTTGCTTTAATCAAATAAACCTTGAGCCAAAGATGCTCGGGAAGATGGCTTTGCATTTTCTCCAAGTTCAACCCAAACGCAAATTTCAACGAAATATTTTGTGTTCGTAAGCTCATGTGTTGTTCAAATACCGTTAATTAATGAACATAAATGTTTCTTTTCTATCAAAAAAATAAAGGGAATATTTTAAATAAAAGCTTGAAGTGCCATAATTTTTTTCAAACAAGGGTCTCAAGTGAATTTTATGTTAACAGAGACATAAATTGATTATGTTAGTAATAAATAATGACTTGAAGTAGCTATGATAGTTTCAAAAAAGGGCCTAACTTTGGTGGTCGCGTGGCCAATTGAATTTTTCGGGCTGGACAAAGGCATTTTTGTCAAAAGGCAATTTTATTTTTAAATAATTTATATTTACATTTTCTTTTTTCTTTTTTTTTTTCTAGTGACCTCATTGGCTTCTAGATGAGGGCCTGCAAGCCCTTGCCGATCGCTAGCGAGAGTCACCTATTCAGGCCTCGTCGATAGTTGGCCATCGGTGAAGAGGAAAGGGTAACTAGAAAAAGAAAGGAAAAAACAATTAAAAAGAAAAAACTTAAACAAACGTAAAGGATGAAAATGTCTTGACCAATTGAAAAGTTAAGTCATTCTTTGAAATTAATGTAATCACTTGATACCCTTATTTAATAATGAAAATACTATAGACTTTTATTTGAAATAAAATTCACTTCAAATCTTTATTTGAATTCTTTTTTTCAAAAATAAACTAGAGAAATTAAGTTTTGGCCGAAAAGAAAAAATAAATTTGAAGGAACAAAATGGAAATAAAATAAAATTTTTCAAGGTAAAAATGGGTGAATATCCCGAAAAACTCAAAATAGGTATACGTGTGACAAATTTACCCAAAATTAATTTTTTAACAGTGAAAAATTCTAAACTAAGACATTTTTGACAAATTTACCCCAAACTAATTTATTCATAGCCAAAAAATTTAAACTGATACATTTGTTACAAATATACCTTTATTTAAATTGAATTAATACCACAAAAAATCATAAAAAATTGTATAATTATGACAAATGTAGAGTAAAATTATAAATTGGTACACCAGTCAACTATCACATATCATTCAACTTAGTAATTTATTTGTTAAATTTAATGAAAAATAATATATGGTAAATATGTTATAAATGTACTAGTTTGGGATAAATTTTTTAAAATATGTATTATTTTGAGATTTTTAATAATCTAAAATTAATTTAGGGTAAATTTATTATAAATATTTCAGTTTGAGATTTTTTAGGTAATAATTCGCGTAAAAACTCCAAACCAATGGGCCGTCCAATCTGCAGCGTCCACTCACGCACTGTCCCCCCGCGTTCTACCAGCCGTCGGATCGGGTTCGATTCCAGCCCACAGGGTTTCCTGTTTCTCGCAAGCATCTCCCGTCCTGTATAGCTTTCCTTCTCGGCCGTTCGCTCGACGCAAAAAAAATCTTCATCGGCATCTCGTTCCCGATTTCGCCTCCGCCGCCGCCCGTCCTTCCTCCCGCTCCGCCGCCGCCGCCGCCGCCGCCGCCGCCGCCGACCGAGCGGCAGACGAGCGGGCGAGGTCGCCGGTAGGTCCCCCCCCTCTGTTTTCGCTCCTCCTTTCGGGTTAAGCGTCGAGCTGTGGCTCGAGATTGACGAGCTTCGCGCCGTTCTTGGGTGTAGGGGAAGAAGCCGCGGCCGGTCGAAGAATCTTCAGAGTCGTCGGGAAGGCGCGAGGCTGGTGCCGCCGCGAGGTGCGTGGAGCCTGTCGCTGTAGAGGGCTGTCAGGTAAAAGTTGAATTGCTATCCATCCCTCTGCAAAAATCTGCCGTTCGAGCTTACTGCCGTTAGAGGTCGAGTGTTAGGCGGCGAGCGGAAGGAATTGTTAATGCCGCTCGATTTGCGATTCGGTCTGAGATGAGCTACTGCCGGTAGTTCTGGTCGGAAACGGGTTTGGTTGAAACGGAGCCCGTTCGGTTCGAGATCGAATGAGGCTGTAGTGAGTGGCTTAGGAACGGTCGAATATATTGTGGGTTATCGCTACGGTAGATGTTCGTATGTGGAAGACAATTCGAAAGCGGTTTGTGTTCTTGGGCTTTTTGCAGCTGCGGTTATGTCGAAAAAATTTGAATTTTGCTGTGAATTAGAAAAGCTGAGTCACTTTTGCAAATTCCCATACTTTTTGTGAATTTTATCGCAGGTTTTGCTAACTGTTATATTGGAGTCACCTTGCTCTGTTGAGGCAGCATTTTGTCCTCATTCATACTGTCTTTTCAGTTCAATAACCGGTTCAATTTTCAGATCATTGGTTTTTTATTTTTTTCTGCTGATCTATTTATCAAGTTCAAATTTTTCTGCTTCTAAATCCTTGAGCCGGCTGGAAGAAGTTCGGCATTTTCATAACCGAATGAGTGGGTTTGTCTGACTGTTCAAACCTTTTTCAGTAAAATATTTAGCCAATATGCGTGGATATTTGATGTGTAGATACTATGTACCCAACTCATTCGTTGTAGCATAATTTGTTCTTCTTTTGGCACTCGTGGGAATTGTTCATTCCTAACGTGATAGAGTGCTTTTTCTTATACGAGGTAGTCTAGTGGATCTCATATAGAGCTTGATACACTGGAATATAATCTTTTTCAGATGCAAAGTTTTCAATATTTACACTTTTCGTCGAACCTCTGAGAAATGCTATACTTTTTAATCTGGCATCAATGCCTCCCAGCCGTAGCTAGTCTAAGCAACTCATTGAGATGCTGCAAGATGCTTCCGTAGAGTTTACTTTTTTTCAAGTTGTTGTCAAGTCTTCATATGAGGCTTGAGTAAATAATCATAGTGATTGCCAAATTATCTGTTCATTCTCCAACACAATTTCTACTTTAGAGAATTTCTTGTTTTCTTCCTCAACTGCGGTAAATCTCTCTTTCAATTATTGATAATCTGCATTCCTTAGCTTCAAGCCTCTCTCTTCACTCAAGATCGAGGTTGATTGTTGACGATGAGTTGATTTTGTGCTTCGGCAATTGTTTTTTGTTCATTCTATTATAATAGTCATATAAGATGTTTTTCCTTCCTTCATTTTTTTTATTCTAGGAGAAGATGGTAGAGTGGGTTTGGGAATTACATGCATTATAAAAGGACCCCTATCGTTTTCTCTCCTCGTATATATTTTCGGTGAGTTGTTTCATGTTCTTTTCTTTTCTTTTCTTTTTCTTTCTTTCTTTTGCATCTGATCGTACGGTTTTGGATGATGATACATTTACTCTTTATGAATGCTCATATCATGGTACCAGATGTAATTTTGTTGGCTAAGATTAATAATGGAAACAACACTACATGACATCAAACCCCATGTAAAAGTCATCAAAGCCCATTAGACGTAGCTGCAGTCTGCCTTCCACAAGTATTCATCTTTAAAGGAAACAAAATAGGAGGGCCACTACAAAATAAATGAGCATCAAACTGAAGATGCCTTAACAAAAGATGACTAAGCTGTTAGGAAGACCTATAAAGGTTATCTTTCCTTCCCGTATATCTACTCATTGTCTTCCTTCCCTCACCACTTTCCTTATATTTCTCTTCATTTTTCACCTAAGAGATGGACTTTCTTGACTCACCATCTTCTATTGTATCTTCGGTCTGTCTTTTGTTTTAAGCTTTTAATAATGAGGAATTGAGTGGTGATGATAATATGTGTGGTGTTTTCTTAAAGGATATTAATCTCTAGATGTATTTCCAAGTCGATATGTCTTATCTGGTATAGAATAGGTTGACAGGAAAGCGCAAAGCTCTTTTAGCTTTAGCTCTTTGGCAATGTTTATTTTTTTATTTTTATGTTGTGTATTTTGAAAATCACTCTCATGGTTAATAATGCTAAATTAATTGTGTCACTTTTTTGATTTTGTTTGTCCAATCTGTGTAATATTATTCCTTTTATTTTTTATTTTGTATATTTTGAAGCGACTATTCCCTAGATACCTAAGTTGTGATAAAATCACTCCAATGGTTGCTGATGCCAAATTGTTTGTGTTGCATTTTCTCTTTGGTTTATCCAGTCTGTAATGGATCTCTCTCTCTCTCTCTCTCTCTCTCTCTCGGGCACAAATATAGTTGCATTACTAGAGCACCATGTACTAGCCACTGTTCTTTTCCAATTATCAATTGTCTCTCTTTCTGCTTTTCAAGTTGACGTGTTTTTTCTGTTTCTACATTATGCCTGATTCTTGTGGACTACCAGGCTACCTTGTGTTTGCCATTGGTAGTTGCACTTTAGAACCTGAAGTACTTAATCTAGTTGTGCATTTAAACTCTGTAGGTTCTCTCGTTTTATTGGGATGACGACTGAGGGAGGGAAAAGCTTCGCAAGACGGGATCGTCTGTTGGAGATTGAGGCTATGGCGCGAACCTGGTGGACAGAAAAAGACATTTTCAATGCTGAATCTTGTGAAAAACCTCCTGAACAGGGTGAAAAGTTTTTTGGCAACTTTCCATTTCCATATATGAATGGGTTTTTGCATCTTGGACATGCATTTTCGCTTTCCAAGCTTGAATTTGCCGCAGCCTATCACAGACTAAGAGGGGCAAATGTGCTCTTGCCATTTGCTTTTCACTGCACTGGTATGCCCATCAAGGCATCGGCTGACAAACTGGCCAGGGAGATCCAACAGTTTGGTGATCCTCCAGTATTTCCAAGTGAAGAGGAGAATCAGGTAAATCAAGAATTGGAACCAAAGGACCAAAATGCATCTGAACCAGCCATGAAAGACAAGTTCAAGGGGAAGAAATCTAAGGCTGCTTCAAAATCAGGTGGGCAGATGTATCAGTGGGAGATTATGCGCAGTCTTGGCCTCTCGGATGGTGAAATATCAAAATTTCAGGATCCTTACAACTGGTTGAGTTTCTTTCCTCCATTGGCGATGGATGATCTCAAGGTTTTTGGGTTGGGTTGTGACTGGAGACGTTCCTTCATCACCACTGAAATGAACCCATTTTTTGACTCCTTTGTGAGGTGGCAAATGAGGAAGCTGAAGTCCATGGGTAAAATTGTGAAAGATCTGCGGTACACAATTTACTCTCCTCTAGATGGCCAACCATGTGCAGATCATGACCGGGCAAGTGGTGAAGGAGTTCAACCTCAGGACTACACTCTCATAAAGATGGAGGTAGTTTCACCATTTCCACCAAAAATGGGAGTTTTGGAAGGGAAGAGAGTGTTCTTGGCTGCTGCAACTTTGAGACCTGAGACCATGTATGGGCAAACAAATGCATGGGTGTTGCCAGATGGCAAATATGGAGCTTTTGAGATCAATGATACCGATGTGTTCATTATTGCTCACAGGGCAGCCCTCAACCTGGCCTACCAGAGATTCTCCAAGATACCAGAGAAGCCTACTTGCTTGGTGGAGCTGACTGGTCATGATCTTATTGGTCTTCCCTTGAAGTCACCGCTTTCATTTAATGAGATTATTTATGCTCTACCCATGTTGACCATCCTTATGGACAAAGGAACTGGGATTGTGACTAGTGTACCCAGCGATGCTCCTGATGACTACATGGCATTGCATGATTTGAAAGCAAAGCCAGGTCTCAGGGAAAAGTTTGGTGTGAAGGATGACTGGGTATTGCCCTTCGAGATTGTGCCAATCATTAATATTCCAGAATTTGGAGATAAAGCTGCGGAAAAAGTCTGCAAAGATATGAAAATTAAGAGTCAGAATGAAAAAGATAAGCTTGCAGAAGCAAAGCAGAAGACATACTTGAAAGGATTTACTGAAGGAACTATGCTCGTGGGGGAATTTGCAGGGATGAAAGTGCAAGAAGCGAAGCCATTGATCAGAAGCATGCTTATAGAGACTGGACAGGCTATTATGTACAGTGAACCTGAAAAAAGGGTTATGTCAAGGTCAGGTGATGAATGTGTTGTTGCTCTTACAGATCAGTGGTACATCACTTATGGGGAATCTGAATGGAAGAAGCTGGCTGAGGAATGCCTATCTAACATGAATCTGTATTCTGATGAGACACGACACGGCTTTGAGCATACATTGGGCTGGCTTAACCAGTGGGCTTGCTCACGATCATTTGGCCTTGGCACTCGCATCCCTTGGGACGAGCAATTCCTTGTGGAGTCATTATCCGACTCTACTATTTACATGGCTTACTACACGATAGCCCACCTCTTGCATAAAAATGACATGTATGGTTCTAGCAGTTCGATGAAACCTGAACAAATGACCGATGAGGTGTGGGATTTTGTTTTCTGTGGTGGTCCCTATCCTCAGTCATCTGATATTCCATCATCTGTGCTTAACCACATGAAGCAGGAGTTTGAATATTGGTATCCTTTTGATCTAAGAGTATCTGGCAAGGACCTCATCCAGAATCATTTGACATTCTCCATTTACAATCACACGGCAATCATGGCTAAGCGACATTGGCCTCGTGGATTCAGGTGCAACGGCCACCTCATGCTCAATTCTGAAAAGATGTCCAAGTCTACTGGGAATTTCAAAACATTGCGCCAGTCCATTGAGGAATTTTCTGCAGATGCCACACGATTTTCTCTGGCTGATGCTGGTGATGGTGTTGATGATGCCAACTTTGTATCTGAGACTGCAAATGCTGCAATTTTGAGGCTCACGAAGGAACTTTCATGGATGGAAGAAGTTCTGGAAGCAGAGTCCTCTTTGAGAACTGGTCCGCTGTCTACTTATGCAGATAGAGTGTTTGCTAATGAAATGAATTTTGCTGTCAAACTGACTGAACAGAATTACCAGGATTGTATGTTCCGTGAAGCTCTCAAGACTGGCTTTTATGATCTTCAGGCTGCTAGAGATGAATACAGACTGTCGTGTGGTACTGGTGGCATGAACCGAGATCTGCTGTGGAGGTTTATGGATGTGCAAACAAGGCTTATTGCTCCTATTTGTCCTCATTATGCAGAGTATGTGTGGAGGGTACTTCTCAAAAAGGATGGTTTCGTGGTAAAAGCAGGCTGGCCTCTATCTGAGTCTCCAGATCTAACCCTCAAGAGTGCCAATAAGTATTTGCAAGATTCAATTGTCTTGATGAGGAAGCTGCTTCAGAAACAGATTTTTGGCTCGAAGAAGGCAAATAAGGGAGCCCCAGTTACCTCACTGAGTGAGGAAAAGCTGAGAGGTTTGATTTATGTAAATGAACAATATGATGGATGGAAAGCTGAGTGTCTAAGGATACTACAGAACAAGTACAACAGGACAACGCGTTCCTTTGCACCTGATAGCGAGATAATGGAAGCTTTGAAGCAGAGCAGTGTAGGCCAGTCCAGTGATTTCAAGAAAATCCAAAAGCTTTGCATGCCCTTTTTGAAGTTCAAGAAAGATGAAGCAATGACTCTTGGGGCTCAAGCTCTGGATCTGAAGCTCCCCTTTGGAGAGATTGAAGTTCTTCAAGAAAACCTGGACTTAATTAGAAGGCAGCTCGGTCTTGAAGAAGTGGAAGTTTTGTCGGTGATGGACCCCAATGCTCTAACAATGGCTGGTAATCTTGCCTCGCTACTGAAACAGAATCCACCATCTCCTGGAAATCCTACCGCCATCTTTTTGGCTAGGTAAAGCTGTGCTTTGAATACTTTGATGCCGTGTTAGCTTGAGCAATTCCAATTTGTTTCAAAGTAATGATGCATTGGGATTTTGAAGTTTTTTGTTTTATGCATTTACAAGAAAAAACCATAGGTTCTGAACCTTCCCCCTTTCTTTTTCTTTGTTGGGTTTTTTATTATCCCTTGGTATAAACTATAAACTTATGCAGTACTATGCGACTTCGGGCCTGATCCTTTTCATTTCTCTCTTTTCCTTGTCAAGTGTTAAGGTGGGAGGTTACCTTTTCGGGTCTTGTCGAAAAGTCTTTTCGCTAGTGGCTTGAATGTCAAAGGCACATGGTGGTGAGAAAAAGAGTTATTAGAGGGTTATATTTTTTCTAGAATGATGAGTTGCGCTTGCGATGGGTATGTTGTTATTGGAATTGACGTTCGTGGTTTAACGAGACAAACAACAGAGTTGTCGATGCTTCTTCGCCCTTGTATTGATAGAACGAATGAAGAAGAGATGACATTGGGATGCACTTCAATAAACGATCCTACAAAATCGTAAAAGAGCTGGTTTTGGTCGAGAAGAAGGTAATTGGTCAGACTATCCATGACATGCGTAATTGTGGGGTACTTAGAGACTCGACCGATCTATTATTCAACGTTTCCAACCCTTCACTCTTTTGTAAATTTTGTGGAGCTCACTTTTTCGACTTTTATTTGGTTCGAAATACTAAATGAAACCACTCAAAATATTCAAATTTGGACATGTAGAACGATATATAGTTTCTATTCATTTGTTGAAACCTAGATAAGATGCACAATTTTTTTCTATTGTTAGACAATTCTGTAATCAGAAGTGAAAATAAGTTGAAGAATGCGCTCTAACAAAAATATTTTACAGACATTTAATTGAACAAGCAAAGATGTGGATCCAAGAAGTACATAATGCTCGAGATTCTCAATTTTGATTTACAGATTCATACGGAATTTACTATTTTCACTATTGTGTTATTAGACACAATTTCTCGGATGAGGTCAAATCCATGGAGAGATAGCACGATTGATTTCCCAAACATCAAATCACAAAGAAGACGATGAATAATATCAAACAGAAAAAAAGAAAGAAAAAAAATCAGAAAATCAAGTAAATTAGTGCCATTTCGAGTAAAGTTATCCACGTCATCATGCTAGTCATGATATATAGGATGGTTGACCATCATGTTAATAATTCCAAGTGAGATTTGGTTGGGAGGGCTTGATTTTATTTTCCGTCAACAGTGTCCAAGTACATCAATTTTTTGAAAGGTTTAATGACTGAATTAAAATTTGTACAATAAGTTTTTTTTTTTTTTTTTTTTTTGGTAAAGGTAAGTATAGTATAGATTTTGAAATTTGTACAATAAGTTTATAATTGAAATTGCAGCATTTTCCTATTCCTCACAATTGCCAATACCGACTTTAGTCTTTCATTAAGAAGTCTTTCTCGAGGGGCTAGACATTCATTGCATAAAGTTTCTAGCAAAATCAATTTTCTTCGTCATGGATTTTGTTTTAACACTTGGGACATTTTCTGGTATCAACATCCTAGCGTGTTTTTCATCAGTGAATACGTCTGAAATTGACCCAAAAATCAATTTTAATAAATCTAGCATTGTTGTATTCATATTTGAATATTTATTCGATTATAAAAGTTGAAGTGTTAAGAGTTTTATACCGAAAGTATTTGAATATCAGAAAATTCCTGATATGCTAGTAAGGTGGGAAAACAGATGTAAGAAACATAAATATTGATTCAATATTTTCTTTTTGTTCCAAGAAAGTATATAGCGATTTAATATTTTCTTTTTGTTTCGAGAAAATATATTTGCTCATATGCGACTCAGTATTAAAGACATTCAAATGAATTGATGGAGTGTTAAAAAATCAAACAGAAGACTCTAATGTAGCCTTATGGAAGCAACATTGTAGAAAGACCATTAAACTTGCAATTATGAATCAACTTTTACTTCTAGAGGGATCCAAGATGAGGAACACTAAATAGAACAATTAGCAATAATAATTCTTAGGTGATTTGAGTGCATGTGAATTCAATGCATCCGACTCCTCAATGTAGATGAGTCTTATGTGGAAATTAGGTGATCTAAAAGCTGGCATGCCACTGTATTCACATGCATCTTGTAGACTCCAAGACCCGGTTGATCGAGTCCTTGAATCCTTTGCTGGTCAATGTCAAAGTCAGGCTCCCACGCAGACGTACAGACTAAAACTTAGTAGAAGATGGACTTCTGTCTTTACATGAGAATGACTGTCCGTCGTGAGACCGATTTAATAAAGTTTCTAGCAAAATCCATTTTCTTTATATTACCCCCTCACAAAGCGAATATTTAAAAAGGAAAAAAAAAAGGAAACAAGAGGAGCATCCCGATCATTTCAAGTACGTTTTTTTTGGCCGACATGTTACAATTTTTGTTTTTTTGTTTTTTTAATTAAATCAAGAAGTTAAATTCAGAAGATACGCGTTTTATTAACTGAATATGTTTTTGATAGGCCAATTGCTTCTTTTAGCCAAAAAAGAAAAAAAAAATTGCCGTTCAATGAACATGTTCTTTTCTAAGTACCAAAAACCCTCTTCGACCTTCACTCACGTTATACTCTTAGAGGAGGCAAAGTCATCACTCCTTCCTATATCTTTCCCCATGAGGGCTGCAATACGTGCCGATGACGATGGTCATCGTCGCCCCCCTTCCCCCGTTATCTCCTCCTCCTCGTCTCTCTTTCATCCACAACCCCGATTGAGGTCGTCTAACTTGGACTCCAGGTGCTTCAAGACCTCTTGATTAAGGTTTCATGGGTTGGGTTTCGCCGAGTATTCGGGTTGCTGAGAGGTAGAGGAGGGGCCAAAACTTAGTGACGGCACAAACACAGTGGTGGAGGGAGCCGTGAGTTCCGTTGGCTGGGCACGCGACAGGGCTTGTGGCGGCGACGACCATAAGGAAGGGAGGAAAGCTGCTAAGGATTAAGATGTTGTGAGTTAGGATGGTTGGGAATTAAAATGGTGGTGGAGGTATTTTCAAAGAAAAGCAAAAATGTGAAAATGAAATAACAGTGCCAACTTATTTCTGAGTGTAATTTTTACGTTTGACAATAAATTCAACATATGAAGTATTGGGTTTTAACTGGTAAATAAGAAGCAATGATTTTAAATGTAAAGGATGCAAAATCGTTTTGATGCAACTGATTTGATTAATGGGGAGGTAGAGCGGCATGCACCTACACAAGTGAATCCGATACTAGTCACATTAGAACAATCTGAGTGTGCATTTGGGACTTGCTTTGAAAATGGGTTTTGGACACTAAAGGCCTTTTGGCCAGATATTAGGTGTTTAGGAAATATTTTACAAACCCCATTAGGGGAAGGCTGACCTTCTGAAGGTTGAAAGTCCAAGGCTGGTCTTGGGCTTTTAGCCTTCGGGAAACCCTTGTGAAACATTGTTCATCTTCTCTGTTGAGGTGGACGTCCGGGTTGCACAGGGTTTCGAAGGGCTGGTGATGGAGAAGAAAGAGGTTGGTGACCATCACGACAACCTAGGCAACGGTCGTCGGTGGGTTGCACGACCTCCGATAGAATCTGGGCTGTGCAATTTGGTCATGTGACCCTCGCTGAGACTCTAGCTTGAGGTCGTTGGGGGTGGCGTGACCCTCAGTGCAATGGCCCTCTCTGAAGATCTTGCCTTGGTCTCGTGACCCCTAGCAAGACCCTCACCTGAGGTCACGCGGCTTGGCCCTCTCCAAAGGTCTTGCTTGGGTCTTGCGACCCTTGGTGAGACCCTTGCCTAAGGTCATGCGGCTTGAGGGACGGCTGTGCGACCTCAGGTGAGGGTCTCGCGAGACCTAGGCGAGACCTTCGGTAAGGGCCGATGCATTGGGGGTCGTGCGACCCCAACTGAGACCCCGCCGAGGTCGTCAACCACAGGTGAGTTCATCGAGGCCGCACGACCCCAAGCAAGAGTCTCCCCTGTGGTCGGTGACCTCGGAGAGGGTCTCGCCTTGGGTCGGGCGACCCCATGCGACCTTAGGCGAGGGTCTCGCTTGGGTTGCCGGCAGTCGCCTAACCTTAGGCGGCCCTCACCGGTGGTCTCCGGGGGCCGCCTGAGGTCCGGCAACCTTAGACGATGGCCACAGGCGGCCATTGCCCTTCAACGGTTAGTTTTTTTATTTTTATTTTAAATAAAGATTTTTGTAAATATAACTTATCTAAACACTATTTTGCTTCAAGGTATTTTGCAATCGACTTTTAGGTTATAATTTACCAAACGTAAGTTTACATTTTGAAAAACCTTTTTAACTTAAAATCCTTTACATTTTTCTAAGAACTTTTTCCAAAAGTCTAACCAAATGTACCCTGAGACCAAGCGCATCTAGTGTTGTAGTTGCTACATGTATTGCTGGATGAAGATTTTTTTTACCGGTAAAGTACCTCCTATAGCATCTCATGAATCTCGGGCTTTATGCATCGAGGTATAAGGTTTCGAACTGAATTTTTTCACGGGGATTAGCGATTGGAATGTTTGGGGTGCCGAATGAGAGAAAAATAGGTTAAAGCTTCTTTGTCTGCCATTCATATTAGATGCTCCTCTCAAGGCGTGACTTCACCGGTTCAAAAGGCATGCGAGGCTGAGAGCCTTAAGAAAAGGTAGGATTAGTAGTAGTTCCATCTAATGGAAGGATGCAACATCAGAGAGTTATCCCATTTATGAAGAAGAGCCACAACATAACTAGATCCATCAAACGAGTGGGGTCAAGTTGGATTTAGATGGGAGAATTACCAAAAAAGTCCTAAACCTATTTCTTTCTTGCTAATTCAGTCCTAAACTTTTTTTTTTTTTGGCCAATTTAGTCCTAAACCTTTTATAATTATCTTGATTCATCCATCCGCCAAAATTGGTTGGCCGCGCGACGCGTGGACGCCTGCCATCCGGCGAACGCTGACGTGGCATTTTTAAAGTATTTTTTATTTTTTTTTTCGAATTTTAAAATTTTTTTTTTCCAAAAGGGGCCCTTGGAAGAAAAATCAAACAGTTTGAAGCCATTCGCTCTACATCGTACTCATCATCATATTCTATCACTCTCTCTCTCTCTCTCCAAATCTTGATTCTGCATATTCGCAAGCATCGTCCTTCTCGAGCAAAAGCAGCACGAACCCATCCATGGCACCGCCAGTCCCGCGCCCTCCTCCCCTTCTCCCCGAAGAGCCCTGACCTCGCCGAAGAGATTCTTCCCTTCTCGGCAAGACAATGTCGCTCTCTTTGACGCCGCCGCGTCCCGCCTCTCCCTCTACTCGACCAAGAATGCCTCCCCTCTCAGACCCACCAGTTTCTTTCCGCCGTACGCCTCCCACCGCCCCCTAACCTTCCCGGCGCCGCAAACCCACATCGTCTTGGTCTGAGTCTACCTGAAAAGACTTCCTTTCCGGTTCCAGGTTTGGCCTTTTTTTCCTGATCATCTCATCTAACTTGCGAATATCCCTGCGTGGCACAGTACATAATTTGATTGATACGTAGGAGCTTAGAATTCGACAGAGATGAGGTGTTTCTAACCACCTTCATCGACAATAACAGATCAACGCTTGAAACAACACGCCGCATCTCCACTTTTTGTCCGCATGAAGATGTTGTCTTGCTTCAGGAAATGTCTTTGTTTCCGCAAGACGGAGCATTCCGACGGAAAACAAAAGGATAAGAATGTGGAGAAGCCGATAGTTGTTCGAGGCCACGATGTGGGTTTGCGGTGCCGAGAAGGTTGGGGAGCGCTGGGAGGCGTACGGTGAAAAGAAACTGGTGGAGTCCTTCTTGGTCGAGTAGAGGGAGAGGCGGGACGCGGCGGCGCTCCGCCGTTGGGGCGGCGTCACGGAGAGCGACATTGTCTTGTTGAGAAGGGAAGAAGCTCTTCGGCGAGGTCAGGGCTCTTCGGGGAGAAGGGGAGGAGGGCGCGGGACTAGCGGTCCATGGATGGGTTCGTGCTCCTTCTACTCGAGAAGGACGATGCTTGTGAAGATGCAGAATCAAGATTTGGAGAGAGAGAGAGAGAGTGACAGAATATGACGATGGATACGATGCAGACCGAATGGCTTCAAACTGTTTGATTTTTCTTCCAAAGGCCCCTTTTGGAAAAAATTAAAAATATATATTTAAAAATTCGAAAAAAAATTAAAAACATTTTTAAAATGCCACGTCAGCGTTCGCCGGATGGCAGGCGTCCACGTCAGCGCCGGTCGACCAATTTTGGCCGGATGGACTGAATTGGCATAATTATAAAAGGTTTAGGACTAAATTGACCCAAAAAAAAAGTTTAGGACTGAATTGGTAAAATTGCAATAGGTTTAGGACTTTTTTGGTAATTCTCCCGATTTAGATTGGCCCGGAAGGATGTAACATCAAAGAGTTGCCCCATTTATGAATAAGAACCACATCATAACTAAATCCATCAAACGAGTGGGTCAAATCGGATTTAGATTGGTCCAAAATGAGTCTGACATAAGTTGAAATATTTAATCCATATTGACCCATTAACATGTAATATCATTAAGCAACTCATATCCGATCTAACACGGACGTAACCCATGCCCAACTTGACTTGTACTCTAATTCTTAGCAATTTTTTTGCTTGCAATATGAAAAATAGTATACATGAAAAAACTAACCAATTAAAAACAAGTAAAAAGTTAGCAATAAGAAATTACTAAAGAATTTGACAAATCAAGCTACTATAACATACCCACTATTATTTCTCTTGCTGCTAGAAATTTGATCTAATTTAGTAAAAGAAACCATGTTTGGAAAGATATATACGACATAAACTTCTATTCTGACAAGCACTTTTTTTTTTTTTGGTGAAAAATACTCAAGCCTATCTAGATTTATGACATCAAGAGGGAAAATTAGGAAATGCACCAAATGCCAACAAAGGACCAATGGAGCATGTAAATGCTGATCACTTATAATGTCACTTGATATCTTGTCATTCATATAAGATGAGTTGCTATTTCGAAAAGAAGGTTAAAATTGATGCAAAAGAGACTTTTGTTAGACATTATTATAGGTTTACTATTTGTTGAGGGTATAGGTGATTTAGGTTCCTGCTACATCATCCTACGTGATTGTAGATAAATTAGCTACATTTGTTTAGATTTACTTACATTTTCTTGTCTTATTTTCGTATTTTCTGAGAAAAGGGATTTAAATACCTAATTGTCACTCTATGGATGGATGAAATTTTGCCTGTTATGTGTAACTCTCTTCAAGGAGATTAAAATATAATTTTTGAAATTTTACCTATATTTCTACCCAGTAGTGGTTTAATTTGCAAAATTCTCACTAAAAACTCTATTATTTGGATATGATGTAATCATAAGCATTTTGATATATGTTATCATGAATTCCAAATTTGCGACTCACTTATCTTAAATTTCAAATAATAATGAGAGAGGGTGATGAATACTCATATCCAAATTAGTCTTGAGTTATTAATGATCTGGAAAGCACACAATGTACATATCATGATTATTAGCTATTAGCTAATCTACTTCATGGTGCAATCTTGACTTAGAAGGTGCAAGATAACTGTGCATATATGTGAACAGTGAGAAGTACAGGTAGAAGAAATAAATGGAGCGAGTTTTAATATAGAGGTGAACTTGCTGGGAACAAGCCTTACTTTTGACTCTTATCATTTCACGATCCTTAGAAATCTTAGCACGACCCCTATTGGCCAACGGACGTGTTTTAGACACTGTGACACACGGAATCAAAAAAGGCAAAGGTGACAGACCAACCGTTGTTCCTTTTTTGACTGGGTCATTCCTTTTTCCTTCTATTTCTTGTCTAAAATTCCTCAGGAGGGGGTGACACGATGCGCCCAACATGACAAATAATCGTTCCGTTTTGGCGGCCGTCAAGGGTCAATTTTGACTAGCTTAGGGACCTACAACGTGGGAGTTTCTTAATAAAACCCCAACATAACATAATCCCCGAACAAAGAAAATAAATGTATACAAAAAGACCAGAGAATTGATCGCTTGCTTGCTCAATCAGAACTTATTTCTAAGCACCGTCGCGCTCTCAAAAATTCATCACGTCCTTCTTCTGACTCTCCCTCTCTGCCCAACATGATTCCCCACTAAAACCAAACCTAATCCACTGAATAGGGAAACTTCAGGAAAACTTGCTCTCTCGGGCCCTCGGCCAGTTACTGGTCCTTCCTCATGCTTCTCGTTGATAATTACAACAATCTCTCGATCAACGTGACGAAGTCGGATCAATGTGCCCAATGATGCCGAAGACCGCTCTGTCCATGCTCCTCCTCTTGCCTGGCATGGTCTTGCCGATCCTCGCGGCTGGAGCGCATAAAGCTGTCGACCTGCCCTGCAGCCAGACCTGTCGCAATGGCAAGCCTGCGAAGCAGAACCTGACGTACCCGTTCGGGTTCTCACCGGGCTGCCCAATCCAGCTCAACTGCACCGATGATGGGGACGCCCTCATCGGGGAGTTCCGGGTGCAGTCCGTGTCCCCAGACATCGTCACCGTCACCATTGAGGCCGAGTGCGACCGCCCGATCGAAGCCATAGTCAATCTCTACGGCCGCAACTATGCCCCGATGGGGAAGAACGCCGTCCTCCTCAAGAATTGCACGCAGACCTCCCCATGCGATTTGCCCAATACGCAGGTCATCCAGGCCCAATACCAGT
Source organism: Eucalyptus brandiana (assembly GCA_014182725.1). NCBI lineage: Eukaryota > Viridiplantae > Streptophyta > Magnoliopsida > Myrtales > Myrtaceae > Eucalyptus > Eucalyptus brandiana. The sequence goes on from CM024675.1 coordinate 15,421,803, forward strand.
CCCTCTGTGAAACTAAAAACAAGGCCAACACCGGTATGAGCTGCTACTCCGAGGAGGCGAACGACTACAGCACCAAATTTCTCAACCGCTCGAGGCTCTCCGCCCTTGGCTGCAAGTTCTTTCTGTCGTCGATGTCGGCAGAGGCGCTGAACAACGTGTCGGTGTCGCTGGGCGTCCAGATGTTACAGCTGGAGTGGTGGGTAAATGGCCACAGGTGTGAGTGTTCCCGGGATGCGGACTGTGTTAGGCTCTCAGGGCTGCCCAACGGCGGCGGAAATGGGTTCCGATGCAAGTGCAGGGACGGGTTCCTAGGCGACGGGTTCTTGGCCGGCACGGGCTGCCAGAGAGGTTAGTTGGAGGGTTTTATCATCGTTCACTGTTATGACCAATTAAGAATACGACCCATTCACTCAACTTCCAGTCTTAGTCGACCGTGGTGTTAATTGCACATCCTAGAGTAGTTCTATAAAGTGGAATGTTCGCTATGTTAATCAGGCGAGTCCAAAATTATTACTTTCCTTACAAAGTTTTTTTTTTTTTTTTTTTTTTAAGTCAAATCCTTATGAAGTTGTGTCGACACCTCGTATAGTTTGGTATTTTCTTTCATGCAAACGACATTATAGGAATTCATATCATAAATCAATTAGTAGTACTATTAAGCTGAGATCGGTTCAAGTGTCGCTAAAATACACGCTCTTATTCTTTATATGGTTCAAATTAGCAGCCGGTCACCGTTTGGTGCTCCTTATTATTTTTCTGTAGACCTTACCACAACACATAATTCCACACGTCACCCGTTTTTCCTTTTACTCTCTCTCTGTTTCTTCATCTTCTTGGCCGCACTGCCCCTATCTCGTCTCTCCTCTCTGTTGCAAAATCGAGTCCCATCACAGTAGCTCGTCCCCGCCATCTCTCGCCCTCGTCCACCAAGCACCATATGATGAAATGCTCTCTCTTTTTGTTCCACAGCAGAATCGTCGCCAGGGAGAAAGAAAGAGGAGACGTTGAAAGTACTGACTATTGTGTTACCACTGATGGTTCTTTTGGTTGTATCGATGCTGATCTTGGGCGCCGTTTATGTGATCAGAAGGAAAAGGAAATTTGCTGAGGTCCTCGAAGATTGGGAGAGGGACTACGGCCCGCACCGGTTCAAGTACAAAGATCTTTACACTGCAACGAAAGGATTCCGGGACCAAGAGTTATTAGGGGCTGGCGGGTTCGGCCAGGTCTATAGAGGAATCTTACCCACATCGAATATAGAGATTGCGGTGAAGAGGGTCTCCCATGAATCGAGACAAGGCATGAGAGAATTTGTAGCAGAGATCATTAGCATTGGTCGGCTCCGTCATCGCAACTTGGTGGCGCTCCTCGGTTACTGCCGCCGGAAAAGGGAGTTGCTCTTGGTTTATGACCACATGCCCAATGGGAGCCTCGACAAGTACCTCTATAACCAACCAAAGGTCACCCTCAATTGGATGCAAAGATTAAGGGTGATTAAAGGAGTGGCATCAGGGCTGCTTTATCTGCATAAAGGGTGGGAGCAAGTGGTGATCCACAGGGATATAAAGGCAAGTAACATCTTGCTAGACGCTGAATTTAATGGAAGACTCGGAGATTTTGGGCTTGCGAGGCTATATGACCATGGAACCGACCCTCAAACGACTCATGTCGTGGGAACGTTCGGTTATCTGGCCCCCGAGCACATGCGTACTGGCAAGGCCACTACGAGCACCGACGTGTTTGCGTTCGGAGTGTTTTTGCTCGAGGTCGCCTGCGGGAGAAGGCCGATAAAGCATGGGCATACGGAGGACGTGATCTTAGTGGACTGGGTATTTTCTTGCTTGGACAGAGGTGCAATTCTCGAGGCAAGAGATCCGAAATTGGGGTTGGAGTTTGTGGAAGAAGAGATGGAGTTGGTGCTGAAACTCGGGTTGATGTGTTCCCACGCCAATCCGTTGATGAGGCCAAGCATGCGTCAAGTATTGCAGTACTTGGAGGGCGATCTTCCGATGCCTGAATCATCGTCCATAGGCATTTCGTCTGCCGGGTCAACAGTTGGTCATCGTGAAGGTTTCGACAATTTGGCGTTCTCATCTTCTGTTGCAGAATCGCTTCTCTCAGGTGGGCGTTGAGACTCCTGGTTTAGTTTCTGATTTTCTTCATTACCTCATGGTAAACCGAGATAATGTGCAGATCTAAAATCTGCAGGCTCCGTGAGTCATTCTGGTACTAGTCGGTGTAAGTATCGCCTACTGCACGCTCTTATTTTTACAATGGCACAAATTAGCTGCTGGCGCGGCAGCCTTGTTCGGCTGCTGCTTTCCGGACTTCGTTCGCCGAGTGGTGTTCCTTATTATTCCTCTATAGACCCAATCGCGCCACATGGAAAAACATCATTTTTTTCTTCCTCCCCCTCTGTTTTTCCTTTACTCCCTCTCAGTTTCTTCTTCTTCGTTCTTTTGGCGGGGAAAGATAGAGATTGTGTGTGTGGGGTGGTGGCCATGGTCTCAAGTTGCAGATCAAGAATGGAGGCGAAGGGGTGAAGGAAGGAAACGACCGTATAGAGAGAAGAAGAAAAGAGAGAGACGTGTGACGGGGTAGAATTTTCTAGGTGCACGTGGGCATGTACCCTAATCAGTCCAGTGGTCGCCTGATTTCTAAATGTCTTCAATTATTCTCTTCGTTGTCCAAAAAAAAAAAAAATTATTCTCTTCGAATTTGACTGGCTTGAAGCAAGTGAACAGTAAACTTTCTCATGGTACGTTATGCTTATGACCCACTTCCTCCCCCCTGAAAGCTGAATCAAGGATGGCAAATGAGAAAATAATACAAATTGATCTTCGAATTTTAGCTTAATATGCAATGTGATTTTTGAACTTTTAACTTATTCAATATGATTAATGAATTTTAGCCAAATACGCAATTTAGTCTCCAAACTTTTGAAATATGTTCAATTTAGTCCTTAGATTATATAAAAATGTTCAATGTTATCTTGAATTAATGGAAATACTATATTGAACATTTTTATATAATTCAATGACTATATTTAATTTGCGTGAAAAGTTTCGGGAACTAAAGTGAACAAATTAAAAGTTCAGGGACTATATTATAAATTTGGTCAAAATTTATAGACTATTTATGTCATTATCTCCGATATAAAATACTAAGAATTAGAGGATGAATGGGCGTTTTCGTTTAGGGTGCATTAACGAACAAGGGAAAGAAAGGGATGGTTTTACCTTCACATGGCAATTTGCCCGGTGGGGCACTGCCATAGAAGAAGGACCTAACTAGTGGATCTGGTAAAAAAGATTAGCCTTATTGGTTGATTGTTCAGAGCCAAACAAGCTCCAACCTCCACAAATTAGTCAACGGGTGATAATATGAAAAAGAAATACCGGTCATCAAAGCTTGCATCTTCAATAAAAAGCAAAGTCTGTAAGGAGAAGAAATTGTTCTTAAGTTATGTTATTATTATTAGTACCATTTCATATTTATAAATGAAATGGAATAAAAGAAATAAAATCTTTTTTCTTTTGAAGGTGTAGATGGGGTTGATTCACGAGACACAGATTCCTTACGATCCTTGCCCATCCCTAATACGTGGGGCCATGGTCATTAGTGTGGTGAATGGTTTCGACTTCTCTAGCAAGAGAATTCATCTGCATGGTCAATTAACTGATGCATAGGAAAGGTAAATTGATGGACGACTTCAATTTTACGTATCAAAAGCATGCCATTGCATTTTCTATATCTCTCAGGGAGTCTCATTATAGACTTTCTTCGTCTGGATGGACTACATGGAGATAATTTGACTTTTATGATGCATTTAGGAAAGTCTTTAAAGCAACTTTGGGTCTCCAATGTACTTTTGGAGTTGAATATTATGTTTGTTTGTTTTTTTTTTATTTAAATTTTTAAACAAGTTGGACCAAACGCTGCCTTGATAGAGCCCAAAGCTCATGGCAAGTGCCTATTTGTCTTAGACTTTCAACAATTCCACACATACACACACTTGCACGCTGGAAGGTGGACAGCGGTGGCAGTTGCGATATTTTTAGACACATTGGCATCGACTTGTGATGGCAATGGGCTGGCAGCGGCGCACAAGGGCACTTCGATTGTCTTGGAAAAGGAAGAAGAGAGAAGGAAGAGAGGGGGAAAAAGAAAAATGAAGGAAAGAAGCAAAATAAAGAATTTTGGAAAAATTTCAAATAAGAGGCTAAAGTGCCTTCCTTTTCTTAAATTAGGGCTTGAAATAGAATATTTCAAATGAAGGTTTGAAGTGGATCTTATTCATATAAGGACTTGACTTTTCAACTGATCAAGGGCATTTTACTTATTTATTTTTATTTTTTATTTTTCTTTATTTTTTTTTTTCATTTTTCTAGCTTTTCTTTCTTCTTTGATGGTGGCTTGTTGACCATCGGCAATGCCGAAAAGGGCTAGGTGAGCGTCACCATGCCAACGGCCGGCGAGGATGGCTTTGCCTTGGGGAGGTCGCCCTTGCCTTGGGTGAGGCCGCCCTTGTTAGTAGCTAGCGAGCGTGGCCTCTCTTGCGATTGACAAGGGCTTACGAGGCCTTTGCTAGCCCTTATCAATGGCCTGCGAGGGTGGTTGAGCCCTCGCTAGCCGCTGCTAGCCCTCGCTTGAAAGAAAAAAAAAGAAAAGTGAAAAAGGAAAAGAAAATGATAATAATAATTTGAAATTAAATTGTAATTGGATGAAAACGCCCTTGATCTATTGAAATATTTAGTCGATCGGCAACTGGTGAGGTCATGATTTTATTTGAAACAATCATGGCCATTTTAGGCCTTTTTTTTTTTTAAAAAAAAACCATAGTTATTTCAGACCCTTATTTGATACAATGCTCATTTTGGACCCTTATTTAAGAAATTGAAAACACTTCAAGCGTTTATTTGGAATTTTCCCAATAACTTATTATCTTCATTAAATATTGAGCATACGGATTTGTCCTCATTGGTTCAATAATAAAAGAGTTACCTATTTTTCACAAAGTCACAAGGTCAATTCACGTTACAAGGCAACCTCTTAACAACTCCTATTGCATTGCCTAAGTACGACATATCTTGTGTAGAAAGACTTATTGACCGCTAGTATCTTGGCGTGACCACAGCGACGGACTCCCTAATCTGAGACCTTTGGGCCATGAGTAGTGCGGAGTAACTACACCTCAAAATGAACATTATATAATGGGTGCATAACGCCTAAAAAGGATGGCTAGCTTTGGCCACCTCTCCCAGTCTTTTTATTTATATAACAACAAAGGTAGTGAAATAACGTACAGTTAGAAATGGATAATTAAAGAGGGGATAAATACTTGTGGTTCCTAGTGCATTTAAGATTCCCTAGTCCAAGAAAATGATGGTAACGCCTTTCACTGACCCCATTTTAGAGAGCGTGGCGATAATCTCTACTCATGCGAGAGAATTGGGACACCATCTATGTTTAATATGTAACTTATTACTTTATATGGTTGTTCCTCGAACTTTTTTAAAAATGCATTACGTATAAATCTTTTTTTTTTGTTCAAAAGATTAAAGAATAATATAATGCATGTCCACTCATCTCGCTAATAAAATCTTGAAGTACAAAAACATGATAATAATATGAATTTTTTTTTACTTATACTAGTTTTTTTATGATAGAACTTTACTAATCTTAGAAAAGGTGTGGCTGCAATAGTAGTTTATATTATTATCATTCTCATTGCCCAGCCGAATGACCGACAATAGGATTAGCATAAGAAGTTGAACTTCGGTCAATTTCGAGGAAGCACTCCTCGGATCTGCTGACTAAAGAAATCTGGAAATTTGTGGAGATAATTTCAAGAATAACCCCATTATATAGCCAAGCTGATTAGCTATAGATACACAATTAAAAGTCAGCAAATTGGCCATTGTTGACACCTAATTTTGACAAACTCTAAGGAAATAAAAAATAAAAATCGCATCATAACAAATAAAAGAAAAAAATGGGGAAAATCAATCTGATTAATTATGCATAGATTGTTGAAATTTTGATGAATATTCAGATTTTGATAAATACGGAAGCAGTTAGAAAATCAAGTGAGTAAATGGCAAGAATTTTTATAAAATGAAAGGAATTGAAGCAAAATTGACCTGATCGTAAAATCACACCTCGATTTGTAGTTATGAATTAATGCAACTAAAGATGGAAATTTGAAAATTGCTACGAAAAGTGGCAGTCTCGAATCACTATAAAAAGAGCCCACATTTTTCGTGACCGAGAGAGCGAAACGAGGGGGATGAAAAAAGAATTCGAGAAAAAATTCGTGAAAAGAGAGAAGAAAAGCTTGGGGAGCGAATTCGTGGAGCAAAAAATTTTTCGTGAAAAGAATTCGTGTGAGAAAGAATTGAGAGAAAAAATTCGTGGAAGAAAAAAGGTCTTCGTATCCGTCTTGGTCAAAGAAGAAATCATTTCTCCTTTCTTTCTCTGACAAAACGGGGAAAAGTCAACAGTGCAGCAGAGTGAGAGAGACAGGTGAGCGACGAAAAAAAACTAGCGGCACTGTTCATCTTCTTCGCGAGGCAGCCCCTGCCCGCGCCGGCGCCGCGCCTGCACTGGCCACCGCGCCGGCACCACATCCGCCAGCCGCTACCGCGTCTCCGCCACCGCGCTTCCGCCACCGCCGCTTCGCCGGTCTCCCCGCGAAGCTCGCCGCGCCGATCTCGCTCGCCGACCCTCCCTGTAACCCGCCTATCCGGCCACTGCCGCTCCGCCCACGAGCCAGCACCCGACGACGTCCCTCTCTGCCTGTCCCCGACGCTTTCCGGCCCCGACCCGACGTCCGCGCCAGCAGCCCGCGCTGACTCTGCACCTGCAGCACCGAACGCCAGGCGCCCCGACGACCGCGTCTCTGCAACCGTCGTCGCCGCGCTCGCCCCCGCTGTGTCGCTCGCTCCGCCTTTCTCTGCCTGCATCAGCGACGCCGAACGCCCCCGCACTCCGAAGACCGTGCCTCCACAGCCGCGAGCACCTGACCCCCGCGCCCCGCTGCGACGCCGGTTTCCCCCTTCGCCGGAGCCCGACGCCACCGCGCCTTGGCACCACCGCCCGCGACGCCCCTCACCGTCGCCGCCCGCCAGCTCCCGCCGGCGCTCCGACGCCGGCCAGCAACCGCCCGGCGCCGCCCACCATCGCTGTCCCCTTCCCAAGCTCCCCGTAGGTAGTTTAGTTTTATTTTTATTTATTTTATGTTATTTTTTTTTTTTTTTGTTTTTTTTTAAAGTTTCATTATTATTGCTTAAATTAAAACATGGTATGTCAATATTCATTTCATGAATCTTGTAGACATTAACCGCAGGGGTTTTGTCCAAAATTATTGTAATTATTAATTTGATCCGTAAGACATCGGATTATTTTTTAATTATATTAATTTTTACGCATTTGATAGTATTTTAATTGTTAAATCATTTTAATTATTAATTTAATCCGTAAGACTTCGGATTAGTTTTTTAATTATTTTGAACATTTTGTCGTGATTTTTAGGGTTAGAGTAATCGTTAATTTGACCTATGAGACAACATGTTATTTTTTCGATTATTTTAATTATTTATTTATTGAATATCTTAATTTTTTAGATATAATGTTTATCTGATAATTGCTTGTCTTGAAAAATAAAAAAGGTAAAAAAATGAAAATCAAAAATCAAATCTTGCATTAGAGTGTTTTGGTTTAGTAAATTAAGACTGCATTTTTAGGGTTGCATTTTTAGATAATTTTTAAATAGATTAGGGTCGTATCAAAATAACCTTTTAAAATATGGTCTTAGATAAAGTTTGCATATTTTAATAATCCCTTAAAAAAAATAGTTTTCTAAGATAGAATAGGGTTTAAGTCAAATTAACCCCTAAAACATATTAGAAAATTATTTATTTTAGATAGTTTAATCGGGGTTTTTATTAATTCCGAATTTCAATAAAAAAATATAAAAATATAAGGTGCATGGCAATTAGTTTGCATGTTAGGATCATTTAATTAGAAATAGTTTGTTAGTAAAATTAGGTCATGTAGTTAAAGTGAATTTTTTAAAATTCGAGATGAAAGAAAATCCAAAAAAATTGTTTGCTTTATGTTTATTTATTTTGATGCAATTTGTTTGATTCATTGAGTGTTTAATAAATTGAGTACCGTGTGATCACCATATTGCATGATAATAATTTATGTTGAAATAAATCCAAGCTGCTTGCAAAAATATTTTTGAAAAAAAAAAGAAGTACCGAAAGAGTATTAGAGAAGTTTAGTGTAACCAAGTTCCTGTACCAAAAGTTTCCTGTACCAAAAGTTTTTGGTTCGTAGGAGTAAAATAATTCTCAAATTATTTTACTTAGGTGTTTAATTGACTTACCATAAACTGATTAGTGGTGACTCATAGATAAAATATTTGAACTAAGTCGCGAATTGGTATGGGCTTGGGAGAGTTCGAGCTAAGTCTAAAACTTAGTAATCAATTAGCCTAAACTTTAGGTGGTGACCCGAAATTTAGGTCGCGACAACCACTTTTCAAAGGATCGCAGCAAGATTTTTTCTATTTTCACTATCGCAAGAAGGAATCGAGACACCACTCTCGTGAACGGAATATGCAATGGAGCATTCGCCATCTAGTTCATACAATTACAACGTCAGCCATGTTCTCGGTTGTTTATATGATTAGACGATAGATTCGGATTTCGATAGGTACTGTTGGTCCACGGAGAATGACGACAATTGTTACGGTCATGCAACATGTAATGGGGTGCTTTCTCATTCAGATTGCTATGCATGCTTGGAAGCATTTTGGAGAAGGATAATTACGGGCTGTCCATACAGCATCGAGGCTCAAGTTCAATTAAGGAATTGCAAAATCTGATACAAACATTATTCATTCACTGAATAGCTATTGATACTTCTTTGTAAAGAGCTATGTTCTTTGTAAAGAACTATGTGTTCTCCTCTGAAAAAAGAGAAAACGGACTCTCCTCCTACCAAATTATTCATCCTCCCATGTATATTGCTGTGTCTCCCCCCCTTGAAAAAAGCGATAAGTATTTATCCTCACAAACTGATCATTGCAAATTTGGATTTTTTTCTCTCTTGGAGTTCCAAATCTTCATATATTCTTTACTCCCACAAAAGGGAATTTCAAATCCCTTGTCGTGAATGAAATTATATTGGTATAGCTCCAAATCCTACTTCGATTAGGAAATGTGCCATGAAGAGATTCATGGGGTGAGATCCTCCTCTAAATGGTCATCTTATTGAATGATCACACTCGAATACTCCATTTAGTGGACTGGATCGATTGAATAGGGCCAAGCCATTACAGTGCCAAGCAGCAAAACTCTCATGAGGAATCAAGTGTTGCGTAGGCTTAGTTAGTTGATGCCTTGAATGGAAAATCCACTATCCTAAAGTCCAAGTAATTTCATGGATACTTCCTCCAAATGTTTGGACGGGCCTTGTTTTTCAATTTATTGACTTTGTATGTCTTAGTCTAATTTCTGAAACTTCAAGTGCTCCACAATTTAATCTCCATGAAATTTGTGGTGAAAAGTACCATTGACAGGTCAAACTTATCCGAAAGAAGTATGAGTTTTCTTCCCGTTGAGTCCAAATTATCCCCACATTAGGTTCTTCCTAGAGGATCATTGAGGGTGTTCCCATGCTATCTTAAGAAGGAAAAAAAAGTATGTAAGCATCATGAGGGAAAAAGAAGTATTTGATCCCCAAAAACAAAAACTGAGCTTACTCATTCATAAGTTTCCTCGTGTCTTTTTCATGTTTGCTCCTCCGCTTTTCTGCAGATTTTGCTATTTTCAGCTTTCTACTAACAATTCCTTGTTAGTTGACCGAGTGCTCATTACTGAAGCAGGATCTTTAAAGCATCTTCTATTGTATCTTGATTTAGGTTTTTTCCACACCATATTTTGATCTACCTCTTCTTCGATCTAGAATTCTTGGCAAAACCCTCGACTCCTTGAATACAACGGGATCTCGATCTAATGAACCGTAAATTCTCGCTCTATTCATTTACTAAATGACTCAATAAGATTAGTAATAAACCAACTATCAAGTCCACATGAATCTAATTTATTTAAACATCCGATCTAATCTCATGTTTGATGTCCTGCGTGAGAAACGATTGTGGGGTCTTATAACCTCATGATATCGAGCAACTTAAAGTAAAAAACATTTCGAATCCCCATAATAAATGTTGTGTCGGGTCACATATTCTCTGCCACACAACTGTCTTTAGCTTGAGAGAAAGCAGACATCTCAACATTTCAAAGAGTCATGGCGATTGCAAAAGCAGGTCCCTCATTTCTTTTCGTGGGAAAGCTACAAAACAGCTTTCGCAGATGACAACAACGTTAATGACTTATAATCAATGCGAAGGAACGACTTTGGGTCTTTCGAAATGATTGATTGTTGATCCACAGTTCCTTAATAGAAATAGTTGGACAAAGTAATAATAGGAATGTGTAAGAGAAAGTGACAGCAAACAAGTAAAAGGGAAAAAAAAAGAATTATTATTATTATTTATTGTAGTACAAAGGAAAAGAGAGGAGCTGGCTTACCTTTGTTGGTCTGTTGCGCTCCCCCCCTTCCTAATCAGTTTAGTGGTGCTTTGATTTCTGATGTTTTTACATATTTTCGTCGAATTTGGTTGGCTTGAAGAAAGTGAACAATAACTTTCTCATGGGACAATATGCTTATGACCCACTTCCTACCCCGGAAAGCTAAATAGATAGATTAACATGGCCTCAAAGTCAAGAATGGCATGTAGCACACGTCTTGGCAATTTAAAATTAAAAAACCGAACTTGCGACATAATTGAGAAATTGATACAAATGATCCCTACACTTTGGTCTAATGTGCATTATGGTCTTTGAATGTTTAATTTGTTCAATATGATCCTTGAAATTTAGCTCAATACATAATGTAGTTCCTAAAATTTTAATTTGTTCAATATATTTCCTAAACTATTGGTATATGAAAATGTTCAATATTTTCCTTGATCTTGAATTAGTGAATGGGCCACATTAAATATTTTCATATAGTTTATGGACTACATTTAACTTGTATGAAATGTTCGCGAATCAAATTGAATAAATTAAAATCTGACGAACCACACTATATTACACATTAATTAAAATTTATGGACTATTTATGTCATTAAATTTGATATAAACTATCAAGAATTAGGAGATGAATGCGCGTTTTGGTTTAGGGTTTATTAAAGGACAAAGGTAGTAAAGTTTCTTAATAAAATTTAGGGGTGGGCGCCTGGATGGTTTTGCCTTCCCAGGGCAATGGGGCCGCAGGGCACTGCCATAGAATTAATTGTTTCACTCAAAAACCACTACTACCCTGATGGCTGATTGACATTTTTCTTTATTTTTTATTTTTTATGAAGAAGAAGAAGGACCTAATGAGTGCATTTGGTAAAAAAGAATAGCCTTATTTGTTGATTGTACAATGCGAAACAAGCTCCAACGTTCACAAATTAGTCACTGGAGGACAATATGAAAGTGGAATACCGGTTTTTCTAAGCTTGCATCTTCAATTAAAAGCAAAGTCTGTAAGGAGAAGAAACTGTTTTTTTAGTTATTTCATATTTATAAGTGAAATGGACTAAAAGAAAAAAATTTATGTTTTTTTTTTTTTTTTTTTGCTAAAGGTGTAGATGGGATTTGATTTACGGGCAGATTCCCCGTGACTCGTGCCCATCCCTGAAATGTAGGGCCGATGTGATTAGTACGGTGAATGGTTTCGACTTCTCTGGCAAGAAAATTCATCTGCACAGTGAACTAACACATGCATGTAGGAATGGTAGATTGATGGACATACTTCACTTCTTGGGATCAAAGGATCGAAAGCATGTCACGAGTGGCACGATCAACTTTTGGTTTTGCTCATCGGAAGAAAATGGAGGGGCTTTTGATTTTAACCCGCCCATGTTCCTTCAATCTCTCTCACCAGACCTAATTTTGACAAAAAAGTCATTCTCCGACTCGGATTTGTTTATTCAGAGTGTTGGTATTTGCGGAAACGTGTGCTTCATGTGTGTGCAAGTGTGTTTTGTGTGTGAACTATAAAGAGAGCAAAAGAACTAAGAATAACGTGGGTAAGAAATAGTTGGACAAAGTAATGATAGGAATGTGTAAAAGAGAGTGACAGCAAACAAGTAAAAGGGGAAAAAAAAACTTTTATTATTATTTATTGTAGTACAAAGGAAAAGAGAGGAGCTTGCTTACCTTTGTTGGTCTGTTGCGCTACCCCCTTCTTATTTATAAGGGCGCTCCACCGACTCATGACCATCATTTTTGACTTCTAGTAGTTTCTTTAACAATTTCTTTTTTCTTGAACAATAGATTTTTAAGACAAATATCTCTGCCATTTGCAGAGATAATTTCTTAGACTCTTCTAGAATTTTTCTTGAATTTTCTAGCTCAAATCTATCTTAAAATTTCTAGAAATTGGATCAGTAATTTAACACAGTCATCGTTATTGAAAATTCCTAATTGACTTATGAACAGGGACTGTCGCATTCGTTTATTGAAAAAGTCCAGGACATTAAACAATCGTCTCACGTAGAGCAGACATTTTTGAAACTGGCGACATTCGTTTGATGCCGTCAGATGAAGATTCTTTTGGATTCTTCATAGCCTTGGTAATCCGCATCATTCTTCACCTAATTGCTAAGTGGGCTTTAGGTTGGATCCATGTCCGTCGAGATTCTTTTTCTGGTCTCTCTGCTAGCTGTTTTGACTTACGCTCAAGCGACCGGTTTCGTGTACAACGGTTTCAGATCGGCCAATCTGAGCCTCGACGGGATCGCCGGGATCACCTCCAATGGCCTCCTGAAGCTGAACAACGACACCAAGCAGGAGCAGCAGGGCCAGGCCTTCCATCCCTACCCGGTCCAGTTCAAGAACTTGCCGAACGGCACCGTCAAGTCCTTCTCCACCACGTTCGTCTTCGCGGTTCGACCTCCGTATGCGAGTAAGAGAGTCAACGGCTTTGCCTTTGTTGTCGCACCCCAGAGCGGCCTCCCCGGGTCCCTGCCGGGCCGATATCTGGGCATGTTCAATGAAACCAACAATGGCAAGTCTAGCAATCATGTGTTCGGGGTAGAACTCGACACGATCCTCAGCTCCGAGTTTCGGGACATTAACGATAATCACATCGGGATCGACTTGAACGGGCTGACGTCAGAAAAGGCAGCTCCGGCGGGGTATTATCAAGATAATGGGGAGTTCAACAACTTGTCCATAATCAGCGGTCAAGAAATGCAAGTTTGGGTGGACTATGATGGTTCGGACAAACTGATCAATGTCACATTGGCTCCGATCCATGTGCAAAAACCGAAGACTCCCCTTCTGTCTCTTCGACGGGATCTCTCACCAATCATCAACGAGAACATGTATGTGGGCTTCTCAGCATCGTCTGGTTCGCTCGTAACTTCTTACTATGTGCTGGGTTGGAGCTTCAGTGTGAATGGAGAGGCTCAGGCACTTGACCTGTCCCAACTTCCTAAGCTTCCTCAGATCGGTAAGGAGACATCGAAAGTAATGACTATCGGTTTGCCACTGATGGTTCTTTTTGTTATATCGGTGCTGATCTTGGGCGCAGTTTACGTGATAAGAAGGAAAAGGAAATTGGCCGAGGTTCTTGAAGATTGGGAGAGGGACTACGGCCCGCACCGGTTCAAGTACAAAGATCTTTACATTGCGACAAAAGGATTCCATGACCAAGAGTTATTAGGGGTCGGCGGGTTCGGCCGGGTCTATAGAGGAATCTTACCCACATCAAATATAGAGATTGCGGTGAAGATGGTGTCCCATGAATCGAGACAAGGCATAAGAGAATTTGTAGCGGAGATCATCAGCATCGGTAGGCTCCGTCACCGCAACCTAGTGGCGCTCCTTGGTTACTGCCGCCGGAAAGGGGAGTTGCTCTTGGTTTATGACTACATGCCCAATGGGAGCCTCGACAAGTACCTCTATAACCAACCGAAGGTCACCCTCAATTGGATGAAAAGATTCAGGGTGATCAAAGGAGTGGCATCTGGGCTGCTTTATCTGCATGAAGGGTGGGAGCAAGTGGTGATCCACAGGGATATAAAGGCGAGTAACATCTTGCTAGACGCTGAATTTAATGGAAGACTCGGAGATTTTGGGCTTGCGAGACTATACGACCATGGAACCGACCCTCAAACGACTCATCTCGTGGGAACGTTCGGTTATCTGGCCCCCGAGCAAATGCGTACTGGCAAGGCCACTACGAGCACCGACGTGTTTGCTTTCGGAGTGTTTTTGCTCGAGGTCACCTGCGGGAGAAAGCCGATAAAGCAAGGGGACACGGAGGACGTGATCTTAGTGGACTGGGTATTATCTTGCTGGGACAGAGGCGACATTCTTGAGGCAAGTGATCCGAAATTGAGGGCGGAGTTTGTGGAAGAGGAAATGGAGTTGGTGCTGAAACTCGGGTTGATGTGTTCCCACCCCAATCCGTCGATGAGGCCAAGCATGCGTCAAGTATTGCAGTACTTGGAGGGCGATCTTCCGATGCCAGAATTGTCGTCCACCGGCATTTCCTCCAGCGGTTTAACATTCGCTCATCGCGAAGGTTTGGATGAATTGGCCATGTCTTATCCGTCCTCCACAAGCAAGGCATTTTCGCACTTGTCTTCTGTCGCTGAATCGCTCACCTCAGGGGGTCGATGAGCCTCCGGTTTAATTTCTTATTTTATTCCATCCTCCTTATATGGATTTTCTAGGTGCATGTCGGAACCATATTTTGTGTTATAATCAAAGCATAGTGTAGGTGCATGTTTCCTTATTAGTTCAGTGATGGCATGAGTTCTGATATTTTACATATTTTCTTCTCGAGTCATGGACGCAATGTACTCTGCGGCCCTTCAAATATGACTGGCTTGAAGCAAGTTGAACAATGAACTTATCGTGGCAAATTATGCATATGATGAGATCTTAGCCATTCAGTCCAGTACGTCAGGAAAAGGACAGATTTCTTAGGAGAGCTTTAAGTCAATCCTACCCGGTCCCCTAGCCTAAAATCCGGATGAGCAAAGCAGTCTGCTCCACTCACCCCTACTTTTGAGTTCTAACCCGGGAGAAAATATTGGGTGGTCCGGGACCGCCACGTCAGCGTGGTCCCGGACCACTCATATGGCGCCACATATGAGGGGAGGGGACAAAAGAGAGAAAGAGGAGAGAGAGCGTCAGAGAAGTGGGCCCCGGTTTTCGTCATTTGTCTGGCTTCCCCATACACGTGGTAACCACCCAATATTTTTTCGACTGTAGAGAGTGAGACGTGAGGAGAAAATATTGGGTGGTCCGGGACCGCCACGTCAGCGTGGTCCCGGACCACTCATATGGCGCCACATATGAGGGGAGGGGACAAAAGAGAGAAAGAGGAGAGAGAGCGTCAGAGAAGTGGGCCCCGGTTTTCGTCCTTTGTCTGGCTTCCCCATACACGTGGCGCCGTGTGAGTGGTCCGGGACCACGCTGACGTGGTGGTCCCGGACCACCCAATATTTTTTCCTAACCCGGTAGAGGAGAACCCCTCAACATTATCATCTTCATACCTTTCGAAAGCAGCTTTCTCACTCGCTAAGGAGATAAGATAACAATGCCTTTAAAATGTTCCAGCAATCTCAGCTAAAAAGCTCTTGCTTCAAGAATGGCTTGAGCTCGCAAGAGGTATGGGACTCCACTGTCAAGGAGAGTCCGGTGGGAGTAACTCGAGTGAAACGTTTGGGAGGGGTTTGATCCTTCCTTAGGCCGATCAGAGAAAGTAGTCATTTTGATTCAGAGAGCTCAGCTAGAAAACATGGTCTTCATATTTTGTGCAATAGTCCTAGCCAGGGATAACGTGCGCGTAAGCTCTTTCTGTATGTGTTGGACAGAAGCAATCTGCCTAAGACGGAAGGAACATGAATTCTTTTTTTCTCTTAAAAACTTCCTCCCCTGAAAACTGAATACATAGATTTAGGGATATCAATGGTTCAGTTTGATTTGGCCTGAACCATTTGGATGTGTGCTTGCTCTGAACCTAAACACGATATGAACCGGATATGACCCGAACTGAAAATGCAATTCGGTTTGGTTTTCCTCGTATATATATATTTGCGCTTCTCCTTCGCTTCTCACCCTCCCCTTCCCGATCCGGCCAGGTGACAAGGCCACGCTGTTGCTGAGCTCACCGTCGCCCCCCTGCAGAAGCAAAGCTTCCTCGAGTAAAAGGAGGAAGTGGTGGCTGAGAAGTCCGATGCAGCAGGGTAGTCGGAGGGGATGGCGGAGAAGAAGTCAAGGGCCGAGCAGAAGCTCCCGAATGAGGGGGCCGGCGACAAGAAGTGGGTGAAGAGGAGTGTTGAGACATACAAGATCTACATCTTCAAGATGCTGAAGCCGGTCCACCAGGACATTGGCTTCTCGAGTAAGGCCATGGGCATCATGAATAGCTTCATCTTCAATACGCTGGCCCAGGAATCGTTGTGGCTCATGCGCTACAACCAAAAGCCGACCATCACCTCATGGGAGATCTAGACGGCCGTCCAGCTTGTGCTTCCCGGCTCGCCAAGCATGTTGTGGCGGACAGCACCAAGGCGACGACCTAGTTCACCAGCTCTTAGGGCTCTTTTGTTCTAGGCCATCATCATCATCATCATCATCATATTCTTATTATAATGTCGTATTTATAAATGAAATGGAATAAAAGAATTTAAAAAAAAAAATATTTTTCTAAAGGTGTACATGAGGTTAATTCACGGGACACAAATTCCCTATGACCCGTGCACATCCCTAATGAGTAGGGCTGTGGTGATCAATGTAACGAATGATTTTGACTTCTCTAGCAAGAGAATTTATTTACACAGTGAACTAACTAGTGTATAGGAAAGGTAAATGGATGGACAACTTCAATTCTTGGTATCAAAAACATGCCATTACATTTTCTGTATCTCTCAGGGAGTCCCATTTGTATGGAAAGATTGCATGGAGATAATTCAACTTTTATGACGCGCTTGTGAGAGTCTTTAAAGCAATTTTGTGTCTCCACTTTACTTTTGCAGTCGAATGTTAGATTTGGTAAAATTTATTCTTTATTCTTTTTAAAATGATTTGGATTGAACGCTGCCTTGATAGAGCCCAAATCTCAGGGTAAGTGCCCATTTGTCTCAGACTTTCAACAATTCCGAGTGGCAAATAGAGGAGATTAACAAAAAATGTTTCTTCCTTCGATCTTGTCCTCACTAGATTATTATGCTTCCAATTGTACCCCAACCCCTCAATAATATAATATAATATAATATAATATATTCACGAAAACCTTATTCTAGATAAAACTTCAGTAATATGAGGAATATATATGGCTGAAATGGTAGTAAATATTACTATTATTCTCATTGGGTCGACGACACACGTGCACCGCTAGTTTATCAAGAGTCCTTCAAGATTTGCTATCTCAATATATGTTGTAGCAAACGATTCCGTATTAACAATCCACCATCCATTCTCACTTTATGTGGGTCGTATCTCAGGCCACCATGGTCGGGTGATGCCTGAAAAATGAACGGATTCACAAGAGCGAGGGCATTGCTCATCACCCAAGCAAGATCCACCCCCCTTGGCCTCACCTCTACCTTGAGGCCCTATCCATAACTTGACCTTGAACCCACCCACGCAGATATTGTTGTTCGAAGATGCAGTGGTCACCTACGTCTCCACGTTGCTTATGTGCCACATGAAGTTCTACAGTATGACCTGACCCAAGCACCTAAGCTCCCTCACCAACCAGGAGTCGATCCATAGAGTTGTCAATTCTTCAAAGGTAACAATTAAAGGAGAAAAATTACTAATAATTGGAACTTGAGTTTGGTTTAGAATGGCTTAAGTCTAGGCCGGATCGGGTATTTGTCATTAAAAATTGCATTGTCATTATGGATTAAATGGGTCGATTTTGGGGATCAGATTATTTTCGATAGATTTGTCCCACCCTTTTTTTTTTGGGGTCGGATTGTCTTACCCATATGACGAGCCCAGTTTTCACACTTATCAAGACACTTGTATTCAGTGTCGTAAAATGCTAAGGGGGTTAATGGAAATTGATTGCTCCCTAATGTATCTAACTCTCGCCAAATGTGGTGTTGTTTTGTAGAAGACAAACATATTACTTCAGCACAATCCTCTCTTTGGGTATATGAAAGCCCATTGATTTTCTTCCAGCAAGCGGCCGTGCCATGACGCACTGGCTCCTCCAAATCGAATAATCCATTTAAATGAGACTTGTACATACTTCAAATACTATTTCTGAGGCTGGACGCGAAAGGGAATGTTTCCTAAAGACGTTTTCAACCTAATTCCGCATAAAACGAAAGCCTAGTGAGCTTAGGGAGCCGTCAAGAAGTCTGAGCATGTGAGGAAAACATGTTGTATCACTTGAATTTGAGTTTGTGAGATTTTCCGAGCGTAAGGGGAATCTGGGAAGTTTTTGAGAATTGTGTGTTTCGTGTAGTTGTGATCTCCTCTTATTGACTAAGTGGAATATTTCGTCAATCTCTCCCTTTGAAATAAGCAGACCAAGCCGCATAAATCCACCTAGTCAGATTTATTTTCTGCATTTATTTCTCACATGGGTTGTTTCGTTGTGTCTGCACTTTCACCATTCTGCATTACCGCGATCAAATGGTGTTTGATCAAATCAAGTGAAAAATAGAGCAAGACTATCAAGGCATTAGAGTCGCAGGTGTCCCTCGGCAGTCACTAACATAAAATAACTCTTAGTTTGAAGGCTCGCGACCAAAACTTCCCAGAAATGCTACTCGATCTTCGGCAAAGTGTCAAGGTTATGAATTTCTGTGAATCTGACCGAGCGAACGGCCACGGTGAAATGTTACAATATTTCTCTTAAGAAAACAGTGATTGAAGTGATTCTTGAGACGTTAGAGAGCTCATGGCCAAATCCACCTCATCTCATCACATGATTTGGGAAAACCGTGAGTGTCCTTAGAAGCGCAGGTCCCGCTTATAATTGGCAATATACAATTACCCAGCAGTCTGATTGAGTCAAAATGGGAATTGTTGGAAAGCACTCATAGATCACGACCCAATTTTACCCTTCGATCATAATTTTTGCGCGGTTAATTTTTTGGTCAACATCCCGGTAAAAAATTTCAGTCTATGGACGAAACATAGTTACATTAGTGAAGAAAACTCACTTAATATGACTTCCGCTTATTAGCAATTTATGGCCGAAAATGATCAATTGAATTTTTCAAATTGTATATTTGCTTTTAGGTTTTTGACTAAAATAACATTTCGATGCAAATAGGTCAAGCTAAAACAATTAATCATTACAACTCTATTTGTTTTGCGAAGAATGTATGATTTAGAAAGTTTTTTTTTTTAAACCATAACTTATATCGCCTATGAAAATGAATAAACAAAAAATATTTCCATTATTTACGAAAATGTTTAGACATGAATTGTTGTCAATAAATGAAAATATTTTTTCATCGACTAATTATTTAAGCGATACAAACGATTAATTTTAGGAAAATATTTTTCAAAATATATATTTTTGTGAAACAAATGAAACCTACATGTACTGCTATTCACATTGAAGATTATATATGAAATGGTAGTAGCCAAATTTTCAAGAACTATCGTAAGAAACCATCCTTTTCAATAACAGACTTATTTAATTTTCCAACAAAAATGTCTGTGGACGTGCAGCGGCGGTTTGCTTGTGAGCTCCACATACACACACTTGCACGCTGCAAGGTGGTCAGGGGTGGCAGTTGTGATATTTTCGGACACATTGGCATCGACTTGTGGTGGCAATGGGCCGGCAGCGGCGCACAAGGGCACTTCGATTGTCTTGGAAAAGGAAGAAGAGAGAAGGAAGAGAGGGGAAAAAAAGAAAAAAGAAGGAAAGAAGCAAAATAAAAAGAAAATAACTTTGAAAAAATTTCAATTAAGAAGCTAAAATGCCTTCATTTTCTCAAATTAGGGCTTGAAATAGACTCTATTTCAAATGAAGGTCTGAAGTGAATCTTATTTCATATAAAGGCTTGACTTTTCGACTGGTCATTGGCATTCAAATCATTTATTTTTTATTTTTTTATTTTTTTCCATTTTTCTAGCTTTTCTTTCTTCTTTGACAGTGGCTTGTCGACCATCGGCAATGCCAAAAAGGGCTCGGTGAGGGTCACCTGCCAACAATCGGCGAGGGATGGCCTTGCCTAGGGGCAGGTTGCCCTTGCCCTGGGTGAGGCCGCCCTTGCTAGTAGCTAGCGAGGGTGGCCTCTCCTGCGACCGATGAGGGCTTATAGGCCTTTGCTAGCCCTTATCAGTGGTCGGCGAGGGTGGCTAAGCCCTCGCTAGCTGCTGCTAGCCCTCGCCTGAAAGGAAAAAAAAAAGAAAAGTGAAAAAGGAAAAGAAAAGGATAATAATAATTTGAAATTAAATTGTAATTTGATGAAAACACCCCCGATCTATTGAAATATTTGGTCAACGGGTGACCGATTAGGTCAAGACTTTATTTGAAACAATCATGACCATTTTAGGCTTTTATTTGAAACAACCATAGTTATTTTAGACCTTTATGATACAAGGTTTATTTCGGACCCTTATTTAAGAAAATGAAAACACTTCAAGCTTTTATTTGGAATTTTCCCAAGAACTTATTCTCTTCATTAAATATTGAGCATATGAATTTGTCCTCATTGGTTCAATAATAAAAGAATTAGCTATTTTTTTCACAAAGTCACAAGTTCAATTCATGTTACGAGGCAACCTCTTAATAACTCCTACTGCATTGCCTAAGTACGACATATCTCATGTGGATAGACTTATTGACTACTAGTATCTTGTCGTGATTGCGGCGATGGACTCCCTAATCTGAGATCTTTGGGCCACGAGTAGTGTAGAGTAACTACACCTCAAAATGAACATTATATAATGGGTGCATAACTCCTATAAACGATGGCTAGCTCATACCACCTCTCCCAGTCTTTTTATTTATATAACAACAAAGGTAGTGAAATAATGTACAGTTAGAAATGGATAATTAAAGAGGGGATAAATACTTGTTGTTCCTAGTGCATCTAAGATTCCCTAGTCCAAGAAAATGATGGTAACATTAGCCTTTCACTGACCCCACTTTAGAGAGCGTGGCGATAATCTCTACTCATGGGAGAGAGTTGGGGACACCATCTACGTTTGATATGTAACTTATCACTTTATATGGTTGTTCCTCGAACTTTTTTTAAAATGCATTACGTATAATTTTGTTTTTTGTTCAAAAGATTAAAGAATAATATGCTCAATGCATGTCCACTCATCTCGCTAATAAAATCTTGATGTACGCAAACATGATAATAATATGAATTTTTTACTTGTACTAGTTTTTTTTTTTTTTTTTTTTTTTTTTTTTAACGATAGAACTTTAATAATCTTAGAAAAGGTTTGGCTGCAATAGTAGTTTATATTATTATCATTCTCATTGCCCAGCCGAATGACCGACAATAAGATTAGCATAAGAAGTTGAACTTCGATCAATTTCGAGGACGCACTCCTTGGATCTGCTGACTAAAGTAATCTGGAAATTTGTGGAGATAATTTAAAGAATAACCCCATTATATAGCCAAACTGATTGGCTATAGATACACAATTAAAAGTCAGCAAATTGGCCACTTTTCAAAGGATCGCAGCAAGATTTTTTCTATCTTCACTGTCGCGAGAAGGAATCGAGACACCACTCCCCGTGAACGAAATATGCAATGGAGCAACATATTCACCATCTAGTTCATACAATTACAACGTCAGCCATGTTCTAGGGTGTTTATATGATTAGAGGACAAATTCGGATTTCAATAGGTACTGCCGGTCCACGGAGAATGATGACAATTGTTACGGTCATGCAACATGTAATGGGGTGCTTTCTCATTTAGACTGCTCTGCATGCTTGGAAGCATTTTGGAGAAGGATGATTACGGACTGTCCATACAGCATTGAGGCTCAAATTCAATTAAGGAATTGCAAAATCTGATACAAACATTATTCATTCACCGAATAGCTATTTATACTTCTTTGTAAAGAGCTATGTCTTCTCCTCTGAAATAAGTGAAAACGGAATCTCCTACTACCAAATTATTCATCCTCCCATGTGGATTGCTGTGTCTCCCCCTTTGAAAAAAGCGATAAGTATTTATCCTCACAAACTGGTCATTGCAAATTTGGATTTTTTTCTCTCTTGGAGTTCCAAATCTTTATATATTCTTTACTCCCACATAAGGGAATTTCAAATCCCCTATCGTGAATGAAATTATATTGGTATAGCTCCAAATCCTACTTCGATTAGGAAATGTGCCGTGAATAGATTCATGGGGTGAGATCTGAAAGTGCTAGTATGAACACCTAGAGGGGGGGTGAATAGGTGTAAAAACAGATTTTGCAAAATGTAGTAAAAACCTTTGCTTTTAATTCAAGTCTGAATAACAACAGACTTTTGAAACTGAGTTTGAAGAGTAGCAGACTTTGAGCGAGATCAGACTTTAGCAGTTAAATATAACTACGAACAAAATACAAAGATTCAGGGAAGGGAATAAGAACACAGAGTTTATAGTGGTTCGGCTTAGATCAAGCCTACGTCCACTCTCCCATGCTAACAGTCTTCTTGGCTGGATTCCACTATGCAATCAACAAGAGATTACAACTTTTAGTGCAAACACTTAGTAGATCACACTATCTCACTAAGTCACTCTTTTGGTATTTCTCTCATGATTACAAACGTTTAAGCTCACCAAATACAAGTGTATGATTGAAGATTGCTCAGACTTTGGAATTATAAATTATACACTCCATCTCTTACTTGTTCATCGGTCCTTCATTTCCTTAAATACTCCTCAACTTCCAAACTTGCCGTTAGACAGTATCTCGAGGATCGTCTTCCAATCTATCCATTGGACAGCTTTGTATTTAGAAGATTTGGTAGCCGTGTCGTGACCTAAATTTTTCGGGGTGAATCACCTAAGTTTAGGCTAATGAATTACTAAGTTTTAAACTTAGCTCAGGCTCTTCCAAGCCCATACTAATTTGCGACTTAAGGTTCAAATATTTAACATGCAAATGATTATTATCCAGGAGTCGCCACTAATGTATTTTTGGTGGGTCGATTAGAAACTCAAGTAAAGTAATTGGAGCGTTACTTTACTCCTACGAACTAGATAATTTGGGTATGGGAATTTGGTTATACTAGACTTCTCTAATGTCCTTTCGGTACCATTCTTTTATTTTCAAAAATACTTTGGCAAGCAGCTTAAATTGATTTTAAATCTATTTCCCTAACATGTGAGGCGATCATGCGGATGCACAAACTACCAATTTAACACCCAAGTAAAGCAATAAATAAATTGCAGGACTTATCTCATAGCAACGAAAGCATCTGCGTTGTTAGATCAAAATTCACATCAATAGTCCTAGATATGATTTCTAATTAACACGCAATTTCTTTTTTTGTTTTGTTTTCACTTATTTAATGAAAATTATGCAATATACGATGCAGTATTAACTAAATGACCTAATTCTAATGCCATGTAATTTCTAATTGAACGGACCTAGCAACAACTACTCTATGACATGCATTTCAATGAATCTAATCCTAATGACGTGTATATGACATTTTTCTTGTTTTCTTTTCTTTTTCCTAAAAGAATGCAATCTATCCTAGAGAATAAAACTAATTTATTCTAAGACATTTTTTGTATTCGAAATTAGGTGAAATGTGAAAATTACCTAGCTAGATTAAGATCCTATTCAATTTATATTAGGAATTAGGTTGAGCCAAATCCTAATTTAAACTAATATATTATCTTAACCCAAATAATCCTAAAATGCAATCTATCTAAAAAATCTATCTAAACTTAAAATTAGTTAGAAAGTAAAATTAAACATGCAATCTTACCCTAATATGCAATAACATGCGAAAGATACCCTAATTCTATATGACATATGCATGATGATTTTTTATTTTTTACTTTTTTTCCTTTTTTTTAATTTTCGAAATTAATAATTGCCAAATAATTAAACATGCCATTTAAACTAGTGAAACAAAAATCTAACATCCTAAATTTATGTTTTTGGTATTTTTTATTTAAGAAATTCGAAATAAATAAATTTCCTATTCTAGACATGTGAAATAACCTAAAACAAGTAATATTCTAACATGCATCTAATCTAACTCAAATATATTTTTTTTCTTTTACGGGAGCAAACAAATAAAGGCATCAAGAATAGCATGGCAACAAATCAAGCAAGATATTATCCATGTCCATTTAATTTTGGGAAATAAATTGACAAATCGTATCTCGCGCATGAGATCGGATTGGTCAATTTTTAAATAAAATCACAAATCGTATCTCGGGCGTGAGATTGGATTGGAGATTTTTCCGTACAATTGTGGGTTGTATTTCGAGCGTGAAATCGGACCATTAATCATATGTACGTTGCAAAATTAGGAAGATTTCCTAATTTAGAAAGCCACTCGAAATTACGGATATCATAGTGTATCGGGAATTTCCATCATGTGCATCAACGGATATTTCAAATAAGGAAACGAAATATTCGGGAATCAAATAAAATTTTTTTTTTACCTAATTCAAATATTGATTTCCAAATTTGGATTTTGCGCAATCGGACCGTTTTCACAATCAACGGGCAACAGTAGCAATAGATCATGGTGGCGATCCGCTGCAGATAGTGGTTCGGCTCGGACAGCAGCCAAGATGGTGGACTCACGGTGATGCCTCGATGATTTGAGACGGGTGATGGCTCACGAGGCGGTGGAGAGGTGCACGGCTAACTCCTAGCCTTACGGCAGAGATTTCTCGGAATGCCTGCAACACTAGGAACTTGCGAAGATGATTAGGAGCAGGTGTAAACCTTTCTTCGTTTTCTTTTTGTATATATGCACCAATGTCTATGGTGGAGGATGATGACTCAGTGGAGATTACCTTGCTACGTGTACCCTCCTCAAGGTCCAGACGGTGGAGAGATTTTGACGGGCTTCACTGGGATTTAAGGCGTAATAATCAGGCTTTGGTGGACATGAACAATGGCCCCCCAAGGGACACACTTTGCTGGACGCTCTCCTTGCTTTATGAACCTTCTGTTTCGAACGTGTCTCCCTATTGTGTTCCACGAGACTTGCAAAGAAAGACCAGTATTCGTCGTTACTGAGGATTCCGCAGATGGCTTAATAGGCCACACGGATGCGGCTTGCGTCGGGGATGCCTGTAGAGATCTTGAACATCAACTCGTCGCTGAAGCAAAACAGAAGCAAAATATATGCAATCGAGGACTTGTGCGGGAATTCCCCCGAGAGAGAAAGGAGATGAAAGTGAGATGTTGATGGAGAATGGGCGTGAATCTCCACGGTAGCAAAAAGGATTTGACTTTGAAGACTTAGTGGGCAACGGGATCTTCAATTGGCCAGGGGCGGCTCTCCTTCTTCACGATTTCTCCTTCATGCTCAGAACTTCTGCTCTCTCTCTCCATTCTCTGCTGGTCTCAAAATTGTGGCCGTGTATTCTCAATTGTGTGGCCCTCTCAAACCGTACGCGAAAAAACTTTTTATAAGTTGAAGATTAGGGTTTTAATTTCCTTTTCAAATCAACATCTACGAATATTTCTTTTTCGCATGCAATATCACTTTTTATTTTATTTTTTTATTTTCCACATCTCCTGATTTTATCGCCTAAAGATAATATTGCAACCCGATTTTCTTAAGTTCCAAAAATCTACCATAATATCATTTCAAATATCAATTTAGGTAATTTTTGTCATTAGAAGAAAACGGGCTCGGGCCAATTTACTTGCTTCATGGGCTTAGTCCGACTTGCCAAATTAAAACTTAGAACCACTGAATCAAACCCATTTGTCACTGACCCAATGTAAATGCAAATTAAAATAAATGCACCTAAAACTATATGTTATGCAATTAATTAATTAACTAATATATTTTTTTAGGGGTTAAAATTAATCCCTAATTTTTTAATGTGATAAATGACTAAACGGGTCATCAAAATTTAGGTGTCAACAAGCCGTTGAGTGACAAAAGTAGAATCCCAAATTGATTCCGATCGCTCATACAAACAGAATCTTGATTTCCATAAGTAGAGCTTCTTCGTATAGAAAGTTCTTGTCTTCAAGATCTAATCGTTAATCAATTAGATTGAGTCAATCAAATCAATCTTGATGTAGAATCCAAACCAGATCACTAGCCATTATATGATTGGGCTTGTATTACGTTTTGTCTCATTCTAGATGTAAAGTCTGAGTACAATAAACTTTACAATATGAGTTTGAGTATATTCTACTTTTGAACAGTTTTAGCTTTAAGGTTTGAACATAGTCTTAATAAATTCAGCTTCAGCATAGAGTCTGTTTTCTTGTTCAACTTCAGCATAGAGTTTGTCTTCTGGTTCTTCATTCACGTTTAGTCTGGAATTTGTCAGAGTGAGCAGACTTCTGATATAGAACAGACTTTGACACTAAAGTCTGGCAGTCTTCATAATATATTTTGGACATATGTTACGTTCAGTCTTCTAGCAATCTTCAGACTTTAACAATATCATTTACATGTTCTATCATCTGCATAGTCTGTTACTCAATTATTAAACACGTTAGTAGCCTTTGATTTATTTTGTCGTCTTCAAAACATTATAAGGGATTTCCCTAACAATCTCTCCCTTTTTGATGATGACAAAACAATCTCTGAAACCACCGCCTGTGGTGGCCCAGTTGGATAAGGTTCCCATGATCCTTTGCGAGGAGGAGAGGAGTTCGAATCCCGCTGGCCGCACGGGATCTTAAGTGCGACGTCGGGGTGGTGGGTCCTCCGCTAGCGTCGCTCCAAGATTTACCCGCCGGCTGTCGGCTTACGGTGTTCCCTAGGTCATCAAAAAAAAAAAAAAATCTCTGAATATGCAGATTTGTAAACACGCTTTTAAAAATATTAATTTAAATCAAAGGATATAAGAAGATAGCAAATAGATTGAGCATAACAATATATAAAAAAAATAATTGCAGCTCGATATTATGCAATAAATAATATCAACCAATCACACATATGCATATTCATATCTTCTCTCTATTTTTGTCATAATCAAAAAGCGATAGTAATTATAGTATTACGTAGAGAATATAAAATGATAAATATATCTTGCATGAAACATAATTTCCAAAAAATCAGCCTTTATAAAGTAAATAGAATATTAAATATATGCGATATAGCTCACTTCGATCATATATATCAACAAATATCAAATAAAAATCATGGATGCATTATAAAATTCACTTATCCTTTTTGTTATAATAAAATGATAATATCAATAAGAGATTTGTTAATGACAAAATGTAATAAAAGATGCACTAACCGGATTTTGTAGAACTTAAATTCTGACACATTTACCTTCCTTCCATAACAAGATTACGATCAATCCAAAAATATTTTTCCTTAATTGATCAGAGCTTCTTCTCAATTTGTTGCATTTTTGAGATGATCACTAATCTTTCCTTTCTCTTGGATTTGCTTTCTCCCCCTGTGATCATGACAATATTTGCGAATAGAAACAATTGTATTTAAAGAAAAAATATTATGCACAATAATATTTTGAAAATTAAATTCTCACTTAGTCATAGTACGATAAAAAAACAGAGAGAATAAAATCCTTGAGTATCCAAGAATATCTTGCATAATAAATTAATATTACGTAAAACAGATTTCTATTATGCAAAATATAATAAAATCTGAGAGTATAAAATCAAACAAAATAAACTCAATTGTCTCTAAGCATGATATCAAAAATGGTCACACGTAAATCTCGAATCACAAAAACAAATCACACAATTCTTTCTTCAATAAAAAAAATCAAAGAATATGATTATTATAAAATCTGAATCAACCAATGACATATCGAATATCAAATATAATTATTGCCCAAATAAAATAAAATTTCCTTACCAAATTCTCTTTCTTCTTCTCCTTTATTTCCTACAAAAAATAACTCATCTTTTCTTTGGTACCCATTTTTTCTTAGGTCCATGAGAGTTAGTAGAATATGCCGCTTTTACCCAATTTTTCTTAATAGGTCTCCAGATTTTAGGGCATTCTTTTTCAAAGTGTTCCAAATCTCCACAATTTGAACATTTGAGGGCTTTTCAACCAACAAATTTTGTAAAGATTCTTGAAAATGTTTCTTGTACGCAAGTCTAGGAGGTCTTTATTTAAGTCTCTCCTTGACTTTAGGAAAATCAATTAGAGAATCACTTTCCTTATTGAAACCAAGTCCTGACTTATTATAGTGATGAATTTGTATGGAAATGATATGCTCTAATGTTTTCGATTCATTTGAAAATCTTGTTGAAATATTTGAAAATTCCTTTTTTAAAAAATCATTTTCATTGATAAGTAAATCTTGACTTTCTTTTATTTGTATAAGATCTTTTTGCAAAATTTCAAATTTCTTTTCGAGAAAGATCCTATTGCCTAAGCCAAGAATTCTCATTTTTAAGTTTGGAGATCCTTTTAAGAGAAGATTTGAGATTTAAGCAAAACTCATTTATATACTTTGAAACTTTGAGAGGAATTTTTGAATGGCTTACCTCAATTTTCTTATCGGATTCTTAGTCTGTGTTTGAGTTAAACTTTGATTCTGAGTCTGTGTCTGAGTCAGACTCTGATTTTGAGTCTATGTCTGAGTCAGACTCAGATTCTGAATGTGCCATCAAGTATAGATTTCCTTGCTCATCATTTTCTTTTATTGTTCTTTTCTGGCCATTCTGCTTGTATTTTCTTCTTCCACTAAATTTGCTTCATTTTCTACTCAGTTTCTTGAATTTCTTAACCATAAAAGCAAGTTCTTCGTCGTCCATGTCATTTTCTGAGTTTGTTTCATCAAAAACAGCGTTAGATATTAAAGCAATGGACTTCTTACTTTCGGGATCTTCATCAACGATTTGTTCCACTTCGTAGGATTGAAGAGTGCCAATCAATTCATCAACGAAGAGTGGCATAATCCTCTGAGTCTCTTGGATTTAGGTCTTGACATGGTTTCAATCTTTTGAAAGACCCTGCAAAAGTTTGTTGACCTTCATTAGGGAAGAAATTAGATGACCTTGATATACTAAACCATTTACAATTTCTGTAAAGCGGCTGAACATATCTCCAATTGGGTCTCCTCGCTTCATCTTGAAGGATTCATATTTGCCGAGCAAGAAGTTTACTTTTGTTTCTTTTACACAATCGGTCCCTTCATATGTAACATGAAGTCTGTCCCAAACTTCTTTTGTTGTTTTATATGAAGAGATTCTATTATATTCAGCAGGAGACAATGCGCAATATAAAGAATAAATGGTTTTTGCATCAAGCGCTTCTCTTTTGGACATCTCCATCCGAGGCATATGAGTGGGGGGTTTGCTTTCTTTGTCTTTGCCATTCTTATTTGATGTAGACGCAGCAGTGGGATTGATTCCTCTTTCCACAACATTCCATTGCAAGGGATCTCTAGATCTTAAGAATGCTTTCATTTTGTTCTTCCACACATTGTATTCTTTTCTATGAAAATATGGTGGCCTTGTGTTGCTTTGTCCCTCCATAAGTCCTAGTGCCAAGATACTAGCTATAAAAGATCTTTAGTTCAAAAGTAAAAACACTTTTATAAACCGAGCACTTGGCTCTGATATTAATTGAAAGTGCTAATATGAACACCTAGAGAGGGGTGAACAGATGTAAAAACAGATTTTGTAAAATGCAATAAAAACCTTTACTTTTAGCCTGAGTCTGAATAAGAACAGACTTTTGAAATTGAGTTTGAAGAGCAGCAGACTTTGAGCGAGATTAGATTTTAACAGTTAAATAGAACTACGAACAAAATAAAGAGATTTAGGAAAGAGAATAAGAACACAGAATTTATAGTGGTTCGGCTTAGATCAAGCCTACGTCCATTCTCTCATGCTAACAGCCTTCTTGGCTGGATTCCACTATGCAATCAACAAGAGATTACAACTTTGAGGGCAAACACTTAGTAGATCACACTATCTCACTAAGTCACTCTTTTGGTATTTCTCTCATGATTACAAATGTTTAAGCTCATCAAAGACAAGTGTATGATTGAAGATCGCTTAGACTTTGGAATTATAAATCATATACTCCGTCTTTTACTTGCTTATCGGTCCTTCATTTTCTTAAATACTCCTTCACTTCAAAACTAGCCGTTGGACAGTATCTCGAGGATCATCTTCCAATCTACAAATTGGATAGCTCTGTATTCAGAAGATTTGGTAACCGTTGAGTAACAAAAATAGAATCCCAAATTGATTCCGATCACCCATACAAACATAATTTTGGTTTCCATAAGTAGAGCTTCTTCGTATAGAAAGTTCTTGTCTTCAAGATCCAATCGTCAATCAATTAGATTGAGTCAATCAAATCAATCTTGATGTAGAATCCAAACCAGATCACTAGCCATTATATGATTGGGCTTGTATTACGTTCTGTCTCGTTCTAGATATAAAGTCTGAGTGTAATAGACTTTACAATATGAGTCTGAGCATATTCTGCTTCTGAACAGTTTTAGTTTTAAGGTCTGAACACAGTCTGAATAAATTCAGCTTCAGCATAGAGTCTGTTTTTTGGTTCAGCTTCAATATAGAGTCTGTCTTCTGGTTCTTCATTCACGTTCAGTTTTGGAATTTGTCAGAGTGAGTAGACTTTTGATATAAAACAGACTTTGACACTAAAGTTTGGCAGTCTTCAGAATATACTTTGGACATATGTTACATTCAGTCTTCTAGCAATCTTCAGACTTTGACAATATCATTTACATGTTCTATCATCTGCATAGTCTGTTACTCAACCATTAAATACGTTAGTAGCCTTTGATTTATTTTGTCATCTTCAAAACATCATAAGGGATTTCCCTAACAAGATCCTCCTCTAAATGGTCATCTTATTGAATGATCACACTTGAATACTCCATTTAGTGGACTGGATCGATTGAATAGGGCCAAGCCATTACAGTGCCAAGTAGCGAAACTCTCTCATGAGGAATCAAGTGTTGCTTAGGCTTAGTTAGTTGATGCTTTGAATGGAAAATCCACTATCCTAAAGTCCAAGTAATTTCATGGATACTTCCTTCAAATGTTTGGACGGGCCTTGTTTTTCAATTTATTGACTTTGTATGTCTTACTCTAATTTCTGAAACTTCAAGTGCTCCACAATTTAATCTCCATAAAATTTGTGGTGAAAAGTACCATTGATAGGTCAAACTTATCCGAAAGAAATATGAGTTTTCTTCTTGTTGAGTCCATCCAATTTAAGTTGTGGTGTTTATCTTAACTTCAGTACTTCATCACGAAAAAGATGGTGCTCCGGTCGCTCATTGCTGCATGGCCATCTACAAACCTGAATGCCGAGCCTTCAACTATCCCACCATTTGGCCTTTACTCTTACTTTTAGCTTTTATTTGCTATTAAATGTATTAAATCTCTAAAAATTTACGTAAGGTCATTTAAGATCATATCAATTTTTTTCTATAATTTTTCGAAATCATTTTTTTAAAGTTATTTATTGGAAAAATGAAACAAGTTGTCTATAAATTTTGGCCAAATATGCAATGTGATACATGATCATTTAATTTGTATAATGCAATTTCTGAACTTTTGATATATGTTCATTTTAGTCAATAGACTATATTAAAATGTTCATTATTGTCCTGGATCTTAAATTAATGGAAATATTATATTAAATATTTTTATATGATTTGGGAACTATATTAAACATGTACCAATAGTTCAGGAGTCACATTGAACAAATCAAAATTTCATAGACCACATTGATCATTAAGCTAAAGTTCAAGAATTATATTGCATATTAGGTCAAAATTTATGGATCATTTGTATTATTTTCTCTTATTTAAATAGTGTTAGGGAAATCCCTTATGATGTTTTGAAGATGACAAAATAAATCAAAGGCTACTAATGTATTTGATGGTTGAGTAATAGACTATGCAGATGATATAACGTGTAAAAGATATTATCAAAGTCTATATTTGGAAGAACCAGAAGACAGACTTTATGCTGAAGCAGAATTTGTTCAGACTCAGATTGTAAAGTCTATCGCACTCAGATTCAGATTGTAAAGTCTATTGCTCTTAGACTTTACATTCAGATTCGACAGAACGTAATACAAGCCCAATCATACAATGGCTAGTGATCTGGTTTGGATTCCACATCAAGATTGATTTGATTGATTCAATCTAATTGATTGACGATTGGATCTTGAAGACAAGAACTTTCTATACGAAGAAGCTTTACTTATGGAAACCAAGATTTCGTTTGTATGGGCGATCGGAATCAATTTGGGATTCTACCTTTGTCACTCAACGGCTACCAAATCTTCTAGATACAGAGCTGTCCAATGGGTATATTGGAAGACGATTCTCTGGGATATTGTCCAACGGCTAGTTTGGAAGTGGAGAAGTATTTAAGGAGATGAATGACCGATGAGCAAGTAAGAGAGAGAGCGTAAAATTTATAATTCCAAAGTCTGAGTGACCTTCGATCATACACTTGTCTTTGGAGAACTTAAACGTTTGTGATCGTGAGAGAAATACCAAAAGAGTGAGTTAGTGAGATAGTGTGATCTACTAAGTGTTTGCACTCAAAGTTGTAATCTCTTATTGATTGCATAGTGGAATCCAGCCAAGAAGGCTGTTAGCGTGGGAGAGTGGACGTAGGCTTGGATTAAGCTGAACCACTATAAATCTTGTGTTCTTATTTTTTTCCTTAACTCATTTATTTTACTCAAAATTTGTTTTATTCCGCATATATTTGTCAAGGTCTATTTTATACACCTATTCACCCCCTCTAGGTGTTCATACTAGCACCCTCAATTGGTATCGGAGCCAAGTGCTCGGTTTATAAAAGTGTTTTTACTTTTGAGCTAAAGATCTTTTATGGCTAGTATCTTGGCACCAGGACTTATGGAAGGACAAAGCAACACAAGGCCACCATATTTTGATGGAAAAGAATACAACGTGTGGAAGAACAAAATGAAGGCATTCCTAAGATCTAGAGATCCCTTGCAATGGGATGTTGTGGAAAGAGGAATCAATCCCACTGCTGCGTTTACATCAAATAAGAATGGCAAAGATAAAGAAAGCAAACCCCCCGCTCATAAGTCTCGAATGGAGATGTCCAAAAGAGAAGCGCTTGATGCAAAAGCCATTTATTCTTTATATTGCGCATTATCTCCTGCTGAATATAATAAAATCTCTTCATGCGAAATAGCAAAAGAAGATTGGGATAGATTTCATGTTACATATAAAGGGACCGATCGTGTAAGAGAGACAAAAATAAACTTCCTGCTTGGCAAATATGAATCATTCAAGATGAAGCAAGGAGAGTCGATTGGAGATATGTTTAACCGTTTTACAAAAATTGTAAATGGTTTAGCATATCAAGGTTAGCAAATTTCTGCCCCAATGAAGGTCAACAAACTCTTGCGAGGTCTCTCAAAAGATTGGAACCATGTCAAGACCTCAATCCGGGAAACTCAGAGGATTATGCCACTCTCCGTTGACGAATTGATCAGCACTCTTCAATCCTATGAAGTGGAACAACTCAACGACGAAGATCCCGAAGGTAAGAAGTCCATTGCTTTAGTATCTAATGCTGTTTTTGATGAAACAGACTCAGAAAATGACATGGACAACGAAGAACTTGCCTTTATGGTCAAGAAATTCAAAAATCTAAATAGAAAAGGAAGGAAATTCAGTGAAAGAAGACGATACAAGCATAATGGGCAGAAAAAAACAATGAAAGAAGATGATGAGCAAGAAAATCTATGCTTGATGGCACATTAAGAATTTGAGTCTGACTCAGACACAGACTCAGAATCAAAGTCTGATTCGAACACAGACTCAGAATCCAATGAGGAAATCGAGGTAAGTCATTCAAAAATTCCTCTCAAAGTTTCAAAGTATATAAATGAGCTTTGTTCAAATCTCAAATCCTCTCTTAAAAGGATCTTCGAACTTAAAAAGAAAAATTCTCGGCTTAGGCAACATGATCTTTATCAAAAAGAAAATTTTGAAATTTTGCAAAAAGATTTTCTACAAATAAAAGAAAGTCGAGATTTACTTGTCAAAGAAAATAATTCTTTGAAGAAAGAATTTTCAAATATTTCGACAAGATTTTCAAATGGTTCAAAAACTTTAGAGCATATTCTTTCCATACAAGTACCTTACTATAATAAGTCGGGACTTGGTTTCAATAAGGAAAATAATTCTTTAATTGATTTTCCTAAAGTAAAAGAGAGACTTAGACAAAAACTTTCAAAGGCATTTTACAAAAATCATTTTCAAAAAGTGTTTGTAAAACCTGTTGGTCTAAATGCCCTCAAGTGTTCAAATTGTGGAGATTTGAAACACTTTGAGAAATATTGTCCTAAAGTTTGGAGATCGGTTAAGAAAGATTGGATAAAAGCAGCATATTCTACTAACTCTCATGGACCCAAGAAAAAATGGGTACCAAAGAAAAGATGAGTTCTTTTTTGCAGGAAATAAAGGCAAAGAGAGTTTGGTAAGAAATGTATATATTTTTATTCTCAATTTGATTTGGGTAATAATTCTCATTATACTTGATATTCGATATATCCTTGGTTGATTCGGATTTTATAATGATCATATTTATTGAGGAAAGAATCGTGTGATTGTTTTTGTGTTTTGAGATTTGATTTAATAAGTGTGATTATTTGAGATAATTCAGATTATTTTGTCTAATTTTATACTCTCAGATTTAATCATATTTTGCAAAGTGAAAATCTGTTTTACGTGATATTAAATTATTATGCAAGATTTTCCTAGATAATCAAGGATTTCATTCTCCCTGATTTTATTATGATTTGACTAAGTGAGAATTTAATTTTCAAAATATCATTATGCATAATATTCTTTCTTTGAGTACTCTGTTATGATGAATTAAGAAAGAATATTTGGAGATTATATATTTTGCTCTAACGTCATGGAAGTATCCAAATTGATGGATACCAAAAAGGAAATGAGTTGATTGCAGGAAATTCTTTAAGGGATGAATGATCACAAATCTATGAAAATCATGATGCAATCAAAAATGCATCTTATGTGAAGATTGGTAATGATTTTTTTTGGTATATTTCAAACATACCATGGGCAAGAGAAATGTTTCATCCCGCCTTGCAAATTTCTACGTGCATTTATCATGATTTTGGATGATTATTTATTATATTGCGAATATCTTTTGTCATAAATATAAGGTATGGCAATTTTGGCACGTGACAGAAATATCTATTTTCCTTTTGCAAAATGCATATCTGAAATTTATGCTCAAGGAAATCTATTTGATCTCGAAATATATTACTGTATATTCATGGATATTCTTGCTATATTATTAGAAGATATCTTATATCTAGCAAGTTTGATTCGCAAATCAAAGGAAGATATTACGTGACATTTTTTACAAAGATTATTATCTGTTATATAAAAATTTGCAGGTCACAAAGAATCTTGCATATGGATTTTGGAAAACTCAATAAGAAAATCATGGAGATTCTATACCATCTTTTGGAAGTTCAAAAATTCTATTCCTTGCACAAAATTTTTGCTTATTGAGTAAATCCCTTATGCATCGTACAAAATGTTGAGTAGTTCTGAATTTTAATAATTGATAATTTCATATATGCTATTCAATTATTTATTTGAAGAAAGGACATTATATATTATGTGGATATTATTACAGCTTATTTGTGGAAAAAAGTTTGTTAAGTTTATGCAGGTTGAATTCGAGATGAGCTTGGTTAAAGAAAATAAATTTTTGCCTCGAATTTCAAAATGCAAGTGATCATTGCAGATGTTGTTGCTACAAAAGAAATACTGGAAAAATATTATGTTCAACATGCACAAGCCACAATTGTTTCTATCTGCAAATATTGTCATAATCACAGGGGGAGAAATCGAATCCAAAAGAAAAGGAAAAGAATCGTGATCATCTCAAAAAGGCAATAAATTGAGGAGGAGCTTTGATCAATTACGGAAAAACATTTTTGGATTGATCGTGATCTTATTATGGATGGAAGGAAAGGTAAATGTGTCAGAATTTGTTCTAAAAAATCCGATTAGTGCATCTTTTATTACTTTTTGTCATTGATAAATCTTGTATTAATATTATCATTTTATTATGACAAAAATGGTACGTGAATTTCATGATGCATCCGTAATTTTTTTTGGATATTTGCTGATATGATCGAAGTGAGCTATATTGCATATCTTTAATATTCGATTTACTTTATAAAAGCTGATTTTTGGAAATTGTGATTCATGCAAGATATTTGTTATCATTCTCTACGTGATACTTTTTCCATTATTATCACCTTTTGATTATGACAAAAAGGGGGAGAAGATATGAATATGCATATGTGTTGATTGGTTGATATTATTTATTACATAATATTGAGCTGCGATTATTTTTCTATATATTGTTATGCTCAATCTATTTACTATCTTCTAATATCCTTTGATTTAAATTGATATTTTTAAAAGCATGTTTACAAATCTGCATATTCAGAGATTGTTTTGTCATCATAAAAAAGGGGGAGATTGTTAGGGAAATCCCTTATGATGTTTTGAAGATGACAAAATAAATCAAATACTACTAATGTATTTGATGGTTGAGTAATAGACTATGCAGATGATATAACGTGTAAAAGATATTATCAAAGTCTATACTTGGAAGAACCATAAGACAGACTCTATGTTGAAGTAGAATTTGTTCAGACTCAGATTGTAAAGTCTATCGCACTCAGACTCAGATTGTAAAGTCTATTACTCTAAGATTTTACATCCAAATTCGATAAAACGTAATACAAGCCCAATCATACAACGGCTAGTGATCTGGTTTGGATTCCACATCAAGATTGATTTGATTAATTCAATCTAATTGATTGACGATTGGATCTTGAAGACAAGAACTTTCTATACGAAGAAGCTTTACTTATGGAAACCAAGATTTCGTTTGTATTGGCGATCGGAATGAATTTGGGATTCTACCTTTGTCACTCAACGGCTACCAAATCTTCTAGATACAGAGCTGTCCAATAGGTATATTGGAAGACGATTCTCTGGGATACTGTCTAACGGTTAGTTTGGAAGTGGAGAAGTATTTAAGGAGATTAAGGACCGATGAGCAAGTAAGAGATAGAGCGTAGAATTTATAATTCTAAAGTCTGAGCGATCTTCGATCATACACTTATCTTTGGAGAGCTTAAACGTTTGTGATAGTGAGAGAAATACCAAAAGAGTGAGTTAGTGAGATAGTGTGATCTACTAAGTGTTTGCACTCAAAGTTGTAATCTCTTATTGATTGCGTAGTGGAATCCAAAAGAAAGGCTGTTAGCGTGAAGAGAGTGGACGTAGGGCTGGATTAAGTTCGAACCACTATAAATCTTGTGTTCTTATTCTTTTCCTTAACTCCTTTATTTTACTCGAAGTTTGTTTCATTCCGCATATATTTGTCAAGGTTTATTTTATACACCTATTCACCCCCCTCTAGGTGTTCATACTAACACTCTCAAATAGTAGGATTGGGTTCCTTTATGAAAGTTCTTTTATTCTACCTTTTCAAAAATGGTGTTAGACAGTCATGGCCCTTCTTTTCTTTTCTCTGTTTTTTTGTTTTTTTGTTTGGTCCCTTGTAATTATCCAAATTTCTATCTCTCGCTCTCTCTTCTCTTCTTTTTTTTTTTGGTCCTTTTGTCGTGGACTCGTGGCCTTTTGTCCTTCCTCAAACAATTTCGTGGACACGATAAACTTTTGTTTTTCTAATCGGAAGAAAATTGAGGGGCTTTTGATTTTAGCCCGCCCATGTTACTTCAATCTCTCTCACCACAATGAATTTGGACAAAAAAGTCATTCTCCGACTCGGATTTTTTTATCCAGAGTCATCGTGATTGAAAATTCCTAATTGACTTATGAACAGGGACTGTCGCATTCACCCATCGAAAAATCCAGGACATTCCACAATTCGTCTCACGTGGAGCAGACATTTTTGAAATTTGCGGCATTCGTTTGATGCCGTCAGATGAAGATTCTTTTGGATTCTTCATAGCCTTGGTAATCCGCATCATTCTTCACCTAATTGCTAAGCGGGCTTTGAGTTTGAGCCATGTCCGTCGAGATTCTTTTTCTGCTCTCTCTGCTAGCAGTTTTGACTTACGCTCAAGAGACCGATTTCGTGTACAACGGTTTCAGATCGGCCAATCTGAGCCTCGACGGGATCGCCGGGATCACCTCCAATGGCCTCCTGAAGCTGAACAACGACACCAATCAGGAGCAGGAGGGCCACGCCTTCCATCCCGACCCGGTCCAGTTCAAGAACTTGCCGAACGGCACCGTCAAATCCTTCTCCACCACGTTCGTCTTCGCGGTTCGACCTCCGTATGCGAGTGTGAGAGTCAACGGCTTTGCCTTTGTTGTCGCACCCCAGAGAGGCCTCCCCGGGTCCCTGGCGGGCCGATATCTCGGCATGTTCAATGAAACCAACAATGGCAAGTCTAGCAATCATGTGTTCGGGGTAGAACTCGACATGATCCAAAGCCCCGACTTCCTGGACATTAACGATAACCACATCGGGATCGACTTGAACGGGCTGACGTCAGAAAAGGCAGCTCCGGCAGGGTATTATCAAGATAATGGGGAGTTCAACAACTTGTCCCTAATCAGCGGTCAAGAAATGCAAGTTTGGGTGGACTATGATGGTGCGGACAAACTGATCAATGTCACATTGGCTCCGATCCATGTGCAAAAACCGAAGACTCCCCTTCTGTCTCTTCCACGGGATCTCTCACCAATCATCAACGAGAACATGTATGTGGGCTTCTCAGCATCGGCTGGTTCGCTCGTAGCTTCTTACTATGTTCTGGGTTGGAGCTTCAGTGTGAATGGAGAGGCTCAGGCACTTGACCTGTCCCGACTTCCTAAGCTTCCTCAGATCGGTAAGGAGACATCGAAAGTAATGACTATCGGGTTACCACTGATGGTTCTTTTCGTTGTATCGGTGCTG
This sequence comes from Eucalyptus brandiana, assembly GCA_014182725.1. Taxonomy (NCBI): domain Eukaryota; kingdom Viridiplantae; phylum Streptophyta; class Magnoliopsida; order Myrtales; family Myrtaceae; genus Eucalyptus; species Eucalyptus brandiana. Next base: position 15,461,006 of record CM024675.1, read on the forward strand.
ATCTTGGGCGCAGTTTACGTGATAAGAAGGAAAAGGAAATTTGCCGAGGTCCTTGAAGATTGGGAGAGGGACTACGGCCCGCACCGGTTCAAGTATAAAGATCTTTACATTGCGACAAAAGGATTCCGAGACCAAGAGTTATTAGGGGTCGGGGGGTTTGGCCGGGTCTATAGAGGAATCTTACCCACATCAAATGTAGAGATTGCGGTGAAGATGGTGTCCCATGAATCGAGACAAGGCATAAGAGAATTTGTAGCGGAGATCATCAGCATCGGTAGGCTCCGTCACCGCAACCTAGTGGCGCTGCTCGGTTACTGCCGCAGGAAAAGGAAGTTGCTCTTGGTTTACGACTACATGCCCAATGGGAGCCTCGACAAGTACCTCTATAACCAACCAAAGGTCACCCTCAATTGGATGCAAAGATTAAGGGTGATCAAAGGAGTGGCATCTGGGCTGCTTTATCTGCATGAAGGGTGGGAGCAAGTGGTGATCCACAGGGATATAAAGGCGAGTAACATCTTGCTAGACGCTGAATTTAATGGAAGACTCGGAGATTTTGGGCTCGCGAGACTATACGACCATGGAACCGACCCTCAAACGACTCATGTCGTGGGAACGTTCGGTTATCTGGCCCCCGAGCACGTGCGTACTGGCAAGGCCACTACGAGCACCGACGTGTTTGCATTCGGAGTGTTTTTGCTTGAGGTCGCCTGCGGGAGAAGGCCGATAAAGCATGGGGACACGGAGGACGTGATCTTAGTGGACTGGGTATTTTCTTGCTGGGACAGAGGTGCAATTCTCGAGGCAAGAGATCCGAAATTGGGGTTGGAGTTTGTGGAAGAAGAGATGGAGTTGGTGCTGAAACTCGGGTTGATGTGTTCCCACGCCAATCCGTTGATGAGGCCAAGCATGCGTCAAGTATTGCAGTACTTGGAGGGCGATCTTCCGATGCCTGAATCATCGTCCATCGGCATTTCGTCTGCCGGGTCAACAGTTGCTCATCGTGAAGGTTTCGACAATTTGGCGTACTCATCTTCTGTTGCAGAATCGCTTCTCTCAGGTGGGCGATGAGACTCCTGGTTTAGTTTCCTGATTTTCTTCCTCACCTCATGGTAAACCGAGATAATGTGCAGATGTAAAATCTGCAGGCTCCGTGAGTCATTCTGGTACTAGTCGGTGTAAGTATCGCCTACTGCACGCTCTTATTTTTACAATGGCACAAATTAGCTGCTGGCGCGGCAGCCTTGTTCGGCTGCTGCTTTCCGGACTTCGTTCGCCGAGTGGTGTTCCTTATTATTCCTCTATAGACCCAATCGCGCCACATGGAAAAACATCATTTTTTTCTTCCTCCCCCTCTGTTTTTCCTTTACTCCCTCTCAGTTTCTTCTTCTTCGTTCTTTTGGTGGGGAAAGAGAGAGATTGTGTGTGGGGTGGTGGCCATGGTCTCAAGTTGCAGATCAAGAATGGAGGCGAAGGGGTGAAGGAAGGAAACGACCATAGAGAGAAGAAGAAAAGAGAGAGACGTGTGATAGGGGGTAGAACTTCCTAGGTGCATGTGGGCATGTACCCTAATCAGTCCAGTGGTCGCCTGATTTCTAAATGTCTTCAATTATTCTCTTCGAATTTGACTGGCTTGAAGCAAGTGAACAGTAAACTTTCTCATGGCACGTTATGCTTATGACCCACTTCCTCCCCCCTGAAAGCTGAATAGATAGATTAACATGGTCTCAAAGTCAAGGATGGCAAATGAGAAAATAATACAAATTGATCTCCGAATTTTAGCTTAATATGCAATGTGATTTTTGAACTTTTAACTTGTTCAATATGATTAATGAATTTTAGCCAAATACGCATTTAGTCTCCAAACTTTTGAAATATGTTTATTTAGTCCTGCGCTATATGAAAATGTTCAACGTTATCTTGAATTAATGGAAAAGATATATCAATATTTTTATATAATTCAACGACTATATTTAATTTGCGTGAAAAGTTAACTAAAGTGAACAAATTAAAAGTTCGGGGACTATATTATAAATTTGGTGAAAATTTATAGACTATTTATGTCATTATCTCCGATATAAAATACTAAGAATTAGAGGATGAATGGGCGTTTTCGTTTAGGGTGCATTAACGAACAAGGGAAGGAAAGGGATGGTTTTACCTTCACATGGCAATGGGCCCGGTGGGGCACTGCCATAGAAGAAGGACCTAACTAGTGGATCTGGTAAAAAAGATTAGCCTTATTGGTTGATTGTTCAGAGCCAAACAAGCTCCAACCTCCACAAATTAGTCAACGGGTGATAATATGAAAAAGAAATACCGGTCATCAAAGCTTGCATCTTCAATAAAAAGCAAAGTCTGTAAGGAGAAGAAATTGTTCTTAAGTTATGTTATTATTATTAGTACCATTTCATATTTATAAATGAAATGGAATAAAAGAAATAAAATCTTTTTTCTTTTGAAGGTGTAGATGGGGTTGATTCACGAGACACAGATTCCTTACGATCCTTGCCCATCCCTAATACGTGGGGCCATGGTCATTAGTGTGGTGAATGGTTTCGACTTCTCTAGCAAGAGAATTCATCTGCATGGTCAATTAACTGATGCATAGGAAAGGTAAATTGATGGACGACTTCAATTTTACGTATCAAAAGCATGCCATTGCATTTTCTATATCTCTCAGGGAGTCTCATTATAGACTTTCTTCGTCTGGATGGACTACATGGAGATAATTTGACTTTTATGATGCATTTAGGAAAGTCTTTAAAGCAACTTTGGGTCTCCAATGTACTTTTGGAGTTGAATATTATGTTTGTTTGTTTTTTTATTTTTATTTTTTTAAACAAGTTGGACCAAACGCTGCCTTGATAGAGCCCAAAGCTCATGGCAAGTGCCTATTTGTCTTAGACTTTCAACAATTCCACACATACACACACTTGCACGCTGGAAGGTGGACAGCGGTGACAGCGGTGGCAGTTGCGATATTTTTAGACACATTGGCATCGACTTGTGATGGCAATGGGCTGGCAGCGGCGCACAAGGGCACTTCGATTGTCTTGGAAAAGGAAGAAGAGAGAAGGAAGAGAGGGGGAAAAAGAAAAATGATGGAAAGAAACAAAATAAAGAATTTTGGAAAAATTTCAAATAAGAGGCTAAAGTGCCTTCATTTTCTTAAATTAGGGCTTGAAATAGACTATTTCAAATGAAGGTTTGAAGTGGATCTTATTCATATAAGGACTTGACTTTTCAACTGATCAAGGGCATTTTACTTATTTATTTTTATTTTTTATTTTTTCTTTATTTTTTTTTCATTTTTCTAGCTTTTCTTTCTTCTTTGATGGTGGCTTGTTGACCATCGGCAATGCCGAAAAGGGCTAGGTGAGGGTCACCATGCCAACAGCCGGCGAGGGATGGCTTTGCCTTGGGGGAGGTCGCCCTTGCCTTGGGTGAGGCCGCCCTTGTTAGTAGCTAGCGAGCGTGGCCTCTCTTGCGATTGACAAGGGCTTACAGGCCTTTGCTAGCCCTTATCAATGGCCTGCGAGGGTGGTTGAGCCCTCGCTAGCCGCTGCTAGCCCTCGCTTGAAAGAAAAAAAAAGAAAAGTGAAAAAGGAAAAGAAAATGATAATAATAATTTGAAATTAAATTGTAATTGGATGAAAACGCCCTTGATCTATTGAAATATTTAGTCGATCGGCAACTGGTGAGGTCATGATTTTATTTGAAACAATCATGGCCATTTTAGGCCTTTTTAAAAAAAAAAAAAAAAACCATAGTTATTTCGGACTTTATTTGATACAATGCTCATTTTGGACCCTTATTTAAGAAATTGAAAACACTTCAAGCGTTTATTTGGAATTTTCCCAATAACTTATTATCTTCATTAAATATTGAGCATACGGATTTGTCCTCATTGGTTCAATAATAAAAGAGTTACCTATTTTTCACAAAGTCACAAGGTCAATTCACGTTACAAGGCAACCTCTTAACAACTCCTATTGCATTGCCTAAGTACGACATATCTTGTGTAGAAAGACTTATTGACCGCTAGTATCTTGGCGTGACCACAGCGACGGACTCCCTAATCTGAGACCTTTGGGCCATGAGTAGTTCGGAGTAACTACACCTCAAAATGAACATTATATAATGGGTGCATAACGCCTAAAAAGGATGGCTAGCTTTGGCCACCTCTCCCAGTCTTTTTATTTATATAACAACAAAGGTAGTGAAATAACGTACAGTTAGAAATGGATAATTAAAGAGGGGATAAATACTTGTGGTTCCTAGTGCATTTAAGATTCCCTAGTCCAAGAAAATGATGGTAACACCTTTCACTGACCCCATTTTAGAGAGCGTGGCGATAATCTCTACTCATGCGAGAGAATTGGGACACCATCTATGTTTAATATGTAACTTATTACTTTATATGGTTGTTCCTCGAACTTTTTTAAAAATGCATTACGTATAAATCTTTTTTTTTTGTTCAAAAGATTAAAGAATAATATAATGCATGTCCACTCATCTCGCTAATAAAATCTTGAAGTACAAAAACATGATAATAATATGAATTTTTTTTTACTTATACTAGTTTTTTTATGATAGAACTTTACTAATCTTAGAAAAGGTGTGGCTGCAATAGTAGTTTATATTATTATCATTCTCATTGCCCAGCCGAATGACCGACAATAGGATTAGCATAAGAAGTTGAACTTCGGTCAATTTCGAGGAAGCACTCCTCGGATCTGCTGACTAAAGAAATCTGGAAATTTGTGGAGATAATTTCAAGAATAACCCCATTATATAGCCAAGCTTATTAGCTATAGATACACAATTAAAAGTCAGCAAATTGGCCATTGTTGACACCTAATTTTGACAAACTCTAAGGAAATAAAAAATAAAAATCGCATCGAACAAATAAAAGAAAAAATGGGGAAAATCAATCTGATTGATTATGCATGATTGTTGAAATTTTGATGAATATTCAGATTTTGATAAATACGGAAGCAGTTAGAAAATCAAGTGAGTAAATGGCAAGAATTTTTATAAAATGAAAGGAATTGAAGCAAAATTGACCTGATCGTAAAATCACACCTCGATTTGTAGTTATGAATTAATGCGCAACTAAAGATGGAAATTTGAAAATCTTCTGAAAAGTGGCGCCTCTCGAATCACTATAAAAAGAGCCCACATTTTTCGTGACCGAGAGAGCGAAACGAGGGGGATGAAAAAGAATTCGAGAAAAATTCGTGAAAAGAGAGAAGAAAAGCTTGGGGAGCGAATTCGTGGAGCAAAAAAATTTTCGTGAAAAGAATTCGTGTGAGAAAGAATTGAGAGAAAAAAATTCGTGGAAGAAAAAAGGTCTTCGTATCCGTCTTGGTCAAAGAAGAAATCATTTCTCCTTTCTTTCTCTGACAAAACGGGGAAAAGTCAACAGTGCAGCAGAGTGAGAGAGACAGGTGAGCGACGAAAAAAACTAGCGGCACTGTTCATCTTCTTCGCGAGGCAGCCCCTGCCCGCGCCGGCGCCGCGCCTGCACTGGCCACCGCGCCGGCACCACATCCGCCAGCCGCTACCGCGTCTCCGCCACCGCGCTTCCGCCACCGCCGCTTCGCCGGTCTCCCCGCGAAGCTCGCCGCGCCGATCTCGCTCGCCGACCCTCCCTGTAACCCGCCTATCCGGCCACTGCCGCTCCGCCCACGAGCCAGCACCCGACGACGTCCCTCTCTGCCTGTCCCCGACGCTTTCCGGCCCCGACCCGACGTCCGCGCCAGCAGCCCGCGCTGACTCTGCACCTGCAGCACCGAACGCCAGGCGCCCCGACGACCGCGTCTCTGCAACCGTCGTCGCCGCGCTCGCCCCCGCTGTGTCGCTCGCTCCGCCTTTCTCTGCCTGCATCAGCGACGCCGAACGCCCCCGCACTCCGAAGACCGTGCCTCCACAGCCGCGAGCACCTGACCCCCGCGCCCCGCTGCGACGCCGGTTTCCCCCTTCGCCGGAGCCCGACGCCACCGCGCCTTGGCACCACCGCCCGCGACGCCCCTCACCGTCGCCGCCCGCCAGCTCCCGCCGGCGCTCCGACGCCGGCCAGCAACCGCCCGGCGCCGCCCACCATCGCTGTCCCCTTCCCAAGCTCCCCGTAGGTAGTTTAGTTTTATTTTTATTTATTTTATGTTATTTTTTTTTTGTTTTTTGTTTTTTTTTAAAGTTTCATTATTATTGCTTAAATTAAAACATGGTATGTCAATATTCATTTCATGAATCTTGTAGACATTAACCGCAGGGGTTTTGTCCAAAATTATTGTAATTATTAATTTGATCCGTAAGACATCGGATTATTTTTTAATTATATTAATTTTTACGCATTTGATAGTATTTTAATTGTTAAATCATTATAATTATTAATTTAATCCGTAAGACTTCGGATTAGTTTTTTAATTATTTTGAACATTTTGTCGTGATTTTTAGGGTTAGAGTAATCGTTAATTTGACCTATGAGACAACATGTTATTTTTTCGATTATTTTAATCATTTATTTATTGAATATCTTAATTTTTTAGATATAATGTTTATCTGATAATTGCTTGTCTTGAAAAATAAAAAAGGTAAAAAAATGAAAATCAAAAATCAAATCTTGCATTAGAGTGTTTTGGTTTAGTAAATTAAGACTGCATTTTTAGGGTTGCATTTTTAGATAATTTTTTAAATAGATTAGGGTCGTATCAAAATAACCTTTTAAAATATGGTCTTAGATAAAGTTTGCATATTTTAATAATCCCTTTAAAAAAATAGTTTTCTAAGATAGAATAGGGTTTAAGTCAAATTAACCCCTAAAACATATTAGAAAATTATTTATTTTAGATAGTTTAATCGGGGTTTTTATTAATTCCGAATTTCAATAAAAAAATATAAAAATATAAGGTGCATGGCAATTAGTTTGCATGTTAGGATCATTTAATTAGAAATAGTTTGTTAGTAAAATTAGGTCATGTAGTTAAAGTGAATTTTTTAAAATTCGAGATGAAAGAAAATCCAAAAAAATTGTTTGCTTTATGTTTATTTATTTTGATGCAATTTGTTTGATTCATTGAGTGTTTAATAAATTGAGTACCGTGTGATCACCATATTGCATGATAATAATTTATGTTAAAATAAATCCAAGTTCAACTTTGAAAAATATTTTTGAAAAAAAAAAAAGTAGAAAGGGTATTAAAGAAGTTTAGGGCGCATGGAAACATTTCTCATTCTTTTCATTCTAAAACAGAAAAAAAAAATTGTTTCGTTCCTAACGCTTTTGAACAAAAGAACATGTTTGGTAACGTTTGGTCCTAAATAAAAAATGAAAAACACGTTTGGTAAATTTTATTCTTTTTTTATTTCTTTTAATTTTTTAAACATTTTTATTATATTTTTTATTTTTTCCTTTCTTTTTATTTTTTTTTTTTTTCGGTCGGTCACACGGCCTCCGGCGACCGGCCGACGGGGTCGGCACCTCGCCCGGCCACGGCGAGGCTCGCGCCCTCGAGGCCGAGCCTCGCCGTGGTTGGCCGAGGCTCGGCCTCGCCTTGGCCGGGCGAGCTCGGGCTCGCCCGATCCGGCGAGGCCGAGCCTCGCCATGGTTGGGCGAGCTCGGGCTCGCCCGGATCCGGCGAGGCCGAGCCTCGCCGGGCCGGCGACGCCGGCCTCGCGGATCTGGGGCAAGCCCGAGCGTCGCCGGCCACGGCGAGGCTCGGCCTCGCCGGATCTGGGCAAGCTCGAGCTCGCCCGCATGGCGAGGCTCGGCCTCGCCCGCGCCGGGCGACGCCGAGCCTCGCCTTGGCCGGGCGAGCTCGGGCTCTCGCCCGGATCCGGCGAGGCCGAGCGTCGCCGCCCCGCAAGGCTCGGCCTCGCCGGATCTGGGCGAGGGGCCGGCGACGCTCGGCCTCGCCGGATCTGGCGAGGCCGAGCCTCGACGGCCGGCCGCCGGCCATGGCCGAGGCGGCGACCGGCGAAAGAAAAAAAAAAAAAAAAAAAGAAGAAAAAAAAAAAGAAGAAGAAGAAGAAGAGAGAGAGAAACGTTTCTTTCATTTTTGTTTTCTAACAAAAACAACAATTTGTTGTTTCTTTTTTCTGTTCCACTTTCGTTAAAAAAAAAAAAAAGGAATGTAAACGCAATCAAACGTGTTTTTTCCTTTTTTTTTGTTCCCTAAGACACTTTCCGTACGAAGTGTGCCGAACACTTTTGGAAGTGTTTCCATGCACACCCTTAGTGTAACCAAGTTCTTGTACCAAAAGTTTCCTGTACCAAAAGTTTTTGGTTCGTAGGAGTAAAATAATTCTCAAATTATTTTACTTAGGTGTTTAATTGACTTACCATAAACTGATTAGTGGTGACTCATAGATAAAATATTTGAACTAAGTCGCGAATTGGTATGGGCTTGGGAGAGTTCGAGCTAAGTTTAAAAGTTAGTAATCAATTAGCCTAAACTTTAGGTGGTGACCCGAAATTTAGGTCGCGACAACCACTTTTCAAAGGATCGCAGCAAGATTTTTTCTATTTTCACTATCGCAAGAAGGAATCGAGACACCACTCTCGTGAACGGAATATGCAATGGAGCATTCGCCATCTAGTTCATACAATTACAACGTCAGCCATGTTCTCGGTTGTTTATATGATTAGACGATAGATTCGGATTTCGATAGGTACTGTTGGTCCACGGAGAATGACGACAATTGTTACGGTCATGCAACATGTAATGGGGTGCTTTCTCATTCAGATTGCTATGCATGCTTGGAAGCATTTTGGAGAAGGATAATTACGGGCTGTCCATACAGCATCGAGGCTCAAGTTCAATTAAGGAATTGCAAAATCTGATACAAACATTATTCATTCACTGAATAGCTATTGATACTTCTTTGTAAAGAGCTATGTTCTTTGTAAAGAACTATGTGTTCTCCTCTGAAAAAAGAGAAAACGGACTCTCCTCCTACCAAATTATTCATCCTCCCATGTATATTGCTGTGTCTCCCCCTTGAAAAAGCGATAAGTATTTATCCTCACAAACTGATCATTGCAAATTTGGATTTTTTTCTCTCTTGGAGTTCCAAATCTTCATATATTCTTTACTCCCACAAAAGGGAATTTCAAATCCCTTGTCGTGAATGAAATTATATTGGTATAGCTCCAAATCCTACTTCGATTAGGAAATGTGCCATGAAGAGATTCATGGGGTGAGATCCTCCTCTAAATGGTCATCTTATTGAATGATCACACTCGAATACTCCATTTAGTGGACTGGATCGATTGAATAGGGCCAAGCCATTACAGTGCCAAGCAGCAAAACTCTCATGAGGAATCAAGTGTTGCGTAGGCTTAGTTAGTTGATGCCTTGAATGGAAAATCCACTATCCTAAAGTCCAAGTAATTTCATGGATACTTCCTCCAAATGTTTGGACGGGCCTTGTTTTTCAATTTATTGACTTTGTATGTCTTAGTCTAATTTCTGAAACTTCAAGTGCTCCACAATTTAATCTCCATGAAATTTGTGGTGAAAAGTACCATTGACAGGTCAAACTTATCCGAAAGAAGTATGAGTTTTCTTCCCGTTGAGTCCAAATTATCCCCACATTAGGTTCTTCCTAGAGGATCATTGAGGGTGTTCCCATGCTATCTTAAGAAGGAAAAAAAGAAGTATGTAAGCATCATGAGGGAAAAAGAAGTATTTGATCCCCAAAAACAAAAACTGAGCTTACTCATTCATAAGTTTCCTCGTGTCTTTTTCATGTTTGCTCCTCCGCTTTTCTGCAGATTTTGCTATTTTCAGCTTTCTACTAACAATTCCTTGTTAGTTGACCGAGTGCTCATTACTGAAGCAGGATCTTTAAAGCATCTTCTATTGTATCTTGATTTAGGTTTTTTCCACACCATATTTTGATCTACCTCTTCTTCGATCTAGAATTCTTGGCAAAACCCTCGACTCCTTGAATACAATGGGATCTCGATCTAATGAACCGTAAATTCTCGCTCTATTCATTTACTAAATGACTCAATAAGATTAGTAATAAACCAACTATCAAGTCCACATGAATCTAATTTATTTAAACATCCGATCTAATCTCATGTTTGATGTCCTGCGTGAGAAACGATTGTGGGGTCTTATAACCTCATGATATCGAGCAACTTAAAGTAAAAAACATTTCGAATCCCCATAATAAATGTTGTGTCGGGTCACATATTCTCTGCCACACAACTGTCTTTAGCTTGAGAGAAAGCAGACATCTCAACATTTCAAAGAGTCATGGCGATTGCAAAAGCAGGTCCCTCATTTCTTTTCGTGGGAAAGCTACAAAACAGCTTTCGCAGATGACAACAACGTTAATGACTTATAATCAATGCGAAGGAACGACTTTGGGTCTTTCGAAATGATTGATTGTTGATCCACAGTTCCTTAATAGAAATAGTTGGACAAAGTAATAATAGGAATGTGTAAGAGAAAGTGACAGCAAACAAGTAAAAGGGAAAAAAAAAGAATTATTATTATTATTTATTGTAGTACAAAGGAAAAGAGAGGAGCTGGCTTACCTTTGTTGGTCTGTTGCGCTCCCCCCCTTCCTAATCAGTTTAGTGGTGCTTTGATTTCTGATGTCTTTACATATTTTCGTCGAATTTGGTTGGCTTGAAGAAAGTGAACAATAACTTTCTCATGGGACAATATGCTTATGACCCACTTCCTACCCCGGAAAGCTAAATAGATAGATTAACATGGCCTCAAAGTCAAGAATGGCATGTAGCACACGTCTTGGCAATTTAAAATTAAAAACCGAACTTGCGACATAATTGAGAAATTGATACAAATGATCCCTACACTTTGGTCTAATGTGCATTATGGTCTTTGAATGTTTAATTTGTTCAATATGATCCTTGAAATTTAGCTCAATACATAATGTAGTTCCTAAAATTTTAATTTGTTCAATATATTTCCTAAACTATTGGTATATGAAAATGTTCACTATTTTCCTTGATCTTGAATTAGTGAATGGGCCACATTAAATATTTTCATATAGTTTATGGACTACATTTAACTTGTATGAAATGTTCGCGAATCAAATTGAATAAATTAAAATCTGACGAACCACACTATATTACACATTAATTAAAATTTATGGACTATTTATATCATTAAATTTGATATAAACTATCAAGAATTAGGAGATGAATGCGCGTTTTGGTTTAGGGTTTATTAAAGGACAAAGGTAGTAAAGTTTCTTAATAAAATTTAGGGGTGGGCGCCTGGATGGTTTTGCCTTCCCAGGGCAATGGGGCCGCAGGGCACTGCCATAGAATTAATTGTTTCACTCAAAAACCACTACTACCCTGATGGCTGATTGACATTTTTCTTTATTTTTTATTTTTTATGAAGAAGAAGAAGGACCTAATGAGTGCATTTGGTAAAAAAGAATAGCCTTATTTGTTGATTGTACAATGCGAAACAAGCTCCAACGTTCACAAATTAGTCACTGGAGGACAATATGAAAGTGGAATACCGGTTTTTCTAAGCTTGCATCTTCAATTAAAAGCAAAGTCTGTAAGGAGAAGAAACTGTTTTTTTAGTTATTTCATATTTATAAGTGAAATGGACTAAAAGAAAAAAATTTATGTTTTTTTTTTTTTTTTTTTTGCTAAAGGTGTAGATGGGATTTGATTTACGGGCAGATTCCCCGTGACTCGTGCCCATCCCTGAAATGTAGGGCCGATGTGATTAGTACGGTGAACGGTTTCGACTTCTCTGGCAAGAAAATTCATCTGCACAGTGAACTAACACATGCATGTAGGAATGGTAGATTGATGGACATACTTCACTTCTTGGGATCAAAGGATCGAAAGCATGTCACGAGTGGCACGATCAACTTTTGGTTTTGCTCATCGGAAGAAAATGGAGGGGCTTTTGATTTTAACCCGCCCATGTTCCTTCAATCTCTCTCACCAGACCTAATTTTGACAAAAAAGTCATTCTCCGACTCGGATTTGTTTATTCAGAGTGTTGGTATTTGCGGAAACGTGTGCTTCATGTGTGTGCAAGTGTGTTTTGTGTGTGAACTATAAAGAGAGCAAAAGAACTAAGAATAACGTGGGTAAGAAATAGTTGGACAAAGTAATGATAGGAATGTGTAAAAGAGAGTGACAGCAAACAAGTAAAAGGGGAAAAAAAAAACTTTTATTATTATTTATTGTAGTACAAAGGAAAAGAGAGGAGCTTGCTTACCTTTTGTTGGTCTGTTGCGCTACCCCCTTCTTATTTATAAGGGCGCTCCACCGACTCATGACCATCATTTTTGACTTCTAGTAGTTTCTTTAACAATTTCTTTTTTCTTGAACAATAGATTTTTTAAGACAAATATCTCTGCCATTTGCAGAGATAATTTCTTAGACTCTTCTAGAATTTTTCTTGAATTTTCTAGCTCAAATCTATCTTAAAATTTCTAGAAATTGGATCAGTAATTTAACACAGTCATCGTTATTGAAAATTCCTAATTGACTTATGAACAGGGACTGTCGCATTCGTTTATTGAAAAAGTCCAGGACATTAAACAATCGTCTCACGTAGAGCAGACATTTTTGAAACTGGCGACATTCGTTTGATGCCGTCAGATGAAGATTCTTTTGGATTCTTCATAGCCTTGGTAATCCGCATCATTCTTCACCTAATTGCTAAGTGGGCTTTAGGTTGGATCCATGTCCGTCGAGATTCTTTTTCTGGTCTCTCTGCTAGCTGTTTTGACTTACGCTCAAGCGACCGGTTTCGTGTACAACGGTTTCAGATCGGCCAATCTGAGCCTCGACGGGATCGCCGGGATCACCTCCAATGGCCTCCTGAAGCTGAACAACGACACCAAGCAGGAGCAGCAGGGCCAGGCCTTCCATCCCTACCCGGTCCAGTTCAAGAACTTGCCGAACGGCACCGTCAAGTCCTTCTCCACCACGTTCGTCTTCGCGGTTCGACCTCCGTATGCGAGTAAGAGAGTCAACGGCTTTGCCTTTGTTGTCGCACCCCAGAGCGGCCTCCCCGGGTCCCTGCCGGGCCGATATCTGGGCATGTTCAATGAAACCAACAATGGCAAGTCTAGCAATCATGTGTTCGGGGTAGAACTCGACACGATCCTCAGCTCCGAGTTTCGGGACATTAACGATAATCACATCGGGATCGACTTGAACGGGCTGACGTCAGAAAAGGCAGCTCCGGCGGGGTATTATCAAGATAATGGGGAGTTCAACAACTTGTCCATAATCAGCGGTCAAGAAATGCAAGTTTGGGTGGACTATGATGGTTCGGACAAACTGATCAATGTCACATTGGCTCCGATCCATGTGCAAAAACCGAAGACTCCCCTTCTGTCTCTTCGACGGGATCTCTCACCAATCATCAACGAGAACATGTATGTGGGCTTCTCAGCATCGTCTGGTTCGCTCGTAACTTCTTACTATGTGCTGGGTTGGAGCTTCAGTGTGAATGGAGAGGCTCAGGCACTTGACCTGTCCCAACTTCCTAAGCTTCCTCAGATCGGTAAGGAGACATCGAAAGTAATGACTATCGGTTTGCCACTGATGGTTCTTTTTGTTATATCGGTGCTGATCTTGGGCGCAGTTTACGTGATAAGAAGGAAAAGGAAATTGGCCGAGGTTCTTGAAGATTGGGAGAGGGACTACGGCCCGCACCGGTTCAAGTACAAAGATCTTTACATTGCGACAAAAGGATTCCATGACCAAGAGTTACTAGGGGTCGGCGGGTTCGGCCGGGTCTATAGAGGAATCTTACCCACATCAAATATAGAGATTGCGGTGAAGATGGTGTCCCATGAATCGAGACAAGGCATAAGAGAATTTGTAGCGGAGATCATCAGCATCGGTAGGCTCCGTCACCGCAACCTAGTGGCGCTCCTTGGTTACTGCCGCCGGAAAGGGGAGTTGCTCTTGGTTTATGACTACATGCCCAATGGGAGCCTCGACAAGTACCTCTATAACCAACCGAAGGTCACCCTCAATTGGATGAAAAGATTCAGGGTGATCAAAGGAGTGGCATCTGGGCTGCTTTATCTGCATGAAGGGTGGGAGCAAGTGGTGATCCACAGGGATATAAAGGCGAGTAACATCTTGCTAGACGCTGAATTTAATGGAAGACTCGGAGATTTTGGGCTTGCGAGACTATACGACCATGGAACCGACCCTCAAACGACTCATCTCGTGGGAACGTTCGGTTATCTGGCCCCCGAGCAAATGCGTACTGGCAAGGCCACTACGAGCACCGACGTGTTTGCTTTCGGAGTGTTTTTGCTCGAGGTCACCTGCGGGAGAAAGCCGATAAAGCAAGGGGACACGGAGGACGTGATCTTAGTGGACTGGGTATTATCTTGCTGGGACAGAGGCGACATTCTTGAGGCAAGTGATCCGAAATTGAGGGCGGAGTTTGTGGAAGAGGAAATGGAGTTGGTGCTGAAACTCGGGTTGATGTGTTCCCACCCCAATCCGTCGATGAGGCCAAGCATGCGTCAAGTATTGCAGTACTTGGAGGGCGATCTTCCGATGCCAGAATTGTCGTCCACCGGCATTTCCTCCAGCGGTTTAACATTCGCTCATCGCGAAGGTTTGGATGAATTGGCCATGTCTTATCCGTCCTCCACAAGCAAGGCATTTTCGCACTTGTCTTCTGTCGCTGAATCGCTCACCTCAGGGGGTCGATGAGCCTCCGGTTTAATTTCTTATTTTATTCCATCCTCCTTATATGGATTTTCTAGGTGCATGTCGGAACCATATTTTGTGTTATAATCAAAGCATAGTGTAGGTGCATGTTTCCTTATTAGTTCAGTGATGGCATGAGTTCTGATATTTTACATATTTTCTTCTCGAGTCATGGACGCAATGTACTCTGCGGCCCTTCAAATATGACTGGCTTGAAGCAAGTTGAACAATGAACTTATCGTGGCAAATTATGCATATGATGAGATCTTAGCCATTCAGTCCAGTACGTCAGGAAAAGGACAGATTTCTTAGGAGAGCTTTAAGTCAATCCTACCCGGTCCCCTAGCCTAAAATCCGGATGAGCAAAGCAGTCTGCTCCACTCACCCCTACTTTTGAGTTCTAACCCGGGAGAAAATATTGGGTGGTCCGGGACCGCCACGTCAGCGTGGTCTCGGACCACTCATATGGCGCCACATATGAGGGGAGGGGACAAAAGAGAGAAAGAGGAGAGAGAGCGTCAGAGAAGTGGGCCCCGGTTTTTGTCATTTGTCTGGCTTCCCCATACACGTGGTGACCACCCAATATTTTTTCGACTGTAGAGAGTGAGACGTGAGGAGAAAATATTGGGTGGTCCGGGACCGCCACGTCAGCGTGGTCCCGGACCACTCATATGGCGCCACATATGAGGGGAGGGGACAAAAGAGAGAAAGAGGAGAGAGAGCGTCAGAGAAGTGGGCCCCGGTTTTCGTCCTTTGTCTGGCTTCCCCATACACGTGGCGACCACCCAATATTTTTTCGACTGTAGAGAGTGAGACGTGAGGAGAAAATATTGGGTGGTCCGGGACCGCCACGTCAGCGTGGTCCCGGACCACTAATATGGCGCCACATATGAGGGGAGGGGACAAAAGAGAGAAAGAGGAGAGAGAGCGTCAGAGAAGTGGGCCCCGGTTTTCGTCCTTTGTCTGGCTTCCCCATACACGTGGCGACCACCCAATATTTTTTCGACTGTAGAGAGTGAGACGTGAGGAGAAAATATTGGGTGGTCCGGGACCGCCATGACAGCGTGGTCCCGGACCACTAATATGGCGCCACATATGAGGGGAGGGGACAAAAGAGAGAAAGAGGAGAGAGAGCGTCAGAGAAGTGGGCCCCGGTTTTCGTCCTTTGTCTGGCTTCCCCATACACGTGGCGCCGTGTGAGTGGTCCGGGACCACGCTGACGTGGTGGTCCCGGACCACCCAATATTTTTTCCTAACCCGGTAGAGGAGAACCCCTCAACATTATCATCTTCATACCTTTCGAAAGCAGCTTTCTCACTCGCTAAGGAGATAAGATAACAATGCCTTTAAAATGTTCCAGCAATCTCAGCTAAAAAGCTCTTGCTTCAAGAATGGCTTGAGCTCGCAAGAGGTATGGGACTCCACTGTCAAGGAGAGTCCGGTGGGAGTAACTCGAGTGAAACGTTTGGGAGGGGTTTGATCCTTCCTTAGGCCGATCAGAGAAAGTAGTCATTTTGATTCAGAGAGCTCAGCTAGAAAACATGGTCTTCATATTTTGTGCAATAGTCCTAGCCAGGGATAACGTGCGCGTAAGCTCTTTCTGTATGTGTTGGACAGAAGCAATCTGCCTAAGACGGAAGGAACATGAATTCTTTTTTTCTCTTAAAAACTTCCTCCCTGAAAACTGAATACATAGATTTAGGGATATCAATGGTTCAGTTTGATTTGGCCTGAACCATTTGGATGTGTGCTTGCTCTGAACCTAAACACGATATGAACCGGATATGACCCGAACTGAAAATGCAATTCGGTTTGGTTTTCCTCGTATATATATATTTGCGCTTCTCCTTCGCTTCTCACCCTCCCCTTCCCGATCCGGCCAGGTGACAAGGCCACGCTGTTGCTGAGCTCACCGTCGCCCCCCTGCAGAAGCAAAGCTTCCTCGAGTAAAAGGAGGAAGTGGTGGCTGAGAAGTCCGATGCAGCAGGGTAGTCGGAGGGGATGGCGGAGAAGAAGTCAAGGGCCGAGCAGAAGCTCCCGAATGAGGGGGCCGGCGACAAGAAGTGGGTGAAGAGGAGTGTTGAGACATACAAGATCTACATCTTCAAGATGCTGAAGCCGGTCCACCAGGACATTGGCTTCTCGAGTAAGGCCATGGGCATCATGAATAGCTTCATCTTCAATACGCTGGCCCAGGAATCGTTGTGGCTCATGCGCTACAACCAAAAGCCGACCATCACCTCATGGGAGATCTAGACGGCCGTCCAGCTTGTGCTTCCCGGCTCGCCAAGCATGTTGTGGCGGACAGCACCAAGGCGACGACCTAGTTCACCAGCTCTTAGGGCTCTTTTGTTCTAGGCCATCATCATCATCATCATCATCATATTCTTATTATAATGTCGTATTTATAAATGAAATGGAATAAAAGAATTTAAAAAAAAAATCTTTTTCTAAAGGTGTACATGAGGTTAATTCACGGGACACAAATTCCCTATGACCCGTGCACATCCCTAATGAGTAGGGCTGTGGTGATCAATGTAACGAATGATTTTGACTTCTCTAGCAAGAGAATTTATTTACACAGTGTACTAACTAGTGTATAGGAAAGGTAAATGGATGGACAACTTCAATTCTTGGTATCAAAAACATGCCATTACATTTTCTGTATCTCTCAGGGAGTCCCATTTGTATGGAAAGATTGCATGGAGATAATTCAACTTTTATGACGCGTGATGGAGTCTTTAAAGAATTTTATTGCCTCCACTTTACTTTTGCAGTCGAATGTTAGATTTGGTAAAATTTATTCTTTATTCTTTTTAAAATGATTTGGATTGAACGCTGCCTTGATAGAGCCCAAATCTCAGGGGTAAGTGCCCATTTGTCTCAGACTTTCAACAATTCCGAGTGGCAAATAGAGGAGATTAACAAAAAATGTTTCTTCCTTCGATCTTGTCCTCACTAGATTATTATGCTTCCAATTGTACCCCAACCCTCAATAATATAATATAATATAATATAATATATTCACGAAAACCTTATTCTAGATAAAACTTCAGTAATATGAGGAATATATATGGCTGAAATGGTAGTAAATATTACTATTATTCTCATTGGGTCGACGACACACGTGCACCGCTAGTTTATCAAGAGTCCTTCAAGATTTGCTATCTCAATATATGTTGTAGCAAACGATTCCGTATTAACAATCCACCATCCATTCTCACTTTATGTGGGTCGTATCTCAGGCCACCATGGTCGGGTGATGCCTGAAAAATGAACGGATTCACAAGAGCGAGGGCATTGCTCATCACCCAAGCAAGATCCACCCCCCTTGGCCTCACCTCTACCTTGAGGCCCTATCCATAACTTGACCTTGAACCCACCCACGCAGATATTGTTGTTCGAAGATGCAGTGGTCACCTACGTCTCCACGTTGCTTATGTGCCACATGAAGTTCTACAGTATGACCTGACCCAAGCACCTAAGCTCCCTCACCAACCAGGGAGTCGATCCATAGAGTTGTCAATTCTTCAAAGGTAACAATTAAAGGAGAAAAATTACTAATAATTGGAACTTGAGTTTGGTTTAGAATGGCTTAAGTCTAGGCCGGATCGGGTATTTGTCATTAAAAATTGCATTGTCATTATGGATTAAATGGGTCGATTTTGGGGATCGATTATTTTCGATAGATTTGTCCCACCCTTTTTTTTTTGGGTCGGATTGTCTTACCCATATGACGAGCCCAGTTTTCACACTTATCAAGACACTTGTATTCAGTGTCGTAAAATGCTAAGGGGTTTAATGGAAATTGATTGCTCCCTAATGTATCTAACTCTCGCCAAATGTGGTGTTGTTTTGTAGAAGACAAACATATTACTTCAGCACAATCCTCTCTTTGGGTATATGAAAGCCCATTGATTTTCTTCCAGCAAGCGGCCGTGCCATGACGCACTGGCTCCTCCAAATCGAATAATCCATTTAAATGAGACTTGTACATACTTCAAATACTATTTCTGAGGCTGGACGCGAAAGGGAATGTTTCCTAAAGACGTTTTCAACCTAATTCCGCATAAAACGAAAGCCTAGTGAGCTTAGGGAGCCGTCAAGAAGTCTGAGCATGTGAGGAAAACATGTTGTATCACTTGAATTTGAGTTTGTGAGATTTTCCGAGCGTAAGGGGAATCTGGGAAGTTTTTGAGAATTGTGTGTTTCGTGTAGTTGTGATCTCCTCTTATTGACTAAGTGGAATATTTCGTCAATCTCTCCCTTTGAAATAAGCAGACCAAGCCGCATAAATCCACCTAGTCAGATTTATTTTCTGCATTTATTTCTCACATGGGTTGTTTCGTTGTGTCTGCACTTTCACCATTCTGCATTACCGCGATCAAATGGTGTTTGATCAAATCAAGTGAAAAATAGAGCAAGACTATCAAGGCATTAGAGTCGCAGGTGTCCCTCGGCAGTCACTAACATAAAATAACTCTTATTTTGAAGGCTCGCGACCAAAACTTCCCAGAAATGCTACTCGATCTTCGGCAAAGTGTCAAGGTTATGAATTTCTGTGAATCTGACCGAGCGAACGGCCACGGTGAAATGTTACAATATTTCTCTCAAGAAAACAGTAATTGAAGTGATTCTTGAGACGTTAGAGAGCTCATGGCCAAATCCACCTCATCTCATCTCATGATTTGGGAAAACCGTGAGTTTCCTTAGAAGGGCAGGTCCCGCTTATAAGTGGCAATATACAATTACCCAGCAGTCTGATTGAGTCAAAATGGGAATTGTTGGAAAGCACTCATAGATCACGACCCAATTTTACCCTTCGATCATAATCTTTGCGCGGTTAATTTTTTGGTCAACATCCCGGTAAAAAAATTTCAGTCTATGGACGAAACATAGTTACATTAGTGAAGAAAACTCACTTAATATGACTTCCGCTTATTAGCAATTTATGGCCGAAAATGATCAATTAAATTTTTTAAATTGTATATTTGCTTTTAGGTTTTTGACTAAAATAACATTTCGATGCAAATAGGTCAAGCTAAAACAATTAATCATTACAACTCTATTTGTTTTGCAAAGAAGGTATGATTTAGAAAGTTTTTAAAAAAAAAAAAAAAAAAAAAAAACCATAACTTATATCGCCTATGAAAATGAATAAACAAAAAATATTTCCATCGTTTACGAAAATGTTTAGACATGAATTGTTGTCAATAAATGATAATATTTTTTCATCGACTAATTATTTAAGCGATACAAGCGATTAATTTTAGGAAAATATTTTTCAAAATATATATTTTTTGTGAAACAAATGAAACCTACGTGTATTGCTATTCACATCGAAAATTATATATGAAATGGTAGTAACCAAATTTTCAAGAACTATCGTAAGAAACCATCCTTTTCAATAACAGACTCATTTAATTTTCCAACAAAAATTTCTGTGGACGTGCGGCGGCATTTTGCTTGTGAGCTCCACATACACACACTTGCACGCTGCAAGGTGATCAGGGGTGGCAGTTGCGATATTTTCAGACACATTGGCATCGACTTGTGATGGCAATGGGCTGGCAGCGGCGCACAAGGGCACTTCGATTGTCTTGGAAAAGGAAGAAGAGAGAAGGAAGAGAGGGGGAAAAAGAAAAAAAAAAAAGAAAAAAGAAGGAAAGAAACAAAATAAAAAGAAAAGAACTTTGAAGAAATTTCAATTAAGAAGCTAAAGTACCTCATTTTCTCAAATTAGGGCTTGAAATGTACTCTATTTCAAATGAAGGTCAAAGTGAATCTTATTTCATATAAGGGTTTGACTTTTCGATTGGTCAATAACATTTTAATCATTTATTTTTTTATTTTTTTATTTTTTTTTTTTCATTTTTCTAGCTTTTCTTTCTTCTTTGGCAGTGGCTTGTTGACCATTGGCAATGTCGAAAAGGGCTAGGCGAGAGTCGCCAGCTAACAATCGGCGAGGGATGGCCTTGCCTTGGGGAGGTTGCCCTTGCCCTGGGTGAGGCCGCCCTTGCTAGTAGCTAGCGAGGGTGGCCTCTCCTGTGACCGATGAGGGCTTATAGGCCTTTGCTAGCCCTTATTAGTGGCCGGCGAGGGTGGCTAAGCCCTCGCTAGTGGCTGCTAGCCCTCACTTGAAAGAAAAAAAAAAAGAAAAGTGAAAAAGGAAAAGAAAAGGATAATAATAATTTGAAATTAAATTGTAATTGGATGAAAACACCCTTGATCTATTGAAATATTTAGTTAGCCGGCGACCGGTGAGGTCATGACTTTATTTGAAACAATCATGGCCAATTTAGGCTTTTATTTGAAACAACGATAGTTATTTCAGATCCTTATTTGATACAAGATTTATTTCAAACCCTTATTTAAGAAAATGAAAACGCTTCAAGCTTTTATTTGGAATTTTCCCAAGAACTTATTCTCTTCATTAAATGTTGAGCATACGGATTTGTCCTCATTGGTTTAATAATAAAAGAATTAGCTATTTTTTTTTTTCACAAAGTCACAAGTTCAATTCATGTTACAAGGCAACCTCTTAATAATTCCTACTGCATTGCCTAAGTACGACATATCTTGTGTGGAAAGACTTATTGACTACTAGTATCTTGGCGTGACCGCGGCGACAGACTCCCTAATCTGAGATCTTTGGGCCATGAGTAGTGTTGAGTAACTACACCTCAAAATGAACATTATATAGTGGGTGCATAACTCCTAAAAACGATGGCTAGCTCTGACCACCTCTTCCTGTCACACCCCGATTCACAAGAAGAAGGGGCATGACACGGCCGTCCTTTTACCAAAGGACGCAGCCTCAATGTAACCAAAATTCAACCCGATATCAACATATATACATCCACACACACACACACACACACACACACACACACACACACACACACACACACACACACACACACACATATATATATATATATATATATATATATATATTTGATAAAAAAGGGGCACTTGGTTACAATATTAGAGTATATCTATAATCCACAAAAATCAAAACATAAACCTTCTACAAAGACTAACTTATAAACCTATTAACTATGCACAAGTCATACCAAAAAGTTTCCACCACAAAAGTCCTCCCCGAGCGAACGCTCACGCCTACTAGTGACTCGCTGAAGAACCTGAAAAACAAGTATAAGGGAGGAGTGAGCTACCACGGCTCAGTGAGTAACACATTTATTCTAAGTGGATCGAGAAATCACTATGCACATTTAAAACATAACTTAAAACATAATCATAACTCAAATTTTGAAGATACCAATGGTCCAGTCCATTAGTCAATCTCATAAAACATGCATCAATGGTCTATTCCATTAATTAATCTCATCAAATTACATCGATGGTCCATTCCATCGACCAAACTCAAATCACACGTTAATGTCCACCCCATTGACCAATTCATGCTCAAATGTGTAACCATGGTCACGTGTAATGTCTGTGACAAAACGACCAAGATTCCCCCTTTGGTAAGGTCTCCACCTATTATTAGCCGGTGGCTCGACCCACAAGGATATCCTAGAATAGTATGCGCATACCCACACACCCCTCAGGGTCCATAGCGACATTGAGCACCAACCACCAATCACAATATCCAGTAATCCAATATCAGAAAGGAAGTCATATCACAACTCAAAATTTGATATATAAATATCAAAGTATTCTTCAAAACATTTCAAGATTCTTTCACAAAGAATTTCACAAATCCTTTTTCAAACGACCATTCAAATCGAAGTCGGAATATAATTCCCTTCGAACAACAAACTCGATCCTGTTTTATGCAACAAAATATGTTTTTCTATCAACTCATGGAATATATAATCCACCACGTTTTTCAAAACATGAGTTTAAAATACATAGAAGAAATAATGTCACTCATATGGGAAAAGCCAAAAATCAACTACGATGCTCACTCAAATCAACGCATTCGGATTCCTAACAATTAACGGAAAAACAATATCAAAAGACTGAGTAAAAAGGATATTCGCATAACGACTCATCTATACTAGGCCTATTTGTCGATAAAACGACATCTATGCGCCACAAAAGCTCTCATTTATCGAAAACCCATCATTTCCCGCTAGGTACAGCCCATGCACCAACTTCATCACGCCATAACTTCCTCCACAAAATTCCGTTTCAAGCCGTCTTACAGTCTTTAGAAAGCTCTCTTAACATACAACAACAACCCCAACTCAGCCGCCTCAAAACAGTACCGAAAATAACAAAAAAAAGAGGGTCGAAGCTACTGTTCGCTACAGTACCAGAATGCGCCCCCAACTTCAAAATTCCGTAACCGCAAGCTCAAATCACGATCCGAAAGATGCCATAACTTCACAACATCCCAAAGTACCATCTCTATAAAAATCTACAGCTTAATGACTCAAAAATCGGGCTTCGCCACACAAATATCCAATAAATCCGAATTTCGAGCCCTAATTGCAGCGATTGCTTTAAGTAAGTGATTAAAGGCTTCGATTTCTTACCAGCGTTGCAAAACACACTTGAGTTGGCTTGATGATGCATCCAGATCACGAGCGCACCAAATTTTTATTTTTATTTTTCCTTTCTCTTCTTTCTTTCCTCTCCCCCGTTTCTTTGTTCCCCTGTTTTTCTTTTCGTTTCTGTCGAAGGCCTCTTTCTCTCCCTCTTTCTCCCTTTTTAAAACCCAGCCGAAGGTTCCACACTTCTCCCTCAGCTTCCTTTTTTGACTTTTCAACCCTTTCTTTTCCTTTTTCTTTCTTTTTTTTTTTAATTTTTAAAATCCCATATATTACACTCCCAGTCTTTTTATTTATATAACAACAAAGGTAGTGAAATAATGTATAGTTAGAAATGGATAATTAAAGAGGGGATAAATACTTGTCGTTCCTAGTGCATCTAAGATTCCCTAGTCCAAGAAAATGATGGTAACATTAGCCTTTCACTGACCCCATTTTAGAGAGAGTGGCGATAATCTCTACTCATGCAAGAGAGTTGGGGACACCATCTACGTTTGATATGTAACTTATCACTTTATATGGTTGTTCCTCGAACTTTTTTAAAAATGCATTACGTATAATTTTGTTTTTTGTTCAAAAGATTAAAGAATAATATGCTCAATGCATGTCCACTCATCTCGCTAATAAAATCTTGAAGTACACAAACATGATAATAATATGAATTTTTTACTTATACTAGTTATCATCATCATCATCATCATCATCATCATCATCATCATCATAGAACTTTACTAATCTTAGAAAGGTTTGGCTGCAATGGTAGTTTATATTATTATCATTCTCATTGCCCAGCCGAATGACCGACAATAAGATTGGCATAAGAAGTTGAACTTCGATCAATTTCGAGGAAGCACTCCTCGGATCTGCCGACTAAAGTAATCTGGAAATTTGTGGAGATAATTTAAAGAATAACTCCATTATATAGCCAAGCTGATTGGCTATAAATACACAATTAAAAGTCAGCAAATTGGCCACTTTTCAAAGGATCGCAGCGAGATTTTTTCTATCTTCACTGTCGCGAGAAGGAATTGAGACACCACTCCCATGAACAAAATATGCAATGGAGCAACATATTCACCATCTAGTTCATACAATTATAACGTCAGCCATGTTCTCGAGTGTTTATATGATTAGACGACAAATTCGGATTTCGATAGGTACTGCCGGTCCATGGAGAATGACGACAATTGTTACGGTCATGCAACATGTAATGGGGTGCTTTCTCATTCAGACTGCTCTGCATGCTTGGAAGCATTTTGGAGAAGGATGATTACGGACTGTCCATACAACATCGAGGCTCAAATTCAATTATGGAATTGCAAAATCTGATACAAACATTATTCATTCACTAATAGCTATTTATACTTCTTTGTAAAGAGCTATGTCTTCTCCTCTGAAATAAGTGAAAACGGCCTCTCCTACCAAATTGTTCATCCTCCCATGTGGATTGCTGTGTCTCCCCCTTTGAAAAAAGCGATAAGTATTTACTCCATTTAGTGGACTGGATCGATTGAATAGGGCCAAGCCATTACAGTGCCAAGCAGTGGAACTCTCTCATGAGGAATCAAGTGTTGCTTAGGCTTAGTTAGTCGATGCCTTGAATGGAAAATCCACTATCCTAAAGTCCAAGTAATTTCATGGAGACTTCCTCCAAATGTTTGGACGGGCCTTGTTTTTCAATTTATCGACTTTGTATGTCTTAGTCTAATTTCTGAAACTTCAAGTGCTCCACAATTTAATCTCCATGAAATTTGCGGTGAAAGGTACCATTGACAGGTCAAACTTATCTGAAAGAAGTACGAGTTTTCTTCTTGTTGAGTCCATCCAATTTAAGTTGTGGCGTTTATCTTAACTTCAGTACTTCATCACGAAAAAGATGGTGCTCCGGTCGCTCATTGCTGCATGGCCATCTACAAACCTGAATGCCGAGCCTTCAACTGTCTCACTATTTGGCCTTTACTCTTACTTTTAGCTTTTATTTGCTATTAGATATATTAAATCTCTAAAAATTTACGTAAGGTCATTTAAGACCTTATCAATTTTTTTCTATAATTTTTCGAAATCGATTTTTTAAAGTTATTTATTGGAAGAATGAAACAAGTTGTCTATAAATTTTGGCCAAATATGCAATGTGATGCATGATCATTTAATTTGCATAATGCAATTTCTAAACTTTTGATACATGTTCATTTTAGTCAATAGACTATATGAAAATGTTCATTATTGTCCCGGATCTTAAATTAATGGAAAGATTATATTAAATATTTTCATATGATTTGGGAACTATATTAAACCCGTACTAAATAGTTCGGGAGTTACATCAACAAATCAAAATTTCATAAATCACATTGATCATTAAGCTAAAGTTCAAGAATTATATTGCATATTGGGTCAAAATTTATGGAACATTTGTATTATTTTCTCTTATTTAAATAGTAGGACTGGGTTCCTTTATGAAAGTTCTTTTGTTATACATTTTCAAAAATGGTGTTAGACAGTCATGGCCCTTCTTTTCTTTTCTCTGTTTTTTTTTTTTTTTTTTTGGTCACTCGTAATTATCCAAATCTCTCTCTCTCTCTGTCTCTCTCTTTTTTTTGTCCTTTTGTCGTGGACTCGTGGCCTTTTGTCCTTCCTCAAACGATTTCGTGGACACGATCAACTTTTGTTTTTCTCATTTTAGGCCGCCCATGTTCCTTCAATCTCTCTCACCAGACTTAATTTCGACAAAAAAGTCATTCTCCGACTCGGATTTTTTTATTCAGAGTCATCGTGATTGAAAATTCCTAATTGACTTATGAACAACTGTTGCATTCGCCCATTGAAAAATCCAGGACATTGAACAATTCGTCTCACGTAGAGCAGCCATTTTTGAAATTTGCGACATTCGTTTGATGCCGTCAGATGAAGATTCTTTTGGATTCTTCATAGCCTTGGTAATCCGCATCATTCTTCACCTAATTGCTAAGCGGGCTTTGAGTTTGAGCCATGTCCGTCGAGATTCTTTTTCTGGTCTCTCTGCTAGCTGTTTTGACTTACGCTCAAGCGACCGGTTTCGTGTACAACGGTTTCAGATCGGCCAATCTGAAACTCGACGGGATCGCCGGGATCACCTCCAATGGCCTCCTGCAGCTGAACAACTACACCAATCAGGAGCAGCAGGGCTACGCCTTCCATCCCTACCCGGTCCAGTTCAAGAACTTGCCGAACGGCACCGTCAAATCCTTCTCCACCACGTTCGTCTTTGCGTTTGGACCTCCGTATGCGAGTGTGAGAGTCAACGGCTTTGCCTTTGTTGTCGCACCCCAGATAGGCCTCCCCGGGTCCCTGCCGGGCCGATATCTCGGCATGTTCAATGAAACCAATAATGGCGAGTCTAGCAATCATGTGTTCGGGGTAGAACTCGACACGATCCTCAGCCCCGAGTTCCAGGAAATTAACGATAATCACATCGGGATCGACTTGAACGGGCTGCCGTCAGTAACGGAATTTCGGGCCGGGTATTATCAAGATAATGGGGAGTTCAACAACTTGTCCCTAATCAGCGGTCAAGAAATGCAAGTTTGGGTGGACTATGATGGTGCGGACAAACTGATCAATGTCACATTGGCTCCGATCCATGTGCAAAAACCGAAGACTCCCCTTCTGTCTCTTCGACGGGATCTCACTCCAATCATCAACGAGAACATGTATGTGGGCTTCTCAGCATCGGCTGGTTCGGTCGTAGCTTCTCACTATGTTCTGGGTTGGAGCTTCAGTGTGAATGGAGAGGCTCAGGCACTTGACCTGTCCCGACTTCCTAAGCTTCCTCAGATCGGTAAGGAGACATCAAAAGTAATGACTATCGGGTTACCACTGATGGTTCTTTTCGTTGTATCGGTGCTGATCTTGGGCGCAGTTTACGTGATAAGAAGGAAAAGGAAATTGGCCGAGGTCCTTGAAGATTGGGAGAGGGACTACGGCCCGCACCGGTTCAAGTACAAAGATCTTTACATTGCGACAAAAGGATTCCATGACCAAGAGTTGTTAGGGGTCGGCGGGTTCGGCCGGGTCTATAGAGGAATCTTACCCACATCGAATGTAGAGATTGCGGTGAAGATGGTGTCCCATGAATCGAGACAAGGCATAAGAGAATTTGTAGCGGAGATCATTAGCATCGGTAGGCTCCGTCACCGCAACCTAGTGGCGCTCCTTGGTTACTGCCGCCGGAAAGGGGAGTTGCTCTTGGTTTATGATTACATGCCCAATGGGAGCCTCGACAAGTACCTCTATAACCAACCAAAGGTCACCCTCAATTGGATGCAAAGATTAAGGGTGATCAAAGGAGTGGCATCTGGGCTGCTTTATCTGCATGAAGGGTGGGAGCAAGTGGTGATCCATAGGGATATAAAGGCGAGTAACATCTTGCTAGACGCTGAATTTAATGGAAGACTCGGAGATTTTGGGCTTGCGAGACTATACGACCATGGAACCGACCCTCAAACGACTCATGTTGTGGGAACGTTCGGTTATCTGGCCCCTGAGCACATGCGTACTGGCAAGGCCACTACGAGCACCGACGTGTTTGCGTTCGGAGTGTTTTTGCTTGAGGTCACCTGCGGGAGAAGGCCAATAAAGCAAGGGGACACGGAGGACGTGATCATAGTGGACTGGGTATTTTCTTGCTGGGACAGAGGCGACATTCTAGAGGCAAGTGATCCGAAATTGAGGGCGGAGTTTGTGGAAGAGGAAATGGAGTTGGTGCTGAAACTCGGGTTGATGTGTTCCCACCCCAATCCGTCGATGAGGCCAAGCATGCGTCAAGTATTGCAGTACTTGGAGGGCGATCTTCCGATGCCAGAATTGTCGTCCACCAGCATTTCCTCCAGCGGTTTAACATTCGCTCATCGCGAAGGTTTGGATGAATTGGCCATGTCTTATCCGTCCTCCACAAGCAAGGCATTTTCGCACTTGTCTTCTGTCACTGAATCGCTCACCTCAGGTGGTCGATGAGCCTCCGGTTTAATTTCGTATTTTATTCCATCCTCCTTATATGGATTTTCTGGGTGCATGTCGGAACCATATTTTGGGTTATAATCAAAGCATAGTGTAGGTGCATGTTTCCTTATTAGTTCAGTGATGGCATGAGTTCTGATATTTTACGTATTCTCTTCGCGAGTCATGGACGCAATGTACTTCGCGGCCCGTCAAATTTGACTGGCTTGAAGCAAATTGAACAATAAACTTCTCGTGGCACATTATGCATATGATGAGATCTTAGCCATTCAATCTAGTATGTTAGGAAAATGATAGATTTCTTAGGAGAGCTTTAAGTCAACCCTACCCGGTCCCTATGTTAGAATATTTAAATAATAAACCGCGTCTTCATCTAAAAACTTAAGTTTGTTGGACCACTGCTAACTGTTCTAAAAGCTTAAGTTTTTAGATGAAGACGCGATTTATTATTTAAATATTCTAACACTCCCTCTTACGCTTAGTCTGGTCTTTTTGCCTAGTATTAAGCGTGGAAATTTAATTAGGGAGACAAATAGGGACCTGGAAGATTCGAACTCAGACCTCCTAACTCTGATACCATGTGAGATTTTGTGGGACCATTGTTCTAAAAATTTAATCTATTAAATGAAGACGTGGTTTATTATTTAAATATTCTAACATGCAAAGCAGTCTGCTCCACTCAACCCTACTTCTGAGTTATAACCCGGTAGAGGAGAACCCCTCAACATTATCATCTTCATACCTTTCGAAAGCAGCTTTCTTACTCGCTAAGGGGATAAGATAAGAATGCCTTTAAAATGTTCCACTGTCAAGGAGAGTCTGGCGGGAGTAACTCGAGTGAAACGTTTGGGAGGGGTTTGATCCTTCCTTATGCCGGTCAGAGAAAATAGTCATTTTGATTCAGAGAGCTCATCTAGAAAACATGGTCTTCATATTTTGTGCAATAGTTCTAGCCAGGGATAACGCGCGCGTAAACTCTTTCTGTATGAGTTGGACAGAAGCAATCTGCCTAGGACGGAAGGGAAGGGACTGCCGCAGTCGAAGCTGTATGTACACCTCCCTCTCTCCCACAAACACAACTCCAGCATCATCCATCAAACAAGAAGAGACAAACAAAAACACTCATCTCTATTCCTATCTGAAACTCGGCTGATTTCCCGTTTCGATTCCGATCGCCGATTTTTTTTTTTTTTTTTTTTTTTTATGTGGGTTTCTATGCGTTTTCGATCCGACCCATTTTAGGCCGGTTCTATCTACACTAGCGCTAGGAATCGAGGCTTCTTGGAGGGCTGTGTGTTCTCCACCTCGTCGTCCGCGCTGCCAACGCTCACTCCCTTGGCAGCCGAGGCAGCGGCGGCGGCCGAGTAGGCAGGAGTGGGGGAGAGCTTGGCCAGTGGGGAAGCTCTTGTGGCAGATCGCCGGAGGAGGTGGTAGCCGCGGAGGTCTAGGTGGCCGGTTGTTCGTCCACGCCGGCGGAGAGAAAGTGTGCTGGGGAGAGAGAAGATAGGGGAGAGCGAGAGCGTGCAGGGAGGTAGAAGAGAGAGAGAGACGAGAGGAGAGAGAAAAGTGGGGAAAGATAAGAGAGAGGAGAGAGAACGGGCAGGGAGGCTGAAGAGAGAGAAGAGATAACATGATAACTTGGGCCCACACGCTACACGTGTTACATTCTCGAGGCCTTTCTTATTTACCACGTTGGCAAATAAGACGTACCTAATATAAGTTAATATCCTAAAAAATCTTAAATTGATACATATGTGATAAATTTATCAAAATCTATTTTTTTATTATAAAAAATCTCAAACTAGTATATACGTGACAAATTTATCCAAGCAACCATAAAAAATCATAAACTGATGTCATTTACTCAAAACTAATTTATTCGACCGTATAAAACCCTAAATTAGTAAATTTGTAACAAATATATCATCCGTTAAATTGGATTAATAATACAAAAAAATCACAAATTGCGTGAATGCTGAGACCGACCTAATCTAAAGTAAAGGCTCTTTCCTGTAAATTATAACAAACGGAGCGTAAAATCCCAAATTGGTATATCAATCAACTGTCACGTGTCATTTACTTAATAATTTGATAGTAAAATTTAACGAAAACTAACAGATGATAAATTTGTTACATGTATACCGGTTTGAGGTAAATTTGTCAAAAGTATACCAGTTTAGGATTTTTGGTGATTAAAAAAATAATTTAGAATAAATTTGTCACAGATGTATTATTTTGAGGTTTTTCAGAATATTAACCCACCTAATATTTTCTTGAAGGGACAGGAGTTCTTTTTTTTTTTTTTTTTTTTTTTTTTTTTTTTCTCTCAAACACTTCCTTCCCTGAAAAATGAATACATAGATTTAGGGGCATCAATGGTTCAGTCTTTGGCCTGAACCATTTGGATGTATGCTTGCTCCGAACCTAAACATGACACAAACCGGATATGACCTGAACCGAAAATGCAATTTGGTTTGGTTTTCCTCATATATATATATATATATAACTGTTTCGCGCTTCTCCTTCCCTTCTCACCCTCCCTTTCCCGATCCGACCTGGTGACATGGCCACGCTGTTGTGCGCCCTGACCACCCCCGCGCGCGCGCAGAAGCAAGCTTCCTCGAGTACAAGGAGGAAGTGGTGGCTGAGAAGTCCGATGCAGCAGGGTAGTCGGAGGGGATGGCGGAGAAGAAGTCAAGGGTCGAGCAGAAGCTCCCGAATGAGGGGGCTGGCGACCAGAAGTGGCCGAAGAGGAGCGTTGAGACATACAAGATCTACATCTTCGAGATGCTGAAGCCGGTCCACCAGGACATTGGCATCTCGAGTAAGGCCATGGGCATCATGAATAGCTTCATCTTCAATACGCGGGCCCAGGAGTCGTTGTGGCTCATGCGCTACAACCAAAAGCCGACCATCACCTCATGGGAGATCTAGACGGCCGTCCAGCTTGTGCTTTCCAGCTCGCCAAGCATGTTGTGGCGGACAGCACCAAGACAAATGGGCACTTACCTTGAGATTTGGGCTCTATCAAGCAGCATTCAGTCCAAATCGTTTTAAAAAGAATAAATAAAATTTTACCAAACCTAACATTCGACTGCAAAAGAAACACATATATTCACGAAAACCTTATTCCAGATAAAACTTCAATAATCTGAGGAATATATATGGCTGAAATGGTAGTAAATATTACTATTATTCTCATTGGGTCGACGACACACGTGCACCGCTAGTTTATCAAGTAAATTCCGCAGCTGAATAATCGGCATAATTTTAGCATAAGAAGTAATACTTCGACAAAGTCAAGGAAGCATCCCTCGGATCTGCCGGTTAAAGTAATTTAGAAATTTGTGGAGATAATTTCAAGTACAACCCCTTGATAAAGCCAAGCTGATTATCTATAGACACGAGATCAAAACTCAGCAAAATGGTCACTTTTCAAAAAATTGCAGCAGCACTCATAGCTGCGCTTCTCTTAATTCTCGGTGCTGCAAGGGATGATCCAGACGTAACTCTTTTTTATTTTTTTGGGTTGAAAAGAAATTTATGGCATTTCATTCGAGCAAAGTTGCTTCAAAACATAACAAGTCCAAAAGACAAGAAGGGGGATAAAAAACCTAATTAGCTAGAAGGGCATTTCTTCGGTGGGCCTTGACGACCCAATCTGCCACTTTGTTGCATTCTTATTGGCAATGGGCTATTTTCAAATTTGGGAAAGTATTAACACGTGCCTTCACTTCACATATTAACGCATCTACTTCCCAATTGCTTTGCGGTGTACTTTCCACTAAAGCTTTCACCAGTTCAAGATTATCTAACTCCAACTCCATCTGCTTTTCTTCTCTTCCTTAAAAAAACTTTAGGATTTGTAACACAGCCTGTGCTTCTGCTTGGATCACTGAAGAGACTTTGACCATGCGCGCAGAACCATCAACAAGGACTCCTCGGTTGTCTCGGTAGACGCAAGCTACAGCCGCTTCCCTTGTTTCTTGAAGAAAGGAGCCATCGACGTTGATTTTTATCACGCCGTGGGTCGAGGGAGTCCAAATCTGAGGTGAGCCGTACTTTGGGGAGGTCCCAATTGGAGGCGAGATGAACTTTGGAGGGTTCCCAGTCTGATGTAAGCGCTGCAGTGAAAGGTTCCCAGTTTGTGCCAAGCTGTGCGTCGGAGGGGTGGACATTTGAGATGAAGCCCGTGCCGAAGACATCCACATTTGAGATGGGGGGGGGAGGTCGGCACCTTCTCCGATGCGGGCGCTACGGCGAAGGAGTCCAATTTTGCGTTGAGCCGTGCGTCGGAGGAGTCGAAATTTGAGGTGAAGCCTGCGGATACGTCCAAATCGAGATGGGGGGTTAGCACCTCGCTCCCGATGCGGGTGTTGCAGTGAGGCACTTCGGGTTTGCGTCGTGCTGTGCATCAGAGGAGTGGAGTTTTGGGGCGAAGTCTCTGTTGGAGCCACCCGGAACTGAGATGGGAAGGTCGGCACCTACTCTGTTTTGGTCTATTTTTTCATCCACCTATTGAAGTTTTCTTCCATGGCCATTGCTGAGGTGATTATGTGCTGGGAATTCAATGGTTTTGCTCTGAAACAACAATTGTTGCGTGATTTTCATATCTACCACATTAAGAGGGCTAATCACTCAAAGGACACTGAGGTGTGTTGAAATTTGGCTAGCCATTCCTCTATCCAAGTTATCCCATGACCATCTCTTTGTATTGTCACTGGAGCGGCCTCCCAAACTTGGTTTGTCCATGGACAGGAGGAAAAGATGCTCTACTGACTTTGGATGTTTGTTGCATATTGTGCACATGGCCTCAGGTATAATATGTCTCTGATATAAATTCTCATTTGTTGCTAATGCATTTTGACAAATTTGCCAAAGGAAAAATCTGATTTTAGGCTGAATTTGGGCTTTCCATATTCTATTCCACAATGATCGTGGAACTTGATAGGATGAAGAAGCATGGTTTTGGTTATGATTTTCTCCTTGTGCCTTGAGCTTGTTATATGCACTCTTGACTGTGAATTGACCTGTTTTGGTTGGCTTCCGGACTAATTTGTCCTCTGGAAGTTAGGGGTTTAGGTGGATTGCTAGAATCTAGCAATTTCTTTACACACGTCATGGTCGAAAAAGTTCTAGTACTCTGTCTTCCTTCCAAGTAGTAGAATCTCTAGTTATAAGTTCCGAAACCCGTGATGGGTCATCTCTATTTGCAGGTCATCCAATTAAGCCTCTCGGTAACCATTGATCATTCCTGATACTAATTTTTTCTCCATTTACAACCACCCACTGTAATGAAGGACTTATAGCATTTCTTC
The DNA here is from genome assembly GCA_014182725.1 of Eucalyptus brandiana. Taxonomy (NCBI): domain Eukaryota; kingdom Viridiplantae; phylum Streptophyta; class Magnoliopsida; order Myrtales; family Myrtaceae; genus Eucalyptus; species Eucalyptus brandiana. The sequence continues at coordinate 15,494,545 of CM024675.1, forward strand.
CCAAGAGTAGACTTTGCCAACCCCACGATGGTCTTAAGCCTTTCTCTGCATGTAATGCATCTGTGTGTGGAAAGTATAATCCTTTGAAAATTTGACTCCAAAGAGAAGTCGGATTTTGAATTAGCCTCCATGCTTGCTGCCCCAATAATGCCTCGTTACATTTAATTAGACCTCGAAAGCCTAGCCCACCTTCATCCTTTCTTTCTCTAAGAATATCCTAGTTTTTCCAATGTAAACCTACCCTGTTTTCATTGTTTTTCCACCAGAAAGTTGCTATTTTCCTTTCAATGGCACTACAAATAGATAGGGGAATTTTAAAAATGGACATAGCATATTGTGGTAGAGCCTGCATTACAATTTTAAGTAGAATTTCTTTCCCTTTCTTTGATAAAAAAATTCTCTTTCCAGCCCTTCAGTTTCATATTGACTCGTGTAAGAATCCAGTTAACATTTGCTTTTTAGATCCACCCCAATCAGAAGGTATCCCGAGGTATTTCCCGGTCTTTTCCAACTTTGGTACTCTCATTTCTTTAGTCAAGTTACTCTTCAGTTCTCTTGGACAATCTTTACTAAAGAGCATACCAGACTTGTTCAGATTTATAGCTTGTCCAGACACAAAGCAATATTGGTTTAGGATCATTGCTACATTTTGACACTCGACCAATTTGCCTTCCAAAAACAAGATTAAGTCTTCCGCAAATAGTAGATGGGATAGTGATGGACAAAATCTATTCAGCTTAATACCCTTAATGCTGCCATTTTCCATTTTTCTTTTCAGCATCATAGATAGGACGTTTGCCACAATAATGAATAGGTATGGAGATAGGGGGTCACCTTGTCTTATCCCGCGAGTAGGCTTAAAAGAAGCTGTAGGTTCCCATTTACTTTGATGCCGAATGATACTGTAGAGACACATTCCATGACCCAGGAGACCCAGGTATCGCAGAAACCCATTTCTAGCTTTGAGAAAATCCCATTCCACGCGATCATATGCCTTCTTCATATTTACCTTCAGCACTACATGAAATTTCTTTTTCCGTTTTCTGATGCGTAGCTGATGAAGCACTTCCTGCACTATTAGTATGTTATCTTGAATTTGTCGCCCATTTACAAATGCATTTTGCTCTGTTGCCATTAAGTCAGGTAGCCACTGTTTTAGTCTATTCGCCATGATCTTTGAAATGATTTTATAAACAAAGTTACAAAGGCTAATAGGGCAAAACTGTTCCAACCTCTCTGGATTGTGCATTTTCGGTACAAGGGTGATATATGTGTGATTCAACTTAGGATTAAGTGTTCCTGAGTTAAAGGAAGACTTGATCGCCCTAAATACTTCTTCTTGAATGTCCTTCCAGTGATGTTGATAGAATTTTCCACACAAACCATCTAGTCTAGGAGCTTTGAGAGCACCCAACTGAAAGGTTGCTACAGTAACCTCTTGTAGGGTCACTTTTTCAATCAACACTTGGTTCATCTCCTCTGTTACAAGGTATGGGATTTGGTCAATGACTGGTTGGACATTTCTTTGCCCTGTAGAAGTATAGAGCTCTTTGAAATACTTGGCTGTCATCTCCTTTAATTGTATGGGGTCTCGACACCATTCATTGTGCTCATTTTTCAGCATTACTATCCTGTTTCTTCGATGCCTTTGCACTATGGTTACAAGAAAGTATTTGGAGTTTTTATCCCCCCATCTGAGCCAATTGATCCTGGATCTCATACCCCAATATACTTCTTCCTGTCTCCATAGCCTCTCTATCTCCATTTTCAGGCAATTCATTCTGTTTATGTCATAATGTGAATTTGAGTTGTTTGTGATGACCTGCATCTCTCTTTTCAGCATTGAAGTTTGTTTTTCTGCATTTTTGAATCTCCTTTTACTCCAAAACGCTAGCTCTTCAGCCACCTTTTTAAATCTAATTGATATATTTACTTTCTCCCCTCCAAAAGAATTCCAGGTGTCCAATACAATTTGTTCATAGTCCTCCTCAGCTACCCAGAAATCTTCAAATTTAAATTCTTTTTTATGTTTAACTTGTTGGGGAAAAAAGTTTAATAAAATGGGACTATGATCCGACCCAATAGTTGGCAAAGCAATAACTTCTGTAGAAGGGAAAGAAACCCTCCAATCCATACTACACAAAGCTCGATCTAGCCTCAAAATCAAGTAAAACATTGCCTTTTCATATAAAGTTAGTGTTACATGTAGGACGACTGATGATAACTAAACCGTCACGTTGACTAAATCATCATGTTAGCAATTTCAAGTGAGATTTGGCTGGGAGGACTTGATTTTATTTTCAATAAATGGTGTAGGACTATATTAATTTTTTTTTAAAAGCTTATGAGTAAATTAGAATCCATACAATAAGTTTAGGACTGAAATATCAACATTTTCAGTTCTTCACATTTGCCGATGCCGACTTCATTCGGCGAATCCCAGATAGTTTGGAGATGTAATCTGCAACATGGTGGGTGCCGGTGGAACTTTAGCCATTATACTTGGACATAGTGATCTGCATGCATCCTCGGAATTTGCCAGCCAAAATGACATTTTGATAATTCGTGATTCTAGGACCGTCCACGTTAGTTCTCCCAGACTCGAAATCCTGCTTCCGCCGCTGACAAAAACTACGTTTTAACGTTGGTTTTGGCAAGATAAATGGACTTTACAGATCTTAGGAAAAATTTGGTTGGCATAATCATATTAATTTATATTCTCATTGTGACGAAGGTAACGATTTTATTTGCCAGCTGAATGATCAACGTTAAGTCCATAAGAGCAGGAACCTCGATAAAGTCTAAGGAAGCATTTCCTATATCGGCCAAGGGGCAAGGGCCGGTGACTAGAATCAATAGCATAAAGCCAAAAAGTAAAAGGTAAAACAACGACTGCTAGGATTCTGCTGGCTGGCCTGATTCTTAATCTTGTGCAGATAATTTCTTGAACTGCCCCCTTTATGTATAGCCAAGCTGATTAGCTATAGATACAGATTAAAGATTCGGCAAGATGGCCACATTTCAACAGATTACAGCAATCCTAAGCACGATTTTCTTTATTTTCAGTGTGGCAATGGGTGATCCAGACAAAACTTTGGTGAGTAGAATATGCAATGGAGCAAAGTAATTGCCATTCAGTGCATACAATTATCATGTCGATCAAGTTGCCGGGTGTTCATGTAAGTTCACAACAGATTCAGGTTTCAATAGATATTGTCGGTCCAAGGGAGGTCGCGATGTCTATTACGGCCATGCTGCATGCAATGGGGCGCTTTCTCATTCCGGATTGCGCTGCATGTTCGGAAGCAGGTATGGATACGATACGTAAGGAGTGTGCGTACAGCATCGGCGTTCAATTTCAGTTTAAGGACTGCATAATCCGATTCGCAAATTACCGATTTACCGAATAGCCATATTTACTTCCTTGTAAAGAGCGCCAAGCTCTCCTTCCACCCAAATAATTATCCTCACTTGTGGATGATTATGTCTCCCCTTTGAAATAAGTGACACGTATGTCTTGGCAGCTATTTGATTTTAATTAAGAAATAAGAATGCGGTCTTTACAGGTCAGTAATTCTTGCTCTTAAAGTTGCAAAGCAATCTTTACCATTACTGAAATTGAAAGAAAGACCGCAGGCATTTCTCTCTCGACATGAAGAGTTTTTTCTACCATTCATGGTAGTTTTACTTGTTAACCCTAAAAGCTTTATTCTCATCCATGTCTTCCATCTCTGCTTCTTCGCCAAACCCATATCATCATCCCACGCCTAATTTCTTCATCTACCTCTACAGTGTCGTGCATGTTTCAATTACCTCCATCAGAACAACCATTACGGTTTCTCTCCCAAATACCCAGTTCTATACCTGAGGCCCACCGTTACTTGCGAATGTATGATATCTTCTGCTGCTTTTCCATGGTGCGTTCCGCTTGAAGTCCCCATATAGGGTAGTTTCTTGGTGCTCTACCGGGTTCATCTCCTTCGATGCATGCCTTACTCTGCTGCGCCTATGCATTCCCAGGTGCTTTACTAACATTGGTGTCCTGGTGTCTGGCCGATTCATCCCTCGTCACTCTTCAATTGTCCCATGGTTGGGTCTTCTGTTCTCATTCAACGTAATTTGCCTGATTTACCTCGTTTAACTTCTGAATTTCACATCTACGGCCCCTGGTTATGAATCTTGAGGATGAATCTGTGCGTCTGGCTGCTTTGTGTCAACGTCTGGGTCGCCTTTGCTTTAAACAGGAAATAGAAATATGGGAGGAAGAGCCAACACCGGCCACATTAGCAGAATGTCGTTTAACCCTCGTGGGTAAAGTTTTCACTCAATCCCCTGTTAATTTCACTGCATTACAGAGTACATTAACGAGGATATGGAGGAATGACCATGTCGACTTTGCTCAAACAGAAAATGGTTTATATCTGGCGAAATTTAGGTCAGAAGCTGAGAAAAAAAGAGTGTTGGAAGGTGGACCGTGGCTCTTTTCTAGTCACCTAGTCTTCTTTAGGCCTTGGATTCCTAATACACCTCTACACCATTATGACTTTACACGATGTCCTTTTTGGGTGCAAGTTGTTGGTTTGCCATTGGAGTGGACTACAGAACAGATGATACGAAAGGCAGTTCACCAGATTGGAGAAGTTTTAGAAGTTCGCGTTGATTTTAAAGAACACTCGGCTTTAAGGGCTGGACGGGTAAGAGTTGAACTTCCTATCAATGAACCTCTAAAGACTGGTAAACTGGTTAGGATTGATGGGAGAATGCTGTGGTTGGATTTCCGTTATGAACGGTTGTCTCCTTTCTGTTATTCGTGTGGAAAACTTGGCCATTACGCTTCATATTGTGCAGACTATCCTTATGATGAAGCTAAAAATGATGGTAAAGAAAAGATGGCTTTTGGTCCTTGGTTAAGAGCGGAGGTTAAACAATTGAGTCCTTATTGGCAAGCATTCTACAACCCACCGGAACATCCTATTCAGAATGAAGAAACTATACTTGAGACACCTCCAAATTTATTGCCGACTGTTCCTCTACTATCTGATACGGAGCGTCGCACTGAAGTTCCAGCAGTTCCAATTGCTCCACCAGCAGTACAACATCATTCTGCCCTACGTGAGACTCTCCAGCACCCCCGGCAGTCTTCTCTACAACCAGGTCAGATTTTCTCAACGGATTTAATCCCTGCACAGGCCAAACAGAAGGGCCCCATTAGTTCTACTATAGACAAACCAACACAACAGAAACCGAATGCTCCCCGACTTACTCCTAAGATGAGCCCTGCAAAGAAACAGAAAAGATATTCTCCCTATGAATCGAAACAAATCATAATAGAGAACTTTGATGATGCTCACTTGCTGGACACACCTGTTTTGGATGCCGCATAAGGGAATACGTGGGCTTTGGTGGCTGGCCCTAAACAGCCACCGACTTACAAACGAAACTTATCTGCTGGAACTATCAGGGTTTGGGCAATCCCCTGACAGTTCAAGTTTTAAAGGCCTTGACGGCCAAAGAAAAGCCTGACTTTTTGTTTTTAATGGAGACTAAGAATACTGAGAATGTTCTTCATCGTTTGCAGCGTCGTTTAAAGTTCAGTCACTCTTTTGTTCAGAATCCTGTAGGCCTTGCAAGTGGCTTGTCGCTTTTTTGGAATGATACTCTATCGGTAGACATGGTCTCTTATTCAGCAGAATATTTTGATCTCATCTGTCGGGATTTCGTGGAAGACAAGCTTATGCGCATTACCTGTCTTCATGCACCTTACTCCTACCATAATCGACAGTTAATTTGGGATAATCTTCGTTTGATCAGTTGCTCCAATACCCTCCCTTGGATATGTGCTGGAGATTTCAATGAAGTCCTGTACCCATGGGAAAAGACCGGTAGGCGGGCTCCGGAACGGTATAGAATGCAATCTTTTAGAGATGTAATCAATGACTGTGCTTTTATGGAGGTTGAGAGCAAGGGCTGCACTTTTACATGGTCGAATAATAGGGAAGGTCTGGAACAAATCAAAGAACGGTTGGACCGTGTTCTATGCTCGACGGAGTGGCAACTTCTTTACCCTGCAGCCCAGGTCTTTGCCTTGCCGGCTATGGGGTCTGATCACAGCCCACTTCTCTTGTCCACATCGTTATCTTATCCCCGAGGTCAACGCCCTTTTGTCTTTGAAGCGTTTTGGAATCAAGATCCGGAGTGTAGAGCGGTTATTTCTGACACATGGGATTCCATACAGGTACGCAATTCCCCTCTTTTGCGCAAACTCAGAATTGTTTCTTCTAATCTAAGAAAATGGAGTCGATCAAAATTTGAGAATGGGCACTTGAGGGTGCCAGCCTTACAACAGAAGCTCCAATCTATTATTAACAAGCCATATCATTCTAAAACTGATACTGATGAAGCAGAACAACTACGTTGGGAAATTAGGACATTATGGCAGCAGGAAGAACAATTTTGGGCTATGCGTTCTCGTGTTAACTGGTTAAAATGGGGAGACAAAAACAGCAAATTCTTTCATGCCACTACAGTGCAACGGAGCAACGCAATAGGATTGGAATGTTACGGGATGAGAGCCTTAACTGGGTGAGAGATATTCCAACCTTAAAAGAAATGACTTATGACTATTTCTCCAACCTATACACTTCTGTTGGTTATAGGGACTATAGACCAATCCTAGATCAATGTCACCCGTTAGTGTCTGCTGAGATGAATGTGAGCTTAATTGCTGAGCCTACAAGAGAGGAAGTTAGATTGGCGACTTTTCAGTTGGGTGCGCTGAAAGCTCCGGGGCCCGATGGTCTGAATGGACTTTTTTATCAGACACATTGGGATATCATTCAGCATGATCTATTCCGTTTAGTTCATGAGTTTTTCTCTTCGGGGGTCCTGCCTAGAGATCTTAATAAAACGGTACTAGTGTTGATCCCTAAGATCAATCACCCTGAGAGCCTAGATCAATTTCGTCTAATTAGCCTGTGTAATTATGCTTATAAGATAATCTCTAAGGTATTGGCGAATCGTCTCAAACCGTGGCTTGGGGATCTTATCTCTCTGGAACAGGCTGCCTTCGTGAGTGGGCGTCAAATACAGAATCATGTGTTAATTGTTCAGGAGGTTATTCATCAATTCAAAACAAGGATCAGGAAGCGTCATTTCAATGCACTACTCAAGATGGACATGCAAAAAGCTTACGACAAGATTGAATGGGATTTCCTGCAGGATTATCTTCTTAAATTGGGATTTCATCATTCCTGGGTTAGAATGGTGATGCAATGTATCACAACTTCATCTTTAAGTGTACGTTTCAATGGGGAACAACTCCCATATTTCCAACCATCAAGAGGCTTACGTCAAGGAGACCCACTTTCCCCTTATATATTCATTTTAGTGGCGAATGTCCTTTCCTCCCTTATTCATCAAGCTGTTAATATGGGCCATCTCAAAGGGATCCAGCTTAACAGGTTCTATCCTACTCTTTCTCATCTATTTTTCGTTGATGATTCGGTCTTTTTCCTAAAAGGAACCCTTATGGAATGTCAGAATCTAGCCAATATCTTGAATCAATATTGTCTAGCTACTGGCCAAGTCATTAATAGGAATAAGTCTGGCATGTTTTTTACTAAATCCTGTCCTTGGAGTCTTCAGCTCAATTTAGCGGCAGAATTTAGGGTCCCGATCTTACCGAAGTATGGGAAATACTTAGGAGTTCCTTCTGATTGGGGCCGATCCAAAACAGATATGTTTAACTGGATATTAGGCAAGGTAAATGCCAAACTTGAGGGCTGGAAAGAACTTTTGCTATCGAAAGGGGGAAAGGAAATCCTACTGAAATCTGTCATGCAAGCTATTCCGCAGTATGCTATGTCCATTTTCAAACTTCCTATATCTTTGTGCCATAAGATTGAATAGAAAATCTCCAATTTCTAGTGGAGAAATGATAAACAGAGGAAAGGAGTGCATTAGCAAAGCTGGGATTTGTTAAAAACAGACAAGGTGAATGGTGGGCTAGGTTTTCGCGATTTGTTAGCCTTTAACAAAGCGCTACTTGGCAAGCAGGCATGGCGTCTATTTCAACAGCCACACTTGTTATGGTGTCGTCTCTTCAAGGGATTATATTTCCATACTAAAGATATTCACTTTGCTGAACTCAGCACACGCCCATCCTGGGGTTGGCGGAGTGTTCTTTTTGGAAGGGACGCCATCCTACCTAATGTACGATGGTTTGTTGGGGATGGGAAGAACATAAAAATTCATGATCATAGCTGGTTACCCTCTGGCCCTATTGGAGGACCAGCTACAAGAGACGAACTGGGGCTGGTGGCAGATCTAATTGACCCCGTTCACCATACCTGGAATGTTAATCTTATCACCAGTTTATTTGACGACAACATCACATCAGAAATACTTGATATCCCTATCAGACCGCTACATGCTGCTGATCAGATAGTGTGGACAGCAGCGAAGGATGGCCATCATACAGTAAAAAGCAACTACAGAACTATTGTCAGCAAGCCAGTAAAGCCAAGGGATCACCATGCCTCATCATCATACCAACCACCCAGTTTTCTTTGGCGCAAACTATGGAAGATCAACACAAATAAGAAAATCCGTCTATTTTTATGGTCCGCCTGCCACAATGCCCTTCCTACCAATGCGAATCTATATGCTAGGCACATCATCTCTGATCCTATCTGTCACATATGCAACCAAAACTCTCCGGAAAAAATTGAACACTTATTCTTTTTTTGCTCATGGACACACGGGATATGGGAGCATCAGCAGATCAGTATTCCAATTTCTCCTCTCAACATTCATCGCCTTGATGAGTGGTTTTCAGACAGAGCAAGTAACACTAACCTGGTACCTGGATTGGCGACCATCGGCCATGTATTCTGGCAGATCTGGTGCCAAAGAAACAATCGGATCTTCCGTCGAATCCGTCCTGATCCAACCAGAGCTATGATCGATGCCCTTGCCCTGACTCGGATTCACGGCATTTCTTATGCACATCATCAACGACTGCAGAAATCGCACACAGAGCATCATGCTGATCGTGGATCAGCTTTACTGTGGAAACCTCCGGATCGGGGATACCTAAAATGCAATATAGACGCATCTCATCAACCAGGAAGTCAAGAAGGCAACGTCACGTGTATCAGTCGCAATCATCAAGGGGTACTTACCGATGTCTATGCCCGTCGCTGTCCCGCCGCTTCTCCCTTTCAAGCCGAAGTACAAGCGCTAGCTTGCACTCTTAATCATCTGCTGCATCAGGGACTCAATCTGGCCAACATCATCATCGAATCCGATTGCTTGGCCATGCTCGAGATTCTTCATGAGAAACGGAACCCCCAGTGGAACGAACGAGCGATGTTCACAGAGATTGATCATCTGCTCTCTTTGTGCCCTAATTTCAGTCTTCAGTATTGCAAGAGGGAAGCTAATGGAGTTGCTGATTGGGCTGCCAAGGCCCATAGTAGATCTGATATGACCCATAACTGGAATATCTTTCCTCCTTTTATCTTACAGAACTTAGTAGCTGCCGAAGCATTAGCTTCTGCTTGTAATACCCAAATCTTTTGTAAAGCTACTAATTAGTAATGCAATACCTATATTTCTGACCAAAAAAAAAAAAAAAAAAAAATCTTTACCATTACTTTATGTCCGCCTAATGGAATTTGAAATTCAATGCGATGAACAAAATAATTATTTTATAGCTTCCAATCCCACGTCGACTATTAGAAAATGTCTCGTGAAGTGATTTATAAGTAGGATCCATCCTAATTGGTCATCTTATTTAGGGATCCATCCTTATGGCAGATAAGGACATATGAATCGTATCAAGTTGTCACAATACCTAATAGAGCCTTTTCATAAAGATTGAAGCGTTACTTACTCTCAGTTAGTCCAAGCCTTGAACGGAAAGTCCATTATCTCAAAGTCCAAGTAATTTCATGGAGACTTTCTTCAGGTGATTCGACGGGCCTTGTGTTCCAATCTGGCAGCCTAGTATTAGTCTGATTTCTGAAGCATCAAGTGCTCCACAATGTGGCCTTGATGAAACTTGTGGTGAAAAACACCGTTGACCAGTCAAACTTATTTAGACGGAGTTTTGACTTTCTTTTTGTTTAGTCCATCCAATTTAGGCCATAATTTTTATCTTAGACTCCGTATGATTCTTAAAATATGATTACTTGTATCTCTCAAAATAATTAATCAATAAACAATGTTTTCCTCAACAATAATTTATATCAAATATTTTTGTGAACAATGGAAATATTTCTCATTCATTCATTTTTGTAAATAGTATAAGCGATCATTTAAAAAAAAAAAAATTTCATATTATTCATTTTCTGTCAAATAAATGGAGCCTTAGCTTCAACACTATTGACAAAAACGATGGCTCTCCATTCGCTCATTGCCGTTTCGCTGCATGGCAAAGTACAGATTTGAACGCTAAATCCATCAACTAGTTTTAAAATTTGGCCTTTACTTTTATTTATTAGTTTTTGAGATTTATCTTTTAATTACTTCTAAATATCTTAAGTCTCGAAAGATGCACATAAAGTCATTTAAGACAATATCAAATTTTTTATAATAATTCGGAATTAAAATTTTATAAGTTATTTAAATGATAGAACCGGGTTCCCTTTGGAAAGTTCTTTTGTTATACCTTTTCAAAAATAGTGTTGGTCGACCTTTTTTTTTTTCCTTTTTTATTTCGAAAATAGTATTGAAATATCCCACGTTGCTTAGCTATGTGGTTTATATGCTATTTATATAAATGTGGTCTCCTCCACCTCTTAGTTTAAGAGTTTGGGTCAAAGTTTCTAATAAAGAATTGGAGGCAGTTTGTGCCTCATTTTATTTCTATACTTTGAATTTCATGTGTCATTCTTAATTTGGTTTGTGTTTGACTTTAGGCTTTTTGATTAAAATTTCTAAGGGAAAGAAAAAAAAATGATTAGGCTATGAGGATTTTCACATCCTTATCAGGACACTTATATTTATTATTGTAGAACGCTAATGGTTTTTGTGGAAATTGATTGCGTCCTAATGTATTGACTTTCTCCAAATGTTGTGTTTTTTTTTTTTTTTTTGCAGTGTACAAACATATTACTGCAGCACAATCCTCTATTTCGACATAGAAAGCACTGAGTGTCTTCCCGCACGAGGCCATGCGCTGACCCACTATTACAAATCGAACAAATCATTTGAATGGCACTTGAATATGCTGAAGTACTATCTACGTATTTAACCTTATGCAGTATACAACAGAAGTCTACGCTCAAGTGATAGCTTGGGGAGCCGTCGTGGAGTGTGAGCATATATTGTAGTCATCTAACATAATTCTTAGGTGATTTGAGTGCACGTGAGCCCAATGCGTCTTACTCCTTAATCTAATCCAAATTTACAACCTCGATTGAGGTCGGATAACTTGGACACCAAGTCTTCCAAGACCTCTTGATTCAGGTTTCATGGGTTGGGTTTCGCTGAGTTTTGGGCTGCTGAGAGGTAGAGGAGGGGCCGTAAATTAGTGATGGCACTAACATGGTAGTGGAACGGGCCGCGAGTTCCGTTGTCTAGGTGCGCTACCAGGCTTGTAGCCGCGATAAGCATAGGGAAGGGGGGAAAGTTGCTAAGGATTAAGGTTTTGTGAATTAGGATGGTTGGAAATTAAAATAGTGGCAGTGGTATTTTCAAAGAAAAGCAAAAACATATGAATGAAATAGCAGTGCCAAACTTATTTCTTAGTGTAATCTTTATGTTCGACATTATATTTTAATGTACGAAGTATTGGCTTTTAATTGGCAAAGAAGAAGCAATGATTTTAATTGTAAAGGATGCAAAATCGTTTTGGCGCGGTGGCCTAGACCAGTGATGCAACTGATTTGATCAATGGGAAGCTAGTGTTGCGTGCACCCGACACATGTGAATTCAATACATTTGCATGATAACTATCAGAGATTGACTGCATCTAGTGTTGCATTTGCTACATGTATTACCGGATGAAGATTTTTTTACCGATAAAGTACCTCTTATGGCATCTCATGAATCTCAGGCTTTGACGCATCGAGGTATAAGGTTTCGAACTGATTTTTTTTTTTTTTTTTCCCGTGGATTAGCGATTGGGATGTTTGAGGCGCCCAATGAGAGAACAAAGAGGTTAAAGCTTCTCTGTCTGCTATTCATATTAGATGCTCCTCTCAAGGTGTGACTTCACGGGTTTAGAAGGTATGAGAGCCTTTAAAAAAGGAAGGATTAGTACTATTTCTATCTAACTGAAGGATGCAACATTAAAGAGTAGCCCCATTTATGAAGAAGAGAAGCAATAAAATTAGATTTGTGAAACGGGTGGATCAAGTTGAGTTTAGATCTGTCAAAAAACAAGTTTGACCTAAGTTGACTCATTTAATCCATATTGGTCAATTAATATGTAATATCATTTAGCGACCTGTACTTGATTCAACCAATTCATAACCTATACCCAACATGATTTGGACTCTAATTATTAGCAATTTCTTCTCTTCAATATGGAAAATAGTATATGGAAAGAATAAAATAAAACTTAACCAATTAAAAATGGATAAAACATAAAAAAAAAATAGCAATAAGAAATTACTAAAAATTTGATGAATCAAGCTACTAGAACACAATCAAGCTACTAGAACACATCTCCTGTTATTTCTCTTGCAGCTAGAAATTTGATCAAATTTAGCCGGAGAGATTATGCCTAGAAAAACATATATGACATAAACTTCAAGATTCTCAAGCACAAAATAATTTGAAAATACTCAAGCCTATCAAGATTTATAAGAGGGAAAAATTAGGAAATGAACCAAATACCAACAAAGGATCAGATGAAGCGTTTAAATGCTGATGACTTATAACATCATGTTCACTCGAAATCTTGTCATTCAGATAAGATATGCTGATAATTTGAAGAGACGGCTAAAAATTGATAAAAAAGAGTCTTTTATGAGACATTATCATAGTTTTACTACTTGTTGAGTGTATAGGTTATTACAGTTCTTGTTACATCATCCAACATGATTGTAGATAGATTAACTGCATTTGTTTAGAGTTACGTATTTTTTCTTTTCTTATTTTCTTATTTCCTCTAAATAAAATGATAATGATAGAAGTGTAAAATACTTGATTTCACTTTACAGATGGATGGATTTTGCCTGTAAAGTATCACTCTTTTCAAGGCGTCATGAATTTTCACCTATATTACTACCCAATAATGGATTCATTTAGAAAGTTCTCATTCTTAACCATTTTATTTGGTTATGATGTAATTGTCAACCAGTTGGTATATTTTATCCTGAATTTTAAATTTTCTGACTCGCTTATATTAGATTTTAGGGATAAATACATCAGAAATCTTGAAACTTATTTCGAAACTGTAATTGAGCCATAAAACTTACAAGAGGTGCAATCAAGTCCTCAAATTTGTCAAATTGGTACAATCAAATTTTTCCATTAACTCCGTCTAATGGTTGATAGAAAATGTTGATATAGTTCTTTTAATATTATCTCTCTCCTAAGTGATGATGACGTGGCTAAATCATGAAATATAACAATAAAACAACGTCAGTTTTGTCCAAATTTGATTTTTAATACAAATTTTATTTAAACTATATTTTAAAAATAAGGTAAATATTATATATTTTAAGGAGTAACTAGCCCTCCCTACTACCGCCTCACCATCATTGGCAAGGCTCAACCACAAGCAATGGCTTGCATGTCCTTACACAGGTTGGGCGAGGGTTGTTGCCCATCTCACACCCTTGTCAAACCTTCCCGGCAATGGTGGGCTGTGATGGCAAGGGCTGCATTAAATTTAGCTTAATAACATCATTTTAGCCACGCCATCACCATGTAGGATAATAAAATGATAGAAAAAGTCATGTTAGTATTTTTCGTTAATTAATTTAGACGGAGCTCATGGAAGGATTCGATAAAATCAATTTAACAAGTTTTATGATTTGATTATATTTCTTGTAAATTTTAAGATTCAATTGTACTTCCATGACAAGTTTTAAGACCTTTAAGCATTTATCCCTATAGTTTAAATGGTAATGAGAAAGGGTGATGTATTCTCATATGTGGAAACGCAATGTACATATCATGGTTATTAGCTAATCTAATTCATAGCGTAATCTTGACTTGGCAGGTGCAGGATGAGGGTGCACATTAAATAACCGTGAGGAGTAGAAGTAGAAGAAATAAATGGACAGTGTTTGTAATATAGAGGCGAACTTGTTGGGAACAAGCCTAATTTTGAGTATTATCATTTTACACTCCTCTGAATTCTTTGGCACGACGATCGCTATTGGCCGACAAAAAAGATTTAGAATTAGACTCATGAATCCAAGTAAGAAACGATGATGCCGTGTCCGAAGTGATGGGGCATTATTGCCTTGATTTTTTTTTTTTTTGAGCAAGCATTATTGCCTTGATTGATGGGTGAAGTTTTACTTTATCTAGAAACCTTGATCTTAGCTATCATTCTTCATTCATCCTTCTTCTCATGATCAGATTTTTGATAGATCCTTTATTGTCTCAGGAAAGAGCGCTATGCCGTGCCTAACACGACAAATCATCACTCCATTTAGCCTGCTGTCAAGGGTCAGCGTTGCTTGGTTTGGGGACCTCCACGGGCATTTAGGATTTGTTTGGTAATCATTCTATTTCGGGGCATTATTGCCTTGGTTGATGGGTCGAGTTTTACTTTATCTAGAAACCCTAATCTTAGCTATCATCCTTCATTCATCCTTTTTCTCATGGTCAGATTTTTGATAGGTCCTTTATCGTCTTGAGAAAGGGTGTAATGACGTGTCTAACACTCTTCTATTTTGAAGAACGATTTATTTTCAAAATTAGTTTTTTTTCTATTTTTATTCCCTGGAATAATTTCTCAATAAAAAAGAATATGTTTGGTAATAATATAAGATTTTTATTGGAAAAAGAATAAAAATACATTTAGTACGATTTACCTAAAACAGGGAAAAAATATGTCATTACTAGAGAATTCTTCGATTGCTTGCTCATTTAGGACTCTTCCTTAATTTCTGGACTCACTTAAATGTGCAACATTGAACATTATTTTTTTTTTTTCCAACTTATTCTCAATCACAATTTTTAAAAGAAGCGAGTTATGCAATAATTTGTAATAATTTATTATTTAATTTTTTTATGATTTAGAATAAATTATTATTCTCACACTATATTAAACACGGTCCGTAAGTCATTCTTCTTGGGTTATATTTTATCTCTCGAGTGTGAAGAGAAACTTATCTTTCTACGCACTCTCAGATATTCATCACTCGACGTTGGGTTGATCCGCCTGACGATGCCGAAGACTGATCTGTCCACGCTCCTCCTCTTGGCTGGCGTGGTCTTGCCGATCCTTGAGGCTGGAGCGCGTAAAGCCGTCCACCCACCCTGCAACCAGACCTGCGGCACCGGCATGCCTGCGAAGCAGAACCTGACGTACCCGTTCGGGTTCTCACCGGGCTGCCCAATCCGGCTCAACTGCAATGAGGATGGGAACGCCTTCATCGGGGATTTTCAGGTGCAGTCCGCGTCCACAGATACCGTCACCATCACCATTGAGGCCGAGTGCTACCGCCCGTTCGGTTCCATCGACCAGCTCTATGGTCGCAACTATGCCCCGATGAGAACGAACTCCCTCGTCCTCGAAAATTGCACGCAGATCAACCCATGCTATGTGCCGAATACGCAGGTCATCGGGGCCCAGTTCCAGTCCCTCTGCAAGGCTAGCAACAAGATCAACAACAGCATGAGCTGCTACTCCGAGCAGGCGAACACCTACAGCACGAAATTTCTCAACCGCACGAGGCTCTTTGCCCTTGGCTGCAAGTACTTTGTGTCGTCGTTGTCGGAAAAGGATCTGAACACCGTGGCGGTGTCGCTGGGCGTCCAGAGCTTGCAGCTGGAGTGGTGGGTGAATGGCGACGAATGTGAGTGCTCCCAGGATTCGGACTGCGTTCCGCTCTCGGGGCTGCCCAAAGGCAGCGGAAATGGTTCCGGTGCAAGTGCAAGGACGGGTTCCGCGGCGATGGGTTCTTGGCCGGCACCGGCTGCCAGAGAGGTTAGTTGGAGGGTTTTATAATCGTTGACTTTTTTGACCAATTGAGAATTTGACCCATTTACTCGATTTCTGGTCCTCGTTTTCCGTTGTGTTAATTGCCCATCCGAGAGTTGTTCTATAGATATAAGGGCCATTTGGTTCGGCATTGGAGAAATGCTCCTGAGAGAATGCAAATACCTTGGAGGTAAATGAATTTTCCAAAATACTAAACTATTTAGTAAATTATAATTGAAAAAGTACTCTAGGGAAATACAAAACTGTTTGGTAAATATGTATTTGAAAAGCTCTTTAGTGTAACCAAATTAAATTTTTTAGTTTTAGTATTTTTAAAATTGCAAAAAAGAAACGATGACTATATAACATTTTACATTTTCATGTTGAGAGTAATGTAAAAGATATATATTAGTAAATTTATTTAAAAATTATATGAAAAGAATTTGATTATAGATTAAACGCAAAACTCAACTTTTGGCTTAGGGTTCTTTTAGGTTTGTTTTCAACTTTGAATATTTTTTTTAATTATTGTAATATTAATCATCTTCATTAATTAATGATCATTTTAGTATTAATGATCATTCTAGTGTATTGGTAACAAGTTGGGCTATTGATTGTCAAAAGATAAAATTGACAAAAAAAAAAAAAGAGGCAAACCTAATATTTGCAAAGAATTTTTATTATTTTTTTAAAATGTAAAAATAAAATCTAATGAAACTCCGTCACCAATCAACGGCGGTTGGGGTGTGGGGAAGTTGATTGGTTTAAAAAAAAAAGAAAGTCGACGAATAAATAGTAGACGTGGATTTGCATTTCAAAGGTCAGCATTTGGCTAAGGACACCTCCAAATGCTGAACCAAATACTTAAATTTTTCCCCAAGGGGCTTTCGGGGCTGAAAGCCCCTTGGGAATGCTGAACCAAACAGGGCCATAAATCGGAATATTCATTATGTTAATCAAGTGAGTCCAAAATTATTACTTTCTCCAAAAATTTGTGTCGATACCGTTCGTAGTTTGGTATTTTCTTTCAGGCAAATGACATTATGGAAATTAATATTATAAATCAATTAGTAGTACTAGTAAACTGAGATCGGTATGTAAGTATCGCTACAATACACGGCTTTATATGGCTCAAATTAGTTGCCGTTCACCGATTGGTGCTCCTCATTATTTTTCTGTAGACCTAATGACACCAGATAATTCCACACCAACTGTTTTTCCTTTACTCTCTCTCTGTTTCTTCATCTTTTGGGCCGCACTACCGCTATCTTGTCTCTCCCTTGTTAAAAAGTCGAGACCTATCACGGTAGCTCGTCCCCGCCATCTCTCGCAGCCGCGTCAGTCACCGCCGTCCACCGAGCACCATATGATGGAACGCTCTCTCTTTTTGTTTCACAGCGAAATCGTCGCCAGACAAAAAGAAAGAGGAGGCGTTGAAAGTACTGACTATCGTGTTACCACTGATGGTTCTTCTCGTCGTATCGATGCTGATCTTGGGCGTAGTTTATGTGATCAGAAGGAAAAGGAAATTTGCTGAGGTCCTCGAAGATTGGGAGAGGGACTATGGCCCACACCGGTTCAGGTACAAAGATCTTTACATTGCAACGAAAGGATTCCGGGACCAAGAGCTATTAGGGGTTGGTGGGTTTGGCCGGGTCTATAGAGGAATCTTACCCACATCGAATGTAGAGATCGCAGTGAAGAGGGTCTCCCATGAATCGACACAAGGCATGAGAGAATTTGTAGCGGAGATCATTAGCATTGGTCGGCTCCGTCACCGCAACTTAGTGGCGCTCCACGGTTACTGCCGCCGGAAAAGGGAGTTGCTCTTGGTTTACGACTACATGCCCAATGGGAGCCTTGACAAGTACCTCTACAACCAACCAAAGGTCACCCTCAATTGGATGCAAAGATTTGGGGTGATCAAAGGAGTGGCATCTGGGCTGCTTTATCTGCATGAAGGTTGGGAGCAAGTGGTGATCCACAGGGATATAAAGGCTAGCAACGTATTGCTAGACGCTGAATTTAATGGGAGACTCGGAGATTTTGGGCTCGCGAGACTACACGATCATGGAGATGACCCTCAAACGACTCGCATTGCAGGAACGGTTGGTTATCTCGCCCCCGAGCATGTGCGAACCGGCAAGGCCACTAGGAGCACCGACGTGTTTGCGTTTGGAGCGTTTTTGCTCGAGGTCGCCTGCGGGAGAAGGCCGATAAAGCAAGAAGACCCGGAGGACGTGATATTAGTGGACTGGGTATTTTCCTGCTGGGACAGAGGTGACATTCTTGAGGCAAGAGATCCGAAATTGGGGGTGGGGTTTGTGGAAGAAGAGATGGAATTGGTGCTGAAACTCGGCTTGATGTGTTCCCACGCCAATCCATTGATGAGGCCAAGCATGCGTCAAGTATTGCAGTACTTGGATGGCGATCTTCTGGTGCCTGAATCGTCGTCCATCGGCATTTCGTCTGCCAGGTTAACATTTGCTCATTGTGAAGGTTCCGACAGTTTGGTGCTTTCATCTTCTGTCGCAGAATCGCTTCTCTCAAGTGGGCAATGAGCCTCCTGGTGTAGTTTCTGATTTTCTTCCTTACCTCATGGTAAACCGAGATAATGTGCAGATGTAAAATCTGCAGGCTCCGTGAGTCATTCTGGTACTAGTCGGTGTAAGTGTCGCCTACTGCACGCTCTTATTTTTGCAATGGCACAAATTAGCTGCTGGTGCGGCAGCCTTGTTAGGCTGCCGCTTTTCCAGACTTTGTTCGCGTAGTGGTGTTCCTTATTATTACTCTATAGACCTCATCACTCCACATGGAAAAAGATCATGTTTTTCCTTCCTCTCCCTCTGTTTTTACTTTACTCCTCTTCTGTTTCTTCTTCTTCGTTCTTTTGGTGGGGAAAGAGAGGGATTGTGTGTGAGGTGGTGGCCATGGTCTCAAGTTGCAGATCAAGTATGGAGGCGAAGAGGTGGAGGAAGGAAACGACCGTATAGAGAGAAGAAAAAAAGAGAGACGTGTGATAGAGCCTAAACTTTCTCGTGGCACATTTATGACCCACTTCCTACTCCTGAAAGCTGAATAGATAGATTAACATGGTCTTAGAGTCAAGGATGGCAAATGAGAAAATGATTAACATGGTCTTAGAGTCAAGGATGGCAAATGAGAAAATGATACAAAATGGTTCTCAACTTTGACTCAACATACAATGTTTTTGAATTTTTAATTTGTTTAATGTGGTATATGGACTTTAGCCAAATAAGTAATGTAGTCTCCAAACTTTTTATACACATTCAATTTAGTCCTTAGACCATATGAAAATGTTCAATATTATCTTTGTTATTGAATTAATAGAATGACTATATTGATCATTTTCATATAGTTAACTTGTGTGAAAAGTTCAAGGAACTAAAGTGAACGAATTAAAAATTTAGGGACTATATTACATATTTGGTCAAAATTTATGGATTATTCGTGTAATTATCTCTGATAGAAAATACTAAGAATTTGAGGATGAATTCGCGTTTACGTTTAGGGTTCACCGAAGAACAAGGGAAGGAAAGGGATGTTTTGCCTTCACATGGCGATGGGCCAGCCGGGCCACTGCCCTAGAGTTAAGGTTACTCTCAAAAACCACTAATACCGCAATGGCTTTTCGATATTTTTCTTTATTTTTTATTTTTTATTAAGAAGAAGAAGGAGCAATGAGTGGATCTGGTCAAAAAGATCAGCCTTATTGGTTGATTGTACAAAACCAAACAAGCTCCAACCTCCACAAATTAGTCAACGGGTGATAATATGAATTAAAAATACCGGTCTTTCCAAGCTTGCATCTTCAATAAAAAGCAAAGCTTGCAAGGAGAAGAAATTGTTCTTAAGTTATGTCGTCATCACCATCATCATCATCATCACCATCATCACCATCATCATCATCACCATCACCACCACCATCATCATCATCATCACCATCACCACCACCACCACCACCACCACCATCACCACCACCACCATCACCATCACCACCATCATCATCATCATCATCATCATCATCATCATAATAATAATAATAATAATAATAATAATAATAATAATAATATATAAATGAAATGGAATAAAATATATAAAATCTTTTATTTTTTGAGGGTGTAGATGGGGTTGATTCACAGGACATAGATTCCCTACGACGTGATAAGTGTGGTGAATGGTTTCAACTTCTATAGCAAGTGAATTTATCTGCATGTAAAGGCGTAGGAAAGGTAAATTGATGGACGACTTCAGTTATAGGTATCAAAAGCATGCCATTGCATTTTCTGTCTCTCATGAAGTCCCATTATAAATTTTGTTCTTATGGATGGACTACATGGAGATAATTCAACTTTTACGATGCGTTTGGGAGTCTTTATAGCAACTTTGGGTCTCCAATGTACTTTTGGAGTCGAATATTATGTTTGGTAAAGTTTTTTTTTGTAGACAATTTGGATTGAACGCTGCCTTGATGGAGCCCAAAGCTCATGACAAGCGCCTATTTGCTTTAGACTTTCAACAATTCCAAAAGGCAGATAGAGGGGATTAACAAAAAACAATTTCCGCCTTCAATCTTGTCCGCACTAGATTATTACACTTCTAGTTGTACCCCTCAATATGACATAACGTCACATAACATATAATATAATATAATATAATATAATATAATATAATATAAATTTTTCATGAAAACCTTATTCATGACAGAACTTCAGCAATCTGAGAAATGTATTTGGCTGAAATGGTAGTAAATATTACTATTATTCTCATTGGGTCGACGACACACGTGCACCACTAGTTTATCAACTAAAATCTGCAGCCAAATGATCGGCGATAAGTTCAGCATAAGAAGTAATACTTCAATAAAGTCAAGGAAGCATTCCTCGTATTTGCTGGTTAAAGTAATTTGAAAATTTGTGGATATAATTTCAAGAACCCCTGTTAAAGCAAGCTGATTTACCTATAGACACGAGATCAAAACTTAGCAAAATGGCCACTTTCCAAAGGGTCGCAGCAGGAGTCATAGCAGCTTTTCTTCATTCTCGGTGTTGCAAGGGGTGATCCAGAAGTAACTCCGGTGAGCAAAACATGCAACGGACGAATATTTTCGCCATTCAGTCAATACAGTTTCAATGTCGACAATGTTTTCCGGTGTTTATATCAGACTACGGCAGATTCAGGTTTTAATATGTACTGCCAATGCACAAACTAAGATGACGATTGTTATGGCCATGCGGCATGCAACGGGGCGCTTTCTCCTTCAGATTGCACCTTATGCCTGCAAGTAGCGTTGCAAAGGGTAGAGGATGAGTGTCATTGGAGCATCGGGGTTCGACTTGAACTTACAGACGGCAGTCTGGTACGAACATTATCCATTCACTGAACAGCCATATTTGCTTCTTTGTAAAGAGCTCCAAAGCTCTCATCCGTCCCGATTATCTATACTCACATGGGCACCGCTATATCTCCCCTTTGAAATAAGTGATAAGTACTTGTCTGAAGTTTTTATGAGATTGGGCCATCAGTTCCAATCGTTACAATACCAAATAACGAAACTTTTTCCATGAAAAGTGAAGGGTTCCTTAGGTTCAATTAGTCGATGCCCTAATGGAAATTACATTATCTAAAGGTCCAAGAGATCTCATGGAGATCTTCTTCAAATGTTTCGATAGGCCCTGTATTTCATTTTGGCAACTTAGCATGTCTTGGTCTAATTTCTGAAGCTTCAAGTGCTATACAATATAGTCCTCAAGAAAATTGTGGTAAACCTGTACATGAAGTTTGTTTTAGACATTAGTATTCAAGCACTATTAGATGTATCGAGACTAGATTGTTAGTGGCCATCTGAACGGGCGTATCATATTCAATATCTTATAGCAAGTTGCCACATCATTAAATTGATGTAAATCTCTTCTACATTTTGGGGACATAAAATGAATTGCTCTCTTGGAAAGTAATTGTAATGACCATATAAGAAGATATAGAATGGCGGAACATATAAGTAATTTCTTGACTGAATTAATTTATAGAGACTCTACACGGATGATTATTTTAAGATACAATTTAAGGAGCAAAAAGAGAATGCTTCCTCATGATAGATGAGGAGACAAAATAAAAAATGATTAATATCGTGAAAAACCCCAAACTAGTACGTTTTTGACAGTTATTCTAGACTAATTTTTTGACTACTAAAAATCCCAACCTAATATACCTATAACAAATTTACCCTAAGTTAATTTTTTAACTACCAAAAACTTCAAACTGGTATATTTGTGACAAATACATCTTTCGTTAGCTTTCATTAAATTGGATTATAAGTAGTATACCTATGGCAAACAAAGAGTAAGACCCCAAACATGAAGTAATCCAATTGAGCGATTTGACTATAAAATGGAAATTAATGGAGGGTAAATTTGTCTTTAATTTGATGTAAATTTGTCACTGATATACCAATTTTGGAGTTTTTTTTTGTATTAATTCAATAGAAAACTAAACTCACATGAATTTTACTTTTTATTTTTTATTTAAGGATTAATACCCTGAAAAACCCTAAACCGGTATACCTGTGACAAATTTACCTCAAACTAATTTTTTGACTACCAAAAATCCCAAACTAGTACACTTATGATAGATTTGCCCTATGTTAGTTTCTATTAAATTTTATTGTCAAATTACTAAGTTGAATGGCACGTGACGGTTGACTGTTATACCAATTTGAGATTTTACTTTCTATTGGTCACAATTATACAATTTTTGTATTTTTTGTGGTATTAAACCAATTTAACAGAGGGTATATTTGTCATAAATATACAAGTTTAGGATTTTTAGCGGTCAAATAAATTAGTTTAGGTAAATTTATTACAATTATACAAGTTTGAGATTTTTTATGGTCAGATAAGGTAAATTTGTTACAGGTGTACCAATTTGCGATTTTTCATAATAAAAAAATTAGTTTAAAGTAAACTTGTAATACGCGTACTAGTTTGGGGTTTTTCAGGGTATTAACCCTTTATTTAATCTATATCATGCAAATCATTCACTGTCCTTTTCTAGGCTATAGCTTTGAGACTTTCAGAATTCTCAAATGTTGATACCTTGTTCATATATGATTTCTCCATAATTTCCTAAAATTACAATAACATCTAAATTTGACAAGGAAAGGAAAATTTTTTCTTTCCTCAAAATGTAAATAAACAGGCCAAAAGATTTTTCAATAAGTTAAAATATGCTTGAGTTAAGAAGAAGTTAATATTGTTTTTAAAATTTTGAAAATGATATTATTTATTTAAGAACAAACAAAAGATCCTTCCCCCCCCAACTAGAACAAGTGATGGAAAAGGTACTCAATGGAAACAAGATTACCATCTCTAGTAGAGTTTCTGACCAATTTCAGATGTCGACTGTGCATGTACCCCAAGGCTATGACTTCAAGGGCAGCAACTTCTTCTATTCCTCTAGATTTATCCCTTTACAGCATCAAAGTTTGCTTGAAGTCTTACAGCATCACATCTCCCCATGACGATCGTATTCTTTAGTTCTTTGAACAACTACTGCAACCCCTTCCCAAAGTCATCTATTGTAGGTCGGCAGTTCCTTGACCACATAATAACTCATGTGATGCCTGACAATGGAAATTCACTAGATCAGCCTTTGTCATTTAGTTGTGTTAAAGAATCCTATGGCAAATAGCTTCCTTATATGTGATCGTATCACACCCAGTTGAGGTTGGGCACTAGTTTATTAAGTGAGACAACAGATCCTTCTAGGCTTGACAATTGGTTTTGGCCTACCATGATCTTATCAAGAGAGCAGGCATTAGCTCCCGATCGGTTTGTGTATGAGAAGTCAACTCCACCTTCATAAATCCTAAGTAATATAATCTTTTGAGTGCCATATACTTTAAGTATCAAAACTTAGCATGGAAGACACTTAAGCGTCAAAATCCGAGAAAAATTGATTACTTAAGTGTGGGGTGCATGATAAAAATTATTTCTGTTCCAGAAATGATTTTTCTGTTCCAGACCAATTTCTGGAACAGAAACTTGTTTGATAACGCTTATCAAATTTTCTATTTCGGAATAGATTTCTCTTCCGTAAATAGAAATGGAGGAGAAAATCGAAGTAGAAATTTTCTACTTCGATTTCTCCGTAAATCAATTTCGATTTCTCCCAACCCTAATTTCACTCTTTTCTCTCTCCCTCTTCTCTGCCCAAAATAAAAATAAATATATTCATTTAAAAATAAAAATAAATTTATTAAAATAAATAAATTATTTTTATTTATCATTTTATTTTTAGTTTACTAAAAATAAATTTATTAAATTTATTTATGATAAATAAATAAATATTTTTATTAAAAGTAAAATTATTTTTTATTTGCCTTGAGTGTTTTGCCAAATAAATTTTTTTTTATTTTTTATTTTTATTCATTTTAAAATAAATTTATTTGTAAAATAAAATAAAATAGAATAAATAAAATAAATTTATTTAAATTATTTAAAATAATTTATTTATGATAAAAATAATAAATTTTTATTTGCCTCTAGTGTTTTGCCAAATAAAATTTCTTTTTTATTTTTATTCATTTTGAAATAAATTTATTCGTAAAATAAAATAAAATAGAATAAATAAAATAAATTTATTATATTTATTTAAAATAATTTATTTATGATAAATAAAAATAAATTATTTTTATTTGCCTTGAGTGTTTTGCCAAATAAAATTATTTTTATTTTTTATTTTTATTCATTTTAAAATAAATTTATTCGTAAAATAAAATAAAATAGAATAACTAAAATAAATTTATTTTTATATTTTAATTTTAAAATAAAATGATATTTTTATTTTATTTTTTTATGATTTATTTTATTTTATTTTATTTTATTCATTATTTTTTTGTTACTAAATCATTTTTATTTTTATTTTTTATATTAAAGGTCATCTGGTCGTCGCCGCCGCCCGGAAGGAAGAAATTTTGTATCGTTATCAAACGAATTTCTATTTTTAGAGTAGAAATTTTTGTGTCGTTATCAAACTTATTTTTGCTTAAAACTCTTCTAGAAATAGAAATGAAAAATCATTTCATTCCGTAAACTATTTCTAACGAAATGGTTGTCATCGCGCCCTTAAGTGTCAACAACAAGAAATTTCAGTCAAAATGCCGACATGACATTTTTCCGGCGAGACAAGTATAAAATGACGTTATTTTGCATGCTAACATGACTAGATAAGCCAAAGACAACATCTTTTGTCTCAAATTCGGATTTTAATATAAATATTAATTAAATTAAATTTAAAACTATTTTTTTAAAGGATTGCAACATTTGTTCAACGAGGGCTGTGCAAGTCTTCGTTGCCGCCTCTCCACTGTTGTTGGCTCTCTTCCAGATCCAACTAGCAACCAATCCAGGCTAAGGGCCGCCGCCTACTAGGGGTTGTCGAGACCTTGGCCCCAGATCTAGACGAGGGCTTGCAAGCCCTCGTTGTCGATTGGCCAAGGTTATCGCTCCTGGTTAGGCCCAACAACCTTGGTTGACCTCACCCCACTGTCCCCCACCTTTCCCGTGTGACAGGTGGGGAGGCGGCAGCGAGGGCTTGCACAGCCCTCGCCAAACAAGTGCTGCAATCCTCATTTATATATATATAAAACTTAGTTTTAGATTTAATTTAATTAATATTTAAATAAGAAGCAAAATGACGTTGTTTTGTCTCTCCTTTACTAACTTACCTTTTTGGCGAGCCATGTAGTGACTTATATTATTAAAAATAAGCCACATTGAATTTTTGGCACCCTTCGTCGGAATTGGCACTTAAATATCTCATTTAGAAAAAAATACCACTTAAGTGTATCTTTCGAAATTTTTGACACTTAAGTATCTCCTGGCACAAGTTTTGGCACTTGCATTGTACTTTTGCTATAATCTTTCTATTCTAGAACTCATAGAACCAATTGTTCTAATGCCACTCCCACAAATGAGTTGTATTCATTCCCTTTACATCTTTCGCTTTTCACTTGATAAGGCCAAGCTCCACTCACAAGTGTCACAAGTACAGGAGAATCACGGACTGTGACATTCTCCCCTACTCAATGCCTTTGTTGCGAGCTGTTTTGCCGCTTCCCTGCATTTCCTTAACCATTGATGCCCACTTTAGCTTATACATCAAATGGCAATGTTCAACAAAACAAGTTGCTCCATTAGTAGCTTCTTTTGATTGTAGTTGTTCAGCCCCTTCAATCACCTATGCTTTTATGTCAAATGTGGCATTTTTTTGCCAACTACACCTTTTGGCAGCACTATATCTTGCCTACTAAGCTTCTTTATCCTAGCATACCAATGAAGGTTTCTTCCCTTGTTGAAAATGTGGCAGCAGACCTCTTCTTGAGATTTGTCAATTGATCCAGGAGCATTTTCCCTAATCAGTGAGGAATCGGATCTTTCCAATGCCCCCATTGCATTCTAGAAGCTAGTCGAGAGCTGCGCTTTATCCGAGCATCTTTTGCCTCGGTGATTTACTTTTCATCCTCGTAGGATCGGGTAGACCATAGGTTTTCTCCAACTCAACCCCCTCACTAGAGGGATCCTACTCTAATATCATCTTTCATGAGTCAGTAGTTTATTGGCCACGGAATAACTGATGTGGTGCTTGGTGAGCAAAATTCACCACGACAACCTTAGTTCTTTGGTTGTTCTTGAGAATTATACAGCAAATAGCTTCTTTATATGAGATTGTATTACGTCCATCTTAGCTCAGGTATCTAATCCATCGAGTGAAATAGTAGATTCTTCTAGGCTCTAGACAATTGGTTTTGGCCTATTGCGGTCTCATCAGGATAGCAACATTAGCTCATGACCAGTTTGTGTAAGAGAGGCCAATTCTATCTTTAGAGCTTTTAAGTAATATAATATTTTCATCCTAGAACTCTTAGCATCAACTATTTTGATGATACTCTCATAGATCAATTGTATTCATCCCCTCTGCATCATTTGCTCTTTGCTTGATAAGCCCGAGCTCCACTCACAAGTCTTATGAGTACGAGAGAATCACATATTGTGACATATGCATGCCTCTCAAGAAATCCCCAAAGAAATCTTGCAAATTTTTCAGACATCAGTGACCGCGTTCATCATGCCTCAAGCGATCACAAATTATACATTCTCAAAATAGTTTCTATTCATGATATCTTGAGGCATCAACATAGCATCATAGCCTAGGAGAAGGAGATAGGCCTACCTTCTTAAGTTGATGATTGCTCCACCGCCTTGTTCTTTACTCAGTCACACTAGAATGAGTAGTGACTCTGCTCAGATGTACAACGATGATGCCCTTGAATCTCCCTTGCTGGAGACCAATAACAAAGTGCATGGTGTTCCTAGCGAATATCTTGAATGAGCAACAACTTTTGTGTGCGATTCTCACAAAAGAAGAACATGTTGCCATTGCTACATACATGTGTAAGAGGCAAAACGTGCAATCCCATAATCTCCATAACCAGAACAAGAACATAGACAATTGAGTAGAAAAATTAACGCACTTGTTTTAGAATCCATCATTCTTGAAACGGAAGCAGAAGAGTAATGATCCACGCGCAAGTCTTTCTTCTTTATTGCCCTCTGTTTCACTAGCTCAATAAGACGGCCCCTTCACCCTTTTGTGCTAGGTAAACACTCATTTTGTGAGGATATTTGTGAGAATTAGGGTTAGATGAAAGACTTGAGCTTTATTTATAGAGTTTCCAACCAGGCCCTCTTATTACGGGTCAGGCTCAACTCGGTTCACACTAGCTAGCCCCATATTAGACTCATTAAAAAACCTTCTATCTCACCTTAGACCAATCTCATAAAACGGTAAATTACAATATCAATTAATGTAGCCCACATTAAAAAAACTCTTACATTCTCCCACCTGGATTATATTAATTGAAATTGTATTGTATGTGCACATCTTGATCTAGAGATAATTCTTAATAGTCAATCACATCCCATAAAGTCTCAAATACTGAATCATTGAGGTAACTATATGGATACACACAGAGCCTTCCATGGTCAAGAGTGTTTTCAACTTTATTGATATGGATTCAATATGGTAATGTGGCAAATGGATAACATCTCTCATAAAAAGAGATCCCATTTGTCAGTTACCATTCTCTTACCTTAAGTGTCGCAAAATTTGTGCCACTAGAGAATATCTTTATGGTTCTAATGAATCCACATATGTATTGTCTTTACGATTAACCTTTCTTTATGTATAACAAGACATATGCATAAGGCTTATAACCGGATGTCCCTAGCCTTCACTCAAGGTTTATACAACACCTTGAGACTTTTTTTCAATATATATATATCAAAATGTTACTAAATTGTAACAAGTACAGATGTAAACTTTATTAGAGAAAAATAAAACACATCTTCTACTAAATAACAGTATCCCAAGATGCTCCTAAACCCATGCTAATGACAAGTCGCTCAAACACACAAGGGCATAGGCTTTTAGTTAGTGGATCTGCAACCATATCATCTGTAGGAACATGATTTATTGAAATGTCACCATTCTGTATTGATTCCTTTATGGTAAAAAACTTGACCTCTATATGTTTAGATCATTTGAGACTTCTATTGTTATTAATAAATAACACTGTAGACTTTACCAAAAAAAAAAAAAATAAATAACACTGTAGAGTTATTGTCACAATATAGTTGTATGGGCCTATCCACAATAAAAAAACTGTTAACTCCCGAATGAGGTTCCGAAGCCAAATAGCCTAAGTAGTAACTGAAAAACATACTATAAACTCCACTTGCATGGTAGAAAAAAATATAGATTTCTATTTCTCGCTCTTTCATGATACTGCACCTCATGTCAATATAAATATGTATCCTGTCATTGATTTCTTATCAGCTAACAAAATATGCATCTGAATACCCTACTAGTTGCAGGTCCGGAACATGTCTATAAATTAACATATAATCTTTTGTCCTTTTTAAGTACCTTAAAACCTTCTTGGTAGCAACCTAGTGATCACGTCTTGGATTTGACTGATATCTGTCTAGAAGTCTTGTCACAAATACAATATCTGGTCTAATGCAAACTTGAGCATACATGATACTTCCAAGCACACTAGCATAATGTACATTCTTCATTTGAGATTTTTCAAAATTTGAATTAGGGTATTATGAAAGACTCAATTTATCACCCTTAATAATAAGAGCATTTCCTGGTTTGCAACGCTGCATATTGAATCTTTCTAAAATACAATCAATATGCCCTTTGAGACAAACCCAATGAACGACGGGAACGATCCTTATGGACCTCAATGCCAAAAACAAAAAACGCCTCACCAAGGTCTTTCATGTCAAATTTTTTTGATAACATTCGCTTTGTCTCATGCAATAATCCAATGTCGCTACTTGCAAGCAAGATATTATCCACATAAAGTATGAGAAAAATATATCTCCTCTCACTGATCTTGTAGTATATACACTGATCTATTTTGTCCTCAATAAATCCAAATGAAGTAACGACACTATGAAACTTTAAAAACCACTATCTAGAAGCTTGCTTAAGACCATAAATAGACTTTTTCAATCTACAAACAAGCTTACCTGAGTCATCTACCATAAAACCTTCAAGCTGCACCAGATAAACCTCCTCATTAAGGTCTCTATTTAGAAAAGCAGTCTTAACATCTATCTAATATAGCTCCATATCAAAATGAGCTACCAATGCGAAAATTATTCTAAAAGAATCTTTAGAAGAAACTGGAGAAAATGTTACTTCATAATCTATTCATTCTCTTTGAGTGAAACCCTTAACTACCAGTCTGACTTTAAACTTTTCAATATTTCCTTTGAAATTCCTTTTAGTCTTGAATACCCATTTGTAGCCAATAGGTTTACATCCTTCAGGCAATTTGACAAACTCCCAAACTCCATTGTGTTTCGTAGATTGCATCTCATCTTTCATCACATCTAACCATAAATCTGATTGAGGACATGAAATGGCATCCGTATAAGTCATAGGATCAACAACATAACCAATATCATAATCATGCTTTCCTAGGTAGACTACATAGTCTGGTGGTATAGCTGAACGCCTTTCCCTAATCGATCTTCTAAGTGGAGCCACTACCACCTTATTCTAAATCTAAGGGGCTTGAGGAATTTCATCAGGAACTATCTCAACAATAGGATCCTCAGCCGCAACAAGCTCAGTTTGAGGCATAGAAGACTCCATAATTGTCTGCACAAATGAGACAAGGATCCAGTAATCCCAATCATACTATCATTTTCAATAGTTTGTGAGCAGCTACCATTCTTGGCTACATCAAATTCCAAAAATTTTGCCATTTGAGATTCCACAATTCTTGTACCTCCATTAAGGTTATAAAACCGATATCCCTTTGAATGATCTGGGTAAGATACGAAGTAATACTGAGTAGTCTTAGAATCTAACTTACTCAATGTCGGATTATATAACTTCACCTCTATAGGACATCCCCAAATTTTAAGATTATTCAAGCTAGGTTTATGTCCAGTCCATAACTCAAAAGGAGTCAATAGAATCGCTTTAGTAGGAACATTATTTAGAATATAAAGCGTTTTTTTCAAAGCTTCATCCCACAGAAAATCAAGTAAATTGATCATATTAATCATACTTCTCATTATGTCCATAAGAGTACGATTGCACTTTTCAGCCACACCATTTTGTTCAGGACTTCTTGGCATAGTAAATTGACCTATTATCCTAGAATCCTCTAAATATTTAGCAAACGGCATTTTAAGTTGTTCAGCATCACCATACCTACCGAAGTACTCACTACCACGATCAAATCTGACAATCTTTATAACTTTTCTCAACTATTTCTCTACTTCAATTCGAAAAATCTTGAATTTGTCAAGAGACTCAGACTTTTCTATATCAGGTATAAGTATCCATATTGGGAATAGTCATCAATAAATATGATGAAATAAAAATTTCTGCATAAAGTAACCGTGTTTGGTCCACTAATATCAGTGTGAATAACTTCAAATAAGTCAGAACTTCGTATGGCGGATTTCTTCTTTATTTTAGTCATTTTACCTCTACAATAGTCTATGCAAGTCTCTAGATCACTTTTAAGAGTAGGCAAAATGTCAACCTTTATAAGCCTTTCTACTCTTTCTTTAGAGATGTGACTAAGACGTTTATGCCACAATGCATAAGACTGTTCCTTAGGTAGAAACCTTTTGGAAAAAACTTTTTCAGCTGAATATGTAGCGTACATGTCATTGAGAGATAAACTCAATTGATACAATTCATTGGATAAATTGTAACACCCAATCTTATTTGAATTATAAAACATATAAATACTATCGCTTTTTATTTCAAAAGAGTATCCACACATGTCCAAACAAGACACAGAAACTAAATTCCACCTAAAAGAAAGTACGTAAAAAGTGTTTCTCAGCATTATCCTAAAATCGAAATCTAAAATTAAAATAACATCTCTCACGAACTCGACATCAACTTCAATGTTGTTTCCCACAATGAGCTTTGATTCATTTTGATTTGGCATCTTTTGGTTTATGAACTTTTGTATGGTAAACACAACATGATTAGTTACATCACTATCTAGCCATCAAGAATTGGTTGGGGTTTTAGATAAACTGGATTCACAAACAAATGTCAAAAAATCATTACCTTTAGGCTCACTCTTAGTTCTCTTGGACAACCAAACTTTATACTTATTGCAGCATTTCTTTACGTGTCCTCTCTCTCCTTGCAAAAGTAGCAAATAACTCAATCCTTCTTGAAGAATGCTTTTTTAGGACCCAAACTGTTAAAAGAACTACCACCTTTAGAATTTCCTTTATTGTTGGAAGGACCAACAGCTTCAGAATTACCCTTATGAATATAATTTTTCAACTTCTTACCTTTGTCACTACCAGAATTATAAGCATAAAAGGCAATGTGCCCTTTATCTTTTTTTAATTTTTCTTCCTCTGCCACCACCCTTGCAATCAAGTCATTAATTGACCATGTTTCATCTTGGGAATTATAATTGGTTTTGATAATCCCAAAATTAGGATGAAGAGTATTTAGAGTTTAATGCACAATGCAAGTAGTGGGAATAGCAACATTAAGAGCCTGGAGCTTTGTCTGCAAATCTACCATCCTTAGAACATAATCTCTAACTCCACCAAAACCATCATACTTCATATTAAATAGTGTTCGCAAGTGTGTCCCTATCTCAGCATTAGACAAGACACGGTTTTTGAATAAAAAATAATTTAAAATTAAAATTGTAATTGGAGAAAAAGTCCTTGACCGGTTGAAATATTTACTTAGTTGGCAACTAGCGATGTTAGCCCTTATTTGAAATAACCATGGCCATTTTAGGTCCTTATTTAAAACAACCATAGTTACTTCAGGCCCTTAGTTGATATACCATTAATTTCGAGTCTTTATTTGAGAAAATGACAATACTTCAAATCCCTATTTGGAATTTTTCCAAGAACTTATTCTCTTTATTAAATATTGAGCATATGGATTTGTCCTCATTGGTTCAATGGTAAAAGGATTAGCTATTTTCCACAAGGTCACAAGTTTTATGCACATTACAAGGCAACCTCTTAACAGCTCCTACTACATTGCCTAAGTGCGGCATATCTTGTGTGGAAAGACTTATTGACCGCTAGTATCTTGGTGTGGCCGTGGCAACGGGCTCCCTAATCCGAGACATTTAGGCCACAGGGGATGCAGAGTAACTACATCTCGAGATGAACATTTCATAATGGGTGTGTAACACCTAGAAAGGATGGCTAGCTCTTGTCACTCCCCTCAGTCTTTTTGTTTATACAGCAACAAAGGTAATGAAATGATGCACAATTAGAAATGGATAATTAAAGAGGGGATAATTACTCGTAGTTCGTAGTGCATCTAAGATTCCCTAGTGCAAGAAAATGATGGTAACATTAATCTTTCGCTGACCACATTTTAGAGAGCGCGGAGATAATCGCTACTCATGCGAGAGAGTTGGGGACACTATGCATGTTTGATATGTAACTTATCAACTTATATGGTTGTTCCTTGAACTTTTTTAAAGATGTATTACGTATGAAAAAAAAAATTGTTCAAAAGATTAAAGAATAATATGCTCAATGCATGTCCACTCATCCCACTAATAAAATCTTGAAGTACACAAAAATGATAATTGTTGACACCTAATATTTTAGAAAGTAATAAATAAAATAAAACATTTGGTTTTGAAAATCTTTGTTGTTGAAAATATATCCTCATTTCAAAATTCAAAAAAATTAGTTGTTGTGTGATTTTGGAGCCATTTTTTGTTTTTGTTAAGTGGTTGAGTGAATATCTCACTTGCAAAAACAACTTTGAGTTTTCATCTATAAATAAAGGATGCGAGGCTTCAAACTTGGGGGGGGTTCTTTAGGTCGAAAAAAATTCAATAGAAAGAAAAAAGAAGAAAGCTCTCCCTTTGGCTTTTCCGTTCGAAAGGAAAAGGCTTTTTGGGAAAATGAGAAAAGTACACATCAGTAGAGAGAGAGAGAGGGATACCAGTGAGGAGACGTCTGAAAAGAGAGAAAAAATGTCAAAAAAGAAGAGAAACCGGTCTTCTTCTTCCTTGGCAGCATGACCTTACGCGTACGACGATGTCTCTCCGCCGCTGCTATCTATTTGCTTTGCACCGGCCGCCATAGCAGCAACCTGAGCCGCTGGTCGCTACTGTTCCGGCATCTCTGTGCCACTTGTGTCCGGTCACTGGTTCTCCGCCGGCCCCTGCTTGGCCCAGCGTCCCAACATTGCTGTTGCTCCCACTCTGACTGACCTACGACACCACCGGAAGCTGAGCTGCTGCACACCCGAGCGATGCACCCCTGTTACCGAGTTTTTCTCTGCCGTGCCCCGCTTCACCTGCAACGCCCGTAGTAGCCGCCCAACGAGCCGCCCGCCTTCTGCTGTTCCGAGTTTTTCTCTGCCGGCCCCTACTTTACCAAAAACTGAGCAAGAAAAACGCTTGATAAAAATCAAGGAGAAACTTAAGCAATTGCAGGGTTCATTTAGCCAAGACCTAACTGATCTATCCCATTATGCAAAGACCAAGATGCTAAAAAAGTTCAAAATGCCAGACTTTGAAAAGTATGATGGCACCTCTTGCTCGAAGATCCATCTACAGACTTATGTGGTCAGGATGACCCAATATGTTGATAAGATACCCTTGATGATTCAACAATTTCAAGCAAGCCTGACAAGACCGACGCTGCAATGGTATATTATGAAGAAAATTAATCTCCTAGAGACTTGGGAGGATTTGACTGATGCCTTTTTCAAGCAATATAAGTATAATATTGATGTCACTCCATCTCAAGAAGATTTACTTCGCTCTGAGAAGAAGAAGACAAAATCTTTCAAGGCATATGTCACGAGATGGAGGAACGTAGCTGCTCAAATTACTTTGGAGCCAACAGAAAAGGAGCTGATGGATTTGTTCATGAAGACACTCCCGCTTGAATATCGAAATCGAATGTTGGGTTCGACTGCTGAGTCATTTAATCAGCTAATCCCTGTTGGTGAGCGAATTGAAGTAGCATTGCGTGATTGATGGGTGTCTGATCAAACCAGCTCGTATAGGAGAATCTTGACCAAGAAGGATAAGGAACTTGTAGCGGTGGTTAATGCAACTTATGTTCAACCACCTCGCCCTACCCCGAACACTCAACAGGGAGGAGTACGACCATTCTTTGGCCAGCAGAAAAACTCTTCCAGGCGTCAATTTACACCACTTCCTAAGCCTTTGTCTAAGATCTTGCCGACCCTTCAAAAGAAAGGATTACTCTCTAAGGAACCTAAGCGATCTAATCTCGAGCGTTTCCCCAACTATGATCCGTCCAAGACATGTACTTACCATATGGGGGAGGTAGGGCATTCTATTGATGATTGCTATATGCTGCAACACAAAATCCAAAATCTTTTGGATGCCAATGTGGTCTCATTCTGCAATGCATAGCCAAACATCTAGAATAACCCACTCCTTAACCACCTAGAAGCTGTGAATGCCATTTTCAGCTTTGATGCCGGTAGAAAGAAGAGCTTGAAAGTGCATGTAGACGATGTTTATAATGGCTTAGTCTGAGCTAAATATCATTCAGATGCAAAAGAGCCCACCATGTTTCAGATGATGCATGAGGAAGAAGGGGCGATCGATACTTGTGTTCAAGACTCCAAGCCTCTACATGCTAACGTCGATGTTATTCCTGTTGGATGGGGAGACAAGCCGGTTGCAGACACCACTCGATCCACTGGAAAAGATGATGCACTTGAAGGAATGACTGAATTGTTCGAAGAGAATTTAGTGTTTGCCATTGACGAAGCTCGAGAGTAGGTGAATTTTAATTATTTGCACACTCCTCTATGCAGGAGTCTTTATTGCTTTCTGTATTTGCATGTTAGGATTTTCATTTCTAGGATTTCTCTCATTTCAATAATGTAATTTGCTTTTCATCTAATAAAATAAATGGAGATTTTCATGTTTTAAGGGCATGTTGAAGTACACCAAACTAGCCCTATGATGAAATCCTACCCAAAAGAAAACGGCAATCAGCTAATTCTGAAGGCTGGGCTTCTTCATGTTCCCTTCAAAAATTTTTCAAAATAAAATAATTTTCCAGCATGCATCTAATTTACCCTATTTGTTTCTTTTAATTATCTGCTTTATGTTTCAAGTGTAGCCCTACGCACATTTAAGGAACCTCTATGAGCTCCCTTACAAAGAGGGGGCAAGACATGGACACCTAATAGTTTTGACTTTATGATTTGATGTGTAAGAATAGAGTATGGCATTTTTATCATTACATAATGCTTTCACATAATATTGTTCAATTCACCAATTCCACTTGAAATTTATCAAAATGGATGATTCAGTGAAGGATGTCGAGTTACTTGAACATGCTAAATGAGGCGTGAAAGGCAAGCCTTATCTCATACATAGTCCTTTGTCTATACATTGTGAGGTGAGTATGGAAACGTTTTATGTTTCAAGGTGAAGAGTTTTCTTGCAAAAAGTACGACAACTAAAATGACGAGAGGTAGTTCATTTCTCAATTGATGAACCCTTGTTTAACCCTTCTTTGAGCCCAAATACTTGAAGAATTTCTTTCATACTACCCCTGTCAAGGACCACCCCCACATCGGGGCAAATGGAGGTAAGTCGACATTGAAGGAGAGGGAAATGGATAGAAATTTTCTTGCTCACACTTGCATCAATCTTCAAGTTGTGCTATTACATTCAATTCATGTGCTAATTTAAGTGCCTTAGGATGATGAAGAGCATTTCTTTTGCTATCCTATATAGTTATATTCTTTGCATAGCCCACTTGAGCCTATAATTTCATTTCTTTAAACTCAGTTGGTGATCATCCCCCACACTGGGGCAAGGCAAGGAAAAAAATTCAAATAGCATGGCTTAGAATGCTGATGAAAGATGGGGGCTACGTGAGTCCAAAGAAAGTAAGTGCAAAAAATAAGGGGCATGAAAAAGTAGTATGCTTGGTAAAAGTAAGGCCAATGCCCAAAGAGAAAAATCAAACACTTGATGTAGTGAGTCGTATCCCCAACAAGGCAATACTAAAAAACTCAAATGTTGTTGCAATCAATGGAGTTGTGATATGAAGAAAATCTTCAAAGGTGAAAAAAACCGATGGTAATGTCAAGATGATCACCAACTCTCATCCTTTACACACATTTTGAGCCTAACGATCCTTCCGTTTCTCAGCTCATGAACCCAGCCTATGTTACGTCCCTTACAAAGCCTCTTCAGATTAGGGCATTTGAATTAACATGTGAGTTCACATGTTTTAGGCATTGCTTGAAGAAGTGCGAGCAAAATTATTTATTTCTCATTTTGCAGGGTTCTTGACTTGTAAACCCAGAGATGATTACAGAATTGTTCTTTCAATTGCCTTGACTAAAAGAGTTCCTTTGTTAAGCCTTTGACCAAGCCCACATTACAGTTCTTGTCAAAAGACCTTTCAGATTGGTAAGGTTGTACCGCTTGCAAGAAAATTTGAACTCTTGTTGATAAGATGATGATAAGATAGAGTGATATATTCCCGCATCAATGGTCGAGACAAATAACTCCTCCTAAATGAGAGTGAGTGAAAAAGTCTTTCACACCAAAGGTGTCTCATTTAGCATGTTCAAGAGATTCATAGCTTAGTGAAAATTGTCTTAATGATAATTTTTCCCAGTGGAAGTTTGAAAAAAAAAAAACATCATGCATGGACCTTCATTGAATTTAAAAAAATGAAATGAATTTTTCCTCAAAGACCAAAGGATTTGTCTTTGAAACCCTGAATTTGTTCAGTCATCTTTGAATACTTGATGAGAATTCCAAGTATCCATTTATAAATTGTTTTCAAATGTCTAGTGTGAATTCCAAATATTTGAACCTTTAAACGCTTGATGTGACTTCCAAGTGTTTGTCTTTTCAAACATCTTATGTGATTTCCAGATGTTTAGTAAATGTTTTCAAATGTCTGACATAAGAATCAGATTTTTGAAATTTCAAGTACATGATGCAATTTCCAGGTGCTTGGAATTTGATGAGAGTTCCAGATTCCTAAAGACTTTGAACCTTTCAATTATCTGCAAAGAGTTCCAGATGTTTGTTAGGTCTCATAAGAATCATTTCACAAGTACGACAGGTACGTGTTCTTCTTTGCATTCGCATTGGGCATAGACACATTGACATCTATGTTCTTGACCAAATCATTGCATTTACAGGCATTCTTTATTGCATGACCTTGCATTTCAAAAGGGATTAAATATATTTGAGTCCATTTAAAAAAAAAAAGTCATTACAATTAACATTTGCATATTCATTTCATATTCATTTTGCATGGTTTAAATTTAGGTGTCATTTATTTTTGAAGAAAACCTCTATGAGCTTCCCTTTACAGAGGGGTAGCTGTTGACACCTAATATTTTAGAAATTAATAAATAAAATAAAACATTTGGTTTTGAAAATCTTTGTTGTTGAAAGTATATCCTCATTTCAAAATTAAAAAAAAAAAAAGTTGTTGTGTGATTTTGGAGCCTTTTTTTTTTTTTTTTTTGTTAAGTGGTTGAGTGAATATCTCACTTGCAAAAACAACTTTGAGTTTTCCTCTATAAATAAAGGATGTGAGGCTTCGAAACTAGGGGGTTCTTTAGGTCGAAAAAAAAATTCAACAGAAAGAAAAACGAAGAAAGCTCTCCCTTTGGCTTTTCCGTTCGAAAGGAAAAGGCTTTTGGGGAAAAGGAGAAAAGTACATAGCAATAGAGAGAGAGAGAGAACCAATGAGGAGACGTCTGAAAAGAGAGAAAAAAAATGTGAAAACAGAAGACAAACCGGTCTTCTTCTTCCTCGGTTGCAAGACCTTATGCGTACGACGACATCTCTCCACTGCTGCTGTCTGTTCGCTCCGCATCGGCCGCTGTAGAAGCAACCTAAGCCGCCAATCGCCACTGTTCCGGCGTCTCTACGCCACTTGCGTCCGATCACCGGTTCTCCGCCGGCCTTTGCTCGGCCCAACGTCCCAACGTTGATGTTGCTCCCACTCCGACTGACTTACGACACCACCGGAGTTGAGCTGGTGCACGCCCGAGCGACGCCCCTTGCTGCCGAGTTTTCCTCTGCCGCACCCCTCTTCACCTGCAATGCCCGTAGTAGTCGCTCACCAAGCCACCCGCCCTCTGCTGTTCCTGCACCAGCAACGGTTGCTGCTTTGCCGTTGTTGGTTTGGGCTTGTTACCTCTCACCAGAGCTCCAACGACGCGACACCTGCCTGCCACTACGCCTCAACCCACGCCACCACCGCTGTAGCCCGATGCCCCTGCACCCAACGTTGCTGGTCCTCCGCTCGCTGCTGCACGCTCGTACAAAGCCACCTGCTGCCTCCCCTGTTTTGTTGTAGGTCCGATTACTGCCCGAACCTCGCCAAAGCTCCAACGGACAGCTCCTGTTCCGAACGACAACCCATCACCAAGCCACCATCACAGCTCAGCCACCACTGCTTCCTCGCCATTCCTCAAGTCAACCGTGAGTTAGACTAGGTAAATTTTTAGATATTCGGTTTCATAGTTTTTTTATTTTATTCTAACTTGATTTGTTTTGATTTATTTTTTATCATTATCGGATTAGGAAATTTGTCATATTAAGTCATAATAATAAAAAATATTGAGCCTCGAGACGTCGGGTTAGATTTTTGATTATTTCGACTTTTCATGGCAAATTCATGAATTGCTTTGCATCATTGAGATAATATGTCATTGATTTACATTGATGAATTTTCAATAGGACAATATATTTTGGTGTGTCATTGTTATTTGCTCATCACATATCATGCATCATATGGCATATCTAGGATTTAGGTATTTAGGTCCATACACATTTCATGTTTAAATCAATGCATTTTAATTTTTAAGATTCATATAGAATTAGGATAATTTTCTTTTAATAAAACCAAAACAAAAAAAACAAAAAATGTTATTTAGGTTATATAGGTTTCATAATGTGCACATTACATGTTGCGCTTTAGTTAGTGGGTCATAGGTTAATGTTTTAATATTCCCGTTGTATAGTTTTTCTAATAAAAAAAAAAAGCCAAAGATTAGTATTGCATCATTATGTTGTTTTTCTTAATAAGAATTATTAAGTCATTTAAAAAAAAAGAAAACACAAAATTCATTTATTTGGTTAGTTAATAGGTTAGTTCATAATTAATCCCATTTCATGTCATCATTGTTAGTGTAGGTTGCATATGTGTAATAAAAAAATCATTAAAAAATCATAAAAAGAACATGCATATGGAATTACCACGTCATACATCCCATATCATGTAGCACATGCATATTTAGGATTAGCTAAACTAGATTGTACATATATGGTGATGGTTCAAGTTATGCCATATGAATGGCATCTCACATGTCATTAAAGTAAAATTCATGCATATTAAGTTTAAATTAAGATTGCATAAAATAAAAAATTAGGTGTCATGTCATTTAAAAAAATCATGTTTAGGGCATTGCATTTTTATTAGTATTTTTGTAAGTTTTCTTTAGAGAGTGGACCTTTTATGAAGTTGTAGTTTATAATTTCTTACAATTTATCACTTTGGTTGATTGAATGCTATTTTACTGATTGTGCACCCGCATGCTCACCCTTTGCATGTTAGTAACTTAGGTTAAAATTAATCAAGACTGTTTGCAAAATATTTTTGAAATTAAAATGACAAGGTACCGAAAGGGCGTTAGATTTTTCTAGCGTAACCATGTCCCCAGACCTATTGAATCTCTGGTTCGCAAAAGTAAAGTATGCTCCCATACTTTACTTGGGTTTCTAACCAACCCTAATTGGTTAGTGGTGGCTCCAAATTGAGTATAATTGCATGTTTAAATGAGTTAATTTCTTAGTATCAAGTCGCGATTGATGGGTGAATTACTCAAAAAAGGTTGTTGGATTACTAAGT
The DNA here is from genome assembly GCA_014182725.1 of Eucalyptus brandiana. Classification (NCBI taxonomy): domain Eukaryota; kingdom Viridiplantae; phylum Streptophyta; class Magnoliopsida; order Myrtales; family Myrtaceae; genus Eucalyptus; species Eucalyptus brandiana. The sequence continues at coordinate 15,535,186 of CM024675.1, forward strand.
CTGAAGACTTGGCACGGATCCTCCCAAATCTTACCAATCGCGACTTGATCATTTAAACATGCAATTATACTCAATTTGGAGCCTAGAAATCCAAATAAAGTATGGGAGAATACTTTACTCTTGCGAACCAGAGATTCAATAGGTCCGGGGACATGATTACGTTAGAAAAATCTAACCCCCTTTCGGTACCTTGTCATTTTAATTTCAAAAATATTTTGCAGGCAGTCTTGATTAATTTTAACCTAAGCTACTAACATGCAAAGGGTGGTCATGCGGGTGCACAATCAGTAAAATAACATTCAATCAACCGAAGTGATAAATTGTAAGAAATTATACACTACAACTTCATTAAGGTCCACTCTCTAAAGAAAAGCTTACAAAAATGCTAATAAAAATGCATGCCCTAAACATGATTTCTAAATGACATGATATCTAATTTTTCTTTTTTTTTTTTTTTTTTTTTAATATTAATTATATATAATCTTAATTTAAATTTGATATGCATGAATTTTATTTTAATGATATGTGAGATGCAATTCATATGGCATAACTTGAACTATCACTATATGTATGAAATTTAATTTATATAATCCTAAATATGCATGCGTTTCATGATATTGGATGAATGACATAATAATTCTATATGCATGTTCTTTTTATAATTTTTTTTTAATGATTCTTTTTTAATGTATGCAACCTATACTAAACAATGATGACATAAAATGGGATTAATTATGAACTAACCTATTAACTAACCAAATAAATGACCTTTGTGTTTTGCTTCTTTTTAAAATGACTTCATAACAACATAATGATGCAATACTAATCTTTGGCTTTTTTTTTTATTATTAAAAAAACTACACGACAGGAATATTAAAACATTAACCTATGACCCACTAACTAAAGCGCAACATGCGGTGTGCACATTATGAAATCTATATAACCTAAATAACATTTTTTGTTCCTTTTTTTGTTTTGGTTTTATTAAAGGAAAATTATCCTAATTCTATATGAATCTTAAAAATTAAAATGCGTTGATTTAAACATGAAATGTGTATGGACTTAAATACCTAAATTCTAGATATGACATGTGATGCATGATATGTGATGAGCAAATAACGATAACACACCAAAATATATGTCCTATTGAAAATTCATTAATGTAAATCAATGACATATTATCTCAATGATGCAAAGCAATTCATGAATTTGCCATGAAAAGTCGAAATAATCAAAAATCTAACCCGACGTCTCACGGCTTAATATTTTTGATTATTATGACTTAATATAACAAATTTTCTAATCGGATAATGATAAAAATAAATCAAAACAAATCAAGTTAGAATAAAATAAAATAAAAACTATGAAACCGAATATCTAAAAATTTACCTAGTCTAACTCACGGTTGACTTGAGGAATGGTGAAGAAGTAGTGGTAGCCGAGCTGCGATGGTGGTTTGGTGATGGGTCGCCGTTCGGAACAAGGGATGTCCGTCAGAGCTCCGGCGAGGTTCGGGCAGTAACTGAACCTGCAGCAAAATAGGGGAGGCAGCAGGTGGCTTTGTTCGGCCGTGTAGCAGCAAGCAGAGGAGTAGCAACGTCGTCGGGTTCTGGGCGATCGCAGAGAGCTTCGTGGGGAGACCGGCAAAGCGTCGAGGAGCAGCAAGGGCGCGAATGTCGTTGGGTTGCGAGTCGCTGAGGCGTGGTGTCAGTCGTCGCGGGTAAAGGTCACCGGAGAGGGGGTTTCGACAGCTGCTGCAGGCAAATGGCGGTGAGGCGGAGCGGCTGTTGGTGTCGGGTCGTCGGAGCAGAGGCGGAGACAGTAGCAGCAAAGTCGTGGGCCAAAGTCGGAAGCCCAGCGACTAGCAGCTACGATCGAACTGCCCGAGGATGGAATCGCGGCAGGAATGGTGGCTTCTGGCTTCTGATTGCAGGTGAGGGAGGCTCGCGGGTGCTGCAAGTCGCGAGGGAACGAGCGGCGGCTACGACGGTTCGACACAGGATCAAGTGCTGCGGCGCGGAGGTGATGAGCAGCAGTGGCAGGGGGGAAACTCTAGAGAAGACGAACAATAGCTTTTTTTCTTTTTTTTTTACCTTTTCTCTCTCTCTCCGTCACTCTCACCTGTCTCTCACCTCTTCTCTCTCTACTTTTTGAACCTCTTTTGACTTCGAAGCCTGTAGAAGAAAAAACCTAAAAGAATTTCTCTCTCTCACTTTCCTTCATTTTTGGGCTTCTTTTTTGTGTTCTCTTTCTTCGGACGAAGAGAAGTTTCCCCCCAACTTTGAAGCCTCGCATGCTTTATTTATAGAGGAAAACTCAAAGTTGTTTTTGCAAGTGAAATATTCACTCAACCACTTAATAAAAAAATGGCTCCAAAATCACATAACAACTAATTTTTTGAATTTTGAAATGAGGATATATTTTCAACAACAAAGATTTTCAAAATCAAATATTTTATTTTATTTATTACTTTATAAAATATTAGGTGTCAACAATAATAATATGAATTTTTTACTTATGCTAGAAAAATTATATATGATAGAACTTTACTAATCTTAGAAAAGGTTCGGCTGCAATAGTAGTATATATTATTATCATTCTGATTGCCCAGCCCAATGATCGACAATAAGATGAGCTTAAGAAGTCGAACTTTGATAAATTTCGAGGAAGCACTCCTCGGATCTGCTGACTAAAGAAATTTGGAAATTCGTGGAGACAATTTCAAGAATAACCCCATTACATAGCCAAGCTGATTAGCTATATATACACAATTAAAAGTCAGCAAAATGGCCACTTTTCAAAGGACCGCAGCAAGATTTTTTCCATTCTCGGTGTCGCGAGAAGAAATCGAGATACCACTCTCGTGAGGGAAATATGCAACAGAGCAACCTATTCGGCATCCAGTTCATACAATTACAACGTCGACCATGTTCTCAAGTGTTTATATGATTATACGATAGATTCGGATTTCGATAGGTCCTGCTAGTCCATGGCGAATGACGACAATTGTCACGGTCATGCAGCATGGAATGGGGTGCTTTCTTATTCAGACTGCTCCGTATGCTTGGAAGCATTTTGGAGAAGGATAATTACGGACTCCATACAGCATCGAGCCTCAAGTTCAATTAAAAAATTGCAAATTCTGATAAAGACATTATCCATTTGCTGAATAGCTATATTTACTTCTTTGTCAAGAGCTATATCTTCTCCTTTGAAATAAGTGAAAACGGACTACTCTCCTGCCAAATTTTTTTATCCTCACATGTGGATGGATGTGTCTCCCCTTTGAAATTAGTGATAAGTATTTATCCACGCAATGTGGTCATTGCAAATTTGGATTTTTTTTTTCTCTATTGGAGTTCCACGTAACATATTCTTTACTCCAACATAAGGGAATTTCAATTCCCCTGTTGTGAATGAAATAATATTTGTATAGCTCCAAATCTTACTTCAATTAGGGAATGTGCCATGAAGAGATCCACAGGGTGAGATCCACCTCTAAATGGTCATCTTATTGGATGATCACACTCGAGTACTCCATTTAGAGGATTGGATCGATTGAATCGGGCCAAACCATAATGTGCCAACCAATGGAACTTTCTCATGAGGAATCAAGTGTTGCTTAGGCTCAGTTGGTCTATGCCTTGAATGGAAAATTCACTATCCTAAAGTCCAAGTGATTTCATGGAGACTTCCTCCACATGTTTGGACGGGCCTTGTTTTTAAATTCGATGACTTAATATGTCTTAGTCTAATTTCTGAAACTTCTAGTGCTTTCCATGAAATTTGTGGTGAAAAGTACCATTGACAGGTCAAACTTATCCTAAAGAAGTGCAAGTTTTCTTCTTGTTGAGTCCATACAATTTAAGTTGTGACTTTTATCTTAACTTCAGTACTTCATCAAGAAAAAGTTGGTATTCCGGTGGCTCATTGCTGCATGGCAATCTACAAATCTGAATGCCGAGTCCTTCAACTGGTCTTTAACATTTGCCCTTTATTTTACTTTTAGCTTTTATTTACTACTAAATATCTTAAATCTCTAAAAATTTGCGCAAGGTCGAAGGTTATTTATTGAAAAAATGATAGAAATAGTCCATGAACGTTGACATAATATATAATATGGTCCATAGACTTTTAATTCATTTAATAGTCCCCAATTGTTGATAGTTTCATCGAGTTTAATGGACTAAATTGAATATGTACTAAAAGTCTAAGGATCATATTAAATAATTTAAAAGTTCATGAATCATATTACACATCAAACTAAAATTTAGGGACCATTTATGTTATTTTTCCTTATTTAAATAGTAGGACTAGGTTCCTTTATGACAGTTCTTCCATTGTACCTTTTCAAAAATAGTGTTAGATAATCACGACTCTTCTTTTCTTCTCTCTCTTTTTCTTTTTTATCAATGTGATTGGAAAAAGCTTAGATGACTGCACCATTACTCTGCAAAGAGTAATAGTGCAGTCTTGACCCCATATTTTCTTAAAGAAACCGGAAGACTTGTTTGTCCGGTTTCCTTTGGAAATCTAGGATTTTGAGTGGAATTTTTCAGGTCTTATTGCCTTGGATTTTATTTGTTTTTTCGTATGAGAATTAAAATCTGTTTTTCAAATTTGCTAGGTGGATTTGTCTTATATAAAATAGATTTTATATCAATGTTAAGTTATTAAATTAAATGAAATTGTTCATTTCTCTCTTCCATAAAATGCCTGCAATCTTCTACTAGTGAAGCCGAATTATTAATTAATCAAATCTTTGATAGCACGTTGCTTTTGAAGTGATACTAAGGGCTAAAAATGCACCATTATTTTGAAGTATTTATGGCACCATTAGGCTAGCATTGTCCTTATCATTCTCTCTTTCCTTTACCAATTTCATGTCACACTTTAATTTTTTTCCCGTTGTTACAACAAAAATGATATCTAACATGATTTTAATGTAGCGGAATACAAATTGCAATCTCAATTCAATAAGAAATAAGTCGTATGCAAATGGACAATTAACGAGAGAATTTGCAATGTGGTCTAATTCTAAATAACTCTAAATAAGTCATCTACAAATAGACAAATTAAATAACTCGCTATTTAGTATCTTTCCTCCTTCTCTTGTTTAGTAATGGACGGATCATTTATTTCTTTATTTGGCTTTTTTTTTTTCCCTTTCTTAGACAACGGTGACCTTAACTTACTAAGCTTGTGGCCCTATCTTGGCATGAGATAATTGTGGTCGAGAGGCCGCGGTCATTCCTACCGATGAGAGCGGCCCTGATGCTAGCAGTGCTCATCGTGATTATCCAAATCTCTTTCTTTTTTTCTTTTTCTTTTTTTTCCTTTTGTCGTAGATTTGGGGCCTTTTGTACTTCCTCAAACAATTTCGTGGACACTACGTGTTACAATTTTCTCATCGGAAGAAATTGACGGGCTTTTGATTTTAGGCCGCCCACCTTCCTTCAATATCTCAACAGACTTAATTTCCACAAAAAAGTCATTCTCCAACTCGGATTGGTTTATTCAGAGTCATCGTGACCGCAAATTCCCAAGTGCCGTATGAACAGGGGACTTGACTATTGAATTCTTTATGGCCTTGGTAAACCGCATCATTCTTCAGCCAATTGCGAAGCGGACTGTGAGTTTGAGCCATGTCCGTCGAGATTCTTTTTCTGGTCTCTCTGCTAGCAATTTTGACTTACGCTCAAGGGACGGGTTTCGTGTACAACGGTTTCAGATCGGCCAATCTGAGCCTCGACGGGATCGCCCAGATCACCTCCAATGGCCTCCTGAAGCTGAACAACGACACCAATCAGCAGGGCCACGCCTTCCATCCCTACCCGGTCCAATTCAAGAACTTGCCGAACGGCTCCGTCAAATCCTTCTCCACCACATTCGTCTTCGCGATTCGACCTCTTTATGAGAGTACGAGAGGCAGCGGCTTTGCCTTTGTTGTCGCGCCCCAGAGTGGCTTCCCTGGGTCCCTGCCGGGCCGATATCTCGGCATGTTCAATGAAACCAACAATGGCCACTTCAGCAATCATGTGTTTGGGGTAGAACTCGACACATTCCTCAGCGTCCAGTCTCAGGACATTAACTATAATCACATCGGGATCGACTTGAACGGGCTGACGTCAGTAAAGTCAGCTCCGGCGGGGTATTATCAAGATAATGGGGAGTTCAACATCTTGTCCCTAATCAGCGGTCAAGAAATGCAAGTTTGGGTGGACTATGATGGTGCGGACAAACTGATGAATGTCACATTGGCTCCGATCCATGTGCAAAAACCGAAGACTCCCCTTCTTTCTCTTCGACGGGATCTCTCACCAATCATCAACGAGAACATGTATGTGGGCTTCTCGGCATCGACTGTAAATCTCCTAACTTCTCACTATGTTCTGGGTTGGAGCTTCAGTGTGAATGGAGAGGCTCAGGCACTTGACCTTTCCCTACTTCCTAAGCTTTCTCAGATCCGTAAGAAGGAAACATCAAAAGTACTGACCATCGGATTACCACTGACGGTTCTTTTCGTCGTATCAATGCTGATCTCGGGCGCAGTTTACGTGATAAGAAGGAAAAGGGAATTGGCCGAGGTCCTTGAAGATTGGGAGAGGGACTACGGCCTGCACCGGTTCAAGTACAAAGATCTCCACATTGCGACAAAAGGATTCCGGGACCAACAGTTATTAGGGACTGGTGGGTTCAGCCAGGTCTATAGAGGAATCTTATCCACATTGAATATAGAGATTGCGGTGAAGAGGGTCTCTCATGAATCGAGAGAAGGCATGAGAGAATTTGTAGCGGAGATAATCAGCACCAGTCGGCTCCGTCACCGCAACTTAGTGGCGCTCCTTGGTTACTGTCGCAGGAAAAGGGAGTTGCTCTTGGTTTACGACTACATGCCCAATGGGGGCCTCGACAAGTACCTCTATAACCAACCAAAGGTCACACTCAATTGGATGCAAAGATTACGGGTGATCAAAGGAGTGGCATCCGGGCTGCTTTATCTGCATGAAGGGTGGGAGCAAGTGGTGATCCACAGGAATATAAAGGCTAGTAACATCTTGCTAGACGCTGAATTTAATGGAAGACTCGGAGATTTTGGGCTCGCGAGACTACACGATCATGGAACCGATCCTCAAACGACTCACGTTGCGGAAACGTTCCGTTATCTGGCCCCTGAGCACATGCGAACCGGCAAGGCCACTACGAGCACCGACGTGTTTGCGTTCGGAGTGTTTTTACTCGAGGTCGCGTGCGGGAGAAGGCCGATAGAGCATGGGGACACGGAGGACGTGATCTTAGTGGACTGGGTATTTTCTTGCTGGGACAGAGGTGCAATTCTCGAGGCAAGAGATCCGAAATTGGGGTTGGAGTTTGTGGGAGAAGAAATGGAATTGGTGCTGAAACTCGGGTTGATGTGTTCCCACTCCGATCCGTTGATGAGGCCAAGCATGCGTCAAGTATTGCAGTACTTGGAGGGCGATCTTCCGATGCCTGAATTGTCGTCCACCGGAATCTCTTCTGCCAGGTTAACATTTGCTCATCGCCAAGCTTTCCACAATTCGGCGCACTCATCTTCTGTCACAGAATCGCTTCTCTCAGGTGGGCGATGAGCCTCCTGGTGTAGTTTCTGATTTTCTTCCTTCCCTTCCGGTAAACCGAGACAATGTGCAGATCTAAAATTCGCAGGTTCCGAGAGTCATTCCGGTCCTAGTCATTGTAAGTATCACCTACCGCATGCTCTTAATTTTAGTATGGCTCAGATTAGCTGCTGGTGCGGCAGCCTCATTCGGCTGCTGCTCCCGAGACATAGTTCACCGAGCGGTGTTCCTTATTATTCCTCTATAGACCTGATCACACATGGAAAAAGATCATTTTTTCTTCCCCCCCTGTTTTTCTTTACTCCGTCTCAGTTTCTTGGTTCTTTTGGTGGGGAGAGAGAGATTGTGTGTGGGGTGATGGCCATGGTCTCAAGTTGCAGATCAAGAATGGGGGCGAAGAGCTGGCGGAAGGAAACAGCCGTATGGAGAGAAGAAGAAAAGAGAGAGACGTGTGACAAGGGGTAGAATTTTCTAGTTGCCCGTGGGTTATAAGCAAGGTGTAGTATAGGTGCATGTTCCCTAATCAGCTCAGTGGTCGCCTGATTTATGATGTTTTTACATATTCTCTTTGAACAGTAAACTTTCTCATGGCACATGCTCATGAAAATGATGTAAAATCATCCTGAAAGCTGACTAGATAGATTAACACGGCCTCAGAGTCAAAGATGGCAAATGAGAAAATGATGTAAAATCATCCTGAATTTTAACTCAATTTGTAATGTGATCTTTAAACTTTTAATTTGTTTAACATAATCCATGAACTTTAGCTAAATAAGTAATGTAGTCCTCAAACTTTTGATACATATTTATTTTAGTCTTTAGACTATATAAAAATATTCAATATTGCCCCTAATCTTGAATTAATGAAAGGATTACATTGAACATTTTCATATGGTTCAAAGGTTATATTTAACTTGTGTGAAAAGTTTAGAGAACTAAAATGTTATAGATCAGGTCAAAATTTATGGACTATTTGTATCATTATCCCCAATATAAAATACTAAGAATTAGAGGATGAATGCACATTTTCATTTAGGGTTCATTAAAGGAAAAGAGAAGGAAAGGGATGGTTTTGCCTTCACATGCACGGGCCCGGTGGGACACTACCGTAGAATCAGTATCTCTCAAAAACCAATAATACCGCAATGGCTCTTTGATATTTTTCTTTATTTTTTATTTTTGTGAAGAAGAAGAAGGACCAAGTGGGTGGATCTGGTCAAGAAGATTAGCCTTATTGGTTGAATGTACAAATCCAAACAAGCTCCAACCTCCACAAATTAGTCAACCTTGCATCTTCTTTTTTTTGGTAAAGAATCTTGCATCTTCAATAAAAAGCAAAGCCTATAAGGAGAAGAAATGTTCTCAAGTTATGTTATTATTATTATTACTACTACTACTATTATTACCACTACTACCACTACTACTATTTCATATTTATAAATGAAATGGAATAAAAGAAATAATTTTTTAATTTTTTTTTAAGGTGTAGATGGGGTTGATTTATAGGACACAGATTCCCTGCGACCTGTGACCATCCCTAATGAGTGGGCCATGGTGATTAATGTGGTGAATGGTTTCAACTTCTCTAGCAAGAGAATTTATCTGCATGATAAACTAATTGGTGTGTAGAAAAGGTAAATTGATAGACGACTTCAATTCTAGTTATCAAAAGCATGCCATTGCATTTTCCATATCCCTCAGGGAGTCCCATTATAGATGTTATCTATATGGGTGGACTACATGGAGATAATTCGACTTTTATGATGCATTTGGGAGTCTTTAAAGGAACTTTGGGTCTCCACTGTACTTTTGGAGTTGAATATTATGTTTGGTAAAGGTTTTTTTTTTTTTTTTTTTTCAAACAATTTGGACTACACGCTGCCTTGATAGAGCCCAAAGCTCACGGCAAGTGCCTATTTGTCTTAGACTTTCAACAATTCCAAAAGGCAAATAGAGGGGATTAACAAAAAAATTTCCATCTTCAATCTTGTCGGCACTAGATTATTATGCTTCCAGTTGTACCCCTCAATATACATAACATAACATAACATAATATATATTATTCATGAAAACCTTATTCATGATAGAACTTCAGTAATCTGAGAAATATGTTTGGCTGAAATGGTAGTAAATATTACTATTATTCTCATTGGGTCGATGACACACGTGCACCGCTAGTTTATCAACTAAATTCCACAACCGAATGATCAGCAATAAGTTACAGCATAAAAAGTAAATACTTCGATAAAGTCAAGGAAGCATTCCTGGTATGTGCTGGTTAAAATAATTTGGAAATTTGTGGAGATAAATTCAAGAACATCCCCTTGATAAAGCCAAGCTGATTTACCTATAGACAAGAAATCAAAACTCAGCAAAATGGCCACTTTCCAAAGGGTTGCAGCAGGAGTCATAGCTGCGTTTTTCTTCATTCTCGGTGTAGCAAGGGGTGATCCAGACGTAACTCCGGTAAGCAAGACATGCAACGGACAAGACAAACATTCTCGCCATTCAATCAATACAGTTTCAATGTCAACAATGTTTTCCAGCGTTTATATCAGACTACGGCGGATTCAGGTTTTAATAAGTACTGCCAATGCACGGACTATGACAACGATTGTTATGGCCATGCGGTATGCAACGGAGCGCTTTCTCCTTCAGATTGCACCTTATGCCTGCAAGTAGCGTTGGAAAGGGTAGAGGATGAGTGTTACTGGAGCATCGGGGCTCGACTTGAGCTTATGGACTGCAGAGTCCGGTACACATTATCCATTCACTGAATAGCCATATGTACTTCTTTGTAAAGAGCTCCGAAGCTCTCCTCTATCCCAATTATCTATAATCACATGGGGACCGCTATATCTCCCTTTTGAAATAAGTGATAAGTACTTGTGTGTCGTTTTTATAAGACTGGGCCATCGTGTCCAATCGTTATAATACCAAATAACGATAGGCGATGCCCTAATGGAAATTATATTATCTAAAGGTCCAAGTGATTTCATGGAGACCTTCTTCAAATGTTTCGACAGGCCCTGTATTTTGTTTCAGCAACTTAGCATGTCTTGGTCTAATTTCTTAAGCTTCAAGTGCTATACGATTTAGTCCTCAAGAAAATTGTGGTAAACCTGTATATGAAGCTTGTTTTAGACATTAGTATTCAAACACTAGTAGATGTATCGAGACTAGATTGTTAGTAGCCATTTGAACAAGATCATCATATTCAATATCTTAGAGCAATTTTCCACATCATTAAATTGATGTAAATCTCTTCTATATTTTGAGAACATATAATGAATTGCTCTCTTGGAAAGTAATTGTAATGACCATATAAAACAATATAGAATGGTGGAACATATAAGTAATTTCTTGAGGGAATTAATTTATGGGAACTCTATGCGGATGATTATTTTAATCTACAATTTAGATGTTAGAATTGAAATTTCCATTTTAATAAACTACGTTAACTTTACTCACATGGTTCAATGACCTCTTAACAATTTAACGAGAAAATAGAGAATGCCCTATCTTGATGGATGAGGAGACAAAATAGAAAGGATTAATACTATGAAAAACCCCAAACTAGTATTACTCTTATGACAATTTTTCTCTATATTAATTTTTTTACCACCAAAAACCCCAACATATTACATCTTTGACAAATTTATTCAAAACTAATTTTTTTACTACCACAAACCCCAAACTATATATTTATGATAAATATATCGTCTATTAGTTTCCATTAAATTGGATTAAATTGTGACCAATGAAGAGTAAACCCCAAATTGGAAGTCATCCAACTCAGTAATTTAACTATAAAAATTAACGAAAACTAACAGATGATAAACTTGTCTTTAATTTAGAGTAAATTTGTCATCGATGTATTGATTTGAGGTTTTTTTTTTTTTTTAATGGTATTAATCCAATAGAAAACTAAACTCACATAACTTTTACTTTTTACATTTTACTTAATCTAAATTTTGCAAATCATACACTGTCCTTTTCTAGGCTATAGCTTTCGAAGCTTTTAGAATTCTCAAATGTCGATACCTTGTTCATATATGATTTCTTCATAATTTCCTGAAATTACAATAACATCCAAATTTGACGAGGAAAGGACGAAAAGAACTTTTTCCTCGAAATGTAAACAAATGGGCCTAAAGATTTTTCAATAATTCAAAATATAATTGAGTTAAGAAGAAGTTAATATTGTTGTTAAACTTTTGAAAAGAATATTATTTATCTAAGAAAAAACAAAAGAACCCCCCGGCCCACTCCAGCCCACCCCAACCGCCAACGAGCAATAGAACAGGTATTTTTTTATTTTTTATTTTTTTCTTTAAAGAATAGTACCTAATGGAAACAAGATTACCATCTCCAATTTTTGTGTCTTTATGAAAAGATTATGGGATAATGATGTTCTCATTCTCTTAATCTATGTGGATGCTATGTTGATTGTTGGGTATGATACTAAGAAAATCAAGAGCTTGAAAAATCAGTTAAGTAAAGTTTTTGCAATGAATGACCTAGGCCTAGCTAAACAAATCTTAGGAATGAGAATTACTCGTGATAAAAAGAAGAAGAAATTTTGGCTATCTCAAGAGAGATATTTTGAAAAAGTGCTTGAAAGATTCAACATAAGCACATAAATCAGTAAGTACTCCATTTGCAAGTCATTTCAAGTTAAGAAGTAATGAGTGTCCTTCAAGTGAGAAAGAGAAGGAAGAGATGAAGAAAATTCCTTATGCATTGGCCATAAGTAGTTTAATGTATGGTATGATTTGTACAAGGCCCGATATAACTCATGCAGTTGGTGTTGTGAGTAAGTTTCTCTCAAATCCAAGTAAGGAGCATAGGGCTACTGTTAAATGAATTTTGAGATATCTTAGATGCATTTGTATACTTTGCTTGTGTTATGGGAATACGAAGCTTGCGTTGAGTGGCTACTCAAATGCAAACTATACCGGTGATGTTGATTCTTGGAAATCTACATCGGATCATATGATGACCTTTGCAGGGGGAGCTGTTTTGTGACAATTAAGATTGCAAAAATATATTACCTCATCTACAACTAAAGTAGAGTTTGTCACTATTATTGAAGGACGTAAGGAACTCTTATGGATGCAAAAATTCCTATAAGAGCTGGGCTTGAAGTAAGAGAAATTTATTTTATATTGTGATAACATGAGTGCTATCTATCTTAGTAAGAATCCAGCGTTGCATTCAAGACCGAAGCATGTTGATGTCAAGTATCATTGGATCTGAAAGTCCATACCGATGATAATGGATCCGATATGATGACTAAGGCATTGCTTGTTATGAAACTTGATTCTTGTAGAAGGAAAGCATGGAAGTTAGAAGAGCAACTCTTTCTATTTGAGAAAGTCCACACTGATGATAATGGATCCAATATGATGACTAAGGCATTGCCTGTTATGAAACTCAATTCTTGTAGAAGGAAAGCAAGCATGATGGGTCTTCCCACATGAGGTGGAAGGAGAGATATGTTGGTTAGGTCCACCTTCATGTGGAGCCCAGCTAACACATTGAACAAAAGAAAAGAAAAACGAGAAAAGTCCAAAAGTAAAAAAAACAAAAAGAAGGAGCTACTTTGTGCATGCCTAAGCAAGTGAGGAGAGAGAAAGAAAAAGTGAGCCCCCTCACCTGAGAGCATTGAAGAATAGGGGAGAAGAAAACCAAGAAGAGGGCTACAATTTTGTAGTCCCCATTCGAAGGCCAAACATTGATGAAATTGGCTCAAACTTGAATTTGTTATTTGTGAGATCGAGGGTTGTGAGTTAATTATTTTCTTTCTCGAGAAGAGCTTATGAATTCTCTAACTGTGGTTAGAGTTTTTCTAACCCCATTTATATTTATTCACCTTTATAGTGAGGAAATGAGCTTGTGATGCCTATGTCAAGCCTTTAGTGTATTGTTTTTTTGGGCGATTCGTAGTTTTTCCCGCATTGAGTTTCCACATTAAACCTTGATGTTGTTGTTTGCTTTGTCGACTTTTCATTTCGGCATTATATTTGCATATTGTGAGGATATACATATGACTGGTTATTAATGGGGCTAAGTTGAATTTGGTCGGTTTAGTTTCGGGGGAGAAATTGATCCTCGATTTGGTTTAGTTTGTGGTGAATTGTTGTTCCCGGGTTCTTCCCAACACCAACGTATTTCTAGAGTTGAATATTATGTTTGGTAAATTTAATTTCTTTTTAAATAATTTGGATGGAATGTTGCCTTCATAGAGCCCAAAGCTCATGGCAAGTGCCCATTTGTCTTAGACTTTCGACAATTCCAAAAGGCAAATAGAGGTGATTAACAAAAAAAAAAGTTCCTCCTTCAATCTTGTCCTACTTAACTATTATCCTTTCAAGTTGTAGCCCCTCAATATAATATAATAGAATATATATTATTCATGAAAACTTTATTCATGATAGAACTTCAGTAATCTGAGAAATATATTTGGCTGAAATGGTAGTATATATTACTATTATTCTCATTGGGTGGACGACACACGTGCGCTGCTAGTTTATCGACTGAATTCTGAAGTCGAATGATTGGCAATAAGTTCAGCATAAGGAGTAATAATTCGATAAAGTCAAGGAATCATTCCTCATATCTGCTGGTTAAAGTAATTTGGAAATTTGTGGAGATAATTTCCAGAACAACCCCTTGATACCTATAGACACGAAATCAAAACTCAGCAAAATGGCCACTTTTCAAAGGATTGCAGCGTTAGTCATAGGCTGAGAAATTATGGATTATTTGTATTATTATCCCCAATATAAAATACTAAGAATTAGAAGATAAATGCACATTTTTGTTTAGGATTCATTAAAGGACAAGGGTAGGAAAGTTTCTTACTTAAATTTACGGGTAGCCACGTTGGGATGGTTTTGCCTTCATAGGGCGACGGGGCCTGGCAGGGCACGGTCGAAGAATTAATTGTTTCTCTAAAAAAAAACCACTAATACCACGATGGTTCTTTGACATTTTCTTTATTTTATTTTTTATTTTTTATTGAAGAAGGAGGAGGACCTATTGAGTGGATCTGGTCAAAAAGATTAGCCTTATTGGTTGATTGTACAAAGCCAAACAAGCTCCAACCTCCACAAATTAGTCAACGAGTGATAATATGAAAAAGAAATGCTGGTCTTTCCAAGCTTGCGTCTTCAATAAAAAGCAAAGCTTATAAGGAGAAAAAATTGTTCTTAAGTTATGTTGTTACTGTCGTTATTATTATTAGTACTATTTCATATTTATACATGAAACGGAATACAAGAAATAATTTTATTTTTTTTCTGAATGTGTAGATAGGTTGATTCACAGGAGGACACAGATTCCCTACTACCTGTGCCCATCCCTAATAAGTAGGGCCGGGGTGATTAGTGCAGCAAATGGTTTCCACTTCTCTGGCAAGAAAATTTATCTGCACAGTGAACTAAGTGGTAACATAGCTCCAATTTTTCTATCCTGGCTGGAGTAACAGAGCAATGGTTCTCCCAATTCTTCATCGTGCTAACAGAAATGAGATGAAATAGCTCGTCTCTTTATGTCCGATCATGTATAATGGATTTCTAGAATGAAAGTTGCGCGAAGATCACTCCTGCTCATGTAATCATCAGTACGCATAGTGAATGAAAACAGACAACCTTGTCCATACCAGTGTTAGTAAGCCTAGCATTGGTTTGACACAATTAATCTAATGGCAAAAGAGGCTCCTAACTCAACAGGCTTTCTCGCATGATACAGACAAGCAAAGAGCACTAAAGGCTGCATTTCCAAATCCAATATTCTTTCATAGAATACACATCACTTCAATCCACATAATTTTAGCCAACGGTTATGCCAAGTGAACAAGAAGATGCAAACAACTTTTCATATGACAGAGAAAGTATTGTAGACAGGAAACTGAAGCCTGTGACGTACCTCAGAGACAAGCTCTTCTTCAATTAAATAGGGCCGTAATCTTCAATTAAATAACAATAAAATAAGCTAAGAGTGCGATGGCGATTCTCGTGAAAAATTTTAATCGAAGAAAGATTCACCATCAAGACTTTTCCCTTTCAAGATTTGATTTTATCCCACCAACGTTCAGCCGTGAGTGTTATCTCTTTTTCTTCCTTTGAAATTTAAGATAGAGATTGAGAGGATGTAATTGCGAGTTATCCATTGGAGGTAATTCCGTGTGTGCTTGTGCACACAGATGTGACGGGATGGCCATATGAGAAGCATGTGCGATGCATGACCTAGATAAAACGCGAATGCAAACTATGTAAACAATATTTTTTGTTTAGGAGTCGGACTAACCCCTAATTTTAACTAAAATTTAGGTATCAACAATGAAAACCTTATTCATGATAAAATTTCAGTACTGAGAAAAATATTTGGCTGAAATTGTAGTATATATTACTATTATTCTCATTAGGTGGACGACCCACGTGCACCGCTAGTTTATCAACTAAATTCCGCAGCCGAATGATCGGCAATAAGTTCAGCATGAGAAGTCAAACTTCCATAGAAGTCGAGAAAGCGTCCATCGTATCTACTGATTAAAGTAATTTGGAAATTCGTGGAGATAATTTCAAGAACAGCACCTTTATATAGCCAAGCTGATTACCCATGGACACGAAATCAAAACTCAGCCAAATGGCCACCTTTCATAGGACTGCTGCAGTCAGAAGTACGATTTTCTTCATTCCTAGTGTTGCAAGGCGTGAACCAGACATAACTCTGGTGGACAAAATATACAACGGACAAACATATTCACAATTCAGTCAATAGACATTCAACGTCGCGAATGTTTTCCGGTGCTTATATCAGAATACGGCAGATTCAGGTTTCAATAAGTACTGCCAATGCATGGACTATGACGACGATGCTTATGGCCATGCGGCATGCAATGGGGCGCTTTCTCCTTTAGATTGCAGCGCATGCCTGTATGCGGCGTTGGATAGGATAGAGGATGTGTCACTGGAGCATTGGAGCTCAACTTCAGCTTATAGACTGTAGAGTCCGATACGAACATTATCCATTTACTGAATAGCCATATTTACTTCTTTGTAAAGAGCTCCAAGCTCTCCTCCTTTCCATAAATGTATGCTCACATGGAGACAGTTATGGGGGCTGTTTTGTAACATTTACATTTCTTTTTTTTTGTTAGGGAAATGTAAACAAAAAAAAGTGTTTACATTCCTAACAATTTTTGAACAAAAAGATGCGTTTAGTAAACTTTTAAGGGAATAAAAAATGAATAGAAACACGTTTTGTTAATTTATGTTCTTTTTTGTTTCTTTTAATTTTTTAATATTTTTATTTTATTTTTCATTTTTTCCTTTCTTTTTTTATTTTTTCTTCTTTCGGCCGATCGCCGGCCTTCGGCGACGGCCGATGGGGCCGGGGCCCTCGCCGGATCTGGCGAGCCCGAGCTCGCCCGGCTAAGGCGAGGCTCGGCGTCGCCGGCGCGCGGCGAGGCCGAGCCTCGCCGGGCCGCGCGACGCTCCGGCGAGGTCGCGACCCTCGACGGCGTCGGCGGCCCTCGACGGCCGGTCGCCGGCCATGGCCGAGGCCGAGGCCGGCTACCGGCCAAAGAGAAAAGAAGAAGAAAAGAGGAAGAAAAGAGAAGAGAGGAAGAAGAAACAAGAAACAAAAAGTGTTTCTTCAAATTGTTTTGGAACGAGAAACAATTTTTTTTTTTCTCGTTTACTGTTCTTTTTGAGTTCCTGAAACAAAAAAAAAAAAAAGAACAGAAACGCAACCAAACGCGTTTACTGTTTTTTGTTCCTCTAACAAAAAAACAGAATTTCGTTTATAAACAAAAAAAAAAGAGTGAAAACATGCGGGGCCTATATCTCTTCTTTGAAATAAGTGAGAAGTACTTGTGTTTAGTTTTTGTGAGATGGGCCATTTGGTCCAATTGTTATGGGCCTATTTGGTTGGGCATTTGGAAGCTTACTTTGGGGCTAAAGTCCGTTGGCCAAACGCAAACGCGTTTGTTTCGTTTTTTTTTTTTTTTTTTTTGACTTTAGCAAAATGCAATGGCTTCTCCAAGTGGCTCTAAGAGCCTTTAGTCCAATGCAGCTCCGGAGGTATTTTAGGAAGTTGCATCTTTGAATGCAAGTCCCTAGTATTGTTCATTTTCTCCAAAACCACCGTACACCACCGCATGAAGAAGTCGACCGGAGGCCGACAACCATTGGCTAAGGAGTCGTGCACGCCGGCGACCGCCGCCTGAGGGTTGCCCGACCCC
Source organism: Eucalyptus brandiana (assembly GCA_014182725.1). Lineage (NCBI taxonomy): Eukaryota > Viridiplantae > Streptophyta > Magnoliopsida > Myrtales > Myrtaceae > Eucalyptus > Eucalyptus brandiana. The sequence continues at coordinate 15,553,036 of CM024675.1, forward strand.
GGCGACCATCACCAGACCTCAAGCGACGCTTGGGTCGCGCGACCCAAGTGACTAATGGCCTGGGTCACGTGACCCTAGCGACGGTTTGGCGGCCAAATCCGGCCATCCGGCCGCTAGATCCGACAATCCAGTGTCCAGACTTCAACAAAAAGAAATACAATTTTTTTTTTTTAATTTAATAAAAGTCATTTACAAATACAAATTTTATCGAACGGTATTTTGGCCAAAGTTTTTTTTTTTTTTTTGCCGGAGGAACCGCTTTGGCCGACAGCTGCCACGTAAACTCTCAAGTGACACTAGCCCAAGACCCACCACCAGAGCGCCACGCGTAATACACCTGACCTTTCCCTTCAAAGGCAGGAGCCTATCCAATAGAGCCATCACGGCTGGTGGTTTTTGGCCAAAGTTATTTCTCAATGCAAGTTTTATCAAACGTTATTTGCATTTCGGAAAACTCCATTCTCCCAAAGCCATTTGCATTTTTACAAGTACATTATCCAAAAGCCGAACCAAACGGGCCTTATAACGCCATATAATGGAACTTTTCCCTTGAAGAAGGAAGGGTTCCTAAGGTTCAATTAGTCGATGCCCTAATGGAAAATACATTATCTAAAAGTCCAGGTGATTTCATGGAGACTTTCTTCAAATGTTTCGACGGCCCTGTATTTCATCTTGGCAACTTAGCATGCCTTGGTCTAATTTGTGAAACTTCAAGTGCTATGCGATTCAGTCTTCAAGAATTTTGTGGTAAGTACTGTTGACCGGTGAAACCTATCCGAGAGAATTTTGAGTTCTCTTTTTAAGGACATAAAATGAATTGCTCTCATGAAAAGTAATTGTTACGACCATATAAGAAGAATATAGAATGGTGGAGCATATAAGTAAATTCTTGACTGAATTAATCTATAGAAACTCTATACGAATGATTATTTCAAGCTACAATTTAGATGGTAGAATTGAAATTTCCATATTCTTAAATTACGTTAACTTTTCTCACATAGTTCAGTAAACTTTAATGAGAAAAACCTGCCCTAACATGATTGAAGGGGAGATGAAATAGAAAACTAAACTCACATAACTTTTACTTTCAACTTAATCTAAACTTTGCAAATCATACACTGTCCTTTTCTAAATCTGCAACTCTCGAAACTTTAAGAATTCTCAAATGTTGATACTCCGTTCATATATGATTTCTTCATAATCTCCTGAAATTACAAGAATATCTAAATTTGACGGGAAAGCATATATATATAAGACCTTCTTCCTCGAAATGTAAAGAAACGGGCTCTTAGAAGGGAACCAGAATACTGAGGGAGCAATAATCCATTGATGATTGCAGAGAAATTCCATGTGCAGCCAGCAGCAAATAGACAAATGATACAGAGTAACCTGTTTCCTCATAGTGCTCGTTCACAACACAAATTTTGGGGCCCGAAAGAAAATGCCCGAGAATGTCATCAAATTGAAAGTGTCGGCTTCATTTGCACCGTACTTTGACATTAAGGGTCCACTGGATCTTACCCTCTGGGAGAGGGATGGATTTTGGCAGACGTAGGGGCACCTCATATTCTCCCACATTTGTTAGTGGATTCGGCAAATGAAGGTGTTCAGGGTCAATTTGCACGCAAAGTTGCCTTGCCACCTGAGAGTACAGATGGTTGCATCGAGTGAGAGGATGGAAGCTAACCATAAAAATATAATTTACTTTTCAAGCCTCTCATTCATGGTTGATATTCCAATCACATACAAATGGGTAAGTAGATAATGGCGAATGAAATTCATTGGACTTGGCAGCGAAGTATATGATCAAAGAGCATCAAAAAAATGGGCTCCAAGGTCATCTCAGCATTTCCCTGCTTACTCGACTAGTAAACATTACTGCAATGTTCTCTATCCTGGCTAGAGTAATTAGCAATAGTTCTCCTAACTCTTCATCATACCAATAGATTTGAGAGAAACAGCTCGTGTCTTTATGATCGATCATGTATAATGGATTCCTAAAATTAAAGTTGCAATATAATCTCCGTTCCAGACATAATCATCAGTATGCATAGTGAATGAAAACCGACAACCTCTTCCATTGCGTCCTCCTTTTTTTCCCCCATTTTGCTTGATAAACCAGTGTACACCTTGAAACATTTGAACAATACTAGGTACACCAAGACTGATTTGCAAAACTAGAATATTAAGTGATGCAGGTGACAGACTCTATTGAGTCTTGAGTATGGCTGACTTAGTTCAATGAAAACTTGCAAATCTAGTACATTACTTAGTAGACCAATTTTGAATACCAGTATCGGAATGCCTAGCATTGGTTTGAAACAATTAATCTAATGGCACAAGGGGCTCATAACTCAACAGGCTTTCTCACATGATACAAACAAGCTAAGAACACTGAAAGCTGCATTTCCAAATCAACTATTCTTTGATAGAATACTATAAATTGCTCCAAACATCCCTTCAATACACATAATTTTAGCTAATGGTTATGCCAAGTGAACAACAAGATGCAAACTAATTTTCATATGACAAAGAAACTTTTGTAGACAGGACAGAGGAACCCTGTGACATACCTCAGAGACAATCTCTTCTTTCATTACAGGTGACCTCAATTCTATTGGCTCATCTTTTGTAGCACGCGCACGTAATTTCTCAACATTAATGAACCTCCTCAGAACCTACACAAAGCCATATAAATAAGCCATCTGGAAACGAAAGTCAAAAGCAAGTAATCCTAATGTAATATCGAAAGAGATCTGAAACTTATTCACAGGTAATGATCGTGTGTCTTCCATGCATAACAGAAAGTCAACCAAACACAATCTATACTGAAATTTCTTGTTGAATCTGATCTATATTTGACCATCATCCAAGATTAGTAAGAGCTTAGACCTACGCATTAAACAACGCTCCCTCAAGATTCTCAAGGCTTCTTCATACTTGATTTATCTAAAAAATGTAATCTGAGCATTTGGATAAAAGTTTATTTGCGTAAATGGAGAATCTGAAGTTCTGATCTATAATGAGTGTCGCTTATCACCACAATGAAAACATCAAAGATCGGTTACAAACCAGCAGTGCATTGTCTAGACGTTTTGCAGCTGCCTCATATTCTTTCATCTTATCTTCCACGGTCTCAGTGACTACTTTGACCTCCTCTACTTCCTGAGGCTGGTAAATCTGCCAATTATTAAAAGAGAAACATCATTAGCTCATTGTCAAATATACAAAAAGTATATTCTACTAACTATTCAGATTTAGATAAGTTTCATTAAAAGAAATTATCAGTAATCTGCTAATTATTTGGATACGAAGGAACAATGACAGAACCATGGTATATTCTCAACGAAGTCTTCTTTCTTCTTTTATTTTTTAATGCAGATAATGTGGGTACGCATTTGCAACTAGCTAAATTATCAATTTCACTAGTGTAGACTGGAACGAACCTTGCGCTGCTCCCTAATGAGATAAGCAAACTTCTCAATGTTCGGGACAGCCAACAACTTGGGCATGAGATGGTTTCGGAAATATCCTGGAGCAACCTTCACAGTTTCACCTGCTTTTCCAAGCTTTTCTATGCTCTGAAAAAAAATACAAAAGGAATTTTTATATAGATGCCAAGAATTCAACAGAAAAGGCAATAACTCAGTTTTTCAATCCTCTCACCGTGGTGAGTATAACTTCCAACTTCCTGTATCTGACTCCTTGACAGGCATGGAAGAGTGGATGCACTGCACCATCAGAACTCCAGACGGAAGTGCCTCGGACAATCTGCCGAATGGCATTTCTTCCACATCGTATAGAAGACATTTTATGGTGTCTCTCCAAAACCACCTTTTTCCAGCCGGAAACAAACTTACAGTCTGTCAGATTAACACGTATCACGTTAAGGAACTCATAAGTAGCTCAAAACGCTAGAACGTACACATAATAATTTAGCTCGCGGCATAACATTGAATTGTCTTTGTAGTTATAATGGGGTCGAACTACAAATTATAAAGCGAGGATATAACTATTTAGATCTAAGTTTCTGGGTAGGTCATCTAACTGATGACCACTTATGCACAAACTGAAATAGATGGACATTAGTAACATCCAATCTCCGCGAAGGACGGATAACGAATTGTTCTGGAAAATCACCTCCCTACCAAGGGATGGGAAATTCCAGCCATAAGTTTCCATTCAGCCATGCAAGCTCCTTCGCTTCATCGACGCCTCTCACATCATTTCTCGCCTTTACTTTCACTCAATCACGGAGACTCCGAAACCAAAATATACACCCGACCCACCCGAAAAAGCATGGTTCCACATTCACAATCTCACTCAAACTTCAGAAAGACAAATCACATACCCACATGCCAAGCTTCGAACTTTGCCGCAAATTCGAATTCCCAGAGTTTCAACACCCCCCCACACACACTACGAAAACAGAGAGAACCCGCCCCTTCACCCACGCTAGACATCAAGAGAGAGAGGAGGACGAGATGGGGCACAAGAAAGAGAGAGAGAGAGAGAGAGAGGCGGTCGGACTGCTGGGTACCTGAGTTCCGGCGGCGACGGCGACGGCGACGGCGATAAGGGCTGCGGGGCCGCGGCGGTGCGGCGGTGAGCTGCGAGCTTAGCCGAGAGGGTCTCTGAGGTGGAAGAGAGAAGAAGGAGAAGAAGCAAAGAGAATTTAAATGGGCTTGGGCCTGGGCCGCTAGGGTTTTTCTTCAAGATTTAGAACTAGTCGTTACCCGCACGTTGACCCGAAGCAACAAAATTAGAGTAAAAAGGGATCAAAGCCTACCTCACCCGTTGCTGGAATACTCGATATAGGTTCACCGAGCGCAAGTGGGGAAGCCCAAGACCAACGATGTATATAAATCCAGACCTGTCCTTCTCGGACTAACCAGGGTTTTTTCGAGACCGATGATAGATTAGGGAACCGAACTTGTAACTTTGACTTGTGCATCAAGTTAGGGACCGATCCACCGATCCTTGATTGGTCGGTTATTTGATTAGCTATAGGATATTTGAAAACAAAATGGAAGAATGATGAGCAATAGGAAATGCACTTGGAAGATCGTTTGGTTACAGGATAGGAATAAAGTCGTGATGTAAAATACTACAACATTGTAATGTAGTAGAGCTGTTATAACTATTATCATGTTTTGTTTTAAGTAATATGATAGTTGCTAGGCTGTTTTGTTTCGCAAATGACATGAGTAGAACGGGGAAATGGCATCAGAATATTCAAAGTAACCCTTAAAATAAGAATAAGATTGAACATAATAATCACACTTTAATAGTCAATCATAATTTATGAATTTAATGCCACATATATATTATTAGACAAATAATTATGGCAACTAGGTTGTGATTTGCAATAGGTTTGATCAGCATGAGGATTGATGTGCGCAAGATCGACATTGACCAGTTACGACGATGCCAAAATGGGAAAACAGAAGGAGAGACAATTGGGCTGCAACTCTGAAATCTCTCGATGCGCGGATCATAGCGAGACACATGCCATCGGTGACTGGCATACATGTGGTTAAAGTGGTGAACAATGAACATGATGTCAAGCCGATTAGAAGTAGGGAAAAAAAAATAATAAGTGCGAGGATATACGTTTTCTAGTCAATAACATCCCTCAAATAAAAGAGCGATAGAGATCACCGTCGGGCGAGTGGCAAAGCGAATTAGTATATATGGATAGATGGTTGGCATGATGCCAAACTGATTAAAGTCCAAGAAAATGGTGAGAACGATTATTTTTTGGTCAAAGTTATCCCTAAAATATAGGAGTGATGGAGAGTGTGACTAAATACCTGATAGATAGAAATGAGCATGCGTGAAGAAACGATAGCATAGATAACTACTCATAATCGATACCGGTCCATTAGGCCCATGTCCCAAATATAGGAGACACGTCTAGAACATTGGAAAAAGTCTTAAAAAGTGGAACGAAATCCTAAAAAATCATAACTTTAGAAAGGAAGTTTTAGGAGAAGAATCACACACACTCAATCAAATCAAAAAAATTTAGTTATTGTAATTTGACTTCTTGTTTCTTTTATTCTATTTTACCAAGCTCTTGCTCTCGTGAGTTTGATGATGTTGTCATTTTAGCTCCGATTTATACTTAAGTTTAGTTCATGTTCCTTTCTAGACCCTTATAGTCTCATCAATGATACAAGAACTCCATGTGTTTTCACATTTGCCAATTCTGAGTTTGGTCTTCATTGAAAAGTCTTTATCGAGGGAGCTAAGATTCATTTGGCAAATTTAGGGAAAACGCAATCATAGTAACTTAGAGGTGCAATGTGCAATCTTGCGGATGGACCTTTACCCAAAGTACATGGACATGGCAATTTGCATTCATCCTAAGAATTTGTCCATATGCCATGTTGTCAAAGCGACATTTGATATTTCGTGATCTTAGGAACATTTATGTTCGTCCCCCCCAACTAGAACTCCACCGTCCGCTGCTGCCAGGAAGTACAATTCCAATGTTGGTTGTTGCAAATTACCAGATATCTTCGGACAAAAATGATAGGACTTTACTTGTCCTAAGAAAAGTTTTGTTGAAATAATTGTATGTATTAGTATTTTGGTTGTTGGTATGACAAAGGCATGCTTAGACTGCCAGTTAATACATTAAATTTCCCAGCCGAATGTCCGACAAAAAGTTCAGCATAAGAAGTGAACCTCGATGAAGTTTAAGGCAGCGTTTCTCACGTCATCGAAGTTGGAAGTGCCGGCGCTTGGGATCCATAGCATAGAACAACAGAAAAAAGGTAGAACAATGGGTGTTACGATTCTGCTGACTAACCTCATCTGGAATTTTGTGAGATAATTTCAAGGACAGCCCCTTTATATAGCGAAACTGGTTAGCTATAGATGCAAAATTAGGCTTCAGCAAAATGGCTACTTTTCAAAGGGTTGCAGCAATCCTCAGTGCGATTTTTTTTCATTTTTCATGTTGCGAGGGGTAAACCCAGCACAGTTCTTGTGACCAAAGTATGTAATCGAGCAACATATTCGCCATGGAGTACCTACGAGTATAACGTCAATCAAGGTCTCTAGTGCTCATTTAATTCTACGACAGATTCGGGTTTTAATAAGTACTACCAGTCCACAGGGGATATCGAAAATTGTTATGGCCATGCGGCATGCAATCGGACGATTTCTCATCTAGATTGCACCACATGTCTGCGTGAAGCTTGGAAAAGCATATTTGATGATTATAGGCACAATATCGAGGATCAAGTTTAGTTAAAAGATTGCAGAATCCGATACGAACATTATCCATTTACCGAGTACCACATTAATTTCTACGTAAAGAGCTTGGAGCTCCTCTTACAAGTTTTTATTCTCACGTGTGTGTGGGCGACTGTGCTGTCCCTTTGAAATAAGTGATAAGCACTTTACTATAGTTTTTTGTGAAAGTCAGAGAAAATGATCAAAACAGTCATAAACATATTATAATTTTTCTAATTTAGTCATAAACATTTTTGTATTTGTGGCAATGCAATCCATCTGGATAATTTTGGGCGGTTAACACTAATGTGCTATTTTTTAAAATATTTTTAAATAATTTTTTCTTTCTCTCTTTTTTTGTTTTTTCTTTTCTTCTTCCTCTGGTTGGTCATTGGACCGGCCAGAGGCTAGGGCTAGTGAAGTTAACCTTGCCGGCCATTGGGGAGGCTCGCCGTTGCCCAACAACAAGGCTAGCCCTCACCTTGCTAGGCAACTCGACCTCATTGGTAAGAGGAAGAAGAAAAGGGAAAACAAAAAGAAATGGAAAAAAATAAAAACTATTAAAAATTGACACGTCGTCTTGGCCGGGCCAAAATTGGCGGGATGAAACAAATTGGCATAAATGCAAAAAGTTTATGACAAAATTGGCCCAAAAAAAAGGTATATGACTAAATTTAAAAAATTGTAATAAGTTTAGGAATGTTTTGATAATTCTCCCGTGAAAGTAGGACTTGGTAAATGTATTATTTCAATAAAGATATAAGACAAGCGGTAATTGTCGCCTTGGCATATAATTATGCCAAATAGTTTGTGACTTGCATCGATTTGACTAACAGGAGATATGACGACATGTGCGAGATCGACATTAACCAACTGCGACAATGAAGATGGAAAAAGAGAAATACGAGGCAATTCAGTTTCAACTCTGGAATCTTGGGATGTGCCGTGGATCCTTAAAATACAATAGCGATGCAGATTGTGGACGGGCAAGTGGCGAAGAGAATTGGTATATATGAAGAAATGGACGGCATGATGCCAAACCTATTAAAGTTTGAGAAGACTGCGAGAACAGTTATTTTCTAGTTAAATGTTATCTCTAAAATATAGGAGTGGTGGAGACTGACCAGACACATGGCATGTGCAAATTAGCATGCGTGGATAAGTGGTGGTATGGGTACCAAACCTGTGACACGAAATTGATACCAGTAAATGAGGTCCACATCTCAATGTAGGGGACACATCTAAAACCATGGAAACACATCCAGAACATTGGAAAGAGTCTTAGATAGTGGAAGTGAGATCCTAAAATTCATGACTATAAGAAGGGTGTCATAGAAGAGAAGAAGACACGTTTACTCGATAAAACTGCAAGATTTAGTCATTTTTAGTTCACGTTCTTGTTTCATTGCTTTCATTGTGCCAATCTCTCGTTCTCATGAGTTTGATTTTGGTCTGTGTTATTGGGTTCAGTTCCGATTCATCCTCGAGTCTAGCTCATGTTCCTTTCTAGACTGTAATCATCTCATCAATAATACCAAGACTCCATGTTTTTCACATTCGCCAGGTCTTTGTCGTGCGAATTTTGGGAAAACACAATCATAGTAACTTGAGAGGGGCAATCTGCAACAGTGTGGGTGAACCTTTACCAGGCATATATGGATATGGCGATTTGCATGCATCTTGTCATAACAATATTTGATATGTTATGATTTTAGGACCATTTACATTTTTTTTTTTTTTAGTAAGGTATGATATATATATTGACTTTTAACTAAGAAAGCTTTACAGCAAAAAAGACTCGACACCAACAAAACTTGCATCATGATAACAAACATGTCATAACGAGTGGAAGGGTGCCGAGAAAAAAGACAAGAGAAGAGAGGGGAAGTCAAATAGCGGCAACCCTCAAAACAAATTACAGGGAAGAAACTAATACCTCAGAGGAGAAAATAGAGGGATCAAGACCCCAACTTCTTTGAATCCTCCTATTTCTTGATGCGTCGGCAACATTGCTGAATGTCATGGCCTTGTCCTTGACGACTTTGACGAGATGGTTCTTCAAAGCCGACACAAACAAGGCTTGGTTCCAAAATAGAATATTGTTCCTCGTCTTCCAAATCAAATGGCACAGGGCTCTAAAAGAGAACCGAGCAATGCATTGATAGAAATCATTGTCCGAGAGAAATTTAATAGCCCACTGTAGATTGTCCAAACAATGCACAAACAATGCATTGATAGGACCATTTACGTTCGTCCCTCCTGACTCCAACTTTCTCGTCCTCTGCTGACAAGAAGTACACTTTCAATGTTAATTGCTGCAAAATACGAAGTATTTTCGGACAAAAATGATAGAACTTTACTTGTCTTGAGAAACGTCTTGAAGAAACAATTTTATGGATCACTACTGTGGTTGTCGTTGTGACAAAGGCATGCGATGAACGCTGGTTAATCCATTAAATTTCCCAGCCGAATGGTCGACGATAAGTTCAGCATAAGGGCGAACCTCGATAAAATCTGAGGCAGCATTTCTGACGTCATCGCAGTTGGAAGCGCCAATGCTTAGAATCAATCGCACAAAACAACAGAAAAAGGTAGAACAATGGCTGCCAGGATTCTTCTGACGCACCTCATCTGGAATCTTGTGGAGATAAATTCAAGAACAACCCCTTTATATATAGCGAAACTGATTAGCCATAGATGCAAAACTAAGATTCAGCAAAATGGCCACTTTTCGAAGGATTGCAGCAATCGCTAGTGCGATTTTCTTCACTTATCATGTTGCCAGGGGTAATCCCGACACCACTCTTGTGACCAAAATATGTAAAGGAGCAACATATTCGCCATGGAGTACCTACGATTATAACGTCAATGAAGTTCTCCACTGTTTAATGGATTCTACGGCAGATTCGGGTTATAACAAGTTCTGCCAGTCCACAGGGGATGACAACAAATGTTACGGCCATGCGGTATGCAATGGGGCGATTTCTCATCCGGATTGCACCACTTGCCTGAGTGAAGCTTGGAAATACATATTTGATGACTGTACGTACAGTATCGGGGCTCAAGTTCAATTAAAAGATTGCAGATTCCGATATGAACATTATCCATTTACCGAGTAGCCGTATTTACTTCTTCATAAGGAGATTGGAGCTCCTTTTACCAAGTTTTCATTCTCATGTGTGTGTGAACGGCTGTGTTTTCCCTTTGAAATGAGTGATAAACACTTACTGTAATTTTATAGTGAAGGTAGGGATTGGAAAATGTTATGATTTCAATAAAGATATAAGACAAACAGTCCTTGTGGTTCTTACTCTTACTCTTGGAGTTCCAAAGCAAAGCGTTATTATTTTTGCGCTGAATATGACGAAATTTGAAATTCCCTGTGGTGAAGAATATTATCGATAAAATTTTATAGCTCCAAATCACATTATAATTAGAAAATGGCTTGGGAAAATGATTTATAACTACTCGACTCAAATGGTCTTCATATTAATTGATGACACTCGAATACTCCTTTTGATTGATTGGGCCACCTGAATCGAGCCTAGTTGTTATAGTAACAAATCACGAAACTTTTTCAAGAAGAATCAAGTGTTACAATTAGGATATGTTTGTTTCACCAAAAGTATTTTCTTGGAAAATGTCTTCATTGATTTCAAGTGTTTGGTATATGGAAAATAAATGGCCAACTGGAGACCATTTTCGATCTAAGGAAATCACCACAGCACAAAAGTGGAAAGTGACTCGACAATCATGTAAGAGGAAAGCGTTTTGCAATTGAAGAGCGACTATCCTAAACTAATCTGACTGACCGATCTCTCTCTCTCCCTCCATCTCAGCCACATGTTTTAAAGATCTTTTGAATAATTTCGCCTAAAACATTTATAAATCTTACAACGCAACAGATGACTTTTTCAAAATTGAAACCTGATATCTAGAAATTGCTTACTTCTTCTTTTGAGGTACATTACTAAACAACAGAATAATTTTTTTTTCACAAAACAAACGTTTTCGTTTATTTGTGAAAAACTTGTTGTGTTTAAAAGTTGGTTTTCAAGAGGTCATTTTTAAGGAAAATGATTGCATTTTTCAGCGTTTTGGCCGAACTCATAGACATGAGAAAAAAAAAATCTTTTTTTATCGTTTGGAACAAGAAAAATGTATTTTTACTTTATAAACAGAAAGTTCTGATTCGATATTATTGTGTTCATTATCATGATATCATTGTATTCAACCATGTACAAGTCGGTGATTTGATGCAAAATAGGCAAAATGAGGAATCTATTTCCTTGTTGGATTCGGCTGCACAGCTTCAAATTTATTCGTATATTCATGGGTGTTTTGTCTTCAAGCAATTACTGGGGGGCAGAAGATACTCTTCATTGGTTTTGGGGCCTTGCATCGAGAAGAAGCCAAAACCTGGTTTTGTCGCTTGAAACGGTTCAACCTCGAGGTCTCGCAGACAGATGTTGTCGGCACGACAACTGAAGTTACAATCTAAGATCGTCAAAGCTAGTATTTAGCGCATCTCCACTTGTGTTCTTTAAGGAGAGACCGTGACTGAAACACTAAGGGACTATAGATGTAAGTGTAACTGAGGTTGGGAAACACTGTAGCACACAAATTTAGAATTCAATTTATTTTCTTGTTTATCATTATGTTCCATTGGTTGCTTGCATAACAATTGATATCAAAGCCATAGTTGATTGACTTGAACCGAATCAATGGCGATAGAAGACAAAAAGTTGAATTTGACCAATGATGAGAAAGATTTCGGTTTTTGATATGTAAACTGAGATTATATATATTATAGGAACTTGCATTTACCATGTCTAAGAGAAGCAAGAGTCAATGAAGCAAGTTTACTGAGATTTAGTAAATAAACGAGCATTGGGTATTATTTTCCTAATATTGTCCTATAACGTCTTATGCTGTCAAACATGTACGGGAAAATCCCTTTTTATTATGGTCTATTCAATACGATGTCCACCTACTTAAAAATGGGAAAAGATGCATGGTTGTAAGTCATATCCACAAATCCAATGCGGTCATAAGCTAATTGATTTTAGTTGAGATTAATTTTGATAACAAGGTATGTGCTTTCACTTTAATATTTTCATTGCATGAAAGTTAGAGTGCTACTATTACTACTATCAGAAGTTTTTTGAGGTCTAGGAAATTGACGTTTAATGCGGTTTACAATTTGATAATGAGTGAGGAAATCCTTATGATAGATTTAGATGAACCCATGCCAACTAGTTTATCAGGTGAAGGTAAAGTAGGAGTTAGTACTTGTGTTAGCAAGAGTTGTAAAAATATAAACACATGTAATTAGTCGAAGACCAATGGTGTTGTTTGTTGGAACTATGGCAAAATGGAGCATCTTAGAATTGATCACCCAAAGTTTAGAAATAGGAAGGGTAAGGGAATTAGAGCTAAGTCAATAGATGATGATGCGGTTGTAGTTTATATTAACTCAGATGGTGCTATTTATGTCTTGTTTGTCACCAAGGATTTATTATCTAATGTATGGTTCTTGGATTGTAGTTGTCATTTCACATTCCACCAAATAGAAATTGGTTTAACACTCATCTGTACACTTGGGGAGTAACATTGAGTGTGATGTGGGTGTTGGCAATCACAAAATTCAAAATGTATGGTAGTATCATAAAGATATTGGGGCGTGAGCCCCGACAAGACGATCAAGCATGTGCCATTGACAATAGCGTAAGATTTGCTCAAAGCTATTCAATGAATCTTGCAAGGAAGAAGGCATAGTGAGACATTGTATTAGAGCCAGTGAACCACTACAAGCCGCAAAGTTGATATGAGCACTAGAGATAGCCCATTAAATGCACTAGTGCTAGAATGGCTGAGGGTCCTAATAGATGCGCTTAATATAATAAGCTATCTAGTGATAAGATCCCCATTTAAAGCAACTGGATGTTTGACACCGGAAGAAGTATGGTCAGATCAAGTTGTTAATTATTCTATTTTTTGGAATATTTGGTTGCTTGTGTTATAATTGAATGAGTGGTGATAAGCAAGTTAAGAGGGCAAGAAAGTGCATGGTGCTCAAAGTGAGAGGCGCTATCAATTTCGGCGTCTGAAAGTAAATTCTCTATTCATATCCTATTGATTTTGGGGTCTCGAGTCGATGTCCCTCTCTCGATCGTCACGGTCTGTTTAACAAAGAAGAACAGATGGCGCTGAAGTTTCCGATTCGTTGAAGTCAAGCGACATATGTGCTCTTGTCGGATGGCGTATCTAAGTTTCACAGTCAACTAAAAATTCCCAGCCGAATGATCAACAATGAGTCCTGCACAAGAAGATGAACTTCGATGAAGTTTAAGGAAGCACTTCACAACTGGTAAAAGCTAGTGATTGGCAAGACCAAAATTTCAGGAGTTGAATTTAAGAACAAACCGTCTATATAGCCAAGCTAATTAGCTATAGATACAAAATCAAAAGGCAACAAATGGCCTCTATTCGAAGGATTGATTGATTTAACAATAAGCGGTGTTCTTTTTATTTGCAGTGTTGCTAGGAGCAATCCTGACACGACAATTGAGGAACATATTCCCCATTAAGCAGCTATTTGTAGAAAGTGTTCTCCAGTGTTTGCATGATTTTGTGGCGGATACAAGTTACCGCTGTCATCGCCGGTTTACATAAGGTCAGAAAGGATGTTACGGGCCTTGTGGCGTGTAACGGGACGCTTTCTCATGCAGGTTGCACCTCATGTTTGGATGCAATTTAAAAAGGATATATAAAGATTGTCATTACAGCATCAGGCTTCAGTTTCAATTTCAAGACTGCAGAATCCGAAAATTATCCATTTAGTGAGTAGATACATTTAATCCCTTTGTAAAAAGCTTGGCGCTCCTCTTCCACCAATCTTCATCCTTCACATGTGTAAATGACCGCGTCTCCCCTTTTAAATAAATGAGTGCTTTTTCGTAATGAAAGCTGGACGTGGTAATTGTGCAACTTAAATAAGATGTAACAAATTGATCAATTGTGCTTGTTGTTCTTGTAGTTCCAAGCTGCCATCATCATCATTTCTTTGCTCCACATAATGTAATTTGGATTCCCTAAAGACTATTATAAATGAAGTGTATAACATTCAGACAGATCGAAGGTCTTGGGAAGTACTTTACAAATAAGAACCGTCTTCAAATGGTTGCCATTGACTTCTAAATTTTCAACTAAAAGATCATCCATGCATTCGAAAAATTTAGGAATCACATGTACTAATAGCAGGCCGGTCATGGGTGGGTTGGGTCAAGTGAAAAATAAGAACCGTCTTCAAATGGTTGCCATTGACTTCTAAATTTTCAACTAAAAGATCATTCATGCATTCAAAAAATTTAGGAATCACATGTACTATTATATATATAGATATATATCTAGCGATTCATGCCTAACTCAATCTTAACCCAAGTATACCAATTTGGGCCCACATTACTAAAATGCATCCATATCTAACTCATCTTAAAGACCTCTAACCCATCGAATTAACCTATTTTGAGCTTTTCATTTAAACATGTTATTTTGACAAAACTTTATATCACATTAAAAAAACAAAAAGTTGTCAAATATAATTCCAACTTCACAAGATAATCTTCTTTTCATCAAATTAGACGTGTCAGACTTTGTGACCTCCTCAATTACATTAATGTGTAATGTAACATGTGATGTAGTGTTGTTTATTATTTCATTTTTTGTAATCGATTTAGTGTTGTTTACCTTTAAACATTTATCTAAAAAATGTAGACCTAATAAAAGAATTGCTTCTTCGTTTCATGTTTAATCCAACAACATATTTAATCCGGTTGGACTACGCGAGATTTCTGGACGTTTTCCTCAGGTCAACCCCATTGAAACTCTAGAGCGGTTGCCGCTCAAGTTCTTCTGAAGTGCGGAGAGAGAGTTGATGGAAAAGGAAAGAAAGAATAGTAGAAGTGTCATAATTTTGATACGGCACTCATTTTAGCACCAAAACATTTTATTGGATCACCTAGATTTCACTTTTAAAAAAAGACTATTGAGTGTCAATTTCAATTTGAAATGCAAAAAATTCAACATAATAATATTTTCACATTTCTTCTAGTTGACATGGCTTTTTACATATCCAACATGGCAAAATTCAAAGAAAAAGCCCTGAAATGACGTTGCTATGTACGGCAAAGCCCCAAATTTCCCCTCTTCTTCAAACCCTAATTGCCGATTTGTCCCAAAATTCACTTCTCCTTAAAACCCCAATTCAAACCTACTATTTCGGGGCAAAATTAAGGGCTGAATCTTGTAATGGAGAGGAGAATAAGCAGAAGCGGCACAAATTCGTGTTATCAAAGCCAAGGTGAAGGTGAATATTACTCAAATTTATACAAAATCGGAGTCTTGGATTTCTTCTTGAGCCAAAGACAACGAAGATGTTGGAGCCGTGGAATGCCCTTGTGAATGGCTTCGACGGCGTACTCCACCCGGAAAAAGTGGCCATCCGGCGGGAACAATAAGAAATAATTTCTCCTTTATAATTCCAACTTCACAAAGTGATCTCCTTATCATTAAATAAAAAATAAAAAAATAAAAAGTTGCCAAATACAATTCCTACTTCACAAAGTGATCTCCTTATCATTAAACTTGACATGTCGGACTTTCTAACCTCTTGAATTACTTTAATGCGTAATGTAACGTGTACTGTAGTTTGTTTATATTTTCTGTTGTAATCGATTTAGTGTTGTTTACTTGGAAACAACTATCTAAGAAAGGTAAACAAAATAAAAGAACTGCTTTTAAGTTTCATGTTTAATCCGACTACATAGTTAACTCAATTGGACTAGGCAAGATTTCTGGATCATCTACCTCATGACATCCAGGATCAAGAAACTCTACAGCAGCCGCAGCCGCAGCCGCAGCCGCTCATGTTCTCTCGAAACGGCGAGAGAGAGATAGAGAGATGGATGAAAAAGTGTAGGAAAGTAATTATCAAGGCTACATGAAAACAGACGAGGAAAAGTTTGGGAAATTTTCACTTTGTATTTATGAGCCTGTCTTTTTTGACATGCTGTATTGAGGAGCGGGCAAAGGAAACATTGAATGTTAATTTAAATTATACGATACTCATTGTATTTATTTATTGCTATTTGTTAAGTATATATTGATAATGAAAATTCTGATGGAAGGATCTTAGAGAGACAGGTCTCATTTCTGAAGAGAATGAAAAGCCAACGGTGGGACCCTCGCAACTTGATAATCTTTGAATTATTTTTTAATCTATTTTGATAATGCCATTAAAATGGAGGGCACTCGAGGGCAGTATCCCATGCTTCCATCCATTTAGTGGTGTCAATATGAGATGGAAACCCATATTTCAACTCACTTTCAGTGGGCCAAGTTGCTAGTGGGTGACTCAACATTTTGCAAGCGGGTGAAAACGGGTTTGACATTTGAGCCTAACTTTACATGGCTCTATGTGGGTTTACGCAAGACCCATATTCAACCCGTTTAGTTTACTAGCTCCAACCCATATAAACCATTCATTTTCTATCTTCATTTTACTCGGTCTTGACTCGCTGAGAAAAACATTGCTCAAGGGCACCGAAGGCCACGCTCGAGGATCCACGACATTAATGCAAGCAGCACCACAACGAGCCGGGATGTGTCACATCCAGGTCCTCTGCGGCACCGGCTTTTGTCCGCTCGACCTGACGAACTGGCTGCTGCTGCGCTGCGATATGGAGATCGACCAACTCGGTGAAGTCGGGCTGTCGAGGGCAAAGTGGATGGAAGGAGAGGGCTGCGCCAGGGCAAAATTCTTTGCTTATCACCCGAATCGAAAATACCTGAAATTTTTGGGTCTTAGTTCAGGCCAGGTGGGCCAGATAATTTTGACATCCCCATCAATAGCGAATATGTCAAAATATAAACGTTTACACCGACGGTGAATTATTGAGAAATTACTTTATCCTAAGGTTGCTGTTAAAATAGCAGTTAATCAACCTTGAATGAAAGACAAAGGCTTACACGCGTCTCCCTAAAATACCAAGTGAATCCCTCAATCATTTATTTATTTCTTTATTTGATTTTTCCTCAGAGCATGAACTAGTGAATATAAGAGATCACGTTATTCCAATGGGCAGTTCAGTTCGTGCTGTTTTCTTTAGAACTGATGATTCAAGAGGACTAGTCGGCTGCCGCGACGTGCTTCGAATGGCCATACGTGGTAGAATTATTTGGTGCTTCTAAATGGACACCATGATGGGTTTTGAGATGGTTCGATGATGTTCAGTCCAGAACTCTCGAGGCTCGAAAGTGACGGTTCGAAAGTTTCAGTTTGATTTGCTTAACGTGTTCCTTTTCTAAGCTGAATTCTCGGAGATACCTACTTTGCTGTTATTTTCTCCTTTTGACTATAAGATTGGTAAATAGTGCCAATCACCTTACAAGTGCGCCATATATTCATCTATAGTAATCCATCTCTTTCTCCTTATCACAGAGCACATTCAAAGGTCGAATAAAATCCAATATTTGTCATCCACTTTGGTAAATCCTTCGAAAGGTTACAATATTAACATTTTGTCGCCTTAGACTACCTAAGTGCAATGACCTAAAAACTTGCAAAAATGAGCTAGGCAAATGAATTGGCAAGCATCCCAAAATTTTGGCATTTTCTTATTTTTTGTAAATGGCAATGAAGTTTGAACTAGTAGCATTTGGATGTCAATACCTAATACTAAGGAAACTTTATAAGAAGCCAAACTAACAACTTCTTTAATAAATTTTAAAAAGGATTATGGAGTGCTCTCAAGGAACTTGCTAAGCATATTCGATTTGGAATAATTCACTTCTAAAAGCATTGATTTCATATCACGTAATAGTGATTAGTACATTGACAACTGTCAAAATTTCCTTAATTAGTTTCTTAACTAGTGATCTTGAATGCTATTTAAGAAAATCCAATTGAAACATAAAAGCTAAAAAATTACGTATTGAATTTTAAATATTGCCAGTCTGAAGTGCATGAATAAAAATAATTTCTTTTTTGTAATTGAAAATTTATCATTGAATGTTATTCATTTACTACCGAACATGGAACTATGACACCTTTTGATAGGTTTTGGCAATATAATCGGGAAGATTCTAATTATCATTAACTAGTTCTTTTAAGTGAAGGAATTAAGTGACCATTTTCTTACTTACTTAACACATTAAATGCAATTCTCTCTTAATTTAATCTTTTAAGCGAATATGATAAATAGGTTGTCAATGAAATTTAAATTCATTAACCACGGAAATTCTCTTTGTAAATCTAGAGATACAAGCTTAGAAACCCATTTATCCAAAGGCTTATGAAAACCCTCAAGGTCACATGAACTAATTAAGTTTAGACATTTTACATATGCAAGTAACCATAACTTTAAGGAGTTTTCACGTAGCTAATGGGGATTTAAACGGATGACCTCCAACTCTTCACCTGATTTTTTTTTTTTTTTACCGACACTCCAACTAACTTTGCTAACTCGAGGTAGATGAGGTTATTGCTGAATTTTTCATTTTCAGCACTAGAAACGATTTTCGAATAGGCTCAAGTTCGTAGCGAAAACTATAAATTGTTTGGCTGCAGTCCAAGAGTATATATATTAACAAATAGTATCACTTCCTCATTGGTGAGATTACAAGGTTAGAATTTCTAATCAGACGTCTTCGCGCACTCACAAAAACTACCAAGAGGTTCCACGATCGCGACCATTTTCATGTTCATATCGTGGCACCATACACCCGTTCTTTCTTCTTCTAATCATCTTCCTTGTATGTATGCATCCACATAGAGAAACACGGCGCGAACAATCGGCAAAATGGTCGTTTGAGTCGATATAATTAATTGGGTAGTCGATCCTCATAAAATATTTCCGACTACAGATCATTAGTCTTGAATTCAGCGAGCTTGCCGAGCTCTTCCACCTCCTTCGCCAGCCCCTCCAGCTTCTCCACCATCTCTGTGAGTAAAAACACGAAGGTCGAGACGGCGAGTTCCTCGCCTGAGTCGCACGCATGCTCGAGCCTGGAGGGAGACGTGAAGTGCCTCAGTTCAAGCCTTGTTGACTTGAGCTTTGGCAAGAGCAGTGCTTGTGATTGGCATCTTCTCATCTTCATGACGCTCTCTCCAAGCTCCCGGAGAGTCCACGTTATGGATGACGCGACTGATTCACAGGGTTCCTTGATTGACTGTCTTAGATCGGCGGTCGGCTGATAACATGAATAATTAGTTCAGTAAGACAAGAAACTTTCGAAATCGAAGGAAGGGCTTCTGTGTATTGGAATTTGAAACCGAATGACAATGAGTCCACTTTTTTTTGTCTTTCTTTTTGTATCGAAACAATGAGTCCACTTTGCGCGTCTCAATGTCGGCCAGCAGATGATGAAATTGACTACACGCCATATTTATAGCATTGAGAAATATGGATCACTACATTTTCAGTTAAATTACTGCAAGTTTATATACCATGTTTTAAATTGCTTTCTAATGGAAAAATCTTAGTATCCTCTCATTCATTCATATATATATTCGAACGGTTTGAACTTTTTGAAAAAACTGCTAGTCGACTAAAATGGTATTAGAGCCACGTGATGAATTCAAATCTTGACGCTCCTCATTTTTCTCTTCCTTTTTTCCGGTTGAAATTAGGGGGAGAAAAACAGTTTTAGGAAGAAGAAGAAGAAGAAGAAGATAGTTGAGGGTCAGGTGAAGTACCTGTCTAGAAGACTGAATACAAACTTCAAGTGAAACAATGGTGGCTGCTAATTCCCTAAGAAGCTCTCCAATCTGTAGATACTTGTCCCATGGATAAGATAGCCCAAACTTCCCATGCCACGGTTCCCATTTCGCAAAATTCGCCTGCAATAGCATCACCAATTCGGTAAATCCTCGAGTTCGAAAGAGCATGCTAGAGTAAGCTTGAGATGAATCGACCCAGCCACAGCAGATTGGGAAATTAAAGAGGGGAAAGAATACTTACCAGGGACTCATCCTTTGCTTTCGAATGCAGAACAGATTTGCAGACTTTGAAGCTTCCGTCGGCCTCGCTTTCCTTATCGGCCACCACCTCAAAGTACTTATCCAGTAGTCCTGCCATTAAAGTCGACAGATAAAAGTCAATCATATGTGACATTTCAAGCCTCATGTCATGAGATATTTTAAACTCGCATTGCTAATGGAGTCACGATTTGATTACCTTCAATCGAAAAAGCAAGGTGCTCGAATTTGGAGGCAATAGATATGTGAAGTTCGTCGCTAGCCCAGTTAGGGAGGACGGCCAAGCTCGTGAAAATGCAGATTGAGAACCCCATCACGATCGTTGAGAGGCGTTGGCGGGCGATTCCCATGACCTCTCCAGCTCGTAAGCCGGACACAACCACCAGATTGAAGGTGAGGATGAAGATCATGGCACCGTAGTCGTACTTCTTCTTTATTCTAGGAACCGACCGAGCATATGTAGCCGCAGCACCTGAGATTAGCATTTTATTGAACCATGATCAGAATGCATAGTCGCGTTTATTTCAGGATTCTGAATGTCTTTACCAAAGATGACTTACCAAAGATGAATACCGCCGTGCCAATGACAATGGGATTCCCGACCCCGCCAATCTCTTGAGCCAACACCGCCGCTATGCACCCCAACCCGCCACCCATTATAGTCCCCATCCCGCGATTCAATCCTTTGCTCAATGTCGCCCCTGATATATTGTACAATCAATCTCATTAGAGCTTGCATCAAACAACATCATGAGCACAGGAGTTCATTAATTTATAGCAAACTAATTGGTACCGAACCTGCATAGAACTCGAAGATGACGACGACGGTCATGATAGCCCACATGGCATTTTCCCCGACTTGATTGTAGAGCGGATCGAGGAGGTAGAGAAGTGAGACCAAAACAAGCGCGACCCCGACCTTGATACTATGTACCACTCTTCTCACGTCATGCTCGCCCCTCATTCCTCTCAGTAAACACGCGACGGGCGAGAGATTTTTCCCAAGGCTCTCCTTTTCCACCGTCTTCGGAGCAGCCCCTTCTCCTCCATCTTGAATCGGGATCACCACGGAAGAGCTCATCGTGCAGCACAACCCTCTCCTAACTTTCTTTACTCTTGTCCTCTGATGCTCACTTGGTTGATGGTGATGAGAATCTGAGTTGGTGATCGTCCATTTATATATGCACAAAGCTCCCACGGATAAATTAAAAGGAAAAAATCAAGACATATAAAAAAAATAACTTTATATCTCGAAACTCCGTAGTGGACGCAGCCTTATATTGCACTTCTCTCCACAAGGAAAATAGCCCAATAAGGTGAAACATGGGAGAAAATTTTCGTGCCCCATATATTCATCTGATTATTCGCGAAAGCTCTTAGTGACAAAAACGTAGTGGAACACGATTGCGTGGCACGAGTTGTACCTTCCTCGGTACAGTTATGTGGGCGATGGTCTTGTCACAGCACTCGCATCTAGCGCTCGCCCGCGCAGGAAATGTTTTAATTGCTCGAATTGCGTCGAATCACTATCGAGCTTTTGGTTGGAGAGTTGGATTTCACGTTTGCCAAACTTCTGCAAGTAGGGTTTTCAAGATAGACCCCGCACGCATTTCGGTCCATTGAGCTATGATTTTGGTCTCACAAACAGGGACCATTACGCGACTGACGCAACCACACTAAGGTGTTCTGCAAAATGAGCCAAGTCTAAGTTGTAATTGACTTGTGTGTGCTAAGGGTTGCATGAGTGGTAACGATGTCGCATCATGTGGGACGTCTCAGTATGTGCGTGATTATGTGGCTTGGCGCTAGTACAGAGGATCGAGGAGGAGAGAGCAACATCGGAGAGTACTTCTGTGCCCAGATTTTTTTGCAGTATTCGATATCGAAATTTGGAATCATTAGTCCACTAGATTTGTCCATTGCTTCTTTTTCTTTGAGGTTCTTGTACCATCTTCATTGCATAAATCCTTGAGGTTATGTAGCAAAAGGAATAGCAATATGAATTGCACCCTTACCAAATTATACCTCCTTCCTGTAAGAATCTACCAAATTAAATGAATTTTACACTTGTGGTTTTGTTATCGACAGTGTGAAATATGCCTCAATGATCTCATTAGTCATTTTCCAACCTAGTCCATTGCAATGTAAATCATCAAATATTGTTAATAATAAAACTAGCTTAAATTGGGGAACTAGCTTTGAACCGGTTTTTAGCAGCCATTTTTTTATTTTTTAAGAAAAGTATAAATATGATGGAGTGGGTTTCGTATGTGGGAAGCCTAAACTTCATCGATGCCTTAACCATTATGCCTTGTTCACATAGTCTATATTCCTAAACCAATAGTTATATTATTAAAGTGGTCCTCCGAAAATGTAGGTCTAGTTCAAAAGGTCAACCTTGGAACTAGCAAGTCGGGTTCGAAAGGGCCAACCTTGATAGATCGGAATCTATCAATCCTAGAATCGATTACCTGGTAACTTTTTACTTGCTATGCATATTAGTTGAAGGTTTATTCTTTTTAGTTTCTTCTCCTTGTGCTTTCTTTGGGCTGGGATTTACTATACCTTTAACTTTTGTCCTCTTCCGCTTGTCTTGACCACTAAAGGCTCTGATCTTGCCCTTCTATTGTCATGATGACCACAAGAAAATGCAAAACTTGATGTTATCCATTTCACAAAAGATAAAAGTAGATAGGCATTAGAGTCGCCGATTTGACTGGACTAGAAAACCTATATGATCAAGTGTCCAATGTGGCGCCTAGCTTACCAAGTTCACCCATGTCCATCATACTTTTGTAATTACAAAAATATGCCCAGAATGCTTCTGGGGTGATGCTCCCTTGCCACGAACAATTTGGAAAATTGAGTCGTTCTAATATGAAGAAATGGGATCGGTCTAGAAATTTTCCCCAATAATAAAAAATTAATAGTTAATTATAAGAAAAGGAAATGCACCTTGTGAAGCAAACGTAATTACACTATTTATCTAAATATCCAAAACTTTTAATAGTGTTTAAATTATATAAGTGATGAGGCATCATCTCGTTAGTAGGTTAAACAGCGAACTCGTGCAATGAATCTTTGTTTTTAAATTTTAATGAGTAGCTGCATCTTAGTGAACCAATTGGGACGAATTATCTCATATATCACTAGCATCCCTTATCAATCTAGGTTTCCTAACTCTTCTGGCAGATCTAAATTAATTCATCTTCTGGCGAAAGTGAGTTGACTATTGATCTCTGTCGATCCACATAGGAAAGAAAGATTACACCTTAATTTATCTCATCACAATCATGCTATATCAAAAAAGAAATTTCATGAGTCAAAAGGTAAAGATTATGTTCCTTATGCTTTAATCATTTATGATATTTAACCTGGAAAGTGCCTGGAAGCAAGTGAAGGGACAGAAGTCACCAATTTGCTGAACCATCATCTTTAAGATGAAGAATACTGACGAATTATAATCATTAATTAGCGAAGTTAAAATAGTGAGGCCGATAACGAGTTAGTGACAGCACTTGCAAATCTTTAGTGGGCTAACGCTATCTCCAGATGGGCCACTCGCTATTGTTCTTACGTGATCATGTCTGCTGCTCCTTTGTTGCGCATGGAACGTCTTTAGTGGTGTGCTCTCTTTGCATAAACACAATGGTAAATATCATCTATCCAATTATTATTGGCAGACAAATTGCCAGCTAAAATATCATTCCATTTCTAGAGAAATCTGATTGCTTCTGTAAATAGAGTGATGCTGAGATGCATATGTGAATTGTGTAAAAAAGAAAGTCCTACATAAGACCATCCGAAAAAGATGTCTAAGCAATGAGATATTCTCTCCCGAAAATGTTTCTCTCTTAAACTTCTTGCAATGGGACAAGTACTAAGCGACATGTTCTAGGCAAATCGAATTTCAAAATGGAGATGAATATTTTTATTATTATATTTTCTCTTTTTCCTCTCCTTTTTCTTCCTCTAGACCACCATGCTGTCGCCGCTTCCGTTAGCCTATTACCACTTCCATACTTCTCCTTCACCAACCCTCCGCCACAACCAAGATCATCACCACATGCTCTCTCTCTCTCTCTCTCTCTCTCTCTCTCTCTCTCTTTGACTTACTACGCGCCCCTGTGCACATATACGATCCTCAAGTGACCTTTTTTTCCCATAACTACGTGCCCTTGATGGACAGCAGATTGGGTCGATTCAATTAATTCAGTTTGAAGCAATCTCAAAATGTGAGTCAATTAAGCTCGTTCCGGACATTGATATCCTTCTTAATTGAATTAAGATTTAAATGCACTTTTAACACTCATTTTGAACTTATCTAGTCATGTTGGTCCACCAAGATTAGTAGTTTGCAAGTTCCTTGCCGGCTTCCAACTAAGCACTGTTAATCTATGAAAATGATACGCAACCCACAGGAGTTCCTCCTAGATTATTGCAAAAGCTTCTTGCAGTGAATCTGATATAATCATAAAAGAAGAGATAACCCCCTTTTTCATCGAAGTGTACTCTCCACTTCGCACTATCTTCGAAACTTCATCTCATTGAAAATTTGAGGTTTATTCCAGCCACAAGTGTAGACGGGGCAAGTGGAATGCAAATTCTCCACATTGTTCCATATTTTATTCAAACATTATTCATCATGATTAATTTTGTTGTGTACGAAAAAGGTACGAACTGATGGGGTGCTCAAACCACCCACTTCGACGGGGGAGATTGGAGAATAGTCAAATTAATTAGGTAAAGCATTCAAATCTTTATTTCACGATCAAATCAGCCAGTCAATACGTCCTAATCTGGCGAGTGACCATGTGTGAATGGCTCTAAAGTGCTTGGCCTATTCAAACGTGAGACTTTGGGAGAGCTTATCGTTTTGATATCGACAGAAACCGGTTTTTTGAAAAGTATAGTGATATTTCTTTTGGGAATTAGACAAAAGATCAAGCACTTTTCTTTTAGAAAAAAATTTTCAAGAACCATCGTTGATTTTACTTTCCCCATCTATTTACATTATCAATTTCAAAACTCTTCGATTTGCATGTGAAGACAAAATCCACAACCTAAAAAGACCAAACTGCCCCTCAAATACATCTTCCACATCTATTTACATTCTCAATTTTAAAACTCTTTGATTTGCATGTGAAGACAAAATCCACAACCTAAAAAGACCAAACTGCCCTTCAAATACATCCAAACTTCTCTCTCTCTCTCTCTCTCTCTCTCTCTCTCTCTCTCTCTCTCTCTCTCTCTCTCTCTCTCTCTCTAACTTTTTTGGCAAAATTTTGGAGAAAATGAAAATAAGATCAATTCTCTTAAAGCGTGCAAGAATTATTGTTAAGGATAATTTCACCCCTTAAAATATGAAATTCGATGCAGTAGGCTCCATCAACTATCTCTTAGGATATAATAGACCTTCCACACTATTCAGTATAGAATAATAAATAAAATAAAATTATATGTAAACCCAGCAAAGAAAGAAGGAAAAGAAACAATAAGAGAGAATTTTCTTTTTGACACGTGTTTTATTTGGATTGTGGTTTGTAGATTTTACTTATAGGCAAATAAGAGAGGGTTGTTAAGAAACAAATTAAATCCTACCAGATGTAATATTTAAAAATCAAGCCATTTATCCTTCACCAATTCTCGCGTCATCCATTATTCACTAAGTTAAAAAAATCAAGCCATTTTTCATCAAATTGATGGCTGTCAAATTGTTACAAAAAAATTATAGTCATCAAACTAAAGGGGAGAAAATTTCAAATAATAACATAAAATACCCTCATTTTCTCAAATAAAAGCCCAAAGTGGATTTTATTTCAAATAAGAAATCAAGTAACCAAATCGTCTCAAATAAAAACCTTTGGTTGGTCGGTGACCATTCTGGTTATTGAAGAAAAGGTATTTTGGTAAAAATAATTGTAACCATATTTTTTTATATAAAAACTTTTCCTTTTTTTCTTTTTCTTTTTCTTTTATTTTTTACTTTTTTTCTTCCCTCCCCCGGCCATCACCATTAATGGCCAACGAAGGTCCCTCGCCTTAGGCAAGGGTCGCCGGATCTAGCAAGGGCCGCCTTAGCCAGCGTCTGGCGAGGGTCGCCTCAACTGTTATGGGTGGGGCGAGGGTCGCCCAAGCCAGATTTGGTGAGGGCGACCCTTGCCCTCTCCAATGTCGAGTGAGGTCGACCTCGCCTACGGCCCTCGCACGACACCGATGAGGGCAAGCCTTGCCCGATGCCAATGAGGGTGGCCCTCACCTGAGTCCAACAACCTTTGTCATGGCCGGCAAAGGGAGGGGGAAAAAGAAGAATGAAAGAAAAAAGAAAAAGGAAAGAAAAATAAATTAAGAGACAAAAATGCCCTTTGGTCCGAGAGAGGTTAGGTCTTTTTTTGAAATTGATATAGCCACTTCAAGCCCTCAATTGAAATAAGTTCCACTCCAGGCTCTTATTCGAGATGATTTGACCACTTCAAGTCTTTATTTGAAATAAAATCCATTTCGAGTCCTCATTTGAGAAAATGAGAGTATTTCAAGCCATTATTTGGAATTTTCCCAATTAAATGGTGTCAAAACAATGGATTTCAAATTTTCATGATTGTTGAAATATTTAATAATCCCCACATATTTCATAAGGTTTTGAAAGAGAAGAAAATAATTGTGTTGGATTAAACTCAATTGAATGTAATGCATCAAAACTAATGTCTTTCCATGAACCGGATCTAGAAAGAATGAAATATAATTCACAGAATTATTGGTGAAGTTTGACACCTTTATGAATTAAGAATTTTTTAGTGAATTATAATTTTCACCAATCTCATTACACCCCCACAATTTTTTGTCGTTCAACGCAGTTTGGCACTAATAAGCCATGCACGTGCCTAGTTTAATCATATGTGCTTCGGGGATTTTGCCAAAATTATCATGGGAGTGATATTACTCCACACTTATATAGTGATTCCATCAAGTGCATATTGTCATGACCTTCCTTGAGGTAAACTACCATGGGAAAGCTAATGGATTAGTAGACGAACACAATGGTTGTTCACTAAAGAGATGGTGTTGTCGCCTAGAATGGGCAATCCCAAATCCATAGCAATCGTAACTTGGGATCTCTATTCAATCACATAATTAAACTTACATTTTAAAGTAACCACTAATCAATTATGGGTCGATTAGACACCCAAATAAAGCACCAAATTCTATCTTCAATGAATCAGGGATACTAAATACGAAAATTGGTTATGTTGGATTAATATAACGCTTCAATACCTCTCTTTGTATTTTGAGAATGTTTTTCTATGCAATCCTTGTCGGTTTTGTCTTCTACCACTAATATATAAAGAGTGACATGCGGGTGTCAACATATACTGCAATTTAATACACTACCAATAATGGATATGAAATTCATTAAGATATTAAGTCAACATCTCTTTCATTGTAATTTTGCACATTAATACCTTAAGAGAGATAATATTTTTTAATAGTGCATCACTAAATCAACAAGTGATTTGTTATTACCATACAAAACTCATTCATGGGATCATTAATCACATAAGTATTCAATTTAGTTAATTCAATCAACTTTGTCCAAAAATTGCTAATATAGATGCTAGTCATCCTATATACACTACCGACATTAACGTAGATAATTTTTAATAATTTTTTTAATGTATTTAGTTATTTTATTTTTCTTTTCTTTCTATTTCTTTTTTCCCCTTCTTCCTTTAGTTGGTTGTCGAGCTCGACGACCAACCAAAGGCAAGGGCCAGCGATGGTGAAGCTCACTAATGGCCGATGAGTCGGGCCTTTCCTAGCCATGGTGAGGCCGATCTCGCCAAGGACAAGCGAGCATTGTTGAAGGCTAGCGAGGTCGACCTAGCTGACCCTCACCTCAGCCTGGTCACCGAAGTCTTGCGACCAGCTAAAGAAAGAAGGAAAGATAACAAAAAGAGAAAAAAATATATATAAAAATATAAAATATAAAAATATAAAAATTGAAAAATTGAAAAAATATTGAAATATTATTAAAAACTATCAATGTAAGTGCCTACTACATTATGTAAAATGGTTGGCATACATGTTGGCGATTTTCAACTAAAATTGATCGAATGTACTGAATATGCATAAATGTACAAGTTTTAACACTCAATCGGTAAAAAGGAACAAAAATTGGGGATTGAATTGACAAAATTACAGTAAGTTTAAAACTTTAATGGTTTTCTCTTCTTCTTTTTCAACCATGCATGCTTCCCATTGATTCTCTATGTAGCTAAAATGTACTAGATTGTTTTCTTTTTAGAGGCCCCAAAGAAAAAAAATGCCCTCATCAACCATGTCTTGGGTGTCTAGTGGTTTCGTTCATCCATAGTGTTGACAAATCTCCTCTCTATCTCCTCTCTATGTTGAGAATTTTTCCATCTAAATCCTAGTCATAGAAAATATTTTCACTATCAACAGCATTTTATTTTTAAACTTTTTCTTAGATGATAAAAGTATTATTCGTTCACTCATTTTTATTAGTAATAATTTTTAGAAAAATATTTTTCAACTCATTTATTTTTCATGAAACAAATAGAGACTTAATATAAGAAAATAGTCCGTGGTGTTTGATGTTATTATTTTAGGCTAAGTTTGGTCATCTAGAATTCTAATCCGATTGGAATTAGATATGATATAATAGAAATCCATGAATTTTTCTTTATGTTATCTATTGTTTGGTGAATTGTAATAATAAATTTCAATATATTTACATTATATCATGTATAGAATTTGGTATAAACGGCATATCCCTGAAATGAACCTAAAATTTGTGCAAATAGAGATGGCAAAAATCTTTCATGACACTCTTGGCTACTTCATTTTTATTTTATTTTTTTATTTTTCCTCTCTCTTTTTTTAATTATTTTTTAGTTTCTTTTTCCCCTTCAATCATTTTCTAATAAAATTATATCAAATAATAACCCGTAATAGTATACCTAAAATACTAAAATACCTCAAATATGCAATAGACATAAGATAAATCTATATTTATATATTACTTTATATTATAATATAAAATTAAATTCGAATATATAAATAAAAAATAATATTGAATTTTAAAACTAGTTTTTGTTATTATGAATTTTTATTAGAATTCAGATATTATTTATATTGAAATATCTTTTTAATTTTATTAATCTATGGAGTTTGTTATTCGAGAAAAATAACTTTTTCATTATGGGTATTAGAAGTCCTATCTATTTTTATCCTACGTTTCTCATAGGATAATTTTTCCAAGGTTATATCCTTCTTGTATCCGACTTTATCCTAACTTAAGTAAGACCTAAACACTGGATAGGAAAAATTGCCAAAAAAATCTTAAACTTATTGTACTTTTGTCAATTCAGTTATAAAATTTTCGATTTTATCAATTTAGTTATAAACATTTTCACTTCTTACTAATTGAGTCAATCCAACCAATTTTAATCGGAATTCGCTGATGTGGAACTCCCCCACGTGGCATGGTCAATTTTGATGTGGATTTTTTAAAATAATTTTTAAATTTTTTATGATTTTTTTCTTTTTTTCCTTTTCTTTGCATTTTTTTGTTGGGGAGGGGGTTGGAGAAGGTTGACAAGGGTGGCTAGCAAACCCTCACTAGCCATAGGAGAGGGCCGGTACCCTTGCCAACTTTAAGCGAGGACATTGAGCCACTTGCTTGCTATGGATGAGGGTCACGACACCATCGCTGGCTAAAGCGAGGTCACACGAGCCTTCGCATGACACCCTTGCCAAATGTAACCCAACGAGGGCTTGGTGACCCTTACCGATCCTAAGCAAGGTCGCGGCCATGGCTTGGGGCGAGCGAGTGCTGCCAAGCCCTCACCAAGCCAAGGCAAGGGCACACGAGCCCTCACCCAAAATCGGTGAGGGCCACGACACCCTCGCCCAGAGCTAGCGAGCGTGGCTAGGCCACCTTGCCAACCCTCCAAAACCCAAAATAAATAAATAAAAGGAAAAATGAAAAAAAAAAACATAAAAATTCAAAAACATATATATTAAAAATTATTTTAAAATGTTTATGTCAGCACCGGCTATGCCATGTGGTGTAACTAGTCTCTACATTAGCGAATTCTGACCAAAATTGACTAGATGAACTCAATTAGCAAGAATCGAAAAGATTTGGGACTCGATTGATAAAATTAAAAAATTTATAACTAAATTGGTAAAAGTATAATAGATTTAAGACTTTTTAGACAATTTCCCCATGTAGGATATGAAAATTTGTATCCCATCTTAAATTTTGTCCTAACTTTTAGATGCAATCTAAGTGTTTCAAAAGCAGGTTATAGCATCATCTTCATTTTAATTCACAACATCATATGCGCTTGAATTTAATTTCAAGCAAGCTCTTTATGGAATGTTTTCACTCCATTGAATTTCTAAGTGGAAAAGAAGATTCGGCAATGGAGAACTTTTCAATTCAGATTCGAATTACAAGAATATTAATCTAGCGTTGGAAACTTTTCTAACTCGTGATCTACTCAATTCAATATTTCTTATCTCTTGACTGATCATATATTGCAAATTGGCTTACAATAGCATTGATATCTCTAAAATAGCATAGTTGATGCTATATAATGCTAATGCATTGCGTTGTTGTTTATTTCAGTCTTGCAATAGTTCTAAAATTTCATTCCATCACATGTCGTGAGATCGATATGTGTGTCAATCCGTCGACAATACAAGTTAGTGTTCTCACACTACCAAGTGTAAACATTCACATGATGGGGTCATGTCTACTTAAGCTTCTAAACACGTCTTACTTAGTTTATAAGGTCCATGTAGTAATGTATATACCAAGGATAAGCGATTCCAATTCCATATAGGTTTTATCTAGAATCTAGAATTTACCCATAGGTTCCTCATTCTTTTGAATCTGAAACCTACCCTTCATATTCTAAAACTTAGAATCTACATTGTCACAAGTTCTAGAATTGATTTCAAGGTCTATCCAGATTCCATATATATTACTAATTAAACGATTACAGTGAATTAAAACATTTAATGACCACTATTTGTTGTTACAATTCGCTCATCATAAAGACACGCAAAAAACATTACCATTTATAAAGTGAAAGTTTTATCATAAAATGAAAGTTAAGACCAGTGCTTTCAAATTGTATATTCATCATCGAACGGCATAAAATATTGCAAGATCGTGCAAAGATATAAATCAAGAAAAACATCAAAAATTGTTCCGAGTTCTAAGTTATAAGTTACAAATTTCAGATTTCAGATTCCTCTAATTAAAAACCTAGATTCTACCCATCAAAATAGATTCTTTATTTTTTGGAACCTAAAACTTATAAGTTTTCATCGGATCGATTTTCAGTTTCTAAATCCAATCCTATAACCATATTTACCCCTAGTATGCACCGATTATTTACTACAAAAAAACCAAAGCTTTCTCATATTTAGAACGAGACCAAAATTGGATTTCATCCGGCATTTATCACGATCATTAAGTTTAATTATGCGAATTCATTTTGTCTTGTAAAATAATTTTCAGGTGCACTGATTGGGCATCCTATTTGTACGTACCCATGGGTGATACCACTTTTTAGAATCCAACTAATAACCAAAAAGCCAATAAGATAATAATGGTTGCCGCATGAAAAAGAAAAAGAAAAATAAATACCCTTCCATTTTAAAAGTCCTATAAAATACAAAGAAAAATTCATTTTGCCCTTCCCTTGCTTTCACTGGCGACGTCACGCCGGCGTGAAGGCGCACTCGAATGATTCCGCGTACGAACCATCACGAGACCTGACCAGTTTTAGACATTTCCGAGTCCGTGGCACGGAAATTTCACCGTCCGTACGCCTTTTTATTGTAAATTTAGGAGCTCTTGATTTTGTCTGGAGAAAGCAGCTTTTCTCCTGGCCCCATTCATGTCGTATCCAAATTTAGTTGATTCACAGTCATCGGCCAGGTTCCAACAGTATAGGAACTGTACTCTCTCTCTCTCTCTCTCTCTCTCTCTCTCTGGATTTTCTCATTAAAGTATCAAATAGCAGGCCATATTCTTGGTGAGGGACCGGAAGAAGATTGGAGAGAATGCGATGGGGATGATCGACAGGTCTCTTACACGGATAGTACAGGGAGCGAACGCTTCTGGATGCACCACAAGACGTTGAGGAAACATACCTAGAAAAAGACTGATCAGAAGGTGCATTTGCCATGGAGGGGAGGTTTGTGACAATGGAGCGCGACTGACCGGAGAGGCTACAGGATAACCCACGAGTGTCTAGGATCCTCCTTATATCTAGGGTTAATTAACAAACTCTCGAACGTTCTTGAAGATAATTTTGGAACCATTCATACTTGTATTCTAGAGTATTCTTTGATAATTTTGGAATTGTGCATTATCCTAGAGGTCCTCACTATGGGCGATGAGGACGTTATGGCCCTCACCTAGATCCGACAAAGGCATCCAAACCTTCAATTATGGGTGACAACCTACTGGCCATTATTGAGGGCTTGGCAACCTGCAAAGGGAAAAATGAAGAAAAGAAAAAGAAAAAATTCTAAAAATTTACAAGAATTGCAAATCTATATTGACACCATCTATACCACATAGAATGGTTAATGTTCATATCAATAATTTTTTACTAAAATTGATTAGAATAATTATATCGGAAAATCGTCAAAAAGATTTAGTATTATATTAGTCAAATTGAAAAGTTTAAAATTAAATTTACTATCATATAATAAGTTGAGAATTTTTTCAACAACTGTCCTCGAGAAACACAATACTTGTGTATATATTAGATTGTCATCCTCCTCGTATGTATCGATATCAACTAATTTCATCTTTCTCGTATAACTTTTTTTCTCAATAGACAACGAAATGATATGGGCCTGGGGGAATCTGCTTCTTTTCTAACAAATTTCATACAACCAAACACATGTAACTCCCATCGTTAGCTCGATCCCCTTCATGTCACGAGATGATGCACTCAATTAGGGGTTTGAACAAGCGCAGCTACTCTGCTTCTTCTTCTGTTCTTCTTCCTTGTGACAAGCCATGAAAATAGGTGAGGAGTGAGGAGAAGTAATAAGTGGCGACACCACTATGTGTTCGTGCACCTTTATCTGCGGGGGAGTTGCTCAGATAAGTTGCTCTAACCACTTTCCCTTATTTGCACACGACAACTTGGGTAGTTGCCGCTTGGAAACCTTAATGCTTCCAACGTCTTATGATAGCAAAAAAGAAAATCGCCCGTATATTCAAGTCTCACCGTCGTGATCCACTGAGGTTACATAGTATCTTGCCAAATGTGAAAAGGAGGGAAAGCGTGCGTTTTGCTAAATTGATCCGTGCAAGCATTGGTGGGCTCTCCATCGATGGTCGTTCCCTGGACGCAAGTGCCCTGCCCTGGACGTGCGAGGAGGCCTCCCATTTTTATTTTTATTTTTTTGCACGTGGGGACCCTCGGATGCATAGGACAATATTCACTCATGGAGGAAAGTATGAGAGGACCAGATATTTAAGAAAACTAGTTTATAGAGACCTTTCCCTGCTAAGGGTGTGCTAAAAAAGACAAAAGGGAGTTTGATGCAAACGATCCGTGAATTTTGATATGATATGTAATGTGGTATTTGAACTCCAAATTTGTTCAATGTGACTCATGAACTTTAACTCAATGTATAATGTTGTTCTCGAACTTTTTAATTTGTTTAATGTGGTCTTTGAAATTGTCGTACATGTTCAATTTAGTCAATGTTCGATACCGTCATTTATAAATTCAAATTAAGGGACAATATTGAACATTTTCATATAGTTCATGGACTAAATTGAACTTATACCAAAAGTCCAATGATGACAATGAGCAAATTAAAAATTCAAGGACGATAATGTACATTGAGCTAAAATTCATTGACCATATCGAATAAATTTGAAGTTCAGAAGCTAAATCACATATTAAACCAAAGTTCAGTAACTATTCGTGTGACTTATGCAAAAAGGTTGAGAACCCAAAATCCCAGTCCAGGCTGCTCGATCCGATAGACTATTTTTGAGCCTCGATAGGCTTGAGTCCGCCTATTGTTTTTTTTTTTTTTCTTTGGGAACGATCCAAGTCTTCGGGCTTGAGAAATTCAGCCTTGGAAAAGTAAGCAAAATTATTCATTAAAAATAACACACACACACATATATATATATATATATATAAACGATGTGAGGATGGGGGTAAAAGATAAGTTCAATGACAAATTTAAACATTAAATAAGTGAAAATTAACGGGAGTGGTAGGGATGGAAAACGCGTTGGAAAAGTCCAATCTCATTGCTTTCGACGAGCTTTCCATGTGGTGGTATTTATGGCCTCACGATTCTTATCGGATTAAAAAATTGATCCTCGCTAAAGTTGAGGGGAGTGAGATTTTTAAATTAATGCACTGTTGATCATGTTATGATTGGATGCTTGAACTTGAATTATGAATGGTTTGTTTGTTGCAAACTTTTTTTGGAAAAAAGAAATGGTCAAAACATACATTCCCGGCAAAATTTTATATTACTCAATTTTTTCACAAATTACGAAAAACTATGCTCGAGCACGCGGGGACCCTCTAAATTCATGGGGAAATTTTTCGTGTTAAAATCACCTCCTAAGAGATCGACATAACAGCACAAACACATTTGCATAGCCACATCAATTCTCCCTAAATTTGATCTTTCTTGTCCTCTTCTTTTCTTTTCTTTTCCTTTTCCCTTTCTCTATTCATCCCGGACTGCCCTCCTCCATTTCTCATGAGCACGACCGGTGTTGCAGGCCGAGCACCAACCAGGGAGCCGCCATTGTCCACTGTCGCCGCCTCGCCATGGCCGCAAAGTTGTCGTTGTCCTCAACCAGCTTGAGCCGCTACAAGTTTGGCCGGCCACGCCAGCTACACCTCCAGACCAGGCCTGATTTCATGGGCTTATAGTTGGGCTTTGAGAGGGAGTAGCAAGTAATAGTCATCTTGATCACTCTAAAAGGCCCAATTTTGTTCTCGTGCAAAGTTAGCATTTTTTCTTTTCCACACGAGTAGTTAGCCAAATACGTAGTTTTTCTTTTTTTTCTTTTTTTGTCATTAAATAAATAGTGAATTGATGCCCACTCACTTAGAAAATAATTCTGGCCGTCATATTGTTTCATTCTTGACTTTAATTAACCTTGGCTTTTGCTTTTGCATAGTGCCCATCGACGGGACCTCGCCAAAATTCATTTGTGCTTGTATCTACCACCCGCGGCTCCGAAAACTATGATATCCCTTAAATTTGAGATATATCCATTCATCTGTTTTTCTACTAGCATCGAAACATAATAAAAAAAAAAATTATGTAACAACATATGTCGACTTATGGGTTTGTCTAATAAAACCAGCCTCAAAATATTGTAGAGGCGA
Source organism: Eucalyptus brandiana (assembly GCA_014182725.1). Taxonomy (NCBI): domain Eukaryota; kingdom Viridiplantae; phylum Streptophyta; class Magnoliopsida; order Myrtales; family Myrtaceae; genus Eucalyptus; species Eucalyptus brandiana. The sequence goes on from CM024675.1 coordinate 15,588,754, forward strand.
CATTATCACATCCGGAAATTTAATTGAACTAAGAAAACCATCAATTTGTGAATCTTATGGATATCTTTCACCATCATTTGAGTCATATGGTTAAATAAGAAAATCATCCAAAAAGTTAAAAATTTATAATACTTTTGTTAATTCAGTCTTAAATTTATAGTACTAAGTTTTAAACTTTTTCATATTTTGCCAATTAAATTCATTCGGCCAATTTTAACTAGAAATCACTGATATAGACGCCAACCATCCTATGTGACATGGTCGATACTGGCGTAAACATTTTTTATAATATTTATAATATTTTTGAATATTTTTATTTTTTTTTTTTTTTTTCTTTTCTTCTCTTATCCTTCCTTTGTTTTTTCGCTTTTACCCTTTTCCCTTTTCCTTTCTCTTCTTTTTTCCCTTTTTCCTTTCATCGGCTACTACAGGACCTCGTTGATGGCTAGTGGAGGTCGCTAGCCTCAAGCGAGGGCCGCCCATGCTAGATTGGGTGAGCTAGCGAGGGTTGCCCTCACTTGATTTGGCAAGGGTGGCCTATGCTCGCCTAAGCAAGGGTGACCCTCACCAACCTAGTTTGAGATCGGTGACTTCCGCTTGCCATACCACGTAGCACAGTTTGCATCCACGTCGATTCCTCTTGCAAAATTGGCTAGAAGACAACTCATGACCAGCATCCTTTTAAAGAAGCACTCAAAAAAAAATTATCATTATCTTCACTCCAAATATATATATATATAATGTCACGGGCCGACAGTTTCCTTGGCTGCGGAAGGACTTGTGCGGCGCCTGACGAACGGAATTCACTAAGCCAGCCTTTCTTCTGTAGCTGTTCTACGAACAATATGGTGAATGCTTCTGTGTGCGAGATCCTACCACACCCAGTTTCACTCGAGCATCTAGTCCTTTGAGTGAGACAGCAGATCTCTTTAGGCTCAATAATTAGTTTCGGCCTACCATGGCCTCATCAGGAGAGCAACATAAGCTCCCCGACCAGTTTGTGCACGAGAGGCCAACCCCACCTTTAGAGCTCCTAAGTGATATTATCCTTTTATCCTAAAACTCCAAAAACCAACCGTTTTGACGCCACTCCCATGGACCAGTTGTATTCGTCCCTTCCGCCTCCTCACTCTTCACTCGATAACCCCAAGCACCACTCACAAGTGTCACGAGTACGGGAGGATTCACGAACTATGACAATAATATACCAAATTAAATCAGACCGGAATAGAAACTTGTGCAAGCTCCACAACTCGTCCAAGAAATGTGATGCGACTAGCAATAAAAGAGCCACCCTTATTCCAAGAGAAGTTGAAGAGTGAGATTGAATCCGAGCTTGTCCACGCATCCGATCATACTTATGTTTATTGAAACTATTAAATCAATAAGTCATAAGACAAGCAGATATATTAAGCAATCCACTTCCCCTCAATGTGATAAGAGATTTCTTGTGCCACCAGCACACTCGCGAACACATGACAATAAGTCCCCTCTCACTTTGTGGACCTGATCTACTAGCCCTACTCCCCTTCAATTCAGATTTTCATCCACACCAACATGTCTAACCGAATCTACTCACCTGATTGCATTTAAATCCCGAAGCTCTCTCTACTCCGTCTATTGTTCGATTTGGAATGCCTTTGAAACTCTCGAGAGTCTCTCGAATTTGCCATTAGGGTTGACATCGTGCCGATCAAGTTGGGCTTCCAATGGGGGCTTCTCCTCTCGTTAGTGTAGCTTATAACTCAATGTCATCTTAGGATTAATCAACACATCCTTTAGGCGTTTCCGTCCTCAGCCACGGTCAGCAAAGTTATTTTGTTAAAGAAAAACTGGGCTCCCAGTAAAATTCAAGCCTGGCTTTGACCATATCGGATTCGTGTCTCTCTGCACAAATGGCTAGCCCGAACAAAAAGCAAGATACGTCGGCCCGAATTGAATTGGACCGGACCAATTCTGGGCCGGTTTCGGGCGAGCCCGAAATTCAATCAAGTCAAAGAGGATTGAGGAGGGATTTGAGAGAATGAGGAAAGTCGAAGAGAGGGACCATTATCAATTTATTAAATGTATGAAGAGATAAAAAGCTTGGTAGCCCGACCAGATCGAACCCTTGACTACGATAATGAATATTACATTACATGTTTATTATAAACTGACTGATTATTATTACAATGCTTGCTAGCAGTAATCGTTGCTTCTATGTAATCCATGTTACTGCAAAACCTGCAATAGCTACTATAATTTGGCTCTAACATTTAATCCCGAAAATACCCGGCCCTTTCCTTTTGCGCACCCGACAGATGTTGGATTTATATATATATAGTTCATTCATTTATATTATTTGTATAATGATAATGACACTCACAGCAATTATTTCGACATAAACATATATTATGAAATCAATACAATAGCTAATCACGAATCATGAGTATATATATATAATAGTAGTAATAATTAATTTAATAAATTATGTTATCTTTAAAAAAAAAAAAAAAAAACTCAGTTATGTATTCTCAGAAATATATTTGAAATACAATAATTAACTTGAGTTGCTCATTCATAAGTATGGTTATCTAAACTTTCAATTAATATTACATAATAAGATGATGATCTCAATTATTAATTATATGTGTGTGTGATGATGATCTAAAAATTAAAGAAACATTTGATGTAACGAAGTGTAATATTTTATAATATGTGTGTGTGTATAAGGAATTTAACTCACGATTGGCTATTGTATTCTCCATAATTCTGATTTTGGTGGTACCTCGAAATTGTGATTTTATATCCTCCTTATAGCATATGCTACTCATGAGATCATATAGTTGAAGAGTTATTACATTACTTAAATCAATAATCACAACAGCTAATATAAATTCGATCATATTATATCGCGCTTATTATTACACTGGAGCCTAACTCCATTTCCATAACCAACTCAAACGGGCTATAAGTGTTGCTACATTAAAACGATCGACTCTATACCAATTTGCTAGGTCAACGGAAGAGTAAAATTTCAACTAACTTTTTTAAGCTATGCTATGCTCTGCCGAAAGATAAACCGAATCTCTAGGACATTTATACAAGAACACCAAACACCAAGAAGCACATTAAGATCCACGTACGGGCAGCAACTTGCCTCCATTCTTGGAGAAGACACTCTGGTCTGGCCTCCACTAGGAGTTCACACAAAACCGGAAGACACGTATGAAAACCTTAAGCTAAGCAAGCCTCTTCATTTCCCAAGAGAATACGGTCATCAAATCCCAAGAGATTACTCTGAGATCTTTCGACTTTCTCCAGCTGTGGTTGCTGCCAAAGCTCAATAGTTTAGAGGCAAAAGTCAATCGAGTGGAGAAATGTATAAAAAAATGGCACTGAAAGCGTCGATAAGTTTTGCTTATTTTGATGCTGAGAATTTTCGTTGAATTATTTTAGTGCCACTTTTATAAATTAAAAAAAGAATGTCACTTAAGTGCCAACTCCAATTTAAGTTGCCAAAACTTTAACAAATTAATATTTTATTAAGAGCTTTACTAACATAATAATTTTTTTGTCACTATGAAAGTAACAAAATATCATGAGCCACATATTATTGAATTTTTTTTTTTTTTTTTTTGTGTGGTTTATAATAGACTGTTAATCTCATAATGGATTATGGACAGTCACTTAATCATTCCAATCAACATGGCTCATCAGCATGCCTAGTCAACATATATATCTCGATATAATGTCGTCCACATGTTACACCCCAAATATAAACCCTAAATCGAACATTGAAGCTTTTTCCTAAATTTGAAACCCCAATTCAGTTTTCCCCCAAAATTAACAGCTAAATCTTGCAATTGAGAGCAAGAAGAGGACAAGCGGCTTCGTTTCAATGAAGCAAGGACAAAGGTGAGTATTATTGTTACTGTGGACTCAGAAGCTAAAGAAGAACATCTTGAACTCGGTTGAATCTTGGGATAAGATTCCATGGACCAAACACATTAAATCATTCATCTTTTATCTGTTATGAGATTCCTCCTCTAGTACCGAGCCCCAAATTTTTCTCTTAGATTCGAGCGTCAATTTTTCCTTAGACTGCTAAACCCAAGCCTTTTCTCGTGCCAATTGGGCAAGTGAGAGAGAGGATGATATTGGTCGAGCGAGTGACTGAGCGAGAGCGAGAGAGATGGCACGCAAGTGAGTGAGCGACGACAACCGATGACTTCGAACCGTCAATGACAGTGAGAGGGAGAACGACTAGCAAGCAAACGTAGCACGAACAAACGAGAAATCTGTCTATTTTGAGAGAAGATCCATTCGGCATCATTTAGCCAAGCTGGTCACCTCAGAAGTCCATGTTGCACTCCTTTTTTCATATATAAAAGCCACGCCATATTAAACATTTTACTATGAAAGCCATGTAAGACTTTTGGCAAGAATTTGTCGCAAGAAGCACTTGAATAATTATTTTCTTATGTAATTTGGTACTAAAAAAACTAGCGAAAACTTTTGACACTAAAATGAGCAATGTATTAAAGTTTTGGCACTTTTAGTATCATTTTTCCTAAAAATCTATCACAAACATAAGGTTCACTAGTAATACATCAATTGAAATACCCTAGTTTTTCTATCAATTTGATTCTTTCACCATAATTTAACTAATTTCTGACATATAAGAAGGCTAACATGGTTTGAATTTGAACCGATCGGGCGAGGCCGTTTATGTCCAACTCTCGAGTTGAATTGATCCGATTGCTCACTCGTATGTGGACATATCGGCGTATCGGATTCAAACGACTAACATGACCTCCTCATTTTCTGATTCATGTTTTCATTATTGTTTTTCACAACAACCTTTCTTCCCTCCTCTTTTCTTCCTCTACCCCCCATCCCCGAGCAGCTCCTCCGGCTTCATGCGGCTGTTGTCACTACTACATGCTAGCCGTCTTCATGTCGTGACCAAGTCGCTGTTACCGCCAGAGAGAAGGTTTGGAGATTAGGATTTTGATGGGGTGTGCGTGTGTGATTCTTTTCCAGCATGTGGGGCGGCGCTTTTGTCAAAGTCAAGTTACGAGGTGAGGTAATGTAGCCGTATCCGAGCCCTTTAATAAATGGCAAATTATGTCAATTACCAGGATATAGTGAAAATCGAATTTTTTTTCTCTAAATTTTAGAGGACCCAACAAGTACATACATATTCCGGCAAGAAAGGAAGAGCGAATTCAATGTGCACACATGTTGGCCAATTAAAAATCCACCTAAATATTAGGTAAGGTAGGACATACAGGTAGTAATTATTAAATGGATAAAATTTTGGGATAATTACCCAAAAAAATCTCTAAACCTATTATACAAATGTTATATTCAATCATAATTTTTTTAATTTGGCCAATGAGTTGTATACCTTTTGACGATTTGTCAAAGTAGCTATTCCATTTAATTTTTGTCAGAAATGTTAATGTTGATAGTTTTTGTTACTTTTTGAATTTTTATTCTTTGTTACTTTCTCTTTTATTTTATTTTTTTATACCCAAGGAACCTCGTATAGCTGGCAGCTGGGGGGTAAATCCTGGAGTGACGCTAGTAAATGACCCATCACCCTAACATCACACTTAAGACCCCAAACAACCATGAGAGGATTCGAACTCCTCTCCTTCGTGAGAAGGAGAGAGCCTAAACTATCGCGGCCACCAAGGCGGTGGTCTTTCTTTTTTATTGTTCTTCCTTCTTCCTTTGTTGGTCATCACACTAGCCATAGGCGAAGGTTGCCCTTAGTAGAGCTACAGAATAGCGAGGTCCCACTACTAGATGCGGCAAGGGAGACCCTCACCATATCCAATAAGGGCGTTGCTGTCAATGGAAAAAGAAAAAAAGAAAAAAAGAAGAAGAAGGAACATGAGAAGAAAAATTGAAAATATTGAAAAATGGAAATAATCATTAACATTAGTACTAGTTGTGCCACATAAGGTAGCTAGCGTTGAGCAAACTACCGCATCAGCGATTTCTAGCTAATTATGGCAAGGACTACGTTATCAAATCTTCAAAAGTTTTAGGACTCGACTATAGTGGTGAGCAGTTCTAAGTTTTGTGTTCTAAGTTTCGTTTAAGTTCCATATGAAACTTAAAACCTATCCATCAAAACAAGTTTCCTAATTTTTTGAACTCGAAACTTACCTTATATATCTAGGAACTTGGAATCTACTTTGTCATAGGTTCCAAGATCTATCTAGATTCCACTTGTATTCTTAATTAAATGATTACGATGAATCATCACATCTAATAATCACTATTGGCTGCTATCCACTTATCACAACTCATATTTAGACACACAAAAATTATAAAAAATATTAACAAAGTAAAAGTCTCAATCATGAATATCTTTAGAAATGGAAATTCATACTAGTAATTTCAACTTACTTACTCCTTATTGGGCATTATGGAGTACCACATAATTGTGCAAAAACATAAAACAATAAAAACACAAAAACTTATTTCAGGTTTTAGATTCTAGATTTTGAGTTCCAAGTCTACTTGAAACTTACCCATTAGAATACGTTTTTTAATTTTTGAAATTTGAAATCTATTTTACATGTTCTAAAAGCTGACTTTTTTAGATCAGAGAGTCTAGGGTACAATTGACATTCATACATTAGATCTACGACTTTTTGGGTAACTACCCTCTCAAATTTCAGAGGGCCCAAAAGTCACATGGAACCACCGCTGCTTATTTCACAAAGTTCAAACCGTTGGACAAAGGAGGCGTGATTTTGGTATAGGAATACCATCAATAACGGGCCGTACCGCGGTGGCAATAGGCCGCGCACGCATGCATATCAAGGCTTGCGAGAGTCCCATGACTACAAAGGGGAGGAGTTAAGAAGAGTCGCTGTACTTTTAACGAACCCTCGTGGGCTGTAGCCGCCCAACCTCACCCTCTCCAAAAGATCCAATTGAAATCACATAAAAAACGAGTTCCACTTTACATCACGAAATCCATTGATTAGTTGAAGATAGTTATCAAACAGGGAGGGAGCAATCATCTCCGCATCTCGAACAAGGTCCGCCTTGCCACCCTTTGGTCAGACACTATTTACGAGTCACGTGCGGAATATTGTCTTGGCCTTTGATCAGCCGTTGAGGAAATATAGGTAAAAGAGGGCATAGAATAGAAGAAAGAAAGAGAGACAGAAGAGAGAGAGAAGAGAGAGAAGAGAGAGTGTCTGCTCCTCCTTCTCCAACGCCCAGTCTTCGCCACCTAATCTCCCTCAAGGACAAGGCACCGCACGCGCGGGCGCGTGGCCCAACTGACGGGTCGCCCACGCGCGACCGCGGCGTGACAGCTGTGGGAGCTGTCCGGTGAACCAACCAGTCAAAACCTCCAATGCCCCTCCCCGCACGCACGACGCTCGAATCCGGTCAAATGATAAAAACCCTAGCGAAGCGAAACCCACGACGACCAACTACTTTCTCTCTGTCTCTCTTGTCTCTCCCATTCTTGGTTTTCTGGGTTTCCCCTTTTATTTTTTACCGGTCGACTTTCGGAGCTAACGACCCTTCAATCCTTTGATCGGCGTCGTCATCATAAGGTGATAATAAGTTGCGGAGTTGGCGATTCTTGGGCTACTCTCTGTCCTCTCCTCAAAGTCATCATCTACCTTTTCCTCTCTTTCGTCACCTGCGGGTCTCTCTCTCTCTCTTCCTCCCTCTCTCTGCGGGTGCCATGTTTACCTTCTCTTCAACCTCTTAAAATCTGTCCTCTGTTTCTCTTTCTGGAGCTATCTATCTACCTTCTCTTCTTCCTTTTTGTCAGTTAGATAAAGCATCAGATTACTTGGAATCCAATCTCACACGTTTGCCTCTCCCCTCTCTCTCTCTCCCTCCTCCCTCCTTCCCTTCTCTATTTACATGTCTTTGTAATCCAATACTAGATTTTTTTTTTTTTTTTTTTTTTCCTTCTCTCTTCTCTCTCTGATTTTTTGCCTTTTTCTTGCCCTCCTTTATTACTTCCTTCACATCTAAGCTGAGTGTTTGTGTGAGAGAGAGAGAGAGAGAGATAGAGAGAGAGAGAGAGAGACCAAGCCAGCCAGTAAGACTGTTGGTCGGCGGTACGACATGGCAACGCCGCCGAGCAGCCGGCTTCAGTCCATGTTGCAATCCGCCGTGCAATCCATAAAATGGAGTTACAGTCTCTTCTGGCAAATCTGCCCCCAACAAGGGTAAACCACTTTCTTTTACCGTCTCCTTCATTAACTTCTTTCATCAAGACTGAGTTATTAAGCCGTCCCGATCTCATCTTTCCTCGCTATTGATTTGACGGATGACATAACCAATTCTCATTAGCTTCAGCAGCGGGTTTCCTTGAAAAATCATCTTCGCAATATGTGTTTCTAACGGTAATTGGGTTTAATTAACTAGGATATTGATATGGGGAGATGGGTACTACAATGGGCCGATCAAGACCCGAAAAACCGTCCAGCCGATGGAAGTCAGCGCGGAGGAGGCCTCCCTCCAGCGGAGCCAGCAGCTCCGGGAGCTCTATGAGTCGCTCTCCGCCGGCGAGACGAACCAGCCGGCACGCCGCCCATGTGCGGCCCTCTCGCCGGAGGACTTGACCGAGACCGAGTGGTTCTACTTGATGTGCGTCTCCTTCTCATTTCCTCCTGGGGCTGGGTAAGTTCTCTCTCTCTCTCTCTCTCTCTCTACTCTTTTTGCACAGTCTAGCTAATTATGCTACACATTATTAATGCTTTCATTAATTGCCGTTTTCTTTTGCCACCAAAGTTGAAATATGTGTGTGTTTGTTTCCTTTAGCTCTTCCTCTTTTTCCATCTTTTGCAATCTGCTTTAGAACGTTAGAAATTCCTTGTGTGGCGAGGGAACACTGCAAGCGAAAAGTAGATAAAATAGAAGTTGCTGACAGAATGCGAGATTCTCTCCTTTGTTTTTACACTCCTTGTCACATTGTTTAGATAGATACGGTGGTTTCCAACATTAAACCCCTCCTTCTGTGACCAAAACCAAAAACAGAAAAAAAGAAAAAAAAGAACCCTCCACGTCAAGAACGTATTTTGTGTATATACCATGCGTTGAGAACGCAAACGAAGAAACAGAAGATGGGTTCTTCAAAATTCAAATGTAAAAGTTACTAGGCCTCCAATAAGATTGACTCGTTACACCACCGCATATCTTCGTAGATTCTACGCATTGACTGTTCTTGTGAAGAGCGTGGTCAGTATTCTAAAATTTAAAACATCTCTCGTAACATATGTTTAACAAGACAGTATAAGAACTAATATTCCCGCCTTCATTGCCTTGAAAACTAAATTATTTCTGTTAAGCTATAGGGGGACTATTTATGGTAGGGAGAGGCGCAGAATTCAATTCCATGCTATAAAAGGACTGCGAAGACAAATAATGGCCTAACCGCCCAACTCCGCCCTTGTTCAGTGACAGACAAAAATAAAAACGAGAGGCTCACACACGCGCACACACACACACACACACACAACAAAAACAAAATGGTTGGAATTAAATGAGCACACCGACCGTAATCGGAAGTCGGGACCTAAAAAAAGTGGATTGAAGTAATGCGATGGACAACACTTTCCTATCAAATAGCAGACCGGTCGTTTCCATGTCTGTACAGTTGATGTTGTGACCACTCCAAGGCTCTCGGAAACCAAACCTAAGCCTCCTTCGAGCTGAGCGAGTGAATGAGTGACATTATTGTCGTTTTGGAACCAAAAAAGTGTTACACTAGCAGCTGATATAGATTATTAGCAGGGGTGAGAGAGAGAGAGAGAGAGAGAGAGAGAGAGAGAGAGTTAGTTGGGCCTTCCTTCTAGATTTGTCTGCTGAGGGAAGCTCTTTCTACTCGTTCGGAAAACGTCAAGCGACAATGGGGTATCAACCATTTTTCACGTGCAGCTAGAATCTCCTCAGAACTTCAGGTTTTAGAGTGCTTTCTATTATAGGATTTAAAATGAAAGAGCTTGGGCAGTCACCGGTTTTGGCTCACGTTTCACTTTGTCCACGAGATCGGTGCAGTATCATAGGGGTCTTGAAATCATCCGCGTATGGTGAGCTCCCTGTTATAAAAGAAACAATCCAAAACAAAAAAAGTGTAGATATGGTTAGGTATATGGGGAACCATATGGGTCATTTTTGCATATACTTGATGGAGTTTATGTTTCTAGCTTGTTCACAGGTATATATAATCCATGTAAGAACGAGTCATTCCATTACCTTGATTGAAGAAGGTAACTCAAGCTGTAATCGAGTTTCAATAAAAGAGATTAATTTCTTTACCAGCTCAACGAAAATCAAATTTCTCAAGCTGGTAGAGTACATAGCAAGAAATAAGTAGTAAAAACATGCACAGATATATTTTTTCCCTGGAGATTCATATATATACAAGCTTCAAAGATGTGAAATATATTACATGATACTCAAATAGATCTATATTTGAGTTTTTTGATAGCCAGTTGTCAAATAATCTTCTTTTTACTAAAAAGACTCTAAGTGTCTAATGATTCTTTATTTAGAATGTTCGTCTATCTAGAATAGGTTATTTTGATCATTTCCTCAGTGATCATCCCAATACTTCTGTAATTTCTAATGGAAATGACAGACGCGGTCTTTTAATACTAATATTTTTCTTGTGATGTGTTTGGACGAATATTTTTTATACATGTTTCCAATTTCCATGTACCGGAGACCATGAGTTTACTAGGGCTGATTAAGTACCCGAGACCAAGATCTGTATAAAACTACATATATAGTTCTCGTCGTTTTTCAGTGAGGTCAACTGATTGGACACTCCACAACATAGGGCATGGTGTTTATGCAATTTGCTGTCGAGTCACTAAAATGAAGCTTCGATTAGTGTGTGGGTTCCTAAAAATCCCGTTACTTCCTCATTATCGAAGTCTGCATAAGTCTTGAGACTTAAACCGTTGGGAAGCATTGATTGGTCTCTCGACACTGACTCCCCTAGAAATTACAGCCGATGAGTGTAGACGCTAAGAGTAGGATGCAAAAATCAATTTTGCAAATCCTCGAGAAAACCCATGTAGGAATCTTGATTTTTTTAATGAGATTCATCTGCTTCATGTATCTAATTGTCGAAAATGAGGCAATCTTGATGATGTTCGAACTACATGACAAGTGAAAAATAATTATTACCATGCAGCTTGCCTGGAAAAGCGTACGCGAGGAGGCAGCACGCGTGGCTCACCGGAGCTAATGAGGTTGATAGCAAGACTTTTTCGAGAGCTATTCTTGCAAAGGTATGGATTGAAGTTGTGCATGTGCATTTGTGAGATAATAACGGACGATTATATATAGTTCTGAAGAAAATAATATCTATTTATGCATATAGTTTGCGCGTTTTGCATTATTTTAACTGTGTTCTTTGGCCTTTGTCGTTCTGCCGCTTCGGTCTCTATTGCAATTGCACCAGAGTGCTCGTATTCAGGTAAGATCTCGAGTGTTAATTTTTTTTACCTATTTTTCCCTTACTATTCCGTTTTTCGGATGCAAATTTCATGAGAGTTTACCTTGACTTTCTCCGTTTGACGAATTTTGCAGACCGTGGTTTGCATCCCTCTTCTAGACGGCGTAGTGGAATTTGGCACCACGGAAAGGGTAATCGCAAATTATTTCCATTAACAAAACGTCAATGAAGCCTATCCCGACCCTCGTCACAAGCAATTGATCTTTATTTTATAGTTGAATATTTGTAGTACGGCCTTGAAAAATGCTTCGATTTTCGTGAAATTTCAGGTTCAAGAGGACATTTCACTCGTCAATCATGTAAAAACCTTCTTCGTTGACCACCACCCCCCTCACCCACCGAAACCCGCCCTTTCCGAGCACTCGACCTCCAACCCCGCCGCCACCTCGTCCGGCCACCACCGCTTCCACTCCCCGCCCGTCCCCTCCTACGCCCCGGCCGATCCACCCGCTGCAGCCAACCAAGGGGATGAGGAGGAAGAGGACGACGACGACGACGAGGAGGACGGAGAGTCCGACTCCGAGGCCGAGACCGGCCGGCAGGGGGCGGCGGCGGCAGCGCAGAACCCTCACGGCGCAGGGCCCGCAAACAACGCCGAGCCCAGTGAGTTCGAGATGTCTGAGGACATACGGCTCGGCTCGCCAGACGACGGGTCAAACAACCTGGACTCGGACTTCCCCATGCTGACCATAAACTCGACGGCCGCGGACCACCAGCGCCAGGTTGACTCGTTCCGGGCCGAGACGACCCGGAGGTGGCAGATGATGCAGGATCCAGCGAGGAGTGGCCTTCAAACCCCGCCGTCAGGTAAATCATCTAACTTGTGCAGTTGGAAGTTGAATTCTTCATTCTTTGCATGGTTCAATCATCACATTGCTTTTGCACTTGCCGTGCATGGAATGACAAAGTACCCAATCTCACTGGCCAGCGGGGCCACTGGTGATAGAATGATTGTCTGTCTAATGCACCGAAACTTTACACAGAAATAGGTCAATGACCTGGGACCTGAGGCATGCTATAGTCGACCTCCAACTTCTTTATCTGTGAAACTGATCTTTTGAATACCATTAACTGTAAAAAGGGGAGAAAGACAAAATTACCGCACGCGCTCGGATTTTGATGTGCATAGGACATTTGCAAAGTAAAATCTTGTAAATTATGTTCTTAGTCCTCCCAATTTTTGACACATACAAGTAAAATTTGGGCACGATAAATTCTTTTGGTGAAGGTTCTCCATGGGATTCTCAAATGCATTTCTACCTTAGTCATGCACACAACTAGACACTAACTGGAAATCTTATATTTCATAGGACATTTTAGTTAAGCCTTACTTAGAAAGGTCAATATTTTCGATGCGCCGTTTTTCTGGTGTTATGGATGATCAATGCATTAGCAATAAAAACTTTTCCTTATAGTGATCCAAATTTTTCCTCGCTAACCTTTTGAATTACATGGTAAGTATGTTATAGCAAGTATCTTGGGCACTCATTAGCAAGATCCTTTTATAAGTACATAAAGTGTTTTGGATCTAGCATAGAAGTCCAAACCTCACCTTACAATTCAAATTTAACTCGAATTTCGAAATATTTTTGCTCTTTCCATTTTATTTTTTTTGCAACCCCGTACAATTTTAGGTAAAACAAGATAATTTTTTTTTAATGAAGTGCAAGTTCCCATGTGGAGTATGGAACGTTGCACCAGTCTAATTTTCAAAACTCTAGTAGACCCAATGCTGCATTTATTATGGTTTATGCATTTTCAACATTTATAATTTTTAAAAAACCTAGATATGGCAAGTCCACATGGTTCATCATCCTATATTAAATGGCCTCGTCCCATGTACTTCCGCGTCCTACGCCAATGTCCCTACGCTCAATGCGCAAGTACTGATTCATGCGCCAATCCAACATTGTTAAATCTAATTTCTGGGACAAAGGGGAAAAAATCAAATCGTTTACGTACAAGGATGAATCGATCTTCATCCTCGTGACACGTGCACGGTTTACCTAAGTTTCTCTGCTTTAATTATTACCAGCGAAACTCCACCTAATCCCACCGGAAGAGAAGGTGGAGAGATCGTGGGTCACTTTCGAGTGGCCCACTGACCTCAAGAGGATCTCACTTTTCGCATTGGATTGTCAAGCTGATCATTAATATAATAACTTCACATCGGTCGGTGGGAAACGAGTTTGGGTACGGACAACGCTAATCATGAAAAAAAAATTAATCACGATTTGTTCGTAATGCCTGCGAAAATTGCTCTGAAATCTACCCGCCGTTAGCATTTCTTTTCGAGTGTCGTTTCTCATGCTTTTTTTTTTTTTTTTTTATGGATGCGCAGTTACTCCGGCGCTAGACGAGCTGTCGCAGGAGGACACCCACTACTCCCAGACCGTCTCGACCATCCTCCAGAACCAGCCGCGGTGGGCCGACTCCGCCAGCTACGTCTCCTACTCCACCCAATCGGCGTTCTCCAAGTGGACAAGCCGCTCCGACCACCTCCTCCACGTCCCGGCCGAGGGCACCTCCCAGTGGCTCCTCAAGTACATCCTGTTCACCATACCGTTCCTGCACACCAAGTACCGCGACGAGAACTCGCCCAAGTCCCGGGACGGCGACTCCAGCTCGCGGTTCCGCAAAGGGAACCCGCAGGACGAGCTCAGCGCCAACCATGTCCTGGCGGAGCGCCGCCGCCGCGAGAAGCTCAACGAGAGGTTCATTATACTGAGGTCACTGGTGCCGTTCGTGACCAAAATGGATAAGGCCTCCATATTGGGGGATACCATAGAATACGTGAAGCAACTTAGGAAGAAGATCCAAGATCTCGAGGCGAGGAATCGACAAATGGAGGCCGACCACAGGACAAAACAAGGAGAGTTGCAGAGGACGACTAGTTTGAAGGATCTACGAAGCGCGGCCTCGTCAGTAGAACGGTCCTCCCGAGCAAGCTTGCCCGGGTCTGGGTCTGACAAGAGGAAAATGAGGATCGTCGAGGGCGGCAGCGGGGCCAAGCCCAAGGCCGTGGAGTCGCCGCCACCTCCTCTCCCGCCCCCGCCATCCGAGACTAGCGTGCAAGTGTCGATCATCGAGAGCGATGCACTGTTGGAGCTCCAATGCCCGCATAGAGAAGGGTTGTTGCTCGACCTAATGCAAATGCTCCGAGATTTGAGGATCGAGACGACGGCGGTTCAATCCTCGTTGACAAACGGGTTCTTCGTAGCCGAATTGAGAGCCAAGGTAATGCCCTCTTACGTTTTCGGAGTTCTAGGTTTTGATTGGCTCTTTCGGTCTTGAATGGCTCCTGATCATTCTGTCCATGACTCCAGGTGAAGGAAAATGTCAATGGGAAGAAGGCGAGTATTGTTGAGGTAAAGAGAGCAATTCAACAGCTCATTCCCCACACAGACTCATAATTACATCAGGTGTCATGTATCAGGCAAAAGTGCACCAAGAACTGACCATTTCGGACGATTCTGTGTAGGCATGTACAACATAAGTACCTTCTGACAGATCAAGTAGTATTCGCAAAATGTAATCTAACATAGTAATGACGCAGCACGCATAAAATTTTCACCAAAACATGCGGGATAAAATAACAATAGCTTTTCTTCTTTTGGCTTCAACGATTCCTACTCTTGATCCCATGTGATTCCACGGTATGCGCCAGTGTTTGTTTGTAACAGCAGAACCATGAAGAAGCTAATGGGAACATACCAGCTACGAAATGCAACCAGCACTATGCTCTGCCATAATTAACTGAATCTTCAACTACAAAGAAGAGGGAAATAAAAGAAAGATGCATGCCCAAAGAAAATGGTCAAGAAGCCGGGCAAACTTTTATCATATCAGCGTGAAAAATTTCGAAGCTACAAAAACCAGAAAAAAGAAAACTGTTTATAAAGTACCTCAACAGTATTTGATCAGGATCTTTGTAAGGTTTCCTTAAAACTCATGAGCCATTGTCAAGTGGAGAACTGATTAGTTCAGGTAACTCTAACCAAGTTGAGCATCTAGCAAGCAAGACAGGAACTTTATCCTGTTTGGCCACGCTGCTGCTTGAACATCTTAAATGAATTGGAGCGGCCTCATTCCAGTCCAAGTCACTTACGTCTCAACATGAGATACAAGTACGGGCTCTAAGTGATGATTTGCTTGCCTGAGGATTTGCACATTTGATGATTGGTTGGTTGCACTCTTGATTCTTAAACACGATAGAAAGGAAAAGAAGAAGAGGCAGTCTACTGCAGAAATCAAGAATCGAACAAACTTGCATAGCTAAGAAATGGAATTCAGGGTGAAACTTAACACCGAAGATGAGGATTTGTACAAAGCTATCTACTAGGCAATAAATCAAAAAAGAGGAAGAAACTCAATATCATGCCAAGCCAGATTACCACAGACACCAAAAATGGGTGTAGAAGTAATTAATACCAGATATCGGTCATGACAATCATCAAGGTAAAACAGGCCTATACTAAAGAGGCCCTGAAGGAGGACTGATATGTATGGACAACATTTCTCAATATAAGTTGTATCATTCTTCTGCTGATGGTACCGTGGACGCGAGACCCTTTATAACATGCCGGCATTGGAACCTGCAATGCACACATAAAAGAATCACAAGGTAAGGTGCTCCTTCGAATACAAGAATGTGGACACTCTTGTTCATAGAACAGCAGCACACTTCACCTAAAAATCCAAACTAAAGTATCTCGTCTTCCCATTTCTGCTACTTCATTTTTATTCCCATTGCAAATTTGCTAGACTAAACTAGGAGCAACTACCATGTTAAGCCAAATAATAATGTATTAGGTCATGTTGCTCGCTCATGCCCCCTGAAGAAATTGAAGCAGTGAGAACCATTAACTTGGGCTGACTTAGCTAAACAGCTACATATTTTATTCAGAAGCACCAAGCTTTAGGACTTAAAAAATAGGGCCTGAGCTATTTGACGACTAAATCCATTATTGGGCTTGATAAAAAGCCAGACACAGAGACATTTTTTCAAGCCAAGTTCTAGATACTCATTGATGAGATCATTGCCTCAGCCTTCTCTTCCCCATTTTATTCCATCACCACTTTTCAAACTTTGAAGCACATTGGATCACCATAACTTTTGATAAAAAAGAGTCAAATATTTTATTAATTAAAAAAACTTGTGTCACTTCTAACATACTTAACTATCACGTACCAAATCAAATTGTCGGACCTGCAATCCTTCAAGCTAACACTCATGCCTGTCTGAGGATCTTCATTAATCTCAGTTCTCTCCTGCTGTTGGCTTTTGCACTTAATTCGTAGGCAAAATGGTACAATCTGCCAAAATCAATCGGTATTTGTAAATGGATCACCCATAAAATTGTGTCAATAAAAAGAAACCTAAATAAAGAATGAAAACATGATAGAAGCAGCATAGGACACGGAACACTGCATGGCAATGACAACACCTATGCTTTGAGCGGCAAACTTATGAGCAGAGAAAACGTTTTTAAAGCTAATACAAACATTGTTTGACTATGTTCGTCTTCGATGGCATATAGGCATGAGACCCTATCAGATGGAAAGATAAAATCAATAAAGATGCTGTATATCAGATAAAGAAAGAGGTTATTTGGTTGCAATACAACCATAGCAGGACCCATCTATGATGCAATATTCAATTCGGCGTTCTAGGCATTGCCAATTTCTGGAAAGGCCAAAACAGGGTAAGGAGCAGAGAAGAAGAAAACTCATCAGAGCTCAAAACCCGACCTCAAATGCCACAGCATAAAAGGAGAAAGCAGATGAGTGCCCATTACACTAACCTTCTTGTTGTATCTGAAGTCACGTTTTGGAAGAAAATACGAAGGTTGATTAAAAGAAGTCGGAGCTTTGACCAAGAGGAACAACTTCGTTGGACCTATTCAAATTGAGGAAAAGAAAAGATTCTTCAGATGCAGCATAATCACCTCAACCAGACTTTGATGGACTGATCATGGTCACCTATCTACCTGGATAGCCACCAGACCCTGCACCTCCAGAGACCAATGCCCGAATAGCCTGTTCAATTAAGTATACGACATTAAGTCCTGTCCAACTACAAGATGAACTTAAGAAGAAGCTAAAGCTCAACCTTTCTCGAAAGCACTTCCGCCGCCCTGTTCTTGGTGAAATCACTCGCGTCTCTCGAAACCATCTTCCCATGCGAAAAGCACAATCGGTAGACATACCGAGGCCTCAACGGACTACCTCCGAGAATCAGAAGAATTTCCCGGACGTGGGGGTTTTCGCTAATCACGAGCCGCAAGGCATCCTGGAGACTCGAGATGGCGCTCATCAGCTTCTCCGAGCTCCTAAATCCCCGCTTGAGTTCCCTCATCCTTCCACTATGTTTCCTCCTAAACGACG
Organism: Eucalyptus brandiana; assembly: GCA_014182725.1. NCBI lineage: Eukaryota > Viridiplantae > Streptophyta > Magnoliopsida > Myrtales > Myrtaceae > Eucalyptus > Eucalyptus brandiana. The sequence continues at coordinate 15,606,644 of CM024675.1, forward strand.
CCCTCATTCCGCTCCGCGCTAGCTCGGCCTCCTATAAATCGAACTTGCTTAGGGAAATCACTAATCGAGGCCGAAAAGGGTCGAAGGGCAAAGAGTCGGTGTTCATCCTCACGTACCATCTCCGCGTATTCGCTGCGCATCGAATCGAATTCGAGGCTCATGTCCTGCAAAATTCTGTCATTTACAGATACCCTGCATGAGTTATCAGCATAATAAAACTAATTTTGCACGAATTCTTCGCGGCGGAACTCAATCAATCCAGGAACGAAGCTGAACTACTGCAGCATCCAACATCAAGCATCGACTCGGCAGCAATTTCGACGAGCGATGAGAAGCTCGACGCGAAACGGACAGTGCAACTCGAATGTCGTCATAATACGGTCCGCAAATCAAGCTCAAATATCGAAGGAAAATGTAAGAGAATGGTATCGATTGTCAAAAGAAGGAAGCCAAAAAAAAGAAAAAAGAAAACAAGGCTTGGATCATCGGAGAGAGGGCTACTCACGAGGGGATCTGCTGGTGCATGTAGAGGACGAAGCCGAGGAGGTCGGCGACGAGGTGGAAGATGAGGGGGCCGTCGATGGAGTCCGCGCTCGTCTCGATCTCCGTAGCCTCTTCCATCTCTGCAGCCTCGTATGATGCAGAGGCAGAGGGAGGGAGGGGAGGGAGGGAGATGAATGCCGCTCCGTTTTTTGAAATTCCGGGTGGGTGGGTTGGGGATTGCGCTCTCTCCCACCCCCACGACCCGGCCCGACGGATCGTCCGGATTCGACCCGAATGGAACGTGGGCCTCTCCTCACGGAGCTTCGGCCCGAACCGGAGTCGGGTCGCGGCTTGCTTTCGGACCTCCACGAGACTTTCGACTAAGCGGCGGTTGAGTTATTGGCTCGCGTGTCGACTTTTGAAACTTCAAAAATTTCTGTCTGTAAAATTGACTTGTTTCTCTTTTTTCTCACAGCACGAGTGGGTCAAATTGGTTGGTTCTTGTGATCGAACCAGTTTTCGACCTCTTATGATTTTTGGAGTAGACCTTGAAACAACAGAGTTATTCAATACGAACTTCAATCTTCACATGACCCGATTCTCTTTAAGCACTCAACCTAAGTATAATTTCAATTCTATCATGGGCTTTTTTTACGTCTAAAAGAAAAATTTCAACTTTGACTCAATCCTCAAATCTACGCATGTGGGTAAAAGCATCCCAAATCATTAAGGGAAAATAACGCACAGTAAATAAACTTAAATAGAATTTTAGTTGCCTTGTTTTATTTTAATTTTTTTGATATTTTGGGCTTTCATCACTTATCTGATGGGCCCTGTAGTGTTCTTAGTTGGGCTCAGTCCATGGGCTCGTCTCTCTAGGATTAGCCCAAGTCTAATTAATCTCGAGCAGAGGACATGTTAACAAGGCCGAATCTGGCCAGGTTCCCATACGATTTAAATGTCAAGACACCACTCTTTTCCCGGCTTCGCCATTTTTGCATCCCCTAACCAGGCTTCAAACTTCAGTCCTACCCTGACAAAACTGAAATGATCAAATTGCCATTCCCTTGATAAAGAAGCCCTAGTAATCTGACTTGGAGTTGAGGTTGATACACCATGGAAGCCTTAGCTCCTATGATGCGATGCTATTCAAGGCCGCGAACTGAGAGCGTTCTACCCCATGGAGACCTTCATGAAGCTGTCCACGGTATCCACGCCCTTGAGAAAAGGGAATGACGTCGCGAGTGATCTTTGGTTGAGGCAAACCAAGGCAACGATGTTATTAAGCTTGCTGGGTGTTTCATGAACCTCTGGGTTGTCTGATCGCGGTACATGTTCCCCTTGATTAATGAAAATGAAAAGAAAAAGAAAAAGGAAAGAGGAAAGTTGAAAGCTAAAACTTTGGAATTGGAGGCATGATTGAGGGAGGGAGGGATGAAATAGAGTTCAATTTAATTAATAAGAAATTGGTCATGCTAAGATAACGGCACCGTTAATCCAAGAGAACCACGGTGCATTTTGGGCCACCAACACTCCTTTCCAAATGATGGGGAACCGGCAACATTTAAATAATGTAATTAGCTTTCTATCGAATACTGATTTTCATTTGCAAACATCTTTCACTAGTTTCGTATAAACTACAAATGACAAAGTTTGATCACTACCTGGACTTAAGGCTTTTTACTAGTAAATCAAAAGAAATATATGCAGTTATTTCAATATGAAGAATATTACATCCGCAGTTACATCATATTAAATTTTGGTTAATTTTGTAAAAATTTTGTGAAATTTGAAAATTGATATTTTAGTCTCTAAATTTTTTGCATTTATATGAATTTTTTTGTCTACGACACTTGTTTGCAACAAACAAGGAACTCTATCTTGCACATGATCGAACTAAGTAACTCTTGTCATATAATCTAAAATTCATTTAATAGCCTTAAAAGTAAAAAGTAAATCATACTCTTGTCACATGTCTAAAACTAATTCACCACCGTGTTCTTGCGATTTAATTGACATAGACAATCAAAAAACTTAATAAAAGAAAATAGCCTTCAATACTTGCAATAGAAAGAATGATTGTAGTTCTTGCGCGTGACTTGATACACCACAACATGTTTGTTTAACACAAACAATCATATTTGGAACTTGGTTCTATGACCGTTTTTCAGTAACTTACGCTTAATTAGTTCTATTAAAATCATAATTACTGTTCAATTGGTTCAATGTAGTTGAAACAATGGATTACTAACTTAGATTTTTAAAATCGTATAAAAGGGAAAATAGTAATGAAAGTATAATTCTTTAAAATGTGATTGAAGATTGACGTAAACAAAAACAAAAACAAAAACAAAAAAAAGAAGATAAATCACCTTAAAATGTAATAAAAGAATTAAATCAACTAAATATCATTTCATATTTGTAATTTTCTGAATTTTGGTCATCAATAATTCTTGGTTTTTTTTTTCCCTTTAAGCTTACTTTTGGCGAAATATTGTATTTTATACACCTTTACTCTGCCAAGAGTAACGATCTGGTTAGCAAGCATTTTTCATAGAAAGAAATCTCTAACGTAAATTTCTAATATATAGAGAAGATCAGTTGATCATCACCATGCCCTCCAATCATTGACTCCTGTACCGGGCTATCCCCCGGTGATTTGGATCCAATTATTTCGCACATATTAGATTGGCCGAGCGAATAAGTCAACTTTAAAGTGGATTTGTGGTACGAAGAGTGCGTTATGACCTGTGGCCTTTTTTCAGTACATTCATCATGATATGATATGCCTTTGCCCTTTGAAAATTGAGAGGTACACGACTCATGGCACTACTGATCCGCGAAATACACTCCATCCAGTAGCTGTGGCTTCGGGGAGTGAGTGCGAATGGCCTGAAAACTGCCAAGCGTGCTGGAGCTTCGGTCATATGTCGACACCACTTTTTAAAATTTAACTAAGTTAGCGAAAACAAAGAAATAAAAAGAGGGAAAAATGGCGCTCCTTGCCAGTTATCTAACTTAATCACCATTAACAAGAGGTCACGCCCAAGCAGCCATGCATGTTTGCTTCGCCTCAGTGGCACTCTTTGCTTCAGCCATAGTAAGAAAATAGTGAAGAAGGAAAAGAAAAGGAAAATAAAAAAGAAAAGAAAATTTAAAAATTTAAAAATATTAAAATATTATTAAAATTTATCCACATCAATGCCAATCCCGCCAGATAGGACGACTAGCGTTCATGCTAGTGATTTTCAGTCAAAATTGGGTGGATAGACTCAATTGGCAAAATATGAAAATGTTTATGACTCAATTAACAATATTAAAAGATTTATGATTAAATTAGCAAAAATGTAATAGGATTAAGACTTTTAGACAATTATCCTGTTTTAACTCATTACAAAAAGTTCATTGCATTTTTAATAAAAAAAAAAAAAGCATATGAATCTTCTCGCCCAAAATGAACTACAAATAAGGCCCGATTATTTGACGAAAAACTATTTTTTGAAATTTTTTTTTCAACTTTCCAATATTTGAATGATAAAAACTAATTGATCTATGGAAAACGTATGGGCTAATAATAATAAGTTTAGATTGGGAAAAACGACTTCTCCTTTTGGTGAGAAGGAAATTTTTTTCCTAAAGCACTAAACAAATAAAAACTAATTAATGTCTATTGAAAATATTTTTCATTTTCATGAAGCTTTCCAATGAAAAAAACACATCGAGGAAAAGTGGTTTTCTTATTGCTAGAAAGGGAACTCATTTGCCCTGAATCTAAGTATTGTTTGTAATCCAAGGAAACATTATGTAAATCAATTAGTTTTTTTGTCATCCATATACTGGAAAGTCAGAAAACAATTTCCCCGAACAATTTTTTTCTAAAACAAACAAACTCTAAATGTCATTCTAAGACAACTCGGGAACAAAACTAGGGGGTAAAGTACCAACAAAGTTCTAAATCTACTGTACTTGTATCAATTCGTCCTAAATATTTCAATTGTGTTAATTGAGTTTTAAATTTTTTGACAATTCACTAATGTATACTACTCGACCAATTTTGGGCAGAATCGTTGACATAAATGATGGCCATCCTACATGGCATGCCTAGTGTCGATGTGAATAAATTTTATAATTTTTAAAATATTTTTTTCAATTTTTTTATTATTTTTTTCCCTTTTCTATTTCTTTTTTTTTTTTTTAACAATTCTACAACTACGAGGTTGATGGCCAACCATCGCTTGGTCTGGACAAGGCGTCGTGACTGTCATTGGCCATAGGCAAGGGCGTCAGATTCTCACCTAGATCCAGGTGAGGGTCGACGCAATCGCCAACCACGAGCGAGGGCCTCCATGCTCTCATCTAGACCAATCAAGGGCGTTGCAACTCTCGCCGGGCAACAGATGAGGGTTGCAACCCCCTTTCTTGATCTGGACAAGGGCTCAATGCCCTTGCCTATGACCAACGAGGACGTGGAGGCCGTTGCCTGTGGCTGATGAGGGGTGGAGGCCCTCGCCCAAACATCGCCTATGGCCAGTGAGATCACTGGTCCAAAGTTGAATAAGAAAAGAAAAGAAAAATGAAAAAATAAAAAATTCAGAAAAGTTAAGAAGATTGTAAAAATTGTCCACGTTAGTGCCGATCGTGTTATATCGAATGGTTAGCATTCATGTCAGTGATTTGTGGCCGATATTGTCCAGAGAGATTATATCGTCAAATTATTTAGGACTCACTTGTTATAATATAAAGATTTATGATTGAATTGACAAGAATATAATAAATTTATATTTTTTTTTGATATTTTTTCCTAAAACGCTAGCAACGCAGCTAATATCGAGGAGAGCAATTCATCGTGTCGTTCATTCCATGCATGCAAGCACCATCTCTCTCTCTCTCTCTCTACCCGAGGCAAGCTACATATGATCGGAATATGTTCCTGGCTTCCTGCTTTAAAATATTTTCTCTTGTCGGAATGCTCCTGCGCTGTGATCTTTAGTCATAGAGCAGATCTCTGCCTTGTGCATAGCCAGCATGTGAGACAGAAATCATGACTTCCAAAAGGTGGCAGGTCTCGATTGGATGATAAAGAATATTCGGATACTATATTGGATAAATTTTACATGTCATGTCAACGGCACTTTCCAAACAAAAATAAAATATATTTAACGAGAAAATATTGAGTTTTTAAATATTAATTACATATATTATAAGAAAAATTAATGCATTAAAACCACAATATTTCTCTATATAATTGCTCAACGAGTGCCCTTCGAAGTATTCTCTAATAAGATTCATACTACATTAATGAACTAGTGATTTTTGATTGCTTGACGAGTGCCCTTTGGACCATTCCTCACCGATATTCAAATTGTATTGTCCACGCTCATTTCATAGCCAACGTGGTAAATGAAACCAACTACAGTAGTGGGAATTCGTTTAACATTTCTTTTGAAACGAAGTTTAAGTCTTGCAGTTTGTCAAAACATGCAATTTACTCAGATCCTCATTCCATGTATACATGCATTAGAATGACGTGAATCCAAACGCGGCATATCTCATGGATATACAAACGGTTCAAAGCTAAAGACAAGGGAGTGTCTCATGACTAGAAAGAGAATAGATCGCAGAATATAAATCTCAGGATTCCGAAGGGCTATAGGATTCGTGGGTCCTCCGAATCAAACACCATGCTGGATTCTCTGAATCGATGCATACAGTTATTTGCTTCCACTTTCACCTGCCGACCATAATGAGAGAGGACCCACTTGGCCAGCCTTCTTAGCTGAAATTATTCCACCCTACGAGGATCGGTTGCTCTCCACTTGCTTGCGCTGTAGCTCTAACACTGCACAACTATCCAAAGCAGATGCATCGGTGCATGACCTGCATGCAAAAGAAAAGGCCCATGCATCAACACTACGGCTCAGCTAGGTTTGAGGCTATTTTCCTGTTGAGTCACTTTTGCTTCATTTTTTCTACGGGCTAACGAGGAGGCATCGGTGACTCTTTGGAGCATCTGACTATTCCTCACTAACATTATGGTCTTCCCTCCTGATGCATTGCGAGATGATTGTTGAACGCACATGTTTTGCACATCTTGGTTTGGCTCTAAGAGAATAGATATGTTAATTGATCAAACCTAACTTGATTATTTTATTTACCCCGGGGAGGGAGAGGGAGAGAGAGAGATTAGTAGATTTTTATGAGCGAAATTAATTCGATTGAAGCTTTTAATATAGCTCTAATTGAATTATCCTTAGCTCATTATATTTCTTTTTAAGTTGAGAGATTAATTGAGGATGTCAATTTACCTAGTCAATGGAGAAACTTTCTATCTTACCGATTTAGCATCAATGCCTATCAATGATTAACATGCAGTGTACCAAATTAAGAGAAACTGGCAGCTCAAAACCTCTTATGCTGCGTTTGGTGGGCCAAATAAAACATTGAATAAGATAACTTTTATTTAATAAATAAATATTTCTTTCTAGTATTTTTAAAGATTCTTTCAAAGTGAACATGGCAACCGGAGGAAATTTATTTTTCTCTATATACTACGAGGTTAGTGGGAGGAAATTTATTTATTTTTCTTATATCCTATGTCTTCTTCTACCATGCAAGTGGAGTAATATTCTTTTAAACTGTTACTTGGGCTATTAGGCTCCGAAACCTTATTAAGGAGTTGATCGTTTTTAACTTTATGGATTGACCCATATGGTTGTATTGAGACAATAAATTTGTAGTATTAACAACAGAGGTCTCAATGGGTCTAAATATTTGGCAGTCAAATATTTTTTACTATAAAGAAATGGTACAGAATAAGGTGAGATAGAAGGTTTCTTAATTAGTCTAATATGGGGCTGGCTAGTGTGGGCCGAGTTGAGCCTGGCCCGTAATGAGGGGGCCTGACTAGAAACTCTATAAATAGTGTTCAAGTCTCTCCTCTAATCCTAATTCTCACATGTATCCTCACATAAGGAGCGTTTACCTAATGCTAAAGGTGATGGGGCCGCCTCATTGAGCCAGTGATACGGAGGGCAATAGAGGAGAATGACTTGCTCGTGGAACATTAGTTTTCCGCTTCCGCTTCAAGAACGATGGATCTCAAAATGGGTGCGTTAATCTTTCTACTCAATTATGCATGTTCTTGTTCTGGTTATGGAGATCTTGGGATTGCGCAATTTGCATCCAACATGTGGTATCAAAGCAACCATAACCTAGAACTTGAACGCATAAAATTTTTGCTCTAATTTGTGATTTTCGTGATTTTTTGTTTAATAAAAATAAAATTAAATCACAAATTCGGACTGTGCTCGACAAGATGAGCAGATCCGTGGGTGGCGCGTCGCCGAGGGATGCCACACGTGCCCCCACTCGCCGCTAGGGCATTGGAGACGCGACCCACAAGCAGTCTCGCGCCCCCACGCGTGGGGCGCGGCTCGCACGTGCGATGCACGCGCCGTGCTGACGTCACGATGACGTCAGCGACCGGGCCCGAACCGACCCGACCCGACCCGATCGAGGATCCAACCCGACCCGTTGATCGACCCGAACTGGTCAACTGTTGACCGACCCGAACTGGTCAACTGTTGACCGGATCGGTCAACCGGTCGAACCGGACGGCTGGACCGGACGGTCAAGCCGGGAACCGGTCGGACTGGTTTTGATCGGTAAGTACGCCTGCGCGTGGGCTCCACGCGCCGCGCACTCAGGAGGCGCGTGCGGGCGCGTGGAGTGTCCGATAGGCGCGTGGATGGTGGCGTTGGATTCGTATGATCCTCCTCTATCTTGTGATGTATTTATTTTATATGTTTGATGGTTTTATGAATGTGAAAATACATACAAAACCCTAAATATGAGTATTTTTAGTGTATTTTTGCGTATTTTTCTTGTATTTTCTGTGATTTTGGAAATAAAAATGTTGGGTTACAAGTATGTTATCACATAAACATTATAAATGTATGATTCATTAATAAAAATTAAACTTTATTGTGAACTGAAGCTGGCTTAATGAGATACAACCATTATGAGATAGTAATTGAGCTATGTATTGAGGTGATGAGAAACAGTAAAGGTTATGAAACTTTTGTTGCTCAAGCATATTCCTTTACACACTGGTAACCTTTGAATGATGAACGTCTTAAGAACTCGTGACCAAATTGATTGTACTAATTAACACATCTGCTGAATATGGGTAATGCATGTCAGTTAAGTTATTGCATATTGTACATAAACTCATCTGGTCACTTGTTAATGTCCATCAAGTCGAACGTTATAGTTTAGTTAAGAAGTATGACGATATTTACGCAGAGCAATAGTATCTACCGTTATAGTTTAGATACTTGATTCGGTGGTTTGACTCAATTAATAGGTCACTGGTTGATGCAATGATAATTTGTTATTTAAAATTGGCTAATAAATCAGTTGTTTGCCTTAGAGTCATGTTTTGCCTTATGAAACTCATGAGTGATAGTGGATCAGTTGTTAGGCTTATCGATTTGTGGTACCTTGTATTGCTATTAATGTTAACTTTTGATGGATCCTCTAGATCAGCATTCTTTTTATGTTGTTCTGGTAATCTGTAATTGGGGTGCACAAGAGATGCTTGCTTCTATGTTATGAGAAGTTTCTTGTGTTGCTGTGATCGGTGATCTCATTGGAGTCTGTCTTTCAAGTTATATATATATGATTAATTTTTATTAATGAATAAGGCAGTATAATTAGCATGATATGTGATTTCAGTGATATGCTGCCCCTATCACTAAAGTTAAAATCACATGTATATGGTGTATGTGAGAAGTAAAGTTTATATCCCTGGTATGAGAGAGTTTCAATGATTCAATTGAGTAGTGACTACCAAAGTGGCACGCTTGATTGGGTTTGAGAAATTTCGGTCTCGTATGCTGATTGAGATGTCTCCTGGTCTAATGCGTGGTCATACTCCCAAATGAGGTGATTATGTATTAGTTTATGGAGGGATACATGATGGTGTGGTGAAGGAGTGATTGATCCTAGTAGTTCATATGCCCAAATGTGATGAATTCACGAAGATTAGAATATATTCTCATTACCGCTATCATGTGGGGAGTGTACAACTGCATGTCATGTATTTTGCCCAAAGGTGATTATATGATTATGCGTGTAACTCTTTGGATGTGTACTTGTACGTCAAATTACACAGTGCTCACATGATGCTAATTATATACATTGCTTGTTTTTTCAGTCACATTTTCTGTAATAAATAACTCTATTATTATTGAGGTTTTTACTATTTCAAATTTTAAGTTGTGGATATATGATTTGTTTTTTTTTTGGTGACCCAGGGAACCTCCGCACGCCGCTTCGCGGTGGAGAGTAAACCCTGGGGAGACACGTGGGAAACCACCACCCACGTGCCCCGGGCAAGGCACGGCTAGCACTGAAGCAACGACGATGCCGTGGATCGAACTCGTGACCTCTCGTGAAAAGTTCCCTTGCTCAACCACCTACGCCACCACCACGGGTGGTGATATATGATTTGTTGCTTGGGAAAAGAGCAATAGAATTTGCTTACTGTCTATGAAGCGTTCCATTCAGGAACACTTGAAAAATGGTTTACCAACTGACTGCATTGCAAAAAGATGCCATAAAAGACGATAAAGTTTTCACTCTGAAAGAGGGGTGGACAGTTAATAGATATTAATAAATAAATATTTCTTTCTAGTATTTATAAAGATTCTTTCAAAGTGAACATGGCAACCGGAGGAAATTTATTTTTCTCTATATACTACGAGGTCAGTGGGAGGAAATTTATTTATTTTTCTTATATCCTATGTCTTCTTCTACCATGCAAGTGGAGTTTGTAATATTCTTTTAGACTATTACTTGGGCTATTAGGCTCCGAAACCTTATTAAGGAGTTGACCGTTTTTAACTTTATGGATTGACCCATACGGTTGTATTGAGACAATTAATTTGTAGTATTAACAACAGAGGTCTCAATGGGTCTAAATATTTGGCAGTCAAATTTTTTATTATAAAGAAATGGTACAGAAAGGTGGCGTTATAATATAGCATATTTCCACAGATGATGTGATTGTAGATCCACTAACTAAAGGACTTCGCTCTTTTGTTCTTAAATGACATGTCATTAATATGAGCTTAAGAGCATCATGAGATGCTATTGTTTAGTGGGAGCTATTTTGGCTTTACTCTGATAAATGTTTCATATGTGTTCGTTACATTTAGTAATGGTTTGATATGTATCAACTTTTGCATTCAATAAAATATTTTTGAATGTGTTGTTATTATGTTGAATACATATTGATAAAAGTCTCAAGGTATTATATAAACCTTGAGTGAAGGCTAGGGGCATCCGGTTATTAGCCTTGTACATATTCCTTGTTATACATAAAGAAAGGTTAACCGTAAAGACAAGGCATATGTGGGTTTATTGGAACCATAAAGACATTCTCTAGTGGCACAAGTTTTTGTGACGCTTAAAGTAAGAGAATGGTGACCGACAAATGGGATCTATCTATTAGAGATGTTATCCATTTACCACACTACCATATTGAATCAATATCAATAAAGTTGAGAACATTCGTGACCATGGAAGGCTCTGTGTGTATACATGTAGTTACCGCCATGATTCGGTGTTTAAGACTTTATGGGATATGATTGACTATTAAGAATTATCTCTAGACCAATGTGCGCACATACAGTACAATTTCAATTAATATAACTCAAGTGGGAGAATGTAAAAGTTTTCTTGATGTGGGCTACATTAATTGATATTGTAATTTACCGTTTTACGGTTATCGTAAAACAGGGTGGTCTAAGTGAGATAGAAAGTTTCATAATTAGTCTAATATGGGGCTGGCTAGTGTGGGCCGAGTTGAGCTTGGCCCGTAATGAGGGGGCCTGACTGGAAACTCTATAAATAGTACTCAAGTCTCTCATCTAACCCTAATTCTCATATGTATCCTCACATAAGGAACGTTTACCTAACGCTAAAGGTGAAGGGGCCGCCTCATTGAGCCAGTGATACGGATGGCAATAGAGGAGAAGGACTTGCGTGTGGAATATTAGTTTTCCACTTCCACTTCAAGAACGATGGATCCCAAAACAGGTGCGTTAATCTTTCTACTCAATTATGCATGTTCTTGTTCTGGTTATGGAGATCTTGGGATTGCGTAATTTGCATCCAACAAAACTGGCAGCTCAAAACCTCTTTTGCTGCGTTTGGTGGGCCAAATAAAACATTGAATAAGATAACTTTTATCCTATTTGGTGTTTGGAGTGATACAAAATCCGGATGTAGTCCAGATAAAAAAATCACTCTTAAGGAGTGGGATAGACCTTGATAGGATATGTGAAATTTGGAAAATTGATAAAAAAAAAAAAAAATCACTTGTTTTTTCCCCATTTCACTCGCTGATCACTCTTCCTCTCTTTTGCCCACCACCACCATCATTAGACTACAATGGCCAAGCCTCCTTCCATTGATGATGACCTGCTTCCTGCCTTCAACGACTAGGAAAATTTATGTTGCTCAACTCTATCCTGGCGGGGAACTTCATGATCTCAATTAGAGCCTAGTGCCTCCTTCGCGAAGAAGATGATCCGATGGAGGCAATAACCATGGCAAAATGCTCCTCAACCGCATCACTTGAAGCGAGTTGGACCAGAGGAGATGCCTGCTTGCAAACCATATTTGCGCGTCGTCTCGGCAGGCTCCGTGACATCTTGAGGAACTTTGCCCGCTGGTCTTTGATCCTTGACTCCAATCTTGTTTGCGCTGCCTGCATTGTCGGATGCTGCAATTGAGATTCGGCGTGATCATTGTATCAATTCTTTTGGATTTGATGAGAGACTTGTATCGAAGGTAAACATCGAGCGTAGGAGAGGGAGAGATTGTGTTTGATTGACAAAGGAGAGGATGGATTTGCCACAGAAGAGGAAGGCGTCGACAGTGACGGAGATGGTGGGACTGGCAGAGAACTCAAACTTGGGGGCATTCCAAAACAGTGAAGTCGAAGGTAGAGCGGGGCAAAATCCGCTAGGTCGGTCGAGGGTGACGAAAGGGATGTCGCAAAAGGAGAGGGCGTCCCCAAAGTTACGAGCAAGAGGGGTGTCCGACATGGATGGCGGATTGTGGAAGGATGAATAGATTTTACAACTTCATGATTTATTTTTAATTTTATTCCTTCAAATCAAATATTCATTTGGATAATATTTATATGAATCCATGCTATATTCAGATATCAAGATGCGATATGTAAAATCCTATTATATTCTTATTCTATTCGGCATTATCGTATCTAGTAAAAATGTTTAGACGACTAAATGCAGCTTTAGCGTGCTTCGAATTTTTTTCCTCAACAAATTACATCTCCATATGTTTCATTTTGATGAATTTTTTGACCAGCAAACTAAGGTTTTATGCTAAGTTTCTGTTATGTTCAAGGCTCTCTCTCTCCCTCTCTCTCTCCCGGCAGATAGTGTACCAGAAAATTCTTATGAAACACGAGGTGAACATATTCCAAGGCTTAGCACAACTAAGAGGGACATCTCTGTGGCTAGATAAGTACCAAACTTCTGGCCTTCATTCAAAGACAACATTTTCCTGGGGCCCTTTCAATTCCATGTAACGTGGTCTCCAAAATGCTCATTTTCCTATCCATTACTTTCCTTTTCACGGTTTCGTATTAAGCATGCACCTCTAGTTTTTTCGCTTTGAGTTGGTATCGACCATATGACACGTACTTGACGTTTCATTTTTTAGAAAATAATAGCTCATTCCCAAGTAGTGGTCACTATGGATGTAGGACTTCTTGGACCGAGATTGCTCGTGAAAGCTCATCCGAACCATAGTACATAGCGACCCTAAATTGAGAGAGAGAGAGAGAGAGAGAGAGAGAGAGAGAGAGAGAGGATTAGGATGGTGACATGGATGTCCAACAACTATGATTAGTCGGGCAATTTGAACGGGTGTGTGTGTGGCGAAAAGCGAACCAGGACACGTAGGAAAAAGGTATACATATAGTTGACAGAAGTAAGTGGATAACCACAAAAACAAAAATGGGTGGGGACAAGAAATCTTAATTTACGTTGGCACTATGAGCTCGACCAAGGACCATGTCTCTCGGGATCAACATTCGAGCGTCTACACATGTGACTGTGTATTTAGCGTTTTTATGTGGCTCATCTCTCTGATATACCTTTGTCATCCACAAGCAGAAAATGACACTTTATGTAGCATGTTAAAAGGCCAATTTGATAGTGAATGGTACAAGAGGAAAGGTCAATTCTCGAAAGAATGCTCTTCTTTTTGGGGCTTGTGGTGTCTATGGTTGGGTAGACAGGAGCGGTAGGGCCACGACGACTAATTCTTGCGATTGCTGCCAATTAAAATTGGCAGACCCATCAAAGACAATGCTTTTTCGCGTCATCTTGTGTTCTTGTTCTGCTAGTTTCTTTCTTTCTTGTTTAATTTCGTTTCCTACGTGCATTGCATTATCACGTAGCCACCTTCTTCCCCAACCAATCGAGCTTCATGTCGGCTTCCGCAACTTTTGGGATTTACTAGTACCAGCCATTTGACCTTTTCATTTTTTTCTATTAGAAAATTTATAAATTAAACCACACTTTTATCTAATAACTTTAACTTTTAGAATAGTTGACAGTAGTTCTCCAAATTCTCACATGGTATCAAAAGCCAGGCGCTCTAAATTCAAATCTTTCAGACCTCTATTTACTTCCGCAATTACATATTCCAAGGCTTTAGGCTTAGGCTAAAGATCAGCTTACACGTGAGGAGTGTGAGAACATTTATGTACTAAATCTCATCTTCATCTAATAACTTAAATTTTTATGATAGTTGACAATGATCTCATAAAATCTTACATCGTCTTTCTCATGCAGGATGACATTTTCATTCATCTATATTCTTTACTAATGTTAAGATTACAATATGAACTATTGATCAGTGAGCAGCCTTTACTCCGGAAGGTGAAATGCACCAATAGTCTATATACCTATCTAGCTGTTTAAATTGCTTAAAACGATATGTAATCGCTCAGAAATGCTAGGTGTACTATCAAATTTGGTATGTGTTCTTAGTTCACTAATGAGATTATTCTAGATAGAAATAGCTATGTGCTACCAGACCATACTTGTGGAGGATTTTATCTTAATGATCTTGTCCTTAGCCAGGCAAATCTGAATATCTCCATTGATTTGCCAATGTCTTGAATCTCTTTAAAAATTATTCTTCGTGTTATTAGAGAATGCCAAATTAAGGTTATCTTTTTCTCCAAATCTGGTTAACTAGAGGAAACTTTATCCAGCTCAACTTTTGATTCTGTAGCCTTCTCCCATCCCCATGTAACTTTTTTTTTTTTTTTTTTTTTTTAAAGGGGGGGTTAAGTGCATAAATAAGACTTAGGGTTGTGGTTGCGGTCAAATGAAGATTTGAGGTTTCATTTTTGTCATCAATTGAGGATTTTAGATTTAAAGGCCCTAATCAGGGTTCGAGCTCGCCCATGGTGAAATTCAGGTGTCGGAAATTCAACGTGACCCCCACACATAATGTTTGATCAAACATGGACTCGCTCTTTAATTCCGTTGCAGACAAACACAGCAATACAACGATAAGCAAAAGCATTTTACACGAGAAACGGTAAAATAGAACCTACTAGGATTTAATCGGCTCGGTCAACATAGCCTGCTTCCACAGGAAAAGCAGTAACAAAGTTCCACTATATCTGATGGAGAATTATACACCTCAATGTTTTGTCAAGTATTCTTCACGACCAGTTACAACAGAAATCATTTACTCTCACAATTTCTTATAAAGAACACTCCATTACTCATAAAGAGAAGCTATAAGCACTCTTGAAAGTAACATGTAGTAAAACGGAAAAATAAAAAAATTCCCTAAGAGTTGAAGGGGCACGGCCCCAGCACTTCTTGCTTTCTTAAGCTTACAAGGAGATCAATGGACCAACAATATAGTTTAGTCAATACGTAAGATACACATTTTAATGTAATTTTATTGGGACAAGTTCACTTGGAGTTTTAAAACGACTAAAATACACATTTTAATGTAATTTTATTGGGACAAGTTCACTTGGAGTTTTAAAACATGTTACAATAGTAGAATTGAATCATAAATATGTTACACATTTTTGGTTATCCGAGTAAACTTTTCATAAGAAAATGTGATAGAATAATTCTCTTGACTTCGTCGATTTTCTTTGGGCTAAAAATCTGCGTAAGATTTTGTTTGCTTTTTCCGTTCAACGTGGTGCCATGTCAGACTTAGAATTACAACTAACACAATTGAACGTTAAAAGAGAGAGAGAGAGAGAGAGAGAGAGAGAGTAAAAATTAAAACAAAGACAGAGTGAGAACGCAGCGCATAATAAGGACCGGTGGTATTGCCCTTTAAAGGGGGAGGGCTGACGACCCTTGTCAGGGTCCTAGGTCATAGCAAAGGCAACCACCAGCAGGCAAGGGTAAGACCCTCACCTGGTGGTGGCACGACCGATTGGCACCAAGCAGGCCCCTACGGTTCGGTAAGTGGCAAGCACGCCCTCGTTTCCCCTTTCGTCTTTCTTTGGTCTCCTATCCTAATGTGATGACCGCTTGCCATCGCATCACAATCCCATGATGTCCACAAAAGAAAGGGAAAATCGATTAGAGGACACCAAGTAAAATTTCCCATCTAGGAACAGCTAACGGAATCTCCTGTCAAGTGCATTTCAGTGCGAGTTTTAGGATTGGCACGAACGAAATGAAAGTTTTAGAGTACATTTGGTAACATTTCTATTCTCGAGAACGATTTTTATTCAACAATAATTTATTCTATTGCTATTCCTTAAACGAATTTTTGAGCATAAGGATACATTTAGTAAGGCCTTATTTGATAATTATCCCCGGAACAACTATTTCTGTTTTTTTGTTCCTCAGAAGAAAAAAAGAACAGAAATCCGTTAGATAAAACTTTTGTTCCCAAGAAAAAAAATCTATTTTTTTTGTTCTTGAGAATAGATTTAGAACATAATCAAGAAGTATAAAAATTACTTCTTGTTCCTAGGAACAATTCCTATTTTTTTCTTTTCTTCTCTTTCCCTTTCTTCTTCTTCCTTTTGGCCAGTCGCCAGCCTTGACTATGGCTGGCGTTCGGCTAGATGAGGGTCGATGACCGCTGGAGCATCACCGAGCCATGGGAGGCTTGTCGGCCCTAGCCTCGCCATGGCTGGGTGAGGCTTGGCCTAGCCTTGGCCAGACGAGCTCGGACTCGCTAGCCGATGTGAGGCTCGGCCTCACCAGGCTAGGGTGAGGCTGACCTCGCACTGCTTGGGCGAGGTCGAGGCTCGCCTTGGCCAAGCAAGGCTCCGGCAAGCTCGCCAAACCTCGCCTAGCCGGTTGTCCGCCAAGGCGGTGGCCGGCAATCGGCTACAAAGAAGGAAGAAGAAGAAGAGAAAAAAAAAAAAAAATATAATAAAAGTATTAAAAAATTAAAAGAAACAAAAGAATTTAAGAATCATACTATTTACATCCCGAGAATGGAAATTTCGGACGGTTACCAAGCACGTTCTTTTGCTTAGAAATTGTTCTCGGGAATAGAATAAAATAAAATCATTTCTAATAAAAAATTGTTCTTGGTAACAGAATCGTTACCTAATACACCCTAACTGTACAACATTTCTATTTGAAATATAAAAAGAACAAAAATGCATTTGGTATAACCCTCAAAATTTTATTTCTAATTTTTTTTATTTAATTATAAATAGACTTAACATTTCATGTTTGGATAAACCTAGACTTTTTTTTTTTTTTTTTTGGTGCTAGAGGAACCGCTTTGGGCCGATGCCCATCACGTAAACCCCTAGATGTTGCTAGCAGGGAAACCACCACCCCAGTGCCACGCGTCAATCACCTAATAGCCCGCCAGCCTCCTTGCAACTTGCGTTGTAAGGGTTTCGAACTCCTGACCTTCCCTCAAAGGACTGAAGCCTACCTAGTGGAGCCACCACGGCCGGTGGTGATAAACCTAGACTTTTGTAATAATTTAATTGATTAAGATATTCTAAAATGACCTAAGAAAATTTAACATAATAGTTAGTCAAAGATGGATGACTGGAAATGGCAATAGAAAATCCTATTGTTTTATAACTCACAATATGAATAGGTTGATAGTAAATCTTTAGGCATTACAATAAATAAGTGTATAAATCTTTTGAGAAGAAGAGCAAATGTTGCTTGGAGTCGCTTAGCTTTTGCGACCTAGCATTATTTCTAATAAATAAATAAAAACAACATTCAAAATTCCATATAGTCTAGCCCTAAAAGCTTATTTGATTTTGAATCCAATTTTCTTTAAAATATTTTCACATTTTTTTTTATGTTAAACTAATTCTAAACAAGAATTAACATCAAAATCTAGTAAAACTGCTCAAAATCTAATTTCTATATTTTTTTCTAAATTTTTGAATTTTTATTCTTAAAAAGGGGACTCGGATTTGGATGGGAGACCAAATAGATTTTTGTTCCAAATCTATTTCCTAACCATTGATCTGTTATGGGGAATAGAAAAATTAGATGATATTACCAAATGACTTTTTTTTCCTATTGCGAGGAATAAAAGAACATAAAATAAGAGAAATGTTACCAAACAGAACCTTAATACATGGTCATGACAAGTTTAATCCTACCATAATCGTACCTAATTTAATGGGGCGCACCTTACCATTAGGTGAACTCGTGATGGAAAAAGTCCTTATGAAAAAAGCCCTCGCGCACATTGACCGTCCATTTCCATGTATGCTAAACAATCATCTAACCATAAAAAAGCAAAAAAGAAAAAAAAAAATCAAAGCTAGGATCTCTTCTCTAGATCAATCCAAGAGAATATTCACCAAGAGATCTTCATGACTTAAATGAGCATGATGATTGACGGCAAAGAAAATATACCAATTATCTCGCACGGCACATCTTGCTCCGCCTAGGTAGGCATGTGTCCCCACAAGGGTTTATCGCATCACTGTGGAGCAATAAAGAGTGACTATAGAAAATAAACAAAAACACGTTTCGGTTTCATTTGTTTCACGAAAAATGTATACTTTCTTAAAATGATTGTTTGTATTGAAATGAATGGACAAAAATATTTTCATTGTCCATGAAATTATATATACATAAATTGTTGTAGATAATGAAAAAATAGTTTATTAATTAATTATGTCAAATGACAAAAATGATCGTTTCTAAAAACAATATTATCCAGATAATTTATTTTCTGCCGAACAAATCGAGCCTTTGTATGGGAACTCATTTCAATTGCCAACACATGAATTTGCGACATTCAAGAGTTTGAGAAATACATATGCTGGTTTACTTACAATCCTTTATGTTGGTTCTAGTTGGGATCGATTTCCATTTCTCAGAACGTTATTGAATTTGGTATTAGCTACTCCACTTGCCCTAGGCAACATCTGCCGATAAGTCCGGTATGAAATCCGCACTACCCGGATTTGGTTGCTCGTATCTTATGATGTTTAAGACAAGATGTTACATGCGCGTAGGTGGCATTCGCGAGTTTGATTGGATTGACTAGGACTTACACTTGAGCAAATTTCTACTTGGGCATTGATTTCTTTGAGATACTACGCTAGGGTTTGTCACCTTCGTGATTTCCGCCAGTGTACGTGGGAGCATTTCGCCGACGTCATAAAAAGCTTCACTAGGCAATCAATTACCGAATATAACAAACCTTTAACAAAAGATTTTACGGAGATTGTGTACATCACAAACCCTGAAGAGAAAATCAGAGAAATTGTCCAATTAATTCTAAATTTTTTTAATTTTTTCCTGAATTTATGTGAGAAATTTCAATATAGACATTCTGACCAATTTTCACCAAAAATTAATAACGCAGCAATGTATCACACATGATAAATGACAATGATTGGATTGTCATACTAATGATTTCCGATGAATTAATCTAAAGGGTTGTATTGAAATTTTCAACAAAAAATGATGACTAAATTGTTAAAATTGAAAAATTTATAATTGAATTGGCATTTTTACCATATGTTGATAACTAATTGGGTAATTTTTTTTAATAAGATTGTTTATGGAAAAAAAAAAATTTCTGGGAAAATTAAAAAGAGAATAGTTTGGTGCATGTGCATGTCGACAACACCATCCCCATCAGTTAAACTCTAAAAACAACAAACGAATGGATGGCCACACTCCACGATCGGACACTGTCCTCCTCTTTTCAAGAAATGTCGCCCACTATAAAGCGATGGCCCATGTAACCAACCAGAGTGCATTTTATTTTATTTTTAAATGTCCTTTTTCCAAGTTCTCCAAGGGCCCTCCCTTCTCTTCAAATCCCACTTTCCACCTCTGCAAATCCCTATATTTATCCCTCTGTCGTGTCCTGAGATTGAACATCCATATATAGTCCATGAAAGAAATCGCCTATTCCGAAAGTTGGGATCAACCAGACGAAATTCAGATGAGAATTAACAACATAATTACGGATTTGAATATACACTAGCTCCAATGTGATTAATTTGATGATAAATATATGGGCCAGCACTCGTCCAACTGCCGCCGCCATCTTTATCGCTCCGTCGATGCCTTGTCGTCGTCGTTGCTCTACTGTCTTTGTTGCTCCTCCATCTTTGTTGTCAGGACTCACTAAGGTCACTCGAGGGCAACGACACCGGACCTCCTCAAATGGAGGTAGGGTTGCAACCCCAGCTTTTAGGTCCAATTTTACATGATGACTCTCTTTCAGTGCAATTTGTACGTATGTCTTGTGAATTCAACCTGAGCGATCTCTGGCTCCTGAGTCGGAATCTTTTCAACTCGCAAACCGGCTATGTCGAGCTTTGTTTGGACATGATTAGGTTAGTCTTATTCTGATACAGCCAAGTTCTTGAACGCGTGTGTCGCTTTCTGATTTGGTCGGGCGGGCCTCAGGAGTCTTGAAGCTCACTTTTATGAAGGCTATGTCTCATGCACTTTTAAGCACCCTTGTCATCCAGGAAAATAGTCGAGTTCATAAGAACGCAGTTCAAAGGAATTCAACATGTTGAATAGAACCGTGGATCGCCAAATATAAAGTTGCCATCAAAGAATTCAAATTAGATATCCATAACAACCATCGGGCAAGAGAGGCGGCCCGAAGGCAACTCATGAAAGCAACTAGATAGCAAAAATCTTTATGGACATAACAAGGCACATCGCCTCGTCCAGCTAATAAGTACATCCTTAGTCCTTAGCAAATCGTTGTAGTCGACAACAACCTGACCGAACCTATCCTTAGCAAATCATCGTAGTTGACAACAATCTTGCCGAACCTCACATTACACATGAGAGAGCTGGACAAATACATCCTTAATCCTTAGCAAATTGTCGTAGTCAACAACAATCTGGCCGAACCTATCCTTAGCAAATCGTCGTAGTCGACAACAACCCTCCCGGCCGAACCTCACATTACACATGAGAGTGAGAGAGAGAGAGAGCATATGAGCTTAGTTATGATAGTGAATGGTGTCTGAAAGAGAGGTCTTAAGTAACCACCCAACATGGCTTGGGATTCCAATTTGTGGCTGCACCTTCCTTACAACAACTCATGCTTGGCTTCAAGCACTTTCCTTTTCCAATTTCGCCCCCGACAAACCCGCTATTTCCCTCCATGCCCTCTCCTTCCTCTTCCTCACACTCTTCATAATCAAGGTCTTCTCCTTCCACCGTCATAGTCTCCTCCTCCTCCTCCTCCTCCTCCTCCTCTTCTGCTTCTTCTTGCTCCTCGCTCTCT
This sequence comes from Eucalyptus brandiana, assembly GCA_014182725.1. Classification (NCBI taxonomy): domain Eukaryota; kingdom Viridiplantae; phylum Streptophyta; class Magnoliopsida; order Myrtales; family Myrtaceae; genus Eucalyptus; species Eucalyptus brandiana. Next base: position 15,627,941 of record CM024675.1, read on the forward strand.
GACTCCACTTCCTCCTCTTCCTCCTCTTCTTCAGCTTCAGTTTCAGGGGCATCGCTCTCCTCCAAGAAGCGAACCCTGAGATGGCCGTGGCTCCGCTCCACTTGGAAGAAGTGGTGGGGGGACGACACCCCCACCGCCTCCACCACCAGCCTCCCCCCCTCCCGGCGGGACCGCACCTGGACCCCGGTGGAGCCGCCCACTGACGTCAGTGGCGGCGGGAACGAGCTGCTCCGGCTCAGCTTCTTCCTCGCTGGCCGAACCGCCAGGCGGCGGTCTGCGCCTCCTCCAGGGGAGAGGAGGGGGGCCTCGCCGTCGCTGACATCACTTCCAGTCTCACTTCCTAGTGACTCGGTGCACATCTCGAGGCTCCGGTCATTAAGGAACGAGGCGGAGCATTTCAGGAGCGGGTGGACGTAGACAGCACCTTGCTCACCCTCGCACTTCTCTTCCGCGTAGGCAAAAGCGTGCAGGAAGCTCCAGTCCGCAGCATCGGTGCCCGGCTGGGCGGTCCCCATCTTCATCTTGCCTGCGGCATCAGAGTCGGCGGTGGGTCCATGCGGGGTGAGCTTGAGCCTGAGAACGCGTGGCTCGATCTGCCTCGGCTCGAGGCATGTTTGCAGCCCCTGGCACACGCTCGAGGACATTTCTTTTTTGTTTCCTTCGTTTTCTCCTTATCCACAAAATTACGTAGTTTGGTTTATTGATGGAAAATTAGAACGTGAGAGAAACGGGGGAGATGCAGAGCAGGTCCGGCGGTTTGAATCGGGTTGAAAAATGAAAAAGGGATTGTTTGGACTTATGTGATGGCAATTGAAGTAAGATAGGAGGGCACTCTTTAGGCAGAGAGAGAGAGAGAGAGAGAGAGAGAGAGAGAGGAGGTGGGTTGGGGAAGGAGAGGAAGGAGTGAACGTGAGAGAGGAGTGAAAGGGGTTCGAGGCTGAATTTATAGGTGAAGGCAGGGAGGGAGTGGGGGGGGGGTTGTGATGCCCTCCTTTTTGGCCTGTAGCCTCTCTAGCTTTCTTACCATGGTGAATTGGTGGAGGAGAGAGGCAAAACATTTTATGATGCCATTCATCGACTGTGTTGGAAATCGAACAGTCCTAATTGGTACAAAAGGTTTTGCCATGTGACGTCTATGGGGAGGGGGACTGGCGCATTGTGATGCTAAGTAGAGTTCACAGGCCGGTAATTGCTTTTACCCTACTGTGTGCTTTAGTAGGTTAGGCCACTGTAATGAGTTATTTCTAGCTTACGTGGTCAAGTAATCACCATAATCAAAGACAGCTCAGAAAGCATTTCTACACTAAATTTATTGTAGCCCGAACCAATCCTTGTTTGTTCATCCACACAATGTGAGCATCGAGAATTGCAACCTTCGTGAGTATGATTCATTATGAGCGTCATAGATATCTCGAGTGAATTTAAAAGTTCACGCAACATGAAATTATCGTAAAGTTGAAAAGGCAGCTCAACAGTTTATAGGTTCTAATCTACCATTATAGACTGGAATTATTGTTACAATTGCTTAAATCATATTTGGTAGTTGGGTTTGTGCAGTGGCAAGTGGGAACATAATGAAGGTGGATCTGTTCTTTTCTTTCTTGGCAAAAGTGGGGAAAAGAAAATCAAAGCCAAGCAAACCAGTCTTCCACAGAACTGCCTCTTATGAAAACAACTTCGAGGATTCTACATCAATTTATCTATCAAACCCAAATAGTTACTGTGAGAAAAATTCTGGCAGTGGTGAAAATGTTTATGTTTTATTCTTCCGAAAAGTTAAAACTAAACATAATTAATATTTATTGTTATTTATCAAAAGTCAAGACTGAAAATTTATAAAGTTAACCTCTTTTTCTTGTCGGTTAACCTAAAAAAGAAAAAGAAAAACCAAGACATCACGAGAATGATTCGTGATCGGCGGGGTAGGAAACTCTCGGGTCTGGTTCTAAGAAAGTGAATTGACCGACCTATTTTGACCAGGTCAAATAAACCACCTCCTTCATGGCTGCTCTCTTAGATGGCAAGCCATAGAAATGATTACAGGCTCGAACGAGGCCTAAAGGTTGTGCTAACGTGTTACTCAGGTCTGCCCACAACGTAAAATTTAGGATAAGTGCACTAAAAATTATAAAATTTATTAAATTGGTGCAATCAAATTTTTTTGTAACTTCGTCCAATTTGGCTAATAGAAAATACTAACCTGCCTTTTTATTAGCAGTTAAAACATAAAGGATAAGGCTAAAACGACATCATTTTAGTCCAAATATGATATTTTTAATTTAAATAATATTTAAATTAAACTAAATTTATTTGAAAAAAACACACAAAATAAGGTTGAAGGCCAACCGGTGAGGGCTTGTGAGGCCCTTACTACCACTATCCCACCATCGTCGGGGAAAGGCTAGCCAGTGGTTGGTGAGAGTTGCTAGGACAAGGCCAGTGGCTTAGACCTAGTTGAGGGCCTCTAGTGGAGGCCAACCCTCACTAGTGGCATCCAGCCTTGGTGCGATTTGGGAAGGGCTACGATCCTCACTCAATTTGCAAGAGGGTTTACACACCCTCACCTATGGTCGGCGAGGATCATTAGCCACTAGCTGGGGCTCATAAACCCTCACTGGCCCTTCCTAGCAATGGTGGGGTGTTGGCAACCTACCCTTGATGTTGGTTTCCCACCCCAATTTTTTATTTAACTTGCTTTTTAATTTAATTTAAATAAATTTGCGTGTAAAACTAAATTTGGACCAAACGACATCGTTTTAGCTTATTTTTCATGTTTTAATCACGTCATCGCCACATAGAAGAGAAAATATCAAAAATGTCATGTCGGCATTTTTTGCTAACCAAGTTGAATGAAATTAATAGAAGGATTTAATTGCACAAATTTGATAAATCTTAGGACTTGATTGCACTTTTTATAAATTTCATGATTCAATTACACTTTTGTGACAAGTTTTAGGACTTCTAATGCACTTATCCCTAAAATTTAGATAGAAGTTTAGAGGCTAGGTTGGGCTAGGCCTTGGACAAAGTTGGGTAGCTTGGGTTTATTTAACTCTTAGGGTTGGGAGGGCCGACTGCTCATCGACCACCTCTTTGTTGACACTTAAATTTTGATGACCCCATTAGTCTTTTATGCATAGAAAATTAGGGAATAACTTTGGCCTTTGAACAAAGACATTGAGCTAAATTGCATATAGATATTAGGAGCATTTACATTAGTAGTTAACTAAGGCCATAAAATTTTCATATTAATTGTACCAGTGGTGGACAGGCTTAAATGGATGGCTCTAAACAAATTGGACTAAGCCCAAAAGAGTATTAAATTTTGGTCAAGCCCATTATTTCTTTTAATAAACCAAAATTCATATATGATGCCACGTTGGAAAATTGATTTATTTAGGAGCAAACTTGAAGAACAATTTTAGTTGACATTATTGCAATTTGAAGAGGTATTAAAAATATTTCTGTTAAAGATAATGCATTTCTTCTTGTGTCAATATAGGGAATACAATTTTCTTTGGTGCTCTTGAAACAAACCCCAATTGCACTCCATACAAAGGCTCATAGGTTACCAATTAGAGTGGGGCTTGACAAAGGGCCCGTTTGGTTCGACTTTGGGGAAATGCCCTTGGGAGAATGCAAATACCTTTGAGGTAAAGGAGTTTTCCAAAATGCTAGACTATTTGGTAAACTATAACTGAAAAGTGTTTTAAAGAAATGCAAGACTGTTTGGTAAACATATATTTGAAAAGCCCTTTAGTGTGACCAAATTAAGTTTTTTAGTTTTAGTATTTTTAAAATTGTAAAAAATAAACAATGACTATATAACCTTTTACATTTTCATGTTGAGAGTAATGTAAAAGATATATATATATATATATATATATATATATATATATATATATATATATATATATATATATATATATATATATTAGTAAATTTATTTAAAAATTATATTAAAAGAATTTGATTATAGATTAGATGCAAAGCTCAACTTTTGGCCTAGGGTTTAGGTTTGTTTTCAACTTTGAATAATTTATTTTAATTATTGTAGTATTAATCATCTTCGTTAATTAATGATCATTCTAGTGTATTGATAAAAAGTTGGGTTATTGATTGTCAAAAGATAAAAATGACAAAAAAGAAGAAGGTGAACCCAACATTTGCAAAGGGTTTTTATTATTATTTTTTTTAAAAATAAAAATAAAATCCTATGAAATTCCGTCGCCAATCAATGGTGGTTGGGGTGTGAGGAAGATGATTGATTTAAAAAAGAAAAAAAAAAAAAGAAGTCAACGGATGAATAGTAGATGTGGACTTGCATTTCCGAAATACTGAAAACCCAAAGCAGGTCTCCACCTGCTTTGGGCTACCTGCTTTGGGCTTTCAGCATTTCAAAGGCCAGCATTTGGCCAATGACACCTTCAAATGCTGAATTAAACACCTAATTTTTTTTCCAAAGGACTTTCGGGGCTAAAAGCCCCTTGGGAATATTGAACCGAACGGGGCAAAAGTACACGGCACATTGAGAGGAAAAAATCGTGAAAATGAGAGAGAAAAGGGGTCTTCGCTTTGGGAGGTAATTAAAGGAGCTGCAGAAGACTTCAAAGAGGGAGAAAAGGTGAGAGAGGAAAAGACGAGAGGTCGGTTCACAAACAGGAACAGAGCACAAAATCGTGCAAGGGATATATATTCATAAAGAAAAGGAAACGAAGTTCTTCCTTTTGCATGCAGCCACGACCTGTCTCCCCATCGTACTTGCCTTCGCCGCTCCTCGTGCCGTCTCTAGCCGTGAGCAGGTCCCCCACCGCGTGGCGAGACCCCGGTGCAGACTCCTTGCTGCAGCTTACGCTGACAAAACCTCCAGGCGGATACCCAGCAGCCCCGGAGGAATCTCAGCAGCTTCGTTAATCTTTGCAGGTTTTCCCGTCAAGTCTAGCAGCAAGGGTACAACTCACCCAGCGACACCTGCAAGCTCTCAGCAGCGCCTCCGCCTACAGCACGCCCAGACCAGTCTCGCTAGCGCGTCAGCTTAGCAAAGTTCCTGGAGCTGACCAGTGGTGGTTTCAATTAGTCCCAGCAGCGCTCTGAAGCCTCAATCGAAGTCTTTGCCTTCCTGGTGTTCCTGTGTTCCTGACATCAGGCCATCATCACCAACGCTCACAGGGAAAAAGGAAAGGAGAATATATTGAGACTCCAACGAAGGACTCTCGGATCTCTCAAAGCACCGTCACCCGGAGTTACGATGTTAGGCAAGAAGAGAAATATCTGAGCGTCCATCATCAACGCGCAAGCACACCTCTAAAACTCATATGTGATAGCTCGCTGTTGATCTCCCGTCATTAACCATGATTACGACCAGTCCCCCTCTCGCTCTGTGGAACATCCTTTTCCCTTTGCCCTCCGAGATTGTTTTGCAGGTCCTTGAGACACGGAGACGATGATGTGGACTTTTGAGATGTGATCACGAGACGATTGCGGTCTCCTAGGAGAGAAAGAAGAAAATCAAATGTGGAGTCACGTGTTAAACGCACGTATTATTGAAAGTGCTAGTATGAACATCTAGAGGGGGTGAATAGGTGTAAAAACAGATTCTGCAAAATGCAGTGAAAACCTTTACTTTTAACTTGAGTTTGAATAACAATACTTTTGAAACTGAATCTAAAGAGCAGCAGACTTTAGCAGTTAAATAAAATTATGAACAAAATAAAGAGATTCAGGGAAGAGAATAAGAACACAAGGTTTATAGTGGTTCGGCTTAATCCAAGCCTACGTCCACTCTCCTACGTTAACAGCCTTCTTGGCTGGATTCCACTATGCAATCAAACAAGAGATTACAACTTTGAGTGCAAACACTTAGTAGTAAATCACACTATCTCACTAAGTCACTCTTTTGGTATTTTTCTCACGATCACAAACGTTTAAGTTCACAAGAGACAAGTGTATGATCGAAGATCGCTCAGACTTTGGAACTATAAATTATACGCTCCGTCTCTTACTTGCTCATGGGTCCTTCATCTCCTTAAATACTCCTCCACTTCCAAACTAGCCGTTGGACAGTATCTTGAGGACCGTCTTCCAATATACCCATTGGACAGATCTGTATCTAGAAGATTTGGTAGCCGTTGAGTGACAAAAGTAGAATCCCAAATTGATTCCGATTGCCCATACAAACAGATCTTAGTTTCCATAAGTAGAGCTTCTTCTTATAGAAAGATCTTGTCTTCAAGATCCAATTGTCAATCAATTAGATTGAGTCAATCAAATCAATCTTGATGTGGAATCCAAACCATATCACTAACCGTTGTATGATTGGGCTCGTATTACGTTCTGTCGAATCTGGATGTAAAGTCTGAGTGCAATGGACTTTACAATCTGAGTCTGAGCATATTTTGCTTCTGAACATATTTAGCTTTAAGGTCTCAACACCATTTGAATAAGTTCAGCTTTAGCATAAAGTCTATCTTCTGGTTTAGCTTCAGCATAGAGTCTGTCTTCTGGTTCTTCATTCACGTTTAGTCTGGAATTTGTCAGAGTTGACAGACTTCTGATGTAAAATATACTTTGACACTAAAGTCTTGCAATCTTCATACTTTGACACAGAAGTCTGGAAATCTTCAGAATATACTTTGGACATATGTTACGTTCAGTCTTCTAGCCGTCTTCAGACTTTGACAATATCCTTTAAATGTTTTATCATATGCATGATCTATTACTTAACCAATAAATACGTTAGTAGCCTTTGATTTATTTTGTCATCTTCAAAACATCATAAGAGATTTCCCTAACAATTATTACATTGGATTGCTTTCCTTGATTTGCATATTGAGCATCCGTATTTGTTAATGGGATTCTGAAGCTAGTGCACATGAATATTTCTGAGAATTCAGGAATGCTTCTCATATTCGACATCGGATTTGCCACTCTGCTCTAAGAGAGAACCAATTTCTTTCCTTTACCATAAGGTGAATCGCATTGGGTGCAATTCAGTGGAAAGTAGTGTACATTGAGAGTATCTTGCCAACTTCCAGATTTCCAATCTTGTCCTCGGCGTGCTGGCTTGATGATATTGGGTTTAATTCCAAGTTATTCTTAAGTTTCTTTAGGCTCAAATTTGTCACTCAGTCGCGTTCATACTAATTGGCATCATCCTTAGTATAATTTAATTTCCTCTTATTCATAATTTTTTTTAGGATGATTTATTAACAGAAAGATAAAATAAATTACTGTTCTTGCGTACTAGCCATAGGATTACATATCATATAGAATTAGTTGCATCGCTACCATGTCATTGCTACCATATCATATTTCCATATCATAATTTCCATGTCATTTGGTGATTATATGTTTAGGGTCATATAATTAGATTGCATGTCATGATGATTAGTTTAATAAATTTAGGTTATGTCACACGCCATTAGTTTAATAATTCATGCATATTAAACTTAAATTAAAATTGCATATAATTTAGTTTTCATTAAAAAATTAAAAAAGAAATAGTTAGATTTGGGAAAAAGTACTCAAAAAGTCCTAAACTTATGCCATTTATACCAATTCAGTTCTAAATACTTCAATTTGACCAATTTAGTTATAAGCATTTTCACATTAATACAAATTCAGTCCATTTGGCCAAATTTGGCCAGCCGATGCTGACATGGACGCTGCTAGCCAACAAATGCCAACGTGGCAATTTTTAAATATTTTTTTTTATTTTTTTGAATTAATTTTTTTCTTTTTCCTTTTCTTTTTCCTCTTCTTCCTCTTGGCCTTCTTTTGTGGCGGTGGCCAGCTAACCTCCGACTGCTCGTTGGCCACTAGGTGAGAGTCTCGAAGCCCTCGTCGGCCACCAGAGGGCTGTGACCTTCACCAATAGTCGGCAAGGGCTTGGTGGCCTTCGCCCAGTGGCCAATAAGCCTTGTTGAAGGCTTGCCGACCACTGCAAGGAATATAGGGAGGAAGAAGAGAAAAAAGAAAAGGAAAAAAAAATGTTATTAAAAATTGCCATGTTAGCACCGGCTGGCCAAAATTGGCTGAATGGACTAAATTGGTACAAATGTGAAAATGTTTATGATTGAATTGATCAAATTGAAATGTTTAGGACTCAATTGGTGCTAGTGCCATAGTTTTAAGACTTTTTCGGTACTTTTCCCTTACATTTGCATAATCATTTACAAGTCATACTTAGGACATGCATACATTTTCTAGTAAAATCTTGTAGAATATTTGATGCATTGCAATTAATGGACTTTTGCTTGCTTAAGGTATTTATGTCTTTGCCCTATATCTAGCAATTTATTTCTTGCTTTGGTTATTGAGTGTTAAATTCTTGATTGCAGACCCGCTTGATCACCCAGTGCATGTTGGTGGCTTAAATTTAAAATCTCTAAGATTGCTTGCAAAATGTTTTTTGAAAATTAATAGACAATGTACTGAAAGGGTGTTAGATTAATCAAACTTAATCAAGTCTTTTATTCTATTGAATCGCTGGTTCACATAAATAAAGTATTATCCCATACTTTATATGAGTTTCTAATCGACCCTAATTGATTGGTGATGATTTCAAATGGTAAAAAAGTTTTAAGTTTAATTGACTACCAAATTGCGATTGGTAGGGCTTGGAAGAGTCCGTGCTAAGTCTATAGCTTGGTAATCCATTAGCTTTCTCATTGGTAGCTCACCTCTAAGAAAGTCACAACACTCCCATAGGCAAACTTACTCATATGCTAGTTGTTTATACCGTGCTTTGCTCATTCTCTCATGTGTTTTTTCTCAAAATCTTAGTCCAGAAAAAGGTTGCTGTTATTCATATATTGATCCATGTTATGCGAATATTAAGGATAGAGAATTGAAAACTTTGAACAAGGCGTTTTTCACATACAATCTTGGTAAGAATGCCTGTTTCGGAATACATGTGTTTTATTGCATACAATTGTATGAGCAACTGAACCGGCAATTAGAGTAATAGACTGATAACAGTTTTAGCAAAACAAACTTTAATCTTAGCCTATAAAGTTTGTAAGTCGATAAAATAATAATTTTTTTTATTAGCCTAATAATTTTATGCGTGTCCGTGCATTCTAGGTACATTTGAGGAACTCTTAACGATACACCTATCAGTTATGCATTTCACAATGTTCTTGGGCTTGGCTTCCTTAGACGCCAACCAACCAATTTATGCATCTAAAGTTTAATAAATGAATTCCAACACTACATTTCCAAAAAAGCAGATTCACGCACTTTGATTTTTTTAAATGCAGAACTCTAGCAACTTTCAAAATACTTAATAATTGACTCCCTAATCTACATATAAATTTATCACATTTTCTGGAACTTTAATACTTTAAATTTTTCAGAAAAAGTATTTTTTTTTTTTTTTTTGCTTATTTTTAACTATTAACAAAGAAGCCCTTAAGTTGATTAACATCTACTATATCTTCATTAAATCATTCATTTGATTAATTAACGGATTGTTTATTATATTAAACAACGAAACTTCATGGCCAGTACCATCAGTATCATTCTTTTAGAAAATTAACCATTGCATCCCTTTATTAGCCTAAAAATTATGCATTATACAATAGAGGGCTTATTATCCCTTTTGCAACTATAGATTTGCATTTTTACCCAATGTGCAAAGCAGCATCTCATCCGCTTTATGGCATCCAAATTGAGAGAAATAAATTGAACAGGGTGAAGGGTGACCGATATACATTTGTCCCTATCGCCTTGGAGCTGTGTCTAGCGTTTTTCACAAAGATGAATAGAAGATAATCAGTTAAAACCATAGAGATTATCATGTTGCTGAGAATTCATTCCAGAGGACTCTTGGACATCCACGGCTTGTTCATATATTTCATAATGCCTTGAGACTAACTTTAAATTTAATAGGCATCAAATTACTTTGAAGAAGATCAAATGAACCTGAAGGAGAGCAATTTTACTTTGCGAGGTCTGGTTTGATTTGACCTTTTTGTCATGTTAACGAGGGTCAAATGCAATTGTGAAGCATATTTTATAAAGAAAAACTTCCAGACCCTAATTACTATATGCACTACTGTACACTTATCTTGTAACATCGTTCTTTTCTTTTTTTTTTTCTTTTTCTTTTGTCAACTCATGCTGGGTCGCTATCTCATGGTCCTATCGGTCGAACATTAGATCAAATTAGCCTTCCAATATAGTTAAGACAAAACATTAATGTAGGGACTATGAGAAGCTCTTCTTGATCCCACACACCTGATCTTAGATTTGGCCAAATCCATGGGGTTGACAACCTACTTAAGAGTGAGCAAGCAAGCCAACTAGCAATGCGAATAACAGTAGATAAAACTAGATTTGAGCCACGATCTTTTGTTGGCAAAAGGACAAAATGAAAGGTGACTTCCTAAATTAAATGCCGATCCTTACACGATCTCTCAAAGATCTACTGAGATCTGGCCATGTTACATATCTGCTCCTACCGTCACTGCATGATGAAATAATAAAAACCATGCATTTCCAGTGACCCAAAAGCAGAGACTCTTCCCCCATTCTAGCACAAGATGGTTTTGGGGGCATCGCTCTCCTCCATGAAGCGAAGCCGGACGTGACCGTGGGTCCGGTCCACGTGGAAGAAGCTGCGGTGGGACGACACTGCCACTGCCTCCACCACTAGCCTTCCCCCCTCCCGGCGGGACCTCATCTGGACACCCATGGAGCTGCCAGCCGACGTCAGTGGCGGCGGGAATGAGCCGCTCCTGCTCAGCCTCTTCCTTGCCATCCGAATTGCCATGTGATGGTTGCCGCTAACTCCTCCAGGCGAGGGGAGCAGGGCTTTGCTGTCACCAACATCGCTGCCAGTCTCATTTCCAAGCGACTCGATGCACATCTTGAGGCTCCGGTTGCTAAGGCACGAGGAGGAGCATTTCAGGATCGGGTTGACGTAGACGGCGCCTTGCTCGCCCTCGTTCTTCTCTTCTGCATGGGTGAAAGCATGCAGGAAGCTCGAGTCCACAGCGCAAGTGCCTGGCTGGGACGCCGCAGTTTTCATCTTGGCCGCAGCGTCGGAGTCGGCGGGAATTGAAATAAGACTGGAGGGCATTCTTTAGAGAGGTAGATGGAGAGAGAGAAAAGAGGTGGGTTGGGGAAAGAGAGGAAGGAGTGAACGTGAGAGAGGAGTGAAAGGAGGTCGAGGCTGAATTTATAGGAGAAGACAGGGAGGGAGAGGAGGGTTTTGAATGCGCGCCCTTTTAGCCATGGTGAATGGAGGAGGAGAGAGGCAGAACATTTCACGGAAGCATTCATCGACTATAATATCTACTGAGCAACCTGTCGAAATTCGTGCAGCGTTCGCCGGTACAGAGGTAGTGTTGCTCAACGTGTCGAAATTGAACAATCTTCATTGGTACAAAAGGTTCTGCCGTGTGACCTTTATGGAGAGAGAAAATGGGGGCATTGTGATGGCAAGTATAGTCCACACGCCGGTCATTATTTTTTGTCCTACTATATGCTTTAGTAGGTTGGTCCACCCTAATGAGTTATGCCATCCTATGTGGTCGAGCAATAAAGACAGCCAAACACAGCATGAAGCAAGTATTTCTCCATTAGATTTGTCGAGACAGTAATTGATTCTTGTTCGCTAATGCACTCGAAATGAGTATCGAGAATTGAGACCTTTGTATGTATGATCCATTGTGGGAATCGGTAGATAGCTCTAGTGAATTTAAGAGTTTGCATGATATAAAATTATTATAAAGGTAAAATGGTAACTGTAGCATTTAATAGGTTTTGGACGGTGAGTACGGCTAGAATTGCTCAAACCATATGCGGAAGTTGGGTTTGTGCAATGGTAAATACGAACATAATGAAGGAGGATTAGATGGCGGATTAGGTCTGGCTTTTTGTTTTTTTGTTTTTTTTTTGGGAAGGGGGGATCAGGAAAAGAAAATCAGAGCAAATCAAACCTCTTATGAAAACAACTTCAAGGGTTCTACATCAAGTTATCAATCTATCAAACAACAAATGGTTGCCCGAGCAGCACCCCAAGACATCAGGTGCAAATCTAGGCAAGAATCTGACCAGACAATGTCCCACGCTTGGCGACATTTACTAAGGATTTGGGGCTATCACTGTGTAATATTATTTGCTTTGGGCTTTCAGTTTTCACGGCTTTAAAATGCATTACACGATGTGGGACAGAAGACGTGCTTTAATATCTCCCGAGTACTGCCGAGGCGATCGTAGTCTGTCTCTCCATACTGCTTCGAGTTTGGGTTGTGGGTCGTCACATTCTCCATCCCTTACGGTATAGTGCCCTTGTTGTGATCTCACACGCTGCGGGAGTCAACTTTGATACCACCAAATATTTAAAATGCATTACATAGAGTAGAGAATCCAAACCATATAAATCAGCCAAGGACTCCCCCCTAAGCAATGTGGGACAGGAGATATGCGCTTAGCCTCGCCCGCGTACTGTCAAGCCGATCTTAGTCCATCTCTCCGTACTGTCCTAAGTTTGGGTCATGACATTGACCTTCAAGTACAACCACTTCGGCACTGCGTCTTTGAAAAAAGAATGACAAAAATATTAATCAAGTCTAAAAAAGACGTCTAATGAATTTCTTAACTGAGCAAATTACATATCTTAGCGACAGTGCTGTACTGCAGACCTGACCAAAGTGCCAAAGCATATCGGTTCTAAGAGAATGAATTGACCAGCCTACTTTGACTGGTAGAATAAACCACCTTTCTCATAGCCGCTCTCTTAGATGGCAATCTATAGAAATGATCACTGGACAAGATTGAACGAGGCCTGAACGTTGTGCGTAATATGTTGCCCAAGCCTGCCCACAACATGTATTAGAAGTTTGTAGGCTAGGCCTTCGCCAAAGTTGGCAGCCGAGGCTTTTTCATGTAAGAACATTGCTTGAGCCTGTCCATTTAACTCTCGAGCCTGGGAGGGCTGACCGTTCGTCGACCCTCTCTTGTAGGTAAACTTACTCGTATACTAGTTGTTTGTACCGTGCTTTGCTTGGGTTCGTGCTCTCATTTGCATTTCTTCTTAGACTAGAAAAAGGTAGATCTTATTTTTTCCATTGATCCATGTTATGCGTATATTAAGGATAAAGAATTGAAAACTTTGAGTAAGGCTTATCATTTTCCATGCACAATCTTGGTAAGAATGCCCATTTCGTAATACATGTTTTATGATTATGAAAAATCCGTGCAACTGAGCCGGTTGACTAGAGTAATAGATTGATAACAATTTTAGCAAAACAAAATTGAACCTTAGGCTATAAAATTTGTAAGTTGATAAAATAATAAATGATTTATTAGCCTAATTATTTTATTTATGTACGTGCATTCTAGGGACATTTGAGGAATTCTTAACGGCACACCTGAAATTCATGCATTTCACAATGTTCTAGGGCTCGCCTTCCTTTGACGCCAACCAGCCGATTTTATGCACCTAAATTTGAGTAAATGAATTCCGACACTACATATCCAAAATAGTGGATTGAGTTTTTACCTTTTATATTTTATACTTACATGCATAAAATAATTAGGCTAATAAATCATTTATTATCAGAATGAACATCAGGTGTGTGGCATCAAAGACTGACTCTTCTAGTCCGTACATTAATGTTTTGTCTTGCCTAAATAGGAAGGCTAATTTAATCTGATGTTCAATCCATGAGACCATGAGACAGCGACCAAACATCAGATGACAACAAGAGAGAATAATTTTAGGAGATGAGTGTTCAGTGATGCGTATAGTAATTAGGGCATGCTGGTAACCAGAGCATCTTATCATTATATTCCCCTGGCAAACCGCAACCCAAAAGTTGCACAGCATTCTATTAAGAGCAAAAGTTAGCGGCATGCCCTTTGTTCTTCAGCTTTATCAATCTCTTTCTTGAAAAGAGAATTCTGTTGGCTGATGCAGAATGGCTAACAAAACGCGAAATGTGTACGGAACAGCTCATTGGTTGAAAAGATATTCAAAGCTTTGTTTATCTAATTTTTTTGGAAAATGCCAATAGTTATTAAAAGAACATAAATTTCCCCCTAAAAAGGGAAGCGTTTTCCCAGCGTTGGGCACCTGGAAAGTGCTATCTGTCGCCACTTCCAAGCAGCTATGCAGCTTGTTTGATACGCCCAATTTTTTTTTTTTTTTTTTAAGGATCAAGAAATGCTTGGACTACACACCCGCCAGCGTCATAAAAATAGTCTCAATCGAGTTTGGTCGTGAACATGATTTGGCCGTGGTGGTACACCTGACACTATTTCGTGGTCCAAATCATCGAGATATATGTTTAAATCCAATTGACTACGTGCAAATTATTTTGAATCAAAGCAGACTGCATAGGTTAAAGACATGAACTTAACTAGTACCTATGACTTATATGGTGTTTCAAGAGTCTCTAATTTGTCGACATCAAAAGGATGTATTCCTTGCAAGCAGCCCAAAAAGCAATCAGAATTCAATTTCTGAAACCATATAATATCACGTTTGAATTCCAAAATCCAAGAGGAAAGAACTGAATGTACATGAAAACAAGTGGAAGTTGCAGGTTCAATTAACGCTTCCGAGTGAACGCAGAGTAGAGCATTTAGTTCTGCTCTCCCATTATGGTTCTTGTCTTGATTCTACCAAAAATAGATGGTGCTTCATTTGTTTATGTTTCCTATGCTGCCCATTGTGTATAGTGCAAGAAACAAAACACAGGTTTTTACTCTCTTTTGTCTGATTTTAAACGAGATATAAAGAGAATATGCAGCTTCGGGACCTCTAAAAGGAAGTATCATTACAAAGGAGAAAACACAATTTCTGTAGGTGATAAAGCGGATAAAAACTAACCATTTTGTAGGATATATAGTGGAATTTGTTTATATGAATGCCAATGTAAGTCTCCTTTGTCTTAACATAATTGGTTTTGTCTAATAGAAGAAGAACGAGTTTTAGATATATATGATTGATGATATAAATGTTCGAGCAAAATGGTTCTTCAAGTTTATGTATTGTAATCTTGGAACACAAGTTTGAGGTCGAGGTCGGCTAAGTAGGGGTGAGCAATATTAGGTTTCGTCTAGGTTATATCTAAAATCTAAAACCTACCGGTCAGAACAAGTGTCCTAATTTTTGGAACCCGGAAACTACCTTATATACCCATAAATCTGAATGCTATCATGTTTTAGGTTCTAGGGTCGATTCCAAAGTTTACCTAGGTTCCACATGTACTATTAATTGAACGATTGCAATAAATCATTACTTCTAATGACCACAATTTGCCATAATCCACCGATCATAACTCATATGTATACGCACAAAGATTATGATAAACTAATAAAATAAGAGTCTCAGATATGGATATTCCCGAAAATAGAAGTTTAGCCTGGTGTTTTCAGATTAATCACTCATCATTGAACATCACGGAATGTCACAGGATCACGCTAAGACATTGAACAAAAAAACACAAAGACTTGTTCCATTTGGAATTTGCAACCCACCTATTGAAATAGGTTCCTCAATTTTTGAAATCTAAAACCTATCCTGCATATCCTAAAACCTAGAACCGGACCAATTCCCACCAGTCAGGTTCTCAAGTTCTCAATTCTACCCCGATATCATGCTCACCCCTACGGCTACGCATGAGCTCAAATTAGAACTTGAGTTTCATGCAAACTTAGAGCAGAATTTGCATTTTGATTATCAAATTTAGTAGAGTCGGATAGCAAATTTTGTATAGTTTGGTCAAGCTTGACTTTTCGACCTTACATGGGGCATCTAGCTTTGAACATTCGAGTTGAATCAAGAGAAAGCAGTGAACTACATCGCGTCAACGCGACCCGACTCGATTACGCCCACTGGTGGGAATAAAGAGCACGCATGTAGTATTGAAGAAAGTGAGAGGAGATTGGGTGCTCTGGAGGGTTAAAACAATGCAGACAGGAATATGTGTGTGTCTCTCTCGGCCCAGCCCTCACCATCAATGGTGCTTTCACAAACCACCTTTTGTTTCTTTGCTTTTGTCATTAAATTAGCCAACCATGGGAAAAGGTCGACCCTTAGAGGCTAAGGAAGAGGTTTCCTTCTCTTACCACTTCCCTCCCTCTCTCTGGTCGAAAATAATGTGACTAAGGTTAGTTCTGATAACTCATTCGATCCTCTCCTTCTTTCTTTTTTTTTTTTTTTTTTTTTTTTTTTTCTTTTTTTTTTACCTTATAGTCCATTTATGAATGAAAGAAAAATATTTACAAAGACCTGCATCCATGCCTAATTGCAGACGAACC
Organism: Eucalyptus brandiana; assembly: GCA_014182725.1. NCBI lineage: Eukaryota > Viridiplantae > Streptophyta > Magnoliopsida > Myrtales > Myrtaceae > Eucalyptus > Eucalyptus brandiana. The sequence goes on from CM024675.1 coordinate 15,644,216, forward strand.
CCATTTGGATTATGTTCAAAGAACATGCAGAATTGCACGAGTTAGTACACTGTTGATCCCAATTTTCTTGTTTGAGAGAGTCCAATTAACAAGAGAAATGGATTGACAAGAGCACCTCTCACCAAAAGGGCAAAGCATCATCTAATAATATAAAAAATAATAACAGTATTAACAATTATAATAATACTAAATACTGATGATAACAACAACACCAACAATAATTATTAATAATTTTTATCACCGCTGTTATTATTACCTGCGTGAAGTGGTCAAAGTGCTTGCTTGAAGTTCTCTATCTTCATTTTCCATTTTTTTATTTTTATTTTGCTCACGAATGGCAATGTTCGGGCAGAAAGGTGGTGGCATCGAATTCATGGCCTACAGCCTACAGGACAAGTCGAGAATGCAACATTTTTCTAAGTTTTGACCGCCATAGCTTAGCTAAGCCTCTTTCTTCGTTTTTCTGCCGATACAGTACGAGGGATTCATTGAGAGCTCTAGGTTATTATGCGAACATGTCATGGCATCAATGGTGGGTCCATCGTTAATTGCAAAAGGTGAAGGAAGACAAAAAGAGACCGACCCGAGGAGAAAGAGACCTTATATGGACGGTACCATAAATTTTTCGCAACCTCCGCTTTTTAAATGGTCCGGACGTGGAGAAGAGAATCTCCCCATAATTTATCTGTTTGTTTACAATATCGATATACTAAATGAAGTGATTAACTACTATAAGTATCTAGACATGAGCGACAGAATGTGTCTCTCTGTGACTACAAATTTAGAGAGTAGGACCTAGATGTTCACTCCTCTTTTGCACGCTGTCGATTCCATTTTCACATAGTCGTTTTGGTTTATGACACAAGTGGGACATGGATCTTTAGGAAGCAAGAATAGGGTGTAAACAATTCGAGTCAAGCCTACGCAGCTAGGGCCCAGCCCACCCCCCAAAAAAAAAAAAAAAAAAAAAAGCTGATGATGGGCCCATCTTCAACTCGATAGAACAAGATACTGAAGTAGCTTGAGCTCAAGCTTCACTTAAAATTAGGGAAGTCGAACTCAAAGTAATCATCAAGTCGAAACCGAGCTATTAGTGAGTGGTTTCGACCCCACGCAGGATTACTGTGACAAGCACAAAAAACCTGATGCAGCTTCAGGGTGGATGCATCAAGGAAAGGCTCGTGTAGAAAGGAAGACCAACAGTGAATTTGTATCCTGCCAATCACTACAACGATTCAAACTTCTCATGCTGGTTGATAACTCCCTCTCACTAGCACCGATGACTTCATAAAAACAACTGTTTTGCTGTTTTTATGCAAATATTTGGAAACCACAATGTCAAAAACCAATTTCCTTGGACATTTTATTACATTACATGAAGATGCTGATATTCATGCATTCAGAAGGGAAGAAGAAGATATACAGCGGAGTAGTTCTTGAACTCAATGCTCAAATACACTGGCCTAACTTCACTTCACCCTGTAAAAAGAAATTCTACATCTTTGTTGCAAATTGCGCCCCTCTCATGTCTCAAAATGTGACCAACAAAATGTGACATCCTCGATTTGACCCCGATTTTCAGAACGGAATCATATCGATGACCAATCTTCGGACGGGATTACAATGAGGATCGGTAGGTCCTAAAAACGCCGAGAATATCACTTTGGGGGTGAAAACTTGGGTTTTCATCGGCAAGACACAAAGTTCAGAAAAGTGGAAATGGGCCATGGGCGAGGACCTAAGTGGGCCCACGCCCACGTTGAGTAGCCCGATGGGCCCAAGCCCACGATTGGGAAGCCCATGGACCGAAGCCCATCATGGATAACCCAATTGGGCCTAAGCCCGTAAGGGCGGCCCAAGGCCCACACGCCCAAGGGGTGGGCGGCCAAGGGGGCCATGAGTCCTCTAAATCCATCAGGCCATTATTTCAAGATCTCAGCATTTAATGCAACTCATGTGCATGAATAATGCGCAATCTTTTTGGAAGAGGGTCCTCTCACCGTTGCTAGGGTTCCCCTCATTTTGTAGCAGTGGAAACCCCTCTTGGAATTGAAAAAGGACAAGCAATCTTCCGTCCCGGTGTGGGTAAGACTCAAGAACCTTCCTCTTGACCTATGGTCCGCACCGGCAATTAGTGCCATAGCTAGCTCAATTGGCAAACCCCTTTTTGTGGACCATTGCACGGAGGGTATGAGGATGATTTCTTTCGCCAGAATATGTGTTGAGATCCAAGCAAAACAGCCCAGAGTTTCGGCTGTTGTAGAGAATGTGGATGGAGTTGCGCGGTCCATTGCCGTTGAGTATGAATGGAGACCGGTCGAGTGCCTCAAGTGTGGCGTGTATGGCCACAAATGTGACATGTCCCCCAATCCCTCCCGCCCGTCTGTGTCACCGGTGCAGACTCATTCTGCCCCTGCTCCTTCGGACCCTGTTCTGCAGTGACGGGACAAAGGTGACTCTTCTGAAGCACGCCACCACAATGTGGGTTAATAAGGGAGTAGGCCATCTGGTTCCTTTATCGTTTTGTGGCCCAGTTCATTAAGTTTAATGGGGATCTCTTTAGGCTTGATAGCCTGCTTTAGTGAACCAATGCCTGTGTAAGAATCATCTTTTTGGACAGCCCTCATAGTACTAAATGTGCTAGGCTTACCCTGAAACCTTTTGGAAGTGTGTGACAACGCTTTGGGATGTTTATGAAAAGTGGCGTAGTCTGTGATGCCGAAGTTGGATGAAAGAAGTTTGTATGAAAATTTGTTGTTATGAATGTATATAAGTGTGTTTTATACTATCCCTATTTGCTTGGTTGGGTGATGTGTTTATGCTTCCACTTGCGTACTTAATCGATAAAGCAATTGGGTCGGCGACACCTCCTGGGACGTCGTAATAGAATGACCTAAGTGAGATAGCACAGGTTATTGCGAGCCCGGAGCAGGTCAGGGCATGACACAAAACCCAGAATAATCTCATGATTCGTGGAGATTTGGAATTTCTATTTGCAGCATGTGAAGTCTATCCTGAACAGCCGATAGTTCATCCTGCATATTTTATATCTTATCTGGTCTACTTTGCGCTTCCTCTTGATAAGGCTTGCTGATATTATTTGTGAGGTTTTCCATATTCATGACGGTATCAAGGAGATCCTTCTGCATGGCCTCCTCAAGATTGTGTGCCAAAAACATCGACAGTCTTGTTCACCTTATTCACCACCATTTGCCTACGAGCCAGGACGTTTGAAATTACTAATAGCCTGTCATTGAAAATATAAGATTAGATAGAAGATAAAAAAGAACAGAGGGCTGCAATAATTTCAGAACTTCTTTTTCAGACAAGAAAAGATGAGTTGCAGATACACGACCCCCAGATGATACAGAATTCAAAGGCAGGGACATCATTTTCACGCTATACAATTCAACATCACCTCTCTTTATCAGTCCATGAGGAACTACCCCAAACTCATTGATGCATAATTAGCTAAAAGTCCTGCATTACCAGTTTTCTGAAATAAGGCATTGTGTTCTCAGGTGACGTCGCAATCATCCATAATTTGTAGTTCAAGAGCTTTACGAGCTGGGCATGAGTCAGTAGGAATACCTCACAATTAGTAAAAGTCACTTCATCTCAAATGTGAAAGAAAATATGAAAGTAATTTGTAGCTAACATGTGTATCCGCAGCAGAGAGTACTAATCGACCACATAAAATTTCTAGATATGCCTTCCTGAGATAGGCGGAAAGGAACTTCCAAAGCCACATGACAGACAAAATATGATGTCCAAGTGATATTTTAATTTTCGTGGCTGAGCTATAAGAGGGACAAGAGTGGAGCATGAATTGTCAATCACGACAAGGTGCTGCCCGCATTGAGGGGCAAGTCAAATGGAACTTTCAAAGAGACAGACTAAAATTTGAAGACCATCCATAAACGACGTGGTTCAAATTGGAACGAGATCTGAGCAAAGGCCGAGTGCAATTCTTTGTGTCAATTTGCAATGTGACAAATGGTACTTATAACAGAAGGAATAACGTGATAGGGTAGTAAGAGAGAGAGATTTCTGTGGGGGTACCAGCAATAGATTCTTCTTCTCCAAGAGATGCTATCTCTTTCCATTTTCATCGAATACTCTTTAACACTACTAACTATGCCAAGTACGGTGTTCAAATCGTGGTTGGCATATTCAGTCTTGTCTCAGAACAGTTTCGCATGAAGAAAAACCGCTCAGCAATTCCAATTGGTTTTTCTAGTTTAAGCTTTCTTCCTTCCATTCCCATGCCTCTCCATCGAGAATCAGAGATCAACAAATTTGCATACTATTTTGCACTCTCATAGGAAGCCAAAAGCTTTGATTCAAGAGCAAATCGTGCAGATACAGGATATAAAGCTACATTCTCTGCTTTAAGTAACTTCTGCACATTTTCTCTAATGAAAGACGTAGCTTCCTAAAGCTGCGCCAGTAGCATAGAAAAAGTAGTCCTCAATTGGAGAAGCTCAGGTTCCACTAAAGTGTCGCTGAAATTAAAATAAATAAATGCATAACTAAAAGTAAAGGCACTGAATGAACATTTATACCTCAAGATCATTCTGATAAATATCAGATTTAATCAGAACAAAGACAACTTTCTTCCTCCATTGCTGAGTGTACCGGAGGAAAACTTCCTAAAAAACATGAACAAAAGCATCAACTCAGTAATCGTCACAAGTCAAAGTTGCTAAGAAAGCCATTACAAAGGACTTACGAGAAAATGGGTGTGCATAATACAAGGAATGACAATGACTAGAGAAATGATTATCGAAAAAGCTGAATTGGCTAACATTAGGATCTATCGACCGACCAAAAAATTAGATCTATAGAAAATGAATGGGCGCCTTAATGCGATAAAGCTTGGTTTGTTGTTTCGTTGTTGTGTAGACAATAAATCATATCTTACCATTCCCTTTATTTTGCAATTCACACTACTATTTGCTAAGACAACATTGAATACATTTGGCTACAGCAACAACAAATTACCAAAGTCCAACAGAAAAGAATAACTTGGAGTTTAGAATGCCCTGAGAGACAAGAAAGTCTTGGCTAAAATAGTGTTGAGAAAATTCATTCCAGCACATACTTGTCTAACTAACTACACATGCAATAGAAGGATTAATAGCATTTTCATGGTGAGGGAAAACTATGAATCCTAACAAAGCTAAGAGGAAATCCTACTCATTTGAAATGTCAAGAAATTTGAGAAATATTGAGTTAGGAAAGGAAGTGGAAATGCATTGCAGTAATCTTTCAAAACCCTTCTTATTTCATCTTCTCTTACCCTTAGGAAATTAGACGGGACCAATATAGGCTATATTCCAATAGGCGGACTAATCAATTTAGACTTCAAAAATTTTCTGATGACACTGTTATATTCTTCCAGAGTCAAGGTCAGTTCATGCTTACCAAATATAAAGGACACTAGAAATGTGATAGTGCTTACACGATGCCATTTTGGATGTTAATATCAAGGAGAGGGAGGAGCCAATCGAGTTTGGTCTCCCCGTATGCTTGGCCATCACGGTCTTATCGGTCACACCACAACTTGAGCTCGGCCCTTGGAGTAGGAATGAGTCGAATATCAAACCTCCCCATTGTATATAGACCAAAACTCATGATTGAACTAAATGTGATCGACCGACCAAAGGTACAATAAAGTAAGAAAATTACATAGTGAAAGGGTAGAAAACTTACTTCACCATAAGATTATGGCAACCATATAGACACAAAAATTATATGTGCAGCTTGATTTTTAAGTAAACGGCTTAAAGTGGAGTCAAAATTATAGGATGACTAGTTGTAGCCTCGCATACTAAGCCTGGTCCTCATAACTCTGGCACAGACAAAAGCGGCACCCATTTACAACTTAGGCTTGTGGACAAAGGTAAGCACTTTTAACACTAGTAAAGAGACTTTCAAAATTGTTTTGGGTGACCTCTACTCAACGAACTCATGTTCAAAATCGTATCAAACTCAATACCATCCTAAGTAACTTATGCGGCCTAGGTTTGGCAGAAGATTGTGTGTGCAATAGCACGGTGCTAAAACAATGAAAGCATGCTCAATAATTTATCTCAAACATCGCTTCAATATCAAAGTAAAAATCATTCATTCTCAACACCAATCTACAAGACAAAGCTTAACAAACATTTCAACCCTTATAACTGTCACGTCCCGATCCTCCGAGCACGTGCCAATCCCTCCTTGGTCGATTAAATTACGACGTCCCAGGACGTGTCGCCGACCCGTTCATTTTAATGCGCATGCGAAAGCGAATAATTAATCCCTAGACAACAACAAGATGTGATAGAAAAGTAGGATAACAAATCACAAACAAACAAGCCTTTTATAAACACTTCAGGTTTATACACAAAGCTAGGCTGTTTACAAAAGATTGACTCAACAAAATGGGAACTGTCCTACGACCCACTAGTTAGACACGTACGCCGATTCTTCGATCTCTTCCTCATCAAACTTCGGAGCTTCGAGTCCTCCTCAACTGCCATCTAAAGACCTGAAAATGTTATCCCACAACGGGGTGAGACGACGTCTCAACAAATTCAACCCCCTAAGCCCCGACTAGGAAGAAAATACGCCGAAAGGGCTGCCTAAGCACAACCACGAGTTAGAGGGCTTACCTTGGCCTCAATTCCTTCCTGCAAGTCAATACAGTTCATATCACAACTAATCACTTCACAATCAATTTATCCTACCAGATCGAATCATCGATCAATCGACTCAGTCGATTATATGTCATCACGACCTTTCCTTGGTCGGCCCATTTAATACTATCTATAAAATCCAACCATAACAGGACTGCTTACTTTAAGCCGATAATAGATAGTATAGCTCGCCAGAAGCTGCCTCATATACTGAGATAATATACTCTATATATATGCTCGCCATAAGCTGCCTCAAATACTGATATAGTATATTATATATTCTCACCAGAAGCTGCCAGCCATACTTTCATAGTATGCTGAAAATTATATATGCTCTCCAGAAGCTGCCAGCCATATTTTCATAGTATGCTGAAAATAATATATGCTCACTAGAAGTTGCCAGACATGCTCTCATGGTATGTCGAAAATAATCATTTAATCAATTCACCATTTTTATCCTTTCCGATAAAAATATTTGTATGTGGGTATACGGTCGGTTTTAACCAAAAATACAATATTTTCACCTTTAAAAGTCCCACTAACTTCAACAGTCCACAAATCCATTTTTGGCGTTGTAAACCGACACCCAGTGATTTTCCAATTAATTTCTGAAATTAAATAAATTTAGGAATAAATTCCCAGAAGCACAATTCACACACAATCAGTACAAAATAACAGTCAAATAAATAAACAGATTACACCATTGCAATCAGCATAAAATTCCGGTCACCAGCTATCTCTTCCGAAAAATAAATAATTAATTAAATAATTACGAAAATTAATTATTAAATGCAATAAATAGCAACTTAGGCATGTAAAGCCTAATTAAATGTTGAGACGAGCCTGGAAAATTTCCAAACCACTCTACATAAATATTAGAGCTTGTCTAGGCCCTAAGTGCACTAAACTATCCACCTAACATGCATCGATAATTAACTAATTTACTAAACCGTTCTAATTATCCACTAAACCAAGCTTAATATAAACTAATCAACCCTTAAACGTCATTAACTTACTAAGCGAGGATTAGTGAGTTAAACTCACCTGATTTGCGATCCACTCGGACCAAAACGATGGGGACGCGACGGCGGCCGATAAATCCCGAAGCGGCGACACTAACGGGGGCTCGGAACGGGCTGAAATCGGCCACACAAGGCTTCGCGGTTGCTGCCTGGTTCTAGATCAAAGGGGGCTGAGTTGCTGGGCTCGGCTGAGTTGCGGCTTCGGAGGGAGTTCGGTGGCTGAAACTCGAAGGGATGCGGGCTGAAGATGGGCTAGCCGTGAGGGACACGGGCGGAGGAAGGATGCGTCGAAGGAGCCACTGGGTTTGGGGGCGTGAGGTCGCTCGAAGGAAAGCAGCAGAATTCCATCGCTACTTGAGTCAACCGCGGGGAAGGGAACATCGCTGGGTTTGACCGAGAGGGGGGAAAAAGAGAGAGGGGCTGACATGCGACTGCAGGTTGGGGATCAACGGACACGGCAGCATGAAGAACAAAGAAATTGAGCTCTCCAAGGAAATGAAAGAAAAGCAGAGGACGTGAGGGATTGCTGCAGTCCTCGACCAGTCCAAAAGAATAAGAAAAAGTAGAAAGAAAAATGAAAGGGAAGACTGCTGCACCGAAAGAAAAAGGAAAGAAAATGGGATAAGAGAGAAAAAAGAGAGTGTCGGCCACAAATTTGGGGGGGAACGTGTGAAATTGAAAAGCAAGAGAGAGTGTGTGAGATAGAGAGAGAGGGAAAGGATAGGAATGAGTGAAAAGTCAATAAAAGAAAAGCAAGAGGAGACCACAATTCACAGGGGACGGTTGGCTAGGGGGAGAATGTTTGCGAGAGACGTGAGAGAGAAAGGAAGACCGAGGAAGAGGGAAGGGAAAATTAAATAAAAACACAAATATTTTAGCTCGACTTCTCGCAACAATATCAATTGGTCAATCTAGGGGCCGATTTCTTCACCAATTTGCTCAACTTGAAGTCCAATTGAAAACCAGAATAAAACAGTCCCTCAAACCTATGAATTTCCTTCAATTCCGAATTCTATTTCCTTTTTCTCGGAATCCGATTTCTGAACAAACATCTTCGATTGAGCTCCAATTTTGTTGAAGAAAAAGCCCACACAGCTTCCTTTCACCAAGTAATTCCCACAGGAGGCCAAAATCCCTTCAAATTGACCAATCCGAATTTCCGTTCGTTTTCCGAATCGTCCGAATCGATTTTCCGTAAAAATCCCAAACTCGCCGAAAAATCCTCGAAAGGTGAGTCGACATTCCTAAATTAACTCGTGACATGACAGAACTTTCAATTTTTGAAATCGGGTTCAAATTCGCAGTTAAATTCAATCTGACGCTATTTTAGCGTGACCTAACCTACCGGGTAGCTTTTAAAAAATTTTAGTGCAATTGACCTATGGTCGATTTTCCTCGAGCCACACATACCTCTTCGACATATTGGCGGCTTTTGGTTGTTGTGAAAATCTCAAGGTTTCAAATACGGACACAGGGCGCCAAAATGACAGAAAAATCAGTCTAGTGCCGATCGACGAGAATTTTGCAATTTAGTGGAATCACGCACGCTTACCAACACATCTCAGTCGAACTGACCTATCTCTGATCTCTGATCAATTTTTAACTGTGCCATAATGACCCTTGCAAACTAGCACGGTCGAGTAGTCGATTCCTGGTCGAATTCTCAAGTCTATTGCATTTAAAATCCCTTAACGGCTTCACCTGATAGGCTAGTTATCTTGTGAGTGGCCATATCAGAGAAAAGCACTATAGTCACGTCGACGAAATGCCCGACTTATCCGATCAAAATCAGAACCTGAATTTTTAGGATGTCACAACTCTTCCCCTCTTATAAAAATTTCGTCCTCGAAATTTAAACATTTACCAATCCTTAAACAAAAAGGTGGGGGTATCGTTGTCTCATCGAATCCTCATTTTCACCAGTTGCTTCTTCAGTCCCGTAGTGTTGTCAGACCACTTTAACCAAGGGGACCATCTTAGTACACATAATCTGTTCTTTCTGATCCACAATCTGAACCGGCTTTCCACGTACGACACTTTGTCGTCCACGTCTAATTCTTCAATATTTAGCACATGGGTCAGGTCAGGCTCATACGTCCTCAACCTCAACACGTGAGAGACGTCATGCACTTGCGCCTACCTCGGTAGCAACGCAAGACGATATGTTAGGATCCTGTTTCTTTCCAGAATCTCAAAGGGACCTATGTACCTTGGTTTCAGATTTTCCCTCCTTGCTAAAGTGTGAGGTATCCCTCATTGGTGACACCTTCATAAAGATGTAATCACCAATTTGGAATTCTAAAGGCCTTCGATGCTCAACGATCCAACATTTCTGGCGACTCTTAGCGGTCTTGAATCTATCTTTGATCACAGCAACTGCAATCACTAACTGCTGAACTGACTCTGGGCCTGTGATCTTTCTTTGCCTGACTTCATCTCAACAACTGAAGTTCTACACACCATACTATGCAATGCTTTAGAAGGAACTAGTTGAAAGCTCTGCTAAAACTGGGAACCTCGGGTCTAGATCTGATGTAAATTCGTCACTAGCACTCCACGCAGACGAACTATCTGACACACATACACTTCTACATGCCTAGTCGAATCGAGATCTTTTCGTACTGAACTGAAGTGAGTCGGCTTCATCCATCTGTTGACCACTACCCAAATGGAATCGTTACCCCTCTAGTTCCTTGATAAGCCCGTCACAAGGTCCATTGTGACACGATCCCATTTCCACTTAGGGATCTCGAGAGGTTACAAGAGTCCCTTCGGCATACAAAGCTATGCCTTCACTTGCTAACACATCGAACACTCAGCGACATGATTGGTGATTTCCATCCTCATACCGGACCACCAATAGTATCGACACAGATTATGATACACCTTCGTATTGCCATGATGAATGCCGCAACTGCTACGATGAGCTTCTGATAGGATTTCCTCTTTAAGCTCTGGATCGTCAGATACACACAATCATCCTCGGAACTTTGGTGTTCCGTCTTCGGAAATCTGAAAGTCAGCCTTTCTCTTATCGGTATCCTCTTGCAGGATCTTCTGAATCCCTGGATCTGTCGGCTGAAGCGTCTTGATTCTAATTTGCACTTCGAGTTCAATCCTGAGGGTGGCCATAAGATTTGAAAGATGGCCTACCTCAAATTTGAAAACCTAATCTCGAACTTTCTCAAGTAAGGTCCATTCTTTAACCAGCATATGCGCAACTGAAGACTCCTAACTCAGCGCATCTGGGACTTAATTTGCCTTTCTAGGGTGATACAAACTATCACAATCACAGTCCTTCCAAAGTTCTAATTCACAACGCTGTCTCATATTCAACTCCTGAGAGAATAATTACTTGAGACTTTGCTGGTCAATAAAGAATTGGAATCTTTCTCCACACAAATAATGTCTCAAACCTTCAGAGCGAAAATTATTGCTGTGAGTTTCAAGTCATGCGTCGGGTAGTTCAACTCAGGAGGTCTCAACTGACGGGACGCGTATGCAACAATCCTACCATGTTGCATCAGTACGCAACCCAGTCCCCTGAATGACGCATCATTATAAATCTCGTACCCTCTAGGACTTGATAGAATGGTCAGCACAGATGTGGTAGTCAGCTTCTATTTAAGCTCTTGGAAACTACACTCGCACTCGTCTATCCCCACGAACTTTTCTTTTGTCTTCAGAAGTCGAGTCAATGGCGACACTAATACTGAAAATCCTTCCACGAAATTTCTGTAGTAATCTGTCCAACCCAAACGACTTCTGACCTCTGATACTGTTGTCAGTCTTGGTCCACTGATAATTGCTTCGATCCTAGTCGGGTCCAAGGAGATTTTTTTTTTTTTTGCTGAAATCATGTGGCCTAGGAACGCAACACGAGTCAACCAAAACTCATATTTTCTAAACTTAGCGTGCAATCCATGAGTCCTTAGGGTCTGAAGTACCATCCTCAAATGACTCTCATACTCCTCAGCACTCCTCGAATACATTAGAATATCATTGATGAACATGATCATGAACTGATCTAGGTATTCCTCAGATACTCGGTTCATCAAATCTATGACAGCAGCTGGAGCGTTCGTCAGACCAAATGGCATTACAATACTCTCATAAAGGCCATATCGAGTACAAAACGATGTCTTCTGTAGAACCTCCTTTCTGATTCTCAACTGATAATACCTTGTCCTCAAGTCGGTCCTTGAAAATATCGACGCTTCTTCTAGCTGGTCAAACAAATTATCGATCCTTGGCAATGAACACTTGTTCTTGATCATTACTTGATCGAGTTGACAATAGTCGATGCACAGATACAATGAACCATCTTCTTTTTTCACAAGCGAAACCGGTGCTCTCCAAAGTGATGCACTGGTACAAGTAAATTCCTTATCCAGTACTTCTCACATCTGCACCATCAGTTCTTTCAACTCAGACAGCGACGTCTGGTAAGAAGTCTTAGAGAGTGGCTCTGTCCCGGGTGCTAATTCAATTACTAGTTCTATATCTTTTTCTACGACATGCCTGGCAATTCTCTTGGAATCCTCTCAGAAAATTCCTATACCATGGCTACGTTCTCCACATTTGGTCCCTCAACTAACACCTCTATTACAGTTGCCAAATAAATCTTGGCAACCTACATCCAGTACCCAGTTGTCTTAAGTGACGAAATAAAAAGGGATCGAGGATCCTCCTCAACTTCTGATAAATTCACAACCTTCACTTGCTAATGGATCAGACGGTAATATAATACTACCATAATTCATTACAACAAAAGCTTCTCGAGTCATCCTTTTATACATAACATTAAGGTCATACATAAGCAACTAGTCAAGTACAACTATAGTTAGAGGTTCTTCTTTTTACAGCTTTATTACAACGACAGGAATTCTACAACCTTCATTCACCATCTTGCTGCGCTACTCCAATAAAAACATCTCAAAAACACTCTTCCCCCGATTGATGCAAGGTTGGTCCATTCATGTTCCTTTAGCCACCCTAGTGGCATCCTCTTTATAGTAACGGTGCTTACACTCTCCTGGACCTACGTGGGTAGTTCCTCGCCTGATGGCCGTGCTGGCCACATTCAAAGCACGCTCCTGATATACTCGAACACTGGGCTGATGCATGCTTCCTTCCACAAATTTGGCACACATTCGATGAATCCTCTGACTCCTGTCGGTTGACAGCCTGCACCATTCCTTGCATTGGAGGTCTGATCCAAGTATCCCACTGAATGTCTTGTAGTGCATTCCCTCTATTATGTTCTATCGGTAATGGCGGCGATAGCTGCGACGGTTCCATCTGCCTGCACGGACAGTCTTTAAACTGGTGACCTTGCTAGCCACATTTAAAACAGGCACCAGTCATGAAGTGACACGGGGTTGGTCCATGCCATCTTCCACAAAAGTGGCACACGCCATTCTGGCTCCGCGCTGACTTTCTAATTCTATTCCTTCGATTGGGATGAATGGAACATCCTTCTTCCGATATCGGTCTCTTCCCAAGTCAGTTGTCATCTTTGCTGGAACTGAATCCTGACTCGGATGCGGTAGCTTGCTCCCCGATCACAACTCCAGGTTGGACCTCAGCAGGTGCGACAACAACAGAGGTCACGGCATTGGCGGCGGTATGAACAATGGCAACAGCGGCGGCTCGATCCTAAACTTGCTGACCCAACAAATTCCCAAGGTTAACTAGTGCCTAAACAATCTCGTCGAACCTAGGATCACTCGGTGCTGCTACACTAGTACCGGCCTGCGGCGGTACTCCTTCACTCACGTTGGCCTGAGTCGACACTCTACCACCACCACGACCTCCTCGAGCATCAACTCTCGTCTGCGTTCCACCCTGAGCAACAGGTATGATGGTATGCCTCCTAGGAGTCTCTTGCTCCTGATCACTCATGCTACAAGATCTTCATAGAAACCTGTTTTCTAATTCCAAAACCAAATTAGAATTTGAGTGACCCACACCAAACAAGCTACCAACCAACTATCAATCACATGCACCAGCAAATTAAAAGTGGCTTTCCCTACTAACTATCCCAAATCCCATCGCACCTTATCACTCCAAACACAGGCCCGCTCTGATACCACTAAACGGAGATGTTACGTCCCGATCCTCCGAGCACGTGCCCATCCCTCCTTGGTCGATTAAATTGCGACGTCCCGGGATGCGTCGCCGACCCGTTCATTTTAATGCGCATGCGGAAGCGAATAATTAATTCCCAGACAATAACAAGATGGGATAGAAAAGTAGGACAACAAATCACAAACAAACAAGCCTTTTATAAACACTTCAAGTTTATACACAAAGCTAGGCTATTTACAAAAGATTGACTCAACAAAATGGGAACTGTCCTATGACCCACTAGTCAGACATGTACGCCGATTCTTCAATCTCTTCCTCATCAAACTTCGGAGCTTCGGGTCCTCCTCAACTGCCATCTAAGGACCTAAAAATGTTATCCCACAACGGGGTGAGACGACATCTCAGCAAGTTCAACACCCTAAGCCCCGACTAGGAAGAAAATACGCCCAAAGGGCTGCCTAAGCACAATCAAGAGTTAGAGGGCTTATCTTGGTCTCAGTTCCTTCTTGCGAGTCAGTACAGTTCATATCACAACCAATCACTTCACAATCAATTTATCCAGCCAAATCGAATCATCGATCAATCGACTCAGTCGATTACATGTCATTATGACATTTCCTTGGTCGGCCCATTCAATATTATTTATAAAGTCCAACCATAACATGACTGCTTACTTTAAGCCGATAATAAATAGTATAGCTCGTTAAAAGCTACCTCATATACTGACATAATATATATATATATATATATATATATATATATATATATATATATATATATATGCTCGTCAAAAGCTGCCTCAAATACTGATATAGTATATTATCTATGCTCGCCAGAAGCTGCCAGCCATACTTTCATAGTATGCTGAAAATTATATATGCTCGCCAGAAGCTGCCAACCATACTTTCATAATATGCTGAAAATTATATATGCTCGCAAGAAGCTGCCAGCCATACTTTCATAGTATGCTGAAAATAATCATTTAATCAAATTACCATTTTTATCATTCCCGATAAAAATATTTGTGTGTGGGTACACAGTCGGCTTTAGCCAAAAATACAATATTTTCACCTTTGAAAATCCCACTAATTTCAACAATCCACAAATCCATTTTTGGCGTTATAAACCGACGCCCGGTGATTTTCCAATTAATTTCTGAAATTAAATAAATTTAAGAATAAATTCCTAGAAGCACAATTCACACACAATCAGCACAAAATAACAGTCAAATAAATAAACAGATTACACCATTGCAATCGCATAAAATTCCGGTCACCGACTATCTCTTCCGGAAAATAATTAATTAATTAAATAATTACGAAAATTAATTATTAAATGCAATAAATAGCAACTTAGGCACGTAAAGCCTAATTAAATGCCGAGACGAGCCCGGAAAATTTCCGACCCACTCTAGATAAATATTAGAGCTTGTCTAGGCCCTAATTGCACTAAATTATACACCTAACATGCATCAATAATTAACTAATTTACTAAACCGTTCTAATTATCCACTAAACCAAGCTTAGTCTAAACTAATCAACCTTAAAGGTCATTAACTTACCAAGCGAGGATTAGTGAGTTAAACTCACCTGATTTGCGATCCGCTTGGACCAAAACAACGGGGACGCGACGGCGGCCGATAAATCCCGAAGCGGCGGCACCAACGGGGGCCCAAAACGGGCCGAAATCGGCCACACAAGGCTTCGTGGTTGCTGCCCGGTTCTGGATCAAAGGGGGCTGAGTTGCTGGGCTCGGCTGAGTTGCGGCTTCGGAGGGAGTTCGGTGGCTGAAACTCCAAGGGACGCGGGTTGAAGATGGGCTGGCCGTGAGAGACACGGGCGGAGGAGGGGTGCGTCGAAGGAGCCGCTAGGTTTGGGGGGCGTGAGGTCACTGGGAGGAAAGCAGCAGAATTTCGTCGCTACTTGAGTCAACCGCAGGGAAGGGAACGTCGCTGGGTTTGACCGAGAGGGGGGAAAAAGAGAGAGGGGCGACATGCGGCTGCGGGTTGGGGATCAACGGACACGGCAAAGCATGAAGAACAAAGAAATTGAGCTCTCCAAGGAAATGAAAGAAAAGCGAGAGGACGTGAGGGATTGCTGCCTTCCTCGACCAGTCCAAAAGAATAAGAAAAAGTAGAAAGAAAAATGAAAGGGAAGACAGCTGCACCGAAAGAAAAAGGGAAGAAAATGGGATAAGAGAGAAAAATGAGTGTCGGTCACAAATGGGGGGGGAACGTGTGAAATTGAAAAGCAAGAGAGAGAGAGGGAAAGGATAGGAATGAGTGAAAAGTCAATAAAAGAAAAGCAAGAGAAGACCACAATTCGCAGGGGACGGTTGGCTAGGGGAGAACGTTTACGAAAGACGTGAGAGAGAAAGGAAGACCAAGGAAGGGGGAAGGGAAAATTAAATAAAAACACATATTTTAGCTCGACTTCTCGCAACAATATCAATTGGTCAATCTAGGGCCGATTTCTTCACCAATTTGCTCAACTTGAAGTCCAATTGAAAACCAGAATAAGACGGTCCCTCAAACCTATGAATTTCCTTCAATTCCGAATTCTATTTCCTTTTTCTCGAAATCCGATTTCTAAAAAAACCTCTTCAATTGAGCTCCAATTTTGTTGAAGAAAAAGCCCACACAGCTTCCTTTCACCAAGTAATTCTCATAGGAGGCCAAAATCCCTTCAAATTGACCAATCCGAATTTCCGTTCATTTTCTAAATCGTCCGAATTGATTTTCCGTAAAAATTCCGAACTTGCCGAAAAATCCTCGAAAGGTGAGTCGACGTTTTTAAATAACTCGTGACATAACAGAACTTTCAATTTCTGAAATCGGGTTCAAATTCGCAGTTAATTTCAATCTGACACGATTTTAGCGTGACCTAACCTACCGGGTAGCTTTTAAGAATTTTTAGTGCAATTGACCCGTGGTCGATTTTTCTCAAGCCACACGTACCTCTTCGACACATTGGCGGCTATCGGTTGTCGTAAAAATCTCAAGGTTTCAAATACGGACACAGGACGCCAAAACGACAGAAAAATCAATCTAGTGCCAATCTACGAGAATTTTGCAATTTAGTGGAATCACCCATGCTTAGCCACACATCTCAGTCGAACCGACCTATCTCTAATCTCTTATCAATTTTTAACTGTGCCGTAATGACCTTTGCAGACTAGCACGGTCGAGCAGTCGATTCCTAGTCGAATTCTCAAGTCTATTGCATTTAAAATCCCTTAACGGCTTCACCTTATAGGCTAGTTATCTCGTGAGTGGCCATCTCAGAGAAAAGCACTATAGTTGCGTCGACGAAAGGCCCAACTTATCCGATCGAAATCAGAACCTGAATTTTTAGGATGTCACAATAACTCCCATTCTACAAAAACATTTAAACAAAGTAAGGGATGTACCTTGTTCCACATTGCCAAACAAAAATATTTTGTAATCAAGAGAAAGTTCGGGCCTAAATTTGCTATAAGTTTGAACTCAAATCACTAGTGGAGTCACCAAACTATCGCAACCTTCCTATGTCACGCCCCGATCCTCAGGCACGCGCACATCCTTCAATCTTGGTCGATTTTATAATGCGATATCCCAGGACAATGTATCGCCGACCCTTTCAATTTTTAAGCACATGCGGAAGCAGTTAAAATCCCCAGACAATAAAACGATGGGATAGAAAAGCAGGGCCATAATTTTCATACGAAATTTATAACCAAACTTTTATACAAACCACAAACCTTTTCATAACTATTCACATCAAAACGGAGATCTCAAAAGAAGACGAAACTTAGACAACCGGGGCCGTACTCAAGGCCCCTCTCAAGATTGTCTTCTTCTTCCGAAAATCCTTCTCCTCGATCTCACTTCCGAGTTCTCCTTCTCGGATTCCTCCTCCTCGCCTCTTCAGCGGGGGTCCCGAAATGGTTTTCCCCAACCGGGATGAGACTACGTCTCGGCGAGTTCTACCCCACTAAGCCCGATTAGCAAACCATTATACTAAATGCTGCCTAAGCACGCACGGGGCGAGGACTTACCTTGGCCTCGATCCCACCCGCAAGTCGGTATAATTCACAATAAATACTCATTCACTTCAAACAAATCGAACCCGTCGATTACATGTCATGCCAATCAATCCCCACTTTGTGGGATATTTAAAAACTAGGCAACGTGCATTCTCCAGACGACCTTCCAAGTCTCCGAGTTCACGTGCCTCGAACCTTGGGCCCACGTGCATTCTCTCGGCGACCTTTTCGCCAAAGTGATACATCAAGTCACCGAGCCCACGTGCCCTTTTAGATGCCCGGGCCCACGTGCATTCTCTCGGTGTGCATCTCACCAAAGCGATGCATCAATTCGCCGAGCCCACGTGTCCTTTTAGATGCCTACACTTAGTCACAGAGCTCCATCATTGCTCTCGGGCGTCAATTCGCCAAGGTGACGTACAGTGAACACTTTACTATGCTCTCGGGCGTCTTTTTTGCCAAGGTGATACACTGATCACAGAGCCAACACAAACAATTCAATATGCTCTCGGGCGTCTTTTTCGCCAAGGTGATACACCGATCACGAGCCAACACAAACAATTCAATATGCTCTCGGGCGTCTTTTCGCCAAGGTGATACACTCGATCACGAGCCAACACAAACAATTCAATATGCTCTCGGGCGTCTTTTTTCGCCAAGGTGATACACTGATCACAGAGCCAACACAAACAATTCAATATTTTCAACCACTGAACTCACGTGCATTCTCCAGGTGATATTCCAATTCACCGAGCCACGTGCTTCTTTCAAGTGGTTACCAATCAACTTTCAATGCTGACAACCAATGCCCAATGATTTCTCAATCAAATAATTAAATCAATTCAACAAAGCATTATAAATACTGAATAACATACTTGGCTAACATACTTGGCCATTTACCAATCAACAATTCAATCTCAATCAATTCCAATCGATTTAGGGTAAATCCCTAAAATATCACAATTTATCCAATTCCATACAACGTGGAGCTCAAATAAATAAACGGACTACGCCACGACGATCAGCACGAGATTTCGGTCGTCGGCCATCAAAATCTTAATTTCCGAAAAATAATTAATTAATTAATTATTAATTACTAAAAATTCAATTTAGCTCAAATTACAGCCCGATTAAATAAACGGACTTCACCACGGTCATCAGCATAATTTTCCGGTTCCAGACCATCTCAGTTGAATTTTCGGAAAATAAATAATTATTTAATTTAATTCCGAAAATTAATATTTAAATACTAAAAAATCCACTTAGGCCCGAAAAGCCTAATTGGAGCCCACTAAGGGTCGGGAAAAATCCCGAGACACTTCCAATAAATAGTAGACCATGTCTACTTGCTAATTACACAATCAATTTATCTAATTCGCATCACAATTGGTTAATAAATGCTAATTTAATCTAATCTAACAACCTAAACATAATTAATTAAATCTAAACCAACATTAAGCATAATTAGCCACTAATCCTGGATTAGTGAGATTACTCACCAAATCGCGCGCAAATCGGATCAATCCGACGGCGGCGACGCGAGGAACAATTGTTCCCAAAGCGGCTCACGGATCCGAGGCCCGGAAACGGCCCAAAACGAGCCCGAAAGGGCTGGATACCCACTCCGTGGGTCTGCTGGACGGGCGGATCGGGGCTGCTCCGGCGGCCAAAAGGGCGAGGGGAAGGCCGGCGGAGGGCGAGGGGGACAAGGGGAGGTCCGGCGGGGGTTGGGCGGTGGCCGGAGGTGGCTGGGGACGGCTGGGCGGAGCTGGAACAGAGGCGAAACAGCAGCTGGTGGTTCGCTCGGCTTGGGCGCGCGGACGGGCGGCCGGGCGCGGGCGCGCGCGGGTGCGGCGCGGCGGCGGTGCGCGGCGGCGGCGGCGGGACAAGCGGCGAGCGGGCGGCGGTTCTCGGCGAGCTGTTGTCTCCGAGCTCCTGGTTCGCACGCGAAAGAAAAAGGAAGGAGAAGAAGAACTGTTTCGGTCGTGCAGGGGAAGAAAGAAAAAAAAGAAAGAGAGAGAGAGAAAGAGAGAGAGAGAGAGATAAGTCTTGACTAGTCAAAGTGAGAAGAGAGGAGAGAGAGAAGTCGGCTGGGGGAAAATCGCACGGATGGGGGAAAAAAGGGGAGAGGAGAGAGGAGAGAGAAAGAAAAGAGAAAAGAAAAGAAAGAAAAGGAAAGAAAGGGGGAGAGAAAGAAATGAGAGAAAAAGGAAAGGGGAGGGAGAGAGAAAAAGAAAAATAAAATGCATACTTCTAATATGCAAATTTTCCTTTTCTCTTTCTATTTCTTTGGGGCTTCAATTTTCTTTTTCCGATAATTTCTTTATTGAAATTTCGGACTCGTCAATAAATTGACGACGATGAGGCAGATCCTAAAAATAAGAATTATGATGCGCTTAAAATTCGATTCCCGAAATCGAGTTCAATTTCGTGGTTAAAAATCGATCGGACGTGATTTTAGCTCAATTCAACCAATTAGGTAGCTTTTTAGGGATTTTACGGCCGATACATCCCTTAACGGCTTCACCCAATAGGTTAGTTAACTCGTGAGTGATCGCTCGGAGAAAAAGGCCATAGGCACGTCGACGAAATGCCCATTTCACTTTATCGAAACGGGGTCGAATTTCGGGATGTCACAACTCTTCCTCTTATAAAAATTTCGTCCTCGAAATTTAAACCATTACACTTTGTTCAAAAAGGTGGGGGTACAACTGTCTCATCGATTCTTCGCCTCTCCAAGTCGCTCCTTCAATGCCGTGGTGTTGCTTGGACTACTTTGACCAATGGGATGGTCTTTGTACGCGAACTTGCTCTTTACGATCGACAATCTGAACCGGGCTTTCAACGTATGACACACGGTCATCCACGTCCAATTCCTCGAAATTGAGCACGTGGGTCGGGTCAGGCTCGTACTTCCTTAACATCGACACGTGAAAGACGTCATGCACTTGCGCCAATTTTGGCGGCAACGTAAGACGATACGCTAGGTCTCCGATTCTTTCAAGAATCTCAAACGGACCTATGTACCTCGGACTCAATTTGCCTTTCTTACCAAAGCGCGAAGTTCCCCTCATTGGTGACACTTTCAGAAAAACGTGGTCACCAACTTGGAATTCCAAAGACCTTCGGCGCTTATCTGCATAACTCTTCTGCCTGCTCTGCGCTCTTCAATCTGTCTCGATCACGCCACGGCATCTACCGATTGCTTGAACCAACTCGGGCCTCGTTATCTTCCTTTCTCCGACTTCATCCCAACACATTGGAGTTCTGCATGCTCTGCCATACAACGCTTCAAATGGAGCCATCTTGATGCTCTGCTGATAACTATTGTTGTAGGCGAATTCCACCAGATGAAGTTGATCCTCCCAACTTCCTTTGAAGTCTATTACACACGCTCTCGCATGTCTTCAAGAGTCTCGAATTGTCCTTTCGGGCATCGGCCATCCGTCTGAGGATGATATGCCGTACTGTACTGAAGCTTTGTACCCAAAGCACTCTGCAAGCTCTTCCAAAAAGCAGCAGTAAATCTCGGGTCTCTATTAGATGTTATCGTAACTGGCACTTCATGCATACGAACCACCTGACGCACATACAGGTCTGCGTGTCTATCCGGACTTAGGTCCTTTCGAACGCAATGAAGTGAGCCGACTTTGTCGGCTGTCGACTACTACCCAAATCGAATCATTTCCCTTTGACTCCTTGGTAGTCCAAATCACAAAGTCCATCGTGATATGCTCCCATTTCCACTGGGATCGCGAGAGGTTGCGAACTCCTCCCGGCTTGCAATGCCGGGCTTTTACTTGCCGACAAGTCAAACACTTGGCCACATGCTTGGCGATGTCCGCCTTCATACGACCACCAATAGTGTTGACGCAAATTCGATACATCTTAGTGCTTCCAGGGATGAACGCGTAATTGCTACGATGTGCTTCAGATAAAATTTCTTCTCTAAGCTCTACATCGTTAGGTACAACCAAACGTCCACGAAACTTCAGTATTCCATCATCTGAAACTTGAAAATCAGCCTTTCTTTTATCAGTATCCTCTTGAAGAATTTTCTGTACGTCGGATCTCGTCGGTTGAAGTTGCTTGATTCTGACCTGGACATCCGGCTCAATTCTGAGGGTGGCCATAAGACTTGAGAGGTGGCCTACCTCAAATTGGAATTCCGAATCTCGAACTCTCTCGATTAAGTTCCACTCCTTAACCAAGATCCGTGCCACTGAAGACTTCCGACTTAATGCATCGGCAACCTTGTTCGCCTTTCCTGGGTGATATAAAATATCACAGTCGTAGTCTTTCAGCAATTCCATCCATCGCCGTTGTCTCATGTTCAACTCCTTCTGAGAGAACAAATACTTAAGACTCTGGTGGTCCGTGAAGATCTGAAACTTTTCCCCACATAAGTAGTGTCTCCAAATCTTCAACGCAAATATGATGGCTGCGAGTTCTAAGTCATGCGTCGGATAATTCAATTCATGAGGTCTCAACTGCCGGGAAGCGTATGCAACAACTCTACCATGTTGCATCAGCACGCAACCCAATCCCCTAAATGACGCATCACTATAGATCTCGAATCCTCCAGAACTAGATGGAATCGTCAGCACAGGTGCGGTAGTCAGCTTTTCCTTCAGCTCTTGGAAACTACGCTCGCACTTGTCTGTCCATATAAACTTCTCATTCTTCTTTGTGAGCTTTGTTAGAGGCGATGCTAATGCTGAGAAACCTTCCACAAACCGTCTGAATAACCTGCTAACCCCAGAAAACTTCTTATCTCTGTCACTGATGTCGGTCTCGGCCACTTGATCACGGCTTCTATCTTGCTCGGGTCAACAGAGATTCCTTCTCCGGAAATCACATGACCTAAGAACGCAACACGAGTCAGCCAAAACTCGCATTTGCTAAACTTAGCATACAAACATGAGTTCTTAAGGTCTCAAGCACTAATCTTAGATGATTCTCATACTCTTCATTACTTCTCGAATAGACCGGGATATCATCTATGAACACGATCACAAACGATCTAGATATTCTTTGAACACTCGTTCATCGATCCATAAAGGCAGCCGGAGCATTCGTCAATCCGAACGGCATCACCGTGAACTCGTAATGCCCGTGCACGGGTACGAAATGTTGACTTAGGAATATCCTCCTTCCGAATCCTCGGTGATGATATCCCGTCCTCGATCGATCTTCGAGAATATTGACGCTCCTTGCGCTTGCTCAAACAAGTCATCTATCCTCGGCAATGGATACTTGTTCTTGATCGTTACCTGATTGAGCTGTCAATAGTCGATGCACAAACGCAACGAACCATCTTTCTTCTTAACAAATAAAACTGGTGCTCCCCAAGGTGATGCACTAGGACGAATAAATCCTTTATCCAAGAACTCTTGCATCCGCACCTTGATTCCTTTAACTCGATAACGCCATTCGACGGTGCCTTTGAGATCGGTTCGTCCCCGGTGCTAGCTCGATCACAAATTCAATCTCCCTTTCTGGCGGTAACCCTGGCAATTCTTTTGGAAAGACATCTGGAAACTCTTGTACTACTGCAATATCTTCCACTTTCAACTCTTCAACTGTCGTATCCACGACACTTGCTAAGTACCCTCGGCAACCCTCGTCTAACAAACGAGTTGCTTCCGGCGACGGCAGCAGCAACTAAGGTTGTCCTCTTTGCTTCTTAGGACAAAATCTGGCCATGTGGCCCTGCTGGCCACATTCAAAGCATGCACCCGTCCTAACTGGGTACGGTGTTGTCCCATGTCTTCTTCCACACAAGCGACATGCATCATTCCTTTCGTCATCCTAGTGGCGTTTTGGCCACAGTAGCGATGTCTATGCTACCTTAGACTTCCACCGACAATCTTTCACTTGATGGCCACACTTTGGTCATCATCACAACATGTTCTAGTCATACTCGGACACTAGATTTATCCATGCTTCCTTCTACAATTCCGACACTTATCGATGAGTCTTCTATCTCCCGCCAAGTGACAAAGACACATCGATCCGCTAGGACCACTCCCAACCAAATATCCCCGTTGGCTATACTCCAAACAATTTCGCGTCCTAAGAAGGACATAAGACGATCTCCATTATCACGTCTGGAACAACCTGATCTATTTGACTCGGTGCTGACTTGACTACCCCACTCTTCCTCGCGAGTGGAATAGAATATTTTTCTCTCAACCTCGGTCTTTTCCTTGACCGATTTCCATTTCTGCCTGAACTGGATCTATACCTCGGCTCGAATGCAATGACTCACTCCCGGATCACATCTCCACTCTGGATCTCAGCAGGTGAGGCGACAACAACGGTTGCGGTGCGGCGGCGGCTCGATCTTAAGCCTCGCGGCTCTTCCAGGTTCCCAAGGAACACTAGCATCGAATGATCCTATCGAACTTAGGATCATTCGACGCTCGCTTACACTAGTACCAACCTACGGTGGTACTCTTACACTCGAGCTGGTCAGAGCCAACACTCTGCCACAACCACCTCGGGTACTGACCTTTGATAGTGCTTTAACCCGAGTCACAAAGGACATTGTCCTCTCACTAGGAGTTCTCAACTCCTACTCGCTCATGGTTCAGTCTTTACACTGAAACCCGTCTTCCAAATCCACACTGGATTAGAAGATGAGCGATCCACACACAACAAACAATTTTAGCACTCGCCTAACACGGACATGCACCGGCATGAATTTAAAGGCCTTTCCTACTAACTATCCCATGGTCATCGCTCCTTATCACTCCAATCTTCAACTTCGCTCCGATACCACTTAAACAGGGATGTCACGCCCCGATCCTCGGGCACGCGCACATCCTTCAATCTTGGTCGATTTTATAATGCGATATCCCGGGACAATGTATCGCCGACCCTTTCAATTTTTAAGCACATGCGGAAGCGATTAAAATCCCCGCAGACAATAAAAAACGATGGGATAGAAAAGCGGGCCATAATTTTCATACGAAATTTATAACCAAACTTTTATACAAACCACAAACCTTTTCATAACTATTCACATCAAAACGGAGATCTCAAAAGAAGACGAAACTTAGACAAACCGGGCCGTACTCAAGGCCCCTCTCAAGATTGTCTTCTTCTTCCGAAAATCCTTCTCCTCGATCTCACTTCCGAGTTCTCCTTCTCGGATTCCTCCTCCTCGCTCTTCGGCGGGGTCCCGAAATGGTTTTCCCCAAACCTGGGATGAGACTACGTCTCGGCGAGTTCTACCCCACTAAGCCCGATTAGCAAACCATTATACTAAATGCTGCCTAAGCACGCACGGGCGAGAGGACTTACCTTGGCCTCGATCCCACCCGCAAGTCGTATAATTCACAACAAATACTCATTCACTTCAAACAAATCGAACCCGTCGATTACATGTCATGCCAATCAATCCCCACCGTGGGATATTTAAAAACTAGGCAAAGTGCATTCTCCGGGACGACCTTCCAAGTCTCCGAGTTCACGTGCCTCGAACCTTGGGCCCACGTGCATTCTCTCGGGCGACCTTTTCGCCAAAGTGATACATCAAGTCACCGAGCCCACGTGCCCTTTTAGATGCCCGGCCCACGTGCATTCTCTCGGTGCATCTCACCAAAGCGATGCATCAATTCGTCGAGCCCACGTGTCCTTTTAGATGCCTACACTTAGTCACAGAGCTCCATCATTGCTCTCGGGCGTCAATTCGCCAAGGTGACGTACAGTGAACACTTTACTATGCTCTCGGGCGTCTTTTTCGCCAAGGTGATACACGATCACAGAGCCAACACAAACAATTCAATATGCTCTCGGGCGTCTTTTTCGCCAAGGTGATACACGATCACGAGCCAACACAAACAATTCAATATGCTCTCGGGCGTCTTTTTTCGCCAAGGTGATACACGATCACGAGCCAACACAAACAATTCAATATGCTCTCGGGCGTCTTTTCGCCAAGGTGATACACCGATCACGAGCCAACACAAACAATTCAATATGCTCTCGGGCGTCTTTTCGCCAAGGTGATACACGATCACGAGCCAACACAAACAATTCAATATTTTCAACCACCGAACTCACGTGCATTCTCCAGGTGATATTCCAATTCACCGAGCCACGTGCTTCTTTCAAGTGGTTACCAATCAACTTTCAATGCTGACAACCAATGCCCAATGATTTCTCAATCAAATAATTAAATCAATTCAACAAAGCATTATAAATACTGAATAACATACTTGGCTAACATACTTGGCCATTTACCAATCAACAATTCAATCTCAATCAATTCCAATCGATTTAGGGTAAATCCCTAAAATATCACAATTTATCCAATTCCATACAACGTGGAGCTCAAATAAATAAACGGACTACGCCACGACGATCAGCACGAGATTTCGGTCGTCGGCCATCAAAATCTTAATTTCCGAAAAATAATTAATTAATTAATTATTAATTACTAAAAATTCAATTTAGCTCAAATTACAGCCCGATTAAATAAACGGACTTCACCACGGTCATCAGCATAATTTTCCGGTTCCAGACCATCTCAGTTGAATTTTCGGAAAATAAATAATTATTTAATTTAATTCCGAAAATTAATATTTAAATACTAAAAAATCCACTTAGGCCCGAAAAGCCTAATTGGAGCCCACTAAGGGTCGGGAAAAATCCCGAGACACTTCCAATAAATAGTAGACCATGTCTACTTGCTAATTACACAATCAATTTATCTAATTCGCATCACAATTGGTTAATAAATGCTAATTTAATCTAATCTAACAACCTAAACATAATTAATTAAATCTAAACCAACATTAAGCATAATTAGCCACTAATCCTGGATTAGTGAGATTACTCACCAAATCGCGCGCAAATCGGATCAATCCGACGGCGGCGACGCGAGGAACAATTGTTCCCAAAGCGGCTCACGGATCCGAGGCCCGGAAACGGCCCAAAACGAGCCCGAAAGGGCTGGATACCCACTCCGTGGGTCTGCTGGACGGGCGGATCGGGGCTGCTCCGGCGGCCAAAACGGCGAGGGGAAGGCCGGCGGAGGGCGAGGGGGACAAGGGGGAGGTCCGGCGGGGTTGGGCGGTGGCCGGAGGTGGCTGGGGACGGCTGGGCGGAGCTGGAACAGAGGCGAAACAGCAGCTGGTTCGCTCGGCTTGGGCGCGCGGACGGGCGGCTGGGCGCGGGCGAAGCGCGGGGTGCGGCGCGGGCGGCGGTGCGGCGGCGCGGCGGCGGGACAAGCGGCGAGCGGGCGGCGGTTCTCGGCGAGCTGTTGTCTCCGAGCTCCTGGTTCGCACGCGAAAGAAAAAGGAAGGAGAAGAAGAACTGTTTCGGTCGTGCAGGGGAAGAAAGAAGAAAAAGAAAGAGAGAGAGAGAAAGAGAGAGAGAGAGAGAAGATAAGTCTTGACTAGTCAAAGTGAGAAGAGAGGAGAGAGAGAAGTCGGCTGGGGGAAAATCGCACGGATGGGGGAAAAAAGGGGAGAGGAGAGAGGAGAGAGAAAGAAAAGAGAAAAGAAAAGAAAGAAAAGGAAAGAAAGGGGGAGAGAAAGAAATGAGAGAAAAAGGAAAGGGGAGGGAGAGAGAAAAAGAAAAATAAAATGCATACTTCTAATATGCAAATTTTCCTTTTCTCTTTCTATTTCTTTGGGGCTTCAATTTTCTTTTTTCCGATAATTTCTTTATTGAAATTTCGGACTCGTCAATAAATTGACGAGCGATGAGACAGATCCTAAAAAATAAGAATTATGATGCGCTTAAAATTCGATTCCCGAAATCGAGTTCAATTTCGTGGTTAAAAATCGATCAGACGTGATTTTAGCTCAATTCAACCAATTAGGTAGCTTTTAGGGATTTTACGGCCGATACATCCCTTAACGGCTTCACCCAATAGGTTAGTTAACTCGTGAGTGATCAGCTCAGAGAAAAAGGCCATAGGCACGTCGACGAAATGCCCATTTCACTTTATCGAAACGGGGTCGAATTTCAGGATGTCACATCCTAGGTGTGAACTATCTAGAGTTGACTAATGAATTACTAAGCTCACACTTAACTCGGGCTCTTCCAAGCCCATTCTAATTTGCAACTTATGTTCAAATTAACATGCAAAATCAAATTATCCAAGAATCACCACTAATAAGTTATTGGTGGGTCAATTAAAAACCCATGTAGAGTGTGCGAGAGTACTTTACTTCTACAAGCCAGATATTTATGGATTCGATGACTTGATTATGCTATATTTACTTTAACACCCTTTCGATACCTTCTTTTTTTAATTTGAAATAATAATAATAATAACATATGCAAGTAACTTGGATTGATTTTAAACCTAAACACTAACATGTGCGAAGTGATCACAAGGGGTGTGCAACCATTAAAATAACACTCAATAGTCCAAAGCAATAAATAAGTTGCAAGAGATTAAGAACTTAAACACTGTGAATTAATTTAAACCACTAAGTATACTAAACTTAGCCTAACCATTATTTTCTAAATAAATATGTAAATCTAATTATTCTAATACAACATGCATTCTAAATTAAATTACCCTAAGTATGCAATCACTAAATGACATGGCATTGATGACATGGCAATTATAAAAGACGTAACATACTACATGACAAGAAGACATGGCATATATGAATGACACGGCGATTCATGACATGTGTCGTGACCTTCCTAGAGGTAAACCACTAAGAGAAAGTATAACGACCCCAACTCCCGGTTGCGGGGTTATCATTGCGACGTCCCAAGCACATCGCCGACTTGTTGCTTTTTAATTTTCGATTTAAGCACATGCAAAAGCATTACAATATCGACACCTGACTACAACACAACAAACAAGCAGCCAGTAAAGCATTACATAAGGCATATCGCTACTATATTATACCAGTATATTTACAAGCCCTTTCTATAGGCCTCTCTTTTTCACATCATCATTATATATTCGTGTTGGCCAAGGGAATTCCTATCTCTAGCATGACTACAGCTACCCAAAACTAGCGTGAGGCTTCCATACCTATAGGTCTAAAGAACAAGAAGTGAGTCCAAGACTCAAGTCAAAACCCCTAATCCTCTACTAGGATGATATCTCGTCATCAAATCTAGCATTAACAGTACTCGTATTGCAATATCGATAGCAAATCGATATAAATATTACTAATTTATCTCAACTACATATATGTGTCCCTTCGGCATACTATGCATACTACCTTTGGTTTATCCATGAACACAATATGCCACATAGTAATAAACATACAAGCTTGCATAAAATGTTCATTAACATACATCCCGGCTCAATTAGGACATCCTGACTCAACCAAGGAATCATTTTTCAAGCTAGGCATGCTGGCTCAACTAGGATATCCCAGCTCAACCAAGGCATCCCAGGAGGTTAGCTCACCCAAGGCATTCGAGCTCAATCCAGAAATCTGGGCTGAACCAAGGCATCCCGTTCTCACGAACAAGACATTACCGCCAATGATATGTGACGATGGTCTTCTTCTTTGATTTAATGATCGCATATCATGTGTTGCACAAGCCGATTTATTTTCTTCCATCTTAACCCTTACATACAAGGCCCGAGGGCCAGCTCAAACAAGTGTGTGTCATGTATTATGATACCGTAATTACATAATATGTCGGGCATGACTCAAGACGCATGGCCCGAACCACCTCGTCTAGATGTCGATCCTCCACCAAGCGAGGCTCGAATCGATATGCCTCAATCTCGATCCATGGCCAAGCGAGGTTCGGTCCGTCACGTCTTAACACTAGTCCGAGACCAAGTGAGACCTACTTGTGTCCCAGGTGTGAATCAACCAACACATGAGTAAATCATACAAAATAGACCTGTGACATGTAAATGACTACTCACAGGTAAGTACACAACTAAATTCAACGACGTAGCACATTGCCTTAGCTAAGGGTTAGGAATTACACTTACCTTCAATGAACTGGTTTTGCTAAGAGTTGGCTACTCGGTGAGGCGGTAGGCGAGCAAAGCTGAGAGAGGGAGAGGGGGTGACGTGGGAGGCCATGAGAGAGAAAGAATAAGTGAGAGAGAAGAGATGGGGGTGAGGAAATGAAGGGAGGATGCCTCTATTTATAAGCAAACCCCTCATCATTTCCTTTCTAAGTGGACCAATCACATTTATTTAGATGACAACCTAGGATGAAGAGGTGGCAAGCTAAAAAGATGAGTGGCAAGTCTAATTCCTAAAGGAGGACACCTGCTGCTTCTCTTATTGAGCTACTTGGGGTTGAGTCATTTTTGTAATGATGAATAATAATAATGACTATGTTAATTAGGGGACACATAAGACTTATAACTCAACTTAGCATTAATGCACTAAGGTCCAAAAGCATTTAACACATGTTTATCTTCAAGCCAAGAAGATTCTAGATTGGTTTGCTTCTCAAGATGAGCGTGCAGCCCATTCCCCTCCAAATTTGGGAATGTGGCTCTCCCATTCTAAGATGAAGAATAGTTTCGAGTAACTTTGGAAATCAGTATCATTACCTTATTAAACAAGCTCGAAAAATTATATAAATATAATATGTTATAAAGAAGACCTTAAACAATATATATATATATATATTATGAAGGAAGCCAAGTCTAATTCATTTTGTGGAAAGAGTAGCAAATCACGGAAATCAACCCAAAAGTTTGTCCATTGAACAAATTCAACAACCGCATAGGAAAACCTATTTTGAAATCCAAATCTTCATAAAACACTTTGAATTTTAATATGTTGTAGACATGAATGTCCTCTGCAACTTTTGTGGAGGAAGCATGTCTAAATTTGAAAGAAAATATTTTATAAAAAAATCGAGAGAACAAATAGGTCATCGTTTTTACCGAACTAGATAGTTTTAACATGGTAAATGATTAGGCTTCCATGCCAATCATTTCAACTCAAAAAAATATGAAATTAAAGTATGTTGTAAGTCAAGACGTTTTGAACAACTTTCATGGAAGTTTTACCAAATTCAAAACACAAAAAGTTCTATAAAATCGAAAAATAGTGAGGGTCCAATAGTTTCAAAAACTAGAAATCAAAGTCATAACTTAAGAAACCAAAGGTGGCAAGTCTAATTGAGATGTGGCACCTAGGTGAATCTTGCAAGATCATTTAGTCATTAATTGGCCTAACTACTTGTCCTCTAAGGCTATTTCTAAGGTCATGATGCCTTAGATTTTGTAGGGACAACTAAGCCATTCATTAATGGCTAAGAGACAAATAAACTTAAGAGTTGTCTTCTTGCATTAATAGCCTAGAAAACTAAACTTGCATTTATGGACTAGCTTCCGAAACTGCATATGAAACACATGTATATTCCTTGAAGTTTCTATCTTTTAAGAGTATTAGTAATTGCTTAGGACACATAAGCATACAAGTCACCCTCTTGCATTTAATTACTAGCTTCAAAAATTGACTTGATTGACTTGGGTTTAGTTTATCTGAAAAATATGTTCCTTTTAATGGATGAAAGTTTTTTTCGCATCTATCAACGACCAACTACCCTATACGGGCCGACGTTTGCGGCTAATTCATGGCCGGGCTCATAACGGGTTCAGTGGCCATTTTCCTTGGCCGATTGGGGGCCCAGATAGTGGATGTCACAAAAAGCTAATAGATTACTAAGCGTGATGCTTAATATGGACTCTCCCAAGCCCTACCAATCACAACTTGGTGCTCAATCCGACGTGTTATTAATCTTACCTTTTGGAGTGGCCACTAATTAGTTACGGATAGATTAGACACCCATGTAAAATGTGGGAGTGCAATTTACTTTTGTAAACTATAAATTCAATAGATTCGAGAATTTGGTTATGCTAGATTAATCTAACACCCTTTTAGTATATTTTCTCTTTATTTCGAAAATGCTTTTTACTTACAATCTTTATTAATTTTTTATCCTATGCCGCTAACATGTGAAGGATGATCTTGTGGATGTGCAATCAAGAAAGTAACACCCAATAATCAAAACCATAAATAGGTTGCAAAAGATTTAAAGAATCTAGATGCGCTCAGCAAGCAAAGCATATGACTATCTATTGGCACGAAATTTCTGCAAAACTATTTAGATAGAAAAATATGCATAATGCACAAATGTTATGCATGATTGTGCATGAGATAATGACTAACTACTATGCAAATCTATATGAGACTCTCTAATTCTAATTTTTGATATTCTTCTTTAGCAATTAACAAAAGACAAATTACCCTATAAGTTCAAATTAAATGATTCCTAATCCTATATCTATTTGATTAGTGAAAATGCATTCCAAATGACCTAGTTTTATTTCTAAGATAATGCCTGCATGTAATTCTAAGTTAATTAAAATGTATGAATGACCTAAGAGAAACTATGAATTTATTCTATAATGCAAACTATATATATATATATATTATTTTTGTTTTTTATTTTATAAAAATAGCAAGTTTAAAGCCTGACACTCTATATGTGGCCTAGTAAACTATCTAGATGCGGATGCTGCATGCAATGTAATAACTAATACTATCTACACAATACGATTATTAAAACTTAGTTTCGAATGACATGCATTGTATGACTTGAGTTTAATAAACTTAGATCTAGATGCAATATAAATGAAAACTAAATAATGTTTATTATTTGCTTTTCTTGTTTATGAAAGATATGAATTACCCTAGAATCTTTATGCTTTCTAAATTTAACGCTCTAAATCTATATAATTATGAGACTAATCATGCATGGTCCTAGCTAAGAAATCCCTAAAGTGCAAGTCATATGTAAGGACGACTGATATTGCAATGTATTGAAACACAAATTATATTTAAAATCCATCATTTCATTGATGATGTGTTATTTCAAAGCAATTGAATATCTACTTAATCAAATCAATCATCACAAGTCATGCGAAAAGATATTAGGATTTGATGTTAGTGTCTAAAGGTTTAGAGGGTCAATACGTCTTGTTTAATGCGCGAAAATAATCGAGTCATGATAACCCAAGGTTTTATCAACTAATATAATATAAGTGAAACTATTTACTAAATTAATTAAACATGTTATGGCTAAAACTATCACCTAGAGGGGGTGAATATGTGATTGTACAGAAAAGAAAGAATTTAAAGAAATATTGTAGCAAGACAATTTCTGATAAAGTGGTCAGATCTTACTAGTGTGTAATTTTAAATTGAGTAAAGGATAGAGAATTGTACACAAAAATTTATTGTGATTCGGCTTTTACAAGCCTACGTCTACTCTCCCACGCTATAGCTTGTTGGTTGGAATCCACTTATATCCACTGATAAAAACCAAGAAGAGGTTACAAGAACTGAGCTAAGAATTTTCAGACTTGTGTGACCCACTCCTCACACTCTTTTTTTTTTTTTTTGGTGACCCGGGAACCCCCGAACAGCCGGCAGCCGGCGGGGTAAACCCGGGTCGAACTGGGCCATCACCACAGACCCAGCCACGGGTGAGTCGCGCAATGAGGATGCGGGGTTTCGAACCCCTCCCCCCTCGGTGGGGGCGAAAGCACGAAACCATCGCGGCCACCGCGGGCGGTGGTCCACTCCTCACACTCTTAGCCTCTAAAAGGTTATACAATTTCTCTCACAGAGATGAATGTATAAGATCACAAAACACTCTTCAGACTTTAAAATTTAAATTAAAAGAAGATCAAATTGCTTTAGGAATGCCAAGAGTGAAGCTTCCCATATGTTTTGCCGCCCATATAACAAATCGAGTTTCCAAAAGTTGAGTATTTAGGATTGAAAAGAATGTTTCACCTCCAATACATTGTTCTTGGAAAGTTGAACTTTTCGATGGATATTAGAAAAACTTTCTTTTTGAAACTTTTTGTAAAGATGACAGGGAATCCAACCAATTGCCACTAGTTGTTACACAAGTATTTTGACTCCTTCCTAGCCATTTGATAGAATATGCAAGGAAGGAAAATAAATTACGAGTCTGATTCTGATTGAAATCATATGATCATATCCCATCAGACTTTCCACCTGAAAAAATTTGATAATATAATCAAAGTCTCTAAGTTTTGTCAATATCAAAATAACTTAGGGAATGTTTTCTCAACAAAATCAACCTTGTCCTACCTGAATTAGAGATAACTTAGGGCAATGAGGGCTAAAACGACACAGGGAAGACTTGCAAGGAGGTAGACAGAAAACAATGCTACTTTGGTGTAGGGTATTGATGTGAGCGAGATCAAACTGGTCATCGAGACCACAAGGAAATTGGCGAGGCTACATTGGCACGACTGGAAGCTTGCTTAAGATTGCTGGTTCACCAGGAATGATTCTGGACGCTGCAGGGACTACAATGGGACCAAGATGTCTGGGCTGCAGCGAAGGACGAGAGTTCAAGGCCATGCTGCCAAAGCTCGTTGGTGTTGACACCTCAATTTTAATTAGGTTAATTTTCTTTTAAGTTTTTATTTTATTTTGTCATTTCGGATAATAAATAAAAACAACAAAAAACAACAAAAAAATCAATAAAAGAAAAAGCAAAAGCAGCAGCCCACCCCCTTTTCCTTCACGTGGGCTTGCACGATCTGCCCCCCCTTTTCTCCTTCTTCTTCCTTCTTCTTCCTCCTTCTTCCGCCTCGCAACTCACGCGCGCGAAGGAACCTACAGCCGAGGAGTGTAGGCCGACGTCGGCTGGAAGGGACAGATCTCAAGCGCCATTATTGGTTTCCTTCAATGCCGAGCACGCTTGTTTGAGGAGCTCGGATGGGACGCCGGTTCAGCCACGTGTGTCCGGTCGGCGTACGAGGGCCGACGGCCGAACCTCCATCGACCGGCCTCCTCCTCGCCTATAAATAGGCTTCTCCCGACGATGGCAAGGCACGGCGAACTCGGAGATCTTCCCCTGAGAGACTTCAAGGGAGGATTAAAGAGCGAGCACGCGAGAGATCGGGTCGCGGCTCGAACGACCTCCCTCCGAGACTTCGGGAGGCCGACGGTAAGCGAGCCCGAGGAGGGAGAGATCCGAGCGTGTGTGGGCTGAGTGAGAGGGAATCGGAGGGAAAAGTGCTAGATCGAGAAGCCGAGGACCCGCCGTCGCCGCTGCCGTCCCTCCCGACGCCGTCGACTAGCTGCTTCTTCCTCGCTCCGATGCCGCCATCCCCGCCCTCGGATCTGGAAAGCGAAGACCCCGGATCGAGGAGGATCCACGAGATCCGGCCACCGCGACACATCGTCGTCACCACCGATCGCCGCCTTCTCTACGAACGAGTAACGGCGGGTCTAGCTCGTGCCGTCGCCGTCGAAACCCTAGCCACCATCGTCCGGGTCCCGCCGCCGAGTCACCGCCGGGTGACGTCGCTTCCCGAGAGAGTCGCCGGCAGCCGCTTGTCGTCGCCCTAGTCGTCGTCGCCCCGTGGAAGACCGCCGTCGCTACCGTCGCCCGCAAGCCGCCGCCTCGGTTCCTCCATGGGCGCCGCGAGTAGAGAGAGATGGGAGAGAGAGAGAGCTGCGAACCGAATGGAACCGGGTCGGGCGCATGACCCGGTTCCCCTAGGGTTTTAGTCACGCGGGCTGGGAAGGGCCCAATTTTGTTGTGGGCCTGGGCCCTTTCGCCAAAAAAAAAAAAAAAAAGAAAAAGGGGTTTGGGCTTTTACACTTAAAAAAAAAAGAGGCAAAAAATCCGAGTCGGGCCCGCGTTGCGGGCTCCCTCATTCGGATCGCCGGCCGGGTCGGACCCAGCCCGCGAATCCGACCCGGGTTGGCTTTTCTTTTTAATTTTTATTTTAAATAATATTTTAATAAATAATTAATTAAATAATTTATTTTCAAGAAAAATTATTAAGAAGTGTTTTAATCGAAAAATATTTAAAAAATGTTGAAAAATGTTTTATTTTCTAAAAAAAACCAAAAAAATCAAAAAATAATTTTCTAAAAATATTTAAAAAATTAAAAAAAATATTTTATTTTCCGAAAAATCAAAAAAATCAAAAATATTTCATATTTTCCAAAAAATGCCAAAAATCCAAAAAAAAGTCAAAATTTCATGAAAAAGCCAAAAAGACTTGTATTTTTCCAAAAATACCAAAAAAGGTCCAAAAAAATCCCTTTCATGTCCAAAAAAAAAAAAAAAAAAAAATAGAAAAAGACCCAAAAATGTTTTCATCCAAAATGCATGGAAAATCCCTCGAACATCCAAAAACCTCGGGGTTTAAACAAGATTAGGTACCGAAAGGGCATTAGTGATTAATTAGTGTAATCAAGTCCCCGATCCTAATTTCTCTGGTTTGCGCAGAGTGAGTATTTCTCCCGATACTTTACTTGGGTTTTCTAATCAACCCACCCCAAATCGATTAGTGGCGACTCCATTTTAAAAATTGATTTACAGGTTAAAAATTTAGACTATTAAAGTCGTGAATTGGTGGACTTGGGAGAGTCCGGGCTTTATCAATTTAGCCAAGCCATTAGCCTCCTTAGGCGCTCGTACCCGATTGCGGGCACCGAAAAAAAAAAGAGGTCGCGACAGTTGGACGCGTCAGAAAAGAGCCTCCAGCAAGCTGGGTGCAGCAATGGGAATGGTAGTCGCTGGAACGGGGATGGAGGCCAGAGAAATTGCCAGAAACTTGCCCGCTGGACTGAAGCATCACTGGCGCGAAACTGAGAGCTCTTTTTTCTGTTGAGCGAGTGATGGGGCTGATCGCGCGACGAGACTGGCCAATGACAGACGTAGGAACTTGCCGGTGCACTTGTGGCCGTTGTGGAGGCTCTGCTTGAGTAGCTGGCACTCGTCAGAAAGATCATGAGCGGGCGAGCTTGAGTGGCTAAATGGACACCGGGAAGGGCCAAGCTTCTGACACCTTTGGATCTCTTCGAACGTAATTATTCTTTCGATATATCAGCAAGGGTGATGAGATGAAGATCCTCTCTGTGCTTTGAGCCTATATATTTTCTCACGATCCTCTATCTCACTAGCTGCTTGTGCGTACTCCCAGTGAAGATTTAGAGATGGACGTGATATATTGCGAAAAAAGAGATGATGATGATGATGGGAGTTGATGATGGGTGGAGTATGTCACATGATGAAGGTGGTGATGAAGATGGAAGGGAGTGATCATCATGTTGCTCAGA
Source organism: Eucalyptus brandiana (assembly GCA_014182725.1). Lineage (NCBI taxonomy): Eukaryota > Viridiplantae > Streptophyta > Magnoliopsida > Myrtales > Myrtaceae > Eucalyptus > Eucalyptus brandiana. Next base: position 15,681,134 of record CM024675.1, read on the forward strand.
GATGCTCAGAGAATATGTCATAATCAGTCTATTGACCTCCCCTTTCATTGAAGAAAAGTCCTCTTATAGCTAAAAATTCCCACTTATCATTGGAAAGTCTAAACCCCTCCCTCAATCGTGGGGATAGCCGGATTGGCCCCGATTTATCACCGCGAATTAGCACTTGGTTCCCTTTCCGCGTTTCTACACATATTGCCGCGCATATGTCCAGATTCACTCGCCATTATTTACGATTTCATGACTAGTATTATCTCTTTAATTCTTTCTCTTCATTTCCTCTCCGCTCAATCTTTCCATTCGGCTTTTCTGGGCTCTGTTGCCTTGCTCATGAACGCCAAATATTCGGCCAAGGGAGTGTCAATTCTTTCCATATTGCTGGACAAATTCCATTGATTCATCTCCCGATTCTAATTCTACAGAATGTGTCTATTAATGTTGCCAAAAAGAATTCGATGAAATCTGGAGGTGCCCACGAAAGGATGGGGATTCGGTTCGTCCTGTTCGCTTCAAGCTCCCAATCTTCCCATGACGGAGCCGTCTAATTCCCATCTTAGCAGCTGAAAACGCATGCTTTTATTTTGATGATTGCCAAAACAAACTCCCCTCGTTATGCTAAAGACAATCCGAGGGATATGATGGGGATGAGCTTTCCCATGCGGGGGAATTCTTTGCCAAAGTTGAGGAGAATATTTTACGGAAATCTTTTCACTCCAACTCTGTCTTTTCTTGTTCATAACTTATCCCTTCAGTAGGAACTGAATCTCTCAACGGCCAAATATGTATGTATGAATGGGTGCTCCGTGTGCAATTATGGAAATAGTTGAGCAACGTCATATTGGACCAACTCGGACACAATATGCACTAATTTTTTTTTTTTTCTAGGAGTCAAGAATCGACTGCTGATTTTTCTATGCAATGAATCACTAATCGGGGTCGTCAAAATTTATGTGTAAACAACATTATATAAAGATACAACAAATAGTGATGCAAGCATGATGTAACTAAATCAATATGACATGCACATGTTATTTTTTATTAATAGAAAATGAAAATAAACGACCTAAAGTAAAAGATTATCCAAATTGAATTAGGAAATAATCTATCTTTTCTAATTTGGAAACCTAACATAACTAGATAAATGTTATCCTAACATGCCATCCTATCTAGAAAATAAATCTACATGGCTGGAAGAGCTACGACGACAATAGATCATCAGTGTGGACTCGCGAGGGATACTATGTTGCAGCTGTGCCAGTTGGATTTCGGGAGCTCGGCTCATCATGGCGGTGCACAAGCTAGACACGACTGGGAAGGCTCGGCCGTGGGGGCTCTCGCTCTCCTTTTCTCTCTGTGCTCTTGTATGCTCTCTAATAAATATGTGTCGACCACGAATTTTGAAGACCTAATGTGCTTATATTGTGGAAAACCTAGGTGTAATTCTATCTTACGGGCTTAATTTCGACTTTATTAATATAATGGAGTTGCATAACCTAAGGCCTTTTACTAATTAAATTCTATGAGCTAAATTTCAATCAATTAAAGCTCAATAAGGCCCCTCCTCGCTCTCTAGTAAATTTTTGCCAGTCCTAGTGTGCATGGGTTTGGCCAAATTTCACTCGCTTATGAGCTCAATTTCAATTATTTTCTTAAGTTCAGAACCTTTAATCAGTCCATCCTCCACCGATTCAATTGTAATACTTTTTATGAACTTATTTATTAATGAAACATAGTCATAAAAATAATATGCAATTTAATAAAATTTAATTTTTCTTGGAATCAGGGTCAATTCTTAATTTTTTATGCGATAAATTTTTAAATGATTAGCCAAATTTAGGCGTGAACATCTCTCTCTCACACGCGCAAACAATAATGTACTGGAAAATCATTAGGAAACAAGAGTTGAACATCTTCAAAGGCTTAGCACAACTAAGAGGGACATCTCTGTGGTAAGATAAGTACCAAACTTCTGGCCTTCATTCAAAGGCAACATTTTCACGGGCCCTTTCAATTCCATGAAACATGGTTTCCAAAATGCTCCTTTTCCTATCCATTCTTTTCCTTTTCATGGTTTCACAGTAAGCATGCACCTCTAGTTTTTTTTTTGCTTTGAGTTGGTGTCGACCATATAACATGCACATGACGTATAATTCTTTTAGAAAATAATAACTCATTCCCAAGTAGTGGTCACCATAGATGTAGGACTTCTTGGACCAAGATCGCCCGTGAAAGCTCAATTGAACCATTGTCCGTAGCTTGTGAATTTTGAATAACTCTCCGAAATAATTTGCCCTTCTTTAACAAAAGAGAGGATTAAACCCTAAATTCTTGGAAAATGGAGTGATTGTTGCAAGCATTTCTTGTTTATATGTCAAGTTAGTTGCGTACCCTAGAGAGAGAGAGAGAGAGGATTAGGATGGTGACATGGATGTCCAACAAGGATGATTAGTCGAGCATTTTTGAAGGGATGTGCGTGTGGCGAAAAGCGAACTAGGACACGTAGGAAAAAAGAATACATATAGTTGACAAAAGTAAGTGGATAACCACAAAAACACGAAGGGATAGGGACAAGAAATCTTGATTTGCGTTGGCACGATGAGCTTGGACCATGTCTGCCGGGATCAACACTCCAGCGCCTACATACATGTGACTGTGCATGTCGCATGTATATGTGGCTCGTCTCTCAGGTATGCCTTTGTCATCCACAAGCAGAAAATGACATTTTGTGTAGCCTGTTAAAAGGCCAATTTATTATTAAATGGTATAAGAGAAAAGGTCAATTCTCCATAGAATGCTTTTCTTTTTGGGGTTTGTGGTGTCCATGGTTGGGTAGACAGGAGAGGTAGGGGCCTCGACGACTAATTCCTGCGATTGCTGGCAATTGAAATTGGTAGACCCAACAAAGACAATGCTTTTTCGCGTCATTTTAGGTTCTTGTTTTGCTAGTTTCTTTCTTCTTTTTATTTTTTGTCCTTGTTTAATTTCGTTTCCTTCGTTCATTGCATTATCATGTAGCCACCTTCCTTCCCCGACCAATTGAAACCTCATTTCGGCTTCCGCAACTTTTGGGATTTACTCTCTCTCTCTCTCTCTCTCTCTCTCTCTCTCTCTCACACACACACACACACACACGCACACACGTGCCAGATCACTTGAAAATGGTACTGCCATTTGACCTTTTCATTTCGTCTTCCTCATGCAGGATGACATTTTTCTTCGTCCACGTTGTTTGGTAATGTTAAGATTAGAACATGAACTGTTGACAGTACACCCACCATTTCTCAGCGAATTCATGTCGTTTTGAGCAATTCAAACAGCTAGATAGCTATATAGATTATCGGTGCATTTCAGCTTCCTATCTAGAAAGAAATAGCTATGTGCTACCAGACCATCCTTGTGGAGAATTTAGTCTTAATGATCTTGCCCTCAGCCTGGCAAATCTGAATATCTCCACTGATTTGCCTGTGTCTTGAATCTCTTTGAAAATTGGTCTTCATGTTATTAAAGAATGCCAAATTAGGGTTATCTTTTTCTCTAAATATGAATAATTAGAGGAAATTTTATCCTGCTCCAACTTTTGATTGTGTAGCCTTGTACCATCCACATGCATAAAAAAGATTTACGGTTTTGGTTGCTGGTTTTATTTTTGTCATCAATTGAGGATTTAAGAATTAAAGGCCCTAATCAGGGCTCGAGCTCCCCCGTGGTGAAATTCAAGTGTCGGAAGTTCAAGTGACTCCCACGTGAAATGTTCGATCAAGTAGCCCTCACCCTTTTGTAAGTGGCAAGCAGGCCCTCGTTCCCCCTTTCCTCTCTCTTTGGTCTCCTATTCTAATGCGATGACCGCTTGTTGCCACTATCACATGATGTCCACAAAAAAGGGAAAATCAATAAGAGAATATCCACCACTGCCCTAGTGGCCACCCTTCCCACTTGAGAAAGGGAAGGTAAGCGTTTGAATACCCACCTTCTGGGAGAATTAGGGCGAGGTCGATTTAGCATAAGGTTGTGGATTTCGACTCACGCTGCCAGCGAGGAAGCGAGCAAAAGTTTGAGAATGAGAATTAGAATAGGAATAAAGTGGGACCAACCAAAAAAAAAAAAAAAAAGATTAGAGAATGTCAAGTAAAATTTTCGTCCATGTACAACTAATGGAATCCCCCATCACGAGCATTTCAGCACAAGTTTTAGGATTGAACAAACAAAGTGAAAGTTTTAATGCACAATCACGACTTTGGTTTTAACACTCCTTGCATAATTGTACCTAATTTTATTGGACACATCTTACCGATAGGTTAACCCATCATGGAAAAACGTCCTTATGAAAGAAGCCCTCCCACACATTTACCATCTATTTCCATGTATGTTTATCAATCATCTAACCAATAAAAAGTGTAGTAAGAAAACGACTAACCTCTTTAATGCACAGTGAACAAATTATCTAGGAACAAACATTGAATCATGAGTGAACAACAGATAATACGACTTCACGATGGTCTGAATGGAATCACAAGAAAAACATTCAATTTACATAGCGTTAATGTCGATTGTCTTCTCAAAATAGTATTGGAATACCTTTTGTTCTTTGATTGAGAGAGGAGAAGAAAAGAGAACAGTTTTTTTCAAAACATTCTTTTCACTAACCATCTCAATGATTATCTTCGTAAGTTACTTATATAACTCCCCTTACACCCTTCAAAAATATGTCTCTCCATTATGTCCCATAAAGATGAACCGGTGCATCTTAATCGCACCCCATCATAGACGTACCATAAAAATATAACATCTCCCACTTGAACATGATGAACTTGATAATGCTTTATCAAGAATATAAAGCCTTCAACATTCATTTACTTTAGAAATAATTCGTACTAACAAAAAAGCCCTGCGACATCTGCCTTGTTGGAAAGGAACTCACGACTTACCTAGGGAGCAAGGGTAGTATGACTCTACTCCCTCCAGGGTTTACTCCAACCGCAAAGCGGCGCACGGAGGTTCCCTGGGTTACCAAAAAAAAAAGCCCTGTGACTCATGAGTACACCTACACTTGAGAATTCAAATTATGCACATGTTATGGATGATATAATAACTACAACCCCAAAAAGAAATAAACAATTGATGTATCATAGTGCCCCAACCATATTTTGCTAAATCAGTTCAAGTATACATATTCCTTAAAGGTCATACTTAACTTTTCTCATAATACCATGTATTTACAATTATATCCAAAACTATCGAAGGCGATATATTTGGTCGACTAGTACATATATGCAATAGATATAAAACAACAATAATCTTCCTTCGCACTCATTTTCTCTTCATTTCAGAATAATTGATTTTCTAGACATGTCCTATAAAGTCATATATATTCATGATCGGCGATAACAAGCTAAAGTAGAAACGTTGATCTTTCACTTCGAAAACATAGTTAGAAGTAACATATGACACAAAATGAGGTAAATTATAAATTACCTCAATGGCTCACACAATGAATAAATAGGGATAGTTTCACTCTCCTTCAATTATCGGTCGTCCAATGCATATGTAGTACATATCCATAAGTCAATTTACGCTCATTTAGGTCCCCTCCTTAATCAGCATCTAAGTAGCCTAATAAGCATCTAAGTAGCCTAATAAGCATAAATCATTCTTTTAATAACAAAATCAATAATCCATGGTATCTTTCAATTATCCAAGGATCCTTTTCATCGCTTTCTAGTATGCTTAACCAGGATTTGATTAACGTCGGCGCACCAACCCACGGCATATCTAGAAATCGATTTACGCTCATCTAGGTCCCCTCCTCAATCAGCATCTAAGTAGCCTAATAAGCATAAATCATTCTTTGAATAACAAAATCGATAATCCATGGTATCTTTCAAGTATTCGAGGATCTTCACTACTTTCTAGTGTGCTTAACCAAGATTTGATTAATGTTGGCTTACCAATCCACAAAGATAACATATGTTAGGTTAAGTACACATAATAATATACATCAAACTTCCGATCGTACTAACGTAAAGAACAATTTTCATTTCTTTCTTTTACTTTTCAATTGATGCATCCATCCTTCGCTTAATCTTGAAAATCCATTTGTTAACCTTGCGATTGGGCGGGAGATTGATCAAGTCCTATATGTGGTTTGCCCTCATTGACTTCCTTTCATCTTCCAAAACTTTTCTTAATTTTTTCATGTCAAAAGATGAGAGCCTCTTAAACAGTCTTAGGTTCGACATCGTCTTGTAGAGCAATCATAAATGCTTCCCCCTCAATCTTAAAACAACGATGAGCAATACTTTTACTATTATTTTTACGTAACAAAACATCTTCTAAATTCAGTTCACCAAGTGATGTGACACTCCTACTTGGTCTTATATATTGAGAAAATCTTTATTTCCCTCGACAACATTAGTGAATATGTTATCAAGATCTTCCATCTCATATAATTGAAAATCCTTGTTAATCACATTTCTACTAGGAAAATCGTTCTATAAGAACATGATATCTCATGACTCCATTTCAGTCACACTTCTATCAACTTGTTCATCTAAGAACACATGCTCTTTGGAATGGTCAGAATATCTTATAAAGAAACATTTTTTTTTCCTCTATGACCTAATTTGCCATATTTATAAGAATAATCATGAACATAAACCGCATAGCCCCAACTCGTAAATTACTTAAGTTTGGTTTCGTACCAGTCCACATCTCATAAGGGGTGGAAGTGATTGACTTAGAAGACACATGGTTAAGCATATAGGTAGCGTTAATAACGCATCTCCCTAATATGAGATAGGTATATTTCATTATGCCATCATAGATCTAACAATTTCCAAAAAGGTTCTATTCCTTCTCCTTATAACTTTATTTTGTTTTGAAATACCAAGAATAGTCAATTGTCTTACAATTTCCTTCTCATCACAAAGAGTCTTGAATTGCTTAGATAGATACTCACGTCCACGATCGATTCTCAATACATTTATTATTTTGTACAACTAACTTATGGGAGATCAGAAAGACATAACCGAAAAGTGTAAAGTCATCTTTAAAAGTGATAAATATGAGGTTTCATATCTCGTTATCACATTTAATGGATCACGAATTTCAGAATGTATAAATTATAATGAAAGTTCAATTTGGTTCCTTTACCGAATGGTTTTTTAGTTGTTTTTCCGCTAGACAATGTTCATAGACGGGTAAATCAACATTAGCGAGTGACCCTAAAAGACCTTCTCCAACTAATTTTTACATTATTTATAACCCAATATAACCTAGTCTAGCATGTCAAGTATTTATATCAATATCAACATTACTAGAAGATACAATCAAAGAAAAACAACCATCAACATTGTAAACAGCATAGTCAATATCTAACATCTTAAAACTATTCAATACATAACCAGAACCATAATAAACTCTTCCAAACAAAATGTCAATACAATCATCATGGAAATTCAATATATAACTTAAGCTTAGAAGAATAACTATAGAGATCAAATTCTGTCAAATATCTTGAGCGTAGAAAATATCATGTAGGAATAGGTTTCAATCACCACTTAAAATTAATTTGGATTTACCGATACATTTCACTTTAACTCTTGATTTATTCCAAACATATATCCATCATTTTTCATGCTGTATCTAAAGATACTCCACAAGTGCTTCTATGTCTTTAACTATGTGTTCTATTACTCACGAGTCTACAAAATTCACATTGAATAAGATTCAACAAGCATTACAATACTAGAAACAAAAGTATTATTTAAAGTACTAGAGTAATCGGGTATTTCTTTTGGCGCGGAGCATTCACAAGCAAAGTAACCTAGCTTGCCACAATTATAACACTTTATCTTGGTCTTGTTCTTCTTTCCACCGTGCTTTTGCGTCGGAAAGTCTTAGCTCTCTTAGCTGCCTAATCAATCTCCTTCCCCTTATTGTTGAATTTATGGTTCCCCCATGCTTGAAGCTCGAAACTTTGCATGAACTCGATTCAGCAACATAACCATGGATAGAGGATCTCGTAGCTTCTAGGTGCTCATCCTCTAATTCCAAATGACACGCTATATCGTCAAAAGTGACAATATTTTCATTGTGTGTCATGTTGATTTTCATATACTCCAACTGTTAGAAAGAAATCTTATAATAGCATGAACTTGTTGTTCATCATTAAGGGAATGACCTAGAGAATCATGTTTGACATCTCCGAAGACATTATATCATCGTTAGATTTGGACACTTTCGATATGTGTTAAACTTAATGGTCAATCTCATCAACTTAGTGGCAGACATACCCCTAAACTCATCTTTCAGGGCAACCCACGTAACTTGACTTTTATCAGCAACGTGATGTAAGCAATGCTATTTTTCTTTTTTCAAGCTTGATAAGCTTCTAGATCTCTTATATACTGAGTTAAGGTTCTATGCTTAGGTTTATCTATGATGTGTTGGAGGGTTTTCAAAACCTCTTACTCCTTAAGGATATACTAAACCTTTTGATGCCAAATATCATAATAGTCACCGTTTAACTTCTCACTCTTATTGAGGTCAGTCACAAGGATCTTGGTTGCCGAAATCATAATCAATTGCTATAGCCACATTAACATAATAAATGCAAAATCAATATTAGCACATTTTCCACATTAATATACATATTTAATTTACAGTAAAAACAAACTAAATTAATGATAATTCAACAAAAGACACGAAATAGAAGTTCACTATGTTCCCAATCAGTTTCTGTGTATTATTGTTCAACTATCATTAACTAGTTTAATTTGTGCAAATTTTAAGTTCTAAGTGACTCCTTCGAATTCTACTAACCTATGAACTCCTATTTGAAAAATAATTACATGACATCGTATAATTTCCACACTTTTTATTAATATCAAAAGACATAGCATGACGTGAATCAACGTACAAAACGTT